>CM062377.1:27086990-31886990 GCA_031216125.1 Dalbergia cochinchinensis | reverse complement strand
TAGCAGCTAGTAGACTAGACATTCAATTAAGTGTGAGAATTTGTGCTAGATTTAAATATAACCCAAAGAAATCACACTTAAATGCTGTTAAGAGAATTTTTAGATATCTATCAGGTACTATTAATCTTGGCTTATGGTATAAGAAAGGTATATCTTGTGAGATTGTAGTTTACTATGATGCAGACTTTGCCAGAGACAAAGTAGAGAGAAAAAGCATCAATGGTTGTTGTAGCTTCTTTGGAAAAAGCTTGATCACTCGGTCATGCAAGAAGCAAAGTACAATTGCACTCTTTATTGTCGAGGTTGAATATGTGGCTGTTGCGAATTAATGCACCCAGATGCTATGGATAAGAAACCAACTAGAAGATTATTACTTGAGGTATTCCAAAATCCCTATTTTCTATGATAATTCTAGTGTTATTCATCTTGCCAAGAATCCTATCTAGCACTCTAGATCTAAGCACATCGATGTTAAACATCATTTTATTCGAGATCATGTTCAAAAAGGAAGTGTTGAGTTAATATTTGTGAATACTGAAGACCAAGTGTTGGATATATTCACAAAGCCATTAGCTGAAGATCGTTTTTGTATTTCGAAAAAGCTTTTAAACTTAATGGTTTTCAAATATGCATAAGCATTCATACACAAACATCTCTAGGTACTCTCTCTCCCTTCATAACTCCGAGCTGAAGCCTAAAAGAAGAATTCAGTTTGCAAGACCTCGAATTAGGTTGAAGATCAAAGTTTCAGTTTACAAGCTCAGAAAGAAGATGGAATGATCGGAAAAAGGGTTAAGATTAGAAAATGGAGAATATATGGCTTCATGATATTTAGCATATGAAGATGAATTAATGATGAAAACATGGTAAGATTCTGATGGGTCCGAAAGTGAAGCTCATAAAGTAACCTCTTCAGAAAGAATCTCGAGTCAGAAACCACTCTTTCTGAAGAATAATGGAAAGGGCAGGATAATTGCCACTCTTTTGAGTTTCTCTCTTCCACATCACTTCATTTTCAGTCAGCCATATCACATCACTTAAATAACCCCCACTCCCTACACTTCACATGTTACCTTCATCTTTAACTTATAAACATGCCTCCTTTACCATTCCATCTCCTCTCATATTATCTTTCCTGTAACGACAACCATCTCCTCTTAAACCCTTTTTCTTGCAACTGAAACTACTCTATATTTTTTTCACAAACCTTAACCTTCAATTATTTCAAGCTCAAACCTTTTTACTTTACCTTCACATTTATCAATGGTTGAAGGAAAACACCATGCTATTAGCATTTCTAACATTGGAACACTTTTCATGTTTGACGAACCTATGCATTAAGAGCACTATGCCAAGAACTTTTCTCAAGGCCAGTTGCTCCTAGGAAAAAGCTAGGAATAGAATTGATGACCCAAGTTCTCATCCTACTGGAAGTTATCTCCTTCCAAGGATAGGAAGGTTTCCTTAACCTTACCGACCATGTTTTTATGGGGATGGTCATAGCATTCTATTCCCAACTAGTACAGGTGTCCGAGTCTATGTTGACATCTTATATTAGAGAAATGCTGCTGTTCCTTATGGGATTTTGCTGACTAAGATTTTTGAACACTTGTATTATCCGTTGGTAAATGAGTGAGATAAGTATAAGGAAGGTACTATGTACTCTCTTAGCTCTTTCAGAACCTTAAGGAAATCTATTAGTGTTGCCACACTTAGGGTCAGGAGACAAAGCCAGAGGATAAAAGATGCATCACTCAACTTTGTTGACATGGATGCAGAGGTAGGGGAAAGAAAAAGAAAAAGAATAGTGATAGAGATTGAGAGCAGCTTAGAGGACACTAAAGAATCTAAGGATCCAAGTTACGATAAGGACTGACTGTGACATATGGAGCTGGAAGACATCATCGGCCAGGATAAGGGCCAGATGAGGAAGAATAGAGATCATCTTTTACCACTGACCTTTCAGGTTCTAACATGCAAGAATCTTCATTTCTATTTAAGTCTTCAGATTTTGAGTCAAAATCCTTATAACATGAAAAGACAAGCATACTCCCTGAGACAGACTTACCTCTAGCTGCAAACTCAATCCCTACTCCTTTTAAAGAACCTATAGCCAAACTATACAGAGGTTCAACTACTACTGCATGAACAGTGCCTCATCAATAATAGACTGGATCAATTGGAGGCTTAATCACGAAGACACAAAGCACTTTTGCTGGAAATTCTTTGTGAAGTTAGACGCCGAGGCTAATGATGATGTTCCTAGTTTCTAGTACACCTACTTTTTGCTAATGTCAAGAGGTGGAGAAGAAAATCTGGTGCTAAGAAAGACAAGGGGAGTATGCTGAGGGGGAGCCACTCAGAGATGATTTTCTATCAGCATTTGCATTTTTTCAAACATTTTTTTTTTTGTTTTTGCTACTTCAATACAATTTCTGTTTTATTTCAACTATTTTGATATTCCTTAACACGTTTGCTCTGTTTTTCACTTTGATACACTTGTTTTTTGCTTGCCCTATGATATATATAACTAAACACCACATAACATGTATCAGATCATTAATCATAATATGTCCCATAGCTTGAGCATAACATTGATGTAATGAGATATCAGATCAAGCAAGTAAAAGATCACTCATTCATTAGCATAGTATGCCAGATTAGCTTAAGCAGGATACACACACACACACCCATACACACATACATACATACATACATACATACATATATATATATATATATTAGTGTGCGAGCTTACTTGAAAAATATGTCTCATGTTTCAAGCTTTTGCGTTACAAAAATTCATGCTCCGATACTATGTGAAGAGTTTAACTCATAATACAAGCTTAAAATCGCTTTTTCTCTGATCTAATCAGGATTGATCCCCATTGAGCTTCAGAAACCTAGGTAGCATATGCTATTAAGTTTTTTTAAGGTTTCTTTGAGTATCAAAAACTACTTATGTATCAGTCTGATTGTTTTTACCTCTCAAATGCTCTGATACATCTTTTTCATACAAACATGAGCATATGATTCGAAAATGAGTTTGGATAAAGATATGCTGAATAAGAAAATTAATTAAGATGAAACGTCACAAGTGTTACTTGTCTTTATTCAGGCATGTGTTTTTCAAAAAGTTTTTCTTATGACTGAAAATCAAGTTGTTCTAGTAAAAAGGGCTTAAATGATGATATCTTTCTCAATATGCCCTGATACCTCTCAGAAATCCGAATAATTTTAGAAACTTCATGGACAAATCAAAATAGCTATGATTTAAGTCACTTAAGGCTATAAAACGTTTTGGATCTTATCCATATCATGCGTTTAGAAAAGGAGTTCCTGAAAATCAAATCCTGTGATGAGTTAAAAGAATATTGTTTATCACACTATAATTTGTATAACATTTCTTTTAATATCTCTTCAAAGGATTTTCTTCAAATTGATTTGTCATCATCAAAAAAGGGGAGATTATTAGCACCAAAATCATTCAGAAAGCTTCAAGGTAATATGCTTTGAATGACAACAAAGCTAATTTAAGGAAAATATTTTGAAGAATGACTAATGTCTATCTTGAGTTTTTGGAAGTAACAAATAGGTTCTTTTGTTAGCATAACATGGCTCCATTAGCGAGAATAATTTCACATTACATGTGCGAACATGATTTATCTCGTATCAAGGGATGAGAACTAATTAGAAGTGATAATTATATAAAAAATAAAGCATATAAATGCCAAACAGATTAAAGAAAACTAACCAGTACAAGAAACCAAGACTCGGGACTTTAGAAAGTAGCACTGGACTTCAGAAAGTATGCTTGGAATGAAGATACCAATCAAACTCTAAAGCCAACATGTTGTATAATCTTCGATCATTACATTTGCAATGTTTTTATCATCAATAAGCTCTGATTAAAGATTAGAAGATCAAAAATTCATTAAGGAACTGATACCACACATCAAAAAGCTTACTTAACAGTAAAACATTGGGCTCTACAAGAAAAAGAGGGAAATTTGAAATTCAAATTTCAAAAGCCAAAATCAATGACAGATTGACATGCCATCTGTTCCACCAAATTGGTCAACTACCCCAGTTTCTAAAAGAAAAAGTTCAAAAACCATGCTCAAAAAGTAAAATTAGTTTCTAGAGGGACATTAGAAACCTTAACTTTACAACGGCTTCTGCAATAGCTCTGACAAACAGAAAGGCTACACTTCTAGACTGTTGAAGATACAAATAAATGATCAACACATGTCACTTGGAGAAATAATCAAGGACAATGGTAACAAACAAAGATCATTTATAAATAGAGATGTTATGCTTTCAAAGAAGAAAAAGAACTCTGCACAAGTGCTAAAATGCAGTAAAAATTTCTCCTTATCTTCTTGTAAAGATCATTACACATTGTAAGTAGTTTCCTTGAAAATCTTCTTTCTATGTTCCTTCATTGTTTATAAGTTCTTCCAAAGAATAATAGCTAGAAAGAAGTCATTCAAGTTATCCCAGACCATTCATTGTATATCTTAAGGAAACTTAAATATAGGTTAGTTTGAGTTGCAAACCCAAATACAATCCTTTGTATCCTAGATCCAGTAGTGATCGGTGTGATCTTAACATGGAGAAGCTAGTCAAAGACTACTTGTAATGCAACAGTAAAAGGGTTTTACTGGTCACGATTTAGCTTGGAGAGGCATGTTGAAGACTACTTGGTTCAGTTTGAAGAGACTAGTGAATAACTACTTAGTTCTAATAGTAGAGGTTGTCTACTGGTGATAGGTTAGAACTGGGGAAGGCTATTATAAAGACTATTATCCGGTTTCTTTCTTAGGTGGAGAAAGGTTTTTGTGAAATTCAACAGTGGTTGAGAACTGGATGTAGGTAGGTTGGCCGAACTAATATAAAAATATCTGTGTAGTATTTTCTTATCCCTTATCTCCTTTACATTCTTTGCTTGTGATTATTTGTTCATATTTGCTTAAAGCCTATCTTTTTAGCTGTCTTGTTACTAATGCTGCACTTCAGAAAGTTACTTTATGAAACATTTAACATTGTTTTCGCTGCATTTCATGTTTAAAGGTTGATAGTTTTTGTTTAGAGTTTTCAATAGCTAAAAAGAGAAAGAGAAGCAAAGCATGATTCAAGAAGCTGGTTAGCTTTTGTTTAGTTTTTACCATTGTGCACTTCGAGATTAGGGACATTCTTACCCCAATCAACAAATGTTGCATTATTGAGGAGAGTAACAAGAAACTAATCTTAGCAGGGGCGGAGGACTATAAGAAGAAACTAGCACCACAAGCCCCCAAGTTTAAGTTTTGAGTACAGAAAAAGATTTTTCACCATGGGGGATCGAATGGTCCAAATGAAGACGCACCTCAGAGGGACCTTGTTGTTGATTCTCCAAGTATGGAAAGAACATGGTGACCGTCCCTGTCTAGCTGGTTAAGGATTATTCTTTAGGTGTGGTAAGCCTAGCCACATGATTCGAGATTTCAATATAAAGTCCCCATTGTTGAACACCTCTTTTAGACCCCAATGCCAAGGACGATGTGTTCACAATTAATGCTGAAAATACCTCCTACTTTAGTTTGTGATCAACAATGGAGTTTTTGGTGGAGAAGAAGAATAAAGAGATTTTTGCATAAACTTGGTGCTCAAGTTCTGACGAAAAATGTGATTGAAGAGAATGAGAGTGTGAGTGAGTGTTTAATTTGGGGAAGGAATAGATGTGGCTTTCTTCGGGGTTAGTTGGGGTTATTTTGTGTTTTTGTATGTGTGGAAATTAGGGTTGGGTAGATTTAATTAGGGAAATTGTTGGAAAATAATAATTAGGTGTTTGGGATACTTTAAGCTTAGATTAAGGGTTTTCAAGCATGCATAAATAGACTAATCTTGATTAATTCAAATTTCAAATGCAAGCATGATTTCTAATCTCAAGGAAAGGCAAAAGTGATAAAGTAACTTTGTCTTCTGCTTTTGCTTTATTGTCTCATAAAGCATTTTTTATCTATTTCTACTAACCTTTGATTAAGGATGAGATTAAACTTCTCTAATCAATCTTGGACCTTAATTAACTGAAATAATTATTTTGATTCAAAATTAATTAATCTTTAATTTGAGTGCAATATGCCCTTAAGTACTTTAATTAAGTTTAATTAGTACTAATTGTAACATCCCCTGCTGCTTTATAGATTGATGACTATCCCCACAAATCAACACAGGTCTTTTTAGTGTGTTTTGTATTCACTCACATGCTTCCTAGGAAAACTTTCCAAGAGGTCACCCATCCCAAAATTACTCTAAGTCAAGCACGCTTAACTATGGAGTTCTTTAGTGATGGACTAGTGAAAAGAAGATGTATCTTGTTGGTATAGGCAGTACAAATCAATTCATATAAGCCCTTCTTAACTGTATAGTCTCATATCTATACAGTCTCAGGATCCCTCTTATTCGGGTATGTACTTGGTTCATTCATATACCCCTCCGCTTAGAAGTCTGCCAAGAGTCGCTCCTTGTCTGTGCCTTCTTACACCAGTGATCACTCCCCAACTTCGTCACTGGGCATTACATACGCACTAGCTTCCGCTTGATTCGTCCCCGAACCACATCGTACTAGGAGAAGTGCAGACTTTGATACTATTTTGTAACATCCTCCTAAGCACAACTTCATTCTTAAGTCATGACATCATACTTGAGAGTTGTTACTTATAAATTAATGAACAATTCTTAAATAACCATAGCAAATTTGATGGGTTCGTGTAATCACTAGCATAATTCGATTTAAATATATAACAAAGATACAAAACATTTATTTACTATAAAGTCAATTATATAAGGAAGCTCTATTGTGAGCTTTAATATATATACAATCTCTATTATATTTACCTACACATATACCTACAACTATATACCACATAAGAAAAGCATCAACTACTAAACTAATGCAATCTCGAGTTTCTTTCGCATAGCAGTCGCATTGTTCTCTGGATCAACCTGGAGGCGACTCAGGAACACAAAACATATAGAGGTGAGAATTATACAATTCTTAGTAGGGAAACTCCCCAATTACACAATCATAATGCCATCGTCATCACCCCAGCCACTTCGGTTTATCAAGAAAATGTGATCATGCAATACGCAATAAAGATTCATTTTTAAAGTTCTAGAATCATCCTTCTGAAGTAGGTAGCTTTTAACAATTAATCACTTAATATACATGTATCATAAAGCTCAAACACATAGTTAATAATTCTAATCAAGCCATTAAATATGAGATGAGTATGCACATGCTAAATGTAGTGAACGTATCTCAAAGTGACTTGATTTCACTTGTGGCCATAGAACTCAATTCAATGCATTTTTCTTTTTTCATTGACATAAGAAAGATTTAGTTTATACCCAATGGGTATTTGTCATGGATAACTCCACAATAAATAGTTTATACTAAATGGTATGTATAGTAGATCACACTATACAAAGGAAATAGACTATTTATCATAACTGAGCTCATTCCTATACGTAATCGTCGAACTTCATTTTTTCCTTTTCCAAATCACACATAGATCTATTCCTAGCTAATATGTCTATCGACTCAAATTATCTCTAGGAAAGTTCCTCTTTTTGCCTTCCCCTTTTTTCTCTAGGGAAGTTCCTTTTTGCCTTCTCCTTATTCAACATAAGTCTTGTTTATATTTTCTCTATATGTCAGAATATGCATGAGTGAAAATTTATACATTCTCTTTTCTCATATACATATCATTAACTTTTCTTTTCCAAATGCATGCATAAGGCACATTTACGCATTCATTCATAATATGATTCCAATCATGCCTCAAACCATTCCTTAAAGTCACTACCATGCATTCATACATGTCATCTTTGAACCCAATGTCATTATTTCATCAATTTAAAGCATTAATTCATTTTCAGCACAAATACAACATGTTGGCAGAATTCATGCCTAAGGAGTACAATTTATTATGCCTATCAAACATCCATTGCAAGGGCTTAAAAATTCTCCAAGACACCTTAATGTGGTCATAAGGTTCCATAAAAATTTCAAAGCAAAAAGAGTTCTCTAACTATGTTAATAAAATTAGACAAACTTGGTGGTCAGAAACCACTTAGCCTCAGCTCAGAACCAAAATCTCATAATTTTTAACCCTAGAAAATGATTGAATCAATTCAAAATAAAAATCAGAGTTGAACCTAAAGATGTTTACAATACCCTGTAAAAATTTCAAAGGATAATTCAGTCATTTGCTATGGTAACAAAATTAGAAAAATTCACAGCTTCAATTTTAGAAATTCAAGCAGCACATATATAGTCTAGGTTCATGATTTTTTTTCAGGTAGTTAGTCTTTATCATGATCCATGAAAATTCTTAGAGTTTCCTTCGGATGTTAGATTCAACATATAATTTTTATAGCTCATAAAAATACCCACAATTATGCCAGAAAATTCGTGATCATGCCCTGCTTATGAGGAAACTGAAAATCTAGCAACCTAGTCAAAACTTCTTTTGACAAAAATGATTTTACAATCTTATCCAAACACTCCACCAATTTAAATACATCAATATACATCTTTCATCAACCTATATAACCCTACTTTGCAAACTTTAGAGCTTTATACTCCAAAGGTGTTCCAATTGATTTCTCTTCACTTCAAGGCCACCAATTCAAGCCCCAAACCTTCCTTAGGCAATGAGAAAGTTAGATATCAAGGTTAGGATTAATGAGAATTGAGATTTCAATTCGTTAGTTTGGTAGATATTAATGAGTAGAACAAGTTTTGTGAAAAGAGTTTGTAGTTGTAGTAAGTGTAGGTTAGGAGTTTGGGTGTTTGAATCATGTCTCAAGCTTTTAGAGGAAGTAAAAATGGAAGATGGTTGTTTCTCTCTTCATGGCCGAGAATGAAGAAATGAAATTATGAGGTTTGATGAGTTATGTATATCTTATACCAAGTTGAAATCATTTTTTTAATATAAAATCTAATGTCTTTATAAAAGAAACTAAAATGGAGGGCTAGGATTTAATCTTGTTATTCAAGATTAAATCTTGGCCATCCACTTGGCTTTTAAAAGATAAGCACTATCATATTGTAAAGATTAAACTATCTTTCGGTGTTAGAACTCGCACACCGAAATTTTACTGAGTGGGCAGAACACCGTACCCGGGTAATCAAATATCACCCGAAAATTAATTCTATGTATAAAATCCTTATTTCTAACTATTTATAACCTTAACCTTCTCTTTTCTTTGTCCTAGGCATTTCCTGATCCCAGATCTGTGATTTCGGTTGTTCCGACGGGCCTTGTGGGGCCTGCAAGTTACTATTCATGTTTTTTCTTTACAAACCCGTTGGAATGTCCTCATCATTATTAAAAATGTCAGATTTTTGAAATTACGACTAATAAAGCTCAAATTAATTTTTAAATAATTTTTAGGGTATTACATTACATGTAACACTTGGTGACGAAGTTGGGGAGTGATTGCCGGTGTAAGAAGACACAGACAAGGAGCAACTCCTGGCAAACTTCTAAGCAGAGGGGTATATGAATGAACCGATTACATACCCGAATGAGAGGGATCCTGAGACTGTGTAGGTATGGGACTATACAATTTAAAAGGGCTTATATGAATTGATTTGTACTGCCTATACTAACAAGATGCATCTTCTTTTTGGTAGCCCATCATTAAAGAACTCCACAATTAAGCATACTTGACTTGGAGTAATTTTGGGATGGGTAACCTCCTAGGAAGTTTTCCTAGGAAGCATGTGAGTGAGGACAAAGCACGCTGAAAAGACCCGTATTGGTTTGTGGGGACTATCATCAATCTATAAAGTAGTAGGGGATATTACAAAATGGTATTAAAGCACTTCATCATTACAGGACCTTGAGGAATTAACTGACTATGCTACCAAAGTGTAGATAAGTCATGCTTTGAATCTTATCTGTATAATAGAATTAGGGCTTAGATGTGCATGACAGTCTAGTGGTGTTGTAGTTGGTTGCTATCATACTTAGCATAGTGTTGAGCCTGATCAACTCAATATCTTTGTTTGGTGTGTTTAGGAACTAATGGCAGACCATAGACATACTAGGAACATGAGTGCTAAGCCAGACGACATGATGGGTACTCTCCATGGAATAGCTGCAGATATGAGAGCACATGCCGCAATGGCAAAATGGATGATGGAAAGATTAAATCAAAATGCAGTAGAGTTGGAGTTCATGGAACTCAAGCAAGGATCCATGAGTATAGCGGAGTACACAACAAGGTTTCATGAGCTATGCAAATCTTCTACTTTCTATCAACGAAATTCGGATGAACTTGGAAGTTCATGAAGTATGAAGGAGGGTTACGAGAAGGCATTAAAGTTGCTGTGGGTCTCTTAGAGATTTGGGATTATGCAACCTTGGTAAACAAGTGTTGTCGTGCAGAGGACTCCGACAAGAAATTATTAATCGTCCAATCTACTAAGAGCACTTCCAACAAAAGACCTCTACTTGAAGACCAAGATTATGAGAATAACCCGTCCTCAAGGAAGCAATTTCAACTAAGTCCACTTCAGGATAAACGACAACAGCAATCGAGGCCATGCCCAAAATGTAAAAGAGATCATGGGGATAGAACTTGTTTAGCTGGACAAAATGTGTGCTATGGTTGCGAAAAACTAGGACATAAAATTTGGGAGTGTCCAGAGAGATATCCAACACTTGCTGAAAAGTCACCATACAAGAGTACAAAGAGCTCAGGGGACATCACCACCTAACAATCCGATCCTAGGTCAGAATGTTTAGGATTTGATTGAATTGTTTGAACAATGTGTGAATTCCTTGTTTGATTTATGAAATTTGTCTTTTCAAATTGTTTTCAAATGAATTTTGAGGGCAAAATTCTTTTTAAAGTGGGTGGTAATGTAACACCCTAAAAATTATTTAAAAATTAGTTTGAGCTTTATTAGTCATAATTTCAAAAATTTGACACTTTTAATAATGATGAGGACAGTCCAATGGATTTGTAAAAAATAAAAAATAAATAGTAACTTGCAGGCCCACAGGCCCATCGAGACAACTGAAATCCTAAATCCGGGATCAGGAAATGCCTATGACTGAGAAAAGAAAAGGTTAAGATTAGAAATAGTTAGAAATGAGGATTTTATACCTAGAATTAATTTTCAGGCGATGGTTGATTACCTGGGTACTGTGTTTTGCCTATTCAGTAAAATTTCGGTGTGCGATTTCTAACACCGAAAGATAGTTTAATCTTTACAACATGATAATGCTTATCTTTTAAAAGCCAAGTAGATGGCTAAGATTTAATCTTGAATAACAAGAATAAATCCTAGCCCTTCATTTTAGTTTCTTTTATAAAGACATTAGATTTTATATTAAAAAAATGCTTTCAACTTGGTATAAGATATACATAACTCACCAAACCTCATAATTTCATTTCTCCATTCTTGGCCATGAAGAGAGAAACAGCCATCTTCCATTTTTTACTTCCTCGAAAAGCTTGAGACATGATTCAAACACCCAAACTCCTTACCTACACTTACTAAAACCATAAACTCTCTTCACAAAACTTGTTCTACTCATCAATATCTACCAAACCAACCGATTGAAATCTCAATTCTCATCAATCCTCACCTTGATATCTAACTTCCTCACTGCCTAAGGAAGGTTTGGGGCTTGAATTGGTAGCCTTCAAGTGAAGAGAAATCAATTGGAACACCTTTGAAGTATAAAGCTCTAAAGTTTGCAAAGTAGGGTTTTATTTGTTCTCTTTTCTTCCAAAATTTGTGTCTAATTTTTCTGATTGGTTTGGCTGGAAATTCTAGTTATATAAGTTGATGAAAGATATATATTGATGTATTTAAATTGGTGGAGTGTTTGGATAAGATTAGAAAATCATTTTTGTCAAAAGAAGTTTTGACTAGGTTGCTAGATTTTCAGTTTCCTCATAGGCAGGGCATGATCACGAATTTTTTGGGATTTTTTGTGAGCTATAAAAATTATATGTTGGATCTAACATTCTAAGAAAACTCTGAGAATTTTCATGGACATGATAAAGACTTTAACTACCTGAAAAAAAAAATCATGAACCTAGACTACATTTGTGCTACCTGAATTTCTAAAATTGAAGCTGTGAATTTGTCTAATTTTGTCACCATAGCAAATGATTGAATTATCCTTTGAAATTTTTACATGGTATTGTAAACATCTTGAGGTTCAGCTCTCTTTTTTTTTTTTGAATTCATTCAATCATTTACTAGGGTTAAAAATTATGAGATTTTGGTTCTGAGCTGAGGCTGAGTGGTTTCTAAGCACCAATTTTGTCTAATTTTATTAACATAGACAATTCTTTTTGCTTTGAAATTTTTATGGTACCTTATGGACACATTGAGGTGTCTTAGGGAATGTTTATAGCCCTTGCAATGGATGTTTGATAGGCATAACAAATTATACTCCTTAGGCATGAATGCTGCCAACATGTTGTATTTGTGCTAAAAATGAATTAATGCTTTAAATTGATGAAATTATGACATTGGGTTCAAGTATGACATATATGAATGCATGCTAGTGACTTTAAGGAATGGTTTGAGGCATGATTGGATTCATATTATGAATGAATGCGTAAATATTCCTTATGCATGCATTTGGAAAAGAAAAGTGAAACATATGTATATAAGAAAACAGAATTTATAAATTTTCACTCATGCATATTCTGACATATAAGGAAAACAGAAACAAGACTTATGTTGAATGAGGGGGAAAAAAAAAGAAGAACTTCCCTAGAGATAATTTGAATTAGTAGACGTATCGGATAGGAATAGATCTGAGTGTGATTTAGAAAAGGAAAAAATGAAGTCCGATGATCACGTATAGGAATGAGCTCAGTCCTGATAATCAGTCTATTTCCCTTGTATGGTGCGATCCACCATACATACCATTTGGTATAAACTATTTATTATGGAGTTATCCACGACAGATACCCATTGGGTATAAACTAAGTCTTTCCTATGTCAATGAAAAGAGAAAAATGCATCGAATTGAGTTCTATGGTCACAAGTGAAATTTGGTCACTTTGAGATAAGTTCACTACATTTAGTATGTGCTTACTCATCTCATATTTAATGGCTTGATTACAATTATTAACTATGTGTTTGAGCTTTATGATACATGTGTATTAAGTGATTAATTGTTAAAAGCTACACACATTGGAGGGATGATTTTAGAACTTTAAAAATGAATCTTTAATACTTATTGCATGATCACGTTTTCTTGATAAACCGAAGTGGCTGGGGTGATGACGATGACATTATAACTGTATAATTAGGGAGTTTCCCTACTAAGGAAAGGGATGTACTGAGAATAGTGCGGCTATTCAGATGAGATGTAGTAGACGAACTCCATCTAGTGAACTATATCCGGTTGTAAGGTGATAACGTTACATTGTTGACAGTATGATCTAGTGAGAAGTATATCAAAAGAGTCCTATGAGTTCTATCATCAAGCCTAAACTTTACTAATAAGATTATGTCAAAAAAGTAATAACACATGCAAACTAAATTATTGAGAATAGCAGGCATTTGTGATCTATATCAGGATGTTGTACGAGATACTACATCAAGTGAACTATATCAGGTTGCAACATGAGGTGTTACATAGTTGGCAATATATCAACTGAGAAGTATATCAGAAACCCTATGATGTTATTCTCAAGCATAAGTGCACTCATAATACTATGTTAAATAAGAACAGAAACAAGTAAACTATTTTATTTTAAAGGGAATTGAAGATACTTTACTTATTTTAATACTATGTCAGATATCACTGTGTCATAGACTAATGTTTTTCCTACTGGGAATCTTTGATTCTCATTCCTGCTATTATCATATTTTTACATAGATTCCGATGATGGTGATTATTTTGTGGAGATTCTTAGCTAGTATTAGCACTATGGTCTTGACCTTTTTGATGAGTTGATGATAGCAGTTTTAATCAATTCTTTTTATTTTCTTTTAATGATTTTTGAGCAGTACCCTACCTAGACTAAAGGGTTCCTACGTGAACCAGGGTAAGGGTTTGTTATAGTTATGGATATTGTTGATTGGTCATCGGTTACTACAATTATGTATTTTATTTGAAATATATATATGTTCAAATTTAGTGACTCAAAGAGAGAGTGTTCTATGTTTATCACGTAAATCAAGCTCATATGTAAATATATATATATATATATATACTCCTCTAAGATCAACCAGAATTTACAAGTAACAACTACTCACTATCAGGTTAAGGCTTAAGCATAGCTTTATGGTGTGGGGGTGTTACAATTTTTCTTGGGGCCATGAGGAGGTGGGTGTGGAAAAGCTTGGCAAATGTAGTCTTCATATAAATGGATGGTTTGGAAGGATTTTGTAGTTTTTAAGTGCTCAAAGTTTAGATAAGGGATTCGAAAGTGAGAGAGGTTTGGGTTTGTTGATGAATGGGGAAGGGTTTAAGGTTGGGAACTTTTTTAACATGAATGGTATTTTTATCTAAAAAATATGTCACACCACTTAACAGTGGAAATAGATGTGCGCACTTAACGGAAGGGCTTTTTTGCACACTTTGGATACTCCAGAGGTCGCATTGCTTGTTTTGAAAAGTCGATGTCTAAATGGCACATGATATCAACTATAGGGGGTAAAATGCATTTAATAACCTTAACGAATAATTTAAAAGGTGGTAATTTTTCTTAGTAATATTACCAGATTTCTTATCAGACAATGTGCCAAACATCACCATAGTACTTTTATCATCATGCCATTTATATTCTTCTAGTTATATGATGTTGAAGATGTCAATAAAAAAAACTTAGCTATGTATATGGCCACATGATTGGAAAGAGCATACTTTTACACCTCTCAACACTTTTGTATGTTGCCGGAACATATATTATTGATATTTAAGGCCTCTAAATATAGAACACATGTATGACCTAGGATAACATAAATGTAAATAAATCAATGTTGAAATGGGCAAAAAAATATTTATTAGATTCAAAAGGAAAAATATTATAAGATGAGATCACATTAGAGAAAGATGATATTCACCTCTACTTAATTGAAATACTATGTACAATTACTAGAATAAATATTCCCAAAGATAAGTTGGTTTGCGGTTTAGCTTCTTTATAGCCTTTAAGTCAAGGAATCTAGAGGGTCAGTAGTGACTCGCCTCTTATAACCTTTAATCAGAGGAGTATAGAAGGCTATTATTGGCTTGCCTCTCATAACCTTTAACTAGGGGAGTCGAGAGGGTCAGTATTGGCCCGCCTCTTATTGACCCACCTCACATAAATCCTATTAGAGGATCATTTCCATATGTTTAATGCCGCTTAGCCTTAACATGTTCCTCTAGAGAATGTAATGCAATCACAACTTATTACTCAACATGTCATGTAACGTCACATGCATTCATATTAATTCAACATATGCATCTTGGACATTCTAAGTGTAATCATAACATGTTACAATAAATCTTGTAACTGGTAGCCAATTATGCAAACATAATCATCACATAAATTCTCAAATATATCATCAACCCATCATCTCATAAAATAAGCACTTTCATTATCTCTTAAATGGTTAAACCTCTAAATCGGGTGAACCTAACTTTTGTATTTATTCTTTTATGCATCTAAGGGATTAATTCCAATGACTTCCACTAAATAATGACCTTAAGAACATCATTACACAATGCTGAACAGATTTGGGTAGAATTGAAATTAAACAATTTTGAGGTTCTAGAAGTTACGTTTTTTACGCTTTCTAATTACTGGCTTTCCCTATAATGTTAAAATCAATTCCTAAACTAATTATTAGTGATTCTTACACATATACACAATATTAATCATCCTTTCTATAGAAATTACACATGCTGGAACTGAATTCAAAATTCAATCTTTAAGAGTTCTAGAAATTATGTTTTTGATCCTTTCTAATTACTAGTCCTTCCTTAAGTTCTAAAAATAATTATTACACTAAGTTTTAGCAACTTTTACACATTTAAACAATCCTAAACAGCACTATACACAAATAAAACAGTGCAATCTGTACCCAATATTTAGATTTCTAATAGCATTGAAAGTTGCAATATTAATCATTCTTAATAACTAGTTTTCCTCTAAATTTATTCTAAGTCAAAGAAAACACTTAAAACTAATTTATCCCTTTGAAAATATGCATAATAACCCTTAGGGCAATAGCAAAAGAATTAAAAGTTTCATTACTAAAATTTTAATCATAAGACCTTACTTCATTACTTTAGAAGTTATTAATCCTTTTTAAGAGAAATTGCAAGGTACAAGTTTTGAAACCTCAAAGCAATGATACACTAAACTCTAGAAACTTTGTCCTCTTGAAACCAAAACATATTTATAAAGGTAAATGCCCATGGAACCGAAATTCCTATGTAAGTTGAAAAGGGTGAGTCTTGAGCTTTAGATATTTAGGTGATAGTGTAAACATAAACATGCTAATGCAAGTCTTATTTTAATTTTGATATTATAAAGTGATGGCAATGGAAATATAAATATGAAGTGTAAGGCTTGAAAGTAAACATGAGAATGAGGAATTAAGTGATAACTTGAAACATAAATATGCTAGACAAGAAATATAAACATGAAGTACATGTTCATTTCCTTATCTTCAAGATTAGGTGATAAATTGGAAGTAAACATGATATGCAAGGCTTAAATATAAACATGAAGTGCAAGAACTTGAAATATAAATATGAATGCAGTTCCATTTGTTATCCCTTTAAGTTCTAAGCTCAAGATTCCTATTTAGAGTATAAACTTTAAAACACCGATCAATGTTACAAAATGGACATGAGCTTTAGAGTCCATCAACACTATGGTTCCAAGAACCTCTATTTTGTTAGGACTCATCATCAAGCTCAAAGAAATGGAATATAAAGAATCTAATACCTTAGTCATCATGGTACTTTGAAAACCAAAAATAAATAAATAAACAAAGTTCAAGCTTTAGAGGTCACAAGTATGATAATATCATTATCATCATCTAGGAGTCCTCATAATCAAGCCATTATTTTTGAGCATAAAAAGGCTACAAAGCCGAAATGAAAGGAAAGAAAAAAAGGAAGCCTAAAATCGAAAAAGGCAAGAGTAAAACTCATTCCTTGTTTCATCATCAAACCAAAAAAAAAGAAAACATAGAAGAAGAAAATATTTCCAATCAATCTAACATTCTAATGATTCAAAGAAAAAGAATGATAACTTTAAAACAAAATCCTTACTAAAGATATTTTCTTGTTGCAAGGAAAAGCTTGATCTTTGTGAAAGAAAATGAGAAGAAAAATCTTTTCTTTGAGCAATAACATTTTCGACCAAGATAGAAAGGAAAGGAAGGAAAGTTTTTCTTGAGTTATTGTGTTTAAAGATAGAAATGTTGTGTTTCTCGGGAGTGGTTTGAGGTTGAGAGGTAGTGGTGGATGGTGATTCTTGTGGTGGTAGAGGAAGAAGAAAAAAGAGTCTTTGAGAAGTGAGAGAAGAGAGAATTTGAGAACACTTTTTTTGACACAAAGTCTTGGCCAAAAAAAGTAGATGGAAAGAAATAAGAGTTTGTGTATTAAATAAAAAACTAAATATGGGGGAGTATGGGCAAGGAGTGGCCATGTAGAGGTATGTGGGGGGGGGGGGAGGGGTGGCTTGGCATGAGGAAGGCATGGGGGGAGGAGATATTTTCTTTCTTTTGTGTTAGGAGTTGTGTTTAGAGATGAACTTGATTTGGCACTTGGTTAAAAATTGTTAATGGAGTGTTTGGCCTAGTAAGCAAATGATTAAAGCCATGCAAGACAAGATTAGGAAGTTGTCTTGCTCAATTAGAGTAAATTCACAGGAATCTTATCACATCATGGGTTCCATGATTTAAGGAATTGGAAAAAGAAAATACTATTTCATGTGACATGACACAAAGTCTTAGATTAAGGAAGGGATTTTTAATTTTCCTAAGCAATCTTTGGCCTTAATTAACCTCAATTAATTATTTTGACTCAAGATTAATAAATAAAATTTATTATTCTTTAATTAGAGCATAATATTGTCTATGTTTTCTTAATCACACAATTAAGCTCATTATGCCCTTATTAGGGGCCAAATGGTAATTTTACAAAAAAATTCCTCGTGATTGTCCGGGCTTAAATAGATATCATGCATCCCTTAAAAACAACATTTTCAAATTCCCAGGTAAAGTCCGGGTTCAATCGGCAATTAATCACGCGTTAAATTACTGCATGGGTACTTTGGTAATTTCACGTATGAGAAAAACCAGAAAATCAAGGTTTTCACCTCTAAAAAAATTAACAATACATCCATTCCCCTTCAATTATCAAACTAACCCTTAGAGAATAGCTTGGATTGGCTGTCCTTGATTCCCAGTGAAAATGCCCTCAGGAGCATTTTGGTTATTTTGCACAGCGGGAAAAATGGGGGTGTTACAAAAAGTGCACGAAAGGGGGGGGTTGAATCGTGCTTTGCTTTTTCTTTCCTTTTTAGTTTCTGAAAAACTTAATCAAAATAATATCAAGCTATGAGCTTAAAGTGTAGTGGAAACAGAGTTAGAAATATCAGAAAGTGAGCTTTCTGAACTACGAAAGTTAACTAAATGTATAAAAGAAAGCTTTCCAGAAGAAAGAAAGTAATTAAACTGAATGCAGTAAATAAATAAAAGATGAAGGAAAAGAGAGATACTGCTAAGGAGTTTTTATACTAGTTTGGCCAACCTGCTTACATCTAGTTCTTAACAATAGTTGAGTTCCACTAAACCTTTCTCAAACCCAATAAAGAATAAGTGTAGTCTTTACAATAGCTTTCCCAAGCTTTCACCTATGATTAGTAGACAACCCCTACTATCACAATTCAAGTAGTTATTCACCAGCCTCTCCAAGTTGAACCGAGTAGTCTTTTAACCAGGCTCTCTAAGTTATATCGAGTAGTCTTTAACTAAACTCTCCAAGCTAAACCGTGACCAGTAAAACACTTTTACTGTCATATTGCAAGTAGTCTTTGACTAGCCTCTCTAAGCCAACTCACACTGATCACTATTGAATCGAGGTTATAGAGGTTCGTGTATAGGTTCGCAACTCAAACTAACCTACACTCAAGTTTCTTTAAGATATACAGTGAAAGACCTGGGATAATTGAATGACTTCTTTTTACCTATTCTTCCTTGGAAGAATGTATAAACAATGAAGAAATGTAGAAAGAAGATTTTTTACAAGCAAGAAAAATGGTTACAAGATGTAATGAACTTTAAAAGAAGATGAAGGAGAAATTTTCGCAGAGTTTTTGCTCTTTATGCAGTGTTTGTGTTCTATCTTTGAATGTACAACATCTCTATTTATAGATGGCCTTGCTTATAACCATTGCCCTTGATCAGATCTCCAAGTGACACGTGTTGATCATCTATTTGTGTCTTGAAAAACCAGTCTAAAAGGGTAGCTTGTGTATTTGTTAGAGCTATTGCAGAAGCCGATGCAAAGTTGAGATTTCTGATATCCCTTCAGAAACTCCTTTTACTTTCTGATTATGGTTTTGAGCTCTTTCTTCTAAAAGCTACGGTAGTTGATCAAGCTGGTAGAAGACATGTCACACTAGTTCTGACACTGGGTTTTGACTTTTCTATTTCAAATTTGAATTTCAAATTTCCCTCATTTTCTCGTAAAGCACACTGTTTCACTGTTAAGTGAGCTTTCTGAAGTGCAATATCATTTCCTTGATGAATCTTTGACCTTCTAATCTTCAATCAGAGCTTGTTGACGGTAAAAGTATTGCGAATGTAATGATTAAAGATTGTAGAACACATTGGCTTCAGAGTTTAATTGATATCTCCATTCCAAGTGTACTTTTTTAAGTCTAGTGCTACTTTCTAAAGACTTGAGTCTTGGTTTCTTCTAGTTGCTTTTCTTAGCTTCTAATCGTTAGGCATTTTTAAACTCAATATTTTTATATAATTTTCACTTCCATTTAGTTCTCATCTTTAATATGAGATAAAACATATTTGCTATATAAAGTAAAATTATTCTCGCTTAATGGAGCCATGTTATGCTAATGAAAGAATTTTTTTGCTACTCAAGATAAATATTAGTCATTTTTCAAAATATTTTCTTTAAATTATTTTTGTTGTCATTCAAAACATATTGTATTAAGTCTTTCTTATCAAACAATATGCTAAAAAACATCGCCATAGTACTTTTATCATCCTGCCATTTATATTCTTCTTGTCATGTGATGTTGAAGATGTCAATAAAAAACCTTGGCTATGTACAGGGCCACATGATTGGGCCGCTTGATTGGAAAGAGCATATTTTTACACCTCTCAACACTTTTGTATGTTGCAGAAACAAATATTATTGATATTTAAGGCCTCAAAATATAGAAAGCATGGATTACCTAGGATAACATTAATGTAAATAAATCAATGTTGAAATGGATAAAAAAATATATTTATTGGATTCAAAAGGAAAAATATTAGAAGAGGAGATCACATTATTGGAGAGAAATGATATTCACCTCCACTTAATTAAAATATTATGTACACTTACTAGAATAAATATTCTCATTCAATTCAAATATTTATTTTTCATCTAAGAAATTTGATATTTAAATATACTAATAAAAGGAAGCGTTATTCAAAATAACGTTAATAGAAATAAATCAACGCTGAAATGGAAAAAAAATATTCACTGAATCTTAAAATTGAATTAATAAATTGTTATTACTGACAAAAAATAGTCAATATCTTTTGCAAAACATGAATGCGATGTTGTATATAAGATAAGGCTCAAACTTCTCGTTTGATATTGTTAAACAATGGCCCAGCTCAGTATTATGGCCTTTGGTGTATCTATCATTCTAGCCTTCACACTTTTCTTCTTGTGTAATGCTATCGATGATAATCCAAAACTCCAAATTGTGTACATGGGGTCATTGCCTAAAAGAGCGTACAGTCCAGCATCTCACCATCTTAACATGTTGCAACAAGTTGTTGATGGAAATAATGCAACAGGCTCCTCATTCGTTCGTAGCTTCCAGAGGAGTTTTAATGGTTTCGCTGCTATGCTCACTAATCAGCAGGTGAAAAAGCTATCTCAAATGGAAGGCGTAGTCTCAATTTTCCCAGCCCAAACTCTTCAGACCCATACAACAAGATCTTGGGATTTCTTGGGATTTCCCGACTCTGTGAAACGTCGCCAAACTATTGAGAGTGAATTAGTCATTGGAGTTATTGACACTGGCATCTGGCCAGAATCAGATAGCTTCAGTGATCAAGGTTTTGACGTTGTTCCGAAAAAATGGAAGGGTACTTGCGCAGGTGGCCAGAACTTTACCTGCAACAAGAAGATCATCGGAGCAAGATTTTATGTAGAAGAGTCAGCAAGAGACAATGAAGGCCATGGAAGCCATACAGCATCCACCGCAGCTGGAAACAGCGTTAACAATGTGGGCTTTTATGGACTTGCACAAGGTACCGCAAGAGGAGCTGTTCCATCAACAAGAGTTGCAGTATACAAAGTTTGCAGTGCCGAAAGATGTGATGAACAAAGTATCTTGGCTGCTTTTGATGATGCGATTGCTGATGGAGTTGACGTTATTTCAGTATCACTAGGGAGACCATTTCAAGCTCCCTTTGATACAGATGCTCTTGCAATTGGTTCATTTCATGCTATGGCAAGTGGGATACTAACAGTGAACTCTGCAGGAAATGGTGGCCCTTTACCAAGCTCAGTATCAAGTGTAGCACCATGGGTACTGACTGTCGCTGCAAACACCATAGATCGTCAAATCATTGACAAGGTGATTCTTGGGAACGGAGTAATCTTGACTGGAAATTCAGTAAATTCTTTCACGTCCAATGGAACAAAATTTCCCATAGCTTCCCACCATGGTGATTCAAAAGAGTGTCCCAAAGCTCAAGCCGAAAAGTGTGAATGTTTAGATAGTGATCTGGTGAAAGGAAAGATAGTTGTGTGCCCAGACCCTTATGGGGAAGATGTAGCTAAAACTTCTGGGGCATTCGGTGCAATCGTACAAATGGTTGACGATTCTCAAGGTAATGTGTCCGATGTTACTTTATTACCTTCCCTGTCTTTGTTTTCCAAAGACTATGCTCTTGTTAAATCCTACAAAAATTCAACAAAAGATGCACGAGCTGAAATACTGAAGAGTGAGGCTATTCAAGATTATACTGCCCCTCGAGTTGCTGCGTTTTCTTCTCGTGGACCAAATAAAATAGTCTCAGAAATTTTGAAACCGGATATAAGTGCCCCAGGAGTAGATATATTGGCAGCATATTCACCAATTGCCTCACCCTCGGATGATCCTCAAGACAAAAGATCTGTCAAATACAACATATTGAGTGGAACTTCTATGTCTTGTCCCCATGTTTCTGGAATAGCTACATATTTGAAAACTTTTCACCGAAATTGGTCACCAGCAGCCATTAAATCTGCTATTATGACTTCCGCACAACCCATGAACAGTTCTAACCATGAAGTTGGAGAATATGCTTATGGATCTGGGCAAGTCAATCCGGAGCAAGCTGTTAGTCCTGGACTAGTTTATGACATCAACAAGGATGACTACATACAAATGTTGTGCAACTTGGGTTATGATGCTCACAAGATTAAGCTGATATCTGGAGAAAACAAGCCTTGCTTAGGAGTTGCAGATAGATCTTTAGTGAGAAATCTGAATTATCCTGCCCTTGCAATTCAGGTTAAGCCCATGGTGCCTTTTAACGTCACGTTTAGCAGGATTGTCACAAACGTTGGTGTAGCCAACTCAAATTATAGTGCAACTATCACACCAAATTCAAAATTAAATATAACAGTGACACCAAAGGTTCTATCCTTCAGATCATTGAATGAAAAGCTGTCTTTTGTGGTCACTGTTGTTGGTAAAATCAAGAGTCAAGTTGTGCTTACCTCTTCAATAGCGTGGTCGGATGGGACCTATAATGTAAGGAGCCCAATTGTTGTAAATGTATCCCATTAGACATCAGAAATTATAATAAATTTGAGTGTGAGAGAATTACGAGTTTTTAAATTCTAATAAATTGCGGTTTATCCATTTTAGAAAGTCTAGGGACACAGGCATAAATTTTAGCAAACAAGTTTTGGTTTGCAAGAAAATGAACACATCACAAAATGAAGGTTCTTACGAAATAGTGATAATAAACTAGCAAAATAAATTTGTATACTTTCTGCATATATTTGTGGTTTGATTTGATTCAATTTTTAGATAAAAAATTCAACATATCCAACCATGAAATTTATTTTGCTTTAATTTTCATCATTTTAATTACATGCGGAAGGATAAACCAGTTTTTCCAATTTTTTTTTTAAATATGAAATAACAAATTTTAAATTCACCAGTTGATATTAATCTATCATTAATTTTTTTAATGCATCTTACAAATTTAAAATCTAAATAATTATTAAAATTTGTATTAATATGAAACTATTGAAATTTTAAGTATATAATGAAAGTTGTAAGAAATCATGCCCAAAGTCAAAAAAAGTTGAGAAAATTAAATGAATTACTATATAAGATCATTATTATTCTAAAAGTTTATATATATATATATATATATATATATATATATATATGTATATATATCTGTGTGTGTGTGTGTGTTGCCCGACACTATCATGGCAGTCAAAGCACATATTTTATTTTTTGAAATGAAATATAATAATATGTATTTAAGAAATAGATAATATAATTATATTATCTTTTAAAAGGAGGAAATTATATTTTACTTATAAAAAAATCATATACACATTTTTTTAATATATTCTTTCTACTTTATATAAGTTGCATTCCATCTATTCATGTTTTTATTTTAATATTCTAAATTCTAATTACTAATTTAATTTTGATGTGCATTACAATTTAACATAATTTTTTTAGCATAATTTAATTTGCAATGTAAAATACCATTATACTGTTTATGAAATGGAGTAAAGGAAGCCCAATAACTCTACGAGGCCGAACTGAACATTCCCTTTGATTGGGGTCGACCTACATATGACCCAAATTGGAAGCTCATCATTCTAAACATGCGGAGATGGTTTCCTATCTATCCACTTTGTCCCCTAGCATTCAGGAAACATGGGTTGAAACCCGAGACCACTTACTCCCTTACACACAGTGGAAACCGCTTCCTTTGATCTTTTATATTTACATCAAGAAACATCATGTGTATTTACGTTCTATCTTCTTACTTACACCACGCTTAAGCCCTTGTTGACTTATTGGTGGAGCCTCCACGGGTACATAGCCACCTTTGACCCCCTCATTGATGAAGAATCCTTTGAAGTCATCCTCGTGTTCTCCAAACCTCCATCCGAAGTAACCATTGTGGTAAATCCTCACCCTTTCTATTTACTTTGTAACATTGGTGCCGTTTGTGGGATACACAATATTGACTACCTTCTTCTCTTTATTGTCACTTGTTGTTAAATTGCGCCATGCCCACCGTAAGGAGGATTGATTCTGAGACTAATGGCAGTGACCACGAGCCCCCATAAAACAACCTCCATGAAGTTTCAGTCTGTAACACCCGGGGATTGCGAAGTTGGGGAGTGATCGCTGGTGCAAGGAGGCACGGACAAGGAGCGGCTCCTGGCAAACTTCGAAAGCGGAAGGGTACATGAATGAACCGATTACACACCCGAATGAGAGGGATCCTGAGACTGTATAGGTATGGGACTATATAGTTAAGGAGGGCTTATATGAATTGATTTGTACTACCTATACCAACAAGATGTATTTTCTTTTCGGTAGCCCAAACTGAAAGAACTCCACAGTTAAGCGTGCTTGACTTGGAGCAATTTTGGGATGGGTGACCTCTTGGGAAGTTTTCCCAGGAAGTGTGCAAGTGAGGACAAAGCATGCTGAAAAGACCCATGTTGGTTTGTGGGGACAGTCGTCAATCCATAAAGCAACAGGGGATGTTACACAGTCCATACAACATTTGACTCCATTTCAGTCCACGCCAACACTCAAAGCAATCATGAAGAGTGAGCAGTGGTTCAAGGTCAAATAAACCAACCCATGGTCCATTCTACTAAAGGTGGAGGAAAAAATTCCCTCGTCTTCGTTGGAATGTTCAAGGTCATTTGTGAGTAGGCTATCACTATTCAAGACTTGTAGAGAGACATCAATACCATGTAAGTTGTTGACGAGGACAGGCATCGATGCCGGGAGGAGCGATGTAACAAAAAGCGATGTCGTTGTGACTGGCACCTGACACGAAAACTCTGACACCGTGAAACAGATTTGGCATGTCGCCAATATGAGAGACACCAAATTGAATTAAAGAAGCAGGGCTACATGGATAGAGGTGTAAGTTGAAAATATTATGAGAAAGCCGAGTTGAATCGTACTTTTGCTTCTTTTCAGAATCCAAAATCATTAAAACAAATCCTTTCAAGTTCTTCACTTGAAGACAGTAGAAATATATGTTAGTTTGGTTTGGAAAACTACTTTCTGAATTAAATGAGACCTTAGAGACAATTTTGAAATGTTTTCAGATAAAAGTATATGAGCAAAAATAAAATGCAGAATATAAAGGAGATAAGAAGAGATAGAGAGATACAACTTGTTGAGTTCTACTAAATCAACCCTTTCTCAACCCTGAGAAAGTAAGATAGTTTTTTTATAGTCTTCTCAAGATATATCTAGTGATCAGTAGTTCCACTCCACTTTCACTTCCAAATAGTTTTTAACTAGTCTCTCCAAGATAATTTCATGACCAATAATTACAATCTACTATCACTTACAAGTAGTCTTTGACTAGTTTCTCCAAACTAACCTCACAGTGATTGCTAACGGATTAGGTACAATGATTTGTTTAAGGTTGGTTCACTCTAACAAATAAATACTCAAGTTTTCCTCAGAATGAAACAATGTATCATCTAAAAACTTAAATGACTTCTTTCTAAGAATTCTTTTTAAGAATAATATGTTATCTAATAAGAACATAGAAAGAAGAATTTTTACAAAAGTAGAAATTAATTATAAGAACTAATGTCTTTATAAAAGAAGAAGGAGGATTCTTGCTTTTTTGTGTTCTTGGTAGAGTTGCAAAAGTCTTTTTATTGTAAGCACTTGACATCCTTTTATACTTAGCTTGATCTTCAAATTTTCACTGTTGCCCTGTGATTTATTTTTCTTGTGACACATGTTGATCTTCTTTTTGTGCATTGAAAATACAATCTAAAAGACAAGCTCGGCTGTGTCAGAGCTACTTCTGTAGTTGCAGAGACCGTTGTCAAATAATGTTCCTGAGTAAAGCTTCAAAAACTACTTTCTACTCTTTAGACTAGGTTTCTGAACTTTTTCTTCTAGAAGTTAGGACGGTTGACCAAGTAAAAAGGTGAAATGTTATTGTCAACCCTTTTTGGTTTTTACTTTAACTTGAAATTTGAATTTTCCCATCCATTCTTAAATTATACACGGTTTCTTAGTACACGTGCTTTCTAATGCACTCTTTCAGTTTCTAATCTTCTCGTTGATCTTCATCAAAGCTTGTTGGTAATCTTATCATCATGATTGAAGACAATAATCATGAATGGCTTCAGAAAAAGATAGATTTCTTTATTGCGTATCACTTTCTGAATATGAGAGTCACTTTCTGAAGATCTAAACTTGGTTTCTTGCTTTGGATATCGTTTCTTCATGTGTGTAACATACTCAAGTCCATTTCTAGGATTATTTTTCATTTCATTTAAGTTATGAGTCTCTTTGAATGAGATTAAAACATATTGAAACATGATAACATGAGAATTAGATGTAGGCATTGTTTGACCGTTCTAGTATAAAAAGCATTGAGTAACTTCTCTCTCTCTCTCTCCCCCTTTCTCCCCTTCAAGTACTTAATCTATTTTATTGTATGATTTTCAAAAATTATCTTTAAATGAGTTTTTGAAGCTTTCTCAGTTTTTTGCTACTTCAGAAAGTAAGGGGCTATTTGGCAATGAGTTTTAAAAACTGTTTCTAGTTTTTAATAGTAAAAGACTCAAAAAAGTTATTTGGCAACTTGTTTTTGCAAAAGTTGGTTTTAAAAATGAAAAAACAATAATCATGCTTTAAAAAATGAAAATAAAAAATAGATTTGAGATGTTTTTTGGTTTTCTTGTTTTAAAATGGATGAAAAAAGTGGTCGCAAACTTGTAAATAAGTTAAGGTTGTGTTCTTGAGCATTCTTCAAATCTTCTTGGAGGTTTCTATCTTCTTATTTTGTTGGACTTCTTCTCACCTTCATCTACGCCTTCTTTTTACCTTCTGTTCCCTCATTCACCGATGGACCCAAGCTCCTCCGTGACCCACGGAGCAACCCAGCCCCCACGACCCAGCCCCCAGGACCTAACCCTATGACTTAGCCCTATGATCCACTGTACTCCACAACCCCACAATGCAGATCTGCCACACAATGAGTCCCTCCTTCTCTCTTTCTCTTTCTCTGCTTCCCTCTTTGTTTTTACGATTAAGTGGAGTTTTGATATTCTGTAAATATTGAGTCATGTTGTGTATTTGGCTCTAGGACCAAAGAACTATGCTTAAATTATTGTAGTTGCTTCAATTTTTGATGAAGTGTTTTATGTTTATGGTACTTGACTATTTTAAATAGCGTATTATCCTTATATGTATGTAATCTTTCAGATTTTAAAGGCACAAAGCAATTACTAGTTAAGGTGGTTTTAGTTATTTGAAGGAGGTTATAGTTTCAAATACTAAAGGTGGAATTAATCTCTATAGTGTAAAGTAGAAATTATCTGTATGGTATAGCCTGAAATTGTCTTAAGGCATGCCTATTTTCCTTTTGACTGCTGGAATGTATAAAGTGAAAGGGCCATCCAAAGTTTGATATATGAAGCCAAAAACAACGGGAAAAAAGCAACATGAGCAAGCTTTAATAATAATAATAATGAATAAATTGATGAACCACTAATTTTTTATAGATCACTTGCATTTTTCTTATTTCCAAACTTAGTTTGGATCACTTTGGTTTGTAGGGTGTTCTCTTTTGCTACTTTGTTATTAGTTTTGGGCATTGTATTGATGAACCACTGAAAAAATACCTTGTCCCGCTTGCTTCTTTTCTTTATTTCATGTTATTAGACTGGATGTAAAATTTTTATTTTAACTATAAGTCAATTTTTCCAGTTATACTCCCCTTAATATCTTTTTATTTTTATATTACCCTTTTTGCTAATTTGTCATCACCATTGTAGATAGAAAATGAGAAAAAAAGAGTCTTTACTTTGGCCCTCTTCATTTTTTCAAAATCTTTATAGATATTATGGTTGATGAGGTTAACAAGGGGAGTATGAAAAATAATATATTTTCACCTAAGATGTGGCAAACCATGTTGCATACTCTTAATCAAAGAACTAGGCGTGAATATGACATTAAAAAAATTAAGTAGAAATTTAATAGGTTGAGGTAATAACATGGAATATTTTCTCACTTGCTACAACAAATTGGATTTGGATGAGATGCCGAAACTAATACTATCACAGCTACATAAGAAGTTTGGTCAACCTATATTCAGGTATACAATCGATAGACTTTAGCAGATTTTTTCATATTTATAAATTTTTAGATTTAGCGTATACAATTTTTTAATTTCCTTATAGGCACATCCCAATGCTACACCATTTAAGAAGAAAGGTTTGGACAATTACAAACTATTAGGAGTGATTTTCAATAAAAGCAGTGCAATAAGGGTGCTTCATCATTCATCTACTCAAAATCCACCCAACACAGATGATGAAATTGATCTTGACAATAAATTTTTGCATGACAGAGTTCATGTAAATCTAGATGATGAGGAGGAAGAAGATGATTGCCCATAAATAGAGAGAGTTACTCATAGTGGTAAAAGAACAATTAAAGTTCATAACCACAAGTCAAAGAGAGAGAAAGTAGGAACATTCAAGCATTCATTGAGTCATCTAAGTTGAAAGGATAAGCTATTGTTAAGGCATCTAAGAAGAAAGTCGAAGCTTCAATGGCTTGAATTGAGAGGTATAGGACAAAGAGTGTAGAAGCCACTAGTTCTATAGTTGCATTAGCTGAGTACATTATGGCTACATGTGTAACAAAGTTTAATAAGATGGATGATGTCTCATATGACTCTTATATGAAGATGGTGGAAAAATTCAAAGATGTTGATTATAGAGAAACATGTTTAAATATGACTAGGGATGGGAGAAAATTAAAGCATTGTTGGATAGACTCAAGTAACTACTTTTATGTATAAATATTTGTGTTGATGATAGTTATTATTATGTGTTTTTTAAATTTATGTGGCTGGTTTGTTTTGATATATATTGTTGTTTAGAACAATATGTAATGGTTATTATTAGCACTTATTAAAATGCATGTTATGTTTAATGTCATGTTCAATTGTGATGAAAATAGATAGTCATCCTTTAGGTAGTGAAAGTATCTTAGTAGATGCTTTTGAAAGATCTTCATCCTCATCTGACTCTAGCGATGAAGAATCTGAATTAGCTGAATTACTATTGCTAAATTTGATTGCTGATTATGAGTACCAATTTTATAATAGAATTCATGTTAGAATATCAGGACTAAGTGGTCAAGAATTTGTTAGTGAGCTTTTGAAGGAATCTAGAATAATTTGCTATGAATTATTGTGTGTAGAGAAAGCAAGTTATGTTGCTTTGTGTGAAGAATTGAGAAGCAAAAATTATTTAAAAGACTCAAGAGGTATGTTTTTAGAGGAACAAGTAGCATTGTTTTTGTTCTTTATAGGACATAATGTATGTCATAGAGTAGCAGCAGATTGATTTCAACATTCTACCCAAATAGTCTCATTATTTCAAGAATGTTTTGAGAGCAATTTGTTACTTAGGTAAAGAAATCATAAAGCAAGAGTCCATAGAATTGCCTGAACATATCCAAAATAACCAAAAATGTTATCCATGGTTCAACGTTAGTCCTTTTTCTTTTTCTTTCATCACATATGATGCTTGGTACTATTTTCTTTTGTTAAATTAAGATATTATGAAAAATTTATATGTTTGTATTAGAATTGAATTGGTACGATTGATAGGGAGTACACATAAGTGCATGGACTCCAGCCAATAAGCAAACATCATGTAGAAGTAGAAAGGTAGCCATCACACAAAATGTTATGTATATATGTGACTTCAATATGTTATTCACACACACACACACACACACACACACATATATTCTGGTTGGGAAAGTAGTGCTCATGATTCAAAAGTTATTCTGGATGCATATTTTTATTTAACACCATAACTTTCATTATGTGTTAAATTTCTCTTTATTAATTGTTATCTAATGATATTGTCAATATTCGGGTTAATACTCATTCATTGTTTTAGGTTCATATTTTCTTGTGGATTCTGGGTATCCATGTACTAGAGGCTTTCTCCTACTGTGGCAATCGGGATTGCAAGGGGACGACAAAAAAGAGTGATTGAAAATAGGAGTTGCCACCAAGTTTATTTGAATTGGGAAAACATGGAAAAATCCATTTATCTTGAAGAAATGGTCTTTGAAACCAAATTTGATTTCGAGAGTCGGTTATGCATAGGGAAGGATAAGAACTTAATCCTACGCACCCCTAATACACCTGTTCTTAAACAGTACCTTGGTAAGTTGTGCAAATTAATTAATAACATTTTAAAATTCCTTTTTTTATACTAAAAGACAAGACAAAAAAATTTACAATCAAATGAACAATTTATGAAAATTTAATTTTAGCTTGACAAGGGTCGCCTGCTCCTACGTATTCTCTGGTGCAATGAGGAACTCAAAGTCACGTAGTTCTGTAGAAAATATTTGTGAGTTGACATATTTTAATTAAAAGGTGAATCAAATAAAAAACAATTAATTAATTTTAATTTTAACAAAGAAAGAAATTTGATTATTAAATCAATGAAAATCCATTTGTGCACAGAATTCAAGCTAGCACTAGGCCACTCAATGAACCTCTATGATTCAACAATAATGAAGATAACATTTGTTATTCAACTACCATTACTGAACATCGCACAAATATGAAAGATTTTTTTTTTAAAATACTGTTTATTAATAAAAGAAAACATATTTTTATTTTATTTCATATTTTTTAGACAAATACTCTAATTTTAACAAGAACTAACAAAGTTAATTCATAAATATAAATACACAAGTAATTTGAACAAAATACATAAACATATAAAATAATTAAACTAAAAGCAAGCAAAATTAATTCATAAATACAATTATGCAATAATTTAAGAGAAACACATAAACATATAATAATTAAATTAAAAAGCAAAATAATTCATGAACACAAACACAATTAATTTAAGCAAAACACCTAAAATAATTAAACTAAAAAAAGGTCCTAATTATTATTATTTTATTCTTTTTCAAACCTTCTTTTTTTTATTAAGAAAACATCAGCAATAAGTTCACTCAAACTCAAAGAAACAATGAAATCACTTTTTTTTTCATATACTTAAATTATTTTGAAACTAATTTATTAATTCTACTTAAACGATTTAAAATAAAATGCTAAAAAAAGCATAAATTATATTCTTTAAGTAAATCAAAATACTCAAGAATCAAATTAAATAAAACCTCTTTTTTAACCTTTTTTTCTTTTATACTAAAAAAAAAAAGACCCCATAAGTAGAGCCTAAAAGATCAAAAACAAAACGAACACTAACCAAAAAATAACCCAAATAAATAAAATCAAAATCTAATTAAACAAACTGAAAACAACACTAATATAACAATAACAACAACAACAATAACAATAATAATAATAACCTCCTAATTAATCTATCACCACCACCATCACACACACGGAGCTCTCTCTATCTCTCTCACACACAAAACAAATCACACACATACACTAACAACCACACAAGAACTCTCTCTTTCTCTCATTACATGAACATACCCACACACACAAATGCTTCCTATCTCTTACATACACTCAGCACTATCTTACAATAACTTACACATGCGGCACACGCGACCTCATTTTCTCACACACTCACATATTCCTCTCTCCCTCTCTAACACATTTATACACATTCACAAAGAAAAGAACAAAAGGGAGGTGGATAGCAAGAGAGGAGTGGCCATCGTGGCTGCAAGGAAAGGAAGGCTATGCACGGATGCAGGTGTTGTCTGTGGCCAAAGAGGTGGCTGGTCGTGCATGGATGGCGCCGGTGAGGGGAAATCCGCGAAAAGGAGAAGTGAGATCGGGCGGTTTCGTGGTTTGGTCTGGGCATGGTGAAGGCTTAGGCCCGATCAAAGCTCGATGGGGGAGATGGGTTTTGTGGGTGGTGAATGGTGGTAGTGCATGGCTGAGATCTGGGAAGATGAAGGTGCTAGAGGGCCGAGATCTTCATGGTGGGTTCAAAGCTTATGCGGTGTTCGGCCATGGCTAGGGAGTGGGGAAGGTGGCGGTGTCGATAGCGGTCATAGGCTACACAGTAGGGGGTCTCTCTTTTGCGACTACCTCACGGTTGCTGAAGGTAGGAGTGGAGGTTGTAGTGGGGTGTGGATAATGGCAGTTTTATGGTGGGGGTAAATGGCATTCAGAGCGATGGCTTTCGCAGATCTAAGAGAGAAGGATATGGTTCCCGAGGGGCGGTGTGAGCAGCATAGGGAGATGGTAGCTAGGAAGAAAAGGTTTACAGTTAGGTGTGTGGTGATGAAGGTGAGGGGGTATGGTGAGTAGAAAATGGAAGTGGAGCTATGGAGTTGAGGGGAAGGTTGAAGATGACTTTGGAGGGGGAAAGGCGGTGAGGTGTATGGCAGTTTGGGGTGGTTATGGGTGACTGATGGTGGTGTTGATGATGTGAGGCTGCGGTGGTGGGGGAAAAGTCACCACAGCCTCCTCCCTTTTTTTCCTTTTTTTAATTAAATTTAATGATGATGATATTGTTGATGCTGCCAGATTTACCTTGTTACTGGGTTATCCTGCTGGAATTTGTTCTTGATTTCCTTTAAATTTCACCTCTGTTTTTTGACAGATTGATGTATCCGGATGTATTCTTTGATTTTTTTTTTTTTGTGTTTGAACTTTTACTAATTGATTGAAAATTCTTGCTGATTAAAGATAGTGATGGACACTATTGATGATGGTCTTTTCCTCTTCTATTACTGTCAATGGGGTTTTTTATAATTGTTCCTCGATTGGCCAAACTCAACCCACTCTTACAGTTGTGTGTTATACATCCTCAACTCATCACCGAAAGAAAAATTTAGCATTTTGCAAGTAGTAGAGATGAATATCATCATGATGTCCTCTACCTTTTTTGAAAATAAAAATTCCCCTTATCCCTATGCTTCACGAGCCTATCTCGGGGAAAGAAGAGAACGTAGCAGTAGGGAAAGGAGAGAAGCCGTGACTCCTCTATCTCCTTTTTTATATTTTATTATTATTATTATTATTATTATTATTTTAAGGTAAAATAGGTTGCAACGGGTTGGGGCATAACACAAATGGACTAAAAACAATTTTTTTTGGTATCAGGCAAAAAGAAATGAGCTGAAATAATAAATTGGACTCTTTTTTTAAAATTTTTTGGAAATAAAATAAAAAATAATTAGCAAATTTTTTTCAATTTTTTCAAAAGAAATAAGAAATAATTAACGAAACTGTAATGAAAAATTGTAAATTAGATGTAAATTTTTGGATTTTCCTGTTTATGGGCCAGACAAAATCAGGTGTTCACAGTTGCCCCTCTTTACTCATTTCTAATAAGAAAATATGAAAATCCTAAGTTTTAATATTACCTTTATAGGGAATGAGTAAAGACATGAACATTGATTTTGTTTGGCAATGCATGAAATTGACAACAAAGAAAGATTGAATTCAAATGCAGAAAGAAACTAAATGCTCATGAGATGCATATGCAATGCAATGATGCAATTCAGCAACCAAGATGAATGAATGACATGGAATGTGAAATTCATCTACAAAGGCAAAGAGTAAAAGATGACGGGAACTGACAGGAATTTAAAAGCCGACAAGAGGCTGACTAGAAATGTAAAATGGCAATCTGAGATTAATTGGAAATTAAAATGGCAATGAGTCTGACTGAAATGTAAATTGACAAGGAGACCGACTGAAAAGTAAATTGGCAAGGAGGCCGACTGAAAAGTAAATTGGCAAGAAGGCTGATTGGAAAGGTAAATTGTGGTAATGAGGCCGACTGAAATGTAAATTGGCAATCTGAAGCCGACTGGAAAGGTAAATTGACAAGGAGGCTGACTGAAAAGTAAATTGGCAATGAGGCCGACTGAAAAGTAAATTGGCAAGGAGGCCAACTGAAATATAAATTGTAGCAATGAGGCCAACTAAAATGTAAATTGTGGCAATGAGGCCGACTAAAAAGTAGATTGGCAATGAGGCCGACTGAAATGTAAATTGGCAATCTGAGGCCTATTGGAAAGGTAAATTAGCAAGGAGACCGACTGAAATGTAAATTGTGGCAATGAGGCTGACTGAAAAGTAAATTGGCTTTTGAGGCCGATGGAAAAGTAAATTGGCAAGGAGGCCAACTGAAATGTAAATTATGGCAATGAGACCAACTGAAATATAAATTGTGGCAATGAGGCCGATTGAAAAGTAAATTGGCAAGGAGGCCGACTGAAATGTAAATTGGCAACTGAGGTCGACTGAAAAGTAAATTGGCATCTGAGGCCGACGGAAAAGTAAATTGGCGAAGAGGCCGACTAAGAAAAGTAAAAGCCATCGGAGACTGACAGGAAATATGAAACTGGTAAGGACAACTGTCTTTTTTCAGTTTTCAGGTTATATGTAAAAGTCATGAATTTATCATCCACTTTCAGTTTATTTTAGACACATTGTTGAAAAACTAATTGTAACCAAATCGAGCAAGCCTCAAGGAAGACTTTAACCGATCAAACTCATAATTTTCACATTGGACTTTCTGGCACAACTAAAACTTACTTTTCTTCTATAACTTTGCTCACTTCTTTCCATTCTTCTTTCTTCTCTGTTTTTTTCTTTTTAGGATGATGATTTCTTTTCTATCAAGTTTGATTAAAGCTTTGTACTCTCTTGATGTGACACTAATCATTGATATATTGTTGTAAACATTGTTAGATTGTATAATTTATGGTTAAATTTATCCTACTTGAGACATCGTAAATAAACATGCATTTAAAGAGATGATGGAAGGATTAAGTGAATGAACATCTTTATTTCTTAGTGTATTGGATGACAAGATATTTTGAAAAAGGCAACAACATAAAAGCGAAATAAAAAATTGTGAAAGAGACGAAATTTTGCCTCAATCTAGGTTCTTTGTGGTTCAACCAACTGACTTCTTACAGCAAGTTGAACACTATAGCCATGATCTCTGCTGATATGTATTCAAACCTTTTTCTTTCCAAAATTGCCCCAGTTTCAGTCTTTGATTTGCTTGGTTTACTGGACAAATTCAACACCAAAAATTGCCCTAGTGGAGGCTACGGGAGATGATGCTTATCTTTTTTGCTCTAACTTTTGCCTAGGCCATCCTTTTGAGTTTTTGATCTAATGAGCCCTTTTTTTTTCTTTTCTTTTCTCTCTTTTTTTTTGTTTTATTCTACCCTAATTTTTGCTTAGGTCGCTCTTTCGAGTTTTTGACCTAATGAGCTTTTTCAGCATCTTTTCAAGCATAAAACCTCTTTACTACATCACTGTTGATTGGTTTAGACAATTCTTGGCCATCCATGTTTTGCAAAATCAATGCCCTGCCTGAGAATGTATGCTTGACAATGTAAGGACCTTCATAACTTGGAGCCCACTTTCTTCGTGCGTCCTCTTGATTAGGAAGAATTTTCTTTAGAATCCCCTAAATGAAAATCTCTAGGGCAGACTTTCTTGTTAAAAGCTTTAGCCATTCTACTCTAGTACAACTAGCCATGACAAATAGCTGCAAGCCTTTTTTCTTCAATCATGTTCAACTGCTTATAACGAGCCTTCACCCATTCAGACGCTTACAACTTAGCCTCTATTAAAACCCTAAGTGAGGGGATTTCAACCTCTATAGGGGATACAGTTTCCATTCCATATACTAATGAGAAGGGAGTTATTCCTGTGCTTGACCGTATGTTGGTATAGTATGCATGCAAAGCATATGGCAGCATTTCATGCTAGTCCTTGTAATTTACCACCATTTTTGGGATGACTTTCTTGATGTTCTTATTTACAGCTTCAACTGTACCATTCATTTGAGGCCTATAAGGAGCTGAGTTGTGATACTTGATCTTGAAAGTCTCAAACTTGACACGATTGAGATTAGGAGCATTATCTGTGATGATCCTTTCTAGAATCCCATATCTGCAGATGATGTCCCTTTTGATGAATCTGAGAAACACCTTCTGTGTGATGTTGGCATATGAAACTGCTTCCACCCATTTAGTAAAATAGTCTATCGCTACAAAGATAAAACGATGACCATTGGATGCTTTGGGGGATTAATTGAACTAATGACATCCATACCCCTACATTGAGAAAGGCCAAGGAGATACCATGCTGTGTAATGGAAATAGAGGAGCATTGACTCGGTCTGCATATATTTGGCATTTGTGGCACTTTTGAACATAATTGATGTAGTCATTCTCCATGTTGGACCAGTAATAACCGCTCCTTAGGATTTTATGTGTTATCATATGTCTATTAGCATGAGTTCCACAAATCCCTTCATGGACTTCGATCATGATTGTTTGAGCTTTATGAGCATCTACACATCTGAGGAGAGTGGTGTCATAATTCCTTTTGTAAAGGACTTCACTATTCAGGAAAAAAACCATGGCCAGTCTTCGAATTGGTTTTTTATCCACCTTATTTGCACCTACTGGGTATTCTCCTTTTTGAATATACTGCTTGATGTCATGATACCATGGTTGTCCATCTGGTCCAATCTCCACATTGCCACAGTATACTGGTTCACCTTGAACTTCTACATGGATAGGTTGGACATTGGCATGGACTTCCAATTTAGTCATCACAGCCAAATTCGCTAAAACATCTACAAATTGGTTTTTGTCTCCAGTTAAGTGGGAGAACGATATATTGTCAAAGTGCTCAATTAGTCGAGACAAGTACTTCTGGTAAGGTACCAATTTCGGATCCTTTGTATGCTATTCTCCATTAACTTGGTAGATTATGAGTGTAGAGTCTCCATAGACCTTCAATTATTTGATTGCCAGGTCAATTGCAACTTGCAAACCATTTGCACATGCTTCATATTCTGCAATATTGTTGGTACATTCAAAGTCTGGCTTGATAGAAACTGGGTATTGCTTCCCAACTGGTGACACTACTACAACTCCTATCCCATATCCATTCATATTAGCAACCCCATCAGAATACATCTTCCACCCATTCTCTTCTTTTTCCTTTTCTCTTTCTAGTGCCAACACATCGCTATCAGGGAATTCAGGCATAGTGGGCTGTACACCATCCAAAGGGTTTTTATCTAGATGATCAGCAATTGTACTTCCCTTGATGGACTTTTGACTTACATATTTGATATCAAATTCAGACAACATCACTTTCCATTTTGACATTCTCAATGACATGTGAAGACTATCAAATATGTATTTCAATGGATCCATTTGAGAAATCAACCAAGTGGTACAGTATAACATGTAATGCCTTAGCCTCTTGGAAGTCCATACTAATGCACAGCAGGTCTTTTCAATCGCCAAATAGCAAGATTCACATTCATTAAACTTCTTGCTCAAATAATAAATGGCATGTTCTTTCTTTCTGGATTCATCATATTGCCCCAAATGAAGTGGGCAACACTGTAAAGTACAATATTAAAGGGCGACCGGGCATGGATGGAATCAAAACAGGGGGTTTCATTAAATAAACCTTTATTTTGTCTTTATTTTGTCAAAGGCTCTTGGCATTCTTCATTCCATTCTCCAGGTTGATGTTTTCGCAGCAGCTTGAATAAAGGCTCACAAGTACTAGTCAAATTGGCAATGAATCTAGCGATGTAGTTGAGCCTCCTGAGAAAACTTCTCACTTCCTTTTCAGTTTGGGGAGCTAGCATTTCTTGTATCGCTTTCACCTTGTCTAGATCCACTTTTATCCCTTCTTTGTTGACAATAAATCTGAGTAATTTCCCTGTAGAAGCTCCAAAAGTACATTTATTCAGATTCAGCCCCAACTTGTATTTTCTGACCTTTTCAAACAGCTTTTGCAAGACTGCTACATGGCTTTCTCCCTCTTTAGACTTAGCGACCATGTCATATACACTTCAATCTCCTTATGCATCATATCATGGAACAGTACAACCATAGCATGTTAGTAGGTGGCACCAGCATTCTTCAACCCGAATGGCATGACTGTGTAGCAAAATGTTTCCCATAGAGTTATGAACATAGTTTTTCCTTTGGCATGAATATCCATGGGAATCCAATTATATCCAAAGTATCCATCCATAAATGAAAATCAGTGATTTCTGGGTGTATTATCAACAAGGACATCAATATGAGGGAGTGAAAAATCATCTTTTGGGCTAGCCTTATTTAAATCCTAATAGTCTACACATATCCTAACCTTCCTATCCTTTCTAGGCACAGGCACAATGTTGGCCACCCAATCAGTGTGTCTTGATACCTCTAAAAACCTAGCTTATAGCTGTTTAGTCATTTCCTCTTTTATCTTTAGTGACATATTAGGCCGCATTCTTCTCAATTTTTTCTTTTTCAGCTCAGCTTCTAGATACAAAGGGATTTTGTGTGAAGCGATCTCTGGGTCCAATCCTAGCATATCATGGTAAGACCATGCAAAGACATCTAGGTATTCTTCAAACAAAGCAATCATTTCTATTCGTTTAGGATTTTCCACTATTTTTAGCTATTTCTTTTCTTCTTCGATGCCCATGTTAATCATCTCGATCACCTCATTGTCTAAGTCAAATCCTTTTTCTGTATGCTGTAGTAGGTCTAAAAATTCCTTACAATTTCTTCATCCTTTTCAGATTTATGGTTATCGTAATCAAGTGCAGCAAGAGAATCAATCGATTGGCCTTCAAAGTCTCTTTCATGTGGTAAAATTTCTATAGCATTTAAATTCCTGGAAAGTAATTATGGTGGATTGGAATGCCAAAACAAATAATGAGTAGAACACAAATAATATAGAGAAAACACAGATTAATGAGCTGAGAAAATAGTGGTAAAGATAAAAAGAGAAAGTAAAAGAATAGTGGGTAAAAACAAGAAGAAAGTAAGACATAGAGAAATGTAAAGTGGAATAATAAAGAAAAATTGTTGGATAGACATGCAAGTTCATTCAAATGATGTCTCAAAGTAGCATACATAAAAGCAAAGATAATTAATGCAATCCCAAATGATTGCTTTGAAGTAATAACATCAATTGATGGTTCAGCTGTCTAATTCATCAGCATCTTATCATGGTTAACAACACAATCTTTGTTGCATTCTTCATGCTTCTCAACATCCACCATATTAATGGTTGGACAACAGCTAGAGGCACAACCTTCTTCAGCTATAATCACTTCAGTCGGGTAACGAAATGTCTCTTTCAGATGAGGGATCTGCTTCATCTTCTTTTTTGGTTTCTTTTGCTCAAGAGCCATTGTCTTGATTTGCTCCTCCAATGATGCCTCATATCCTAAACCGAATTGGTTAGGCTTCCCTGAGATAGGCAGATGTCTTTTGATATCCTGCAACTGTGGTCCCAGCCTTTTGCCGTGCAAATAACCATTTTTGGTCATGATATGAGCCACTACCTGATTGACATCTTGCCTTGGGAACTCATTTTGTTCTTGTTTCAGCCCTACCACTAGAGATTATGCCATAAGCTACTTTCCACTAACTCAATATTTTAATATAAGGTAATTTAACTGGTTTAGATACAATGATTTCTTTTTCCCTATGGATTGTAATGACTGAGCCATTCTCAATGTACTTAACCTTTTGATGCAAGGTTGAAGGAATAGCACCAATATTGTTAATCCATAGTCTTCCCAACAGTATATTGTAATCAGACTCAATCTCCATTACTTGGAATAACTGCTTAAATTGGCTTGGGCCAATTTCCAATGGCAGCACCATTTCCCTAAGGATGCTTTTCTTTGCTCCATCAAAAGCTTTCACAATCATCACTTGTGGTGAAATATCATCTTTGCTCATTGACAAGTAGCTTAAGGTCGACACTGGTAAGACATTTAATCTTGACCCTCCATCAATGAGAACTTTGGGAACTATATGGCCTCTGCATTTGAGAGTTATGTACAGTGCCCGTGGGTTGGCCTGTGATACAATTTCTCCATCTGGGAATGTGATCATATTAACACGCCTCACTGGATCTACCATATTCACCATATTCTCTAATGAGACATCAAGTTTCATATAGGCATCCTTCAAGACTTTTATCACTGCTTTTTGATGCGATTCAGATGACAAGATTAGTGACAATAGGGATATTCTGGCTGGAGTTTTCTTCAATTGCTCCAGTATATCGTATTCACTTTGCTTTATGATTTTTAGAAACTCCTCTTCTTCATCTTCTTCTTTTCCTTTTAATTCTAAATCAGAACTTTTTCCAATATTCTCTTTATCAATAAACTTCCCTTTTCCCAACTCTCCAGGCCCATAAACCCTTTTGCTTCTTGTTATTGCTTTTACATCAGCCACTACTTCACTTGTTTAGGCCTTCAAGGTTTCCCTTATGTCTTCATTCGTCTCTGCCTTGGTCTCGTAGTTCCAAGGCACCGTATATGTATCCTCATAACCAAAGGGCATCGGCTTTTTCACAATGATCACTACCTCTTCTGGCTTAGGAGCTTGATTAAGTAGTGGTACTCAAAGCACAAAGTGTTCGATTACATTCACCCCTCAAGGACATCGGGCCTTTTTCTTGCATGTATTACACCCAAGTCGAGCAGTCCCTGTATACCAACCTTGAAATCCAAACAATTTTCTATGTCATGGCCAAGGCCTCCGCAGTTGTACATGCAGCTCGACTCCATGTCATACCTCTCGTTCTCCTCTATTGCTAGAGCAGGTGCCATTATGTTGTAACCAGCCTCATTCAAACCGATGAAAATTTTCTCCATGGGTATTCGAAGGTTGAAAACCTTTTTGATCAATGGCTCTTGTACCTCCAAAGCATTTACCCAACCTCCTCCTTCGTGATTTGGGATCAGATTATCAACAATATCTGGCTTTGAATCTTCTTAAAGGTCCAACCTTCCACAAGCAATTAACCTTTTCACTACCATTTTGAAACCATCACAATCCTCAATGAAATGCCCTGCTATGTCCATGTGGTATTTATAGGTAAGGTTCGGGTTGTATCAAGCTGGGTATGGCAGTTCTAATGGGTGTACAGGATATGCCGAGATTAGATAGGCATCAACCACTTTTTAAAAAAGGTCAGCATTCGAAATGGATAGTTTTGGAAAAGGTGGAAAGTTGGGAAACCGATTATGATTCTGGTTTTGGAAATTTGGTCGGGGTGCTGGGGTATATATTGGGCGAGTTAGTTGATGTGGCCTTATATAGATGTTGTTAACCTGAGGTTAGGAGTATGGGATACTGTTTTGGTTGGTGTGCTTTGGTAAGATGGGTAAGGAGGGATAGGGGTTTGGTATGATGGCATCTGGGGTCGTGGATGTGTTGGCATATACCTTGGGATGAAGGATTACTGACCTTGCACGTAATTCACATCCGTTTCCTATTTTCTAGGCAAGAAACCTTTTCTTGCGTCATCACTACTCATGGGAAGTTTGTCGGCCTTAGCCAGGCTCTCAATTCTTTCTCCCATAGTTATCAACTCAGAGAACTCCTTGTAAGCTGCTCCTGCCATTGCCCCAATATAAGGGGATCCCAAGGTTCCCAGGAAGTATGAACACATTTCAGTCAGGATAAGCGGTGGTTGAACTTGAGTAGCCAAGGTTCTCCACATCTGAGCATATTGTTTAAATGGTTCATCCTTCTTTTTCTGCATTGAACTTAACTGCTCCTGAATAAGCGCTACTTCAAGGTTTAATTTATACTGACCCGTGAATAAATCTGCCAATTCTCTCTAGCTAGAAATCTTTGAATGGTCCAGTTGAATGTACCATTCCAAGGCAGGTCCAGTTAGGCTTTCATGGAAGAAGCTGATGGGAAATTTTTCATCCTTTGACCATATCGCCATCATGGTGCAATAACTCTTCAAGTGAAAAAGAGGATTACCCGTCCCATTATACTTTGAGAAATCAAAAACCTTGAAGTCTTTAGGAATTACTATGTCAGTAGAGGGGCAAAGCTATTCAACTTCCACATAACCGTAGGGGCTGGGTCCCTGAATAGCCTTAATCTGCTCTTGAATCTTCTTCATCCATTTTTCTTTGAATTTCCTCTTTTCTGCCTCTACACGACTATTCTCTGAGTAAAATGGCTGTTTCTAGATGAACATTACAAGGTTGTTCCCAAACAGGGGTAGCATGCCCATGCTCATTAGTATGCACGTTTTCTAAGGAATAATAGCCTTCTCCGACAGGTAGCACCAATGGTATCGTGGGTGGTAGTTGTGTATGGAGATTATTTGGGATTTCTCCTATGTCGTTCATCTCCTGGGTAATATTTAGAATTGCACTTGATATCATAGGCATAGTTATCGTTGTGGCACTTGGTTACACACTTGTTAGTATATCTCTACTTTGATAAACTCCCAATAGGTTAAGTGACTCTTTTATAGCTCTCATCATGTCCTCCAATGTAGATTAGTTATTCAACAATGCGTTCAGATTTCCTCTTATTGCATCAACCTCATTGTTCAAATTTCTTTCCACTTCAATGATAGTCTTTCCTGAATCATTACCTCCGGCTATCTTAGTTCAAGCTCTGGTGTTGTGAATACGAGTTTGATCGGTATCCCTTTTCCTTGGGCTCCCAATGATTGCAAAATTTTATGCTACACATTAAAAGCAATACCAAAGAGATTAGTTTTTTTCTCCTTTTTTCATTTTTTCTTTTTTTATGTATGTAAGACTAACAGATAAAAGTGAACAACAGTTATCAAGAGTTATTTATGCAAATAAGTATGCCCCGTAGCTGTTCTTATGGGTATACAACCCTATAAGTCAGGGTGCGGTTAATAACAAATCTCTAGGGAGAATCTACTCCTCTATAGATGCTATATAATGAGCACTAGCAACACAGTTCTTCTTTTCTACATGACTGAGCTTCTTATTTTCTTGCACAAGGATAAACAAACTCAAGGCAAAGAACACGATTGATCGCTTTCTAGGGGAAAATTTGATCCTCTATAGAAAGTATCAAGCATACTATAAATGCCCTGATTGGTAACTTGCAGCACAAACATTGAAAATTTCATCCATTTCCAAGCAAGGTTCTGAGTACAAATCATTTCAGAGTACATCAAACATGCACTGACAAAGAAAATAATTACATAAAAAGGATCTTTGGTGACTACATCAGAAGCTTCATCTTCTTCTGCCTAAGATTTTTAGTGATGCTCTTACATGGATCCATAAACTCGATCACTTCTTGAGGTAATTTGAATGATGGCATCTTACAAATTTGCTTGCTTGCTTTCTCAAAACGATAAATAAAATTTGGAATGTAATGACTTAATTTGCCAGGTAGCTTCCCATATTTTTCTTTCCAATCCAGAACCTTTTCTCTCTATGATTTTCCAAATTCAGTCGCATCAACGAACAAGTCATGATACTGGTTTACTGATGTCCACCCACGAACGGCATCATGTTTTGTTTGTGCCAACATTGTTGATAAGTTTTCTACTTGCCTTTCCAACTCCTTTCTTTTGTCTTTCTCTTTGTTGACCTCCATTTTCAAGCTTAAAATGTTTTTATCCCTTTTGCTGGCTTCTTGTTCTACCTTTTTTACCATGCGACTCCTCTTATTAATCTGCTTCTTTAATTGTTCCTTTCTTTCTCAAACACATGGAGTCTTCCTTCTAGTTCTTGGATTTCAGCAAAATGAGTAGTTGGGATCTTTTCCTTCCCTTTCTTGGACTTTGTAATTTCTGTTGTGACAACACATTCATCTTTTAAGGATTCAATTTCTTTAGCCATTTTCTCGTATCGGCATTGAAGAATGGCATTTTTCAGATCAATTGCCTCCTTTTTCTCTTCCAAGAATCACATTTGTGTTTTCATTATCTTTACCTAGGATGTTAATGGAGACTTTTCTAGGGTTTTCATGGAAGCCTTGGTTGCTTGAAATATCTTTTGGAATATTGTTTTTCCCAACCCTTGCTTTCCTCCACTCTCTGTATTCTTCAGAAAAGGTTAACCGTTGTTGCCCAAGTTCCTTTTTTACTAGGATTTTGACATCATCCCATGCTATTTTGATCTTTTTCTCTTGCTCCATGGTACTTTTGTCTTTCTGATACAAGAAGCTAAACCCCTCAAGTTGTTTTTCTTGTGGTTTTTTTTGAGTCTAATGAAGTTGTTTGAGTACCAATGAAGATGTATAGGAGATACATCCACTTGGACCCATTAAAGGAACATTGTGAAAGTCACCACAACTATATATAGCATTTTCTCCATGGTATCAAGGACCAACCCACTTGAAAGAATTTGACTGGATTTTTGAGAATTCCTTTTTCCATGCCGATGCCTCTTGATGGCTTATCTGCATATGATGGAAGCTTCCAAATGGATTAGGAAAGAGGCCCATGCCATTATTGTAACATCCTAATTTTTAACCCAATACTCTAGAACATACTTAGGTTAAACATTAGTCTGTTACTTCATAGTTCTCAATTTTACTTAGAAATACATAGCGGAAAGTACGGGTAATTTTTTTTTGAAATACAAAGTGAGAGCCGCGCGATGCGATAAGCGGTAAACCATGTAAAGTAAAACAATTATCTCACAACATCATAACATAAGGCACAGCATGAACATCACTGAATATCATCTTATATATATATATAACTTGCCCACTTATAAGTATGGGACTTAATTTAGTACAAGGGAAATGCATAAAAGAAAATACAACATAAGCATAAACATAATCTACTCCCCTACCCGAGTGCATCTAATGGGATAACCTCTAAACAAAAGAAGGTTTATCCCCATCTAAGTGGTGTGTGCTCTAACTGGGTACTCCATCGGACAATCGTCACCTCCTACTGGCGTCCATCTCGCGAACGAGGCAAATATCCGGGAAACTGGGCGAGCTCCTCGGACGTGAAGAGGCGGAACGGGGTTCGAGTGTGACCCTCGCGGTATGGTCGCATCTCCGGTCGTCGCGCAAGCCGTGGCTGAGTCACGGTATCCTCACTGCCCTCCCTCAACGGTGGGGGTGAGGGGGCAGAGCTCTCGCTATACGGATTGGTAGGCGGGTCCTCGGACGGGTCGGTCTCCGAGAAGTAAGTCCGGGGCACGTAATCGGGATAGTCTCGCATAGCTAGGGCGGCGGTGTGTATGCGGAGCACTCTCTCATCATGCGTACGCGCACGCTCAAAAACTCGCTCGTCGTCGCCATAGGGTGCAGTCGGGGAGAAGCGATGGGTGTGCACGGGATGCGCGAAGGGGCGTCCTACGAACATGAAAACCCGCACCGTGCACTGTCCCTCAAAATGGTATGACCCGTGAGTCGGGTCATAGTGCACCTCCCACGTCGGCGTGTCCACGAACACTACGAACGTCGCCATCTGAAGACGTGACGGAAAGAAAGAGATAGAGGGAGTGAGAATCTTGCTAAAGAATCTCAGTAGGGCCTCCTACTACCTAGGTGTCATCATCTACGTCCTCAGGAACCTTGGGTTTAATTATACAAAATGACTGAACATGCATTAAGTTCATTTTAAACTTTAAAAAATATACTTTAGCCAAGGTCCATTCATTTTAGGATGATCTTAATGTCATGAGTGCAACATAATAAGAAATGTATGCATGGCACTACCTAATGCACATACATAAAACATAACATCAAGCATCATCATACTTAGTGGCATAAAGTGGCAATAGAAACATTCATATGGGACAAACTTAGTGACATAATCATAATCATGAAACATCTCTTCCTCATGGGCCACCCTAAAAGACAATCGAACTGGGGGTGCTCGGCCGAACCGGTGTCACCCAGAACATGTCATACATCTAGGTTATGAGCTCATAACTTAACTAGTCATCATTAGTTCTTACTTACCACTTAACGATAAGCGTATCATAAATCATAAATCCCGACTATCTGAGTACGGGTTAGGGGGCAAAACTCTTAGGGGTGCTCGGCCGAACCGGTGTCACCTAAGAGCATAAAAATGGTACCGATGTCACATGAGTTCTATGGAGGTGCTCGGCCGAATCGGTGCCATCCTAGAACCCATCTTAGTACCTTAATTTTCAAAATCTCTTTAAGTCCCCAAATTTGTTGGGAATTCGGCGGCACGATGGCATTACACCGAATTCCTTCCAAATTTGCTTTATGCCACATAAACATATATCCTCATGAATTCATCATATGAATAACATCGTCATCATTTACATAACATACATCATCATGGAACATTCAACCGTTTATCCTTACGGTAGCTTATGCTTTGACCCTTACGGGTCTTAATCATGAGATTTGGTTCTCTAACATCCGTCGCTCATATTTTATGCACCTAAGAGCTCATAGTTAATCATCATTCCTAATCCTCATGTTCATACTTAAATCTGAAAAGCATAGGGCAGAATCTCTAACTTGTATTTATAGGGTTCTAGAACTTACGTTTTAGACCCTTTCTCGGTTCCGTCTTCGCCGAAGACGCTACATATTAAATCTAAATCACTTATGAGACATTCCTATGCTTAAGGACTAATTATTAATCATCTTTATCATGTTGTAAGGGTGCTGGACAGAATCCAGAAAAGTAAACGTTCTAAGAGTTCTAAACTTGCACTTTTACGATTTTCTAGTTACTAGTTTCCCTATAGGTGCTAGAATTCGATTCTAATCCAAATGATACCAAGTTTTTCATGTCTAAACAATCTAAATCTGATTATGTTCCCATTAAAATAGTTTGGATTAGTTCCATAAACAAATGGGTCAAAACTATGTTAAATTCTAGCTTTGCGGTATTTTTAGTTAGCTAGTTTCTTACCTATCATGCATAGGATCGCTTCTACATCATCACATGATATTTTCACACATTCCAACACATCAAAACATCATCATACAGCATCACACTCATCACATCAGAACCAAAAACATTTAACTTAAATGAGAGAGTTAAATTGACATTTCTAGGTACATAAGTTAACTAGTTTCTCTTGGAATCAATTTAGAATTTCTAAAAACTCTTTGCAAATCATTTTAATTCATCAAAAGGCTAAGAGAAGCCTTAGGTCAATGACCAAAATATATTTCATCTCCTAAAAGGGAGTAAAGTCATATCTCATGACAACATGACCTTGAAAAGGTTTGTAAAGCTTTAAGGAAAACTTAGAACATAGACTATTGGTCCTTGTAGCTAGATGAAAACTCCTTGAAAGTCCATCATCACTACTTGGCCAAAAATATGCATTCAAAGAATGGTTTCACATTAAACTTTAACTTGGAATGAAATGGGCAAGTCTTTGAGCTCTAGGTTCTTAAATTACGACATAAAATAAACGTGCTCATGCTTTTCATTTTTAATCTTGCTTACAAAATAAAGTGATGACATAAATTAAATATGCAAGGCATAAACTTAAACGTGCAAGCTTGAAAGTAAAGATGCAAGGTTCAATTCTTTATTTTAGTGCTCTTGGCCCAACAACAATCGACTTTAAGGTCGAAATAGATAGGCATTCGAGGAATTAATTAAGTGAGGATGCAAGTTCAATTCTTTATTTTAGTGCTCTAGGCCCAACAACAATCGACTTTAAGGCCGAAATAGAAAGGCTTCGAGAATTAAATTAAGTGATGATACAAGTTCCATTTTAATCTTTATGTTCTTAGGTGATAGCTAGAAAGTAAAGATGCATAGCAAGAATGTAAATATGAATGCAAGCATAAAATAAATTATGCAAGTTCATTTTATCTTTCTAGAGCTCTTAACAAGACTTTAAAGGAATTTAAACCATAACCCAAACTCATCCAAACAAGGTAAAGTCAAGCTTAGAGTTCTTAAAACTCAACATAATATTTTTAGGAAATCAAACCATGAAGCTTAGAAAATTTAAGGAAATGGCCGAAATCTTCAAGAAGGAAAAGGAACATTTTAGAACTCTAGAGTTCATGATCTTGATGATATATTAACACCAACATCATGAGTCCTCATCATTGAGTTCATAGAGCCATTTTAAAACATCATCAAAGCTAAAGTTCTCAAGAGTTCAAGAAAGGAAAAACTAAAAACATTTTTGCTCAAGAACAAAGATCAAGCTCTAGAGTTTGTTTCAAGTGATGAACATCATCATGAAACTCTCATCATCAAGCTCTCATCCCTTCATTCCCAAAGGCCTATGGCCGAAACATAAAGAGGAAGAAGGAGAAGAAAAGAAGTTCTAAAAGGAACCAAGAGAAACTATGAACATCAAGCTTGAAACAAGGACTTTAAAGAAAAGAATACATGAAAGAAAATCCCTACTTGATGTGATGAACTTGAAGATGGAAGAAGAAGATAAAATAGATGAAGAACTTGAAGAACTCCAAGAACTTGAAGAACACAAGAACTTTGAGAGAAAAAGAAAAGCTTTGAGTGTTCCTAAACTTAGCAAATGATCTAAAAGTGGTGCAAGCTCCTCAAGGCATTGTATTTATAGAGAAATGAAACAAATGGAGGGAGCTCATGGTGATGAAGAGCTTCGGCCATGTGTGCAGAATTGGAGGCATCCATGAGTTCCATGAGGTGAGATAATGTGTTCTTGAGGCATGGTGAGGTATGGCTTAAGGTATGGTGAGGTATGGTTCAAGGTATGGCCTCAAGCATGGTTCTTTGAGTGAGAAAATAATTAAACATGTGGCCAAAGAGGAGTGTGCTGGCCGAAATGCATCAGCCAAGGGAGGAGAGTTTCTTGCAGTTTAATTGTGATTTAGAGTTGTGTTTAGGTGTATCTTTGATTATGCTTAAGATTAGGAATTTGTAAGAAAGTGTTTAGGTAAGGGAAATGGATAATTAAGGTGGTCTAGACATAATTAAGGAGTGGTCTTGCACCATTAGTGAGTTAAATCCTCAATTTAGAGTCTAAACAACTCTAGACACATTTCCTTGATTTAAGGAATTGGAGAGAGAAAATACTATTCAAGATTCCAAGACTAGGAGTCTTGAGTTCTAAAAAAAGGATTTAAGTTTAATCTAAGCAATTTTAGGTTCTAATTAACTTTAATAAATTATTTTGACTCTAGATTAATTAGGGAAATAAATTAATCTTCGTTTAGAGCCTAATATTGCTTAGATTTGCTTAATTACGTCATTAAGCTCAAAACACTATTCTAGGGGCAAAATCGTAATTTTGCACTAAAACTACCCGGGACCACCGGGACTTGAATAGAGACCTCTAGACACATGAAAACATGTTTTTAAACCTCTGGGGAAAGTTCTGGGCTCAAACGGCACCTTTACCCGCGTAAAAACGCTATAGGGGTATTTTGGTCATTTTGACCCGAAACTGCGGAAAATGAAATTTTCGCTTCCGAAAGTATTCAAAGGCCACTCAATCCCCTTCAAACATTGAGTTGACCCTTCGAGGATGACCGAGTTGGTTACCCTCGCGTTCGGGTCAGGAAATGATCTCAGGGGCATTTTGGTCATTTTCCTCGGACAGAAAAATCGGGGTGTTACAATTATTGGCAAATACATAAGTCATAAACCAAACGTATAACATTGGCAAACAAGACTGTAACCTGCCACCATTTTTCTTGAGACAAACCCCTAAGGAAAGAAAGGTATTCACCAATATTTCCATAACAGGATTCATGCCTTGTGTCTCGAACTTGAAAAACACATCCATGGTGGCCTGGTCAACAACATTTGGTGTAAATGGGAATAGGACCAATCCATAAATAGTCAGTGCCAACGTTCGATTGAAGAAATCCCAATTTCCTTGCCAAGCCAAGATTTTCAGATGAGTTTCAAGAAAACTCCTCTTGATTCCTTGAGTGGATCCCCTTACTTCAATTTCCATCCAATTTGCTTGAACTCCAATTATTTTGGCAATCTTTTCTTTACCGACATAATGTCCTTGATAGAGATACACACCAGATTTTTCTCGAATCGATAGCCTTATCATGACCATGTACTCTTCTATAGTCGGCATTGCATCAAAATCACGCAGCTCAAAACAGTAAATAGAAGGATTCCAAAATTGTGAGATAGCACTCAATGCGGGTGCTTCTACTAGAATAAGTAACAGATCCAATATACGCCCATATGTATCCTTGAAAGATGACCGAACTTCATGAGGCATCAACTGAATTATTTCCTTTACTTGCTCTAACTCATTATTAGTCACTGAAACTCTGATGTTTCTCTTCCAATCATGTGCATTGCTAGTGTTCATTTGTAATGCTTCCATTTGCTTTGAACTAATGATGACTCTTACTTTATCAATAATCAACAAGGAAAAGAAAACCGAACTGGGCATCGAATCGGTCAATGTACTGGTTCAAAAGTTTAGAGGTTTAACCGATTCAACTGGGGTTCAACCGAAATAATAAAAATATATATAAATATATACATATAATTAATTAGAATATAAATAAATATATTAAATCATTAAGATTAACATAATTAACAAACAAATATTCATAGGTCCATAAAAATAAACATAATTCATATAAAATTTCTCTAATATCAGCTTCACAACATGGTTACAAAGCATTTGAAAACAATATTTGTTACTAACCAGTGAGGTTTATGGTGAGCAGTCTACGAATGATGGAGAGAGGAAAATAACAACCCAATAATTTTTGTTAGTGTTTTTCTTTGGTTTCTTTTTTTTTTTTTTTTTTGCTCTATAACTTCCATAAGATATCAGTATTTAAGTTTTAGAATAAAAAAAATTTTAAATTTTGAAAAAAAAGAAACCGGTCAAGCCGGCCCGGTTCGCCAGTTTTCCCCGATTTTGACCGATTCTTAATCGGTTTTGACCGATTCTTAATCGGTTTTGACTTCCCCCGATTTTTTACCTTAAAAAAAATTAAAATGGAAAGGAAAAATAAAAGAAAAATGCATGTTCATATTGAGAATATTCCTATTATATGCTTGCTGATGCACAAACTACCACTTTTTCATGAGAAAGTAAATTATGAGAAGAATAAGATATGATAAAATGAATGCATATGGTAATTAATGGAATGCTTGTCTACGCTATGTATGCCTAAACACATAAAAATACAAAGCATGACCACTTTATGAGATGATGAAATGGCTAGTCCTGAATGCAATGTGATAATGTTTAAATGCAAGCATAACTAGTTTAAAGTAAAACATAAAGAAGTGAAAAGTAAAAGGATGAAAGAAGCATGCTCCCTTTGTCCTAACAGGGTAAAATTCTAATGGATAGGGAGTTCTAAGGCCAAAACCCTAATTTGGGAGGTTGCTGAATTCAACTATGCGTGTACACATTCATGGTGGATCTAGACTTCTAATAGTCATGGTCCCCAGATTGCCCCTATCCATAGACAAGGATTCAACCTTCTAACCAACCACAAGTAGGGATGAACCCTCTCAATATGATTGATTCATAAAGCCAGTAACAATCTAAGTGATGTCCTAACAATCATCAAGTGAGCATGAAGCCCCTCATGACAATGTCAAGAAACCTCCTATTCTCATTTCGCACAGGCTCGGGTATAGAGCCCAAAAGTGTGTGAGATAAGTGATGGTAAAGTGTATGTAAGGAACATACAAACCTTTCAATCCTAACACTATATGCACTCCTATAAAACAAAATACAAATACAAATATATACAGAACAATAATGGCAATCTATCCTAAGATTTTAACAAATAAAGCTAACACTATAAATAAAGCATGAAATACTAAACTTTAGAAATAAATAAAGCATAAAGAAAAGCATTGTACAAAATAAAATAAGAAAAGGAAAACAAAAATCAAAAGGCTATATTTAATTTGCACAACTAACTAAAACAGGCCTGACTCTCTTGGAATTCCCCAGTGGAGTCGCCATCTGTTGCAACCAGGATTGCGAGGGGACAATGAAAAAAAGTGATTGAAAATCAGGAGTCGCCACCAAGTTTATTTGAATTGAGAAAACATGGAAAAACCCATTTATTTTGAAGAAATGGTCTTTGAAGCCATATTTGAGTTTGAAAGTTGGTTATGCATAGGGAAGGATAAGAACTTAATCCTACGCACTCCTAATACATCCTTCCTTAGACGGTACCTTGGTAAGTTGTGCAAATTAATTAATAACCTTTTAAAATTACTTGACAAGACAAAAAAATTTATAATCAAATAAACAATTTATGAAAATTTAATTTTAGCTTGACAAGGGTCACCTAGTCCTACCTATCCCCTGGTGTAATAGGAATCTCAAAGTCACGTAGTTTGGTAGAAAATATTTGTAAGTTGATATATTTTAATTAAAAGGTGAATCAAATAAAAAACTATCAATTAATTTTAATTTTAACAAAGAAAGAAATTTGATTATTAAATCAATAAAAATCCATTTGTGCACAGAATTCAAGTTAGCACTTGGCCACTCAATGAACCCTTATGATTCAATAATAGTGAAGATAACATTTGCTATTCAACCACCATTATTGAACATCACACAAATATGAAAGATTTTTTTAAGAAAAATTGTTTATAAATAAAGGAAAACATGTTTTTATTTTATTTCATTTATTTTTAGACAAATACTCTAATTTTAACGGGAACTGACAAAGTTAATTCATTAATATAAATACACAATTAATTTGAGCAAAATACATAAACATATAAAATAATTAAACTAAAAAAATAAAAATTAATTCATAAACACAATTATGCAATAATTTAAGCAAAACACATAAACATATAATAATTAAATTAAAAAGCAAAATAATTCATGAACACAAACACAATTAATTTAAGCAAAACACCTAAAATAATTAAACTAAAAAGCAAAAATAATTCATAAACACAAACACAATTAATTTAAGCACAACACCTAAAATAATTAAACTAAAAAAAGGTCCTAATTATTATTTTTTATTCTTTTTTAAACCTTCTTTTTTTTATTAAGAAAACATCGGCAATAAGTTCACTCAAACTCAAAGAAACAATGAAATCACTTTTTTTTGTTTTTGCATAATTAAATTATTTTGAAACTAATTTATTCATTCTACTTAACGGATTTAAAATAAATGCCAAAAAAAGCATAAATTCTATTGTTTTAGTAAATCAAAATACTCAAGAATCAAATTAAATAAAACCTCTTTTTTAACTTTTTTTCTTTTATACTAAAAAAAAAAGACCCCATAAGTAAAGCCTAAACGATCAAAAACAAAACGAACACTAACCAAAAAAATAACCCAAATAAATAAAATCAAAATCTAATTAAACAAACTGAAAACAACACTAATATAACAACAACAACAACAACAACAACAATAATAATAATAACCTCCTAATTAATCTATCACCACCACCACCACACACAGAGCTCTCTCTCTTTCTCTCTCATACAAAACAAATCACACACATACACTCACAACCACACAAGAACTCTCTCTTTTTCTCATTACACGAACACACCCACACACACAAATGCTTCCTATTTCCCTCACATACTCAGTAGTCTCTCACAATCACTCACACATGTGACACACGCGACCTCACTTTCTCGCACACTCACGTATTCCTCTCTCCCTCTCTAACACATTCACAAAGAAAAAAACAAAAGGGTGGCGGTCAGCAAGGGAGGAGTGGCCATTGTGGCCACGAGGAAAGGAAGGCTATGCGCGGATGTAGGTGCTGTCAGTGGCGAAGGAGGTGGCTGGCCATGCATGGATGGCACCGATGAGGGGAAATCCACAAAGGGGAAAAGTGAGATCGGGTGATTTCATGGTATGATCTGGGCATGGTGAAGGCTAAGGTGCGATCGGAGCTCGATGGGGGAGATGGGTTTTGTGGGTGGCGGATGATAGTAGTGTATGGTTGAGATCAGGGAGGATGGAGGTGCTAGAGGGCCGAGATCTTCATGGTGGGTTCGGAGCTCATGCGGTGTTCGGCCATGGCTAGGGAGTGGGGAAGCTAGCGGTGTCGGTGTCAGTGAGAGTCATAGGCTACACGGTGGGGGGTCTCTCTTTCGCGACGGCCTTATAGTTTTTGAGGGTAGGAGTGGAGGTTGTAGTGGGGTGTGGATGGTGGCGGTTTTGTGGTGGGGGTGAGTGGCATTCGGAATGGTGGCTTTCGTGGATCTAAGAGAGAAGTATGTAGTTCCTGAACGACGGTATGAGCGGCGGAGGGAGATGGCGGCTGGGAAAGGATGGTTTGCAGTTAGGTGTGTGGTGGTGAGGGTGAGGGGTTATGGTGAGTGGAAAATGGAAGTGGAGCTATGGAGTTGAGGGTAAGGTTGAAGATGACTTTGGAGGGGGAAAGGCGGTGAGGTGTATGGTGGTTTGGGGTGTTTATGGGTGACTGATGGTGGTGTTGATGATGTGAGGCCGCAGCGGTAGGGAAAGAACCACCGCAACCTCCTCCCTTTTTTTTCCTTTTTTTTGTCCTTTTTATTAAATTTTGCTGGAATTTGTTGTTCATTTCCTTTGAATTTCACCTTTTTTTTCTAGTAGATTGATGGATTTGGATGTATTCTTTGATTTTTTTATGTTTGAATTTTTGCTGATTGATTAAAAATTCTTGCTGATTGAAAATAGTGATGGACACTGCTGGTTTTCTCCTCTTTTGTGGCTACCGATGGGGTTTTTTTATAGTTGTTCCTTGATTGGCTGAACTCAACCTACCCTTACAGCCTAAACTCATCACCAAAAGAAAAATTCAGCATTTTGCAAGTAGTGGAGATGAATATCATCATGATGTTCTCCACCTTTTTTGAAAACAAAAATTCGAACATAGTAGTAGGGAAAGGAGAGAACCCGTGACTCCTTTGTCTCCTTTTTTATTTTTATTTTATTATTATTATATTTTTGAGGTAAAATAGGTTGCAACTGGTCAAGCCATAATACAAATGGACTAAAAAAAATTTATTTTTTTTGTATCAAGCTAGAAGAACTGAGCTGACTCCTTTTTTAATTTTTTGGAAATAAAATAAAAAAAAACAATCAGCAAATTTTTCATCTTTTTCAAAAGAAATAAGAAATAATCAATGAAACTGTAATGAAAAATTGTAAATTAGATGTAAATTTTTGGATTTTCTTATTTATGGGCTGGATAAAATCGAGTGTTCACACCCACCCTACAAAGATCAAAGATATCATGCACAAGAGTTTCATGGACGAGGTCGACAAGCTAGAATTGCTAAGGAGTTATTTAATTTTAGATACTCCTCTTTAAAAATGACAATTGAGAGATGTCTTGGAGTCTTAAAAGCAAGATTTCCCATTTTGAAAATGAATGTCACCATATAAGCCTTCTAGGCAACGCCTTATTATCATAGCATATTGTGTAATTAATAACTATATGTTATTCATAATTATATGCGTAAGTGGGGAATGTAGGACAGATAGTTTAGAGAATGGGAGGATAAGGATCCATTTGACGTTGAAGCTATGAATGATAATGTAAATTTAGATGTGAATTACAATAAGGACAACACAACAAGATTAATTGATAGGGACAACACAACAAGATTGACTGATGAAGCTGCAAGGGAAATGGTAAGACATCATGACCAAATTACAAATTGGATATGGCTACAAGAAAATCATGCATAGCTTATAAATGGATTTATAAATGTAAATTGACACCAAATTGCATTAAGACTATTTTTAAAATAGGAAGTTGTATTAAGACTTCATTTATTAAGTATGTATGAAAAATGTTATCTATAAAACATAATTGTTAAAATTTGTAATTTTTAGTATTGCAATTTGCCAAATAGTTTTTAGTTTTATTAGTTTTAAAAGTTATTTTTTACAAAAAAAAATTACCCCAAAACAGATTTTTTATTTTTCACTATTATAAAACTGTTTTTGAAGTTAAATTGCCAAATAGGTTTTTTTTTTGTTTTTAAAAAATGAACTTAAACTTGTTTTCCAAAACAGTTTCAAAAAATTTAAGAATAGAAACACTTCCAAACAAGTCCTAATTTTCTAAAGCTTCTAACTCTTTTTTTCTGTTGTCTTCAAGCGAAAATCACTTGGTAGTCGTTGTTTAGTTTTTAGAAACAAAAAAGTATTTAGAAGCACGATTCAACCCCCTTCTTATACTACTTTCTTGCTACAAAAGACATCAAAACTCAGGCCTTTAAGCGGTTAAGCATCCCAACGGTTGTGGAAGAAAATATCCGAGAAATAGTGGCATACAACAATATAAACATTACTAAGAGACACATTATAAATAGACTCTCATTCTTTGATGGTGGTGACTATGCCTGTTAGAAAGATAGAGTAAAGTTATTCATAAAATACATAAGTTTTGACTTATGAGAAGTTATTCAAGAAGGTGATTACACTCTCATATGGGATGTAACATGAATCAAAGGTGGGCCTTCTACCTTAAGAGATGTTCACATAAGTAGATGGACATAGCAACATAAAGTAAAAGTTCAACTAATTAAACTCCAAGCCTAAATATCTACTTACCGGTGCACTAAGAAAAGCAAGGCCAGAGAAATCTAGGACAATTGTCCAATTCAAAATTCAAGTATAAAAAGTGAAAGCACTCAAACCTAAAGGAACTTTTGCATACAAGAATTTCAAGCATTCTTGATACTTTCTTAAGCTCATATTTGAATTATTTTCAGTTTCTCTTAATCTTCTTTCTTGTATTCACTAGCAAACATTCTTCTTTATAAAATTAAAAAGAAGTCTCTCAAGTAGTTTCCTTGCACATTACTTTATTTTAGGAAACTTCAATGTTTTTCTTGGAGTGTTAAACACCAAAAACTTGTATCTCTTATACCTTGATCCATTAGTAATTAGTGTGAGATTAGCTTGGAGAGGCTAGGAACAAAACTACTTGTGGGTAAGGGTTTATTGTACTAACTACTCACCAGATTAGCTTGAGAAGGCTGGTAAAAGACTATTTGGTGTATCTCTTGTAAAAGAAGAAATTTTAGTGAAACTCTCAACTTTATTTAGTTGAGAACTAGATGTAGGCAAAGCTTGACCAAACTAGTATAAATCTCTCTATATGGTTATCTCTATCCCTTAAGCTTTATTTTTGTTCTTTATGTGTATGCATTTCTATTTCTGATCATACATATACTTGATATTAAGCTTTCTGTACTTGTTTCTAAAAACTTCTGAAAATCACTTTCTGAAGTAGTTTGACTTGTATTTTTCATTGCTTCAAGTCTTAAGACTTGATGGATCTGTTAGTTCCAGAACCCTTTAGAAAGCTTCAAGGTAATATTTTTTGAATGACAACAAAGCCAATTTAAGAAAAATATTTTGAAGAATGACTAATGTCTATCTTGAGTTTTCTGAAGTAAATAAATAGGTTCTTTACTTAGCATAACATGATCCATTAGCGTGAATAATTTCACTTAACATGTGAAAATATGTTTTGTGTCTTATTAAGAGATGAGAACTAAATAGAAGTGAAAATTATACCATAAATTAAGCATATACATGCCTAACAGATTGAAGAAAAACAACCGTACAAGAAACTAAGACTCGGAACTTTAGAAAGTACGTTTGGAATGAAGATATCAATCAAAATCTGAAGCTAATATGTTCTATAATCTCAATCATCACGATCACAATCTTTTTACATCAACAAACTCTGATTGAAGACTAGAAAACCGAATATCCATCAAGGAACTGATACTGCACATCAGAAAGCTCACTTAATAGTGAAACAGTGTGCTCTACAAGAAAAAGAGGGAAATTTAAAATTTAAATTTAAAAAGTCAAACCCAGTAATAGACTGGCATGTCATCTCTTCTGCAAACTAGATCAACTACCCATCTTCTAGATGAAAGAGTTTAGAACTCATGTTTAGAAAGTAAAAGTAGTTTCTAAAGGGACATCAGAAACCTCAACTTTATAATAGCTTTCGCAACAGCTCTAACGAATAGACAGGCTATTCTTCTAGACTGCATTTCTAAGACACAAACAGATGCTCAACATGTATCACTTAGAGAACTGATCAAGGGTAACGGTCATAAGTGAAACCAAGAAAGAGAAAACCGGACCGGATATCAAACCAGACAAGTCACTGGTTCAAAGGTTTACTGGTCCAATCGGTTTAATCGAGATCCTACCAGAATACAAACAATATTAACTATATATAATATAAATTATTAAATAATTTAAATGAATAATAAATATATTTTAGTTATTTTTTTATTCCAACAATCAATTAACTTTTTTTTTAGGTTTTAGCAATTAATTAGCTTTTAACATAACTTGAATAATTTCTCCTACATTGGTTTCTATTTTAGGCCGATCATTATTGGTTTCCTAGGGCCCATCAATAGGAAAATATGGACTATGGTTGGTTGGCCCATAACTCATGGTCCATAAAAAAGGAAAACCTAGTTTTGATTACTAATAGAAGTAGAGTGTAGTTGTAATGTACTCTTGGTGTATGTTTTTTCTCCATGTTTCTTTGTCTACTCAGTAGAGGCGGAGATAGGGAAGAACAAAGACAGGTAGCATCACATTGCAGAGGTAGACAACGATGGCCGATGGTGTCACGGATAGCAAGGTGGAGGCGCGGAGCTTCTTCCCTTGATAGTGACTGTCAGTTGAAAATGGTCTTTGGGAGAGTTGCAGATCTAATAAGGCACCTTCATGGAGCAAAAGGGAAGGCAGAGGCAATTTCATGGAGCAAAAGGGGGGCAGCAGAAGCAAAAGCGAGAAGCAAAAACGGCAAGCAACTTCACTGGCAAGAGAGAAGAAGATCCGATGAGCACTACAGGAATGATGAGCATAAGTGAAGATCCGAACCGGCCAACCTTAGAAACTGGACCGGTCCACCGGTTTTCTCGGTTTTGACTGATTTTGACCAGTTCTTGACTGATTTTAACTCTCCTGGTTTTAGGGGCTTAACCAGACTGGTAAGGCGATCGGTTCCTAGTTAACCTATTTAGACTGGCTGGTCAAGTCTGGTTTTCTCTTTATTGGTGAAAACAATCTATAAATAGAGATGTTGTGCTTTCAAAGAAAAGGGACCAACGCGGAGCAAGTGTAAAAACGCTGAAAAAATTTCTCCTCATCTTCTTGTAAAGATCATTACATCTTGTAATCAATTTCCTTGTTTCTAAAAAATCTTCTTTCTACGTTCCTTCATTGTTTATGAGTTCTTCCAAGGAAGAATAGTTAGAAAGAAGTTATTCATGTTATCCCAGGTTATTCATTGTATATCTTATGCAAACTTGAGTGTAGGTTAATTTGAGCTGCAAAACCAAACACAAACGTTCATATCCTTGATCTAACAGCAATTGATGTGAGCTTAGCTTAGAGAGACTAGTCAAAGACTATTTGTAACACAACAATAAAAGTGTTTTACTGGTCATGGTTTAGCTTGGAGAGGCTGGTCAAAGACTACTCGGTTCAGCTTGAAAAGACTGGTGAATAATTACTTGGTTTATGACAGTAAGGTTTGTTTATCAGTCACGGTTTAGCTTGAAGAGGCTGGTGAATATCTACTTAGTCTGTGATAGTAGAGGTTGTCTACTAGTCATAGGTTAAAGTTTAGAAAGGCTATTGTAAAAGCTATCCAGTTCTTTCTCAGGTGGAGAAAGGTTTTACTGAAACTCAACGATGATTGAGAACTAGATGTAGCGAGGCAGGCTGAACCAATATAAAAATATTTGTGCAATATCTTCTTATCCCTTAGCTCCTTTACATTCCTTGCTCTGTGATTATTTGCTCATATTTGCTTAAATCCTATCTTTTTAGCCGTTTTATTACTAATGATGTATTTCAGAAAGTTACTTTTTGAAACCTGTAATATTGTTTTCGCTGCACTTTAACTTTAAAGGTTGATAGTTTGTGTTTAAAGTTTTTTGTAGCTAAAAAGAGAAAGAGAAGTAAAGCACAAGGCAACCCCCTTCTCGTGGATTTTTCTATTTACAGGATCTTGTTTAAGTTTTTCAGAATGCAAAGAATTCTCTTGGAAAGCACAATTCAACCCCTTTTCTCGTTCTTTCTACACAATCTACTGTTATCACCATTGGTGAGACAATGTAAGGTAGCATTTACCTCAACTAATAAGAATAAATTGAATAAGATAAAGAGAAGTAATATATATTAGAATAACATGAAAATATGGATGAGAAACTCATATTAAAAAGATATTGCTTATAACCTTGTTATCAAATTAGAATAAACTAAGATAATATGATCATATATAATAAAACAAAAAATAAGTGGAAGGGATGAATCATTATCATCGAGATTTGGGTACAACAACATATGCAACAATTGATAGTGCTTTAATCCAATTGATGATTTGGATGAATATGTCATTCTGAATCATAAAATATAGAACATTCATTGTAGAACACAAGAACAAATTAACATGAAAACATAATTAAGAAAACTTAAGCATAAGGATGACGAAAAAGAAAATCACTATACTATAATGAATTAGAACCCATCAAAAGAAAATTGGGAAACCAATTAGATGCATTACATGGATATATATATATATATATATATATATATATATATATATATATATATATGCCAAATCAATCATAGGAAAAAATAATGTGATATTTTTTTAAAGATTTATCTAATTATAATTATTTGTTGTTTTGATTATTTGATTTATTGATTATGATAATATTATGCCATAATAAAAGGATTCATAAAATATTGTAACAAATTAATTATAATAAATTGATATGATATTCAGATTTTTCAAAAAATAATTACATATCAAATTATCATTAAAGGAGAATTTGACACGTATCAAAAATTTCTTGAAAATGGATTCCTATATAAACCTTGGATATGCCACAAGCTGCTGCCATGTTTCTATTATATCATTATAAAAATATTAATATAAGTAATATATAAATAATAGATAAATAATTTATTAAGATATAAATAATAATATATATAAGAAATAATAACAATAATAACATATAATAATAATAATAATAGTAATTAATTTACATATATATATATAAGAATAATCAAAATATATACTACTAATAATATTTCATAACCAAGACATAAATAAATACACAAAAATAATATATAAATATTTATATATTAATAAAATAATTATAATCTATGAATGAATAATAATTTACTGTGTTATTTGATACACGCAATGTATTGCAAAAGATTACAAGTTTATATATTATAACCACTCTTTCACAGTTAGATTTGAGATATACCATTAAATTAAAAATAATTATGAAATAAAAAATGGGTTTACTTTTTATATTTTAACAATATAAAATGAATATTGGTTTGATGACTTCCCTTTATGATTTTCAATTTTTTTTAATTTCTAATGGTTGACAATAAAAATTATTTTACATTGTTAGTGTCTAGAAATTAAACTCTTAAATGATATGAAAAATTACATTAAGAATTCCTGATAATTATTCAAGTATTAAAATATAATAATAAATCTAGTAAGTAAATAGTATATAATAATTAAATAAATCTTTGTAATAATATTAAAATACATAAATAAATAATAATTGTTAAAAATAAGAAACTTTTGATAAATAAAGTTAAGTGGTAAATAAAATTTAATATAATATCCTTCTGCCTATTGTTAGTGTCAACAAATTGTGACTTTTACCATGCAATAATTCTTCTATAGATTATTAATCTATCAGCCTATTTATGCAATGGGTTTACAGAAAAGTTCTTTAATTTTGTATTTCTTTACAATATTTATGGTTTATAATCCCTTCAAGAGATGGTATTATAGCCTAAGCCTATTTAAAAAAAATTATGTTTTTCTATTTTTTATGTTGTTCATGTTTGAATTAGTTCTTTTAGCTTTCATATCAAAATATAATAATAATTCACATAGTTTAAGATATTTTGAAACATCGTATATAGATTTTAAAGTTTAATTTTTTAAATAAATTTAATATGTGATAATATTCTATTTTCTAATGTCAGCTAAATATTGCTTACAACTTAGCTATAAATTGAAGAGCAAACACTCAAATTGATCTCTGGCAATTAGTCTCTAACAAAATATATTATTGTTGATATCCTTTATAATTACAAAAATAGGATATTATAATTCTCTGATAATTTTATTGATGGACAAATTAATTTCTGATAAAAAATATTAGTGTTGAGATCTCTCACAATTATAAAAATAGGACACTATAAGTCCTTGACATTTTCATTTTCATGGACAAATTGGTCCCTAACAAAAAAAAAGGATTGAAATCTCTCACAATTACAAAAATAGGGCCCTATTGTTTTGTTTGTAATATGCAATCATTGTGTTCTTTTAGGAAAATGATTATGAATTTATAATATTAGTACTATAATGCCTCATAATAAGGTAGTGATAAAGTATAAAGAATTCAATTCCAAATCATATTCTTTTATTTGAATGATAAGTAGTGGATCAGGGTTTCTTTATTGATAATGGGTATAGTAAAATACTAGAACGTTTGGGGGAGATATTTATTAAAAAAATAAAAAATAAAAATAAAATTATGTATTTTTGTTAGTATTGATTAGGATTAATTGGTGTCATATAAATCAATAATTAAAGTTCACATCTATATTTAATATTTTCTAGGTGAGTTAAGGACCTATATGTCCTATTTTTACAATTGTGATGGATCTCAATATTATTTTTTTTATTATCAAGGACCAATTTATCCATCAATAAAACTATCAAGGATCTATAGTATTCTATTTTTATAATTGTGAAGGACTTTAATACTAATTTTTTAAAATTATGAACTAATTTATCCATCAATAAAATTGTCAAGGATCAATTTGGATGTTTACTTTAAATTGAATAAATGATTGATTTTTACTTTTTTAATAAACTTATGTCTATACAACACAAATAAACGATAAATGGAGTTTCTTTAATAAAATGTTTATATCAATTATAATGTTACGTTGAAATGGATTTAATTGTATAAATGAAACAATTAATTACTTTGTTCCATGTACGGGTCATAATCTAGTATTATTATATTAATATATTACCGTATCTCAAGTAATTATCTTGATTGAATTATCAATTTTTAACGTTAAGATCTATTAAGCCATGAGTTACATTTATGAACTAAACAGATAAAAATTTTCACCAATGAATTACCCAAAGGTTGCGTTAGATGGAGTATTATCAACTTTTAAAGAATTTAAAATGTAAAAACTTTTAGTTAATTCAATTAAATTCTTTTCATTTTTAAATTCTTTTGTGGATAAGATAATTATAATATTTATTTGTAAAACACTCTGTGTAAACAATAGTGGTTGATGATATGAAATGGGAAACAAAAGATGGTGGATGGCAAGCCTACAACCCGCAATGGGCAGCATGACATCGACGAACGGCGCCAGCGGCAGACAAGCAGCTATCAACGACTACCAACGGCGGGGTGAGCGGCAAACGGCGACAAGCGAATAGTGAGCAAGTAGTGGCTATTGAATGAGAATAGACATAACAAAAGTTACAGTCATGAGACAAATGGAAGGAAATTTTAGAATTTTCTCTATAGAAAGTAAATTTGAAATCCACTCTTTATATTTTGAAAATACCTCGAAAATATATATAATTTTAAAATTATCTTATATTAATACTCAAACAAGGAATTCCATACTAAGTTATTTAAAATTTTCTCAAAACATATGTTATCCTCCAACAGTTTTTAACTATTTACTTAATAGCATTACACATTAGTATAACTTTTGAAAGTCAATTTAGATTTTTATAATTATATAATTTTATAATAATAATTTGTCTAATCCAATATTGTTAAAATTCACTTTTTATTTGTGAAAAAAAAAACCATTCCATAATCGGTTTCGTTCAATTTGATTATATTTGAACCGAATCAGACGATGGAAAATGTAGGTGTTACTAACACATTAGCAGTCCATACAATATTTGGAGTTTAGTAAAAGCACAGGTTAAAAAGAGACAAAAATTATTTTAAGAAAAATGAAACTTACAATACTACTAATGATTTCGTACTTGAACAAGGAACACAGTCCACAAATTAATGTCAAAAGTAGACCCATGCTTAAATAAGGGAGTCATAGCGTTCAACATTTGGTTTATCTTTGTCAAAAGACAATAGAAATACTGTACACCAATCTACCCCTCCTGGTACAATTTCTCGTAATATCAAGCATCTTGCGTGAACTTAATTAACAGATTAACTACACGTTAACCAAATAATCCATCACCGCGGACTACGAACAGAAACGTGCAAATGGTACCACATTTTCGATTGATTGAGCAATTATCAGCACTGCAACTATTTGTTCTGATACGACCCATACCACATATTGTATAACAAAAGAGCAGCATTGATTCCAGCAAAATGATACAAGATGGAACACTAGCAACTCCAAAAATTCCCATACTATATTTTCAAATGATTTAAATAAGAAAGCCCAGTACTGCAGGTGTTATGTGCTTCCTGGAGCATCACTTCCTGCTGCTGGTTTGCGATTCAAATATCGAATAACAGCATCTTCAACCCTGTTCAAGTTGTCAGCCAGGATGTTAAAATGTGATGTTGAATTGTACCATTTTACATACTTATAAAACAAGAAAATCTCATGAAATCTGATAATTTTACCCAGCACATGAACAGAAGTCAAAAGCACATTATGCATTTTAGTCATTTGAAATGATGTCAAATGAAATCACCCCATGGCCATATGGGACAAAAGTAAGTCCAATTAAAATACAGTCCCAGTTACATCATACATCACCCTCACCTAAGGCAATTTATGGAACTATTATTAACTAGACTATAAAGCTGCATTTTAAATTATTGTTGTCTTCAGGTCAGTCATTACCAAGTCCAACAAATGGTAACAAATTTATTTTCAACTAAGATGGAACCATGCAGAGGAAACAGGTAAAAAATAAAATTTATAGAGAAACTAAACTGACAGAGAAGAAAAGGCTAAGAGATAGCTCTCAAAGCTTACCATGGTTGGTTGAAGAAATCTGATTTGCGCTCTTTTTCAGGATTGCGACTAGGTTCTCCAGCCACCATTTTCAGATCCCTGCTTTGAGACTCGATCATGGCATTAATGAAATCTACAGGAGATTGACTGAAACCAAGAAAGAATGCTCGTCTCCTCCGGTGCTCATGGATTTTTCTAATGATTCCACATATCGATTCATCACATGCCTCAATTTCTTTATTCTTCTCCACATTAGCCAATAATGCAGACAACTCCCTCTGAATAGGAAATGGAATATCAACTGCCACATCATAACAAGCAGTTCCAGCTGGACTATTTCCTGAGAGTTTGATCTTGTGCTCCAAAAGTATAGGCTGTGGAAGGAACAAATGGGGTGCTATTTTCTGTGAAACCATAGTAAACTTCATCTTTTCTTCCCCAAATACTTTCTGAAGTGGTTGATCGCAGTGAAAGAAAGAAGGGTCATTTGGGTTTTGCAATTTCCTGGCCTTCACATAATGCCAGATTGCAGCAATAATTCTTGGTCGGGTATCAACCTCAATACCAAGAACTTCAGTCAATGCCGGTGAAAGCTTAAACTTCTCAGGTACATAATTCATTTCCAGCCGGATATTCGCTGTAAATTCTTTATCCCCTTTCCTCTTTACTTCAAAACCTTCATGAGGAGCAGGCGATCGAGAATTCTCCCACAAAATGATATGGTTATCAGGATAGAGTCTCTGGTCCAAAGAAATGGTTACTCGTTTGAAAAAAGCTGAGAACTTCGGATACAATGGAGACGACTTATGCACTGCCCCTGGCTGATCAGGCTCTACACCATCTTCCAATATCCTCCCAACTATCTTCAGTGTCCAGGTGGGTGGCTCAGCATTTGGCTTGTTAGGGATCGTGCGAATTTGATTAGCAAATGTGTTATATACATAGATGCGAAGTGTCTTTTGAATACAAGGAGGGTTTTTCAGTGCTTCCTGGATGTCAACCTTCTTCCTAGAAAGGGCAGCATCAACCCGAGACTCAAACTCGAGAAGCTCGGTGTACAAAGCAGACTCCGGTAGGATAGCAGCCACTCTATCTTGAAGCTGCTTCTCAGGGATCTTCTGCTTCTTCCTTCGAGAAGCAGGCATGAGTTCCATCGGTCTTAAAGGCGAGAAATTGTTCTGAGGAGAAAACCCTACAGGGCGCATAGGGGGTTTCATGGGGAGCCGCTTCCCACTAGCATTGCCCGGCGTAGAAACCGACGGCGACGACACCCCCAAATTCCCCAAACCACCAGACTGGCCCTGATTGAGGGTCAACCCCTGAGCCTGCAGATGAGCCTGGAGTTGAGCATGAGCTGCTGCTTGGACCGCATGAACTTGAGCAGCTTTGGATTGTGCTTGGGCAATGGCATGGGCTTGGGACAGTGGAAACTGGCCTTGAAAGCCAGCAGCAATCTGGGCTTGAGCTTGGGACTGAGAGAATCCAGGGTTTCCAGGCATAGAAGGGGAGGGCATTGCAGCATTTCCAAAGGACGAGGAAGAGGCCCCAATACCCTTAGAAGGGTTATTATTGTTCACAGACATCACTATTTAAAATCTAATGAACTTGTCAACCAAAAGGGGGCGAACGAGAGACAAAATTAATATTCAAGGCACAGAACAGATCCAAACTTCTTAACTATTGACCTTGATCAAGAACCAGGTGGGCGGAATACACCCAACAAATTGTAAGCGTAAAATTCATAACTTGACAACAGCACCACGTCTTGGATTTGCATCCCCAAATGACAGAACCACTCAGTCCGATTGTGAATAGAGTAGGGTTTACCTCGATCTGGGGTTAGGAGGATCAAGTAAGCGTGAGTCTAGGGTCGATGCAGTGAACAGGTGGAAGAAGACACGAAGTCCGGTCCGTGGAAATGGTAGAAAGAGAGGAAGATGAATTTTGAGGGCAGCGGAGCGTAGCTAGGTAGGGTTACGAAACCGACGAAATTCGGAGGTCAAAGCAAGTCAGTGTAGCGTTGCCGTTTCTCACATCCAAGTTCCAACGCTTTCTCCGTTTTTTTCTTTTCTCTTTTTTCTTTCGGTAAATCCAATGCTTTCTCTTTAACGCTGTCGTGCGGGTCACGCAAGGTCGCCGATTTAATTTCTTTTTTTAAAAAAAATCAGCAATCATGATTCAGCCTATAATTTCATGATAAACTAATAAAGTATTTTACCATTAGCCGAATTCTAATAGCATAAGGACGGCAAATGTTAAAGGGCTGATTTCGACGAGCTTTAAAAAAATCTATTTTAGTGAGTAAGCATTTATTCTATATATTTTCAATTTGATATTAATTTGACTTTAATAAAAAATTTTACATGAATTTAACTTTAATACTAATATTTAGGCCAAATTATGGTAAAATACTTTGAGGGTAGTTCATATTACATTTACACCTTCATTGATTGAAAATTTACATTCAACTCCCCCATTATTTAAAAGTTATTTCAGTAATATCTCTTATTAATAATAAAACATTAATTATAGGGCATTTCTTGAATAGCCCATTTTTTTTTTATACCGATACCCACACTCTCCAGTTAGTCTCTTGTTAATGGGTTTAAGGGCTTTGCTATGGTCTACGAGAACTCTCTTGATTGCAGTATTCATTGTTAGCACGGATATCATTATGGGGTCATCGTGGCCCATCACGATGTGGAGATTGTCTTCCTCCGAGAAACCAATTGCTGGGAGCCAAGGGGCTTTGGAGCATTTTATGAGTCATCCATCTCCTACTCTCATAATCTCCTTCAAGGCTCTTTTTCAAGAGGACTTAATGGCACCTTTTCTTGTAAACCGACCAGTGATGGTATTGATGGTTCGAGCTATGGGTCGTGGCCTAGCTCCTCCCGGGCAATCCTCCTCCAGTTATTAGTAGCCTCCGCTTACCCTTATTGTCTTCCATTGGTTTCTTTTCAAACCAGTGAGAGTCTTCTTTTCTTGGGGCTTTGTTGTGTTGCCACATATCGAGCCAACTTCCTAGTCCGAATCAATTCTTCCTCCGTGTCTTGGAGGTCATGGTAGTCTTTTGTTTGATGACTGTGGCTTTGGTGGTGCTCATAATACAAAGATTTGTTAGAATAGGGCATGGTCTTTGTTGGTCCAGGCTTTGGTAAGCGTTCTGTGTTCTAGATCTCTTAAAAAACCTGGGTCAGGGATGCCTTGAGTGAGGTATACTCAGCAAAACATCCTTTGGGTGGTCGATTGTCCCTTTGGTCCTATCTTCTTTCATTGGGCTTAATCTTTGGTGGACATTCCGCTTTGTCATTTCCAGCTTCCTCCAAGTTAATGTATTTCTTGGCTCTACTTTGAAGTTCCTCGAGCGTCTTTGGTTCCCTCCTAGCTAGCGATCTCTGGAAGTCCCCACGTCAAGGCTGTTTGGGGAGTCAAGTCTCTAATTTGCAAGGCTTCTTTGGTTGAATTAGTCAGGGTAGTTCCTAAGGGTTTTGTTGGGTAGTGGGAGTTTAGTAATGAACATCACCTTCGCCTAGCTAGTGGTGAATTGTGTAACATCCCCTGTTACTTTATGGATTAACGACTGTCCCCACAAACCAACATGGGTCTTTTCAGTGTGCTTTGTCTTCACTCACACGCTTCCTAGGAAAACTTCCCAGGAGGTCACCCATCCCAAAATTGCTCCAGGTCAAGCACACTTAACTGTGGAGTTCTTTCAGTTTGGGCTACCGAAAAGAAGATGCATCTTGTTGGTATAGGTAGTACAAATCAATTCATATAAGCCCTCCTCAACTGTATAGTCTCATACCTATACAGTCTTAGGATCCCTCTCATTCGGGTGTGTAATCGGTTCATTCATGTACCCCTCCGCTTTCGAAGTCTGCCAGGAGCCGCTCCTTGTCCGTGCCTCCTTGCACCGGCGATCACTCCCCGACTTCGCAATCCCCGGGCGTTACAAATTGTGCTAGAAAGCAGAAGCTGAGGTCAAAGAAGCAGTGAATAGATCTAGGTGGCAGATTGCTGAACCAAGTCAGGGCTAACTTTTGGAGGGTGAGGGGAAAGGCTTTGCATCTGATGTGATTCGTGGTCCTATTCAAAAGATGTTGAGGTGTTCTTGAGGGTTAGTGGCTCCATTGTATTGTTTCATGTCAGTTAGTAGCTTGAAACTGATGGAGATGGGGTATTTCATGGTTGCTTCATCGAAAAGGGTCTCCGGGTCTTCGTCAATGCCGAGTATCGTGCTTGTTGTAATAGCCCAGACCTCCAATGATGCAGATATTGTTTACTTTGGGGTCTCATGCCCCTTATAGTTTTGCTCTTCCCCCTTCATAGGGGGAAAACACGAATGCATAGGGGAGGTATTGACACCCTTGTAAGGCATGCTACATTTTCCTCCCCAATTGATATAGGACTTGTAGGTAGAAAAGCACACAAGAAGAGGGGGTTGAATTTGTAACATTCTCCTAAGTGCAATGGCATCCTTAAGTCATGACATCAGACTTGAGAGTTGTTACTTATAAATTACCGGACCTTTCTTAAATAGCCATAGCAAATGCGATAAGATCGTGTAATAACTAGCGTAATTTGGTTAAAATATATAACAAAGAAACACAACATTAATTGAATACATAGCTAAATACAAAAGGAAGCTCTTCTAAGAGCTTTAATACATTTACATTCTCTATTACATTTATATACCTATAACTCTAACTAAGTACAGTAAATTAAAAACATCAACTATTGAACTACTGTAATCCTGAGTTCTTTCACGTAGCAGCCACATCATTCTCTGGATTAACCTGGAGATGACATGGGAACACAAAACACATAGGGGTGAAAATTATACAATTCTCAGTAGGGTAACTCCCCAAAAACTCAACCATAATGTCATCATCATCGCCCTAGCTACTTCAGTTTATTAAGAAAAGGTGATCAAGCATTACATAATAATGATTCGTTTTTAAAGTTCCAAATCATATTTCCGAAATTGGTTGTTTTCAATGATCAATCACTTAATGCACACATATCATAAAGCTCAAACATATAGTTAATAATCCTAATCAAGAAATTAAATATGATATGAGTATGCATATGCTTAATATAGTGAACTTATCTCAAAGTGACCTAGTTTTTCTTGTGGCCATAGAACTCAACTCAGTACATTTTTCTTTTCATCGACATAGAAAAGACTTAGTGTATACCTAACGGGTATTTACTATGGATAACTCCACAATGAACAGTTTATACCACATGGTATTTATAGTGGTTCACACAACACAAGGGAAATAGACTGCTTATCAGAATTGAGCTCATTCCTATACATGATCATTGGATTAACTTTCTCCAATTATCACACAGATCTATTCCTAGCCGATACATCTATCGACTCATCATCTCTAGGGAAGTTCATCCTTTTGCCTCCCCCTTTATCTCTAAGGAAGTTCCTCTTTTTGCCTTCCCCTCATTCCACATAAGTCTTGTTTCTATTTTCTCCATATGTCAGAATATGCACAAGTGAAATTTAGACATTCTCTTTTCTCATATAACTGCATCATGTACTTTCTTTTCTCAAATGCATGTATAAGTCACATGTAGGCTTTCAATCACAAGTAATTCTCATTTTTGCCTCATAAATCAATCTTTAAATTGTCTAGCATGCATTCATACTCATCATACTTAAATCAAGAGTCATTATATCATCAACTCAATGCTTAAGTTCATTTCAGTACAAATACCACAGGTTGGCAGAATTCATGCCTAAGGAGTACAATTTATTCTGTCCATCAAACATCCATTGTAAGGGTTATAAAAATTCTGTAAAAATTTCAGAACAAAAATCCTTGTCTAACTTGTTTAACAAAATTAGACAAACTTTGTGGTCAGAAACCACTCAGGCTCAGCTTAGAACCAGAATTTCATAATTTTTAATCCTAGAAAATGATTGAATCAATTCAAACTAAAAATCAGGGTTGAACCTCAAGATGTTTGAAAGGCCTTGTAAAAATTTCAAATAATAATTCAATCATTTGCTATGGCAACAAAATTAGACAAAATCATAGCTTCAAGACCAGAAAATCAGGTAGCACATACATAGTCTCGATTCATGATTTTTTTTCAGGTAGTTAGAATCTTTATCATGGTCCACGAAAATTCTCAGGGTTGCCTTAGGATGTTAACTTCAATATATAATTTTTATAGCTCATGAAAATACCCACAATTCACCCAAAAAATTCGTGACTAGTTGCTACCCGGAATAGAACTGAAAATCCAGCATGCATGTTTCAATTTCTCTTTAGCAAAAATGATTTTTAACATCATCCAAACTCTCCACCAAATTAAATACATCAATATCTATCTATCATCAACCAATATATCTAGAAATTCAATCCAATTCAATTACAAAAAATCAGAGCAAAATTGGGAAGAAAAGTGAACAAATAAAACCCTACTTTGGTGGCTTTAGGGATCTTGGCTCCAAAGAATGCTCCAAGATTGATTTTGCTCACTTCAAGGCCACCAAATCAATCCTTCCTTGGGCAGTGAAGAATGATCTCTCAAGGTGGAAAAATGTGATGGATTTAAATTCTAATCAGTTAGTTTTGTAGGTAATGATGAGTAGAACAAGTTTTGTAAAGGAAGTTTATGATTTTAACAAGTCTAGGTTAGTGTTTTTGGCATTTGAAATGAAGTTTGGAGCTCATGACCACGGTTTCTCCTCACTGTTGCATGCTGGCTGAGAATAAGAAGGTGAAATAATGAAGTTAGGTGGCTAAAGTTTATCTTATATTAGGTTGGAAACATCTATTTAATTACAAAAGATAATTCTTTCTAAAAGAAAATAAGATGCATGGCTAGGATTTGATCTTGTAATTCAAGATTAAATCCTAGCCTTACACTTGGCTCTAAAGGATAAACATTATCCTTTCACAAAGATTAAACTATCTTTCAGTGTTAGAAATCGTACACCGAAATTTCATCGAACAAGTGAAATAGTGTACTCGGGAAATCAAACATTGCCCGAAAAATAATTTCGGGTATAAAATCTTTATTTCTACCTATTTCTAATCATAATCTTATAATTTCTCAATTTTGGACATATCTAGGGCCCAATTCTAGGGTTTCAACTGTCCTGACGGACCGATAGGGCCCGCAGGTTACTATTCACATTTTTTTTGTTTTACAAATCCCTTGGACCGTCCTTATCATTACTAAAACTGTCTAATTTTTTAAATTACGACTAGTAAAGTCCAAATTAATTTTTAAATAATTTTTACGGTGTTACATTACCACCCATCTTAAAAGAATTTTGCTCTCAAAATTCATTTGAAAACAATTTCAAAGACAAATTTCGTAAATCAAACAATGAATTCACACACAGCTCAAACGATTCAGTCAAAAGGTAATAATAGAATCCTGAAATGTCCCTGCCTAGGATCAAATTGTTAAGTGGTGATGTCTTCTCAGCTTTTAGTACTCTTGTATGGTGACTTCCCAGCAAGTTTTGTGTATCTCTCTGGATACTCCCAAATCTTATGTCCTGGTTTTCCACAACGGTAGCATACATTTTGCCTAGCCCTACAAGGTCTACCTCCATGGTTTTTCTTACATTTTGGGAAATCTTGGCTCGTGGCTGATCGTTGTTGTGGTTTATCCTTATACGAGCTAGCTTGAAACTTCTTCTTTTGGGGCGGGACATCCTCATAATCTTGGTCTTCAAGTGCCAATCTCTTCTTAGAATCGTACTTAGCAGAGTTAGCAATTGTTAGCTTCCTAATGGATTCTTCTACAAGTTGACACTCGTTCACCAAGGTAGCATAATCTTTTATCTTTAAGAGATTCACGACTGCTTCAATATCCTCTTGTAGCCCTCCTTCATACTTCATGCACTTCCAAGCTTCATCAGGATTGTGTTGATAAATAGTAGAAAATTTGCATAGCTCATCAAACTTTGTCGTGTACTCTGCTACACTCATGGATCCTTTCTTGAGTGCCATGAACTCCAGCTTTGCTGCATTCTGATTTAAGCTTTCTATTATCGATTTGACCATTGCGGCTTATGCTCTCATATCTACAGCCATCCCACGGAAAGTATCCATCATGTCATCCAATTCAGCATTCCCGCTCCTAGTACGTCTACAGTTTGCCATTAGTTCCTGAACACACCAAACAAAGATATTGAGTTGATTAGGCTTAACACTATGCTAAGTGTGATAGCAACCAACAACAACACCACTAGACTGTCATGCATATCTAAACCCTATATCCTATCATATAGATAAGATTCAAGGCATGACTCATCTAAGATTTGGAAACATAGCCAGTCTATTCCCCAAGGTCCTAGTAGGATAAACTGCTTTGATACCATAATTTGTAACATCTCCTACTGCTTTATGGATTAACGACTATTCCCACAAACCAACACGGGTCTTTTCAGCGTGCTTTGTCCTCACTCACACACTTCATAGGAAAACTTCCCAAGAGGTCACCCATCCCCAAATTGCTCCAAGTCAAGTACGCTTAACTATGGAGTTCTTTAGTGATGGGCTACCGAAAAGAAGACGCATCTTGTTGGTATAGGTAATACAAATCAATTCATATAAGCCCTTTTTAACTGTATAGTCCCATATCTATACAGTCTCAGGATCCCTCTCATTTGGGTGTATAATCGGTTCATTCATGTACCTTTCCGCTTTTGAAGTCTGCCAGGATCCCCTTCTTGTCCGTGCCTCTTTGCACCGGCGATCACTTCCCAACTTCGTAATCCTTGGCCATTACATGTTTGTAATATCTCTTGCAGCTTTATGGATTGACGACTGTTCCTACAAACCAACATGGGTCTTTTTAGCATGCTTTGTCCTCACTCACACGCTTCCTGGAAAGTTTTGTCACTCACACATTTTCCCAGGAAGCGTGTGAGTAAGGACAAAGCACGCTGAAAAGACCCGTGTTGGTTTGTGTGGACAGTCGTCAATCCATAAAGTAGCAGGGGATGTTACAGAATCATGTTCTACCTTTTCTTTCGTTAGTGAAGTTTTGAAAAACTTTATCAAAAGCTATCAAGTTGTGAACTTATAGCACATCAAAAAATAGCTTTAGATACTTTTGAAAGTGAAACTTTCTGAACTAAACAAGTAACAGAAAAACACAAGATAGTCTTTTTAAAATAGATACTAATACAGGAACATATAAGGAAATAAAATGAGAGATGAAAGGAAAAGAATATTCAACACAAGAGATTTTATACTGGTTCAGCCAAACCTGCCTACATCTAGTTCTCAACAATTGTTGAGTTTCACTAACTCTTTCTCCAACCTGAGAAAAACAAAGATAGTCTTTATAGTAGTCTTCCCAAGCTATGTTCAGTGACTAGTAGACAACCGCTACTGTCACAAACCAAGTAGTTATTCATTGGCTTCTCTAAGCTGAATTGAATAGTCTTGTGCTAGCTTCTCTAAGCTAAAACATGACCAGTAAAAAATCTTTTACTCTCATGTTGCAAGTAGTCTTTAATAAGCCTCTTCAACTATCTTAGACTGATCACTTCTGGATTAAGGCTACAAAGGTTATATGTTTGGATTGCCATTCAAACTAACCTACACTTAAGATTTCTTTGGATTTATACTGAAAGATCTTGAAATATTTGAATGACTTTTTTCTAGATATTCTTCCTTAGAAGAATGTATGATTAATGAAGGATGTATAAAGAAGATTTTATGAGCAAGGAAAGGATTGCAAGCAGTAATGAATATTACAGAAGAATAAAGGGAAAACGTGACAGTGTTTTATCTCTTTTTCTTAGTGTTAAGTCATATTCTTTCTTAAGCACAACATCTCTATTTATAGAGGTTTTCCTTGTAACCATTGCCTTTGATAAGATCTTCTAATGACATGTGTTAATCTTCTATTTGTATCTTGGAAAGATAATCTAGAAGAGTAGCCTGTCTATTTGTCAATTAGTTGGCAGAAGTCGTTGAGGAATAGAGGTTTCTGATGCTCTTCAGAAAACTGCTCTTACTTTCTGAACCATAGTTTCTAAACTTTTTCTTCTATTACATTTGGATAATTGACTTCGAAGACAAGAGATGATTAGCCAGTTTTGACACTGGGATTTGACTTTTTTAAATTCAAAATCAAATTTGAAATTCAAAATTTCCTTTCATTTCCTTGTAGATTTGCACAGTTTTCTGGAGTATAAGCCTTCTGAAGTGCGACAATCTTTCCTTGATTGCGATACGAGTCTTCTTGTCTTCAATCACTGTTTGTTGATAATCTAATCTTTAAGAATATGAGGATTGAAGATAGTAGAACACTTTGACTTCATAGATTATGAGATATCTTCCTCCCCAGTGTACTTTCTGAAGTCCAGTGCTACTTTCTAAAGTCTTAAAACCTTGGCTTCTTGTATCGTTGATTTTGTTAGCTCCAGAACCCTTTGTGCTTATTTGTTTTGAATGATAATAAAGTCAATTTAAAGAAAGTGTTTTGAGGAATGACTGATGTCTATTTTGAGTTTTGTGTAAGATTATAATAGGTTTCTATCGTTTAGCAAGAGCAAGGCTTACTCAAATAAGAATATATTTCACTATACATATATAAACATGTTTATCTCATGTTATCAGATCAGAAATAAAAATAGAAGTGAAATTACCTAAGCATTGACAGCTAATGATAAGAAAAAGTTTTCAACACTATAAGGAACCAAGTTTAGAGACTTCAGAAAGTAGCAAGGGACATCAGAAAGTACACTTATGATGAAGATATTAACTCATGTCCAAGAGCAACGTGCTACTTAACCTTCACTCATTATAATCGCAAAGATATTATCAGCAAAGAAGATGTGACTGAATATCAGAAAGTGATAATGTAACACCCCAATTTTTTTTACTGCTGTGTAAAAATTACCAAAATGCCCCTAGGTGATTTTTCCACATAATTCGAGGTTGAATAATCCTCAATGAAGGAATATAACATTAGGGAAACATTATGGGAGACTTGATTAGCGATTCGTGAGAAAGTCGCAAACCCCAATTTTTCTGTAGGTGTAAAATGATTAAAATGCCCGTAAGGTCATTTTTACCTAGAAATCAAGGATAACCAATCTAAATTATCTTTGAGGGGTTAGTTTAATGCTTGATAGGGATTATATGTGCCTTAGAGATAAAAATCTCAATTCTCATTTTCTTTACCGTACATAAAATTACCGTTTTACCCCTGTGGTAATTTTACATGAAATTATATAATCTTTGAATTCAGTTTTCATCCAAAAGTTTAAAATGACTATTTCAAGTATAATTTGAGAATTTTCAATAATTACAGGAAATTTTTATGTGAAATTACCTTTTTACCTCTAATTGTGCTAAATAGGTTTACTTGTGTAATTAAGGTAATATTAAAGCTCTATTTAAATTCAAATTGATTTCATTCATTAACCTTGAGTTAAAAATTAATTACCTAAGGTTAAAAATAATTACTTGAGGTAATTAGAGCCTAAAATTACCTAAGATAAAATTAAATTACCTTTCCTTAATTACAAAAGCTCATAAAATTAGTGATGTTGAGATCAAAGTTAAGATTACGGTTTAGATAAATTCTAGCATATTTATATTTTCTTATCCTAAATTTAGAACTTATGTTACAAACTGATTTTAATTCATATGAGATTAACTTCATTTACTAGTGTATGATTATTATTTTTTACCTTATCTTGTTTTGTCTTAAACACTTAACCTTTTACTATTTTCACTAACCTATCAATTCCTAATCTTTTTACCTAAGTAAATACACATCTAATACATGTTTTACCACTTGCAAAAACAACAACAAATCTAATTATTTACAACCAGAAAAGCAGCGGCCAAGTTGCTTCATGTTCACTATATTTTATTGTTTTTCCAACATAAAAACATATCCAACCATAACACCATACCTTTGGATTCCTTTTGCATTATTTTTGGCTATGTTTAATCAAAAGAAATCCATCCATATTCAGCCTTATCAGCCATGATTTCTTTCCTTCCATTAACAACATGTTTTATGCATTTTCAAACCATGATGCATGAACAAAATTATGACTACATTATAAGCATTCTTTTTCAAAGTTTTCTTTAACAAAAAAATGAAATAAAACCCTCCATTTTCCAGCCACAAGGCAGTGGCCAAACAGCCTCTATGAGCTTATAAATAGGTGCTCCTACATTGCTAAAATGTTCACACAAACACTCATAGCCTTAGTACTTGCTTACTTGATAGTTTCCTTGCTCAAAGTTTGTTCAAAGCTCTCTAATTCTCTCAATACTTCAAGCTTTCTTCTTCTTCCTCATTCACATCCATGAGACTCCATTTCTAACCTCTAACCAAACTCTAAACCTCAAGCATACACATTCCAACCATAAATCAACTCCTAAACACAACCTTTCTATTATCAAACACAAAATCACAAGAAAAATCCTTCCTCTATTAGTTTTCATCTTGGCCAAAATTGGAGGACTCATCAAGGACATATTTTCTTCTTCTAACTTCTTTAAAGATCAAGCATTATCTTTTGTTAACAAGAAACAACTTGGTAGAGATTCTATTTCATGTTATTTTCTTGTTCTTTGCTTATAATTTGACTTTTAATAAGCTTGATGATGAGACCATGAAATAAGGTTCTTGGAACCATGATAATAAAGGACTCTAATGCTTACTTCCTTTGTTAAGATTAATTGAGGTTAAAGAGTTTAATTTTCTAAAAGTTTTGAGCTTAACAAGATAATAAATGAACTTGCATCCATTGTTTATGTTTCAAGCTCTTGCATATCATGTTTAAACTTCAAGCCTTGCATAATCACATTTAATTTCAAGTCATCACCTTATTTCTTGAAGATAATAATATGAATTTGCATTCTCGTGTTTAAATTCCAAGTAATGCATTTTATGTTTCAAGTTATCACCTAAACTTTGAAGATCTAAAAATAAACTTACATATTCATATTTATATTTCAAGTATTGCATATCATGTTTATATTTCGAAGTTATCACCGTATAATGATAAAGATTAAAAATGGATTGCATAGCATGTCTATGATTCTTGCTATCACCTAAACCTCTAAATGTAACATCTTCCCAATTATAACGTCATCCTTAAGTCATGACATCATACTCGAGAGTTGTTACTTATAAATTAGCGGACCTTTCTTAAATATCTATAGCCATTTGGATTGATTCGTGAGATAACTTGGTTATAATTCTACTGAAATATATAGCAATGAAATCAAAATATTTATCTAATACAAAGTTCAGTACCTAAAGAAAGCCCTTTTGTGAGTTTTAACACACCTTTTGTAACGCCCTAATTTTTACTGTAATTTTTACTGTCATTAGAAATTACTCAATTACCGAATTACCGTAGGTAATTATTACATAAGATTTGAGGCCGAACAATCCTCAATAAAGGAATATAACATTAGAAGAGAGGTTAGGAACGATTCATGCGAGAGTCGCAAATCCTAATTTCAGACGTATAAAATGACCAAAATGCCCCTGAAGTTATTTTACTCAGAAAATGAGGATCGTGGGCCCCACCTATTCTCAAGGGGATATTTTGAGGATAATAAGGGATTGTTTGTGTTATGTGTGTTAATAGAGCAGAAGGATCTCAATTTTGAGTTCCGACACGCGAAATGACTAAAATGCCCCTGCGGCTGTTTTAACTCCGATGTGCGTGCCGACTGAGCCCGAACCTCACTAAAATGTTTTAAAATGTGTTTTTAAGCCATGATTAACCATTGGTTAAGCTCGGGTGGCCTCGGGCAGTTTTTAAGTGAAAGTACGATTTTGCCCTGTTTTGGGCGCTTTGCGAATTTCGGGATTTTTGATTCGTATACCGAAACCTAAGCAATATTAGGCTCAAATTAAAGCTTATTAAATTCCAAATATTAATCTAGAGTCAAAATTATGTATTTAGATTGATTAGAACCCAAAATTGCTCAAAAACACCGAAATTGCTTACTAATTCACTTAAACCCTTAACCGTAAATTCTCTAAATTACATGAATACCTTGCCTACACCTAAATAATGCATGGAACACACAAATTTCACTTCTTTGGGCTGTAATGGAAGAAATTATTGATGCCATTATGCAGCTGAATTATTGCCAAAAGTTGCACTAAAACAAAATGCCAAAATGTCCCCATAAGAGACATAATTCCTTAATTTCATACAACTTTGTCTAAAATGATTTTTCCTCCCTTATTTCTCCTGCAAAATTCCGTCCACTACCTCATCATTTTGGCCAATTAGAAGCCTCAAAATCTTCTATAAATAGGCTTGCTTGAGTGGTCTTGGAATGCTTGGTTCATAACTAGTTTTTAAGAGCACCAAAAACTTTCTTTCTTCCTCCTCTTTGGCTGAATTCTTTCTTCAATTTTTTCAAAGAGATTTTGTTTCATTTCACTTCAAGAAACCAAGTTCTCTTCCTCTTCTTCAACTCAGATTAGGTAGGGAGAAGTTTCTAAATTTATTTCTATGCTTTGAGGAGTTGTGTTTTTAGCTCAAAATGATGAAATTATGAACTTACCTTAGCTTTTCATTTTGGTTTTCCTCTTCAATTTTTCTTTAACCAATTCAACCATATGGCCTAGGTGGAACTAAGATGATGGCTTGATGATGAGGACCTTGAGGGTGGATTGTAAATCCATCACAAGTTAGGCCTCTAAAGCTTGAAAATTCCACTTGATGCAAAAATTTAAAGAATAATGCTTTATGATGCTAAAACAAAGATTTTTAGTTTAGAACTTGAAAGATGTATTTTCCTTTTATGTTTTATTTCTTGTTAAGATATGTATTGGGTTGAATTTATAATTCTTTTAAAGTCTTGAAGGAGCTCTAGTAAAGAAACAAAATGAATTTGCATCCATGATTAAGTTTATGCTTTGCATAACCATGTTTACCTTCTATGTCATCACTAAATTTTCAAGAATGAATAAATGAACTTGCATTTCTCATGTTTAAATTCCAAGCTTGTATTTCATGTTTATGTTTCAAGTCATCACTTAATCTTTCAAGATAATAAAGAGGTTGCATCTCATATTTAATTTATGCTCTCACTATATTTTATAATGGCTAAAAGAATCAACGCATGACATGTTTATTTTATGCCATCACCTAAAGATCCTAGAGCTCAAAGACTTGCCCATGTATCACAAGCAAAGAAATATGATTATTGGAGTTAAAGAATTTATTCTTTAAAAAGTCTTGAGATTGGAGCTTAAAAAGATGTAATAATAATTCTCTTCTCCCTCTACTGGTACTGTGCGGACTACCTCCGCTCCGGTTTCGTAATATTCTCTTCTCCCTCTATCGTCCTGTATGGATTACCGCCGCTCCAGTTTCTTGTATCATGTTTATATTTCAAGTTCTTGCATCATGTTTAATTTTCAAGTCATCACCTTAAATCTTAAAGATAAAGAAATGGAATTGTATATCATGTTTATAATTCCAAGCTATCACCTTATAAAGATAAGATTAAAATAAGGTTGCATAGCATGTTTATAATTCTAAGATGTCACCTAAATCTCTAAAGCTCAAGACTTACTCCTTTTATCTTAAGTGAGAATTTTAATTGTGAAGATCCTCCCAAATTTGACAAAAGAACTAGTTTCTAAATGAGTTTTAAGGCTTTGCAAGGATTTTACGGGGAACTAGTATTTTATATGCACTTAAAATATGATTCTATGTAAATACATGAGGTTCATGATTCGGCCACTAATCTGAGTTTAGTATCAATGTGTGATAATGATTTGATATGATTGAAGTTGTGATAATTATGGTTTATTGTTAAGAGAATGATTCATAATTGGTTTAGTAACTAATTAGTTCTATAATTGATAATTCTATGTAAGGATTGGATGCTTATTGAATGATTTCCTGGCTTGCATGTTATAGTTGCTGTTGCAAATAATGAGAATGCTTATACATGAAATGTTCTTTATTATGTAAAATTTACCTTTGTTGCTAGAAGAAAGTGTATCATTGTAAAAGTGTAATTTGGAAAGGTTCTGGCTAAAGAAAGACTTGGTATTTAAGCGTGTCCATTGTGACCCACCTCTCTTTCCTGGGAATCTCCCATATGCATGATTACAGTTGATATATATTATTCTAGCTTAAGACTATAAATGAGAAAATGTTATGATGTTTATGAATTGTATTATGATATAACATGCAAAGATTTAATAGTGACTTGAACTTATAAGAAAATGATCCTTTGGAACCATCAGACTATAGGTGGTGAAAAGGTGATTTTAGCCCCCTAACCCGTTCTCTCAAAAGGGTAGAGTCGGGACTTTAGCTTATCAAAAGGGATAAGTATATGCTAGTGACGACTAGTAAAGTATGAGCTCATAACCTAAATTACTCCCAAAAGGGTGGAGTATAGGGTGGCCTAAGGAAAATAATGATGATGATAAGATTTTAAGTCACCTAAGACACTAAAGAAATGAAATATGTGCACTATATCCACATGTAGCTAATATTATATGACGTTCTTTTATGCATGTTATTTGATAATGATGATGAGGAAAATGATGTAATGATAAAGGAAAAGTTCATTGTAAATATGACATGTTAAGATTATGATGCATTATAAGACGCATGATTAAAAATTGACGAACCTCGGTTAAGTATTTGTCCGAACTTAAAATGAATCTTTGCATGCTCACTATTTTAGAATAATCCCGAGGTTCCTGGGGACTTTGATGATGACACTGTAGAAGGAGGTACCTTACTGAGAATTCTTTAGCAAGATTCTCACTCCCTTTTTTTATTTCCGTCATTGTCTCCAGATTCAGATGGCGACATTCGTCCTGTTCGTTGATACCCCTACTTGGGAATTTCACTATGATCCGGTGCATCACTCGTATCATTTTGAAGGGAGGTGCGCAGTTCGTGTTTTTATTTACATAGGTCGTCCATTTGCACATCCTATCCCTAGTTATCGATTTTCTCCTACTTCTCCCTATGGCGATGAAATGGTTTTCGAACATGCACGACCACTTGATGAAAGGATGTTACGTTCTTATCCCGCTTCATCTGCTGTCCATGGATTTCCAGAGTATGTTCCTGAGACGAGATATTCTGAAACTGATCCTTCAGAGGACACTCCTACTCATGTATATTCTGAGAGCTCTGCTCCTACTCCCACACGTGTAAGAGGGTAGTGAGGAAACAGTTGTTCAGCCGAGGTTAGCAAGAAGGTCGTCCATGCGACCCCAGCCTGGTGCATCTCGTGTGTCCCCTCCCGAGGGAGCTCATCAATGGATCGGATTTATTCCCCCATTTCCAGGACAGTGGCCATAGAGGGTTCTTAGTAGATTTATGTGTGATCATGCACCCTAGTTTTAGGATAACCTTCCCGGCTTATGGAGTTATCTAGTTTAGGGGCATGTATTTCCTTAAGTATATTTTCTTTTATGGGTTTGCATAAGATAATGATGTATGAACATAACCCACCCTTTGAGTGAGGTTATTGTATGTAAATATATGCTATAATGTGCTTATGGATGTTATATGATGGAGCCTAAGTGATATGATGTGATATATTCTTAAACGTCTTATTATACTCCGCTTACTCGTTCACGTTGTACTCGGCTCACGTTTTCAATTATGTGTTTAAAAAAAAAATGGCTTGTAATTTCACTAAGTATTTTCAAATTATGAAGAAAGAACCAAAGCAAGGAGTAAAGTCTAGTCATTAATCAGATTCAACCTAGGTGTATCTGGTTAATTACTAAGGTGTTACACCTTTTTCCTCTAACATATATACTTACATATCCATTCCACTAAATACAACATAATAAAAGCATTAACTACTATACTATTGCACTTCCAAGTTCTTTGCATAGCAGTCTCTTGATTTTCTGTATCAATCTGGAGATGACACGGAAACACAAAAACATAGGGGTGAGAATTATACAATTCTCAGTAGGGTAACTCCCCCAAATACACAATTATAATGTCATCGTCATTGCCTCAGCCACTTCGGTTTATTAAGAAAAAATGGTAATGCATTATATAATATCGATTCATTTTTAAAGTTCCAAATCATACTTCCAAAATGGGTTACTTTTAACATTCAATCACTTAATATTCACATATACCATACTACTCAACATCATATACTACTAACTTTCCACTTAAATATATTGGTCTCAATATCAATACTAAACTTCTTCACTTGGCATATAAGACAAATGATTCCTTAGAAAATTTACTTCTTAAACTTGCCTTGGCCCTTGACTAATCCTATCACGTCTAGGCGTTACGTACCGTCATTCTCAGTGTGACAATAATGGGTAATAGACTGCTTTTCAGGACTGAGCTCATTCCTATACATGATCATTGGATTTACTTTCTCCAATTCTCACACAGACCTATTCCTAGGCAGGTTTACTTTCCCCGACTCAATTCAAGGGTAGTCATGTTTACTTTCCCTGACAGACCGGATTTACTTTCTCTAACCCAAGGATTATAAATCTTACTTCTTGGTGGTTAGGTTTACTTTCCCTAACAAACTGGATTTACTTTTTCCAGCCCAAGAAACAAAATCTTATGCTTTTCTTTTGCATATGAGCAATTGTAGTAAGCATTCATATCTATGTATACCTAACCTCATCGTTAAGCTCACATGCTCAATTATTCATATTCATATTCAGGTACTCATGTCATACTAGAATCAAACTACTATTACATTATCAATTCAAGTCTTTGGCTCATTTCCAGCAATTGGGCAGATTTCACACCACTGTAGCACAATTTTATTTACATACCAAACAATCAATTCAGACGCTATAAAAAATTCCAAGGACACCTCAATGTGTCACCAAGGTCTTGTAAAAATTTCAGGGTAATTAGAGTTCTCTAACTATATTAATAAAATTCTAAAAATTTAGTGGTCAGAAACCATCCAACCTCAGCTCAAGAACCAAAATTCATAATTTTTGACCCTAGCAATTGAACCCAGAAAATTATAAATAAAAATCCTAGTAAAACCTCAACATGTTTCTAATATCCTGTAAAACTTTTAGCTCATAATTCGATCATTTACCAGGTTAATAAAATTTCACAAATTCATAGCTTTAGATTCAACATTTCAGGCAGCATAGTTACCACTTCGGTTCTTGAATTTCTCAAGGAATTAGGAATCAAAACTAGAGCTCAAAAAAATTCATGGAACTATCCTAGGATGTACCTTCAACATACAATTTTTATAGCTCATGAAAACACCCACAATTCCCTCAGAAAATTTGTGAACAATCACTGCCAGTAGGAAAACCGAAAATCCAGCAAACCACTTCAAAATCTCTTTTGATAAAAATGATTTTTCCACAACCCCAAACAGTCCACCAAAATTAACACATCAATATCATCATATTAGCAACCAATATATCCATAAATTTCGGACCAAACACAATCAGAAAAGTCCAGCATAAAATTGGAAAGAAAAGACCAAAGAAAACCTTACTTTGAAAGCTTTAAAGCTTTATAACTCCAAAGGTTGTTCCAATTGATTTCCTTGCACTTCAAGACCACCAATTCAAGCCCCAAAACTTCCTTAGGCAGTGAGGAATTGATATGTTAAGGTGAGGATTGATGGAGAGTTGGGATTTCAATCAGTTAGATTTATAGGGTTTGAGGTGTAGAACAAGTTTTGTGAAGGAACTTTGTGGTTTTATGAACTCTAGGCTAGTGTTTTTGGCATTTGAAAATCAAGAGAAAGCTCTTGAAAATGGAGGAAGTGAGCTGCTATTCTCTCCACTTTGCTGTCCAAGAATTGCTTCTAAAAGAAGCAAATTTGGTGATGTTTATCTTATAATAAAGTTATGAATATTATATATATATATATATATTTAGATAATTATCCTCCAATAAAGTAAAATGAATGGCTGTGATTCAATCTTGTAATTCAAGATTCAATCTTAGCCATTCATTTAGTTTAAAGGGATAAGGACATTCTTTTTGTAGAGATCTAATTAGTTTTCGGTGTTAAAAATCGCACACCGAAATTTTACCGAACGGGTAAAATATCATACCCGGGTAATCAAACATTGCTTGAAAATTAATTTCAGGCCTAAAATTCTCATTCCTTATCATTTCTAATTTCAATCCTATAATTTCTCAGTTTTGGGCACCTTCGGGTTCCAATTCTATGGTTTCGGCTGTCCCGACGGACCAATAGGGTCCACAGGTTACTATTCACATTTTTTTTTTTACAAAACTGTTGGACCGTCCTCATCATTGTTCAAACTATCAAATTTTTGAAATTACGATTGATAAAGCTCAATTAATTTTTAACTAATTTTTAGGGTGTTACACTAAAGCTCAAAACTTACCTCTTTAATCTTAAATAGAAATTTTTATTATGGATATATTTAAATTATGTTATTTTTTGGCCTCTTGATGCTGTTGATATTAAGGTTGGTTTATTTTATTTTTTTAAGCTTTGATCTTATCTTTAAATTACTCAAATAACTTTGGTTAGAATTAGAAATTCAAAGATGTTAAAGATTGTGTTTTTCTCAAACTTTTTGATTAAAAGATTTAGGTTACTAACCGAAATTAGATAGAATAGTTAGGATATTGATTTAAAAGGTTTGGATGTGTATAAATTGCTTATAATTGATGTAAAAATTATTGTTCGCATTTTTGGGATGATTTAGTAACTAAAAAAGATCAAAATTGTGTTTTTATGAAGCTTTTAGAATGCTAATTTTTCTGATCACTGTTCGGACCTATTCATACTGTTCACCACTGTTCATTGTTGTTCACACACATGATAATCACTAATAATTGTTATAAAAATTGTTTTTAGCAATTTGGGAATAATTAGTAACTAGAAAAAATCAAAATTGTGATTTTATGAAACTTTAAGGAGACTAATTTTCTGATTATGTTTAAAAATTGTTCAAGGCTGTTCGCATTGTTCACATACTTGAGAATTACTTGTATTTGATGAAAAAGTTGTTTTTGGTATCATAAATGCATAAAAGAGTAATTACAAGTGTTAAATTGGGCCGTTTTGCAAAATGCAGAAAGATGTGTTTTGAATTATCAACTATGTTATTTCAACCAAATATTTTTAATTAGAACAACTAATGATGTTGAATGTGTCCATGTGTTCAAAATACCATTTCTAATGTTTAGAAAAAGTTTTAGAAGTTTCGGTTGCTATTAAGTGTTCAAAATGTATGATTTTGCACTTTGACCTCTAAAGTGTGTTAAAATTTAGTCTATGGCCTTAAAAGGTTTTTATGATGAGTCTAAATAGTTTCTAATAGTTGTATGCCTCTTGAAAGCATTAATGTTAAAGATCTTTAGTTTGTCAGAATGTGTTAAAAAGGGGTATTTATACTTTGACCTGTAACCTTTGAGAAATTGTGATTTGACCCCTTTAGGACTTAAGTGTAAATATTGATAATTTGTTGAGAAAAATGTGATTGATATCTTGTGAAAGCTATGTTCATATATTGAAACTTATATGGCTTATGGATATATGCAATGAAATATTGTAACTCCCCGATTTTCTGTCTGAGTGGAAAATGACCGAAATGCCCCTGAGGTCATTTTTGGCCCGGAATTCGAGGATGGCCGACTCGGCAGTCCTCGAAGGGCCAACTCAATGTTTGAAGGGGATTGAATGACCCTTGAGTGGTTCCGGAGACGGAAGTCTCATTTTCCGCAGTTTCGGGTCAAAATGATCAAAATACCCCTATAGCGTTTTACGCGGGTAAAAGTGCCGTTTGAGCCCAAAAATTTCCCCAGAGGTTTAAAACCATGTTATTATATATTTCAAAACATCTGTTTGAGTCCTGACAATTCCGGGCAATTTTAGTGCAAAATTATTATTTTGCCCCTAGAATAGTGTTTTTGAGCTTAATGATGTGATTAAGCAAACCTAAGCAATATTAGGCTCTAAACGAAGATTAATTAATTTCCATAATTAATCTAGAGTCAAAATAAATTATTAAAATTAATTAGAACCTAAGATTGCTTAGATTATATTTAAATCTCTTTTCTAAAACTCAAGATTTCACTCTTGGAATCTTGAATAGTGTTTTTTCTCTTCAATTCCTTAAATCAAGGAATTGTGTTGGCATTGAATTCTTTGTTAATGGAGTTTGACTCCATTAATCTAGCAAGACCACCCCCTAAATCTAGTCTTATAAGTCCCTAATTAACCATTACTTCCCCTAAACACTTTCTTACAAATTTCTAATCTTAATCCTAATCAAAGATACACCTAAACACACCTCTAAACCACAATTAAAATGCAAGAAATCCTTCCCCCATGGCTAATGAAGTTTCGGCCACCTCCTCCCCTATTTGACCACATGTTGATTTGTTTTCTCACTCAAAGAACCATGCTTGAGCTATGCCTTGAACCATACCTCACCATACTTGAACCCATAACTCACCATGCCTTCAACCATGCCTTGTAAGAGATATTTTCTCCCCAATTCTGCACACAATGGCCGAAGCCTTCATCACCACACACACCCCTCCATTTGCTTCATTTTTCTATAAATAGAATGCCTTGAGGAGCTTGCACCACTTTTAGATCATTTGCAAAGCTTAGTTCTCTCCAAAGCTTTTCTTTTTCCCTCAAAGTTCTAAGTGTTCTTCAAGCTCTTCAAAGTTCTTCATCTTCTTCATCTTCTTCTTCCATCTTCAAGATCATCACACCAAGTAGGGATTTCTTTTCATGAATGTTCTTTAAAGCTTGATGTTTATGGTTTCTCTTGTTTTATTTTTAGAACTTCTTCTCTATTCCTTTTTCTTTCTTGTTTCGGCCATGAGCCCTTGAGAATAGAGAAATGAGAGCTTGATGATGGGAGTTTCATGATGATGTTCATCACTTGAAACAAACTCTAGAGCTTGAACTCTTGAGAACTCTATCTTTGGTGATGTTTCAAAATGGTTCTAAGGACTCAATGATGAGGTCTCATGATGTTGGTGTTAATATATCATCAAGATCATGGACCCTAGAGTTTTAAAATGTTCCTTTTCCTTCTTGAAGTTTCGGCCACTTCCTTTTCTTTTACATGCTAAATGTTTTGATTTCTAAAAATGTTATGTTGAGTTCTAAGGACTCTAGACTTTACTTGATCTTGGTTTGATGAGTTTGGGTTGAGGTTTGAGTTCCTTTAAAGTCTTGTTAAGAGCTCTAGAAAGATAAAATGAACTTGCATAATTTATTTTATACTTGCATTTATATTTACATTCTTGCTATGCACCTTTACTTTCAAGCTATCACCTAAGAACATAAAGATTAAAATGGAACTTGTATCATCACTTAATTTAATTCTCAAAGCCTTTCTATTTCGGCCTTAAAGTCGATTATTATTGGGCCAAGAGCACTAAAATAAATAATTGAACTTGCATTATCACCTAATTAATTTCTCGAATGCCTTTCTATTTCGGCCTTAAAGTCGATTGTTGTTGGGCCAAGAGCACTAAAATAAAGAATTGAACCTTGCATATTTAGTTTCAAGCTTGCACGTTTAAGTTTATGCCTTGCATATTTAATCTAAGTCATCACTTTATTTTGTAAGCAAGATTAAAAATGAAAAGCATGAGCACGTTTATTTTATGTCATAACTTAAGAACCTAGAGCTCAAAGACTTGCCCATTTCATTTCAAGTTAAAGTTTAATGTGAATGCATTCTTTGAATTCATGTTTCGGCCAAGTAGTGATGATGGACTTGCAATGAGTTTTCATCTAGCTACAAGGGCCGATAATCTATGTTCTAAGTTTTTCCTAAAGCTTTACAAATCTTTATAAGGTTATGTTATCATGAGTTATAATTTTATTCCCTTTTTGAAGATGAAATATATTTTGGTCACTGACCTAAGGCTTCTCTTAGCCTCCTAATGAATTAAAATGATTTGCAAAGAGTTTTAGAGATTCTAAATTGATTCCAAGAGAAACTAGTTAACTTATGTACCTAGAGATGTCAATTTAGTTCTCTTATTGAAGTTAGATGTTTTCGGTATTGTCATGATGAGCTTGTGGCTGTATGATGATGTTTTGATGTGTTAGAATGTGTGAAAATATCACATGATGATGTAGAAACGATTCTATGCATGATAGGTAAGAAACTAGCTAACTAGAAATACCGTAAAGCTAGAATTTAACATAGTTTAGACCCATTTGTTTTTGGAACTTATCCAAACTGTTTTAATGGGAACATAATCAGATTAGGATTGTTTAGACATGAAAAACTTGGTAACATTTGGATTAGAATTGAATTTTATCACCTATAGGGAAACTAGTAACTAGAAAACCATAAAAATGCAAATGTAGAACTCTTAGAACATTTAGTTTTCTGGATTCCGTCCACCAACGTTACAACATGATAAATGTGATCTATAATTAGTTCTTAAGCATAAAAATGTCTCATAATTGATTTAGATTTAATTTATAACACCTTAGGCGAAGACGGAACCGAGAAAGGGTCTAAAACGTAAGTTCTAGAACCCCGTAACCACAAGTTAGAAATTCTGCCCTATGCTTTTCAGATTTGAGTATGAACATGAGGATTAGGAATGATGATTAATTATGAGCCCTTAGGTGCATAACATATGAACGACGGATGTTAGAGAACTATATCTCAAGATTAAGACCCATAAGGGTCAAAGCATAAGCTACTGTAAGGGTAAGCGTTTGAATGTTCTACGATGATGCATGTGTTATGTGAAGGATGATAATGTTGTTCATATGAGGAATTCATGAGGATATATGTTTATGTGGCATAAAGCAAATTTGGAAGGAATTCGGCGTAATGCCATTGTGCCGCCGAATTTCCGACAAATTTGGGGACTTAAAGAGATTTTGAAAATTAAGGTACTAAGATGGGTTCTAGGATGACACCGGTTTGGCCGAGCACCTCCATAGAACTCATGTGACATCGGTACCCATTTATACTCTTAGGTGACACCGGTTCGGCCGAGCACCCCTAAAAGAATTGCCCCTTAACCCGTACTCAGATAGTCGGGATTTATGATTTATGATACGCTTATCGTTAAGTGGTAAGTAAGAACCAGTGACGACTAGTTAAGGTATGAGCTCATAACCTAGAGATGTGACACGTTCTGGGTGACACCGGTTCGGCCGAGCACCCCCAGAGCGCTTGTCTTTTAGGGTGGCCTATGAGGAAGTTATGATGATTATGTCACAAAGAGAATTTATTTGCCACTTTATGCCACTACTATTATGATGTTCTTAAAGATATGATGATTGTTCATGTATTAAGTAGAGCCATGCATACATTCTTTAAAATGTTGCATCCATGACATTAAGAATCATGCTAAAATGAACGGACCTTGGCTAAATTATGTTTTAGAACTTAAAAATGGACTCAATGCATGCTCACTTATTTTGTATAACTAAACCCAAGGTTCCTGAGGACGTAGACGATGACACCTAGGTAGTAGGAGACCCTACTGAGATTCTTTAGCAAGATTCTCACTCCCTCTATCTCTTTCTTTTCGTCACGTCTTCAGATGGCGACGTTCGTGGTATTCGTGGATACCCCGACATGGGAGGTGCATTATGACCCGGCTCACGGGTCATACCATTTTGAGGGACAGTGCACGATGCGAGTCTTCATGTTCGTAGGACGTCCCTTCGCTCATCCCGTGCACACCCATCGCTTCTCCCCGACTGTACCCTACAGTGACGACGAGCGGGTGTTTGAGCGCGCGCGTACACATAACGAGAGAGTGCTCCGCATGCACACCGCCGCCTCAGCCATGCGAGACTATCCCGATTATGTGCCCCGGACCTACTTCTCAGAGACCGACCCGTCCGAGGACCCGCCTACCCATCCGTATAGCGAGAGCTCTGCCCCCTCTCCACTATTGATGAGGGAGGGCAGTGAGGATACCATGACTCAACCGCGGCTTGCACGACGACCGGAGATGCGGCCGCACCGTGAGGGTCACTCTCGATCCCCGTTCCGCCTCTTTACGCCCCAGGAGCTCGCCCAGTTTCCCGGATATGTGCCTCGCTCGCGAGATGGATATCAGTAGGAGGTGACGATCGACCGATGGAGCACCCGGGTAGAGCACACACCACTTAGATGGAGATGAACCTTCTTTTGTTTTAGAGGTCATCTCGTTAGTTGCACTTGGGTAGGGGAGTTGCTTTTATAGTTTCCGTTGCACTTTCTCTTGTATTTCCTTTCTAGTTGTATTGCTCATGTTGTACTAAACTAACTCCCACTCTACCTAAGTGGGCATATTATAAAAATATGTAGTTCCATGTTATTATGATGTGCTTTCATGTGCTTATGTCATGTTGCTATGCGACGCTTGCTTTATTACCTTTTGTGCATTACTAGTTAACGTGTCGCGTGGCTCTCACTTTGCTTTTATAATTCAAAAAAAAATTTACCAGTATTTCCGCTAAGTATTTTAAAGTAATGAGAAAGCTATAACGTAACAGACTAATGATTAACCTGATTATGTTCTAGAGTATTGGGTTAAAAATTAGGATGTTACAAATATGATGTATGTTTATGTGATTTGAATTATGGCATGTTATAGTTATGTTTGATTCATTGAGATGCATAGTTTCATGAAGTTGTATGAGCATGAAACGTTGAAATGATGAGTTATTCATATTTGTATCTCTATATAATATGCCAAGATTAAAGGTGACATAAGACACACAGAAATAATCCTCTAGACTTCCTGAATTAAAGGTTATGAGAGGTGATCTAAATAGAAAATGATCTTTTAGACCCCCTGAATTAAAGGTTATGAAAGGTGATCCTAATGCCCCCTATCCTGTACCTTAAGAGTCGGGAATTTAACTTATCAAAAGGGATAAGCTTACGTTAGTGACGACTAGTGAGGTATGAGCTCATAACCTAGAACTCTCGAGAAAAGAGAGAATATAGGGCGGCCCCCAAGGAAAAGAGAATAAGAAGTTTAAGTCACCTAAAAAAATGATGATCATGATTTTATGTTCTTTATATCATATGCATTGTTTAATAAATTTTATGACATTTTGTATATGATATTGACATACATTCATGATTAGTATGTTGCATTCATGACATTAAGATTCAAGCTAAAAGATACGGACCTCGGTTAATGGTATTTAGAACTTAATAAATGAACCTTATATATATATATATATATATATATATATATATATGTCCACCATTTTCATAATGAAACCTGAGGTTCCTGGGGATGATGGCGATGACACTTGTGTTAGAGTCGGGAAGCCCTACTGAGATTCTTGTATAAGTTTCTCATCCCTCTTCTTTTCCGTGTTGTCTCTAGACAAGGATGATGGTGTAGTTCGTGATTTTCTCTGAGACGTGGACGAGGAGCTACGTTATAAACAAGAGATTTAACAGAGATAGTTTCCCTTTGGATATTTGCCTTTAGAGTGATCGTATCTCATTTATCAATTTGTATTCTATTGATGGGATATATATTGATGTCCTTATGTTTATAAGACATCACTATTATGATACAGTTATTGATATGTTATTATTATTTGAGTTATGTCATGCCATGGTTGTATTATGTATTTACCTGTTATTTGTCTCTAACATCTCTCTTACGCAGGCAAGATGAATTACGTTGGATGCTTAGTATGCGCAGCTCATGTTTTGGTATCTAAGTTCAAAAAAAAAATTACCTATATTTTTACTGAAGTATTTTCAAGAAGTTTTGAGTTAAAAACTGAAACAAAAGAGTAATAACTAATAATTAACTTAAATACGTCCTAGGCGTGTTGAGTTAAATATTAGGGTATTACAGATAAACTCTTCAAGGAACTAATTGCATACATCAGAAAAGCTCACCCGTGATGGAGCAAAGAATGCTACAGGAAAAGGAAGGAAATTTAAATTTTGAATTTTAAATAATCAAGTCAAATCTAGTTTCAAACCGGTATGTCATCTTTTTTGTCTATTTGGTCAACCACCCTAGCTTCATGAAGGAAGAGTCAGAAAGCATGCTCAGAAAGTAGAAAAGTAGTTTCTGAATGAAGATCAGACTCAAATTTACAACGGCTTTTACAACTGATGTGACAGCTTTGTCAACCTCTCTTCTAGCTGTTCCTTTCAAGATGCAACTAATGTTCAACACGTAGCTCTTGAGGAACTAATCTATGGAAATGGTCACAAAGAAAGACCACTATATAAGGAGATGCTATGCTTAAAGATCAATGGGAGATTTGAAGATTCAAGAGAGGAAACTCTGCAAAAATCTCTTTCCACTTTCTGAAATATTAAATCCTTCTATGATCTCCTTTATTTGTCTCTATTGCACTTTTTACTTATTCTTAATTTGATATATCCTTCTCATTTTCTGTTATCTCTTTTTAATAATGAGTGTTTTATTTAATAAGGTTCAGAAATCTACTTTCTAAAGCTACTAGCTATGTTTTTGCTATACTATAAGTTTTATACTTGATAGTATTTGTTTTCATAAGTTTTAGAAAATGCGAAAAAGATCAATCGATGATTCAACCCTTTTTCTTGTGCACATCTCTACCTATAAGTTTTATTAGAGCCAGGCCTCTAAGGGGTTGAGCAATCCAATGATTACAAAGGACAAAGATCTGAGGGACAGAATGATGTACATAATCTTCACAAGATGAATCTTTTGTCTGATCATCCTTTTCTGACGAGACTCTAAGTTATGGCACAGTTCATTCATATGATGAAAGAGATTCAAAAAAGACCCGTTGACAAGAACCTAACTAAGGAGAAAGTTTAGTGGTTCCATCAATCAAGTCTCTACTCATATATGCCTCAAGCTTAAACTATATATGCTACCTATGTATTGTTTGTTACATATGAAAGGCTATATAAGACAATTTGTACATGGTGTTGAAGGATCCCAATTTGTATCAAGATGCCTTTGATCGTAATAGTAACAAATTAGATGTTTTTCAACGATAAAGCAATGAAAACTGTTAAAAATTCTTTGTGAAGTAGACAGATCTGATACTATTATCTCAGATTGGATTTCGAGATAAGTTCTCTGTCTGTGAAATATGTCTAAAGTCTATAACGACTATATTAAAAGGAAATCAATTTCATGAATGACAGATCAGGACAAAGATTATCTTGAGAAAGAACATCTGCTTAAAGCAGCAATGCCACACATCATGCATCGATCTAGCACTTAATCAACATATCCCTATTCATAAAGGAAGAATTTGTCAGACATCTAGAAAGCCTTTGTCAGGAGGACTTGTTGTGCTAAAACTAGTTGCCATTCTGCGCTTTATGGTTAAAGAACATCATCAGAGACATGTGAGGTAAACATTTTTGTATCTCACCTCTGTTATAATTTTCTTTTTACTTTATAAGATGAGTTCCTAGAAGGATATCAGACCTATTCATCTATATATCTCAACCTCTCAAAGAGCTCTTAGAGTTGCCATGAACACTTAAGAAGGTCTAGTCTAAACTTGGAAAGCTAAAAAAGAGAAATGCTCCAAAGAGAGTTTACTTTTCTCAAGTTATATGCTTCTGAAGCCTCCAAGAAGCTATATAAACATGTTAGAAATTTTTTCTAAATCCTTGAAAGGACTTCATGGCATCATAAGATCTGACTTGTTTTATTTGACAAAATTCAAAAACTATGTTTTTGTGAAAATGGTCAGCATCTATTGTTTTCGGAAACTGGATTGAGATATACAGGTAAAATAGAAGGAGAAAGGTCTATGCAACTTCATCTATCTATATATATATATATAGTTTCTGTTCTTTAAGATGTTTAAAGAGATACCTTTACAGCAAATAAATCTTGAAAAGGAATTCCTTTGGAAAGGGTAGAAAAATCTCTATCTGAAACTAACTGAAAAGGACCCATAAAAGTCTGGGTACCAAAATCAATATTCTCTCTTGTAGATATATCTGAAAAAATCTCTCTAGCTAAATCTCCAGGAAATACATTGATGATGATCTTTTCAGATATCATGCTTTGATTCTAAGAGTTGTCATAGTTCTTAAGATAGAATCTTCTCAAGAATCTCTCATGTATGATGATGATGAAAAGCCTAAGGAAGACTTTGTTGATAATCTTGATTATCCTAAAGAAAGTCTTGAGAATTTTAATCTCAAGGTAACTCCATAAAGCTAGCAGATAAAAGCCAAAGCTTTAGAAAATGGGCTCTAGAACCTGAGTCTTTCAAAAAGTATGCTCAAACCATTCAAGGTGATTAGAAAGTAATCTTTCTAAAGTACAACATGAGCAATTTGAAGATGACATAGAAGCTGGAAGATCTGAATGTACAGTAACTTCATGAAAGTTCTATTTTAAAGATAATCTTTTATTGTCAAAGTTCTTGGAGTATCTCCAAGGGTATGAGAACCAAGTCATTCCTTGGATATTTATCAACTGTGCTTTCATCACCACCACTATATCTATATATGTTGAGAAAGCTTTGAATTGTCAAAGCTGGGTGGAAGATATGCTAAATATGCTAACCAAGCTCAAAAGAAAGGCAAAGTCTACTATTTTGTTCGAAATATCATCATCCATACTAAGAGTAAGCTCAAGGATTATCTAGATAAATCTGATATCATCCGGGCAAGCATATCCATACAAGAGAAAAAGACTAAAAGGTAAAAGCCCAAGCATGCTAAGATATTTGAACCCAGATGCCCAAGCATGCTAAGATCTTTGAACCCAGATGCTACGGATATGGAATCAGTTGCAAGACTATCTCTTGAGGTAATTTGCCTTCCTATCATATGAGATAATGCTGTGCAATTTATCTTTTCACGAATCTGTTCAACACTCTAAATCCTAGTTTGTTTTTGTAATATCCCTTCTTTATGATATGTTATTTAAAAATAGGGATGATTAGTAAATAAATGTATTCGTAATATCTATGACTAAAGATCTTTTGCATGCTTTCTAGCTTTGAAAAGTTTTTTTTTGTTTTCACATATGTATAAGCAATTTTGAATAAAACATCTCTGGGTGGTCTCTCTCCACTACTCTCTTCTGAAGATCAAGCAAAGCAATCAAAAATCATCAGAATACATATTCTCCTAAGGACACTACATATTAGTTTACAAGAACATCAGAAAGTCAGTCTGTAAGATCAGATTTATTAGCATGTACTTCAAATGTCAGTTTGCAAGACCACAGATATCTGTGAGGAATGGTATATAAGTTTGCAAGATCAAAAAGGAATCAGTTTGTTCTATTTGAAGACGAGTCAATCAGAAAGAAAATGATGTGTTCAGAAGAAGGTTATCTGATTAGAAAGAAAGTTTTGAGGATCAAAGAATGATGGTTATATAGGAGCATCGAATCCAGAGCAGAAAGAAGAATCTGGGATGGGATATGAAGGTTCTTCAGTAGGTCAGAAAGTAAACATTGAAGCTTTAGAAAGTGAAATTAAGAGTCAGAAAACTCTCTTTCTGGAAGATTGATGAAAAGGCAGAAGTTTTACTCACTTTGACAAAGTTTCTCTCTCCCACATCGCTTCGCCTTATGTCACATCATATCTCTTTAAATCCCCACGTCTCTCTTTGTTTTTAACCATTATCTTCTTGAGCAAGTCACCTTTCTTTTCTTTAACCTTTAACCTCATACACTTGATCATTTCATAAACACATACGTGTCTCTATAACCTCAATTTTTCTTTTTATGCTCCACAACAATCTTTTTTCAAACTCTCATCCCTGCTTCTATAACCATTCATCTCTACCTTTGAACTGTCTTCTTTTCTTCTTCTTTAAAACTTCTTGTATCTTTCTTTCAACCTCATCTTCTCAAATGTACCCTTTTTCTTTTCAACGGCAAAGGAAAAGAATGTGGCTCAATGTGCCCCAGCAAAAACATCCTTTAACATGTTTGATGATGACGGTATGCAAGATTGCTTTGAAAGATTCTTCATGTCTAGAAAAATGGCACCTGGAAAGTCTTTGTGTAAAGACCTACGTGAAGAAGTCACCATACTTAATAAAGTCTTTACTTTCCAGAAATGGGCGGATTTTCTGGAAACAAATAAACTCATCTTTCCCCGATTAGTTAATACTTTTTTACTCTTATCTAAAGAGACCATCACCATCCCAGGTCAGGGGAATGATCAGAGATTGCTCCAACAAGATCATAGCTTCTGGGCTTGCCAAAATCATTAAATCTCCATGCGTGGGGATCGTCTGCAAATCCTTACCTGACTGGGCCAAATCTCTTGGTGTAAATGAAAGAGACATGTCCAGGTATCTTATTGACTCCATCATCCACAAGCCTAATGAGATTACCACAGTTATGTTGAGCGCTGAGGCAAGGAAAGTATACACAATGGTCTAGTTTTCTATCCTTCCACGTATTGGTAGCACAGATTCTCTCATTGGAATGGATTGCATGCTTCTTTCTTGCCTAATGGCTAAAAGAAAAGTGAACTTGCCTATGCTCATTTTGACTATATGATGAGTGCCATGGCAAAGGAAACTCAAAGGACTACGAGCATTCCTTATGCTGTGCTTTTGACAAAGGTGCTTCAACTATTGGACTTTCCTATTGACATCGATAGGCATGAGCTAGTGAAAGGAACCGGTTTTACATCTTCCTCTTTCAGAACCTCGACGAAGAGGTCAACTTTCTACTGAGAGGACAAGGCAAAGCCCCAGAACAAAAAGTGAACAAGCTCGTGAGGCCTCCTAAAAGTTTCAGTCCAACTAAGAAAAGGCTAAAGGGAAAAGAAAACTCATCTTTCTAAAAGTGAATCTGATAAAGAGGATGTTCCCGTAATCCAACATTATGAAAGGAGAACAGAAAAAAGAGATAAGGTAGGCACTCAAGCATTAGGAACTGTAACCAAACCTGAAAAGGTTTTTCAACAAAAAAGAAATTGAGCGAAGGTGCAAAAAGATGCACAAAAGTGTATTAAGTGTTAATGTTCTGTGGGAAAAAGTTAAAAAATTTCACGAGGAGGGATATTATATAACCATGCTGAATGATAATGAAGAAGAAGAAGAAGAACAAGCTGAAGAAGAACAAGTTGCAACATCATCATTTGAAGAAGAGGAAAATCTCTAGAGCAGTGAAAAGGCCAGACTGTGCGCTATGTCCAATTCTAGACTTATACCTGAAGAGCCTCAGATGGAGCCCATTATAGAAGAACTAGATGAGGAGAACTATGCAACTTGTTATGCTCTTGTTCCATTTGTATCACTGTCCCTCACTTCCATTCATATCCTTTTGGTTAATGAAGAAAGGAACAAATTTTGTGAAGGTCCAGTACCTATTATTTTGGAAGTTGGTGCTACTACATTAGGTTAGAATGTTCTTGACTTTTCTGCTCCTGCACAAGCCTTTCCTATTCCTTCCTTAGCTCATATGTTAGATGCTGATGTTACTGAGCTTATCCCTATTCTCGCAGTCTTTGCTTTCATCTATGCCATATCTGAAAATGCTCATGGACAACCATCCTCACCTCCTTCTAATGTACGAGATGCCACTAGGGATGACTCGCCAAGATCAGGGGACACTATATCCCTAGACATTCCAGAGCCATCTCCTAGAGCCGCTCTTACACCTATCAATCTGCCACCTCTAACCTCAACAAAAACTTCAGTAAGTTATCAAGTCATCTTGTGAAATCTGAGGAGATTTCTTCTAAACAGGACAGATTTAAAGCAACCCTATCAGCACATGGTGCTCAGTTGAGACAGATGGAAGATCTATAGCTTCAGATGTCTCAGTGGATGCATTGTGCATTTCTTGCGTACCTCCTTTTTGATGATGCCAAAATAGGGAGGAGTTTAGATTGAAGAAAATCTGTGATTGTAGGATTCAGGGGGAGCTTTGCTTGTGAAGGTTGTGCTGAGATACTCAGGCAAAGCATATGCTGAGGGGGAGCCCAAAGAATTCTTTTTGTTTAGCATTTTTTTTCACTTTTAGTTTTTTTCTTTGTATATCTTTAAGCATGTGTTATGTTTATATAAGTCTTTTATTTTTTCCCTTATCTTTATCTCTTTATGTCTTTTTTGCTATATATTTTCCTTATCCCATTTGTTTGATACATACATGTTTATCATGCTTCATGTTTTGTTTTTATCCAAAGCTTTGAATCATATCAATAGTCTATTTAAGCTCAACTAATCACATATATCTCTGTCAAATGTTTACTTCTTATCTTGAATGTGTATGCTTTGACATGTTTATTCATATACACTGGATATTAGCTTACATATCTTTTGTGATTAGTCTTGGCCAAGTATCTTTAGGAGCACAAGGTAGTTGTTACTCTGATACTAGTTTTATAAGCTGAGTCTTAATATATATGATGAGCTTAATTATTTTCTTTATCCTTTACTCGTATAAGAAATGGTTTTCTAAAGTATTGTGCATAACTTGATCAAAGTTTGATTGTAAATAGTTTCTGACTTGTCTTTAGAAACCTGCGCTTACACATGTTGAAAAGACCAAGATCAGTTAACAAGCTTCAGAAATCTCTCGAAGAGTAATGTGTTATGTTTTCACAAAACCTATTTTAAAAAAGATCATATATCCTTTGTTTTGAAAACTTCTTTTTCATAATCTAGTTCTTATGGGAAAGTTTTGTAGCTCAGTTCAAAAGCTCATTCTTGCTTATTTAGGGATTGATCTTGAAATAAGCTTTAGAAACCTTGCATAGCAATATGTTGATCTTATCCTTCTTATGGTTTCTCTGAGTACCAGAAACTACATAAGCATTAGTTTGCTTTTCAAAACATTATGAATGCTCTGTTTTGTTCATCATATCCTTGAGCATTCCTTCAAAGTTTCTTTTGCATTAAGACTTGCTGAAAACAGATCTAGTTAAGATAAAATATCACTAGTATTTTTTGTTAAGTTTTCAAGCATGAGGATCTTCAAAAAGCTCCTTTCTTTTGACAAATGATTATGCTGGTTGTTTATTCATAGCTTAAACATTTTTTTCTTTAACATATGCTCTTATACGTTTAGAAAATACATTAAGTTTGTCTAATGCTTCAAGTGAAACAACAGCCGCTTTGGTTAATTGTCACTTAATGCCAAAAAGTTTTTATATGATTCATATCATTCCTTAAGAAAAAGAACTTCTTGAAAATTTCTCTTAATGAAGATTGAAAGAATATGTATATCATGTTTATATTTCTGTAATAGTTCTTTCAATTATCTTTTTAAAAGATTTTTTTCAAATCGGTTTGTCATCATAAAAAATAGGGAGATTGTTAGCTTTAGAACCCTCTGCGCTTATTTGTTTTGAATGACAACAAAGCCAATTTAACGAAAATGCTTTGTCTCTTTTGAGTTCCATGTAAGATTATAATAGGTTTTTATCATTTAGCAGGAGCCAGGCATAATTAAATAAGAATATATTTCACTATATATGTAATGTTTATCTCATGTTATGAGATCTAAAATAAAACAAAAGTGAAATTACCCAAGCATTGATAACTAACGATAAGAAGAAGTTTTCAACGCTACAAGGAACCATGTTCAGAGACTTTAAAAAGTAGCATGGCACATCAGAAAGTACACTCATGATAAAGATATTAACTCATGTCCAAGAGCAGCGTGTGTAATATCCTCCCAAGTACAACCTCATCCTTAAGTCATGATATCGTACTTGAGAGTTGTTACTTACTAATTAGTGAACCTTTCTTAAACAGCTATGGCAAGTTCGATTAACTGTGTAATAACTAAGCATGATTCTATCAAAATATATAACATCCTAAAGTTTAACCTAATACTCCTAGAACGTATTTAGGTTAACTATTAGTCTATTACTCTTTTAGTCTCATTCTTTAAAACCTTTCTTTAAAATACTTAGCGAAAAACACGGGTAGATTTTTTTTTTTTGAAAACATAAACAAAATGTGAGCTGCACGTAACGTAAAAGGTCATTAACATAAAGCACAAACATAAAAAGAACAACATAAATGGAATCATCATATAGGCTCCATAAAAAAAACAACCATCAGCTATCATCATATAACATTAACTTCAAATATCAAGTCAAACAATATTAATAGTATTAATGATATAGGCATATTCCATAATAATACCACATCAAATATATTGAATCCATCTGTAAGGGTTGAGCATACAACAATTCAAAAACTAAACATAACTATGATGTAAATAAGCTAAGACTTTGCCCTGCTTCCACTGCGCTACTCTGATCTTGACCATCAAGCTACTTCTATGTCGACACCTCAAGGAAGTCCACGGACGTCGTTGTCAACCTTATCTGAAGACGAAGATGGAAAAGAAAGATAGAAGGAGTAAGAATCTTAAAGAATCTCAGTAGGGTATCCTCCTATTTGAGTGTCATCATCTGCGTCCTCAGGAACCTCGGGTTTCTTTATGAAGTAGTGGGCATGCATAAGATTAAATTATTATGTTTCAGATATTATTATCTGAGGCCCGTCTATTTTAGAATACGTCTTAATGCAAGGATGCAACATGACATACTATAACCGCATAAGTAATGCCACAATTAAACATCATGTAATAAAGAATACAAATTCTTCTAGCATGATCTATTTCTTTTTATTCTTTAGGTGACTTAAATATCTCACATAACATCAAATATCACATGAATGCATCATTTCAAATCATCATCACATAAATATTCCCTTAAATAGCCAAACCCCTAAATCGGGTAACTCAAATGTCCAATCATTTTCTTATGCATCTAAGGGACTAATTATCATCATTACCACTAATTATTAACCTCAAGAACACCATCAATCAAAGTTGGACCGCATTGGCAATAAATGAATTTCTATGATTTAAGGTGTTCTAAAAGTTGCGTTTTATGCCCTTTTTCTTTATTGGCTTTTCCTATGATGCTAAAATTAATTCCTAAACCATTTATGAGTCATTTTCTCTCAAGTAAACATGGTACAACATGATTTTACAAACTTTAAAGGTGCTGGAATAGAATGCATAATTCTATTCCTTAGGAGTTCTAGAAATCACATTTTTACGGTTTCCTAGTTACTAGTTTCACTTTTAGTGCCAAGGGTCAATCTTACACTAAATGTTACCAAGTTTTTCATGATCAAAAAATCCCAAACAAAATTTCATCATTAAATTTTGTAGGATGATCTGATGGATCTGAGATCTTGCACGAAGCTCGATTGAGGACGGAAGCAGTAGGTTGATGGATGCAGGAGCAATTTTAAGAGATGGCTCAAGAGTGTCTAGGGGTATAGTCTCCCCTAACTTAGGGGATTCAATCTGAGTTTCATCTTGTTCATCAGCAAGAGGTTGAGAAGATGGTGTGACATTATTAGAGGCAGCAAAAGTAGGAGTAGGCTCAGGGACAGTAGTAACAATATCAAGTATCTGGGCCGAAGAAGAAATAACAACCACTTGAGTTGGAGCATCTTTTGATGTTGTATCCATTTCTTCCTCTATTGGAGTAATGCAGATGGAAGAAGGAAGTTGAGGCACCATCAAAATAGCAGCTTCTGATTCATGTGCTTCTTCATTTGGCTTCTCGACAATGGGCTCTAGGTTGGAGAAGGGCTCATTGACAAAGAAGTTTAGTCTGTCCAGACATTTTTCTTCAAATTGTGGCTTTGGATCCAGTGATTTTGACATGATATCTAGCACTTAATTTATAGTCATAAAATCTTCACCATCATCATAAGCCTTTTCATCAAGAGTAATAGGAGCTGGAAAGGAGGTAAACCCATATTGTTTAGTCATGGGTCTTGAAGGCTAATCTTTAATAACAACGAAGGGTTCAGGATCAACATGGCTACTTGAACCCTTAATTCCCTTATCCTCTTCCATTTTTCTTGCTTCCTTTAATCTCATTTTCTCCTGTAAAATGAGTGGCTCTTTAAGAATTAGGTCTGCCTTTTCTTCATCTTCTGATGACTCAGATTCTCTGGATGCATCTGTAGTCTATTATGGTTTACTCATGTCCTTCAGGATAAGTACAGTTCTCAGTACCTCCTTTGGCAGATTTTGGTATTTCTGCTTAAGGTTCCTCCTTTGAATAGGGAGTTTGTCAGGTCTTCCTTGAGGAAGCTCACTCTCTGAAGATTCTATCTCACTGTTAGAAGGTTTCTGAGTTTTTATGAGCTTTTGCTTCTTAGTTGATCTTTTCGTCTCCTTCTGAAGCATCTTGGATAGAACCTTTTCAAACTCTATGTCCTTAGAAGTCTGCTCAGCTTCTTCTGAACTTTCAGAGTTACTTTCTAAGAGAACAAACTTCCTCTTAGTTTTCCCTTTCTTATGCTCATCTATTTTTTCCTTGGCTTTGACAATTATCTTTTCTGTCTTGGTCTCATTAATCAAAAGGCTTGGCTTTCTAGAACTGGTTTTCACAAGTATAGATTGTGTTTTCTTCTTTGTTCTGAAAGAATTGCTAGTGTAGTCTATACCTAGTAGATACTCAAACCACTCTTCAGTAAGAAGGTATCGAATGTGCTGGAAAATCTTTATCAACAGTATCTCTGGTAATCCTTCTCTTCTCTTTTGTGGTGGCACTAAGCATGAAGTCCATTATCATTTTTGGCAAATTAACTTTTCTCTTAGTTATCAAACAGAAGAGCAACATACAATCCATACCCAATAAGACATCTATACTTCCTGGCCTAGGAAAAATAGTGAACTAAACCACAGTAAACACTTTTCTTACCCTATAACTAAGCAAGGCAGTAGTAATGTTACTAGGCTTGTATTGTATTGAATCAGTAAGGCATTTTGACTCATCTTCACTTACCCTAAGAGAATTAAATCAATCTTCATCTGCTAAATAGTTTACTCCAGCCACGAAGGCCCTAACCACTATAGATAAGTTAGACTATCCTATCTCGATGTAGATATCCTGAATAGTGGTTTTGAATATTGTTCTATTCTTTGCTTCAAGAAAGCAGTAACCATCCTAGGAAATACTCTATCAGAGATGTCCAAAAGGTATTCCTATCCTTGGAAGGTGAATACTTTCCTAAGAATCTAGATTTGGTTCAACAGGGAGTTATTTAGTCATTTTCCAGGCGTAATAGTTCTATGAGAGAATTCCTCCTTGTAAACTTCCTATATAAGGGGTTCATCATACATAATGAAGGTTCATCATATCATAGAGAGGTGAAGGTTTGATGAACAAGGGTTTACAGTTACAGAGAAGAGGAATTATGTGAGAAAAAAAGAGAGATAGCGTGTTTGAGAAGATAAAGGTAAAGGTGATGTGAGAGGAGTGGGAGTTTTTAAGTGATGTGGAAGGTGAGGCGATGTGAGAGAGAGAATCACAAAAGAGTGGAATTATCCCTCCTTTTTATCATTCTTTCATAAAGAGAGATTTCTGACACTTGAGATCACTTTCTGAAGGAGTTACTTTCTAAACTTCATTTTCTTTAATTCCATTTTCATATACTGACTTTCGTGACCCCATATTTTGTACATTTTCTGATCCATATCTCTTATTCCTAATCATACATTTTCTTTCTGATCAATCCATCTTCTTTCAGAGCTTGCAAGTTGTATTTTTCATTTTTCATCCTGACTTTTTGATGTTTTAACCAAACAACTGATCTTATAAACTAAACTTCTGCTTTTGTTGCAAATTGGAATTTTTATACCTTCAGGAAGATACTTGGTCTAGCAAACTAATGTCATCTGATGGCTTTTCTAGGTCTTCAGTTAGGAGTTATGAAGAGAGGATGCCCAGAGATGTTTTATGTATGAATGCTTATGCAAAAGAAAATCTTTTTAAATAAAGGCCTTTTCACAAAAAGCACTTAAGAGATTTTTAGCAATAGATATTGTGAATATATCGAACACTTGATCTTCAGTATTCACATCTATTTACTTAATATCTCCTCTTTGAACAAGATATAGAATAAAACAGTTTTACAATAAGAACTTGGATTTAGAATGCTAACGGGATTCTTGATACAATAAATAGCACTAGTATTATCTCAGTGGATAGGAATTCTGAAATACCTCAAGAGATAGTCTTCCAACTGGTTCCTTATTCGCAACATCTGGGTGCAACAGGTTGCAGCAGTTACATGTTCTGATTTTGCTGTAGAGAAAGCAATGATATTCTACTTCTTGCTTGATCAAAACTTTTTCAGAGTAGTAGCATCCACTACTTGTGCTTTTTCTTTCAAACCTTTCTCTGAAAAAGTCAGCAATAGCAAGTAGCATTCTGGTGCAAAGGTTTCATCATAAATGGTTCCTTTTTATAATTATAACCTTGTGCAATCATGCTTACTCTATTCAGAGTGATGATGTCAGCTTCATCCAGATTATTCTTGAATATCTACTTTTGTACTAATGATGATTTTTCAACATGTTATGCAGACTTTACCTTTCTCAAACTTGGTCAGCCCTTCTTGCATAGCATCCACCCAACTTTGACCACTCAATGCTTCTATAATACATTCAAGTTCAATTGTGGAGATTAAAGTGCAATTTGATAGACTCCGAAGGGGTGACTTGGTTCTTATACCCTTAGAAGTGTCTCCACAAACTTTGTATTGAGATACTATCTTTGAATCAGAAACTCTCTTTGTAGTTTTTGTATATTGAGATTTTTCAGCTTCTCTTTTATCTTCAATTTGCTTATCTTCATGTCTAGAAAAGTTACTTTATGGTCGTTTTAAAGTTCTGAGCATATTTTCTGAAGAGTTAATGTTCTGGAGCTCCCTTTCTAATGGTTTGGCTTTTCATCTTCCTACTTCCTAGAACTTCCTTACAAGATCATCGAGACTTTCAGCAAGGTCCTCCTTGAGCTCTTTCATCATTATACTTGAGATATTTTGACTTTTTGTCCTTCAAGCTTCCTGATTAATTTTCAAATTCAGGTGTCTGAAATAGTCATCGTCTGCTTGTTCCTTGATCCTTTAGCCCGTGAACCTTTTCAGAGATGCCTACAATAAGAGAAGTTTTCATTTTGATACTTAGACTTTCTTCGGTCCTTTTGGTTAGTTACAGAAGAAGGGATTTTTCCAACCTTTCTAATGGAATTCTTTCTCAAGAATCATTTGTAGATGGATTTCCTTTCTTGTGACATAGAGTATCAAAGACAAGATTTTTAAATGAGGTTACATAGCTTTTTCTCTCTCATTTTCTCTTTATATCCCAAATAAGTTTCCTAAGACTATGGACTTTAATCATTAGCATAAAAACAAAGTTTTTGAATTATATATTAAATATTCCCGATTAGATCTTAGAAGCTATGAAGCCCTCTCAAAATTATGGATAACTTTATGGTATCTTTCAAATTTCTTGTGGAGGCTTCAGTCTTATAGATCTTGAGAAGAGAAAAACTCCTTGTAATATTTCTCACTTAAGCTTAAGCGTTTCAGCTTCATCCTTTGATCTTCTCAAGTTTGACGCGACCTTCTGAGTTTTCTTGACATGTTTGAGATATTTAGAGAGAATAATCTTGAGGAATCTCTAACAACTCATCATATAATACAAACAAAAAGTTAATAGGAAAGATTGAGTTTAGATGCTCTTACCATATAATCTCTTGTTGAACCATACCTAAATCATGATTCATAGGTTTGTAGCATTTTCTAGCTCATCATGATTTTATGATCCATTCTTTTCATCTTTAGAGATACTCCAGGTCATTAGCGCACTTATCCTCACATGATGCTCTAAGTTTGGAACTTTAGATTCAAGAAGTTCCTTCTTACTATGATTAGCAGGTTTCTCTTTCAGGATAATCTTTGCTTTTTTGGTCTTTCTTGAGATTGATGTCTCTTAGACTTTTAAAGTTTTTCATAGGCATAGAGATTTTATCTCCATTTTCAATCTTGAATTCTTCATCAGACCTTTCCTCTTCAATTTGAGGTTTCAACAACTTTTTGCTATTGCTTTTAGCTTTGCATTGCTTCTGATATGATGAATTTAAGGCCAAAGACTTTTGATACGGTTTAAGATCTTCAAACATCATTCACAGTCTATTCCATATTTCCTTTCATATGTCACAAGCATCATATATTTCATATTCATCTCTACTTAGTGCACATATGAGAGGAGCTTTGACTTAGGAGTTCAACTGAGCTTTTTCTTTTTGTTGTTCTTGTCTTCTTGCCCTTTGCCACTCCCTTAACTGATTAATATGCCTTGACAAGTCCTGGAAACTAATCAAAAAGTTAATTTTCTAATGTGTTGATTCATGATATCCTGTCCCTCAGATCTTTGTCATATGCAATCGTTGGTTTGCTCAACCTCTCAGAGGCCTTGCTCTGATACCACTTCCAGGTATAAATGTGCACAAGAAAGGAGGTTGAATCATGCTTTACTTCATTTTACATATCTAAAACTTTTAACACAAATACTATCAAGTATGAAACTTGGAGTGCAACAAAAACACAGTTAGTAACTTCAGAAAGTAGATTTCTGAAGTGAATGATAAATAACATAAAAGTTTAAAGCGTTAAACCAGAGTAAGCTCAACAGTAAAACATAACAAAAAAATAAAGGGGATTAAGGAAAAGAAGATGTGACATAATATTTTTATACTGGTTCAACTAAAACTGCTTACATCCAGTACTCAACATAAGTTAAGATTCCACTAAACATCGTTCTCAACCTAAGAAAGAAAAACTTGATAGTCTTTACATTAGTCTTCTCAAGCTCTTATTTGTGACCAGCAAAAAACCTTTATTGTCACAAATTGAGTAGTTCTTCACTAGTCTCTCCAAATTGAACTGAGTAGTTATTCACTAGTTTCTCCAAACTGAACCAAATAGTCTTATACTAGTATCTCCAAGCTAACACCTGTGATCAGTAGACAACCCCTACTGTCATAACCTAAGTAGTTATTCACTAGCCTTTCTGAGCTAAATTAAGTCGTTATTCACCAGCCTTTTCAAGTTGAACTAAGTAGTTATTCATCAGCCTTTCCAAGCTGAATCCGTGACAAGTAAACCACCTATTACATGTCCTATTGCAAGTAGTCTTTCACTAGCCTTTCCAAGCTAAACCATGACCAGTAAGAACACCTCATTGTCACGTTGCAAGTTGTTTTATATTATTCTTTCCAAGCTATCTCCCACCGATTACTAGTGGATCGAGGATACAAAGGTTTTGTATTTAGGTTGCCACTCAAACTAACCCACACTCAAGTTTTCTTAACATATACATGAATAACCTGAAAAAACTTGAATGACTTCTTTCTATCATTTCTTCCTAAGAAGAACATATATCTATTCAAGAACAAAGGAAGAAGATATTTACAAGTAAGGAATCTGATTACATAATGATATGAACCTTTGTATATGAGAAGAGATTTTTACAGAGTTTTCTCTTTTTATGTAGAGTTTCTCTCAGTAACGTGTGAGCACAACATCTCTTTTTAAGGATGGTCTTCTTTGTGACCGTTACCCTTGATCAAATTTGCAAGTGACACATGTTGATCATCCATAGTCTAAAAGAGTAGGCTGATAGTTTATCAAATCTATTGTAGAAGCCGTTGTTGCATTGAGGTTTTTGATGTCCCTTCAAAAACTACTCTTACTTTCTAAATGTGGCTTCTAAACTCTTTCTTCTAGAAGCTGGGGTAAGTTGATCCAGTTAGCAAAAGAGATGACACGCTAGTTTTGACATTGGGTTTGACTTTAAATTTGAATGTCAAAAATTCAAATTTTCCTCCTTTTCCAGTAATGTTTAGCGCTCCATAGTAAAATAAGATTTCTGACGTGCGGTAATAGATCCTTAATGATTCTTTGTTTTTTAGGTCTTCAATCCAAGCTTTATGATGATGAAAGAATTGCAATTAAGCTGATTGAAGATAGTGTAACACCTGGTTTTCAGAGTTTGCTTGATATCTTCAATAAATGTACTTTCTGATGTCCAATGCTACTTTTTGAGGTCTCAAATCTTGGTTTCTTGTAGTATTGATTTCTTCTTCTAGTCGTTAGCTATTTTAAGCTTGAATAAAGGTATAATTTTACCTTCTTTTCAGTTCATATCTCTTAACATGAGATGAAACATGTTTGCCATTCAAAGTAAAATATATCCTCATTTGATTAAGCCTTGATATGGTAAACAATAGAACCTGTTTAATCTTACAAGAAATTCAAGATAACCATTAGTCGTTCTTTAAAGCATTTTCTTTAAATTGGCTTTATTGTCATTCAAAACTCGTTCACACTTCTTGGAAGGGTTCTGGAGCTAACATCTGGGCTATCACAAATGGTATTAGACCCGATCCTAGGATCGGTGTGCCAACAAGAACACTAGGCCTCCACGAGGAGGATGGAGCAAGTCCCACATTAGTTAGGGAGGTGAACAAAGCATTACTTATAAGGGTGAGGATACCTCCCCTATATAGACATGTTTTCCTCCATGAGAGGGGAACAGCAAACTCGTGAGGGGTGTGAGGCCCCAAAGCGGACAACATTTGCATCACCGGGTGTCTAGGTTGTTACAATCATGAAACCCAAAGTTTTAGCTTCTCTGGTTGAAGGTTCTTCATGATAGAGTTTAGGTGTCAAAAGGAGCTCGAATGATGTATTGTTGAAGCCAGCTGATTTCTTGGTTGCTTTGAGGCGGGTTTATGGCTTCTAGAGTGCTCACCATCTCCATGTTAGGCTTCCCTAGGCCTTTCATAAGCTCGAGTTTCCTCCGCTGCTTTTAGCCTTTCTTTCAAATCATAGATTTTCTAGTCTCTTCTTCTCAATCTTTCTTCCACCTCCTCAACTTTTACGTCATTACTCTGGTGCCTTTCTTTGTGGCACTTTCTTTTTGTAAGCTTGTTCTCTAGATTCGCCATTCTTTCATTGTATTCTTGTAGCAAATAAAGCACTTGTATGGAAGGATGAAGCCCTCTTCTATTTCACCCTTCATGCCTAATGGCAGTCGGCAGGGCTCAAGGGCCCTTCTTGCTAGAGTTTCCTCCAGCAATGGTAATAGCGTGGTAAGCTGGGTGGTGGTGGTATTTTGTGTTGAACAAAAAGGGTTGTAATAGAGTGGTAAGTTAGGTGGCCAGTAATAGCATCCCCATCAATGGCACCAATATAACGTAAAGTTACATCAAGGGGTTCTCCAGTGTACGAATGGTGGTCTATTGGGCAATTCCTCCTCTACTTGCGGTGGCCAGTGCACCAGGGTTGAGTACCAGCAAAAACCTCTAATGCCCAAGTCGATGTATGGTAAATGGGGAATGGACAATTAGAATGTATATCTTACCCAAACAAACTTTCCCCCTTTTATTTATATACCTCGAATGTGTCCAAATTAAGAGATCCTAAGGCTAAGCTAGAGTGTATGACTTGTACGAAATACTATGGGGGGTGTCCTTCTAAAACCTATATCATGTTCATCATTGATGATGTGCTCATCCCGATCTGAGGTTGTGTCTCTTTGTCTTCTCCAAGGTGAAGTCCTCAACTTTGGTCTGAGGTTGTCGTTCCTCATGCCCCTATGCATACCCTTATTGTATTCGGGCTCTTATCGGAGGATGCTCAGAGATGGACTTGGCAGACTTGATGAGCTTGAGGTCCTTGAGTCGAGGTGATCCAGACAATGATGCTTGAGCCCCTGCTTGGGTTCTGAGTTTCGGGGTCTCTGATCATAACAAATTCATTGATAATGCAGCCCAAGACACAATTGGCTGTAGGGAAATCCATGAGCTCGTATACTTTTTTGAGATGGTGTTTCTAATTCAAATCAGTAGCTTCAGAATGATTGCCTATTTTGTTTCCTTTATTTTTCTATCACGGTGTAATCAGTTATGTAGCACACAAATTTACATTGACACTCATCTATGATACATCAAATGAAATTTTTATTAAGAATGCTTCCATACCAAATTATGTTTTGGTAAATTTGATGTCATTGCCCATTTTTCGCTTACTTACATGATCTGCTGAGAAGCTGAATGAGTTGCCAGACTATCTAGGTAAGCTGAATGAGCTGTTAAGCTGCTAGTTTATCTATCTTTAATCCTAGGTTTCTGCACAATGATAATTTACAACATACTTTTGAAAAAGGTAAAAGGTAATTGAATTCTTGTTCCCTGATTACTTTTATAATATGGTTGTTGGGCCATTCTCTTCGGAGAACAAAAACTAATCCTTCAAAGGGAACTTGAGCGAGTCCGCAAATTTTCCCAAGATTTGGTGAGGACGTGGAACCTCAGCGCTTAAGTCATTGTTCTTAAATGTCAATTATGAATTCATAAAGTACTTGTCTATCATTTGTTATTGTGCTGCCTAGTTTAACTGTGATTGAATCATCATTTAGGAACTTAATTAAATCAATTGAACCTTAATTCAAAACTCCTGCTAGTTTGATCTGCTGTTTGATATTGAAAGGATTGGGATGCCTCTTGTAGATTTACTGGACCAGTTGATGTCCTAGGTTTGGAATATTCCTCTTCCAAAACTCCTCACAGTAGTGATCCCTTGAACAAAGCCTTCAGTGATAATTTGGCTTTGTACCAATGGTGGAGAGCCAGGTTTCAGTTATCTCTCCCTAGCTGGCAAATACAAGCTCCCTAAACAAATAATAATAATAATAACTCACACAACAGCTACTTGGACAGACTTGAAATTTTCATATGAATATCTAAATCAGGAAATTGGGACAACCAAAAACAAAATAACTACAAAAGCACATTAGCATTTGAATTTTGAAGCTTAATATCTGGTTTTTTCACCAGTTAGACATATGCATTTTCTATTGCATTCCCAGCAGAGTTAGGACTGAAGGAAACAGACAGATCAACAAGCTTCCTTACGTTCACCTTATGCCATCCTAGTAGTTTCACTAAGTGACAAGTGACTCCCTTGTGAGGTTTACTAGACTACGGAAGCTTGAAGTAAATACTAAACACAATCTGCAAGGATTTTTGTCTGAAGATACATTTCAGGATACTCCGCTTATTAAAGACTTCAAGGTTCAAGCTAACATTACAGCACAATTGCGAATAAAATGATTCAGGCTGGTGCCCTTACAAACAATTCGCCTCCATTTCAATTTCTCAGCAGCTGGGTCAGGGCAGCAAGTGTAAATAGTCAAGGCACGCTCTGAATAGGAGGCGGAGGTAGCACCAATAACAAGCAGTTCATTACCCAGAGATTTAAATGCCACACCCCATCCTCTTTGAGCATCAGCTCTCACTGGTACTGGTCCTAATTTTTTCCATAAGTTGCTTGCTTTCAGATATACTTTCAGCTCATTCGAAGAAGCGTCTAGTATGTACAGCTGATTATTTGCAACAGCAACTAGAGGTGGGGACTGCGAACTCGAAAGAGGAATATCTTTCAGCATGTGAGGAATCAAGTTCCAACTGTTTGTCTCCTCATCAAAGAATTCCCCACAAGGGAGGTCATTCTTCTGCTCATCCTGTCCTCCAATGACATAGAACTTGTTATCCATATAACAGCCAGCGCAAAATTTCCTCTTTTGTTTCATCCCTGGGAGGGGCTCCCAAGACTGGCTTTCTGAATTGTATTTCTCAGCAGAACTCAGAACTTCCCGGCAAGTGGTTGTGTCAAGTCCACCAGCAACAAAAGCGAAAATACCGCAGGTGGCTGATGCATAAAGGCACCTTGGGCTGATCATGGAAGGCCCCTTGAACCATTTACTTGCTGCCAACTCATACCTCCAAACAACAGCACCATCAATCTCCTGCCCTGACACAAACAGACTGGTCCCCGCAGAAAATGACTCCTTATCTCCATACTCGAAACTGTAATCAGATGGAATAATAGGGAGCTTCCTGCAGGACTTAAAGCGGCGATCGAACGCCCACCAATTGCTCTCTCCACTCGCAAAAATGTACACAGATGGTTCTTTTAACCCTACCTCTCTCCTGATTTTGAAGATTTCACCACTCTTCAGGCGAGACAAAAACCGCTTGCTTAGACAACACAGCTTCCATTGTTCTGGTATTGGGATTCTAGCCAGTATCATGGTCTCAAGCTCATCACTGAGACACGGAATTTCATAATCTGCATCCTGAGGTTGTTGACCTGAGGAGGAACCATTGCCATCAGAGTGTGACAATTCTAGAATCCTCAACTTTTCAGTTGAGGAATTATGAGAGCTGGCGCAAATGCCACAACCAGAGCTCCAGACAGGCAATGCTTTCTTATTAGACATGCTGACTCAACTGACACACGCCTCGTTGCTAACTATCCGTAACTGAAGACAAAAAACACAGGCCGAGCATTAACAAGATCAGTTACTAGCTTGAAATTTCAGATGTTAAAAACAAGAAACGCAAGATGTTTAACCAATGAACTGATAGCTCAAATAGCACAACTGCAGTCCTTATACAGTGGTCCCCACAGTGAAGTAACACAAGTCAGATAGAAATCTCGCAGGCTGAAAAAAAAAAAAAGACAAAAACAAATCAAATGTCGTTTTCAAGGGCTGAAAAGTGTTGGTTCACACAATCAGATGCAGCAAAGCAATGCGTTTTCTTGGCTTGGCCAAATATTGCTGAAACATTCTTTATTTCTTGAATTTTAAATAACCCACTAAGTGGAAATGGTTGCTTAATTAATGTATTCACCTGTTCCAGAAAAAAAAAAAGTTAGAAAATTGTGCCTTCACTCAGTTTCAGCGATGAAAAACTAATGAGCATTGAAGAATTGAGAGCTGAATCTGTTTCTCAATGGATTTAGTTATGGCTTATCCAGAAAAATCAAGGAGCTTTCACATCACGGGGTTGATCAACTTTAGAGGATTAACAGAAACATTTGACGAAAAAGAAAAGGATCGCAGGGTGATTTTCGATGGGGACCGACGGAAGTGGAGCTTTGAATAAGAGTTTGAGCATATTTATTCCGAATTGCAGAACCCGAAAGAAAGGTTGCAAGAGGGCGCTGGTGAAACGCGCAAGACAGGGCTTTGATTTATAGTGATAAAGAAGAGTAGTAAATGGAGGGGAACTTTACAGTAGCAGCTGTTAGAAAAGAGATGTTTTGCTAGTGTTGTCTAAGGGACATACGCAGCTAACATTAGAGGCTCGTAAAGTTGAAGACGTTGCAGCGACTGAGGAAGAATAAGAAAAGAGTGAAGAAAAGGAGGTGACTGAAGTGAGTTCGAGTAAGGACTGAGGAAGGAGGCCATTACGGTGCAGAACAAAGGAGAGAGAGATCCAACATGGAGACACATTCCATTTGTTGGGAAAATATAAGCTGAAGGTAAGTACATGACATGTGTTCGGAGATAAAAAATACACTCAGAGAATCAATATTATAATCACTATCATGAATTCATGATCAAAGCAGCACTACCTTTGCATTTTTATATTACAATTTGAGAAAAAAGAAATAACACACGTACATCATTATATTTACACCAACTACATCCACCGCACTAAATGACAAATTTTTTATATATAGATGTATTGGATATGAAGGGGCATTTTGGGAAAAAAAAAGAAAAGGAAAAAAAAAAAAGAAACTTACACATGTAGCAATGTAAGGAGCAAAAAGGTGGAAAAGGCTCACTCTCACCTTCCCCTTTCAAAAAACTTCCATTCTTTGTGATTTTCTCGTTCATCTCTCTCATCTCCTCATAGCTCTCGTTCTTGGCATCGCGCAGGAGAGGAAAAAGAAGAGCATAAAACTAGGTGACGTTTACAGTGGCTCATCGCTCATTTCATTCATGTTTTTGTATAAATTTTTTGAGGAAGTACAGGAGAGGAAACTTGAAAATGATATCTTTGGTTGTGAGGAAGTTTCTATTTGTATTGTAAGGTATGTGAGTTCATCATTTCCAATATGATTCTTTATGTGTTTGTGGTTGATGTCAAAAAATATAGTTTTATTTGTTAAAATATGTTTAGCAAGAAAAGAAAATGGGATTGACTCGACTCTATTAGAAGCTGGTAGCCAATGTTGAGTGAAAACGTGAGGTATAAATACGTGGAAAGAAGTTGTAAACTAGGGGTAAAATATTGTAAACCCATGAGCAAAAAGTTGTAAACCTTTTCAAAGATATTGTAAACTCCTGTTATACATTGGTATTTTTGTATTTTTCATTTGTATTGGTCTCTTCAGCAACGAAACAAACTGGCAAGGGCTCTATTAAAACTTGGTAGCTAGTGTTAATAGTGTAATGCTGATCTTATAAATGCATGGATGGAAGTTGGAAACCAGTGGTAAAATATTGTACATCCATGAGTAAAAAGTTATAAACCCTTTTGAAAATGTTGTAAACTGAAGAAGTTATGCATAGGTTTTTTTTTGTTGTATTTTTTATCAGAGTCTTTTTAGCAAAAAAATGAAATAAAAAAATTGTGAATGGATCTGTTACAAGTTTTAAATTGGTGAAGGAACAAGGTTGTAAACCAGTTTGTGAAGTTGTAAGAAATAATTGTAAAGTGGTATAGTTCTTGTTGCAGGTTTGTTGTTATAAAAGAAGTGCACAAAATAGAGAATACAGTGAATGTTGATGCTAATGTTCATATGGAAGTTCAGATAGATCATCCTGCAGTGAATTACGAGATAGAGGTTCCTGTTGCTAAGATGGTATTTAATTCAGATGAAGAAGTGCGAGCATTCTACTAAAATGGATAATTAAATTACATTTTACTTTCTTGTTTACGGGAGGGAGGATGTGCCTCAAAAATCCCGAGAGTATTGAGGATGCAGCCTACTAAGCAAGTAGAAGGTGATGTGAAAATCACAGCAAGCAAGGCAACATATGGTAGATGATGCATTAATAAAGTTGTGCTTGATCACAACCATGTTGTCAGCCCAACCAAGTCAAGAATGCTGAATGTGCATAAGAGCGTAAGCCTCCATGTGAAGAGGGCTATTGAATTGAGTGATTCTACAAAGGTCAGGACCACGAAGACATTTCAAACTCTCGTGAAAGAGTCTGGTGGGTATGAAAACTTATCATTTGGTGAAAGGGAAATGCGAAACTACATGGGCAAACAGAGGCGTGCAATTGGCAACGGAGGCGATGCAAAAGCCTTGATTGAGTACTTTTCAAAGATGAAGGCAGAGAATAGTGATTTTTGGTATGAGATAAACCTAGATGATGAGTTTCAGGTAAGAAATATATTTTGGGCAAATGCAAGGAGCAGAGCTGCATATGAGTATTTTGGGGATGTTGTTAGCTTCGACACAACATACCTAACAAATAAGTATAACATGTTGTTTGCTGCTTTTGTAGGAGTCAATCACCATCAGCAATCAGTTATGCTTGGATGTGGACTAGTGTCAGCTAAAGACATTGAGTGCTTTGTCTGATTATTTCATAGTTGGATTATATGCATGCTTTCTAAGCCACCCAGTGGTATTGTAATTGGTTAGTGTAGGGCGATGGAAAGGCGATTATGATCATTATGCCAGACACTCGGCACAGGTGGTGTTTATGGCATATAATGAAGAAGGCCCCCAAAAAAACTTAAAGGATATGTTGAATATGAAAATATTACAAAGAGTTTCTGGGAAGTTGTGTATGAAACTTTGGGGGAGTAAGAGTTTGAAGATAAATGGGCTGCCTTTGTTAGGAAGTATGAGCTTAAAAGCAATGAATGGTTGTGTGGTCTATTTGAGCATCGACATAAGTGGGTGCCCATCTACTTGAAGAAGGATTTTTGGGCTGAGCTTTCCACTGCACAAAGAAATGAGAGCATACACTTCTTCTTTGATGGGTATGTAAATTCGAACACTAGCTTGTAGCAATTTGTAAACCAATATGATAACACTGTGGAGCAGGGTTAAGAAAGATATTGAAGCGGATTTTAAATTCATGAACACAATCATCCCTTGTGGCTTGAGCTCCCCTACTAAACAAAAATTCCAGGAGGAGTATATCCATGCTAAATTTCACAAAGTACAAGCAGAATTTAGAGCGAAAATAAATTGCGTTCCAAGTGTGAAATCAGTATGGAGGAAGTAACATTGTTTGGTCGAGCAGTGGAGAAACTTTTTGAGGTTGTCTTTAATTGTGATAATCATGATATCAGTTGCTAATGCTTGTTGTTTCAATTTAGGAGGATGATGTGTAGACATTCCCCATGTCTTTTGAAAGGATAAAAGAGGTGTTGGGTAAGTATATTCTTTCAAGGTAGAGCAGAAGGATAAAAAGGAGGCATGTATACATAAACATTGGTACCAATTCTGCGAAGTGTACACCTACCATGGAGATGTATGATAAATTAGTTAGACATTTCTATAAAGTGACAGAATTGACTACAACTTCTGAGGCTAGGAGCAATCATGTTCATTGCACTCTTGACAAATTAGATGCTTGGTTACAATTAATGCCAAAATTCCCTAAGCTGAATGCTGCTGTAAAAGGTGATGGCCTTGGTAGTAATGTTGGTATAGGGTGTGCAAATGAGCATGTTCAAATCCATAGCCATGTACGTAAATGAAATAAAGGCAAACCACCATCGAAGAGAAAAGTGTCTAAATTGAAGAAAGTGATGCAAAAGTGTAGCAAGAAAGGAATGCTAGCACAGAAGAAATTGAAAATGAAGGTGTGTTACATATCTTCTAATGCCTTGGTCAGTGCGATTTTTAATATTGTGTATATGGACTTTGTTATGTTTAATGTGCTCTTTCCACTCATTTTTGTAGGAATCATTTGAGGCAATGCTCTCCTAACCATGTGCTAGCAACTTGTCAGTGGAATCATACATTGAGTTCAAAGACAGTGCTAATGTAACTGATGAAAGGACTATTGTGTGTGTTCAAACTGAACTTACTTTTAATTTACAAATTTGATTAATGGTTTTATGGCATAATTGTGCAGTTGTCACAATACCCTTCAATAATGATACCCTATATCAATTTATAGTTATTAATTAGCCATGGCTGTTCTCATGACTATTGGATGTAAATCACTACTCCCTAGTAGTTATATTGTACTCCAATTGATGTGGACTGCATATTATGTTGTTCATTTGTTAGGTAGTGTAACACCCTAATATTTAACTCAACACGCTTAGGACGTATTTAAGTTAAGTATTAGTTATTACTCTTTTGTTTCAGTTTTTGATTCAAAACTTCTTGAAAAATACTTTAGTGAAAATATGGGTAAATTTTTTTTTGAACTTTAAATACCAAAACGTGAGCCGCGCATACTAGATATCTAACGTCATATATCTTGCCTGTGTAAGAAAGATGTTAGAAACAAATAGCGGATAAATACATAATACAACCATGGCATAACATAACACAAATAATAATAACATATTAATTACTGTATCATAATGGTGATGTCTTGTAAACTTAAGGACATCAATATATATCCATCAATAGAATACAAACTAATATATGAAATACGATCACTCTAAAGGCAAATATCCAAAGGAAAATTATCTCCGTAGCTCTTCATCCAGTCTCAAGGTAAATCATGAACTACACCATCATTCATGTCTGGAGATGACACAGAAAAGAAAAATGGATGAGAAACTTATGCAAGAATCTCAGTAGGGCTTCCCGACTCTAACACAAGTGTCATCATCATCGTCCCCACGAACCTCGGGTTTAATTATGAAAATGGTGAACATATATATAAGGTTCATTTAATAAGTTATAAATACCATTAGCTGAGGCCTGTATCTTTTAGCATAAATCTTAATGTCATGAATGCAACATATTAGTCATGGATGCATGTCAATATCATATACATAATATCATAAAATTCGTAAAATGATGCATATGATATAAAGAACATCATGATCATCATTCTTACAGGTGACTTAAACTTCTTTATTCTCTTCTCCTTAGGGGCCGTCCTATAATTCTCTCTTTTCTCGAGAGTTCTAGGTTATGAGCTTATACCTCTCTAGTCGTCACTAACGTAATCTTATCCCTTTTGATAAGTTAAATTCCCAACTCTTAAGGTATGGGGTAGGGGGCATTAGGATCACCTTTCATAACCTTTAATTCCGGGAGTCCAAACGATCATTTCCTATTCGGATCACCTCTCATAACCTTTAATTCGGGGAGTCTAGAGGATCATTTCCATGTGTTTTATGTCACCTTAAATCTTGGCATGATATATAGAGATGCAAACATGAATAACTCATCATTAATATTTCATGCTCATAAACTTCATGAACTTATGCATCTCAATGAATCAGATATAACCGTAACATGCCATAAATCAAATCATATAAACATATATCATATTTCATTGCATATATCCATAAGCCATATAAATCTCAATATATGAACATAGCCATCACAAGATATCAATCACCTTCATCTCATCAAATTATCAATATTTACGTTTAAGTCCCAAAGGGTCAAACCACAATTTCTCAAAGGTTACGGGTCAAAACGTAATTACCCCTTTTTAACATCTACTCATAAATTAAAGACCTTTAACTTTAACCAATACATTTCAAGAGACATATAACTATCAGAAACTATTCAAACTCATAATAAAAACCTTTTAGGGCCATAGACTAAATTTAACATATTTTAGGGGTCAAAGTACAAAGTTACTTATTTTTAACACTTAAAAAAACCAATACTTCTAAAACTTTCTCTAAACATAATAAATGGTATTCTAAACACATATACACATCAGATATTATTATTTACTCTAATTAAAATCCTTTGAATCAAAAAATTACATAATTGATAGTTTAGGACACAACTTTTCGCATTTTATGAATCGGTCAAAACTAATACTTGTAATTATTCTTTTCAACCTCTAAGATACCAAAAAAAATTTATACATCAAATACTAATAATTCTAATGTATATAAACCATAAGATCAGTATCAAATTAGTGAGGAATTAATCCAGAAAATTCATTGTCTAAAGCTTTATAAAATTATGATTTTGATTCTTTCTAATTATTAGTTTATCTCAAAAATGCTAAAAACAATTCTTACATCAATCATAAGTAATTTATACACATTCAAACCTTATAAAATAGTATTCTAACCATTTTATTTAAGTCAGGTTAGTAACATAATTTTTAAATCAAAAAGCTTGAGAAAAGCACAATCTTTAACATCTTTGGATTGCTAACTCTAACAAGAATTATTTAAGTAATTTAAAGACAAGATCAAAGCCTTAAAAATAAAATAAACAAATCTTAATACCAAGAACATCAAGAGGCTGAAATTAATTTAATTTAAGTATAAGAATTCTTATTTAAGATTAAAGAGGTAAGTTTTGAGCTTTTAGAGATTTAGGTGATAGCAAGAATCACAGATATGCTATGCAATCCATTTTTAATCTTTATCATTATACGGTGATAACTCGAAAAAATAAACATGATATGTAATACTTCAAATATAAATACGAAGATGCAAGTTTATTTTTAGATCTTCAAAGTTTAGTAATAACTTGAAACATAAAATGCATTACTTGAAATTTAAACATGGGAATGCAAATTCATATTATTATCTTCAAGATTTAAGATGATGAACTTGAAATTAAATATGATTATGCAAGGCTTGAGATTTAAATATGATGCAAGAACTTGAAACATAAATATGGATGCTAGTTCATTTTTATATCTTATTAAGCTTAAAACTCAAAACTTAGTAATTCCTTTATTAATCTTTTAACATCAAGAATTAAACCTTGGGCTTTAGAGTTCATTTAAATAATGGATTCACAACCACCACCATGATTCCTCATCACCAAGCCATGGTCATAATCAAATCATAAAAATAAAAAATATAAAGAAAGAACAAGAGAATGAACATGAAATAAAATCCCTACCAAGTTGTTTCTTGTTATCAAAAGATAATGCTTGATCTTTAGAGAAGTTAGGAGAAGAAAATATGTCCTTGATATGTCCTTGAAATTCAGCCTAGATTAGAGCAAATGGAGGAAGTATTTTTCTTGTGTTTTTGTGTTTGATAATGGAAAGGTTATGTGTTTAGGAGTTGATTTATGGTTGGAATGTGTATGCTTGAGGTTTAGAACTTGATTAGAGGTTGGGAATGGAGTCTCTTGAGTGTGAATGAGGAAGAAGAAGAAAGCTTGAAGTATTGAGAGAATTAGAGAACTTTGAGCAAACTTTGAGTAAGAAAACTATCAAGTAAGAAAATGCTAAGGCTAGGAATATTTGTGTGTGCATTTAGGCAATGGAAGAGCTCATATTTATAGGCCAAGGAGGGCTGTATGGCAGCTGCCTTGTGGCTGGAAAAATAGATTTTTTAGTACATTTTCAATTAAAGAAAACATGGAAAAAGAATGCTTTTATTCTTGTAATAATTTGGTTCATGCATAATGGATGAAAACACTAAAATATGATGCTAATGGGAGACATCATTACTGATCACATCATGGCTGAAATGGGTGGGTTTTCTTTTGAATAAACATAGCCAAAAATAATGCAAAAGAAAGCTAAAGGTATGGTGTTATGGTTGGATATGTTTCTTTGTTGGAAAAACAATTAAAATATGGTGAAAAGGAGACAAGTTGGCCATTGGTTTCTAATTCCTTTAGGATCAGATTGGTAATGTTTTACAAGTGGTAAATCATGTATTAGATGTGTATTTACTTAGATAAATGATTAGGAATTGATAGATTAATGAAAATGGTAAAAGGTTAAGTGTTTAGGTCAATACAAAACAAGGTAAAAAGAGAAATCATATACTAGTAAATGAGGTTAATTTCAAATGAGTAAAAAATTAATTTGTAATATAGGTTCTAAACTTAGGATAAGAAAATGTAAATGTACAATATTTTACCTAAACCGAAATCTTAACTTCGATCTCAATTATCACTAATTTTATGAGCTTTCATAATTAAGGAAAGATAATTTAATTTTACCTTAGTTAATTTTAAACTCAAGATTAATGAATAAAATCAATTTGAGTTCAATTAGAGCTTTAATATTATCTTAATTACGCAAGTAAATCTATTTAGTACAACTAGGGGTAAAAAAGTAATTTCACATAAAAACTCCCTGTAATTATTGGACATTCTTAAATTATACTTGAAATAGCTATTTTGAACCTTTGAATGAAAACTGAATTCAAAGATTATATAATTTCATGTAAAATTACTGCAGGGGTAAAACGGTAATTTTACTTACAGTAAAAATTGAGAATTGAGATTTTACTTCTAAGGCACCTATAATCCCATCAATCATAAAACTAACCCCTCAAAGATAATTTAGATTGGTTATCCTTGATTTCTAGGTAAAAATGACCTCAGGGGCATTTTGGTCATTTTACACGTATAGAAAAATCGAGGTTTGCGACTTTCGGACGAATCGCTAATCAAGTCTCCTATGATGTTTCTCTAATGTCATATTCCTTTATTGAGGATTATTTGATCTCGAATTACGTGTAAAAATTACCTAGGGGCATTTTTCACATAGTAGTAAAAATTAGGGTGTTACAAGTAGAACTTATTATCATAATGGTAAGCCTATTTCTTTCAGCTTGTACAATACAATTGTTCTTAGTAAGTTATATTTATTATACAGTGAGCTGTGGATTATTATTTACACTCTGTCTTGTTGGTGTAGTATTATTATACAGCTTGGAAATATTGGCTCCAACACAAGTATTGAGAATGCCAATAATGATTCCAATTTTCTATTATCACATGGTTCAAACCAACAACATGGTGGATTTCTATAGGTGCTTGAATCATATAGTCAAGATTTTTGTATGGATGATATGTCACTGAGTAGTGTGCTACTTAATAGCGATTCAAGTACAATGCCAATACAGTCAATTGATCTACCTAGTTGTTACACGAACCAATAAATGATTTTCCTGCAGGTGGCCTTTTTGGATATTGGTGGGCCATCGGTGCTTCTTGTTTTTTAGACATAGGTACAACCATCACTAACATAGGCCCAATTTAGTGATCATTATGTAATGGTATTTGCTATTTCTACATCATAAACTATCATTTATAATCTCATCACTATTTATTCCACTTTTGTTTTCAGTGCAAGAGAAGATGATACATTTTGCATAGTGGCTACAACAGTGGATTAGTGAAAAATTATTTTGTGTCTTGTACAAGATAAAGGGATTTTGTGTTACAAGCATTATTTTTATTAGCTAGTGATTATATTTTTGGGTGGATTATTTGATGGCACATCAATGGGGTTGTTGATAGATGCATAGGTGGATCATGTATCACTGGAAAGAGCTAAAACATGGGTGCCCTTAAATATTCCACGTAGGGGAATACTGTATTTATTACTTATACACTAATTCTATAAGTTGTGGAAAAATAGAAGAATTCCTAATCCCCGAGAGAATTGTGATTAGAAAAAAAAAAGTTGTAAACCTTTTACGAAAAAAGTTGTAAACCTACATGGAAAATGGAAGGACTCTTAACCCTTAGCATATTTATGATTACAAAAAGAAAAGTTATAAACTTTGTACAAAAAAGTTGTAAACCTCTTAACAGATGTTGTAAACCTACATGGAAAAATATAAGTACTCCTAACCCTTAAGAGATTTGTGATTAGAATAAAAAATGTTGCAAACCTTATTTGAAAAATTTGTAAACCACTGACTAAAATGTTGTAAACCTTATATGAAAAGTTGTAAATCACTGATTAAAAAGTATAAATCTATGCTTTAAAAGTTATTAGCTTCTGAAAAAATAGAAATACTCCTAAATCACTTAATGAATGTGATTTTAAAAAAAAGGTTATAACCCTTGAATGAAAAAGTTGTAAATCAATGACTAACAAGTTGCAAATTTCTGTGACAAAGTTGTAAACTGATAAGGGACATTTGTGCCACTTATCTTACTTCTAAACATTAGCTTTTTATGAGTTTTAATGTGTTGTTGACACAATTAATAAGGATTTTGATTTATTTCTCATTGTGTGATTTTGATAGAATTGATGACTTTTGCATTGATTATGAAATAATTTGTAATTACATCCTGTTACGTTTGACTTGTCTCTTTGAGTATGGTTCTGAGTACAGGAGCTTTGGATCAAATGCAATTGTCAAGAATTAGGGATCAGATTGTTTTAGAAAGCTTAAGAAGTCCTATACAACTTTCATGTTCAGCTTAAAAACTTAGTTCAGTATCTTGGTGAAAATCGAGTTGCAAGATTAAAAGTTGCTGATGTTCTGATGCTATCCAACTTGACCTCCCGTTTGTATTTTCACAATATCTAGAGCTACAGATGTCTGATTGAGGAGATTTTGGTGGCGTTGGAAAGCTTATTCAGAGAGTTACAATTGCTATTTCTAGTGTCGAGGCCAGATTAAATTCTGTCCAATGCTGCAGTGCTCATGAGCGCTACAGTACTTAACAGCAACCTGCAAAATGGCGTTCATTAGCAAAGCTCATTGTTGAGCGCTGTAGCGCTCATGCGATGACACAGAATAGCTCGTTTAACTTATTTTTGGGCCCAGTTTGGACTATTTTAGAGAGTAGTATTTAAAGGATTGTTATTGACCTTTACCCGAGCCTTTTAATCAGTTTTAAGTTGTCACTTTCAGTTGCTATTATTTTCTCTCTACATTTCTCTCTTCTCCTTCTCTATTCTTCTCTCTCTAGGAGTTCCATTGGTGAAGGTGCTTTGTATTGGAGATTATGGTAAGGATCATTGCTATTATTTTTAGGTTCTTTTATCTTCATTGTTACAATCCTTCAGAGATGGAGGAGTAGATTTCTTTACTAGTGTAGGGATTTCCGGATAGATTGGGATGACATTTGAGACCCTTTGTTTATAATGAATGCATTGGTTTTCTTAATGTTTTGCAGTTTCCATTCCTTTAATTATTGTGGTGATTGCTATAATCCTTATTGGAATAACTAAATTGCTGATCGTCATTTAGGGAAACCCTGTGGGCATAAATTGATAGATCTATCGGTTTATGTTTGAGGAAGAACATTATAATTAACTTTTCGACTGGCGGTTAGGCTATAGCAATTGATCCATTAAATCAATGTGATTTCTAAATAAATTGGCGATTGTCGTTTATTAGTTATTTGCATTGGTCAAATTCTAGAGGTCGATTGAACACTAGTAGAATTGCCAGTAATTTATTACTAATAGCCATCAATATGTTTAATATTTGGCCAATGATAATTGATTTCCAATCCTAGGAATACCTTGCACTAGTGCTTTCTTCACCGTTGCTATTATCTTTCAATTTATTTCTTTCTTCCAAATCCCCAATTTTTCAACTAAGTATTGAAGTCTCCTTGAGAGATGACTCAGGTTGTGCCCTTTATTACATTTTTGGTGCAACTTAGCACTTTATAAAGTTTAATTTGTTTGTGAGTCATGACAACCCGCATCAAATTTTGGCATTATTGTCGGGGAGGCATTAAAACTTAGTTGTTTATTTTTCTTTGTTTCTGTTTTTTTCCAATTTTTTATTTTTTTATGTTTATTTTTTACTGTTTTTAATTTTCTACTATTTATTATTTTTTTACAAAAAAAATATATTCCCTTGTATGAGGTGTTCCCTGTCTGCTGAAAATTTGATTCCTTTTGATTCGGAAATTAAGAAAACTTTGAGAAAAATTAGACAAGCAAGGTCTCAACAAAGCAAAACCATTTGGGCATTATGATCCTCTGTTTAGTGTTTCAAGAAATACAGGTAACATGGGAGATCAAAATAGAACACTTAGGGAGCTCATTGCTCTTGACTTTACCCAGCAGCCCTTGGCCATTACTTACCCGAGGCTAGACAATGATTTTGAGCTTAAAGGGTATATGGTACATGCTTTGCCTAAATTCCACGGGCTGTCTGGAGAAGACCCCCATCAGCATTTGAAGAAGCTTCACATGGTGTGTTTTAGCATGAGATCTAATATGACAGAGGTGGATGATGTTAAATTGAGAGCATTCCTCTTTTCCTTTGAGGGTGTAGCAAAAAATTGGTTCTTCAATCTTCTTGATAGGGTTGTTAATACTTGGACTAGAATGAAGAAGCTTTTCTTGGAGAAGTATTTTCCTACCTCTAGAGTGGCTTCTATAAGAAAAGAGATCTCTGGAATCCATCAGTCAGATGAGACTCTTCATGAGTATTGGGAGCGGTTCAAGCTCATTTATGCAAGCTACCCTAACCATCAAATTCCAAAGCAAATCCTCCTTCAATACTTTTATGAGCAGTTAGTATTTGCTGATAGACGCATGATAGATACTGCTAGTAAGGGGAACTTTTGTATAAGACCCTAGCAGAGGCACGTACTTTGATAAAGAATATGGCTGCCAATTTTTAGCAATTGGGTTCCAGGATTGCAGCCAATACAATGGGCTTACATGGAGTAAGCCAGCCAAAGAATCCAATGTTGCACCAGACTTTACAGTAACTTTCTGGCCTTATGCAGCAACTGATGGCTAGCCAGGTAGCAACTCTAGTAGTTTCCAAGGTTTGTGGCATATGTACTTCCAATGATCATCACACTGACATGTGCCCAGTTTTACAAGATGACTCAACTACTAGAGTAGCAGCAATATACCCTTTCCAGAGTTAACCTCAGAATCAGGCAGGTCAGTTCCTATTTGGGAATACTTCTAACTCTAGCTGGAAGAATTACCCCAATTTGAAGTGGAGAAATAATTCTCAACAACAAGGCCAACCTTAACAACAAAAGTACCAAGCACCTTATCAGAGGCAATCGACTCTTCCTGCACCTCCTTCATCAAATCCCACTATGATTGAGATGATGAAAATGATGATGGAGCAAATATAGGAAATTAGAAGAGAAAATACCCAGCTAAGGGAGGAGGTGACTCAGATAAAAAATAGTCAGAGCCAGTAGGCCCTAGCTACCTCGTTGCCCTCTCAAACCATGCTTAATCCAAAAGGAAATGTCTATGCTATCACTCTTAGGTCTGGGATGAAAATTCCAGAAGTGACTAAGCCTGTCCAACAAAAGGAGCAAGATGAAAACAAGCAGCGCTCCACAGAATCATCAGATGTGAGCTTGGCACCAGGACACTCCTCGGGTGAGCGCTACAGCGGTCAACCAGCACTGTTGCACTCCACAGAACTTACAAAGGCTCTAGAATTCCTCCCTCAATTGCCATTCCTACAAAGGATCCAACACAGAAAGTTTGCTGCATCAGAATTAGATTCTGAAACTTGGAAAACATTCAAAAAAGTGCAAGTGAATATTCCTTTATTGGATGCAATAAAGCAAATTCCAAAAATATACAAAATTCTTGAAATATCTTTGCACCAATAGGAGGAATATCAAGGGCAATGGGGAGGACAAGTTGACTATGGGGGTCAATGCTTCCTCATTATCAAGCCAAGTAACCTGCTAACCAAGTGCAAGGACCCAGGCATATACTATGTTCCTTGTACCATTGGGAACTTGCATATCACGAGAGCTCTAGCTGACCTTGGGGCGGGCATTAATGTTATACCCAAATCACTCTACCAGTCCTTGCACTTTGGAGAACTTAAGCCAATCGGGTTGCAAATTCAGCTGGCCAACCGCAACATCACAAGACCAAAGACAGTATTGGAAGATGTTCTTGTCCAGGTAAATGATTTAATATTCCTTGCTGATTTTTATGTGCTTAAGATGGAGAATGACACCAATGCTAGCCAGCATATATTGATCTTAGGTAGACTATTTTTGAAAACTGCTAGAACCTTGATTGATGTTCATGCTGACACATTATCCATGGAGAGTGGGGACATGAAAGTCCAATTTAATTTATCTGATGCTATGAAACATCCTCATGAGGAACACTTTGTATTTGGCATTGATCTTATTGGCTCTCTAGTTGATGATGCTTGTAATGAACCAGACCACCCTTCTCCACTTTTTCTTCTTCCATGGGATATGATGCACCTGTTGTTTTAGAATGTCCCAAGTTTTTAGATACAGGTACACCACCCAGGTAGCAGTCATTAGTTTGCCAGGTGCTCCATGACTAGCCCATGTTGGATAATAAGCCTTGTGAGGGGCGATGGATCTTACTGCATGAGCCCTGGGCAAAATTGATGGCTGGAAGACCCAAGTCTAGATGGAAGGGACCATTCTTGGTTACCCATGTGCACCTTGATGGTGCAATTGAGTTAGAGAACTCCATGATGGTTCAGTACACCATTGATGGGAATCGGCTAATGTAGCTCCATGAGACCTCCATAGATCTGCGAGCTCAAACAGCCTATCTATGGGTTGATATTGCTTACCTTCCATGAGGATCCTGATCATTCAACTTAGGGACGTTAAAGCAAAGTGCTAGGTAGGAGACAACCCATCATGAGGTTTTTTTTTCCCTTCTTTACACTTCTATTTTATTTTTTATTTTTTTTGCATTTTATTTATTTTTATTTTAGTTATGAGTCTTGCATCATATTTATTTTTATTTGCATTTTACATCATCCCTTTGGCACCTTAGAGGTTACATGCATAGGCTCACACCACATGTACCTTATTGATTGCTTGGCATTGACTTTATCTTGTTTTGCTTGCTTGGTGGATTCATTGTGTTGCTTGGATTGAGTATATGCACTTTTACCTGTGAGATTTTGAGCCTATTTGATTGGATTATAATATGTCATCCTTCTTTGTTCATGTGTGTTTCCCACTTTGGATTTGCATTCTAGAACTTGCTTAGGGTCTTGCTTGAAAATATGCTTCCATGTGCATGCTTGAATATGATTGAGCCATTTTTCTTGTCTTTAGCCACTTGCCCATATAGCCAACCTTTGCATGTTACAATTGTTTAGCCCCTTTGAGCCTTATTGCCTATTCTTTTGTTTTAACACATCCTTAGCCAAAAGTGAAAAACCATGAAAATTCCTAACCTTTTAAGCTTAGGAGAGCATTTATGCAACTCTTATATGTGCTTGAACATAAGTGTGGGAGAGAGCATGTGGACATGCCCTAATTTAAGTGTAGGGGAGGAACAATGTGTACAAAAATAAATTCAACAAGTGGCACACCAAGAAGAAAAAAAATTTGATAGGAAAAAAAGAAAAGAAAAAACAAAATTCTAAAAAAAAAAGAGTGTGGTTGAAGGTGTGCCACATTACAAAAGAAAGGCCTGTAATTGTGTTAAGTTGGACAAAGTGTACCGTTACGCACTTGTGCTCTTGGTGTATGCATTTGCTCTCCTTTGACTTGAGGTTTAACCCCATTGGCCTATATTTTTATCCACCTTCACCTAAGCCCCATTACAACCAAAGGTAAATTCTCTTGATTCAGTATGCATATGTATCTGACAAAATGGAGAATGAGACCTGTAGCAAGCTTATGGTAATGCATTTTCATTTGAGGTGATTGAGTGTGCATCATAACCCAAAATACTTGAGTGAATGAAGGGTAAACACTAACATTGGGAGGATTTTTGTACTTGATTCGTACATCATATATGGATTCTACCTTGTGTGCTATGTTATTGATCATGCCTTGCTTGTTGTAATTCTCTTGATTGTTGGTGTGAAAGCTTATTGTTGTACCTCTAGGTTCATTGAATTGGTGTATTGTCATTTAATTTCATGCATCATGCATTTTAGGTTAGGAGTTTACTGGAGTCCTTATTTACTGTTTCTCATCCATGCCTTGGTTTGATCTTAGTTCTACATGAGGACATGTGAAGGCTTAAGTGTGAGGGAGTTTGATAAGGGGTATTTATGCCACGTATCTTACTTCTAAACATTAGCTTTTTACATGAGTTTTAATGTGTTGTTGATACAATTAACAAGGATTTTGATTTCTTCCTCATTGTGTGATTTTGATAGAATTGATGACTTTTGCATTGATTAATTGATTATGTAATAATTTGTAATTACATCCTGTTGCGTTTGACTTATCTCTTTGAGTATGGTCTTGAGTACAGGAGCTTTTGATCAAATGCAATTGTCAAGAATAAGGGACAGGATTAAGACAAATAAAGATGTTTTGGAAAGCTTAAGAAGTCCTCTACAACTTTCATGTTTAGCTCAAAACCCAGTTCTAAGAGTATATTGGTGAAAATCGACTTGCAAGATTAAAGGTTGCTAATGTTCTGATGCTATCCAACCTGACCTCCAATTAGTATTTTCACAATATCTGGTGTTGCAGATGTCTGATTAAGGTGATTTTTGTGGCGTTGGAAAGATTATTCAGAGGGCTACAATTGCTTTTTCTAGTGCTAAGGTGGGATTCAATTCTATCTAGCGTTGCAGTGCTCATAAGCGCTACAGTACTCAACAGCAACCTGCAAAATGGCATTCATCAGCAAAGCTCACTGTTGAGCGCCACAGCGCTAAGCGCTCATTAGCGCTGTAGCACTCGTGCGATGATGCAGAATAGCTCGTTTAACCTATTTTTGGGCCCAGTTTGGACTACTTTAGGGAGTAGTATTTAAAGGATTGTTATAGACTTTTACCCTAGCTTTTTACTCAGTATTAAGCTGCCACTTTTAATTGCTATTATTCTCTCTCTACATCTCTCTCTTCTCCTTCTCTATTTTTCTCTCTCTAAGGGTTCCATTGGTGAAGGTGCTTTCTCTTGGAGATTATGGCAAGGATCATTGCTATTATTTTCAAGTTCTTTTATCTTTATTATTATAATCCTTCAGAGATGGAGGAGTAGATTTCTTTACTAGTGTAGGGATTTCCGGATAGATTGGGATGACATTTGAGACCATTTATTTCCAAATGCATTGGTTTTCTTAATGTTCTGCAGTTTCTATGTCTTTAATTATTGTGGTGATTGCTATAATCTTTATTGGAATAACTAAATTGGCAATCGTCATTTAGGGAAACCCTTTGGGCATAAATTGATAGATCTATCGATTTATGTTTGAGGAAGAACATTATAATTAACTTTTCGACTGACGGTTAGGCTATAGCAATTGATCCATTAAACCAATGTGATTTCTAAATAAATTGGCAATCATCGTTTATTAGTTATTTGCATTGGTCAAATTCTAGAGGTCGATTGAACACTAGTAGAATTGCCAATAATTTATTACTAATAGCCATCAATGTGTTTAATATTTGGTCAATGATAATTGATTTCCAATCCTAGGAATACCTTGCACTAGTGCTTTCTTCACTGTTACTATTATCTTTCAATTTATTTCTTTCTTCCAAATCCCCAATTTTCCAACTAAGTGTCGAAGCCTCCTTAAAAGACGACCTAGGTTGTGCTCTTTATTACATTTTTGGTGCAACTTAGCACTTTATAAATTTTAATTTGTTTGTGAGCCGCGACAACTCACATCATAAACCATAGATTAAAATGTTTTAAACTTATGCTAAGAAGTTGTAAGTCTCTGGAAAAATCATAACTATTTAATTACTCTTAACAAAGATGATACGAAACTAAAACCCTTAATAAAGTACTCAAACTCAATCAACTAGTTGTTTGCTACCTTCATTCTTGCATGCAAGATTAAAATACATCAAATAAACACTCGACACTCATCCTTCGAGTTTGATAAATATTCATCCCTTTCTAGGATCAGGTCTTGTTCGAGTAAGGTTAAAATTCTCCCATTTGTCTCTACAAAATTTGTGCATATGCTGAGCATGGAAAAACGTGCCATTCGCAGGGCTATTATGTTATTCTCAAGCCTGATATGCAGTAGGGCTTGCTCCATGTCACTTGTAATTGTGGCTGTCTGCCACATATCTTTCATAGTTAAGCTTGGAATTTGGACTCTTAGTTGAGATTCTTTCACAGCCTATAAATGTTGAGATTCTTTCATGCTATAAACTCACTTAGCCCTAATTGGTTGTAATTCTCCTTCATCACTTCTTTGCTTCTCATAACTCCACCGCAGATCATGGAAGATGTATTTGTAATCACTCATGTTGTTAATGGTGCTGTGTAGTAGTGAAGCCATAGTTATTGTTAGTACATTAAGTTAATAATAAACAATAGGAACCCATAAATATACCATATGTAGCACGCACTGTGCCCTCATGAAGGGGAGCAAGCATCCATTAATCCAGACACAATGTGCATGTGAAATCATGCACACATCCTTTCAAACCGCACATCTTTTGCCATATGATCAAGTGGATACAATCAACTCCTCAATTTGCATTTTATTTCACGTGGCATTGTGTGAACACTCCTTGGAAATTACCCTCTTAACTATTCCCATGTGAACTCTACAAAGTAAGCATTCAGGATTCCTAAAAATACAAAATTTTTACTGCTAAACATAACCTTCCAAAAGACCACACTGTTCCTATGTAATCCTAACCCTCAGTTCTACCAGTTTGTAGTCACTATTCACGCATGAATAAATGAAGTGTCCACCAATTCTCTTACTCATAAACCTCTGCACCTGTTATGTGAAAGATTTGCCTATAAATAAAAGTACTTTAAACTTCTTGTTGGGGACTTAGTGGCCAAATATCCTACTATAAGCGTGTTATGCATGGATACATAAACTCTTCCTTTTGGGAGATTCTTCTCACATTGCTTTACTCTATTGATAAGATATTCGATTGCATGGGGTCAGGTGTAAGCTCTAGAAAAGAACATGTTCAAATATGATATGCGCCCTATAAAGCTCTTCTTTATGGGAAACATGTGCACATATGAGCAAGAATGGTCGTATCGGTTCGAGGAGAGTAATAAGCTAAGGGCCATGTTGATTACCATTTACCAAAAAGTCCCAAAGCGTTGTTCTATTACTATAATCAAAGACAACCAATTTATATTAGAGAAGATGATTAATATGATTCGACATGAGAACAACTAGATGCAAATCAGGCTGAATTTAAAAAAAGGCCATTAATTCTGGTAGGTCTAGGGAAAGTGATTTGATGGCGCTGAAACAGCCAGTCTTTTAGAGGCCATAGAAATCAGCCCAAACTATGCTACTGACGGTGATTTGTCTGATAAAGATCGGTACTAAATAAGTTGTATTCATGTGAGACTCATTTGGAAATTATTGAATGCCATTATGTTTAGCACATCCGTAGGCCTTTAAGTGTATTTTGTTATTTTATAAGAATAGGTTTCATGTCCATGTATTTTGTCATAGAAAAAAATGCAATAGGGAGGTTTACAACATCTAAGCATTGGTTTACAACCTTGTATTAAGTGGTTGACAACATTTTATTCAGGTTAACAACTTTTTTATAGGAGGTTTACAACTTTTTTGTTAGAGATTTACAACTTTTAATTCAGAGGTTTACAACTTTTATTCAGAGGTTTACAACTTTTTATTCACAAGTTTACAACTTTTTATTTACAAGTTTACAACTTCTAATTTAGAGGTTTACAACTTTTAATTCAGAGGTTTACAACTTTTTATTCACATGTTGACAACTTTAAGGCTTATAACTTTTTAATGAGCTTTATAATTCTTAATCAGAGGTTTACAATTTTTTAAACAAATGATTATAAATTTTTCATGCAACCTTTAAAGGAACAATGTGTGGTCTACAACTTATATACTAAGGTTTGCAGTGATGTAATCTCTGCTTTACAACAACTATATCCATGTCTACAAAAAATGCTGAAAATATCGAAACAAATACAAAGTCCTAGCCCATCTACAAATGCAAAAGATGCAATGATTATATACATGGCTGCAAAGAATAGTGAAAATATCCAAACAAATAAATATGTTAACCCATAATTTACATATAAATCAATCACCATCGGCCACCTTCCTCGTTGCCCTAGGCCTAGCATATGATGTAGTATACAAGGTGGTTAGCTGACGACTGGGTTGCCTAGCTTGATTGCACAAATACATCTTTTTCTCTGGTTGAGTGGGTTTGGATGCCTTTTCTGCACTAGCTTTAGTAGCAGGACAATCAGTAGCTATTGTAGCATCCTCCTAATACAACGTCATCCTTAAGTCATGACATCTGTAACGCCCCAATTGTTACTGTAATTTTTACTGTCATTAGAAATTACTCAATTACCGTAGGTAATTATTACATAAGATTTGAGGCCAAACAATCCTCAATAAAGGAATATCACGTTAGAAGAGAGGTTAGGAACGATTCATGCGAGAGTCGCAAATCCCGAATTTCTGTACGTATAAAATGACCAAAATGCCCCTGAAGTTATTTTACTCAGAAAATGAGGATCGTGGGCCCCACCTATTCTCAAGGGGATATTTTGAGGATAATAAGGGATTGTTTGTGTTATGTGTGTTAATAGAGCAGAAGGATCTCAATTTTGAGTTCCGACGCCTTGAAATGACCAAACGCCTCTGGGTGTTTTAACTCCGATGTGCGTGCCGACTGAGCCCGAACCTCACTAAAATGTTTTAAAATGTGTTTTTAAGCCATGATTAACCATTGGTTAAGCTCAGGTGGCCTCGGGCAGTTTTTAAGTGAAAGTACGATTTTGCCCCTGTTTTTGGGCAGTTTTGCGAATTTCGGGATTTTTGATTGGTATCCCGAAACCTAAGCAATATTAGGCTCAAATTAAAGCTTATTAAATTCTAAATATTAATCTAGAGTCAAAATTATGTATTTAGATTGATTAGAACCCAAAATTGCTCAAAAACACCCAAATTGCTTACTAATTCACTTAAACCCTTAACCGTAAATTCTCTAAATTACATGAATATCTTGCCTACACCTAAATAATGCATGGAACACACAAATTTCACTTCTTTGGACTGTAATGGACGAAATTATTGATGCCATTATGCAGCTGAATTATTGCCAAAAGTTGCACTAAAACAAAATGCCAAAATGTCACCATAAGAGACATAATTCCTTAATTTCATACAACTTTGTCTAAAATGATTTTTCCTCCCTTATTTCTCCTGCAAAATTCCGTCCACTACCTCATCATTTTGGCCAATTAGAAGCCTCAAAATCTTCTATAAATAGGCTTGCTTGAGTGGTCTTGGAATGCTTGGTTCATAACTAGTTTTTAGGAGCACCAAAAACTTTCTTTCTTCCTCCTCTTTGGCTGAATTCTTTCTTCAATTTTTTCAAAGAGATTTTGTTTCATTTCACTTCAAGAAACCAAGTTCTCTTCCTCTTCTTCAACTCAGATCAGGTAGGGAGTAGTTTCTAAATTTATTTCTATGCTTTGAGGAGTTGTGTTTTCAGCTCAAAATGATGAAATTATGAACTTACCTTAGCTTTTCATTTTGGTTTTCCCTCTTCAATTTTTTTCTTTAACCAATTCAACCATATGGCCTAGGTGGAACTAAGATGATGGCTTGATGATGAGGACCTTGAGGGTGGGTTGTAAATCCATCACAAGTTAGGCCTCTAAAGCTTGAAAATTCCACTTGATGCAAAACTTTAAAGAATAATGCTTTATGATGCTAAAACAAAGATTTTTAGTTTAGAACTTGAAAGATGTATTTTCCTTTTATGTTTTATTTCTTGTTAAGATATGTATTGGGTTGAATTTATAATTCTTTTAAAGTCTTGAAGGAGCTCTAGTAAAGAAATAAAATGAATTTGCACCCATGATTAACTTCTATGTCATCACTAAATTTTCAAGAATGAATAAATGAACTTGCATTTCTCATGTTTAAATTCCAAGCTTGTATTTCATGTTTATGTTTCAAGTCATCACTTAATCTTTCAAGATAATTAAGAGGTTGCATCTCATATTTAATTTATGCTCTCACTATATTTTGTAATGGCTAAAAGAATCAACGCATGACATGTTTATTTTATGCCATCACCTAAAGATCCTAGAGCTTAAAGACTTGCCCATGTATCACAAGCAAAGAAATATGATTATTGGAGTTAAAGAATTTATTCTTTAAAAAGTCTTGAGATTGGAGCTTAAAAAGATGTAATAATAATTCTCTCCTGTGCGGATTACCGCCGCTCCAGTTTCTTGTATCATGTTTATATTTCAAGTTCTTGCATCATGTTTAATTTTCAAGTCATCACCTTAAATCTTAAAGATAAAGAAATGGAATTGCATATCATGTTTATAATTCCAAGCTATCACCTTATAAAGATAAGATTAAAATAAGGTTGCATAGCATGTTTATAATTCTAAGATGTCACCTAAATCTCTAAAGCTCAAGACTTACTCCTTTTATCTTAAGTGAGAATTTTAATTGTGAAGATCCTCCCAAATTTGACAAAAGAACTAGTTTCTAAATGAGTTTTAAGGCTTTGCAAGGATTTTACGGGGAACTAGTATTTTATATGCACTTAAAATATGATTCTATGTAATTGCATGAGGTTCATGATTCGGCCACTGATCTGAGTTTAGTATCAATGTGTGATAATGATTTGATATGATTGAAGTTGTGATAATTATGGTTTATTGTTAAGAGAATGATTCATAATTGGTTTAGTAACTAATTAGTTCTATAATTGATAATTCTATGTAAGGATTGGATGCTTATTAAGTACTTGATATCATTGAATGATCTCTGGCTTGCATGTTATAGTTTCTGTTGCAAATAATAAGAATGCTTATACATGAAATGTTCTTTATTATGAAAAATTCACCTTTGTTGCTAGAAGAAAGTGTATCATTGTAAAAGTGTAATTTGGAAAGGTTACGGCTAAGGAAAGACTTGGTATTTAAGCGTGTCCATTGTGACCCACCTCTCTTTCCTGGGAATCTCCCATATGCATGATTACAGTTGATATATATTATTCTAGCTTAAGACTATAAATGAGAAAATGTTATGATGTTTATGAATTGTATTATGATATAACATGCAAAGATTTAATGGTGACTTAAACTTACAAGAAAATGATCCTTTGGAACCATCAGACTATAGGTGGTGAAAAAGGTGATTTTAGCCCCCTAACCCGTTCTCTCAAAAGGGTAGAGTCGGGACTTTAGCTTATCAAAAGGATAAGTATATGCTAGTGACGACTAGTAAAGTATGAGCTCATAACCTAAATTACTCCCAAAAGGGTGGAGTATAGGGTGGCCCAAGGAAAATAATGATGATGATAAGATTTTAAGTCACCTAAGGCACTAAAGAAATGAAATATGTGCACTTTGTTTCCATGTGTAGCTAATATTATATGACGTTCTTTTATGCATGTTATTTTGATAATGATGATGAGGAATATGATGTAATGATAAAGGAAAAGTTCATTGTAAATATGACATGTTAAGAATAAGATGCATTATAAGACGCATGATTAAAAATTGACGAACCTCGGTTAAGTATTTGTCTGAACTTAAAATGAATCTTTGCATGCTCACTATTTTAGAATAATCCCGAGGTTCCTGGGGACTTTGATGATGACACTATAGAAGAAGGTACCTTCTTGAGAATTCTTTAGCAAGATTCTCACTCCCTTTTCTTTATTTCCGTCATTGTCTCCAGATTCAGATGGCGACATTCGTCCTGTTCATTGATACCCCTACTTGGGAATTTCACTATGATCCTGCATCGCTCGTATCATTTTGAAGGAGGTCTTGTGATTCGTGTTTTTATTTACATAGGTCGTCCATTTGCACATCCTGTCCCTAGTTATCGATTTTCTCCCACTTCTCCCTATGGCGATGAAATGGTTTTCGAACATGCACGTCCACTTGATGAAAGGATGTTACGTTCTTATCCTGCTTCATCTGCTGTCCATGGATTTCAGTATGTTCAGACGAGATATTCTGAAACTGATCCTTCAGAGGACACTCCTACTCATGTATATTCTGAGAGCTCTGCTCCTACTCCCACACGTGTAAGAGAGGGTAGTGAGGAAACAGTTGTTCAGCCGAGGTTAGCAAGAAGGCCGTCCATGTGACCCCAGCTTGGTGCATCTCGTGTGTCCCCTCCCGAGGGAGCTCATAAGTGGATCGGATTTATTCCCCCATTTCCAGGACAGTGGCCCTAGAGAGTTCTTAGTGGATTTATGTGTGATCATGCACCCTAGTTTTAGGATAACCTTCCCGGCTTATGGAGTTATCTAGTTTAGGGGCATGAATTTCCTTAAGTATATTTTCTTTTATGGGTTTGCATAAGATAATGATGTATGAACATAACCCACCCTTTGAGTGAGGTTATTGTATGTAAATATATGCTATAATGTGCTTATGGATGTTATATGATGGAGCCTAAGTGATGTGATGTGATATATTCTTAAACGTCTTATTATACTCCGCTTACTCATTCACGTTATACTCGGCTCACGTTTTCAATTATGTGTTTAAAAAAAAAAAAAATGGCTCGTAATTTCACTAAGTATTTTCAAATTATGAAGAAAGAACCAAAGCAAGGAGTAAAGTCTAGTCATTAATCAGATTCAACCTAGGTGTATCTGGTTAATTACTAGGGTGTTACATTTTGGTATCAGAGCAGTTCGATTCTCATGGAGCCTGAGGATTGGACTAGCTATGCTTCTAAAGCATAATACGTTAGTGACGTCATGTGTAGATGTTTATCATTAGGATGAGCTTGGGGAGTAGAAATACATGACTACTGTATGTTGAAAGTGCCATGGTAACTTGCTCACTTTGCATGGAATATTGGGCCTGATCACCTCAGTGTTGCTGTTTTGTGTGTATAGGGACCAATGGCACGTCGACAACAGACTAGGAGCGCAACACAAAATAATCACGACAACGAGACAGCCGAAGCACTCCGCGACGTAGCAAGGACCATGAGAATGATGATGGAGCGAATGGATCAGGATCGTCAAGCCAATATGAATCAGGGACATGAGATTCCCCGAACATGCCTGTTTCGGGGAGTTTCGTAAGGCAAACCCACCGGTTTTCAAGGGGACACTGAATCCAAATATTGCGGATGAATGGATTGAAATATTGAGAAGGTCTTTCTTTGTAGTCCCATGCTCGGAGGAGCAAAAGGTCACCTTCGCTACTCATATGCTTGAGGGTGATGCCAGTTTCTGGTGGACAGGTGTTCGAAGACTCCTAGAGACGACCGATGTGGACATTGATTGGGAACTATTCAAGGTCCATTTTTACGAAAAGTACTTTCCAGAGTCAGTTAGAAATGCCAAGGACATTGAAATCATGCAACTAGTCCTGGGAATATGAATGTGGCCCGATACATCGCCAGATTTGAAGAACTCATTAAGTTCTCAAGAATGTACCAAGGAAATCCTGATGAGTACTGGAAATGCATTAAATACGAGTCAAGGTTGAAGGCGGAACTTAATGTGGCAGTTGCACATTTGGAGATTAGGGATTTCTCTACCCTAGTTAACAAATGTCGGATTATTGAAGAAGGTCAGAGAAAACTAAACACCCCAAAGTCAGATAATATTACCAAAAAGTTGACACCTCAAGGTCGCTAGTTCAAGAGGCAGAATCGACCACCATTTCCCTCTCAATCAAGACCACAAGGGACACAAAGAAATTTTCAACAAGGAAGGCCAAACAACAACAATCGCTATAATAACAACCGCTACAACAATAACCCCAGTAACAATCACAACAACAACAATAACAACAATAAAGGGAAAGCACCACAAAGAGGTCCAGCAGTACCTCCACGGCCTGCGCCATCCATGAAATGTCCCAAGTGCGGCAAGAATCATGGGAGCATGCCATGTCGAGCCGGAACAAACGTGTGCTATCGGTGTGGAAAACCAGGTCATTACTCCGAGAATGCACTTTGAAGGAACCCACCAACCCCAATCCCAAGCCGCAATACCAGGGAAGGGTATTTTTATTAATCTTTGAAGAAACAACGAAGTCACGAAATCTCGTGGAAGGTAAGGGTAATATGCATGGTAAAGACTTAATTGTACTATATGATTCTGGCGCTTCTCATTCTTTTATCTCCCATTCATGTGTTAAAAGCCTTAATTTACCTATGACTGAGCTTCCTTTTGACCTTATTGTTTCTACCCCGACTGGAAAACCTGTTAGGACTTGTAAATGTTGTTTAGATTGTAGTTTTATTATAGATAATAGATCCTTTATTTTAGATCTTATTTGCTTACCCATGCGAGGTTTAGATGTGATTCTTGGCATGGATTGGCTTGAGGCCAACCGTGTACTGTTAAACTGTTATGAGAAAACCATCACTTTTCTTCCTGTTCCTATTGAACCTAAGAAACCCATAAGTCTTTACATAGCTTCTTTGTGGAAATGGACTGTGGTAAGGGTGAGAGTAAAGGTTACATTTTCTTAGCCGCTAGTGATGTAGACTTTGAGCAAAGTATCGATGAGATACCAATAGTAAGAAATTATCCTGAAGTATTTCCAGATGAGATACCAGAGTTTCCCCCCAAGAGAGAGATAGAGTTTTCCATAGAATTGCTTCCGGGTGCGGGACCTATATCCATAGCCCCATACAGGATGTCCCCATTAGAATTGACCGAGTTAAAAACTCAATTGGAAGATTTATTGGAGAAAAAGTTTGTTAGGCCTAGTGCATCACCTTGGGGAGCCCTGTGTTGTTTGTAAAGAAAAAGGATGGGAGTATGAGGATGTGTGTAGATTATAGGCAGTTGAATAAAGTAACGGTGAAAAACAAGTATCCTCTGCCTAGGATCGATGATTTGATGGACCAACTGAAAGGTGCGGTGGTGTTTTCTAAGATAGATTTGAGGTCAGGCTACCATCAAATTAGAGTGAGAGATGAAGACATACCTAAAACGGCCTTTCGCACTGATACGGCCATTTTGAGTTTGCAGTAATGTCCTTTGGGTTAACCAATGCTCCAGCTATTTTTATGGATTACATGAATAGGATCTTTCGGCCCTATTTAGATCAGTTTGTAGTTGTCTTTATAGATGACATTCTCATATATTCTAAGACCCATGAAGAGCATGAATGCCACACGACCATAATCGAGACCTTGAAGGAAAAGAAACTATATGCCAAGATTTCCAAGTGTGAGTTTTGGTTGGATAAGGTGCAATTTTTAGGGCATGTAGTATCTAAGAAAGGAATTGCTGTAGATCCTAGTAAGGTAGAAGCGGTAGTAAACTGGGAAAGACCAACCACGGTAACTGAAGTAAGGAGCTTTTTGGGTTTAGCCGGTTATTACCGTCGATTTATCAAAGGATTTTCCCAGCTACCTTTGACCAAGCTGACTAGGAAGAACACCCCTTTTTCATGGACCCCGGAGTGTGAAAAGAGCTTTCAAGAGTTAAAACACAAGCTAACCTCGACCCCTGTTTTAGTGTTACCCGACCCCAATGTGCCTTTCGAGGTGTATTGTGATGCTTCAAAAAAGGGTTTAGGTTGTGTATTGATGCAAGATAGGCAAGTGGTGGCCTATGCATCAAGACAACTCAAGCCACATGAGGCAAACTACCCTACCCATGACCTTGAGTTAGCTGCCGTCGTGTTTGCTCTAAAGATTTGGAGACACCATTTATATGGAGTTAAGTTTGAGGTGTTTTCCGATCACAAGAGTTTGAAATATCTCTTTGATCAAAAAGAGCTAAACATGAGGCAAAGGCGATGGATGGAGTTCTTGAAAGATTATGATTTTGGATTGAACTACCATCCTGGTAAAGCTAATGTAGTAGCTGATGCTTTGAGTAGGAAGTCCTTACAAGTGTCCCGTTTGATGGTGAAGGAGGTTGAATTGATTGAGCAATTTAGGGACTTAAACCTAGGAATGACTTTGACCACTAAGGGCATCAGAGCTTGCCATCTTAGAGTGACAAGTGAGTTCAAAGAAATGATTGTTCAAGCTCAAGGGGACGATCTTTGAGTTTCAAGAGACTTTAGAGGCAGTGAAGACAGGAAAGTTGATAGGTTTTACCCAAGGAATGGACGATTTGTGGAGGTTTAAAGGTCGAATATGTGTACCTGCTAGTGGTGGCCTCCGAAAAGATATTTTGGAGGAAGCCCATAAGAGCCATTTTACCCTTCATCCTGGTGCCACCAAGATGTATCAAGATTTGAAGAAGATGTTCTGGTGGCCTGGAATGAAGAAAGATGTGTGCACATGGGTGAGTAAGTGCTTGGTGTGTCAAAAGGTGAAGATTGAACACCAAAAACCCTGAGGAATGCTGCAACCTCCGCCGATCCTCGAGTGGAAGTGGGATAGTATCTCCATGGATTTTGTGGTGGATTACCGAGGACCCAAATGAATCATGATACCATATGGGTAATCGTGGATCGATTGACGAAGTCGAGCCCACTTTTACCTATTAAGGTGACTTATTCCTTGGATAGGTTAGCACAATTATATATTCAGGAGATAGTAAGGTTACATGGGGTGCCGTCGATGATAATCTCGGACCGGGATCCGCGGTTTACGTCACGATTTTGGGGAGCCTTTCAAAAGGCATTTGGTTCAAAGCTGTGTCTAAGCACGGCCTATCACCCCCAAACAGACGGTCAATCTGAAAGAACTATCCAAACCTTGGAGGATATGTTAAGGGCATGTGTTTTAGATCAAAGGGGAAGTTGGGATAAGTACCTGCCACTGATTGAATTCGCATATAACAACAGTTATCATGCAAGTATCGATATGGCACCGTATGAGGCCCTCTATGGACGGAAATGTCAATCTCCCTTATGTTGGTATGAACCCGAAGAGCAAAGTTTACTCGGACCTGATATTGTGAGGGAAACAACGGAACAAATCAAGAAGATTAGGGATAAGATTCTTACTGCTCAAAGTCGACAGAAAAACTATGCGGACAAGCGGCGAAAACCGCTAGATTTTCAAGAAGGGGACCACGTGTTCCTAAGGATCACCCCCACCACAGGCATAGGCCGAGCAATAAAAGTAAAGAAATTGAGCCCCAGATTTCTTGGTCCGTTTGAAATCCTTACCAAAGTAGGACACAGTAGCTCACCGTATAGCCCTACCCCGAGTCTATCCAACCTTCATGATGTTTTCCATGTCTCTCGATTAAGAAAGTATCAATCGACCGAGTCATGTACTAGAGCCAGAACATGTACAATTAAGAGATAACCTGACATTTAACTTACTACCCACGAGAATCGTCGACCGAGGAGTTAAGCAGTTAAGGAACAAGGTTGTACCCCTTGTCAAAGTAGCATGGGGACAAAGTGAAACCGAAGAACTTACATGGGAGCTGGAATCAAACATGAAAGCACAATACCCCGAGTTGTTCTCAGGTAATGAATTTCCGGGGCGAAATTCTTTTTAAGGAGGGGAGTAATGTAACGCCCCAATTGTTACTGTAATTTTTACTGTCATTAGAAATTACTCAATTACCGTAGGTAATTATTACATAAGATTTGAGGCCAAACAATCCTCAATAAAGGAATATCACGTTAGAAGAGAGGTTAGGAACGATTCATGCGAGAGTCGCAAATCCCGAATTTCTGTACGTATAAAATGACCAAAATGCCCTTGAAGTTATTTTACTCAGAAAATGAGGATCGTGGGCCCCACCTATTCTCAAGGGGATATTTTGAGGATAATAAGGGATTGTTTGTGTTATGTGTGTTAATAGAGCAGAAGGATCTCAATTTTGAGTTCCGACGCGAAAATGACCAAACGCCTCTGGTTGTTTTAACTCCGATGTGCGTGCCGACTGAGCCCGAACCTCACTAAAATGTTTTAAAATGTGTTTTTAAGCCATGATTAACCATTGGTTAAGCTCGGGTGGCCTCGGCGCTTTTAAGTGAAAGTACGATTTTGCCCTGTTTTTGGGCGCTTTTGAATTTCGGGATTTTTGATTGGTATACCGAAACCTAAGCAATATTAGGCTCAAATTAAAGCTTATTAAATTCTAAATATTAATCTAGAGTCAAAATTATGTATTTAGATTGATTAGAACCCAAAATTGCTCAAAAACACCCAAATTGCTTACTAATTCACTTAAACCCTTAACCGTAAATTCTCTAAATTACATGAATATCTTGCCTACACCTAAATAATGCATGGAACACACAAATTTCACTTCTTTGGACTGTAATGGACGAAATTATTGATGCCATTATGCAGCTGAATTATTTCCAAAAGTTGCACTAAAACAAAATGCCAAAATGTCACCATAAGAGACATAATTCCTTAATTTCATACAACTTTGTCTAAAATGATTTTTCCTCCCTTATTTCTCCTGCAAAATTCCGTCCACTACCTCATCATTTTGGCCAATTAGAAGCCTCAAAATCTTCTATAAATAGGCTTGCTTGAGTGGTCTTGGAATGCTTGGTTCATAACTAGTTTTTAGGAGCACCAAAACTTTCTTTCTTCCTCCTCTTTGGCTGAATTCTTTCTTCAATTTTTTCAAAGAGATTTTGTTTCATTTCACTTCAAGAAACCAAGTTCTCTTCCTCTTCTTCAACTCAGATCAGGTAGGGAGTAGTTTCTAAATTTATTTCTATGCTTTGAGGAGTTGTGTTTTCAGCTCAAAATGATGAAATTATGAACTTACCTTAGCTTTTCATTTTGGTTTTCCCTCTTCAATTTTTTCTTTAACCAATTCAACCATATGGCCTAGGTGGAACTAAGATGATGGCTTGATGATGAGGACCTTGAGGGTGGGTTGTAAATCCATCACAAGTTAGGCCTCTAAAGCTTGAAAATTCCACTTGATGCAAAACTTTAAAGAATAATGCTTTATGATGCTAAAACAAAGATTTTTAGTTTAGAACTTGAAAGATGTATTTTCCTTTTATGTTTTATTTCTTGTTAAGATATGTATTGGGTTGAATTTATAATTCTTTTAAAGTCTTGAAGGAGCTCTAGTAAAGAAACAAAATGAATTTGCACCCATGATTAACTTCTATGTCATCACTAAATTTTCAAGAATGAATAAATGAACTTGCATTTCTCATGTTTAAATTCCAAGCTTGTATTTCATGTTTATGTTTCAAGTCATCACTTAATCTTTCAAGATAATTAAGAGGTTGCATCTCATATTTAATTTATACTCTCACTATATTTTGTAATGGCTAAAAGAATCAACGCATGACATGTTTATTTTATGCCATCACCTAAAGATCCTAGAGCTTAAAGACTTGCCCATGTATCACAAGCAAAGAAATATGATTATTGGAGTTAAAGAATTTATTCTTTAAAAATTCTTGAGATTGGAGCTTAAAAAGATGTAATAATAATTCTCTTCTCCTCTCTTGGTCTGTGCGGATTACACGCTCCAGTTTCTTGTATCATGTTTATATTTCAAGTTCTTGCATCATGTTTAATTTTCAAGTCATCACCTTAAATCTTAAAGATAAAGAAATGGAATTGCATATCATGTTTATAATTCCAAGCTATCACCTTATAAAGATAAGATTAAAATAAGGTTGCATAGCATGTTTATAATTCTAAGATGTCACCTAAATCTCTAAAGCTCAAGACTTACTCCTTTTATCTTAAGTGAGAATTTTAATTGTGAAGATCCTCCCAAATTTGACAAAAGAACTAGTTTCTAAATGAGTTTTAAGGCTTTGCAAGGATTTTACGGGGAACTAGTATTTTATATGCACTTAAAATATGATTCTATGTAATTGCATGAGGTTCATGATTCGGCCACTGATCTGAGTTTAGTATCAATGTGTGATAATGATTTGATATGATTGAAGTTGTGATAATTATGGTTTATTGTTAAGAGAATGATTCATAATTGGTTTAGTAACTAATTAGTTCTATAATTGATAATTCTATGTAAGGATTGGATGCTTATTAAGTACTTGATATCATTGAATGATTTCCTGGCTTGCATGTTATAGTTTCTGTTGCAAATAATAAGAATGCTTATACATGAAATGTTCTTTATTATGAAAAATTCACCTTTGTTGCTAGAAGAAAGTGTATCATTGTAAAAGTGTAATTTGGAAAGGTTACGCTAAGGAAAGACTTGGTATTTAAGCGTGTCCATTGTGACCCACCTCTCTTTCTGGGAATCTCCCATATGCATGATTACTGATTGATATATATTATTCTAGCTTAAGACTATAAATGAGAAAATGTTATGATGTTTATGAATTGTATTATGATATAACATGCAAAGATTTAATGGTGACTTAAACTTATAAGAAAATGATCCTTTGGAAGCATCAGACTATAGGTGGTGAAAAGGTGATTTTAGCCCCCTAACCCGTTCTCTCAAAAGGGTAGAGTCGGGACTTTAGCTTATCAAAAGGGATAAGTATATGCTAGTGACGACTAGTAAAGTATGAGCTCATAACCTAAATTACTCCCAAAAGGGTGGAGTATAGGGTGGCCCAAGGAAAATAATGATGATGATAAGATTTTAAGTCACCTAAGGCACTAAAGAAATGAAATATGTGCACTGTGTCCATGTGTAGCTAATATTATATGACGTTCTTTTATGCATGTTATTTTGATAATGATGATGAGGAATATGATGTAATGATAAAGGAAAAGTTCATTGTAAATATGACATGTTAAGAATAAGATGCATTATAAGACGCATGATTAAAAATTGATGAACCTCGGTTAAGTATTTGTCCGAACTTAAAATGAATCTTTGCATGCTCACTATTTTAGAATAATCCCGAGGTTCCTGGGGACTTTGATGATGACACTGTAGAAGAAGGTACCTTACTGAGAATTCTTTAGCAAGATTCTCACTCCCTTTTCTTTATTTCCGTCATTGTCTCCAGATTCAGATGGCGACATTCGTCCTGTTCATTGATACCCCTACTTGGGAATTTCACTATGATCCGGTGCATCGCTCGTATCATTTTGAAGGGAGGTGGGCAGTTCGTGTTTTTATTTACATAGGTCGTCCATTTGCACATCCTGTCCCTAGTTATCGATTTTCTCCCACTTCTCCCTATGGCGATGAAATGGTTTTCGAACATGCACGTCCACTTGATGAAAGGATGTTACGTTCTTATCCCGCTTCATCTGCTGTCCATGGATTTCCAGAGTATGTTCCCGAGACGAGATATTCTGAAACTGATCCTTCAGAGGACACTCCTACTCATGTATATTCTGAGAGCTCTGCTCCTACTCCCACACGTGTAAGAGAGGGTAGTGAGGAAACAGTTGTTCAGCCGAGGTTAGCAAGAAGGCCGTCCATGCGACCCCAGCTTGGTGCATCTCGTGTGTCCCCTCGAGGAGCTCATCGATGGATCGGATTTATTCCCCATTTCGGGACAGTGGGCCTAGAGAGTTCTTAGTGGATTTATGTGTGATCATGCACCCTAGTTTTAGGATAACCTTCCCGGCTTATGGAGTTATCTAGTTTAGGGGCATGAATTTCCTTAAGTATATTTTCTTTTATGGGTTTGCATAAGATAATGATGTATGAACATAACCCACCCTTTGAGTGAGGTTATTGTATGTAAATATATGCTATAATGTGCTTATGGATGTTATATGATGGAGCCTAAGTGATATGATGTGATATATTCTTAAACGTCTTATTATACTCCGCTTACTCATTCACGTTATACTCGGCTCACGTTTTCAATTATGTGTTTAAAAAAAAAAATGGCTTGTAATTTCACTAAGTATTTTCAAATTATGAAGAAAGAACCAAAGCAAGGAGTAAAGTCTAGTCATTAATCAGATTCAACCTAGGTGTATCTGGTTAATTACTAGGGTGTTACAACATCGAACTTGCGAGTTATTACTTATAAATTAATGGATCTTTCTTAAATAACTATAGCAAATTTGATGGGTTAGTGTAATAACTAGCATAATTCGATTAAAATATATAACAATGATACAAGTCAATTACATAATGAAGCTTTAATAGATATACAATCCCTATTACATTTACATACTCATATGCCTGCAATTATACACAACATGATAACAATATTAACTACTAGACAACTGTAATTTCAAGTGCTTTCACATAGCAGCCGCATCATTATTTGGATCAACCTGGAGGTGACATGAGAACAAAAAACACATAGAGGTAAGAATTATACAATTCTCAACGCCTCCATAAACTCAATTATAATGTCATCGTCATTATCCCAGCCACTTCGGTTTATTAAGAAAAAGAGTGATCATGCATTTCATAACAATGGTTCATTTTTTTAAAGTTCCAAATCGTAGTTCCAAAGTAGGTAGCTTTTAACAATTAATCACTTAATGCACACATATCATAAAAGCTCAAACATATAGTTAATAATCCTAATCAAGAAATTAAATATGATATGAGTATGCTTATGCTAAATATAGTGAACTTATCTCAAAGTGACCTGGTTTAACTTGTGGCCATAAAACTCAACTCAATGCATTTTCTCTTTTCAACGACATAGGAAAGACTTAGGGTATACCCAATAGGTATTTACTATGGATAACTCTACAACGAATAGTTTATACCACATGGTATTTATAGTGGTTCACACCACACAAGGAAAATAGACTACTTATCAGGACTAAGCTCATTCCTATACATGATCATTGGATTTACTTTCTTCAATTCTCACACAGATCTATTCCTAGTTGATAAGTCTACCGGCTAATATTATCTCTAGGGAAGTTCATCTTTTTGCCTTCCCCTTTATCTCTGGGGAAGTTCCTTTTTTTGCCTTTCCCTTTATCTCTAAGGAAGTTCCTCTTTTGCCTTCCCCTTATTCCACATAACTCTTGTTTTTGTTTTCTCCATATATCAGAACATGCATGAGTGAAATTTATACATACTCTTTTCTCATATAGCTGCATCAGGTACTTTGTTTTCTCAAGTGGATGCATAAGCCACATGTAGGCATTAAATCATAAGTAATTCTCATTTTTACCTCATAATTCAATCTTTAAAGTATCTAGCATGCATTCATACTCATCATACTTAAATCAAGAGTCATTATATTATCAAATCAACACTTAAGTTCATTTCAGAACAAATATAGCATGTTGGCAGAATTCATGCCTAAGAAGTATGATTTATTCTATCTATCAAACATCCATTGTAAGGGCTATAAAAATTCTCCAAAACACCTCAATATGTCCACAAGGCCCTATAAAACTTTCAGAACAAAAATCCTTCTCTAACTTGTTGAACAAAATTAGACAAACTTGGTGGTCAAAAACCACTCAGCCTCAGCTCAGAACCAAAATCGCATAATTTTTAACCCTAGAAAATGATTGAATCAATTAAAAATAAAAATCATGGTTATACTTCAATATGTTATCAAGTCCTTATAAAACTTTCAAAGGAAGAATCAATCATTTACTATGGTAACAAAATTAGCAAAATTCATAGCTTCAGAGTCAATATCTTACGCAGCACAGTTATAACTTCGGTTCATGATTTTTCTCAGGCAGTAAAATTCTTTATCATGCACCACGAAGATTCTCAGAGTTTCTTTAATTTGTTAGATTCAACATATGATTTTTATAGCTCATAAAAATAACCACAAATATGTCTAAAAATTCATGAAATTTCTCTATCTACGGCCAAACCGAAAATTCAACAGTCTAGTCAAAACTTCTTTTGACAAAAATGATTTTCTAACCTCATCCAAACACTCCACTAAAATTAAGACATCAATATCAACCAAATTAACTAGAAATTTCAGATTAAACACAACCAAAAATTCTCAGAAAAATTTTGAAAGAAAAAGGCCAAAGGAAACCCTACTTTGGTAGCTTTAAGGATGTTGGCTTCAAGAATGTTCCAAGAGTGATCTTGCTCACATCAAGGCCACCAAATCAACATCAAAACCTTCCTTAGCTAGTGAGGAAGTGATATGTCAAGGTGAGGATTGATGGAGAATTGAAATTTTAATCGGTTAGATTTATAGGTTTTGATGTGCAGAACAAGTTTAGTAAAGGAAATTTGTGGTTTTAACAAGTCTAGGCTAGTGTTTTTGGGCTTTGAAAGCTTGAGTTCTTTGAAAATGAAAGATGAAACTGCTGCCCCTGTTATGGCCGAAGGAGCTAGCTTCTTTTTGAAGCTTGGAGTTGTGTAAATCTTGTAATAAATAGATAAATATTATATATTATGAGTAGATAAGCTTTAATCTAAGAAAGAAAAATGGATAGCTAGGATTGGATCTTGTTATTCAAGATTGAATCTTAGCCATTCCTTAATTCTAATGGATAAGCATTCTCTTTTTGTAAAGGTCAAACTAGCTTTCGGTGTTAGAAATCACATACCGAAATTTTACCGAACAAGTAATACAGTGTACTCGGGAAATTAAACATTACTCAACATGTAATTCTAAGTATAAAATTTTTATTTCTAAATATTTCTAATCTTATTTCTATTTTTCCTAATTTCGGGCACCTCTAGGTCTCAAATCTGGGGTTTCGGCTATCCTGACGAGCCTGTGGGCCTGGCAAAACACTATTCACCTTTTTTTTTACTAATACGTTGGACCATCCTTGTCATTATTGAAACTTTTAGATTTTTGAAATTATGACTAATAAAGCTCGAATTAATTTTTAAATAATTTTTAGGGAGTTATATTACTACCTACCTTAAAAAGAATTTTGTCCTCAAAATTCATTTGAAAATAATTTTCAGAAGACGTTTTTCATAAATCAAACAAGCAATTCACACACCGCTCAAACAGTTCAGTCAAAATGTAACAATCAAATCCTAAAATGTCCCTACCTAGGATCAGATTGTTAGGTGGTAATGCCCTTCAGCTCTTATACTCTTGTGTGGTGACTTTTCAGCAAGTTTTGGATATGTCTTTTAAGCAAGGTCTTCCCCTATGGTTCTTCCTACATTTTGAACAATCTTGTCTCGTGGTTGATCGTTGTTGTGGTTTATCCTCAGACAGATTAGGTTGAAACTGCTTCTTCTAGGGTGGAGCATCTTCATAATCTTGGTTTTCAGGTGCCAGCCTCTTCTTAGAATCGTCTCTAGTAGATTTGGCAATTGCTAGCTTCCTATTGGGTTCCTCTACAAGCCGACACTCATTCACTAGCATAGCAAATGGTATTAGAGCTTGCACTTCTCCCAGTATGGTGTGGTTCGGGGACAAACCAGGTGGAAGCTGGTAGGCATGTAACACCCGATGATGAAGTCGGGGAGTGATCGCCGGTGCAAAGAAGGCATGGACAAGGAGCGACTCCTAGCAGAATTCTAAGCGAAGGGATGCATGAATGAACCGATTACACATCCGAATAAGAGGGATCCTAAGACTATATAGGTATGGGACTATACAGTTAAGGAGGACTTATATGAATTAATTTGTACTACCTATACCAACAAGATGTATCTTCTTTTCGGTAGCCCATCACTAAAGAATTCCACAGTTAAGCATACTTGACTTGGAGCAATTTTGGGATGGGTGATCTCGTGGGAAATTTTTCTAGGAAGCATGTGAGTAAGGACAAAGCACATTGAAAAGACCCATGTTAGTTTGTAAGGACAGTCGTCAATCCATAAAGCAACAGGGGATGTTACAAATGGTATCAGAGCCTGCACCTCCCCCAGTATGTTGTGGTTTGGGATGAACCAGGCAGAAGCCGATGGGCATGTAATGCCTGGTGATGAAGTCGAGGAGTGATCGCCGGTGCAAAGAAAGTACAGACAAGAAGCGGCTCCTGGCAGACTTCTAAGTGGAGAGGTGCATGAATGAACTGATTACACACCCGAATGAGAGAGATCCTGAGACTGTATAGGTATGAGACTATTTAGTTAAGGAGGGCTTATATGAATTGATTTGTACTACCTATACCAACAAGATGCATCTTCTTTTTGGTAGCCCATCACTAAAGAATTCCATAGTTAAGCGTGCTTAACTTGGAGCAATTTTGGGATGGGTGATCTCCTGGGAAGTTTTCCTTGGAAGCATGTGAGTGAGGACAAAGCACGTTGAAAAGACCCATGTTGGTTTGTGGGACAATCATCAATCCATAAAGTAGTAGGGGATGTTATAGCTATAGAAACAAAGTTTCAAATATCCACAAAATTTCAAACATAAAACAAATATTAAAATAGAGAATATATCATAATATCTTATATGTCTCAACCATTTAAACTTCTTACAAAATCGTAAAACAAAACAAGCAAGAATTTATAATCTTGCAACATCACAGAAAGTGAACTTCCATAATTCTAAGATACATGAACATAGACAATCAAGAATATGCTAATTGTTGGATGGTCCCTCATTTTCTGGGTCATGGCTAGTAAACGAGGAAGATCTTACTAGCCCTAGTAATTCCAAGTCTTCCGCCTGAAATTGAGGGAAAAATAACACAACATAATCTTGTAAAATGAGAAACTGAAGGAACTAAAAAGAACACGTAAAATGAATGAAAGCCAAAATAAGAAAGATAAGTTGGCTTCTTAATTGGGGAATATTACAATCTCTATTTATGACAAGACCAAACAATCTATTAGGCTCTAGAATATGTTAAGATTTTTATGTAGCTAAGAAAAGTATGTAGACAGGTTATCACTGTGAGTAATAGATCACAATGGAAAAGTACATTTAGGATTTGTTGACAAGGTAATGTTCCTTATCAAAGCATGTTCTATTTTATTTTTTTCATGTTTAACATTTCACTAAAATGGTTATAGCAAAATAGAGGAAGGTAGAGTCCTCAAACTCTCTCAAATGTACAAAATGAATTAACACCTACTCATTCCTACTTTCCCTCCTTTTATTCTTCTATTCTGTTCTTGTAACAATTTTGTCTGCCCAACTAACCAACTATGCAGCTGTTACACCCTACCATCAGTATAAAATAGTTAGACTAAAAGGTTTCAGTTAAGTATACATTACTCTATTAATGGGTACTCATGTAGTAGACAATTGGTTTGTCTTATAAGCGTCTTGAGTCCATGCATGATCAATGAATATCACACAAGGATGCAAAATCACAGAGGCGTGAAAAATATATTATTAGTGCAAGTGGGGATATATGTTCTCGGAACTTACAATGCCAAATCGATGAGTTATGGACTTATGGCTATCTCGTACATATTTTCCACATCTTGTAACATCATATTTTGTCACATGCCAATGCCATGAATATCCATGTTTATAATAAAATATAGAGATAAGGATATTGATAGGCTTCTATTTGCAGGCATAATAATAATATACTTAGCGGGATAATTTCGCATATATTCAAGAAGGCCCTTATCTTTTTCAATGCTTTTGGTAGATTACAAATTTTAAAACCGTGGCAGAATATTCAAGAGCAAGGAAACTAAATCTAGAAATCCAATAGGTCCATGACCATATTAGAGACAAGTCCATCTGGTTTCAAAAGCAGTTAAAGTGTGAGGAAATCCAAACTGGGGTCGTTTCAAGATCTTTTGGTAAACAGGTAATTTAATTAAATAAAATCAATCTTATCCATCTTTAACATGCTATAAATAATCTCAAAATTGAATCAAATCAAAACAAATGAAACTCTTGAATCTCAAAAACTCAAAAAGAAAGCACAAGCAAAGAAAACCTAAACTGTGTATTTTCTGGACATGTATGGATAACAAAATGACCACTACTCTAAAGACTAACCCCAAATATATATAAGAGAATTAAAATTGAACTGATCCATATAGGGCACCTTCATCCCCAGTCCCCACACTCCAGAGAAAGGAATTTGGAGTCCACAGCCCTGCACTTATCATCCAAATTGCTCTACTTCCACCATATATAGCTTCTAACTTATGTTCTTCTTACACTAATCAAAATCTCAGCCAAAAAATTCAAGCCACACACTGTATAATGAAATCAATATTAAAAAAGAGAGAGAATTACAATTAAAAAGGCAACCTCAAATCTTTATAACTATACAACTTTTCTTCAAGAAGAAGAAGAAGCAAAAACAAAAAAATACTGAAGTGTTGAAAGTTTTTTATACACTTTAACAACATATTATGAGAAATGAAAACTGAGACTCACCCTCTTCCTGAGGCAGCTCGGATTCTACAAATCTCAACTATGTGAAACAACTCAAGTCAGTGTGATTAAGAAAGCAAAAGAAGTAGTGGATTGCATGCTCAAAGACCAATTTCTAATAACTGAACTCAAGATTCATATCAATTTTGTTCCCATTTAATTGAAGGCTTAATCTTCTGTTCACTACACTATCATTAGCACTAAATCCAAATTAAGGGAAAATATAGTAGAATCTCAATTGCAAAAGATGATGCAGCTGTCTATGTCAGAATCAAACATTAAGAATGACGGTGCATAATGCAAATGAACCCAAATAAGCATATATACCACTATAACAATGTTAACATTTTGAATCTACTCAGACATACTCATAATAAGCGAAAAAAAATAAAGAAATCAGAGCTTACGACGGAATAGTATCAGAATATGGTGTTGGATTCAGTGGCGGCGAGGATGTTTTTCCAGTATAGACAGGTGAATACCTCGACAAACTTCAAGGGAGTTCAAGGGATTTCACCATCTAGGATAGATTGAATTGAATGATTCCATGAGTGGTGGCATCCAGCATGAAACAGTGAAGAAGGGTTCTCTTCAGCTTTCAAGAAAAGGAAAGAAAAAATGCATTAAAGAGTTGAGATTCAGCAAATAGAGAAGAATGCATTAGGCATTTCAGGTATGTTCAATTTTATTCACCGAATTAGATGTAGTTTGAGAAGAAAAAAGAGGAAAGAGAGACCTTGAGTGACTGATTTTGCTATTTTGCCATTGAGTCCCCCAACAACCCCGACTCCCTCGTTTGCAACGACCAGTTCCTCTCCACCTTCGCCGCCTTGGACTCCCTCGTTTCGTGCGAGATTTTGAAGATAATGGAGGTTTCCTCCACAACGAAGAGCACCACGTCGGTGTCAAGTTCTTGAGTAGGTTGTCACGGCATGGGGTTTGAATCGTTGCTCAAGAACCAGAGATTGGGGTTTCAAGAACTGCGAAGCTAGAGAAATTGGGGTTTCAAGAACCGGTGCTCATTGAGACAATTTGGGATTTAAGATAGGGTAGCGAGCTAGAGAGAGTAGCGATTAAGAGATTAGGGTTTTCACAGGTGGGTTTCACTAAGGGTTAAGGGAGAGTAATCATGCGGAAAGGAAAGGAGTGAAATGGGACAGAGTGAGTGCTTAGGTGCCAAATTTCACTTTGATTGAAGGAGGCAAGTAGCGACGGTTCATGGAACCGTAGGGAAATACTTGAAGTTTTGGTCACAGACGACCTTTCATTGGAATTGCCATGACAGGAGTGTCGTAGAGCTCCTTATTTGTAGTAGTGTTTGTTCTACTTATACTAACAAGATACATTTTCTTTTTGGTAGCCCATCACTAAAGAACTCTATGGTTAAGCGTACTTGACTTGGAGCAATTTTGGGATGGGTGATCTTTTGGGAAGTTTTCCTAGGAGCTGTGTGAGTGAGGACAAAGTACACTGAAAGAACCCAAAGTTGGTTTGTAGGGATAGTCGCCAATCCATAAGGCAGCTGGACTGTTACAAAGTGGCACCTCTCCCAGTATGGCATGGTTTGGGAATGAACCAAGTGGAAGCTAGTGGGCATGTAACGCCTGGTGATAAGGGTGGGGGTGATCGCCAGTGTAAGAAAACATGAACAATTAGCGGCTCCTAACAGGCTTCTAAGCGGAGAGGTACATGAATGAACTGATTACATACCGGAATGAGAGGGATCCTAAGACTGTATAGGTATGGTGCTATATAGTTAAAAATGACTTATATGAATTAATTTGTACTACCTATACCAACAAGATGCATATTCTTTTTGATAGTCCATCATTAGATAAATCCATGGTTAAGTGTGCTTAACTTGGAGCAATTTTAGGATGTATGACCTCCTGGGAAGTTTTCTCAGGAAGTGTGTGAGTGACGACAAAGCACGTTGGAAAAGCCCCGTGTTGGTTTGTGAAGACAGTCATCAATCTATAAGGCAGCTAGGCTGTTACAAAGGCACCGTTCATGATATATACGAAGGTAACCCGCACATCTAAGAACCTAAAAAAGGTATAAACAATAAGAAAAGAATAATTAGAAGGTAGAGATGGTAGAATATATTTCAGAAGGCACATATACCAGCCACTTTGTATTAATGCGTGCTTGCACTTTGTTAAGGGGAAACAGAAAAATACAACCTTGTTTGTTTCTATCTTATTATTTGATAACAAGGAAAAGGCATGAAGAAGAGGCTATGACCGGTGCACTTAAACAAACTTCCTGTTGAAATTTCTTATTTTTTTTCCCTCTCGTGAAATCATTATATGAAAGGGGCCGCAAAGCAATTTTGTTTCTTCGATCTTGATTAGAATTATGATGAGATTGCCGGTATTTCTTTGACAGTACTTTCATTTACTGAAATTTTTTGTGTATATGTTATTTGTCTCAAGAAGTTCACAAATACGTATATGAATAGTGTTTGTCCATTAAAGACTAAGAACCGAGAATGCTAGTTGATAGCTTCAGTTTTGGGGGAAGGTAAATTACTACATATGGAGGATGTTTTGCTATTGCTTTTCGCAAAGGCCGCCTTATCCAAAAAGTAAGTCCTGAGTTTATGACCGTGGTAATGCCACGGAATAGAAGACCTCAGAATAACCAAGAAGAATAATGTTTTACATATGTACAAAGTTGTACAATAAACCTCCACCAATAATCACAATATTGTTTTTTGTCTCTCTACTGCATGAATACATACTCTCACCAAAGGATAAAATATTGTAAGAATTAGTGTAAGATTATTGTACAATTTTAATGAGTAAAAATAAATGAAAAAACAACAACAACAACAACAAATGAATGATATATATATATATATATATATTAACTAAAATATTATGGGATAGATAACAGAGATGAGAATCGAACTCGTGATTTCATGTAACTTATTGAGATATGCAGAACTCTATTATTAGACTATGGGCTCACTTACACAACAAATAAAGGATTTGGATCAACAGGTAGCATAGAGTAGTGTTATTTTTACTCATTGTGCATGGGACACCGTATCAACTCACACTTCATCTAACATTGGATGGGGTGAGCCCTATTTAAGTAAGGTCCACATTCCATCCAATAATAGATAAGGTGTGAATCAGTATAATATCTCATGTACTATAAATACAAATTAAATAACATTTTTGATTAGCACATATTCTTTTTGAAAAATATTATTTATACTCATTGATTGTAGGATACCTTGCTGACTCGCACTATATCCACTATTAAATGAAATGTAGATCCTAAATAAGTTTCATGTCTCATTTAATAATGGATGATGGATGAATGTACATGTTGTCTCGTACACAACTCATTATTTTCATAAATGGCATCTAAACCAATAAATGCGCGGGTTTCTTTGGGTTTTCCTTGAGTAAACCCGACGACATGATCTAACTTGTATTTTCTGCTTGGGTCACGTCGAGTTGATTGGATTCGTGAGTCAATTCGGACACATAAAAACCTCTATGCATAAAATAATTAATCTGTCTAGTGGATACATGTATTTTCTGATTGTAGTGGGGCCTGATATTAAACGGAACACAAGTAGAAAGTGATATGAATGGTTCTACCTTTTCAAATGTACTTGTCATTTTCACCATGCGAAAATTCGGCTGCTTTCTGTAACACCATCACCATATTATATATAAGTGGAGAGTGTAGTAAACATGGTCTATTTAGAGTTTGTGCACTGAATCGATAGATCTTGTACAATAATTCGATATTTTAAAACTTGAATATTTTGGTCAGAAAATTTTTAATGTTCTAGTAGCTTGTCCCAAGTTGTTGGAATCCACCAAGTTATTTGACAGATATATAAAATATTCACATATCTGACCTACAGAGTCAGCAATTTCCCGTAGTCATTAATATGATGTAATTTAGTAACAATTACTTATTGGGAGTATCAACAAAAATTACAAAGACGCAACGACTGGCCGCTCTGGCGAGATTTACCTTTCAATATTTAATCTCTAGGATGATCTGTTCCCTAACCGTTCTATTTAATCTCTAGGGTCAGCTATTTGTGATTCCACTAATGATGTGGTGGATTAATCTGACTTCTAATATATTCTTTTCTCCTTTCTGTATATAGCATAGTAGAAGCTATTTTTTATTTCTTTTTTTCTTCGCTGTCTTTTATATGAAAATTAATCATAGATATAGCATTTGTGTCAAAAGAAGAGAGGTTGTTGAATTTAGTGTCACTTGATCAGTGGTAAAGATAAGACGAAAGGTTTTCCTTTAGAATAAGCTAAATCTCAATTAATTTATATAGCCTGTAGTAGACTTTTATAAAACTAGGCTTAATTTGGGAAACCCTAAATATGATGTATAATTACCCACTAAGACGTCTTCTAATTGGTTTCTAACGATTTCAGACACGATTGCTTTTAATTTAATGGGGGATTAAACTATTCCTTCGATCTGGAGTATTACTGATCATTTAGCTACACAAATGCTTTTTGGGCTGCTAAATTGCGTCATGGCATATTTCAAAATTGGACTAAACAAAGATTAATTTATGTTCTCGCTTCATAACTGGAGCTCATGAAAGTGGTATAATACTTTTGTGTATTCTAAAGTACTTCAGAGAAAACAAAACCACGTATCTTCATGCATTGAACCTCACATGTTCTTCCACGCACTTGCTTGTCTCGTGCAAAGAGACCAAATCATTCACTTTTTACCAAGATATAAGGTTAAGAGATAAACCTAATTAAACTGTTTAGATTTTACTAGAAGTCAGGATTCAAAAGATAAAAGTCTTCAATATCAAGATCTTGGTAAATGGCCGTGTGATTCTGTTGATCATTGTGGACAGTTAAGTTATTGACAAAAGAACCCACTATGGCATCTAAATTTACAGCATTTTGCTTTTACGGTGTGAGGAGAAAGGTCCTTTGATGCTTGTGTAGCATCTGGACGTGTCTTGTTTCGTTTAGACTGTGGAAATTAATTTGATGCCCATTGCTTTCCCTACGTAAATAAATTTACACGCTTCAAGTTAAAATTAGGCTTTGAGTCATGTAAAGTGACCATCCCAAGAGTTGAGAAGCCACCAACACTATTGTGGTATTCAGAAGCAATGAGCAAAAAGCTGATGTAAGGTAGGTCAGTTCCCATGGTTTTGTGAAGATCTTTCTGGTTAAAGGAGTCCTACGTGCTTTGCATCTTTTTAAATTTGGAAAGAAAAAGGGGTGGAACACATCTTGCAACGTGGTTGAAAAGGTTTATAGCTCTAAGTAATTGTGCATACACCTTTTCATATAGCTAAGAATACAAAATTGAAATCCTGTTATCACATCAAGGAACCCAATATATCTACATATATGCTTTAATTTAACACTGAAGAATATGCTTTACACGTAAATTGGCATCAAATACACATAGAATATGCCTATAGAGAGCTAGAAATAGAGATAAGTTGTGTTATTTTGTGCAGGAGTATTCATCTTATTACCTTGTGACTAATCCATGAGCAAACAATTTAACTCAATGTAAAAGGCGATGGAGAGAAAGAGTGATGTGAAAATAGCATAGTCAACCATCAATATAAAAATGTCAGCAGTATAGGATTGAAATATCGTTTAGACTTAATAACAAGGATTAAGTGGATTGTGGTAAATGTCTAAATTCTCAAATCAAATATCAAGCAAGCATATTTTTCGTGTTTCACGTTCTCTTGCTATCTTTCTTGCTGGTAATCCTAAAATTTTGAGTTGTATTTTTTTGTAGTTTTTATGTGTAGGATATCGTGCCAACTCACACCTTATCTGTCATTAGATAGAATGTGAACTCCATTCAAGTAAGATTCGCATCCTATCCAATTATGGATGAAATATGAGTTAATACGGTGTCCCACACACAAAGAGTACAAGTAACATTTTTCTAAAATTTGTCATTATCGAATGTGCACTTGATTTAAGATGGGTGGACAGCCCACGAATCTTTTGCAGAGAGATTACGCAGAAGAAATATAAGTGAAACTGTCAAGCTATGACGACAATCTATGTAACCTTAAATCTTTAGTGAACCGGTTGTAAGAAAATCTTATCATTTGAGCAGGCCTCTCATAGGACTTGAAACGATGGATTTCGAAAGACTATCAATCAAGGAATCTCAAGCTTTCAAAGTTGTACTTCCAATCAGGACTAGCAATGATGAGCACTGCGTGCCACGTCTACTTGTTAGAAAAGTCTTTGTAATTATTACGTGAGAACAAGTTAGCTTAGATTCTTAAGAAATCCAAGTAATAGCTTGGAGAGGGTACGTTAGGTTGGAAGCAACGCTAACCGTAATCTCGCAATAAATAACACTTTAATATAGATTGTATTTTTGCCAAAGCAGTATATACACGCATAATGGAAGCGTCTAAAAAGGTGAAGGAAAAATATCATACTAGTTTAGTCAATCACTGCTTACGTCCAATCCCCATTTCAAACGTTGAGAGTTTTACTAAAAATTGAGTAGTCTTGTACAAATCTCTCCAATCTTATAATAGATAGTATTTTTCTAGCCTTCTCAAGCTATCCTGAGACTAGTATTATCCTAACCTCTCGAAGCTAACTCACAATAGCCACTAATGGGTCAAGACTGCAAGTTGAAATAAGTTGGTTTGTGGTTGTGATTCAATCACAAAGTAAAAGCACTCAAACTCTCAAAATATTACAATATGAGTAGAAAGTCTCTTGAACGAATTCTTACAAAAGGATGACTCACAAAGGAGGATATTTGCTAAGATGAGGATTATAAAAAGATTTACAAAATAGAATGATTCTTTTTGGAGAAAACTTTCTAAAGCTTTTTGAAAATAAGATAATATTAGTTCATATTGTAATAGATTCATTAAGCATTCAATCTTCAAGTGATGATCATTGTATGGATGAAATTTGAAGGTAATCGCATTATTTCTTGATTGTTGGATTACTCTACACGTGCCCTTTTCTAATCCATTGTGAGAAGAAAGGTCTTTATGACATATTTTCAAGCTTTTGGTGGCTATAATAGTACTATTGTCCTTTGATGTGTGTGATGTTTCATATGTTTGCTTTAAATATGATTCTTCAACACGAGAATGATTGTAATACAAAATTTTCAATCCTTAAGAAACTTTTTTAAGGCATTGAGTTTCACTCCTGAGCAGCAAGATTTGCTTTATGAAGAAATCACTTCTTTTTAAAAGTTCTTTCTAGTGTTGTCTATTATCTTTTTGAAGTGCATACTTTCTTTCTCATAACTTTCTTTCTGAGATATATTATGCATTAAAGTTGTCCAAAACTCACAAGAAAATAACATATTTTGCATAGAGTAATGGAATTTGAATTGCATTTTAACATTCTCATTAAGTTTATTAAAGAATTCGAATGCAAGATATATGATATGAACTCAGGCTTAAGAAAGAGACACTTATGCACATAGTTAGTTATCTTTCTTGAATTATCCTTTCAAATCTTGATTTGTTGTCATTCAAAACTTAATTTTAGAAGATCTTTCTCAAGAGTTAAAGCTTACAAAAAGTGCAATTGAAAAGTCTCCAATGAAGTGAAAATGAAAGCAGAATGGGGAAGCAGGAAGCTAATAAAGAGTCATTAGACTCAACAGCCCAGAAAGATTCCCTCAACTTTAGTTAAATCCAAACCATCCACGCAATCAATTGCCGAAGAGGTCACAACCCAAAATCCAACAGTTGAGAATGCCAGATAAGAAAACTCATAATAACTACCTTGCCATGATGAGATTGCCCACCTCAAGGAGGTTGACAAGTGCCCATGCATAGTTTCCTATAGTCACCAAAGATGGAGAAGTGTCTTGAAGAAGATACAAAGAAAACGGCTTGGAAAATCCCGCGTTCAAGCCAAGGAAAAAGCTTGGAATAAGGAATATTCCAAGCTTGGGGGCTGTAGACCAAACAATATCTCAGTCGGCCTATAAGTTAGAACCAACACTGATTGGGGCTGCTAGGGTAAATAGCTAGCCCATCAAGTATCGAGGCTTAACCTCTAGAGATCCTAGCAAGCCAATGAGCCTAATAGCTCGGATCAGGAAGATGTGATAACCAAATTAAATAAGATAAAGGGTCATAAGCCAAAGAGATAACGTCATGTCTGCAACAATCACTATTAGAAAGCTGTAGGATACTAACAAAAAATACCGATGGGTACATACCCGTCAGTAACTACCATTGGTATTTCTAACGGATTGTCAACTTTTTGCATTATTAAACTTATGATAATCAATTTGCACGACAGCTCATTTGTAAATCTATCTGTAAATAATGACGTCACTATGTGCTATATGGCACGCATAATTTCCAGCGGATTTACTGACGGTTAATTAATATTTTTCTTTTTATTTATTTTCCTTGAATTTTTTACCTATATACCAATGGTTAATTAATATTTTATTTTTATTTATTTTTCCTTAAATTACCAATGGGTAATTAATATTTATTTTTATTTATTTTTTAAATTATTGACTAGTGTGCCGATGGATATTAATATTTTATTTTTATTTTATCTCTTAAATTTACCAATGGGTTTTTGAAAAAATTTGTACATTGACGCGCAACTCTTGGAATTCCTACATACACCTCGGTAATAGGTGAAATATGAAATGCACCATTTCACTAATAGGTCTATTCGTCGATAACCTATAGATATGTTGCACCCATGCTCTTCTTCTTCCCCATTTCCCCAAACCTTTCTCTCTTTTCACCTTCTCTCCCTTCACGCTGCCACCACTTCTCTATTGCCGTTTGCCACTATCGGAGCTCCATTTATGAAAAGAAGACCACTATTTTGATCTAGGTATGTTGGTAAGCTTTTTTGTTCATTTGTGGGTGCCTATAGTGTTGTTTCTTAATGTATTGGAGAGTAATTATTGTTATTATTTTATCAACGTAGGTGTTGTCTTGATCCCTGGCATTGACTTATTAACGATGACAGTGGACATTGAGTTTTTCCTTATTATATTTTATAATTTGTATATATAAATGTTTACAATTATGTGAAATTAAATATTTGTTCATATTGGATTTTCAGGATTGGATTTGGTTACATGGAGGGAGCTTTCAGATTCTTTGTTTTTTTCACTATAGTAGAGATTAGTAACAAAATCCTTGTTATTTACATGGTTTAATACGTATGTAGGATAGAGGCTTATGTTTTCTAGCATAGAGTTGTTGAAAATGAGGATTGCATGATTGGAAGTGTAACGCCCCGATTTTTCCTTGTGTACAAATGACCAAAACGCCCCTGAGGTCATTTCTACTTGGGAATCGAGGATAGTCAGTCACAACTAACCTCAAGAGGTTAGTTTTATGATTAAAGGGGATTAATTGTGCTGCGCATGATGTTAGAGGTGAAAACCTTAGTTTTTGGTTTTCCGAACAAAATTACCAATGTAACATCCTAATTTTTAACCCAATACTCTAGAACATATTTAGGTTAATCATTAGTTTATTACGTCATAGTTTCCTTCTTTCTTTAAAATACTTAGCGAAAAATACTGGTAAAATTTTTTTTTGAATTATAAAAGCAAAGTGAGAGCCACGCGGCACTATAAGCTATGAAGCACGCAAGGAAATAAAGCAAGCATCTCATAATCATCATAACATAAAGCAAGCAAAGGCACATCATGATAAATCTGAACTACATATTTATATAATATGATATGCCCACTCATGGAGAATGGGATTTAGTTTAGTACAACATGAGCAAATACATCTGAAAAGAAAAATACAAAGAAAAGTGCGACGGAAAGCATAAAAGCAAACTCCCCTACCCGAGTGCAACTAAAGGGATAACCTCTACACAAGAGAAGGTTTATCCTCATCTAAGTGGTGTGTGCACTACCCCGGGTACTCCCTCGGTCGTCCGCTACCTCCTACTGACGTCTATCCCGCGAGCGAGGCACATACCCAACAAACTGGGTGAGCTCCTCCGGCGTGTAAAGGTGAAGCTGGGATCGGGAGTGGCCCCCATGATGTGGCCGCATCTCCGGTCGTCGTGCTAGCCGAGGCTGAGTCACGGTGTCCTCACTGCCCTCCCTCATCAGTGGTGGAGTGGGGGCAAAGCTCTTGCTGTACAGATGGGTAGGCGGGTCTTCCGACGGGTCGGTCTCCTAGAAGTATGTCCGGGGCACGTAGTCGGGATAGTCACGCATGGCTGAGGCGGCGGTGTGCATGCAGAGCACTCTCTTGTTGTGCGTACACGTGCGCTCAAAAATCCGCTTGTCGTCGCCATAGGGTGCTATCAGGGAGAACTGATGGGTATGTACGGGGTGAGCGAAGGGACGTCCAATGAACATGAAGACTCCCACGGTGCACTGTCCCTCAAAATGGTATGATCCGTGCTCCGGATCATAGTGCACCTCCCACGCCAGGGTGTCCACAAAAACTACGAACGTCGCCATCTGAAGATGTGGCGGGAAGAAAAGATAGAGGGAGTGAGAATCTTGCTAAAGAATCTCAGTAGGGCCTCCTACTACCTAGGTGTCATCATCTACGTCCTCAGAACCTTAGGTTTAGTGTACAAAATAAGTGAGCATGCATTAAGTCCATTTTTAAGCTTTTGAAACATAGTTAGCCAAGGTCCATTCATTTTAGTATGATTCTTAATGTCATGGATGCAACATATTAAAGTATGTATGTATGACTCTACTTAATGCAGGAATAGTAATCATAACATTAAGAACATCATAATAGTGGCATAAAGTGACAATTGAAATCTCATATGGGAAAACTTTGTGACATAATCATCATACTTTACTTCCTCATGGGTCACCCTAAAAGACATTCATTCTGGGGGTGCTTGGTTGAACCGGTGTCACCCAGAACGTGTTACATCTCTAGGTTATGAGCTCATACCTAACTAGTCGTCACTAGTTCTTACTTATCAATCCCAATAAGTGTATCATAATCATAATCATAATCCCGACTATCTAGTACGGGTTAAGGGGCATTTCTTGGGGGTGCTTGGCCGAACCGGTGTCACCCAAGAATACATCTTGGTACCGATGTCACATGAGTTCTTTGGAGGTGCTCGGCCGAACCGGTGTCATCCAAGAACTCATCTTAGTACCTCATATCTCATAAAGAGAATCTCATGGATCTTTTTCAAAAAACTTTCTGAGTCTCCAAATTTGTCAGAAATTCGGCAAAGACATCAATGACATGCCGGATTTCTTCCAAATTTACTTTATGCCACCTAAACAAATAAAACATGCATCCTCAATCATAATTCCATATGTTTACATAATCATTCTCACATAAAACACACATTCACATGTAACATTGAAACTCGTTATACTTTTGATCCTACGGTATCTTATGCTTTTATCCTTACGGGTCTTAAACTTGAGATGTAATTATTCTATCATTCTCTATCAACCTCTTATGCACCTAAGGATTCTCTTCTAACAAATCTTACTATCATTTATGCTCTTTAATAAATCTGGGCAGAGTTATACCTCTATGATTACGAGGGTCTAGAACTTACGTTTTAGATCCTTTCTCGGTTCCGTCTTCACCTAAAGTGCTATAAATTAAATCTAAACCAATTATGAGGCATTCCTATGCCTAAGAACTAATTATAAACCATGTTTTCCATATTATGAGGTTTCTGGACAGAATCCAGAAATTAAATGTTCTAAGAGTTCTAGGATTGCATTTTTACGGTTTTCTAATTACTAGTTTTTCTATAGGTGCTAAAATTTAATCCTACTTCAAATGTAACCAAATTTTTCATGATTATTCAATCCTAAACTCATTATTATCATACTAAAATAGTTTTGGCATTGATTAAGATTAAAGGGGTTAAACACGCGTTAAATTCCAACTTTACGATTTTCCTATGAAGCTAGTTTCTCCCCTCACGTGCATAGAAGTATTCCTACCTCATCATATATCATTTTCACACATTCTAACACATCAAAATATCATCATATAGCATCAAACATATATGGTCAGAACTGAATTGTTCAAGTCCAAAAAGATACATAATTTGATATTTCTAAAACATCTAAGTTGCTAGTTTCCCTTGGAATCATTTTAGGACTTCTAAAACTCTTTGCAAGCTATTTTATTTTACCAAGAGGCTAAAAATAACCTTAGGTCAGTAATCAATTTAATACTTCTTTAGAAGAAGAGTAAAATCATGAATTTTGTTGGTCATAACTTTATAAAACTCATCTAGCTTAAAGAAAATCCTTGAACATAGGTTGTTGGCCCTTGTAACTAGATGGAACTTATTCCAAGCTGATCATTATTACTTGGCCGAAATTATACATTCAAAGAATGCTTCCATATTAAACTTTAACTTGAGATAAAATGGGCAAGTCTTTGAGCTCTAAGGTTTTTAAGTGATGACATAATATAAACATGCTATGCACTTCATTTTTATTCTTCATTACAAAGTAAAGTGAGAACTTTAAAGTAAATATGCAAGACTTGGAAATAAATATGCAAGGCTTGAAATTTAAATACGCAAAACTTGAAAGTAAATATGTAAGGCTAGGAATTTAAATATGCAAGACTTGAAATAAATATGCCATGCAAGTTCATTTCTTTATTTTAGTGCTCTAGGCCCAGCAACAATCAACTTTAAGGCCGAAATAGAAAGGCTTTGAGAATTAATTAGGTGATAATGCAAGCTCTCATTTTAAATCTTTATGTTCTTTAGTGATGAAAAGTAAATATGCTATGCATAAGCTTGAATATAAATATGAATGTGAGTTTATTTCATTTCTTATTAGAGCTCCTAGAAGACTTTTAGAGAAACTTTAACCTTAACCCAAACTCATCATGACAAGGTAAAGTGAGGTCGAGAGTTCTTAGAACTCAAGATAACATTCTTTGAAAATATAACTATAAATGAACTTTATAACACCTTTATGAAAACTCAAGCTTTAGAGATTTCTTTGTGGTGAACACAAAGTCACCAACTAGAACTCTCATCATCAAGCTATCATGTTGGACCACCCAAGTTGGTTGGCCGAAATTTTAGAGAAAAAGGAAAGGAAAGAAACCGAAACTTAAAAGCAAGGAAGAACCATTTTGAAACTCTAGAGACCATGATCTTGATGATATATTAACACCAACATCATGAGTCCTCATCATTGAGTTCATGTAACCATTTTAAAACATTATCAAAGTTAAAGATTTCAAGGTTCAAGAAAGAAAGAACTATAAACATTTTTAACTCAAGAACAAAGATCAAGCTTTAGAGGTTTTTTTAAGTGATGAACATCATCATGAAACCCTCATCATCAAGCTCTCATTCCTTTGTTTTCAAAGGCTCATGGCCAAAAATGAAGAAGGAGGAGAAGAAGAAAAGAAGTTTCAAAAAGATTCAAGAGAAACTATGAACACATAACTAGATTAAGAACTTAAATGAAAGAAACTCTTGAAAGAAAATCCCTACCAAGTGATTGGAGGTTGGGATGAGAGAAGAGGATGAAGAACTTGAAGAACTTGGACACTTGAACTTTGAGAGAAAAGAAAACTTTGAAGTGCTCTTTGAAAACTTATATTTAGCAAATGAACCCAAAATGATGCAAGTTTACCCAAGCATGCTATTTATAGAGAAATGAAACAAAATGAGAGGTGTAAATGAGAGAGAGAGGTTCGGCCATTTACAGCACAAGGAGGAGAAAATATCTTCTCCAAGGTATGGTTCAAGGCATGGTGGAAGGCATGGCTAGGTATGGGTTCAAGTATGGGTCATGTAACGCCCCGATTTTCTGTCTGAGTGGAAAATGACCGAAATGCCCCTGAGGTCATTTTCGGCCCGGAATTCGAGGATGGCCGACCCGGCAGTCCTCGAAGGGCCAACTTAATGTTTGAAGGGGATTGAATGACCCTTGAGTGGTTCCGGAGGCGAAAGTCTCGGGTCAAAATGACCAAAATACCCCTATAGCATTTTACGCGGGTAAAGGTGCAGTTTGAGCCCGAAACTTTTCCCAAAGGTTTAAAACCATGTTTTTACATGTTTCAAAACATCTGTTTGAGTCCCGGTGGTTCCGGGCAGTTTTAGTGCAAAATTACGATTTTGCCCCTAGAATAGTGTTTTTGAGCTTAATGACGTAATTAAGCAAACTTAAGCAATATTAGGCTCTAAACGAAGATTAATTAATTTTCCTAATTAATCTAGAGTCAAAATAAATTATTAAAATTAATTAGAACCTAAAATTGCTTAGATTAGATTTAAATCCCTTTTCTAAAACTCAAGATTTCACTCTTGAAATCTTGAATAGTGTTTTCTCTCTCCAATTCCTTAAATCAAGGAATTGTGTCTAGAATTGTTTATACACTAAAATGAATTTATAACTCACTAATGATGCAAGAACACTCTTTTATTATGTCTTGACAACCTTAATTACCCATTTTCTCACCTAAACACTTTCTTACAAACTCCTAACCTTAATCCTAATCAAAGATACACCTAAACACAACTCTAAACCACAATTAAAATGCAAGAAATCCCCCCTATGGCTGATGCACATTCAGCCACCTCTCTCTCTTTTACCTCACATGTTGAATTGTTTCTCACTCAAAGAACCATGCTTGAGGCCATACCTTGAACCATACCTCACCATACTTTGAACCATACCTCACCATGCCTCAAGACCACATTATCTCACCTCATGGAACTCATGGGCTGCACTCCCCTTGGCCGAAAATGCATCAGCCCCTCACCCCCTCCATTTGCTTCATTTCTCTATAAATAGAATGCCTTGAGGAGCTTGCACCACTTTTAGATCATTTGCTAAGTTTAGGAACACTCAAAGCTTTTCTTTTCTCTCAAAGCTCTTGTGTTCTTCAAGTTCTTGGAGTTCTTCATCATCTTCATCTTCTTCTTCCATCTTCAAGTTCATCACATCAAGTAGGGATTTTCTTTCAAGTATTCCTTTCTTTAAAGTTCTTGTTCTAAGCTTTATGTTCATAGTTTCTCTTGATTCTTTTTAGAACTTCTTTTCTTTTCCTTGTTCTTTCCCATTTTCGGCCATGGGCCTTGGAGTTCAAAGAAATGAGAGCTTGATGATGAGAGTTTCATGATGATGTTCATCACTTGAAACAAACTCTAGAGCTTGATCTTTGTTCTTGAGCACAGATGTTTCTAGTTTTTCCTTCATTGAACTCTTGAGAACTTTAGTTTTGATGGTGTTTTAAAATGGTTCTAAGGACTCAATGATGAGGTCTCATGATGTTGGTGTTAATATATCATCAAGATCATGGACTCTAGAGTTTCAAAATGTTCTTTTTGTTCCTTGAAATTTCGGCTTTTTCCTTTTCTTTTACAAGCAAAATGTTTTGATTTTCTAAAGATGTTGTTTGAGTTCTAAGAACTCTAGACTATATCATATCTTGGTTTAATGAGTTTGGGTTAAGGTTTAAGTTCCTTTAAAGTCTTGTTAAGAGCTCTAGAGAGATAAAATGAACTTGCATAATTTATCTTATGCTTGCACTCATGTTTACATTCTTGTTATGCACCTTTACTTTCAAGCTATCACCTAAGAACATAAAGATTAAAATGGAACTTGCATCTTCACTTAACTTAACTCTCAAAGCCTTTCTATTTCGGCCTTAAAGTCGATTGTTGTTGGGCCTAGAGCACTAAAATAAAGAATTGAACTTGCATCATCATCTAATTAATATCTCGAATGCCTATCTATTTCGACCTTAAAGTCGATTGTTGTTGGGCCAAGAGCACTAAAATAAAGAATTGAACCTTGCATGTTTACTTTCAAGCTTGCACCTCTAAGTTTATGCCTCGCATATTTACTTTCAAGCTTGCACGTTTAAGTTCATGCCTTGCATATTTAATTCATGTCATCACTTTATTTTGTAAGTAAGATTAAAAATGAAAAGCATGGGCACGTTTATTTTATGTCGTAACTTAAGAACCTAGAGCTCAAAGACTTGCCCATTTCATTCCAAGTTAAAGCTTAATGTGAATTCATTCCTTGAATGCATAATTTCGGCCAAGTAGTGATGATGGACTTGCAATGAGTTTTCATCTAGCTACAAGGACCAATAGTCTATGTTCTAAGTTTTCCTTAAAGCTTTACTAACCTTTTCAAGGTTATGTTGTCATGAGATATGACTTTACTCCCTTTTAGGAGATGAAATATATTTTAGTCATTGACCTAAGGCTTCTCTTAGCCTCTTGATGAATTAAAATGATTTGCAAAAAGTTTTAGAAATTCTAAATTGATTCCAAGAGAAACTAGTTAACTTATGTACCTAGAAATGTCAATTTAAATCCTTTATTGAAGTTAAATGTTTTCGGTTCTGATTTGATGAATGTGATGCTGTATGGTGATGTTTTGATGTGTTAGAATGTGTGAAAATATCATATGATGATGTGGAAATGATTCTAGGCATAATAGGTAAGAAACTAGCTAACTAGAAATACCGTAAAGCTAGAATTTAACATAGTTTTGACCCATTTGTTTTTGGAACCTATCCAAACTGTTTTAGTGGGAGAACAATCAGATTAGGATTGTTTAGACATGAAAAACTTGGTAACATTTGGATTAGAATTGAATTTTAGCACCTATAGGGAAACTAGTAACTAGAAAACCGTAAAAATGTAAATGTAGAACTCTTAGAACATTTAGTTTTCTGGATTCTGTCCAGCAACATTACAACATGATAAATGTGATCTATAATTAGTTCTTAAGCATAGGAATGTTTCATAATTGATTTAGATTTAATTTATAGCGCCTTAGGCAAAGACGGAACCGAGAAAGGGTCTAAAACGTAAGTTCTAGGACCCTGTAACCACAAGTTAGAAATTCTGCCCTGTGCTTTTCAGATTTGAGTATGAATATGAGAATAAGGAGTGATGATTAATTATGAGCCCTTAGGTGCATAAAATATGAACGACAGATGTTAGAGAACTATATCTCAAGATTAAGACCCGTAAGGGTCAAGCCATAAGCTACCGAAAGGGTAAGCATTTGAATGTTCTATGATGATGCACGTGGTATGTAAATGATGATGATGATATTCATATGAGGATATATGTTTTATTACGAGAACAACTTGAGCATGTGATCTCTGATGAGAGTGTATAGTATTGATGTGTTGATGCTCCCGCCACGATGCGTTATGTAAAATTATGATATTATGATGCTTACGATGCATACGATGAATGTGATGCCTTATGTTGATGTTGAATGGCTATGCATGCTCTATATGTTTCGTGGCATAAAGCAAGTTTGAAGGAAATCCGGTGTATGCCGTTACGCTGCCGAATTTCCCATCAAACTTGAGAATTTGAGAAAAGTTTGTGAAAACTCCTGGGTGGCACCGGTTCGGCCGAGCACCCCCAGGATAGGTTCTGGGTGACACCGGTTCGGCCGAGCACCCCCAGAATAGATGTGACATAGTACTGAGACGCATTTCTCCCGCTACGATGGGGAGGAAACAAATCCGTGAGGGTATTGACATTGAGCTTGCCAAAGCGGACAATTCGCTGTGTACTAGATACCAGTAGAGCGTTTCAAAGGAGGAAATGATCCTAAGATAGGTAATCCAAGAAAGTTATGTATACCCCCTTTATTAGCCCATGTTAAATCTAGTGACGACTAGTTAGGATTGAGCTCATTCCTAGGCGATAGGTGAGACGTAGTTTGGTGACCAGATTATCGCCGGGCTGGTGAATCGGTTGGACTTTTGGTGGATATGTTAAGAGTGTGGTCTTTAAGAAAAAGAACTTAAGAGTTTAAATTATGAGAAAGATGTCACATGAAAAGTACTATGCTTTTTATGCCACATATATGATTTATGTTTCTTTATGATGTGCCCAAGTATTACGATTTTCGTGTTAATGTGCATATGATATTGTCATGCATTCATCAAATATCTGTCGCATTCATGTCATTAAGACACATACTAAAAGACACCCACTTCGGATAAATAGATTTGTAAAGCCTAAAACTAATCCTTATGCATGTACACCTTTTTCATAATTAAAACCGAGGTGGCTGGGGACGACGACGATGACACTAGTGTTAGAGTTGGGAATCCCTACTGAGAATCTAGAATGAGTTTCTCATCCCTTCCTTTTCTTCCGTGTCGTCTCTAGACGAGGATTACAACGAGGCTCGTGACTTCTTTTGAGGCGCGCGCTTAAGGGACACACTAGCAGATGGAGCAGAGGGTCGCTGCGGAGGCATAGATAGCTTAACTTTTGGGTTGACACTTATCTAACCTCATAGGTGGATAAGGATGACTTCACTTATATGGGCATGTTTTGATGTAAATGATGGTACAATGATGTTAGTAGTCTATGTATCTACGAAGATGTGATGATATTATGATTGTTATGTATAATACTATGTTTCATGATTATCAATGGTGTGGTTACTTTTTCTTGCACGTGATGGTTATGACGAACGTTAGGTTAGTGCGCGGCTCACATTTTGCTTTCAAGTTTCAAAAAGAAAAATTTATTCGTATTTTCTGCTAAGTATTTGAATGAAAGGTTGTAAGGAATGAGACTAAAAGAGTAATAGACTAATGATTAACCTAAATATGTTCTAGAGTATTGGGTTAAAAATTAGGATGTTACAGGTCAAGCATGGTTCTTTGAGTGAGAAACAAATCAACATGTGATGCAAATGGAGGGAGGAGTGGTGTAACACCCCGATTTTTCTGTCCGAGGGAAATGACCAAAATGCCCCTGAGGTCATTTCCTGACCCGAATTCGAGGGTAACCAACTCGGTCATCCTCAAAGGGTCAACTCAATGTTTGAAGAGGATTGAATGGCCTTTGAATGCTTTCGGAAGCGAAAATTTCGTTTTCATGATTTCGGTCAAAATGACCAAAATACCCCTATAGCGTTTTACGCGGGTAAAGGTGCCGTTTGAGCCCGAAACTTTCCCCAGAGGTTTAAAAACATGTTTTCATGTGTCTAGAGGTCTCTATTCAAGTCCCGGTGGTCCCGGGCAGTTTTAGTGAAAAATTACGATTTTGCCCCTAGAATAGTGTTTTTGAGCTTAATGACGAAATTAAGCAAACCTAAGCAACATTAGACTCTAAACGAAGATTTATTAATTTCCCTAATTAATCTAGAGTCAAAGTAATTTATTAAAGTTAATTAGAACCTAAAATTGCTTAGATTAAACTTAAATCCCTTTTTAGAACTCAAGATTCCTAGTCTTGGAATCTTGAATAGTGTTTTCTCTCTCCAATTCCTTAAATTAAGGAAATGTGTCTAGAGTTGTTTAGACTCTAAATTGAGGATCTAACTCACTAATGGTGCAAGACCACTCCTTAATTATGTCTAGACCACCCTAATTATCCATTTTCCTTGCCTAAACACTTTCTTACAAATTCCTAATCTTAAGCATAATCAAAGATACACCTAAACACAACTCTAAACCACAATTAAAATGCAAAGAACCCTCCCCCATGGCTGATGAAGTTTCGGCCACCTCTCCCCCAATTACCACACATGTTGAATTGTTTCTCACTCAAAGAACCATACTTGAGGCCATACCTTGAACCATACCTCACCATACTTTGAATCATACCTCACCATGCCTCAAGACCACATTATCTCACCTCATGGAACTCATGGGATGCCCTCCAATCTGCACACATGGCCGAAGCCATCCTCCTCCATGAGCTCCCTTCATTTGTTTCATTTCTCTATAAATAGATTGCCTTGAGGAGCTTGCACCACTTTTAGATCATTTGCTAAGTTTAGGAACACTCAAAGCTTTTCTTTTCTCTCAAAGTTCTAGTGTTCTTCAAGTTCTTCAAAGTTCTTCATCATCTTCATCTTCTTCTTCCATCTTCAAGTTCATCACATCAAGTAGGGATTTCCTTTCATGTATTCTTTTCTTTAAAGTTCTTGTTTCAAGCTTGATGTTCATAGTTTCACTTGATTCTTTTTAGAACTTCTTTTCTTTTCCTTGTTCTTTCTCATTTTCGGCCATGGGCCTTGAAGTTCAAAGAAATGAGAGCTTGATGATGAGAGTTTCATGATGATGTTCATCACTTGAAACAAACTCTAGAGCTTGATCTTTGTTCTTGAGCAAAAATGTTTCTAGTTCTTCCCTTCTTGAACTCTTGAGAACTTTAGCTTTGATGATGTTTTAAAATGATTCTATGAACTCAATGATGAGGGCTCATGATGTTGGTGTTAATATATCACCAAGATCATGGACTCTAGAGTTTCAAATATCTCTTTTCTTGCCTAGATGTTTCGGCCATTTCCTTTTCTTTTATATGCCTTATGGTTTGATTTTCTAAAGATGTTGTTTTGAGTTCTAAGAACTCTAGAATTTACTTTATCTTGGTTTGATGAGTTTGGGTTGAGGTTTATGTTCCTTTAAAGTCTTGTTAAGAGCTCTAGAAAGATAAAATGAACTTGCATAATTTATTTTATGCTTGCATTTATATTTACATTCTTGCTATACATCTTTACTTCCAAGCCATCACCTAAGAACATAAAGATTAAAATGGAACTTGCATAATCACTTAATTTAATTCTCAAAGCCTTTCTATTTCGGCCTTAAAGTCGATTGTTGTTGGGCCTAGAGCACTAAAATAAAGAATTGAACTTGCATTATCACCTAATTAATCTCTCGAATGCCTATCCATTTCGGCCTTAAAGTCGATTGTTGTTGGGCCAAGAGCACTAAAATAAAGAATTGAACCTTGCATATTTACTTTCAAGCTTGCAAGTTTAAGTTTATGCCTCGCATATTTACTTTCAAGCTTGCACGTTTAAATTTATGCCTTGCATATTTAATTTAAGTCATCACTTTATTTTGTAAGCAAGATTAAAAATGAAGAGCATGAGCCCATTTATTTTATGTTATAACTTAAAGAACCTAGAGCTCAAAGACTTGCCCATTTCATTCCAAGTTAAAGTTTAATGTGAAACCATTCTTTGAATGCATGTTTTCGGCCAAGTAGTGATGATGGACTTGCAATGAGTTTTCATCTAGCTACAAGGACCAATAGTCTATGTTCTAAGTTTTCCTTAAAGCTTTACAACCCTTTTCAAGGTTATGTTGTCATGAGATATGACTTTATTCTCTTTTAGGAGATGAAATATATTTTGGTCATTGACCTAAGGCTTCTCTTAGCCTTTTGATGAATTAAAATGATTTGCAAAGAGTTTTAAAAATTCTAAATTGATTCCAAGAGAAACTAGTTAACTTATGTACTTAGAAATGTCAATTTAAATCCTTTACTAAAGCTAAATGTTTTCGGTTCTGATATGATGAGTATGATGCTGTATGATGATGTTTTGATGTGTTAGAATGTGTGAAAATACCATATGATGATGTAGAGATGATTCTAAGCATGATAGGTAAGAAACTAGCTAACTAGAAATACCGTAAAGCTAGAATTTAACATAGTTTTGACCCATTTATTTTTGGAACTTATCCAAACTGTTTTAATGGGAGCATAATCAGATTAGGATTGTTTAGACATGAAAAACTTGGTAACATTTGGATTAGAATCGAATTCTAGCACCTATAGGGAAACTAGTAACTAGAAAACCGTAAAAGTGCAAGTTTAGAACTCTTAGAACATTTACTTTTTTGGATTCTGTCCAGCACCCTTACAACATGATAAACATGATTAATAATTAGTCCTTAAGCATAGGAATGCCTCATAATTGATTTAGATTTAATTCATAGCGCCTTAGGCGAAGACGGAACCAAGAAAGGGTCTAAAACGTAAGTTCTAGAACCCCGTAATCACAAGTTAGGAATTCTGCCCTATGCTATTCATATTTAAGTGTGAACATGAGGATGATGAATGATGTTTAATTATGAGCCCTTAGGTGCATAAAAAATGAGCGACGGATGTTAGAAAACCATATCTCAAGATTAAGACCCGTAAGGGTCAAAGCATAAGCTACCGTAAGGATAAACGGTTGAATGTTCTATGATGATGCATGTGGTATGTAAATGATGATGATATTATTCATATGAGGAATTCATGAGAATATATGTTTATGTGGCATAAAGCAAATTTGGAAGGAATTCGGTGTAATGCCTTTGTGCCGCCGGATTCCCGATGAATTTGGGGACTTAAAAGAGATTTTGAAAATTAAGGTACTAAGATGGGTTCTAGGATGACACCGGTTCAGTCGAGCACCTCCATAGAACTCATGTGACATCGGTACCATTTTATACTCTTAGGTGACACCGGTTCGGCCGAGCACCTCTAAGAGTTTTGCCCCCTAACCCGTACTCAGATAGTCGGGATTTATGATTTATGATACGCTTATCGTTAAGTGGTAAGTAAGAACTAGTGACGACTAGTTAAGGTATGAGCTCATAACCTAGATATGTGACACGTTCTGGGTGACACCGGTTCGGCCGAGCACCCCCAGTTCGATTGTCTTTTAGGGTGGCCTATGAGGAAGAGATGTTTCATGATTATGATTATGTCACTAAGTTTGTCCCATATGAATATTTCTATTGCCACTTTATGCCACCAAGTATGATGATGCTTGATGTTATGTTTTATGTATGTGCATTAGGTAGTGCCATGCATACATCTTCTATTATGTTGCATTCATGACATTAAGATCATCCTAAAATGAACGGACCTTGGCTAAAGTATATCTTGAAGTTTAAAATGAACTTAATACATGCTCAGTCATTTTGTATAATTAAACCCAAGGTTCCTGAGGACGTAGATGATGACACCTAGGTAGTAGGAGGCCCTACTGAGATTCTTTAGCAAGATTCTCACTCCCTCTATCTCTTTCTTTCCGTCACGTCTTCAGATGGCGACGTTCGTAGTGTTCGTGGACACCCCAACATGGGAGGTGCACTATGACCTGGCTCACGGGTCATACCATTTTGAGGGGCAGTGCACGGTGCGAGTTTTCATGTTCGTAGGATGCCCCTTTGCTCATCCCGTGCACACCCATCGCTTCTCCCCAACTGCACCCTATGGCAACGACGAATGGGTCTTTGAGCGCGCGTGTACGCACGACGAGAGAGTGCTTCGCATGCACACCGCCGCCTTAGCCATGTGAGACTATCCCGATTACGTGCTCCGGACCTACTTCTCGGAGACCGACCCGTCTGGGGACCCGCCTACCCATCCGTATAGCCAGAGCTCTGCCCCCTCTCCCCCACCGTTGAGGGAGGGGAGTGAGGATACCGTGACTCAGCCATGGCTTGCACGACGACCGGAGATGCGGCCACACCGCGGGGGTCACACTCGATCCCCGTTCCGCCTCTTCACGCCCGAGGAGCTCGCCCAGCTTCCCGGATATTTGCCTCGTTCGCGAGATGGACGTCAGTAGGAGGTGACGATCGACCGATGGAGCACCCTGGTAGAGCATACACACTTAGATGGAGATGAACCTTCTTTTGTATTAGAGGTTATCCCGCTAGTTGCACTTGGGTAGGGGAGTTGCTTTTATAGTTTCCGTTGCATTTTCACTTGTATTTCCTTTTTAGATTGTATTACTCGTGTTGTACCAAATTAAGTCCCACACTTATAAGTGGGCAAGTTATATATATATATATATATATATATATATATATATAAAAGATGATATTCAGTGTTTTCCCATGATGTGCCTTTATGTGCCTTATGCTATGACGTTATGAGATGTATGTTTTGTTCTTTACGTGTTACATCGCATCACGCGGCTCTCACTTTATATTTCAAAAAAAAATTTACCCGTATTTTCCGCTAAGTAATTCAAAGTTAAATGAGGACTATGAAGTAACAGACTAATGATTAACCTAATTATGTTCTAGAGTATTGGGTGATGTTACAAGTGGCCGAAACTTGCATCAGCCATAAGGGGGATTTCTTGCATTTTAATTGTGGTTTAGAGTTGTGTTTAAGTATATCTTTGATTAGGATTAAGATTAGGAATTTGTAAGAAAGTGTTTAGGTGAGAAAATGGGTAATCAAGGTTGTCAAGACATGTTTAAGGAGTGGTCTTGCATCATTAGTAAGTTATAAATTCATTTTAGTTCATATACAACTCTAGACACAATTCCATGATTTAAGGAATTGGAGAGAGAAAATACCATTCAAGATTCCAAGATTGGAATCTTGAGTTTTAAAAAGAGATTTAAGTTTAATCTAAGAAATTTTAGGTTCTAATTAATTTTAATAGCTTATTTTGACTCTAGATTAATTATGAAAATTAATTAATCTTCGATTAGAACCTAATATTGCTTAGGTTTGCTTAATTATGTCATTAAGCTTAAAAACAGTATTCCAGGGGCAAAATCGTAATTTTACACTAAAACTGCCTGGGACCACCGGGACTTAAACAGACACTTTTAAACATTTAAAAACATTGTTTTAAACCTTCGGGGAAAGTTTCGGGCTCAAACGGCACCTTTACTCGCGTGAAAATGCTATAGGGGTATCTTGTTCATTTTGACCCAAAACTGCAGAAAATGAGACTTTCACCTTCGAAACCATTCAAAGGCCATCTAATCCCCTTCAAACATTGAGTTGGCCTTTCGAGGACTGCCGGGTCGGCTATCCTCGAATTCCGGGCAGAAAATGACCTCAGGGGCATTTTGGTCATTTTCTTATCAGACAGAAAAATCGGGGCGTTATATTATTCTCCTCCTTAAAAAAATTTCGCCCTCGAAATTCGTTACCTTAGAAAAGCTTTGGATATTTCGTCTTCATCTCTGACTCTAGCTCCCATGTGAATTCTTCGGCCTTGTCCCGTCCCCATGCTACTTTCACCAAAGGAACGGACTTGTTCCTCAGCTGCTTGACTCCACGATCCACGATCCTCATCGGTGGCAAATTGAAAGTCAGGTCCTCCCTTAACTGTACATGCTCTGGCTCTAGAACGTGGCTAGGGTCGGACTCATACTTCCTTAACTGGGAGACATGAAAGATGTCATGGAGATTGGAAAGGTTGGAGGGTAAGGCTATTTTGTAGGCTACTGGCCCTACTCTCTGAAGGATCTCGAATGGACCAAGGAATCAGGGGCTCAACTTTTTAACCTTCATAGCTCTTCCTATGCCTGTAGTGGGTGTGATCATAAGGAACACATGTTCTCCCCCATTGAATTCCAATGGCTTGCGCTGCCTATCCGCATAGCTCTTTTGTCTACTTTGAGCTGTAAGCATCCTATCTCAGATCCTCTTGATCTGCTCCGTTGTTTCCCTCACTATAACAGGTCCTAACATGCTCTGCTCTATGGGCTCATACTAGCATAGAGGGGATTGACATTTTCGTCCATATAGGGCTTCGTAGGGTGCCATGCCGATGCTTGCATGATAACTGTTGTTATATGCAAACTTGATCAGTGGCAAGTACTTATGCCAACTTCCCTTTTGATCTAGAACACAGGCTCTCAACATGTAAGCTGTGCTCAAACATAACTTCGAACTAAATGCCTTTTGAAAGGCTCCCCAAAAACATGACGTAAATCACAGATCTCTATCCGAGATTATCGTCGATGGTACTCCATGTAATCTTACGATCTCTTGGATGTATAGTTGAGCCAATTTGTCTAAAGAGTATGTCACTCTAATAGGTAGGAAGTGAGCCGACTTGGTTAGTCGATCCACTATCACCTATATGGCATCATGGCCAGCTTGGGTCTTAGGCAATCCTGTCATAAAATCCATTGATATGCACTCCCACTTCCATTCGAGGATTGACAGGGGTTGCAGCAAACCTGGCCGCTTTTGGTGCTCGATCTTCACCTTTTGACACACCAAGCACTTACTAACCCAGGCGACCACATCCTTTTTTAATCTGGGCCACCAAAACATCCTTTTTAAATCTTGGTACATCTTGGTCACACCCGGATGAACGGTGAAATGGCTTTTGTGGGCTTCTTCCAAGATCTTCTCTCGAAGGTCACTATCTTGTGGTACGCAGATTCTTCCTTCAAACCTCTAATCCCAATCAGAACCTTGTTCAAAACCTTTTAGCTTTCCTGCCTTAACCGCCTCTATGATTTCCCTAAATTTCTCACTTTCCCGTTGTGCTAGCATGACTCTCTGTTTAAACCCACTTGTTACGCTAAGATAGCACATCTTCATGCCCTCGTTGGTCACAGACATCCCCAGATTCATATCTCTAAACTTCTCTATTAGCTCAACTTCCTTGACCATCATATGAGATAGGTGCAATGATTTTCAGCTTAAGGCATCGGTGACTACATTAGCCTTGCCAAGGTGGTAACTTAAACCGAAATCATAGTCTTTAAGGAACTCCATCCACCTCCTCTGCCTCATGTTTAGCTCCTTTTGATCAAAGAGATACTTGAGACTCTTATGATCGGAGAAAACTTCAAACCTTACACCATATAAGTGGTGCCTCCATATCTTCAAGGTGAACACCACAGCTACTAACTCCAAGTCACGGGTGGGGTAGTTTGCTTCATGCGGCTTGAGTTGTCTTGACGCATAGGCTACCACTTGCCTATTTTACATCAACACACAGCCTAAACCCTTACCCGAGGCATCACAATACACCTCGAAGGGTACATCGGGGCTAAGTAAAACCAAAACTGGGGTTGTGGTTAGCTTCTCCTTAAGCTCTTGAAAACTCTTCTCACACTCGGGACTCCACACGAAGGGGGCATTCTTCCTAGTTAGCTTGGTCATGGGTAGGGCAATCTGGGAGAATCCTTTGATAAACCTACGATAGTACCTTGCTAAACCCAAAAAGCTCCGTATTTTCGTTACGGTGGTTGGTCTATCCCAATTCATTACGGCTTCTACCTTACTAGGATCAATGGCTATACCTCCTTTTGACACGACGTGCCCTAAAAACTTAACCTCCTCCAATCAAAATTCACACTTAGAGAGCTTTGTATACAACTTTTTCTCCTCCAAGATCTCCAAAACTACCCTCAAATGACACTCATGCTCCTCGTAGGTCTTCGAATAGATGAGTATATCATCTATGAAAACGACCACGAACTGATCTAAATAGGGTCTAAAGATCCTGTTCATGTAGTCCATAAATACCGCAGGAGCATTTGTCAACCCAAAAGACATCACAGTGAACTCAAAGTGTCCATACCGAGTTCTAAAGGCGATCTTTGGTATATCTTGGTCTCTCACCCTAATTTGGTGGTATCTCGACCTTAGATCAATCTTGGAAAATACCACCGCTCCTCTCAATTGGTCCATAAGATCATCAATCTTAGTCAAATGGTACTTGTTTTTCACCGTTACACGATTCAATTGCCTATAGTCTATGCACAACCTCATGCTCTTGTCCTTTTTCTTAACAAACAAAATCGGGGCTCGCCAAGGTGAGGCACTAGGTCTTATGAAACTCTTCTTCGAAAGCTCTTCAAGCTGGGTTTTCAACTCGGCTAACTCCAAGGGTGACATCCTATATGGGGCTATAGAGAATGGTCCTGCCCTAGGAACCAGCTCAATGGAGAACTCTACTTCTCTCTTGGGGGGAAACTCGGGTATCTTTTCCGAAAATATCTCGGGATAGTCTCTTACTACCGGTATATTCTCTAGGTTTTGCTCAAAGTCTACTTCACTAGTGGCTAGGAGAACATACCCCTTAGTCTTTTGCCTACTACAGTTGACCTCTACGGCATTAAGGTAAAGTTTCAAGGTTTGACTAGTTTCGCTAGGGGGAGAAGGAAAGACAACTATTTTGGTGTCACAATCTAACAATACACGGTTGGCATGAAGCCAATCCATGCCAAGGACTACACCTATACCTTTCATGGGTAAGAAAATTAAATCTATGACAAAGGATCTATTTTCTATAGTGAAATGACAATTTAAGCAACAAAAATAAGTATTTACGGGGTGATTTGTGGGGGTAGAAACAATAAGATCAAAAGGAAGTTTGGAAGTCTTTAAATTTAGAGACTCGACACTAGCATATGAAATGAAAGAATGTGTAGCGCTAGAGTCATAAAGTACAGTTAAAGGTTTGTCGTTTATTTCGCACATACCTTCGATAAGATCATTGGACCTTTCTACTTCATCCGCGTTGAGGGTGAAGACCCTCCCTTGGTGTGATCTTTTCCGCACTGGGGACACATTGTTGCTGGTATGGGTCTGTCAAAGGTGGCGGGGGCTCCTTGGGGTGTCTTGTTCTTGGTCCCGCTGGACCCTCCTTGTTGGTTGTTGTTCTGGAATGGTGGTCTGTAGTGTTGCTTGGATTGTGGGTGGAAAGGGGTTCTTTGTTGTTGTTGATGTGGCTTGAACTGGTTGGTGTGGTAGGGGTTGTAGTGAGTCCGTGACTGGTTTTGTTGTTGCGGCTTGAACCTCGGGGCTTGCGGTCCCAACCCCTTGCTTCGTTCTGTTCTCGCAATGTTGATTTTCTTCTGTCCTTCCTTCATGATCCGGCATTTGTTGACCAGGGTAGGGAAATCCCTGATCTCTATGTGCGCCACGGCATAGTTCAATTCTGCCATCAGTCCGGTTTCGTAATTGACGCACTTCCACACCTCATCGGGGTTCCCTTGAAATACCCGCGAGAACTTGATGAGCTCTTCAAACTTCGCCATGTATTGGGCGACAGTAGACCTTCCTTAAGTCAGTTGCATAAATTCAATGTCCGTTGCGTTCCTTACTGACTCCAGAAAATACTTCTCGTAGAAGTAGGTCTTGAACAGCTCTTAGTTGATAGCAGTACCAGAAGCTTCCAGCAGTCTTCGGGTGCCGGTCCACCAGAATTCGGCGTCCGATTCCATCATGTAGGCAGCGAACGTGACCTTTTGCTCCTCCGAGCAAGCAACCACGAAATAGATTTTCTCCATGTTCTTGATCCATTCGTCAGCTCTGTCAGGATTCATGGCTCCTCTAAAGGCCGATGGGTTTGCCTTGTGAAATTCACCGAACCTTGCTTGCTCGATCATTTCAGTAGTAGGGGGAGCACGTCCGGTGTCCCCTTGTCGGTTCATCCTTTTGAATATCCGTTCCATGGCTCTTGCCATGTCTCAGACAGCAGCAACAGTTGCATCCTCCTGGTTACCCTCGGTCAGGGTCCTATTCTGTTGTCTGGATACCATTGGTTCCTAAACACATAAGACAATAACCACTGAGTTGACCAAGCTCAACGTTTCTTGTGAAATGAGCTAGTTACCATGGCATTTACAAACAAACAGGGGTCATGCATCTCTAACCTATAACTTGTCTCTAGCAAGCTCTACACATGACATGTCTACCGCATTATGCTCTAAAAGCATAGTCAGTCCAATCCTCAAGCTCTATGAGAATCGAACTACTCTGATACCATAATGTAACATCCTAATTTTTAACCCAATGCTCTAGAACATATTTAGGTTAATCATTAGTTTATTACGTCATAGTTTCCTTCTTTCTTTAAAATACTTAGCAGAAAATACTGGTAAAATTTTTTTTTGAATTATAAAAGCAAAGTGAGAGCCGCGCGACACTATAAACTATGAAGCACGCAAGAAAATAAAGCAAGCATCTCATAATCATCATAACATAAAGCAAGCAAAGGCACATCATGATAAATCTGAACTACATATTTATATAATATGATATGCCTACTCATGGAGAATGGGATTTAGTTTAGTACAACATGAGCAAATACATCTGAAAAGAAAAATACAAAGGAAAGTGCGACAGAAAGCATAAAAGAAAACTCCCCTACCCGAGTGCAACTAAAGGGATAACCTCTACACAAGAGAAGGTTTATCCTCATCTAAGTGGTGTGTGCACTACCCCGGGTACTCCCTCGGTCGTTCGCTACCTCCTACTGATGTGCATCCCGCGAGCGAGGCACATACCCAACAAACTGGGCGAGCTCCTCCGACGTGTAAAGGTGAAGCTGGGATTGGGAGTGGCCCCCACGATGTGGCCATATCTCCAGTCGTCGTGCTAGCCGAGGCTGAGTCACGGTGTCCTCACTGCCCTCCCTCATCAGTGGTGAGTGGGGGCAAAGCTTTCGCTGTACAGATAGGTAGGCGGGTCCTCTGACGGGTCGGTCTCCGAGAAGTATGTCCGGGGCACGTATTCGGGATAGTCACGCATGGCTGAGGTGGCGGTGTGCATGCAGAGCACTCTCTTGTTGTGCGTACGCGTGTGCTCAAAAACTCGCTCATTGTCGCCATAGGGTGCTATCAGGGAGAACTGATGGGTATGTATGGGGTGAGCGAAGGGACGTCCAATGAACATGAAGACTCGCACCGTGCACTGTCCCTCAAAATGGTATGATCCGTGCTCCGGATCATAGTGCACCTCCCACGTCGGGGTGTCCACAAAAACTACGAACGTCGCCATCTGAAGATATGGCGGGAAGAAAAGATAGAGGGAGTGAGAATCTTGCTAAAGAATCTCAGTAGGGCCTCCTCCTACCTAGGTGTCATCATCTACGTCGTCAGGAACCTTAGGTTTAGTGTACAAAATAAGTGAGCATGCATTAAGTCCATTTTTAAGCTTTTGAAACATAGTTAGCCAAGGTCCATTCATTTTAGTATGATTCTTAATGTCATGGATGCAACATATTAAAGTATGTATGTATGGCTCTACTTAATGCAGGAATAGTAATCATAACATTAAGAACATCATAATAGTGGCATAAAGTGGCAATTGAAATCTCATATGGGAAAACTTTGTGACATAATCATCATACTTTACTTCCTCATGGGCCACCCTAAAAGACATTCATTCTGGGGGTGCTCGGCCGAACCGGTGTCACCCAGAACGTGTCACATCTCTAGGTTATGAGCTCATACTTAACTAGTCATCACTAGTTCTTACTTATCAATCCCGATAAGCATATCATAATTATAATCATAATCCCGACTATCTAGTATGGGCTAGGGGGCATTTCTTGGGGATGCTCGGCTGAACCGGTGTCACCCAAGAATACATCTTGATACCGATGTCACATGAGTTCTTTGGAGGTGCTCGGCCGAACCGGTGTCATCCAAGAACTCATCTTAGTACCTCATATCTCATAAAGAGAATCTCATGGATCTTTTTCAAAAAACTTTCTGAGTCCCCAAATTTGTCAGAAATTCGGCAGCACATCAGCAGCATGCCGGATTTCTTCCAAATTTACTTTATGCCACATAAACAAATAAAACATGCATCCTCAATCATAATTCCATATGTTTACATAATCATTCTCACATAAAACACACATTCATATGTAACATTGAAACTCGTTATACTTTTGATCCTACGGTATCTTATGCTTTTATCCTTACAGGTCTTAAACTTGAGATGTAATTATTCTATCATTCTCTATCAACCTCTTATGCACCTATGGATTCTCTTCTAACAAATCTTACTATCATTTATGCTTTTTAATAAATTGGGCAGAGTTATACCTCTATGATTACGGGGTTCTAGAACTTTCGTTTTAGACTCTTTCTGAGTTCTGGCTTCGCCTAAAGCGCTATAAATGAAATCTAAACCAATTATGAGGCATTCCTATGCCTAAGAACTAATTATAAACCATGTTTGCCATATTATGAGGTTGCTGGAAAGAATCCAGAAATTAAATGTTCTAAGAGTTCTAGGATTACATTTTTACGGTTTTCTAGTTACTAGTTTCTCTATAGGTGCTAAAATTCAATCCTACTTCAAATGTAACCAAATTTTTCATAATTATTCAATCCTAAATTGATTATTATCATACTAAAACAGTTTTGGCATTGATTAAGATTAAAGGGGTTAAACACGCGTTAAATTCCAACTTTACGGTTTTCCCATGAAGTTAGTTTCTCCCCTAACGTGCATAGAAGTATTCCTACTGTAACGCCCCGATTTTTCTGTCTGAGAGGAAAATGACCAAAATGCCCCTGAGGTCATTTCCTAACCAAAATTCGAGGATAGCCGACCTGACAGTCCTTGAAGGGTCAACTCAATGTTTGAAGGGGATTGGATGGCCTTGAATGGTTTCGGAACCAAAAATCGTGTTTTCTGCAGTTTCGGGTCAAAATGACCAAAATACCCCTATAGCGTTTTACGTGGGTAAAGGTGCCGTTTGAGCCCGAAACTTCCCTCAAAGGTTTAAAATGATGTTTTCATGTATTTAAAAGTATCTGTTTAAGTCCCGGTGATCCTGGGCAATTTTTGTGCAAAATCACAATTTTGCCCCTAGCATAGTGCCATTTGAGCTTAATGGTGCAATTAAGCAAACCTAAGCAATATTTGGCTCTAATTGAAGATTAATTAATTTTCATAATTAATCTAGAGTCAACATAAGTCATTAAAATTAATTAGAACCTAAGATTGCTTGGATTAAACTCAAAACCCCTTTTCTTTAAAAGAACTCAAAGCTTCTGGAATATAGAATCTTGAATAGTATTCTTACTATTCACCTTCTACACCTCAAAAGGAAGGCTAGGATGTAGTTGAAAGCCTTGGATAAATAGAGATAGACTCCCCTAAAAGGCTATAATGCCCACTAATCATAACCTACATAGCCTTAATTACCTATCCTTTCACTTACACATTTTACTATAAACTCCTAATCTTAGGCCTAATCCAAAAAAAAATACACTTAAACACAACACTAACCCACAATTAATAAAACAATTTCCTCCCCTTGGGTTCCCCTATAAGTGTGGCCACCTCATACCCTATACCTCACAAGTTTGTTCACTCATACACTCAAAGAACCATGCCTAAACCTATGCCTAAACCCATGCCTACACCTTATTTTGAAATAACACAACCAAGAGATATTTTCCCTCCTTTTTCCCCTCAATATTTCGGCCACCCTTCCCTCCACTCACCTCCCCATGTTTTATTTCTCTATAAATAGCATACATGAGTAAACTTGAGACACCTTTAGTCACTTGGGAAGTTTTAGTTTTCTAGAGCACTCAAAGGCTTCCTTTTTCTCTCAAGTTTCAAGAGTTCCTCTTCTTCAACCTCTTCATCTTCTTCAACCTCATTTCACTTGGTAGAGATTTCTTTCAAGTGTTTCATTCATTAAAAGTTGTTATTTGGTCATGTGCCTTATGATTTCTCTAGAACCTCTTTGTTCTTCTTTTCTTTTCTTTTCTTTCCTTCTTTCTTTTTCGGTTTCTTGGTTCCCTTTTTCTTCCATTATGTTTTGGCCATGATGGCCTATCTTGGAGGAAAACCATGGCTTGATGATGAGGTTTCAATATAATGGACTCATGATTATCATTTGAGAAACCTCTAGAGCTTGAAACTTGGTTTGATCTTAACATATCTTGGTTATTCCTTTCCTTGAAACAAGTTTGGTTCCTTTTCCTTCTTGGATTCAGTTTCTTTTCTTTTTCTTCTTGTTTGGATTTCGGTTTTGAAGGTTCATTTTGTATGAAAAAAATGGCTCAAGGATGAGAGTACATGATGTTGGAGATTATGTGACACCAAGATCATAACCTCTAGAGTTTAAAGTTTTGTTTTTCTCCTCCTCATGGCTTCGGCCTTGTCTTCCTTTTCTTTGGTGTTCAAGGTTTTGTTTTGAATAATGTTGGTTGTTGGTCATTTTGATCTCTTGATCCATTTCCTTGAACTTGATGATAATGTTCAAACCATAAGGTTTGTTTGACACCTTGGTATAAAGAACTCTAAAGTTCACTTTATCTTGTTATGATAAGTTTGGGTTGAGGTTTAAGTTCCTTTAAAGTCTTGTAAGAGCTCTAGTAAAGATTAAAAAATGAACTTGCATATTTATATTTCTAGCCCCTCATATTTACATTCCAAGTTCTTGCATCTCATATTTACTTTCCTATGTCATCACTAAAACTCTAAAGATTAAAGAAAAGAATTTGCATTATCACGTTTAAGTTTCAAGCTTTGCATCTTGTAACATCCTAATTCTTAACCCAATACTCTAGAACATATTTAGGTTAACCATTAGTCTATTACGTCATAGTTTCTCTTTTACTTTGAAATACTTAGAAAGAAAATACAAGTAAATTTTTTTTTGAATTATAAAAGCAAAGTGAGAGCCGCTCAACACGGTGAATAATGAAGCACATAATAGATAAACACAAACTCACATAAACATCTCGTGAATATCCGATCAACCATGATAAAACAAACTGCATATATATATATCATATGCCCACTCATGAGAAATGGGACTTAGTTGGGTACAACATGGAACGAATACAGCTAAAATGAAGGTACAATAGAAAAGAAAATACTACAGAAAGTGAAAAGGGAAACTCCCCTACCCAGGTGCATCTAAAATGGATATCCTCCAAACAAGAGAAGGTTTATCCTCTTCTACGTAGTGTGTGCACTATCTCTACCCGCGAGCCTATACTACTAGGATCCCGGAAAGGGTAGGACGTATCCTATCCAAGGACGAAGGGCATGGGCATGCTCAAAAACTTAATCGTCATCATTGTATGGTGATGTTGGGGAGAAGCAATGCGTATGCACAAGATGAGTGAATGGTCGTCCATCCACCATGAAGACATGAACAGTGCATCGACCCTCAAAATGGTATGACCCATGCTCCGGATCATGGTGCGTTTCCCACGTCAAGGGATCCACAAAAATCACGGATGTCGCCATCTGAAGATGTGATAGAAAGAAGAGATAAAGGGAGTGAGAATCTTATTAAAGAATCTCAGTAGGGTAACCTTCTAGCTAGGTCTCATCATCTACGTCCTCAGGAACCTTGGGTTTAGTATATAAAATAAGTGAGCATGCATCGAGTTCACTTTTAAGTTTCAAAACATAGTTAGCCAAGGTCGGCCTATTTTAGAATGAGTCTTGATGTTATGGATGCAACATCATAAGGCATGAGTGCATGAAGGTGCATCAAACAGAAATCAATTAAACATCATAGAGAAAGCAACATCATGAAGGTGGCATAAAGTGGCATATACTTCTCATGTAAAACATTTCTCTTTTTCTATAACTGTGTGACATTCAAGCATCGTACTGTAATAGAACGTGTCACATCTCTAGGTTATGAGCTCATACCTTAACTAGTCATCACTAGTTCTTACTTATCATGTGATAAGAGAAATCTCAATAATAATAATAATCATAATAGAACACGTCGCACCGGCATCGAGTACATGGTGAATATTGTCCTCTTTGGGGCGTTATGTATCGCCGTCCCCCTCAAGGATTTGTTTATGAGGCATTACGTATTGCCGTCCCCCAGAACACGTTTTCCCTAGTACTATGTCACGTTCAAAGTCTCATATATTCTTGAAAACTTTCCAAGTCCCCCAAATTTGGCGAAAATCCGACAGCATAACGGATGTAACCCGAATTTTCCCAAATTTGGTTTATACCACAATTTTATAAAGCATGCATAGCCACTCAAACATCAAATCATAAGACAACAAGCCATTCTCATAATCAGGCATGCATATTCATGAAGTCATAAAGCTCATAAAGTTTTGGGCTTATGATGTCTTATGCTTTGACCCTTACGGATCTTAAACTTGAGATATAATTATTCTAACACCTGTTATAAACCTTTTATGCACCTATGAGTTCACAACGAATTATCCTCATTAATATTTATGCTTAGGAGCAAAACCAAACAGCTCCATACAAATTTGACAAATTATAAATCTTGCGGTTACGGGGTTTTAGAAACTACGTTCTAGACCCTTTCTTGGTTTCGTCTTCGTCTAAGGCGCTATAAATTAAATCTAAACCAATTATGAGGTATTCCTAAGCCTTTGAACTAATTATAAATCATTTTCACTACATTATAAGGGTGCTGTACAGAATCAGAAAATTAAATGTTCTAAGAGTTCTAGAATTGCATTTTTACGGTTTTCTAGTTACTAGTTTCTCTATAGGTGCTAGAATTCAATCCTACTTCAAATGTAACCAAATTTTTCATGATTAATCAATCCTAAACTGATTGTTATCATACTAAAACAGTTTGGGCATTGATTAGGATTAAAGGGATTAAACTCATGTTAAATTCCAACATTACGGTTTTTCTATGAAGCTAGTTTCTCTCCTATCATGCATAGAAGTGTTCCTACCTCATCATATAAAATTTCCACACATTCTAACACATCACAACATCATCATACAGTGGCAAACTCATCATGGCAGAACCGAAATGTCAAGCCCCAAAAAGATACACAATTTGACTTTTCTAAAGCATATAAGTTGCTAGTTTCTCTTGGAACCAATTTAGGACTTCTAAGACTCTTTGTAAACCATTTTATTTTATCAAAGGGGCTAAAAACAACCTTAGGTCAGTAACCAACTTAATTCCTCCTTAAAAGAGGAGTAAATTCATAAATCTTGTTTGTCTTAACTTCATAAAATTTATGAGGCTTTAAAGAAAATCTTAAAACTTAGATTGTTGGCCCTTGTAGCTAGATGAAACTCATTCCAAATTCATCATCACTACATGACCAAAATTATGCATTCAAAGAATGTTTCCATATTAAACTTTAACTTGAGATAAAATGGGCAAGTCTTTGAGCTCTAAGGTCTTTAAGTGATGACAAAATGTAAATATGCTATGCGCTTCATTTTTTTCTTTCATTATAAAGTAAAGTGAGAACTTTAAAGTAAATATGCAAGACTTGAAATATAAATATGCAAGGCTTGAAATAAATATGCAAGACTTGAAATTTAAATATGCAAGTTCAATTCTTTATTTTAGTGCTCTAGGCCCAGCAACAATCGACTTTAAGGCCAAAATAGAAAGGCTTCGAGATTAATTAGGTGATATACAAGCTCATGTTTTAGATCTTTACATTCTTTGGTGATGAAAAGAAAATATGCTAGACAAGAACTTAAATATGAGATGCATTCCATTTCTTATCTTTTAACTTTAAGTGGTAGCTTGGAAAATAAATATGAATGCAAGGCTCAAGTAAATATGCAATGCATAAGCTTGGATATAAATATGAATGCGAGTTCATTTTATTTCTTATTAGAGCTCATCCAAGACTTTAGAAGAACTTAAATCTCAACCCAAACTTATCACAATAAGCTAGAGTGAACCTCAAAGGTTCTTTAGAACACAAAGTTTCTTTTCTTGAAATGAAGTCGTAAATAACATTTTTACTAAAACTCAAGCTCTAGAGGCCTCATTGTGATGAACATATAGTCATCATCTAGAAGCTCTCATCATCAAGCCATTATGAGTCTCATTGGCCAACATGGCCGAAAATTTGGAGAAAGAAAAGGAAAAGGAACCGAAACTATAGGCTAGGAAAAGAACCATTTGAAACATTTGGGACCATGATCTTGATGATGTATTAACACCAACATCATGAGCCCTTGCTATTGAGTTCACTTACTCATTTTAAAACAACATCAAGTTAAGCTCTTTAGGACCACAAGAAAAGAAGCTAAAGGCATGGTTTCCTCAAGAACTAAGATCAAGCTTTAGAGGTTGCTTAAGTGATGAACATCATTATGCAATCCCCATCATCAAGCCCTCATTTCCAAGTCCTTTAAAGGCCTTGGCCGAAAATGAGAAAAAGAAAGAGAAGAAGAAGAAGTTCTAAAAGATTCAAGAGAAACCATCAAGTAAATAACTAAATAAAGACTTAAAATGAAAGAAACACTTGAAATAAAATCCCTACCTAGTGGGATGAAGTTGAAGAAGATGAAGAAGAAGAAGAAGTTGAAGAAGAGGAACTCTTGAAACTTGAGAGAAAAAGAAAGCCTTTGGGTGCTCTAGAAAACTAAAACTTGCCAAGTGACTAAAGGTGTCTCAAGTTTACTCATATATGCTATTTCTAGAGAACCAAAACATGGAGAGGTAAGTGGAGGGAAGGGTGGCTGAAATATTGAGGGAAAAAGGAGGGAAAATATCTCATGGTTGTGTCATTTCAAGGTGAGGTTGTAGGCATGGGTTTAGGCATAGTTCTTTGAGTGTATGAGTGAAGAAACTTGTGAGGTATAGGATATGAGGTGGCGCCACTTATAGGGGAATCCAAGGGGAGGAAATTGTTTTATTAATTGTGGATTAGTGATGTGTTTAGGTGTATTTTTGGATTAGGAGTTTATAGTAAAATGTGTAAGTGAAAGGATAGATAATTAAGGCTATGTAGGTTATGATTAGTGGGCATTCTAGCCTTTTAGAAGAGTCTATCTCTATTAATCCTAGGCCTTCAACTACATCCTAGGCTTCCTTTTGAGGTGTAGAGGATGAATAGTGAAAATACTATTCAAGATTCTATGTTCTAGAAGCTTTGAGTTCTTTAAAAGAAAAAGGGATTTTGAGTTTAATCTAAGCAATATTAGGTTCTAATTAATTTTAATGACTTATTTTGACTCTAGATTAATTATGGAAATTAATTAACCTTCGATTAGAGCCTAATATTGCTTAGGTTTGCTCAATTACATCACTAGGCTCGAAAATACTATTCCAGGGGCAAAATCGTGATTTTGCGCTAAAACTGTCCGGGACCACTGGAACTTAAATAGACACTTTTAAACACTTGAAAACATTTTTTTGAACCTTCGGGGAAAGTTTCGGGCTCAACGGCACCTTTATCCACATAAAAACGCTATAGGGGTATTTTGGTCATTTTGACCCGAAACTGTAGAAAATGAGGTTTTCGCCTCCGAAACCGCTCAAGGCCATCTAATCCCCTTCAAACATTGAGTTAACCCTTCGAGGACTGCCAGGCCGGCCATCCTCGAATTCCGGGCATAAAATGACCTCAGGGGCATTTTGGTCATTTTCCTCTCATGCAGAAAAATCGGGGTGTTACACATCTTATGTTTATGTTTCAAGTTATCACCTAAGGACTCAAAGATTAAAACAAGACTTGCATTATTACCTAATTAATTCTCAAAGCCTTCCTATTTTGGCCTTAAAGTCGATTGTTGCTGGGCCTAGAGCGCTAAAATAAAGAAATGAACTTGCATTGCATATTTAAATTTCAAGTCTTGCATATTTATTTCAAGCCTTGCATATTTATATTTCAAGTCTTGCATATTTACTTTAAAGTTCTCATTTTACTCTATAATGAAAGATAAAAATGAAGCGCATAGCATATTTACATTTTGTCATCACTTAAAGACCTTAGAGCTCAAAGACTTGCCCATTTTATCTCAAGTTAAAGTTTGATATGGAAGCATTCTTTGAATGCATAATTTCGGTCATGTGGTGATGATGAACTTGGAATAAGTTTCATCTAGCTACAAGGGCCAACAATCTAAGTTTTAAGATTTTCCTTAAGCCTCATGAATTTTATGAAGTTAAGACCAACAAGATTTATGAATTTAATCCTCTTTTAAGGAGGAATTAAGTTGGTTACTGACCTAAGGTTGTTTTTAGCCTCTTTGATAAAATAAAATGGTTTGCAAAGAGTCTTAGAAGTCCTAAATTGATTCCAAGAGAAACTAGCAACTTATATGCTTTAGAAAAGTCAAATTGTGTATCTTTTTGGGACTTGACATTTTGGTTCTGCCATGATGAGTTTACTACTGTATGATAATGTTATGATGTGTTAGAATGTGTGAAAATTATATGATGAGGTAGGAACACTTCTATGCATAATAGGAGAGAAACTAGCTTCAGAGAAAAACCGTAAAGTTGGAATTTAACATGGGTTTAATCCCTTTAATCTTAATCAATGCCCAAACTGTTTTAGTATGATAACAATCAATTTAGGATTGATTAATCATGAAAAATTTGGTTACATTTGAAGTAGGATTGAATTTTAGCACCTATAGAGAAACTAGTAACTAGAAAACCGTAAAAATGCAATTCTAGAACTCTTAAAACATTTAATTTTCTGATTCTATACAGCACCCTTATAATGTAGTGAAAATGATTTATAATTAGTTCAAAGGCTTAGGAATACCTCATAAATGGTTTAGATTTAATTTATAGCGCCTTAGGCGAAGACGGAACCGAGAAAGGGTCTAAAACGTATATTCTAGCATCCCGTAATCATAGATATATAATTCTGCCATTGGAGTAAGGTGCTGCCCAGGTTTATTAAAGAACGTGGGTGATAGTAAGATTTATCCCTAGGTGCATAAGAGGTCGGTAAGGAATGATAGAATAATTACATCTCAAGTTTAAGGCCCATAAGGGTCAAAGCAGAAGATACTGTAGAATCAAGAGCATAATGAGTTTCAATTTTATATGTGGATGTATGTTTTATTTGAGAATGATTATGTAAACGTATGAAATTATGATTGAGGATACATGTTCTAATTGTTTATATGGCATAAAGCAAATTTGGAAGAAATTCGGTATACCGCTATTATGCTGCCGAATTTCTGACAAATTTGGGGACTTAGAAAGTTTTTGAAAAACCCATGAGATTTTCTTAAAAAGAGATGAGGTACTAAGATGTGTTCTTGGATGACACCGGTTTGGCCGAGCACCTCCAAAGAACTCATGTGACATCGATACCAAGATATATTCTTGGGTGACACCGGTTTAGCCGAGCACCACCAAGAAATGCCCCCTAGCCTGTACTAGATAGTCGGGATTATGATTATGATACACTTATCGGGATTGATAAGTAAGAACTAGTAACGACTAGTTAGGTATGAGCTCATAACCTAGAGATGTGATACACTCTAGGTGACACCGGTTCGGCCGAGCACCCCCAGAGCGAATGTCTTTTTAGGGTGGTCCCATAAGAAAGTGAAGTATGATGATTATGTCACAAAGTTTATCCAACAGGAGATTTTACTTGCCACTTTATGCCACCATGATGATGTTTCATGAAGTTATGATTGATATCCTTGCATTAGATAGCACCATGCATACATTCTTTACTATGTTGCATCCATGACATTAAGAATCATTCTAAAATAAATGGACCTTGGCCAACTATGTTTTGAAGCTTAAAAATGAACTTGGTACATGCTTACTTATTTCATACACTAAACCCAAGGTTCCTGAGGGTAGCGAGGAGACGGTCACACAATCGAGGTTGGCTCAGAGGCAGTCCATGCATCCCCGTCGAGGAGCTCACGTCCAGCCACAGCGAGTGCCCACTCAGGATGAGCTTCGTCCGTGGAACGGCTATATCCCGCCCTATCCGAACCACTAGTGGTAGAGGTGCTCGAGGAGTGATAGTCTACACACCACACGTAGATTAGGGTAGCCTTCTTTTGTTCAGAAATGTTACCTATTTTAGGTGCACTAGGGTGTGGGTGTCTCCCTTTTTATGTTTCCATGTATTTCCATTTTCAATTGTATTCACTTGATGTTGTACTAAACTAAGTCCCACTCTTGAGTGGGCATATTATATATCTATGTATGCAGTTGTTTTATGACATGCTTTATGATCGGATGTAATGACGTGTTTATTTGGATTCGTGATTTATTGCCTTATGCTTCATAGTTCGTTTCATTGCTTGTCACGATGCACGGCTCTCACTTTGCTTTTACAATTCAAAAAAAAATTTACCTGTATTTTCCGCTAAGTATTTTAAAATAAAGAGGAAACGATGACGTAACAGACTAATGGTTAACCTAAATATGTTCTAGAGTATTGGGTGAAAAATTAGGATGTTACACCTACCTCATCATATATCATTTTCACACATTCTAACACATCAAAACATCATCATACAGCATCAAGGTCAGAACTAAATTGTTCAAGTCCAAAAAGACACATAATTTGACATTTCTAAAACGTCTAAGTTGCTAGTTTCCCTTGAAATCATTTTAGGACTTCTAAAACTTTTTGCAAACTATTTTATTTTATCAAGAGGCTAAAAATAACCTTAGGTCAGTAACCAATTTAATACTTCTTTAGAAGAGGAGTAAAATCATGAATTTTGTTGGTCATAACTTTATAAAACTCATCTAGGTTAAAGAAAATCCTTGAACATAGGTTATTGGCCCTTGTAACTAGATGGAACTTATTCCAAGCTCATCATTATTACTTGGCCGAAATTATAAATTCAAAGAATGCTTCCATATTAAACTTTAACTTGAGATAAAATGGGCAAGTCTTTGAGCTCTGAGGTCTTTAAGTGATGACATAATCTAAACATGCTATGCACTTCATTTTTATTCTTCATTACAAAGTAAAGTGAGAACTTTAAAGTAAATATGTAAGACTTGGAAATAAATATGCAAGGCTTGAAATTTAAATACACAAGACTTGAAAGTAAATATGCAAGGCTTGGAATTTAAATATGCAAGGCTTGAAATAAATATGCCATGCAAGTTCATTTCTTTATTTTAGTGCTCTAGGCCCGGAAACAATCGACTTTAAGGCCGAAATAGAAATGCTTTGAGAATTAATTAGGTGATAATGCAAGCTCTCATTTTAAATCTTTATGTTCTTTAGTGATGAAAAGTAAATATGCTATGCATAAGCTTGAATATAAATATGAATGTGAGTTTATTTCATTTCTTATTAGAGCTCCTACAAGACTTTTAGAGAAACTTTAACCTTAACTCAAACTCATCATGACAAGGTAAAGTGTAACGCTTCGATTTTCTGTCTAAGTGGAAAATGACCAAAATACCCCTGAGGTCATTTTCGGCCCGGAATTCGAGGATGGCCGACCCGACAGTCCTCGAAAGGCCAACTCAATGTTTGAAGGGGATTGAATGACCCTTGAGTGGTCCCAGAGGCAAAAGTCTCATTTTCTGCAGTTTCGGGTCAAAACGATCAAAATACCCCTATAGCATTTTTATGCGGGTAAAGGTGCCGTTTGAGCCCAAAACTTTCCCCAGAGGTTTAAAACCATGTTTTTACATGTTTCAAAACATCTGTTTGAGTCCCGGTGGTCCCGGGCAGTTTTAGTGCAAAATTACAATTTTGCCCCTAGAATAGTATTTTTGAGCTTAATGATGTAATTAAGCAAACCTAAGCAATATTAGGCTCTAATCGAAGATTAATTAATTTCCATAATTAATCTAGAGTCAAAATAAATTATTAAAATTAATTAGAACCTAAGATTGCTTAGATTAGATTTAAATCTCTTTTCTAAAACTCAAGATTTCACTCTTGGAATCTTGAATAGTGTTTTCTCTCTCCAATTCCTTAAATCAAGGAATTGTGTCTAGAATTGCTTATACACTAAAATGAATTTATAACTCACTAATGATGCAAGAACACTCCTTAATTATGTCTTGACAACCTTGATTACCCCTTTTCTCACCTAAACACTTTCTTTCAAATTCCTAATCTTAATCCTAATCAAAGATACATCTAAACACAACTCTAAACCACAATTAAAATGCAAGAAATCCTCCCCCCATGGCTGATGCACATTCGGCCATCTCTCTCCCTTTTACATCACATGTTGAATTGTTTCTCACTCAAAGAACCATGCTTGAGCCACACCTTGAACCATACCTCACCATACTTTGAACCATACCTCACCATGCCTCAAGACCACATTATCTCACCTCATGGAACTCATGGGCTGCCCATGAGGCTGATGGCCGAAGCCTTCCCTCCTCCTTGCACCTTTCATTTGTTTCATTTCTCTATAAATAGCTTGCTTGGGTGAACTTGCATCATTTTGTGTTCATTTGCTAAGTGTAAATTTTCAAAAAGCACTTCAAGTTTCCTTTTTCTCTCAAGTTCAAGTCTTCAAGTTCTTCAAGTTCTTCATCCTCTTTTCTCATCCCAATCTTCAAACCACTAGGTAGGGATTTTTCTTTCAAGAGTTTCTTTCATTTAAAGTTCTTAATCTCTTTATGTGTTCATAGTTTCTCTTGAATCTTTTTAGAACTTCTTTTCTTCTTCTTCTCCTCTTTGTTTTCGGCCATGAGGCTTGAGGATCAAAGGAATGAGAGCTTGATGATGAGGTTTCATGATGATGTTCATCACTTGAACAATCTCTAAAGCTTGATCTTTGTTCTTGAGTTAAAGATGTTTTTAGTTTTTCTTCTTGAATCCTTGAAAACCTTTCACTTTGAGGATGTTTTAAAATGGTTAGATGAACTCCATGATGAGGATTCATGATGTTGGTGTTAATGCATCATCAAGATCATGATCTCTAGAGTTTCAAATGTTTCTTTTCTTCTCAAATGACTCGGTTCCTTTTTCCTTTTCTTTCTCCAAGTTTTCGACCATATTGGCCAATGAGGTTCACAATGGCTTAATGATGAGAGCTTCTAGATGATGACTATGTGTTCATCACAATGAGGCCTCTAGAGCTTGAGTTTTAATAAAAATGTTATTTATGTTTACATTCCAAGAAAAGAAACTTTGTGTTTTTGAAGAACCCTTGAGGTTCACTGTTGTCTTTACTTTTTCTTGTCATGATAAGTTTGGGTTGAGGTTTAAGTTCCTTCAAAAGTCTTGTATGAGCTCTAATAAGAAATAAATGGACTAGCATTCATATTTATATTCAAGCTTATGCATTACATATTTATTTTCAGCTCTACATTCATATTTAATTTCCAAGTCATCGCTTAAAGTTAAAGGATAAAGAATGGATTGCATCTCATATTTATATTCTTGTCTAGCATATTTACTTTTCATCACTAAAGGACATAAAGATTTAAAATGAGAATTGCACCATCACCTAACTAAATCTCAAAGCCTTTCTATTTCGGCCTTAAAGTCGATTGTTGTTGGGCCTAGAGCACTAAAATAAAGAAATGAACTTGCATATCTATATTTTAAAGTTTTGCATATTTATATTTCAAGTCTTGCATATTTAATTCAAGCTTTACATATTTACAATTCAAGTCCTGCATATTTATTTTAAGCTTACACTTTATTTTGTAATGAAGAATAAAAATAAAGTGCATAGCATGTTTAAATTATGTCATCACTTAAAGACCTTAGAGCTCAAGAACTTGCCCATTTTATCTCAAGTTAAAGTTTAATGTGGGAGCATTCTTTGAATGCATGATTTTGGCCTTGTAGTGATGATGAACTTGGAATGAGTTTCATCTAGCTTCAAGGACCAATAAGTCAAGTTTTAAGAATCCTTTTAAATCTTATGAATTTGTTCGAGTTTAAGACCAACAAGGTTCTATGAATTTAACTCTCTTTAAGGAGGGATCAAGTGGTCATCGACCTAAGGATGTTTTAGCCTCTTTTACAAAATAAATTGGTTTGCAAAAGAGTTTTAAAGGTTCTAAATTGGTTCCAAGAGAAACTAGCACTTTATATGTCTTAGAAACATCAAGTTATGCACCTTCTTGGGGACTTGGTGTTTCAGCCTTATCATGATGAGTTTGTTGTTGTGTGATGATGTTTTGATGTGTTATAATGTGTGGAGATTATGTATGATGAGGTAGGAACAATTCTATGCATGTTAAGGGAGAAACTAGCTTTCTAGGAAAAATCGTAAAGTCAAGATTTAGCATAGTTTTAATCCATTTTACCTTTGGACACTGCCCAAACTGTTTCAATGGGAATATAATCAGATTAGGATTGTTTAATCATGAAAAATTTGGTTACAATTGAAGTAGGATTGAATTTTAGCACCTATAGAGAAACTAGTAATTAGAAAACCGTAAAACCGTAATTCTAGAACTCTTAGAACATTTAATTCTTAGAATCTGTCCAGAAACCTTATAATGAAGAGAACATGGCTTATAATTAGTTCTTAGACATAGGAGTGCCTCATAATTGGTTTAAGTCGAACTTATAGCGCCTTAGGCGAAGACAGAACCAAGAAAGGGTCTAAAACGTAAATTCTAGAACCCCGTAATTTTGAGTTTATGATGCTGCCTCTAAGGAATGTTGTTGTTCAGATTTAATAGAGAGCATAAATAATAATGAGATCTATTAGAAGAGAACCCTTAGGTGCATAAAAGGTTGATAGAAGATGATAGGTTAACTACATCACAAGTATAAGGCCCGTAAGGGTCAGAGCATATGATACCGTAGGACCAAGTGTATAACGAATCTTTAATGTTGCTTGTGAAAGTATGAAGATGATTATGTGAATGCATGAAATTATGATGAATGATGCATGTTTGATTGACTCATGTGGCATAAAGAAGAATTTGGAAGAAATTCGGCATGCTGCAGTTATGCCGCCGAATTTCTGACAAATTCGAGGACTCAGAAAGTTTTTGAAAACCTATGAGATTTTTATGAGGTACTAAGATGAGTTCTCGGATGACACCGGTTCGGCCGAGCACCTCCAGAGAACTCATGTGACATCGGTACCAAGATGAATTCTTGGGTGACACCGGTTCGGCCGAGCACCCCCAAGAAATGCCCCCTAGCCCATACTGGATAAGTCGGGATTATGTTTATGATTATGTTACGCTTATCGAGATTGATAAGTAAGAACTAGTGACGACTAGTTAAGGTTTGAGCTCATAACCTAGAGATGTGACACATTCTGGGTGACACCGGTTCGGCCGAGCACCCCTAGAGCGTTTGTCTTTTAGGGTGGCCTATGAGGAAGTTATGATGATTATGTCACAAAGAGAATTTAATTGCCACTTTATGCCACTATTATGATGTTCTTAAAGATATGATGATTATTCTTGCATTAAGTAGAGCCATGCATACATTCTTTAATATGATTGCATTCATGTCATTAAGATTCATGCTAAAATGAACGGACCTTGGCTAATTATGTTTAGAACCTAAAAATAGATATTTATGCATGCTCACTTATTTTCTATAACTAAACCCAAGGTTCCTGAGGACGTAGATGATGACACCTAGGTAGTAGGAGGCCCTACTGAGATTCTTTAGCAAGATTCTTACTCCCTTTATCTCTTTCTTTCCGTCACATCTTCAGATGGCGACGTTCGTGGTTTTCGTGGACACCCCGACGTGGGAGGTGCACTATGACCCGAATCACGGGTCATATCATTTTGAGGGACAGTGCACGATGCGAGTTTTCATGTTTGTAGGACGTCCCTTCGCTCACCTCATGCATACCCATCGCTTTTCCCCAACAGCACCCTACGGCGACGATGAACGAGTTTTAGAGCGCGCGCGTACGCATAACGAGAGAGTGATCCGCATGCACACCGCTGCCTCAGCCATGCGTGACTATCCCGATTACGTGTCCCGGACCTACTTCTCGGAGATCGACCGGTCCGAGGACCCACCTACCCATGCATATAGCGAGAGCTCCGCCCCCACTCCACCACTGATGAGGGAGGGCAGTGAGGATACCGTGACTCAGCCACGGCTTGCACGACGACCGTAGATGTGGCCACATCGCGGGGGTCAATCTCGATCCCCGTTCCGCCTCTTTACACCAGAGGAGTTCGCCCAGTTTTCCGGATATGTGCCTCGCTCGCGAGATGGACATCAGTAGGAGGTGACGTACGACCGATGGAGCACCCGGGTAGAGCACATACAACTTAGATGAGGATGGACCTCCTTTTGTTTAGAGGTTATCCCTCTAGTTGCACTTGGGTAGGGGAGTTGCTTTTACGTTTCCGTAGTATTTTCCTTTGTATTTTCTTTTAGTTGTATCTGTTTATGATGTATCAAACTAAGCCCCACTCTACACAAGTGGGCATATCATATATTATATAAATATGCAGTTCAATGTTATTATGATGTGCCTTTATTTGCTTATGTCATGTTGCTATGTGATGCTTGCTTTATTACCTTTCGCGCATTATTTATTAACGTGTTGCGCAGTTCTCACTTTGGTTTTATAATTCAAAAAAAATTTACCAGTATTTCTGCTAAATATTTTAAAGTAATAAGGAATCTATGACGTAATAGACTAATGATTAACCTAATTATGTTCTAGAGTATTGGGTTAAAAATTAGGATGTTACATAAAGTGAGGTCGAGAGTTCTTAGAACTCAAGATAACATTCCTTGAAAATATAACCATAAATGAACTTTATAACACCTTTATGAAAACTCACGCTTTAGAGATTTCTTTGTGGTGAACACAAAGTCACCAACTAGAACTCTCATCATCAAGCTATCTTGTTGGACCACCCAAGTTGGTTGGCCGAAATTTTAGAGAAAAAGGAAAGGAAAGAAACCGAAACTTAAGAGCAAGGAAGAACTATTTTGAAACTCTAGAGACCATGATCTTGATGATGTATTAACACCAACATCATGAGTCCTCATCATTGAGTTCATGTAACCATTTTAAAACATCATCAAAGTTAAAGATTTCAAGGTTCAAGAAAGAAAGAACTATAAACATTTTTAACTCAAAAACAAAGATCAAGCTTTAGAGGTTTGTTCAAGTGATGAACATCATCTTGAAACCCTCATCATCAAGCTCTCATTCCTTTGTTTTCAAAGGCTCATGGCCAAAAATGAAGAAGGAGGAGGAGAAGAAAAGAAGTTCCAAAAAGATTCAAGAGAAACTATAAACACATAACTAGATTAAGAACTTAAATGAAAGAAACTCTTGAAAGAAAATCCCTACCAAGTGATTGGAGGTTGGGATGAGAGAAGAGGATGAAGAACTTGGACACTTGAACTTTGAGAGAAAAGAGCAAATGAACCCAAAATGATGCAAGTTCACCCAAACATGCTATTTATAGAGAAATGAAACAAAATGAGAGGTGTAAATGGGAGAGAGAGCTTCGGCCATTTACAGCACAAGGAGGAGAAAATATCTTCTCCAAGGTATGGTTCAAAGCATGGTGGAAGGCATGGCTAGGTGTTCAAGTATAGGTGCAAGTATGGGTCAAGCATGGTTTTTTGAGTGAGAAACAAATCAACATGTGATGCAAATGGGGGAGGGGTGGCTGAAACTTGCATCAGCCATGGGGGCGGGGGGATTTCTTGCATTTTAATTGTGGTTTAGAGTTGTGCTTAGGTGTATCTTTGATTAGGAATTTGTAAGAAAATGTTTAGGTGAGAAAATGGGTAATGAAGGTTGTCAAGACATGTTCAAGGAGTGGTCTTGCATCATTAGTGAGTTATAAATTCATTTTAGTTCAAAAACAACTCTAGACACAATTCCATAATTTAAGGAATTGGAGAGAGAAAATACTATTCAAGATTCCAAAATTGGAATCTTGAGTTTTAAAAAGAGATTTAAGTTTAATCTAAGCAATTTTAGGTTCTAATTAATTTTAATAGCTTATTTTGACTCTAGATTAATTATGAAAATTAATCAATTTTGGATTAGAGCCTAATATTGCTTAGGTTTGCTTAATTATGTCATTAAGCTCAAAAACAGTATTCCAAGGACAAAATCATAATTTTGTACTAAAACTGCCCGGGACCACCGGAACTTAAACAGACACTTTTAAACATGTAAAAACATTGTTTTAAACCTTCGGGGAAAGTTTCGGGCTCAAACAGCACCTTTACCCGCATAAAAACGCTATAGGGGTATTTTGGTCATTTTGACCTGAAACTGCAGAAAATGAGACTTTCACCTCCAAAACCATTCAGAGGCCATCCAATCCCCTTCAAACATTGAGTTGGCCCTTCGAGGACTGTTGGACCGGCCATCCTCGAATTCTGGGCAGAAAATGACCTTAGGGGCATTTTGGTCATTTTCCTCTCAAACAGAAAAATCAGAGCGTTACAACCAAAATGCCCCTGCGGCTAATTAATACAAAATTAATTACCGATTGGGCTCGGACATCACTCAAAAGTTTGGAATGTTGTTTTTAAGGAATATAGGATGTCGGTATAAATCCAGGTGGCCCCGAGAAGTTTTATAGAAAATTACCATTTTGCTCTTGAATTAAGCACTTAAGGAGCTTAATTGTGTGATTAAGGAAACATAGGTAATATTAGACTCTAATTAAAGATTAATTAATTTTAATTATTAATCTTGAGACAATTATTAATTGAGGTTGATTAAAGCTTAAGATTGCTTAGAGAAAGCTAAATCCCTTTCTAAAATCAAAGTGGTCTTAAGACATCAAAAAGTCAAAAAGGTGAATAGTATTCATTCCCTAATTTAAAGAAATGTGTTGGCATTTGAAATTCAAATTAATTGAGTTTAATTCAAACTAAATGAACTTACCTCCTCTAAATATTTATAACCACTCTTTAATCATGGTCTTGAAATACCTAAATGCTTAATTATCTATCTAAACACGTAATTACCTATTTCTAACTATTTTCCTAATTAAATCTACCTCTAATACACATCCTAACCTCTATTAAGAAGGAACTTGCCCCCCAAATTCCTCCAAGGAAGCCACGGCCTCTTCCCCCCATTTTCTTCCTCACATGTTAAAATTTCTCTATAAATACAACCTCAAGGCAAGCCACAAATACCATTTACTCATTTCTTGCAAACTTGAGTTCAAGAATTCTCTCAAGCTCTCTAAGCTTTTCTTCTTCCTTTTCCTTCAAAGAAACCACTATCCACCACCACAAGAACTACCCTCCACCACCACCTATCAACTCCAAACCACCATAACTCCACCTTAGATCAAGGTCTTTGTACAAGAGGAACAACCTTGGTAGGGATTTTCATTTGAGTTCTTTCTCTTTTTCCTTGCCATTTTCAGTTTTAAGCTTCCTCTCCCTTTTTATTTATTCTTTTATTTGGTTATTGTTGGATGTTTTAAAAAAAAAACATGGCTTGATGATGAGGATCTTTGATGTTGGTTGCATTACCATCATTTATTTGACCTTTAAAGCCCAAGGTTTTGCTTCTCTTTGTTTTGATTTCAAAGAATGAGATATGGATGAAATGTTTGTGGTTCCTTTGAAATGTTTTCCTTTTTGGATATTCAAGGCCAAAGCTTTGGTATTGTGGGTTTCGATGTTGGTTATGTTATCACTAAATGATTTTCTAAAAGTTCAAGACTTACCCCTTTTAACCTTAAAGTTGAGCGGTGTTTTAGAGTGGTTACTCTAAATAAGAATTTTGGGCATTAAAGTTAAAGAAATGGAAATGCCATCATATTTATTTTCCAAAGTTGTCAACCAAGCCTTAAAGGTTAATAATGAGCTTGCATTTTCATAAGTATGTTCATCACTTAATTATCTTAAGTTCAAGGCTTACCCTTTTCAACCTTAAAGTTGATCGGTGTTTTAGAGTGGGTACTCTAAATAGGAGTCTTGGGCATTAAAACTAGAAAAATGACCTTGTTGATGATGAATCTTGAATTTCATAATGTGTAAAGGAGTTTTGAAAGATCAAAGAACTCAAAAGAAGTGAAATGAGAGTTTAATCCTAAGGAAATGTTGGCTTTATGTTTTGGAATAATAAAGGTGTAACACCCTAATATTTAACTCAACACGCCTAGGACGCGTTTAAGTTAATTATTAGTTATTACTCTTTTGCTCCAGATTTAAATCAACTTCTTTAAAATACTTTAGTGAAAATATGAGTAAATCTTTTTTTGAACTTAAATACCAAAATGTGAGCCGCACATCCTAAGTATCTAACATCGTTCACCTTTTCTGCATAAGAGAAGTGTTAGAAACAAATGACAAGTAAACACATAATACAATCATGGCATAACATAACTCAAATAATAATATCATATCAATAAGTGTGTCATAATAATGATGTCCTATAAACGTAAGGACATACATATCCATAAATAGAAATACAAACTGATAAATAAGATGCAATCACTCTAAAGGCACATATCCAATGAGAAACTATCTTCGTTAAATCTCTTGTTCTATAGCAAAGCTCCCACGACCATTACTCAAAGCCACGAACTACTTCATCATGCTTGTCTAGAGACGACACGGAAAAGAAAAGGGATGAGAAACTTATACAAGAGTCTCAGTAGGGCTTCCCGACTTTAACACAAGTGTCATCGTCATCGTCCCCAGGAACCTCGGGTTTAATTATGAAAATGGTGAACATATATATATAAGGTTCATTTATTAAGTTCTAAATATCATTAGCCGAGGCCTGTATCTTTTAGCATGAATCTTAATGTCATGAATGCAACATATTAGTCATGGATGCATGTCAATTTCATATACATAATATCATAAAATCCATAAAGCGATGCATATAATATAAAGAACATCATGATCATTATTCTTACAGGTGACTTAAACTTCTTCATTCTCTTTTCCTTGGGGGCCGCCCTATAATTCTCTCTTTTCTCGAAAGTTCTAGGTTATGAGCTCATACCTCACTAGTCGTCACTAGCATATTCTTATTCCTTTTGATAAGATAAATTCCCGACTCTTAAGGTACGGGATAGGGGGCATTAGGATCACCTTTCATAACCTTTAATTCGGGGAGTCCAAAGGATCACTTCCTATTCGGATCACCTCTCATAACCTTTAATTCGGGGAGTCTAGAGGATCATTTCCATGTGTCTTATGTCACCTTTAATCTTGGCATGTTATATGGAGATGTAAACATGAATATCACAATTATAACTCATTGATTCATTATTTCATGTGCATATCAATGAATCAAACATAATTATAACATGCCATAATGTAAATCGCATAAACATGCATCATATGTCATTGCAAATATCCATAAGCCATATAAATTTCAGCACATCAACTCATTCTTCACAACACATCATTCACATTCATCTCATCATATTGTCAATATTTACGTTTAAGCCCCAAAGGGTCAAATCACAATTTCTCAAAGATTACGGGTCAAAACATAATTACCCCTTTTTAACATCTACTAATAAATTAAAGATCTCTGACATTAACCAATACAATTCAAGAGGCATATAACTATTAGAAACCATCAAAACTCATCATAAAAACCTTTTAGGGCCATAGACTAAATTTAACACATTATAGGGGTCAAAGTATAAAGTTACTTATTTTGACACTTATCAAAAACCAATACTTGTAACTTTTTCTAAGCATTATAAATAGTATTTTGAACACATAATAACATCAGATATTATTACTAACCCTAATTAAAATCCTTTCATCAAAATTACATAATTGATAGTTTAGAAACACAACTTTCTACATTTTACAAAATGGTCAAAACTAACACTTATAATTATCCTTTTCAACCTCTAAGATACCAAAAACAATTTTTACATCTAATACTAATAATTCTAAGGTATATAAAACATATGATCAGTATCTAATCAGTGAGGAATTAATTCAGAAAATTCATTGTCTAAAGCTTTGTAGAATTACGATTTTGATCCTTTTTATCTACTAGTTTATCACAAAAATGCTAAAAACAATTCTTACATCAATTATAAGTAATTTATAAACATTCAAAGCCTTTAAATCAATATCCTAACTATTTTATTTAAATCAGGTCAGTAGCATAATTTTCAAATCATAAAGCTTGAGAAAAGCATAAATTCAAACATCTTTAGATTTCTAACTCTAACAAAATTATTTAAGTAGCTTAAAGACAATATCAAAGCCTTAGAAATAAAATAAGCCAACCTTAATATCAAGAGCATCAAGAGGCAAGAAATAACATAATTTAAATATATCCACAAAAATAAAATTCCTATTTAAGATTAAAGAGGTAAGTTTTGAGCTTTAAAGGTTTAGGTGATGGCAAGAATCATAAACATGCTATACAATCCATTTTTATCATTATAAAGTGATATCTTGGAAATATAAATATGATGTGCAATACTTGAAATATAAATATGATTATGCAAAGCTTGAAGTATGAATATGAAGATGCAATTCATTCTTAGGTCTTTATAATTTACGTGATAACTTGAAAGTAAATATGAATATGCAAGTCCATATTATTATCTTCAAGAATTAAAATGATAACTTAAAATATAAATATGAAGATGCAAAACTTGAAATATAAATATAATTGTGCAAAGCTTGAAATATAAATATGAATATGCAAGCTTATTTTTAGATCTTTAGTGATAACTTGAATCATAAAATGCATTACTTGAATTTAAACATGAGAATGCAAATTTATATTATTATCTTCAAGATTTAAGGTGATGACTTGAAATTAAATATGATATGCAAGAGCTTGAAACATAAACAATGGATATAGTTTCATTTGATTATCTTGTTAAGCTCAAAACTTTTAGAGAATTAAACTCTTTAACCTCAATCAATCTTAAATAAAGGAAGTTAGCATTAGAGTCCTTATTATCAAGATCCCAAGAACCATATTCCATAGTCTTATCATTAAGCCATAAATTAGAAGTCATTAGGAGGAAATAAAGGAAAGAACATGAAATAAAATCCCTACCAAGTTGTTTCTTGTTCTCAAATGTTAAAGCTTGATGTCTTAAGAAGTGAAAAGAAGAAAATCTCCTCTAGATGATGATGATGGCTTCGGCCAAGACAAGAGCTAATGGAGGAAGGATTTTTCTTGTGATTTGTGTTTGATAATGGAAAGGTTATGTGTCTAGGAGTTGGTTTATGGTTGGAATGTGTATGCTTGAGGTTTAGAGCTTGGTTAGAGGTTGGGAATGGAGGCTCTTGAATGTGAATAAGGAAGAAGAAGAAAGCTTGAAGTATTGAGAGAATTTGAGAACTTTGAGCAAACTTTGATCAAGAAAACTATCAAGTAACTAAGCACCAAGGCTATGGATGTTTGTGTGTACATTTTAGCAATGGAAGAGCTCTTATTTATAGGCCAAGGAAGGCCATAAAACCGTGCATCTAAGGCTGGAAAAATGGGATTTTAATTTCATTTTTCAATTAAAGAAACATAGAGAAAGAAAGCATAATGTGTAGTCATAATTGTGTTCATGTATCATGGCTTGAAAATGCATAAAATATTATGTAAATGGGAGGCAAGGAAACATAAATATGATTATCTTGGAAACATAAATATGATAAGCGTACTTATCTAGAGGATAAGTATTTCTATGCCCCCTATCCCATACTCTGAGATGGAGCCGGGAATTTGCTTATCGAGAGGATAAGCGTGCTTATTGAGAGGATAAGTATAAGCTAGTGACGACTAGTGAGGTATGAGCTCATAACCTAGAATCTCCCAAGAGGGGAGAAATTATAGGGAGGCCCCCAAATAAAACAGATAAAAACCTAAGTCACCTTTAAAATCGTAGAGAGGACGATCATGCTAGTATAGGGTGCATCCTGTATGGAATTGTTTGGAGCATTGGTATGACTCATCATGTTGCATCTATGCATTAAGATGCATAATAAAATAGGCGGACCTCGGATAAATAACATTTGGAACTTAACAATTGATCATCATATGCATGCCCATTATTTCATAATCAAACCCGAAGGTCCTGAGGACGTAGATGATGACACATGTTAGGAGGTGTTTCCCTACTAAGTTTCTTGTATGAGATTCTCATCCTTCTTTCTTCTTTCTATCACGTCTTCAGAAAACGATGGCATCATTCATGATCTTCATTGACACGCCTACTTGGGAGCTGCAAGTCGACACCGCGCACCAGTCATATCACTCTGTGAGTGGTTATGTTGTCCATCTTTTATGTTCATGTAGTGCGCCTGTGCATGTATCACGTAGACGATAGCTTTCTTTTGTTTCTTTGGGCTTATCTGTTTAGGCGTAATAGGCAGGAGGGATCGTGGCTAGTTGTACCTTTTGCTATTTCTTTTTCGTGTTCTTATGGATGACTGTACCATTCTAACCTTTAATGGTGGGCCTATTGCTACACTAGTACCTATGTTATGTGATGTATTATGAATTATGTATTATTGTTAATGCATGACGTTGTGATACGTTATGATTTGTATTTATTTATGATACATTTAGTTCCTTTTGGCTTGTATGCATAATAGTACGACGTAGCTCTTTTAATTTGCGCGGCTAGCTTTTTTTTTATTTTCAAAATAAAAAAATTTACCCATATTTTCATTAAGTATTTTAAATAAACTAGATTCAAGAACTGAAACAAAAGAGTAATGAATAATAATTAATCTAAATGCGTCCTAGGTGTGTTGGATTAAATATTAGGGTGTTATATTTTGGTATCAGAGTAGTTCGGTTCTCACGGAACTTAAGGATTGGACTGACTATGCTTCCTAAGCATGATGCAATAGTTATGTCATGTGTAGTTGCCTTATTAATAGGATAAGTCTTATGGTAGAGATGCATGACTACTGTATATGAACATGCCATGGTAACTGACTCACTTTACATAAAGTATTGAGCCTGATCAACTCAGTGTTTGCTGTGATGTGTGCTCAAGAACCATTGGCGCTATCACGACAGACTAGGGCTTCAAGTGAGAATGGTCAGGATAACAAGATCGCTGAAGCTCTTCAAGACGTGACCAGGACTATGCAGATGATGTTCGAACGAATGGAGCAACAAGGCAATGCTGGACATGGTCCTAATACTGTGGAGAATCTTGAAAATGCCAGATTTAGGGAGTTTCGAAGAGCGAACCCTTCATCGTTCTGAGGAGTACTAAACCTGAACATTGCTGAAGAATAGATTAAGCACATGGAAAAGATCTTTTCCGTGATCATCTGTTCAGAGGAACAAAAGGTGACCTTGGCCACCTACATGTTAGAAGCAGATGCCGAATTCTAGTGGACCGGTACTGGAAGGTTGCTGGAGGCATTTGACACGCCAATTGATTGGGAGTTGTTCAAAGCCCACTTCTACAAGAAGCACTTCCTGGAATCTGTGAAGAACGCTAAAGACATAGAGTTTATACAACTGGTGTAAGGAGGCATGAGCGTCGCATAATACACTGTGAAGTTTGAGGAGCTGAGCAAGTTCTCCAGAATCTTCCAAGGGAACCCCGATGAAGTATGGAAGTTCATCAAGTACGAAGCCAGAGTGAAGCTGGAGATCAATATTGTTGTCGCAAACTTGGAGATTAGGGATTTTCCAACCCTAGTCAACAAGTGTCGCATTATCTAGGATGGCCAGAAGAAGCTGAATGTACCGACGGCTGACAACTTCGTCAAGAAGCTAGCACCACAAGCTCCAAGATTCAAGCCACCGTATAGACTGCCACCCAGACAACAGTTCAGACCTCAAGGTCCCAAGAAGGAGTACCATCAAGGGGGGTCTAATGGCCTTAAAGGCAAGGTGCCCCAGAGAGCCTCGACCACACCTGCAAGACCCGCCCCTACTGTAATTTGCCCTAAGTATGCGAAACCGCATGGAGATCGACCCTGTTGGTTAGGCCAAGTGATTTGCTACAGGTACGGGAAACTCGGCCACTATAGGCGGGAATGCCCAGAAAAGAACCCGGCGGTCCTAATCCCCAAGCCACAACAACAAGGGAGGGTCTTTACCCTCAGTGCTAAAGACTTGATGAAGTCTGAGAGCCTCATAAAAGGTAAGTGTGAAATGAATGGTAAGATCTTAATTGTACTGTTTGATTCTAGCGTAACCTATTCTTTCATATCACATGCTAGTGTTGAGTCTTTGTAATTACCAGTGTCAGAACTTCCTTTTGATCTTAATGTTTCTACACCCACTGGAAAACCTGTTAGAACTTGTAAATGCTGCTTGAATTATTATTTCATTGTTGAAAACATACCTTTCATTATAGATCTAGTTTGTTTACTTATACGAGATTTAGATATGATTCTTGGCATGGATTGGCTTTATGCTAACCATGTAACGTTGAACTGTTGTACCAAGACTATCACTTTTCTCTCTATTCCCAGTGAACCTAGTAGATCCTTAAGTCTTTACGTAAATGCCATAGAGGTCAACTACTATGGGGAAGAAAGTAAGAGATATGTTCTCCTAGCTGCTAGTGATGTAGACTTTGAGCAGAATATCGATGAGATACCCATAGTAAGGAGCTATCCCGAGGTGTTCCTAAATGAGATATTTGAGTTTCCTCCGATGAGATACGTGGAGTTCTCTATAGAGCTAGTTCCTGGAGCTGGTCTTATATCCATAGCACCATATAGAATGTCACCCTTGGAGCTAACCGAGTTAAAACCCAGCTAGAAGAGCTGCTAGAGAAAAAGTTTGTGAAACCTAGTGCATCACCATGGGAAGCCTCGGTATTGTTTGTTAGAAAAAAAGATGGAAGCATGAGGCTGTACGTTGATTATAGGCAGTTAAACCAAGTGACGGTGAAAAACAAGTACCCTCTGCCTAAGATTGATGATTTGATGGATCAATTAAGAGTCGAAAGTCATTACATTTGTCACATATGATGGTGAAGGAGACATAGTTGATAGAGAAGTTTAGAGACATGAATTTGGGGATGACATTGACCACCGAGAGCATGAGAGTGTGCCATCTCAGTATAACGAGTGACTTCAAGGAGAGAATCACTCTAGCTCAACAAGAGGATAAGGAGTTCAAGGAGACCCTAGAGGCGGTAAAGCTAGTAAAGTTGAAGGGTTTTACCCAAGGAGTTGATAAGATGTACAGGTTTGAAGGCCAGATTTGTGTGTCAGCAAGTGGTAACCTCTGAAATGAGATTTTGGAGGAAGCCTTCAAGAGCCATTTCACCACCCACCCTGGTACCATCAAGATGTACCAAGATGTGAAGAAGATGTTTTGGTGGCCAAGATTGAAGAGAGACGTAAGGACATGGGTGAGTAAGTGCTTAATTTATCAAAAGGTGAAGATTGATCACCAAAAACCTTCTGGGATATTGCAACCCTTGTCGATCCCCAAATGGAAATGGGAAAGCATCTCGATGGATTTCGTGACGGGACTACCGAGGACCTAAGCAGGTCATGATGCCATATGGGTAATCGTGGATCGATTAACTAAATCGGCCTACTTTTTACCTATCAAGGTGACTTATTCCTTGGATAGGCTAGCCCAGCTATATATCCAAGAGATTGTGAAGTTACACGAAGTACCATCGATGATAATCTCGAATCGAGATCTGCGGTTTACGTTACGATTTTGGGGAGCTTTCCAGAAGGCATTTGGTTTAAAACTATGCCTAAGCACGGCTTACCACCTTTAAACGGATGAACAATCTGAGAGGACTATTCAAACTCTTGAAGATATGTTAAGGGCATGTGTGTTGGATCAAAAGGGAAGCTGGTCTAAGTACTTGCCAGTGATCGAGTTTGCATATAACAATAGTTATCATACAAGTATCAGTATTGTAACATCCTCCCAAGTGCAACCTCATCCTCAAGTTATGGTGTCATACTCGAGAGTTGTTACTTCTAAGTTTGCGGACCTTTTTTTTAAATATCTATAGCCAGTTTGGTTAGTTCGCGAAATAACTAGGTCATAATTATACGAAAATATATAGCAATGAAACCAAACTATTTATTTAATACAAAGTTAAGTACATAAGGGAAGCTCTTCTATGAGCTTTAACACACCTTTGTTCTCTAACATATTTACACACATATTCATTCCACTAAATACAACATAATAAAAGCATTAACTACTACATTATTGTACTTCCGAGTTCTTTTGCATAGTAGTCCCTCGGTCCTCTGCGTCAACCTGGAGACGACACGGGAACACAAAAACATAGGGGTGAGAATTCTAAAATTCTCAGTAGGGTAACTCCCCAATTACACAATCATAATGTCATCATCATCGCCTCAGCCACTTCGGTTTATTCAGAAAAGGTGGTCATGCATTAAATAATAACAATTTATTTTTAAAGTTCCAAACCATACTTCCGAAGTGGGTTACTTTTATTATTCAATCATTTAAAACGTGTATTTCATGACATTCAAGATCATAGAAATTCCTTCAAGACCAATAATTTAACAAGATATACATATACATATGGCAATGACATAATAAAGGGGATTTTTCCGTGCCCTAATGGGGACTTTTCCCATGCCTTTTATAAACAAAAGGGACCTTTCCCGTTCCTTTTATACACAAAAGGGGACCTTTCCCGTTCCTTTTATAAACAAAAGGGGACCTTTTCGTGCCCTTTACATATTAAAAGGGACTTCTTCGTGTCCTATCGGGGACCTCTTCGTGCCCTTTTTATACTAAAGGGGACTTCATTTTTCACGTAGTACATACATCATCCTTAAGCTCACATATACACGCATAATATTTTTATATGCATGAACATAAATCTCGGATTTCATAATACTTCAAACCTATATATATTATTCATTCATTCCTCATAACATAATCTTGGAAGTCCATGGCATGCATTCACACACATCAACTTGAACCAAATGCCATTAGGTCACTAATTCAAGGCATCATCACAACTTCAGCACATTGACAGATTTTTCACTCAAGTAGCACAATTTATTTCTCATACCAAATGATCAATTAAAATTCTATAAAAATTTTCAATGACACCTCAATGTGTCCACAAGGTGCCATAAAAATTTCATAACAAAAATAATTCTCTAAATATGTCAACAAAATTAGACAACTTCGGAGATTAGAAACCCCCTATTTACAGCCAACAACCATAGTTTCCAATTTTATTACCCTACCAAATGATCATATAAAATCATATAAAAATTCAGGATTGGACTTTAATATGTCCTTAATATTCTTTTAAAATTTCAGCTCATAATTCGATCATTTACTAGGTTAATAAAATGTCACAAGTTCACAGCTTCAGATTCAACATTTCAGGCAGCATATTTACAACTTCGGTTCTTGAATTTTTCAAGGCATTAGGAATCAAAACCAGAGCTCAAGAAAATTCATGGAACTATCCTAGGATGTTACCTTCAATATATAATTTTTATAGCTCATTAAAACAACCACAATTCCCTCAGAAAATTCGTGAACAATCACTGCCAGCAGGAAAACCGAAAATCCAGCAAACCACTTCAGAATCTCTTTTGATAAAAATGATTTTTCCACAACCCCAAACACACTACCAAAATTAACACATCAATATCATCATATTAACAACCAATATATCTAGAAATTTCAGACCAACCACAATCAGAAAGGTCCAGTATAAAATTGGAAAGAAAAGATCAAAGAAAACCATACTTGTGAAGCTTTAAGGCTTCTAACTCCAAGGGATCTTTCAAAAATGATTTTTCTTCACTTCAAGCCTCCCAAACAGCACCTAACCCTTCCTTAGGAGGTGGGGAAATGAGGTATTGAGGTGAGAATTTAAGATTTCAATCGGTTAGATTTGTAGATATTAATGTGTAGAATAAGTTTAGTGAAGGAAGTTTAGTGTTTTATCAACTCTAGGCTAGTGTTTTTGGCATTTAAAGTGAAGTTTGAGCTCTTGGACATGGAGGAACCTGGTTTCCTTCTCCTTACAGCATGATGCATGAAATTTTGAGCTTCTTGAAGAAGCTTGGCTTGTGGTTATCTTGTTATATATAAAAGAATGAGTATTATATTATATAATTAAATGATCTTTGACCAAAGTAAGAAAAATGGATGGCTAAGATTTGGTTTTTTGGTCAAAGAATGAATCTTGGTTAGCCACTTGGCTCAAGATAAGTGGCTCTCTTTAACTTGTAGAATAAATAGCTTTTACAGTGTCAAAATCGCACACCGAAATTTTACCGAATGGGTAAAACAGTGTACCCGAGAAATCAAACATTGTCCGAAAAATAATTTCGGGTATAAAATCTTTATTTCTACCTATTTCTAACCATAATCATATAATTTCTCAATTTCGGGCATCTCCGGGTCCCAATTCTAGGGTTTCGGCCGCCCGCAAAACACTATTCATATATTTTTTTTTTTTGCAAATCCGTTGGATTGTCCTCATCATTGTTCAAAGTATCAAATTTTTGAAATTATGATTAATAAAGCTCAAATTAATTTTTAAATAATTTTTAGGGTGTTACAAGTATGGCACCGTATGAGGCCCTATATGGGAGGAAATTTCAATCCTCTTTATGCTGGTATAAGCCCCGGAGAACAAAGTTTCTTAGGACCGGAGATCGTGAGGGAAACAACAAAACAAGTCAAACAGATTAGGGATAGGATCCTTACTGCTCAAAGTCGACAGAAAAACTATGCGGATAAATGGTGAAAATCGTTGGAATTTCAAGAAGGAGAACATGTGTTCCTTAGGATCACCCCTATGATAGGCATAGGACGAGCCATGAGAGCCAAAAAGTTGAGCCCTAGATTTTTTGGTCCTTTTGAAATTCTTAACAGAGTCGGGTCAGTAGCTTACCATATAGCCTTACCACCTAACTTGTCCAACCTTCACGATGTCTTTCATGTCTCCTAGTTAAGAAAGTATCAATCCGATCCTAATCATGTGCTAGAGCCAGAACAAGTACAATTAAGGGAGGACCTGACCTTTAACCTACCATCCACGATAATTATGGACAAAAGAGCCAAGCAACTGCAGAATAAGACCGTATCTTTGGTTAAAGTAGCGTGGGGACGAGGAAAAGCAGAAGATTTCGCATGGGAGCTAGAAGTAGATATGAGGACGAAATATCTCGAGCTATTCCCAGATAACAAATTTCAAGGGCAAAATTCTTTTTAAGGAGGGGAGTAATGTAACGCCTCGATTTTTCTTTGTGTACAAATGACCAAAATGCCCCTAAGGTTATTTCTGCCCGAGAATCGAAGACAGTCGGTCCTAGCTAACCTCAAGAGGTTATTTTTATGATTAAAGCAAGTTAATTGTGTTGTGTATGATGTTAGAGGTGAAAATCTCAATTTTTGGATTTTTTCCGAGTGAAATTACCAAAATGTCTCTATGGCTAATTAATACAAAATTAGTTACCGATTGGGCCCGGACTTTAGTCAGAAGTTTGGAATGTTGTTTTTAAGGAATATAGGATGTCAATATAAATCCAGGTGACCCCAAGGAGTTTTATAAAAAATTACCATTTTGCCCCCGAATTAAACACTTAAGGAGCTTAATTGTGTGATTAAGGAAACATAGGCAATATTAAGCTTTAATTAAAGATTAAATTTTAATTATTAATCTTGAGACAAAATAATTAATTAAGGTGGATTAGAGCTTAAGATTGCTTAGAGATAGCTAAATCTCTTTCTAAAATCAAAGTGGTCTTAAGACATCAAAAAGTCAAAAAGGTGAATAGTATTCATTCCCTAATTTAAGGAAATGTGTTGGTGTTTGAAATTCAAATTAATTGAGTTTAATTCAAACTAAATGAACTTAACTCGTCTAAATATTTATGACCACTCTTTAATCATGGTTTTGAAATACCTAAATGCATGATTATCTAGCTAAACACCTAATTACCCATTCCTAACTATTTTCCTAATCAAATCTACCTCTAATACATATCCTAACCTCCATTAAGAAGGAACTTGCCCCCCAAGTTCCCCCAAGGAAGCTGTAGCCTCTTGCCCCCATTTTCATCCTCACATGTTAAAATTTCTCTATAAATACAACCTCAAGGCAAACCACAAATACCATTTGCTCATTTCTTGCAAACTTGAATTCAAGAATTCTCTCAAGCTCTCTAAGCTTTTCTTCTTCCTTTTCCTTCAAAGAAACCACTATCCACCACCACAAGAACCACCCTTCACCACCACCTATCATCTCCAAACCACCATAACTCCACCTTAGATCAAGCTCTTTCTACAAGAGGAACAACCTTGGTAGGAATTTTCATTTGAGTTCTTTCTCTTTTTCCTTGCCATTTTCGATTTTAAGCTTCCTCTCCCCTTTTCTTTGTTCTTTTATTTGGTTGTTATTGGATGGTTTAAAAAAAAACCATGGCTTGATGATGAGGATCTTTGATGTTGGTTGAATTACCATCATTTGTTTGACCTCTAAAGCCCAAGGTTTTGTTTTTCTTTGTTTGGGTTCAAGGCCATAGCTTGATAATGATGGTTTCGATGTTGGTTATGTTATCACTAAATGATTTTCCAAAAGTTCAAAACTTACCCCTTTCAACGTTAAAGTTAATTGGTGTTTTAGAGTGGTTACTCTAAATAGGAGTCTTGGGAATTAAAATTAGAGAAATGGAAATGCCATCATATTTATTTTCCAAAGTTGTCAACCAAGCCTTAAAGGTTAATAATAAGCTTGCATTTTCATAAGTATGTTCATCACTTAATTATCTTAAGTTCAAGGCTTGCCCATTTCAACCTTAAAGTTGATCGGTGTTTTAGAGTGGGTACTCTTAATAGGAGTTTGGGCATTAAAACTAGAGAAATGACTTTGTTGATGATGAATCTTGCATTTCATAATGTGTAAAGGAGTTTTGAAATATCAGGGAACTCAAAAGAAGTGAAATGGGAGTTTAATCCTAAGGAAATGTTGGCTTTATGTTTAAAAATATTTTGGAATAATAAAGGAATGTCAAGACTTGAGTTTTCTTGTTTTTGAGTCATTGGTAATCGATTACTAGGGTAATGAAATTGATTACTAGAAGGGTTTTCCATACTTGAATACAAATTTTTAGCCTATGTAATCGATTACAACTTCATGTAATTGATTACGAGATGTCTTGGAAAACCCAGAACATGTTCTTGACCCTAGTAATCGATTGCCCTTGCATGTAATCAATTACTCATATGCTCTTGAAACCCAGAATGCATATTCAATAGTGATAATCGATTACAAGGCTCATGTAATCAATTACCAGAGCCTCAAACTTTCCCGTTTTGAAAATTCGTGTGATGTAATCGATTACAAGGCTCATGTAATCGATTACCAGAACCTGAAATGTGTGAATAAATGTTTCTCCACTTGAACAACATGATTTGGTGACCTTGCATGCTTATTTTTGGATTATCAACATGATAATTTATAGTTTCATGAATATATATATATATGCAATGGATATAAAGCATGTTTGCATAACCAATTGCATGACATGTTCTGATTATACTCATTGATTGAGATGCATGATTTATAAAGAGTTATGAGCATGACATATTAATTAACAAGTTACGATTGAATTGTATCTCCATTGAACATGCCATGGTTAAAGGTGACCTAAAATACTCGGAAATAATCCTTTCATAATGAGCTAGGCTCGGCATAAGGTGATCCCAGGGAATTGTTTATCGAGAGCATAAGCATACTTATCGAGAGGATAAGTATTTCTATGCCCCATATCCCATACTCTGAGATGGAGCTGGGAATTTGCTTATTGTAACATTCTAATTTTTAACCCAATACTCTAGAACATATTTAGGTTAATCATTAGTCTGTTACATCATAGCTTCCTTATTACTTTAAAATACTTAGCGGAAATACTGGTAAATTTTTTTTTGAATTATAAAAGCAAATTGAGAGCCGCACGACACGATGATCAATAGAGAATAGACGGAAGTAAAGCAAATATCTCATCATAACACATAGCAAGTAAAGGCATATCACAATAACATTGAACTGCATACTTATATATAGAGTAAAATATGCCCGCTCATAAAGAGTGGGACTTAGTTTAATACATCTGAAATAAAGATACATGAAAACGAAAGTACAATAGAGGCATAAAAGAAAAATCTCTCCTAACTCTAGTGCGCCTACAAATGGATAGCCCCAAAGATAAAAGAAGGCTATCCTAGCCTAGTCAAAGCTTGGGCACCAAAACACGACGGTTGTCTCCTACTGCGGGCCTCTATGGAAAGGAGGGATGTACCCAATCCACTGGGCTATCTCGGCCGGGGTGGCGATGCGCTGCATCGGTCGGGCATGAGCTCCACGACGGGGAATCATCCTCACCCGCCCTCCACGTACTGGCTGAGCGACAGAAGCCTCGCTACCCTCCCCAACATCCATTGGCACAGTGGGGGAGGATCCCTCGGAGGGTACCTGAGTGGCAGAGTCCTCCGAAGGGTCCGTCTCGGAGAATGATAAGGGTGAGAGAGGTACATACTATGGGTAGTCCCGGATGGTAGAGGCCGTCGGTGGAGTGCGGCAGATCCACTCCTCTCGAGGGCGGGCGCGCTCGAACACGAAGTCGTCGCCGAAGGGTGAGACAGGAGAGAATCGATGGCTATGTACGGGGTGACTAAAGGGCCGTCCAACGAACATAAACACTCGAACGACGCAACGACCCACAAAATGGTATGACCTGTGGTCCGGATCATGATGTTCCTCCCAGGTTGGGGTGTCCACAAAAACCACGAACGTCGCCATCTGAAGACGTGACGGAAAGAAAGAGATAGAGGGAGTGAGAATCTTACTAAAGAATCTCAGTAGGGCCTCCTACTACCTAAGTGTCATCATCTACGTCCCCAGGAACCTTGGGTTTAGTTATACAAAACAAGTGAGCATGCATAGACATCTATTTTTAGGTTCTAAAACATAATTAGCCAAGGTCCGTTCATTTTAGCATGAATCTTAATGACATGGATGCAATCATATTAAAGAATGGATGCATGGCTCTACTTAATGCAAGAATAATCATCATATCTTTAGAACATCATAATAGTGGCATAAAGTGGCAATTAAATTCTCTTTGTGACATAATCATCATAACTTCCTCATAGGCCACCCTAAAAGACAAGCGCTCTGGAGGTGCTTGGCCGAACCGGTGTCACCCAAAACGTGTCACATCTCTAGGTTATGAGCTCATACCTTAACTAGTCATCACTAGTTCTTACTTATCAATCTCGATAAGCGTAACATAATCATAAACATAATCTCAACTTATCCAGTACGGGCTAGGGGGCATTTCTTGGGGGTGCTCGGTCGAACCGGTGTCACCCAAGAATTAAATCTTGGTACCGATGTCACATGAGTTCTCTGGAGGTGCTTGGCCAAACCGGTGTCATCCGAGAACTCATTAATTGACTAACCAGCTAAATTTAACATAGTAAAAATAGAAAAATGATCAAAACCTCAACCTAATAAACCCTAGTTGCCACATCACAGCTCTTGTCTTGGGCTTTTTGTTAATACACATTAGTAGTCATTTTGACACTCAGATCTCAGCCATGGAAAATTTCAAGATGTGCTAAGTATTTTAGCCTCATGGATATTTCAAGTCAATTTTTATTAAGTAACACTTATGCATTAATATTATCAGTCAACACTCCTTCATTGGTCAAATATTTAACTGGAGTCTAATTTGGAACCTTGTTATTTTCTTACTCACACGATTTCTCCTTGTAAGGATTGACATAAAGTCCTATATCGAGAAGAAGTAAAAGCCTAGTAAGAGTTCTGGCCTATAAATATGACCTTTGGTTGTTAGGTTTAGGTATCCTCTAAGAGTATAAGCGATCCATTTTATGGGTAGCTTTTTAGAATTGTCCATGTGATGTAATATTTTGTAAGAATGGTTTGCTACTTTAGCCAAGCAAGAGTTGTAGATAGTTAAATACCTTACAACTACTTTTAGGAGTTATAGATGTAGGTCAGGGGGATCAAACCATGTAAAACTTTAAGTTTTTTGTCTCCTTCATGTTGCCTTTCTTCTTGCAATGTTGCCTTTAGAAAGAGAGAATTCATTTTTGTATTTCTTTTGATTTTATAGACTAATAAATGGTATTAGAGCCCATGGTTTGGTTTAGTTAGTTTTGGATAAGTATTGGATTCCTTGTGTCAAAAGTATTCCTAGCAATCTAGAGGTTGGACAGTGTGTTTCATGAGTAGCAATGGTATAAGCGAAAAGAGTTCATGTGAAAAGTCTTCTTGCAATGTTGAAGCTTGTGTGAAGTGACAGTATAAGTGAATAGAGCAGGTATGACTCTTGTTTATACCATTAAATATATAGGAAATACAAGGATTTGTCAAGAAGAATGTTTGTCGAGATAACTATTGTATTCAACTTTTTGCAAGACTTTGGCTTAAGGGGAGGATTTGTTGGGATTTAACCCAAAGTCCTATATTGAGAAGAAGTATAACCCCACAATAGTTTTGGCCTATAAATATGGCCTTTGGTTATTGGGTTTTAACTATCCATCCATGGGTAGTTTTTAAGAGATGTCCATGTGTTGTAATAGTTTATAATGATGGTTCTCAACTTCGATCGTGCAAAAATTACATATAGTTAAAGATTTTAAAACTCCTTATAAGGGTTATGGACCTAGGTCAAAGAGAGTAGACCATATAAAAATTTGTGAACATAGTCAGATGTGTTGTCTCCTTTATGTTATTTTTCTTCTTGCACCATTTTGTCTAAAAAGAAAGAGTTTATTTTTAAATTTCTTATGGTTCCATTGCCTAACACTCTTTGACAACCATCCATCAGTGAAAATCCACAATTTTTGCCTATCAACACATGTACATGTGTGCCATTGATTTCTCCTACACAATTTAGGATTTCAAAAATATTCTAATTAAAATATAAATCATTTTTAACATTTATTAACTTAAATTTAAGATTCAATAAAATTGTGTTTACCTTAAAATATGGGTAATATCTTGTATGAGTATTACTTTGGGAACTTGTATTGCAGTTGACTACTTTTGAAAAATTTCATCGAACTCCATTATGATTGCAATCACATTGTGGAATTGCTAAGACGTGTTTGATTACAATTTTTCATTTTGTGTTTTCATTTTGCGTTTCTCATTTTTTTCTATTTTTTGGGATTTTGTGAAGGAAACAATGAAAATAAGAAAATGCTATTTCTAGTTTCATTTCCAATTTCATTATTTCTTTCACAAATCTTTAAAAACAATAAATAAATTGAAAATATGAAATGAAAATATAAACCAAACAAGTTCTAAAAAGAAATATATTAAATGATTATTTGTATTATTCCCATCAATATATATATATGTATATAAACTTAGTTACTTTGAAACAAAAATAATTCAATGATTTTACAGTAATTTCATATATGAAATATATACTGATTAAACATGATTGAGGAGAATGAACTAAAACAAGAATTACAAGTTCAATAGTAGAGAACTCACCTTTCTCTACAAAATTTCGTGAAGAGAATCCACATGGGTAGTTACCACAACCACTGCACCATATTTAACTTTTAGGAACATTTATTAATAAGGAATGTTGTTAAAATCATTTATTAACCTCTACAAAGTGTTATTAAAAAATATAAAAAGTTGTTGTTAAAACTATAGGTGAAAACAATAACAAGAGAATGGGGTTGACTCATGCACTCCAAATACTTTCTGAAAAACTTTGGAAAATGAATATTCTTAAGTTCTTAGAACTTAGAGAAGTAGAAGCAAAGTTAGTTCTTCACAAAGATTAACATTAATCTTTAAACAAAATGAATATGACATTAACAGAAAACAAAACAAAGCATAAGTAGGATATCATAGCAGATAAGAGAGAGAAGTTCGCACAAAGAAATTATACTAGTTTGGCCAATATTTTGCCTATATCCAGTCCCTAACTCAAAAGTTAAGAGTTCCACACTAACAAAGAATATTCTTAACAAGCCTCTCTAAGCTCAATATGATACTTTTTCTCTAGCATTCTTAAGCTATCTACAAGTAGTATTGTCCTGACCTATCCAAGGTAGCTAACACACATCAACCGCTATTGGATCAAGGTTGCAGAAGAAGCTGTTTTGGTTTGTGTTTGAATAATACTCATTTAGAGTAAACACTCAAGCTCTCAGGATATTACAATGTGAATAGAGAGTCACTTGAAGGATTTACCACATTTAAATAACTTCCAAAGGAGGATTTTTCCTAATAGAGAGTCACTTGAATCACTTATCACAATGAAATAACTTTCTGAAGCTGTTAAGATAGATTGTGATAAGTTTAGCAATCCTTCAATCTTCAAACAATGATCCTTTTATAGATTAAGTTTGAATATATCCATTATTCCTTAATTGTAGATCAGCCTACATGTGTTCTTCTTCAAGCCGTTTTGAGGAGAAAGGTTTTTGAAACATATTTACAAGTAAACTCTCCTTTACAGCAATCATAGATAGTTATAGCAATAGTACTATTGTCCTTTCATGTCTAAGATGTGGCACTTGTTTGCTTTAAAGATGATCTTTTTAACTGAAACTGATCATGATACAAGTTTCTTGATGCTTAAAAGACCTTCTTAGGACATTAGGTTTAAGTTCTAATCAACAAGATTAACTTTCCAAATCTTTGTCGTCTTTCTGATTGTGATTATCAACTTTCTAAAGCGCATTGTAACTTTATCACAACTTTAATTACTTTATGAGATATCTTAGCATTAAACACATCTAAAACTCAGGAGAATTAAAGCGTTTATAACACTAAGTACAAAATTTGAATTGGATTTTAACATTTCTCATTAAGTTTTTTAAAGACGTTGAGTGCAAGTTATAGAATTTTACCTATGCTAGCTAGCATATAGACACTTATACAAATTATTAGTCATCTTTTTTGAATGGTCCTTTTAAATATTGATTTGTTGTCACTCGAAACCAAGTTATAAGAAGCTTTATTAATGGTTATGGAGTTTACAGAAACTCTCTTTGGTAACACTTTTACAAGTGTAGTATATAGTCTATGTTGGTAAAGAGTCTTACTAACACAAGTGTATGATTTAGTAACAATGTAAAAATCAATTATGTTATCGTGAACCAATTGAAACTTTCTAATAACTTTTTAAATATAATTAGGGATAAAAAATAAAAAATTTATTTTTAACCTAAACAAATTTTTAATTCTCCTTGTTCCACCCCAATTATAGGGAACAAATAATAGACTCAACATCCATTTAGCACACCTAATAGGATAAGGTTTGATAGTATAAGACCTGATAAAATAAGGTTTAATTATATAAGACTTGATAAATTTTAATATTATACATAGTTTAGTGTGACATTGTATAAGAATCTATATTTTATATTATTAATGTATAATTCTATCTATACTCAAATATTAAATAAAAATTATTAACTATCAAAAAATAATTTTCAAAATATATATTACTATTATTATTATTTAAAATTAAATTAATTTTTTATTTATTTTAATATTTTGTAACTTCTTCTGTCAATAAATTATAAAAATGTAAAAATAATCTCTTTCTACTATATAATTTAATATTTTTCTAGTGTTTTTTATTATAATTATTTAAATTTAATTTAACTCTAATAATAAATATTAAATTAAAATATTTTCAACCTCGACTAAATTAGGGTAATACGGAAAATAAGATGACAATGATTGATTAAAATGTAAGACTAGTAGTTGCATTTTACCTCAGCTTGTTAGTGGAAATACATGACCGTTCGCCCGCAGCCCAATTTCCATCCCAAATAACTATTCAAGAAGGATAAGTGCGCCGTCCGCACAAGCCAGAACAGTTGTCCCTTCAATCCGCATAATGGCGTTCTAAGATTTTCGAGTCTTTTTCAACAGTCCATTGTACCAATGAAGAGGCATATAACTTTAGACAATTGGAGACAGATCTTGCATGACATTATCTTCCTTCTTTTGTTCAAATTTTGTTCACTTTCTGCTGCTATGTAGCTAACTGGCATTTGAAAACCTTTAATGAGATGAAATTAAATTTAATTTTATGTTTGGAATGAATCACTAAACTAAAGAATTAAATTTAATGTTTTAATTTGGAATAAGTCTAAAAATAAATTAATTTAATTATTTTTACTATTTAATCCTTATAAGTCAAAATCTGATTTGTTATTCGGTCATTGAGGGTTCTAAACGATTCGCATTATTTCTTTAATAACCAGTGGTGGCTAGCTTCAATTCCTATCTTTGATATAGATGATATAGGAAGATACGAAAGCCGACTACTAAAAACACCACTCAGTATAATGGAGCTGCTATTTGAATATTATACTTGCTGGAAGTGGAGGGTTTTTTGTCTCTTCAAGGCAATGAGAAGACCTGCCATTGAATTTGGTCTATACCCAGCAATATCCAGTGAAACCAAACTATCCATATTTAATTCTGTGCCATGTTGAGTACGATCCTCTTTTGCTTTAAAGATCCAGTAGAATTAAACTGTAGACTTTACAGTTCTTTTTATAGTAAGATAATTTTTTCTTACAGTATTTTATTCACAATTTGATACTTCAGTTTTTGATTAAAAAGCTAGCAAAAAGTAGAGGCTCTTAACTCTAAATTCACAAAATTAAAGTATCAAATTATATATAGAACAAAAACACTTTTTTTTTTTATGAGTGCACGAGTATTTAATTTGTTACTCTAACTCGAGCAAAGTCACATTCTTTTTCTTTTTCTAAAATCACATGACTCGCAGTTAGAATAGCAAATGAGTTAAATTATTTGAACTCAACTTATTATATTACATTACTAAACCCATATTACTGTATACGTTAATTGAAAAGAAGTTTATCCAAAATAATATGTTAAATACCCAATGGGTTAAAGCGGATTGAATTCTCGATGAGTTTTAACAGTGAACTATAGATTTTGTACACTTTGGTTGAAAACCGTAAAAAATACAAATTGACCCCTTAATATTTTTTGAATGTGCACTTTAATCCTTTTGTTAAATTTCTATTTATTATTAGCCAAAAAACAAATGTATTATACCTCCTCAAATTTTAGGCCAGATACATTTCAATATTCTAAATTAACAAATAATAGGGTTTTACTATTTCAATATCCTATTTTCTTAAACACCCAAACACCCCACTCATAATACACGTGAGTTTCACCACTTACTTTTTTTCCTAACTTATTCTCTCTCTATCACTCCTCTCACATTATATGGGACCCATGTGGGTATCAACTTGACACCCTATATTTGTTTGAATATATATTATTTTTGTTAACAATAAATAAAAAAGTGAATAGAAGGGTTGATTTGCATGTTCATAAAACCTCTGGGATCAATTTGTATATTTTTAAAATTTTAAAGTGTAAAATGTTCAAGGCCTATAGTTTAGACGGCTTGCGTGCGATTTTCCCAAAAAGTAACGAGGCATCTTTAGCTTTGCACTTTCTAAAATATCACCGTAAGTTTTAATATCTTTTCAATTAGTAGTTGTTTTTAACTAATAATTCAACAATTTTTTTTCCTTCAATTTAATTATTGACCCGCTAACAATGATACCACGTGAGATTATTTCATTCATCTATTTTATATTAAATTTAGAATACCGATCAGTTTGTGTTAAATTTAAATTTGAAGACATTTTAAATAACAAGTTAATAGATAAAAAATCTTAAAACAATCAATATATATTACAAAAACTGCTTAATCTTATACCATTTGAAGAGTAAATTAATCAGCAATCTTCAATAGTGATCAGCAGATAAAATGTTACCACGTGTCATTAGTTATTATCATTAGTGAATTCTTAGTACAAGGATTTATATATTTGGCTTGAAATATTATTCATTTATGAATGTCCATATCTTTAGCTAATTCAGTTAAGATTTGATTTGATTAGATGAAATCTATTATGATTTGAAGTCATATTATATCTTTCTTCCTTTAGCTATAAATAGCCTTTGAATGCTGCATATACAGTACCTTTGAGATTATCAATGAAACTATTCTTTTTCTTCTTCTCTATTATTCTCTCTATTATGATTATTTAATAACATGTTATTAGCACAACTTTGCTTTGAAAGTGAAGAACCTCGTTAATACAGTGCAGGCACGATTCCTTCTCCTAGGATTCTTGGTTTATGGTGGAAATTGAGAGAGCATTCAATATAAGTCACAATTCTTTTTCCATTGCCGCTTACACTTATGAAAACACTTGTTCTTGGTTGGTTTTTCTTTCTCCTATATTATTATTATAGAACCGGTATACGATGGTGAATAAAAAGGCTTGAGGTAAGACATCCTAACCATAATTATCTTCAATATTATATGTTGAGATTTATCTTTACTCAATGGGTTTTGAGACTAATAAACAAGAAATATTGTATTCACAGAAGTGAATTGCAATCATTCCCAAAAGTGACTGACAGTCATTCCCAGAAGTGAATGAGAATTATACAAAAAAATGGATAATTATTCCCTGAAATGAATGAGAAATATACAGAAAATAAATAATCATTCCCTGAAGTGAATGCATCCAAAATTATTCAAAATTATCTAAAAAAATTATAATAAATTTGCTTTTCTATTTAAGGAGATTTACATATTCTCAAAAGTGAATATGTCAAATATAACACCCTCTTAACTATCATGTATTACTTAAGTATCAACATAATAGTTAGAAGAGTATCACTTCTTTTCTATGATACATACTAGGCGAGAGACACCAAAATAAAGTAAATTAAGCCCATAAATTACAAAACAAATAAAATAGATAGATAAAAGTATTTCACACACCACTTGTACTTATACTCCTCACATTGCAAGTTAAGTTATTCTGCTACTAATGCTACTTAGGGACTAGTATCAAAAGACATATCCAGTACCCCAAAACCTAGCCTGCTCAAATATCTAGGTCCAGCAAAGCATCACATATATACATAAATGGACCTAAAAGTATCTAACATAAATCAGTCTACAGGCTGGCAAAGTCCTAGCAATATGCTACTACTATATACAAGTCAAAAGTCCCTAAAGATCTTGTGTCCTCCTAAGGATAGCCGTTGGCCATTAGTATGATGGCCTCATCTTCGCCATGGGCATCAGGACCCTTGGGTGGATTTGAGTCTGAGGACGGTGATAAAGACGAGTCATCTGTAGGAGGGGTGCGGGTAGTACAAGCGGGATGTCAAATATAACTAGATGTGCCATATGGAAAGGCACACCCTCGTAAGGAAAAGTAGGGTCAAAATCAGCTGAAAAGACAGATGCACTGAAAGAAAAGCCAAAGAACACGTACTCGCGGACCTGCAAATAAGGTATAGCATAAAGAGAATCGAGTATTGGGTCGTAGTGCCACACATACTGTGGTGAGTCAAGGAAGAACACTAGGGATGGCATCAACTGAATCTGATTAACACAAAATAAATACAACCATAGGGATGAGAATATTATAAAATTCTCAGTAGGGTACTCCCTCAGGTATAATGCCAAATATAAATCATAAGCTCATTCAGGTAGGAATATTCATGCAAAATTATATGTATCAATACCAAAGTGTATACCTCATGTAAAGTCAAATGCAAATATGGCAATGATTCGTGCGTTGTTCCTTTGTAATCATAGGATTCAATTCTGAGCATTTTTCTCTTTCCATTAACATAGGGAAGACTTAAATCTATACCAAGTGGTATTTCTAGTGGACAACTCCACAATGGGCAATAGACTGTTTATCAGGACATGAGCTCATTCCTATACGTGATCATTAGACTTCATTCTTTTTCCTTTTTTCGAGTCTCACACAGTTCTGTTCCTAGCCGATACGTCTAACAGACTCACAATAGCTCTAGGTAAGCCTTTATTTTTGCCTTCCCTTTCTAACCAATATAAGTCTTGTTTCTATTTTCTCTTTATGTTAGAATATGCACAATTGAATTTCTTACTTGCTCTTTTGTCATATATACTCAACCATCATTATTCAGTTTTCTCAATGCATGCCCAAGTCACGTGTAAATGTTCATTCACAATGGATTCTCATCCATTCCTCATAATTGAATCTTTAAATAATGTGGCATGCATGTATACTTACCATACTTGTGTCATAAGCTATTATACTTTTAAATCAAGAATTGAATTGTTTCTGGCAATTTAATAGAATTTTCATTCAACTAGCACAATTTATTTGACATATCAAATGATCAATTCTAGGTCCCCAAAAATTCTCCAGGACACCTCAATATGTCCCCAAAGTACCGTAAATTTTTTATACCAAGAATCATTCATGACTATGTTAATAAAATTACACAAATCTGGTGGTCAGAGACCTCTTACGCTCAGCTCAGAACTGGACTCTTATAATTTTTAACCTTAGTAAATGATTGAATCAATTGAATAGAAAAATCATGATTATACTTCAAGATGTTTTCCACATTTTGTAAAAATTTCAAAGGAAAAATCAATCATTTGCTATGGTAACAAAATTAGACAAATTCATAGCTTTAGTTTCAAGAGTTCAGGCAGCATAAGTACTAGTTCAGTTTTAGATTTTTTTCTAAGGCAGTATAAATCAAAATCAGAGCTCAAGAAAATATATGAAACTAGCCCAAGATGTTAGCTTCAAAGTAAATTTTTTTCAGCTCACAAAAATACCTACAATTGTGTTAGAAAATTTGTGAACACTTACTGCCAACAAGAAAATCGAAAATTCCAGCCTAGTTCAACCCATTTTTAGCAAGAATGATTTTTTTCACAACACCTAACTATCGCACCCATGCAAATACATCATTATATAGGTGTAATGCCATATAAAAACCAGAATTCATCAAATTAGGATAACCCAAAGTCTGCAAGAATAGAGAACTACGAAACAAGACAACAAAACCTTACTCTTGGAAGCCAATATGTCCTTTGCTCTAAGATGCTCCAAGATGGATGTTCTTCACTTTAAAGCTCTCAAAACACACCCAAATCCTTCCCTTATCAACATGGTATAAGGTAGTAAGGTTAGGATTGGTGGTGAATTGAAATTTCAATTGGTTATATTTATAGGTGTTGAGGTGTGGAACAAGTTTAGTGAAGGAAGATTTTGGTTTTGACAAGGTTAGGCTTAGGATTTTGAGGTTGGAAATCAAATTCTCAAGGTTGTTGTGAAGAACGCAATGGAGTTTCTACACTTGTGCTTGCTGTCTAAGAATGCATCTAGCTTCTTAGAGAAGTTTTGGTTTGTATTTATCTTTATAATCAATGCTTGAATATTATACATTAAAATTAGATATTTCCTAATCTAATAAAGAAAACTGGATGGCTAGGATTAGTCTTGTAATTCAAGATTGAATCTTAGCCATTCATTTAATATAAAGGGATAAGATTCTTTATTTTGTAAAGATTAAAATAGCTTTCGATGTTAGAAGTCGCACACCAAAATTTCACCGAACAGGTGAAATACTGTACCTTGGTAATCATATATTACTCAAAATTTAATTCTAAATTTCTAACTATTTCTAACCTTATTCCCATGTTTTCCCAATTTCGGGCGTCTTCGGGTCACGAATCTAAGGTTTTGGTAGTCTTGATGGGCCCACAGGGCCCGTAAAATACTATTCACATTTTTTTTTTGTGTTTGTTCAGTTGTCTTCATCATTACCACGTCTGTCAGGTATTTGAAATTACGACTAATAAAGTCCAAAATAATTTTTAAAATAACATTTAGGATATTATATTAAAAGATTATTCCCTGAAGTGAATGAATTCATTACAATCTAAAATAAGTTTGTATATTTCCTAGAAGGGATATTGTCATATTTATATTCCCTGAAGTGGATGTATCTCCAAGGATAATTTTGAGTATTTACAAGATATAACTTTTCAATTTTCAGTACTTAAATTAAATACTCATACTGTCTTGAAGAGAATAAAGGATTATATCTAAATATTTTTAAAAGATCCTGCTGATCTTTTTGATAAAGTAACAAAGTAGAGTTGTGAAACCATTATGATAGCACTTGTAGTTGAATTTAATAAATATATGTTGTAAAATATTCTTAACTTTTATGTCTCAAATGTGCTCCCGGAATAACGCTGTCAAGAAAAGAGCTTTAAAAGATATCAAATAGTTCATAGAAAAAAAATTTACAAAACTTGCTCAGTTGGCTCTGCTCTTCTCCCTGAAGTGAATGTAACAAGAAAAAAAAAAGACAAATTATAACCCCAGAAGTGGTATCAAAGCCGATGGTTTGGCTGGACCATGGTTATTTGTTTGTGCTTAGGTGTGGTACAAACCCTTGGTTAGAGCATTGGGCCAAAATTTTGTGTTTGGTTTTTCTGTGAAAGCTTCCGTTAAAAGGGAGCACATTATGTTGAACCTCACACTTTGGGAAAGATTATTGGTTTCAAGTGTGATGAATGTTATTGCTATGACATCAAAGTAAACTTGGCATGTACCTGTCGTACATTGAGATATTTATTTAATCTTTATTAAGTATCATTAAAGGAGAATGAGAAAATGCAAAGGCAATTCTTTTTCAAGATATATTATGAAATCATTTCATGATTAATATGAGCCATTTGGATATATCTTTTTATCTTTTATATAAATATTGATTATTTTATTTAATAATGAAAGTTTTTATTAGATATATTATTTGATACTATTTTCAAGGAATATTTTATTTCAAAATTGTTGGTACTAATTGTTCTCAATATTGAATAAAATAGCTATGCTATTTGTGACATATTTCATAATTATTAATTATATTTTTATGCGATATTATTTACTACTTTATTGATTTATGTCACATGATAATCTTATTTATTAGCGTGATTAATATATCATGAAATAATAATATATGATACTGTTATTTTTGGGATAATTGTGATACATGTATTTATATCACTATCGTATCATGATAAATTTCTTTTCACTTACATGATATGTTGACACTTTGATGACATATTTTGATATTTTCATCTTGTAATAAGATAATAAAATCTTAAATTGATTATTAGTTTTGTGAAGGCTCCAAAAGAGCTACTATTAAGTTTCCCTAGAAGAAAAACTAATTAGAAATATTAATATCATTCTTGGTAGCAAGATGATTGAAGGCTCCAAAAAAGCTACTATTAATGCTCCAAAAGAGCCACTATTATGTTTCTTGAAGAAACAAAATTAATTAGAAATGTTAATGTCATTCTTGGTAGCAAGATGAATAAAGGCTCTAGAAGGGCTACTATTTTGTTTTCTGAAGAAACATAAATAATTCTCTACTAGATACAAAGGCAATAAAGAGACTTGGTGAGTTTCAAAGATATTCACTGAATGGATGTCATATTGTGACAGTAAGTGAGGGAAATAGTAAGTACCTTTATATCACAACTTATGCTTCAAGTAAGAAAGTTGCTTTAGAAAAGTTTGTTTGCACTTTCATCTGCTCTATAATACTAATGAGTACAATTGAATCATCATATGCTATTGTAAACCAGATGTTTATTAGCCCAAATGATTTTTATCTTTTGGCATGACCAGTTGGGACATCTTGAACCCATAATGATGTAAGGAATTACTAAAAACTCATATGAGCATTTGTTAAACAACCAGAAGATTCTTCATTGTAATAAGTTTTCTTGTGCTGTGTGTTCTCAAAATAAATTAGTTATATGGCCTTCACTAGCAAAGATTGGATTTAAATATCTTAAATTCCCATAAGGAAATTAAGAAGATATACGTGGATCAATTCATCCACTATATGGACCTTTTAAATATTTCATGATTTAAATAGATGCATCTATGAAATGGTCACATGTGTGCTTATTATGATTTCGCAACCTGAAGCTTGCAATATTAATTATACAAATTATTAAGAGCACAATTTCATGATAATCCAATCAAAACAATTTATCTTGATGATTCCAGTGAATTTATTTCTCAAGCTTTTATTGCTTGTAGGCCAATGCTGTAAATGTTGAACATCTAATTATTTATGTTCACATATAGAAAAAGTTGGCTAGCATAGTTAACTTATAAAAGACCTCTAGTTGATTGCTAGACTGCTTGCTCATGAGAACAAATCTTCTGATTTCTAGTTGGGCGCATATTATTTTATAGCACTTATTTCTATAAGGTTAACAAATTGCTAATAATTCTCTCCCTTACAATTACTTTGGCCTGCAGCCAAAATGTTCCCATTTAAGAACTTTAGAAGTTTAGTATATGTCCTAACTGCCATTTTTTCCAAATGGGACTCCAAAGAAAATTGGAGATATATGTTGGATATGATTCTCCCTTTATGGTCAAATACATTGAAATACAAATGGAAGATGCTTTAAGGCTCAATTTGTGAGAAATAATTTTCCAACATTAGGGGGAGAGAGTAGACATAGTTGGAAAAGAAAATAAATTAGAATGCATTAATATTCTATTTAGATCCTCACACAAGGCAATGTGAATTAGAAGTTCAAACAATTGTACATTTGCAAAGAAAAGCAAATGAATTGCCAGATGCAATTTTTTATGATACAAAAGGATAACTAAATCTTATATACTAGCTAAAAATGCCCCAATCTCAATTGATGTCCCTGTTGGACAATTGGTCAATGTAATAATTGCATGCTAGAAGCATGGTAGATTAGTCGATTCCAAAAATAAATCCTTGAAAAGGAAAAGGGGCAAAGAGGCCAAATGATGTTATGGAGGCAAATGATACTCTTCCTGTTGAAGAGAATAGAGATATAGAGAGTACATTGTTGCAGTCCAAAATTTTGATATATTTTGAAATGCTAAAAGATGTTCAGGTATCTTAATATAATCATTGAAAATGATGAGATCTCAAAAGACTATGTCTCTATAGGAGAAAGAGTAGAATTGACGAGTAATAATTATTGACAATATATTTGCATATAATGTAGTGCTAATATTATGCATGAAAATGAGGATCTTGAGTCAAGAATCATTAAAGAATGTCTACATAGAAATGATTAGCCAAAAATAGAAAGAAGGCATGCAAGCTGAAATAGACTCACTTGCAAAACGTGAAATCTTTGGACCTATAGTCTAAATACTAGAAGGTGTGAAATTTGTAGGATACAAATGGGCATTTGTGAAAAAAAGAAATGAGAAAAAAAATGAAATTGTACATTATAAGGCTCTACTTGTAGCACAGGATTTCTCACAAAAATCGAGTATAGATTATGGCAAAACATATTCCCCAGTAGTGGATCTAACAATGTTTTGATATTTGATTAGCTTATCTATACATAATAAGCTAAATATGCATCTGATAGATATTGTCATAGCCTATCCATATAGTTCATTAGATAATGATATTTACATAAAAAGACCTTCAAGGATTATAGATATCAACATCATCTAATGAATGTCCACAAGGTAAATACTCAATCAAGTTGCAAAGAACTATATATGGTCTAAAGAATTCTGGACGGATGTGGTATAACCATTCCAATGAGTATTTGATGAAGAAGTGGTTTACAAATGATGTCATTTCCCCCTATGTTTATATCTAGATTCATTATAATAGCTGTGTATGTTGATGACTTAAATATCATTGGAACTCCTGAAGAAGTTCCCATAGTTAAAGATTTAACAGAAGAGGTTGAGATGAAGGATCTTGGAAGGACATCTCGGCGTGCAAATCGAGCATTTAACAAACAAGATGTTTGTTTGTCTATCAATTTACACAGAGATAACTCTTATAAAGTTTTATATAGATAAATTATATATATTTTCTTCAGGTGTATTAGTATACAGAATGTCTATCAAATTTGCATAAAGGCAGATCTCAAATAGGTTTTTTTCACTTATAGAGACATGATCATATCTTGGAGATACACAAGATTCTCTTAGAAGAAAATGGCATAACTTTACATGAGGACAACATGGCTTAGGTAGTTCAACCAAAGAAAGGAACTGATGTCCAATTTGTTCAAGTGATAGAGTTACCACCTATTGTAACATCCTCCAAGTACAACATCAGTCTTAAGTCATAACATCGAACTCAAGAGTTTTTACTTATAGGTTAGCGAACCTTTCTTAAATATCTACAGCAAGCTCGATTAATTCATGAGATAACTATGTGGTAATTCTATTAAAATATATAGCAAGAAAACCAAAACATTTGTTTAATACAAAGTTAAGTATATAAAGGAAGCTTTTCTGTAAGCTTTAACACATCTTTGTTCTCTAACATATTTACATACATATCTATTCAACTAAATACAATATAATAAAAACATTAACTACTACACTATTGCACTTTTGAATTCTTTTGCATAGCAGCATCTCGGTTCTCTGCATCAACTTGGAGATGACACGGGAACACAAAAACATATGGGTGAGAATTATATAATTCTCAGTAGGGTAACTCCCTAAATACACAATCATAATGTCATCGTCATTGCCCCAGCTACTTCAATTTATTAAGAAAAAAGTGGTCATGCATTACATAATAACGGTTTATTTTTAAAGTTCCAAATCATACTTCCGAAAGTGAGTTACTTTTAACATTCAGTCACTTAATATACACATACCATACTACTCGATGTCATATGCTGCTAACTTTCCAGTTAAAGATATTGGTCTCAATATCGATACTAAACTTCTTCACTTAGCATATACAACAAAGGATTATTTAGAAAACTTACTACTTCAATTTGTCTTGGCCCTCAACTATTCTTTTCACGTATGGGCATTACATACCGTCGTCTCCAGCGTGGTAATAATGGGTAATAGACTGTTTTTCAGGACTGAGTTCGTTTCTATACATGATCATTGGATTTATTTTCTCCAATTCTCACACAAACCTATTCCTAGCCAGGTTTACTTTCCTCAACTCAATTCAAGGGTAGTCAGGTTTACTTCCCCTAACAAACTGGATTTACTTTCTCTAGCCCAAGAAACATAATCTACTTTTCTTTTGCATATGAGCAATTGTAATAAGCATTCACATCTATGTGTGCCTAACCTCAGCAATAAGCTCATATGCTCAATTATTCATATTCATATTCATGTGCTCATGTCATACTAGTATAAGATGCCATTATTTCATCAATTCAAAGCATCAATTCATTTTCAGTACAATGGCAGATTTCATATATTTGTAGCATAATTTATTCTATATTTCAAACCATCAAATCCAACACTATAAAAATTATCTAAGACACTTCAATGTGTCCATAAGGTTCCATAAAAATTTCAAGCAAAAGAGTCCTCTAACTATGTTAAGAAAATTAGAAAAATTCAAAGGTCAGAAACCCCTTACTTACAGCCAACTTTATAGTTCCCAATTTTATTATCCTATCAAATGATCATATCAAATCACATAAAAATTTATTGTTGGACTTCAATATGTCCTCAATTCCATATAAAAATTTCAAGTAATAATTTGATCATTTGATATAGTAACAAAATTAGCAAAATTTACAGCTTCTATTCCAAAATTTTAGGCAGCATAGGTACAATCTCAGTTCTTGATTTTTTAAACATAGCAAAAGTGTCCAGAATACCACAAAATTTTGAATAAAGATGCCTTGACATGTTAAATAGATCATATAAAATTTTTAGCTAAATCTAAAGCTCTTAACCAGGTCAGAAAATTCATGATCATTCCCTACCTATAAGAAAATCGAATTTCCAGCAAGTTAAACCAATACTCCTTTAACAAAATATGATTTTTCCACCACACTAAACTACCCCACATATACAAATACATCAATATCTATGTATAACCTCATATTAGAACTAGAATTTACCAATTTAGAATAACCAAAATCTGCAAGAAGAAAAATTACACAAAACAAGACACAAAATCCCTACTTTGCAAACTTTAGACCTTTATACTCCAAAGGTGCTCCAATTGATTTCTATTCACTTCAAGGCCACCAATTCAAGCCCCAAACCTTCGTTAGGTAGTGAGGAAGTGAGATATCAAGGTGAGGATTGATGAGAATTGAGATTTCAATTGGTTAGATTTATAGGTATTGATATGTGGAATAAGTTTTACGCAAGTCTAGAGTAGGTGTTTAGGCATTTGAATCAAGTTTTCTTGTGTTTGAAGAAGCAAAAATGGAGGTTCTACCTTTCTCATATGCTGGCCAAACTTAGAAAGAAGAAATAATTAGATTAGGTGACTTGTAGTTATCTTATAAGATGTTGAAAGTATTATTTTAATATAGTCTAATTTCTTCATAAAAGAAACTAATATGGATGGTTAGGATTGGATGTTGTTATTCAAGATTGAATCTTAACATATGGATAAGCATTCTTCTTTTGTAAAGGTCAAACTAGCTTTTGGTGTTAGAAATAACATACCAAAATTTTACCGAACGAGTAAAATAGTGTATCCGGGTAATCAAACATTGCCTGAAAATTAATTCTAGGTATAAAATCTTTATTTTTAACTATTTCTAACCTTAATTCTATAATTTCTCAGTTTCGAGCACTTCTGGGTCCCAAATCTATGGTTTTGGTTGGCCCGACTTGCCCGCAGGGCCTGTAAGTTACTATTCATATTTTGTTTTTTTACAAATCTGTTGGACTGTCCTCATCATAACTAAAACTGTCAGATTTTTGAAATTATGACTAATAAAATTGATTAATTTTTAGCTAATTTTTAGGGTTTTGCACTTATTTCTCTTTGTAGAAGTGGTGCACAAATTAGAATACACCAATTATGAGATTTTAAGTGATATTTTAAAGAAAGGGAGAAATACTGTACTCTTTTTTCTTTTATCAAAGTTTTTATCCCACTAGATTTTTCCTTAATAAGTTTTTTAACGAGGTAGTTCTATATTCCCACTATGAGGATATTATATTGTTTTTCCTTCACTAAGATTTTTTCCCACTAGGTTTTTCTTAGTACGGTTTTAATGAAACATATCCCTTATGGACATCCAAGGGGGAGTGTTATGAAATATTATTCATTTATGGATGTCCATATCTTTAACTAATTCAGTTAAGATTTGATTTAACTAGATAGAATCTGTTATCTTTTAAAGTGATATTATATCTTTCTTTCTTTGGCTATAAATAGTCCTTTAGATACTCCACATATAGTACTTTTGAGATTATCAATGAAACTATTCTTTCTCTTTTTCTCCATTATTCTCTCTATTATGATTATTTTATAACATGGCCAATAGTTAAAGTTTATTAATTAAATAATGATTAATAAAAAGGTGGTAGAACTGCCAATTTAGCTTCTGAAAGATCATATCACTGACAAAGCTCCTAAAAGAATCTATATTCATCTGTAGCCCTAAGAGATCTATGTTGTTTAACAAATATATCCAACTGTCAACGGGTCTTTATTTTTATTAACAAAAATAATTCTTTCAAGTGCTATTTTGTCAAATTAAAGATATAATATTTTGAAGGCTGAAGTGATCATTTTACAATGTCAACTTAATGTGAAATTGGTTTATAACATTTTGCTACTGGTTTACAGCTTTTTGCATACTGGTTTATAGCATTTTATAACACGCATTTATAATTGCAGTTTTCAATAGTAACAGCAAATCTCAACTTTTAATAGAGTCATTCTTAATTCGTTTTGTTGCTGAAAAAACTAGAAAAAAAAATATTCATATCTTGAGACATAAACCACAAATACATAAGAAATAAAATGGAATGAGCTAAGCTTCATCCATGAGGATTAGTTTTGTGCGCTACCAACCGATCTTGATTCTCTTTCTTTTTCTTACTCCTGTGAATGGTGAAGAACGAATAGAGAAACAAGAGAAAGAGAGAGAAAATGATAGCTTTTGGGTGAGAGAGAGAACATATTGTGAAAGAAGGAAGGATGTTGTTGTTTTTTTCTTCTTTCCTCTTCCCACTTTGCCTCGTTGTAGTTATACAATTCCATACATTTATTTCATCATTTAGCTTGGTGTAAGTATTTTGATGGTTGTGTATCATTTTTCAAGTTGTAATATGTACTGTGAATAGTAGGTGTCTGTGTTTTTGGGAACCATTTTTCACCCAAAAAAAAGTTGTTTTGGAAAATATGTATATTTCGATACACTTCAAAAATAGATGATAATCAAAAGCTTATAATTTTAACTTGAAAAATAACTTATAAGCATAAATAATTATTTGAAATATTTAAGCCTTAGCAAAAGTTGGTTATTTTATAATTAAAGAGTTCCAGTTTTTAATTCCAATTTCAATTTCAATTTTCTAGTGCATTCTAAGAATTCCGATCAACCAATAAATGTATTTGAAAAAAGCGATATGGGTTTGAATATTCTAGTACCTTAGAGGATATGTAAGAAGGAGCAACCCCTCTCAAATCAAAATTAACTTTTTGAATAATCGTACTGTATTTAATTAGTTGTGTTTATTTTATTGATTGACGACATTTTGAAAGGGCGAGGCACATCGAACTTTTCTCCTTTTGCTTGATAACATCCACCTTAATTAATTATTCTACTAAGAAAAAAAAAATTCATTCTTCTTAAGATGCATGCAGTTAAAGGGAAAAAAATCAGGATGATAAACAAATATGGATATCCAAATAGTGTTGATATATCTAGTTAAAAAAATAAAGTATTGATATATCATTCTAACAATGAACTTAAAAATTTCTTAATTTAAATTTTCACTCCTACAATGACATGAATTACAACATCTGAAGAGTTTGGATACTATGCATGAGGTTTTAAGTTCAAATTTCATTGTAATCAATGTAATATCCAAAGTACGAAAAAAAATTACAACGTCTAAGAATTATTTAATAAAGATGAGTGAGCTTTATGAGTTTGGAGAATTTTTGGCACATAAATTAGGAAGATTTAGCCTTTATTAGAAAACAAATATAGCTAGGTTGAAATAAATATCTAATATTTAATAAATAGAAATAATTTTATTTATATTTTTAATAAAACATTTTTCATAAATTTATCCTATTAATTAATTAGATTAATCTTGATATACCTTCCTTGTAAAATGTTTTATATTGTTAATAAATAATTAAAAAAATGGATTTTGTTAACAAATATCCTAAAGCCACTGCAAATTAGAAGTGATCGATAGCATAACTCATTAGTAGACTAGAAATTGGCGAGCACCCGATACCCATCACAATTTTTCCATAACTAGGAAATTTTCTTGTAGTGAAAAAATACAAGGCCTTTAAATTTGCAATGTGTTCAATGCATTAAAACCTTAAAAATTAATATTAAAAAAACTTCAAGGTTTTTTTTTATTGGAAACGGGGCGCAACACCTAACGAAAAAAAACACTACTAATCTCCTATAACACGGTTAAAATTAACCTAACACCTATCAGCGTGAAATTGAATGGAAATAAAACTAGGAATATGGTTCAAATGGAAGACTCCCTTATTCAACTGATGAGCATGTTTGGCTAAGAGATCCACACAGGCATTCATATATGATAAACATGCTCAATATGAATTATCCTAGCTATAATTATCATGTTTCTAGCAGCAAGAACCAATGGCGAACAAGGGTGATTGTCCCCAATCCCGTCCATTTAACATTTGCACCACCACCTTAGAATCCAACTCCAGTAGAATGTGAGAACAACCCTTTCCAATTGCAAATTTCAGTCCAAGAAATGCACCCTACAATTCAACAAAAGTTATCGAGCAATGTCCCAAATTAGCACTAAAAGCCTGCAACAAATTCCCATGACAATCACGCAAAATCCCACCACATGATGCTGTACTTGTGTTTCATAAAAGAGAGTCATCTGAATTTATCTTTGTCCAATGTAGTGGAGGAGGATACCAAGCTACCTAAATCACCCCGAAGGATTTCACTCTACTTCCCCATTCCACTTGTCATCGCAGGACTTGATCAATGTCTTTTGCTAGGAAGGGAGTTTTATTCAATAGGTCCTGAAGGGGTAGTACATCATCACCATTGAAAATAGAGGAATTTCAAATGAACCAAGGGTTGTTACAAATTGTCCCAAATAGGAGGGGCTAGTACAAAATTTCAGCACAACAACAAAATGAGTCCAGGTCCAAAATGTCTCTATAATGTGCCATATTAATATAAGAGCGTGCACAACACTACTAACAACAAATAATAACAACAATAGCAATAACAACAAATTTTGATAACATAAGCATCCAGCTAAGACACTCCATAAGACTCAACAAAATATCTCAACAATATGTCTCAACAATATGCCATTCTACAAATTTATCAGTAATTAAGTTGCGTAGACTTATAATGGCATCGATAATAGTAAGACATCATAATAGTCTTTAGAACGAACTCTCACCAACCCAAAATACCAATGAGACCTCAATATACTTATACGATTTATGTAATCAATAATAAGACATTTACTGACCAGCCTTTGATTAGGGGATTAATAATATAACAATAAGTTCTTTAGAAATCAAGAATAGCTTATCATAGCATGCATGCCAAATAAATCTCAAGATAACAACATAACGATAACAATAGTGCATACTTATCCCACTAATCCAATACGTCAAAACATCATAAATATAGAGATAAAAAATTTTCAAAATACTCTAATGATACAGTAACTCTTTAACAGAGTACTCAATGTAAGTATAAAACTTATCATTATTCTATTTAACAACAAAAATATAAAATAAAAAGAAATACATAAGTGTAGAGTTGCATCTCTATTTATAGGAAAGCCTCACAAAATTAACTTTACATACTCTGCCCAAAAACTTTGAGGAGATTATAAGTGTCTAATTGACACTATACAACAAATATCTCCTCTATCATCGCAAACTCAAACAATAATAATTAAACGCTAATTTGAGCACAAAATTAAGTTACCAGCGAAAGCAATTGAGAACGATAAACTAATAATAAGGACATAACAAAACAAGAAGTCTCAAACTCCCACTATAATAAAATTTCAACATTAATGGAAGCAATATCACAAAGTACTCCAAGAAACTCAACAATGACTTTTATATAGGTCTTAAACAACAAAGTGATCACAGACCAACAGGGAAAGAAAAAACCACAAAATAAAATATTATAATTTATTAGCACAAATTAATTGGATTTCTCATGTTCAATTAATTTGGGTGATTAATTAAACTAGAGTCTTTGCATTATTGCAATCTCGCTGAAGGGCATTGGATCACAATATTCAAAACTCTCAAACTTGATAGAGAAAAATAATATGACATTAATATGAAATCATTAAATAATATAATTTAAATTATTTTTCTCTATCACAATGGTCATGTCAAATAATGTCACACTGAACGATATGGCCATTATCTACATAACCTAAAAATATTTGCAATATCACATAATGATTATGTCAAATAATGTCATGCCGAATGGTATGTCTATTATCCATATAATCTAACAATATTTGCAATTACAAAATGATTATGTCAAATAATATCACATTGAAGGGCATGCCCAATTGTCCATTATCTATATAATTATTTACAATCCATTTAAATAAAATAAATTCACTAAAGGTGAGAGTGAAAATTTATAAAATATTGAATTGTTGTAAAAATACCCAAAATTAAGCTCTCTCATGCAATTGTAATACCTTTCAGGGTCTAAAAACTTTTAACACATGAGTAGCTTCTTACAACATTACAATTGTGTACATAAAGCTAGTACCAAGAGGATACTGAAAACTCCACGAACACAACTATCAACTCGTTAGGAATAATATTAATAAAGTCAAACCAAAGGGTAAGCTCATTTTCCATATAATTCTTAATGCTCTAGCAATTACAATGTTATTCATAATCAATAATCATTAATAAAATAGCCACAAGGGCAAAACTATATAGCCAAAGATGGAAGACAAATAAAATTTGAGTACATCCAAAATGCTTACAATGTCCAAAAAAGCACACAATAATAAAACTATGAGCAAAACTCTCATCAAAATAAAATAACATTGGCTATAAAATAAAGCATAAAGATATTTAAAAAATTTGGAACTATTTTGCTCATTTCATAAGGGTGCACTCCAATACCTAAAATAATTTTTTCTTTATGATGTGTAGGATTTTAGCCAAAGTCAAATAACATTTTGACCGTCACAAATTTTGCATTTAAGTAGTGGGAAGTTGTAATGACTCTTTTTTAAGTATTGTTTGTGATAAAATAATTAAATATAAATAATCTATAGAGATTTTAAAAATTTTAATAGACACAGTTATGATCACAATAATATGAGGATTTTGTAAATAAAAAAAGAAAATTAATTTAATATTATTAAAAATTTAATATAATAATATTTTAATCGGAGATATAGAATGAGACTCTATAATTGGTATAAGAACATAGATAAAAATAAAGATAAGGTTAAATAAATATTTTTAACTCGATAAATTTTTTTTATATCATTCGAGTATCAAAATGGTAATAATTGGTGTACCGAAGTGGTAATAATCAGTACATTGAAACACCAAAACTAATCCAAATAATGGATATTATCATATCTTAGTTTTTACTTAGGACAATTGTATAAATATAGGCATTTTTAATACATATACAACACAAATTGATCTTAAAATAGTTTTACTACTTGCTTTCTCTCCAAGTAATGCTTTTCTATATAAACCAAAAAGTAGAAAAGACCCCATTTTTCTTGACTTTTCTAGAAGCTTTACGTTCCATTCTTTCTTCCTTCACTATCTTCGAGTTTTTCTTCTTGAAACTCTATGAAACCTTCAAGTTCTTGAACGATACACTCAGATAAATGCCTAAACTAGTTCAAGAATATTTCCTTTACATCAAACTCAAGCCAAAATCTTAGGAGCTATTTGGAAAGTGTTTTGCAGAATAATTTTTAATTTTTAAAAATAAAAAATGAAAAATACTTGTTTGGTTGGTTATTCTTTTCAGATTAATTTTAAAAACAAAAGAATAGATTTTGTGTTTTAAAAGCAAAAATTAGAAAACAGTTGAAAGATGTTTTTGGGATTTTTTTTTTAAAACAAGAAAGAATGTGATGGTACATTTATAATTAGTTGATTTTATTAATTGTTACCCAAAATAATTTTCAAAATATTATTTTCAAAATATTTTTAAAAAATATAAAAACAAAAATAATTCCAAACAACTATTTTCCCCTCTAAATCTGTCCAAACAACAGCTCATATAGGGGCTAGAAAGTGGGTTTGAGGCTTGGATTAGAGAAGAAAAAGCTAGAGAAAAATTTGGCAGAAGCTTCAAGAAAGGCAGAAAAGATTCTATGCCTGTTGCTTTGTGATTGTTTTGCTGTTTTACTAATACAAACTCTTGAAATATGTTTGAAATTATGTTTGTGAAATCTGAAATTTATTTCAAGATATATATATGTGTGTGTGTGTGTGTGTGTGTGTGTGTGTGAGCTTGATAGTCTCATGAATTGGTTAAATTGATGTAAGAGATTTAACTATGTCATGAGATTATTGGTTCGTTAAAAAGAATGAGATATCTAGAAATCTTACCAGAATTTAATCAGAAGTAGTTTTGTAAATTCTGAAAGATTAGTATTTTTGAAGTATATTGATAAAGTTTCATGAACAAGGATGAGATTTTGATTCATAGAAGAAAAAGATTTGAAATCTAAGTAAGATACTTAGTTTAATTTCTTGAAGGTTTTAAGAATTACTAAGTAAAGAGTCCTTTAAGTTTCTACAGTGAAAAAATCTCATAAACGTTTAGTTGATTTTATAGAAAAATCTCATAAAAAGTATAGCTATTTTTTTAGAAAAATTTCATCAAAAGTTTAGCAGATTTTACTAATAAATCTCATAAAAATTAAAGAGAAGCTTCATAAGAAGTTAGGAGATTTTAAACAGAAAATCACATAAGAATTCAAAAGATTATGAAGAGAATATCTTGTAAGCAATTCAGGAGATTCTAAAGAGAAGAATCTCACAATAATTCATGAGATTTTATAGAGAAGAATCTCATGAGAATTCAGGAGATTTAACAGAGAAAATTGTTAGCTCCAAAACCCTAACAAAATCCGCTAATTAAGTTTTGGATGACAACAAAGCCAATTTAAAAAAAATGCTTTGAAGAATGAGGCTTATACTTTGAAAATGCTTTGAGTTTCTTGTAAGATTATAATAGGTTTCTATCGTTTAGCAAGAGCAAAGCTTACTCAAATGAGGATAAAATTCACTCTGCATATGTGAACATGTTTTTCTCATGTTACGAGATATGAATTAAAATGGAACTGAAATTATATCCTTACTCAAACAATTGATAGCTAATGATTTGAAGAAGATATCAATGTTATAAGAAACTAAGTCTTGAGACCTTAGAAAGTAGCACTAGATATCAGAAAGTACACTTACAATGCAGATATTAAGCAATCTCGGAAAATCAGATGTTACGCTATCTTCAATCAGCACAATTGCAAATCAGTCATCATTATAAAGCTTGGATTAAAGATTAGAAAGTAAAGAAATCATCAAGGATTTATTACTGCATGTCAGAAAGCTTACATCACTGTGGAGCATTAACCGTTACTGGAAATAGAGGGAAATTTAAATTTGAATTTTGAATTTAAATTTCAAAGAGTCAAATCCCGGTCTCAAAACTGATCAATTATCTCTTTTGCCTTTGAAGTCAACTATCCCAAGTCTTAGAAGAAAAAGTTCAGAAACCATGGTTCAGAAAATAAGAATAATTTCTGAATGATATCAGAAACCTCTATTTAATAATGGCTTTTGCAAACTGGTCTAACAGACAAACATGCTACACTTCTAGACTATCTTTCCAAGATACAAATGGATGATCAACATGTGTCCCTGAAAGAACAAATCAGAGACAATAGTCATATGGAAGACCTTCTTTATATAGAGATGTTGTGCTCTAATGTTAGAGAGAGAGAGAGACTCCATGCTCAAAGAGGAAATTCTGCAAAAATCTCTGCTCATCTCCAGTAAGGTTCATATCATAATGTAATTAGATTCCTTACTTATAAAAGTCTTCCTTCTACATTCATAAATAGATATATGTTCTTCCTAGGAAGAAATGATAGAAGGAAGTCATTCAAGTTTTCCCATGTTCTTTTCACGTATATGTTAAGGAAACTTGAGTGTAGGTTAATTTGAGTGGCAACCCAAACACTAAACTTTGTATCCTCGATTCAGTAGTGATTGCTATGAGATAGCTTGGAGAGACTAATGTAAAACTACCTACAATGCGACAATGAGGTGTTTTTACTTATCACGGTTTAGCTTAGATAGGCTAGTTAAGAACTACTCCACTTGTGATAGTTTCTGATTTTGTCTGCTAGTCACAAGATTCAGCTTGAAAAGGCTCATGAAGAACTACTCAGTTTAGCTTGGAAAGGCTGGTTTATAACTACTCAGATTTGTAATAGTATAGATTTGCCTATTAGTCACAGGTGTTAGCTTGGAGAGGCTATTGTAAGACTACTTAGTTTAGCTTGGAAAGGCTAGTGAATCACTACTCAATTTGTGGCAGCAGAGGTTGTCTGTTGGTTACAAATGAGAGCTTGGAAAGGCTAAATGTAAAAACCATCCATTTGTTCTTTCTTGAGTTGAGAAAGATGTTTTAGTGAAACCTTAACTTTTATTGAGTACTGGATATAGGTAGTTTTGGTCAAACCAATATAAAAATATCTATGTCTCATCTTCTTATCCATGATCTTCTTTATATATCTTTATTACGCTTTATTATTCATCATATACTGAAATTATGTTCTTGCCATTCTGTTATTTATTTTATACTTCAGAAGTCTATTTTCTGAAACTATTAACTGAGTTTTCACTGCACTACAAGTTTTATACTTGATAGTATTTGATTTAAATATTTCAGAAAAATAAAATGAAGCAAGCACGATTCAACCCTTCATTCTCATGCACGTTTCAATTTACAAAAATCTCATAAGAGTTAAGGAGATTTCAAGGAAATCTTAAAGCAAAAGCATGAGAAATAGAATTATTAAGAAAAGGTTTTACTTAAGAGTCGTGAGATTTTCTAGACAAATATTAAAGATTCATTTGAAAAAATCAAACTTAAGAAATTAATGTATAAATAAGCTTTATTTAATATCAATTGCTTAATTGTAAGCTTACAGATTCAAATTGTGATCTATATCAGGTTCTAGTATGAGCTACTACATCGATTGAACTATATTAGGTTATAACACAAGGTGTTACATCGTTGTGAGAAAAATAATGTATTGAAAATAGCATGCTATTGTGATCTATATCAGGATGTAGTCGAGGTACTACTTCAAGTAAACTATATCAGGTTGTAGAACGACGTGTTACATAATTGGAAATACATCAGATGAGAAGTATATCAGGAATCCTATGATTTCTATTATCAAGCCTAAATTTTACTAATGAGATTATGTTAAAGAAGTAATAAAACAAACAACCTAATTGTTGTACAGACAACTAGAAAAATAGTTAATTATTTAACGAATCCTATGACTTTTATTCTCAAGCATAAGTGAACTCATAATACTATGTTAAGTGAGAAAAGGAATAAGCAAACTAATTATTTTAGAAGAAATTGAAGGTACTTTAATTATTTTAATACAACGTCAGATGTCACTGTGTAGCAGACGGGTATTTTTCCCATTAGGAATCTTTAATTCTTATTCCTGCTATTATCATATTTTTACTTAGATTACAATGATGGTGATTATTTTGTGAGGATCCTTAGCTGATATTGGCATCACAATCCAGAACTTATAATGAATTGATGATAGAGAATTTAATTAGTTCTTTTTTTTATTTTTATGAATTTTGAGTAGTACCCTACCTAGACTGGAGAGTTCCTGGGTGAACCAAGGTAAGGGTTTAATATAATTATGGATACTGTTGACTTGTTATCGGGTAACACAGTTATGTATTTTTGACACATTATTTATGTTCAAATTTAGCGACTCAGAGAAACCGTTTTATGTTTGTCACAAAAGCAAGCTCATATTTAATAATATATATACACTTCTAAGATTAAGCAAAGTTAACAAGTAACAACTACTCACTATAAGGTTATGGCTTAAGCATGGCTTTATAGTAGGAAAGATGTTACAGAACTCATAAGACAATATTTTCAAAACCACAATATGCTAACTTTAATATCGCACTTAAAATAATTTTGGATTTTCAAATTAAATCCAATACTGATTTATGCAAATCCACATAATCCACATAATAGTCAAACACTCTTCCACTCGGACTGCATAAATTAGATGATGAAATTTTATGAAAACATCAGTCCACATAATATGGGAGAAAATAACATAATCATGTTCCACAATTTTATATATAAAGGATAACTGAGAACAATATTGAATGAGATCAAACAATTGCAATTTCTTGGAAAATTACAATGCATAATCATAATTTTCAACTTGAAACATGATGCAAAACTTAGATACAATAGTTCATAATTTTCCAAAATTTCTCTATACAACATTTTCATAAAATAGCACTTTGCCATAATTGGTCTTGTGAGGATGAGCTCACAATCATAAAAAATACCTAATAAAAGTTCCAAAAGATTGCAAACAGGAATGCTCAAAATAACATCATGCAAAATTCAACAATAATTATTGAGGAGTAATACACATACACCACACACTTATACCAAGTTAAAAGTTGTAAACCTGTGTATAAAATGTTGTAAACCTATATACAAAAGTTGTAAACCAATTTGCAAAAAGTTGTAAACAAGTATGTAAAAACTTTTGTATATTAGTTTATAACTTTTTGCATCTGTGCTTATAACTTTTTGCATCTGTGCTTACAGCTTTTTACATATTGATTTATAACTTTTAACTTGATATAAGTATATGGTATAAGTGTGGTGGTATATGTTTATCATTTCTCATAATTATTTCATAATCAATTTTCACAATATTAAGTACAATAATCAAATATATTGATTCTGAGAGAATGCAAACTATAATATACTCAACAAGAGTGGCAAAATATCTTAAATAATAACTCTCAGAATAACATTGCCAAAATATGTATAATTGCAATGTTCCAAAATTACTATATGCATAAAAGAGGTACAAACAATACTCTAATTGTCAAAATATATCAATTCTAAGAGTGTTTCATGAATATTAACAAAATTTTCCATATTGAAATTGAAGAAATGTCTCATAAAAATTTAATCTAAATAATTCCAAGATATAAAAGTAATTAAAATTCACCAAAATATATCTCTGGCACATAACATGGCACAATACTTAAATAGAATATTTTATAATTCTCAAAAGAATATCTTAAAACAAATTATATTATGTCGTGCACAAAATTGCATTGATCACAATTGGTCTCACAAAGGTGACATTGCAATCTTGAAAAATAGTAAACACAACATATAACTAAATTATATAAATTTTATAATATGTCAAATAATATCAAAAGCATACAAAAAATATTTTCGACCCACTAAGTGAGCCCCTGTGCCTCTCACGGTTAACCCAAATTAATATATACATAGAAGAGGCATAGAATCTTCTCAATATATTGACAAAATAAATCAAGTATGTAAGTGCATAAAATATGATATGATTAGATATATCACAGATATTCATAATATTTCTATTCAATATTTATGTATTGTCCCATACCTTTTAACATTATAAAATTTGAAAAGTCAAAACAAATAATTCTACAACATCAAAATAATTAAAATGTCATGACCCACCTAAGGAACATGATCGACATTTGAGGGATTAGGTCCTTACGAAAGCTTTTGGGAATCTGACTGGCTAATATGCATAAATAATAGGAATATATTCCAAATATCTCAAATTTTGCTAAATTCCATAATTCCGAAAATATTTCCAAAGCATAAATCATGACTATAAACTGCATAATAACCATAATCTAGGTCGAAGCCAAACATAATAAAGTAACTAGAGGTCATATAAACGATCATAAAAACTATGCATGTCTGGGTTCCGAGCTACACAATTGCTTGAGCACTACTAAACTGACATAAACCTATAGTAAGTGTCACTCCAAAGAGAAGCTCACAAAAAGAAACTGTAAAATTACTAAAGAGGATTCTGTAGTGCAACTGGACCTATAGCTGTATCTATAGGGGGGAGGAAAAGAGAGGCGTGAGTTCACCAAAACTCAATGAGCAGATAGCCACCCACAGTTCAGATGACATGATAAGGAACTACATAATAATAATAGAAACAACATGGAAATGCAACTAATTACATAATAAAGATATTTACATACATGCAATTTGATCTTTGACTTAACTAATTAAATTCCAACTTAAGAAAATTAGCTTAAAACTAAGTTCATATTCTATAAGCATTCACTTGTATCAAGAATATTCACTTATGGGTTTGTCCTCTTAAGGACTCCATCCTTTGGTACCGCTTGACATACAGCCTTTATGGCAGTAGGGTATGCCAAGGTTAACGACTTATAAGATTGCCTCAATAGCTGCTTAGTATACTGCCTCCTTGGCAGCTAGGCATAGCCGCCATGGCAACTAGGCATAGCAAGGTTGACATATCCTTTGGTATAATGAGAAACTCAAAGCCATGTCGTTCTTATAGAAAATAAGTATGTGTTGATGAATTTTAATTAAAAATGAAATAGAAAGTGTGTTGACTAGTTTTATTTGTGAAACTTTTTTAAAAATGTATTTAAAAGAGAAACAACCGTTCATGCACAGGATCCAAGGCAGCGTGGGATCACTCAGTAAATCCTTTACACTTCAAAAGTGGCAAAGGGAGCACTGGCTCCTCATTCTCAACCTTTGATTGTTGCATGGACAAAAACATTTGTATTTTTTATTTTTGTTTTTAAGAAATTTGGCTCTTTTTAAAATCTATTAAAATCTGAAGACTATTAAACAAAATAGAAGACACAGAAAAAAGACAACCCAAAACTAAACCTAATACTTAATTACTAAAAGGACCAAAAATTAATTATTAAAGACCAAAAACTTGATCTAAACAAAAGACCAGGACAAAGATAATAACCTAACAAACTAAAAAGCCCAATTCTGTATGACCCAAAAAGGAACAAAACTGACTCAAAAAACTTCTATCTTACAAAGAAACAAGTCCAGATTCCTAGTTTCTCATTTGGGGTTGTACCAAACTAGAAGCAAAGCAGAAGCCACGGGGCAGCAATGGTGTGGACAGCAGAGGAAGAGGACCACCATGGGAGGTGGCATTGGTTGCAAACTGTGATGGTTATGCTGAGCTCTGAGGTGCAGGTTGCGGAGGATGGAAGCAGAAATAGGGATGAAGTTCATGACTAGTGGCGTGGTGGCTTAGCTGAGGTTTCAGAGGAACTGGGGCTATTAGTTGGTGCGCGAATGGTGGGGTGTTGCTCAAGTTGGTAACAGAGCCATGCAGCGGAAGGCAGCGGAGCTTGATGATGATGGTGGTTCTGATTGTTTTTTCTTGGTCTTTGAAGATTTTGGTTTGTGGCTTTGGTTTTGGTTTCTGTTTTGGCTATGTGAGGAGAATGAGGTGCTGATGGCTATTAGTGATGGATGAAGAGTGATGGGAATTTTTGGTGGTGATGACAATGATTGAATGGTTGTGGCTTCATTTTTTTTTTTTTGGTTCTAGGAGTTGTGGTTTGGAATTATTTGGTTGATGAAATCGTGATAGGTTATGATGGTAGGTGGTGATGTTATTGGAAGATAATGGCGGAGGATGACGGTGTTGCTAGGTTGAGGATGATGAAATTGGGTTGAAAAGTTAGGGGCCGCCTTTGTATTTGTGATAGGCTCTCCGTTCTATCTGAAAGAGAGGTTGGTGATTTAGAATAGCTAAGTATAGTGAAGAATGGATGTGAATGATGTCTTCTGATGAGAATGTGACCCCATGTCTTTTCTATGATTGCTATCTGATTAGATCCCCCAAACTAAAAGGATACAATACCTATTTATACAGAATGAATGACTGATATTGATCAAATAAAAAGATACTAATTAATGTCGAAAAAGATTTGATTGTGTAAAATTAAGAAATGATTTGATGAAAATGAAAAGGATTTTATTGGAAAAAAGATTTCATATTGATTAAAAGGTTGTGACTAACCTAAAAGGATTTTATGCTAAATCAAGAAAAAAATTATGCTACTGATATTTTTTGGTTTTATCATTATTTTTTTCCATACAAAATAGAGTTGGACAAATATGATGTTCATTGTTGCTTTACTTTACTTGGCTCTTACTAGGAAATATTAAAAACTGTAGTTTTCGATATTTTCTTTGTAAGGAATAAGTAAATATATGAATACATATTTTGGACAGCCAAAGGAAATGATGAGGATGCATGACTTGGAAGTGAGGAGGGATAGAAGTGCAAAGATAGATGAAGATGATGAAAATAAATGACTCAATGATGCTATTAAAATATGACAATGTGATGATTGGTGAAAACTAAAAGTAAAGACTTGTGAAATGTAAAAGCATGTGAAAATAAAATTTGTGAAAGTAACTGCATATGAAAGTAAAATTTGTAAAATTTAAAAACATATGAAAGTAAATGATGGTGATGAGATAGAAAAGTAAATAATGTGATCGTGATATTGCAAGAAGATAAATGATATGATAATTGCTAAAAAAATGATGTGATATTTCAGAAAAATAAATTATGTGATAATTGCTGAAAAGTAAATGATGTGATAGTGTAGAAAAATAAATGATGTGATAATTACTGAAAAATAAATTATGTGATAGTGTAGAAAAATAAATGATGTGATAATTACTAAAAAATAAATGATGTGATAGTTGCTGGAAAATAAATGATGTGATAACTGTGGAAAAGTAAATTATGTGATAATTGCTGGAAAGTAAATGATGCAATAGTACAAAAAAGTAAATCATGTGATAATTACTAAAAATTAAATCATGTCACATCTGTAAGAAAGTAAATAATATGATGATGGCAGAAGATTAAATGATGTGTTAAGTGCAGAAAATAAATGATGTGATAATTGCAAAAAAAAATGATGTGATAACTGTTGAAAATTAAATGATGTGATAAGATAAAAAGAATGATCAAGATTGAGACAGAGAAATATGTAAAAGAGTAAATGCTTTGCTAAGAATGATCAAATGATGCGAATGCCTAGGGATGATCATATGATGTAATGATGATATGATGAACGATCTAATGACTATGACACTTTGCCTAAACGATTTAATGGTGAATGATTCCACAAAGAGAAGAGAAGAAAGAAAACTAATTGTCCAAGTGGATAAACAAAAATAAATTGCTCGGGTTTAAAGCTATTTTTTTTAAGAATGATGATATGCTTGGATGATCTGATAATGCAAGAATGAATCACCTAATATGATAAGAACACTTTGCCAATGGAAAGCAAGAGAAAAAAGAAAAGAAAAAGAGAAAAAAAATTGCCCCAGTTTGTAGTATCCAAACATTGTTTTCCTTAGAAACCTTTAGTCTGATTCCACATGCGCCATTTTGTTCAAAGAGCCATTGTCATTGACTTCACTTGTAGACAGTCCATTTCATCTTTCTCCTTCTAACTACTCTTAGATTTTTATTTTTGACCCTTGCCCTTGCTCTGTGTCAAAACCTATCTTGATTATGCTCTAACTTTTTCCTAGACCACCATTTCAGGTTTCTGATCTAGTAAGCCATTTCTTTTTTCTTGCCTTAACTTTTACCTAGACCGCCTTTTAGGTTTTCGATCTAGCGGGCTTTTCTTTTCTTTTCTGTATTTTCTTTTTGGCTTTTCATGTTTTTTATCTCCTAAGATGTTTCCTAAACTCTGCTAGCTAATGCCTCTTGACTTTGTATGATTATGCATGATTCAAGAAAGGATGAAAAGGGAAGAAAGAGGTGAGGGTGAGGTATGAAATATGGGAAGAAGTGCCAATTTAACCGAATTAACCCTTTTAATTGATTATCCAGTTACATTAGGCTTGAAGCCATGACCAAGACTATAATCTTTTGCTATGCGATAAAATAATCTGTACATGAAGGTTGATGTTCATCTTTTGTCAATGACCAAGACTACAATTCTTTTTTTTTTCTTTTTGTCTCCTTTTTTTTTCTTTGCTCTAACTCTTACCTAAATTGTTTTCCAATGAGCTTTTTATTTTTCCAAAATATGGATTTTGGCAGAGTTTTCTGCGCTACTTCTTTTTTGCAGTGTTTTCTTGCAAAATGTTGCGTATTTGCTTAGGTCGTTCACTTCAAGATTGAGTCATTTGACCAAAACATTTGAGGCCAAATGCTCTTGCTATTATGATAACAAACTGCATGATTCCCTTAGGTGATTGTGACATTTTCACCTTTGATTTGTCATTGTCAACACTTGAACAAATTATTCGAATAGTTTAGGATGTTTGTCATGATCATGGTTATTCTATTTCATTGTAACACAATAATCAATTAATACGTTTTTACGATTATTTTCTGCCTTAGTATTAGAGAAAGAAGATGATGAAGAAAACAAGAATGAAGTGAAAGCATAATAGTGAAAAGGAAGGAAACAAATGATATAATGATTAGGCAAAAACCGTACATAATCATGAACAAGTCTCAAGACATAAGCAAACTTATAAAAACAAGTCCAGCAGAGCTGGAATTACTTCGATGGCTTTGGCATCAATTAGATCCCACACAGAATCTTTGAATTTGTTGTATTCATCAATCAAGTGCTTGACAGTGTTTAAATGATATTCACACACATGATTCGATTAAACTAGTAAGGATATGGCGGTTGTTATGACCCCAGCAAGGTGTGGAGATAATAGATTTGCATCACACAAGCTCTTAAGCAGTTTAGAGTTTCTTACTCTGAGATTGGGCAAGGGGTGATTGTTTCTTGGCGGTCTTAGGCTAGCAGTGTTGAAAGGTGTAACACCCTCCTAACTACCACATTTTACTCGAGTGTTAACATAGTAATTAGAAAAGTATTACTTACATTCATAATCTATTCTAGTCGAAAGAAATGAAATCAAGTAATTTAGACACATATATTGCTAGACTCGTATATACATATATGAACATCATTTTTAAGTTTGCAATATGTACATCGTACTGGGAAACAAACTAGTTAACTTCTAAGCTAGTTAGGAACTCAGTTCACAAAAAAAAAAAATCCAATATCTAGTCTAACCTACTCAAAGTCGAGGCCTAGCAAAATTTTATACAAATATAAATGGACCTCACAACATTTAATAGGATCAATCTATAGGCTAGTGGGTTTCTAGTGCTAAACTACCACTATATACACATCATGAATCCCTGAAGATCTCACGTCTTACTAGATGAAACCATTGGCCATCGATATGATAGCCTCACCTCTGCTAGGGGCATTAGGACCCTCAGGTGGGTCTGAGTCTAAAGATAAGGATGAAGAGGGAGCTTCTGCTATAGGGGTTGCTGGTGGTGCATGCGGAATATCAAATATCACTGGGTGTGCCAAACGGAAAGGCATACCATCATGAGGGAAAACAGGGTCAAAGTCAGCTATAAATACAAAACTACTAAAAGAATGGTTGAAAAACACATAAACATAGACTTGCGAGTAACTGACTGCATAAAGAGAGTCGAGAGCAGAATCATAATGCCATACCCATTGTGGCGAGTCAAGGTAAAACACTAGTGACGACATCTACTGGATCTGAAAAATACAAAATAAATACAGCGTATGGATGAGAATATTATAAAATTCTCAGTAGAATACTCCTTTAAATGTGAACATAATGTAACCAGTAAATTCATTCATATCGAAATCATCATGCTAAATTATATGCATAAATATTAATGTACATAATTCATGTAAAGTCAAATGCAAAATGATAGTAATCAGGTATTTTTCTCTTGCAATTCGTAGAATTCAATTTAGTGCAATTGTCTCTTTTCATTAATGTAGGAAAGGCTTAATTTCACACTAAGTGTTATCTATAGTGGATAACTCCACAATGAACAATAGATTGCTAGGACATGAGCTCATTCCTATACATAATCATCGGACTTCATTTTTTTTATTTCCGGATCACACATAGTTCTATTTCTAGCCGATACATCTACCAACTCATAAAATTCCCAAGGGAGTCCTTATTTTTGCCTCCCCTCTTTAACCTATGTAAGCCTTGTCTTTGTTTTCCTATATGTTAAAACATGCACAGTTAAAATTCACATATTCTCTTTTGCCACAATTATGCAACCACATCATGTACTTCTCTTCTTTTTTTCTCTCCAAGGCATGCTTTCATCACATGTAAGCATTCAATTACATTGGATTCTCATTCATGCCTAATCAAAAAATCTTTAAAGTAGCTAACATGTATTCATATAACATATACTTGGAGTAATTATCATTCTATCATTAATTTAAGACATTCTCACCGTTCCAGCACCTTGGCAGATTTACCATTTCAGTCACGATGTTTAATTTCTCTATCAAAAGGCCAGTTTAAGGTCACAAAAATTCCCCATGACACCTCAATGTGTCTAAAAGGCCCTGTAAAATTTTCATGCAAGTGGAGTCGTCTAGTTATATTAACTAAATTACACAAATTTAGTGGTTAGAGACCACTTATCCACAACTCAGAACAGGATTCTCATAAATTTTAACCATAGTAAATGATTGAATCGATTCAAAATAAAGTTCAAGTTACACTTCAAGGTGTTATCAACTCCCTGTAAAAATTTCAAAGTAAGGATCAATCATTTGTTATGGTAATAAAATTGGAAAATTTCATAGCTTTAGTTCAACAATCCAGATAGCATAAGTACCATTTCGGTCTCTGATTTTTTTTAAAGTAGTATATCTTAAAACTAGTGCTCAAGAAAATTCATGTAGTTAGTTTGAGATGTTATCTACAACATATAATTTTTTGCAACTATAAACTTGACCACAAATGTCTAAAAATTCACCAAATTTCCTTGTTTGCAGCCAAACTGAAAATTCAGTAGCCTAGCCAAAAACTCTTTTGACAAAATGATTTTTCTAACCTCATCCAAACACTTTACCAAAATTCATACATCAATAACCATATATCATCAACCAATACAATCAAAAATTTCAGACCAAACTCAATCAGAAAGTTTAGTATAAATTTGGAAAGAAAGGTCCAAAGAAAATCATACTTTGAAAGCTTTTGAGCTCTATGCTCCAAAGGATGCTCTACTTGATTTCTCTTCACTTGGAGGACTCCCAATCAAACACCAAACCTCCTCTAAGCAGTGAGAAAGTGATGGATAAAAGTGAGAATTGGTGGAGAATTGAAATTTCAATAGATTATATTTGTAGATGTTGAGGTGTAAAACAATTTTAGTGAAGGGGTTTGCAAGTTTTACAAACTCTAAGCTAGTGTTTTGGGGTTCGAAAAGGAAAAGGAAAAGGAAAAGTTGTGTTTATCTTGTATTTAATACATGAATATAATAATATATATATATATATATATATAGATAATCTTAATCTAAGAAAATAAAATTGATAGCTAAGATTGAACCTTTTAATTCAAGATTGAATCTTAGTCATTCATTTAATATAAATGGATAAGCTGCTTTTTTTGTAAAGTTAAAATAGCTTTCGGTGTTAGAAATCACACACCGAAATTTTACCGAACGGGTGAAATACCATACCCGAATAATCAAATATTACTTGAAATTTATTTCTAGGTATAAAATTTTCATTTCTAACTATTTCTAACCTTATTCCCATGTTTTCCCAATTTTGAGCACCTTCGGGCCCCGAATCTAGGGTTTTAGTTGTCCTGACAGGCCCACAGGGCTTGCAAAATACTGTTCATTTTTTTTTTTTTGCATTCATTGAGTCTTCTTAATTATTACTACGTTTGTCAGATATTTGAAATTACAACTAATGAAGCCCAAAATAATTTTTAAAATAATTTTTAGGATGTTACAAAAGGGGTTCTTTGGTCATTTGGAGGCACGGTCTAGTAGGGCCTAGGTACATATGATTAAAGGGAAAAGATGTGATTGACTTGACATGGCTGAGGTGGATAGTGTGTAGGGAATGGATAAGGTGTAGAAAGTGGGTAGTGTAGGTGTTGGTAGGATGGGTAGTGGTTTAGTTGGAAGGCTAGCTTGTAAGATTGGGACAGGCGCTATGGTTCTACGGAGTTCACAGAGTTTTCTTTCCTTTTGTAGAATGACCCTTGGTTAGATTGCGAGTCAACTTTTGTTAATTCCACCTTCACTTTTTGGATGTACGCCTCAATCCTTTCTCTAATTTCACCAGGTCCACAAACTCCCTGATGTGGGTCACCAATATATTCTTGAAGAATGGACCCTCTAGTGTGTGAATGAAGTAGGAACATATCTCTTGTTCTAGCATCGGTAGGACAACTTTAGCAACCATAGCTCTCCACCTTTGGGCATAATCTTTGAACATCACACTCTCTTTCTTTCTTAACCCTTTCAGCTGATCTTTAGTAGTTATGACGTTCAAATTGAATTTGTATTGATTAGTGTAAGTTTGTACCAAGTCTTCCCAATATAAATTTTTGCTTGATCCATTTGCATATCCACTCCCATGTGGCCCTATCCAGGCTCTTAGGAAAAAAATTTGATTAGGAAATTCTCATCTTTGGACCATATTCCTATCTTGGTGTAGTACATCTAAAGGTGCATGATAGGATTAGAGCTACTATCAAAATTGATGAACTCAGGCATCTTGAAATCCTTGGGAATGACATCATTAGAAGCTAGACATAGGTCATTGATACTCATTGGGCCATAGGGATTGGGCCCTCGTAACATTCAGAACTGTTCTTCTAGGCTTTCTTCCGGTTCTCGTTTGAGCTTTAGTTGCTCTACCTCCTTTTTTGGATTGTTGTGCAAGATTGCATTATTGACATTCTCATTTGTGTCATATCCCGGTTCTTCGTCATTGGATTTGTTGCCTCCACCTTCCTTAGATTTGTACATGGTTGCGACAACTTCTTTGACCACCTCTACTTGTTCGTGCATTGTAGCCTTCAAATCGTCAAGTTCTTTTCCAAAATCCCTTAACCTGCCATGGCTTCTTGACAGGCTCTTCAAACAAAGCTACTTGGAATCAGATAAAGTTCCTTTTGGGGAGTGACGTTTGGAAACTGCAAACCATTCAAAACAAACTAACCAAAAGTAGAGAAAGAAAGGAAAATGGATCCTCCTATTGAGGTTATGCTAATGTGCCAATATGCATGCATGTTGGATGAACTACATGTATGGAAAAATCTATGAATACGTGAAATAATGACTTTCTTTTTTTTTTTTTTTTTGCTCCTGCATGAATGCATTTAAGTGGGAAAAATACATGATACAAACTAAGGAATGATTAGATGAGAGATAGGAATGCATGCGATTTTCTTTTTATGTGTGGACTATGCGTGAAAGAAAATGTATATGTGAATGCATGCTAATTTTTTTTTTATTCGGACTATGCGTGAAAAAGATGTATGAATGCATGCTATGCATGAATTCATGCCATTTTTATAAATGCATGAAAATGATTGTCAAATGATTTCTTTTTTATTTTGTTGTCTTTTGGATGATGTCAATGTGATGAGAACATATGCATAGATGATTGGTAAGGGTGAGCTATGCATGTTGTGCATGAGTAATGTGAGAAAAGAATGCATGCCATGTATGCACAACATAGAATGTAAGTGAAATGAGTCCTTTTTTGGGCAATGGATGAATAATGTATGACATGTTTACAAGATATTTTTTTTAATAGGAAAATGCATGCATGTATGTTGAAGATATATACAATGAATGAGTGAAATATTAGGGAAATAGATGCCCCTTTGTGTCCTAAAAGGTGAGACATAGAGGATAGATGTTCAGCCACTAAGTTCATTCTATTAGTGCTTTGGGATAGGTTTAGACTTCTAAGGCCATGATTTCTAGATTGCTCTTACCCATGGGATAAAGACCCAGTTCATGAAAGGATCTCAAGTAGGTATGAACCTTCTCAATGTGACCTATACCGATACTAATAACAATCTAGGTGGTTTCCTGCAAAATGCCAAGTAGGCATGAAGACCCTCAGTAACAATGTTGGGACCCCACCTAATCCTCAGGTTGCATAAGCTCGGGTATAGAGACAAAAATATATGTCAATTAGTGATGGTGCACTGTGTGCGAGGAGCATACATATTCCTGCAAGACAAAAGCCCAAACAATATATGTACAAAAAGTCATCCACCCTAAGGTTTGAGTAACAAATATGATAAACAAATAATAAACAATTATGTACAGATAGCAAAAAAGACACGCTTATAAAAGAGAAGAAAAAGTAATTTAAAGGGAAAAAATAAATATTATAAAATTATTTATTTGCACAATTTTCTCTAATTGGCTTAACTCTCTAAATGTCCCCAGTGGAGTCGCCAAATTGTCACAATGTCCCCGAAAGACGCCGCGACGAGAAATGATAACCAATTTTAAAAAAAGAGAGTCGCCACCAATTTTAATTCTGGCTAAAATTAGAAAAATTTTCAATTTGTAAATTGGTCTTTTTAAAAGATATTTGAGGTTCGAGAGTCTAACTATAATTAGAGAATTGTGGAAATTTAATCCCACTGCACCCATAATACATCCATATAAATACAGTTGCCATAGATCTTATTATGCGAATTTATTTATGCCTTTAAAATATTTTATTTTTTCCATAAATTATATATTTACAAAAGCGATAAAAGAAAAAAAATTAAAGAACAAATTTTATGAAAAAAAGATTTTGGCTTGATAGTTGTTCGCTATATCAACTTATCCTCTAGTAGAATGAGGAACTCAAAGCACGTCTTTCTTGTAGAAAATAAGTGTATGTTGATGAATTTTAATTAAAAGAGAAATAGAAAGTGTATTGGTTAGTTTTATTTGTGAAAAAGAAGTTTTTTGAAAATGAATTTAAAAGAAAAACATCTGTTTATACACAGGATCCAAGGCACCACAGGATCACTTAGTAAATCCTTTACAATTCAAAAGTGGCGAAGAGAGCACCTCAGTCACAACCTTTGATTGTTACATGGACAAAAAAATTTGTATTTTTTATTTTTATTTTTAAGACATTTGGTTCTCTTTAAAATCTATTAAAATCCTAAGACTCTATTAAACAAAATAGAAGACACAAAAAAAATCCCAAAATTAAACCCAACACTTAATTACAAAATGGACTAAAAACCAATTATTAAAGACCCAAAACTTGACCCAAACAAAAGACTAAGACAAAGATAATAACCCAACAAAATGAAAGGCCTAATACTCTAAGACCCAAAAAGGAACAAGGCTGACTAAAAAACTTTTGCCCCATAAAGAAACAAGTTCAGATTCCCAATTTCTCGTTTGAGGTTGTACCAAACTGGAAACAGAGCAGAAGCCAAGGGGCAGTGGCAGTGCGGGCAGCAGAGGAAGAGGACCACCACAGGTGGCGTCACTAGTTGCAGACGGCCACAGCTGTGCTAAGCTTCGGGGTGCAAGTTGATTTGGACAAAAGCAGAAATGGGGATGAGGTTCATGACCGGCGGCGTGGTGGCTCAGCTGAGGTTTTGCAGCAGACTGGGTTGTTGGTTGGTGCACAAATGGCTGGGTGCTGCTCATAGTGGTAACAAACCTGTGCTACGGAGGATAGCAGAGCTTGATGATGGTGGTGGTTCTGATTTTTTTTTCTGGTTTATAAAGATTTTGGCTTGTAGCTTTGGTTTTGGTTTCTGTTTTGGCTGTGTAAGGGGAATACGGTGCTAATGGCTATTAGTGATGGATGAAGAGTGGTGAGAATTTGTGGTGGTGATGGCGATGATTGAATGGTTGTGGCTTCATATTTTTTAGTTCCAAGAGTTGTGGTTTGGAGTTGTTGGGTTAATGGGGTCATGATAGGTTGTGAGGGTGGGTGGTGATGTTGTTGGAAGATAATGGTGGAAGATGATGGTGTTTCTAGGTTGAGGATGATGAAATTGGGTTGAAAAGCTAGGAGCCGCCCTTGTTTGTGTCTATGATAGGCTCCTCATTCTGTTTGAAAGAAAGGTTGGTGATTTATAAGAGCTAAGTATAGTGAAGAATGGATGTGAATGCTGCCGTCTAATGAGATTGTGTCACCGTGTCTTTTCTATGATTGCGATCTGATTAGCTCCCCCAAACTAAAAAGATACAATACGGTACATATTTACGCAGAATGAATGACTAATACTGATCAAATAAAACGATACTGATTGATGTCGAAAAAGAGTTGATTGTGTAAAATTAAGAAATGTTTTGATGAAACAAAAAGGATTTGATTGGAAAAAAGATTTGATATTGATTAAAAGATGCTTAGTAATCTAAAAGGATTTTATGCTAAATTAAGAAAAACATTATGCTAATGATTTTTTTGGGTTTTGCCATTATTTTTTTTATATACAAAATGAAACTGGACAAAATATGGTGTTCACAGTTAATGACTTTTCCAACCCATACTGCAATTCTACTAGACTAATCCTAACATAAATAAGTTAATTAACTGAATCAACAATGAATTCAAACATTACGTCTTATTCCGTGTATCCTGTTTGCTACTTATGAGATAACAATTTAGATATTAAATATTATGTCATAGAAACTGATCATGTTGTACTATCTACTAATCTACTTGCAACATTAATAGTAATACTACTAATAATAACAATGATTTAACTGTGAACCTTTAATATTAGTTACCTATTTATTTATTTCTAAAATGTTGGTTCCCTCATGCTATATAAGTAAATTAATTTTAGAAATTGATAATGGTTAAATAATATCCATCAAATTAAAGGTAATATTGCTATACTGAACGCTTCTTATACTTTAATAATTAATTCATAATTTAATCATAGAGGCTACAAAAACTATTAGTTAAGAAAAAGCTATTAGTTAATTTTCGTTAATTGATTGAGCTCCATCATGTTGCCTAATAACTATTAATTAAATTTTAATTATTAGTTAGGTCATTCTTATTATTCTGGCTGTTAGTCCCATGATACATAGTAAGTATGTACTAATCTATTAATATAACTCAGCTGCTAACTACTCTCCATCGATTGGCTAAATCCTATCATGCTAAACCTTACTATTTCTTATTTCAATTGGGAATTGTACCAGTTGTTCAACTAAGTTCTAATATTAGGTTGGGCTCTATATATACAATTTGTAATATCCTAATTTTTAACCCAATACTCCTAGAAAGTATTTGGGTTAACCATCAGTCTCTTACTCTTTTAGTCTCATTCTTTGAAACCTCTCTTTAAAATACTTAGCGGAAAATATGGGTAAAATTTTTTCTTTTGAAAACATAAACAAAACGTGAGCCTCGCGTAACGTAAAATGTCGTTAACGTAAAGCGTTAACATAAAAAGAATAACATAAACAGAACCATCAGATAGGCTCCATAAAAAGAACAACCATCAGTACATCATCATATAACATCAACTTCAAACATCAAGTCGAACAATATTAATAGTATTAATGATACAGGAATATTCTACAATAATACCACATCAAATATATTGAGCCCACCTGTAAAGGTTAAGCATACAACAATTCAAAAACTACACATAACTATGATGTAAATAAGCTAAGACTATGTCCCCGCTTTTGTTGCGCCACTCTGTTATTAACCATTATTCTACTTCTATGTCGGTACCTCAGGGCAATCTACGGACGTTGTTGTCAACCTTGTCTAAAGACAAAGATGGAAAAGAAAGATAGGGGGAGTGAGAAACTTATACAAGAATCTCAGTATGGCTTCCCTTTTCACACACGTGTCATCATCATCGTCCTCAAGAACCTCGGGTTTAATTATGAAAGTAGTGAGCATAAATAAGATTCGTTTGTTAAATTTTCAAATACCATTAACCGAGGCCCGTATCTTTTAGCATAAATCTTAATGCATGAATGCAACAAGTATCTCATGTATGCATGGCAATACCTCGGTGCATGCGACATAAATCAACAACGTGTAAATTCAAAACACAAGGCAGGGCTAAGCACAAGATCAAGGGATAATCTATAAAACTAAAACAATGGCAAATAGATAAATGCATGATAGGGCCATGTAATGAGTAAAACATCATATAACATGCATAGGTAGGCAAGAAAACCCATGGTAATTTCACTATTCATGAATGAATTCTTACATTTCTTTCTTATTAATTCCACCCTCTTACGTCATCACCAAAACCAACCAACATGCCAGCCCCGACAATTTTTACAATTACCACTAAAACCAACCGACCTAACCAATCACCTAGGATGAGCTCAACCTAACTAGCCGTCGCTATATTTAATATGGGGTAATAGAGGGGGTAACACATCATTTTCTTCTTTGAAATGCAATTACTGGTATTAGTACACAGTTATTTTTCTGCTTTGGCAAGCTCGATGTCAATACCCTCACGGTTTTGTTCTTGGGGGTGCTCGGCTAAACCGGTGTCACCCAGAACGCGTCTTAGTACTATGTCACATTTGTTCTTGGGCGTTCTCGGCTAAACCGGTGTCACCTAGAACATATCTCATATCTTTTAAAAAAACTTTCTAAGTCCTCAAATTTGGCAAAAGTTCGACAGCACCACGACTATACACCGAATTTTCCCACACTTGCTTTATGCCACAAAACATATAGAGTATGTACATTCAATTATAATTCCATATTCAAAATAAACCATCAAAGTCATATAAACATGTTCTTCATAACACATGCATCTACACATCATCACTTTAATATTCTTGAAAGGTAGTCATGCTCCTAACTAGTATGCCGGGATTAGGGACCGGACTCAACTAATGCATATGTTATGCTCAAGGCAACTCGTAGTCAACGTACATTCTTTTGAAATAACAAACTTCATTATGTCACTTAACTCACCAAGTTTTATGCCTTTGACCCTTACGGGTCTTAAACTTGCAATCTAGCCAACCTATTATCCGTTTTTAACCTTTTATGCACCTATAGGCTCATGACTAATAATTCTCACTTATTTTTATGCTCATGAATAGTACCAAATAGCATCACACTGTTTGGACAGAACTATAAACTTTAATGATGGGGTTCTAGAAGTCACGTCTTTGACCTTTTCTAAGTTTCGTCTTCACCTATGGTACTATAATTAATTCCTAAACCAATTATGAGGGATTCCTACACATTTACACTAATTATAAATCACTTTAACTATGATTAATCATGCTGGAGCAGAATCTGGAAATTTTAGTTTCGAAGTGTTCTAAAATTCTCATTTCTAATCCTTTCTAAATACTTATTCTTCCTAACATTCACGAAGCAGCTCTAGTATCAATTAATCATAATTTACACACATTCTAACATGTTAAAATAGCATCATACAGTGGTCATAAATCCAGGGCAGTGGCCAAAACATATATCTCACATAATCACATAAAATCTCATTTCAAGTGTATATAAGTTACTAGTTTCTCTTGGAATCAATTTAGAACTTCTAAAACTCTTGAAAGCTAATTTTATTTTCTCAAGGGTGCTAAAAAAAAGGCCATAGGGCAGTAGCTAATTTAAAACATTCTTGAAAGAGGTTTAATCCATGAAATCATGTTTGTAGCTTTCTTTAAACTCTTGCTACCTAAGAAAAATCTTAGGACATAGATTATTGGCCTTTGTGACTAAATGAGACTTATACCAAGCTCATCATCATCACATGGCCGAGATTATGCATTCACAAGAATGCCTCCACATCCAAACTTTTTCTTGAGATAAAAAGGGCAAGTCTATGAGCTCTAGGAACTTTTAGTGATGGTAAAATCATAAACATGCTATACACTTCATTTTATTCTTCATTATAAAATAAAGTGAGAGCTTCAAAGTAAATATGAGATATAAGTTCATTTAATCCTTGAGTTTAGGTGATGGCAAAATCTTAAACATGCTAGACAAGAAATATAAATATAAAATGCAAGTTCATTTATTATCTTGGAGCTTTAGGTGATAACTTGGAAATAAACATGATATGCAAGTCCAATTCTTTATTTTAGTGCCCTAGGCCCCTTAGATATTCACTCTAAATCAACAATCAACTTTAAGGTTGAAATAGCTAGGCTTCGAGATTAATTATTAGGTGATGACAAGGAAATATAAACATGAATGCAAAGCTTGAATATAAATATGCCATGCAAGGACTTGAAATATAAATATGAATGCAAGTTCATTTTATGTCTTACTAGAGCTCATTCAAGACTTTAAAGGAACATAAACCTCAACCCCAAACATATCTTAGCAAGATAAAGCAAGCTTTAGAGTTCTTTGTACCAAGGTTTCAAATAAAACCTTATGGCGTGAACCTCATTATCGAGCTCAAGGAAATGGATCAAGAGATCAAAATAACTATCAACCTTTCTTTAGAATAAAAAACAAGACAAGGAAAAGGGAACCGAAATCCATTCCAAGGAAAAAGGAAAGGAAAAAGAAAAGGGAAAAACCAAAATGTGTTAAGATCAAAACTAAGTTCCAAGCTTTAGAGGTTTCTCAAATAAAAACCATAAGACCATTATCTTGAAACCTCATCATCAAGCTAGAAATCTTCCTTTCAAACCAATCTTCATAACCAAAAATAAAAAAGGAGAAAAAGAGTTTGAACTAAGAGAAATTAGAACTTTTCATACCAAAACATCAACATAGAAGTTCAACCTTTTGAAAAACAAAACCCCTACCAAGGTATGTTTTCTTGAAGATGAAAAGGACTCAATCTTGAGAAGAGGATGAAAGGAAAATCTTCTTTGAAGCTTGAAGGAGTTTTCAGCCAAAGGAGAAAAAGAAAGGAAGAAGGTTATGTTTCTTTGAGTTTGATCTTTGGTAAAGCTAAGTGTATGGTTGAGAGGAGGTGGCTCTTGGTGAGTAAGAAAAAGGTGAAGAAGAAGATGAAAAGAACTCTTGAACTTTGAGAGAAAAAGAAAGAACTTGAAGTTTCTTTTGAAAACTCAAAGCTTAGCAAATGATCTAAAGGTTCTTACAAGTTCATTTGCATGTGTATTTATAGAAAACAAAACCAAGGGTGTATAAATGGAGGGGGGCCGAAACCTCATGTTCTATGAGGTGAGAGAATTGGTTTCATGGAGGCATGGTGAGGTATAGTGTAGGTATGGCTAGGTATGGTCTTGGGTATGGGCTTAGACATGGTTCCTTGAGTGTGTAATTTTCCACATGTGAAGGTGTGGTGGGAGGTATGGGTGACCATCATGGAGGCATGGGTATGAAGAGATATTTTTCTTTCTTATTAGGAATTGAGTTTAAAGGAAAACATGATTAGGAATTGTTAATGAAGTGTTTGGGCTAGTAAGTAAGTGATTAGCTTACTCAAGACATAATTAGAGAGTTGTCTTGCTCACTTAGTGAAGTCAAACTTCATTAAGTAGGAATCCAATGCCAACATGTTTCCTTAATTTAGGGTATTGGAGAGAGAAAACACTATTTCTAGTTTCCTTTCTCAAAGAATTAAAACTAGAAAAGAGTTTTGAGTTTCTCTAAGCAATCTTAGGTTCTAATTAACCTCAATTAATTATTTTGACTCTAAATTAGTAATTAGAATTTATTAATCTTTAATTAGAGCCTAATATTGCTTAGGTTTTGCTAATCATATCATTAAGCCCAAAATGCACTGTGTAGGGGTAAAATCATAATTTTTTTCAAAAACTACCCAGGACCTCCGGGACTTAAACAAATCTTAAATAACTCTTAAAAATGACATTCCCAACTTCCGGGTGAAGTTCGGGCCCAAATCGGCAATTAATTCTTTGTTAATCAGCCGCAGAGTTATTTTGGTCATTTTGCGCATCAAAACTCAAAATAAGATTTTTCTGCTCTATTAACACACATAACACACATAATCCCCATTTAACATCAACACATCCACTCAAGGTTTGTCTCGCCTATTTCAGCCTTAAAGTCGATTGTTGTGGAGTCTAGAGCATTGAAATGGTATCAGAGCCTGTACTTCTTGTGGTTCGGGGACGAACCAAGCGGAAGCTGGTGGGCATGTAACGCCCGGGAACGAAGTCAGGGAGTAATCGCTGGTGCAAGAAGACATGAACAAGGAGCGACTCCTGGCAGACTTCCAAGCAGAGGGGTACATGAATGAACCGATTACACACTCGAATGAGAAGGATCCTGAGATTGTATAGGTATGGGACTATATAGTTAAAGAGGGCTTATATGAATTGATTTATACTACCTATATCAACAAGATGCATCTTCTTTTTGGTAGCCCATCACTAAAGAACTCCACAGTTAAGCATGTTTGACTTAGAGAAATTTTGGGATGGGTGACCTCTTGGGAAGTTTTTCTACGAAGCTTGTGAGTGAGGACAAAGCACGCTGAAAAAACCCATGTTGGTTTGTGGGAATAGTCGTCAATTCATAAAGCAGCAGGAGATGTTACATAATTAAAACTTACAAATATCATCTTTGTTCTTGCTATTCTAACTGCTATTCATACGGTAAGTATCAAATAGTCAAGAACTATTTAATCTCCTTAACTATTTATAGTCACTAGCTGGGTTATATTGTACTAAGTGGATAATAATAATAATAATATTTTTTAATATTATTATAAATTGTTCTATGATGTCTTGCTTGCTTATCATATCCGATAATTAAATAATACTTTTATCTATGAAATCACGATAATTGTCAACTTATTTTCCTAATGAGAAAATTCATATCATGCTAAATAAAATCACATATTTCTGAAATATAATATAAGTTGAACTAGTGACACCTTTCAACAATTATGCAATAAACAATAGTCCAATAAGTTTTTCAAAATATAATTTTCATGATAAAAATAGTAATATTTATTTTATAAAATAGTTTCAATGGCTAAAATATAGCCATTAGCAACTACCCACTCACTGTTGGTAGTTAGGAGTATGCTTCCATTGGTAACTTAACTCTGGGGAGTAGGATTGACACTGACAACTGTCAAACATTAGAATGAAAATATAAACAATTTGACATTGTGCCAAGAACTGAATTTGGAATGTTAGGGAGACAGAATGTTATGAGAAAATCATGTTTGATAGTTCCCAAACTCATAAACTAGACAAAAATGGAAAGAAACTAACTAAATTCCATGACAATCACTTACTGGCAAAGATTAATTGAAGAAAATTGAGAGAAATCGAGTTTTTCTCTTTAGGAAAAAAATTCTTAGGCTGCTAACGTTCTTAAAAGAATATTATAATGTACTAAATATATACTAGAAGTATAAAAATATAACCCCAAACCAAATGCTTTCCCATCAGGAAGCACACTCATAAGACACAATTTACCATTTTAACACTTTATAAATTTTAAAGAGTAAATTACACTCACCTCCCCTGATATTTATGAAAATGCAACTCATACCCCCTCTAATTATCCAGCTTACATTTACACTGTGATACCCGAGGTACACGGGTCAGCAGTAAGGTTCTGTATAGCCTCAAGGATTCCCTGGGAACCACCATCGGGTCCAAAATTTTACTAAGTCTGGATCCTACACCTCCTTGGAGGACTATATGATAGAACCATATTCTTGGGATCAAAAGTCCCGGTAATTGTTCCTTGAGGGAAAACAAGTTGAAGGGTGATTTTTAATGAATTTTATGAAACCGGCAAATGTTTCGTTGTTGGCCCACAAGTTTAGAAAATCTCGGAAATTCCCGGATTTAAACTGAAACCCAAAATTTGGATTCTGATTTGATGGAGTTTTGATTTTTGTGATATTTTATTTGAATCCAAATGGGGGGTATTTCCTTATTTGAATCCATATTTTATTTAAAACATTTATGTTTTAAACCCTAAAATAAATGAGGGCATTAACTTAAAATTAGTAAATGTAAATAAGTGAGTGTTGGAACAACCCACATGCTGGAATGACTGAAAAAACACAGAAGTTGGGAGTTTCTATCACCGCTATAGCGGTCCAGGACCGCTATAGCGGTCACCAGCACTTGTTCAAGCGGTGCAGCGGACTGAGGTACCGCTATTGCGGTCCAAGACCGCTATAGCGGTCATAAGTGACTTCGTGGGACTGTTAGACCGCTATAGCGGTCATATACCGCTATAGCAGTGTCAGTAAGTATAAAAATCCCCAAATCGGGCAGAGCGCAGCAGAAACGTGATTTCCTCCTTCTCCTCCATTTTTTTTCTCTTTCTCTCAAATTCACTCCAATCCATCATTCCAAGCTTCAAGGTAAGTTCATGTTATTAGATTATGTCTTTATTTCTCCATGATCTTGGATTTGGACCGATTATTTTTCTCATTTTTGTCAAGTGGGGGTGTTTCCCCAATTTTAGTAGAGTTAGAATAGAGCTCTCTAGAGATTTTTAGATGTTAATCTAGAGTTATGGTTGCTCCATGGCAGTTGTAGGTGCTATTCCAAGCTCTCCAGGTCAAGTTGGTGGGGCCCACATACTCCCGACTTTAAACGGTGAGTGGGTTCAAATCCTATGATCCTTATGTTGATCATTAGAGTTAATTTAAGTAAATTATAGCATGAGATATATATGTTTTTATGAAAACTCATGTGACCATTATTGTTAAAGTGATTTTTATCAAAGAGCTAGAGTATATATTTAAAGATTTATGGAACATTATGATGATTTCCATAGTAGAGAATATGTATATGATAGAGTTTTAGAGAAAATAAGTGTTTTTATGATTCTCAGAAGTATGGAATTCAATATGATTTGTAACAATTGCCAGATACATATTCTGTAGGCTTGAAATCAGAATGCCTACAATGGGTGATCCCTTGGGCATGATTTCACGGTCACAGTTATGGTAAAGTCAGATTGTTAGAGTTATATGAGACCAGAACTTTTCGAGTTTCAAGAGTTTTCATATTTAAATAATTTTATGAATTTCAGAACTGTTGATTTATATGCTAGAGCTTGTGAACTCTAGGGTAGAAGACTTATGAGATATAGAGAAAAGATTTAGATTTCTGATTGAACTGGACAGTAGCTATAGTGAAACAGACTGTGAGTTAACAACAATTATTTCATTAACCTTGGTATACCAAGTCGCCTTCGGGCCAGAGAAATAACAAACGGGACCTATTTAGGTGCCCCAGAGATTGGAGACTTTGTTATGCTATGCATAACCAGAGATTTGTTATGTCACATGAATTGGACATAACCAGAGATTCCTGTTTCTTTATTAGCATACTATGGTTTATGATTTCTACAGAGTAATGATTTTAGAACTATTTGTTGTTCTTATGAATATGAACTTGAGAGTTATTGCATTAACTGGTTTGATGAATATATATATATATATATATATATATATATATATATATTATATATATTATTTATTTCCCTTGACTGTCCCATGAGAGGGTTATGGGTGAGGACTTACTCACTAAGTTTTAGATGAAACTCACCCCTCTCCCTTCCTCCATTACAGGTGCAGTAGACTTGTAGTAGAGATTTCCCAGTTGGTGAGCTTCACTTTGTGAGTGAAGTACTTTTGGTATTCTGTTTAGAGATAGAGTGCTCCAGTGTGCATAATGAGCAGGGTCCCAGACCATAGAGATAGACTGACATGTTTTTATCATGAATATTTTGTATTAAGAGCAATTCGTGTATTTTGTATCAGAGATATTTACCAGAGCTTGATTATGAAAGTATTTATGATGATTTGTTTTTCAAAGAGTTAGATGTTTATATCAGAGATGAATTTATGTTTTGGAAAAGGATTTTATATTAAATTATGCATATAGAGGGACTCAGAGATCATGAGGCTTACATGGGAATAAGGATTCCTCACGTGCCGGTCATGTGCCCAAGTAGGGTCGTGACATACACTCCCTTTGTTTGTCAAATTTTAAGTGTTTATATTACAATCACGCTCCTCATTCATAGAACACCATTAGTAAACTTAACAAAATAATATTTTTATAATATTAACTATTTTAAGTAATAAAATTATAAAAATACTTGTACCCACTCTGTTAAGGTTAAGGTTATTTTTATAATTTTATTAATTAGGAATAGTTAATATCACAAAAATATTATTCTGTTAAGTTTACTAATAGTATTTTGTGAATGGGGAGTATGATTATAATATAAATACTTAAAATTTGATAAGGAGACGGGGTGAGTGTGTGTAAGCTAGATAACTAGAGGGGATGTGAGTTGCATGTCCACAAATCTCAGGTAAGATAAGTATAATTTACTCAATTTTAAAATTAACCTATATGTCTTTGACCCCAAGATTTCATTATATTTTTATCTTTATTTTTAAAACAAACCAATACCAGCCAAAGTTACATGAACCCAAATTGATGATGATAATAATAATTCACAAATCAATAAACTTCATATTCAATTGAATCATTAATAACTTCTTATATAATATCTAATAATTCTATATAAAAAATAATATCTACCAAATCGTTTGCATAATACATGTTAAATATAAATAATATCTAATATCTTCAAATAAGTATCATTGTAATTCTGAGATGCCTAGAAAATCTTTTCCAAATTCTTCCTGAGCTTGGGCATAACCTTCTTAAAGACTTCCACTTTTGAGATGTTACATAAAAGATATAAAATTTATTTTCTAGCACATAAAATATGATACAGGAGTTGAATAAAATATTTTAGAATTTCTTAAATGATAACTCTCATAACAATATTGTACATAATCAAACAATCCTTATACACAATATTATGTACATATAAAGGATTAAAAAATTATAAAAAATATAATACTTCTAAGGATGTGAAAATTATAATGTGCCCAATGACATTATAAATATGTACAACAAAATTTTTGATACAAATCTCTCAAATTAAAATTTAGAGGGTGTCTCAGAGTTTTTTCAAACATAAATTCTCAGAGTAATATTACACAATATTCAACAAACAAGACATCTCACAAAATTTAATTGTGACAAAAAATCAATTTTGGTCCCTTTAAAATTTCAAATCAAACAAATTAGTCCTTGCAAAATTAAATAGTTAAACAAATTAGTCTCTATAAAAAAAATTCTCAAATTAATCCCTGTAAAAGTGAATTGTCAGACAAGTTAGTCCTTCTTACCCAACTTATTAGAGGGACTAATTTGATTAATTATTCAATTTTATATGGATCAATTTATTTAATTTGAAATTTTATAGGGACTAATTTGAGAGATTTATTTTTCAAAAATCAATTTGTTTGATAATTTAATTTTGCAGAGACTCAATTTAAGAGTTTTTTTTTATGACAACCAATTTATCTGGTTTGAAATAGTAGAGGGACCAAAATGGGTATTTTATCTTTAATTGTGCAACATAATGAACACAAGAAGTTTAAAAATTATTTTAATAATTAAAATAAACCAACTCTAAGAATATACTTAGCACAAAATGCTCAATAGTAACGTAAATATGCACAAAATTTTCAGTCTGAAATTCAGAGAGCATTTCATAATTATATTATCCCAAAATTAATAACAATTGCCCCTATATCACATGGCAATTAACCACATTCATCCTTTACAAATCAGGATTGACACAAAGCTGAGCAGCAAAAACTAAAAAGCAATTGATTCTCCGCATAAGTACAAATATCTGCCAAGGAGCTTCGTCACCACCATAAATAATTGTGGCACGAAGAAAGGTTTCACAATCATCAGACCATGAAATTGCACTCCCCATCACCAAAAACCGATGCCCATTATGCTATCAAAAGGATAGCAAATATTATAACTAACTCGCATCATGTAATATATAATACACAAGACATTGTCCCATCGTCTTTAGAATTACTAAATTTGCTTATGAATTATGATCAGTAGATTTGGACATTCACAGTTTCAAAATCAAGGGATTTGGGACAAGTTATACAACAAATCAAAGGAAGTGAAATGTAAAAGAGATCAAGAAGAAAAACATACAGTGATGCCTTTGGTTACAACTCCGTGTAAATGAAGAACATTTAAGAACTACCAGAACATTTCATTTTCACATGATGCAGTGATGCACTACGTTGCGTGACCATGATGAAGATTCAATAGTGCCCATAATTTCTCCATCATTTACCAACAAAATTACACAGTCTATGACCTTTTAGATTTGTCATCAAAAGATATATAAAGCCCTCGAACTGATTTAGAAACTAATCAGTTAGCACATGAAATCCCAAATTGAAGTGACATACGGTTTATTACGCTTTTATCTTCGCATATACCCAATCTCACAACAAAAATTCAGTCATAATCATAGCCTAAATTGGCTCCGATATCGCGGGAAGGAATTTTGTACATCATCATATGATAAAAATAATAGATGAAATCCCTACATCTCAAGGACCAATTTAATCCTGAATATGACATAAGCAATAATAATAAAAGGTTGGATTAGAATTACTTGAAAGGATTAAGGATGAAGATTAATTCTTATTCCTTAACCATTTTCTTATCTGACAGATAAAATCATAAGAAATAAGAGAGAATTCCAATGAAAGATATTAGGAGATTTATTTCTCCTATTCTATATTAGGTATTCTATGTCTATTAATGGAATAATCAAACACCCTATAGATATGGTTAGGAGGAGAGTCTTTCCTTGTGTTAATAAAGTGATGTGTCAAGCCTCCATCACAGCAAAACCCTCCTATAAGCATATCCACAATAAGCAGTGTTCAACAATAATTAGCCTAATAATAATAATGTTCACGAACCTTTGGATTTAAACAATAAATTCCAATTATTTGATATCCAATTAATTTGGGTTCAAAATTAAATCCAAAATTGATTTATATTAGTCCACAAAATTATTCCAATACTAACATCATAACACAAATTATTTCTCTTGAAACTTTAAGCTATTAAAGAGAGACACATAAATAATTTTATATCAACAAGGAAAAATTGAAATAACATTTTGATTTTTCTTGGTTTTTGAGCAAAAAACAAGCATGATTGTCAAGAATAAACATATAAAATGGGAAACTCGGTATTATCAAACTTCTAAAATCAAAGCAACAAGAAAATTCGATCTTAAGAAATAGCCAATTTCATATAGACAAACCACTGGACCATGGGCAAATAGCCAATATGAGCTTTTTCTTTTTTTTTTTTTATGAGTGATGGGGTGCATACGTGTCGATCCAGATAGCATCTACTGGTCTTTTTTATTTTTCGTTCATGTTGATCAGTAGTAGCATAAGTATCCACTACTGTCAACAAACCACTGCACCCCGATCAAGATAGGCGTCTTTTTCCTAGGGGTTTCAGTTTTTGGTCGAAACGAGGGGCTCTTTTTTTTTTCTCTCTCTCTCTCTCAAAAACTTCGTGAAAAACTAGGGTATTTAAATCAGCCAATATAAGTGGGCGTAATCTATACAACTTGCAATGAATCATAAGAATGTCCTAACTCACTCGACCCAAAAAATAAAAAATAAATCGAATTTCATAACTCACAAGATAGGAAATGGGCTAATGACAGCACTAGTTGTACTTTAAAAAAACAAAAAAGCGTTGTGGGTAACAGCCCCAAGTTTTGACACAAAGAAAAACTCTCTTATTCCTTCCTTCTACTAACTTCCTTTTTTTATATCATTCTGTGCTGACCTTCCATGAACCATTCTGATAGATAGCCAATTAGCCATCCCCCTTTCCTTCCTTCCCACTAAACACCTTCTCAACAAATTCATGGCTGCCTCATCCGCCACCTTTTGCAACTTCCTCACTTTCTTCCTACCCACAAAATCACCGCCACCGCCACCGCCACCCCCCCTCAACCGCCCTCCTTCACCCACTCCCTTCCCTTCCCATACCAACAATAAATCCTCACGCCACGTGGCGCCACTCCCACTGGTTCCCCAAGACCACGACCACTCCTCCTCATCTTCTTCTTGCTGCTCTGCCTGTGCGTGTTCCTCTTCCGATTCTCTATTAGGAGGAGACCTGTCCTCAGTGGTGTGCCCTTCTCTGGCCTACGCGAACACGCTGTTCTTCAAGTCAGCGTACAACGTGCAGGTGGTGGTGGATGACAACGAGCCAGAGGAGAGGCTGCTCAACCGTTTCCGCAGAGAGGTGATGAAGGCTGGCGTCATTCAGGAGTGCAGGAGGAGGAGGTACCATGAGGACAGCCAGGACAAGAGGAAGCGCAAGTCACGTGAGGCTGCCAAGCGCAACCGCAGAAGGTCCTTTGCCCCTTATTTTCTTCTTCTTCTTATTATCTTTGTGTTTCGCTTAAATTTCTTTTCTCTTCCTTTGGTTATTCATTTCTGTTTTGGATGTGTGAGTTGATTGTGACCCGTGATTGGTATTATTGTCGCTAATTGATGTTCAAATGCAAGATGTTGGAAATAGACGGGGGGAAAAAATGGGTTTCTTGGTTTAGTTTCTGATTAGGAGAATCTGATGGGCAGTTTCCAGGTGCAGCCTTACTCATTAGTTAAGGGGTTTATTTTTAGGATTTAATTGCACCAAAATAGATAATTTTTAATAAATAAATTGATAAATTATTTGACGCGAGCTCAGTATCTAGAGTAAAGCTTGATCACCTACCAAAAGAAAAAAAAAAAAAAAAAGCGCAGAGCTTGATCAAGGATTAGGCTTTTACACTGTTGAAATATATTTTTTTTTATTTAACTCGTGATAATATTTTGTAGTCTTGAAAAATTGATAGAAAGATGTAATTTGTTGCATCGGTGATCATTTCCATAGATTGAGGGTGGATGTTTTTTGCGAGCTTTGTTGTGTCATTGTTTAGCTTTTTGGAACATGAGTTGGCGTTGGGCAAAAACTTCGGGTATTGGAGTATACATGCAAGAGCACAAATTGAATATTAGTTTTAGAGTTTAGCTAATATTGATGGCTGCAATTCACAATAATTGGTTAAGAAAAATGTTATTTGTGCTCATTGTGTATAGACATCATGTTGACTCACATCTTATCTACTATTGGATAGGGTGTGTGGTCCTTATTCAAATAGCTTAAAGCCCACACCTTATCCAATGGTGGATGGAGTATAAGTCGGCACTCGCACGCAATAAGTAAAAAAAAAAAACACAACTCCTTGGTTAATGTAGGATATATGGATTAATAGTGTCAAAATTTTCTTCCATATCCATGTCTTTGAGAAACCATGGTCTTTAAGTGTATGTCCACTCCCCTCTGTGAAATGTAGTAATTATATATATATATATATATATATATATATATAAGTGTGAATTGTGCAATCTATTCATCAACTAGAGAGATGATCATTTTTCATTTTTTGGTACTAGAGAGATAGGCATTTATTTAGGTGACAGCTTGTTATTCTCTAGTGTTTTTGGTGATGATTGGGTTTGTGATGTTAATTTCTTCTACTACTTGGTCTTGAGCATGGAATTTATCGTGGATGACTAGAAAAATTGGTGCTTGTGTCGGGGGATGGCAGAGGTAACATGCATGGTAGTTAGGATCGCGATCTACCTCGTAGGATTGTGCTGTCCCACGCTCTGACCCCATCCCAACGATCCCGATCCTACACCGTGCTACCTTTCTCCGCCACGCTGTGAGATCGCTGGTCAAGATCGTAGGATCACTTGAATCGCGCGATCCTGGCGTGCCGGCCGATCCCAACAAAGGCGACCCAAACGACCCAAAAATCTGGCCCATTTCTCGGCAGCCCATCCTCATCAGAAGAAGTGAGGAACCTTAACCTCTCAGTAGCCAAAAAGCCAACGCACACATAGCTCTGTCCTCTCACTCTCTTTGTCTTTGCTCGTCTTCAATCTCTGCCGCAACCCGCCACACCACCGCGCCTTGGCAACACGCTGCACCATCGCGCCTCGGCAACCTGCCGCGCACTATGCCTTGGTCCCTGCTTATGCTTCCGCTGGCGCACCTCTGCTTTTGCTTCCGCTTCCGACTTCCATTTGCTGAGTCTGCTCCGTCTTGCCTTTTCTTTCTTCTCTCTGCCCGCTTCTGCTTCCAGTGCTCTCCCTTGCTTCTCATTTTGCTTAGAGATCATAGCTCATAAGCAAGGTGAGCTCAAACTTCTCTTTTCCCTTTTTTTTAATTCGAAAATGTTGCTCTTTGCTCCAATGCTCCCCAATTTTCTAGTTTTAATTTTTTGATTGGGATTTTTGTATTAGGTATTGTTTGCATTGTGAAAAATGTCATCAGATAATGCTAATGCTGGTGTGGGGGGGGGGGCAATGGAGATTCTGATGGAGGGGGCAATAGAGGTTCTGGCTTTACTCCTCAATCTGAATGTGGGAGTGATGCTGGGAATACGTCAGTTAGAGGGAAAAAAATTCATAAGAATGCACCTGGAAATAGAAGTGGTATAGGTTGGAATCATGGAATTTCTATTGATGGAAATACTAGAAGAATCAAATGTAAATACTGCCTTAAGGAGATTACAGGGGGTTCATAGATTAAAACATCATTTGGCTGGAACTCAAAAAGATGTGGGAGCATGTAATGCTGTTAGTGATGAGATAAGAAAACAAATGTGGGATATTATGGTTTGTTTACAAAAAATTTTTGATCATGAAAACAAGGAGTAATGAGGAAGCATTAGCAGAAAATAATGACGGACAAAGTGATGATTCTTTAGTTGGTGAGAAAAGGAAGAGAAAAGAAGTAGAGACTCCTGCAAACCTATTTATGAAAAGAGGAATTAACACTCAAGCCACAATTAACACTATTTTTAAAAAGAACTTAAGGGAGAAAGCATGCGAAGAAATTGCTTCATTTTTTTACAACAATGCCATAGCCTTTAATGTGGCAAGGAGTGAAGAATATCGAAAGATGTTTAAAAAGGTTGCCCGGTATGGAATAGGATTCAAACCACCTTCTTACACTGAGCTAAGAGTCAACTATTTGAAGAAAAAGGTAGACTCAACCATGGAGATGTTAGAGGAACATAGAGCTTATTAGAAGAAAACAGGTTACACAATTATGACAGATGGTTGGACAGATAAGAGGAGGAGAACCATATTAAATTTTCTAGTAAATAGTCCTAAGGGGATTGTTTTCTTAAAGTCTATTGATGCTTCACATATTTGTAAAATAGCTGATAAAATATTTAAGATGATAGATGATGTTGTTGATGAGGTGGGTGAGGAGAATGTTGTGCAAGTTGTGACAAATAATGCAACCAACTACAAAGCTGTAGGACAGATGTTGATGGAAAAGAGGAAAAAGCTTTATTGGACACCTTGTGCTGCTCATTGCATTGATTTGATGTTGGAGGATTTTGAGAAAAAATTGGAGCTTCATAAAGAGACAATTGCCAAGGGAAGAAAGATTACTACTTATATCTATTCAATGACTTCTCTCATTTCCCTATTACAATACCATACTAAAGGAAAAGATTTGGTGAGACCGGGCATGACTCGTTTTGCCACATCCTACCCCAGTTGGGTAGTCTTAATCAGAAGAAGAGTGCATTGATAAGAATGTTTACTTCGGATGAATGGAAATCAAGTAAATGTTCCAAGACAAGGGATGGGAAGTTTATTGAAGCTGTTATTTTAGATAGACTATTTTGGAGGGACATTGTCCTTTGCTTGAGGGGTGCTTATCCTCTTATTCATGTGCTGCGTTTAGTGGATTCAGATGAGAAGCCAGCAATAGGATACATTTATGAGGAAATGGATCGTGCTAAGGAGAAAATAAACTATTTTTCAAGGTGTTGAAAATAGGTAAACTATTTAATTTGTCATTCTTACATAATGACAAATTAAATACTTCAGAGGTTAATTCAATTTTTCTATTTTGTAACTATATGCCTTTATGGGAGATCATTGATGCAAGATGGGATAGCCAATTCCATAAGCCATTGCATGCTACAGGCTACTACCTTAACCCACAGTTATATTATAGTCCTACATTTAAGAGTGATTATGAAGTTAAGAGAGGAGTATATGATTATTTGGAGAGAATTGTGGGGGATCTAGCTGAAATTACCAAGATTGATGCTCACAGATTTCAAGAGTCGAGCTAAGTTTTTTGGTAGGGAAGTAGCCAAGGCTGCCCTAAATACCAAAACTCCAGCACAATGGTGGGATTCTTATGGGGATGAGCATCCTGAGCATCAAAGATTTGCTATTCGTGTGTTGAGCTTGACGTGCAGTTCATTGGGATATGAGTGGAATTGAAATGCCTTTGAAATGGTAAATATTTTAAGTTTTAGCCCATAAATATGATTTGTATTATATTATACTTTTAGAATATTAGAGTTAGTTGCCAATTGCTATGGGTTGATTGCTATTACATTTGGTAATTGTTAGGTTCACGCAAAGAGGAGAAATCATTTGAAGCAACAAACTATGAATGATGTTGTTTTTGTGATGACCAATTCAAGATTGTCTAAGAAGAAGCAAGCAACAAATCCTATTGAGTATAACCTTGATGATTTGGACTCCGATGAAGAATGGATTGTGGAAAATGAGGATGTATTGGAAAACTTAGAGGATTTGGATATTCCAGATGATTTTAACTTGGCTATTGGAGAAGGTGGTGGTAGAGTTGGTGGCCCTGGTGATGATTTGGAGATTCCTCCCCTATATGAGGATGACTTTGATGAGCTTCTTCGAGGAGGCAATAAAGATGGTGGGGACCAGATAACAGATGGTGAATATGATGACCATAACCTTAATGATTTGCTTTAGAGTTTAGATGAGATTATATAAGTTTGGTTGTTTTCTTTAATTTTTTTAGTTTATGTGATATAAAAAACTTGTAGACTTATTGCACTTTATGCTATGGTTTATAGATTGTGTGGATATGACTTATGGCTCTTGGACTATTTGCATTTTAAATTGAAGTTAAGTATGTTAGTTATGGCTATTTTTGCTTATTTATGTCATGTTATATGAAATATATATGTGTATATTAGTTCTAGTAGGATCTGGTAGGATCATACGATCCGTGCTATGATCCCACGTTTTACGATTTTGCATCTCCCGTCCGATCCCAGGTAGGATCTCGATCTCAACTACCTTGGTAACATGTTTTAGTTTCCATTAACAAGATTTTGATACTTTTGAGCCATATATCATTTTCAGGCGCACCCAGTCAAAGTCCGCAGCACAGAACAGAAAGAATGTCTCATCAACCAAGAAGGATGAGGATGAGGATGATGATAATTGGGAACTACCTGAAGGAGACACTATATATTCACTCGACCCCTTAAATTTTGTATGATTCTAAGCATTTTTGTTATGGAAGGCGTTTTCGTGTATGTGATCATATAAATTCTACTAGAAACATGCGTTCTTGGGTTTCGCAATATATGTTTTATTCAATACTAGTGGCCCGCAATTTTGAGTAGTGTTATGCTGAAATCCAAAAAATGGGTGTCTTGTGGGATGTGGTTGTCTTGAGACATCTATTTTTTTACTATTAGATGTGATGAATGGAAAGAATGAATAAGAACCACCATCATATTTAATGGTGAAGAAGTAGATATTTATACTTTTTAGATGTCAAAATAAGTTTTTTGTACTTTTTGATTTTGCGTGTAATAAATCAGAAATTATATAGGACTTTTAGGTATTTGTTTATATTATCAAATTAGTTAAAATATAATTCTATCATTTTTTAGTAGTATTTTCAACCTCAAATTTGTTTTAAGTGAGAATGAATTCTCCCATTTGAAATTTATATACAATCGAATTTTATATACAATCATGTCATATGTAAATTTTTATCATTAATTTTGTTTTTTTGAGATTTAATTTAACTAACTTGGTATGAATAATTATTTAGTACCAATACATTGAAATAAAAAGTGCACTTAATAAGTTCTTGTCTTTTGGCTCGTAACCAAGTTAGAAAACGGGGCTAAGGTTGTCATGCTTCCTACAAATTTGGGAGTATCACACATTTCTAGCAGTATATAATTTCTTCTTTGAAGACCATCTAAGCACCATCACTTAAAATTATTATTTTTTCTTCCTTCCTCCCTACCACACTTTGACTACCACCCTTCTTCCCCTCTCTATTGCCAGTGAAAATTTCAACCACCACCCCGACCACTTCTCTGACCACTACCTCAAATATACGAGATCCTTGCCACTGACTACCTCATCTAGTTTGCCATCCTTGCTGCCAAGTGTAATGTAACACCCTGATTTTTCTGTCTGAGGGAAATGACCAAAATGCCCCTGAGGTCATTTCCTGACCCGAATTCGAGGGTAACCAACTCGGTCATCCTCGAAGGGTCAACTCAATGTTTGAAGGGGATTGAATGGCCTTTGAATGCTTTCGGAAGCGAAAATTTCGCTTTTCCAGCTTTCGGGTCAAAATGACCAAAATACCCTATAGCGTGTTTACGGGTAGAAATCTTTGTTGAGCCCGAAACTTTCCCCGGAGGTTTAAAAACATGTTTTCATGTGTCTAGAGGTCTCTGTTCAAGTCCCGGTGGTCCCGGGCAGTTTTAGTGCAAAATTACGATTTTGCCCCTAGAATAGTATTTTTGAGCTTAATGACGTAATTAAGCAAACCTAAGCAATATTAGGCTCTAAATGAAGATTAATTAATTTCCCTAATTAATCTAGAGTCAAAATAATTTATTAAAATTAATTAGAACCTAAAATTGCTTAGATTAAACTTAAATCCCTTTTTAGAACTCAAGATTCCTAGTCTTGGAATCTTGAATAGTGTTTTCTCTCTCCAATTCCTTAAATCAAGGAAGTGTGTCTAGAGTTGTTTAGACTTTAAATTGAGGATCTAACTCACTAATGGTGCAAGACCACTCCTTAATTATGTCTAGACCATCCTAATTATTCATTTTCCTTACCTAAACACTTTCTTACAAATTCCTAATCTTAAGCATAATCAAAGATACACCTAAACACAACTCTAAGCCACAATTAAAATGCAAGAAACTCTCCTCCCTTGGCTGATGAAGTTTCGCCCACCTCTCCCCCAATTACCACACATGTTGAATTGTTTCTCACTCAAAGAACCATGCTTGAGGCCATACCTTGAACCATACCTCACCATACTTTGAACCATACCTCACCATGCCTCAAGACCACATTATCTCACCTCATGGAACTCATGGGATGCCCTCCAATCTGCACACATGGCCGAAGCCATCCTCCTCCATGAGCTCCCTTCATTTGTTTCATTTCTCTATAAATAGAATGCCTTGAGGAGCTTGCACCACTTTTAGATCATTTGCTAAGTTTAGGAACACTCAAAGCTTTTCTTTTTCTCTCAAAGCTCTTGTGTTCTTCAAGTTCTTAGAGTTCTTCATCATCTTCATCTTCTTCTTCCATCTTCAAGTTCATCACATCAAGTAGGGATTTCCTTTCATGTATTCTTTTCTTTAAGGTTCTTGTTCTAAGCTTTATGTTCATAGTTTCTCTTGATTCTTTTTAGAACTTCTTTTCCTTTCCTTGTTCTTTCTCATTTTCGGCCATGGGCCTTGAGGTTCAAAGAAATGAGAGCTTGATGATGAGAGTTTCATGATGATGTTCATCACTTGAAACCAACTCTAAAGCTTGATCTTTGTTCTTGAGCAAAAATGTTTTTAGTTTTTCCTTTCTTAAACTCTTGAGAACTTTAGTTTTGATGGTGTTTTAAAATGGTTCTAAGGACTCAATGATGAGGTCTCATGATGTTGGTGTTAATATATCATCAAGATCATGGACTCTAGAGTTTCAAAATGTTCTTTTTGTTCCTTGAAATTTCGGCCATTTCCTTTTCCTTTAACATGCAAAATGTTTTGATTTCTAAAAATGTTATGTTGAGTTCTATGAACTCTAGACTTTACTTTATCTTGGTTTAATGAGTTTGGGTTGAGGTTTATGTTCCTTTAAAGTCTTATTAAGAGCTCTAGAAAGATAAAATGAACTTGCATAATTTATTTTATGCTTGCACTCATATTTACATTCTTGTTATGCACCTTTACTTTCAAGCTATCACCTAAGAACATAAAGATTAAAATGGAACTTGCATCATCACTTAATTTAATTCTCAAAGCCTTTCTATTTCGGCCTTAAAATCGATTGTTGTTGGGCCTAGAGCACTAAAATAAAGAATTGAACTTGCATCATCACCTAATTAATTTCTCGAATGCCTATCTATTTCGGCCTTAAAGTCGATTGTTGTTGGGCCAAGAGCACTAAAATAAAGAATTGAATCTTGCATATTTACTTTCAAGCTTGCACGTTTAAGTTTATGCCTCGCATATTTACTTTCAAACTTGCACGTTTAAATTTATGCCTTGCATATTTAATTTATGTCATCACTTTATTTTGTAAGCAAGATTAAAAATGAAAAGCATGAGCACGTTTATTTTATGTCGTAACTTAAGAACCTAGAGCTCAAAGACTTGCCCAGTTCATTCCAAGTTAAAGATTAATGTGAAACCATTCTTTGAATGCATATTTTCGGCCAAGTAGTGATGATGGACTTGCAATGAGTTTTCATCTAGCTACAAGGACCAATAGTCTATGTTCTAAGTTTTCCTTAAAGCTTTACAAACCTTTTCAAGGTTATGTTGTCATGAGATATGACTTGATTCCCTCTTGGAGATGAAATATATTTTGGTCATTGACCTAAGGCTTCTCTTAGCCTCTTGATGAATTAAAATGATTTGAAAAGAGTTTTAGGAATTCTAAATTGATTCCAAGAGAAACTAGTTAACTTATGTACCTAGAAATGTCAATTTAAATCCTTTACTAAAGCTAAATGTTTTCGGTTCTGATATGATGAGTGTGATGCTGTATGATGATGTTATGATGTGTGAAAATATCATACGATGATGTAGAAATGATTCTATACATAATAGGTAAGAGACTAGCTAACTAGAAATACCGTAAAGCTAGAATTTAACATAGTTTTGACCCATTTATTTATGGAACTTATCCAAACTGTTTTAATGGGAGCATAATCAGATTAGGATTGTTTAGACATGAAAAACTTGGTAACATTTGGATTAGAATCGAATTCTAGCACCTATAGAGAAACTAGTAACTAGAAAACTGTAAAAGTGCAAGTTTAGAACTCTTAGAACATTTATTTTTCTGGATTCTGTCCAGAGCCCTTACAACATGATAAACATGATTAATAATTAGTCCTTAAGCATAGGGACACCTCATAATTTATTTAGATGTAATTCATAGCGCCTTAGGCGAAGACGGAACCAAGAAAGGGTCTAAAACGTAAGTTCTAGAACCCCGTAATCACAAGTTAGGAATTCTGCCCTATGCTATTCAGATTTAAGTGTGAACATGAGGATTATGAATGATGTTTAATTATGAGCCCTTAGGTGCATATAATATGAGCGACGGATGTTAGAGAACCATATCTCATGATTAAGACCCGTAAGGGTCAAAGCATAAGCTACCGTAAGGATAAACGGTTGAATGTTCCATGATGATGCATGTGGTATGTAAATGATGATGATGTTATTCATATGAGGAATTCATGAGGATATATGTTTATGTGGCATAAAGCAAATTTGGAAGGAATTCGGCGTAATGCCTTAGTACCGCCGAATTCCCGACGAATTTGGGGACTTAAAGAGATTTTTGAAAATTAAGGTACTAAGATGGGTTCTAGGATGACACTGGTTCGGCCGAGCACCTCCATAGAACTCATGTGACATCGGTACCATTTTATACTCTTAGGTGACACCGGTTCGACCGAGCACCCCTAAGAGAATTGCCCCCTAACCCGTACTCAGATAGTCGGGATTTATGATTTATGATTTATGATACGCTTATCGTTAAGTGGTAAGTAAGAACTAGTGACGACTAGTTAAGGTATGAGCTCATAACCTAGATATGTGACACGTTCTGGGTGACACCGGTTCGGCCGAGCACCCCCAGTTCGATTGTCTTTTAGGGTGGCCCATGAGGAAGAGATGTTTCATGATTATGATTATGTCACTAAGTTTGTCCCATATGAATGTTACTATTGCCACTTTATGCCACCAAGTATGATGATGCTTGATGTTATGTCTTATGTATGTGCATTAGGTAGTGCCATGCATACATTTCCTGTTATGTTGCATTCATGACATTAAGATCATCCTAAAATGAATGGACCTTGGCTAAAGTATATTTTAAAGTTTAAAATGGACTTAATGCATATTCAGTCATTTTGTATAATTAAACCCAAGGTTCCTGAGGACGTAGATGATAACACCTAGGTAGTAGGAGGCCCTACTGAGATTCTTTAGCAAGATTCTCACTCCCTCTATCTCTTTCTTTCCGTCACGTCTTCAGATGGCGACGTTCGTAGTGTTCGTGGACACCCCGACATGGGAAGTGCACTATGACCCGGCTCACGGGTCATACCATTTTGAGGGGCAGTGCACGGTGCGGGTTTTCATGTTCGTAGGACGCCCCATCGCTCATCCTGTGCACACCCATCACTTCTCCCCGACTGCACCCTATGGCGACGACGAGCGGGTTTTTGAGCGCGCGCACACGCATGATGAGAGAGTGCTCCGCATGTACACCGCCACCTTAGCCATGCGAGACTATCCCGATTACGTGCCCCGGACCTACTTCTCGGAGACCGACCCGTCCGAGGACCCGCCTACTCATCCGTATAGCGAGAGCTCTGCCCCCTCTCCACCATTGATGAGGGAGGGCAGTGAGGATACCGTGACTCAGCCACGACTTGCATAGCGACCGGAGATGCGGCCACACCGCGGGGGTCACTCTCGATCCCCGTTCCGCCTCTTTACGCCCGAGGAGCTCGCCTAGTTTCCCGGATACTTGCCTCGTTCGCGAGACGGACGTCAGTAGGAGGTGACGATCGACCGATGGAGTACCCGGTTAGAGCACACACCACTTAGATGGGGATGAACCTTCTTTTGTTTAGAGGTTATCCCATTAGATGCACTCGGGTAGGGGAGTAGATCATGTTTATGTTTATGTTGTATTTCCTTTCATGTATTTCCCTTGTACTAAATTAAGTCCCACACTCATAAGTGGGCAAGTTATATAAATATAAGATGATATTCAGTGTTTTCCCATGATGTGCCTTTATGTGCGTTATGCTATGACGTTATGAGATGTATGTTTTGTTCTTTACGTGTTACATAGCATCACGCGACTCTCACTTAATATTTCAAAAAAAAAATTTACCCGTATTTTTCGCTAAGTAATTCAAAGTTAAATGAGGACTATGAAGTAACAGACTAATGGTTAACCTAATTATGTTCTAGAGTATTGGGTTAAAAATTAGGATGTTACATGTAATGCCCAGGGATTGCGAAGTCAGGGAGTGATCGCCGGTGCAAGAAAGCACAGACAAGGATGGGCTCCTGACAAACTTCGAAAGTAGGGGGGTACATGAATGAACCAATTATACACCTGAATGAGAGAGATCCTGAGACTGTATAGGTATGGGGACTATACAGTTAGGAAGGGCTTATATGAATTTATTTGTGCTACCTATACCAACAAGATGTATCTTCTTTTCGATAGCCTATCACGAAAGAACTCCATAGTTAAGCGTGCTTGACTTGGAGCAATTTTGGGATGGTTAACCTCCTGGGAAGTTTTCCCAGGAAGCGTGTGAGTGAGGACAAAGCATGCTGGAAAGACCTGTATTGGTTTGTGGGGATAGTCGTCAATCCATAAAGTAGCAGGGGATATTACAAATGGTATCAGAGCCTGCACCTCTCCCAGTACGGTGTGGTTCGGGGATGAACCAAGCGGAAGTTGGTGGGCATGTAATGCCTGGGGATTGTGAAGTCGGGGAGTGATCGCTGGTGTAAGGAGGCACGGATAAGGAGCGGCTTCTAGCAGACTTTGAAAGCGGAGGGGTACATGAATGAACCGATTACACACCCGAATGAGAGGGATCATGAGACTGTATAGGCATGGGGACTATACAATTAGGGAGGGCTTATATGAATTGATTTGTGCTACCTATACCAACAAGATGTATCTTCTTTTCGGTAACCCATCACAAAAGAACTCCATAGTTAAGCGTGCTTGACTTGGAGCAATTTTGGGATGGGTAACCTCCTGGGAAGTTTTCCCAGGAAGCATGTGAGTGAGGACAAAGCACGCTGAAAAGACCCGTGTTGATTTGTGGGGACAGTCGTCAATCTATAAAGCAGCATGGGATGTTACAAACACCCTAAAAGTTATTTAAAAATTAATTTGGGTTTTACTAGTCGTAATTTCAAAAATCTGACAGTTTTAGCAATGATGAGGATGGTCCAAGGGATTTGTAAAAAAAAATAGTGAATAGTAATCTGGGGGCCTCATTAGTCCGTTGGGACAGCCGAAACCCTAGAATTGTGCCCTGGAGATGTTCGAAATTTAGAAATTATAAGATTATGGTTAGGAATAGATAGAAATAAAGATTTTATATCCGAAATTATTTTCGAGCAATGTTTGATTACTCGGGTACAGTGTTGTACTCGTTCGGTAAAATTTCGATGTGCGATTTCTAAAATTGAAAGATGATTTAATCTCTATAAAAGGATAATGTCTATCCTTTTAAGGCCAAGTGTAAGGCTAAGGTTTAATCTTGATAATAAGATTAAATCCTAGCCATTCCTTTTGTTTAGAAAAGAAAAAAAAGTCAATCTTTACCCAAATTATTAAACAACTTATCCAAGAAACATTTGAAAACTAACAAGCTTACCTTTGAAGCCATCATTCTTGGCCATGAAAAGGAACAACACAGCCACCATTTCTTTCTTCTTCAAAGAGCTTGAACATGAATTCAAACCTCCATTTTCCTAGCCTAGACTTGATAAAACCACGAACTCCATTCACAAAACTTGTTCTACTCTTCATAATCTACCAAACTAACCGATTATAATTTTAATCCATCACTATTTTCTCATTTTGAGCCATCATACATCACTGCCAAAGAGAGCTTTAAGGGCTATTTGGAAAGATTTTGATTGAAGAAAAGCATTTGGGGAAGATTGTTTTAGGCAAAGAGCTATGGAGATTCAAGTAGGGTTTATTTGTTCTCTTTTGTTTCAAAAATTATTCTAAAACTTCTGAGTGGTTTTGTCTGAAATTTCCAATGTTATTGGTTGATAATATTTTGATATTGATGTATGAATTTTGGTGGAGTGTTTGGTGTTGTGAAAAAAATCATTTTTATCAAGAGAGATTTTGAATTGGTTTGCTGGATTTTCGGATTTCAACAGAGCAACATTTGTTCATGAATTTTCTGACCTAGTTAGAGGCTTTAGATTGAGCTAAAATTTTAGATGATGTAGTTAACGTCTTAAGACATCTTCAGTAAATATTTTGAGGTATTCTAGTCACTTTTGCTATGTTTAAAAAATCATGAATCGAAGTTGTAACTTTGCTGCCTGAGATGTTGACTTTGAAGCTGTGAATTTTGCTAATTTTGTTACCATAGCAAATGATTGATTCTTCCGGTGAAACTTTTACAGGAATTTGATAACATATTGAAATTCAACCATGATTTTTCTTTAGAATTGATTCAATCATTTGCTGGGATTAAAAATTATGAGAATCTTGGTCTGAGTTGTGTATATATGGTCTCTGACCACCAAACTTGTACAATTTATTTAACTTGGTTAGACAACTCCTTTTGTTGTGAAATTTTCACAGGACCTTAGGGACACATTGGAGTGTTAGAGGAAATTTTTATAGCCTTTGAATTGGTTATTTGGTATGAAAAATAAATTGTGTTATTTGAGTGAAAACTTTGCCAATTTGCTGAAATTGTGAAATGCCTTGAATTAGTGATCTAATGACATTTGGCTCAAGTTTGATGTGTCTGAATGCATGCCATGGACTTCCAAGATTATGTTATGAGGAATGAATAAATGATATATATAGGTTTGAAGTATTATGAGATCAGAGAATTATGTTCATGCATATAGAAATGTGATGCATGTATATGTGAGCTTGAGGATGATGTATATGCTAAGTGAAAAATGAAGTCCCCTTTAATATGTAAAAGGCACAAAAAGGTCCCCCCTTTTGTTTATAAAGGGCACGGGAAAGGTCCCTTTTGTTTATAAAAGGCACGGGAAAGGTCCCTTTTGTTTATAAAAAGCACGGGAAAGTCCTCTTTAGGGCACAAAAAGTCCCCTTTAGTATAAAAAGGACACAGAAAAGTTCTCTTTATTATGTCAAGGGCATGAAAAGATCATTGCAATTACCATATATATACATATATTTTGTTAAATTATTGGTCTTGAATGAATTCCTATGATCTTGAATGTTATTAAATACATGTTTTAAGTGATTGAATAATAAAAGAAACCCACTTCGAAAAAGTAATTTTATAACTTTAAAATGAACACTTGATATATATATATATATATATATATATATATATATATATATATATATTGCACGCTCACACTTTCTTAATAAATCGAAGTGGCTGGGGCAATAATGATGACATTATGATTGTGTAATTGGGGAGTTACCCTACTGAGAATTTTAGAATTCTCACCCCTATGTGCTTGTGTTCCTGTGTCATCTCTAGGTTGATCCCGAGAACAAGGAGGCTACTTTATGAAAGGAGATTAGATTAGCAGTAGTTTACAGCTGAAGTTTGTATAGATTGTACTTAATCATATGTTTATGTCTGTATTTATAATAGAGATCATATATGTATTGAAGCACATAGAAGAGCTTCCTTTTGTACTCAACCTTATAATCAATAAATGTTTGTTTTATAGTCATATATGTTAATAGAACTACGATTTAGTTACTTCACGATTCAATCGAACTTGCTATAGTTATTTAAGAAAGGTCCGCTAATTTACAAGTAACAACTCTTGAGTACGATGTCATGAGTTAAGGATGATGCTATACTTGGGAGGATGTTACACCAAGCTCTATTGCATTGTCAATGCTGACGTGTGCTTCGACAGTGGCTGTGTGATGAAGGCAGAATGCTAGACACAAGAAGATTGTAGGTCGGTGTTAAGTGTTTTATGATGGTGATAGGAATAAGGTGGGAAATGGTGTGTGAGTGGTGGCAGTGAAGGGCTTGAAATTAGTGAGGTTTATGTTGCAAAAGAAGTAAGTGGTTGCGGGTGGTAAAAACTAGAGTTGTTGGGCGGTGATGATAATGATTTTGGTGTGTGTGATGGTGGTCAGGGTGAGGTAGGAGGAAGAGGGTATGAACTCCTGATAATGTTCAATGGTAAGGGATCATTTTTCATTGTCGGCGATGGAGCCATTGAAACAAATGTCTTAAAGAAATAGTGATGGAGGTGGGTAATGGATGAAAGAGAGAAGGATATGGATTTTAATGTGCATTATCATTACAGAGATTATAATTGTTGCACATATAATTTCAGCAATTAATTTTAGAATGAATAATTGATTAGGATTTAAGACATATGACACACATTTAGTTGCAAGGAATACTTGCAGAACTTGGTCAAAAGATAAAATGTTCTAGCATAATATACCATAAACCCATGTTAAAGAAACAAGGAGGTTTTGTCTAAGGTACACTAGATAAAGTGTGATATACCACACACTAAGTATTTAACCACATTTATAATATGTGGCTAAATTCATTCAACTTTTGAATGCATTTAGCCACACTTTATAAGTTAGGCTAAATGCCTAGTGATGGTATACCATACTTCATTTGGTGTACCATAACCTCCACCAAGGGTGAAAATTGATTTCCATCTTCAAGACACTCATCACCCGAATTAAAGCTCAAATTAACACTACCAAAACACATTTTAGCAATGTTTGTTGCACAATTCAACTTAACGAAAAAGAACAAAATTCAACCTTCTCTCTTTTGCAAATCATGAAATTAATTGTTTAATGAAGCAACCCTTTCTCAACCTTTTCTCCTCATGTATAATGCATTTACCTATCAAAGAATGCCAGGTCCATTAAGGATGGCATAGTGGAATAGGGTATCACAAATACACTAATATCAATCCAATATAAAGCACAACACAAGTGGATAAAATAAACAAGATGACAAAGAGTGTAGAGACACAAGAATTTAATATGGTTTGGCAAATCAAATATTACATCTATTGTAGAGAATAAACATCTTCGCTATGAGAATAAAAACAGTACAAAATTCCTAATTTGTTGTAATACCCAGCCCAAAGCCCCTTGTACATCTTCTCTCATAATAAAGTCTACATTTCTTACTTGTTATCTCACAATACCACACACCTAGGCCATTGATCTTATTTATAACCAAGGATATTATCTTCAAGACTCTTATCTCCAAATTCTCATAGATTTTCAAATAAAATCTCAACTAAATTTTCAAATCTAAAAGGATTTCTCATATCCTACTAGCTTTACCATATTTGACCAGATTCACCAAATCCTACCAGATTTACATATCCTTAATTTAAATATTCTTAAATCTAAGTAGGATACACATATTAGGATATACATTTTAAGATACACATCTTAGTTGATACATAAATAAAACAATTTGCTATCCCATCAAGATACACATCAACAAATTTTCCCAACAAGGTCTTGATGATTGTTATTAAGTGATATAATCCAAATCGAGAAATTTTGTTTGAAAATGAGGAGAAAAAAAGAAAAATAAAGGAATTTATACTTATGAACACCATATTTTGCCAAAGTATATTTTTGTTTTATAAAACAAAAAAAAAGGCAAAAAGAAGAGAAAAGGAGAAGGACAAGCTTTTTTTTTCTGGCTAACTTTACTTTGCTCAATTCTTTATCGTACCAGCCCATAAAAAAAAATGTGAAAACAAAAGAGAGAGCTAGGAATTTAAAAAAGAAATGAAAAAAGGGAGAGAAATGTCACGGTTTCAGTTAGAAAAACAATAAATAAAAGGAACTTGGTTAAGAGGATCTTATAATCCGCTAATTGCAATCGGGATAAAATTCCCTTAATCAACAGCAATTGCAATGCCAATTAAGTCCAAAATCTATAATCAACACCAACACAAAATCAATTAGAAACTATGGCATTAGTCTTCAAGATGTGTATAAGTAACAGAGTCTTCATCAGTGGAACTCAAATGAGATTGTGAAGGAGAAGAAAAGCTAGAAGATTCTAGCCTTTCCTTTTTTTGTTTTTGTTCACTCTATTGAGGATAGTTAAAGGGTCAAGCTTATTAGAGTTAATTATATAAGTAATTATAAATTTATAATATTTATATTTCCTCTTCATTACAATTTTGTTTTACTTTTGTAATAGATGTCTTCCTTTTTTATTGTAAATAATTGTCTATTTTATGTATAAATATTTGTCACTTAAACCTTAAGGTAGATGACCCCTTGTATATATGTTGTTTGGGCTTTTTTTGCAGCATTGTGTATAGTATTTAGGACAAATGGTAGGTATGCTCGTCACACATAGTGCACCATCACCACCTTACACACTTTTTGGGCTCTATACCCAAGCTTTGGAAAACCATTGGGCAAGAGGGGGGTTTCGACGTTGTTGTTGTAAGGCTTATGCTTCCTTGAAAGTCGTTGACTTACTCGCTAAGGTTGTTACTGGAACTATGGGTTACCATATTGTCACTTTCATGTCTTTGTGTCTTAACTCATGGAATTGGGTCTTTATCTCATTGGTAAAGGCAAACGGGGGACCATAACTTTTAGAGATCTAAATCCATCCAAAAAATCATGCACTATTAGAATGACCCTAGTTGGCCACTTAAATAGGGGTTTTGTCTTAGAACTACTAAGCAACAGGTTTTGGCTTAATTAGGACACATGGGAACGTACTTCTTGTAAGTTCCAGAACCTTTCAGAAAGCTTATTGGTTTTGAATGAAAATAAAACCAATTTAAAGAAAATATTTTGAAGAACGGCTAATAGCTATCTTGAGTTTCTTGATAAGGCAACAGGTTGTTCCAAATTGCATAAAAACAGACTTAGATTGAGAACAATTTCATTATACACGTGTAAGCATGTTTTATCTCGAGAAGAGGAGATTAAGCTTAAATGAAGTAAATATTATATCATGCAAAGAACGTAGATATACATTACGGACTGAAGAATATCCTAACATAGCAAAACAAGCAGTTCCGATTGCATAAAAACAAACTTGAATCAAGAATAATTTCACTATACATGTGCAAACATATTTCATCTCAAGGGAAGTGATTAAGCTTAAAAGAAGTGAATATTATAATCATGCAAAGAATGTTTACATGCACTATGGGTTGAAGTTTATCAAGTCAAGAACAAGAAGCCAAGGGAAAAGGATCTTCAGAAAGTAGCACGGGACATCTGAAAGTACATTCAAGATTAAGAAATCAACTCATATCCAAGAGCAATGTGTTACTAAATCTTGAATAATCACAATTCCAAAGAAACCATCAGCAAATAAGAATGGATTGAAGACTAGAAGATTGATGAATCTTCAAGGAACTGATTATGTCGTCAGAAAGCTCACCTGTAAATGGAGCATTTGAATGCTACAGGAAAATGAGAGAAGTTTAAATTTTGAAATTAAAATTTCAATCTAAGTCTAACCCAGTTTTCAAACTAGTACATCATCTTTTTCACCTAAACAATCAACCACCCTGTCTTCACGAAGGAGGAGTTCAGAAAGCATGTCAGAAAGTAGAGAAGTAGTTTCTGAAAGGAGATCAGAAAACTCAACATTAAAATAGCTTTTGCAATCGATGTGATAGAACTGTCAACCTCTCTTCTAGCTTATTCTTCCAAGACTCAACTGATGATCAACACGTGTCACTTGGAGATTTGATCAAAGACAACAATCATGAGGAAGACCGCTATATATAGAGAGATGTTGTGCTATAAAATAAGAAAAGATAGACTGTACTTAAAAAAAGAGGAAACTCCGCTTAAATCTCTCCTCATCCTGTAAGGTTCATCTTTCTTTATGTAATCAGATTCCTTATATGTAAAAATACTCTTTCTGGTCCTTGAAATGTTAAATGCTTTTCTTAGGAAGGAATGTGGAAAGGAGTTGCTCTTGTTTCCCAGGTCTGTTTTCAATGTATAATCTTTAAGGAAACTTGAGTGTAGGTTAGTTTGAGTGGCAACCCAAACACAAACCTTTGTATCCTTGATCCGATAATGATCAGTGTGAGATAGCTTGGAGTGGCTACTATAAACTACTTGCAACACGACAGTAAAGTGTTCTTATTGATCATGGTTTAGCTTGGAGAAGCTAGTCAAAGACTACTTGCAGCTTGGAGAGGCTGGGGAAAGACTACTTACAGCTTGGAGAGGTTGGGGCAAGACTACTTTCAACGTGACAATAGAGGTTAATACTAGTCATGGGTTTCAACTTGGAGAGGCTGGTGCAATACTACTCGGTTAGGCTTTGGAGAGGCCAGTGTCAATACTACTCAATTGGACTTGGAGAGACCAATGTCAATAGTACTTGGTTGGGCTTGGAAAGGCCAGTGTCAATACTATTCGGTTCAGCTTGGAGAGGCTAGTGAAAAACTACTCAATTTGTGACAACAAGTGATTTCTGAAGGTCACAGATGAGAGTTTGGAAAGGCTAATGTAAAGAGTATCCAATTACTCTTTCTCAGGTTGAGAAAGATATTATTAGTGGAACCTCAACATTTGTTGTGTACTGGATGTAGATAGTTTGACTGAACCAATATAGACATTCTTGTGTCAATCTTCTTCTCCTTAATCTCTTTTATTTTTAGTCTTGCTTTATTTCTTCCTTTACCTTCATTAATATGCTTTACATTTTATCTTTTACAGCTTTATTGTTCTTATCTTTATGCTTTTTGTTTGTTCAGATGTTCCTTTTTTAATGATATATGTCAGAAAGTAGCTTTTTGAAACAACTAACGTATTTCCGCTGCACTTCAAGCAAATGCTTGATAGTACTCTGTTTTAAATTTTTTGAAAATGAAAAAGAAAACAAAGAAAAGTGAAGCATGATTCAACCCCCCTTCTCGTGCACTTTCTCACCTACAAGTGTATCAGAGCCAGGCCTCTGAGGGGTTGAGCAATCATTTTCTAAGGGGTTGAGCAATCTAACGATTGCAAAGGATGAAGATCTGAGGAACAGATGGACTCAATCTATCCATGTAGCAGCCATCCTGGTATCAAGATCTTAAAACTCTTGATCTGTACACTTCTCTTGGATCTCTGGAATCTCATAGGGTCACGCTCTCTGAATTATATGCTGACATCATGAAGAAGAGCATATTCTTGATCCTATAGTCATTACATCAGGAGCCAAGCAAAGCTAAAGCAAGAACAAAGCTAAAACCTCTAATAAAGAGGATGTATTTGATAAAATGTATGAGAATCATGGAGATGAGATTTCTATGTCCTTGTGCAAAATGTTAAATGCCTGAGAGGCGTAGCTAAGATATGAAGAGACATTAATCTCAAGGATGACAAAAGGGAACAAGGAATATCTTGAAAAGCAAACTGTTACATGTGGAAAGAAAGGTCATTTTTGAATGTTTTTATCCCGAGCTTATGATATCCTTGGGAAGGTTGATACTCAAGAAGAAGGACCTACTCACAACCTAGAGCAAACTCTAAGATAAATGGAATAGACCAATCAGTCATGATGAGCTATCAAATACTGAAAATCTATGCTTCATGAAATAAGTATGTTTAGACCATAAAACACAAGGTGAAAATTTGTACATCCTCTTTTTCATTGTCTTTGTTTCTTCCATTTATATGATGTGTTGTGATATGGCATGCATATCTCTTTTCTTTACATATCTCAAAACAATTTGTTATAAGTGAGAAGAAATATCCATAAGTAAAGTGTTTTCAAACTCTTGACCTCAGAAGCTAAAGTATAAGAACTGATTAGAAAAATCTCAAAATGTTTTTTTAAGAGAATTTTATAGCTTTTGAAATCTGACTAGAAAATGAATGGCAAGATATCTTAAGATCCTTATCTTATGCTTAAAAGTCATATGTCATTGTTTTGGAAAACAAGTTTGAGATGTAAAGAGGAAGAAAAATAGAAAAGGAAATGTAGCCTCATCAAATTCATTATTATGATTTTCATGCAATAGATCTTTTTCTAGAAGGGTCAACCATTTGACAAATGGTTCTTGAGAAAGATATCTATTAGAAAGTTATGAGGAACCCTCACTTTGTAATCTAAGCAGAAAGGACCCAAGAAGAATCCTGGGTACTAGAGTCAAAATTTCCTTACAGGAATATCTGAAGAAGATCCATTTGGCTAAAGTATTAAGAACAAAAGGATAATAACTTTACACATAGTTGTCTTGCATCAGAAAATGAATTTAGTGCATGAAGAACTCCTAAGGAATCAATGTTCAAGAAAGACTTTTGCTGATTATCTCGATATTTCTCGAAGAATGTTAGGAGAAAAATAATTCCCAGGGAATCCTCTAAAGGCAAACAGATGAAAGCCAGTAGCTCAAAAAGTACTCTCCAGAACCTAGTTAATTCAGAAAGCTTGATTTGAACTGCAAAGTATTAGAAGAAATTGCTTCTAAACTCAAAAGCATTGCTACCTGAAGATAAAAGGAAACTAAGGAATCTTAAGCCCATAGAAACTGCAAGGAAGTTCCTAACCTGGAAATAGTTTCTTTATTCTTGGAATCAATATCAAGGACGCTAAATCTAGTCTGTCTTTAACTATATGTGTATGTGCTTTCATCTCCATCATTGAACCTGAATGTCCTGAAAAAGCTTTGACTAATCAAAGTTGAGTGGATGTCTTGCTAAAAGAAGATCTGTACTCCTTATGAAGTGCAAAAGCTTGTTAAAGTCCAAAGAAGCGACTATCTCTATGGTGCATGTTTACTTATTGGCCAAATGGAATTAATAAAATCATCCTGAACAAAGGCAGAATGGCTGTGATAGACTACATAATGAAGATGAAGCAAAAAGAAAAAGAAGTTGTAACCATAAAAAATAGTTACACTCTGATACTGCAGATAAGGTACAACTAGGAAAATCATCACTGGAGGTATTCCTACATCCATATCTTCCTTGATAATACTGGTGCTATTAGTTTTGATTGAGAAACCTATCTGGCACTCTATGTCCAAGCCTTTTTGTCTTAAAAGTTCTTTTGTCAAAAATGAATATGTTTTGCTTTTTCATAAAACTTTTCACAAAAATGCCTTAATATGTTTTTCCTTCTTTTCTGAATAAGTTTTCTTAAAAATGCTTTACATCTACATAAACATTCATGCATAAAACATCTTTGGGCACTTTCTCCTCAAACACTCTAAATTGAAGTCTTGGTTTAGTTATCTGGTCACAACAACATCAGAATTTCTATCTGCAAGATTTCTCTTCAAAATTGAAGTTCAACCAGTAAATTGCTAGATCATGTATCATGTTTGAAGGTTAGTTTATTAGTCTACAAGATCAACAATCAGTGGTATATCAGAAAGTCAGTTTGCAAGACTGAAGCCTTTTGAAGATCAGTTTAACTATAAGCTCGAAAAGAAGAAGAATTGATTAGAAGGAAAGTTTGAATATTAGAGATGGAAAGGGATAATCTTATATGGATCTAAATATGGAGCCGTGTGTTTTGACGAAGATATGTTGAAAATCCAAAGGTTTAGAAAATAAAGATGGAATGTTAGAAAGTAACTCCTTCAGAAAGCAATCCCCAGAATCAGAAACTTTTCCTTTGAAGCACGATGAAAAAGGCGGGATTTTTCCTACATTATTTTTTGGTTTCTCTCTCCCACGTTGTTTCACCTTTTGTCAGCTACGTCCTATCTCATAAATAATCTGCCGTTAACTACACACCACATCATAACTGTCATCTTCTTCTACATACACTTCCTCAAACCCCTTCATATTCTTTTGTTAAAACCCTCCGTCTGGAACTAAATAGATCTTCATTTTACATAATTTTTCACTAACTCTTTCAAATCCTTTCAAGCTCCAACCTTTGTTCATCAACCTACTTGAAAAATCCTGAAATGGCTGAAGGTAAACACTGATAGGGGCATTATGAACATGGGAACACTTCTCATGTTCAATGATCCAGAGCACTAGCAACACTATGCAAGTAACTTTTCCCAACGACCTGTAGCACTTGGGAAAAAGTTAAGAAAAAAGCTGCCAATGTAAATATCAATTTTGATAGAAATAATCCTCTTCCAAGGATGGGCAGGCTTCTTCAATCTCACTAATAGAGTCCTCAATGAAATGGTCATTGCGTTCTCTTTCAGTTAAAATGAAGGTTTGATTCTGCTTTGACCACCTATATCAAAGGGACTCATATGACTCTGACATAACAGATATTTCTCATATTGATCATGCTCCTGACGAAGGTATCAGATGCTCATCTGAGGTGAACTGGTTTACAAATCTGGGAGTTATAGCAGAGGATTTTTCCAAGTGTCTCACAAACTCTTCCACACACCAACCTGGGCAAATAACCACTGCTAATTAAATTCCAGAGCTCGTCAAGTTTTCACTCTAATCCAGTTCTCTATTCTTCCATGACTAGGAAGCACTCCCTTATTGTGGGAATGGAATGCATGTTGCGCTATTGTTTGTTGGCAAAGAGAAAGGTAAATTTACCAAGATTAATCTTCGTCTACATGCTGAATGCAGATTCCGCAGACAAAAGGAGAAGTGTTGCTATTACCTATGGCATGCTGTTAACCAATATCTTTGAGCACCTAAACTACCCTTTGGCAAATGAGTGGTACAAGTACATGGAAAGTACTCTGTACTCTCTCAACTCCGTTTAGGCCCTAAGGAGACCTACAGGTGATACCACTATGGGTGCTAGGAGATAGAGCTTGAGAATAAGGGATGCTACTCTTAACAAGGCTACAGTAGAGGCTGAAGGAAGTAGAGGAAAAAGAAAAATCATTCTCTTTGAAAATAGCTCTGATAAAAATGATTGACCTAAAATTATCATGAGATATGGGGGTCCTCTTTGTCGATCATGTATAGCCACTGAATCTGAGAAGGAGACAGAATCAAAATCTTCTTACTCAAAATTTGCAACCGAAGATAAGCAGTTTCAAAGAGATGAGAACACAGATGCAAGACATGCTAATGCTTCTTTTCCAATGCCAATAGAGACTGTCCCTGAACAAGCTACTACTCCTAATAATGATCCATCGCTAAGTCAATAGCTAAGCAACATAGAAATTCAATTATTACTGAATGAGCAACGGCTCACCAACACCAGGCTCAATAAGATAAAAGCACTGCTATTGGAGATTCTTCAAGAGCTCAGACGCCGAGGTTGAAGATGGTGTCTCTTGTAACATCCCCTACTGCTTTATGGATTGACGACTGTCCCCACAAACCAACACGGGTCTTTTCAGCGTGCTTTGTCCTCACTCACACGCTTCCTAGGAAAACTTTCCAGGAGGTCACCCATCCCAAAATTGCTCCAAGTCAAGCACGCTTAACTGTGGAGTTCTTTCAGTTTGGGCTACCGAAAAGAAGATACATCTTGTTGGTATAGGTAGTACAAATCAATTCATATAAGCCTTCCTCAACTGTATAGTCCCATACCTATACAGCCTTAGGATCCCTCTCATTCAGGTATGTAATCGGTTCATTCATGTGCCCCTCCGCTTTCGAAGTCTGCCAAGAGCCGCTCCTTGTCCGTGCCTCCTTGCACCGGCGATCACTCCCCGCCTTCGCAATCCCCGGGCATTACATGCCCACCAACTTCCGCTTGGTTCGTCCTCGAACCACACCGTACTAGGAGAGGTGTAGGCTCTGATACCATTTGTAACATCCCCTACTGCTTTATGGATTGATGAATGTCCCCATAAACCAACACGGGTCTTTTCAGCGTACTTTGTCCTCACTCACACGCTTCCCAGGAGGTCACCCATCCCAAAATTGCTCCAAGTCAAGCACGCTTAACTATGGAGTTCTTTCAGTTTGGGCTACTGAAAAGAAGATGCATCTTGTTGATATAGGTAGTACAAATCAATTCATATAAGCCCTTCTCAACTGTATAGTCCCATACCTATACAGCCTTAGGAGCCCTCTCATTCAGGTATGTAATCGGTTCATTCATGTACCCCTCCACTTTCGAAGTCTGCCAAGAGCCGCTCTTTGTCCGTGCCTCCTTGCACCGGCGATCACTCCCCGACTTTGCAATCCCCGGGTGTTACACACTCATTTGAACTATATTGTTGATAGTCCTGTCTTTTGGGCATCTTTCGTTGTTTTCCTGCTCCTGAATGTTAATAGTGAGAAAACTATTTTCCTAGTGGATATCTATGGAGCCTAAAATTTTCAGTTGATAATTCAATTAATGAATTAACGCTAATTTTATGTAATTTTCAGGATGGCATGGTATGTTTTGGGCATCCTTAATTTTATGTAAAGTTGAAGCTTATGGATCATGGATCATGAGTCTAATATTAAGCTTTTTTCTAATTTCAGGTAATAGACTTAGGCTCACCATTGGAAGCAAGGTGTTCTTCGGAGGCTACTCATTAACCCCAAATAAAGGACCATCATCATCGTCTAATCCTTAGTCTTTTTTCTTTAGATTATAAGTTTGCTTATGTTTAAGATTTTTTCTTTATGTTAAGGATTTGTGTTTACTTAGCATCTTTGGCAAGATCAACTTACATTTTATGCATTGGTTTGTACTTAATTTCTTTTGAATTATATACTTGGAACAATTTGATTGAATATTTTTTAGATACATTAATGAATTTGATTTTTAGCCATAAATAAATGGATTCAAAGAAAAATTATACAAGTAGAGGTAGTTTGAAAATGTTACTGAGATTGAAACTAAAAAAAAAAAAAAAAGATATGCATTGATATAGTAGCAACAACTCAAATAAATAAATAAATAGATAGATTATGGCGATTCCAAACCGCTGCAATATTGGTTTAGCATATTGTTCACTAATAGCTATGGCTTTAAAAGGCCACAAAAACTTCAGCAAGTTTATAAAAATAAAAATCATGGTGGTTGAAATTGCTACAAAATAAGGGCGGTCAACGGCGGCGGTTTTCAAACCGTCACTAAAGTTTCAACAAGTTTTTTAAAAAAAGTAATTCGTAGCAGTTAAACCGCCACAAAATAACTTGCAATGATTGTTCCAGTGGTTGCTCAAAACCACCGCAAAGTGGCTGGTGACACTCAAGATAACGGCAGTTGTGGAACCACCCCGAAATGTTAATAGCGGAGGTTTTAACCACCACAAAACACCTATTTTGGTGTAGTGGTTGTTGTTTATCCTTATGCAGATTAGGTTGAAATTGCTTCTTTTGGGGAACAAAATCATCACAATCTTGGTCTTTAGGTGCCAACCTCTTCTTAGAATCGTCCCTAGAAGATTTGGCAATTGCTAGCTTCCAATTGGATTCCTTTGCAAGCCGACACTCGTTCACCAAAGTATTAAAATCTTTGATCTCTAAGAGACTCATGACTACTCCAATGTCCTCTCGTAACCCTCCATCATACTTCATGTACTTCGAAGCTTCATCTAGATTACGCTGAAAGATAGTAGAAGATTTTCCTAGCTCAACAAACTTTACCGTGTACTCTGTTACACTCATGGATCCTTATTTGAATGCCATGAACTCCAGCTCCTTTATATTCCGATTTAATCCTTGCATCATCCAATTGGCCATTGCGGCTTGCGTTCTCATATCTGTAGCCACCTCATGAAGAGTACTCATCATGTCATATGATTTAGCCTTCCCGTTCCTAATACGTCTACGATATACCATTAGTTCCTAAACACACCAAACAAAGATATTGAGTTGATTAGGCTCAACATTATGCTAAGTGTGATAGCAACTAACTATAACACCACTAGACTATCATGCATGTCTAAACCCTATATCCTATTGTGAACACCTGATTTTATCCAGTCTTTTAACAGTAAAATCCAAAAATTTGCATCTAGTTTACTTGTTTTATTTATTTTATTACAGTTCCATTAATTATTTCTTTAAAAAAAACAAAAATAAAAATAGAATGAAAGAAAGAGACAAAGGACCTTCACAGATTCCTCTTTCTCATGGGTTCTATTCCTTGCCCCAAGGTGCAATCACGGGAAGACATGGAGATGAGAGAAAGCATAAGAAATAAAGCAGACCAAATGATGATGTCTTGGAAAATTTTCATTTTTCTTTCGGTAGAGTTGCAAGAATTCGAGAAAACAGAGAATATACATATTGAGGAGAGGGGGAATTTTTTTTTAGCAAGACAGCAAAATTGAACACCAAATGTGAATCCTACAAAAGTTACACTAACACCATCATCAACAAGAAACAATTTCACACTATCATCTACAAGATTTTCGAATTCAATCCAACCAGCAAGAACAAAGAAATCAGAGGCAGCAGCAGTAGTTTAGGTATTTTCATTTTCAGTATCAATTCTAAATTTTAAATTTAAAAATAAAAAAGAAAAGGATAGTGAGGCCGCGGCCTCCTTGCTCCGCCGTGGCCTCCCCCCCCCTTTTTTCCCCATCCCCATCCTCTTCTTCCTACCTCCTCAACACCATCATCATCACAAAGCCACCACCACCGGCAGCCTTCCTCCATGTTTCATCATCATCTTCAACCTTTCATCATCATCACCTTCAATCCACCCAGCACCACCACTAGTAGCTTCCCCTCGGCCTTTGCCTTGCTCGCAAAGACCCAATCACGGCCAGCACCGGCGGACAAAGCACCAGCCAATGCCCCTCTCTCGCGGCTCCGACGAACTCCCCACTGCGGCCTCCATCCCTTCAAATCACCATCATCATCGTCTTCAATCACCACCCAACCTCCGAAGCCACCCATCACACGGCCAAGCCCCGTATCCACCACCTCAATCCAAGTGCGAAGCCGCGCTTCATCCCTCCCCCGGCCGCAACAACCTCACCTCCATCCACAGCTTACATCCACCGCTGTGAACCCGCGATCCGCCTTGGTTCGCCACCCTCCGCAGAGCTCAGCCTCGCAGCGCCGATCTCCCCTTCTCCCTACTGAGTGGCCGCGAGCTCCCCTTTTCTGCCGCCATCCTTCGCAGATCTCCTCCCCTGTGGCCAGCGGACATCCCATCTCTCTATCTCCCCCTCAGCTTATCTCTCTCACTCTCTTTTCCTCACCCAATCTTTCTCCCACTGTGTTTGTGTGTGTGCCATGAGAAAGGAAGAGAGAGAAGTATGTTTTGTGTGTGATAATGTGTGAGTGAGAGTATTGAGTGTGTGTGTGTGTCCGTGAGTGAGAAAAGAAAGAGAAAGGAGGCTGAGAGCGTGTAGGTAGGTGTATCAGTGAGGAGAGTGATTTGTGTCACGTGTACGTGTGAGTGAGTTTGTTGATGTGTGTGGGTATACACGTGTGTATGTAGCTATGGAATGGATTAGGAAGATTAAGATGTTTGTTTGTTATTTATTTGTTTTTTAAATTAATATTATTTAATTTTGTTAAATATAATGGTAGAGGTATTTTAATTTGGGTTCATTCGTTTGATTAATATTTTTTTTAGTTTAATTTATTTTAGAATTTATAATAAATACTTGGATAAAAAAGATCTAATGGTTTATGTGTTTCTTGATTTTTAAATGAATTTTGTGTTTCTTTTAAAATAAAAAATAATTAGGGCTTTTCTTTAAGGTAACTATTTTAGGTGTCTTTTCTTTTGTTTTTTTGTTGTTTGTTTTATTTTGTATGTTTATGTATTTTTGTTTAAATTAATTATATAATAATGTTCGCGAATTTATGTTTTTAGGTTTTTTTTTTATTTCATGTGTTTTGTTTAAACTAATTATATAATGATGTTTATGAATTACTTATGTTTTCCAATTTTATTTATTTATTTATTTTTAGTTCTATTTTATGTGTTTTGTTTGAATCAATGGTGTATTTATATTTATTCCTTTTTTAAAAAATTTAGTTTACCCTTTTATGTGTTCTACTAAAATTAATCGTGTTGTTTTTTTTATGAATTAACTTTGTCAATTTCTGTTAAAATTATGGTTTTGTCTAAAAGTGAAATAAAACAAAAAGGAATGATTTAATTATTTCTTTGATTTGAGTGAATTTAGTGTCAATGTTTCTTTTGATTAAAAAGGGTAAATAAAAAAAAAGAAGAAGAAAATGGTAATTAGGACCCTCATTTGTTTATTTAATTATCTTATATATTTTGTTTAATTGTATGATTATGTTTACGAATTGGTTTTATTTTTGTTTAATATTAATTGTTTATGTGTTTTGTTTAAATTGTTTGTGTAATTGTGTTTATGGTTTTAGTTTAATTATTTTATATGTTGAGGTGTTTTGTGTAAATTAATTGCGTAACGGTTTTTAATATAATTTTGCTAATTTCAGTTAAAGAAAAAAATAATGTTAAAATTTTTTTTTATGATTTTTGGATTTAAAATAAATAATTGAATAATTTTGCTTTACAAAAAAAAGAGATTTTGAGTTAATTAATCTTTTTCTTTAAAGTAGGATTAATTTAATCGTGACGGTTTGTTAATTCTATGTCCTGAAATATTTTAGCTGTGACAGCTTAATATTCTGAATTTTTTTTTTTCAAAATAAGGTTAAACAATATCACAAGTTTTTATAGAACTACGTGACTTTGAATTCCCTATTGCATCAAGGGATACGTAGGAGTAGGTAATTCTGATCCCTATCAAGTTAAAATTAACTTTTCATAATTCATTTTATTTGTAAATTTTTAATTCTTTTTTTTACTTGTTTTTCTTATACAATTTTGTATTTTGTTATATTTACAAATAATTTCTTTTTTGGAATATTTTATTTAATACTCATTTATGTGGGGATGTTAGATAAAGGTGTTAATTTGGCCGTGACGGCTTATTAACTCCATATTTCGGGCATCTGAGTTGTGACAACTTGATGTTCCAAATATCTCTCGTAAAGATTTTTATATTTTCTCTTACAAAAATACCAAAAATAAATCTTCGTTTTTTAGATTCTATTTGCAAGTATTTATTATTTAGAAGAATTCTTTTTAAATTATACGCTTATTGTCAAATGTTTCGTTTCAAATAAAAAGGGTTAACTCAGTCGTGACGGCTTGTTAATTCATTTTTAGGACACTTGAACTGTGACAGTTTGGTGCTCTAAAAATTCTTTTTTTAAAAAAAAAATAGACAACAAATTTCTTTTAATTTTCTTATAAGTAAAAAATAGAAAAGTAAATATTTCAAAAAGGCTATTAATAATTTGCACAAATTAATTTAAGGTACCGTCTAAAGGCGGTACCTTAAATTAACCGACTCCCGAACTCAAATTTGATTTCAAAGACCATTTTCAAAATGAATGAGTTTTTCCATATTTTCCCAAATTTTAATAAACTTGGTGGCGACTCCATCATTTTCAAAATAAAATTCTTTTTTCGCCGTCCCCGTTGCGATCCTGGTTGCGACAGATGACAACTCCACTGGGGACTTCCAAGAGAGTCAGGCCTGTTTTAGTTAGTTGTGCAAATTAAATATAGCCTTTTGTTGTTTATGTTCTTAGTTTACTTTGTCTAGTATTTTTCTTTATGCTTTATTCTTTTGTAGAGTTTTCATGTGTTTACTTATGATGATGACTTCATTTGTTAAAACTTTAGGGTAGATGACTATTTCTGAGTTCTGTACATATTTGTTTGTGTTATTTTTGTAGGTATTAGTCATGGGTAGTTTTAGGATTTCAGGTTTGTATGCTCTCTTCACACACAACACTTACACATTAATCATACACAAGTGGGGCCCTACACCTGGGTCTGAGTGCAACTTGAGATAGGTAAGATATTGCGTAGTGGTAGCCATTTTGGATGTTCATCCTGTTTGGTTATTGCGAAAATCTCGTTTAGAGCGTGATTCTTTCATGAATGTCCTGCACCTAGCAGTTCACCCACTGTTGTGGATAACATTCTGAAATGAGTCTTAACTCTAAAGGCCATAGAACTCTGAGAATATATACCCACCCGGTAAAAGTGTTCACAAAGTAGAATGACCATAAAACCATATAATTGACCTCCAGAATTTGCTGTAAATAGGACACAAAGAGAGCATGCATTTTCTTTAATTCCTTTTCTTTGTATATAAATTCCTATCACTGCTCTTTGTATATAATTTCTTTTCATTCCCTATTTGTTTATTATCCATTCTTTTGTTTAAATCAAGTTTTTTGTTATTCTTTAAAAAGTTGAATTGAATCTCATTGTGAGTATCTTTGGAAAATGGAAATGAATATGAGACCAGACAGTCAGGAAAGTGAAAAGTTGAAAAGAACTCTATGTCTTAAAGCTAAAACATCTGACACAAAAAGCCTGAGATCTTTGGGTCAACTATTGAGGATACCACAATGCCTTTCTCTTACCAAAAGATATGGAAAGATTTTGGACCTCTTAGAAGTGGAAGAACAGGAAGAGGCAATCACGGCATTGGCATAATACTATGACCCTCCGCTTCGATGTTTTACCTTTCAGGACTTTCAATTAGCACCAACCGTTGAGGAATTTGAAAAAATCCTAGGACTGCCACTAGAAGGAGAAAAACCTTATCACTATCAAGATCATTATCCTTCTTTACATACCATATCAACTGTCCTAAGGATAGGAGTGAAGGATTTGCGTGAAGCACAGAAATGTAGGAATGGGACATGTGGACTCCCGAAGGATTACCTAGAAGGGAATATGCACCGTTTGGCTCAAAATGAGGACCGGGATACCTTTATAGATGTACTGGCCCTCACTATCTATGGCACTGTCTTATTTCCGAATATTGAAGGCTTGGTAGACTTTGCAGCTATTGATGTATTCCTTGCTCGCAAGTTTCATAGTCATAATCCTATTCCAGCTCTCTTGGCAGATGTCTATTGCACTTTAAACTTTTGCTATGAGAGGAATGGCAAAAGAATTCTGTGCTGTTTACCAATGTTGTATGTATGGGCTACCGCACACATATTCCAAAGGAGTTACAAGGCGCCCTGTCCTATTGAAGATCTACGAATGCATAATATCAAGAAGAAGAGTAGATAAGAATGGGCTCAAGACCTAGCCAAGTTAGATGAAAAGATGATACGATGGTACCCTTGGTGGGAGGATGGGCAAACTTTGATTTATCAATGCGGAAGTTTCCCAAATGTACCCCTCATGGGTACCTGAGGATGTATAAACTATAATCCAGCATTGGTGTTGCGCCAACTTGGCTACCCCATGATGGAACCTCCTTCTGAAGTTGCAATCACTCCATTTGCCTCATATTACCAAGATTCCAAAGATTTTGGTTTACTACAAAAGATCCGATTTGCCTGGAACAAGGTTGTCAAGAAAGGAAAAGAACTGGGAGTTAGGAGTTGTGCTGTGAAAGAAAGTTATCGTCGGTGGGTAAAAAACAGGGCTCATGAGGTCAAGCTACCATTCAGGGCCTTAACAATTACTCCTTTGGACAAGGCGTCAACCTGGCACTTCAATGAAGAAGAAGAAATCAAAGAAGTGAAAGAAAAATTAGGCAAGGCTGAACAAGAAAAAATGCAAATAGAAGCCAAATTGAAAAATGCCCTTCATAACTACGCAACCTTAAAATGAGAAAGCACCGAAAAAGATCGAGTTCTAGAAGGAACAAGTAAAAAGTTGAAGATGGGGCATGAGCACATGATGAAAACCAAAGAATGCCTCAAGGCTGCCAACAAAGAGTTAGGGCTTCGAAGACAAGAACGTGACAAGGCACTAGCTGAAAATCAACAATTGAAGGAATTACTCCGAAAGGCCAAAGTTGTTGAAGAAGCTGCGTTAAAAAGCCAAGAGAAAATGCAACAACAAATGGAAAAATTGAACAAGGAATACCAGAGGAAAATTGAACAACTAAGCCAACACATGGATGATGAAATCGTGAAATATCAAGTTGCTCTGGAAGAAGAAAAGAAAAGAACTGCAAGTTTGGATTTTGAAGTACAACATCGAAATCACATTATTCATGAGTTGAAGACTCGCTTCTCAAACTTGGCAGGATTGGCTAACGCAGCTATAGAAGATGTTCCAAGCTATTTAGGATTAGCTGAGCAAGGAATAATCCCTTTCAAGACCCCAATTGAGATTAGCAACTTTATTGACTATTGTAAAGACTTGATTGGGAGAATGAAGCAAATGATTGCTGAGAGATGTTGAGAAAGGCATTTGTGGCTTTACAGCGTATTTTCTTTTGTTGTTGTGAGAACAAATGTAAGAAAGATGATGGTTGTAATATGCCTTTATGAATAAAAAGAATCCTTGTTTCTCTGTATTATGTTGGTCTCATAGCAATATCCATGACTTAGTACTTTTGAACAAGACGTTCTGAGGAACGGTTATCATCAAAGATACTCATATCAAGATTCGGTTCAACTGATGATTTCTAACAAATAGCTATGTTTTTGTCTTTTTCTTTTCACTAAAGTTTGTTTTTAATAGGTAAAAATCCATCACAATTGGGCGCCCAAGGAAAACCGATACCGATCAAACTCGAATTCACAATACCAGAGCCCGGACCAAAATGGCTGGAGGAAATGGTGACACAGAAAGGGGTATCCCAATCACAATTGCTTCTGAAGTAGGAAGAAATCTGAGCAATGAAGTTGATGCGGTGAGAGGAAAGCTGAATGAACTGTCAAACAACCAAGGAAGACTAGAGGATATGATGCGGGCCATACAAGAATCACTTCACCTATTGGGAGCTCATTTAACAAGTATGCAACCAAATACCACGACACTAGGCATGCCTGTGGTATCAGGTACAACTCTAAATGTCACTTTAGGGATGAAGGGTATGGGTGAAATCCCAAATAACCTCCATGGGCAACCACCGCCTACGATACCATTGATAATCCCTATCGGAGAAGGCTATCGTTCCTTAGAAAATTTGCAAACTCATGAGCATGGGCATATTACCCCTGTCTGGGAGCAACCTCGTGTGGTTATCCAGAAGCAACCATCCTCCTCAGAAAATAGTCGTGCAGAGGCAGAAAAAGGAAAGTTCAAAGAAGAATGGATGGAGAAGATTCAAAAGCAAATTAGGGCTATTCAGGGACCTAGTCCCTATGGTTATGTGGAAGTTGAACAGCTCTGCCCTTCTTCTGACGTAGTAATCCCTAAGGATTTTAAGGTTCCTGATTTCTCAAAGTATGATGGGACGGGTAATCCTCTTTTCCACTTGAAGAGTTATTGTACCAAAATGACGATATGGTCAAAGGATGAAAAATTTCTCATCAGTTTCTTCCATGAAAGCCTGACTGGACCTGCTTTGGAGTGGTACATTCAACTAGACCACTCAAAGATTTCTAGCTGAAGAGAATTGGCGGACCTGTTCATAAGCCAATACAAGTTCAATCTTGATGTGGCACCTACCCGAGAGCAATTAAGCTCCATGCAGAAGAAGAAGGATAAATCATTCAAGCAGTACACTCAAAGGTGGAGAGCCTTGGCTGCCCAAGTTCAACCACCACTCATCCTAACTGAAATGTGTTCCTACTTCTTGGGAACCTTGGGATCGCCTTACATCGGGACAATGGCAGGGGCAGCATACAAAGATTTCTCTGAGTTGATAACTGCTGGAGAAAGAATTGAGAGCTTAGCAAAGGCCGGTAAGCTACCCATGAGCAGTGAAGACACAAGAAAAAGCTTCCCGCCCAAAAAGAAGGAAACAGATGTTAATTATGTGCATGAACAGCAATCCTTCGTCCCAAGATATACACCAACACGTCCACGACTCCAACTGTCGTCATACCACACACCTATCGCTCCTTACCCATCCTACCAAACCACACCAACCACAAACACTGTCTCATATCCCCAGCCACAAGTTAACAATACCCACATAAGGCCATACCAACCAACTCGCCCAACATACACCCCAGCACGTCAACCAAATTTCCAAAACCAGAACCGTAATTGATTTCCTAACCTTCCACCTTTTCCAAAGCTATCCATTTCGAATGCTGACCTCTTTCAAAAACTAGTTGATGCTCACCTGATCTCTGCATATCCAGTGCACCCATTAGAACCGCCATTTCCAGCATGGTACAACCCAAACCTTACTTGCAAATATCATATGGATATTGCGGGACATTCCATAGAGGATTGTGAAGGATTCAAGATGGCGGTAAGAAGATTAATTGCTTGTGGGAGGTTGGACCTTCAAGAAGATTCGAAGCCAGACATTGTTAATAACCCGATCCCGAAACATGAAGGAGGAAGTCGGGTGAATGCCTTGGAGGTAGAAGAACTTTTGATTAAGAAAGTTTTGAATCTTCGAACACCGATGGAAGAAGTGTTCAACGGCTTGAAAAAGGCAGGGTACAACATCACAACAGCTGCATCCATGATGAAAGAAGATGAGAAATACGACATGGAATCAAGCTGTTTATATCATTGTGGAGGTCTTGGCCATGATATAGAAAATTGTTGGGATTTCAAGGCTCGTGTACAGGGATTGCTTAATTTGGGGGTGGTTCAAGCAAAAAAGAGGCTAAGTTTCCAAGAAAAAGTGAATGTGATCGATCGCTTTGTGCTTCGGATACCATCACTTAATCCGACTCCAAAACCGGAAAAAGTGGTGATCATTGTGAAAAAACCGATACCCTTTGGTTATGAGGATACACATGCTGTACCTTGGAACTATGAAACCAATGTGGAGACAAATGGAGACATAGGGGAAGCTTCGGGAGTCCAAACAAGTGAAGTAATAGCGGAGGTAAAAGGAATAACAAGAAGCGGAAGGATTTATGGACCCGGAGAGCTGGAAAAAGGAAAACTTGTTGAGGAAGAGAATATCAGAAAAGGTTCTGGTATGGAAAGAAAAGGAAAAGAAGAAAATGAAGAAGAGGAGTTCCTAAAGATCATGAAGCAAAGTGAGTATGACATACTGGAGCAATTGAAGAAAACTCCCGCCAAAATCTCCTTGTTGTCATTAATCTTGTCATCCGAATCTCACCAAAAAGCATTGCTAAAAGTCTTGAAAGATGCTTATGTGAAACCGGATGTCTCATTAGTAAGTATGGTGAATATGGTGGATTCGGTAAAACGTGTCAACATGATCACTTTCTCAGATGAAAAAATTATATCACAGGCCAACCCACAAGCATTGTATATAACTCTCAAATGTAAAGGTTATATAGTGCCGAAAGTTCTCATTGATGGAGGGTCGAGACTAAACGTCTTACCAGTGTCAACCTTGAGCTACTTGTCAATAAACAAGGATGGTATTTCACCACAAGTAATGATTATGAAAGCTTTTGATGGAGCAAAGAAAAGTATCCTTGGGGAAATGGTGTTGTTATTGGAAATCGGTCCAAGCCGATTTGAGGTGTTATTCCAAGTAATGGAGATTGAGTCTGATTACAATATGCTGCTGGGAAGACCATGGATTAACAATGTTGGTGTTGTTCCTTCAACCTTGCATCAAAAGGTTAAATATATTGAGAATGGCTCAGTCATCACCATCCACGGAGAAAAGGAGATCATAGTATCCAAACCAGTTACACTTCCATATGTTGAAAATGTGGAGTTAGTGGAAAGCAGCTTATGGCACAGTCTGGAGGTTGTAGGGCTAAAATAAGAACAGAATGAGTCCCTAATGCAAGATGTCAATCAAGTAGTGGCTCATATCATGACCAAAAATGGTTATCTGCACGGCAAAGGGCTAGGATCACGGTTGTAGGGTATCAGGATGCCTCTGCCTATATTGGAAAAGCGAAACCGATTCGGTTTAGGATATGAGGCATCATTGGAGAATCGGGTTGAGACAATGACTCTTGAACAAAAGAAATCAAAAGAGAAAAGGGAGCAGATCCCTCATCTGAAAGAGACATTTCCTCACCTAGCTAAAGTGATTGTGGCTGAAGAAGGTTGCACCTCCAATTATTTTTCCACCATCAACACTCTGGATGTTGAGAAGCCTAAAGAATACAACAATGTTGATGCTACCAATCACAATGAGATGCTGATGAATTGGACAGCTGAACCAATAGTTGATGTTATTGCTTCAAAATAATCATTTGGGATTGTATTAATTATCGTTGTTTTCTTGTATGCTACTTTGAGACATCATTTGAATGAACTTGCATGTTTTCCTTTATTATTACACCTTGTACTTCTTCATCCCTTTCATTCATTTTATTTTCATCCGCTATTCTTTTACTTTCTTTTTATCTTTAGCATTGTTTCCCTGGCCCGTTAATTTGTGCCTTTTCTGTGTTATTCATGTTTTACCCATTATGCGTCTTGGCATTTCAACCCATCGCAATTACTTTCCAGGGATTTAAATATAGAAATTTTTCCACGTGAAAAGGACTTTGGGTGCTTATCAATTGATTCTCTTTCTGCACCTGATTGCGATAACTATGAATCCGAGGAGGATGAAGAAGCTATTGGGCAATTTTCAAATCTGTTGAAACATGCAGAAAAGGGGTTTGACTTAGACAACGAGGTGGTTGAAGTGATTAACATGGGCACTGAAGAAGAGAAGAAGAGTTGAAAATAGTGGAAAACTCTGAACTAACAGAAATGATTGCATTGTTTGAAGAATATTTGGATGTTTTTGCATGGTCTTATCATGATATGCCGGGATTAGATCCAGAGATCGCTTCACACAAGATCCCTTTGTATTCAGAAGCTGAGCCGAAAAAGCAAAAGTTGAGAAGAATGCGGCCCAATATGTCACTAAAGATAAAAGAAGAAGTGACTAAACAGCTAGAGGCTGGATTTTTGGAGGTATCAAGACACACTGATTGGGTGGCCAACATTGTGCCTGTGCCTAAAAAGGATGGGAAGGTCAGGATGTGTGTAGATTATCGGGACCTGAATAAAGCTAGCCCGAAGGATGATTTTCCACTCCCTCACATTGATGTCCTTGTTGATAATACAGCCAAAAATCACTGATTTTCATTCATGGATGGATATTCCGAGTATAATCAGATTCCCATGGATATTCATGACAAAGGAAAAACCATGTTCATAACACCGTGGAGAACATTCTGCTATACAGTCATGCCGTTCGGGTTGAAGAATGCTGGTGCCACTTATCAACGTGCTATGGTTGCACTATTCCATGACATGATGCATAAGGAGATTGAGGTGTATGTTGATGACATGGTCGCTAAGTCTAAAGAGGGGGAAAGTCACATGACAGTTTTGAGAAAGCTGTTCGAAAGACTCAGAAAGTACAAGTTGCGATTGAACCCGAATAAATGCATTTTCGGAGCTTCTACAGGGAAATTGCTTGGGTTCATTGTCAATAGAGAAGGGATAAAGGTAGATCCGGACAAGGTAAAGGCGATACAAGAAATGCCAGCTCCCCGAACTGAAAAGGAAGTGAAAAGTTTTCTTGGGAGGCTTAACTACATTGCTAGATTCATCGCCAATTTGACTAGTACTTGTGAGCCTATATTCAGGTTGCTGCGAAAACATCAACCTGGAGAATGAAATGAAGAATGTCAAGAAGCCTTTGACAAAATAAAGACTTATCTAATGAAACCTCCAATTTTGATTCCCCCTACACCAGGCCGTCCTTGAATACTGTACCTTACAGTATTACCCACTTCACTTGGGGCAATGTTAGGGCAATATGATGAATCTGGAAAAAAGGAACAGGCCATTTATTATTTGAGCAAGAAGTTTAATAAATGTAAATCTCGCTATCTGGCGATTGAAAAGACCTGTTGTGCATTAGTATGGACTTCCAAGAGGTTGAGGCAATACATGTTATACTACACCACTTGGTTGATTTCTCGAATGGATCCACTAAAATACATATTTGATAGTCCTCATGTTTCATTGAGAATTTCAAAGTGGCAAGTGATACTTTCAGAATTTGATATCAAGTATGTAACCCAAAAGTCCGTTAAGGGAGGTGCAATTGCTGATCATCTAGCTGAAAACCCTCTAGAAAGTGGACAACCTACCATGCCTGAATTCCCTGATAGTGAGGTATTGACAGTAGAGAAAGAAGAGAATGGAAGAAGAGAATGTGTGGAAGATGTATTTTGATGGGGCTGCCAATATGAACGGATATGGAATATGAGCTGTAATAGTCTCACTAGCTGGGGAACAGTACTCGGTTTCTATGAAACTAGACTTTGAATGTACCAACAACATGACAGAATATGAAGCATGTGCAAATGGTTTGCAAGTTGCGATTGACTTGGGAATCAAAGAACTAAAGGTCTTTGGAAACTCCGCGCTCATAATCTATCAAGTTAATGGAGAATGGCGCACAAAAGACCCAAAGTTGGTACCTTATTAGAAGCATTTGTCTCAATTAATTGAGCGCTTCGATGATATATCGTTCTCTCATTTAACTCGAGACAAGAACCAGTCTGCGGATGCTTTGGCGACTTTGGCCGTGATGACTAATTTGGAGGACATGCTAATGTCCAACCCATCCATGTAGAAGTGCAAGGTGAACCGGTATATTGTGACAATGTGGAGATTAAACCAGACAGACAGCCATGGTATCATGATATCAAGCAGTATATTCAAAAAGGAGAATATCCACCAGGTGCAAATGAGGTGGATAAAAAGACAATTCGAAGACTGGCCATGGCCTTCTCCTGAATGGTGAAGTCCTTTACAAGAGAAATTATGATACAACTCTCCTTAGATGTGTAGATGCTGACGAAGCTCGAATAATCATGACTGAAGTCCATGAAGGGATCTGTGGAACTCATACTAATGGGTATATGATGGCACGCAAGATCCTAAGGACTGGTTATTACTAGTCCACCATGGAGAATGACTGTATCAATTATATTCGAAAGTGCCACAAATGCCAAATATACGCAGACCGAATCAACGCTCCTCCAGTTCAGTTATATAGCATGGTATCTCCTTGGCCTTTCTCGATGTGGGGTATGGATATTATTGGTCAAATTAATCCTAAAGCATCCAATGGTCATCGTTTCATCTTGGTGGCAATAGATTATTTCACTAAATGGGTGGAAGCTGCTTCATACGCTAACATCACACAGAAGGTTTTTCTCAGATTCATCAAAAGAAACATCATCTGCAGATATGGAATTCCAGAGAGGATTGTCACAGACAATGCTCCTAATCTCAATGGTGCCGAGGTCCAGAAATTCTTTGAGACATTCAAGATCAAACATCACCATTCAGCTCCTTATAGACCTCAAATGAATGGTGCAGTCGAAGCTGCAAATACGAATATCAAGAAAATCGTCGCCAAAATGGTGGTGAATTACAAGGATTGGCATGAAATGCTGGCATATGCTTTGCACGCATATCGTACTAACATACGATCAAGCACAGGGGCAACTCCTTTCTCATTGGTATATGGAATGGAAGCCGTATCTCCCATTGAAGTGGAAATCCCATCACTCAGAGTTTTAATGGAGGCTGAGTTAGAAGAATCTGAATGGGTAAAAGCTCGACATGAGCAATTGAACATGATCGAAGAAAAGAGACTTACAGCTATTTGCCATGGCCAATTGTACCAAAGTAGAATGGCGGGGTAAGTGGGCTCCGAGTTATAAAGGGCCTTACATTGTCAAGCAAGCATTCTTAGGTGGGGCGTTGATTTTACAAGACATGGATGGCCAGGAATTGCCTAAAACTACCAACAGTGATGCAGTGAAAAGATTTTATGCATGAAAAGATGCTCAAAAGCCCTTTAGGTTGAAAACTCAGAAGACCGACCTAAGCAAAAGTTAGGGCAAAACAAAAAAGAGAAAGAAAAAGATAAAAAAAAAAAGAAGAGGGCTCGCTAGGTTGAAAACTCGAAAGAGCGGCCTAGGCAAAAAGTAGAGCAAGACAAAAAAATATGCATCATTTCCAGTGGCTACATTGGGGCAAATTTTGGTGTTAAATTGGTCCAATAAATCAAGCAAATCAAAGACTAAAACTGGGGCAATTTTTGAATTCATCCAGCAAATTCAGTAACTCAAAGTCTGAAACTGGGGCAATTTTGAAGAAAGGATTTGAATATGTGTCATCGGATATCATGGCTATGTTGTTCAACCTGCGGCAAGAAGTCATTTGATTGAAACACAAAGGACCTAAACTGGGGCAAAATTTCGTTTCTCTCGTAATTTTGTATTTCACTTTTATTTTGTTGTCTTCTTCAAGAGCTTTCGTCATCCAATACACCAGACAATAAAGATATTTATTCAGCTGATCCTTTCACCTTCTCTTTGAATGCATGTTCATTTATGATATCTCAAATAGGATAAATTTAAGCTTCAATTATGCAATCTAACAATGTTTACAGCAATACATCAATGACTGGTATCATGATCCAGAAGCTACAATTAAGTTTGGCAGAGGAGTATCCGTCATTCTAAAAACGAAAAAGGAAAAGAAGAACAAAAGAAGTGAACAAATCTTTGTTGTGCCAGAAGGTCTAATGCAAGAATTATGGGTTTGATCGGTTAAAGTTTCCTGGAGGATTGCTCAATTTGGTTGTGGTATCCTTGCCGATTTGCTTTTTCAGACGGTATCCTTGCCAATTTCTTTTTCAAACGGTATCCTTGCCGATTTACCTTTTTTGGACAGTATCCTTACCGATTTACTTTTTCAGACGGTATCCTTGCTGATTTCTTCTTCAGACGGTATCCTTGCCGATTTCTTTTTCAGATGGTATCCTTGCCGATTTACTTTTTCAGACGGTATCCTTGCCGGTGTAATTTTCAGTTGGTCTCCTTGCCAATTTACATTTCAGTCAGCCTCAGTTGCTAATTTTAATTGCTAGATGACCTCAGATTTTCATTTTTACATTTCCAGTCAATTCTGGTTAGCACTTTCTGCTTTAGATTCTTACCAACTTGTATATTTGCATTTGATTTTCTTATATGTGCATATCACCTTGACATTTAGATTTAGATGGTTTATATTTCATATATTTGTCAAACAAAATTAAGGTTTATGTCTTTACTCATCTGTTTTCTTGTCACTTATTGACCTATCAAGTGGGTCACAAGGTTTGTAAGTCCCTTTCAGCCCCCGTTGGCTTGTAAATTCTTGTCAATCTCATCAGCTTGTAAATTTATGTTACCCCCATCAGTTTTTAATTTCCTGTCACCTTATGACCCGAATCCAGTTGGTCATAAGATTTTTGATTTCTTGTCAGTCTCACCAGTTTGTGAATTTCCAATCGGTCCCATTGGTTTTAACATTTCTGGTCATTGGTGAATTTGTGTCAACTTAGTTTCTTTTCTTTGCAAAATTCATACAGTCAATTTCTGAATTGTAGGTGACTTTCTTGAATGTTTGGTTTCTTTTAATTGTAGAATTTGCTTTTTCTTGCATTTGCATTTTATGCATTGCCGAACAAAATCAATGTTCATGTCTTTACTCATTCCTTATGAAGATAATATGTAAAACTTATATTTTCCATATTCTCTCATAAGAAATGAATAAAGAGGGGCAATTGTGAACACCCGATTTTGTCCGGTCTTTTAACAGTAAAATCCAAAAATTTGCATCTAGTTTACTTGTTTTATTTATTTTATTACAGTTCCATTAATTATTTCTTTAAAATAAATAAATAAAAATAAAAATAAAATGAAAGAAAGAGACAGAGGACCTTCACGGATTCCTCTTTCTCATGGGTTCTATTCCTTGCCCCAAGGTGCAATCACGGGAAGACATGGAGATGAGAGAAAGCATAAGAAATAAAGCAGACCAAATGATGATGTCTTGGAAAATTTTCATTTTTCTTTCAGTAGAGTTGCAAGGATCCGAGAAAACAGAGAATATACATATTGAGGAGAGGGGGAATTTTTTTTTAGCAGGACAGCAAAATTGAACACCAAATGTGAATCCTACAAAAATTACACTGACACCATCATCAACAAGAAACAATTTCACACTATCATCTACAAGATTTCGAATTCAATCCAGCCAACAAGAACAAAGAAATCAGAGGCAGCAGCAGTAGTTTAGGTATTTTCATTTTCAGTATCAATTCTAAATTTTAAATTTAAAAATAAAAAAGAAAAGGAGCCTCCTTGCTCCGCCACAGCCTCCCCCCCTTTTTTCCCCATCCCCATCCTCTTCTTCCTACCTCCTGAACACCATCATCATCACAAAGCCACCACCACCGACAGCCTTCCTCCATGTTTCATCATTATCTTCAACCTTTCATCATCATCACCTTCAATCCACCCAACACCACCACTAGTAGCTTCCCCTCGACCTTTGCCTTGCTTGCGAAGACCCAATCACGGCCAGCACCGGCGGACAAAGCACTAGCCAACGCCCCTCTCTCGCTGCTCCGACGAACTCCCCACCGCGGCCTCCATCCCTTCAGATCACCATCATCATCGTCTCCAATCACCACCCAACCTCTAAAGCCACCCATCACACGGCCAAGCCCCGTATCCACCACCTCAATCCAAGCGCGAAGCCGCGCTTCATCCTTCCCCCAGCCGCAACAACCTCACCTCCATCCACAGCCTAGATCCACCGCCATGAACCCGCGATCCTCCTTGGTTCGCCACCCTCCGCAGAGCTCAGCCTCGCAGCGCCAATCTCCCCCTCTCCCTACTAAGTGGCCGCGAGCTCCCCTCTTCTGCCGCCATCCTTCACATATCTCCTCCCCTCTGGCCAGCAGACATCCCATCTCTCTATCTCCCCCTCAGCTTATCTCTCTCACTCTCTTCTCCTGACCCAATCTTTCTCCCACTGTGTCTGTGTGTGTGCCATGAGAAAGAAAGAGAGAGAAGTATGTTTTGTGTGTGATAATGTGTGTGAGAGAGTATTGAGTGTGTATGTGTGTGTGTGTCCGTGAGTGAGAAAAGAAAGAGAAAGGAGGCTGAGAGCGTGTAGGTAGGTGTATCAGTGAGGAGAGTGATTTGTGTCACGTGTACGTGTGAGTGAGTTTGTTGATGTGTGTGGGTATACACGTGTGTATGTAGCTATGGAATGGATTAGGAAGATTAAGATGTTTGTTTGTTATTTATTTGTTTTTTAAATTAATATTATTTAATTTTGTTAAATATAATGGTAGAGGTATTTTAATTTGGGTTTATTCGTTTGATTAATGTTTTTTTTTAGTTTAATTTATTTTAGAATTTATAATAAATACTTGGATAAAAAAGATCTAATGGTTTATGTGTTTCCTGTTTTTTTAATGAATTTTGTGTTTCTTTTAAAATAAAAAATAATAATTAGGGCTTTTCTTTAAGGTAATTATTTTAGGTGTCTTTTCTTTTGTTTTTATTGTTTATTTTATTTTGTATGTCTATGTATTTTGTTTAAATTAATTATATAATAATGTTCACGAATTTATGTTTTTAGGTTTTTTTTTATTTCATGTGTTTTGTTTAAATTAATTATATAATGATGTTTATGAATTACTTATGTTTTCCAATTTGATTTATTTATTTATTTTTAGTTCTATTTTATGTGTTTTGTTTGAATCAATGGTGTATTTATATTTATTCCTTTTTTAAAAAAATTTAGTTTAACCTTTTTATGTGTTCTACTAAAATTAATCGTGTTGTTTTTTTATGAATTAACTTTGTCAATTTCTGTTAAAATTATAGTTTTGTCTAAAAGTGAAATAAAACAAAAAGGAATGATTGAATTATTTCTTTGATTTGAGTGAATTTAGTATCAATGTTTCTTTTGATTAAAAAGGGTAAAAAAAAAAGAAGAAGAAGAAAAAAATGGTAATTAGGACCCTCATTTGTTTATTTAATTATCTTATATATTTTGTTTAATTGTATGATTATGTTTACGAATTGGTTTTATTTTTGTTTAATATTAATTGTTTATGTGTTTTGTTTAAATTGTTTGTGTAATTGTGTTTATGGTTTTAGTTTAATTATTTTATATGTTGAGGTGTTTTGTGTAAATTAATTGCGTAACGGTTTTTAATATAATTTTGCTAATTTCAGTTAAAGAAAAAAATAATGTTAAAATTTTTTTTTTATGAGTTTTGGATTTAAAATAAATAATTGAATAATTTTGCTTTACAAAAAAAAGAGATTTTGAGTTAATTAATCTTTTTCTTTAAAATAAGATTAATTTAATCGTGACGGTTTGTTAATTCTATATCCTGGAATATTTTAACTGTGACAGCTTAATATTCGAAATCTCATTTCAAGGATAGAGTTAATTTAACTGCGACGGTTTGTTAACTTTATATTTTAGAATATTTTAGCTGTGACAGCTTAATATTCTGAATTTTTTTTTCTCAAAATAAGGTTAAACAATATCACAAGTTTTTATAGAACTACGTGACTTTGAATTCCCTATTGCATCAAGGGATACATAGGAGTAGGTAATTCCGATCCCTGTCAAGTCAAAATTAACTTTTCATAATTCATTTTATTTGTAAATTTTTAATTCTTTTTTTTTACTTGTATTTCTTATACAATTTTGTATTTTATTATATTTACAAATAATTTCTTTTTTGGAATATTTTATTTAATACTCATTTATGTGGGGATGTTAGATAAAGGTGTTAATTTGGCCGTGACGGCTTATTAACTCCATATTTCGGGCATCTGAGTTGTGACAACTTGATGTTCCAAATATCTCTCGTAAAGATTTTTATATTTTCTCTTACAAAAATACCAAAAATAAATCTTCGTTTTTTAGATTCTATTTGCAAGTATTTATTATTTAGAAGAATTCTTTTTAAATTATACGCTTATTGTCAAATGTTTCGTTTCAAATAAAAAAGGTTAACTTAGTCGTGACGGCTTGTTAATTCATTTTTAGGACACTTGAACTGTGACAGTTTGGTGCTATAAAAATTCTTTTTTTAAAAAAAAAAACAGACAACAAATTTCTTTTAATTTTCTTGTAAGTAGAAAATAGAAAAGTAAATATTTCAAAAAGGCTATTAATAATTTGCACAAATTAATTTAAGGTACCGTCTAAAGATAGGTGTATTAGGGGTGCGTAGGATTAATTTCTTACCCTTCCCTATACATAACCGACTCCCGAACTCAAATTTGATTTCAAAGACCATTTTCAAAATGAATGGGTTTTTCTATGTTTTCCCAAATTTTAATAAACTTGGTGGCGACTCCATCATTTTCAAAATAAAATTCTTTTTTCGCCGTCCTCGTTGCGATCCCGGTTGCGACACCTATCATATAGATAAGATTCAAGGCATGACCTATCTATACTTTCGAAGCATAGTCAGTCCATTCCTCAAGGTCCTACAAGGATGAATTGCTCTAATACCATAACGTAACATCTTCCCAAGTACAAAGAAAGATTGATACAAAGATTGATCGAATCAAGTAGTAACTAAATCTTGGTTCTATTAACATATATAACAAAGAAATAAAACATTTATTTAATATAAAGTCGAGTTCAAAAATAAGCTCTTTTATGAGCTTAAATACACATCTGTTCTCTACTATAATTACAGACATATACATATAACTAAATACAATATAAACAAGACTCTACTACTAAACTACTGCAATTCCTATTTAATCCTTCCTAAGCATCCTCATGGTTCTCTGCATTAACTTGGAGATGACATGGGAACACAAATATATAAGGGTGAGAATTCTAAAATCCTCAGTAAGGCATTTCCCCTAAATATATAACAATAAATGTCATTGTCATCATTCCATCCACTTTGGTTTATTAGGAAAATTTGATCATGCACTACATAGCAATGGTTCATTTCAAAGATCTAAATCATACTTTCAAAGTGGGTTGTTTTTATAAATTAATCACTTACTACACAGTTATCATAAGCTCATTATCATAGTAAATAATCTCAATCAAAATTATTCTATATGATACAAATATGTATATGCCAAATGTAGTGAAATTATCTTTAATTGCCTTTAATAAATCGAAAAGGATCTCATCTCTCTTTATTTGCCCTCGATAATTCTCTAACTTATGGCCTTAGAAACCAATTCAGTACATTTTTCTCTTTTCATTGACATAAGAAAAACTCAGTTTATACTACATGGTATTTAAAGAGGATCACACCACACAAGGGAAATAGACTGCTTATCAGGACTGAGCTCATTCCTCTAAGTGATCATTGGACTTCATTTTTTCCTCTTCCAAGTCACACACAGATCTATTCCTAGCTAATACGTCTACTGGCTCATAATATCTCTAGGGAAGTTCCTTTTTTTGCCTTCTCCACATATAATATCTTTAGGGAAATTCCTTATTTTGCCTTCCCCTCATTCAATATAAGTCTTGTTTCTGTTTTGTCTATATGTCAGAGCAAGCATGATTGAAGTCCATACATTCTCTTTTCTTACATAATTGTATCGTTTACTTTGTTTTCTCAAATGCATGCATAAACTACATGTAGACATTCATTCACAATGCAATTCTCATTCAATTATTTCACTAAATGGGTGGAGACCGCTTACTATGCCAATATGACACAAAAAGTGTTAATGAAGTTCTTGAAATAACATTGTTTGTAGGTATGAGTTGCTAGAAAGCACAGATAATGCAACTATCTTCAACAATGTTGAAGTGCAGAAATTATGTGAGCAACTTAAGATCAAGCATCACAACTCGGCTCCCTACCGACCAAAGATGAATGGGGCTGTAGAAGCAGCAAACAAAAATAGCAAGAAGATCTTAGGGGAAAATGGTGATCACCTACAAAGATTGGAATGGCATAATGCCTAATGCATTGCACACCTATCGTACTTTAACCAAGTCCTCAACTTGAGCAATTTTATATTTGTTGGTGTATGAGATGGAGGTAATGATACCAATAGAGGTGGAAATCCCTTCTTTAAGATTTTTAGTATAAGCATAATTGGAAGAGGCCGAGTGGATCAAGACAAGATATGAGCAATTGAACATGCTCAAAGAGAAACAACTAAATGCAGTTTGCTATGCCCAGTTATACAAAAAAAGGATGGCTAAAGCCTTTAATAAGAATGTTTACCCTTGAACATTTTGACTAGGCAATCTTGTCTTGAAGAAGATTTTTCCAAATCAAGAAGATAATAGAGGCAAATGGGCACCTACACATAAAAGCCCATACATCATCAAAGATGCCCTTTTTAGATGAGCATTGATCTTGACTAACATAGAAGGCAAAGTACTTGCTAAACCAATCAACTCAGATGCCATCAAAAAGTAATTTTCCTAGAAAAGGGGGAAATTCTTGCTAGGTTGAAAACCCAGAATGGTGGCCTAGGAAAAAATTAAGGTAGAAAAGGAAAAGAAAAAGAGCATGCTAAGCCAAAAACCCTAAAAATCAATTTAGGCAAAGTTAGAGCAACTCTTAACTGCTAGATTGAAAACCCAAAAGGGCGGTCTATGCAATAATGAAAGGCCAAACAAAAGCTTACGAAGCTATGAGGAATGCCAAAACTAGGGCAATTTTAGTATCAATTGATCATGGCATATTGTTGGGCACAAAATGAAGGATCAAAATTAAAGATTGCACTTGTAGTCATGGTATTTGAGTTATGTGTAACCAATGAATTAGTAAAATAGGATGATCACATGAAATCAACACTACAAGTTTTTCTTTCTATTTATCTCCTAGTAGTTGTTGACATCCAATAAATATTTTCCAATTTGAAGTTCAATAAAATTATCTTTCTCTTTTTCTTTGTCACTACTTCTCTTTCCTTTTCTAAAAAGAAAAATCAACAAAAAGGAAAAAAAATCTGTCTTTGTGTTATCTTTTATAAAACAATGCATAATAATGACATTATAATTGAAGTACAACTAATGGATTAATTTTCTAACAAAGCTCAAGAATGATAAGTCAAGCAAGGGACTTGAGATTCAAAAATGACCCATAAAGGAAAAAAGGCAACTTGCTAAGTCAAGGTTCAGAAGTAATGGTCCAAGTGTGGATCCTAATAGACTCTCCAAATTGAAAATCCAAAATGGCAGGCTAGGATAGAGTCTTGGCTAGAAAAAAAAAATGAAAAGAAGAGCTCACTAGATCAAAAACCTGGAAAGATTGTCTACGCAAAAGTTAGAGGGGAAAAAAAGACAAAAAGGAAAAATAAACATTGTGGCAAGGAATTAAAAGTGAAGATTGGGAAAAGAATGACAATGCATCATCAAGCATGAAAATGTTTGAGAACAGGGATAGTACCTTTAGGAAGATAGCTCATTTTGGGATTAGATTAAGGTCTTCTTGGAAAATGTGAAGATATCTCAAACTAGGGCAATTTTAATTTTGGAGGCTAGTCTCATCATTTTTATCATGCATCATTCTATCATTTAATCAATTTTGCTTTATTTCACAAATCATATTCATCATTGTGTTGCCAAGACTTGTCATATATTCATTCATGAAGCTCCCATTTCACAGGTCTTTCTATCTCACATGCATTTAATATTATAAGTTTTTAAATTTCACATGCATTTAATTTCACAAGTCTTTACATTTCACATGTTTTTATCTTACACATGTGTTTAATTTCACATATTTTTAAATCTCACACGTGTTTACTTTCACAAATTTTTCTTTCACATGCTTCCAAATTTCACATGCATTCAATTTCACATACTTTTACCATAACACTCTCTCAAGTATAATATCATTCTTAAGCCATGACATTAGACTCATGAGTTATTACTTATAAATTAGTGAATCTTTTTTAAATATCTATAACAAAGTCGATCGAATTGTGAAATAAGTAATTCATGATTCTATTAAAACATATAACAAAGAAACAAGTACTTATTGAATATAAGTCAAATACAAGAGAAAACTCTTCTATGATTCTTACTGTACATCTATCTTCTCATATATTTACAAACATATACATACAACCAAGTAAAATTGATAAGGGCTTCAACTATTGAACTACTACAAATTCAGTTCTTCTATATAGCAGCCTCATTGTTTTCTGGATTAATCTGGAAATGACACGGAAACACAAACAAACATAGGGGTGAGAATTTTGAAATTCTCAATAGGGCATTCCCAAAATACATAACAATTTTCGTGTCATCGTCATCATCCCAACCACTTTGGTTTGTTTAGAAAAATGCGATCATACAACATATATCAAAGATTCCTTTTAAGGTTCAAAATCATCGTTCCAAAGTGGGATTCTTTTAACATTCAATCACTTAGTACTTATATATTATAATGATCAACTTCATAATAAATCGTACCAGACAAACAATTCAATGTAGCATGAGTATGTATATAATAAATGCAGTGTGATCTTTACTTAGCACATAAAATCTTTACTTAGCACATAATATAGAGTACTACGTAGGACAATTGCTACTTTAACTTGTCTTGGCCCCTGACCTATGGTGGCTTATTCAACTCCTAGATAATAGACTATTTTTCAGGACTGAACTCATTCCTATACATGATTATTAGATTTACTTTCTCCAACTCCCACATAGATATATTTCTAGCCAGGTTTACTTTCCCATACTCAATTCAAGGATAGTCAAGTTTTTACTTTCTATAGCCCATGAAAACATATTCTCATTCTCCTTCTCTCATATAGAGGCAATTGTTAAAAGTATTTACAATTATATGCACATAACATCTTCATGCTCCATGTCACATATACAAGCCCCACAATCATATATGCATAGCATCAACATTTGAGTTACTTAAGGTATCAAGCATTCATATAGCTCATGATCTCAAGCTATAATCTCAATCTTCTTTTCATATAGGAGCCTTTTGTAACATCCTAATTTTTAACCCAATACTCTAGAACATAATTAGGTTAATCATTAGTCTGTTACGTCATAGCTTTCTCATTACTTTAAAATACTTAGCGGAAACACTGGTAAATTTTTTAAAAAAATTATAAAAGCAAAGTGAGAGCCGCGCGACACGTTATCTAGTAATGCACAAATGGTAATATAGCAAACATCGCATAGCAACATGACATAAGCAAATAAAAGCATATCATAATAACATTGAACTGCATATTTATTTAATATATGATATGCCCACCTGTGTAGAGTGGGGCTTAGTTTGATACAATATGAGCAATACAACTAGAAAGGAAATACAAGAGAAAGTGCAACGGAAACTATGAAAGCAACTCCCCTACCCAAGTGCAATTAACGGGATGACCTCTAATACAAAAGAAGGTTCATCTCCATCTAAGTGGTGTGTGCTCTACCCGGGTACTCCATCGGTCGATTGTCACCTCCTACTGACGTCCATCTCGTGAACGAGGCAAATATCCAGGAAACTAGGCGAGCTCCTCGGGCGTAAAGAGGCGGAACGAGGATCGAGAGTGACCCTCGCGGTGTGGCCGTATCTCCGGTCGTCGTGCAAGCCGTGGCTGAGTCACGGTATCCTCACTGCCTTCCCTCATCAATGGTGGAGAGGGGGCAGAGCTCTCGCTATACGGATGGGTAGGCAGGTCCTCGGACGGGTCGGTCTCTGAGAAGTAGGTCCGGGGCACATAATTGGGATAATCTCGCATGGCTGAGGCGGCGGTGTGCATGCGGAGCACTCTCTCGTTATGCGTACGCGTGCGCTCAAAAACTCGCTCGTCGTCGCCATAGGGTGCAGTCGAGGAGAAGCCATGAGTGAGCACGGGATGAGCGAAGGGACATCCTACGAACATGAAAACCCGCACTGTGCATTGTCCCTCAAAATGGTATGACCAGTGAGCCGGGTCATAGTGCACCTCCCATGTCGGGGTCTCCACGAATACTACGAACGTCGCCATCTGAAAACGTGACGGAAAGGAAGAGATAGAGGGAGTGAGAATCTTGCTAAAGAATCTCAATAGGGCTTCCTACTACCTAAGTGTCATCGTCTACGTCCTCAGGAACCTTGGGTTTAGTTATACAAAATAAATGAGCATGCATTAAGTCCAGTTTTAGGTTCTAAAACAAAATTTAGCCAAGACCCATTCGTTTTAACATGATTCTTAATGTCATGGATGCAATCATATAAAGGCATGTATGCATGGCTCTACAAAATGCAAGAATAATCATCATATACTTAAGAACATCATAATAGTAGTGGCATAAAGTGGCAAATAAATTCTCTCTGTGACATAATCATCATAACTTCCTCATAGGCCACCCTAAAGGACAAGCGCTCTGGGGGTGCTCGGCCGAACCGGTGTCACCCAAAACGTGTCACATCTCTAGGTTATGAGCTCATACCTTAACTAGTCGTCACTAGTTCTTACTTACCACTTAACGATAAGCGTATCATAAATCATAAATCCCGACTATCTAAGTACGGGTTAGGGGGCAATTCTCTTAGGGGTGCTCGGCCGAACCGATGTCACCTAAGAGTATAAATTGGTACTGATGTCACATGAGTTCTATGGAGGTGCTCGGCCGAACCGGTGTCATCCTAGAACCCATCTTAGTACCTTAATTTTCAAAATCTCTTTAAGTCCCCAAATTTGTCGAAAATTCGGCGGCACAATGGCATTACGCTGAATTCCTTCCAAATTTACTTTATGCCACATAAACATATATCCTCATGAATTCCTCATATGAATAACATTATCATCCTTCACATAACACATGCATCATCATAGAACATTCAAACGCTTACCCTTACGGTAGCTTATGCTTTAACCCTTACGGGTCTTAATCTTAAGATATAGTTCTCTAACATCCGTCGCTCATATGTTATGCACCTAAGGGCTCATAATTAATCATCATTCCTAATCCTCATGTTCATACTCAAATCTGAAAGGCATAGGGCAGAATTTCTAACTTGTGGTTACGGGGTTCTAGAACTTACGTTTTAGACCCTTTCTTGGTTCCGTCTTCGCCTAAGGCACTATAAATTAAATCTAAATCAATTATGAGACATTCCTATGCTTAAGAACTAATTATAAATCACATTTATCATGTTGTAACGTTGCTGGACAGAATCCAGAAAACTAAATGTTCTAAGAGTTCTACATTTGCATTTTTACGGTTTTCTAGTTACTAGTTTCCCTATAGGTGCTAAAATTCAATTCTAATCCAAATGTTACCAAGTTTTGCATGTCTAAACAATCCTAATCTGATTATGTTCCCATTAAAACAGTTTGGATAAGTTCCAAAAACAAATGGGTCTAAACTATGTTAAATTCTAGCTTTACGGTATTTCTAGTTAGCTAGTTTCTTACCTATCATGCATAGAATCGTTTCTACATCATCATGTGATATTTTCACACATTCAAACACATCAAAACATCATCATACAGCCACAAGCTCATCATGACAGTACCGAAAACATCTAACTTCAATAAGAGAACTAAATTGACATCTCTAGGTACATAAGTTAACTAGTTTCTCTTGAAATCAATTTAGAATCTCTAAAACTCTTTGCAAATCATTTTAATTCATTAGGAGGCTAAAAGAAGCCTTAGGTCAGTGACCAAAATATATTTCATCTTCAAAGAGGGAATAAAATTATAACTCATGATAACATAACCTTATAAAGATTTGTAAAGCTTTAGGAAAAACATAGAGCATGGATTATCGGCCCTTGTAGTTAGATGAAAACTCATTGCAAGTCCATCATCACTACTTGGCCGAAACATGCATTCAAAGAATGCATTCACATTAAACTTTAACTTGAAATGAAATGGGCAAGTCTTTGAGCTCTAGGTTCTTAAGTTTTGACATAAAATAAACGTGCTCATGCTTTTCATATTTAATCTTACTTACAAAATCAAGTGATGACTTAAATTAAATGTGCAAGGCATAAACTTAAACGTGCAAGCTCAAAAATAAATATGCAAGGTTCAATTCTTTATTTTAGTGTTCTTGGCCCAACAACAATCGACTTTAAGACCGAAATAGAAAGGCTTTGAGAATTAAATTAAGTGATGATGCAAGTTCCATTTTAATCTTTATGTTCTTAGGTGATAGCTTGAAAGTAAAGGTGCATAGCAAGAATGTAAATATAAATGCAAGCATAAAATAAATTATGCAAGTTCATTTTATCTTTCTAGAGCTCTTAACAAGACTTTAAAGGAACTTAAACCTTAACCCAAACTCATCAAACCAAGATCAAGTAAAGTCTAGAGTCCTTAGAACTCAACATAACATTTTTAGAAAATCAGAACATTTAGCTTGTAAAAGAAAAGGAAGTGGCTGAAACTTCAAGAAGGAAAAGGAACATTTTAAAAATCTAGGGTCCGTGATCTTGATGATATATTAACACCAACATCATGAGACCTCACCATTGAGTCCTTAAAACCATTTTGAAACATCACCAAAGATAGAGTTCTCAAGAGTTCAAGAAAAGAAGAACTAGAAATATTTTTGCTCAAGAACAAAGATCAAGCTCTAGAGTTTGTTTCAAGTGATAAACATCATCATGAAACTCTCATCATCAAGCTCTCATTTCTCTATTCTCAAGGGCTCATGGCCGAAACAAGAAAGAAAAAGGAATAGAGAAGAAGTTCTAAAAAGAAAACAAGAGAAACCATAAACATCAAGCTTTAAAGAAGAACATTCATGAAAAGAAATCCCTACTTGGTGTGATGATCTTGAAGATGGAAGAAGAAGATGAAGAAGATGAAGAACTTTGAAGAGCTTGAAGAACACTAGAACTTTGAGAGAAAAAGAAAAGCTTTGGAGAGAACTAAACTTTGCAAATGATCTAAAAGTGGTGCAAGCTCCTCAAGGCATTCTATTTATAGAGAAATGAAGCAAATGGAAGGTGCATGGAGAGGGAGGGTGTTCGGCCATCAGATTGGAGGGAACCAATGAGTTCCATGAGGTGAGATAATGTGGTCTTGAGGCATGGTGAGGTATGGTTCAAAGTATGGTGAGGTATGGTTCAAGGTATGGCCTCAAGCATGGTTCTTTAAGTGAGAAACAATTCAACATGTGAGGTAAAAGGAGAGAGATGGCCGAATGTGCATCAGCCATGGGGGGAGAGTTTCTTGCATTTTAATTGTGGTTTAGAGATGTGTTTAGGTATATCTTTGATTAGGATTAAGATTAGGAGTTTGTAAGAAAGTGTTTAGGTGAGAAAATGGGTAATCAAGGTTTTCAAGACATAATTAAAGAGTGTTCTTGCATCATTAGTGAGTTATAAATTCATTTTAGTGTATAAACAATTCTAGACACAATTCCTTGATTTAAGGAATTGGAGAGAGAAAACACTATTCAAGATTTCAATGGTGAAATCTTGAGTTTTAGAAAAGAGATTTAAATCTAATCTAAGCAATCTTAGGTTCTAATTAATTTTAATAATTTATTTTGACTCTAGATTAATTATGGAAATTAATTAATCTTCGTTTAGAGCCTAATATTGCTTAGGTTTGCTTAATTACATAATTAAGCTCAAAAACACTATTCTAGGGGCAAAATCGTAATTTTGCACTAAAACTACCCGGGACTGTCGGGACTCAAACAGATGTTTTGAAATATGTAAAAACATGGTTTTAAACCTCTGGGGAAAGTTCCGGGCTCAAACAGCACATTTACCCGCGTAAAACGCTATAGGGGTATTTTGGTCATTTTGACCCGAAACTGCGGAAAATAAGACTTTCACCTCCGGAATCACTCAAGGGTCATTCAATCCCCTTCAAACATTGAGTTGGCCCTCCGAGGACTGCCGGGTCGGCCATCCTCGAATTCCGGGCCGAAAATGACCTCAGAGGCATTTCGGTCATTTTCCACTCAGACAGAAAATCGGGGCGTTACACCTTTACCATGAGCACTCACATTTACATATGTGTAACATTATCATTAATTTCACATAGCATAAATAAGATCAAATCATAATGATTCCACGATATTTCAGCTAGTTTAGTGTACTATCCTGATTTTCACTCTTAAAGAAAATTATGAATCAGCTACTAAACCTCATCAAAATAAAGAAAAATAAATTTTCAAAGTTAGTTCAATATATTTGCGAGACCTATAAAAATTTAAAAGTAAAATAAGGTCTCTAGCTATATTAATAAAATTCTATAAATTTGAAGGTCAGAAACTGTATTTTCAGCCAACAGTCAGAATCAACAATTTTATTACCCTATTAAATGAACATATAAAATATAAAAAAAAAAATCATGTTTGGACTTAAAGATGTCATCAATACCATGTAAATTTTTGAAGCCAAAATTCAATCATTTGGTGTATTAAGAAAATTAAACAAATTCATAGCTCCAGAATTGATGGTTAGATAGAAACCCTGACTAGCTCGGTTCTTGAATTTTTAAAAATAGCAAAAGTACTCAAAATGACTCAAGAAAAATAATAGAGATATATTATTAACATGTTAGCTTCATCATATAAAAATTTTAGCTTAAAATAATCTCTAACTAAGTCAGAAAAATCATGTATTTTCATTTACTTGCTTAAATATGAGAATTGCAGTACACAGCTCAAAACATGGTTTGAGAAAAAAGATTTTCTAACAACATAAAATCATTCCATCCATTTAAGCATATCAATATCTATATATTTCTAGCCAATAAAACTAAAAATTTCAAGCTCAGTCATTCAAAACAATTTCAGAATTAGTTTTGCAAAGGAATAGGTTAAAGAAATCCTAATTGGTTCTTGCAAGCTCTTGTTCTTGTTCTTTGGCTTCATTCAAGAGCTTTTACCCCCAAATTCATTTCATACCTTCCAAACTCTTCTTAGGTAGCCAACACAATAGAAATTATTGATGGTGAAATGAGGTGAGATTCCCTATAAAGTGTTGATTTGGAGATTATAAGATGTATGATGTAGTTGTGCTTTGATTTATGGAATTTGATGTTGTATCTTAGAGTTATCAAGCTAGATCTTGGTATGTTGATGAAGAAGAAAATGAAAGGGTTCTCAATGGAGGTCTGGCCGAATTCTGCATAAGAGAAAAGGATGAAAATTTTGATTTTTCTATATTAATTACATGTTGTGTTGGAATTTCATTCCACCACAAAAATTATTTCCTTAATATAAATATTATAATTTTGTGCAACTCTTATTGGCTCTTGGTAAAAGGCAATGGTGTTGCCTTTTCTAAGCCACACACTTATCAAGTGAGGTGTCCAACTTATACTACAAGTCTCATATGATGTAAGAAACTACACATCGATACTTTACCGAACGGATAAAATATTGTACTCGAGTAATCAAATATTTCCCGAAATTAAATTCTAGGTCTAAAATTTTCATTCCTAACCTTAATCCAATATTTTCTCAGTTGCGGACATCTTCTTATCCTAATTATAGGGTTTCAGTGGTCTCAACAAGCCTATGGGGCCTACAAGATTACTATTCACTTTTTTTTCCTAAATCATTCTTATTATGACTAATTCTATCATGAAATTCTTATTAATAAAGTTCAAATAAATATTTGAAATAAATTTCGAGGTGTTACATTTACATTTCACATGGTTTTAAATTTCGCGTATGTTTACTTTAACAAATTTTACTTTCATATGCGTTTAATTTTACAAGCCTTTACTTTCATACGCTTTTACACTTCACACATGTTTACTTTCACAAATTTTACTTTCATATGCTTTTAAATTTCACATATGTTTAATTTCACATGCTTTTCAATTTTACTTACGTTTAATTTCAGAAATTTTAATCTCAAATGCTTTTAAATTTTCATAAGTTTTCACTTTCACATACTTTCACATTTAACATGCTTTTAAATTTTCATATGTTTAATTTCACAAGCATTTAAATTTCACATGTGTTTTATTGCTAACGTGGCATTACCTAGCATTATGAAATCCTCATTAAGTCATCTAGCATCATTTATAAGATCATTTTGCATTGTTATCAAGCATTCATCATCATCATTGCACATTCATTATTGTCGTCATGCATTGTACGGACAAAATATGTGCTCATATCTTTACTTGTCTCTTATAATAAAATATTAAAGTCATAGTCTTTGTATTTTAAAACAAATAAGGAGAGATAATTATGAACACCATATTTTGATCAAGTACACTTTCCTTTTATAAAAAGAAAAAAAAAAGGAGTGAGAAAGAAAGGAAGAAACCTTGCATTTTGGCGCAACTCAGCCCAATTCTTTATCCTGCCAACCCATCAACAAAAAGTGAATAATGAAAGGAAAAAAAAAGAGAGAGAGAGAGAAAGGTCACGGTTTTAGTTAGAAAAAAATAATAGAGTAATTTATACTCACCTCTTCTAAAATTTAGTATAATTATATTTGATACCCCTCTATTTTATAAAACTATCATTAACCTCCCTTAAAATTCACTAAAATTATACTAACCTCTCCTGTAGATACTAATTTATTAACTTAAGTAATAAAAAAAGATAACATGAAATATATATATATATAATTATTAATGAAAAATTATAATATTTTAATAATATTTGATATATATATATATATTAATTAGAATACTTTTATTTTATCATAAATTATAATTATAAATTTTTTTATATGGGAAAAAAGTATTTTATTTAATTAATATGTTAAATATTATTAAAATATTTATAATTTCATTATTAATACTTACATATATATCACATATTATTTTTTTTAACACTTAAATCAATAAACTAATATATAAAATAAATGTCAGTATAATTTTAATAATTTTATAAAATAAAATAATATTGAATATAATTACATTAAACTTGCTATGTTAATGTAATTTTCTCGTAAATTTATTACCTGCCCTGGCGGCATTGATTAATGAATAGACGCGGAAAAAAATGAGGATCTTGTCTTGCGAGTATAATGACTAGGCTTTTAGATCCTCTTAAAATCATGAATAGGAGTGAACCACCCCACGCAACAAAAAATAAAATAAATAAAATTGAAGAAAACAAAATGCAAACTTGGTTGCGAATGATTGAAAACAACCATGTCTCTCCCTTATGACACGTCGAAAGTCGATAATAGTTGTTGAACATTAATATGCTACCGTGTTCCCTAAATTGCGCGGAAGACACTAACTTGGGATGGTTCTTCCATTTTTGGTGGCCCACCCATTCGTCAACCACCTGTTCTACCAGACTCGTCACATGCATATGGCATGGGCGAATCACATTTTTCATGCCCTCCTTTTTTGGTGAAAAAAAAAAATAACATCAATATCTTATTTGATTCTTTAAGATTTTTATGTAAGATTATTTTATTTTTTAAAAAAAATTAATTTTATAATTTCTCAAGATTAAAAATAATAGATATATTATTCCTTCTATTAGTTTTTTATTAGTGGACTTACACATATAACATATTACAATGATGACGTGCTATTAAAACATTAGAGGCAAACTAAATGAACCTATTTTTGAACATATTATACTCATTTTAATGTCTAAAATTATATAAAATGGGTCACTTTATGACTTATAATAGATATTTAAATGACTCATTTTATAAATTTCAACTACCAAAATGAGTCATTTTAAACTTTATTCCACTTCAAATGACATATATATCATTTAACATTATGTTAGCAGGTCAATATGTAATTCTATTAATATTTAAAAATTCAAATATATACAAAGGGACTAATATGTTCTATTATTAAAATCTTGAGAGATCGCAAGTTTAATTTTAATTTTTAAGAGACTAAATAGTTTTACAAAATTTTCTTGAGAGACTTCATAAATTATTTACTCAAAAAAATATTTATAAATGAAAGTTCAATTTCAATACATCGACCCAACAGTGTAAAGGTTTTTTTTATATCATTATCTAATTATATATTGATATATAAATAAAAATAATTGACTTTCACATCAATTACTTAAAAAGCTACATAAATAAGATAATTTGATTGGATGACGATATAAAAAGATTTTACATTGTGAGTGCATAAAAATTAAACCCTATAATAAAGTTAATGATTCTTACAAATTAAAAAATTTTATATTCTAAATTCAAATTAAATAAAAAAATAAATATACTTTACATTCTGAATTAACCAATAATCTTGAACTCGACTTTTCATCCAAAAATTATCGATATTAAAACATCTTTCACAAGAGAGACTTGCATATATGTTCATGCCTTTTTCTTTATTTGTCATTCAAAATGTAAAATTATGAATTATTATTGATTTTTCACATAAAAAATTATGATTTAATTTTAATGTATAAATAATGTAAAAATGGTACCTATAATCATGTGTAATGTCAGATTAATAAATATAGTTAATGCTTATCTTACTATTTTAAAGGTTATTCAAATGGAGAGATTTGATTGAATAAAAGTGTAAGTGTATTAAAATTAAACTTAACTAAATTATATCCGTGCACTGCACAGAAAATTAGTTCTTAAAATCATTTGTAATTTAAATTTATTTAAAATTTTGATATTATTATATACACATCGATCATTTATGTAGACTAACTTCATAAAAAAATAAACAAATAAATACTAACAACATTCCAAATAAGAACCAATTTTATAAAAGAACCCATCCATTAGTAGCTAAATTTGTAAAGCGCATAACAACATTCCATCCTTAGGAACAAATATCTAACTATTTGAAGATATAAATTGAGCTTTTGATATTCATAGATCATCACCAATAGCAACTTAAGAAATTAAAATGTCAATAAATATAATCTTACATTTAGATAACGTGATTATATTTATAAGAAGAAAACAAATAGACTTAGCTATGTTTTAGGGATGCATAACCCAAGATCAATTCTATATAAGAATGGCAGCGTTTTAAACCTAAAATATGCTCTAGGCTTTACGCATATAAATAGGTAGCTACAGAATTTTTAAGATTTAAATTCTATTGTACATAGAGAAATAAGAGAAAGTGCAGATTTTAGACTCTTGATAAGGAAAATTAAGAATTTTTAATAGTATTCTTTTTAGATATAGATATAATATGGGATTTATACATGATAAATAATTATTAATGATTTTCCAATAAACACTAGATTTCGCCGATCGAATTAGAATCTCATATATACGATATTAGATCTCTCTCCTGTGATGTGGGACTTCAATCTTCGTCGCATTCAACCTTTAAAATCAAACTAAACTTTAACTCAAGATTATTTACTTGGTTCTTAATTTGTCAAGGTTTTCAACCCAGCTCAACGTTGGCACAAGGAGAAATGTCAAAGATTATATACTATTTTTCAGCGTTATTTAAATTTCTCTTAAATATTTGTTTTTCACGTGAAATATTTGGCTGTTAATTTTTTTTTACTATAAAATAAATTCACACAGCTTACTACATCATCTTTAATTGACAATATTTATTAACAAAGTTTTTCCTTCGATATCCACAGCAAACTGGTACTCTTTTGATTTTCAACAATTATTATTGAATATTTGATCTTCTGTATTTTAATAAAAACAAGTTAGTGAGATTAGGGGTGGAAGTGAGCCATACCACTAATTGGGACCTTTGGCATCGTACATTAGGCCCGATTAGGCCTAACCTATTTAATAAACAAACAAGTTTTAGGCATTCTAAAAAGCCTCTTTAGCTAAACAGGCTAGGTTTCAGGTAATGAAAATAACCTATTAGGTCAAACAAAATGGCCTATTTATGGTATTATTATTTGTATTATTATTATTGTTAATATCATTATTTAAAAGATTTAATGATCACTACTAGAATCTTGTAAGATACTAACAGGGTTACCAATGGGTTTTGAACCCATCGGTAATATCGATGGGTGTACTGATAGGTTAACGCCTTTTATTGCGTGAAACATTTTTAAAAGAAATTTTCTGACAACCCGCTAGTAATATTTGGCGCCATTTTGGGCCATATGGCACATGACATATATCAATAGGTCTACCAACATGTTTTCCGACTACATGCATGATTATTAGAGCCCGTCGATACACTTGACAAAAATTGTAACGGCGGTGTACAAGGGACAAGTTAAGCTAGGTTAGACAAAACTCAAACTCGGCCCAATTTTTAAACCGTGTCAATTTCTGAAACCTGAACCCAGCCTAACAATAACATGACTATAGACCGGATTAAGCGGGGTCAACCTGACCTTCAAACAATATATGAGGATTTCAATATTACTTATAGTAAAGTTATAAAATTTTACAAGTATAAAAAAATTTAAGAAGTATTTGGCAATATATGTTTCAAAACAAATCACACCAATAAAAAAATAATATCAAGTTATGTAAAATATATTAATTGAACTATAAAATCATATAATTTTTCACAAACCATAATTAATTAAAACTATATTTTTAAAGAAATTATTTGACTTCGGACCGGGTTAGACCAACCCAATATATGATTAGAACCCGGCCCTAAAAGCTTACTAAGTCAAATTCCATGATTCAGACCCTATCCAATGAACTTTGGGTCGAGATGGTTGGCAGGGTGGGCCTGATTATGAACACCTCTATGTAACGCACCACATGTTGTGAAATGGTTACCGAGGGGTTTGCAAACATTTTCTTAGGTAAATAGAATTAAAAGTAATGAGTAATTGAATTAAAAATATTTAAAGACAAATAGAGTGTGTTTGAAAGTAATAAGACACACCTAATTTAATTTAAGGTAAAATTTTGTGATAAATTACTTAATGTGTTGTTTCTCAAAAATTATAAGGTTTAGGGTTACTCATATGCGCAATATTTCCTTCAAACTGATTATGGATGTAGGACAGGTTATACCTTAATAGAGGAAGGATTAAATTGGTACTCTATGAGGGTGTTGAACAGTTTATGTGAATTGCGTAATTGTTTCAAATATGGCTGGTAGAGGTGAGGTCGACCTAGGAAGTTTGATTGATCCACCACCACTATCACTACCCTTACCACTACCTCCACCATGCCACCATTATCCCTACCACCACTTCCACCACCCTTTTTCTCACATGATACCAACTCCTGGGTATGCCGACCCTCAACCCTATTCCAAGTAGAGATAGGAATAGGCTGCCTGGCTTGGCCTATGACCAAACCCTCAACCCTATGCTAGGGGCCTACGGCCTGGCCTGCTACCGGCCATGCTTGGCTTTTTTATTATTTAAGCCAAGTTTAGACTTTTTAAAAAAGCCTATTTAGTAAAAAGGCTAGGCATTTGTATATATCCTTAATTATATGTAAAATTATATTTAGGGGTGTAGAGGATTTGAAGTCAAGTCCTCAAAATTTTACAAAGAGTACAAACTACTACACTAACTTGTTTGTTTGGTAACATATAACCTGCCTAATATATTTATATTAGTTTTCAAAACCAATATAATTAAATAATTTTAAAATTAGAAATCAAAACACATTTTACTGTTAGATCTTATTCACACAAATCACAATTGCAAATTTGCAGTTTTAGAAACCCTTTTTCTTTTGATCACAGCCACAGGCTCACACTCACAAAGTCATCCATCGTGTACCTAACCCACGGTCGTCAGCCATTGTCATCCGTTGTACAGCTACCACCGCCGTCCCCTAGTCCGAATTGCGTAGCCACATCCCGTTGCACAACCACACCACTCGCACAGCCACCCTCCTTCACACAGCCATACCACTTGCGCAGCCACCCTACTTTACGCAGCCACATCCCTTCACCTAGCCATACTCACAAAGTCGTCTAGATATGCCCTCCGTCGTGGCCCTTCATCCAGATCTGCCCTCCACCATGACCCCTCATCCAGATCTGCCCTCGTGTAAGCACGTGACTACAAAGCCGTGAAAGGCTGAAGCTTTGAAAGACTAAGAGGTATTACTATTATGGCTTTTCTTTGTATGTGTGTACAAAAATAAAGCCTTCAATTGATTCCTTAAAACATTAGAGCATAGGTAACAACATGTTAGAGACATTGGCTTTTCTTTGGTCTCTATATAGATAACAGAATAAAGCCTTTAACTGGTTCCTTAAAACATTGGCTTTTCTTTGGTCTTTGTACAAGTGCTTTATAATCAGCATAGATAACAACATATTCGTAACATAGACACTAATTTTGGGTCATTAATTCAGATTTTGCTTGTCACCATATTTGCTTTTAGGGTTTGTTAATTCAGATTTTGGATTATTAATCAAGATTTTGCATTTGTTAAGTTGCAACATGTTGTTAAAAAACACTTGATTAATAACATGCTATTAAGTTGAAACAATTAGATTAATAACATTTTGAAACTATCAAATTTTTGTTTAGTTGTTTTGTCCCAAAAAAAAAATACTTCAACATACTATTAAAATAATCTATTAATAACATACTTGTTCAATCCAGATTTTTTTTAAATAACATACTTGTTTAATCTATTATATGATAGGTTTATTCAATGGCTTCTCTAATTGATATTGATGAGACAATGTCATCTGGTACCCATCCCCATGGCCCTATTGAAAGAAGTGGACAAGAAGTCACACTAATGACACCAACAGATTCAAGCCAACCTCAAGATTCAAGTTAACCTCAAGAAAATAATGCAAATTGTATCATTAAGAAAAAGAGGCAAAAGACATCAATTGTTTGGAATGATTTCAAAAAGATTGATGTTTCTAAAGGAGTGACAAAAGCTGTTTACAATCACTATAAGGGACAATTTGCTTACTCAGGGAAAGGAGCACTGGCCATTTGAAAAGACATACAGAAAATTGCTTACAAAGGAGGCTACACATGGCCTCGCAAAAAAGGCAGCCTTCCACCCCATTTCCACCTTCCAGCTTGGATCTTAATGCTTTTCTAACACTTGGAGTTAGGTATACAAATGAAAAGATGAGAGAAATACTTGCTAGAGCAATCATAGTGCATGAGTACCCTTTTAGCATTGTTGAGGATCAAATGTTGATATGGGGCTTCCAATAAGCAAATCCTGAGTTCAACAAAGTTACTCACAAAATAATTAGGAATGATTGTTTGGCAATCAATGAGGCAGAGAAGAAAAGCTTGAGGGCCTTGTTGAAAGGTGTGAGCAAAATAAGCTCGACTACAGATATGATTTTAACCGGTCATTTCATTGATGCGAGGTAGAATCTTCAAAAGAGGGTCTTAATCTTTGTGAAAGTGCTTGCACCTAGACGGGGAATTGATGTAGTTGATGCCATTTTCAAGTGCCTTAAAGCTTAGGGCATTGAGAACAAGGTGTTTTCTGTGTCTATTGATAATGCTTCATACAATGATTCATGCTTGAGGAATCTCAAGAACAACTTATCACTAAGTAACAAGTTATCACTCGATGGTAAGTTGTTTCATGTCAGATGTTATATACATATTCTGAATTTGTTGGTGCAAGATGGCCTTGGAATAATTAAGGATATTATTCATAATATTCGCGAGAGTGTCAAGTATATTAATTATAATGATTCAAGGTTGAAGGCATTTTGTGGTATAGTAGAGTAGAAGCACTTGAAAGAAAGAAAGCTCATCATTGTTTGTCCAACAAGGTGTAATTCTACCTACAACATTCTATCTATTGCCTTGAATTTTAAGATGGTATTTGAAGCTTATAAGGAAAGAGAGCCACATTATTCCTATGAGCCATCGTAAGAGGATTGGAGGAAGGTTGAGAAAGTCTGCCAAGTCTTGAAGGTATTCAATCTGGCTACTAATGTCATCTCAGGTAATGACTATCCAATTACAAATTTATATCTGCCTGAAGTTTAGAGGGTGAAAGAAGTGATTGATGAATCGGCAATGGATGATGAACATTTCATGAGAGATATGGCAGCCTCAATAAAAGCTAAGTTTGACAAATATGGGGGGAGTGCAATCTGCTAATGTCCATTGCTCTTATAAAGTTCAAATTTCATGTTATTGAATATTGTTTTCCCTTGATATATCAACCTGATTATGTGGTTAAAGAGAATGTTGATATGATTATGACTTCATTGAATATGTTATATGATTAGTACGTTAAATTATGGGAGGAAGAGCGAATTGCTAGTGGTAATGGTGAAGTTAATGATGGTGGCATTGACAATATTAACCCTTCCAATGAGATTAATCCTCAACTTGAAATCATTGGATCTGATGAATTTATGAGTTTTGTTCATGACAAGCAGGTAATTCCCCCAATGAAACCTGAGCTGAAGGTTTATCTTGAGGAGAATGTTCATATTCCTGACAAAAGCACTAACTCTTTCAGTGCATTGCGATAATGGAAAAGCAACGGCTTAAAATATAAGATTTTGTCAAAGATGGCCGCTAATATTCTAGCCATCCCAATTTCAATAGTTGCATCTGAATCAATATTTAGTGCTGGAGGAAGAGTAATTAATGAATTTCATTCGAGATTGAATGAAGCATCTATTACGGCCCTCATTTATGGCGAGGATTGCCTACGCAATAAGTATAATCTAAAGAAGAAGAAGAAGAAGAAAATGCTATGAATTTTATACACTACAATGTTATCTTTTCTAGTAGTTGTTAATTTATGGCATAATCCAACAATAAATAATCTCCTATTTTCAAGGTACTTGAGTTTGAAGAAGAAGAGGAGATCATTTTGAAGATTTGATTTTTTTGTTGGTTTGTTAGGTTTATTTGAAGATTATGTTTTATTTAGTTGTGTAAATTTAAATTGCTCATGTTTTGTTCTTAAGACATGGTGAATCTTGTTTCACCTGTGATTGAATTTGTCTTTTAAACTTTGGTTCAGTTATATGGTTTGAATTTGCTTTGGACTTTTAGTTGAATGTTTAATCTTGATGTGTTCAAAATTGGAACTTTGTTGGATTTAATTTGATTCTATGAAATTGAATGGTGAGCTTAAAAGACCTGGGCCTATTATATATATTGCAATAGATTTTTTTACTTGTCTAAATGAATTTTAGAAACAGACTTTATAAGTAAGTTTCAGGCCAAGCTAGGCCTCTCAAGCAGGCAAGGCAAGGCCTCTCAAGCAGGGTAAGCCTGGCCGAAAATAAAGCTTATAACAAGTATCAGGCTAGGTTCAGGCCTAGCATTCTTGTTACAGGCCTGGCCTATTTAGGGTATGGCTTAGCCTGGCTTGGCCTGGCCTATTTCCACCCTTAATTCCATGCCACAGTCCCAATCTTGGTCACGCCTTATACACAACAGTGACCACAGCCTCAGTCCTACCATTGGCCCATCTCCTAGCCCTATCTCTCATCAAACCCCTACTTCCTCTTGTGGGTTATAGGCACGTAGACCATATAGCACGCCGTTCAGACTAAATAGCAGGCCACTGTAACACCCCGATTTCTCTGTTCGAGGGAAATGACCAAAATGCCCCTGAGGTCATTTCCTGACCCGAACTCGAGGGTAACCAACTCGGTCATCCTCGAAGGGTCAACTCAATGTTTGAAGGGGATTAAATGGCCCTTGAATGCTTTCGGAAGCAAAAAATTCCGTTTTCCGCAGTTTCGGGTCAAAATGACCAAAATACCCCTATAGCGTTTTTACGCGGGTAAAGGTGCCGTTTGAGCCCGGAACTTTCCCCAGAGGTTTAAAAACATGTTTTCATGTGTCTAGAGGTCTTTGTTCAAGTCCCGGTGGTCCCGGGCAGTTTTAGTGCAAAATTACGATTTTGCCCCTATAATAGTGTTTTTGATCTTAATGATGTAATTAAGCAAACCTAAGCAATATTAGGCTCTAAACGAAGATTAATTTATTTCCCTAATTAATCTAGAGCCAAAATAATTTATTGAAGTTAATTAGAACCTAAAATTGCTTAGATTAAACTTAAATCCCTTTTTAGAACTCAAGACTCCTAGTTTTGGAATCTTGAATAGTGTTTTCTCTCTCCAATTCCTTAAATCAAGGAAATGTGTCTAGAGTTGTTTAGACTCTAAATTGAGGATTTAACTCTCTAATGGTGCAAGACCACTCCTTAATTATGTCTAGACCACCTTAATTACCCATTTACCTTACCTAAACACTTTCTTACAAATTCCTAATCTTAAGCATAATCAAAGATACACCTAAACACAACTCTAAACCACAATTAAAATGCAAAGAAACCTCCCCCATGGATGATGAAGTTTCGGCCAGCACACTCCTCCTTTGACCATCTATTAAATTGTTTCTCACTCAAAGAACCATGCTTGAGGCCATACCTTGAACCATACCTCACCATACCTTAAGCCATACCTCACCATGCCTCAAGAACACAATATCTCACCTCATGGAACACATGGAACCCTCCAATTCTGCACCTCTTGGCCGAAAATACATCAGCCCATTCACACCCTCCATTTGTTTTATTTCTCTATAAATAGAATGCCTTGAGGAGCTTGCACCACTTTTAGATCATTTGCTAAGTTTAGGAAACACTCAAAGCTTTTCTTTTCTCTCAAAGTTCTAGTGTTCTTCAAGTTCTTCAAGCTCTTCAAAGTTCTTCATCATCTTCATCTTCTTCTTCCATCTTCAAGTTCATCACATCAAGTAGGGATTTTCTTTCATGTATTCTTTTCTTTAAAGTTCTAGTTTCAAGCTTAAACGTTCATAGTTTCTCTTGATTCCTTTTAGAACTTCTTTTCTTCTCCTTCTCCCTCTTTATGTTTCAGCCATAGGCCTTGGAGAACAAAGGAATGAGAGCTTGATGATGAGAGTTTCATGATGATGTTCATCACTTGAAACAAACTCTAGAGCTTGATCTTTGTTCTTGAGCAAAAATGTTTCTAGTTTTTCCTTCCTTGAACTCTTGAGAACTTTAGCTTTAATGATGTTTTAAAATGGCTCTATGAACTCAATGATGAGGACTCATGATGTTGGTGTTAATATATCATCAAGATCATGAACTCTAGAGTTTTAAAATGTTCCTTTTTCTTCTTGAAGATTTCGGCCATTTCCTTAAATTTTTCTAAGCTTCATGGTTTGATTTCCTAAAAATATTATGTTAAGTTTTAAAGAACTCTAAGCTTGACTTTACCTTGTTTGGATGAGTTTGGGTTATGGTTTAAATTCCTTTAAAGTCTTGTTAAGAGCTCTAGAAAGATAAAATGAACTTGCATAATTTATTTTATGCTTACATCCATATTTACATTCTTGCTATGCATCTTTACTTTCTAGCTATCACCTAAGAACATAAAGATTAAAATGGAACTTGTATCATCACTTAATTTAATTCTCGAAGCCTTTCTATTTCGGCCTTAAAGTCGATTGTTGTTGGGCCTAGAGCACTAAAATAAAGAATTGAACTTGCATTACCATCTAATTAATTTCTCGAATGCCTATCTATTTCGGCCTTAAAGTCGATTGTTGTTGGGCCAAGAGCACTAAAATAAAGAATTGAACCATGCATATTTACCTTCAAGCTTGCACGTTTAAGTTTATGCCTCGCATATTTACTTTCAAGCTTGCACGTTTAAGTTTATGCCTTGCATATTTAAATTTAAGTCATCGCTTTACTTTGTAAGCAAGATTAAAAATGAAAAGCATGAGCACGTTTAGTTTATGTCGTAACTTAAGAACCTAGAGCTCAAAGACTTGCCCATTTCATTCCAAGTTAAAGTTTAATGTGAAACCATTCTTTCAATGCATAATTTCGGCCAAGTAGTGATGATGGACTTGCAATGAGTTTTCATCTAGCTACTAGGAACGATAGTCTATGTTTTAAGTTTTCCCTAAAGCTTTACAATCTTTATAAGGTTATGTCATCACAAGTTGTGATTTTATTATCTTTTAGGGGATGGAATATGTTTTGGTCAGTGACCTAAGGCTTCACTTAGCCTCTTGATGAATTAAAATGTTTTACAAAGAGTTTTAGAAGTTCTAGAATGATTCCAAGAGAAACTAGTTAACTTATGTACCTAGAAATGTCCATTTAACTCTCTCATTTAAGTTAAATGTTTTCGGTTCTGATGTGATGAGTGTGATGCTGTATGATGATGTTTTGATGTGTTGGAATGTGTGAAAATATCATGTGATGATGTAGAAGCGAACCTATGCATGATAGGTAAGAAACTAGCTAACTAGAAATACCGTAAAGCTAGAATTTAACATAGTTTTGACCCATTTGTTTATGGGACTTTTCCAAACTGTTTTAATGGGGACATAATCAGATTTAGATTGTTTAGACATGAAAAACTTGGTATCATTTGAGTTAGAATTGAATTCTAGCACCTATGGGGAAACTAGTAACTAGAAAACCGTAAAAATGCAAATGTAGAACTCTTAGAACATTTAATTTTCTGGATTCTGTCCAGCACCCTTACAACATGGTAAACATGATTAATAATTAGTCCTTAAGCATAGGAATGCCTCATAATTGATTTAGATTTAATATATAGCTTTCAAGTAAAAACGGAACCAAGAAAGGGTCTAAAACGTAAGTTCTAGAACCCCGTATTCACATGTTAGGATTTCCACCCTATGCTATTCAGATTTAAAAGTAAAATAAGAGGATTATAAGTGATGTTTAATTATGAGCCTTAGGTGCTTAAAATATGAACGACGGATGTAGAGAACTATATCTCAAGATTAAGACCCGTAAGGGTCAAAGCATAAGCTACCGTAAGGGTAAGCATTTGGATGTTTTATGATGATGCATGACGTATGCTAATGATGATGATGTTATTCATATGAGGAATTTATGAGGTTATATGTTTATGTGGCATAAAGCAAATTTGGAAGGAAATTCGGTGTAATGACCGTTGTCACTAATTTCCGACAAATTTGGGGACTTAAAGAGATTTTGAAAATTAAGGTACTAAGATGGGTTCTAGGATGACACCGGTTCGGCCGAGCACCTCCATAGAACTCATGTGACATCGGTACCATTTTATACTCTTAGGTGACACCGGTTCGGCCGAGCACCCCTAAGAGTTTTGCCCCCTAAGCCGTACTCAGATAGTCGGGATTTATGATTTATGATACGCTTATCGTTAAGTGGTAAGTAAGAACTAGTGATGACTAATTAAGGTATGAGCTCATAACCTAGATGTATGACACGTTCTGGGTGACACCGGTTCAACCGAACACCCCCAGTTCGATTGTCTTTTAGGGTGGCCCATGAGGAAGAGAAGTTTCATGATTATGATTATGTCACTAAGTTTTGTCCCATATGAATGTTACTACTGCCACTTTATGCCACCAAGTATGATGATGCTTGATGTTATGTTTTATGTATGTGCATTAGGTAGTGTCATGCATACATTTTCTATTATGTTGCATTCATGACATTAAGATCATCCTAAAATGAATGGACCTTGGCTAAAATATATTTTAAAGTTTAAAATGAACTTAATACATGCTCAGTCATTTTGTATAAATAAACCCAAGGTTCCTGAGGACGTAGATGATGACACCTAGGTAGTAGAAGGCCCTACTGAGATTCTTTAGCAAGATTCTCACTCCCTCTACCTCTTTCTTTCTGTCACGTCTTCAGATGGCGACGTTCGTGGTGTTCGTGGACACGCCGACATGGGAGGTGCACCATGACCCGGACCACGGGTCATTCCATTTTGTGGGTCGATGCACGGTTAGAGTATTCATGTTTATGGGTCGACCCTTCACTCCCCAGTACATTCCCATCGTTTCTCCCCGCCTCACCTTTTGGCGATGACCTGGTGTTCGAGCGCCAAGACGCCCCTAGAGGAGAGGCTTCGCCGTACCCCATCATCCACGTCCGCCGCTCGAGACTACCCCCAGTATGTGCCCCGTTGCCCGTCGTTCTTTTCAAAGACGGATCCTTCCGAGGATTCGGCAACCCAGGCACCCTCCGAGAGATCTTCCCCCTCCATACCTATGGACTTTGGAGAGGATAGCGAGCCCACCGTGACTCAGCCGAGGCGTGCACGACGACCGGAGATGCGGCCATACCCCGGGGCTCACACTTGATCCCCGCTCCACCTCTTCACGCCCGAGGAGCTCGCCCAGTTTCCCGGATATCTGCCTCGATCACGAGATAGTTGCCAGTAGGAGGCCGTGGATGGCCCGAGTTAGAGCACACACCACTTAGATGGGGATAAACCTTCTTTTGTTTAAAGGTTTCCCATTAGATGCACTCGGGTAGGGGAGTAGATTATGTTTATGCTTAAGTTGTACTTTCTTTTATGCATTTCCCTTGTACTAAATTAAGACCCACACTTATAAGTGGGCAAGTTATATATATATGAGATGATATTCAGTGATGTTCATGTTGTCCCTCATGTTATGATGTTGTGAGATAATTGTTTCACTTTACATGGTGTACCGCTTATCGCATCACGCGGCTCTCACTTTTATTTCAAAAAAAAATTACCCTTATTTTCCGCTAAGTAATTCAAAGTTAAATGAGAACTATGAAGTAACAAACTAATGATTAACCTAAATATGTTCTAGAGTATTGGGTTAAAAATTAGGATGTTACAGCCACTCCATTGGCTTAGGTCTGGTGGTTAAAACTGCTAAGTTGAAGCATATTTTCTATTGCACAGTTTAATTTTGGATTGTGTATGGTGTTTAAAATATTATCATTGTACTTAATTTGGTTCATCTATGAAACAGCTTTGGTCTTTTTAATGAGGGCCTCCATTGAATCATAGAGGTTATTGAAAGAAAGTAAATATAGCCACCCATGGCCTATCCAGAGTGACATCCTAAAAGATGTTAAGGAGATATGGTAGTAGAAGTGGAAGGTAATGGTATAAATTGTTTGATTATGTTAAAACCATGTTTATATTATTTGTATGTTTCTGATTAATATCATGTTGTGAGTTTTGTATATGCAGAAGTCCTTTGACATTCTACCAGGAGACGAGGCTATTGTTAAGAAAGCTTAGAGGATTAGGTCTTCCAAGCGCTTGTAGGACAAGTTCCACAACATCTACAAGGGGCATACAAGCAGCTCCTACATGAATGATGCCACCATACGAGAATTGAAAGTCCATTCGACCTCTATCTAAAGATTCCAAGAAAGGTCTCGGAGGGCCAAGAGAAATCAAGTCTCATACTGAAGGGAGGTCATTCTACACTAATGGGTAGAGCTCTTAGGAAGGGGCTAGAAGACATATGGTAACTTTTATATTTATGAATTTAATATATTATTAACTTGTTACATTTGAATTATATTTTACATTATGTTATTATGATTTTAATATACATTTTCATGCAAACTAAGGAATTAAACTGGCAGCCAACCTTGGGGTAGCTGTTTCAAGATACCTATATCCAAAAGGGTGATAAAGGGGAGAAATGAGAAGTGTGGGTCAACCCTCGCTCTGAGACCACATATATAAGTCTGAAATCTAGCCCCTTAGTTTTTAATTTTTATTACTCCTTCATTTATATTATAATTGTTACTTACAATGTGTTTTATCTTTTCTCTCTATGGCATGATAATGTAGAGCTATGGGAGTAGGCACATACCTACTACCAGACCCAGCTGGCAAAGGCTGGGCTGGATGTTGACATCCCTCCTCTAAATGTGGAGAAGATTTGGACCCAAGTAGTTGGTGACCTTTACAAGGGTAGCATGTACAAAATTGGGTACTACACTGATAATATATTCTTATCCTTCACTACTAAGTTAGTTGTTGAGGAAGACGCCTTGCAGGAGCATGTGCATGCCCTAGATGAGGAGCTGCAACAGTAGGCACAAGTTATCGAGTAGCACCAGTAGCAAGGAGCGAGTCGAAAGATGGTCAAGGAGGAGTTGAGGGAGATCCAAAAGTTGAAGATCTTCTTAAAGCAGTGGTGACGGAAGAAGGCTAAGAAAAATAAAGATAAATCCAATAAGATGAAAAAGAAGATAAAAGTCGATATGATGAGATTTTTCAAGTAGATGGATCTTTTAGGATTCGACATCTAGCAACCACCCTAGTAGCCATTCCCACACATTACTAATGCCTCCTCATCTGATGATGATGACAACTCCGATGATAATGACAAGGAGGACTTCAGCTAGATTTTTTAAATTCTATTATTTTCTGGATGTAGTTACTTTATTATGATATTTTGATTATTGTATTATTATTGTTTATTTAGCATTTTATTACTTCCTTATTTAATATCATTTTAATTTAAAATTGCATAATTGTATAAATAAAAATAAATGAATAAATGTCAAATAATTAGATGATTTATACAAACACTTCATATATGGCAATTAAATTTGTCCAATAAAAAGGGAAAAAATATCGATGGGCCTTGCCTATCAGTAACATATCAATATTTTAATCATGAAAATATATATTTAAAATATGTAACCCAACAATAAACTCATTGGTAATAAATAAATAAAATAATATTTTTTAATTCCTTTACCTATTGGTCATATTTGTAAAACCCGTCAATAATATTAATTTCTTGACAACTAAATAGATGCCTTTAAAATAATATTACCTATGGATGTTTATTTTTTTTTACCATCGATAAAGGCATCGAAAATTTTTGATAGCCATCCTAACCTATTATCTACCAACCAACGAAAAACCGACAACTCATGTATGTCTATAAATCCATCAGTAATATTAGGACTTGTCGGTATCCCGTACATTTTTTGTAGTGGATAATAGAAACATTTTAATCTATTTAAAAATATTTTTTAAATTTAATTAATGAGTCTTTTAGTTAATCCAAAAATATATTTTTCAACATAATTGGAAGTCTTTTGACTTATTTAAAAGTAAATGTTTTGAATATTTTTAAAAAAATCTATAATCAAATAGCTCTCTAACTAGGCTTTCAGGTCGGGCTAGGCTTTTAAGAAGGCAAAACCAAGGCCGACTACCTTTCAGGAATACATGTTAGACATATTTAAGTTAAAAAGCCTAACCTAACATAGCCTAGCCTACTTCTATCCTTAAGTGGGATATATGAAAAATTCTTTACCATAAATAACTAAAAGGTACTAGTACTCTTCAACTTTTTAAGAGTATCGAAGAAACTCCCATTAATAAAAGATATGATTTAATTTTAATGTACTATCGGCCTAAATTGTCACCCAACAAAATTTTTTCTTTTGCATGGATCTTTTCAAGTTGTGAAAGTGAGAGTCAACTAACATTGTAATATGATAATACATTATTGAATGACTATGTAAAATATTTTTACACTATTAGTGCAAATAAATTAAATCCTAAAAAAGATTGTATCTTTCAATAACATATAAAATGTGTTCCTAAAAGAAAAAATAAATGTTTTTAAAACTTTATAATAATAATATTTTTATAGTGTAATATATATAGTTTATGTTGTTAAAAAGTTTTGCCAACACTTTAATATGGTTTTTTTTATGAACAACATTGTAATATGAGGTATTAACATTTTTAAATGTTACTAAATTTCAATTATGATGTAGTGAGTTATTGAACATTTTGCAAACTTTATCACATCCACCTTCAGACTTATCCCTGTCTCAAAAGTCAAACTTCTAAGAGGCGATTAGGGCCGTTTGTGTGTTATTTTTCAAAAGGAAAAATAATACTTTTTTACTGTGAGACATGAATTAAAAATTATGAGATAATTAAATAAGTTTATTTGCAAAATTAAAATAAAAAATAGGTTTAGTATTTTCCTAATAAGGCTACAATAACTGGTTCTAAAAAGTTCTAAATAATATTTTATGAATTTTTTCTACGTATTAATTAGCCCTAATTAATTATTAGTTGTTGAGAAATTAGATCGTCAAATTAAACTCATTGATCCGGTAAAAATTAAGGGAAATTTTGTTTGATAATTTTCTTTGTATTTGTGTTTTGATGTAATATAGGGTTTAGGTGATATTTGGACTGAAATGGTGTTTTTTATGCTTAAATCGCTAATTAGTAATTTGTTAGAGACAAATCAATACTGACTTGAAGTGACAAATCTCCTGGGAATCTCGCTGCATTCAAACCACGAGTTAGCGATTTGTGGATGATCAAAAATCGCGAAATAGCAATTTATGAGCAAACAAAAAGCAAAACATATGCATTCACTATGCATCCGAAGTGGGAAAAAAAAAGACAAACAAAGTGAAACAAAAAGCATCCGTGGGGCAAACAAAGATAAGGGGAAGTGAGGCATCCCAAGTTGTGGGACGTATGCACATGCACGGTCATTATTTTGCAGTCCGTGAATGAGTGTATGAGTGACATTTTACACTGCTCACTTCCGAATACATGCCTAACTGAGTGTATAAATAGAGGAGGGAACCGTGGCTGGATATGTATAAGCAGAAAAGGAGGGATTTGTGAGAGGGGAAGTGAGGAGTAGATTATAAACTATAGCAAGTGAAGAGCGAATTATTTTTTTCTATTAGAAGAAGAAAATTGTCAAAAAAGATGAAACAGTGGATCGAAGGCTTCATATTGTGCAGGAATTACAGGTAAGTTATTTATTTTTACTATGTTTATAATATTTGTATTAGTAAAATAAATAAAAAAGTATAGAATTATATTATGTTAACATTTATTTTTTTATACAAAAAATAAAAAATAAATTTTTATTTTGTATTTTTATTATTATGTTAACATTAAACATTTATTTTTTATTTTATAATTTTTTAACTTGATTAATTAGTAATTAATTTATTATTTCTAATTGTAGAGCTATTTTTTTGATAAAATCAAAACTTTTTAACTAATATTGTAGTTGAAAGTGTAAATTTTTTGAACTTGATTAGTAATTAGTTTGTTGTTTTATATTGCAATTGCTTGATTAGTATTATGATTATTGTTCCTAAAAAATGTGTTTGTAACTAGGTAAATAGAGTACTGCATCCCCGCCATTTGTCTATTCCTGCAATGAAGCCAACAATGGTTCATCACATTCAATGTGCCAGTTTATACTGTATTTTGTAACTCGTGGATATAGAATTAAACTGGCCTCTAATTAGTACCCTAGTGGAAAGGTGGCAACCATAAAGGTATATATTTCAACTCTCATATGGAGAGTGCACAATAACAATGGAAGATGTTGCATTTCAACTTGGACTTCCTGTCCATAGGAATGGTGTCATTGGATTAAACACTGACAACCTTGACATGCTTCCTTGGTATTATAATCATCTGCTTGGCAATGTGCCTGGACCACGAGATATTGATGGCGGGGCACTTAAATTATGTTGGTGGAGGTATCATCTTACACGTCTTCCTATTACGACTGAGATGCAGATACAATTCCATACTCGAGGCTACATACTCTTACTATTGACTAATTTTATTATCCCAAACAAGAGCAATTCTAAGGTATATACAAGGTACCTTCAAATGCTTGAGAATTTAGAGCAAGTCAGGTCCTACAATCGAGGTTCATCTTGCCTAGTTATGCTATATCGGGCATTGTGTCGTTCATCGCATAAAAAAAACAACCAATATTAGCAGCTACATGGTGTTATTACAAGTGTGGGCATGGAAACGACTCCTATTTTTGGCTCCAAGTCCAAATACACTAGATTTTCCACTTTTAATGAAGTAAAGTTTATTTAATTTTTAATTTATTATTCTTAAAGCTGTACCTGATTAACATAATATTTCATAGTTGGCACCGAGCACGGTATCCAAGGGACAGATCATTCAGAGATCTTAAAACTCTGAGATAGCTTATTCATAATATGGGAAATGAGGTATAATATATAAAATATTTTCTGATATTTTGCAATATATTAATTTTTTAATATTTAATTTCGCATATCATTTTTTTCTGATGTAGATTGTGTGGCAACTATACCAAGATGCTAATGTTAATGCACTTATTCCAAATGATTTGCGAGCCGAACATCAACAATGGTCTGTCGTGGTACCACTTTTGTGCTTTGAGATAATGGAGTGGCACCCAGCTGATTGCATTATGATACAATTTGGATATCAACATACAATTCCTGCCGAGCCCTTGAATTTAACAGGATATCATAATAAAGATTTAAGAGGGAAAACAAGTAACCGGGGAGTAAAATATGCACGATTGGTGGAAATGTGGAATGATCGAATGAACAGAATGATACAGGGTGAGCTCACTGTTGATTATCACCAATGAGTACCAGGAGTGGTATGCTTTCCATACAATAGGTCCTCTACAATTGTCCGGTCTAGTACCCCCTGTGGAAAAGAAGAGGTACCCCCACGATGTAGATCCGGTGTTGCCCCACGGGGGTGAGGGTGAAAGTGAAGGTGAGGGTAAGGGCGATGACAATGACAATGGGGGTAGAATAAGAAGGGGCCTTAGGGGGAAAATAGTTGATCTCTTTTATCATAAATTAAGGAGAAAAAAAAACCAATGCTGCCTGATAGGTATAGCCCAGCACCATTTCAGCAAGATAATGGGAAGGGGAAGGGGAAGGGGAAAGGAAGAAGATATATCTTTGTAAGTGTGGACTTCTTATTATATAATTGTATTTATAACTTTGTAATCAAACAAGTATCCTTTATTGATGGACTTATTATGTAATTTGTTTTAGCATGCGTAATCTCGAGAAAAAACTCTAGTTATTAATGGGTCCCATCTAGTTATATTCTGATTACTATTTTGTGCAACTGCAACAATTAGAACCCCTTTATATTTCTCATAAATGGATCCACAACTGTTTGTGGAGCCTCACTATTTACATACTGACAAAGTGCATCTTTTAGCCATGCATATAAAAAAGTATAGGGAATATAAAAACAACTAATCTCTTACACATAAACACGACACCCTCATTTGTATTTGTGAACATATTACCATCAAAATAAACTACTATATTAATAGTGCTATTCATTTTTTCTCCTTTTGATGCACTATTTTCCTTTTTCACATACTCTACTCTAACAAAAGAAAACCGTGTCTAACAAAAGAAAATCGTGTGTAAAATGAGCATAGAAAAGAGTTTACATAGGCAAAAAAATTATTTTGTTATACACATTGCTATCTAGTGATTTATCACATTAAAAAATCAATATTTTTTTACTTACAAATCACTACATAGCGATTTGTGAGTGAAAAATACTATTTTTTAATTGACAGCAGTAGTAAATCACTTGGTAGCGATTTGTGTAAAAAAAATCTCATATTTCTCTTATATTTTGAAAATTCTAAGAACACACTTAAATCGTCATCCTTTACCTATATCCAAAATAATGACCCAAAAACTAAAGCACACATGTTAGTTGTGACAACACAATGATGAAAGCCTATACAGTAGCAAGCCTCGGAAGATTTCATGATTCAGAACAATCACTCTCTTTTATAAGGAAAGCGAACTATCATTCTCAGAAAAGTTTTGTGAGATTGCAGGTACCAAACAGAAACACATATATATGTTTTGCAAAAAAGTTTAGGAAAAAAAAAAGGCTATTTAGTCCTAGCCATATATATTTATAAATCTTTTGCCTGGTTGCCTTTTAACAATTACGCACCCTTTTCTAATTTTTATGATTTTTGTTGTGCTATTATTGTTACTTTGCTTTAGATTACGTATGGCCTTGTGGATTATGGACGTAACATGCCAATAGTAGCGCTCTCTTTTTTTTTTTTTTGATAAAATAGTAGCGCTCTTTTGCCAAATATGCGAAATAGGCACGTGAGACGTACTGGTCTAAGGTTCCTCCCAAAAATAATATCTTGGTCGTACACACAAACCCTTCAATGTTTTGGACGTGTGGGGACTACAAATCCTCATTCTCATGATAGTGGGGCCTCGAAGTTGTATTTGAATAATGCATTGCTTTGCGTCCTCCTCCGTTTCGTTTTGTTTTGTTATTATTATTATTTTCAATTTTTTAAATAATTTATCATATCAAGGCTTAAAACAAAAATTCTTCTAACACCAAAAGAAAAAAAATAAATAAATAAAAATTCTTCCTAGTAAGAGAGCAGCAGTTCAAACTTCAAATACAACACAATACAAATAGCAGAAACAAAAGTACAGGCCAGCATTATGCTTTTGTGGATGCCAATTTTATTATTAAATTTTTTTTTATTAAATATCCATTTTGATCCCTAAAAAATATTGCAGAACTAATTATTCTATCAAAATTTGTTATTGGTTCTTCACAATTTAAGAGAATGATAAATTGGTCCTTCCATACTAATTTATACATATTTTTAATTATACGAATATGTATGAAAAATTTAATTTGTCCCTATTTTTCTAAATAGTGAGAGCCAATAAGAGACTTTTAAATTTTGAGTGATTAATTTATCCCTTAATGCTTTTTCAAGGATTAAAATAATAGAAATTTATTGTTTTTCAAAGAAAATAAAATTAAAAAGCTCAGTATTTCCTTTCCTGTATTTTGAGATGGATGGCCATTCATTTAAAAATAAAAAACTTGTCTTTGACGGAAAAGGAAATCATGTCGATAGCCATATTTTTATCTTAGAAAATTCCCAGCATATATTAACTAGCAAGAGATTAATATAAAGTAATTAAAGCTTAATACCCCTGTGGTATCTATACTTTTAGGGGTCATTCACACGTTGGATATGATAAGATTTGATAATATAAGGTTTAATATAATAAGATATGTTAAATTTTTAATACTATGGTGTTGGTTGACATTTTATACGATATTATATTTTATATTATATAATACTATCATTTATTTGTAGATAATTCTAACTATTCATAAATATTAAATAAAAATAAAATAAAATTTTTATTAATTATTTAAATATAATTTTAATATTTATAACTATTAATTACTTCAATGAATTATGAAAATATAGAAATACTTTCTTTATTTTATATAGTTTAATATTTTTCAAGTATTTTGATCATAATTATTTAAATTTTAATTTATTAATAAATATTAAATTAAAATATTTTAATTATTAATCAATACTTTCATATATAACACATTATTTATTATTTATTTATACATTTTACTAGTATATAATTTATAATTTATTTTTTCTAGTATGTAATTTAATATTTTATTTTACAAGCTCAAGCCAAATTTTATAATACATGTTTGGCCTATTAAGAGTAAAGCCTAATATAATTTGACCTATTTTCACCTTTACTTATATCAAATAATAGATAAAATTATTATGTATTATATTGATTTATCCTATCATAACTTATATATAGTGTACCAAATGGGCACTTAATATTTAGGAGGTCAATAAATGGAAAGCTTGACAACATGTCGGTTTCATCATGTGCAATTACCTTTCACTGTGTCTAAAGAATTTTTTTATTTTTAGTAATTTACTTTGTGATTTAATTTTATGTTCTGTACATGAGCTACTCTTTTATCAACAAAAAATGTTAAGTGAATGGTAATTTGGTAAGTAATATTGATTATTAATATTTTTAACTTTATATATGTACTAACAATATTTCAAAAGTAGTATTATGAAAAATTTTAGAGGTCACAGTGTCCTGTTCATTTGGCTTTTATGAAAACTTTTTAATTTTATTTCAAAACATAAATGAACACATTATATTTTTTCTTATCGATGCATTGTATCATTATCTGTTGTCCATCCCATAACACCATACATTTAATGCCATCCCTTCTTGATTGAAAAAACGAGGATATTATGACTTTCTAAATAAAGTTTATTTAGCGAAAATAAATTTTATCCATCTAAATAGTCGATACTAACTAGGACAAAATTAAAATGCAAAATGTATTGAATTTATACCGTATATATTAAGTAAATTATCAATTAATTAATTTTATTACTACAGCTACCTATTTGATTATCTTTCCAGTAAGTGTATTTAAAATTCTCTAAACAGGTGATGATAAACATATATATATTGGACATGTAATATAAAAATTTTAATTGCACTTTGAGGTTAAATAAAATATTTATTACATGGTTAATACAAACATATAAATTGCACTTAGTGTATATTTACATCTCACAGCTATATATATCTATGAGATTAGATGCTTTAAAGTTTAACGAGGAATATTCTTTGATTAGTAAAATATCACGGATATATAATGGTTTAAAAAAGTAGGGTACATGAAACTTATAAGGATTTTACAATTTTTACTATAAATTACAATAATACTCATCACATGACAAAATAATGGTATCTCAAACGGCTGATATCAAACATGTATTACATGGGTAATATAAACATGTAAATGGGATAATGATCAACGCACATTATAATTATTAATAAACTAGTCGTTTGACCCGTGCGATACACAGTGAAATAATAAAAAATAGTTTATTGATTATTATAAAAAATAAATGATAATTTATTTACATATATCCTATAGAAAATTGAATACATAAATTTATTTTAAAAGTAAGTTAATAGTTAAATAATTAAATAAGTGGATAAAATAAAAAAGTGTCATTTTATTTTGTATCTTGTATTGAATATCATGTTTATTTATAAGGTTGAAAATATTTTGATAGATGACCTATAACTAACAATAAAGAGCTTATTTTATGAAAATTTTACACATTTCAAAAGCTGAGATTATTGAATAAAGAAAGAGAATAAATGGATAATTTTACTATATCATGAGCTGTTTATAGGGATAACAATGAGTATCTATGAGAAAGAGGACATATCTTACGCCTTCCACCATCGTTTAGCATTTTATCTCCCATCTCCATCTCATCTCCCTCATGGGTCCCCATTTCCTATTTTCCATTTTCCGTGAGGATTTTGAATCCTTATTGTATTCAAGGGTTTATTAATAAATTTAAAAAAGAGAAAAATTTTAAAAATATTTTACAATTTGAAACATAAATATCCATAATAACAAATATAATTAATGCAACATAATCCAAATTAAAATTAAAAATATATACAAAATATAAATATAATAAAAATGATTAAAAAATAAAGATGTATTGTCCATATCCCTATCTCATTTAACAAATGAGATTTAGCCCTCATAGATCATCCCTATGAAGGTGAAATATGTGCCAATTTCTTTCCTAATTCGGTAATTCCCGTGTGTACCCATTTAAAATATTTAATATAAAAATATATTTTCTAATTAATACAAAAATATAAAAATTTAATTTATATGATTTTAATTACACATCCTTTCCTTGTACATCTTTTTAATAAATTAAAATACTAATTTAAAAATATATGTTATAATTAATGTGTAATAATTAGTAAAACATCATTTATAATTCTAATTTATATAATCTCAATTATTAGAGTAGTATATCAATTATAATTTTTTTTTAAAAATATATAATTATTTACTTTTTAAAAGTTAATAAATATTTAATATCATTATCAAAGAAGTGTAAATTATAGAATTGATTTTTTTTAAATACTGTAGTGTTAAAAAATTGAAGGTATTCTTTTTCAAAAAAATTAGAATGAAAAAAATAATAGAATTGATAGAATGGTATATTTCGGTTGTAAAAAATTAAATAGAATATAGTGATACATGTAGATAGATAATTTTTTTATTATGATTTTCAAAAGTTTTATATTTGAAATTAGAAAATTTCCCCTAAGTCCATCTTTATTTAGAATTTTATCTCCATTCTCATACACATCCCAGTCACAAGTCCTCTTTTTCATTTCACATGGAAATTTGAATCTCTATTGATATTTACGGGATTGCTAAACAATTTTAAAAATAGTTTAAAAATATAAATATCTATAATAACAAATATTACTGATGTAACACAATTATAATATGTTTGTTATCATTAATACTATAATTATATATATAAAATTTTTATGGCATAATATATTGAATTATAGTTTTGTTTATGCTATTTTCTATTTTTTATATTGATTTTATTAATGGTAGAGAGATATGAAGGTATGATTAGAAAAAAATTATTGATAATTAGAAAGTAAATTAAATTCAAAACTTACTTTAAGTGTTAAAATTATGAAAAGGGTGGGGTATAATTTTTCTATAAATAATACATGGAAGACTTTTTATGTAATAAGTCTTAAATATTAATATTATATCAATTATTATCATAGTTGATTAAGAAAAAATTATTATATTAGTATTATAATGTGTCTTAAATATTTGATTAAGAATAATTTTGGTATAAATTGAACTTTGAATTATTATTATATCAAAATCAATCATTTAATAATTCGTTAATAATTTGACCTACCCGTTTTCTTTAAATAAAATATGGTGATTTTAAAGTTTATTTATTTAAAAAATATTTTCTTTATAATTTTTTATATTACTTTCATAATGTGAGGCTATTAATAGTTTTTAATTTAGTTGTAGATCATAATTATATTAACATGAGTTCTCTCTTAGAGCAAATTATAATATTTAATGATTGTAATATTTGATTTTTTAATGATTGTAATATCTAATTTTATTTTATATGAAAAATAATTAGTAAGTAATATTTGATTCTTTAATTATTGTAATATTTAAGTTTTTTCAAAATTCATTCAAATCTTTTAAAGTATAAAATTATCAAAATTGTCATGAATTGTATGATTTTTTTTTTTAAATTCATCCAAATCTTTTGAAATATGAAATTATCAAAATTATTTGCAAGAGTTCAGAGGTTATTGAAAATATAATTTTTATTAAATTGGCATATTTTTAGTCTTCAAATTATTAAATTAGTCTATATATATAATCAAATAGTGTCATCACTAAGGACACGAAAAAATATTCTTCCTTTAAATAATTAAATTCATCATAATCTTATTGTTAACAGAAAAAAGTAAATGATATAATTTAACACATATATTTTGTATCTTTCTTACAATTTATATACTTAATTTCATAAATTTAATATAATAGTACCAAAAGAAAATCACCATCGGCATCAAATATAAAAATTTTAGATGTGAAATTAATACTGAAATTGTGAAATTAATTTATCAATATAATTTATGATTTTAGCATCGCAATAATTAAAAATATTCAACTAATGTAATGTAATCCTATTATTAAATACAGATGATTATTAATGATATACTAATAATATGTAATAATTGTGATTTTATCTTTTTCAAAAAAATTAATGAATAACTTTTTAAAAGATGTGGCCCTAAAACATTCTCATTATGACACGTGTAAAACTTTCTCTCAAATGAGTCTGAAATATTAGTATTATAGATTATAGATTATAGATTACATTATAATTATTATTTTATATTGATAAGCAAATTAAATACTCACATGATAAAATAAATTGACTATATGTGATACCAAATTTATATATTATATAGTTGATAACAAAGAACAGATATTAAATGTATAATAGTAAACCATCATTGTAATTATTATTAATGTAAATTAATGAAATTGTATTTATATTTTTAATATTACAGTAAATAATTTTTTTATCTTAAATAAGAAAATATAAATAATTAAAATTAATAGTCAGTCATGATCAATGTTACATAATAAATTTTATGTTAATTATTATTATATTCCATTGATAACTTATATTTTTAAAATTTTTAATGATAAAAAAATTTATTTTCCATGCCTTGCTTGGTAGTAAATACCGGTATATTAATAGGCATAGGCTTTGGAAATTAATGAAGCACAGTAGTTTATGTTATGAATGGAGTACCTAAATTTTTTATCTTTTAATTATACATTCACATTTCATTAATTCTTGATAAATACATTTAAAAAATTTGTTACGAAAATTGGTGAGCTTTCACTTTTTTGTTAAATAAATTAACTAGATCCTCTCAATTTATACTCATATTGTAACTAGTTAAGGAGACGATGGCTAACCAATTATTATATGCTCCATATTTTTAAATGCAGAGCGTTTTTTATTTTTTTTTCTTTGTGCTTAAATGTAAAGCGTTTGTGAAGGAATTAAATATTGAAAACTATATATATATATATGTATATGACTAATTATATGAAATTAATTGTATAAAATATTCGATGTACCAACATATAATTAAATAATAGTATAAATTTTTTTTATATGCATAGAAATTAAAATATTAAAAATGTATGAAATTAAATTATTTATAATTTCTGTCAAAAAATTATTTATAATTTTTATTGTTTATCTTATATTTATTTTCTAACATTGTTTGCTTTGTATTTTGGGCTCATTATTCTCGAAATCAAACGGTTCTATTGCTAGACTTAACCATGGCGTTTGAGAACTTAAAATATAAAAACCAGTAAGCACGTAATATACTAAATAATAATTTTGCTAACTAGTACCTTAAAGATAATTTTTAATAAGCTAAAAGTGAAAAAATAGTTTTTTTATTTATACAGTTTTTAATATATTTAATATATTGAAAATTTAAAAATTGTACTTTATTTTTATCAAAATCCTCTCCTTTTACAATTCTTAAAATTTACCTTTAAAATAATCACTAGCAAAATCTATTCGGTAATACTAGAATTATTAATAATTAAGATGCACCGCTAGTGGGGTTCACGAATGCCTTGGAAGCAATCGGAAGCAATAATGCCTGGATAAGCATAGCAGCCAGGTAGGACTCGCCGACTAGGATTTAGTTAATTGTCTGTTGATCTTGTTCCTCTGATGCGCGCCAAGTGCACCAAAAACCTCTACACATGCCATGATCCGCATGATCCATGATAAATCCAAAACGTAACAAATGGTCCACCACCACTACACCATATTGAGCATCTAAAGGGGCCGAAAGTTGAGGTGTCCCTGTTAGTGTTTCTATTAGAAGATGATGCATCTGAGGATCTTTGGATTGTGTTGCGTGGGGGAAAAAATTGATAGTACGTTATAAGAGATTTCTATTTAAGTCGATAAGGTGGCCTTTGGAGGTAGCCAAGAGCCATTTGATTGTGGACCGTTCATCACAAGTTATTTATCCATCACAGCCAACCACTTGGCATGTTACAAGTGGCTATGAGAATGATGCTTATCTGTCACGACAATTCATCAGGAGAAATTCAATCTAGCAGATAAAGGTAGAGGGCACCCCGAATTCATATATGAATAATGTAATATAATATAATATAACGTGATATGACCTCAAAAAGACAAAATAATGGATCGGTTCACTTGCATAAGAAGAGAGCCAATCAACAAGTATCATAATTTACATAAAGTTAAAAGGATGAAGAGACCCTAAGCATCCTGTGATGCAAAATGTTTGGGGTTAAAAAAAATATTTGGTGCTGTAACTGGTGATAAAGATCTAGAAGGCAGGCTGGATTGATGTACTGCATTTTCTGTTAGGGTATGTTTGTAAGTTGATATTTTAAAAGAGAGTATATAGGAAGAAAAGATTTGTAGTATAAGAGATTTTTCTCCAAAGTATCCTAGATTAAAGATTAATAGGTTAATAATGCAGATAAAATCAAACTCATTAATCAACTTCTAGTTTTCAAATTTTATTTTCAGTTTTTCAGATTTTATAAAGAAAATACTGAAAATTATGAAAATTATAAATTTCAGTTTTCAATTTTTATTTTCAGTTTTTAATTTTTTCTTCACAAAATATTAAAAACCAAAAAATTTAAAATAAAAACTGAAAATTGAAAACTGAAATCAAACGGACTAGATTTTGAGAATATCATTCTTTCTTTTCTATGTGTTTTAGTAGTTTTGAGGATATCATATTAACTATTAGTATTGATGAAGATTACTCAGTTTTCTAGAATATCCACTATCTGTAGTAATGACTAATTCTTTCGAGGTAAGAGTTCTCCTAAGAAGGTAAATCTCTGACAATGAGACCTTTTTTATATACACTATTAGAAATCGAACCATTGACTAAATATTGGCATCATTGAAAATCTTACATACCGCAAGTAATTTTTAGGAATTAATGTGTATATACTTTCTTTTAAAGTTTGATAGGCTGAAGGTAATTTTTTTTTGGTATCTATTTTCAAATTACTAGAATATTAAAACAATATTTTTAAAAAATTAAAGTGTGTGGGTATATATATATATATAATATGATTTTAGCATTTATCACGAGAGAAGATCTAAAACTTAAAGTGTACGAGAGGAATATCTAATGCTTTCGAAATTAAACTAAAATGAATATGGACTTGTGACGGATGAAGCCATGATTAGCAAGAATTTGTTCTTTTCTAGAATGAAAAAAAATCATTTTATTCTCTTAAATTGTAAGTCACACATATTTTACCTCTAAATTTTTCAAAATTATACAAATCAACCATTAGTTTTTGTTAAAAGGTGTACTTTAGTTCTTTTACTACATTTTCATTAATTTTTTTTATAATTCTCAACCCAAAAAGAAGGGAGAGAAAACACAGCCAAAGGCTAAAAGAATCCAGAACAGTACAGTTTGAAGAAGCAAGACTAATAGAGTTGTGCCATTTATACTCATAGAGTATGGAATATCATACCGACTCACACTTCATTTATCATTAGATAAAATATGAACCCTATTCAAATAGAGTTCATATCGTATTCAATGTTGAATAAGATATGAGTTGATATAATATTTCACATCCTATGAATATAGATAACATTTTTCAGGGTAACAAAGCTACAACAAACACCACTAATATCACTACATATTCATTAAAAAATAGGTATATTGTACCCCTATTGAACTTTGAGTCATGTACAACCTAACTAATGTTCTAAGGGCCAATTTAGCCTACCACATAAGATATGTGATGATAAGTTTATATAATATATATGACTTTATCCATTATTTTGTGCAAAACATATTGTATTAGTTTATCTATTAAATTTCTCTTATTATATGCTAAAGTGATGAATAACTTAATCAAGTCTAGGAAGATATAATAAGATTTGATTAGTTTTTAAAATATAAGTCTCTTTTAATTATTTAATTAAATACTAATAAATAATACCATAACTAATAAAAATATTAAATAATATATAAGATGATAATTAAACAAATAATACTAAAATTAAAAAATATTAAATATTAAATTAAATTGATGATTTTTAATAAAATTTATTATTTTATATTTAATTATAATTGAAATTATTTGTCAGTGTCACACCAAATGTGTGGTAATTACAAATTTATTAGATCTTATATATAATCAAGTCTTATCCTATCAAGTATTATACTATTAAATTTTATTCTATCAAATATGTCAAATGGATCCTAAACTAAAAGCTAATGTGCTACTCAATATATACCCTAAATATTTTTGAATGTGTGCCAATAGATAAAAGAAAAGCAAAAAAAAAAAAAAAAAACAGAAAAGTCGATTTGTATGGCTAGCAAATGTTAGGAATTATTTTGTATATTTTTAAAATTCTAGATATAAAGGATACGTGGTCTATAATTGAGACTTGTGAGGTAGTGCATTTTTTTATTAAAAAAATATTTTTAGTCAAGATAGGAGAAACGAACGCAAAAAGAAATATAGTCGATTCATCTTATAGAACAAAAGGTTGGCACAATTGTGGCCAAGTGAAGCATCATGAACGAGTCTCTTCTCTCGTGAGCTTGCTTTTTTCCCTAAACCATCAATATGTGAAATTTATTCAATTTATAAAGAAAAAACTCCTTTAATGTCAGTTAAAAAGAAAGAAGAAAAACCTCTTTCAGTATTTGTTTTTATTCATTCACAAAACCTGAATGAAATTTTATTTAAAAGGAATAAATACCCAACCTCTTAAACCAATTATTATTTAAGAAAATGAAATTTTTTCAATTTTTATTTGTATAATTAAATTATATGAAGAATGATAGAAATAGGTAAGCATTTGTTGAAAGTTGTAAAGCTCAATTTATAGTGATTATTATATTTATTTATCATTTCACATGATATAATTTCATGGATGAAAAACATGCAAAAGATTTAATTTTCGATTTACTCGCGTTTCTGACTCGAGTTTTCTTCCCCCGCGGAGTTGTTATAGCTGACTATAGTTTATTAAGCCTTTGGTTCTCCATTACCAGATAAAAAACAGTTGGCACATGTAACATGTTTATTTTTTATCTCCATAAATTCGCCATGGCTTTGGGCATTCAGCAATAATTACTTTGAATAAAAAAACAAAACATGGCGCTAACTTTTTGAAGTGTTAAGAATAAATAAAACATCATTCCAACTTTTTCATATTTTAAGAACACTCGAGAATTATTCGTAAATAAAATCATTTGATGCTTGCAACTTGTGATCGTAAATTATCCGTTCTAAACTATTGATGACATTTCTTTCAAGGTTGGATATCGTAAAAGTTCCCCAATAATCATTACAAGAAATCATATCTTTAATTTGGCACAAATGTCAAAACGGCAGTTGGAGTGAAAATCCGTCGAGATGCGTTGCAGTTTACATAATCTGCCGTGCAAGAGTTTGAATTTTATTATCAGCATTTTGTGATCAAGTCATCATCATACGCACAAACAAAGATCAATTTGATTCTCAAAAATTGCGACACATATAAAAACAATAAATACAATAACCATCCACTTGGAAAAACGCATTTGATGAAGCCAGTTGATGATATTTTGATAGCAATATATAATACTAATAATCATAGTATAGACATATTACATTGGTAAAAAAGTATAAGCGAAGGCATCCCATGATCTCATTCATCAGCTCTTGGATAATAATGAACGGAGAATGCGGGGTTATAACCTTAAAAAAATATGGCAGTTTCATTAACAAATGGGGAGCAGGTTTGAGGACATTTTGTTTTACACCCTATTTGACGAATTTTCAAACTTAGGTGTCACTTTCACGCCACAATTACATTGAAATGGTGTGTTTGTTTCGTCTCTAGGGTTGATCCTTAGCTGGACCATAAAAATCATGCCCACCACGTGGCTTTCGAGGTGAATGGTCTCAATAATGGAATAGAAAACGTACCTCCTTCTACACATGTCAAGTCTTGTATTGATAGTTTTATGAGTTTTCTCACTCAAGAACTTAGATTAAATGAGACGAATAAATGATTATTTAACATGTTTTTTCATACAAATCGTGAATAACCAGGTTCAAAGACCTCTTAATTATAGAAATTTCTAACTCTATTGAATGATTTAAGCTTTCATGAGAGAAGACACGTAGAAGATAAACAATTAGTGAGATAAAAATGCAAATGGGACATGCAGACTCAGGAGATAATAACAGCTACGCAGGGACCGATCCATATGCCCCCACAATAATTTCAAAACTATTTTAATAATTATATAAATATTTATATTTTGATCTTATTATTTTATTTTAGTTGGTCCATATTAATTTTAAATGGGGAAAAATAACAAAATATAATACAAGCTAATGTATAATTCTTTGCCTCATTAATTTTCGGAATCTGTCACTATAGCTACTAGTCTCCACTTTATTGAAGTTCACATTTATTGACAAGGTGGATCACTCTTCTATACCATACCAATCCAAAATTTTCTTGACAAGGTTAATTCTCATCTTTAGAGCGATCCACCTCAGCGACTTTGTTTGTGCGTTGCATCAATGGGGGACGAATCAAGGGTGCCTGAAGAAAGCACGACAATGAATGACAACATGGAGGAAGAAGTTCAAGGAGTTGAAGAAAGAGATCCAGAAAGCAATCCCCTGAATGCGCCACTGCTCAAGAGGAACAGAACGCTCTCTTCCAATCCACTTGCTCTCGTCGGAGCAAAAGTTTCCTACATAGAAAGCCTGGACTATGAGTAAGAACTCAGCATAAGGCATCATCACTGCTTAACTACCCTACTCAATTACGATTTGTTTTATTCCGCCAGAAGGTTTCTCAATTGAAGAGGCTCTGTATGCAGGATCAATGAGAATGATCTATTCAAGCAAGACTGGAGGACCAGGTCAAGAGCTCAAGTGTTGCAGTACATATTCTTGAAATGGTTACTTGCATTCCTTGTTGGACTTCTTACCGGTATTATAGCCACTCTCATCAATCTTGCCATTGAGAACATTGCGGGGTACAAGCTTCTTACCGTGGTTAAGTACATCCAAAATGAAAGGTCAGAGCAACCCTCCCACACTTCCTAATCTTTCCAGCCATAAATGTTCTATCCCTGTTTCTGTCTAAAAACAGTTTTCAGTTCTTATTTTCGGTTTTTTGTTAGTTTGCTTATTTTTTTTTAAATACTTTTGCGAATAAAACAGTAAGAACTATAAAATTGAATTTTGTATATTTACTTCGTAAAATCTTAAGAAATAGATTGAAAACACAAAACAAGAGCCGAAAACTGTTTTCTAAAACAAACGCACCTGTTTTAAGTTTTCATTCCTTGTTTTTATTTCCTGTGTTAATGACAATTGACTGAAATGAAACTGAAGTTTTTCAATTAATACAGCTTCAGCAACGAGAGAGATTGTATGGTGCGAGAGAAACAGTTTAATTACTGACGGAAAGTAATCAGGAATTCTGTGTTTAACTTGGATCAATGATTATGCAGGTACTTGACGGGTCTCCTATATTTCACGGGCATTAATTTCCTATTGACATTCGTTGCTGCGTTCCTGTGTGTGTGGTTCGCACCCACAGCTGCTGGACCTGGAATACCTGAAATCAAAGCTTACCTTAATGGTGTTGATACTCCCAACATGTACGGTGCCACGACATTGTTTGTCAAGGTCAGTTTGTTCGTTCGATCACTGCCAAAATTCCATCTTTTCTGATTTTCTCCTGCAACAAAGCAGTTGAGATCTTAAATCCATACTGCATAAGGCTTCCTAAGCTACTCTTGGCAGCTTTTGAGGTTCGAGAAACGAGGTTCAAAAAGAATGAAAAAAATTAAGGGAAAGAAAATTATAAAGCAATCAGATTTCTTTATTCCTTTTCCTTGTTTTTATTTATGCATCCAAACGTTGAAAATGGATAAGTCTTCTAGTGGTCTCTTTTTGCTTTGCCTACAACGAATGAGCTGTAAGCCTGTTTTATTTTTCTTATGGATGGGGGACCCCTTTTTCGTTAATGGTGCCACTAATTTCTCGAATTGGTGTATATAATTACAATAATTCTATTCCAACATTTAGTTTTAAGTGTTTTATCCAAACACTTATTTTTGGATGTCCCATCCAAATACTCACTTTATCACAGTTAGATGAGATGGATCAATAGGAATGAATGTAAATCATAATTTTATCCAATTGTAATGAAATTGGTGTTTGGATCGGACATACAAACATCGATGTTGAAATAGAATTATTGATATAATTATAGCATATCAATTGTTGAATAGCCGCAAGGTGAGTGTGGCGGGTTTCTATAATTAACAATTACAATTTGTTTAATATTAATAATCATGAGGGATTAGTAGTATTATCTGAAAAAATATTGCATAGAAGGTTTGCTCAATGGGGTCTCGAGTTACCGATATGACTAGTAAAGTTGGATAATGATATTTTGACATCCAAAAGGTGGATGCCTGTTAAGACATTAAGTCATTCACTTTATAACTATTGAATATGATGGTGGTCCCTACTTATTCTTAACATTCATCACATACAATGGTTATAAAGTGAGAATCTAAACAGACAACTACTTTTTGAATGTCAAACTAGCATTACTGAGTGAAGTTTACTTGTCTCCATAATCCAAAAAAAAAAAAAAATTATCATTGGTAAACTTCATTATCACAGTGCTGTTACTACAATGCAAATGATGTACTGATCACATCTAGTTCTAACTAATTTTCCCGATGGTATAAGATTATTAACAATCCCTCTTGACATCATTTCAAAAAACATAATTTGCTCTTGTAGATTATTGGAAGCATTGGAGCTGTGTCTGCCGGCCTAGACTTAGGAAAAGAAGGGCCATTGGTACATATTGGCAGCTGCATTGCTTCCTTGCTAGGTCAGGGAGGCCCTGACAACTCCCGGATCAAATGGCGGTGGCTGCGATATTTCAATAACGATCGCGACCGCCGTGATCTCATTACCTGTGGCGCTTCTTCAGGGGTTTGTGCAGCCTTCAGGGCCCCGGTCGGTGGAGTCCTCTTTGCTCTTGAAGAGGTGGCAACCTGGTGGAGAAGTGCACTCCTGTGGAGAACATTTTTCAGCACAGCTGTGGTGGTGGTAGTGCTAAGGACCTTCATTGAACTTTGCCACGAAGGGAAATGTGGTCTTTTTGGGGAAGGAGGCTTGATCATGTTTGATGTGAGCAATGTCAGTGTGACGTACCATGTGATGGATATCATCCCTGTCGCACTCATTGGAGTCATTGGCGGGCTATTGGGAAGCCTTTATAACTATCTTCTCCACAAGGTCCTCAGACTCTATAATCTCATCAATCAGTAAGTAACAATTTCTATCATCATTATCAGAACATCTTACATGCCATAGCAGTGTTATAACTAACAAGAACAATGCTTATTCACATTAATTTTAGGGATACTTTTTGACTCCAGTGAACCATGTATCTATAATTGGAGATTTTAATGACACTATTGTCCGCAGGTGTGAAATCATGTGTATGTTAACAAATGGAGATTTAACTTATTTTAGTGGTAATTTGGTTAGGGATTTCGCATTCATTATTGGTTACTTTTATTCAGATTCAGGACCAAGATGACTAAACTTTCCAATAACTGACACCAGATTCCCCAAAGACAAATTCTCCCATGACACGATTGAAATCTCCTATTATAGATAAATGATTAAATTCCTCAGATGTCAAAAGTCGTGTTTGCAAAAGTGATGAAAAAATAGCATTACTCAACTTACAATACAAAAAAAAAAAGGAAGAAAAAGAATGAGTGTTCAACTGCTGAGGCCTACAGTAAAAATAGCAAAGCAAGGCAAATCATGGTATCTAATGGAGTTATGTAGCAATCTTATATCATTTGATCGCATTACATTCGGGAACAACAATCAACAATGATGCACTGCCAAGTGACAAAACAGCCCAAATTAACTGTTTCAAATTGTATGATTACTGAGTAAACTACTTTCAATAATTGCAGGAAAGGAAAAATATACAAGCTGCTGCTCAGTCTTTCAGTTGCACTCTTCACATCAGTGTGCCAATATGGTCTTCCATTCCTAGGAACATGCACCCCCTGTGACCCATCACTTCCGGAGTCTGCCTGCCCCACCAATGGAAGGTCAGGAAACTACAAACAATTCAACTGCCCAAGTGGGCACTACAATGACCTTGCTACTCTGCTGCTCACCACAAATGATGATGCTGTTAGAAACATATTCTCAACCAACACTCCTTATGAATACCAACCCACCTCCCTCTTAATTTTCTTTGCTCTCTATTGCATATTAGGACTATTCACTTTTGGAATTGCTGTGCCATCTGGGCTCTTCCTCCCTATCATACTTATGGGCTCAGGTTATGGCCGCCTTCTTGGCATGGTCATGGGACCTCATACAAACATTGATCATGGTTTGTTTGCAGTTCTTGGTGCAGCCTCCCTCATGGCTGGTTCTATGAGGATGACTGTATCCCTTTGTGTGATCTTCCTTGAACTAACCAACAACCTTCTCCTACTACCAATAACCATGATTGTTCTCCTAATAGCCAAAACTGTCGGGGACAGTTTCAACCCAAGCATCTATGAGATCATACTGCACTTAAAAGGCCTTCCATTCATGGATGCAAATCCCGAGCCATGGATGAGAAACCTCACAGTTGGAGAGCTTGTTGATGTGAAGCCAGCAGTGGTTACCCTCCGTGGAGTAGAGAAGGTGTCCAATATAGTTGAAGCATTGAAAAACACTACACATAATGGTTTCCCTGTGGTGGATGATGGGGTCGTACCTCCAACAAGGCTGGTCAGTGAAGCAACAGAACTTCATGGACTGATTCTTAGAGCACACCTCATTCAGGTGCTGAAGAAGAAGTGGTTCTTGAAGGAGAGAAGGAGAACTGAGGAATGGGAAGTGAGGGAGAAGTTTACATGGGTTGAGCTTGCTGAGAGGGAAGGGAAAATTGAAGAGGTGGCTGTGACAAGGGAAGAAATGGACATGTTTGTTGATCTGCATCCTCTCACCAATACAACACCTTTTACAGTGCTGGAGAGCATGTCGGTAGCAAAAGCAATAGTCCTCTTCAGGCAAGTAGGACTTCGCCATATGCTTGTTGTACCCAAGTATCAAGCGTCCGGGGTAAGTTTATTAAGCACATTATAAATGCTAATTCTTTTCAAACATGAATTAGATATGGTGAACATTATAAATGCATATTCATCCTTGATCTTTAATATTTAATACATAAGTGATTAACCTTATGATGTGCTCTCCTGACAGGTATCTCCTGTAATTGGGATCTTGACCAGGCAGGATTTACTGGCACACAACATTTTGACAGTGTTTCCTCACCTGGCAAAATCGAAAAAGAGCAACTGATGAAGTTCTCCCATCCTAATCATTGAATGCCCAAGCAGCTTTCTTGGACAGGCTCACAAGCCTCATTTTTCTATCCCACAATAGCAGTATTTTTTTTTCTCAGTTTTGGATTACTTGAATCGAGGCACAGAGATGGGTAAGATACAACAGCGATGTAAAACATTATTCAATTTTTGCTATTCTTTCCTTACATATTTTATCAAATAATAATGAAACCTAAATCCCCTTTCTTTTATCGGTGCAAGTAACAAAATGAAAAATTGGCAATGGTAAACGTCTTTTTTCTTTTTCCACACTTGACACCGCTACCAAAATTTTTCCACTTCTTTTCTTCCTTCCAAGATAATTCTTACTAGTTTGCATTCGTAAATACAATTCCCAATCTTACGTCTCCTTACAAGCATTTTTCCTTTTTCCTTCCTGACTTTCTTTTTTCCTGATATTATATGGGCTAAAAGAGCAGTCGTTGAGCTTCTCATGTTTCAGTTGACTTAATACCTCAATATTTAACGAACTGACACAGGCTTGCAGAGTTTGCAAGTGTTGAACTATTGAAGAATAATAATAATAATAAGCTATTTGAACAAGCACGAGTTAATTTATAACGAAAGTCTAAATAACATTGTTGGCATATAATATTATCTTGTTTGGCTTTACTCTTTCGATTTTAAATTAAATATATTTTAGCGTTCTATTTTTCTTTCATAATAATTGTCACTTCCGAATGTCAATAAAAAATTAATTAATTTATATCCATTATATGTTTATTTATATTAAATTAGATAACATGTTTATAGTCCTTTACCCTTTTTTAGTTATCAAAGTCCTTAAAATACTAGTTAAGGAATCAAAAATAGAAATTTAAGTGCTGAAAAATTGAATCTTAATGTTTTCAATGTATGACACTTTTTCAAAAGTTTTGAACCCTGCTTCTTTTAGTATCCATAACCAAACCAGTGCCCTAATCATAATTCTTTCTCTAAATAGTTAATTTAGTCTTTTAGATTATGTATCTTTTAAAATAATAATATTTAATTATTTCCTTAATTTCTATGGACTAACCTTAAATGACACTTAAATGGAGCTAGTATCTTATAACTGTAATCTTATAACTGTAATATATATTTCCAAGGCAATCTATACTGTCCATAGTGCCAATGTGGATTGCTTCTAGAATAGCAAAGTTGTGTTAGTTGAAATCATTTGATCTAGCACATTGTATTAATTCATCCATTATTTATCATTAAAAATGATTACAAAATATTTAAAACAAAAAATTTATCATTGCAATGGCAAATGATAGTGCTCCTCAGCTTGATGGGATTTTATTAAATTACCAATTATGTGGCAATTCCATCATCATCATCATCATCATCGGCACTACTTTTGTTACTATCACTGCTACTATTATTATTATCACTACTACTACTAAAACGAATCTTTTACCCTAAAAGAGAAAAAAAAATCATTATGTACAAAAACAAACATTTGAAATGAAATTTACCAAAACGAATCATTTAGCATATATTAGGCAGTTTTATAGAAGGCTCAAATAAAATTGTATTCCATGTGTTGTTTACCAAGTTGCTCCAATATTGTGCTCTTCAACTACATGAAGCTGATTGATGGATGGACAACAATACAAGTGGGATTCTCACTCACAAATGTTTCCTTTCGTCTCTATTGATGATTTTACCCACACAATGAATAAGGATGTAACTCCTTTTTGACATTTCTTTTTTGCTCAACAATTTACAAATCTCACCATTTATTGGAAACTCAACCCAGCTTAGGTGATTTTAGATGTAAAGTCAATTGATGTGTAACTCCGCACTGATAGTTGAGGGATTTTATAGAGGAAGAAATCAATTGGATTTTGTGGGAGTTTGATACGAAATCAATTTATGCATGATTTCATAGTAGCAACGAAATTAGAGATAATGCATTCTGTGTCTGATTTCGTACGAGGCACCTTTGAAATCATGCACAAATTGACTTCGTTTTAGCCTCCTATGAAATCGCCTAATAATATGAAAAAGGTTCATCTATGTAATTAAAGTTGGAAAGATTTGTTTTGGATATTAATGATCTTATTTAGGTGGAAAAGCCTTACTATTACTACTACTATACTACTACTACTTTTATTATTATTTTTACTACTACTACTTCTACTACTACTACTACTATTACTATTACTATATCCTTATTATCATTATTGTTGTTGTTGTTGTTGTTGTTATTGTTATTATTATTATTATTATTATTATTCCAACCTTCCCTGAGGTCTAGTATACCTACAATCGCACCGCTCTATTTTACAAAACAATTATAGCAACCCAAGCTTTGTACGGGTTCCAAGTAAATGAGTTTTTAAAATATTATTCGGAAATATTGTTTGTAATTAATATTATGCATTGTCACATGTAAATTTGCTAAACAGTATATTATGATAAAATTTTTAGAGAAAATGGGTACAATATTCTAATAAATCTTTAACAAATTTGACAAAAAAAATACTTAAAAGTACTTTATCATCCATATTATTTGGATACCAAAAAATATTTCACCACCAAGTTTATATTATAAAAATATCACAAAATGAAATCTAAAAATTAAATTTAAAATATATCCTAACAATTATTTTAAAATGAATAACCAAGTTGAGAAAAAGATTCTTTGAAAATCACATCATATGATGATTTGAAAGAATGTTGGTTATCATGCTACATATCTTGCTAGATTTCTTTCAAAATCGCTTCAAAAGATTTTTTTTCAAATTGGTTTGTTATCATAAAGAAAAGAAGATTGTGTGCTCTAGAACCCTTCAAAAAGCGTTAACGCAAAATATTTTGAAGAAGAACTAATATCTTCCTTGAGTTTTTTACTAAACAGGTCCTCACATTAGCATAACACAGGTTTTGAAAAATAAATATTTTCACTCGACATGTGCAAACATGTTTGATCTCATTTAAAGAGATAAGAACTTAATGCAAGTGAAAAATATATCGTGATATGAACATGTACATGCTTAACGGATTGAAGAAAATCATCAGGCATAAGAAACCTAGGCTTAGATCTTCAAAAAGAAGCACGCAGCTTTAGAAAGTACGTTTTATATGAAGATTTCAAATCAACTATGAAGCAAGTGTATTTTACAACCTTCAATCATCTTAATCGCAATCATATTATCATCTAAAAACTCTAATTAAAGACTAGAAGATCAAATATATATATATATATATATATATATATATATATATATATCAAAGAACTGATATGGCACTTCAGAAAGTTCACTTCACAGTGAAATGGTGTGCTTTGTAAGAAAATGAGGGAAAATTTGAAATTCAAATTTAAAGTCAATCCCAATCACAAACAGACATAACATCTCTTTTGTCAACTTGATCAACCACTCCAGCTTCTAGAAGGAAAGTTTTAGAAACCTCATTTAGAAGGTAAAAAGTGGTTTCTAAAGGTGGCCTTAGAAACCTTTTTCACATAACGGCTTCTGGAAAAGCTCTGACAGTATCGAGCTACACCTCTAGACTATTTTTCTAAGATACAAACAAATGATCAACATGTGTCACTTGGACAACTGATCAAGGGCAGCAGTAAAAAATGAAGACCATCTATAAATAGAGATATTGTACTTACAAGAAAAGAAACTTTTGCTACACAAGTGCTGAAACACTAAAAGTTTTCCTCCTCACCTTTTCTATAAAGTTTCATTAGATCTTGTAATCAGTTTCCTTGTTTGTAAAAATATTCTTTCTACATTCTTAATAGATCATACGTTCTTCCTAGGAAGAATCGTTAGAAAGAGGTCATTCAAGTTTTCCAGGTTTGTTACTTTATATCTTAAGAAAACTTGAGTGTTGATTAGTTTGAGTAAAAAACCCAAACACAAACCTTTGTATCCTCGATCCAGTAACAATCGCTATGAGGTACCTTGGAGAGGCTAAATAAAGACTACTGGTTTATGACAATAAAGGTTGCTACTGGTCACAAGTAAAAGCTTGGGAAGGCTATTGCAAAGACTATCCAACTTTCTTGATTTGAGAAAGGTTTTAGTAGAACTCAATAGTTGTTGAGAACTGGATGTAGGCAGGTTGGCCAAACCAGTATAGAAATATCTGTGCAGTATCTTCTTCTTCCTTAACTCCTTTATATTTACCACTTTATGCCTATCATATTGTTTAGTCTGAAAAACTAACTTATACATGCTTTATAATATCTACTGTAGTTCAGAAAGTAACTTTCTGAAGTATCTAATACTGTTTTGACTGCACTAGAAGTTAAATACTTGATAGTATTCTGTTTGAGTTTCTCAGATTCAAAGAAGGAAGAAAAAAACAAAACACGAATCAACCCTCCTTCTCGTATGCTTTTCTACATAGAAGTGGTATAAGAGCTCAGGCTTCTAAGGGGTTGAGCAATCTAAGGACCATAGAGGACAAAGATCCCAAAGTCAAATGGCACAAAATATTCATATAGCAGAATAACACTCCATCAACAGACCACCATTCTTTGATGGTGGGGACTATCTCTATTGGAGAGACTGTATAGAGTTGTTCATAAAATACACAAGCCTCGACTTATGGGAAATCATACATGAAGATGATTATGTTCCAATGGAAGAAGTTCCAGGAATTGATAATGCACCCTCAACATCAAGAGAAGTCTCCATAAGCTGGTGGATAGTGGATAGAGTAACACAAGGTCAGAGTTCGGTTGAACTCCAAAGGTAAGTATCTGCTCATGTGTGTACTAAGCAAGGCTGAATATGACAAAATCATCTCTTATGACACGGCAAAGGAGATATGGGATAGACTACACATGCTACACAAAGGCACCAATCAAGTTAAAGAAACTAAGATCAGTATGTTGGTTCATCAATACAAAATATTTAAAATGACAAATCAAGAAAGTATTGATGAAATGACTACAAGGTTTATGCATATCATAAACTAGCTGAAGGGAATGGGCAAAAGATACTCTAACTCCAAGATGGTTAGAAAAATCTTAAGAAGCTTCCTTGCCAAATGGGTGCCTAAGATCACAGCCATTACAGAAGTCAAAGGCCTTCAAGCTCTTGGCTTAGAAGAACTCATTAGGTCACTTAAAACCATTAGGTAGTGCTCTCTGAAATGCATGGCAAATCTATAAAGAAGAGCAAGTCGATGACCCTGAAGTCTTTGTACTAAAAACAAAATAAGGGTAAGGCAATGAAAGTTGCTGAGACCTCTGATGATAAGGACGAATCAGAAGATGAGTCTGATGGAGAAGATGGAGATGAGATCTCTATGCTGGTGAGGAAGATGTCAAAAACCTGGAGAAGCAAAACAAAGAAAAAAAGAGACATCAACCATAAGAAGGACAAGAAAGGCAAGGGTGTAACATCCTCCCAAGTATAACGTCATCCTTAAGTCATGACATCAGACTCGAGAGTTGTTACTTATAAATTAGCGGTCTTTTCTTAAATATCTATAGCCAGTTTGATTGATTTGCGAGATAACTATGTCGTAGTTCTATTGAATTATATATAGCAAGGAAAACCAAAACATTTATTTAATACAAGGTTAAGTACACCAGGGAAGCTCTTCTATGAGCTTAATACATTTGTTCTCTATTACATTTACATATATATATAACCACAATAAAGTTACGGTAAAGTAAACACATTAACTACTAAACTACTGCAACTCCAATATAGTTTTTCTTTTAGTGTCTTCACCGTTCTTCGGATCAACCTGGAGAAAACACGGGAACACAAAAAATTGGGGTGAGAATTATACAATTCTCAGTAGGGCAACTCCCCTAATACACAATCATAATTTCATCGTCATCGCCCTAGCCACTTCGGTTTATTTAAAAAAAGTGATCAAGCATTACATAATAACAGTTCATTTTTTAAAGTTCCAAATCATATTTCCGAAGTGGGTTGTTTTTAAGAATCAATCACTTGTACACATTTATCATAAGCTCATAATCATAGTAAATAATGTCAATCAAAATGATTTGATATGATACAAATATTTATATACCACAAGTAGAGAAATTATCTTTAATTGTTCTTGATAAATCGAAGAGGATCTCATCTGTCCCTATTTGCCCTCGACAAGTCGAAAGGATCTCATATCGCTCTATTTGCCCTCGACAAGTTGAAAAGATCTCATATATCTTTATTTGCCTTTGACAAGTCGAAAGGATATTATGTTTCTTTATTTGCCCTTGACAAGTCATAGAGGATCTCATGTTTCTTAGTTGTCCTTGACAAGTCATAGAAGATCTCATTTTACTTATGCATTTCATTCACCTATAGGCATTTATTTACATTGTGATTTCAATCATGCCTCCTATACCAATCTTTACTTTCTATAGTATGCATTTATACATCACAAGTCACATGACCAAATATTTAACATCAAGTAGTCATGTCATACTAGAACCAAACTACCATTACATTTCCAATTCAAGTCTTTGGTTCATTTCCAGCAATTGGGCAGATTTCACACCATTGTAGCACAATTTATTTCCATATCAAATAATCAATTCAGAGGCTATAAAAATTCTCAATGATACCTCAATGTGTCCAAAAGGTTCCATAAAAATTTCAGGGTAAATAGAGTTCTCTAACTATGTTACCAAATTAGACAAATTTGGTGGTCAGAGACCATTGATTCTCAGATAAATTCCCAAATTTCATAATTTTTAACCCTAGCAAATAAAACTAGAAAATTAGGAATAAAATCATGATAAAACCTTAAGATGTCTCTAATACTCTGTAAAACTTTTGAAGGAAAAATCAATCATTTGCTATGGTAACAAAAATAGACAAATTCACAGGTTCAGTTCCAATAGTTCAAGCACCATAGGTACAATTTCGGTTCTTGATTTTTTTTAACACAGAAAATGTGACCAGAATACCTCAAAATTTTACTGTAGATGCCTTATCATGTTACCTACACCATATAAAATTTTCAGCTCAATCTAAAGCCTCTAACTAGGTCAGAAAATTCATGATCAGTGGCTGCCTGTACAAAAATCGAAAATCCAGAAAGTATCACTCAACATCTTTTTGACAAAATTGATTTTTCCCCAACACCAAACCAGTCCACCTATGCAAATACATCAATATCTAACACATAAGAACCAGATTTTATAACATTGAAATAAGCCAAAATCAGCAAGAACAGAAATCACAAGATCAAGTCACAAAAACCCTACCCTTGGAAGCTATGTCTCTTTGTCTCTTGTACACTTCAAGATAGATGTTCTCCACCCTAAAGCCCTTGAAACACACTCCAACCCTCCTCAAATCAGTGATGAGTGAGGTACTAAAGTGAGGTTTTAGAGAATCTAATTAGTTGTATTTGTAGAGATTGAAGGGTAGAACAAGTTTACTTAAGGAAGTTTTTGATTTTGAGTAGGTTAGGCTTATGATTTTGAGCTTGGAAATCAAATTCTCAAGGTTGTTATCAAGAAGGCAATGGAGTTTCATAGGTTATGGTTGCTGTTAGTGAATGTTACTAGCTTCTTAGAGAAGTTTTTGTTTGTATTTATCTTTATAATCAATGCTTGAATATTATATATTAAAGTTAGATATTTCCTAATCTAATAAAGAAAAATGGATGGCTAGGATTAATCTTGTAATTCAAGATTAAATCTTAGCCATTCATTTAATATAAAAGGATAAGGTTCTTTATTTTGTAAAGATTAAAATAGCTTTTGGTGTTAGCAATCGCATACCGAAATTTCACCGAATGGGTGAAACAATGTACTCAGGTAATCAAACATTGCCTGAAAAATAATTTCGGGTATAAAATCTTTATTTCTACCTATTTCTAACCATAATCATATAATTTCTCAATTTCGGGTATCTCCGGGTTCCAATTCGAGGGTTTCGGTTGTCCCGGCAGGCCTGCGGGGCCCGCAAAATACTATTCATATTTTTTTTCTTTTTTACAGATTTGTTAGATTGTCCTCATCATTGTTCAAACTATAAAATTTTTGAAATTATGACTAATAAAGCTCAAATTAATTTTTTAAATAATTTTTAGGGTGTTACAAAGGGAAAGCTGGAAAACGTCACTTGCTACAACTATTGTGAGAAGGGACACTTTAAACATGAATATCCCAAGCTCAAGGGTCCACAAAAGAAGTTCGTCTCCAAGAAGAAAAGTATATTGGCTACCTGGAGCGACTCAGAAGAATAGAAGAAAGGATCAGAAGGGCAAGAAGAGCTAGAAAATATTGCCAACCTATGCTTTATGGCTGGCTATACTTTATAAGGTGAATCTAAGGTAAACAACTCTGACCCCTAATCTTTCATATGATGAATTATTAACTTTATATGATGAGTTACTAGAAAACTCTCAAACTTTTTTCTCTCATTATTTCAACCTGAAAAAGAAATGTTAGAAGGTTATCTTAGGACTTGAAATGACCAAGTTAGAAGTTGAGAATCTAAGGCTTGAAAAGGAAAAATTAAACAGAGAAAATAAAGTTTTAAATGTCAAATTCAATGCCTTAGAATTTAAAGTCTTTGAGAAAAATGAGAAAACTCATAAAGTCATTTCTAAGCTAGAAAGGATGTCAAAGCTTCTCAAGTCTGACCTTAAAAAAATGGTAAATGGTTCAAGGAATCTTGAACTAATGCTCGAAGATCAGAGGCCATATTTTCAAAAGAACCGAGTTGGGATATTAGGAGGAAATAGATGAGAAAGGAAATACAAATTTGCCAAAGAAAGTAAAGAACAAGATTTCTTATACTTTCTATTATAAGAAGGGACACCCACCTGACAGCGCTTCATGAGAAAGAAGTCTATCAGAAAGGTTGGGAAACTTCCCCCTAGAAAGACTAACCCAAAAGGACCCAAGAAGGTATAGGTACCTAAATTAAAAATTGTGTTTGTTGCAGGTGTGTTTGAGACGCACGTTGAATCAGACAATAAGTAGTACATGGACAATGGTTGCTCCAGACATATGTTTGAATCTAGAAGGTGGTTCAGAAACCTAAACCTAAAGAATTCTAGATCACTCAAATTTGCTAATAGCGGTAAGCTAAGGTCACAAGCATAGGAAATGTTGATAAGGATGATTCCCACCAAATTTCTGATGTGCTGCTTGTTGATAGTTTGGTTCACAATCTATTGAGTATCAACCAATTTTGTGACCAAGGCTTTAATGCTTTATTGAATGCTCATTGTAACACCCTAAAAAATTGTCTAAAAATTAATTTGAGGTTTATTAGTTATAATTTCAAAAATTTGATAGTTTGAACAATGATGAGGACGATCCAATGGATTTGTAAAAAAAAAAAAAATGAATAGTAACTTGCGGGCCCCGCAGGCCCTCCGGGACAGTCGAAACCCTAGAATTGAGACCCGGAGATGCCCGAAATTGAGAAATTATATGATTCTGGTTGGAAATAGGTAGAAATAAAGATTTTATACCCAAAATTATTTTTCAGGCAATGTTTAATGTCTCGGGTATACTGTTTTACCCGTTCGGTAAAATTTCGGTGTGTGATTTTTAACACCGAAAGCTAGTTAATCTCTGCAAAATTATGAAGTCTATCACTTTGAATGCCAGATGAATGGCTAAGATTTTATCTTGGATGAAAGATCAAATCTTAGCCATTGATATTATGCTCCTTTAATGAAAAGTAATTATGCTTTATGATTAACCAATCACATTATTTCTTACAAGATATATATGACCAAATTCTTCTCTAAGAAGCCATTTCATCCTCGGCAGAAACCACACAGCAGAAACCTCCATTTCCTTCTTCATCAAAACCTTCATTTCAACCTCAAAAATCCTAAGCCAAACCTTGATAAAATCAAAATCTTCCTTCAGCAAAATTGTTCTACACTTCAACCTCTATAAAAATAACCGATTAGAATCTCTAAACCTTATCTTACTACCTCATCCTTCACTGATTTGAGGAGGTTTGAGTGTATTTTAAGAGCTTTGGAGTGAAGAATTTCCATCTTGGAACAAGCTAGAGACAAGGATACAATAGCTCCCAAGAGTAGGGCTTTACTTGTTCTCTTTTCTTTCAAAATTTGTTTTTAATTTCTCTGATTGGTTTGGTTGGAAATTCTGGATGTATTGATTGATGATAGATAGATATTGATGAGTTTAATTTGGTGGAGTGTTTGGATGATGTTAGAAATCATTTTTGTTATAAGAGATTTTGAGCCATGTTGCTGGAATTTCGGTTTTTGTACAATCAGTATTTGTTCACGAATTTTCTGGGCTTGTTGTGGACATTTTCGTGAGTTGGAAAAAATATATGTTGGAGCTAACATCTTGAGCTAGTCCCATGAATTTTCTTGGGTTTTGATTTTGAGTCAAACTGCCTTAGAAAAATCAAGAACCGAAATTAAGCATATGCTGCCTGAAGTGTTGGAACAAAAGCTGTAAATTTTGCTAATTTTGTTACCATATCAAATAATGGAATTATCACTTGATATTTTTACAGGGTATTAGAGACATATTGAGGTTTTACTGGGATTTTTATTTCGAATTTTCTGGGTTCAATTTCTAGGGTTAAAAATTATGAATTTTGGTTCTTGAGCTGAGGTTGAGTGGTTTCTGACTACCAAATTTGTCTAATTTTTTTAATATAGTTAGAGAAATTTAATTACCCTGAAATTTTTAAAAGACCTTGGTCACACATTGAGGTGTCCTTGATAATTTTTATAGCCTCTAAATTGATTGTTTGATGTGCAAATAAATTTGTACTACCATGGTGTAAAATCTGCCCACTTGCTGGAAATGAACCAAAGACTTGAAGTGATAATGTAATGGTATTTTGGTTCTAGTATGACATGAATACTTGATGTTAAATATTTGGCCATGTGACTTGTGATGTATAAATGCATACTAGAGGAAGTAAAGATTGGTTTATGAAGCATGATTGAAATCACAAGGTGAATGATATATTGAATTAAGTTCTGTAACCATAAATAAACATGAGATCCTCTGTGACTTGTCAAGGGCAAATAAGAAATATGAGATCTCCTATGACTTTTCAAGGGCAAATAGAGAAACATAAGATCCTTTCGACTTGTCAAGGGCAAATAAAGAGGGATGAGATCCTTTCGACTTGTCGAGGGCAAATAGAGAGAAAAATAAGATCTTTTCGACTTATTGAGGAAAAATAACGATAGATGAGATCCTCTTTGATTTATCAAGGGCAATTAAAGATAATTTCCCTACATTTGGTATATACATGTTTGTATCATATCGAATCATTTTGATTGACATTATTTACTATGATTATGAGCTTGTGATAAATGTGTACACAGTAATTGATTCTTAAAAACAACCCACTTCGGAAATATGATTTGAAACTTTAAAAATGAACCGTTATTATGTAATGCTTGATCACTTTTTTTTATAAACCGAAGTGGTTGGGACGATGGCGATGACATTATGATTGTGTATTAGGGGGAGTTGCCCTACTGAGAATTATAAAATTCTCACCCTTATTTTGTGTGTTCCCGTGTCGTCTCCAGGTTGATCCAAAGAATGGTGAAGACACTACAAGAAAAACTATACTGGAGTTGCAGTAGTTTAGTAGTGGATATGTTTATTTTACCATAACTGTATTGTGGTTATATATATGTAAATATAATAGAGAACGGATGTGTTAAGCTCATAGAAGAGCTTCCCTGGTATACCTAACCTTGTATTAAATAAATATTTTAGTTTTCCTTGCTATATATATATTTCAATAGAACTATGACATAGTTGTCTTGCAAATCAATCAAACTGGCAATAGATAATTATGAAAGGTCCGCTAATTGATAAGTAACAACTCTCGAGTCTTATGTCATGACTTAAGGATGACGTTGTATTTGGGAGGATGTTACACTCATGCATGGAAGATAGTAAATCCCACTTTGGGACAAGTCATCTTATCTGGCAAGAGGCATGATAACACTTATGTGTTATTCTTGGATGGCTTCTTAGATCAAGATGTAAAATGTCTCGCATTTTTCATGGATGATAAGTGGCTGAGGTATAAGAAGCTTAGATATGCTCATGTGAAGCTTATTTCTGAGCTATCTCAGAAAGAGCTTGTTAAAAGCTTGCCAAAAATCAGATTTGACAAGAATTCAACTTGTGATTTCTGTGAGAAAGGCAAGCAAACCAAGGCTTTTTTCCACAACAAAAGTGTGTTTCATCCACTAAGCCACTTGAGTTTTTACATATGAATCTTTTTGGACCAATCAAGACTGCTAGTCTGGCTGGAAAAAGATAATGTCTTGTCATAGTGGATCATTACTCGAGATTTAAATGGGTTGTCTTCCCAACTTCTAAGGACGAGGTAGTTGAAAGATTCAAAGTTTTTGCAAAATATGTTTGTATTGAAAAAGATTTTCAAATTACCTCTATTAAATCTTATCATGGAGGAGAATTTGAAAATCATCTTTTCAAAGAGTTTTGTAAAAATCATGGAATCTTTCATGAGTTTTCTGCACCTAGCTAAAATGAAGAATAGAAACTTGCAGGAGATGGCCAAAACTATGCTTTTAGAAAGTGGTTATCAAAAGGATTTTGGGCAGAGGCTATAAACACCTCTTGCTGTATTTAAAACAGAATCTTTCTGAGGCCAATCCTCTAAAAGGCTCCTTATGAGCTATGGAAGGGTAGAAAATCCAATATATCATATTTTCATTTTTTTTGACTCATCATGTTTTATTCTTAACACTAAGGATAAACTCGTAAAGTGTAACACCCTCCTAACTACCATGTTTTACTCGAGCGTTAACATAGTAATTAGAAAAGTATTACTTACATCATGATCTATGCTAGTTGAAAGAAAGGAAATCAAATGATTTAGACACATATATCGCCAAACTAGTATATACATATATGAACATCATTTTTAAGTTTGCAATATGTACATTGTACTGATACTACACTGGTTAACTTCTAAGCTCATTAGGAACTCAGTTCATAAAAGAAAGGAACACCTCCAATATCTAATCTAACCTGCTCAAAGTTGAGGTCTAGCAAAATTTTATACAAATAGAAATAAACCTCATAACATTTAATACGATCAATCTGCAGGTTAGCGGGTCACTAGTACTAACTACCACTATATACATATCAAGAGTCCCTGAAGATCTCACATCCTACTAGATGAAACCATTGGCCATCGGCATGATAGCCTCACTTCCGCCCGGGGCATCAGGACCCTCCGGTGGGTCTGGGTCTGAAGACGAGGATGAAGAGAAATCATCTGCTGGAAGGGGTGCTGGTGGTGCAGGTGGGACATCAAATATCACTAGGTGTGCCAAGTGGAGAGGCACACCATCATAAGGGAAAGCAGGGTCAAAGTCAGCTGTAGATACTGATATACTAAAGGAACGGCCGAAAAACACATAGACATGAACTTGTGAGTAACCCACTATATATAGAGAGTCGAGAGCAGGATCATAATGCCATACCCACTGTGGCGAGTCAGGGTAAAATACTAGTGATGGCATCTGCTGGATTTGATTAACACAAAGTAAATGCAACCATAGGGATGAGAATATTATAAAATTCTCAATAGGGTATTCCCTCAGGTATAATGTGAAACATAATTGATAAGCTCATTCATGTGGGAATACTCATGCAAAGCTATGTGTATCAATATCAAGGTATATACATAATGTAAAATCAAGTACAAGTGTAATAATGATTTGTGCATTGTTCTTTTTCTCATTAACATAGGGAAGGCTTAATCTCACATTAAGTGATGTCTGTAGTGGAATCACTCTACAAGAACTATTGACTACTAGGATATGAGCTCATTCCTATATGTTGATACGTCTACCGACTCATCAAATTCTTAGGAAAGCTCTTACTTTTGCCTTTTCCCTTCAACCACATAAGCCTTGTCTCTATTTTCCCCATATGTTAAAAATTTGCACAATTACCAGTCATATTTTCTCTTCTATCTACATAATACTCATATCATATATTTCTTTTATTCAAGGAAATTCTTACATCACAAATAAGTATTTAATTCCATTGGAGTCTCATAAGCATTCCTTTAAAATAGCTATCCTGCATACATATATCATATACTTGAATTAAATGCCATACTATCATTAAATTAAGATATTCTCACCGTTTCAACACCCTGGCAGATCTACTACTCTAGGAACAATATTTAATTTCCACATCAAATGACCAATTCAAGAGCCATAAAAATTCTCTATGACACGTCAATGTGTCTAAAAGGCCCTGTACAAATTTCCAAACAAACGGTGTTCTCTAACCTTATCAAATAAATTTTGCAAATCTGGTGGTCAGAGACCACTTGTTCACAGCTTAGATCAGGACTCTCATAATTTTTGACCCCACCAATTGATTAAATCAACTAAAAATAAAATTCACAGTTGCAATTCAATGTGTTATCAGCTTCCCATAAAAATTTCAAAGAATAACTCCATCGTTTACTATGATAATAAAATCACACAATTTTACTGCCTCAGCTTCAACATTTCAGGCAGCATAGTCACAACTTTGGTTCTTGAGACCCCAAATTTTTACTAGAGACTCCTTAACATGTTAATTACATCCCATAAAATTTTCAACTGAATCTAAGATCCCTAAATATATTATAAAATTCAATAAAATTTGCTGCTTGCTTCAAATCGGGATTTTCTAGCAACAATGTTCAAGAATCATAAATTTTTTTCAAGCAGAGAAAATCCTTAACATGACCCAAGGAAAATCATGGGGTTGTATTAGGATGTTACCTTCAACATACAATTTTTATAGCTCAAAAAACTGAACACAATTGCACTAGAAAATTTGTCAACAAGTCCTGCCTTGTTGAAATCCGAAAATCCAACAAACTAATTCAAAGTCTCTCTTGATAAAAATGATTTTTCCACAACACCAAACACTCCACCAAAATTAATACATCAATATCAACATATGATCAACCAATAAAATTAGAAATCTTAGGACAAAACCAATCAGAATTTTCAGAGTAAATTTTGAAACAAAAAAGGACAAATAAACCCTACCCTTGGAAGCTAATGTTTCTTTAGCTTTTGTATACTTCAAGATAGATGTTCTCCACCCCAAAACTCTTGAAACACACTTAGATCCTCCCCTAATCAGTGATGGGTGAGGTATTAAAGTGAGGTTTTGAAAAATCTAATCGGTTATATTTGTGGAGGTTGAAGTGTAGAACAAGTTTGCTTAAGGAAGTTTTTGATTCTAACAAGATTTGGTCTACGATTTTGGAGGTTGAAATTCAAAGTTAGAAAGGTTTTTAGATGAGAAGAAATGGGTTCTCTGCTACTTCTCTTTTGGCCGAAGATCAAGATGAAAAAGATGAGGTTAGGTGAGTTAAATATATCTATTAAGGAGTGTTTTGATTGGTTGAAAAATAAAATATAGTTCTTTCCATTAAAAGGGTTTAAAATCAATGGCTAGGATTTGATCTTTCATCCAAGATGAAATCCTAGCCATTAACTTGGTATTCAAGTGGATATACTTCATTATTTGTAGATATTAACTAGTTTTCGGTGTTAGAAATCGAACACCGAAATTTCATCAAACGGGCGAAACAATGTACCCGAAAAATCAAACATTGCTCGAAAAATAATTTCAGGTATAAAATCATTATTCCTACCTATTTCTAAACATAATCTTATAATTTCTCAATTTTGGACATCTCCGGGGCCCAATTCTAGGGTTTCGGTTGTCCCAACAGACCTGTGGGGCCTGCAAAATACTATTTACTTTTTTATTTGCTTCCTTGAATATCATTCTCATCATTTCCACATCTATCAAAATATTAAAATTCTTATTAATAAAACCTCATTTAATTTCTAAAGAGAATTAGGGTGTTACATAAGGTTTGATCCTAAATCTGATAATGGTATTTTCTTAGGTTACTCCTTAGTCTCCAAAGCTTACAAGGTATATAACAAGAGAATGCTATGTGTTGAGGAGACAATCCATATTAAGTTCAAAGAGCTTAAGAAGGACTTTGCTGATGATCTTGAAGAACTGGAAGAAAACCTTGAGACTTTGAACCTTAAGGAATCATCATAAAGCATGCAGATGAAGTGCAACCTTCAGAAAGTAAGCTCCAGAACAAGGATACTTCATAATGCTTACTCTGGACTCTAAAGCCATCAGAAAGTGACACTTTTGAACATGAAGAAGAGCAATTTGAAGATGAAAAAGATGCTGAAGAACTTCAAGGTTATAGAAACTATAAGGGAGTTTCTGATCTCAAGGCAGTATCTTAGAACAAAGTTCTTGGACACATTTTCAAGGATGTGAGAACCAGATCCTTCCTTAGAAATATGTCAAATTGCATTTTCATCTCAACCATCAAGCTTACATGCATTGAAGATGCTTTGAATGATCAAATTGGGGAGATGCTATGCAAGAAGAACTTGACCAATTTGGGAAAAGCAAAGTCTAGACTCTCATGGAAAAACCCAAGGTAAAGACCATCATAGAAATAAAATGGGTGTTCAGAAACAAGATTGATGAAGCTGGAAAAGTCGTTCGGAAGAAAGCAAGATTGGTTGCACAAGGTTATAATCAATAAGAGAGAATTTATTATGATGAAACCTTTGCACCAGTAGCTAGGCTAGAAGCCATAAGAATGCTACTTGTTTTTGATGCCTATAAGGGATTCACTCTTTACAAAGTGGATGTCAAGTCTGCGTTCTTAAATGGATTCCTCTATGAGGAAGTTTATGTGAAGTAGCCTCCTAGTTTTGAGAGTAAAAACCTTCCCAAACATGTCTTCAAGCTGATAAAGGCACTATATGGTCTAAAACAAACTCCTCGAGCTTAGTATGAAAGACTAAGTACTTTCTTGTTGAAGAATGAGTTCAAACGAGGTAAAGTTGATGCCACATTTTTTACTTTTGAACAAGATAATCATTTTCTGATAGTCCAAATATATGTTGATGATATTATATTTGGCACCTCTGACTATTCTCTTTGTGAAATGTTTTCAAAATTAATGCAGAGCGAATTTGAGATGAACATCATGGGTGAACTTAAGTTTTTCCTTGGTCTTCAAATAAAACAACAAAAGGAAGGAACCTTGATCCATCAAGAAAAATATACAAAGGAGCTTTTGAAAAAGTTTAATATGGATTAGGCCAAACCCATGAGTACTCCCATGCATCCATCTCAAATCATTGATGCTAACGAGAATGGAGAAAAGGTATTAGAAAGTAATGATAGAGGAATGATTAGCTCAGTTCTGTATCTTACAGCAAATAGACTAGATGTAACACCCTAATTCTTGTTAGAAATTAAATGAGGTTTTATTAATGAGAATTTTAAGATTTTGATAGATGTAGAAATGATGAGAAGGATTCAAGGAAGCTAAAAAAAAAATGTGAATAGTATTTTACGGGCCTGCGGGACAGCCGAAATCCTAGAATTGGGTCCCGGAGATGCCCAAAATTGAGAAATTATATGATTATGGTTAGAAATAGGTAAAATTAAAGAATTTTATATCCGAAAATATTTTTCGAGCAATGTTTGATTACCTGGGTACACTGTTTCACCTGTTCGGTGAAATTTCGATGTGTAATTTCTAACACCGAAAACTAGTTAGATCTCTACAAAACAAATAAACCTATCCCTTTAAATCAAATGAATGGCTAAGATTCAATCTTAAATTACAAGATTGAATCACAACCATTCATTTTACTTTATTGGCTTTGTAATTATCTAAACATAATATATTTTATTCATTTTTTTAATACAAGATAAGCTTGATTTTTTGGCTTCTTTAAGAAGCTATTTCTCGGCCATAACCAGAGGAAGACAGTAGCTCCCTTTCTTCCATGGCTAAGAGCTTCAACTTGCTTTCAACTCCATATATGTTAGCTTAGAGTTACCAAAATCCAAAGTTTCCTTCACAAAAATTATTCTACACCTCAACATCTACACATATAAAATCTCAATCACTTACCAAATCTCAATCTTGATCCCTTGTACCTCACTGTTTATAAAGGGTTTTGGGTGTGTTTTGAGAGCCTTGAAGTGGAGGGCATCATCTTGAAGCATACTAGGGACAAAGACATTACTTGCTTCCAATAGTAGGGTTTTATTTGGTCTTTTCTTGTCAAATTTATATTTCACACCTCTAACATGTTCTGTTAGAAATTTTTCATTGTGGTGGTTATTGATATATGGTTGTTGATGTATGAATTTTGGTGAAGGATTTGGATGAGGTTAGATAACTCATTTTATCAAGAGAAGTTTTAGTTAGAGTGCTGGATTTTTGGTTTGCCGGCAGAGAGCAAAATTTCATGAATTTATAGACATATTTGTAGTGATATTCATTTCCTGGAAAAATTATATGTTGGGCCTAACATCTTGAAATATCTACACGAAATTCCTTGAGTATTGGTTTCAAGGAATACTATGTTAAAAAAATAAGAAACCGAAATAGCTCTCATGCTATCTGGATTTCTGAAACTGAAGCAGGGAAATTGTATGATTTTATTATCATATTAAAGGAGTGATTTCTCTCTTGAAATTTTTATAGGGAGTTACCAACATCTTGAAGTGTAACTGTAATTTTTATCTTGGGTTGATTCCATCATATGATAAATTTAAAAATTAGGAGAACCTTGTCCTAGGATGTGTGAAGGTGTGCTGTGACCACTAAATTTGTAAAATTTAGTGACATGGTTATAGAACTCCGATTGTTATGAAACTTTTATAGGATCTTTTAGACATATGAAGGTGTCATAGAGAATTTTTGTGACTCTTGAATTGGCTGTTTAATGGGGAAATTAATTTTGAATTCTAGAGTGATAAATTTGCTGATTGCTAAAAATGGTAAGAATGTCTTGAACTAATGATAGAATGGCATTAGATGCAAGTATATATCATGTTAATGCATGCTAATTGTTTGAAAGAAATGTTGATGAGATATGGATGAGACTCCAATATAATCATATGCCTACCTGTGATCTAAGTAGGCCTTTGAAAAGAGAAGCACACGATATGATTATTGTGAGGATAAAGGAAAAGAAAAGAAAAATAACATGACTTTTAGTTGTGCAATTTTTAACATATAGGGACAATAAAAGCAAGGCTTGTGTGGTTAATAGGGGAAAGCAAAAGTAAGAGCTTCCTTCGAAATTTGATGAGTCGGTAGATGTATCAATATATAGGAATGAGCTCATGTCCTAGTAATCAATAGTTCTTGTGGAGTGACTCCACTACAGATACCACTTGATATGAGATTAAGCCTTCCTTATGTTAATGAAAAAGGATAATTGCACTAAATTGAATTCCACGAGTTGCAAGAGAAAGACACTTATTTACTACCCCTTTTGCATCTGACTTTATATGATTTATGCACATTGGTATTTATGCGTATAATTTAGCATGATGAATTCAATATGAATGAATTTATTGGTTATATTATGTTCACATGTGAGGGAGTACCCTACTGAGAATTTTATAATATTCTCATCTCTATGCTGCATGTATTTATGTTGTATTCAGATTCTAAGGATGTCGTCAGTGATAATCTTCCTTGACTCGCTCCAGTGGCAGTGGCATTATGACCCAGCCTTAGACTCCTTATTTGTTGTAGCATACTCCCAGATCAGAGTGTACGTGTTCTTTAGCCGTTTATTTAGTACTTCTGTTTTCTTTGCTCAGTTCGACCCAGGTTTTTCTTATGCTAAGGTGCCTCTTGAAATGGCACACCCTGATGTATTTGTAGCTTCATCTACACCACCTATGTCCTCTCCTAGAGATGATCCTTCATCCTCTTCCTCCGACTCCGATCCACCAGTTAATCCTGATGCCCTAGCTGGGGGCAATGCCATTGCATCAATGGCAAATGGTTTTATTTAGGAGACCATTGGACAACTCAAGGACTTTTGGTGTATGTATAGTGGCAGTTAGGAATAGGATCCCCCAAACCGTAGTTTGACCTTATTGGATGTTGATGAAATTCATTTTCTATTTGTATAAAATTCTACTGGATCTCAAATTTGAGTAGGTTAGACTAGCTGGTAGGGATGTTCTTTTGTGGACTGAGTCCCTGTTGTTTAGGAAATGACTAGTTTGTTTTACAGTATTACCTATTGTAAAATTAACAACAATGTCCATATATGTATATATTGGCTTTGCAACCTATACATCTACATTATTTTATTTCAATTATTTTCGACTAGTATAGATTGTGAATATAAGTAATACTTTTCTAATTACTGTATTGATACTCGAGTAAAATATGGTAATTAGGAGGGTGTTACACCAGACATTCAGTTAAGTGTGGGAATTTGTGCTAGATTCCAATCTAACCTAAAGCAATCACACTTAAATGATGTTAAAAGAATCTTTAGATACTTATCCGGTACTACTAATCTTGGCTTATGATACGAGAACGGTACATCTTGTGAGATTGTAGGTTACTGTGATGCTCACTTCACAGAAGACAGAGTAGAGAGAAAAAGCACTTGTAGATGCTGCTGTTTATTTGAAAAGAGCCTTATCACTTGGTCATGCAAGAAGCAAAATACCATTACACTCTCTATGGCTGAAGTTGAATATGTACCTGTTACAAACTGCTACATCCAGATGTTATTGTTAAGAAACCAGCTAGAAGATTATTACTTAAGGTATTCCAAAATCCCTATCCTATGTGATAATACTAGTGCTATTAATCTTGCTAAGAATCCTATTTAGCGTTCTAGATCTAAGCATATCAATGTTAAATATCATTTTATTCGTGATCATGTTCAAAAAAGGGATGTTGAGTTAATGTTTGTGAATATTGAAGATCAAGTATCTGATATATTCACAAAACCATTAGTTGAAGTTCACTTTTGTGTTTTGAAAAAGATTTTGAACTTAAAAAGTTTCTAAATTTGCATAAGCATTCATGCACAAACATCTTTGGGTACCCCTCTTCATGGCTCCGAACTGAAGCCCAAATGAAGATATCAGTTTGCAAGACCATAATTTCATGCTGAAGATTAGAAAGTCAGTTTGCAAGCTCAGAAAGAAGATGAAAAGCTTAGAAAGAAGACCAGATAAGCAGAAAGAAAAGCAAAGGATCAGGCAATAGGGTTCAGAATTAGAAACTGGATAAATCATGAGGAAGCTATGATACTCTGATGGTTAGAAAATAGAGAAGAGCTCAAAAAGTAACTCTATTCAAAATGTGGTTCCATGCTTCATAAACCATTATTTCTAAAAGAATGCAAAAGGCAGGATAATTCCCGCTCTTTTGAGTTTTTCTCTGCTACATCACTTCACCCTCAGTCATTTACATCCTATCACTTAAATAAATCCCCACTCCTTACACGTCATAGTTTACCTTCGTCTTCAACCTCATACATCCAAGACCTCAACCATTTCATATTCTCTTGCTCACAAAATCTTTATCCTTGAAACCTTACCATTTTCTTCCACAAGCCCTCAACCTTCTCTATTTCATCCTCACATGCACCACACAACTTAACAATGGCTTAAGGCAAGCACTTCAATGGAGACATAGCTAACATGGAAACTTTTCTCATGTACGATGAACTCTCCACCAGCAGCACTATGCTAAAAACTTTTCTCAGTAGTCTATAGCTCCTAGGAAAAGGCTAAGTCAGGAACTGATGACTTATGTCATCATCCTGCTGGAAATTATCTCCTTCCAAGGATGGGAAGGGTTCTTCAACATCACCGACTATGTTTTCACTGGGATAGTGACCACTTTCTACTCTCAATTGCTGCAGGCATCCGAATCTATGTTGACGACCTATATCAAAGGCACTGACATAGAGTTAGGCATCACTAGCCTCTCCAACAGTATCCAAGCACCTGATAAGGGACTCAGATGCTCATCTAAAGAAGATTGGTTTACGACTCTTGGAGTGTTGACTGAGGAGGTTTTAAGATATTTCACGGATTCTCCCAGACACCAAGCTAATACGATAACAATTGCAATGCTGAGCTCTAAGGCTTGGCAAGTCTTCACCCTAATCTAGTTGTCTATACTCCCAAACCTGGGAAACATGCACTTGTTGGTTGGAATGGACTGCATGCTACTCTACTGTCTGTTAACAAAAAGAAAGGTGAATTTTCCCAAACTGATTTTTGACTATGTGCTGAATACCATCTCCCTAGAGAAAAGGACAACTGCTACTATTCCTTATGGATTCCTGTTAACCAGAATCTTTGAGCACTTGAACTACTCATTGACAAATGAGTGGTATGTGTACATGGAAGGTATCGAGTACTCTTTTAACTCTTTTAAGACTCTAAGGAAACCTACTGGTGCTGTTATAACAGGTGTCAGGAGATAGTACCTAAGAATAAGAGATGCTATTCTTGGAAAGGCTACTGTGGATACTACGGAAAAGGAAAGAAAGAGAAGAATCATTGAAATAGAAAGTAGCTCAGAGGATCTAAAGAATCTGAGGAAATGTTAGACTTTTCCCGGTTTTGATATGGCTTGACAGTGACCTATGGAGGTGGAAGACATCACAAGCCAAGACAAGATTTAGACAAGGATAAAGCAAAATCATCTATTTTATATGAACCTTCAGGTGTTGACATGCAAGAATCCTCCTCTTGATCTGAGTCTTCAGATTCTGAGTTGGAGTCCTCAAAACATGAAGAGACAAGTGAAGTCCCTGAGACTGAGTTAACCTTTACTACCCACTCGATTCCTACTCCTATCAATAAACCTTTTATCCCAGCTCCTACTATCCTTGAACCATTTCCTACTCAGGATGTTGATCCTTCAACAAGCTGACCTTAACCTATAGCACAGCCCAGCTACTCTGGAGTTCATATATTGCTGTGGAATCAGAGCCTCATGGCTGACCAGTTGAACCAATTAGAACTTCAGTCGTGGAGGCATGAAGCCCTGTTGTTGGAGATCCTTTGAGAAGTTAGGGGGCGAGGCTATTGATCGTAATTCCTGGTTTTTAGGTCACCTCCTTTTTGCTTATGTCAAAAAGGGGAGAAGAAAAGAAAAGAAAATCTTATGCTAAGGGACTTTGGAGGAGCATCATGTTGAGGAGGAGCTCTTAGATGTTATGTTATTTCAGTATTTGCATGATTTTTTTTTTTGTATTTCTTTGAACATTTAGTGTTTACCATTTATAGCTTTGATACTTTAGCTTTAATACATACATTTGCTATGTTTTTAGCTCTTTGGCTCTTAGCTCTATTTCTACACTGTGTTTTTGCTCTGATAATGTTTTCCTTTACATGGCACATATATACATTTTCTGTCTACTCTGATATATATATATATATATATATATATATATATATGCACGTATATATCTTGCTTAGCTAATTAGATATACTAGTGTGATGTATGCATTATAAATCTTAGTGTTCGCTCATGTTTGCTCGTTTTAATAGCATGCTCTAATACTTAGCTACATCAGTTTTCTATCTATGCTCTGATACTTAACTACATTAGTATTCTATCTGTATGATTAGCTTTGATACATATTATATTATATGCTCTGATATACATATATTCTTTTGTGCTTTGTTATGAATGCCAAAATTATGTTAATTGCATGAAGACATATATGCGATGTTGCAGTTTTTTTAAAAACATTTTTTTAATATATGTGCTCTGTCACACAAAAAATGAACTTTCTTCATTTTATATCATAAGCTCTGAATATCTTGCTTTGATACAATTAGGATCAGTCTCCACTGAGATTCAAAAACCTCTCACTAGCTCTGATACAATTGTGATTAGTTTCTCTTGAACTTCAGAAACCTCTGGTGTGTGCAAAGCTTGTATGTTATATGTTTTCATGCACAAAATTTTGTATTGGGTTTCAAAAATTTGTTTGGAAGAAGTCATGTTGAGTACGAATTTAAATTAAAGATTAGATATCACAAGCATTATTTGCTTTATTCAAACTCGTTTATTTTCAAAAAGGTCATTATGTCTAAAAATCAAAGTTGTGTTTAATCAAAAAGCTTGAAAGTTCATATCTTTTTCCAAATTGGCTCTGATACCTCTCACAATGCTCTGGTACCTCTCATAAATCATTCTGAGTAACTTTAGAAACCTTGTGAATGTTTTAAACAACTATGATTTAAGTCTCTTAAGGCTGTGAAACGTTTTTAACTGTATATATATCACACCTTGAGAAAAAGGCTCTCTGAAAATCATATCATATGATGATTTGGAAGAATGTTGGTTACAATGCTACATATCTTACTAGATTTCTTTCAAAATCTCTTTAAAAGATTTTCTTCAAATTGGTTTTTCATTATAAAAAAAGAGGAGATTGTTAGCTTTAGAACCCTTCAGAAAGTGTTAATAAAAAATATTTTGAGTGATAACACAACCAATTTAGAGTAAATATTTTCAAGAAGGACTTATGTCTTCCTTGAGTTTCTTGAAGTACTAAACAGGTCCTTACGTTAGCATAACGTGGGTTTTGAAAAGTAAATATTTTCACTTTGTATGTGCAAACATGTTTAATCTTGTTTAATGAGATTGGAACTCAATGAAAGTAAAAAATATATCATGATATGAACATTACATGCTTCACGGATTGAAGAAAATCATCAGGCACAAGGAACCAAGGCTCAAATTTTCAGAAAGTAGCACACGGCTTCAGAAAGTACGTTTTATATGAAGATTTCAAATCAACTCTAAAGCAGGTGTATTCTACAACCTTCAATAATCTTAATCACAATCATATGATCATCTATAAGCTCTAACTGAAGACTGCAGGATGAAATATATATCAAGGAATTGATACTATACTTCAGAAAGTTCACTTCACAGTGAAACAATGCGCTTTGCAAGAAAAGAAGGGAAAATTTGAAATTCAAATTTAAAGTCAATTCCAGTCACAAACTGACATAACATCTCTTTTGCCAACTTGGTCAACTACTCTAACTTCTAAAAGGAAAAGTTTCAAAAACCTCTTTCACAGAATGACTTTTACAAAAGCTCTGACAGCACCAAGTTGCTCCTCTAGACTGCTTTTTCAAGACAAAAATATATGATCAACATGTGTCATTTGGACAACTGATCAAGGGTAATGGTTATAAATGAAGACCATCTATAAATAGAGATATTGTGCTTATAAGAAGAAGAGACTTTTGGTACAAAAATAATGAAACGCTGAAAGTTTTCCTCCTCATTTTTTCTGTAAAGTTTCATTACATCTTGTAATCAGTTTCCTTATTTGTAAAAATCTTCTTTCTACGTTCTTAATAGATCATATGTTCCTCCTAGGAAAAATCGTCGAAAAGAAGCCATTCAAGTTTTTCAGGTTTGTTATTGTATATATTAAGAAAACTTTAGTATTAGTTGATTTGAGTAATAAACCCAAGCACAAACCTTTGTATCATCAATCCAGTAATGACTGTCATGAGGTACTTTGAAAGGCTAAGTAAAGACTATTTGTAATGTGACTATAGGGGTGATCTACAAGTCACGAGGTCAACTTGAAGAGGCTAGTTAAAGATTACTTAGTTTGTGACAGCAGAGTACACTTGCTATTCACAGTTTAGCTTGGAGCGGCTGGTTAAAGACTACTTAGTTTGTGACAACAGAGTGAACTTGTTGTTCACAATTTAGCTTGGAAAGGCTAATTAAAGACTACTCAGTTTGTGATAGTAGAGGTTGTTATTGGTCTTAAATAAGAGCTTAGGAAAACTACTGCAAAGACTATCCAACTTTCTCAGTTTGAGAAAGGTTTTAGTGGAACTCAACAGTTGTTGAGAACTGGATGTAGACAGGTTGGCTAAACTAGTATAAAATTATATATGCAGTATCTTTTTCTCCCTTAACTCCTTTATACACACTTTATAATATCTGTTGTAGTTCAGAGAGTAACATTTTGAAGTATTTAACACTATTTCTGCTACACTACAAGTTAAATACTTGATAGGATTCTGTTTGAGTTTTTAGTTTCAAAGAAGGAAGAAAATCCAAAACACGATTCAACCTGTAACACCCTAATATTTAACCAAACATGCCTAGGACGCATTTAAATTAATTATTAGTCATTACTCTTTTGTTCCAGAATTTTAACTCAAACTTTTGAAAAATACCTTAGTGAAAATATGGATAATTTTTTTAAATAAATACAAAACGTAGGCCGCGCATGCTAAGTAACTAATGCCGTTCACCTTACCTATAAATAAGAAAAAAAACAAGTCATAGATACATACAACATCACAATATATATATAAACCATGGAATGACATAAACAATATTAACACATCAGAATTATATCATAATAGTGACGTCCTCTAAACATAGAGGGCATTAGTGCACATCCGTCAAAAGACTAAAGCACAAGTAGATAAAAAGGGTATGATCACCCTAAAGCCAATATCCAAGGGAAACTATCTCCATACTCCCATTGCGACATTCTTGATCCTTTTTGTAGCACAACTCCCTCGTCTGCGTCTTAGAGAAATCCATGAGCTATGCCATCATCCTCATCTAGAGACAACACGGAAGAAAGAAAAAGGGATGAGAAACTTATACAAGATTCTCAATAGGGTTTCCCTATTCTAATGCAAGTGTCATCATAATCGTCTCTAAGAATCTCAGGTTTTATTATGAAAATGTGAACATATATAAGGTTCATATTATTAAGTTCCAAATACCATTAGCCGAGGCTGTATCTTTTAGTATGAATCTTAATGTCATGAATGAAATAGATATTTCATGTATGCATGGTAATGCCTCCAGTAAATAAGTAACATATGCAAATAACATAAGCATACTCTTAACATGAATTTGTAACACACAAAACCAAAACACAACATCATATAAGTGAATACACCAAATATACCTCTTTACTTTCTTAGGTGACTGAGTATGAATGGATGATATAACAAAATTGATTTAGTCATATACCATTTAGCTTGCATGAAAAAGGCAAGAGAACCTGTGATAATTTACTTTCTCATAGTGGAACTCTCAAGTTCCTTCCTTAATGACCATCCTTTTATGTCAACATCTCAAACCAACCATCTCACCTTCCCTGGCGATTTTGTATTTAGCACCAAAACTCCATCTCACCGATCGCCTAGGATTGAGCTCAACCTAACTAGCCGTTACTAAATTTAGTATGGGGTAATAGAGGAGGAAAATACATTACTTTCTTGCCTTAGCTTAACTTTCTCATCAAAAGCATGCAACTTCTTTGGATCACCTCTCATAACCTTTAATTCGGGGAGTCTAGAGGATCACTTCCATATGTTTTATGTTACATTAACCTTATTGGATCACCTCTCATAACCTTTAATTCGGGGAGTCTAGAGGATCATTTTCATGTGTCTTATGTCATCTTTAATCTTAGCACATTATTTAGAGATGCAAGCATGAACATATAATCATAACTCATCATTCAATACTTTATGCTCATAAAACTTCATGAACTTATGCATCCCAATAAATCAGACAAAACCGTAACATGCCATAAATCAAATCACATAAACATGCATCATATTTGATTGTATATATCCATAAGCCATATAAATTTCAGCACATGAACATGGCCTTCACAAGATATCAATCACATTCATCTCATCAAATTATCAATATTTACACTTAAACCCCAAAGGGGTCAAATTGTAATTTCTCAAAGATTATGGGTCAAAACGTAAATACCCTTTTTTAACACATTTTCACAAACTAAAGATCTTTAATATTAACCAATACTTTCAAGAGACATATAAGTATTAAAAACCATTTAAACTCATCACAAAAACCTTTTAAGGCCATAGACCAAATTTTAACACATTTTAGAGGTCGAAGTGCAAAATCACTTGTTTTTAATATTTAACAACAACCGAAAATTTCTAAAACTTTATCTAAACTTTATAAATGGTATTTTGGACTTATGGACACATTCAACATCATTAGTAGCTCTAAATAAAATCATTTGGCTGAAATAACATAGTTGATAGTTCAAAACACAACTTTTCGTATTTTGCAAAATGGCCTAATCTAACACTTGTAATTATCCTTTTATGCATCTATGATACCAAAAACAACTTTTACATTAAATATAAGTAATTATTAAGTGTATGAACAATGTGAACAGCCTTGAACAACCCTTGAACAGAATCAAAAAATTAGTTTTCTTAAAACTTCATAAAATCACAATTTTAATCCTTTCTATTTACTAGACTTTCCTAAAATGCTAAGGACAATTTTTATGACAATTATTAGCGATCCTCAAGTGTGTGAACAGCAATAAACAATAGTGAACAGTGATTAATAGGGCCGAACAGTAATCAGAAAAATTAGCATTCTAAAAGCTTCATAAAAACACAATTTTGATTCTTTTTAGTTACTAGTTTTTCCTAAAACACTAAAAACAATTTTTACAACAACTATTAGTGATTTAAACTCATTTAAACATTCTTAATCAGTAACCATTCTAGTTTTAAAAGATTATATCAAAATTCTAAAACTTTAGCATTTAAAATCATGAGAAAAACCATATCCTTAATCTTTTACAATTTCTAAGTCTTTCAAAATTTCTTTGTACAACTTTAAAGACAAGATCTTACGTAAAAATAAAATATATCAAGCTTTAAATCAGAATTATATAAGGGCCAAAAATAAATAGATGAGAAGTGTCCATGATCAAAATTGTCATTTAAGATAAAAGAAGTAAATCTTGAACTTTAGGATTTAAATGATGACTAGAATCATAAACTTGTCTTGTAACCTTATTATTGTCATTATAAGGTGATAACTTGGAAATATAAATATGAAATGCAAGGCTTGAAATATAAATATAAAGATGCAAATTCATTCTTAGATCTTTATGATTTAGGTGATAACTTGAAATGTAAATATGAATATGCAAGTTCATATTATTATCTTCAAGAATTAAAGTGATAACTTGAAATATAAATATGATTATGCAAAGCTTGAAATATAAATATAAAGATGCAAATTCATTCTTAGATCTTTATGATTTAGGTGATAACTTGAAATGTAAATATGGATATGCAAGTTCATATTATTATCTTCAAGAATTAAAGTGATAACTTGAAATATAAATATGATTATGCAAAGCTTGAAATATAAATGTGATGTGCAAGAACTTGAAACATAAATATGGATGCTAGTTCATTTTTATATCTTGTTAAGCTTAAAACTCAAAACTTAGTAATTCTTTCATTAATCTTTTGATATCAAGAATTAAACCTTGGGCTTTAGAGGTCATTTGAATGATGGATTCACAACCACCACCATGATTCCTCTTCATCAAGCCATGGCCATTATCAAATCATAAAAATTGAAAATATAAAGGAAGAACAAAAGAAAGAACATGAAATAAAATCCCTACCAAGTTGTTTCTTGTTAACAAAAGATAATAGTTGATCTTCTATGAGATATCAAAGACAAAATCTGATCTTAGTAATGATATATATTCGGTCAAGTGAAGATGAAATGGTGGGAGGATTTTTGTTGTGTTCTTGTGTTTAAATATGGAAAGTTTAGGTGCTTAGGGGTTGGTTTATGGTATGTATGTGTTTGTTTGAGTTTGGGAACTTGGATGAATATCAAGAATGGAGTCTCTTAGAGGTGGAGAAGGAAGAAGAAGAGAGCTTTGAGTTTAGAGAGAATATAAAGGATTTTTGGCCAAAATAGTGAACAAGACTACACCAAAAATTCAAGTAACAAGTATAGGTGTTTGTGTATGCATTTGGCTTGAAAGAAACACATATTTATAGGACATTTGAGGTGCTGAAACCGTGGCCTCATGGCTATAATTCAAGTCAGAATTTTGTTCCCAAAAAAAAATTGCAAGATAACTCAAAGAACACATGGTATGGTTATGATGTTCTTTCAGTGCACAATTCTTTGAAATAAAATAAAATGGAACCATTATGGCGGCATGGTGACCATGGCTGATCAAGGGGATAATGGGGAACATTTTTGATTCTTTGATAAGTGGTAGGACATGTAGGATAGCTTATTTTATTATGTGGTAGATTTAGGAATTGGTAATTTTGTGAAAATGGTAAAACTAGGTGTGTAAGATAACTCAAGACTAGGTAAAAGGATAATCTTATACTAGTAATGGAGTTAATCTCAATTGAGTTAAAAATCAATTAGTAACTTAAGTTTTAGCCTCAAGGTAAAGAAAGTAAATACATTAGAATTTCCTTGATCTTAGCATTATCGGTTTTATGAGCTCTTTGTAATTAAGAAAGGAAGTTAAATTTTCCTAAACAATTCTTTGGCTCTAATTACCTCTAGTAATTATTTTTAACCTTAAGTAATTATTTTTAACCCAAGGTTAATGAATGAAAACAATTTAAATTGAAATAAAGCCTAATATTGTCTTAATTACTTAAGTAAACTCATTAAGTATTAACTAGGGGTAAAATGGTCACTTCACATAAAAACTTTTCTGGAATTACTTGAACATCAAAATCATACTTATAATAAACATTTTTGAACCTTTGAATGAAAACCGAATTCAAAGATTATATTATTTCATATAAAATTACTGCAGGGGTAAATCAGTAATTTTACGTATGGTAAAATTTGAGAATTGTGATTTTTATCTCTAAGGCACATATAATCCCCATCAAGCATAAAACAAAGCCCTCAAAGATAATTTAGATTAGTTATCCTTGATTTCTAGGTAAAAATAACCTCAGGGGTATTTTGGTCATTTTGCACATATATAAAAATCGAGGCTTGCGACTTTCGTACGAATCGCTATTCAAGTTTCCCATAATGTCTCTCTAATGTTATATTCCTTTATTGAGGATTATTCGGCCTCGAATTACGTGCAAAATTACCTAGGGGCATTTTGGTAATTTTTACATAGTAGTAAAAATTAGAGCATTACATTTCTCCTCTCCTTAAAAAGAATTTTGCCCTCGAAATTTGTTATATGTACATGGTTATACTAGTCGGATAGGGATGACGATCAAAATGGAAGAAATGGAAGCAATTATGAAAAATAAGCAATATAAGGATTTGCTAACAATCCAAGCACTCTGGAAGAAAGTGACTCGGCTAGGTACATGTGACTGTGCTATATAGAAATCAAGGGTCATAACTTACACAAGGTAGAAATTCAAAGGGTAGGACAACTCATCTTTATTCATTTTGAAAAGGGATAACAAACGTAGCTAGGTTTACGAGTTCAAAAACTGGGTACGTTTGCTCCTATAGGGATATCAAAGCCAAACATTCACAAGGAAACTAAAATATAGGCAAATGCAAGAAGGTCACCAAGGATTAAACGAACATGAATCAAGGAGTTGCGAAGATTCCACACAATCAAAAATTATAAGGAATATGTGGAACTAAAAATTAAGAAGCATAACCAACATTCTATCATTTATTGCACGTTTACCTCAAGTGTTAAAGTGGAAGGTATCTTTAGCATTGTTCATGAATTGTCGTCCTTCGCGTTGGGGTCCAAAAATGGCACTCAATCATGTGGACTTCACATTGCAATCTCGAATCATGTGGCCAGGCTTGCCACACCTAAAACACACTCCTTGGCCAGCAAGACAGGGACGGTTACCATGGTTCTTTCTGCATTTTGGACAGTCGATGGCAAGGTCCTTCTTAAGTGCCTCCTCCATTGTACCATTCGACCCTTCATGGTGAAAATTCCTTTGAGGTCCTTGTGGCCTGATCTGCGGCTTAAACTGTGATTTGAACTGTGGCTTAAACCTCGAGGCTTGTGGTGCTAGCTTCTTCTTATAGTCCTCTGCCTTTGCTAAGTTTAGCTTCTTGTTACCTTCTTCAATAATGCAACATTTATTAACTAGGGTGGAAAAATCTCTAATCTCCAAATGAGCAATGGCGACATTTATCTCTCTGCCTTTAACCCGGACTCATATTTCATGCACTTCCAAAACTCATCGGGGTTACCTTGAAAGATCCTTGAAAATTTGATCAACTCTTTGAATTTTGCGGTGTACTGCGCAATGTTCATATCCCCTTGGGTCAGCTTCATGAACTCTATGTCATTAGCATTCCTCACGGACTCGGGGAAGTACTTCTCATAGAAGTGAGCTTTGAATAATTCCCAATTAATATGGGTGCCAGTCCACCAGAACTCGGCATTCGCTTCCAGCATGTAGGTGGCAAAGGTCACTTTTTGCTCCTCAGTGCATGCAATTACTGAAAAGATCTTTCCCATACTCTTAATCCACTCATCAGCTAGGTTTGGATTTAGAGTTCCTCTAAAAGATGGTGGGTTGGCTCTACGAAATTCTCTGAATTGAGCATGCTCCAAGCCTTCAGTAGCAATGGAACAGCGGCCAAGTTTCGCCTTGACAGTTCATCTGTTCAAACATCCTCTCCATGGCCCTTGCCATGTCCCTTAGAGCTTTAGCTGTCTCATTACCTTGCTGGTTTCTATTTGGAGTCCTATTTTGTCATGATGGTGCCATTGGTCTCTGAGCACACAAAACAACAAATACTGAGGTGATCAGGCTCAATACTTCATGTTATGTGAGCTAGCTACCATGGCACCTACACAAACAGCAGTCATGCATATTTACCCTATAGCTTATTCTATTAATAAAAGCAACTACACATGACATAACTATCGGATTATGCTTGAGAAGCATAGTCAGTCCAATCCTCAGGCTCCATGAAGATCGAATTGCTCTGATACCAAAATGTAACACCTTAATATTTAACCCAACACACCAAGGACGCATTTAAGTTAATTATTAATCATTACTCTTTTATTCCAGAATTTTAACTCAAACTTTTGAAAAATACGCTAGTGAAAATATGGATAATTTTTTTAAAATAAATACAAAACGTGGGTTGCGCATGCTAATTAACTAACGCCGTTCACCTTACATATAAATAAGGAAAAAAACAAGTCACAGATACATACAGCATCACAATATATATATATATATATATATATATATATATAAACCATGGAATGACATAAACAATATTAACACATCAGAATTATATCATAATAGTGACGTCCTCTAAACATAGAGGGCATTAGTGCACATCCGTCAAAAGACTAAAGCACAAGGAGATAAAAAGGGTATGATCACCCTAAAGCCAATATCGAAGGGAAACTATCTCCATACTCCCATTGCGACATTCTTGATCCTTTTTGTAGCATAACTCCCTCGTCTGCGTCTTAGAGAAATCCATGAGCTATGCCATCATCCTTGTCTAGAGACAACACGGAAGAAAGAAAAAGGGATGAGAAACTTATACAAGATTCTCAATAGGGCTTCCCTATTCTAATGCAAGTGTCATCGTAATCGTCTCTAGGAATCTCGGGTTTTATTATGAAAATGTGAACATATATAAGGTTCATATTATTAAGTTCCAAATTGTAACGCCCCGATTTTCTGTCTGAGTGGAAAATGACCAAAATGCCCCTGAGGTCATTTTCGGCCCGGAATTCGAGGATGACCAACCCAGTTGTCCTCGAAGGGCCAACTCAATGTTTGAAGGGGATTGAATGACCCTTGAGTGGTTCCGAAGGCGAAAGTCTCATTTTCTGCAGTTTCGGGTCACAATGACCAAAATACCCCTATAGCGTTTTACGCGGGTAAAGGTGCCGTTTGAGCCCGAAACTTTCCCCAAAGGTTTAAAACAATGTTTTTACATGTTTCAAAGCATCTGTTTGAGTCTCGGTGGTCCCGGGCAGTTTTAGTGCGAAATTACGATTTTGTCCATAGAATAGTGTTTTTGAGCTTAATGATGTAATTAAGCAAACCTAAGCAATATTAGACTCTAATCGAAGATTAATTAATTTCCATAATTAATCTAGAGTCAAAATAAATTATTAAAATTAATTAGAACCTAAGATTGCTTAGATTAGATTTAAATCTCTTTTCTAAAACTCAAGATTTCACTCTTGGAATCTTGAATAATGTTTTCTCTCTCCAATTCCTTAAATCAAGGAATTATGTCTTGAATTGTTTATACACTAAAATGATTTTATAACTCACTAATGATGCAAGAACACTCCTTAAATGTGTCTTGACAACCTTGATTACCCATTTTCTCACCTAAACACTTTCTTACAAATTCCTAATCTTAATCCTAATCAAAGATACACCTAAACACAACTCTAAACCACAATTAAAATGCAAGAAATCCTCCCCCCATGGCTGATGCACATTCGGCCATCTCTCTCTCTTTTACATCACATGTTGATTTGTTTCTCACTCAAAGAACCATGCTTGAGCCATACCTTGAACCATACCTCACCATACTTTGAACCATACCTCACCATGCCTTAAGACCACATTATCTCACCTCATGGAACTCATGGGCTGCCCTTGTGCTGTATGGCCGAAGCTTCTCCCCCCCATTTGCACCTTTCATGTGTTTCATTTCTCTATAAATAGCATGTTTGGGTGAACTTGCATCATTTTGGGTTCATTTGCTAAGTGTAAGTTTTCAAAGAGCACTTCAAAGTTTCCTTTTTCTCTCAAGTTCAAGTTTTCAAGTTCTTCAAGTTCTTCATCCTCTTCTCTCATCCCAACCTTCAAATCACTTGGTAGGGATTTTTCTTTCAAGAGCTTCTTTCATTTAAAGTTCTTAAGTTCATAGTTTTTCTTGAATCCTTTTAGAACTTCTTTTTTTCTTCTTCTCCTTCTTTGTTTCGGCCATGGGCCTTGAGGACAAGGGAATGAGGGCTTGATGATGACAGTTTCATGATGATGTTCATCACTTGAACAATCTCTAAAGCTTGATCTTTGTTCTTGAGTTAAAGATGTTTTAGTTTATCTTCTTGAATCCTTGAAAACCTTTCACTTTGATGATGTCTTAAAATAGTTACATGAACTCAATGATGAGGATTCATGATGTTGGTGTTAATGCATCATCAAGATCATGGTCTCTAGAGTTTCAAATGTTTCTTTTCTTCTCAAAAGTTTCGGTTCCTTTTCCTTTTCTTTCTCCAAGTTTTCGGCCATATTGGCCAATGAGGTTCACAATGGCTTGATGATGAGAGCTTCTAGATGATGACTATGTGTTCATCACAATGAGGCCTCTAGAACTTGAGTTTTAATAAAAATGTCATTTATGTGTACATTTCAAGAAAAGAAACTTTGTACTTTAAAGAACCCTTGAGGTTCACCCTTATCTTTACTTTATCTTGTCATGATAAGTTTAGGTTGAGGTTTTAGTTCCTTCAAAAGTCTTGTATGAGCTCTAATAAGAAATAAAATGGACTAGCATTCATATTTAAATTCAAGCTTATGCATCACATATTTATTTTGAGCTTTGCATTCATATTTAATTTCCAAGCCATCACTAAAAGTTAAAGGATAAAGAATGGATTGCATCTCATATTTACATTCTTGTCTAGCATATTTACTTTTCATCACTAAAGAACATAAAGATTTAAAATGAGAATTGCACCATCACCTAACTAAATCTCAAAGCCTTTCTATTTCGGCCTTAAAGTCGATTGTTGCTGGGTCTAGAGTACTAAAATAAAGAAATGAACTTGCATATTTATATTTCAAAGTTTTTCATATTTATATTTCAAGTCTTGCATATTTAATTCAAGCTTTGCATATTTATGATTCAAGTATTGCATATTTACTTTAAGCCCTCACTTTACTTTGTAATGAAGAATAAAAATGAAGTGCATAGCATGTTTAAATTATGTCATCACTTAAAGACCTTAGAGCTCAAAGACTTGCCCATTCTATGTCAAGTTAAAGTTTAATGTGGGAGCATTCTTTGAATGCATAGCTTTGGTCAAGTAGTGATGATGAACTTGGAATGAGTTTCATCTAGCTACAAGGGCCAACAATCTAAGTTTTAAGATTCTCTTTAAAACCTCATGAAGTTTATGAGATTAAGGCCAACAAGATTTATGAATTTAATACTTTTTTAAGGAGGGATTAAGTGATCACTAACCTAAGGATGTTTTTATCTCTTTTACAAAATAAAATGGTTTGCAAAAGAGTTTTAAAAGTCCTAAAAATGGTTCCAAGAGAAACTAGCAACTTATACGTTTTAGAAATATCAAGTTATGCATCTTTTTGGAGACTTAATGTTTCAGTTCTTCCATGATAAGTTTGCTACTGTATGATGATGTTTTGATGTGTTTGAATGAGTAAAAATTATGTATGATGAGGTAGGAACATTTCTATGCATGATAGGAGAGAAACTAGCTTTTTAGAAAACCGTAAAGTCAAGATTTAGCATAATTTTAATCCATTTACCTTTGGACACTGCCCAAACTGTTTCAATGGGAATATAATCAGATTAGGATTGTTTAATCATGAAAAATTTGGCTACAATTGAAGCAGGATTGAATTTTAGCACCTATAGAGAAACTAGTAACTAGAAAACCGTAAAACCGCAATTCTAGAACTCTTAGAACATTTAATTTTTAGAATCTGTCCAGCAACCTTATAATGAAGAGAAAATGGCTTATAATTAGTTCTTAGACATAGGAATGTCTCATAATTGGTTTAGGACGAACTTATAGCACCTTAGGCGAAGACAGAACCAAGAAAGGGTCTAGAACGTAAGTTCTAGAACCCCGCAATTTTAAGTTTATAATGCTGCCCCTAAGGAATGATGTTGTTCAAATTTAATAGAGAGCATAAATAATAATGAGATCTATTAGAAGAGAACCCTTAGGTGCATAAAAGGTTGATAGAAGATGATAGGTTAATTACATCACAAGTTTAAGGCCCGTAAGGGTCAAAGCATAAGATACCATAGGATCAAGAGCATAATGGATTTTTAATGTTGCTTGTGAACGGATGAGAATGATTATGTGAATGCATGAAAATTATGATGGAGGATGCATGTTTGAATGACTTATGTGGCATAAAGAAGAATTTGGAAGAAATTCGGCATCTTTGGATGATCTTTGCCGAATTTCTGACAAATTCGGGACTCAGAAAGTTTTTGAAAACCTATGAGATTTTTTATGAGGTACAAAGATGAGTTCTCGGATGACACCGGTTCGGCCGAGCACCTCTAGAGAACTCATGTGACATCAGTACCAAGATGAATTCTTGGGTGACACCGGTTCGGCCGAGCACCCCCAAGAAATGCCCCTTAGCCCGTACTGGATAAGTCGGGATTATGTTTATGATTATGTTACGCTTATCAGGATTGATAAGTAAGAACTAATGATGACTAGTTAAGGTATGAGCTCATAACCTATAGATGTGACACGTTCTGGGTGACACTAGTTCGGCCGAGCACCTCTAGAGCGATTGTCTCTTAGGGTGGCCTATGAGGAAGTAAAGTATGATGTTTATGTCACAAAGTTTCCCATTTGAGAATTTAATTGTCACTTTATGCCACTATTATGATGTTCTTAAAGATATGATGATTGTTCTTGCATTAAGTAGAGCCATGCATACATTCTTTAATATGATTGCATCCATGTCATTAAGAATCATGCTAAAATGAACGGACCTTAGCTTATTATGTTTTAGAACCTAAAAATAGATATTTATACATGCTCACTTATTTTGTATACTAAACCCAAGGTTCCTGAGGACGTAGATGATGACACCTAGGTAGTAGGAGGCCCTACTGAGATTCTTTAGCAAGATTCTCACTCCCTCTATCTCTTTCTTTCCATCACGTCTTCAGATGACGACGTTTGTGGTTTTCGTGGACACCTCGACGTGGGAGGTGCACTATGACCCAGATCACGGTTTATACCATTTTGAGGGACAGTGCACGTTGCGAGTCTTCATGTTCGTAGGACAACCCTTCGCTCACCCCGTGCATACCCACCGCTTCTCCCCGACAGCACCCTACGGCAATGATGAGCTGGTTTTTGAGCGCATGGTATGCATAACGAGAGAGTGCTCCGCATGCACACCGCCGCCTCAGCCATGCGTGACTATCCCAACTACGTGCCCCGGACTTACTTCTCGGAGACCGACCCATCGGAGGACTCGCTTACCCATCCGTACAGCGAGAGCTCCGCCCCCACTCCACCACTGATGAGGGAAGGCAGTGAGGATACCGTGACTCAGCCGCTCGCCCAACGACCAGAGATGCAGCCACATCACGGGGGTCACTCTCGATCCCTGTTCTGCCTCTTTATGCCCGAGGAGCTCGCCCAGTTTCCCGGATATGTGTCTCGCTCACGAGATGGACATCAGTAGGAGGTGACGTACGACTGATGGAGTACCTGGGTAGAGCACACACCACTTAGATGAGGATGGACCTCCTTTTGTTTAGAGGTTATCCCTTTAGTTGCACTTGGGTAGGGGAGTTGCTTTTTCATATTCCGTCATACTTTCCTTTGTATTTGCTTATTAGTTGTATCTGTTTATGATGTACTAAACTAAGCCCCACTCTCCATAAGTGGGCCTATCATATAATATTATATAAATATGCAGTTCAGTTCTATTGATGTGCCTTTACTTGCTTATGTTATGCTGCTATGCGATGTTTGCTTAATTTCGTTCGTGCTTTATTATTTATCGTGTCGCATAGCTCTCACTTTGCTTTTACATTTCAAAAAAAAAAATTTACCAGTATTTCCGCTAAGTATTTTAAAATAATAAGGAAGCTATGACGTAATGGACTAATGATTAACCTAATTATGTTCTAGAGTATTGGGTTAAAAATTAGGATGTTACACAAATACCATTAGTCGAGGCCCGTATCTTTGAGTATGAATCTTAATGTCATGAATGCAATAGATATCTCATGTATGCATGGTAATGGTTTGGGCTCAATACGTGTGGCCATGTTGCTGAGATTGTGGGCGCACGTGCATCTCCATACCAAGCAAGCTCAAACCTTGGCAATGTATCGCATAGGCTTAGTTCAAGGTCATAGGTTGCGGTATTAGGCTAGCTTTTTGGGTCGCAGATGAATAAGATCTTGGACCTACTTTAGGCTTATATACCCGGGTCTTACACTACCAGGAAAAATACCTTTAGCGGCGGTTATTTTTACCTTTCGTGGTGGTTCTAACCGCCGCTAAATCCTAGTTGTGGCAGTTTCGAAACCGCCACCAAATCAACTGTTGCCAACCCGTGTAGCAGCGGTCAGCACCAACCGCTAGAATAATTGCTGCAAAATGCCATTTTCCTTTTGTGGCGGTTTTGAACCGCCGCCAAAAGTTTTTTAAAAAATATATTGAAAATACTGCGGTAGTTCAAACCGCTGTAAAAGGTTATGTTTAAAATTATCACTTGAATAATTTAATGGCGGTCTTTAACCGCCGAAAAATTGGAAAAACGAAAATTTGGCTTTGGGATTGCAACGGTTTAAACCGCCGCTAATGGCTAATGTAACATTTCTTCCCCTTTTGAATTCTTTCTCATAAATCTGGTCATTATAGCTCCCTTTCTATTACAAATACTTTCAAACATTTACAAAATTCAAATATAAAGCAAATATTAATATTATAATCATGCATTACTTATAATAGAAAGTATCTCATAATTGATGATATATCATAATGTGTTATATGTCTCAAACATTTAAACTTCTTAGAAAATCATAAAATAAAACAACAAGTACTTATAATCATGAAACATCATAGAAAGTGAAGTTTCATAATTCTAAGATTGATGAACAAAGACAATCAATAATATGCTAATTGTTGGATGGTCCCTTATTTGCTGGGTCATGGCTAGCAGAAGAGGAGGGTCATCTTGTTGACCCTGGTGATTCCAAGTCTTCAGCCTGAAGAAGAAGATTGATTATTTGTTGATGGCGAACCATCATCTCTACATGCTGAATTGATTTGAGCCTCATACAAACCACAATTTCCAACAAAGCTGCAACAAGGCATTTTTGTGCACATAATGAAAAGTATGTTCAATTTACTAGAGGTAGATTGTTATGTTAGAACAGTCTAATAAAAATATAAACAACTAAGGCATAATTATTGAAGATATTTATGTTATAAGTTAGACATAATTACAACGAGGCATTTTCGCATAAGATTCTCGATTTCCTTTTGGAGGTTGTTTCGAGTTCCGAGTTAATGTCATTACCTACTTTACGTGGCTCGAGAATTTTCAATCACTTCTTTGCTCCGTATTGCATTGAACATCACTTTGTTTCTTGAGTGCATAATGTAACACCCTAAAAATTATTTAAAAATTAATTTGAGCTTTATTAGTCATAATTTCAAAAATCTGACAGTTTTAGCAATGATAAGGACGACCCAATGGATTTGCAAAAAAATAAATAAATAGTAATTTGCAGGTCCCACAGGCCCATCGAGACAGCCAAAACCCCATATCTGAGACTGCTTGAAACTGAGAAAATATAGGGTTAAAGTTAGAAATGAAGATTTTATATCTAAAATTAATTTTCAGGCAATATCTTATTACCCGTGTACAATGTTTTATATATTCAGTAAAATTTTAGTGTGCAATTTCTAACACCGAAAAATAGTTTAATCACGATAAATAGATAATGTATATCCATTTGATACAAGTGGAAGGCTAAGATTTAATCTTGAAATTCAAGATTAAATCCTAGTCATCCATTTTACTTTCTTTCTTTAAGAATTGTGTATTTATATTATATAATATCTAAACTATAATTACAAGATAAATATAAGACCAAGCTTCTTCAATACTCCACAAAACTTTGTCATTCTCGGCCAAGTACAGCCACCTCCATTTTTGTGTCTCAAGAGCTCAAGAAACTTGATTCAATTCCTCAAAACCTTAGCCTAAACTTGCTAAAACTTCAAACTTTCTTCACCAAACTTATTCTTCTCATCATAACCTACAAATCTAACCAATTGAAATCTCAATTCCTCATTAATCCTCACCTTGATACCTCATACATCACTGATTAAGGAAGGGTTTGGTGGTGATTTGGTGGCCTTGAAGTGAGCAAGATCACTCTTGGAACATCCTTGAAGCCAAGATTCTTAAAGCTACCAAAGTAGGCCATTTAAACCTCTTTTACTTCAACTCTATTTTTTGTAATTTTATTACTGATTTCATTGAATATTTTTAGTGAATTGGTTGACAATATATTGATAGTGATGTGTTAATTTTGGTGGAGTAGTTTGATGTTGTGAAAAATTATTTTTTGTGGAAAGAGAATTTGAACCATGCTGCAGGATTTTTGATTTCTATATGGATAGCCATTGATCACGAATTTTATGAGTAAATTGTGGGTATTTTCATGAGTTATAAAAATTATATGTTGAAGCTAACATCTAAGGCAACTCTAAGAATTTTCGTGGATCATGATAAAGACTCTAACTTCCTGAAAAAAAAAATCATGAACGAGACTATATATGTGCTACCTGAATTTCTGAAATTGAAGCTGTGAATTTGTCTAATTTTGTTACCATAGCAAATGATTGAATTATCCTTTGAAATTTTTACAAGGTGTTGATACCATCTCGAAGTATAACCATGATTTTTTTTTTCTGAATTTATTCCCATTTTCTAGGGTTAAAAATTATGAGATTATAGTTCTGAGCTAAGTATAAGTGGTCTTTGACCACTAAATTTGTTGAATTTTGTTTCTATACATAGAGAACTTTTTTTACTCCAAAATTTTCAAATAACCTTGGGGACATATTGAAGTGTCCTTGAGAATTTTTATAGCCTTGGATTTGATGGTTTGAAATGCAGAATAGTTTATGTTATTGATATGTGAAATCCACCATTGTACTAAAAATGAATTGATGCTTTAAATTGATAAAATAATGACATTGGATTCAAATATGACATATATGAATGCATGCTATTGACTTCAGGAAATGGTTTGAGGCATGATTGGAATGATATAATGAATGAATGCGTATATGTGCCTTATGCATGCATTTGGAAAAGAAAAGTGAATGATATGTATATGAGAATAGAGAATGTATAAATTCTGACTCGTGCATGTTTTGACATATATGAAAAACAAAAACAAGACTTAAGCTGAATGAGGGGAAGGAAAAAAGAGGAACTTCCTTAGAGATATTATAGGGGAAGGTAAAAAGAGGAACTTCCCCAAGATATTATGAGTCGGTAGACGTATCGGCTAGGAATAGATCTGTGTGTGATTCAGAAAAGGAAAAAAATGAAGTCCGATGATCATGTATAGGAATGAGCTCACTCTTGATAAGTAGTCTATTTCCCTTGTGTCGTGTGATCACTATAAATGCCACTTGATATAAACCTATCTATTGTGGAGTTATCCACGGCAGATACCCGTTGGTAATAAACTAAGTCTTTCCTATGTCGATGAAAAGAGAAAAATGCACCGAGTTGAGTTCTATGGACACAAGTGAAACCAGGTCACTTTGAGATAAGTTCACTACATTTGGCATATGCATACTCATATCATATTTAATTGCTTAATTAGGATTATTAACTATATGATATACATGCACTAAGTGATTGATTGTTAAAAGTTACCCACTTCGGAAGAATGGTTTTTGAACTTTAAAATGAACCTTTGACAAATGTTGTTTGATCACAGTTTCTTAATAAACCGAAGTGGCTGGAGCGATGATGATGATATTATAATTGTGTAATTGGGGAGTTTCCCTACTGAGAATTGTATAATTCTCACCCCTATATGTTTTTGTGTTCCTGTGTTGCCTCCAAGTTGATCCAGAGAACGATGCAGCTGCTACGTGAAAGAACTCGAGATTTCAGTAGTTTAGCAGTTGATGTCTTTACTTTACTGTACTTTGCTGGAGTTATATGTATATAAATGTTATAGAGAATGTATATGTATTAAAGCTCTTAGAAGAGCTTCCTTTTGTACTTAGCTATATATTCAATAAATGTTGTGTTTCTTTGTTATATATTTTAATAGAATTACGCTTAGTTATTACACGTATTAATCGAGCTTGCTATAGATATTTAAGAAAGGTCCGCTAATCTATAAGCAACAACTCTCGAGTTCGATATCATGGCTTAAGACTAATGTTGTACTTGGAAGGATGTTACATTATGGTATCAGAGCAATTCATCCTTGTAGGACCTTGAGGAATGGACTGATTGTGCTTTCAAAGTGTAGATACGTCATGCCTTGAATCTTATCTATATGATAGGGTCTAGGGTTTAGATGTGCATGACAGTTTAGTGGCGTTGTAATTGGTTGCTATCATACTTAGCATAGTATTGAGCCTGATCAACTCAATATCTTTGTTTGGTGTATTTAGAAACTAATGGCAGACCATAGACATACTAGGAATGGGAGGAAGTTACACATGACACATGTCCTAGAGTGCAGGTCTCGAAGTGTTGTAGTGAATGTCATTGAGGGGAAATTATGAAAATGCCCCTACTATAAGGTTGAACAGTCACTCGTACCCTTCTTCACAATCGTTTCATATTCACGCTTCTTCTCCTCCTTTTCTTATTATGTTATTCACTATTCTTGTTTCTCTTTCCTCTTACTCTTTTGCTTCATGGTTTTCTCTTTTGCAACATCAAGTACACCACATAGCTTCAGTATTAAGCAGTTTATATTCATTTCCATTTCAGGTATTTTCCTCTTCCTTTTCATCTTCTCTTCGTTGCATGTTGTGTTAGTTTGTTGTGGTGGTGATGTTGCTAGGCTTTTCTTGTTTTCTTCCCCCACAGCCACAATGGTTCTACAGCCCGATGGTGGGGCTTATTGGTGATTCTAGTAGCACTACCGTGGCTTGCTCCCATAGGAATTGGTTCAATTCTGTCCTAGTGTCGTCATGAAAAGGGGTTTCTAGCCATCCTTAGGCCTATTTTCCTTTCCTCCTAGCATTTGTTGCTATATCCATTATCGTAGGTAGTGATCTAGGGTGGAGGAAGCCACTATAGGGCACTTCCCCTTTTCTTTGTCCTCCTTTTAAGTTTTCTTCCAAACTTAGATGTGTAGTGGTTTCCTCATTGTAGGTAATACATGGGAAAGCACGAGCAGACAAAGATTCCCAAGGTGCTTCGCCCTCTGAGAAATGCAACCAGTGACTACCTGCGTCATTTCTCCAAGGAGGTTCTAGGGATCCCTTCACTTATTGGCGATGACTATCTTGCTGCTTTTTAAAAGGAGAAATAGGTATGCACAAATTCAGAGGACAAACATTGGTATTCTTTGGAAGTGGTTGGTTTGACAAAAGGGTTTGTAGTCATCCTGGGAGGATATTTTCAATATATGTGGATATATGATATATTATTCACAAAATTGGGCATCTACCTTCCATTCTCTGAGTTTCAAATGACCACTCATCAGGAGGTTAACGTTGGTCCTTCTCAACTTCATCCCAATAGCTGGGCCATGATTCGCGGGTTCAAGATAATCTGCGATTTTCGCATAGTACCTACCTATCCCTGGGTCTTTTTGTATCTCTTAATTTCTATGAAGCCTTTTAGTGATTCTTGGATTTTCTTCTGGGGTCACATTAACAAGAGAGTTTTTGAGGCGTATAAGGAATCTCTCCATCACTTCAAGAAATTTCGGTTCATTTGTTTTAAATTTTAAAAAAAATGATTATAAAAACTAAATTTTATATATATATGAAAAAGTTAAAAACTGATTTTTTTGAAATTTTAATTATTTTTTAAAAATTATTCAAATATAATAAATCTGATTTTTTTAGATAAAAAAGTGATTATAAACCAAAATAATCACGAACAAACGCACCTAATAACTCCCGAGTTCCCTTACTTCTGGATGATAACTCCCGAGTCTCCTTAAATATCCGAGACTTTGCTCAATCCCATCGGGTGCACTATTGTTAAATTTCTTGTCAAGTCTTGGAAATCCAATCCTTTAGCCTGACAAAGATTTTTCATTCCACCCTAAGGCTGTTCGAGCCTATCTTGGGTCGTTTCCCAACTTGTACTATGCTATATCTTAAAATTTTGCTACACATTTTTTTATACACTTTGTTTTTATTTTTCAGGTGCATGGCTTCAAACATTGGCTTGAAGGCTTTGTGGGCCATGATTTTAAAGAAAAATGCTAAAGAGATGCTTGCTATATCTAAGAGCTAGAGTTCTGCCACCTTGGGTTCCTCAACTCCTTCTTCCGGTGATTCCGAGTAGCTTGAGTTGAAGAAGAGTAAGCTAGAAGGTGCTGCCTCCTCCCCCGAGAAGGAGAGAAGTCCTTTAGGCCGGGGTTCCACTTTTTCCCTAGACGTCGAGGTCATTGGCTTCGACACCGAGGCTGAGAAGGACACCTTGGTGAAAAAAAAAAAGGGTTAGAGACCTCTCGTGTATGTTCTTCGACGATTTCCCTTTCCTTGAGTTTATCAACGAGCATATCTTCATGGAGGGCACCTGTCATTAGCTATCGGGCTCGATCCTCCAGAACCAACTATAGTGGGGCTAGCATTCTTCTTTGAATTGTGGCACTTCTTTGCCACAGCGAAGATATTGCCTTTGAGCTTGAAACTGCTGAGAAGGAGAGAGATGGTCTCTAATCTGAGTTCAAAACCAAAAAGAGGAACATGGAGAATATTAACGAGTCCATGAATGAGTATGTAAATGAAAACAGGGACCTCCATTCTTGTGTTGTGACGGCTGAGAAGGATTTGGACAAGCTGAAGTTTAAGGTGGTCGCGCTAGAGAACAAAAAGGATTCTCTTACCTCTTCTGTTGCCTCTCTCAGTCAGAACAAGGAAGAGCTCACTCGAGAGGTTACCGAGCTAAAGGTTGATGTGGCCAAAACCTTAGCCGATTAGGAGAAAAGCTCTCGTGAGATTTTTAACAATACTCTTGCTCAAGTGATAGTCTTATGCCCGCACATGGATCTTTCCGAGGTGGGGCTCTTTGGTGTTGTTGAGGATGGCAAGATTGTTGACATGTCAAAGTAGTTGTTTTGGTCCTGCATGACCATGTTATATTCTGTAAAAACTATATTTTGTTCTTTTGTTCTAACCTTACCAAGTCGTATGTTTGTACTTAATATGCATATTCAATATTTTGTTTCATAGTTGCTTGACTGTTTTCTGATCTACTTTATCCTCTGTGAGCCCATGTGTATTTTTCTTCGCACTTGAACACTTTGTGAATATATTCAGTTGTGATCTCAGATACTCTGTACCAAGCTTAACCTAATGCATTAATTTTCCTCTAAGGTCTAAAATGAGCAAGTTTAAATTATCTATGAGCTAATTACCTCCGATCTTGAATAACTTTTACCTAGTTTAACAAGTTTATTCTAATGGATTAATTTTTCTCTTTGGCTTAAAATGAGCGAGTTTAAATTGTCTATGAGGTGATGACTTTTGATTGTGAATAATTTATATCTGATTTAAAGAGTTTAACCTAACAGTTTAATTTTTCTCTTAGGTTTAAAATGAGTGAGTTTAAATTACCCACAAAGTTACAACCTCCAATTTTAAATAATTAGTACCCGATTTAATGAGCTTAACCTAACAGATTAATTTTGAATAATTTGCATCATTCTTTCAATTTATTCTTACACTATTTATTTAATTAACAAAATATGAAACTACATACTCCAACATTCTTTCTATATTCTTTCTTAACTCATTATAATATATATGGAATGACTCAAATGAAATGAATGGTTTATTAAGAAAGTGAGAAGGTCAAATTTAGGCTATATAATTATGTATAGATGGTCAAAATTAAAAGTTAATTAATAATAATTAATGATCACATGATAGTTTGAAAAGGTCAGATAATTTTATATTTTAATCTTAATAATTTATGTAATATTCAATAATTAAGATTTATTATTCTCTCTCACACAATAAATCACCATCTCACCTCAACATTGTGTTGTTCAATTGAAAATTTCAAATGTTGATGAGCTATAACCGATTGGTTTCTTTACTAAAAATTATTTTAAAAGGACAGCAAAATTAAGAGTTTGGGAAAAAATTGAATTGTAATACGTAAAACAGCTTCATTATTGTACTTTTATTTACTATGGCCATCAATTAAGAAAGCAACTTATCCGCTCATATAGACTTAAAGCAATACTCAAGGACAATGCCTAAAATGAAAAAGATTACAACGAACAAACTTAAAAGAAAATTATCGATACAGACTTACATCTCATGCCATGTAGATATTACAGAGACTAACTTGATTCTAATAGGGTGAACAAGATGATCAGGTGAAGTAAAATTGATATGCCTCCACAGTCCATAGGCCACAGCCCACAGCCCACAAATGTATATATGTGCTTATAATATATATTTGTAAATCCAACTTATGTCATTAACTAAAACAGCGAAAGCATTGTGAAAACTGCTGATAATGCAACAATGAGCGCAAAAGAGGCGATGCGTTGTGAGGCCGATCGCGAAGCTGCAGAAGTAGTAGCAGGAGAAGAAGTGGAAGCCGATGATGATGAGGATGATGGTGTTGATGATGATGATGATGATGATGATGATGGCGATGATGTAGGGGAAGAAGGTCCATTCCCATTCACTGTTGTAATCTTTAACTTCATTCCTTGACTGCAGTGGCCTAAGGTACCACAGGTGAAATACCTCGTACCTGGCTTGTCCAATTTCACCACATCGTTGCCACTGCTCATTGTCTTCACTGGACTACTGATATCACAGCTCTTATAGTCACTCTCACTACCCAGCTCAACCACACTGTGCAAAGAAGAGTACTTGAAAACTGCAAAGCAATAAAACAGAACATAGCATAATATTGATCACACATTGATTTTATCAAATCAGTTTTTGAAGAAAAAATATATGGCTCGTAGAAAAGGAAATGTATTTGGTGTCTCTTGCAAAAGTAGTTTATGAAAGAGCTTAAAACTAATTATGGGTAAGAAACATACCAAGTTTATCCCCAACCTTAAATGTTTGGCCTGAAATCCAGGAGTTGAAGTCTGTGGATTGATCCCAGCCTTGTCTTCCGCCAACAACATGTTGTGCAGCCAAGGCCTCCTTTGTGATCAAGGTAGCAACCAGTACCAAGAAAATTGTGTTCTTGCGCCCCATTCTTCTTCTTGTTTCTTCTTTCTGCTTATTACTCCTTTGGCTACTTGGTTGTGTTTGAAAATTGTTATAATTCATTCCTATTTATATGCAAGATCAGAAAACACCCTATGGCCCAGTGTTTACTTACAATAGGTTGCTTCGTTATATTATTGTATGTTGGAAACAATATTTAAATTTTGAGGTGTTATTCTGTGACTTGTTAATGGATATACAAGAAGGGTTAAATCTAATTGGCTCAACATAGCTTAGCCATCTCTTTGATTACAGGCCAAAATGATGTGGTGAAGTATCCTCCATTTTCAGTAAGTGGATTGGCCGCAAAGCATTCAGTGGTGGGTAAAGGTTCATAAAACTTGGCGTTCAAACAAAGTCATCATGAGTCACAATTTCAGGGATAGCTAGCCTGGATGCTCAAATTTTAATTCAGATGGCAGATAACAGCCAGAAAATAAATAAATGGTTGATATGGTTAGTATTGATATTATCTAATCTATTAGCAGAAAAAGCCTGTTAATTAGATGATTTTAACTAGGCATCGTCAATACATTTTATTCAGGAAATTTCGTTACCCTTTTTCGTTTGTTCTGATACTGTTTCCAAAAATATCTGTGGTCTACCAATATTTTTTTGTAAACTCATTAGTGTGTGTACTTGGGCTAATGTTGGAACTTCCACCGGCAAAGAGTCCTTCCTTTCGAAAGGACTTGGATCACATAGCCGGAGGCTCCCAAATAGCTACTATACATCTCCCAATGTTTTAAATTGTGGCTCCAGTCGTCATTACAATTATTGCATTTGCGAAAAAAGCAGCAATCATAACGCATATTATTGCAAAGCTAGTTGAAATTTTTGCGTGTCTACAAATTGAAAAGGAACTCATTGCGGTCCATTGTAGGTCCTGTTGTTGTTCTGATACAATTGTGTTACAGTTACATTGCAGTCAATTTATATAAAAAATGCATTACACCACAACTTCAGTTCAATGTGATTATACTGTGGACTGCAACTGTAATATTGCAGCCACATCATATGATGCAGTCCACAATTCAAAACATTGAAATCTGCTATTATTACACTAGCCATTATGACATTAATACATGACTCACCTTAGCCACCATGATATTAGTATATGGCTCACACTAGCCATTGTGACACTTGTCAGTTCATTAGCCACACTTGAGGATAGGTTCATGTGCGTTACGTTGAAATTCCAAGTTTCTTTTTTTATGCCTTTTTCCATGGCATCTTATGCTTTCATATAAGGCATGGGAATCATGCATAAATTATCCTATGAAGATAGTCTCAATTGTGATGAGGTTCACTAGGGGATTCTCACACATAGTTGAAGGTCAATACCTTCGCTGCAGTTGTTTGAGATGACCAATGGAAGGCTGACATGTGTGTTTAGCACACACATTCTCCATCCCTCCTCCCTCCCTCACCTCCGCCACCACTCCCCTACCCCTACCAAGTGCTGCATCAACGATTATGGTTCCTTGCAACAATAAGATCTCGACCCTCAAAGTGACCACAGCTCCGATTACCTCGTAACACGGGGTCACACAACTGCTGGCTGGAAGAAGATCGATGGCGATGTGAGTGGTTGATGATGTAGTGGATTTGAGCATAAGTGAAGGAGAAACCATGGATTTAGTTCGAGGGGAGGTCGCGGTTCCATGGTGGTGGTGGCCGTTCACATGTGAGGTAACGACACTGGCAGACGTTGTTAGGGGATCATGATGGTGTTTGTGACTGGGGTGAAGCGGCTCATCCCTCACCACTGTGACCATCATCGTTGAGGATCAACCACCAGTTAACCACCATCGTCACCCATTAGAACCCTTAGAAGAATGAGGGGAAGAGAGGTTGGTAATGGTGATGTTAGAGGAGGGAGGAGATGGGTGTGGTAGAAGCAGAGGGAAATAAGGGTGGAAAGAGAGATGGAGATGGAGAGGAAGTAGAGATTATTTTGTATTTAACCACATAATTTCGTTTAACCATATTAATAAAATGTGGTTAAATGTGGCACCAATTTTTAAAAAATTTGGTTTCCCTGAACTCTAGCCTGTGAACAGTTTTTTTCTATTCAGTTACCCACATTTTTGAAATGTGGTTAAATGAGAACTGCAGGGAAGACATTGACTAATAACTATAGGGTAGTGGGCACTAAGGTTCACTATATGAATTATTGGTTATTTATTTTACTGGTAGATTTTATGTAGCTTGTGTTGCCCCTACCTCGGTGTATTTCATTTCCATTTCTCACCCTGGTAAGCAGATTATTTCTAAAGGCTTCAACTTGGAACATGTGAATTTCTAGTAAGGACTCTAACATGTTAGCCATTGATTTGGTGAATTTGAACAATTAACTCTTTTTTATAGAAAGGATAAAGTTCATCTTAGGAAAAAGCCTTCAAGCTTGAAAAAGTCTCGTATTGCCTTCCATGGCTCTGTGTCCACATAAGTTTGGATTGTAGATTTTGAAAATGTGGACAAAGTATAGAATATGAATATTGAGAGACACCAGTGATACCAAATATTTACTTCCCAAAAAGTTTTTCCCATGAGAATAGTAAATATGTGTAAGTTGTAGGTAGAAAAGCGCACGAGAAGGGAGGGTTAAATCGTGTTTCGCTTTTTGTTTCCTTCTTAGCTTCTAAAAAACTTGATCAAAATACTATCAAACTATGATCTTGAAATGCAGCGGAAATAGTGTTAGTTACTTCAGAATGCTACTTTCTGAACTAAAGCGAATAAGATAAAATGCTTAAAAGATGGTTATTCAAAAAACACAGTTTGATATGTATAAGAACAATGAATGTAAAAGAGTTAAGGGAGAAGAAGATAATGCACAGATGTTTTTATACTGGTTCGACCAACCTATTAGTTCTCAACAATTGTTGAGTTTGGATAGTCTTTGTAGTAGCCTTCCCAAGTTTTCACCTGTGACCAGTAGCAACCTCTATTGTCACAAACTGAGTAGTCTTTAACCAGCCTCTTCAAGTAAAATCGTGAACAGCAAGTACACTCTACTGTCATAAACCGAGTAGCCTTTAACTAGACTCTCCAAGCTGAACCTGAGTAGTCTTTGATCAGCTCTCCAAGCTAAATCATGACCAATAGCTTACTCTATTGTCGTGTTACGAGTAGTATTTACTTAGCCTCTCCAAGCTATCCCACATTGATCACTACTAGATCGAGGATACAAATATTTGTGTTTGAGTTTGCCACTTAAACCAACCTACATTCAAGTTTTCATAAGATGTTCAATAATAGACCTAGGAAAAATTTGAATGACTTCTTTCTAAGATTCTTCCTAAGAAGAACATATAATCTACTAAGAATGTAAAAAGAGTATTTTTATAAACAACAACTGATCACAAGATGTAAAAATTTACAGAAAAGATAAGGAGAAAAAATTTCAGTGTTTCAGTACTTGTGTAGCAAAAGTAACTTTTCTTGCAAGCATAGCATCTCTATTTATAGATGTCTTCATTTATGACCATTGCCCTTGATCGATTATCCAAGTGACACATGTTGATCATCCGTTTGTGTCTTGCAAAATCAATCTAGAGGAGTAGCTAGGTGCTATCAGAGCTTTTATATAAAAGAGGTTTCTGATGCCATCTTCAGAAACTATTTTTTATTTTTTGAACAATGTTTCTAAACATTTCCTTTTAGAAGCTAGAGTGGCTGACTAAGTTGGCAGAAAAGATGTTACGTCAGTCAATGATTGTGATTAACTTTAAATTTGAATTTCAAATTTTCCCTCCTTTTCTTGCAAAGCACATTGTTTCACTGTGAAGTGAATTTTCTGAAGTGTAGTATCGTTTCCTTGATATATTTGACCTTCAAATCTTTAGTCAAAGCCTGCAGATGATGATATGTTTACGATTAAGATGATTGAAGGTTGTAGAAAACTTTGGCTTTAGAGATGGATTGAAATCTTTATTTCAAGCATACTTTCTGAAGTCATTGTTAGCTCTAGAACCCTATTAATATGTGCTAATCTGTTTTGAATGACAATAAAGTCAATTTAAATAAAATGCTTTGAAGAAGGACTAATATTTTTCTTGAGTTTCTTATAAGTATATAACAATTTTCTATCATTTAGTAAGAGCAAGGCTTACTCAAATGAGAATATATTTCACTATGCATATGTAAACATGTTTATCTCATGTTATGAGATTTGAACTAAAATGGAAGTGAAATTATATTTTTATTCAAGCAATTGATAGCTAACAATTAGAAGAAGATTTCAACGTTATAAGAAATCAAGTCCTGAGACTGCAGAAAGTAGCACTGGACATCAGAAAATATGTTTACATGAAGATATCAAGCAACCTCTGAAGACCATATGTTACACTATCTTCAATCAACACAATCACAAATCAATCATCATCAAAATGCTTGGATTAAAGATTAGAAAGTGAAGATATCATCAAAGATCTGATAATGCACGTTAGCAAGCATATGTTACTGTGGAGCAATGAGCATTAGTGGAAATGGAGGAAAATTTGAATTTGAACTTTGAAATTCAAAGAGTCATATCCCAATGTCAAAATCATCTCCCTTGCCTTTGAAGGCTACTATTCCAAGTCTTAGAAGAAAGAGTTCAGAAACCATGATTCAAAAAGTAAGAGTAATTTCTAAAGGACATCAAGAATCTCTATTCCACAGTGGCTTCTGTAAACTAATCTGACAGACATACAGGCTACTTTTCTAGACTATCTTTCCAAGACACAAATGGATGATCAGCACATGTCCCTAGAAGAACAAATCATAGGCAATGGTCACATAGAACACCTTCTATATATAGAGATGTTGTGCTCCATTATAAACGAGAGAGACTTTGCGCAAAAAGAAAAATTCTAGAAAGATCTTTCCTCATCTCCAGTAAGGTTCATATTAGTATGTAATCAGATTCCTTACTTGTAAAAATCTTCCTTCTACGTTATTAATTAGATTTATGCTCTTCCTAGGGAAAAAGTGATAGAAGGAAGTCATTCAAGTTTTCCTAGGAACTTTTCATGCATATATTAAGGAAACTTGACTGTAGGTTAGTTTGAGTAGCAACACAAACACTAAACATTTGTATCCTCGATCGGTAGTAATTGCTATGAGATAATTTGGAGAGGCTACTGTAAAACTACTTGCAATGCAACAGTGAGGTATTCTTGCTGATATAGTTTAGCTTGGAGAGGCTAGTCAAAGACTACTTGCAACTTGGAGAGGCTGAGGTAAGACTACTTTCAATATGACAGTAGAGGTTATTACTGGTCACGAGTTTCAGCTTGGAGAGGCTGGTGTAGAACTACTCGGTTCAGTTTGGAGAGGCTGGTGAAGAACTACTCAATCTGTGGCAATAGGTGATTTATAAAGATCACAAATGAGAGCTTGAGAAGGCTAATATAAAGACTATCCATTTATTCTTTCTTAGGTTGAGAAAGATGTTTTTAGTTGAACCTTAACAATTATTGAGTACTGGATGTAGGCAGTTTGACTGAACCAGTATAAAATTTTTTGTTTCATCTTTCTCTTTCTGATTTTCTTTATTTTTCTCTGTTGCACTTTATTATTCAATCATACACTGAAATTATGTTCTTGGCATTTTGTTATTTATTTTATGATGTACGCTTATTAACAGGGTTTTAGAGATCTACTTTCTGAAACTACTAGTTATATTTCCGCTGCACTACAAGTTTTACACTTGATAGTATTTGTTTTCAAGTGTTTCAGAAAATGGAAAAAGAAGCAATGCACGATTCAACCTCCTTTTTCGTGCACATTTCTAGCTAGAGTCGTGTGTTACTTTCTAAATATCTGAGCCCTGGTTTCTTATACACAATGATTTTCTTCAATTTGTGAAGCATGTAAATGTTCATTTCACTATATAGTTTTTACTTCCATTTAATTCCCATCTCTTTAAATGAGATAAATCATGTGTGCATATGTAAAGTGAAATTATTTTCGCTTTAGGAATTGTGTTACGCTGACGAAAAGACTTGTTTATAGCTTCAAGAAACTCAAGGTAAATATTACTCATTCTTCAAAATATTTTCTCTAAATTGGTTGTATTATTATTCAAAATATTTTGCATCAACACTTTCTGAAGGGTTCTGGAACTAACAATTTCCCCTTTTATGATGACAAACTAATTTGAAGAAAATCTTTTGAAGGAAAAAAAAAACCAATAATCTTCCCCTGTATTAGCTAGGTATTCAAACCCATAACCTTTCTCTGATACCACTTATCAGATCAAGGGCTTACCATTAAGCCAAAAGTTATAGCTGTTAGCAAGGGGCATAATCTTATTTTCTTAAAGTTTCTCATAAGTTTATCTAACTTAAGGGATAGTACCCATTATAGGCACAATGGATCGGGGTATTAATCCCATTGAATCCTAAAGGTGATGCTAATTAAATCAACCCAATATGACACTAAGGGGGCGTTTGGTTTGTGTCCCAGGACACAAATACAGGGACAGACTGTCCCTGTATCATGTTTGGTGGCAGAGACGGGATACGGCGATGGAAAAATTTTCTGTCCTAGAGACAGAAATTTTCTATATTTCTGTCCCTCCAAAAAGTGGGGACAGTGAAGATAGGACACGAAGACAGAAATTTAACCTCTTAGGTAGCACTCTCCGATGGTGGTCTGGCCACCGGTCAATGCTGGCGGCCACCGGTAAATGCTGGCAGCCACCGGTCAATGGTGGTCAATGCCTGGTCAACTCCTGGTCAATGGTGGTCAATGCCAATCAAATGTCTGCATTGTTCCCGTCAAGCAAACATGATATAAGGACAATATTTTTTATATCTCCATCTCTACTGTCCCTGTATTTTTGTCTCTGTCTCTGTATTTGTGTCCCGGGACACAAACCAAATGCTACCTCAAAACTTTATTAATAGAAAGCCTTCCCATTATAATACATTATAATTGAGACTCGAAGAATTCAATTACAGAATTATACACTAAGTCCTCCGCATTGGACGCCATAATGAAATCAACATGACCATACTCCTTGATGAACTGAACTTTAAGCTTATTTACATCATGGGACTTCAACTTGCCCAGTAACTTTCGAACATCAATAACATCGGAAAGCGCATCTGCGCCCCCATAGCTCATGAAGATAGAGAGGTCACGGGGAATGTTGGAAAAGTCATAGATCGGAGGGAATAATTGTCCATAATGCATAATATTCAAGTTTGGTCTCACATAGTTGAATTTTGCCACAAACCCATACCTGACAGCTGCATACAATTATAGCAGATGAGTCCCTATTCACTAGTCATAAAAGCAACTGAATAAAGTACAACATTAATGAGTGAATTATCTATATGGGAAAAATCTTACTCTGAGCCAAGTGTACCATGTTTTTAGTTGATGTTGGTTGAGGTTCATTGGCATAAAATACACGAACAGCTGAAGAATTGAGGCAGCAATTTGGACCTGAATAGAAGAACAATTCAGCCATGCATAACATAACAACAAAATTTTGAAAAGTTTATTTGAGGTTTAATTAATCCGTCAGTCCTTGTAGTTTCACTGAATTTTGAATTAGATCCATATATTTTAAAAATTTTTAATTAGGTCTTTATACTGAAAATAAATATTTAATTAGGTTACTAACTCCATCATCTCTTACAAAAATGTTAAAATTACAAAAATATTAAAATTAACAGAATATTCCTAAAATATTCTTTTTTTATAATTTTACATTAAAAAAAACCCACCCTTTCTCTTTCCCTCCTATTCCCCTTCTCTACCACCATTATTAACCCCAACATCATGACCATTATCCTCTTCTTTAAGCCACCCATCAAAGTCTCAAACTAAACCTCCCATGGCAAACCCATACTAGCTCCATCACCCACATTAGACTTCCTATCCACATCCAAATTCAACACACCAAGCCCATCACTATACTTTTCAACCCACTTTCATCATCTTCCACCTTCAAAACCACCAATTCAACCAAGCAACACGTTTATCCTCCACTACTATCCTTCAGCAACATTTCTACTCATGATCACAACCTATCACAATTCCATCAACCAAAAACCAAAGCCACAAGCCGAAAATCATCAAAAACCAGAGAAGAAAAAATCAAAATCACGATCACCATCAAGCTCAGCCGTCCTCTGCCGCACAGCCCCGCTGCCATGAGCCCTCTACCACAATGCTAGCCTCAAAAATCCACCTCACCCTTTCCTTTTCCTCTTCCTCCCTCTGCCCCACCACCACCATGACACACCAAAAAGGAGGTATAAACCAAAGAGATGAGACGGTAGTGCTTCGCGGTGGCTGCTACTATGCTTCATGGAGGTTGGCTGCTACTGTGCTTCGTGGAGGTTGGCTGCTGCTATCATGTAGGATCCTGCATTGCCAGGAGCTGTGAGTGGCTCCCACTCGTTGCAAGATACAGTGACATGGTAGTCATGGTCTTCCGTCGAGGACCACACGTCCTCTTCCCAGAACTCCGATGGGATTGCGGCGGCAGAGGAGCTGTGGTGGCACTGGCTTGGTTTTGGATGATGATGATGGTGGGGTTGATGGTGGTGGTAGGGAAGGGGATGGGAGGGAAAGGGATGGGGGTAGGTTTTTCCCTTTTTTAATGTAAAATTATAGAAAAAAATATTTTAAGAATATTTTGTTAATTTTAACGTTTTTGTAATTGATGATAGAGTCAGGGACCACATTTATTTTCAATTAAGGATCCTATTGAAAATTCAGTGAAATCATATGGACCACTGGATTAATTAAACTTTTATTTTATTGTTTCCATCGCAGATGAAATTAAATTGTTGATAAGCCATAAAGTTTCGCAGAAAGTTCTTCAACCTGTAAATGCTGTGAACAAGTCCGAACAGTCTTGCTGCTTTAGATTGGCGCAGAGAGACTCGATAAACGCAACAACTTGAATCCTAGTCAAAAGGAAGTGTTGAAAGTTTATTAATTATACGAAATGTTGAAAACTTATTAAATTATGTATATATTGTAGAATGCTAATGAATTTGAAAATATGAGGTGGCAGCTTCTAATGATCTATTGCAAGTTTTATGTTCTTACCCTTTGGGATCAAATTCTGGGAAACCAATTCGTTTAACTGCCTGTTTCAAAAAAAAAAGGGAAAAAAAAAATCCCTCAATTAGTAACCTCTAGCTGCTATATATGGTTTCAGAAAACACAAGTTAGTGTTATTAATTGGTTAGTTCATGTGCCTCTCCAACAAAGGCCCTGGCAGCAGCTTGTGAAATAAGGGTTGTCATGTGGCTCAAATAGGCAATGGGGCTCAACAAGGCTGCCGATTTCAGCTGGTTCATCAATTTCCCTTCCGCGAGGGATGCTAGAGCGACCAAAGTCCCCTACCAAACATGGCAATTGAAGTTTATTGCAAATGTACCACGAGTACTACTAAAGTTTATGTGACTATAATTTATTCCAAGTAACTCAAATTCTTAACAAAAAGCTTTGTGATGAATTACCAAAGAATGGCCCACGTAATGACTCGTTTGTCCTGTTTGGTTAAAGACATGATCAAATAGTGCGGGTAGATCATAAGTAACCATTTCATCCCAGGACCAATCCCAATAGGCCTGCCACATTTACATGGAAATTTTTTAAATAATCGTGACGTTATTAAAGGGGGAAAAACCTAAAAAAATAAATAAAAATGAGATGAATAAATTACCGGATGAGATGGCTTGAGGGAGGTATGTCGGCTATATCTGGTTCCTCTGGAATTGGCAATCCACACGTCGAAGCCTTTTTCAGCCAGAATCATGGGCAGGTTCTGCTCTGGAGGGTTAGTAAGCCATGTCATTCCATCCTGCACAGCCAGGTCTACCATAGTCAGCAAATACTCCGAAGCCATTAGAACAAAGATACTCTTTGTAAATGTTAGAAAAAAATGGCCTTTAATAGGGATAAGTGTGCCCTTTAATAATAGGTCATGTTTTTTAACTTTAGGCCACACTTTTCGTATTGTAGTTTATTTAGATATTGTCTTTGATCTTTGGCTGCAAAGGTTATGATATAGTCAAAAAGTGGCTTTTGATGAAAAAAAATGGTATTTAGTTAAATAAGCCACATTTTTCACTATATTTATAACCAAGTTTTTCAAGAGTTATCTATATTATACACTTTAAACCATACTTAAAAGCATTGTTTATATTATGCAGCTAACCCCACACTTCTAAGAATAGTCTACTGTGTAAAGCTAAGGCTACGCCTGGATGGCATTAGATCCATGACGAAATTGTTAGATATTTCAGTATACGTAAAAAAGGAGAAAATCATATATATTTTTGAAATAATAAAAAATATTTTACTTCATTCACTTAATATTTGTAACGCGTACAAATTCAATTACGTGAGCTCTCAATTTAATAACTATTCCTTTTATTTATATTGAGTAGGGTCAAACTTTATTCAGTCAAGCGGTATTATGTCAGTTTTATCATGAATTTTGTTAAGATTTAGATCGAAATTTTTATTAAAAATAAAATAATTTTTCATTTAAATAAGTTTAATTTTAATGTATTATCAATGTTAAAGAGTTTTAAATTATCATCCAATTTTATATTTTTTATTTTAAGGCTTTTTAAATAATTAGTGGATGAATCAAATAATGTTACTACCGTAACAATACATATATAATTGAATGTTTATTCAAAATATTTTTAAATTGACAGTGATAAAAATTAAATATTTCCAATAATATGAAATTAAATTTAACAAATAAATTTAACAATAATTTAAAATAATAATAAACCTATTTAACGTTTTTGTAAGGAGAGAATACGCTCAATATAAACGTTACTTTTGAAGATAAAAAATATTAAATCTTTTCAATTAGTGTCTAAAAATCTTCTTAGTTCAAACACCAGATGCCAAGCTCAGAAGCTTAATTAGGCTAACATAAAGTGTTGAATGCTAAACTTACACGCTATAAACTATATACATAAACTATATACATGACTGCTGATTACACACCTCTTAAAAATGAAAGTTGGTTTTATATATATATATATATATATGAAGATATATAACGGATTTCTAATGATTTTCACTCGTCATTTTCAAGAATATAATCATGTACCCGTATAAAGTCAGGCACACAACCAACTTACAGTTATGATAAATTTATTAAATGTAGAGTGATGCGTCTATTTAGTACATAAGCGTGTGAATAGCATGATTATTCCTCTAGAATCATAACGTCGAAAAAGTTATTTTCATACACTGACTGAAACGACTAGGATATTTCTGCGTGGTGGAACGGTGGATTTTTTTTCTTCTTTCCAATGTAACAGGTCACGACAGTTATCTATATGCTACCATACGTTATTCTCCCAGGAAATGAAAATTAATAGAGCTGTTTTTCAAAATTCCTGAGAAAAAAAAGAAGAAGAAGGAAATGAAGGCTTATTGAAACTGGAGGATTTGGTATATTGGTCATTACCACCAATACTCCGTGCTGTATTATAACTGGCTGCTTCCTAGCACCGCTGCCACTAACATTAGATCGACCTTCTGGGATCCTTTGCACGCCAAGAATGAAGCCATCTTTGGTTGTGACCTGAAAAAATATTGCATGGAACATTTTGAGTACGTAACCATAAGTTATTCTTCGATTCTTAATTAAATGATTGCGAATTGTGTATGTTTGTTGCAAGCTTGTAATTTAAATGAAACTCTTACTTCATGTTCCTCGCATTTGTAGCCATGAACAGTGATCGAAGAGGCGCACAAACCATCCCGGCGGGGAGGGACAGCGTTTTTTACACCAAAAGAGCCACGGCTTGAAGAACGGGCTTGATGGGGCACAACTGTTAAGACTATGAGAAAAATGGTCAAAACAGAGTAAGCCGCGAATGACAAGCCCATGGCAGGCTCAGCGGTACTCTTTTGGTTTGTTTTATGAGTATCGAAGGTGTCCGACGAAAAAAAGGAGTATGCAAGGGATTTTGGGGGAGGATTCCCATTGTATAGGAGGTGGAAGTTGAAGTGGGAAAAAAAATGACAAAAAAAAAAAAAGAGAGATAAAAGTGGGGCTCATATCCTTAATTATTTTTGCTTAATGTTAGTAAGAAAAGATTGGTCTTTTTATGGGAACGTGCTAATGAGCGGTCTATCTCTTTTTAGTACTTACAGCCATTTTTTGTTTCTTTTTTTTTTTTCCCCTTATAACAAGGATCACCAATTTTTTTTGGTCTAATCCAGAGATAAAAGTTTCTTATCTGATTCAAAGATAAAAAATGTAAGCCCTTAAGCTTAAAATGGTAAATTTCTTTTTTTTTTTTGTTTTATTTTATCCACATTTTGGGGGCCAACTATTATTCGGTATTTTCAGATTTTCCTTTTGTAGTTATCTGCAACCAAAATGGTAATCGATGTGTTTGAACTTTAACTCAACGGAAACGTTCAACGTATAGATGCCCTCTGTAGTCTTGATATTACCAGCTGTGGTGCCGAGTATCAAGAATAGAGTCGAGAGAACGTATACAGGTCGGAATTGGGTGGAATCGGATAAGAAAGCTTTTTTAATTAAGTAATGATGCATCTATATCTCACACCTTTTGAATTAATCAATTTCGACTCAAATTTTGTGCGAACTAAATTTAGCTTTTTTCTAAGCAAAGTTTTGAGATATTTTTTCTAAGCATCTTTTTCTTAAATTAGCAATAAAAAAAGAGATAAAATTCTCATGACCTCTCTTAAATTTTATGTCGAATAAATTAATCTTTATGAAAAAAGTTAAATAAATCGATCCCTCTGGAAAATAATACCAAAGAAAGTACATACAATTTAAAAATATTGGATAAATTAGTCTATCTGTACAGGCCTAATTTGACTATTATCATGATTCTTGAGCAACTAATTTATCCCTTTTTTTTGGAGGAATCAGTTTGTCTGATGTGTTAAATTGGTAAGAACTTTTATTTTGTATTTTTTTTCTTCATAAGGACCAAAATTTTCAGCACAGAATTCAAGAAGGATTAGTTTTGGGGGTTTTGTCCAAAATATTATCGTGTGTATGGGTGAGTGTTTAATTAAACACCCAAATTTAGATTTGCAGCACCAAAGTTGATCTTAGATTATGTAAAATGCATTAATTGAAGTGTAAGATTTTATAATTGTTGTAAAATAGTAATGATAGAGAGAATATTACTAATAGTTTCAAAGGTACTATATGATGAATATTCAAATGGCTATTTATAGTTAAATGATGAGAGGTATAATATCACATCAAATCAAATCACATTCTATCTAATCTAATCAAATCTTAATTAAATCAGTTACAGATATGGATATTCGTATTTGAATAATATTTCATATAACACTTCTCCTTGAATGTCCATTAAGGATATGGCTTAATAAAATCTTACTAAAGAAAAACTAGTGAGCAAAAATCTAAGTGAAGGAAAAAGAGTCAAATATCCTCATGGTGGAAACATAGAGCTGCAACATTAAAAACTTTATCAAGGAAAATCACACAGGGATAAAAACTTTGATCAAAGGAAAAAGAGTATGGCATTTAAATTTTCCCTATTTTTGAAGTATCACTTAAAATCTCATAATCAGTATATTTTAATTTTGTGCACCGGTTTTATAAATAAGAAATAGGTACTAACTCGATTCCTTGAACAAATTGGATATCAATTCATCTCTTTAGCTGAGCTATCTATGTCACGTTGTCCTCATGTAAAGTTGTGGAAGTTTATTCTCTAAGATAATCCACATGATAATTTGTACATGTTGATCCATTGCCCTTAGCAATAAACATTCATGAGCTTTCTGTATTGCACAAATTTCTCCATGACTTGAAGAAGTAGTGGATATAGTCTATCTTGTATATGTCTAGGATATGACCATGTCTCCATAAGTAAAAGACACGTGTTTGATATCTGCCTTTATGAAAATCTGATAAATATCCTCTATGCCAATACACTTACAGAAAATATATTTGATTTATCCATTTAAAACTTCATAAGAGTTTTCTTTGTGTAAATAAATTAATCAACGAACATTCTGTTTGCTAAATGCCAAACCTACAGGCTGAGACAAGACTTTATGCTTTTAAGATCTTTTATTTCAAACTATTTTTTTAGATCTTTTACTGCTATGGGAACTTCTTTAGGAGTTTGACTATTCAATTTAGACATCAACTATCATGAACATAGTTGTAAACTTCTCCATAAACATAATATAAAATAGCATAACGAATCAAATCAAAAACATGATACCTAATAACATGATAGATCAAAACTAAAACACGTATAATATGTATTCAAGAATATAGAAATTAAGAACATGTTATGGATATATCATCAATCCATAACTTCACTTTTCCCATATAGATACTCATTGGTATCCCATGTGGTTCACACCTTTTAGGCATTCAGGCTACAAGTCCAAAGACTTCATATTTTACAAGTAAGTCAACTTTGTTAGCTCTAGAACCTGTCAGAAAGCTTCAAGATAATATATTTCGAATGACAATAAAACTTATTTAAGGAAAATATTTTGAAAAATGACTAATCTCTATCTTGAGTTTCTTAAAGTAGCAAACAAGTTCTTTCGTTAGCATAACATAGCTCCATTAGCAAGAATATTTCACTTTACATGTGTAAAAACGATTATCTCGTATTAAGAGATAGGAACTAAATAAAAGTGATAATTATATAAAAAATCGAGCACATACATGCCAAATGGATTGAAGAAAAACAACCAATACAAGAAACCAAGACTCGGGACTTCAGAAAGTACACTTGGATTGAAGATATCAATGAAACTCTGAAGCCAATGTGTTCTATAAACTTCAATTATTATGATCGCAATTTTTTTTATCATCAACAAGAAGGAACTGATATTGCATATCAAAAAGCTTACTTAATAGTGAAACAATGCGCTCTACAAGAAAAAGAGGGAAATTTGAAATTCAAATTGAAAGTCAAACCTAGTGACAAATAAGTATGTCATATTTTCTATCAACTTGGTCAAGTACCCCAGCTTTTAGAGGGAAGAGTTAAGAAACCATGATCAGAAAGTAAAAGTAGTTTATGAAGAGATATTAGAAACCTCAATTTTACAATGACTTTTACAACAACTCTGACAGATAGACATGCTACTATTATAGATTGCATTTTCAAGACACAAACAGATGATCAACATGTGTCACTTAGAAAACTGATCAAGGGCAATGGTCACAAGTTAAGACTGTATATAAATAGAGATGATGTGCTTTCAAATAGGCATGATAGAACGTTACATAAAGTGCTAAAACTTTGTGAAAATCTCTCTTTATCTTCTTGTAAAGTTCATTGTTTGTAAAAGCTTTCTTTCTACGTTCCTTCATAGCTTATACGTTTTTTCAAGGAAGAATAGCTAGAAAGGAGTCATTCAAGTTATCCCAGGTCATTCATTATACATTCTAAGGAAACTTGAGTATAGGTCAGTTTGAATTGCAAAACCAAACACAAACCTCTTGTAACCTCGATCTAGTAGTGATCGGTGTGACTACTTGCAATGTGACAATAAGGATGTTTTACTGGTCACGATTTAGCTTAGAGAGGCTGGTTAAAGACTACTCGGTTTAGCTTAGAGAGGCTGGTCAAAGATTACTCTAATCAACTTGAAGAGGCTGATGAATGACTACTTAGTTTGTGATAGTAAAGATTATCTTCTATTCACTATTCAACTTGAACACGCTGGTGAATAACTACTTGATTTATGATAGTAGGGGTTGTCTACTAGTCATAGGTTAGAGTTTGGGAAGACTATTGTAAAGACAATTTGTTAGCTCCAGAACCCTTGCACCCATGTGTTTTGAATGACAATAAAATCAATTCAAAGAAAATACTTTAAAGAATGACTAATGTCTTTATTGGGTTTCTTGTAAGTTTACAATAGCTATCTATCGTTTAGTAAGAGCAAGACTTACTCAAATGGTATATATATTTCACTATGCATATGCAAACATGTTACCAAATTTGCTCTATTAAAGAGGTGAAATTATATTCTTATCTAAGTCATCGATAGCTAAGAATCAGAGGAAGACAGCAACACTACAAGAAACTAAGGAAAGAGATTTTAAAAAGTAGCATGAGACATCAGAAAGTACTCTCAAGATGAAGATATTGGAATATGTCCATATGCAACATGTTAAAAATCTTCAATCATCACAATCACAAGAAATCATCATCAAGAATATTTGATTGAAGATTTGAAAGCAAAATAACTCTTTAAGGGCTCATCACATATGTCAGAATGCTCACCTGTGAGTGGAGCAAAGAATGCTACAGGAAAAGAAGAGAAATTTGAAATTTGAATTTCAAATTATCAAGTCAAATCCAGTTTTAAACTGTACTCATCTCCTCTGTCTTTTTGATCAACAACCATAGATTTATGAAGGAGAAGTTCAGAAAACTTGCTCAGAAAGTAGAAAAGTAGTTTCTGATAGGAGATCAAAAAGCTCACATTTACAATGGCATCTATAACTGATGTGACAGTTTTGTCAGCTTCTCTTCTAGTTACTTCTTTCAAGACACAACTGATGATCAACACGTGTCACTTGAAAAACTAATCTATGGCAACGGTCACAAAGAAAGACCATTGTATAAAGAGATGCTAAGCTTGAAAAACGAGAGAGATTTTGAAGATTCAAGAAATAAAACTCTGCAAAAACCTATTCCCACTTCCTAAAATATTCAATCTTTATCATGAAATCAGTTTTATTCTTGAAGTGTAAAGAAAATCTTCCTTCTATATTCTTAGTTAGATTTGTATTCTTCTTATGTAACAAGTTGAAGAAGGAAGTCATTCAAGTTTTCCCAGGATCCTTTTAAAATGTATCATCTTTAAGGAAACTTGAGTATAGGTTAGTCTGAGTGGCAATCCAAACACTTAACCTTTGTATCCTTGATCCGTTAGTGATCAGAGTAAGACATAGCTTGGAGAGGCTAAGGTAAAACTACTTGCAATGTGATAGTAAGATTTTTCTTGCTTACCATGGTTTAGCATGGAGAGGCTAGTCAAAGACTACTTGGTGTTTGGAAAGGCTAGGGAAAGACTACTTGTAGCTTGGAGAGGTCGGGAACAGACTACTTACAACATACTGAAGGAGTTGCCTGTCAGTCATGGTTGGGCTGGGAGAGGCTAGTGTCAAAACTACTCACTTAAGCTTGGAGAGGCCAGTGTTAAGACTACTTGCAGCTTGGAGAGGCTAGGCAAAGATTGCTAACAATGTGCTAAAGGAATTGCCTGTCACTCATGGTTTGGCTTGGAGAGGCCAAAATCAAGACTACTCACGTTAGCTTAGAGAGACTAGTACAAAACTACTTAAAATCCTTGGTTACAGGTGATTTCTGAAATCCTTGGATGATAGTTTGGAAAGGCTAATGAAAAGACTAACCATCCTTACTTTCTCAGGTTGAGAAAGTCATTGTTACAGTGGAACCTTAACAATTTTTAAGTACTGGATGTAGGTATCTTGGCCAAACTAGTATAAAATCCTCTATGTCCTTTCTCTCTTACTCTGATCTTTTTTGTTTTCCTTTATTGTTTTATCTTTGTCATGCACCTTTTATGCTATCTCTTTTAATTCTAAGCATTTTGTTTAATAAGGTTCAGAAAGTAACTTTCTAAAGCCACTAACTTTGTTTCTGTAATGCCTCGATTTTCTGTCTGAGTGGAAAATGACCGAAATGCCCCTGAGGTCATTTTCGGCCCGGAATTCGAGGATGGCCAACCCGGCAGTCCTCGAAGGGCCAACTCAATGTTTGAAGGGGATTGAATGACCCTTGAGTGGTTCCGGAGGCGAAAGTCTCATTTTCCGCAGTTTCAGGTCAAAATGACCAAAATACCCCTGTAGCGTTTTACGTGGGTAAAAGTGCCGTTTGAGCCCGAAACTTTCCCCAGAGGTTTAAAACCATGTTTTTACATGTTTCAAAACATCTGTTTGAGTCCCGGTGGTTCCGAGCAGTTTTAGTGCAAAATTACGATTTTGCCCCTAGAATAGTGTTTTTGAGCTTAATAACGTAATTAAGCAAACCTAAGCAATATTAGGCTCTAAACAAAGATTAATTAATTTCCATAATTAATCTAGAGTCAAAATAAATTATTAAAGTTAATTAGAACCTAAAATTGCTTAGATTAAACTTAAATCCCTTTTTAGAACTCAAGATTCCTAGTTTTGGAATCTTAAATAGTGTTTTCTCTCTCCAATTCCTTAAATCAAGGAATTGTGTCTAGAATTGTTTAAACACTAAAATGAGTTTATAACCCACTAATGATGCAAGAGCACTCTTTAATTATGTCTAGACAACCTTAATTACCCATTTTCCTTACCTAAACACTTTCTTACAAATTTCTAATCTTAATCCTAATCAAAGATACACCTAAACACAACTCTAAACTATAATTAAAATGCAAGAAAACCCTCCCCATGGCTGATGCAATTTCAGCCTTCTCTCTCTCATTTACAACACATGTTGAATTGTTTCTCACTCAAAGAATCATGCTTGAAGCCATACCTTGAACCATACCTCACCATACTTTGAACCATACCTCACCATGCCTCAAGACCACATTATCTCACCTCATGGAACTCATGGGCTGCCCATGAGGCTGATGGCCGAAATTTCCCTCTTCATTTTCACCTTCCATTTGCTTCATTTCTCTATAAATAGATGGCCTTGGGAAGCTTGCACCACTTTTAGATCATTTGCTAAGTTTAGGAACACTCAAAGCTTCTCTTTTTCTCTCAAAGTTCTAGTGTTCTTCAAGTTCTTCATCTTCTTCATCTTCTTCTTCCATCTTAAAGATCATCACACCAAGTAGGGATTTCCTTTCATGTATTCTTTTCTTTAAAGTTCTTGTTCTAGCTTTATGTTCATAGTTTCTCTTGATTCTTTTTAGAACTTCTTTTCTTCTCCTTGTTCTTTCTCATTTTCGGCCATGGGCCTTGAAGTTCAAAGAAATGAGAGCTTGATGATGAGAGTTTCATGATGATGTTCATCACTTGAAACAAACTCTAGAGCTTGATCTTTGTTCTTGAGCAAAAATGTTTCTAGTTCTTCCTTTCTTGAACTCTTGAGAACTTTAGTTTTGATGGTGTTTTAAAATGGTTCTATGAACTTAATGATGAGGACTCATGGTGTTGGTGTTAATATATCACCAAGATCATGGACTCTAGAGTTTTCAAATATTCCTTTTCTTGCTTAGAATGTTTCGGCCATTTCCTTTCTTCTACATGATTCAATGTTTTGATTTTCTAAACATGTTGTCTTGAGTTCTAAGAACTCTAAGCTTTACTTAACCTTGGTTGGATGAGTTTGGGTTGAGGATTGAGTTCCTTTAAAGTCTTGTTAAGGGCTCTAGAAAGATAAAATGAACTTGCATAATTTATTTTATGCTTGCACTCATATTTACATTCTTGCTATGCATTTTTACTTTCAAGCTATCACCTAAGAACATAAAGACTAAAATGGAACTTGCATCATCACTTAATTCAATTCTCAAAGCCTTTCTATTTCGGCCTTAAAATCGATTGTTGTTGGGCCAAGAGCACTAAAATAAAGAATTGAACTTGCATTATCACCTAATTAATTTCTCGAATGCCTATCTATTTCGGCCTTAAAGTCGATTGTTGTTGGGCCAAGAGCACTAAAATAAAGAATTGAACCTTGCATATTTACTTTCAAGCTTGCAAGTTTAAGTTTATGCCTTGCATATTTATTTTAAGTCATCACTTTACTTTGTAAGCAAGATTAAAAATGAAAAGCATGAGCACATTTATTTTATGTCATAACTTAAGAACCTAGAGCTCAAAGACTTGCCCATTTCATTTCAAGTTAAAGTTTAATGTGAATGCATTCTTTGAATGCATGTTTTCGGCCAAGTAGTAATGATGGACTTGCAATGAGTTTTCATCTAGCTACAAAGACTAAATAGTCTATGTTCTAAGTTTTATTAAAGCTTTACAAATCTTTACAAGGTTATGTTATCATGAGATATGACTTTATTCCCTCTTAGAAGATGAAATATATTTTGGTCACTGACCTAAGGCTTCTCTTAGCCTCTTGATGAATTAAAATGATTTGCAAAGAGTTTTAGAAATTCTAAATTGATTCCATGAGAAACTAGTTAACTTATGTACCTCGAAATATCAATTTAATTCTCTTACTGAAGCTCCATGATTTTGGTTCTGTCTTGATGAGTGTGATGCTGTATGGTGATGTTTTGATGTGTGAAAATATCATATGATGATGTAGAAATGATTCTATGCATAATAGGTAAGAAACTAGCTAACTAGAAATACCGTAAAGCTAAAATTTAACATAGTTTAGACCCATTTGTTTTTGGAACTTATCCAAACTGTTTTAATAGGAACATAATTAGATTAGGATTGTTTAGACATGAAAAACTTGGTAACATTCGGATTAGAATTGAATTTTAGCACCTATAGGGAAATTAGCTAACTAGAAATACCGTAAAGCTAAAATTTAACATAGTTTAGACCCATTTATTTTTGGAACTTATCCAAACTGTTTTAATGGGAACATAATCAGATTAGGATTGTTTAGACATGAAAAACTTGGTAACATTCGGATTAGAATTGAATTTTAGCACCTATAGGGAAACTAGTAACTAGAAAACCGTAAAAATGCAAATGTAGAACTCTTAGAACATTTAGTTTTCTGGATTCTGTCCAGCAACATTAGAACATGATAAATGTGAATTATAATTAGTTCTTAAGTATGGGAATGTCTCATAATTGATTTAGATTTAATTTATAGCGCCTTAGGCGAAGACGGAACCGAGAAAGGGTCTAAAACGTAAGTTCTAGAACCCGTAACCACAAGTTAGAAATTCTGCCCTATGCCTTTCGAATTTGAGAATGAATATGAGAATTAGGAATGATGATTAATTATGAGCCCTTAGATGCATAACTTATGAGCGACGGATGTTAGAGAACTATATCTCAAGATTTAGACCCGTAAGGGTCAAAGCATAAGTTACTGTAAGGGTAAACGTTTGAATGTTCTATGATGATGCATGTGGTATGTAAATGATGATGATGTTATTCATATGAGGAATTCATGAGGTTGTATGTTTATGAGAGTATATAGTGTTGATATGTTGATGCTCACGCCATGATGCGTTATGCAAAATTATGATATTATGATGCTTATGATGCACACGATGATTATGATGCCTTATGTTGGTATTGAATGGCTATGCACGCTCTACATGTTTGGTGGCATAAAGCAAGTTTGATGGAAATCCGGTGTATGCCGTTACGCTGCTGAATTTCCCATCAAACTTGAGTACTTGAAAAAAAGCTTGCGAAAACTCCTGGGTGACACCGGTTCGGCTGAGCACCCCCAGGATAGGTTCTGGGTGACACCGGTTCGGCCGAGCACCCCCAGAACAGATGTGACATAGTACTGAGATGCATTTCCCCCGCTACGGTGGGGAGGAAACAAATCCGTGAGGGTATTGACATCGAGCTTGCCAAAGCGGACAATTCGCTGTGTACTAGATACCAGTAGAGCGTTTCAAAGAAGGAAATGATCCTAAGATAGGTGATCCAAGAAAGTTATGTATACCCCCTCTATTAGCCCATATTAAATCTAGTGACGACTAGTTAGGATTGAGCTCATTCCTAGGCGATAGGTGAGATGTAGTTTGGTGACCAGATTATCGCCGGGCCGATGAATCGGTTGGACTTTTGGTGGATATGTTAAGAGGGTGGTCTTCAAGAAAAAGAACTTAAGAGCTTTATTTATAAGAAAGATATCACATGAAAATTACTATGCCTCTTTATGCCACATATATGATTCTTGTTTCCTTTTATGTGCCCAAGTATTACGACATACTAAAAGACATATCTGTTGCATTCATGTCATTAAGACACATATTAAAAGACACCCACTTCGGATAAGTAGATTTGAAAAGCCTAAAACTAATCCTTATGCATGTACACCTTTTTCATAATTAAAACCGAGGTAGCTGGGGACGACGACGATGACACTTGTGTTAGAGTCGGGAATTCCTACTGAGAATCTTGAATAAGTTTCTCATCCCTTCCTCTTCTTCCGTGTCGTCTCTAGACGAGGATTACAACGAGGTTCGTGACTTCTGTTAAGGCTCGTGCTTAAGGATCACAGTAGAAGACGGGGTGGAGGATCGCTGCGGGAGCATAGATAGCTTAGCTTTTTGGGTTGACACTTATCCAACCTCATAGGTGGATAAGGATGACTTCACATATATGGGGGTGTTTGATGTAAAGGATGGTACAATGATGTTAGTAGTCTATGTATCTATGAAAATGTGATGATTGTTATGATTGTTATGTACAATACTATGCTTCACGATTATCAATGGTGTGGTTACTTTTTCTTGCACGTTATGGGTATGACGAACGTTAGGTTAGTGCACGGCTCGCGTTTTGCTTTCAAGTTTCAAAAAGAAAAATTTATTCGTATTTTTCGCTAAGTATTTTAATGAAAGGTTGTAAGGAATGAGACTAAAACAGTAATAGACTAATGATTAACCTAAATATGTTCTAGAGTATTGGGTTAAAAATTAGTATGTTACAGTTTCTGCCGCACTTCATGCTTTATACTTGATAGTAATCCTTTTCAGAAGCTTTAGAAAATGAAAAAGGATCAATGCATGATTCAACCCGCCTCTTGTGCACATTTCCACCTACAAGTGGTATCAGAGCCAGACCTCTGAGGAATTGAGCGATTTAATGATTGCAGATGACAAAGATCCAAAGGACAGAATAACATATATCATCTCTTGAAGATCAACTTATATCTGATGATCTTTTGCTGACAAGACTCAAACATATGGTACATTTCATTCTTAAGATGAAAGGGATTCAAAAGAGACCTACTGATAAGCATCCTTCAAAGGAGAAAAACTTAGTTTCTCAATCAAGTCAAGTCTCTATTCATATAAGCCCTAAGCTACAGTTGTATATGGTATTTATGTACTATATGTTACATAAAAAAGGCTATATGAAACAATCAGTTCATGATGTTAAAAGAACTCAATGTGCATCAAGATATCTTTGATCATATTTATAACATGTTAGATATCTTACCTTGTTGAGGCAATGATATTTGCTTAAAGCTTCTTAGAGAAGTAGAAAGATCTAATATTGTTACTTGAGATTGGATTCTCTATTTTTCAAATATGTCTGAAGTCTAAAATGACAATATCAAAAGGACATTAATCTCTTGAATGACATATCAGGACAAAGATCATCTTAAGAAAGATCAATTGCTCATAGCAACTATATCTCACATAATGTATCTGTTCAACTCTTCACCATTATATTCCTATGAAAAAGGGAGAATGTGCCAATGATCTAGAAAGTATTTGTGAGAAAGTCTTGCGATGTTAAAATCTGCTGCCATTCTGTGCTTCATATCCAAAGAGCTTTATTAGAGACATATGAGGTAAATGTTTCTGCATCTTATCTCTTTCATTTTTTTGAGTTGCTAGAAGGTCATTAAGTTGATTCATCTTTATATCTCAATCTATCTTATAACTTGAAAAAACTACCATAAACTCTTGAGAAAGTCCAATCCAAAGCTGGAAAGCTGAAAGAAAGAAATGCTCCAAGAGAGTTTACTCTTCTCAAGTTATATGAAGCCTCCAAGAAGCTATATGATCATGTTAGAAAGTTTTTTTTTTGAACTCTTGAAAAGGACCTCATGGCATCTCAAGATCTAACCTGTGTTATCAGACATATTCAAAAACCATGTGTTTGTAAGAAATGGTCAGTATCTTTTGTCTCAAAGAAACTGGATTGAGATATACAAATGAAGCATAAAAAGAAAAATCTATGCAACATCATATATATATGTATGTATGTATATACATATTCTCTTTTATTTCTATATGTTTAAAGAGATACCTTTACAACTAATGAATCTTGAAAAGGATTTCCCTTTAAAAAGGTTGAAAAACCTCTTTATCTAAAACTAATTGATAAGGACCCATGAAAGTCTAGGTACCAAAAGTCTTTTTCATTCTTGCAGGCATTTTTGATATCTTTCTGCCTGAAATATCAAAAGAAATACTCTGATGTTGATCTATCCAAATATCAGTCTCTGGTTCTAAGTGTTGTCACAGTTCTTAAGAGTTAATTCTTTTAAGGATCTCTCACGATGATGTTAAAGAAAAGATTAAGGAAGACCTTGCGGATAATCTTGTTTATGCTGAGGAATATCCTGAGATTTCTATCTCAAGGTATCTTCAGAAAGCCAGCATATGAAAGCCAGAAGCTTCAGAGAATGAGCTCTCGAACCTCAGTCTTTTAGAAAATTATGCTCGGACCATTCAAGATGATCAGAAAGAATTTTTTCTGATAAACAACATGAGCAGTTTGAAGAAGACACAGAAGCTAAATGATTTGGATGCACTGTAATTTCATGATAGTTCAATCTTTAAAAATTATCTTCTATTGTCAAAATTCTGAAAGTATTCCCAAGGTTATGAAAGTCAAGTTATTCCTTGGATACTTATTAATCATGCTTTCATCACCACCATGTTATTTGTATTTTTTGAAAAAGCTTTAAGCTGTCAAAGCTTGGCGAAAGCTATGCTGAATGTGCTATCCAAACTCAAGAGAAAGGCAAAGTCTACGCTTCATGATCAGGACATCATTATCCTTGCTGAGAAAAAATCAAAGATCATCTGGATGAATTTGATATCATCAGAGCAAATAAATATAAACAGGGAAGAAAAATCAAAAAGGAAAAGCAAATGGATGCAAGTTCATTAAACCCAGATGTTGCAGATAAGGAATCAAGTGTGAGACCATCCCTTGGGATAAGTAGTTGTTCTTATCACCTAAAACTTCTTGTTCCTTTTATCCTTGTAAAAAATCCTTTCAGCTCTTCTTATCCTTGTGTTTTCTGTAAAATCATCCTTTTATGTTAACCTCTTGAAAGGGAGATGCTTAGTAAATAGATGTGTCTACTAAAGATCTTGTATTAAGATGTATTCATAATATCTATGACTGAGGGTCTCTTGGTTGTTTCCATCCTTGAAAAGTTTTTAAGTTTTTGCATGAACATTCCTGCATAAAAACTTCCCGGATGGTCTCTCCATACTCTCCTCTAAAGATCAAGCATTCATCATGGTACATATTCTCCTGAAGACTCTATATATCAGTTTCCAAGACCACAGTCATTTGTGAAGTATGATATACCAATGTACAAGAGTGTCAGAAGATCAATATACTAGATCAGGTCTACCGTCAAGCATCTCAGAAATCAGTTTGTATGACCACAGATTCCTATAAAGAATGATGTATTAGCCTGAAGGATTAGAAAGAAATCTGGTTGCCAAGTATGAAGACGGATCAATCAGAAAGTAGAAAAAAATGTTCAGAAGAAGGTTTTTTGGTAAAAAGGAATGTCTTGAGGATCAGTGAGTAATGGCATTGTACTCAGAGCTTGAAGAAGAATTCAGGAAAAGTTACTAAAGTTCCTCTGATAGTCAAAAAGTAAATCCTAATGCCTCAGAAAGTAATTTCTTCAGAAAGTGAGTTCAAGAGTCAAAAGACTCTCTTTCTTAAAGAATGATGAAAAGACGGGATTTTTTTTTACCCACTATGTCAAAGTTTCTCTCTCCATGTCACCTCACCTTTAGTCATATCATTTTTTTTTAAGCCCCACTTTTTTTTTTTTACCTTAATCTTCATTTTCTCATATAAGCTTCCTCAAACCTCTTCGTCTTTTCTAACTCTAAAATATCTCATTTTGTTCCATCCTTCTTCACATCCTTAACCTCTTCATCGAATGATTCATCTTTTATTTCATATTCTTCCTCTACCCAAGATCCTTTCAAGCTCCAACCTTTCGTGTTGACATGGTTGAAAAAGAAAAGAACCTTGAAGAAAAACTTTGTTGTTTTGGGAATAATCTAAATGTTTAAAGACTCTTATCATCAACAACATTATGCTGATACCTATGTTCATAAGCAAATTGCTCCAACATTTGCTCCAATCATATGACATGCTTCATACGAATGCATGAAAGGTTCTCACTCTTATTCAATGTGCTCTTCTTCCAAGGTTCAACACTGGGCCTCTTCTGAAAGGCATGGATTGCATGCTGCTAGTTTGTCTCCTATTTAAGAGGAAAGTCAATCTGTAACGCCCCGATTTTTCTACCTGAGAGGAAAATGACCAAAATGCCCCCGAGGTCATTTTCTGCCCGGAATTTGAGGATGGCTGGGCCAGTAGTCCTCGAAGGATTAACTCAATGTTTGAAGGGGATTAGATGGCCCTTGGGCAGTTTTGGAGGCGAAAATCTCATTTTCTGCAGTTTCGGGTTAAAATGACCAAAATACCCCTATAGCGTTTTTACGCGGATAAAGGTGCCGTTGAGCCCGAAACTTTCCCTGAAGGTTTAAAACAATGTTTTCAAGTGTTTAAAAGTGTCTGTTTAAGTCCCAGTGGTCCTAGGCAGTTTTTGTGCAAAATTAAGATTTTGCCCCTGGGATAGTGCCGTTTGAGCTTAATGACGTAATTAAGCAAACCTAAGCAATATTAGGCTCTAATCGAAGATTAATTAATTTTCATAATTAATCTAGAGTCAAAATAAGTTAATAAAATTAATTAGGACCTAAAATTGCTTAGATTAAACCTAAATCTCTTTTTAAAACTCAAGATTCCTAGTCTTGGAATCTTGAATAGTGTTTTCTCTCTCCAATTTCCCTAAATCAAGGAATTGTGTTGGCATTGGATTCCTTGTTAATGGAGTTTGACTCCATTAATTTAGCAAGACCACCTCCTAAGCCTAGTCTTACAAGCCTCTAATTAACCATTACCTCACCTAAACACTTTCCTACAAATTCCTAATCTTAAACATAATCTAAAACACACCTAAACACACTTCTAAACCACAATTAAATGGAAGAAATCCCTCCCCTATGGCTGATGCATTTTGGCCACATCATCCCCAAATTCCATCACATGTTTTAAATTTTAAACACTCCTTGAGCCATGCTTTAAGCCATACCTTGAACCATACCTTGAACTATACCTCTCCATGCCTCAAGATCACAACATCTCACCTCATGGAACTCATGGGCTGCCTTGACCATGGCTGAAACCCTTCTCCCCCCTTGCACCTTTCATTTGTTTCATTTCTCTATAAATAGCACACTTGAGTGAACTTGAAACACCTTTAGTTTATTTGCTAAGTTTAGAGCACTCAAAGCTTTCCTTTTCTCTCAAAGACCAAGAGTTCTTCTTCTTCAAACTTCTTCATCTTTTTCATCCTCTTCAACATCATTTCACTTGATAGGGATTTTATTTTAAATGTTTCTTTCATTAAAAGTTCTTATTTAGTTATGTACTTGATGGATTCTTTTGAATCTTTTAGAAACTTCTTCTTTTCTTCTCATTTTGATTTCAGCCTAGAGCCTTGAGGAACTTGGGAAATGAGAGCTTGATGATGGGGATTACATGATGATATTCATCACTTGAGCAGCCCCTAAAGCTTGATCTTGGTTCTTGAGGAAAGATGTTTTTAGTTTCTTTCTTTTTATCTTGAAAACTTAACTTTGATGTTGTTCTAAAATAAGTGTATGAACTCAATGATGAGGACACATGACCTTGGTGTTAATATATTATCAAGATCATGGTCTCTAGAGTTTCAAAATGGTTCTTTTCTTGTTCATGGCTTCGGCCCCTTTTTCCTTTTTCCTTTTCTAAGATTTCGACCATCATTGGTGATTCAACATAAAAGCTTGATGATGAGAGTTTCTAGATGATGACCATGTGTTTATCACAATGAGACCTCTAGAGCTTGAGTTTTAACAAAAATGCTATTTATGATTTTGCTTCAAGGAATGATATTTTGTTTACTTTAACTTGTTGTGATAAATTCGGGTTAAGGCTTAAGTTCCTTCAAAGTCTTGTAAGAGCTCTAGTAAAGATATAAAAATGAACTTGTATATTTATATTTCTAGCACCTCATATTTATATTTCAAGCTCTTGCATCTTATATTTACCTTCCTATGTTATCACTAAACTCTAAAGATTAAAGAGAAGGACTTGCATTATCACGTTTAAGTTCAAGCTTTGCATTGCACGTTTATATTTCAAGTCATCACTTAAAGAACTTAAAGATTTAAAACAAGAGCTTGCATATTTAAAATAAAGAATTGAACTTACATATTTACTTTCAAATTTCACATATTTACTTTGTGCCTTGCATATTTAATTTCAAGTTCTTGCATTCCATATTTACTTTGAAGCTCTCACTTTACTTTATAATGAAGAATAACATGGAATGCATAGCACGTTTATATTTTGTCATCACTTAAGGAACCTAGAGCTCAAGGACTTGCCCTCATTATCTCAAGTTAAAGTTTGGTTATGGAGACATCCCCAAGGATGTAAATTTGGCCATGTGATGTTGATAAACTCAAAATGAGTTTCATCTAGTTGCAAGGGCCAACAATCTATGTTCAAAAGTTTTCTTATGTTTTTAAGAGTTCTATAAGGTCATGATCTACAAGATTTGTAAATTAAACCTCTTCCAAGAGTGTTTTAAAATAGTTGCTGCCCCATGATTATTCTTAGCCTCTTTTACAAGATAAAATGTTTTGCAAAAGGGTTTTCGAAGTCCTAAGATGATTCAAGAAGAAACTAGTAACTTGAGTAGTTAAAAATTGAGATTTTATGCATGATAAGCATGTGTATGAATTCAGTTCTGTCATTCCTTGTTTGGTGCTGCATGATGTTATTTTGATATGCTAGAATGTGTAAAAATTATATGTGTTGAGGTAGGAATCTTGCTATGCATGTTAGGGAAGAAACTAACTTTATAGAAAAACCGTAAAGTTGACTTCTAGCATAGTTTTGACCCATTAATTCTTAGCTTTTGCCAAAAATGTTTTAGTATGTTAACCTTCAGTTTAGGATTGTTTAAATATAAAAAACTTGGTAATATTTGATGTAGGATTGATTTTTAGAGCCTATAGAAAAACTAGAAACTAGAAAACCGTAAAAGTGCAATTCTAGAACTCTTAGAACATTTAATTCTCTGATTCTATACAGCACCCTTATAATGTAGTAAACATGATTTATAATTGGTTCAAAAGCTTAGGGATACCTCATAATTGGTTTAGATCTAATTTATAGCACCTTAGGTGAAGACAGAACCAAGAAATGGTCTAAAACGTAAGTTCTAGAACCCCGTAATCTTAAAGATGTAATTCTACCCTTAGAGTATGATGCTGCCCAGATTTGTTAATGCACATAAGTGCTAGTAAAAGTCATTAGTTGTGAATCCTTAGGTGCATAAGAGGTTGATAGAGAACAATAGAATAATTATATCTCAAGTTTAAGGCCCTTAAGGGTCAAAACATAAGACACCGTAGGATCTAGAGCATAATGAGCTATAATGTTACATAAGAATGTATGTTTTATCTAAGAATGATTACATATACGTGTGAAATTATGATTGAGGATACATGTTCTAATTGTTTATGTGGCATAAAGTAAATTTGGAAGAAATCTGGCGTGCCGTTGTTATGCTGTCGAATTTCTGACAAATTTGGGGACTTAGAAAGTTTTTGAAAAACCTATGAGATTTTCTTTAAAAGAGATGAGGTACTAAGATGTGTTCTTGGATGACACCGGTTCGGCCGAGCACCTCCAAGGACTCATGTGACATCGGTACCAAGATGTATTCTTGGGTGACACCGGTTCGGCCGAGCACCCTGAAGAAAATGCCCCCTAGCCCGTACTAGAGAGTCGAGATTTATTTATGATACGCGTATCGATAAAGGATAAGTAAGAACTAGTGACGACTAGTTAGGTATAAGCTCATAACCTAGAGATGTGACACATTCTGGGTGACACCAGTTCGGCCGAGCACCCCCAGAACGAATGTCATTTTAGGGTGGCCCCATGAGAAAGTAAAGTATGATGATTATGTCACAACGTTTTCCCACCCGAGATTTCAATTGCCACTTTATGCCACTATTATGATGTTACTTGATGTTATGATGAATATTCTTGCATTAAGTAGTGCCATGTATACATTCTTTAATATGTTGCATCCATAACATTAAGAATTATTCTAAAATGAACGGACCTTGGCTAACTATGTTTTGAAGCTTAAAATGAACTTGATGCATGCTCACTTATTTTATACACTAAACCCAAGGTTCCTGAGGATGTAGATGATGACACTTAGGTAGTAGGAGGCCCTACTGAGATTCTTTAGCAAGATTCTCATTCCCTCTATCTTTTCCTTCCGTCACGTCTTCAGATGGCGATGTTTGTGGTTTTTGTGGATGCCCTGACATGGGAAGTGCATTATGATCCACACCATAGATCATACCATTTTGAGGGTCGTTGTGCCGTTCGTGTATTCATGTTCGTTGGAAGACCTTTCACTCACCCCATACATACTCACTGATTCTCTCCTGCTTTACCATTCGATGACGACCTTGTGTTCGAGCGCGTATGCCCTCGAGAGGAGCGGATTCGCTGCACCCCATCGACAGCCTCTGCCATCCGGGACTACCCACAGTATGTGCCTCGCTCCCCCTCATCTTTCTCGAAGACAGGCCCTTCAGAGGATTCTGCCACTCAGGTACCTTCCGAGGGATCCTCCCCCACTGCACCGATGGATGTCAGGGAGGGCAGCGAGGCCACCGTTACTCAGTCGATATGCGGAGGATGAATGAGGATGACTCCCCGCTGTGGAGCCCATGCCCGGCCGATGTAGCATATAGCCATGCCAGTAGAGATAGATCAGTGGATCGGGTATGTTCCTCTTTTTTAGAGAGGCCCGCAGTAGGAGATGACAGTCGTGTTCTGGTGCCCAAGCTCCAACTAGATTAGGTAGCCTCCTTTTGTTTAGAAGTTATCCATTTGTAGGCGCACCAGAGTAGGAAAGTTTCTTCTTATTCCTTCTGTTGTATTTTCATTTTCCTTATATTTTTCCCTTTCAGTTGTATTTGCTTTATATGTATCAACGAAGTCTCGCTTTTTATAAGAGGGCATATCGTATTATATATATATGCAGTTCAATTTCACTATGATGTGCCATTACCTGCTTTATGTTATGATGTTCATGAGATGCTTGTTTTATTCTCTTACGTGCTCTGTTGCCTGTCGTATCACGCAGCTTTCACTTTGCTTTTATAATTCAAAAAAAAATTTTACCTATATTTTCCGCTAAGTATTTTAAAGTAAAGAGGAAACGATGACGTAACCGACTAATGATTAACCTAAATATGTTCTAGAGTATTGGGTTAAAAATTAGGATGTTACATAATCTACCTCATCTGATTTTGGATCATATGATTGATTATGCCTCCAGAGATTCTTCATTTTCTGTGCCCCATGGAATTCTAATAACTATGGTACTTGAGTATGTGAAATATCCTTTGGAAAATGAACGGTTTGAGTATATGGTTGGAATTGAATATGCCATATCTTACTTTAAAACCCTGAAGAAACAACCAAAGAGCTCATTGTCAAAGAAAGGGGTGCAAAAAGGCATGTGATCACTCTGGACAGTAGCTCTGAGGACTTTGTGAAGTATCTTTTAGACACAATACCCAGTAGTGACACTATCCTTTTATCTAAACCTTCAAGATCTGGAACTGACCAAGGAAGTAGGATCAAGATACATGAAGATATATCTTCCCCAACTTTTACGAGAAGTATAGTACCTGAAACTATCCTTACTCTTATTGGTAACTCTTCTCCTTCTCATGCTGAATAACCCTTCACTATGTTTCTACCTCAATAACAACCAGCTCAAGAACAAGATGGTGATCAACCTCCCTTTAGTCATTGTCAAATAGTACCTCCTCTAAGCTATAACTATCCTAAAATAAGGAGACTACTGGACAACCAACAGAATATTTCTACAAGATTGAACAATCTGGAAGAAACATCTTGAAATCTGGAAGAAAGGTCTCAAAATCATAATGATCTTCTGTGCTAGATTATTCAGAATACTTCTGACATCCTACAAGAACTAAGGCGAAGAGGCTGAATATGGTGTTCTTGGTTTCCTAACACATCTCCTTTTTGATGATGACAAAAGGGGGAGAAGTGAAAATTGAAGGAAATCTGTGCCTCAAGGATTCAGGGGGAGCTATGCTGATATGAAGGATGTATTAAGAATTCAGGGGGAGCTATGCTGAAGAGGAGCCCAAAGACTCTTGTTTATCATTTTTGTTAGATTTTCTTTTTGTATATCTTTAAACATGTTTCATGGTTATACATGCTTCTTTTATCTTGATCTCCTTATGATTTTTCATACCTTGTCTATATCTGTCTTATCTTATATGTTCTGATGAATCTTTTTATCATGCTTCATATTTTGTTTTTATCTTAAGCTTTGATTCATATCATACTCTACCTAAGCTCAGCTAATCACATATATCTCTGACATATTTATGCCTCTTATCTTGAATGCGTATGCTTTGTCATGTTTGATCATATATGCTAGATATTGGTTTATGTCTTCTAGTGTGATTAGTCTTGGCTATGTATCTTTAGGAGCACAAAGTGATTGTTGCTTTGATACTATTTTATAAGCTGAGCATTGATACATATGATGAGCTTATTTGTTTTTCTTACTCTCTTTAGAGATACTTTTCTGTGTGCTTAACTTGATCAACGTTTGGATGAATATAGTTTCTGACTTTTCTTTAGAAACCTACGCTTAAATGTGTCAAAAAGACCAAGATTAGTGAGCAAGCTTTAGAAATCTCTCGTAGAGTTATGTGTCCTTTGTTTTTCACAAAACCTGTTTAAAAAAGGATCATACATCTTCTGTTTTCCAAAACAACATTCATAATCTATTTCTTATGAGAAAAGTTTCATAATTCAGATTAAAAAAGCTCCTTGATGATTCAAGGACTAATCCTTATACAAGCTTTGGAAACCCGGATAGCAATGTATTGATCTTATCTCTTTGATGGTTGCTCTGAGCATCAGAAACTACCTAAGTTTCAGTTTGTTTTTCAAAAATTACGAATGCTCCGCTTCGCTTTCTTTTATATCATTGAGCATTCTTTTCAAAGTTTTCTTTTGGTATAAGACTTGCTGAAAACAGAACTTGCAAAGATAAAGTATCACAAGTATTACTTGTTAAAACTTCTTTTTCAAAGCATAAGGATCTTCAGAAAGTTCCTCCTTTTCACAAATGATCAAGCTAGTTGTTTATCTATAGCTTAACCGTCTTTTTCCTTAAAATCTGTTCTCACCATGATCAAAAAGTATGCTTAAGTCTGTCTTATGCTTAAAACAAAACAACAACGGTATTGATCAAGTGTCACTTAAGGCTAAAAATATTTTTTTATGATTCACATCATGCCTTAAGAAAAAGAACTTCCTGAAAATCTCTTGTTCTGATATCTTGAAAGAAAAAGCTTATTATGTTTACATATTCTGCAATATTTCTTTCAATTATCTCTTCAAAAAATTTTCTTCAAATTGGTTTGTCATCATCAAAAAAGGGGAGATTGTTAGCTGTAACGCCCCAATTTTTCTGTCTGAGAGAAATTACCAAAATGCCTCTGAGCTCATTTCCTGACCGGGATTCAAGGATAGCCGGCATGGCAATCCTCGAAGGGTCAACTAAATATTTGAAGGGGATTGGATGGCTCTTGAGTGGTTTCGGAAATGAAAATTTTGTTTTCTGCAATTTCAGGCTAAAATGACCAAAATACCCCTATAGTGTTTTACGTGGGTAAAAGTGCCGTTCGAGCCCGAAACTTTCCTCAAAGGTTTAAAATGACATTTTCATGTATTTAAAAGTATCTGTTTAAGTCCCGGTGATCCCGAGCAGTTTTTGTGCAAAATTATGATTTTGCCCCTGGTATAGTGCCGTTTGAGCTTAATGATGTAATTAAGCAAACCTAAGCAATATTAGGCTCTAATCAAAGATTAATTAATTTTCGTAATTAATCTAGAGTCAAAATAAGTCATTAAAATTAATTAGAACCTAAGATTGCTTAGATTAAACTCAAAATCCCTTTTTCTTTTAAAAACTCAAGTTTCTAGAATATAGAATCTTGAATAGTGTTTTTACTATTTACTCTCCATACTCCAAGAAGCCTAGTTAGAGTAGGATTTTAACCCTACTAATGAGCTAGAATGCCCACTAATCATGCCTCAATATAGCTTTGATTGCCTATCCTTTCACTTACACACTTACTTACAAACTCCTAATCTTAAGTCTAATCAAAGCTACACCTAAACACACCTCTAAAACCACAATTAAATGGAAGATTTTCATCCCCCATTCCATGGAGAAGATAGCCACACATCACCCTCCAATATCCACCACATGTTTGAATTCTTTCATTCAAAGAACCATGCCTACACTATGTGTAAACCTATGCCTAAACCCATGCCTACACCTTACCTTGAAATGACATAACCAAGAGATATTTTCTCTCCTTCCTCCACTCAAATTGTGCCACCTAGCCTCCTCCCCTCACTCCTCTCATGTTCATTTCCTCTATAAATAGACACCCAAGGAGCTTGCTAGAATCTTTGCTCATTTCTCTCACACCCCCAAATACTTTCTTTCTCTCAAGCTTCAAGGAGTTCTTCTTCTTCTTCCTCAAGAGCAAGTTCTCTTTCTCAATCAAGAAAACACATCCAAGGTAGGGATTTCTTTCAAGTGTTTCATTCTTTAAAAGTTGTTATTTGGTTATGTGCTTTATGATTTCCCTAGAACCTCTTAGTTCTTCTTTTCTTTTCTTTTCTTTCCTTCTTTCTTTTTTGGTCTCTTGGTTCCCTTTTTCTTCCTTTATGTTTTGGCCATGATGGCCTATCTTGGAGGAAAATCATGGTTTGATGATGAGGTTTCAATATAATAGACTCATGGTTATCATTTGAGAAACCTCTAGAGCTTGAAACTTGGTTTTGATTTTAACATATCTTGGTTATTCCTTTCCTTGAAACAAGTTCGGTTCCTTTTCCTTCTTTTCCTTCTTGGATTCGGTTTCTTTTCTTTTTCCTCTTCTTGTTTGGATTTCAGTTTTGAAGGTTCATTTTTATATGAAAAATGGCTCAAGGATGAGAGTACATGATATTGGAGATTATGTGACACCAAGATCATAGCCTCTAGAGTTTAAAGTTTTGTTTTTCTCCTCCTCATGGCGTCGGCATTGTCTTCTTTTTCTTTGGTGTTCAAGGTTTTGTTTTGAATAATGTTGGTTGTTAGTCATTTTGATCTCTTGATCCATTTCCTTGAACTCGATGATGATGTTCAAACCATAAGGTTTGTAACGCCCCAATTTTTACTGTAATTTTTACTGTCATTAGAAATTACTCAATTACCGAATTACCGTAGGTAATTATTACATAAGATTTGAGGCCGAACAATCCTCAATAAAGGAATATAACATTAGAAGAGAGGTTAGGAACGATTCATGCGAGAGTCGCAAATCCCGAATTTCTGTACGTATAAAATGACCAAAATGCCCCTGAAGTTATTTTACTCAGAAAATGAGGATCGTGGGCCCCACCTATTCTCAAGGGGATATTTTGAGGATAATAAGGGATTGTTTGTGTTATGTGTGTTAATAGAGCAGAAGGATCTCAATTTTGAGTTAAGCCGCGAAATGACCAAAACGCCCTCAAGGTGTTTTAACTCCGATGTGCGTGCCGACTGAGCCCGATCCTCACTAAAATGTTTTAAAATGTGTTTTTAAGCCATGATTAACCATTGGTTAAGCTCGGGTGGCCTCGGGAATTTTTAAGTGAAAGTACGATTTTGCCCCTGTTTTGGGCGCTTTGCGAATTGGGATTTTTGATTCGTATACCGAAACCTAAGCAATATTAGGCTCAAATTAAAGCTTATTAAATTCTAAATATTAATCTAGAGTCAAAATTATGTATTTAGATTGATTAGAACCCAAAATTGCTCAAAAACACCCAAATTGCTTACTAATTCACTTAAACCCTTAACCGTAAATTCTCTAAATTACATGAATACCTTGCCTACACCTAAATAATGCATGGAACACACAAATTTCACTTCTTTGGGCTGTAATGGACGAAATTATTGATGCCATTATGCAGCTGAATTATTGCCAAAAGTTGCACTAAAACAAAATGCCAAAATGTCACCATAAGAGACATAATTCCTTAATTTCATACAACTTTGTCTAAAATGATTTTTCCTCCCTTATTTCTCCTGCAAAATTCCGTCCACTACCTCATCATTTTGGCCAATTAGAAGCCTCAAAATCTTCTATAAATAGGCTTGCTTGAGTGGTCTTGGAATGCTTGGTTCATAACTAGTTTTTAGGAGCACCAAAAACTTTCTTTCTTCCTCCTCTTTGGCTGAATTCTTTCTTCAATTTTTCAAAGAGATTTTGTTTCATTTCACTTCAAGAAACCAAGTTCTCTTCCTCTTCTTCAACTCAGATTAGGTAGGGAGTAGTTTCTAAATTTATTTCTATGCTTTGAGGAGTTGTGTTTTTAGCTCAAAATGATGAAATTATGAACTTGCCTTAGCTTTTCATTTTGGTTTTCCTCTTCAATTTTTCTTTAACCAATTCAACCATATGGCCTAGGTGGAACTAAGATGATGGCTTGATGATGAGGACCTTGAGGGTGGGTTGTAAATCCATCACAAGTTAGGCCTCTAAAGCTTGAAAATTCCACTTGATGCAAAACTTTAAAGAATAATGCTTTATGATGCTAAAACAAAGATTTTTAGTTTAGAACTTGAAAGATGTATTTTTCCTTTTATGTTTTATTTCTTGTTAAGATATGTATTGGGTTGAATTTATAATTTCTTTTAAAGTCTTGAAGGAGCTCTAGTAAAGAAACAAAATGAATTTGCATCCATGATTAAGTTTATGCTTTGCATAACCATGTTTACCTTCTATGTCATCACTAAATTTTCAAGAATGAATAAATGAACTTGCATTTCTCATGTTTAAATTCCAAGCTTGTATCTCATGTTTATGTTTCAAGTCATCACTTAATCTTTCAAGATAATAAAGAGGTTGCATCTCATATTTAATTTATGCTCTCACTATATTTTATAATGGCTAAAAGAATCAACACATGGCATGTTTATTTTATGCCATCACCTAAAGATCCTAGAGCTCAAAGACTTGCCCATGTATCACAAGCAAAGAAATATGATTATTGGAGTTAAAGAATTTATTCTTTAAAAAGTCTTGAGATTGGAGCTTAAAAAGATGTAATAATAATATTCTCTTCTCCCTCTCTTGGTCTGTGCGGACTACATAGCTCGGTTTCTTAATATTCTCTTCTCCCTCTCTTTGGTCTGTGCGGACTACCGCTCAGGTTTCTTAATATTCTCTTCTCCTCTCTACTGGTCTGTGCGGATTACCGCGCTCGATTTCTTGTATCATGTTTATATTTCAAGTTCTTGCATCATGTTTAATTTTCAAGTCATCACCTTAAATCTTAAAGATAAAGAAATGGAATTGCATATCATGTTTATAATTCCAAGCTATCACCTTATAAAGATAAGATTAAAATAAGGTTGCATAGCATGTTTATAATTCTAAGATGTCACCTAAATCTCTAAAGCTCAAGACTTACTCCTTTTATCTTAAGTGAGAATTTTAATTGTGAAGATCCTCCCAAATTTGACAAAAGAACTAGTTTCTAAATGAGTTTTAAGGCTTTGCAAGGATTTTACGGGGAGCTAGTATTTTATATGCACTTAAAATATGATTCTATGTAATTGCATGAGGTTCATGATTCGTCCACTGATCTGAGTTTAGTATCAATGTGTGATAATGATTTGATATGATTGAAGTTGTGATAATTATGGTTTATTGTTAAGAGAATGATTCATAATTGGTTTAGTAACTAATTAGTTCTATAATTGATAATTCTATGTAAGGATTGGATGCTTATTAAGTACTTGATATCATTGAATGATTTCCTGGCTTGCATGTTATAGATGCTGTTGCAAATAATGAGAATGCTTGTACATGAAATGTTCTTTATTATGTAAAATTTACCTTTGTTGCTAGAAGAAAGTGTATCATTGTAAAAGTGTAATTTGGAAAGGTTACGGCTAAGGAAAGACTTGGTATTTAAGCGTGTCCATTGTGACCCACCTCTCTTTCCTGGGAATCTCCCATATGCATGATTACAGTTGATATATATTATTCTAGCTTAAGACTATAAATGAGAAAATGTTATGATGTTTATGAATTGTATTATGATATAACATGCAAAGATTTAATGATGACTTAAACTTATAAGAAAATGATCCTTTGGAACCATCAGACTATAGGTGGTGAAAAGGTGATTTTAGCCCCCTAACCCGTTCTCTCAAAAGGGTAGAGTCGGGACTTTAGCTTATCAAAAGCGATAAGTATATGCTAGCGACGACTAGTAAAATATGAGCTCATAACCTAAATTACTCCCAAAAGGGTGGAGTATAGGGTGGCCCAAGGAAAATAATGATGATGATAAGATTTTAAGTCATCAAAGGCACTAAAGAAATGAAATATGTGCACTTTGTGTCCATGTGTAGCTAATATTATATGACGTTCTTTTATGCATGTTATTTTGATAATGATGATGAGGAATATGATGTAATGATAAAGGAAATGTTCATTGTAAATATGACATGTTAAGAATAAGATGCATTATAAGACGCATGATTAAAAATTGACGAACCTCGGTTAAGTATTTGTCTGAACTTAAAATGAATCTTTGCATGCTCACTATTTTAGAATAATCCCGAGGTTCCTGGGGACTTTGATGATGACACTGTAGAAGGAGGTACCCTACTGAGAATTCTTTAGCAAGATTCTCACTCCCTTTTCTTTATTTCCGTCATTGTCTCCAGATTCAAATGGCGACATTCGTCATTCGTCCTGTTCGTTGATGCCCCTACTTGGGAATTCCACTATGATCCGGTGCATCGCTCGTATCATTTTGAAGGAGGTCTTGTGATTCGTGTTTTTATTTACATAGGTCGTCCATTTGCACATCCTGTCCCTAGTTATCGATTTTCTCCTACTTCTCCCTATGGCGATGAAATGGTTTTCGAACATGCACGTCCACTTGATGAAAGGATGTTACGTTCTTATCCCGCTTCATCTGCTGTCCATGGATTTCCAGAGTATGTTCCCGAGGCGAGATATTCTGAAACTGATCCTTCAGAGGACACTCCTACTCATGTATATTCTGAGAGCTCTGCTCCTACTCCCACACGTGTAAGAGAGGGTAGTGAGGAAACAGTTGTTCAGCCGAGGTTAGCGAGAAGGCCGTCCATGCGACCCCAGCCTGGTGCATCTCGTATGTCCCGTCCCGAGGGAGCTCATCAGTGGATCGGATTTATTCCCCCATTTCCAGGACAGTGGCCATAGAAGGTTCTTAGTAGATTTATGTGTGATCATGCACCCTAGTTTTAGGATAACCTTCCCGGCTTATGGAGTTATCTAGTTTAGGGGCATGTATTTCCTTAAGTATATTTTCTTTTATGGGTTTGCATAAGATAATGATGTATGAACATAACCCACCCTTTGAGTGAGGTTATTGTATGTAAATATATGCTATAATGTGCTTATGGATGTTATATGATGGAGCCTAAGTGATATGATGTGATATATTCTTAAACGTCTTATTATACCCCGCTTACTCGTTCACGTTGTACTCGGCTCATGTTTTCAATTATGTGTTCAAAAAAAAAATGGCTCGTAATTTCACTAAGTATTTTCAAATTATGAAGAAAGAACCAAAGCAAGGAGTAAAGTCTAGTCATTAATCGATTCAACCTAGGTGTATCCTGGTTAATTACTAGGTGTTACATTTTGTATCGAGCGATTCGATTCTCATGGAGCCGAGGATTGGACTAGCTATGCTTCTAAAGCATAATACGTTAGTAACGTCATGTGTAGATGTTTATCATTAGGATGAGCTTGAGGATTAGAAATACATGACTCTGTATGTTGAAAGTGCCATGGTAACTTGCTCACTTTGCATGGAATATTGGGCACGATCACCTCGGTGTTCTTTGTTTTGTGTGTATAGGGACCAATGGCACGTCGACAACGGACTAGGAGCGACGCACGGAATAATCAAGACAACGAGACAGCCGAAGCACTCCGCGACGTAGCAAGGACCATGAGAATGATGATGGAACGAATGGATCAGGATCGTCAAGCCAATATGAATCAGGGACATGAGATTCCTGAACATGCCTGTTTCGGGGAGTTTCGTAAGGCAAACCCACGGTTTTCAAGGGGACAGAATCCAAATATTGCAGATGAATGGATTCGGAATATTGAGAAGGTCTTTCCTGTAGTCCCATGCTCGGAGGAGCAAAAGGTCACCTTCGCTACTCATATGCTTGAAGGTGATGCGGTTTACGGTGGCGGGGTGTTCGAAGACTCCTGGAGACGACCGACATGGACATTGATTGGGAACTTTTCAAGGTCCATTTTTATGAAAAGTACTTTCCAGAGTCAGTTAGAAATGCCAAGGACATTGAATTCATGCAAGTTGTCCAGGGGAATATGAATGTGGCCCAGTACACTGCCAGATTTGAAGAACTCATTAAGTTCTCAAGAATGTACCAAGGAAATCCTGATGAGTACTGGAAATGCATTAAATACGAGTCAGGGTTGAAGGCGGAACTTAATGTGGCAGTTGCACATTTGGAGATTAGGGATTTCTCTACCCTAGTTAACAAATGTCGGATTATTGAAGAAGGTCAGAGAAAACTAAACACCCCAAAGTCGAGATAATATTACCAAAAGTTGACACCTCAAGGTCAGCAGTTCAAGAGGCAGAGTCGACCTCCATTTCCCCCTCAATCAAGACCACAAGGGACACAAAGAAATTTTCAACAAGGAAGGCCAAACAACAACAATCGCTATAATAACAACCGCTACAACAATAACTCCAGTAACAATCACAACAACAACAATAACAACAATAAAGGGAAAGCACCACAAAGAGGTCCAGCAGTACCTCCATGGCCTGCGCCATCCATGGAATGTCCCAAGTGCGGCAAGAATCATGGGAGCATGCCATGTCGAGCCGGAACAAACGTGTGCTATCGGTGTGGAAAACCAGGTCATTACTCCCGAGAATGCACGGAAAGAAACCCGCCAACCCCCAATCCCAAGCCACAATACCAGGGAAGGGTATTTACTGTTAATGCTGAAGAAACAACGAAGTCACGAAATCTCGTGGAAGGTAAGGGTAATATGCATGGTAAAGACTTAATTGTACTATATGATTCTGGCGCTTCTCATTCTTTTATCTCCCATTCATGTGTTAAAAGCCTTAATTTACCTATGACTGAGCTTTCTTTTGACCTTATTGTTTCTACCCCGACTGGAAAACCCGTTAGGACTTGTAAATGTTGTTTAGATTGTAGTTTTATTATAGATAATAGATCCTTTGTTTTAGATCTTATTTGCTTACCCATGTGAGGTTTAGATGTGATTCTTGGCATGGATTGGCTTGAGGCCAACCGTGTACTGTTAAACTGTTATGAGAAAACCATCACTTTTCTTCCTGTTCCTATTGAACCTAAGAAACCCATAAGTCTTTACATAACTGCTGTGGAAATGGATTGTGGTAAGGGTGAGAGTAAAGGTTACATTTTCTTAGCCGCTAGTGATGTAGACTTTGAGCAAAGTATCGATGAGATACCAATAGTAAGAAATTATCCTGAAGTATTTCGAGATGAGATATGAGTTTCCCAAGAGAGAGATAGAGTTTTCCATAGAATTGCTTCCCGGTGCAGGACCTATATCCATAGCCCCATACAGGATGTCCCCATTAGAATTGACCGAGTTAAAAACTCAATTGGAAGATTTATTGGAGAAAAAGTTTGTTAGGCCTAGTGCATCACCTTGGGGAGCCCTGTGTTGTTTGTAAAGAAAAAGGATGGGAGTATGAGGATGTGTGTAGATTATCGGCAGTTGAATAAAGTAACGGTGAAAAACAAGTATCCTCTGCCTAGGATCGATGATTTGATGGACCAACTGAACGGTGCGGTAGTGTTTTCTAAGATAGATTTGAGGTCAGGCTACCATCAAATTAGAGTGAGAGATGAAGACATACCTAAATCGGCCTTTCGCACTCGATAGGGCCATTTTCAGTTCGACCTAATGTCCTTTGGGTTAACCAATGCTCCAGCTATTTTTATGGATTACATGAATAGGATCTTTCGGCCCTATTTAGATCAGTTTGTAGTTGTCTTTATAGATGACATTCTCATATATTCTAAGACCCATGAAGAGCATGAATGCCACCTGACCATAATCTTGGAGATCTTGAAGGAAAAGAAACTATATGCCAAGATTTCCAAGTGTGAGTTTTGGTTGGATAAGGTGCAATTTTTAGGGCATGTAGTATCTAAGAAAGGAATTGCTTGTAGATCCTAGTAAGGTAGAAGCGGTAGTAAACCGGGAAAGACCAACCATCAGAATCAAGTAAGGAGCTTTTTGGGTTTAGCCGGTTATTACCGTCGATTTATCAAGGGATTTTCCCAGATTTCCTACCTTTGACCAAGTGACTAGGAAGAACACCCCTTTTCATGGACCGGAGTGTGAAAAGAGCTTTCAAGAGTTAAAACACAAGCTAACCTCTACCCTGTTTTAGTGTTACCCGACCCCAATGTGCCTTTCGAGGTGTATTGTGATGCTTCAAAAAGGGTTTAGGTTGTGTATTGATGCAAGATAGGCAAGTGGTGGCCTATGCATCAAGACAACTCAAGCCACATGAGGCAAACTACCCTACCCATGACCTTGAGTTAGGCTGTAGTCGTGTTTGCTCTAAACATTTGGAGACACCATTTATATGGAGTTAAGTTTGAGGTGTTTTCCGATCACAAGAGTTTGAAATATCTCTTTGATCAAAAAGAGCTAAACATGAGGCAAAGGCGATGGATGGAGTTCTTGAAAGATTATGATTTTGGATTGAATTACCATCCTGGTAAAGCTAATGTAGTAGGCGATGCTTTGAGTAGGAAGTCCTTACAAGTGTCCCGTTTGATGGTGAAGGAGGTTGAATTGATTGAGCAATTTAGGGACTTAAACCTAGGAATGACTTTGACCACTAAGGGCATCGAGCTTGTCATCTTAGAGTGACAAGTGAGTTCAAAGAAAGGATTGTTCAAGCTCAAGGGGACGATCTTTGAGTTTCAAGAGACTTTAGAGGCGATGAAGGCAGGAAAGTTGATAGGTTTTACCCAAGGAATGGACGATTTGTGGAGGTTTAAAGGTCGAATATGTGTACCGCTAGTGGTGGCCCCCGAAAGGATATTTTGGAGGAAGCCCATAAGAGCCATTTTACCCTTCATCCTGGTGCCACCAAGATGTATCAAGATTTGAAGAAGATGTTACGGTGGCCTAGAATGAAGAAAGATGTGTGCACATGGGTGAGTAAGTGCTTGGTGTGTCAAAAGGTGAAGATTGAACACCAAAACCCTGCGGAATGCTGCAACCTCTGCCGATCCCTGAGTGGAAGTGGGATAGTATCTCCATGGATTTTGTGGTGGATTACCGAGGGACCCAAATGAATCATGATACCATATGGGTAATCGTGGATCGATTGACAGTCAGCCCACTTTTACCTATTAAGGTGACTTATTCCTTGGATAGGTTAGCACAATTATATATTCAGGAGAGATAGTAAGGTTACATGGGGTGCCGTCGACGATAATCTCGGACCGGGATCCGCGGTTTACGTCCCGATTTTGGGGAGCCTTTCAAAAGGCGTATGGTTCAAAGTTGTGTCTAAGCACGGCCTATCACCCCCAAACAGACGGTCAATCTGAAAGAACTATCCAAACCTTGGAGGATATGTTAAGGGCATGTGTTTTAGATCAAAGGGGAAGTTGGGATAAGTACACACATCGATTGAATTTGCATATAACAATGATTATCATGCAAGTATCGGTATATGGCAATCGTATGAGGCCCTCTATGGACGGAAATGACAATCTCCCTTATGTTGGTATGAACCCGGAGAGCAAAGTTTACTCGGAGCCGATATTGTGAGGGAAACAACGGAACAAATCAAGAAGATTAGGGATAAGATTCTTCTTGCTCAAAGTCGACGAGAAAAACTATGCGGACAAGCAGCGAAACCCGCTAGATTTTCAAGAAGGGGACCACGTGTTCCTAAGGATCACCCCTACCACAGGCATAGGCCGAGCAATAAAAGTAAAGAAATTGAGCCCCAGATTTCTTGGTCCGTTTGAAATCCTTACCAAAGTAGGACTTGTAGCCTACCGTATAGCCCTACCCCCGAGTCTATCCAACCTTCATGATGTTTTCCATGTCTCTCGATTAAGAAAGTATCAATCGACCCGAGTCATGTACTAGAGCGAACATGTACAATTAAGAGATAACCTGACATTTAACTTACTACCCACGAGAATCGTCGACCGAGGAGTTAAGCGAGTTAAGGAACAATTTGTACCCTGGTCAAAATAGCATGGGGACAGGTGGAGCAAGAAGAACTTACATGGGGCTGGAATCAAACATGAAAGCACAATACCCCGAGTTGTTCTCAGGTAGCAATTTCAGGCGAAATTCTTTTAAGGAGGGGAGTAATGTAACGCCCAATTTTTCTTGTAATTTTCTTGTCATTAGAAATTACTCAATTACCGAATTACCGTAGGTAATTATTACATAAGATTTGAGGCCGAACAATCCTCAATAAAGGAATATAACATTAGAAGAGAGGTTAGGAGCGATTCATGCGAGAGTCGCAAATCCGAATTTACATGCGTATAAAATGACCAAAATGCCCTGAAGGTATATTACTCGGAAAATGAGGATCGTGGGCCCCACCTATTCTCAAGGGGATATTTTGAGGATAATAAGGGATTGTTTGTGTTATGTGTGTTAATAGAGCGAAGGATCTCAATTTTGAGTTCCGAGGCGAAATGACCAAAACGCCCTGTTTGTTTTAACTCCGATGTGCGTGCCGACTGAGCCCGATCCTCACTAAAATGTTTTAAAATGTGTTTTTAAGCCATGATTAACCATTGGTTAAGCTCGGGTGGCCTCGGGCAGTTTTTAAGTGAAAGTACGATTTTGCCCTGTTTTGGGTAGTTTTGCGAATTTGGGATTTTTGATTCAGTATACGAAACCTAAGCAATATTAGGCTCAAATTAAAGCTTATTAAATTCTAAATATTAATCTAGAGTCAAAATTATGTATTTAGATTGATTAGAACCCAAAATTGCTCAAAAACACCCAAATTGCTTACTAATTCACTTAAACCCTTAACCGTAAATTCTCTAAATTACATGAATACCTTGCCTACACCTAAATAATGCATGGAACACACAAATTTCACTTCTTTGGGCTGTAATGGACGAAATTATTGATGCCATTATGCAGCTGAATTATTGCCAAAAGTTGCACTAAAACAAAATGCCAAAATGTCACCATAAGAGACATAATTCCTTAATTTCATACAACTTTGTCTAAAATGATTTTTCCTCCCTTATTTCTCCTGCAAAATTCCGTCCACTACCTCATCATTTTGGCCAATTAGAAGCCTCAAAATCTTCTATAAATAGGCTTGCTTGAGTGGTCTTGGAATGCTTGGTTCATAACTAGTTTTTAGGAGCACCAAAAACTTTCTTTCTTCCTCCTCTTTGGCTGAATTCTTTCTTCAATTTTTCAAAGAGATTTTATTTCATTTCACTTCAAGAAACCAAGTTCTCTTCCTCTTCTTCAACTCAGATTAGGTAGGGAGTAGTTTCTAAATTTATTTCTATGCTTTGAGGAGTTGTGTTTTTAGCTCAAAATGATGAAATTATGAACTTGCCTTAGCTTTTCATTTTGGTTTTCCTCTTCAATTTTTCTTTAACCAATTCAACCATATGGCCTAGGTGGAACTAAGATGATGGCTTGATGATGAGGACCTTGAGGGTGGGTTGTAAATCCATCACAAGTTAGGCCTCTAAAGCTTGAAAATTCCACTTGATGCAAAACTTTAAAGAATAATGCTTTATGATGCTAAAACAAAGATTTTTAGTTTAGAACTTGAAAGATGTATTTTTCCTTTTATGTTTTATTTCTTGTTAAGATATGTATTGGGTTGAATTTATAATTTCTTTTAAAGTCTTGAAGGAGCTCTAGTAAAGAAACAAAATGAATTTGCATCCATGATTAAGTTTATGCTTTGCATAACCATGTTTACCTTCTATGTCATCACTAAATTTTCAAGAATGAATAAATGAACTTGCATTTCTCATGTTTAAATTCCAAGCTTGTATCTTATGTTTATGTTTCAAGTCATCACTTAATCTTTCAAGATAATAAAGAGGTTGCATCTCATATTTAATTTATGCTCTCACTATATTTTATAATGGCTAAAAGAATCAACACATGGCATGTTTATTTTATGCCATCACCTAAAGATCCTAGAGCTCAAAGACTTGCCCATGTATCACAAGCAAAGAAATATGATTATTGGAGTTAAAGAATTTATTCTTTAAAAAGTCTTGAGATTGGAGCTTAAAAAGATGTAATAATAATATTCTCTTCTCCTCTCTCTTGGTCTGTGCGGACTACCGCCGCTCAGGTTTCTTAATATTCTCTTCTCCTCTCTTGGTCTGTGCGGATTACCCGCGCTCCAGTTTCTTGTATCATGTTTATATTTCAAGTTCTTGCATCATGTTTAATTTTCAAGTCATCACCTTAAATCTTAAAGATAAAGAAATGGAATTGCATATCATGTTTATAATTCCAAGCTATCACCTTATAAAGATAAGATTAAAATAAGGTTGCATAGCATGTTTATAATTCTAAGATGTCACCTAAATCTCTAAAGCTCAAGACTTACTCCTTTTATCTTAAGTGAGAATTTTAATTGTGAAGATCCTCCCAAATTTGACAAAAGAACTAGTTTCTAAATGAGTTTTAAGGCTTTGCAAGGATTTTACGGGAGCTAGTATTTTATATGCACTTAAAATATGATTCTATGTAATTGCATGAGGTTCATGATTCGCCACTGATCTGAGTTTAGTATCAATGTGTGATAATGATTTGATATGATTGAAGTTGTGATAATTATGGTTTATTGTTAAGAGAATGATTCATAATTGGTTTAGTAACTAATTAGTTCTATAATTGATAATTCTATGTAAGGATTGGATGCTTATTAAGTACTTGATATCATTGAATGATTTCTGGCTTGCATGTTATAGTTCTTTGTTGCAAATAATGAGAATGCTTGTACATGAAATGTTCTTTATTATGTAAAATTTACCTTTGTTGCTAGAAGAAAGTGTATCATTGTAAAAGTGTAATTTGGAAAGGTTCTGGCTAAGGAAAGACTTGGTATTTAAGCGTGTCCATTGTGACCCACCTCTCTTTCCTGGGAATCTCCCATATGCATGATTACTGATTGATATATATTATTCTAGCTTAAGACTATAAATGAGAAAATGTTATGATGTTTATGAATTGTATTATGATATAACATGCAAAGATTTAATGATGACTTAAACTTATAAGAAAATGATCCTTTGGAACCATCAGACTATAGGTGGTGAAAAGGTGATTTTAGCCCCCTAACCCGTTCTCTCAAAAGGGTAGAGTCGGGACTTTAGCTTATCAAAAGGGATAAGTATATGCTAGCGACGACTAGTAAAATATGAGCTCATAACCTAAATTACTCCCAAAAGGGTGGAGTATAGGGTGGCCCAAGGAAAATAATGATGATGATAAGATTTTAAGTCATCAAAGGCACTAAAGAAATGAAATATGTGCACTGTGTCCATGTGTAGCTAATATTATATGACGTTCTTTTATGCATGTTATTTTGATAATGATGATGAGGAATATGATGTAATAATAAAGGAAATGTTCATTGTAAATATGACATGTTAAGAATAAGATGCATTATAAGACGCATGATTAAAAATTGACGAACCTCGGTTAAGTATTTGTCCGAACTTAAAATGAATCTTTGCATGCTCACTATTTTAGAATAATCCCGAGGTTCGTGGGGACTTTGATGATGACACTGTAGAAGGAGGTACCCCTGAGAATTCTTTAGCAAGATTCTCACTCCCTTTTCTTTATTTCCGTCATTGTCTCCAGATTCAAATGGCGACATTCGTCCTGTTCGTTGATACCCCTACTTGGGAATTCCACTATGATCAGGTGCATCGCTCGTATCATTTTGAAGGGAGGTCTTGTGATTCGTGTTTTTATTTACATAGGTCGTCCATTTGCACATCCTGTCCCTAGTTATCGATTTTCTCCTACTTCTCCCTATGGCGATGAAATGGTTTTCGAACATGCACGTCCACTTGATGAAAGGATGTTACGTTCTTATCCCGCTTCATCTGCTGTCCATGGATTTCCAGTATGTTCCCGAGACGAGATATTAAACTGATCCTTCGAGGACACTCCTACTCATGTATATTCTGAGAGCTCTGCTCCTACTCCCACACGGGTAAGAGAGGGTAGTGAGGAAACACTTGTTCAGCCGAGGTTAGCGAGAACGCCGTCCATGCGACCCTGACTGGTGCATCTCGTATGTCCCGTCCCGAGGAGCTCATCGATGGATCGGATTTATTCGCGCATTTCCAGGACAGTGCCCATAGAAGGTTCTTAGTAGATTTATGTGTGATCATGCACCCTAGTTTTAGGATAACCTTCCCGGCTTATGGAGTTATCTAGTTTAGGGGCATGTATTTCCTTAAGTATATTTTCTTTTATGGGTTTGCATAAGATAATGATGTATGAACATAACCCACCCTTTGAGTGAGGTTATTGTATGTAAATATATGCTATAATGTGCTTATGGATGTTATATGATGGAGCCTAAGTGATATGATGTGATATATTCTTAAACGTCTTATTATACCCCGCTTACTCGTTCACGTTGTACTCGGCTCATGTTTTCAATTATGTGTTCAAAAAAAAAATGGCTCGTAATTTCACTAAGTATTTTCAAATTATGAAGAAAGAACCAAAGCAAGGAGTAAAGTCTAGTCATTAATCAGATTCAACCTAGGTGTATCTGGTTAATTACTAGGGTGTTACAAGGTTTCTTTGACACCTTGGTATAAAGAACTCTAAAGTTCACTTTATCTTGCTATGATAAGTTTGGGTTGAGGTTTAAGTTCCTTTAAAGTCATGTAAGAGCTCTAGTAAAGATAAAAAAATGAACTTGCATATTTATATTTCTAGGCCCTTATATTTACATTCCAAGTTCTTGCATCTCATATTTACTTTTCTATGTCATCACTAAACTCTAAAGAATTAAAGAAAAGAACTTGCATTATTACATTTAAGTTTCAAGCTTTGCATTTCATGTTTATGTTTCAAGTCATCACTTAAGAACTTAAAGATTTAAAACGAGAGCTTGCATATCACCTAATTAATCTCGAAACCTTTCTATTTCGGCTTTAAAGTCGATTGTTGCTGGGCCTAGAGCACTAAAATAAAGAATTGAATTTGCATATTTACTTTCAAGTTTTGCATATTTACTTTGAGCCTTGCATATTTACTTTCAAGTCTTGCATATTTAATTTCAAGATCTTGCATTTTATATTTACTTTGAAGCTCTCACTTTACTTTCTAATGAAGAATAAAATGGAATGCATAGCACGTTTATATTTTGTTATCACTTAAAGAACATAGAGCTCAAAGACTTGCCCTTTTATCTCAAGTTAAAGTTTGGTTATGGAGACATCCCCATGGATTCATATTTCGGCCATGTGATGATGATGAGCCTGGAGTAAGTTTCATCTAGTCACAAGCGCCAATAACCTATGTCTTAGGATTTTCTTAAGCATAGGTGAACTCAAAGAACGATTCAAGTGCAAATTTTATGTTTTAAATTCCAACTATGAACAATTTAAATAAGCTACTGCCCTTACTCATTTTACAATGATTTTAATGAAGTAAAATGGTTTACAAATAATTTTAGAAGTCCTAAAACGATTCCAAGGGAAACTAGTAATTTATATGTCTTAAAAATGTGAGATTATGTGCTCTTTGGAACCTATGCTTTTCGATTCTGCCATGATATGTTTACTGCTGTATGATGATGTTTTGACATGTTAGAATGTGCAAAAATTATATATGTTGAGATAGGAACCTTTCTATGCATGTTAGGAAAGAAACTAGTCTTACCAATAAACCGCAAAGTTGAGTTTTAACATAGTTTTGACCCATTTATTTTTAGCCACTGCCAAAATTGTTTTATTGGGATAATATTCAGTTTAGGATTGATTAATCATGAAAAACTTGGTAACATTTGATGTAGGATTGATTTTTAGCGCCTATAGAGAAACTAGTAACCAGAAAATTGTAAAAGTGCAATTCTAGGACACTTAGATTAATTCATTTTCTGTTCCTGTTCCAGCACCTTTGGAGGATTGTACAACCATGTTCTGCCATGATTACTTGAGTGAGAATGACCCATAAATGGTTTAGGAATTAATTCTAGCATCATAAGGAAGGCCGGTATCGAGAAACGGCGTAAAACGCAACTTCTTGAACACCTTAAATCATAGAATTTCATTTACTACCTATGCTGCCCAACTTTGATTGATGATGTTCTTGAGGTCAATAATTAGTGGTAATGACGATGATTATTCCCTTAGATGCATAAGGAAATAATTTGACAATTTGAGTTACCCGATTTAAGTGTTTGGCCATTTAAGGGAATGTTTATGAGATGATGATTTGAGATGATGCATTCATGTGATATTTGATGTTATGTGAGGTATTTGTATAGAATTCATCATTTGCATGTTATGGTTTCATTTGAAACATTAGAGATGCATATGTTAGAAATATATGAAGAATTACGACATTTATGAGATACATGTTGCATCTTGTTATAACATGCTAAGACTTAAGGAGACTTAAAGTATGAGAAAATGATCCTTTGGACTCACCAAACTATAGATGAAGAAAAGGCGATTCTTGCTCAAGGAAATGTAAAGTATGAGAAAGTGATCCTTTGGACTCATCAAACGATAGGTGATGAAAATGTGATTCTTGCTTAAGATGATCTAAAACATGAGAAAATGATCCTTTGGACTCACCAAACTATAGGTGATGAAAAGGTGATTCTTGCTTAAGGTGACTTAAAATATGAGAAAATGATCCTTTGGACTCATCAAACTATAGGTGATGAAAAGGTGATTCTTGCCCCCTAACCCGTACTTATCAAGTCAGGACTTCAACTTATCAAAAGGGAATAAGTTTATGCTAGTGACGACTAGTGAGGTATGAGCTCATAACCTAGAAGTACTCTCAAAAGGGAAGAGTCATAGGGTGGCCCCAGGAAGAAAAGAAACTTAAAGTCACCTAAGGAAACAAGGAATGTCATTCATGAACCATGTTCTATGCACATCATGTATGTTATGTAGTTAGATGTATGCTTTAAAGTTAATGTTGCATAAAGTATTGACATGCATATCATAAAGATGTATGATGCATTCATTACAAGACTCATGATAAAATGAACGGGCCTCGGTAATGGATGTTTAGAACTTAATAAATGAATCTTTGCATGCCCACTATTTCATAATTAAACCCGAGGTTCCTAAGGACGATGATGATGACACGAGCGTGAAAAGGGGAGCCCTACTGAGATTTTTGTATAAGTTTCTCACCCCCTATCTTTCTTTTCCATCTTCGTCTTTAGACAAGGCTGACAAGGATATCTGTGGATTGCCCTGAGGTGCCGACATGGAAATAACTTGATGGTCAAGAATAGAATGACGCAGCGGAAGCGAGGACGTAGTCTTAGCTTATTTACACCATAAGTTTGGAGTGTAGTTTGAATTGTTGTATGCTCAACCTTCATGGGTGGGCTCAATATATTTGGTGTGATGTTATTATGGGATGTCCTTACATTATTAACACTATTAATGTTTGACTTGATATTTAATGATAATGTTATATGATGATGTGCCGATGGTTGTTCATTCTATGAAGCTTATCTGGTGTTTCCGTTTATGTTATTCTTTTGTGTTTACGCTTCATGGTATGCGAGGCTCACGTTTTTGTCTATGTTTTCAAAAAAAAAATTCTAGCCATATTTTCCGCTAAGTATTTAAAGAAAGGTCTTAAGGTATGAGACCAGAAGACTAACAGACTAATTGTTAACCTAAATACGTCCTAGGAGTGTTGGGTTAAAGATTAGGACGTTACATTAGCTCCAGAACCCTTGCGCTCGTGTGTTTTGAATGACAACAAAACCAATTCAAAAAAAGTACTTTGAAGAACGACTGTTGTCTCTATTGAGTTCTTGTAAGTTTACAACAGGTATCTATCGTTTAGCAAGAGCAAGGCTTACTCAAATGAGTATGTATATTTCACTAATGCATGTACAAACATGTTATCAGATTTGCTGTATTAAAGAAGTGAAATTATATTCTTATCAAGTCCTTGATAACTAATGATTAAAGGAAGACAGTAACACTACAAGAAACCAAGGAAAGAGACTCTAGAAAGTAGTATGGGACATTAGAAAGTACTCTCAGGATAAAGATATTGGAATATGTCCATATGCAACGTGTTACAAAATCTTCAATCATCACAATCGCAAAGAAATCATTATCAAAAAGATTTGATTGAAGATCTAAAAGCAAAATAACTCTTCAAAGGCTGATCATGTACGTTAGAAAGCTCACCTGTGAGTAGAGCAAAGAATGCTACAAGAAAGGGCGGGAAATTTGAATTTTGAATTTCAAATTATCAAGTCAAACCCAGTTTTAAACTGGTATACCATCTCTTCTGCCTTTTGATAAATGACCTTAGATTCATGAAGAAGAAGTTCAAAAAGCTCACTCAGAAAGTAGAAAAGTAGTTTCTGATGGGAGATCAGAAAGCTCACATTTATAATGGCTTCTACAACTGATATGACTGTTCTATTAGCCTCTCTTCTAGCTGCTTCTTTCAAGACACAACTGATGATCAACACGTGTCACTTGAATAACTGATCTATGGCAATGGTCACAAAGAAAGACCATTATATAAAGAGATGCTAAACTTGAAAAACGAGAGAGATTTTGAAGATTCAATAGAGAAAACTCTACAAAAATCTACTCCCACTTCCTAGAATATTCATGCTTTATCATGTAATCAGTTTTATCCTTGAAGTGTAAAGAAAATCGTCCTTCTATATTCTTAGTTGGATTTATATTCTTCTTGTGGAAGAAGTAGAAGAAGGAAGTCATTCAAGTTCTCCCAAGATCCTTTTAAAATGTATCATCTTTAAGGAAATTTGAGTGTAGGTTAGTTTGAGTAGCAACCCAAACACTTAACCTTTGTATCCTTGATCCGTTAGTGATTAGAGTGAGACATAGCTTGGAGAGACTAAAGTAAAAGTACTTGCAATATGATAGTAAGATGTTCTTGCTTATCACGGTTTAGCTTGGAGAGGCTAGTCAAAGACTACTTATAGCTTGGAGAGCCTGGGAAAGGACTATTTGTGGCTTGGAGAGGCTGGGAACAAACTACTTGCAATGTACTAAAGGAGTTGCCTGTCAGTCACGGTTGGGCTTGAAGAGGCTAGTGTCATGACTACTTGAAACTTAGAAAGACTAGGTGAAGACTACTGACAATGTGCTGAAGGAGTTGCCTGTTAGTCACGGGTTAGCTTGGAGAGGCCAAAGTCATGACTACTCATGTTAGCTTGGAGAGGCTATTACAGAACTAATCAAAATCCTTGGTTACAAGTGATTTCTGAAATCCTTGGATGATAGCTTAGGAAGGATAATGAAAAGGCTATACATCCTTACTTTCTTAGGTTGAGAAAGTTGTTGTTATAGTGGAACCTCAATAGTTGTTGAGTACTGAATATAGGTATCTTGGCCAAACTAGTATAAAATCCTCTGTGTCCTTACTCTCTTACTCTAATCTCTTTTGTTTTCCTTTATGGTTTTATCTCTGTCATGCACCTTTTACGTTATCTCTTTTAATTCTAAGTGTTTTATTTAATAAGGTTCATAAAGCAACTTTCTAAAGTCACTAACTTTATTTCCACTACACTTCGCGTTTTCTACTTGATAGTAATCCTTTTCAGAAGCTTCAGAAAATAAAAAAGGATCAATTCACAATTGAACCCCCTTTCTCGTGCACATTTCCACCTACACTATTTAGTTTCTTTCTCAGGTTGAGAAAGGTTTTAGTGAAACTAAATGGTGGTTGAGAATTGGATGTAGGCAGGTTGGTTGAACTAGTATAAAAATATCTGTGCAGTACCTTCTTCTCCCCCATCTCTTTTACATTCATCGCTCTGTGATTCTTTGTTTATATTTTCTTAAAGCCTATCTTTTTAGCCATTTTGTTACTGACTCTGTACTTTAGAAAGTTACGTTTTGAAACCTTTAACCTTGTTTTCACTATACTTCAAGCATAAAGATTGATAATATTTTGTTTAAGTTTACAAAAGCTAAAAAGTCAGATAGAAGCGAAGCACGATTCAACCCTCTTCTCATGTGCTTTTCTACTTGCAAGTGGCATCAGAGCCTAGCTTCTAAGGGGTTAAGCATTCTAACGATTACAAAGGACAAAGATTTGAGGGACAAATGGCACAAAATATTCATATAGCAAAAGGACACTCCATTAACAGACTGCCATTCTTTGATGGCGGGGAATATGCCTATTGGAAAGATCGCATGGAGTTGTTCATAAAATACACAAGTCTTGACTTGTGAAAAATAATTCAAGAAGGTGATTATGTTCTAACTAAAGAAGTTCTTAGAACCGATGATGCACCTTCAACATCAAGGAAAGTCCCCAGGAGCAAGTGGACAGAGTAACACAAAGCCAGAGTTTGGCTGAACTCTAAATCTAAATACCTACTCACGTGTGCACTAAGCAAGGTTAAATATGATAAAATTATTGCTTGTGACACAACAAAGGAGATATAGGACAGATTGCATATGTTGCATGAAGGTACTGATCAAGTTAAGGAGACCAAGATCAGTATAGTGGATCATCAATATGAGATGTTCAAATGACATATTAAGAAAATATTGATCAAATGGCCACAAGGTTTACACACATCATAAACTAACTAAAGGGACTAGGCAAAAGATACTTTAGCTCTGAAATGGTTCTAAATCTTGAGAAGCCTCCTTGCTAAATGGCTGCCTAAGGTCATAGCCATTGTGGAAGCTAGAAGCTTTAAAACTCTTGGTCTGGATGTACTCATTGAGTCACTCAAAACCCATGAGGTAGTGCTCTCCAAAATGCATGGTGAATCCATCAAGAAGAGCAAGTCCATGCCCTTGAAGTTGTCTTATCATAAGCTAAATAAAGCTAAGGCGATGAAAGTTACTGAAATCTCTGATGAAAAGGAAGAGTATAATGATAAGAAAGAAAAAGAGGAAAAAAATGGAAACAAGCTTTCCATGCTGATGAGGAAGATATCCAAAGCCTAGAGAGGTAAGACAAAGAGAAGAAGGGACATCAACCTCAGAAAGGACAAAAAAGGTAAAGTGAAGTCGAAAAGTGTCATCTGCTACAATTGTGGGCAGAAGGGACACTTCAAATTTCTTTTTCAAAGCATAAGGATCTTTAGCAAGTTCCTCCCTTTCACAAATGATCAAGCTAGTTGTTTATCTATAGCTTAATTGTCCTTCTCCTTGAAATCTATTCTCACCATGATCAAAAAGTAGCTTAAGTCTATCTTATGCTTAAAACGAAACAATCGTAGTATTGATTAAGTGTCACTTAAGGCTGAAAACATTTTTTTATGATTCACATCATGCCTTAAAAAAAAAGAACTTCCTGAAAATCTCTTGTTCTAATATCTTGAAAGAACAAGCTTATTATGTTTACATATTTTGCAATATTTCTTTGAATTATCTCTTCAAAAGATTTTCTTCAAATTGGTTTGTTATCATCAAAAAGAGGGAGATTGTTAGCTCTAGAACCCTTGTGCTTGTGTGTTTTGAATGACAACAAAACTAATTCAAAGAAAATACTTTGAAGAACAATTGTTGTCTCTATTGAGTTTCTTGTAAGTTTACAGCAGGTATCTATCATTTAGCAAAAGCAAGACTTACTCAAATGAGTATATATATTTCGCTATGCATGTACAAACATGTTACCAGATTTGCTCTATTAAAGAAGTGAAAATATATTCTTATCAAGTCCTTGATAGCTAATGATTAGAGGAAGACATTAACACTACAAAAAATCAAGGAAAGAGACCTTAGAAAGTAGTACAGTACATCAGAAAGTACACTCAGAATAAAGATATTGGAATATGTCCATATGCAACGTGTTACAAAATCTTCAATCATCACAATTGCAAAGAAATCATTATCAAGAAGATTTGATTGAAGATCTGAAAGCAAAATAACTCTTCAAGGGTTGATCATGTACGTTAGAAAGCTTACCTGTGAGTAGAGCAAAGAATGCTACAGGAAAGGGAAGGAAATTTGAATTTTGGATTTCAAATTATCAAGTCAAACCCAGTTTTAAATTGGTATATCATCTCTTCTTCCTTTTAACCAATGACCTTAGATTCATGAAGGAGGTGTTTAGAAAGCTTTCTCAGAAAGTAGAAAAGTAGTTTTTGATGGGAAATCAGAAAGCTCATATTTACAATGGCTTCTACAACCGATGCGACTGTTCTGTTAGCCTCTCTTTTAGCTGCTTTTTTCAAGACACAACTGATGATCAACACATATCACTTGAAGAACTAATTTGTGGCAATGGTACAAAGAAAGACCATTATATAAAGAGATGCTAAACTTGAAAAATGAGAGAGGTTTTGAAGATTCAATAGAGGAAAATCTGCAAAAATCTATTTCCACTTCCTAGAATATTCAATCTTTATCATGTTATCAGTTTTATCCTTGAAGTGTAAAGAAAATCTTCCTTCTATATTCTTAGTTAGATTTATATTCTTCTTGTAGAAGAAGTAGAAGACCTTTTAAGTTTTCCTAGAATTTTGTTTAAGTTTTCAAAAGCTAAAAAGCTAGATAGAATCGAAGCACGATTCATGTAACGCCCCGATTTTCGCTAAACTTTCATAATGACCAAATTGCCCCTGAGGTCATTTTTACCCGAAACACGAGGGCGGCCGACTTTGGCCATCCTCATAGGGTTCATATGTTATATGAAGGGGATTGTATGAGCATGAGTGCCTAACAAAGCGGGAAAACCTCATTTCTGAGATTTCTGCGCGTAAATGACCAAAATACCCCTGTAACAGAATTAAGGCAGTATTAAGTTCCGTTTTGACCCGGACTTTGTTCTGAGGTTCAAAACAATGATTTTAAGGCATAAACTATGTTGGTTTAAGTCCCGGAGATACCGGGCAACTTTTGGTAAAAATTACGGTTTTGCCCCTGCATATTGCATTTTCGGCTTAATGAGCCGTTTAACTCCAAACCTAAGCAATATTAGGCTCTAATTAAAGGTTAATTAATTTCCATAATTAATCTAGAGCCAAAACCATCATTTATAATTAATTGGAACCTAAAATTGCTTAGGGAAAATTCAAATCTCATCATAGTCTTATTCTTTAAAAAGGAAAAAGAATATGTGAATAGTGTCGAATAGTGTTTCCACTATTCACATCAACTTTTCTTCTTGAGACAAGTTGTCACACTCACATCACTAGTTCTAGAGGTGTTGACCGGCTAATGCATCTAGACCACCTCTAAACCTAGGGATTTATGGTTTTAATTAACCTATTAGTGCACCTAAGTACCTACTTAGCAATTTTTAATCCTAAGCCTAATCTATGTCACACCAAAACACACTTCTAGAACATGGTTTAAGGAGATATTTCTCCTCCCCAAGGCTGCCAAGAATGGCACCATTTTCTCTAGAAATCATCAAAAAAATTAGTCTATGTGTTCAAGCTATCTTGTGACATGTGTCTTGAACACTTTCAATCAATGATCAACTTTCAAGAAAAATTGTCACTCAAGACTCAAAGAATATTTTATATGGTCAATCAAGGTTTTCAATTCATTTCTAAAATGAATTAAATTATGTCTTTCAAATTCAAAAAGAATGATTTGTTTTTGTGGTCATTCAAGCTTTCTATCAAACTTTTTCAAGACAACATGTCTTACAACAAATTACCTATGCTTTGGGAATTTAAGTCTAGAAAATTTTCTCTTCTTTTTGGGCATGAGGAGCACGGTTTTCTTCAACCTTGTGCAGCCCAAAATTTTGTGTTTTCATGTATTTTTAAAGGTTGGAAAATAAGGTACATTCTAGCCATGCTTTAGGACATGCATAGCTAGACTTTTCACCATACTTTGAATGACCAACACCATGCTTTGAACAAAGATATTTCTTCCTTCTTGTGGCTGAAATGTGGCCGAATTCTCCCCCCAAAAAAAGCCTCCAATATTTAATTCATTTCACTTCTCTATAAATAGGTAGCTTAGGGAACTTGAAGCACCTTTGTTCATTTTTCACTAAAGCTTTGAGTTAGAGCACTTTGAGTTTCTTTCTCTCAAGTTCAAGAGCTCATCCTCTCTAACCTCTTCATCTTCTTCACTTCCTCTCAATCTCAAACTCTAGGTAGGGAGCTCTTTAAGAATGCTTTCTTTTACTTTCATGATCAATGTTTATCTTGTTTGAAAGTTGTGTTGTTAGCAAGTTTTTCTCCCAAACATTTTCGGTTTCTTCTTTTCTCTTCCTCTTCATTTTCGGCCTCAAGACCAAAATGAGGAAAGCTTGATGATGAGTGTTCTTTTGGGATGACCATGTATTCCTCCTAACATGAGACCTCTAAAGCTTGAGTTTTGTTTGAGAAAAGTTTCATCTTTTTCATGTCTTGGTTAAGACAAGGCTATGTTTTTCATGAAAACTCTTTTTGAGCTTTTGTTCCTTTATGTTTTCGGCCATGAAGGCTTAAAGAGCTTGGAAAAATGGTAGCTTTGTAATGAGCACTTCATGTTGGCCTTTGTCACATGATCAAACTCTAAAGTTTGAGTTTTTCCAAGAAAGGTTTCTCTTTTCAAGTCTTGGTCAAAGAATGAGTTATGTTTCTTTGATGCCTTGAAACTTTCCTTTTCTTTTTGTTAGTTTTCGGCCATGAAGGCCTCTTGGACTTGAAATATGAGGAGCTTGATGATGAGAGTTGTGTGATGATGTTTGTCACATGAACAACCTCTAAAGCTTGAGTTTTCTAAAAATAAATTTATTATTTTCAAGTTTTGCTCAAGACATAGTTATGTTTCTCTTGGATCTTTGAAAACCCCATTTCTTTCCCTTGAGTATTCGGCCATGAAAGGCTTTGGGACTTAGAAAAATGGTAGCTTGATGATGAGGGCTTCATGTTGATGTATGTCACATGAACAAAGCTCTAGAGCATAGACTTGGTCCCTAGGCCAAGCATATTTCAGTTACTTTCCTCCATGTTGGTCATGAGTTTAGTTTTCTTTTCTTGTGAGGGTGAGTTATGGGTTAAAACCTTGTTTCCTTTAAAGTCTTGCAAGGGCTCTAAACAAGATATAAAAGAAGTTGCATCCACGTTTACGTCATGCTTTGCATTAGCACATTTATTTCCTATGCCATCACTAAGACCCAAGATAATGAATGAACTTGCACAATGCACGTTTATGTTTCAAGCTTTGCATCTCATTTTATATTTCAAGTCATCACTAAACTCTAAGAATAAGAATGAAGATGCATTTCATCTTTACTTTGTGCTATCACTTTATTTTCTAAAGGACTATAAAATGAAATGCGTAGCACGTTTATTTTATGTCACCACTTGAAACTTTAGAGCTCAAAGACTTGCCCATTTCATCTTAAGAAAAGAATTTAATCAAGGAGATATCTCCTTGAATATCACTCGGCCATGTGGTGTAAATGGCTCTAGGGTGAGTTTCATTTAACTACAAGGGCCTATAATGCATGTCTTAGAATTTTTCTAAGCTTTGATGCACTTAACCAAGGTTTTAAACATGTTTTTAAGTTTTAAATCCTCGCCAAGAGCAAGCCAAAATGGCTGCTGTCCTTGGAGTTCCATGATGAGTTTTGGCAAAATAAACTTTGATCTTACATAGTCTTGAAGTCCCAAAAAGGTTCCAAGAGAAACTAGCAAGTTATATGGTTGAAAGAAAGGTTTTTCTCATGATTTTATGCCTTAAGGATTTCGGTTCTGCCTTAATAACTCCAGCACCTTAAATTCTGTTTTGGGTGGTCTAAATATGTTGTAATACCTTGCCAAGTATGTGATAATTGTTCTAGACTCGTTAAAGCATTGTTAGTGACTTTGTTTGCTTAATGTGTGAATTCTAGAACTATAAAGAATGGCAAAATGAGTTTCTTCCCAGCCTTGATAAAATATTTAGAATCACATTTGATTATGTCTAGATGTGTGGGAGTGACTCATAATTGGCTTAGGTATTAATTATTGCACCATAGAAAAAGTCGGATGCGAGAAAGGGCTTAAAACGCATTTTCTAGAACACGTAATTCATCAAATATGAACAACTACATAAAGCTGTCCAACCATAATTAATTAGGATTTAGAACCTAATGGATTATGGTAATGAGGTTAATCAATTCCATAAATATACTAGAAAGTAATGGGAAAGTTTGAGGTTACCCGATTGAGGGATTTTTACCTTAAGGGATGATTATGCGCCTCTAAGTTTGATGATGAATTGATGTGTTAGCTCATGACGTGTATGGTGCCATGTTAACTATTATCCCTATGTGATAGCGTGTATTAACATGTTATTATTATTCTTTAAAAAGGACTTAAAGATGCCGAGGTAGTAATTATGTGTTATGCATTAATTATGTGGCATCTTAAAGAAACATGTTAAACTTAGGATGACTTAGAACATCAGAATGCAATCCTTTGAAACCACCGAATTAAGGGTGGGGACAATGTGATTCTAGCCCCCTAAACCCGTACTTAAAGTCGGGAAGTGATTTATCCAAATGGATAAAGTCTAGATGCTAGTGACGACTAGCGTGGTATGAGCTCATAACCTAGAGTTTTCTCAAAAGGGAGAAATATTAGGGCGGCCCAGTTAAGTAAAGGTTCTTATGTCACCTAAGTAAACCAGTTATATGATTTATGTTTCATGTACCAGTTATATGATTTATGTTTCATGTACCAGTTATATGATTTATGTTCCATGTACCAGTTATATAATTTATGTTCCATGTACTAGTTATATGATTTATGTTCCATGTACCAGTTATATGATTTACGTTCTACGTACCAAGCTACATGATTTATGTCTATGACGTTAGTATAAAAGCCTATGTAACACAAGTTCCATGATAAAAAGAACGGATTCTCGGAAAAGGAGATTTTGGAAAACTCATAACTGAACCTACGTATGTCCATTATTTTATAAATAAACCCGAGATTCCTGGAGACGTATATGATGACACCTAGGATAGAAGGAAAACCCTACTGAGTTTCTTTAGTAAGAATCTCACTTCCTCTATTTTTTCCTTTCCATTACGTCTTCAGAGCGAGATGGCGACCTTCGTCCTATTCATTGACACGCCACGGTGGGAGATCCACCATGACCCGGAGCATGGGTCATTTCATTTTGAGGGCCGGTGTGTACTGTGCGCATCTTCATGTTTTTAGGACGGCCATTTGCACACCCCTTGTACAGTTATCGCTTCTCCCCAACATCCCCCTATGGTGACCCCGCGATCTTTGAGCATGCGTGGCCACGACATGAGAGGAATCTGCGGATCCACTCTTCCGGTTCGACGGACGCGCCGCAGTACGTGCCATCATCGCAGCACTCAGAGGAGGACCCTTCAGAGGAATCCCCCATGGACCATGAGGGCTCTGCCCCCACTCCGCCCCTGCGACAGATAGGCAGCGAGGAGACAGTCACTCAGCGTCGAAGGGCTTCGGTGCCCGGACCACGACCCCGACGTGGACGACACGTTGATCCACAGGGCATGCACCTGCCGAGCTCCGCCCGTGGATTGGCTACGTTCCTCCGTACCCGTGAGTCTGCTATGGAGATTGAAGGGTAGTCCTTAGTGCACGCACGTCACATAGTATGGATGATACCCCTTTTGTGTTGAGGTTATCCATCTTAGGTTGCACATGGGTAGGGATGCTTCTTTCCAGTTCTTTTCCATGTATTCTATTTTTCTGCCGTATTCATGTTACTATGTACTTGAAGAGTCCTGCCCTTTAGGGTAGGCATATTATATATATGAAGTAATTTAGTTGTGATTATGCTATGATATGGAGCCACTTCTATGTTTATAATTCTGCACTTTATGATACCGACCTCGTAAGATACGCGCGGCTTCTATTTTAAGTAATGTTTTTTAAAAAGAAAAATTGGCTCGTATTTTCGTTAAGCTATTTGCCCAAGTAAGAAGAACCATGATAGTAAGTAATGACTAATATTTGGCCTAAGTACGTACTAGTAGTATTAGGTCGAATATTAGGGTGTCACAATTCAACCCCCCTTCTTGTGTGCTTTTCTACTTGTAAGTGGTTGAGCATTCTAACTATTGCAGAGGACAAAGATCTGAGGGACAAATGGCATAGAATATTCATATAGTAGAAGGACACTCCATCAATAGAATGCCATTCTTTGATGGTGGGGACTATACCTATTAGAAAGATTGCATGGAGTTGTTCATAAAATACACAAGTCTTGACTTGTGGAAAATAATTCAAGAAGGTGATTATGTTCTAACTAAAGAGGTTCCTAGAATAGATGATGCACCTTCAACATCAAGAAAAGTCCCTTGGAGCAGGTGGACAAAGCAACACAAAGCTAGAGTTCGGCTAAACTCTAAATCTAAATACCTGCTCACGTGTGCACTAAGCAAGGTTAAATATGATAAAATCATTGCTTGTGACACAACAAAGGAGATATGGGATAGATTGCATATGTTGCATGAAGGTACTGATCAAGTTAAGGAGACCAAGATCAATATAGTGGATCATCAATATGAGATGTTCAAAATGACAGATTAAGAAAATATTGATCAAATGGCCACAAGGTTTATGCACATTATAAACTAACTAAAGGGACTAGGCAAAAGATACTTTAGCTCTGAAATCTTTCTAAATCTTGAGAAACCTCCTTGCCAAATGGTTGCCTAAAGTCATAGCCATTGTGGAAGCTAGAGGCTTTCAAACTCTTGGTTTGGATGCACTCATTGAGTCATTCAAAACCCATGAGGAAGTGCTCTCCAAAATGCATAGTGAATCCATCAAGAAGAGCAAGTCCATGTCCTTGAAGTCGTCTTATCAGAAGCTGAATAAAGCTAAGGCAATGAAAGTTGCTGAAACATCTAATAAAGAGGAAGAGTCTAATAATGAAACAGAAAAAGAAGAAGAAAATGGAAACAAGCTTTCCATGCTGGTAAGGAAGATGTCCAATGGTAGAGAGGCAAGACAAAGAGAAGAAGGGACGTTAACCTCAGAAAGGACAGAAAAAGTAAAGTGAAGCTAGAAAGTGTCATATGCTATAATTGTGGGGAGAAGGGACATTTCAAACTAGAATGTTCTAAACTCAAGGGTCCAAAGAAGAAGTTTGTACCCAAAAAGAAAGGCATGATGGCCACCTGGAGTGAATCGAAAAAAGAAAAGGAACGATCAAAAGATCAGGATAAGCTACATGTTGCAAACTTATGCTTCATAGCAAGCTATTCATTAGAAAGTGAACCTGAGGTAAATAATTATGACTCTAATCTTTCCTATGATAAACTTTTAGCTTTGTATGAGGTGTTGCTTGAGGACTTTTAAACTTTTCCTTTCATTATTTTAACCTTTATAGGAAACATCAAAAAGTTGCTTTAGAAATTGAAATGGCCAAAACAGAAGCTGAGAATCTAAGGCTTAAAAAGGAAAAATTAAAAAGGGAAAATAAAGTTAAAAATGGAAAACCAATGCCATAGAATTTGAAGTCTCAAATAAAAGTAAAAACACTTTGAATGTCATTTCTGAGCTAGAGTGAACTTCAAAACTTCTCAAATTTGACCTTGAAAAAATGGTGAATGGATCAAAGAACCTTGATCTGATGCTTGGAGGTCAATGACCATATTTTCAAAAAATTGGGTTACGATATAAAAAGGAACTACATGAGAAAGGAAAGCAATCTCAGTTTAAGAAAGTAAAGAATAAGGTTTCTTGTACTTTCTATTTTAAGAGGGACATACACCTGACAAGTGCTTTATGAGAAAAAAGTCTATCAAAAAGGTTGGAAAACCTTCTTTTTATAAGACTAACCCAAGAGGACCTAAGAAAGTATAGGTACCTAAATTGAAAAAATGTGTTTGTTGCAGGTATGCCTAAGAACACATGTAGAACCTGACAATAAGTGGTACATGGATAGTGGGTGCTCTAGGAACATGTTCGGATCCAGAAGATGGTTCAGAAACCTGTGCTCCAAATGTTTTGGATCAATAAAGTTTGTCGATGGAGGTGAGGCCAAGGTAACAAGCATAGGAAATGTTAGTAAGGATGATTCCCACCAGATTTCTGATGTGTTGTTTGTTGATGGTCTAGCTCACAACTTGTTAAGTATTAGCGAGTTCTGTGACCAAGGTTTTAGTGTTGTTTTTAATGCTCATGCATGCAAGATAGTTAGTCCTACTTCAGGACAAGTTATTCTATCTGGTAAGAGGCATGATAACACGTATGTATTATTCTTGGATGACCTATGAGATCAAGATGTAAAATGTCTTTCATCTTCCACAGATGAAAAGTGGTTGTAGCATAAGAAGCTTGGGCATGCTCATATGAAGCTTATTTCTGAGCTTTCTTAGAAAGAGCTAGTTAAAGGGCTACCAAAGATCAGATTTGACAAGGATTCAACTTGTGATTTTATTAAGAAAGGTAAGCAAACCAAAGCTTCTTTCCATAATAAGCATGTGGTTTCAACCATTAGACCACTTGAGCTTTTACCTATGGATCTTTTTGGACCAACCAAGATTGCAAGTCTTGTTAGGAAAAGATATTGTTTTGTCATAGTGGATGACTACTCCAGATTTATATGGGTTATCTTCCTAGCTTCTAAGGATGAGGTGGTTGAAAGATTCAAAGATTTTGCAAAACGTATTTGCATAGAAAAAGATTCCCAAATCATCTCTATCAGATTTGATCATGGAGGAGAATTTGAGAATCATATTTTTGAAGAGTTTTGTGAAAATCATGGTATTCTTCACGAGTTTTCTGTACCCAGAGCTCCCCAACAAAATGGGGTTGTAGAAAGAAAAAATAGAAGCTTGCAAAAGATGGCCGGAACAATGCTTTTAGAAAGCAGTTTAACAAAAGGTTTTTGGGCAGAGGTTGTGAACATCTCTTGTTATATACAAAACAGAATCTTTCAAAGGCCGATCCTCAAGAAGACACCTTATGAGCTATGGAAGGGTAGAAAACCCAATATTTCATATTTCCACATCTTTGGCTCATCATGCTAACACTAGGGACAAACTTGCAAAGTTTGATCCTAAGTCTGATAATGGCATTTTCCTACGTTACTCTTTTGTCTCTAAAGCTTATAGAGTGTACAATAAGAGAATGCTATGCATTGAAGAGGCTATTCATATCAAGTTCAAGGAGCTCAAGAAAGACCTTGCTAATGATCTCGAAGAACTGGAAGAAAGTCTTGAGAAAATGAGTCTCAAGAAAGCAAGCAAATAGAGGCCAAACCTTCAAAAAATAAGCTCAAAAACATAAACACTTCGGAAAGCTTGCTTAGAACACCAAAGAAATCAAAAAGTAGTATTTCTGAACATGAAGAAGTGCAATCTAAAGATGAAGAAGAAGCTGAAGAACCTCAAAGCTACAAAAACTACAAGAGAGTTTCTGATTTAAAGGCAGTTTCTCATAACAGAGTTCTTGAAGGCATTTCCAAGGGTGTGAGAACCAAATCATCCCTTAGAAATATGTCAAATTATTCTTTCATCTCCACCATCGAACCTGCATGCATTGAAGAGGCTTTGAGTGATCAAAGTTGGGTAGATGCTATGGAAGAAGAACTAGACTAGTTTGAGAAAAGCAAAATTTGGATGCTTATGATTAGACCAAAAGGAAGACTATCATTGGTACAAAGTGGGTGCTCAGAAATAAGCTTGATGAAGCTGGCAAAGTCACTCGAAACAAAGCAAGATTGCTTGCACAAGGTTATAATCAATAAGAGGGAATTGATTATGATGAAACTTTTGCACCAGTAGCTAGGCGAGAAGCCATCAAAATGCTACTTGATTTTGCTACCTTCAAGGGATTCACTCTTTTTACCAAATGGATATTAAGCCTGCATTTCTAAATGGATTCCTCTCTAAGGAAGTATATGTGCAACAGCCTCCTGGTTTTGAGAGTGAAGACCTTCCCAACCATGTCCTCAAGCTGACAAAAGTTCTCTATGGTCTGAAACAAGCTCCGCGAGCTTGGTATGAAAAACTGAGTACTTTCTTGTTGAAGAATGGGTTCAAGAAATGTAAAGTTAATACTACTCTTTTTACTCTTCACCAAGATAAACATTAACTGATAGTTCAAATATATGTTAATGACATTATATTTGGTGCTTCTGATCATTCTCTCTATGAAAAGTTTTCTAAATTAATGCAAAGTAAATTTGAGATAAGCATGGTAGGTGAACTCATGTTTTTCCCTAGTTTGCAAATAAAACAACAAAAAGATGGAACATTAATCCCTTCAAGAAAAGTATATAGAAAATCTCTTGAAAAAATTTAATATGGATCAAGCCAAACCAATGAGTACGTCTATGCATCCATCTCAAATTATTAACGCTGATGAGAATGGTGAAAAGTCTTAAAAAGTAATTATCATGGAATGATTAATTCACTGATGTACCTTATAGCTAGTAGATTAGACATTCAATTAAGTGTGGGAATTTATGTTAGATTTCAATCTAACTTGAAGCAATCATACTTAAATATTGCTAAGAAAATTTTTAGATATTTATCAAGTACTACTTATCTTGGCCTGTGGTATGAGAAAGGTACGTCTTGTGGGATTGTAGGCTACTATGATGCTAACTTCACTAAAGATAAAGTAAAAAGAAAAAGCACTAGTGGTTGCTGTTGTTTCTTTGGAAAAAGCTTGATCACTTGGTCATGCAAGAAACATAATACAATTGCACTCTTTACTGCCGAAGCTGAATATGTAGCTATTGCAAACTGCTGCACCCAGATGCTGTGGATAAGGAACTAGCTAGAAAATTATCACCTGAGATATTCCAAATCCCTATCTTTTGTGATAATACTAGTGCTATTAATCTTGCTAAGAATTCATTCAGCACTCTAGATCCAAGCATATTGATTTTAAACATCATTTTATTTGAGATCATGTTCAAAAAGAGATGTTGAGTTAATATTTGTGAATATTGAAAACCAAGTGTCAAATACATTCACAAAAGCATTAATTGAAGATTGTCTTTTGATTTAAAAAGCTTTTAAACTTAAATGGTTTTTAATCTGCATAATCATTTATACACAAACATCTCTGGTTACTCTCTCTCTTCACTACTCCGAACTGAAGCCCAAAAGAAGACATCGGTTTGCAAACCACCAAATCAGATTGAAGATCAGAGTTTTAGTTTGCAAGCTCAGAAAGAAAAGGAGATGATTAGAAAACAAAGATGAGGATCAGAAAATAGGGAATATATGATCTCATAAAGTTCAGAATATGAAGATAAGTTCATGACGAAAATATGGTGAGACTCCAATGGGTTAGAAAGTGAAAAATGAAACTCAGAAAGTAACATCTTCAAAAAGTGATCTTAAGAGTTAGTAACCATTTTTTCTGAAGAATAATGGAAAAGACGAGATAATTCCCACTCTTTTGAGTTTTTCTCTTCCACATTGCTTCACCTTTAGTTAGTCCTGTCCCACCACTTAAATAACTCCCTACTCCTCACACATCACACTTTTACCTCTATCTTGTAACATGCTTCCTTAACCGTTTTATTTTCTCTCCTTTTAAACCCCCATTCCTACAACCTGAACCACTCTCCATCTCCCACACACCTTCACCTTCAATCCTTTCAAACTTCAACCTTTCTGTTTTAACCTCACATATGCTATCTACCGTGGCTGAAGGAAAAAACTTGACCAAATTGTTAATAGGAGAGTTACCTTTCACATGCATGATGATCCCAAAATGTAGGATGACTATGGAAAACACTTTTCTTCAAGGAAGATGGCACCTAGAAAGTCGCTAAGAAAAGATTTTTGTGAAGAAATAGTCATTCTTAATGAAGTCTTTCATTTCAAACGTAGGAAGAATATCTGGAGATAAATGAACGTGTCTTTCCAAGGCTAGGTATTGCTTTCTACTCTCATCTGGAAGGAACCTCAGCCTCATCTATAAAGACAATTATCAGAGATTGTGCCATCAAGATCACTTTTTTAGGACTATCCAAGATCATCAAGGCACCTAACACTAGAATCATTTGTAGTTCCTCACCAATGTAACATCCTAATTTTTAACCCAATACTCTAGAACATATTTAGGTTAATCATTAGTCTGTTACTTCATAGTTCTCATTTAACTTTGAATTACTTAGCGGAAAATACGGGTAATTTTTTTTGAAATAAAAGTGAGAGCCGCGTGATGCGATAAGCCTACACCATGTAAAGTGAAACAATTATCTCACAACATCATAACATGAGGCACAACATGAACATCACTGAATATCATCTCATATATATATAACTTGCCCACTTATAAGTGTGGGTCTTAATTTAGTACAAGGGAAATGCATAAAAGAAAGTACAACATAAGCATAAACATAATCTACTCCCCTACCCGAGTGCATCTAATGGGAAACCTTTAAACAAAAGAAGGTTTATCCCCATCTAAGTGGTGTGTGCTCTAACTCGGGCCATCCACGGCCTCCTACGGGTGACTATCTCGTGATCGAGGCAGATATCCGGGAAACTGGGCGAGCTCCTCAGGCATGAAGAGGCGGAGCGGGGATCGAGTATGAGCCCCGGGGTATGGCCGCATCTCTGGTCGTCGTGCACGCCTCGGCTGAGTCACGGTGGGCTCGCTATCCTCTCCAAAGTCCATAGGTATGGAGGGGGAAGATCCCTCGGAGGGTGCCTGGGTTGCCGAATCCTCGGAAGGATCCGTCTCCGAAAAGGACGACGGGCAACGAGGCACATACTGGGGGTAGTCTCGAGCGACGGACGTGGATGATGGGGTACGGCGAAGCCTCTCCTCTAGGGGACGTGCGCGCTCGAACACCAGGTCATCGCCAAAAGGTGAGACGGGGGAGAAACGATGGGAATGTACAGGGGGAGTGAAGGGTCGACCCATAAACATGAATACTCTAACCGTGCATCGACCCACAAAATGGAATGACCCGTGGTCCGGGTCATGGTGCACCTCCCATGTCGGCGTGTCCACGAACACCACGAACGTCACCATCTGAAGACGTGACGGAAAGAAAGAGGTAGAGGGAGTGAGAATCTTGCTAAAGAATCTCAGTAGGGCCTCCTACTACCTAGGTGTCATCATCTACGACCTCAGGAACCTTGGGTTTATTTATACAAAATGACTGAGCATGTATTAGGTTCATTTTAAACTTTAAAATATATTTTAGCTAAGGTCCATTCATTTTAGGATGATCTTAATGTCATGGATGCAACATGATAGAAAATGTATGCATGGCACTACCTAATGCACATACATAAAACATAGCATCAAGCATCATCATTCTTGGTGGCATAAAGTGGCAATAGTAACATTCATATGGGACAAAACTTAGTGACATAATCATAATCATGAAACTTCTCTTCCTCATGGGCCACCCTAAAAGACAATCGAATCTGGGGTGCTCGGCCGAACCGGTGTCACCCAGAACATGTCATACATCTAGGTTATGAGCTCATACCTTAACTAGTCGTCACTAGTTCTTACTTACCACTTAACGATAAGCGTATCATAAATCATAAATCCCGACTATCTGAGTACGGGTTAGACGGCAAAACTCTTAGGGGTGCTCGGCCGAACCGGTGTCACCTAAGAGTGTAAAATGGTACCGATGTCACATGAGTTCTATGGAGGTGCTCGGCCGAACCGGTGTCATCCTAGAACCCATCTTAGTACCTTAATTTTCAAAATCTCTTTAAGTCCCCAAATTTGTCGGAAATTCGGCGGCACAATGGTCATTACACCGAATTTCCTTCCAAATTTGCTTTATGCCACATAAACATATAGTCTCATAAATTCCTCATATGAATAACATCATCATCATTAGCATACTTCATGCATCATCATAAAACATCCAAACGCTTACCCTTACGGTAGCTTATGCTTTGACCCTTACGGGTCTTAATCTTGAGATATAGTTCTCTACATCCGCCGTTCATATTTTAAGCACCTAAGGCTCATAATTAAACATCATTCATAATCCTCTCATTTTACTTTTAAATCTGAATAGCATAGGGTGGAAATCCTAACATGTGAATACGGGGTTCTAGAACTTACGTTTTAGACCCTTTCTTGGTTCCGTTTTCGCCGAAGGCACTATATATTAAATCTAAATCAATTATGAGGCATTCCTATGCTTAAGGACTAATTATTAATCATGTTTACCATGTTGTAAGGGTGCTGGACAGAATCCAGAAAATTAAATGTTCTAAGAGTTCTACATTTGCATTTTTACGGTTTTCTAGTTACTAGTTTCCCCATAGGTGCTAGAATTCAATTCTAACTCAAATGATACCAAGTTTTTCATGTCTAAACAATCTAAATCTGATTATGTCCCCATTAAAACAGTTTGGAAAAGTCCCATAAACAAATGGGTCAAAACTATGTTAAATTCTAGCTTTACGGTATTTCTAGTTAGCTAGTTTCTTACCTATCATGCATAGGATCGCTTCTACATCATCATATAATATTTTCACACATTCCAACACATCAAAACATCATCATACAGCATCACATTCATCACATCAGAACCGAAAACATTTAACTTAAATGAGAGAGTTAAATTGACATTTCTAGGTACATAAGTTAACTAGTTTCTCTTGAAATCAATCTAGAACTTCTAAAACTCTTTGCAAAACATTTTAATTCATCAAGAGGCTAAGTGAAGTCCTAGGTCACTGACCAAAACATATTCCATCCCCTAAAAGATAATAAAATCACAACTTGTGATGACATAACCTTATAAAGATTGTAAAGCTTTAGGGAAAACTTAAAACATAGACTATTGGTCCTAGTAGCTAGATGAAAACTCATTGCAAGTCCATCATCACTACTTGGCCGAAATTATGCATTCAAGGAATACATTCACATTTAACTTTATCTTGGAATGAAATGGGCAAGTCTTTGAGCTCTAGGATTCTTAAGTTACGACATAAACTAAACGTGCTCATGCTTTTCATTTTAAATCTTGCTTACAAAGTAAAGTGATGACTTAAAATTAAATATGCAAGGCATAACTTAAACGTGCAAGCTTGAAAGTAAATATGCGAGGCATAAACTTAAACGTGCAAGCTTGAAGGTAAATATGCATGGTTCAATTCTTTATTTTAGTGCTCTTGGCCCAACAACAATCGGCTTTAAGGCCGAAATAGATAGGCATTCGAGAAATTAATTAGGTGGTAATGCAAGTTCAATTCTTTATTTTAGTGCTCTAGGCCCAACAACAATCGACTTTAAGGCCGAAATAGATAGGCATTCGAGAAATTAATTAGGTGGTAATGCAAGTTCAATTCTTTATTTTAGTGCTCTAGGCCCAACAACAATCGACTTTAAGGCCGAAATAGAAAGGCTTCGAGAATTAAATTAAGTGATGATACAAGTTCCATTTTAATCTTTATGTTCTTAAGTGATAGTTAGAAAGTAAAGATGCATAGTAAGAACGTAAATATGAATGCAAGCATAAAATAAATTATGCAAGTTCATTTTATCTTTCTAGAGCTCTTAACAAGACTTTAAAGGAATTTAAACCATAACCCAAACTCATCCAAACAAGGTAAAGTCAACCTTAGAGTTCTTTAAAACTTAACATAATATTTTTAGGAAATCAAACCATGAAGCTTAGAAAATTTAAGGTAATGGCCGAAATCTTCAAGAAGAAAAAGGAACATTTTTAAACTCTAGAGTTCATGATCTTGATGATATATTAACACCAACATCATGAGTCCTCATCATTGAGTTCATAGAGCCATTTTAAAACATCATTAAAGCTAAAGTTCTTAAGAGTTCAAGAAAAGAAAAACTAAAAACATTTTTGCTCAAGAACAAAGATCAAGCTCTAGAGTTTGTTTCAAGTGATGAACATCATCATGAAACTCTCATCATCAAGCTCTCATTCCTTTGTTCTCTAAGGCCTATGGCCGAAAATGAAAAGGAAAAAGGAGTGGAAATGAAGTTCTAAAGAGAAACAAGAGAAACTATGAACATTAAGCTTGAAACAAGGACTTTAAAGAAAAGAATACATGAAAGAAAATCCCTACTTGATGTGATGAACTTGAAGATGGAAGAAGAAGATGAAGAAGATGAAGAACTTGAGGAACTCCAAGAACTTGAAGAACACAAAAACTTTGAGAGAAAAAGAAAAGCTTTGAGAGTTCCTAAACTTAGCAAATGATCTAAAAGTGGTGCAAGCTCCTCAAGGCATTCTATTTATAGAGAAATGAAACAAATGGAGGGAGCTCATGGGTGAAGAGGTTTCGGCCATGAGGGTGCAGATTGGAGGCTTCCCATGAGTTCCATGAGGTGAGATAATGTGTTCTTGAGGTATGGTGAGGTATGGTTCAAGGCATGGTGAGGTATGGCTCAAGGTATGGCTCAAGCATGGTTCTTTGAGTGAGAAAACAATTTAATATGTGTGGTAATTGGAGAGAGATGGCCGAATATGCATCAGCCCATGGGGGAGGTTTCTTTGCATTTTAATTGTGGTTTAGAGTTGTGTTTAGGTGTATCTTTGATTATGCTTAAGATTAGGAATTTGTAAGAAAGTGTTTAGGTAAGGTAAATGGGTAATTAAGGTGGTCTAGACATAATTAAGGAGTGGTCTTGCACCATTAGTGAGTTAAATCCTCAATTTAGAGTCTAAACAACTCTAGACACATTTCCTTGATTTAAGGAATTGGAAAGAGAAAACACTATTCAAGATTCCAAGACTAGGAGTCTTGCGTTCTAAAAAGGGATTTAATGTTTAATCTAAGCAATTTTAGGTTCTAATTAACTTTAATAAATTATTTTGACTCTAGATTAATTAGGGAAATAAATTAATCTTCGTTTAGAGCCTAATATTACTTAGGTTTGCTTAATTACGTCATTAAGCTCAAAAACACTATTCTAGGGGTAAAATCGTAATTTTACACTAAAACTGCCCGGGACCACCGGGACTTGAACAGAGACCTCTAGACACATGAAAACATGTTTTTAAACCTCTGAGGAAAGTTCCGGGCTCAAACGGCACCTTTACCCGCGTAAAAACGCTATAGGGGTATTTTGGTCATTTTGACCCAAAACTGCGGAAAACAAGATTTTCGTTTCCGGAAGCATTCAAAAGTCATTCAATCCCCATCAAACATTGAGTTGACCCTTCGAGGACGACCGAGTTGGTTACCCTCGAGTTCGGGTCAAGAAATGACCTCAGGGGCATTTTGGTCATTTCCCTCCGACAGGGAAATCGGGGTGTTACAACCAAACTGGGCTCACTCTCTAGGGATAAATGAAGGAGACATGTCTAGGTATCTTACTGATTCCATTCTTCACAAGCCGAATGAAATCACTACTGCCATGCTAACTGCTAGGGCTAGGAAAGTATATATGGTGGTACAATTTTCTATTCTACCCGGTGTAGGAAGCACAGATTTACTGGTTGGCATGGACTGCATGCTCCTATATTGCTTGATGGCAAAAAGAAAAGGGAATTTGTCAAGGCTCATTTTGACTATATGATAAGTGCAACCATGAAAACAAAAGGAGGACTTCCAGTGTTTTGTATGGAATGTTGTTGACAAGGCTTTTCTAGCATATGCATTTTCCACTTATCACTAAAAGGTATGAACACCTAGAAGGAACTATATTCACACCCTCCTCTTTTAGAACCTTAAGGAAAAGGTCCACCATCTCAACTTTTGAATTAACCGGTAAAGTCCCCAGACAAAGGGAGATCAAGCCAGAAAAGCCTCTGAAAAGGTTGTTTCTCAACAAGAGAAAGCTAAAGGAAAGAGGAAGTTAAACCTCCTGGAGAGTGAGACTAAAAACTCGGAGGAAGAAGAATCCAATCTATTTCTTTGCACCAACGAAAAGTGGACAAAAAGAAAACAGGAGTCTACACCATAAGAAACTCAGATGGCAACTAAACTAGTGGAATTCAATCAGAAGAAGAGATATTTGGCTCCAACTCAAAGATATGCCTAAACATGAATCGAGGATCTCCATACTGATGAAGGAAGTCACAAAATATCAAGAGGCTGGTTATCAAGTTATTGTTATTGACTCTAAACAAGATGAAGAAGCTATAGAAGAAAAAAGACAACCAGAAGCATCCTCATCTAAAGAAGAGGAAAACTTGCTCCGAAGTGAGAAGGCTAGGCTGAGTGCTATAATCAAACAAAAACCCATTACTGAAGAATATTTAATAGAGCCTCTCATTAAGGAACCAGCTAAATAAGCATGTGAACCAGAATCCACTATCATTCTAATCGCACCTTAACCTCCTCTTTCCATCTATATCAATCCTATAAAAGAAAAAGAAGATAAAGCGTCAGAAACCAATGCTTCTTATGTTGAGGAAGATGTTGTTTCTACCTCGGCTCAGGTGTTTGAAATTGGTTCTGCTCTTTCAACTAAGGGTGCTTCTACTTCTGCTCCTACTGCTGATCATGTTCCATCCTCTCCACCTTCTACTGCTACTCCTACTGATGCTTAGGCTGAATCACCTAAGTCTAGAGGACCATACCCCTAGATATACCTGAGCCTTCTCCAAGAGCTGCTCCATCAACATCTACACTCATCTACTTGCCTTATCAGTCATCAACCGAGCCTCCAGCAAGCTCTCAGCTCGATCGACTTATCTTGCGACATCTCAGAGAGATTGCCTCTAGGATGGATCGAGTTGAAGCAATAAACATGAGTAAGGCACCTAACTCCGTCATCATGAAGAATTACTACTTCAGATTCTTCAAACCTCTCAACATATTCTTCGAGAGTTAAGATGTCGAGGCTAATGATTATGTTCCTAGTTTCTAATACACCTTTTTTTTGCTGATGTCAAAAAAAGGAGAAGAAAATAGAAGAAAATCTTGTGCTGAGAAAGACAGAGGGAGTGTATTGAGGGGGAGCTACTTAGAGTTTTTTTTTTCTTTTCATCATCTATATATTTTTTTATTTTTATGTCCAGACAGAAATTTTTTTCGGTTACTTTAGTATTATTTCAATTTTATTTCAATTGTTCTTATATATCCTTTCTACTCTAATACTCTTTTAGCATGTGCTTGCCAGTTAATATATATATATATATATATATATTAGTGTGTGAGCTTACTTGAAAAGCATGTCATATGTTTTAACCCTTGCTTTACAAAATTTCATACTCTAAAGAGTTTCTTAACTCATAATACAAGCTCAAAATTGCTTTTGCTATGATTTAATTGGGATTGATCCCTATTGAGCTTCAGAAACCTCGAGTAGCATATGCTGATAATATTTATTTTAAGGTTTCTTTGAGTATCAGAAACTATATCTGTATTGGTCTGTTTGTATTATCATCTCACATGCTCTGATACATCTTTTTCACACAAACATGAGAATCCGGTTCAAAAATGAGTTTGGATAAAGATGTGTTGAATGAGAAAATTAATCAAGGTGAAATATCATAAGTATTACTTGTCTATTATTCAAGCATGTGAACTTTTAGAAGAAAAAAAATTTTAATGACTGAAAATCAAGTTGTTCTTGTAAAAAGGGCTTAAATGATGATATCCTTTTCTATACTACCCTAATAGCTCTCAGAAAGTACACTGAGTAATTTCAAAATCTTCATAGACAATCAAAATAACTATGATTTAAGTCACTTAAGGTCATAAAATGTTTTTTATCTTATCCATATCATGCCTTAAGAAAAGGACTTCCTAAAAATCAGATCCTGTGAGGAGATAAAAGAATACTGATTATCACGCTACATTTCTTTTAATATTTCTTTTAATATCTCTTCAAAAGATTTTTTTCAAATTGGTTTGCTATCATAAAAAATGAGGAGATTGTTAGCTCCAAAACCCTTCAGAAAGCTTTAAGGTAATATGTTTTGAATCATAACAAAACCAATTTAAGGAAAATATTTTGAAGAATGAATAATGTCTATCTTGATTTCCTTGAAGTAGCAAACCAGATCTTTTGTTAGCATAACATGGCTCCATTAGCAAGAAAAATATATGTAAACATGATTTATCTTGTATAAAGAGATGGTAACTGAAAGGAAGTGATAATTATATCAAAAATTGAGCATATACATGCGTAATGGATTGAAGAAAACAACCAATATGAGAAACCAAGACTTGGGACTTCAAAAAGTAGTACTGGACTTTAGAAAGTATGCTTGGATTGATGATATCAATGAAACTCTAAAGCCAATGTGTTCTACAATTTTCAATCATCACGATCGCAATCTTTTTATCATCAACAAGCTCTGATTAAAGACTAGAAAACTGAAGATTCATCAAGGAACTGATACCGCATATCAGAAAACTCACTTAATAGTGAAACAATATGCTCTACAAGAAAAGGAGAAAAATTTGAAATTCAAAGTTAAAGTGAAACCAAGTGACAAACTGGCATGTCATCTCTTCTGCCAACTTGGCAAATACCTAGCTTCTAGAAGGAAGTGTTCAGAAACCATGTTTAGAAGTAAAAGTAGTTTCTAAAGGGACATCAGAAACCTCAACTTTACAACAGGTTTTGTAACAATTCTGACAAACAGACAAACTACACTTCAAGACTACATTTCCAAGACACTATTAGATGATCAACATGTGTCACTTGAAGAACTGATCTAGGGCAACATCCCATCTATAAATAGAGATGTTGTGTTTTCAAATAGATATGACAAAATGCTACACAAAGTGCTGAAACTCTGTAAAAATTTCTCTTCATCCTCTTGTAACCTCGATCCAGTAGTGATCGGTATGAGATAGCTTAGAAAGGCTAGTCAAAGACTATTTGTAATGCGACAGTAAAAGTGTTTTAACGATCACGATTTAGCTTAGAGAGGCTGGTTAAAGACTACTCGGTTTAGCTTAGAAAGGCTGGTTAAAAACTATTCGGTTCAACTTAAAAAGGCTAGTGAATAACTATTTAGTTTGTAAAAGTAGGGTTTTCTATTGGTCATTATTTAGCTTGAAAAGGCTGATGAATAACTATTTGATTTGTGGTAGTAGGGGTTGTCAACCGGTCACAGGTTAGAGTTTGGGAAAGTTATTGTAAAAACTATTCGATTTCTTTCTCGGGGTGAGAAATGTAACATCCTAATTTTTAACCTAATACTCTAGAACATACTTATGTTAATCATTAGTCTGTTACTTCATAGTTCTAAATTTTACTTAGAAATACTTAGCGGAAAATATGGGTAATTTTTTTTTTGAAATACAAAGTGAGAGCCGCGTGATGCGATATAACAAGTAACGGACAAAACATACATCTCATAACGTCATAGCATAAGGCACATAAAGGCACATCATGGGAAAACACTGAATATCATCTCATATATATATATATATAACTTGCCCACTTATAAGTGTGGGACTTAATTTGGAACAAGGGAATACATGAAGGAAAATGCAACATAAATATGAACATAAACTACTCCCCTACCAGAGTGCGTCTAATGGGATAACCTCAAATCAAAAGAAGGTTTATCCCCATCTAAGTGGTATGTGCTCTAACCCGGGCCATCCACAGCCTCCTATTGGCGACTATCCCTCGAGCGTGGCACGTAACCAGGAAACTGAGCAAGCTCCTCCGGCGTGAATAGGCGGGACAGGGCTCGGAAGTGACCTCTACGGCGTGGCCTCATCTCCGGTCGTCGTGCAAGCCTCGGCTAAGTCACAGAAGGCTCGCTACCCTCCCCAAGGTCCATGGGTATGGTGGGGGAAGATCCCTCGGAGGGTACCTGGGTTGCCGAATCCTCGGAAGGATCCGTCTCCGAAAAAGACGACGAGCAACGGGGCACATACTGGGGGTAGTCTCGAGTGGCGGACGTGGACGATGGTGTACAGCGAAGCCTCTCCTCTAGGGGACGTGCGCGCTAGAACACCAGGTCATCACCAAAAGGTGAGACGGGGGAGAAACGATGGGAATGTACAGGGGGAGTGAAGGGTCGACCCATGAACATGAATACTCTAACCGTACATCGACCCACAAAATGGAACGACCCGTGGTCCGGGTCATGGTGCACCTCCCATGTCGGCGTGTCCACGAACACTACGAACGTCGCCATCTGAAGACGTGATGGAAAGAAAGAGATAGAGGGAGTGAGAATCTTGCTAAAGAATCTCAGTAGGGAACCTTGGGTCTAATTATACAAAATGACTGAGCATGCATTAAGTCCATTTTTAAGTTTCAAATCATAGCTTAGCCAAGGTCCGTTCATTTTAGGATGATCTTAATGTCATGAATGCAGCATAATAGAGAATGTATACATGGCGCTACCTAATGCACATACATAAATCATATCGTCAAGCATCCTCATACTTAGTGGCATAAAGTGGCAATAGAAACATTCATATGGGACAAACTTAGTGATATAATCATAATCATGAAACATCTCTTCCTCATGGGCCACCCTAAAAGACAATCGAACTGGGGGTGCTCGGTAACCGTGTCACCTAACGTGTCACATCTCTAGGTTATGAGCTCATACCTTAACTAGTCGTCACTAGTTCTTACTTACCACTTAACGATAAGCGTATCATAAATCATAAATCCCGACTATCTAAGTACGGGTTAGGGGGCAATTCTCTTAGGATTGCTCGGCCGAACCGGTGTCACCTAAGAGTATAAATTGGTACCGATGTCACATGAGTTCTATGGAGGTGCTCGGCCGAACCGGTGTCATCCTAGAACCCATCTTAGTACCTTAATTTTCAAAAATCTCTTTAAGTCCCCAAATTTGTCGGAAATTCGGCGGCACAATGGCATTACGCCGAATTCCTTCCAAATTTGCTTTATGCCACATAAACATATACCCTCATGAATTCCTCATATGAATAACATCATCATCATTTACATACCACATACCCCATCATAGAACATTCAAACGCTTACCCTTACGGTAGCTTATGCTTTGACCCTTACGGGTCTTAATCTTGAGATATAGTTTTCTAACATCTGTCGTTCATATTGTATGCACCTAAGGGCTCATAATTAATCATCATTCCTAATCCTCATGTTCATACTCAAATCTGAAAAGCATAGGGCAGAATTTCTAACTTGTGGTTACGGGATTCTAGAACTTACGTTTTAGACCCTTTCTCAGTTCCGTCTTCGCCTAAGGCGCTATAAATTAAATCTAAATCAATTATGAGACATTCCTATACTTAAGGACTAATTATAAATCACATTTATCATGTTGTAATGTTGCTGCACAGAATCCAGAAAAACTAAATGTTCTAAGAGTTCTACATTTGCATTTTTACGATTTTCTAGTTACTAGTTTCCCTATAGGTGCTAAAATTCAATTCTAATCCGAATGTTACCAAGTTTTTCATGTCTAAAAAATCCTAATCTGATTATGTTCCCATTAAAACAGTTTGGATAAGTTCCAAAAACAAATGGGTCTAAACTATGTTAAATTCTAGCTTTACGGTATTTCTAGTTAGCTAGTTTCTTACCTATTATGCATAGAATCATTTCTACATTATCATATGATATTTTCACACATCAAAAAATCACCACACAACATCACACTCATCATGACAGAACCAAAATCATGGAGCTTCAGTAAGGGAATTAAATTGACATTTCGAGGTACATAAGTTAACTAGTTTCTCATGGAATCAATTTAGAACTTCTAAAACTCTTTGCAAATCATTTTAATTCATCAAGAGGCTAAGGGAAGCCTTAGGTCAGTGACCAAAATGTATTTCATCTTATAAGAGGGAATAAAGTCATATCTCATGATAACATAACCTTGTATAGATTTGTAAAGCTTTAAGAAAAACTTAGAACATAGACTATTAGTCCTTGTAGCTAGATGAAAACTCATTGCAAGTCCATCATCACTACTTGGCCGAAAACATGCATTGAAAGAATGCATTCACATTAAACTTTAACTTGGAATGAAATGGGCAAGTCTTTGAGCTCTAGGTTGTTAAGTTATGACATAAACTAAACGTGCTCATGCTTTTCGTTTTTAATCTTGCTTACAAAATAGAGTGATGACTTAAAATTAAATATGCAAGGCATAAACTTAAACGTGCAAGCTTGAACGTAAATATGCAAGGCATAGACTTAAACGTGCAAGCTTGAAAGTAAATATGCAAGGTTCGATTCTTTATTTTAGTGCTCTTGGCCCAACAACAATCGACTTTAAGGCCGAAATAGAAAGGCTTTGAGAATTATATTAAGTGATGATGCAAGTTCCATTTTAATCTTTATGTTCTTAGGTGATAGCTTGAAAGTAAAGGTGCATAGCAAGAATGTAAATATAAATGCAAGCATAAAATAAATTATGCAAGTTCATTTTATCTTTCTAGAGCTCTTAACAAGACTTTAAAGGAATTTAAACCTCAACCCAAACTCATCAAACCAAGATAAAGTAAAGTCTAGAGTTCTTAGAACTCAACATAACATTTTTAGAAAATCGAAACATTTTGCATGTAAAAGGAAAGGAAATGGCCGAAACTTCAAGGAAAACAAAAGAACATTTTCAAACTCTAGAGTCCATGATCTTGATGATATATTAACATCAACATCATGAGACCCCATCATTGAGTCCTTAGAGCCATTTTAAAACATCATCAAAGTTAAAGATTCCAAAAGTTGGAGAAAGGAAGAACTAGAAGTATTTTACTCAAGAACAAAGATCAAGCTCTAGAGTTTGTTTCAAGTGATGAACATCATCAAGAAACTCTCATCATCAAGCTCTCATTTCTTTGAACTTCAAGGCCCATGGCCGAAAATGAGAAAGAAAAAGGAGAAGAAAAGAAGCTCTAAAAAGAATCAAGAGAAACTATGAACATAAAGCTAGAACAAGAACTTTAAAGAAAAGAATACATGAAAGGAAATCCCTACTTGGTGTGATGAACTTGAAGATGGAAGAAGAAGATGAAGATGATGAAGAAGATGGAGAGCTCCAAGAACTTGAAGAACACAAGAGCTTTGAGAGAAAAAGAAAAGCTTTGAGTGTTCCTAAACTTAGCAAATGATCTAAAAGTGGTGCAAGCTCTTCAAGGAATTCTATTTATAGAGAAATGAAACAAATGAAGGGTGCACATGGAGGAGGGCGGCTTCGGCCATGTGTGCAGAATTGGAGGGCATCCCATGAGTTCCATGAGGTGAGATAATGTAGTCTTGAGGCATGATGAGGTATGGTTCAAGGTATGGTTTCAAGCATGGTTCTTTAAGTGAGAAAACAAATCAACATGTGGTCAAATGGGGGAGGAGGTGGCCGAAATGCATCAGCCCATGTGTGGTTGTGTTTGCATTTTAATTGTGGTTTAGAGTTGTGTTTAGGTGTATCTTTGATTATGCTTAAGATTAGGAAGTTGTAAGAAAGTGTTTAGGTAAAGAAAATGGATAATTAGGGTGGTCTAGACATAATTAAGGAGTGGTCTTGCACCATTAGTGAGTTAGATCCTCAATTTAGAGTCTAAACAACTCTAGACACACTTCCTTGATTTAAGGAATTGGAGAGAGAAAACACTATTTAAGATTCCAAGACTAGGAATCTTGAGTTCTAAAAAAGGATTTAAGTTTAATCTAAGCAATTTTAGGTTCTAATCAACTTGAATAAATTATTTTGACTCTATATTAATTAGGGAAATTAATTAATCTTCGTTTAGAGCCTAATATTGCTTAGGTTTGCTTAATTACATCATTAAGCTCAAAAACACTATTCTAGGGGCAAAACCGTAATTTTGCACTAAAACTGCCCGGGACTACCGGGACTTGAACAGAGACCTCTAGACACATGAAAACGTGTTTTTAAACCTCTGGGGAAAGTTTTGGGCTCAAACGGCACCTTTACCCGCGTAAAATGCTATAGGGGTATTTTGGTCATTTTGATCCGAAACTGCGGAAAACGAGATTTTTCGCTTCCGGAAGCATTCAAAGGCCATTCAATCCCCTTCAAACATTGAGTTGACCTTTCGAGGATGACCGAGTTGGTTACCCTCGAGTTCGGGTCAAGAAATGACCTCAGGGGCATTTTGGTCATTTCCCTTAGACAGAAAAATCGGGGTGTTACATTACTCCCCTCCTTAAAAAGAATTTCGCCCTCGAAATTCGTTACCTTAGAAAAGCTCGGGATACTTGTCTCGCATTTCTGACTCTAGCTCCCATGTAAATTCTTCGGATTTGTCGCGTCCCCATGCTACTTTCACCAAAGGAACAGACTTGTTCCTCAGCTGCTTGACTTCGCGGTCCATGATTCTCGTAGGGGGAAGATTGAAAGTTAGGTCGTCCCTTAACTGTACATGCTCTGGCTCTAGGACATGGCTAGGGTCGGACTCATACTTCCTTAACTAAGAGACGTGAAAGACGTCGTGAAGATTAGAAAGATTAGGGGGTAAGGCTATTTTGTAGGCAACTGTTCCTATCTTTTGAAGAATTTGGAAGGGACCAAGGAATCGAGGGCTCAACTTTTTGACTTTCATGGCTCTCCCTATGCCTGTAGTGGGGGTGATTCTTAGAAATACATGTTCTCCCTCTTGGAATTCCAAGGGCTTACGCCTTTTGTCCGCATAGCTTTTCTGCCGACTTTGAGCGGTTAAGATTCTATCCTTAATCCTTTTTATTTGCTCCGTCGTCTCCCTCACTACATCGGGTCCTAAGACACTTTGCTCCCCAGACTCGTACCAACACAAAGGTGATTGGCACTTTCTTCCATACAACGCCTCGTACGGTGCCATACCGATGCTCGCGTGATAACTGTTGTTATACGCAAACTCGATCAAAGGCAAGTACTTATCCCAACTCCCTTTCTGATCTAAAACACAGGCTCTCAACATATCTTCTAGGGTTTGAATGGTTCTCTCAGATTGGCCATTCGTTTGTGGGTGGTAGGCTGTGCTTAAGCACAGCTTCGAACCAAACGCCTTTTGGAAGGCTCCCCAAAAACGTGACGTTAATCGCGGATCTCGATCCAAGATTATCGTTGACGGCACTCCATGCAATCTTACGATCTCTTGGATGTATAACTGAGCCAATTTATCTAAAGAGTATGTCACTCTAATAGGCAGAAAGTGTGTCGACTTGGTTAGTCGATCCACTATCACCCATATAGCATCATGGCCAGCTAGAGTCTTAGGCAATCCCGTCACGAAATCCATAGATATGCATTCCCACTTCCATTCGGGGATTGACAGGGGTTGCAACAAACCTGAAGTTTTTTGGTGCTCGATTTTCACTTTCTGACATACTAAGCACTTACTAACCCAGGGGACTACATCCTTCTTCATTCCGGGCCACCAAAACATCTTCAAGTTTTGATACATCTTGGTAACACCGGGATGAATGGTGAAATAGCTTTTGTGAGCCTCCTCCAAGATCTTCTCTCGGGGGTCACCATCTTGGGGTACCCAGATCCTTCCTTCAAACCTCCATATCCAATCCTCACCTCTTTCAAAACCCTTCAACTTTCCCGCCTTAACAGCATCTACGATCTCTTCGAACTCCTCATTCTCTCGTTGTGCTATCATGATTCTTTGCTTAAATCCACTTGTCACACTAAGATAGCACATCCTCATCCCTTTATCGGTCGCTGACATCCCTAGATTCATATCCCTAAACTTCTCTATTAACTCGACTTCTTTGACCATCATGTGGGACAGGTGTAACGACTTTCGGCTCAAGGCATCGGCGACTACATTAGCCTTGCCAGGGTGGTAACTTAAACCGAAATCATAGTCTTTGAGGAATTCCATCCACCTTCTCTGCCTCATGTTCAACTCCTTTTGATCAAAGAGGTACTTGAGACTCTTATGATCGGAGAAAACTTCAAACCTTACACCATACAAATGGTGTCTCCACATCTTTAAGGCAAACACTACGGCGGCTAACTCTAGGTCATGGGTGGGGTAGTTAGCCTCGTGAGGCTTGAGTTGTCGAGATGCATAGGCTACCACTTGCCTATTTTGCATCAACACACACCCTAGTCCTTTGGCCGAAGCATCGCAATATACCTCGAAGGGTACATTGGGGCTAGGTAAGACTAAGACTGGGGTCGTGGTTAACCTTTCCTTAAGCTCTTGGAAACTCTTCTCACACTCGGGATCCCACACAAATGGTGCATTCTTCCTAGTTAGCTTGGTCAGGGGTAGGGCAATTTGGGAGAATCCTTTGATAAACCTACGGTAGTAGCCTGCTAAACCCATAAAGCTCCGTATTTCCGTTACGGTGGTTGGTCTATCCCAATTCATTACGGCTTCTACCTTACTAGGATCAACGGCTATTCCTCCTTTTGACACAACGTGCCCTAAAAACTTAACCTCCTCCAACCAAAATTCACACTTAGAGAGTTTTGCATACAGCTTTTTCTCCTTTAATATCTCCAAAACTCTCCTCAAATGACGCTCATGCTCCTCGTGGATCTTCGAATAGATGAGTATATCATCTATGAAAATGACCACGAACTGATCTAAATAGGGTCTAAAGATCCTATTCATGTAATCCATAAATACTGCAGGAGCATTTGTCAATCCAAAAGACATCACCGCGAACTCAAAGTGTCCATATTGAGTTCTAAAGGCGGTCTTTGGTATGTCCTCGTCTCTCACTCTAATTTGGTGCTATCCCGACCTCAAATCAATCTTAGAGAAGACCACTGCTCCTCTCAATTGGTCCATGAGATCATCAATCCTAGGCAAAGGGTATTTGTTTTTCACTGTTACATGGTTCAATTGCCTATAGTCTATACACAATCTCATGCTCCCGTCCTTCTTCTTCACAAACAAGACCAGGGCTCCCCACGGTGAAGCACTAGGTCTTATAAAGCTCTTCTCTAAAAGTTCCTCAAGTTGGGTTTTAAGCTCGGCTAGTTCTAGGGGTGACATTCTATAGGGGGCAATGGAGATTGGTCCTACTCCAGGAACCAACTCAATGGAGAACTCCACTTCTCTCTTAGGGTGAAACTCGGGTATCTCTTCCAGAAACACCTCAGGATAGTCTCTTACTACTGGTATATTTTCTAGGCTCTACTCAAAGTGTACTTCGCTAACGGCTAGGAGAACATATCCCTTAGTATTTTGCCCACTACAGTTGACTTCTACGGCATTAAGATAGAGTTTCAAGGTTTGACTGGTTTTTCTAGGGGGAGAGGGTAAGACAACGGTTTTGGTGTTACAATCTAACATTACACGGTTGGCGTGAAGCCAATCCATGCCAAGGACTACACCTATACCTTTCATGGGTAAGCAAATCAAATCTATGACAAAGGATCTATTTTCTACAGTAAGGTGGCAATTTAAACAACAGAAACAAGTATTTACAGGGTGATTTGTGGGGGTAGATACAATAAGATCAAAAGGAAGTTTGGAAGTTTTCAAATTTAGAGCCTCAACACTAGCATATGAAATAAAAGAATGTGTTGCACCAGAGTCATAAAGTACAGTTAAGGTCCTACCATCTATTTCGCACTTACCTTCTATGAGACTGTTGGATGTGTCCGCTTCGTCTACATTGAGGGTGAAGACCCTCCCGTGGTGTTGTGGTCGGGGATTCTGGCTTGCTGGCCTCCCATTGGTGCAGTTGTTGGCGTAGTGGCCAGGCTTTCTGCATCTGAAGCAGACATTCTGCCCCGCCAGGCAGGGACAGTTGCCATGATCCTTCCCGCACTGGGGGCACAGTACGGCTGGGGTAGCTCGGGTAAAGGTGACGGGGGCTCCTTGAGGTGCCTTGTTCTTGGCCCCACCTGATCCTCCTTGTCGATTGTTGTTGTTGTTGCGATTGTTGTTGTCCTGGAATTGTGGTCGGTGTGGTTGCTTGGGTTATCGGTGGAAGAGGGTTCTTTGTTGTTGTTGTGGTTTGAACTGGTTGGTTTGGTAGGGATTATAGTAATTTCGAGATTGGTTTGGATATTGGGGCTAGAATTTTGGGGCTTGAGGTGCTAGCCCCTTGTTCCGTGCTGCCCTTGCAGTATTGATTTTCTTCTGTCCCTCTTCCATGATCCGGCACTTGTTGACTAGGGTTGGGAAGTCCCTAATCTCCATGTGCGCCACAGCATAGTTGAGCTCCGCTGTTAGTCCAGCCTCATATTTGACGTACTTCCACACCTCATCTGGGTTTCCTTGAAACACCCGAGAGAACTTGATCAGCTCCTCGAATTTCGCCATGTATTAGGCGACAGTAGACCCTCCTTGGGTCAGTTGCATAAACTCAATGTCCTTTGCGTTCCTCACAGACTCCGGGAAGTACTTCTCGTAGAAGTAAGTCTTGAACAACTCCCAGTTGATAGCAGTGCCCGAAGCCTCAAGCAGTCTTCGGGTGCTGACCAACCAGAATTCGGCGTCGGACTCCATCATGTATGCAGCAAACGTGACCTTTTGCTCCTCCGAGCAAGCCACCACGGAGTAGATCTTCTCCATGTTTTTGATCCACTCATCAGCTTTGTCGGGGTCCATGGCTCCTCTAAAGGCCGGTGGGTTCGTCTTGCGAAACTCACCAAACCTTGCTTGCTCGACCATTTCAGCAGTAGGGGGAGCACGTCCGGTGTCCCCTTGTTGGTTCATCCTTTCGAACATCCATTCCATGACTCTTGCCATGTCACGAACAGCAGCAGCAGTAGCATCGTTTTGGTCCCCCTCGGTCGGGGTCCTAGGTTGTCTCCTTGGTGCCATTGGTTCCTAAACACATGAGACAATAAACACTGAGGTGATCAGGCTCAATATTCCATGTAAGATGAGCTAGTTACCATGGCACACGCAAGTAGACAAGGGTCATGTACTTCTACCCTATAGCTTATCTCTAACTAAGCACTACGCATGACATAGCTATCGTACTATGCTTTAGAAAGCATAGTCAGTCCAATCCTCAGGCTCCATGAGAATCGAACGGCTCTGATACCATAATGTAACATCCTAATTTTTAACCTAATACTCTAGAACATACTTAGGTTAATCATTAGTCTGTTACTTCATAGTTCTAAATTTTACTTAGAAATACTTAGCAGAAAATATGGGTAATTTTTTTTTTGAAATACAAAGTGAGAGCCGCGTGATGCGATATAACAAGTAACAGACAAAACATACATCTCATAACGTCATAGCATAAAGCACATAAAGGAACATCATGGGAAAACACTGAATATCATCTCATATATATATATAACTTGCCCACTTATAAGTGTGGGACTTAATTTGGTATAAGGGAATACATGAAGGAAAATGCAACATAAATATAAACATAAACTACTCCCCTACCCGAGTGCGTCTAATGGGATAACCTCAAATCAAAACAAGGTTTATCCCCATCTAAGTGGTGTGTGCTCTAACCCGGGCCATCCACAGCCTCCTACTGGCGACTATCCCTCGAGCGTGGCACATAACCAGGAAACTGAGCAAGCTCCTACGGCGTGAATAGGCGGGATGGGGCTCAGAAGTGACCTCCACGGCGTGGCCTCATCTCCGGTCGTCGTGCAAGCCTCGGCTGAGTCACGGAAGACTCGCTACCCTCCCCAAGGTCCATGGGTATAGTGGGGGAAGATCCCTCGGAGGGTACCTGGGTTGCCGAATCCTCGGAAGGATCCGTCTCCGAAAAAGACGACGGGCAACGGGGCACATACTGGGGGTAGTCTCGAGTGGCGGACGTGGACGGTGGTATACGGCGAAGCCTCTCCTCTAGGGGACGTGCGCGCTCGAATACCAGGTCATCGCCAAAAGGTGAGACGGGGGAGAAACGATGGGAATGTACAGGGGGAGTGAAGGGTGGACCCATGAACATGAATACTCTAACCGTACATCGACCCACAAAATGGAACGACCCGTGGTCCGGGTCATGGTGCACCTCCCATGTCGGTGTGTCCACGAACACTACGAATGTCGCCATCTGAAGACGTGACGGAAAGAAAGAGATAGAGGGAGTGAGAATCTTGCTAAAGAATCTCAAGAGGCCTCCTACTACCTAGGTGTCATCATCTACGTCCTCAGGAACCTTGGGTTTAATTATACAAAATGACTGAGCATGCATTAAGTCTGTGTTTAAGTTTCAAATCATAGCTTAGCCAAGGTCCGTTCATTTTAGGATGATCTTAATGTCATGAATGCAGCATAATAGAGAATGTATACATGGCGCTACCTAATGCACATACATAAATCATATCGTCAAGCATCCTCATACTTAGTGGCATAAAGTGGCAATAGAAACATTCATATGGGACAAACTTAGTGATATAATCATAATCATGAAACATCTCTTCCTCATGGGCCACCCTAAAAGACAATCGAACTGGGGGTGCTCGGCCGAACCGGTGTCACCCAGAACGTGTCACATCTCTAGGTTATGAGCTCGTACCTTAACTAGTCATCACTAGTTCTTACTTACCACTTAACAATAAGCGTATCATAAATCATAAATCCCGACTATCTGTGTACGGGTTAGGGGGCAATTCTCTTAGGGGTACTTGGCCGAACCGGTGTCACCTAAGAGTATAAATTGGTACCGATGTCACATGAGTTCTATGGAGGTGCTCGGCCGAACCGGTGTCATCCTAGAACCCATCTTAGTACCTTAATTTTCAAAAATCTCTTTAAGTCCCCAAATTTGTCGGAAATTCGGCGGCACAATGGCATTACGCCGAATTCCTTCCAAATTTGCTTTATGCCACATAAACATATACCCTCATGAATTCCTCATATGAATAACATCACCATCATTTACATACCACATACCCCATCATAGAACATTCAAACGCTTACCCTTACGGTAGCTTATGCTTTGACCCTTACGGGTCTTAATCTTGAGATATAGTTTTCTAACATCTGTCATTCATATTTTATGCACCTAAGGGCTCATAATTAATCATCATTCCTAATCCTCATGTTCATACTCAAATCTTAAAAGCATAGGGCAGAATTTCTAACTTGTGGTTACGGGGTTCTAGAACTTACGTTTTAGACCCTTTCTCGGTTCTGTCTTCGCCTAAGGCGCTATAAATTAAATCTAAACCAATTATGAGACATTCCTATACTTAAGGTCTAATTATAAATCACATTTATCATGTTGTAATGTTGCTGGAAAGAAGCCAGAAAAACTAAATGTTCTAAGAGTTCTACATTTGGATTTTTACGGTTTTCCAGTTACTAGTTTCCCTATAGGTGCTAAAATTCAATTCTAATCCGAATGTTACCAATTTTTTCATGTCTAAACAATCCTAATCTGATTATGTTCCCATTAAAATAGTTTGGATAAGTTCCAAAAACAAATGGGTCTAAACTATGTTAAATTCTTGCTTTACGGTATTTCTAGTTAGCTAGTTTCTTATCTATTATGCATAGAATCATTTCTACATCATCATATGATATTTTTACACATCAAAACATCACCACACAACATCACACTCATCATGACAGAACCGAAATCATGGAGCTTCAGTAAGGGAATTAAATTGACATTTCGAGGTACATAAGTTAATTAGTTTCTCATGGAATCAATTTAGAACTTCTAAAACTCATTGCAAATCATTTTAATTCATCAAGAGGCTAAGGGAAGCCTTAGGTCAGTGACCAAAATGTATTTCATCTTATAAGAGGGAATAAAGTCATATCTCATGATAACATAACCTTGTATAGATTTGTAAAGCTTTAAGAAAAACTTAGAACATAGACTATTAGTCCTTGTAGCTAGATGAAAACTCATTGCAAGTTCATCATCACTACTTGGCCGAAAACATGCATTGAAAGAATGCATTCACATTAAACTTTAACTTGGAATGAAATGGGCAAGTCTTTGAGCTCTAGGTTGTTAAGTTATGACATAAACTAAACGTGCTCATGCTTTTCATTTTTAATCTTGCTTACAAAATAGAGTGATGACTTAAAATTAAATATGCAAGGCATAAACTTAAACGTGCAAGCTTGAACGTAAATATGCAAGGCATAGACTTAAACGTGCAAGCTTGAAAGTAAATATGCAAGGTTCGATTCTTTATTTTAGTGCTCTTGGCCCAACAACAATCGACTTTAAGGCCGAAATAGATAGGCATTCGAGAGATTAATTAGGTGATAATGCAAGTTCAGTTTTTTATTTTAGTGCTCTAGGCCCAACAACAATCGACTTTAAGGCCGAAATAGAAAGGCTTTGAGAATTATATTAAGTGATGATGCAAGTTCCATTTTAATCTTTATGTTCTTAGGTGATAGCTTGAAAGTAAAGGTGCATAGCAAGAATGTAAATATAAATGCAAGCATAAAATAAATTATGCAAGTTCATTTTATCTTTCTAGAGCTCTTAACAAGACTTTAAAGGAATTTAAACCTCAACCAAAACTCATCAAACCAAGATAAAGTAAAGTCTAGAGTTCTTAGAACTCAACATAACATTTTTAGAAAATCTAAACATTTTGCATGTAAAAGGAAAGGAAATGGCCAAAACTTCAAGGAAAACAAAAGAACATTTTCAAACTCTAGAGTCCATGATCTTGATGATATATTGACATCAACATCATGAGACCCCATCATTGAGTCCTTAGAGCCATTTTAAAACATCATCAAAGTTAAAGATTCCAAAAGTTGGAGAAAGGAAGAACTAGAAGTATTTTACTCAAGAACAAAGATCAAGCTCTAGAATTTGTTTCAAGTGATGAACATCATTAAGAAACTCTCATCATCAAGCTCTCATTTCTTTGAACTTCAAGGCCCATGGCCGAAAATGAGAAAGAAAAAGGAGAAGAAAAGAAGCTCTAAAAAGAATCAAGAGAAACTATGAACATAAAGCTAGAACAAGAACTTTAAAGAAAAGAATACATGAAAGGAAATCCCTACTTGGTGTGATGAACTTTAAGATGGAAGAAGAAGATGAAGATGATGAAGAAGATGGAGAGCTCCAAGAACTTGAAGAACACAAGAGCTTTGAGAGAAAAAGAAAAGCTTTGAGTGTTCCTAAACTTAGCAAATGATCTAAAAGTGGTGCAAGCTCCTCAAGGCATTCTATTTATAGTGAAATGAAACAAATGAAGGGTGCACATGGAGGAGGAGGGCTTCGGCCATGTGTGCAGAATTGGAGGGCATCCCATGAGTTCCATGAGGTGAGATAATGTAGTCTTGAGGCATGGTGAGGTATGGTTCAAAGTATGGTGAGGTATGGTTCAAGGTATGGCCTCAAGCATGGTTCTTTGAGTGAGAAAACAAATCAACATGTGGTCAAATGGGGGAGGAGGTGGCCAAAATGCATCAACCCATGTGTGGTTGTGTTTGCATTTTAATTGTGGTTTAGAGTTGTGTTTAGGTGTATCTTTGATTATGCTTAAGATTAGGAAGTTGTAAGAAAGTGTTTAGGTAAGGAAAATGGATAATTAGGGTGGTCTAGACATAATTAAGGAGTGGTCTTGCACCACCTCAATTTAGAGTCTAAACAACTCTAGACACACTTCCTTGATTTAAGGAATTGGAGAGAGAAAACACTATTCAAGGTTCCAAGACTTGGAATCTTGAGTTCTAAAAAGGGATTTAAGTTTAATCTAAGCAATTTTAGGTTCTAATCAACTTTAATAAATTATTTTGACTCTAGATTAATTAAGGATATTAATTAATCTTCGTTTAGAGCCTAATATTTCTTAGGTTTGCTTAATTACATCATTAAGCTCAAAAACACTATTCTAGGGGCAAAACCGTAATTTTGCACTAAAACTGCCCTGGACTACCGAGACTTGAACAGAGACCTCTAGACACATGAAAACGTGTTTTTAAACCTCTGGGGAAAGTTTCGGGCTCAAACGGCACCTTTACCCGCGTAAAACACTATAGGGGTATTTTGGTCATTTTGACCCGAAATTGCGGAAAACGAGATTTTTCGCTTCCGGAAGCATTCAAAGGCCATTCAATCCCCTTCAAACATTGAGTTGACCCTTCGAGGACGACCGAGTTGGTTACCCTCGAGTTCGGGTCAGGAAATGAACTCAGGGGCATTTTGCTCATTTCCCTTAGACAGAAAAATCGGGGTGTTACAAGAAAGGTTTTAGTGAAACTTAATAGTGGTTAAGAATTTGATGTAGGCAGGTTGGCCAAACCATCATAAAAATATCTGTGCAATATCTTCTTTTCCCTTATCTCTTTTACATTCACTGCTTTGTGATTATTTGATTATATTTGCTTAAAGTCTATCTTTTTAGCCATTTCATTACCGATGCTATATTTCAGGAAGTTACTTTTTGACAACTTAAACTTTGTTTCTGTTGCACTTCAAGCTAAAGGCTTGATAGTGTTTTGTTTAAGTTTTCAAAAGCTAAAAAGTCAAAGAGAAGCGAAGCACAATTCAACCCCCTTCTCGTATGCTTTTCAACCTACAAACTTCAGTCTGTAGGACTTCTTTCCATTTTGACCAACCATTTATATGTTAATTCTCATCGATGATTCTTAATTCAAAATCCTCATTTTCATGCATAATGTGTAGTGCTACATTATTTGTAAATATTTTGTCAACATCAATTTCTAATCGGTTTCATTTGTTTCCTATAGAGACATAGTTTATTGAGATCTTATCATTTTCAACACCTTGTTTTATTTTTATGTTCTTGAATGTCTTTTAGTGTCTCAATTACATCAAAATTTTACAACAAGTATCCTTACTATGTTTTAATCCTCTTTAATTGGAAGAGTATAATTTGCCTCCATAACATCATTTGCCCTACTTGTCCCCCTTTCTTTTCTGATGGTTTTTATTATTTAGCAACCGACTAGTCTACCACGCTTCTAGCATTGACCAATTGTCTAACAGGGGCATCAATTTGTATTTGGGGTATTTTCAACTAATATATATGATTTAGTTATCCTGTTTTTATCAAATGATGCATCTGACAGATAATTTCTATTCTTTGGAAATGTATAATCATTTGAACTTTTAGTTCACATTACCTTGTGTTAAAATCTAAAAAGAATAAGAATGATGCATTCTAATTTATTTTCCTGTCCAACAGTCTACTCTCCCTTTCATGTTAGAAACATTATTTCATCAAATTGTCAATATATAAATTGAGTATTAAAATATCCTCTATTTGTATTTCAATATATTTGGCATTGTAAAAGGAGAATCATATCCAACATATACCTGTAATTTTCTTTGGGTGTCCTATTTGGAGTGATAAAATAGGAAATTGGTTTCATATATTGGCCAATAAGAGAAGATAAAGCTACCTGTACCGGGCTGAGTAATTGGTTGGACTGACTTTGATAAGAAGATTACAGGCAATGTTTAATTCAATTATAAAAGAGATCGAGGGTACCATGTAAAGGTTATGAATGTGGTATGTTTTCATTACATCTAAATATCTTGTTGAGAATTATTAGGAACCACATGATTTGGTGCATGATTTTTAGAATAGGTATGTGACCAATGTACATTGATGCCATAATGACAGCATTTATTTCATTCACTTAAGAAACTTTGTCACTTTTCATGTTATAATTTATCAAATTCACTTCAGGAAATGGATCAAGGCTAATTGGGTGAGCTTCATGATTTTTTTATGAAAAACTCACTATTTTATTCATTAGCCATAAGGAGGCATGTAATTAATTCATATATCATATCTTAAAAGTCCTTTTCTTGTCAGTGCTACTATGGGAGCACATCTAAGACATTAAAAGTCAAGAATATATTTTCAACATATGTTTATTGGTGATGCAACCAAAAATGCTATCATAAAATACTTTTGACAATATTACCAGTTTTTAATGGTCGTACTTCTTCTTCATATTCTCTCAAAAAGATTGATAGGATCTTTCATAAAGGTAACAGAAGAAAAATTTATGAATCCATTATATTATTCTCTTATGGAGAACGGTAGGGACTAGAGTGTCGTGGCTCTAGCTCTAACAAATTAACAAATTTATATAAAACGAAATTGCACCAAAAACATAGTATAACAGTGTGCAACTCGAGTCGTCTCTCGATGATATCGATAAACTAATAGACTATGCAACAAGGGGGTTTTTCATTGAGTGCATCAAGCAAAAATAGAATATAAACTAAAACAAGAAAATAACTAACAATTAATTAAAACACTAGCACAAGGATTTCCTAGGCCTAGAATCCATTTATCCTTAACATACATATTTAATGAAACACATGGTAAGTGACTAACTTGTGCTTAGAATCATGCAATCACACAACCTTGGCACCATAATTCACTTAGCAATAATCAATCACTAAGTATTTGGTTAGCATACAACACCTAAGTAATTGAGATCTCAATCCCTAAATGCATAAATTGACTTGAGCACCAATTACATTAGTCTAACCTCAATCAATAATTAATCCCAATTTCCTATGCTAACCAAGCATTCATTAATCAATCAATCAATTCATGCCTAGTCAACAATCCTAATTATGCATCTAACCCACAATTATGAATTAGCATACAAAATCAAGATTCATTCCAAACACATACTCACATTCACATATCAAAATCAATCAATTGATCAACATAAACATATGAAGAATGGAAGGAATGTGAGAGAAGGAAAATCAAGAAACCAAACCATGTATTCATTGAATATGCAATCCTCAAGACAAACCCTTGGGCTTGGAGAATCCTTAATGCCAGTTCCAAACTCACTCCTCAATAGAGAAACTACAATAAAATTGGAAAGTAAAACCTAACCTAAGAGAAGAAGAGAATGGGTAAGGAAGAAAAAGGCTGAAGAAGAGAAAAGATGAAGGTAGAGGGAGGAAGAAGAGATGGAAAGAAAGAGAGAAGAGAAGAAGAGTTAAAACTACTCTAATCTAAACTAATTTGAGCTAAGAGGTCATGTGTCTCTGTTTTTAGAGTTTTGAGATCATCTAAAGACTCAAAAACTCATCAAAACACATACAGAATGGTCACAGCTTGCTACAGTGACCTATCTCACTAGAGTGAGCCTATCTGAGCCAAAAGTTGCAAACGGCAACATCAAGGCTCGCTACAGCGACCTTAGCTCTTGGCAGCTAACGTTCTCAAGTTTGGACCCTTGAAATGACAGAATTAGCTCTTGGTGCCTTCATGAACATTTTATATCTTTTCCTTCTCTTCAAAATAGATACCTTATTTGCCTAATTTGGGCTCCTGATGAGAGAGATATTCCCTAATTATTGAAGCTTGCCCAATCTAGAAATTCAGCACATCAGTTTTCATTTCTAAGATTATTTTGACTAGCTATCCTTTTAATCCGACTTTTGAGCTCTACATAAAAGTTATAGATAATCCTCCTAGCTTTACTACAAGTCAAAGAGCATAAGTTTTAGGGGCCTACAACTCTAATTAAGTGCAAAATACAAAACATTGCTAGAAGTGAAATTATGCTAAAATTCTCATTAATGCTCAAATCAATATCCAAGCTCAAACATGACGCAAATGCATACAATTTAGCATAAAAGAGAGCTAGGACTCTAAGAATAGGGTGCAAAATATGTATAAAAATGCATACTTATCAGAAAATATGAGTATTTAATTATAAATACTCCAAATCAAAAAAATTAATATATCGTAAATACTCAAAATTATCCTTAGAGTTACACATTCACTTTAAGAAATGTAAATATGAAAAAAAAATTCTAAGGAATATACAAATTCATTTTAGATTATAATATCACTACTTTAGTAGGTGTGAATAATAGATTCATTCACTTCAAGGAATGATCTTTTCACATACTAGTATCAAACCTACGTAGGTGCATGAACATTAACAATGAATATATATCAAATTCTTAAATCAATCTTTAAACTACAAACTAATATATGTAGTGAAATGAAATGTTTTCAATTGTACTAATAGTATTAATTAACAATCTCAATCAGATCATCTTTCTAAATACTTCCTTGTGTACAACAAGATGTGTTAATTGCTATTGTCTTCATTATCATGATATATTAAAATCTTTAACCCTTTGAGGTTAGTAACTCTTGAAATTGTACCATACAATTATCCGTGACTAAAAACAAGTTCTTTTAGAATCAAGCCAACATTAGATAAATATTGTACTTGACTCTTAGTATGAAAACTTTTTTATCAATGCTATTGCCAGTAATAACCTTGCCTTCAATTACATGCTTACCTAATCTTGTAATTACTAACCTAGTTCCATTGCATAATCCTGCTGTGATCTATATTTCATAGGAAAATGATTGGTGTCCTAACTTTGAGAATAAGCTCATGGTTAGGCACTCTCGAACATTTAATGGTATTGAGAAATTCTGGTGTGTGAATATTCTCCAAAAGATTACTATTAAAGTCTAATTTGCAAACAATAATAGAGCTAACATATGTCTTTTCATCATTTGAATTAAGCGAAATCATGTGCTTACTAACTGCATCAACCATGTGCAATGTACGACCAAGTATAGCTCTTTCTTGCAAATGATGTTCATCATGTCAGTTTTTTAAGTATTCAAGATAAGTAGCTTGAATAATAACTGCAAATGGATCTTCCTAGTCATGTATTAAAAAATTATGAGGAATTTCAACTATGTTAACCCCATCATTTGTATTTTGAATTCTCCCATCACCTACTTTCAAAATCCAATATGCAAATTCTTGCAAATCATCAATGTTTATATTAGGATAATTTGAATGAAGATGCATATTTTGTGTCAATGTCAAAATTTAACAACCATTCTACAAATATGATGAATTAATTGCGGCATTCACAATATCTTGCTTGCTTCCTTTCGAGATCACTGGAAGAATTTGCCTAAAATTAGCTCCAAAAATAACTGTCTTACCTCCAAAGGTCATATTTAAGCTATTCTCATTTTGGAATCTCAAGAGATCTCTCATTATTTTGTCCAAAGCTTCAAAGAAATACTTTTCCGTCATTAGAGCTTGATCCCAAATTATGAGTATAAACTTGATAATCAAATCAGCCAATGGACTCCCCTGCTTAGTATTAAATGTAGAGAATTCATCAACATTTAATGGAATTGCAAATCTAGAATGCATAATTCTTCACCTAGTAATAGTAGAGATGCAATAACATTGGATGCCACCATCAACCCAATTTGTCCTTTAGATCTTAAATAAGATGCTAAGATGTTTCAAACAAATGTTTTACCTATACCTTTCTAACCATACAGATAAAAAAACACCACCATGACTCGATTGTAATGATGAAATGAGTTTTGTCATACACATCTTTTTGCATGTCTATTAATTTAGACAAAAGAATCTTGTTTTGTTCAGCCAGTCTTCTACATTCAAAACGAAGCTCATCACATATAAGTTTATTACATGCATTGGTACTTCATATCAGTTATGTCGAACCACATACCATCATCTCTTCATCTATAAATCGGATAACCATCTTCGTCAACAATGGTGGATTCTGTATATCTCTTGGGAATTTCTTGGACAACTACCATTTTCCATGCAAGATGAATCATTCCTAGCAGTTTCACATGGACTATGCATTATAAAATTCTTGACTGCTTTGTAATAAACAGGATCAATATTCCTTTCAAGAATTTCAGCAGAAATAATTCTATCAATATCTGAACCATTTGGAAACTTGTCTTCTTGATGAAGAAACAACAAATATGAGGGTGTGGAAGGCCACACTTTTGAAACTTAATAGTATATATTATTGCAAACATATAAACAAAACATTAATTAAAACAAACATTTGACATATTAATTATTTACAACTTCAACAAATTATAAAATAAAAATTGCCTAATTTAACTCTACCAAAAATATGATTTCCTTTAATGTCTTTTATCATACTATCCAACTATCTTATCTATCTTCAGCTTTTAAATTCCTTGTGTGAACAAACCTCTAAATCTCAGGCCATTTTGGATTGCAAGTGAAGGTTATAAACAGATCAGGGTAGTCGAAAAATTTGCAAATTGTTATTATTTCTTGATAATTTTGAATCATATATCTTGTACCTCTAGTAAATGAAGATGATAACATACTGCTTTTTCCCCTAGAGGAAGGACTAATTTCACCATTTAGTTTTGATTCAAGCGACCCATTTAAGTCTTGAAGTCTCAAGCGTAGTATATCCATCAACTACAAATTGTTGAAACAATCGTCTTAAGTGTAGAATAGTAGATCCATCTGCAAGTCTTTCTTGTACTCTATAACCAAACAAATCTCTCATGTAACATTTTTCCTTCCTTGAGAATTGTTATCATCTAGCTTGTTTAGCAAAATATCTTCTCGGTATCCATCTTCACTAAAAAAGAATAACAATGGATATCGGAGGCCCAAGTATGACAGATATAGTTCTGTAATCGATTGTAGCTACCATATTTATATTTCAACTTTTATATCTCTATCTCCTCTATAGACATCAAGATCTCCAACAATCAGTGTAGCTACTTTAGAAATTGAAGGAAGATTATATCTCCTTCCATCTTTACCCATTTTCCAATAAGTCTTAGGCATACATTTGACTAATTATCATTATTCATTTTGCTTCTAACAATATGGAATGACTTTGCCAACACATTGCTTACATCCAACATGGCCTTTATATCAGTCACGATTTCAACATGCAAATTGTTGTTATTATTAGTTGAACTATAAAAGAAGTAAAAAAAAATTAGTATTTTAAATAAAAATAATGTATTAACTAAATTTAAATTTAAACAACAATATAAATGAATAAGTTATTGATTCTTTAAATGTAGGAGGTCCTTTGCCTTTATTTATTGTTCTATCAATCTTTCCTCCATTGATGTAAAAGTAATGATGGTATTGTATGCTCTTATATTATCACAAAATGATAACTTTTTCATTGTTTCCAAATAGTAAATCTTCCAATAACATTGGTGCTCATTTCAACACAGGCATTTCAACTTGACCTCCTGTATAGCACCCCAAAAAATCTTGGATTTGAAGAATTATAATGCTTACTAACTCATTTATCATACCAAAATAAAGCACCATAATGATAGCACTCATGGCAACTATCTCCAATGTCCCAAAAATGTTGTAAAATAAAATAATCAATTATATTAGATATAAAATTATAATAATTTACGTAAAGACTTCTATAAAATATTGTACGTAATGAAATATTTTAGTTTAGAACTATCTTCGTCAAGCTTGAATTCATTATCTAAAATAAGAAATAAAGAAACATAGCATGTTTATTTAAGAAATTTATATATAAATATCATCCTAACAATCACCTTATTCAAATATAACACAAATGAACTTAATTGATTATTAAAATTAGTGGAAAATACAACCCCACTTCTTTAAGAGAACGCTTTATTACACTCCCCCCCTTCTATTTTTAAAACCCACACTCCCTTCCCTTATAAACTTAAGGGTGTGTTTGGCATGTTATATTAAGCATGATAGTATAAACTTGTACTATACATTAAATTTTTATACGTTATTTTATACAGACAATATATTGTATAAGCTTATAAATCGTAACCCCTTTATACGTTAAAATGCTGTATAACTTAATACAGCATGAGGGAGCTGTATTAAGCCTAATTAGCTTTTAACATATAAAGTTATTTTATTTTTTAATATTTTATTAAAATAAAATAATTCTTAAATAAATAATAATAAGTAAAAATTTATAAATAAAATTATTTCATAATAAATAAATATTGTTAACAAATAATATATAATATCAATCTAGCTATATAAAATAAAAATAAAAAGTAATTATGATTAATAAATATTAAATAAAATAAAATAATAAATATTATATAAAAATAAATATTTAAAATAAATAATAAATAATATGTAATATATAAATGTAAGGATCAATAATAAAAATATTTTGAGTAAATATTTATTTTAAAATTTAAATTTAAATAAGTATAATTAAAAATAGAACATATTAAAAATATATAAAATAGTTATTTAATATTTATATAATTTATTGAAATAATAAATAATTATAAAATATTGAAATAAATAATAATATTTAAAATAAATTAAATTTTAATTAATAAATATTTACATAAATATGATATTTAGCAATTATATTTAAATCATTAATTAAAATTTTATTTTATTTAATGTTTAACTAAAATATTAGAATTATTTATAAATAAATGATAATATTATAAAATATAAAATATAATATCTTATACAATGTTACATTAAATACTGTATAGCATTAAAAGCTTATTTGATTTTATACTATCAAATCTTATCCTATCAAATCTTATACAATCAACCATTGTCCTATCCAGCATGCTAAATGGACCTTAAGAGTAAAAAACAAACCTCTCCCTTGAAAGATTATATTATTACACTTTTCCCCCCTCTATTTCTAAAACACACACTACATCCCTTAAAAATTTAAGATAAGCTACACATTTTGTCCATTTTCAATTTTTTAAATAAATCTTCATTTTCTCATGCTTATTATTTTATTATTGACTAAAATACTCTTTATTAACTATACATATTAATATTTTGAGATATGTTATGTTGACGCACTGAAACGGACGCATACGCGATGCATACGTATGGATTGGTGGAGGATTATATTGTGCATACACATATTGAATGTCTATGGTGGGGAAGGAGGCATTTAAAATATGAAAAACAATTAAGAAAGAAGAAAGGAAACCGAGGCTTCAAATTCTCTCCCTCTTCCTTCGAGCTCAACAACCTACACTACTCTCTATATGACTATCTCACCACCAGCAACCCTTGCTCCTCCCTCAAAGACTTCCTCTCATCCCTACAACCCTACCAAGTCTCCCCTTCTTCATCCCACTCTCGAAACCTTAGCTTTTTCTTCTTTCCAAAATCTCAAGCTTAGCATAGCCAAGCTACAACACTACCGCCCCACTACCCTCAATCTCGTTCCTTCTCTCCTTTTCTCTCACTCTATTTGGTGCTCTGCACCCGAGCTGCACACCACCGCTGTCCGCCCAACTCTGGGACACCCGGCTCGAGTTTCGTCATGCTTAGGGGGCTGGGTTTTCACGCCTAAGAACACTCTCTCCCCTTTCTCATTTTGGAACTTGGCAAGGTAATTTTTAAGCTGATGATATTTTGTCTTTGTTCTATAGCTTAAACTCATAATGAGGTTGATTTGGGTAGTTAATTTGTAACACCCTAGTAATTAACCAGATACACCTAGGTTGAATCTGATTAATGACTAGACTTTACTCCTTGCTTTGGTTCTTTCTTCATACATTGAAAATACTTAGTGAAATTACGAGCCATTTTTTTTTTTAAACACATAATTGAAAACATGAGCCGAGTACAACGTGAACGAGTAAGCGGGGTATAATAAGACGTTTAAGAATATATCACATCATATCACTTAGGCTCCATCATATAACATCCATAAGCACATTATAGCATATATTTATATACAATAACCTCACTCAAAGGGTGGGTTATGTTCATACATCATTATCTTATGCAAACCCATAAAAGAAAATATACTTAAGGAAATACATGCCCCTAAACTAGATAACTCCATAAGCCGGGAAGGTTATCCTAAAACTAGGGTGCATGATCACACATAAATCTACTAAGAACCTTCTATGGCCACTGTCCTGGAAATGCGGGAATAAATCCGATCCTTCGATGAGCTCCTCGGGACGGATACACGAGATGTACCAGTCAGAGTCGCATGGACAGCCTTCTCGCTAACCTCGGCTGAACAACTGTTTCCTCACTACCCTCTCTAACACGTGTGGGAGTAGGAGCAGAGCTCTCAGAATATACATGAGTAGGAGTGTCCTCTGAAGGATCAGTTTCAGAATATCTCGTCTCGGGAACATACTGAAATCCATGGACAGCAGATGAAGCGGGATAAGAACGTAACATCCTTTCATCAAGTGGACGTGCATGTTCGAAAACCATTTCATCGCCATAGGGAGAAGTAGGAGAAAATCGATAACTAGGGACAGGATGTGCAAATGGGCGACCTATGTAAATAAAAACACGAACTGCGCACCTCCCTTCAAAATGATACGAGCGATGCACCGGATCATAGTGGAATTCCCAAGTAGGGGTATCAACGAACAGGGCGAATGTCGCCATTTGAATCTGGAGACAATGACGGAAATAAAGAAAAGGGAGTGAGAATCTTGCTAAAGAATTCTCGGTAGGGTACCTCCTTCTACAGTGTCATCATCAAAGTCCCCAGGAACCTCGGGATTATTCTAAAATAGTGAGCATGCAAAGATTCATTTTAAGTTCGGACAAATACTTAACCGAGGTTCGTCAATTTTTAATCATCGTCTTATAATGCATCTTATTCTTAACATGTCATATTTACAATGAACATTTCCTTTATCATTACATCATATTCCTCATCATCATTATCAAAATAACATGCATAAAAGAACGTCATATAATATTAGCTACACATGGACACAAAGTGCACATATTTCATTTCTTTAGTGCCTTTGATGACTTAAAATCTTATCATCATCATTATTTTCCTTGGGCCACCCTATACTCCACCCTTTTGGGAGTAATTTAGGTTATGAGCTCATATTTTACTAGTCGTCACTAGCATATACTTATCCCTTTTGATAAGCTAAAGTCCCGACTCTACCCTTTTGAGAGAACGGGTTAGGGGGCTAAAATCACCTTTTCACCACCTATAGTCTGATGGTTCCAAAGGATCATTTTCTTATAAGTTTAAGTCATCATTAAATCTTTGCATGTTATATCATAATACAATTCATAAACATCATAACATTTTCTCATTTATAGTCTTAAGCTAGAATAATATATATCAATTGTAATCATGCATATGGGAGATTCCCAGGAAAGAGAGATGGGTCACAATGGACACGCTTAAATACCAAGTCTTTCCTTAGCCAGAACCTTTCCAAATTACACTTTTACAATGATACACTTTCTTCTAGCAACAAAGGTAAATTTTACATAATAAAGAACATTTCATGTACAAGCATTCTCATTATTTGCAAAAGCAACTATAACATGCAAGCCAGGAAATCATTCAATGATATCAAGTACTTAATAAGCATCCAATCCTTACATAGAATTATCAATTATAGAACTAATTAGTTACTAAACCAATTATGAATCATTCTCTTAACAATAAACCATAATTATCACAACTTCAATCATATCAAATCATTATCACACATTGATACTAAACTCAGATCAGTGGCCGAATCATGAACCTCATGCAATTACATAGAATCATATTTTAAGTGCATATAAAATACTAGTTCCCTGTAAAATCCTTGCAAAGCCTTAAAACTCATTTAGAAACTAGTTCTTTTGTCAAATTTGGGAGGATCTTCACAATTAAAATTCTCACTTAAGATAAAAGGAGTAAGTCTTGAGCTTTAGAGATTTAGGTGACATCTTAGAATTATAAACATGCTATGCAACCTTATTTTAATCTTATCTTTATAAGGTGATAGCTTGGAATTATAAACATGATATGCAATTCCATTTCTTTATCTTTAAGATTTAAGGTGATGACTTGAAAATTAAACATGATGCAAGAACTTGAAATATAAACATGATACAAGAAACTGAGCGGTGTAATCCGCACAGACCATGAGAGGGAGAAGAAAATATTAAGAAACCTGAGCGGTAGAGTCCGCACAGGACCAAGAGAGGAGAAGAGAATATTAAGAAACCGGAGCGGCGGTAGTCCGCCAGAGGACCAGTAGAGCGAGAAGAGAATATTATTATTACATCTTTTTAAGCTCCAATCTCAAGACTTTTTAAAGAATAAATTCTTTAACTCCAATAATCATATTTCTTTGCTTGTGATACATGGGCAAGTCTTTGAGCTCTAGGATCTTTAGGTGATGGCATAAAATAAACATGCCATGCGTTGATTCTTTTAGCCATTATAAAATATAGTGAGAGCATAAATTAAATATGAGATGCAACCTCTTTATTATCTTGAAAGATTAAGTGATGACTTGAAACATAAACATGAGATACAAGCTTGGAATTTAAACATGAGAAATGCAAGTTCATTTATTCATTCTTGAAAATTTAGTGATGACATAGAAGGTAAACATGGTTATGCAAAGCATAAACTTAATCATGGATGCAAATTCATTTTGTTTCTTTACTAGAGCTCCTTCAAGACTTTAAAAGAATTATAAATTCAACCCAATACATATCTTAACAAGAAATAAAACATAAAAGGAAAAATACATCTTTCAAGTTCTAAACTAAAAATCTTTGTTTTAGCATCATAAAGCATTATTCTTTAAAGTTTTGCATCAAGTGGAATTTTCAAGCTTTAGAGGCCTAACTTGTGATGGATTTACAACCCACCCTCAAGGTCCTCATCATCAAGCCATCATCTTAGTTCCACCTAGGCCATATGGTTGAATTGGTTAAAGAAAAATTGAAGAGGAAAACCAAAATGAAAAGCTAAGGCAAGTTCATAATTTCATCATTTTGAGCTAAAAACACAACTCCTCAAAGCATAGAAATAAATTTAGAAACTACTCCCTACCTAATCTGAGTTGAAGAAGAGGAAGAGAACTTGGTTTCTTGAAGTGAAATGAAACAAAATCTCTTTGAAAAATTGAAGAAAGAATTCAGCCAAAGAGGAGGAAGAAAGAAAGTTTTTGGTGCTCCTAAAAACTAGTTATGAACCAAGCATTCCAAGACCACTCAAGCAAGCCTATTTATAGAAGATTTTGAGGCTTCTAATTGGCCAAAATGATGAGGTAGTGGACGGAATTTTGCAGGAGAAATAAGGGAGGAAAAATCATTTTAGACAAAGTTGTATGAAATTAAGGAATTATGTCTCTTATGGTGACATTTTGGCATTTTGTTTTAGTGCAACTTTTGGCAATAATTCAGCTGCATAATGGCATCAATAATTTCGTCCATTACAGCCCAAAGAAGTGAAATTTGTGTGTTCCATGCATTATTTAGGTGTAGGCAAGGTATTCATGTAATTTAGAGAATTTACGGTTAAGGGTTTAAGTGAATTAGTAAGCAATTTGGGTGTTTTTGAGCAATTTTGGGTTCTAATCAATCTAAATACATAATTTTGACTCTAGATTAATATTTAGAATTTAATAAGCTTTAATTTGAGCCTAATATTGCTTAGGTTTCGTATCTGAATCAAAAATCTCGAAATTCGCAAACCGCCAAAAGCAGGGCAAAATCGTACTTTCACTTAAAAATTGCCCGAGGCCACCCGAGCTTAACCAATGGTTAATCATGGCTTAAAAACACATTTTAAAACATTTTAGTGAGGTTCGGGCTCAGTCGGCACGCACATCGGAGTTAAAACAGCCGCATGGGCGTATTGGTCATTTCGTGCGTCGGAACTCAAAATTGAGATCCTTCTGCTCTATTAACACACATAACACAAACAATCCCTTATTATCCTCAAAATATCTCCTTGAGAATAGGTGGGGCCCACGATCCTCATTTTCTGAGTAAAATAACTTCAGGGGCATTTTGGTCATTTTATACGTACAGAAATTCGGGATTTGCGACTCTCGCATGAATCGTTCCTAACCTCTCTTCTAATGTTATATTCCTTTATTGAGGATTGTTCGGCCTCAAATCTTATCTAATAATTACCTACGGTAATTCGGTAATTGAGTAATTTCTAATGACAGTAAAAATTACAGTAAAAATTGGGGCGTTACATAATTAGGGTAGTTAATTAGGGCTAGGAGCTAGGATTCAAATTGGGGGTTATTTGTGTGTGTGAATTGATGAAGTAATTAGAGATTGTAGGAGCATGAGTGACAGGTTGGATCAATTTTATACTAAGTGATACATGAGGTGGCGTAAGTGACATGCTTCGCTAGTATTTAAATTTAGTTTTAAATGTAACCAAATCAAATACTTTATAATGTAACCACAAACTTTTCATATTGACCACAAACTAGTGAATCATGTGGGAGAATAAGTACAAAATTATTTGTGGGTAATTGACTATGATACTCCTTAATTATTCATTGGTCGGACTATAAGAAATTAGTAATGAATTATGACTATGAGGATGCATTGTTCTACTGTAACATCCCCTGCTGCTTTATGGATTGACGACTGTCCCTACAAACCAACACGGGTCTTTTCAGCGTGCTTTGTCCTCACTCATCCCAAAATTGCTCCAAGTCAAGCACGTTTAACTGTGGAGTTCTTTCAATTTGGGCTACCGAAAAGAAGATGCATCTTATTGGTATATGTAGTACAAATCAATTCATATAAGCCCTCCTTAACTGTATAGTCCCATACCTATACAGTCTCAGGATCCCTCTCATTTGGGTGTGTAATCGGTTCATTCATGTACCCCTCCGCTTTCGAAGTCTACCAGGAGCCGCTCCTTGTCCGTGCGTCTTTGCACCGATGATCACTCCCCGACTTCGTAATCCCCGAGCGTTACATCTACCGCATTATGTTGGAAGTTAAATGGAAAAATCTATATTTACAAATAATGCCTAAAACACCATTTAGTCAAATTGCTTGAAAGGATACACTTTTTTTTGTTGGAATCTCTCTGTATTTGGTATTTGTTTCCTAAGCCCTTCTATACTCACTCTGAAATTGAACTTAAGCATGATGATTAATTGATTGTTTTCATGTTACTTAAATTTCCATTTTCAAAGAATATGCATGTATATTTTTTTTACTTTATTCTTGGAACATTTTTTTTGTTTCCACAAGAAAATATGTAGGAAGAGCAGATATGCATGAGTTTCTGAACCTGTAAGATAAACATATTTTGCTACTTTTAGAGCATATCTTTTCTTGATAAAACTATTTATCTTATTCATGTCCCTTCTTACAATATAAATTTAGGGATAAGCTAAAGTCTCTATTGGAAGTGACTGGTGCAATAACTATTTCATTTGAAGAATTTTGGTTGAATAGTAAAGTATGTATTTCATTTCTTTCTTTTTCATTGATGTGTTTTCCTGATTACAAGGTAAATTTTGGACTTCAAAAGTGACACAAAATGGTTGAGTTCTCACTTCTAAATTATTAATATTCAATATACATGATATTCTTTGCTATTAACAAGGCATTTGAAATAAAATATCATGCAGAAGCCTGTGTCCTATCTATCATAGACAGACCTGGTTTATGATAGGAAAAAAATGACAACAGTTGATCCACATGACTTCCCCGAAAAGGTTTGGTTGTTGTAGGCATTGATCAATACCAGAATTTGTCCTTCGGTCCTTTTTCCCATTCTTACATTAACCCAAATCACAAATATAGTTATCATTGTGCCGCAAAAGATTTTAAATTTTCAGTTTGTAAATCTATTTTGTGATGTTCTTGTGTTTAGATATATTCTCAAGCCAATTATAATCTCTTACTAGAAAATTATGTACTTCAGTATGGTGATTCTCATTTATATTTTATAGGGCTCAGATTATGGAGATGAAAATCATGTGGTTTGTGCCATCCTAGGGGAAGAGCATGCAAGTCTCATGGCTTCAATAAACTAAGTTCCTTGCTCAGAGGGAATGAGATGGATGTAATATTTGTGACTATAAATTCTATGTTGTAAGTTTGATAGGATGGATTTGTTGAGCAAGTCGAGGGGCAAAAAGATAATGTTTGTGGGCGATTTACTCAGTTTGAACATGTGGCAGTTATTTTCAGTCTTAATTGGTCTTAATCCATGGTTTTGGGGTTTTATTTTGATCATTTTGGTCCTTAATTCTATTTATGTTCTAGCTTTGGTGTTTGATTATGGGTGAAATTTTTCTCTTAGCACTTACAGCAACACTTTGATCTATGTGTGTGCATACAGTATGATAATATTTCTGAGTTATGAGAGGGTCCACTTTCTTTCTAAATTGATTCAAATTTACAGAATAATTGTGTTTGCAATTGATATTTGTCTTGAATGCAACTACGATGGCAAATACCTTTTAGTTGACTATATAGGCAAAGTTGGAGAGCTTGCTAAGAAGCATGGACTAAAGCTTCACATTGACGGAGCCCCCATATTTGTAATGTGTTAATTGTAAGTAAATTCATGTTCTACACTCATGATTTGCTTATGGTCATGATTTGTTTATAGTCTTTTGATTATAATATTATGATCATTTTTGAAACTTAAGAACATGAGGCAATCTTAAGGACATTTCTTTCATAAAAGAGTTTTGTTTTTTCTTTTCCTTTAACTTGTTCTTGAAAGCAATCTTAACCCTTTCATTTTAATTGCTTTTTAATGTAAACGAATAAAGCTTTCTCAGTAGGACAAAAAATAGTTGTTGAGTTTCAATCACCTCATTGTATCATTTCTCAAGCACTGAGAAACTTAGTTCACTTGTACTAATTTGGTACAACATTGCTCTTTTTCAATTTTAATTCTTGCAATTGAAATGGCTTGTGGAGGCTAACTGAGTGTGAAAGAATCAGTGTTCTAGAACTTATACCAATAATTAGTGATCGCTCCCAAAGGAGAGTGACATTAGCAAGTATACTAGGTCGTCAAGTAATAGAGTAAAATAGAGGGTTATCGTACCCACATGGATAATTCAAGTACCAATTCTAGTTAATTAGATAACAAGTTAAATAATTGAAAAGAGATGATATTAAAAAGAATAATGCTAAAGTGCTAAAACGATGTGAAAGCAATATAAGAATGGATGAAATTAAATGCTAGGGTGATTTACTTCAACTATGTGTTAACAACATGCAACATAAATATCAATGTGCCTTATCCAAATTCAATAAAGTGATGGTATGAGTCATCATGTCATTAAAAGCCTTTCTCAAGATCATTTAATGCCACCCCAAATAGAGTCAAACACCTAATCTCTTAGCATGCTTAAGTCTACAAGAAGTTCTCAAACCTTTAATTACCACATGAATCACGCTTGCCTATCTCTAGGTGATGGTATTGTATTTATAGGTATGGTTCTTACTCCTTTTCTCAAATTTGTAAAAACCCCTATAATCCTAAATTGGTGATCAAGCAATTTAAGATAAATAAACTCAAATACGATACTCACTATCAAATGAAAACAAGACACATTCATTCATATTAGCATAATGTCAAACACAAAGCATCCATAAATCACTCTTAGCAAGGGTTTAGTTACAATTCATTGCAAACGAAATAGAAACAACACAATTAAAAGAGAAATAAGAAGAAGCCATGAACAAGAAAATACATAAGAATTGAAGAATAATCCAAGAGAGGTCTCTCTCTCAAGTTCTTGAAGCTCCAATCCCCTATGCTCCCAAGCTCTAGGTCCCTCTTTTCCAAATTTGGTATTCTGATGGATGATTCCCCTTTCCAACGTGATTGCCTAGGTTTTTGTGCCAATCATAGGCTGCCAGAGTCAGTACAGAGGCCCAATCCACATGTCAAATTCGTGCACCCACGCTATAGCGTGGCTATGGCTACGCTGGAGCGTAGCTTAAGTGAAAAGTTTAGAATTGTGACAGCAAGCCACGCGGTAGCATGGCTTCCCACACTGTAGCGTGGAGTCAGTTTTAGGACCCATGCTCCAGCATGGATTTCTATGCTCTGTCATGGATTTCTGACATCCCTTCAACTCCAATTCTTGTTCCTTTGCAATCCTAGCTCAAATGCTTCCTTAATTCTTCTTCCAAAAAGCTACAAAACAATGGAAAACACAACTAGAATGCAAGATTCAATGTGAGTATGGTTATGCAAGAATTTAAACCAAATGATATGAAAAGGGAAACCATGAAAACTAAAACTAACTATGAAAATAAACTAAAAGTCCTAAGAAAACTAAAGAAAAACATAACTCCTAAAGGAGTTATCAATTAGTTTATTAAGAATCAAATATTGATAGCTTATCACTTTAATTCCATATAATAAAGATGAACCTTGATAGTCAAATCCTATTGTGATATTGTCCAATTATCTTTTCTTACACACTCATTTGTATTTTGAATTACCTAATGTTCTTTTGTGCTATTGCTTTTGATGTTTGTCAAATTTTTTCTTGTTCTCTTGATTTCTCATGTACCTAAGTAGAGTACAAGAAACATGAAGATTAATATTGCCATGAATGAGATATTTGAATTAAAATTTACTGGTTTTCTGTTAAGTCCATGTATCAGTTTTTATTTCAATATAAAGATGATTGTTGTGTAATTTGATTGTATTATGGTTATTATCCTTCAAACCATTGGATTTTTACATGTGGTAGGGTCTGGGCTTGTAATATTTGTGAATTTCTACCTCGTTCAAAAGAAGGCTATTGATTATGTTGGCTGTATTTTGATTTTTAATGATTAATTTATCTAGTTTGAATATGTTGTTGCATAAGGTAGCTTAAAGTATTTCAATGATCCTTTAGGGAATGATTGAAATTTTGTGAAAAAAATCTATGAGGTGAAAGAAAAAAATAGCAATATATAAAATCTTAAACCCTCTTCGAAGGATAGTAAAATATTTTTGAACTGTATTTAAGCTAATTGATTGATTAAGAACAAGTTAAGAATATTCCTCGGTACTCTAAACTAATAGAGTGTGTCTAAGGTGCAATTTTGCCAGTGGTTGTTAAATGGGTGAAAAATGTTGGTAATTATAGTTAAAAATTTTGGTAACTAATTGAAAAGATTGGCAATTATTCAAGTTTTGCATAAAAATTTAGTTCAAAAATAAGTTTAGATGACTTTGGGCAATAAATTGATAAATTGATCCCCAAACCAACATCAAATTTGTGATTTAACACTAAAGAAATTTGAAAATTTTACCGATATTAGTTGGTAATCTTACTTCAACATGTTGATAATTTTAGTTCAAAATGTTGGTAATATTTTCAAAAAGTTAGTATTTGTTCATTTTTTGTTTATATACTTAAAAAAATTGGAATTTGTATAAAAGATTGAGTTAGAGAAGTCTCAACACAATACCCAATATGTACTTTAAGACCAAAAAGATTCGAAATTTTTTCTGATCCACGTTGATAAATGCTGCTAATATGTTAGTGATTCCTTATTAATTTATTGGTGATCATTCAGCAAATGTTGGTAAGTAATTCTAATATGTTGGTACCTCATTTTCAATTTGTTGGTGATTATTTGGAAAATCTAGTATCTTATTTTTTTTTCCTATATTAAAGGAGATATTAATTTTGTAAGAAATTGAGTTAAATGACTAGTTTAGAGGAGTCATGGACTCTAATGATTATATGGATTGATGAATCAAACCTCAACACAACATCCAATATGTACATCAAGACCAAAGATATTTGAAATTTTTTCTGACCCACGTTGGTAAGTTCTGTTAATATGTTGGTGATCTCTTATTAGTAATTATAATTAATTGGAATTACTTTCCAACATTTTCTGAATGGTCACCAACAAATAAACATGAAACCACTAACATATTAACAGCACTTACCAACGTGGATCAGAATTAATTTCAAATATCTTTGGTCTTGAAGTACATATTGATGTTGTGTTAAGGCTTAATTCATCAATCCATATAGTCATTAGAGTCCATGAGTCCTCTAAACTAGTCATTTAACTCAATTTCTCATAAAATTAATATCTCCTTTAACATAGGAAAAAAAAATTATAAGCTACCAAATTTTTCAAATGATTACCAACAAATTGAAAATGAGCTACCAGCATATTAGAATTACTTACCAACATTTGCTGAATAATCACCAACAAAGTAACAAGGGATGACCAACATATTAGCAGCACTTACCAACGTGGATCAGATAAAATTTCAAATCTCTTTGCTCTTGAAGTACATACCGGATGTTGTGTTGACATTTGATTCATCAATCTATACAATCATTAGAATCCATGAGTCCTCTAAACTAGTCATTTAACTCAATTTCTCATAAAATTAATATCTCCTTTGATATAGGCAAAAAAATTATAAGATACTAGATTTTTCAAATGATCACCAACAAATTGAAAATGAGGTGCCGACATATTAGAATTACTTACCAACATTTGCTGAATGATCACCAACAAATTAATAAGGAATCACCAACATATTAGCAGCACTTATCAACGTGGATCAGAAAAAATTTCAAATCTTTTTGGTCTTAAAGTACATATTGGGTATTGTGTTGAGGCTTTTCTAACTCAATCTTTTATACAAATTCTAATTTTTTTAAGTATATAAACAAAAAATGAACAAATACTAACTTTTTGAAAATATTACCAACATTTTGAACTAAAATTATCAACATGTTGAAGTAAGATTACCAACTAATATCGGTAAAATTTTCAAATTTCTTTAGTGTTGAATCACAAATTTGATGTTGCTTTAGGGATCAATTTATCAATTTATTACCCAAAGTCATCTAAACTTATTTTTGAACTAAATTTTTATGCAAAACTTGAACAATTGCCAACCTTTTCAATTAGTTACCAAAATTTTTAACTATAATTACCAACATTTTTTACCTGTTTAACAACCACAGGCAAAATTGCACCTTAGACACACTCCATTAATTTAGAGAGCTGAGGAATGTTCTTAACTTGTTCTTAATCAATCAATTAGCTTAAATGCAGTTCAAAAATATTTTACTATCCTTTGAAGAGGGTTTAATATTTTAAATATTGCTATTTTTTTCTTTCACCTCATAGGTTTTTTTCACAAAAATTTAATCATTCCCCAAAGCGTCATTGAAATACTTTAAGCTACCTTATGCAACAATATATTCAAACTAGATAAATTAATCATTAAAAATCAACACACAGCTAACATAATCAATAGCCATCTTTTGAACAAGGTAGAAATTCATAAATATTACAAACTCAAACCCTACCACATGTAAAAATCCAATGGTTTGAAGGACGATAACCATAATACAATCAAATTACACAACAATCATCTTTATATTGAAATAAAAACTGATACATGGACTTAACACAAAAACAAATAAATTTTAATTCAAATATCTCATTCATGGCAATATTAATCTTCATGTTTCTTGTACTCCACTTAGGTACCTAAGAAATCAAGAGAGCAAGAAAAAAATTAGACAAACATCAAAAGCAATAGTACAAAAGAACATTAGGTAATTCAAAATACAAATGGGTGTATAAGAAAAGATAATTGGATAATACCACGATAGGATTTGTCTATCAAGGTTATCTTTATTATATGGAATTAAAGTGATAAGCTATCAATATTTGATTCTTAATAAACTAATTATTTGTATAATTTCTAGAACACTAGTTCTTTCATACTCAGTTAGCCTCCACATGCCATTTCAATTGCAAGAATTAAAATTGAAAAAAAGCAATGTTGTACCAAATTAGTGCAAGTGAACTAAGTTTCTCAGTGCTTGAGAAATGATACAATAAGGTGATTGAAACTCAACAACTATTTTTTGTCCTATTGAGAAAGCTTTATTCGTTTACATTAAAAAGAAATTAAAACGAAGCGGTTAAGATTGCTTTCAAGAACAAGTTAAAAGAAAAGAAAAACTCTTTTATGAAAGAAATGTCCTTAAGATTGCCTCATGTTCTTAAGTTTCAAAAATGATCATAATATTATAATCAAAAGACTATAAACAAATCATGACCATAAGCAAATCATGAGTGTAGAACATGAATTTACTTACAATTAACACATTACAAATATGGGGGCTCCGTCAATGTGAAGCTTTAGTCCATGCTTCTTAGCAAGCTCTCCAACTTTGCCTATATAGTCAACTAAAAGGTATTTGCCACCGTAGCTGCATTCAAGACAAATATCAACTGCAAACACAATTATTCTATAAATTTGAATCAATTTAGAAAGAAGGTGGACCCTCTCATTACTCAAAAATATTATTATATTGTATATACACACATAGATCAAAGTGTTGCTGTAAGTGCTGAGAGAAAAATTTCACCCCTAATCAAACACCAAAGCTAGAACATAAACAGAATTAAGGACCAAAATCATCAAAATGAAACCCCTAAAACAAAACCATGGATTAAGACTGGTTAAAACTGAAAATAACTGCCACGTGTTCAAACTGAGTGAATTGCCCACAAACATTATCTTTTTGCCCCTCCACCTGCTCAGGAAATCCATCCTATCAAACTTACAACACAGAATTTATAGTCACAAATATTACATCCATCTTATTCACTCTATGCAAGGAACTTAGTTTATTGAAGCCATCAAACTTGCATGCTCTTCCCCTGGGATGACACAAACCACATGATTTTCATCTCCATAATCTGAGCCCTATAAGAAATAAATGAGAATCACCATACTAAAGCATATAATTTTCTAGTAAGAGATTATAATTGGCCTGAGAATATGTCTAAACACAAGAACATCACAAAACAGATTTACAAACTAAAAATTTAAAATCTTTTACTACACGATGATAACTATATTTGTGATTTGGGTTAACACAAGAATGGGAAAAAGGACTAAAGGACAAATTATGGTATTGATCAATGCCTACAACAACCAAACCTTTTTATGGTAGTTACATGGATCAACTATTGTCATTTTTTTCCTATCATAAACCAGGTCTGTCTATGATAGATAGGGCACAGGCTTTTGCATGATATTTTATTTCAAATGCCTTGTTAATAGCAAAGAATATCATGTATATTGAATATTAATAATTAAGAAGTGCGAAGTCAACCATTTTGTGTCACTTTTGAATTCCAGAATTTACCTTGTAATCACAAAAACATATCAATAAAAAAGAAAGAAATGAAATACATACTTGACTATTCAACAAAATTCTTCAAACGAAATAGTTATTGCACCAGTCACTTCCAATAGAGACTTTAGCTTATCCCTGAATTTATATTGTAAGAGGAGAAATGAATAAGATAAATAGTTTTAACAAGAAAAGATATGCTCCAAAAGTAGCAAAATGTGTTTATCTTACAGGTTCAAAAACTCATGCATGTCTGCTCTTCCTACATATTTACTTATGGAAATAATAAAAAAACGTTCCAAGAATAAAGTAAAAAAATATACATGCATATTCTTTGAAAATGGAAATTTAAGTAACATGAAAACAATCAATTAATCATCATGCTTAAGTTCAGTTTCAGGGTAAGTATAGAGGGCCTTAGGAAACAAATACCAAATGCAGAGAGATTCCAACAAAAAAAGTGTATCCTTTCAAGTAATTTGACTAAATGGTGTTTTAGGCATTATTTGTAAACATAGATCCTTACCTGTTTTCCATTTAGCTTCCAACATAATGCAGTAGAACAATGCATCCTCATAGTCATAATTCATCACTAATTTCTTATAGTCCGACCAGTGAGTAATTAAGGAGTATCATAGTCAATTACCCACAAATAATTTTGTACTTATTCTCCCACATGATTCCCTAGTTTACGGTCAGTATGAAAAGTTTGTGGTTACATTAGAAAGCATCTGATTTGGTTACATTTAAAACTGAATTTAAATACTAGTGAAGCATGTCACTCACGCCCCCTCATGCATCACTTAGTATAAAATTGATCCAACATGTCACTCATGCTCCTACAATCTCTAATTACTTCATTAATTCACACATATAAATAACCCCTAATTTGAATCCTAGCTCCTAGCCCTAATTAACTGTCCTAATTAACTACCCAAATCAACCCTCATTATGTGTTTAAGCTAAAGCCATGGAACAAAGACAAAATGTCATCAGCCTTAGAAATTACCTTGCAGAGTTCCAAAATGAGAAAGAGGAGAGAATGTTCTTGGGCGTGAAGACCCAGCCCCCCAAGCATGATGAAACTCGACCAAGGTGTCACAAAGTTGGCCGGATGGCAGTGGTGTGCAGCTCAGGTGTAGAGCGCCAAATAGAGTGAGAGATAGGGAGAGAAGGAATGAGATTGAAGGTGGTGGGCAATAGTGTTGCTGCTCGGCTATGCTAAGGTTGAGATTTTGCAAAGAAGAAAAAGCTAAGGTTAAGAGAGTGGGATGAAAAGAGGGAGGCGTGGTAGGATTGTAGGGATGAAATGAAGTATTTGAGGCAAGAGTAAGGGTTGCTGGTGGTGAGACAGTCACAGAGAGAGTAGTGTGGGTTGTTGAGCTTGAAGGAAGAGGAAGAGAATTTGAAGCCTCGGTTTCCATTCTTCTTTCTTAATTTTTTTTTCATATTTTAAATGGCTCCTTCCCTACCATAGGCATTTAGTATGTGTATACACAATGTAACATCCTAATTTTTAACCCAATACTCTAGAACATACTTAGGTTAATCATTAGTCTGTTACTTCATAGTTCTCATTTTTACTTCGAAATACTTAGCGGAAAATACGGGTAAATTTTTTTTGAAATACAAAGTGAGAGCCACGTGATGCGATATAACAAGTAACGGACAAAACATACATCTCATAACGTCATAACATAAGGCACATAAAGGCACATCATGGGAAAACACTGAATATCATCTCATATATATATATAACTTGCCCACTTATAAGTGTGGGACTTAATTTGGTACAAAGGAACACATGAAAGGAGATACAACATAACATAAACATAAACATAAACTACTCCCCTACCCAAGTGCAACTAACGGGATGACCTTTGAAACAAAAGGAGGTTCATCTCTATCTAAGTGGTGTGTGCTCTACCCGGGTACTCCATCGGTCGATCATCACCTCCTACTGACGACTATCCCTCGAGCGTGGCACGTAACCAGGAAACTGAGCAAGCTCCTCCAGCGTGAATAGGCGAGACGGGGCTCGGAAGTGACCTCCACGGAGTGGCCTCATCTCCGGTCGTCGTGCAAGCCTCGGCTGAGTCACGGAAGGCTCGCTACCCTCCCTAAGGTCCATGGGGATGGTGGGGGAAGATCCCTCGGAGGGTACCTGGGTTGTCGAATCCTCGGAAGGATCCGTCTCCGAAAAAGACGACGGGCAATGGGGCACATACTGGGGGTAGTCTCGAGCGGTGGACGTGGACAGTGGTGTACGGCGAAGCCTCTCCTCTAGGGGACTGCGCGCTCGAACACCAGGTCATCGCCAAAAGGTGAGACGGGGGAGAAACGATGGGAATGTACAGGGGGAGTGAAGGGTCGACCCATGAACATGAATACTCTAACCGTGCATCGACCCACAAAATGGAACGACCCGTGGTCCGGGTCATGGTGCACCTCCCATGTCGGCGTGTCCACGAACACTACGAACGTCGCCATCTGAAGACGTGACGGAAAGAAAGAGATAGAGGGAGTGAGAATCTTGCTAAAGAATCTCAGTAGGGCCTTCTACTACCTAGGTGTCATCATCTACGTCCTCAGGAACCTTGGGTTTAATTATACAAAATGACTGAACATGCATTAAGTTCATTTTAAACTTTAAAATATACTTTAGCCAAGGTCCATTCATTTTAGGATGATCTTAATGTCATGAATGCAACATAATAGAGGATATATGCATGGCACTACCTAATGCACATACATAAAACATAACATCAAGCATCATCATACTTGGTGGCATAAAGTGGAAATAGTAATGTTCATATGGGACAAACTTAGTGACATAATCATAATCATGAAACATCTCTTCCTCATGGGCCACCCTAAAAGACAATCGAACTGGGGGTGCTCGGCCGAACCGGTGTCACCCTGAACGTGTCACATCTCTAGGTTATGAGCTCATACCTTAACTAGTCGTCACTAGTTCTTACTTACCACTTAACGATAAGCGTATCATAAATCATAAATCCCGACTATCTGAGTACGGGTTAGGGGGCAATTCTCTTAGGGGTGCTTGGCCGAACCGGTGTCACCTAAGAGTATAAATTGGTACCAATGTCACATGAGTTCTATGGAGGTGCTCGGCCGAACCGGTGTCATCCTAGAACCCATCTTAATACCTTAATTTTCAAAATCTCTTTAAGTTCCCAAATTCGTCAGGAATTTGGCGGTACGATGGCATTACGCCGAATTCCTTCCAAATTTGCTTTATGTCACATAAACATATATCCTCATGAATTCCTCATATGAATAACATCATCATCATTTACATACCACATGCCTCATCATAGAACATTCAAACGCTTACCCTTACGGTAGCTTATGCTTTGACCCTTACAGGCCTTAATCTTGAGATATAGTTCTCTAACATCTGTCGTTCATATTTTATGCACCTAAGGGCTCATAATTAATCATCAATCCTAATCCTCATGTTCATACTCAAATCTGAAACGCATAGGGAAGATTTTCTAACTTGTGGTTACGGGGTTCTAGAACTTACGTTTTAGAACCTTTCTCAGTTCCGTCTTCGCCTAAGGTTCTATAAATTAAATCTAAATCAATTATGAGGCATTCCTATGCTTAATAACTAATTAATAATCACATTTATCATGTTGTAAAGTTTCTGGACAGAATCCAGAAAACTAAATGTTCTAAGAGTTCTACATTTGTATTTTTACGATTTTCTAGTTACTAGTTTCCCTATAGGTGCCAAAATTCAATTCTAATCCAAATGTTACCATGTTTTTCATGTCTAAACAATCCAAATCTGATTATGTTCCCATTAAAACAATTTGGATAAGTTCCAAAAACAAATGGGTCAAAACTATGTTAAATTCTAGCTTTACGGTATTTCTAGTTAGCTAGTTTCTTACCTATCATGCATAGAATCATTTCTACATCGTCATATGATATTTTCACACATTAAAACATCATCATACAGCCACAAGCTCATCATGACAGTACCGAAAACATCTAATCTTCAATAAGAGAACTAAATTGACATTTCTAGGTACATAAGTTAACTAGTTTCTCTTGGAATCAATTTAGAATTTCTAAAACTCTTTGCAAATCATTTTAATTCATCAAGAGGCTAAGAGAAGCCTTAGGTCAGTGACCAAAATATATTTCATCTTCTAAAAGGGAATAAAGTCGTAACTCATGATAACATAACCTTGTAAAGATTTGTAAAGCTTTAAGAAAACTTAAAACATAGACTATTAGTCCTTGTAGCTAGATGAAAACTCATTGCAAGTCCATCATCACTACTTGGCCGAAAACATGCATTCAAAGAATGCATTCACATTAAACTTTAACTTGGAATGAAATGGGCAAGTCCTTGAGCTCTAGGTTCTTAAGTTATAACATGAAATAAACGTGCTCATACTTTTCATTTTTTTTTAATCTTGCTTACAAAATAAAGTGATGACTTAAATTAAATGTGCAAGGCATAAACTTAAACGTGCAAGCTTGAAAGTAAATATGCGAGGCATAAACTTAAACGTGCAATCTTGAAAGTAAAGATGCAAGGTTCAATTCTTTATTTTAGTGCTCTTGGCCCAACAACAATCGACTTTAAGGCCGAAATAGATAGGCATTCGAGAGATTAATTAGGTGATAATGCAAGTTCAATTCTTTATTTTAGTGCTCTAGGCCCAACAACAATCGACTTTAAGGCCGAAATAGAAAGGCTTTGAGAATTATATTAAGTGATTATGCAAGTTCCATTTTAATCTTTATGTTCTTAGGTGATAGCTTGAAAGTAAAGGTGCATAGCAAGAATGTAAATATAAATGCAAGCATAAAATAAATTATGCAAGTTCATTTTATCTTTCTAGAGCTCTTAACAAGACTTTAAAGGAACTTAAACCTCAACCCAAACTCATCAAACCAAGATAAAGTAAAGTCTAGAGTTCATAGAACTCAACATAACATTTTTAGAAAATCAAAACATCTTGCATGTAAAAGAAAAGGAAATGGCCGAAACATTCTAGGAACAAAAAGAACATTCTAGAGTCCATGATCTTGATGATATATTAACACCAACATCATGAGACCTCATCATTGAGTCCTTAGAACCATTTTAAAACATCATCAAAGTTAAAGATTCCAAAAGTCAGAGAAAGGAAGAACTAGAAGTATTTTACTCAAGAACAAAGACCAAGCTCTAGAGTTTGTTTCAAGTGATGAACATCATCATGAAACTCTCATCATCAAGCTCTCATTCCTTTGAACTCCACGGCCCATGGCCGAAAATGAGAAAGAAAAAAGGAGAAGAAAGGAAGTTCTAAAAAGAATCAAGAGAAACTATGAACATAAAGCTAGAACAAGAACTTTAAAGAAGAGAATACATGAAAGGAAATCCCTACTTGGTGTGATGAACTTGAAGATGGAAGAAGAAGATGAAGAAGATAGAGAGCTCCAAGAACTTGAAGAACACAAGAGCTTTGAGAGAAAAAGAAAAGCTTTGAGTGTTCCTAAACTTAGCAAATGATCTAAAAGTGGTGCAAGCTCCTCAAGGCATTCTATTTATAGAGAAATGAAACAAGTGAAGGGTGCTCATGGAGGAGGAGGGCTTTCAGCCATGTGTGCAGAATTGGAGGGCATCCATGAGTTCCATGAGGTGAGATAATATGGTCTTGAGGCATGGTGAGGTATGGTTCAAAGTATGGTGAGGTATGGTTCAAAGTATGGTGAGGTATGGTTCAAGGTATGGCCTCAAGCATGGTTCTTTGAGTGAGAAACAATTCAACATGTGTGGTAAAAGGAGAGAGATGGCCGAATATGCATCAGCCCATGTGTGGTTGTGTTTGCATTTTAATTGTGGTTTAGAGTTGTGTTTAGGTGTATCTTTGATTATGCTTAAGATTAGGAAGTTGTAAGAAAGTGTTTAGGTAAGGAAAATGGATAATTAGGGTGGTCTAGACATAATTAAGGAGTAGTCTTGCACCATTAGTGAGTTAGATCCTCAATTTAGAGTCTAAACAACTCTAGACACACTTCCTTGATTTAAGGAATTGGAGGGAGAAAACACTATTCAAGATTCCAAGACTAGGAATCTTGAGTTCTAAAAAGGGATTTAAGTTTAATCTAAGAAATTTTAGGTTCTAATTAACTTTAATAAATTATTTTGACTCTAGATTAATTAGGAAAATTAATTAATCTTCGTTTAGAGCTTAATATTGCTTAGGTTTGCTTAATTACGTCATTAAGCTCAAAAACACTATTCTAGGGGCAAAATCATAATTTTGCACTAAAACTGCCTGGGACCACTGGGACTTGAACAGAGACCTCTAGACACATGAAAACGTGTTTTTAAACCTCTGGGGAAAGTTTCGGGCTCAAACGGCACCTTTACCTGCGTAAAACGCTATAGGGGTATTTTGATCATTTTGACCCGAAACTGCGGAAAACGAGATTTTCGCTTCCGGAAGCATTCAAAGGCCATTCAATCCCCTTGAAACATTGAGTTGACCCTTCGAGGACGACCGAGTTGGTTACCCTCGAATTCGGGTCAGGAAATGACCTCAGGGGCATGTTATTTCCCTCAGACAAAAAAATCGGGGTGTTACACACAATACAATCCTCCACTAATCCGTACGTATGCGTCGCGTATGCGTCCGTTTTAGTGCGTCAACATAACATATCTCTAATATTTTATAGTATAAAGTATATGAAATTTATAACAATATAAAATATTGATTTATATATATTCATTTTAAATTATTGTTTATACTAGAAAATAGATAAGTAGAAGTAAAAAGGATTAATAGTAACAAAGATTTGTGATTATTAGTAAAAGAATTAATTTTGTGATTATTAGTTTCAAACATAAAAATTATATATTTTTTAACTATTAATTTTATAATATTATTGTATATTTTTATTTAAACATCATAAAATTCTTGTATTTCATTCTTTGTGATTTATGTTTATATACAAAATTAACAAATATTTTTATATATTATATGTAATACGTCATGTACACGTGTTCTTGGACAGATCCAGTATGTTCTTAGGGTTCTCTGAGATCCACTTGCGTTACCAAAAAAGCACCGAGTGCAACAACTCAGTAAGAGGTGCAGGTCGAGTCTCCCTATCACTGTTATAGCAAATGGGAACCGCTATAGCAGTTAAGGTGTAATAGGGGAGGGATAGTGGACCTTGGTGAGCGCTATAGCGGTCTAGGATCACTATAGCGGTCGGACACTTCTAGAAGCAAGGGACGTGTGATCTGAGACCACTATAGCAGTGCCTTTCAAACCTGGAACAGTGCGAATCAATCTAGTTTTATTTAAATGAAAATCTACCCCTTTATAAACCCTTCTAGTTGCATTTTGAGGCAGAATCCCAAACCCTAACTCCTAAATTCTCTCATCCCCCTTCCCCACTCTCATCCTCTATTAATCTTACTTCCTCCAAGCTTCAAGGTAAGAGATCTTTGATGGTTTGTGCTCTCTTTCTCCCCTCTTACATGTTCTTGAGTTGGATTATTGTCATTCTCAATTGTTGTCAAGTGGGGATGCTCCCTCAATATTCATAGAGATGTTTTAGACTTGTCTAGAGATTAGAATATAGGTTGAAAAGCGCATGAAATGGGGGGTTGAATCGTACTTTACTTTGCTTTCCCTTTTAGATTCTGAAAAGCTTAAACAGAAACCATCAAGTATGAACTTGAAATGCAATGGAAATAGCGTCAATAAGTGTCAAAAAGTAACTTTATGAACTAAAACAAATGTAAACACAAGATTAAATAATCTTTTCAGAGAAATAAATATAATAAGTACAAAATCAAAATATAAAGGAGATTTAGGCAGAGAGAAGATATTGCACAAGTGTTTTTATACTAGTTCAGCTAACCTGCTTACATCTGGTTCTCAACAATCATCAAATTCTACTAAAATAACCCTTTCTCAACTCAAGAAAGTTAGATAGTCTTTTTATAGCCTTCCCAAGCTATCTCCACATGACCAATAGCTCCTATACTATCACTTCCAAGTAGTCTTTAACTAGCCTCTTCAAGCTAACATAGCATGACCAGTAGCTTACTCTATTGTCACATTTCAAGTAGTCTTTCCTTGGCCTCTTCAAGCTAACTCACAATGAGCACTATCGGATCAAGTTACAAAGGATGTATTTGAGTTGGATAACTCAAACTATCAAATACTCAAGTTTTCTCAAAATTAACAATATCAAAGCTGAAAACTTGAATGATTTCTTTCTATCCATTCTTCCTAGGTAGAAGATGTTATCTAATGAGAATGAAGAAAGAAGATTTTATCAAAGATGAAACTGATTACAAGCTATAATAGTTTTATAGATGATGAGAGGAAATTTCTTCAGCATTTCAACACAGTAACAAGCACTCAATCTATTTCGCTATGAGAACAGAATCCTCTTTTATACTTGATCTTTATTTATGACCATTGGCTTTGATCTATTTTCCTAGTGACATCTGTTTATCTTCTTTTTGTGTCTTAGAAATGAAATCTAGAAGAGTAGCTCTGCATGTCAGAGTTCCTTTTTGCAATTATAGAAGCCATTGCCTAATAGAGGTTTCTAAGTCCGCCTTCAGAAACTATTTTTTACTTTCTGAACGAGGTTTCTAAACTTTTCCTTCTAGAAGCTAGAGTAGTTGACCAAGTTGAAGAAAGATGTCACTATCAGTCCCTGACTGAGTTTGACTTTGAAATTTAAATTTTAAATTTTCCCTTCCATTCATGTACAATGCATCGTTTATAGTGAAATGTGCTTTCTGAAGTGTCGTCTCAGTGTCTAGACAATCATTAGATATTCCTTTCTTCAATCAGAGCTTGTTGTAAAGAAAAATGATCATGATCATTATGATTAAAGATGATAACCACACTTTTCTTTAGTGCTAGATTGAAATCTTCACTTAAATCTTACTTTCTGAAGTCATGGCATACCTTTAGAAGATCTGAACCATGGTTTCTTATTCTTGAGAATTTTCTTTCATGCGTTGAGCATAGAAACATTCATTTCACAATTTATTTTCACTTTCTTTGGGTTCTAAATCTCTTTAAGTAAGATTAAACATGTTTGCACATGTCATCATGAAAATATTCTCGTTTTAAGAACAATTATGCTAACGTGAATAGTCATGTTTAGTGCTTCAAGAAACTCAAGTAACAGATTAGTCATTCTTTAAAATATTTTCATGAAATTGGTTTTGTTATCACCTAAAACATTAAGCATTGAAGCTTTCTGAAGGGTTTCTGAGTTAACATAGGAGAAATTAATCATGGGTTTATGTTGCTCTATGGTAGTTGTTTGTTCTATTCCAAGCTTTCAAGACCAAGTTAGTGGTGCCCATATACTCTCGGCCTAAAATGGTGAATGGGTTCAAACTCATGACCTTGTTTCCTTGCCATTATGAGTATGTTTGTGCAATAGGATTTCTAAACGTGAAAGTTGAGATGAGAATATGTATAGACTATGATTTTGCAAGTTGTGGCAAAGATAATGATTTTGAATATAGTATGAAAATGTGTTTTAGAAATGTAACGCCTCGATTTTTACTGCTATGCAAAATGACCAAAATACCCCTAGGTCATTTCTACACAAGATTTGAGGCCAAAATAGTCCAGGCCATCTTCAATAGGATATTTTGATATTAGAATAACATTATATGGTGATTAAATAGCAATATGTGCAAAAATCGCGATTTTCAATTTTTCAATGTACAAATGACCAAAATGCCCCTAAGGTCATTTTTGCCCCGAAATCAAGGGCTACAGTCAGTGCTATCCTCAAGGGGTTAGTTTTATGCTTGAAGGGGATTATGTGTGTTGTAAATGTGAAAATACCAACTTCCATTTTTACATAAGTGAAATTACCAAAATACCCATGTGGTAATTTAACACGAGATTAAGTAATTTCTGAACCTAGTCATCGCCCGGGAGTTCAAAATGTTTATTACATGTGTAATTTGATATTTGAAAATGTTCGGGTGGTTTCGGGGAGTTTTTGTGTGAAATTACCATTTTGCCCCTAATTAACAATAAATGAGCTTATTTACGTAATCAAATAAATATAGGCAATATTAGGCTCTAATTAAAGATAAATTAATTTTATTTATTTATCTTGAGTCAAAATAATTATTTGAGATAATTTTAAAGCATAAGATTATTTTAGAAAAGATTGTTTTTCTTTCTTAATTAAAAAGGGGTTCTTAAGACACATAATAGGAAATTAGTGTATTAAATTTCTTTTTCTTAAAAATAAAATATATTTTAGATTTATTTTTTTTTATTACTTCAGATTATTTGCACTAAAAATCCCACTACATATGTTGACCATTTAATTTTGTAATGGAGCACCTTAAATATTTGATTATTAAGCACTTATTTTAGTTTATCAATTTCTTTTCCACTAACAATTTCTTTTTCTCAAAAATAAAATATATTTTAGATTTATTTTTGTTTTATTACTTCAGATTATTAGCACTAAAATTTCCACTATAAGTGTTGGCCATTTAATCTTGTCTTGAGGAATTTTAAACTCTTGATGGTTAAGCCACTTACACTAATTTATCATTTCTAAACCATTACAAATTAAATACCCATCAAATATATGTCCTACCACTCACAAAAATTCAAAAAAATACTCCCCATTATAGCCATTAATGCAGCTGCCTCACCCCCCAAAATCCCTATAAATATGTGTTTTTCCAAGCCTAATTCACACACAAACATTCATTCTTACCATTTGCATTTTTGGTTGTAGTCTTGCTCACAAAAATTAGCCAAAAATCCTCTCTTCTCTCTCTAAATACAAAGCTCTCTTCTTCTTCCTTCTCCACCTCCAAGAGACTCCATTCTTGATATCCATCCAAGTTCCCAAGCTCAAACAAACACATACATACCATAAACCAACCCCTAAGCACCTAAACTTTCCATATCCAAACACAAGAACACAACAAAAATCCTTCCACCATTTCATCTTCACTTGGCCGAATATATACCATCACTAAGATCAGATTTTTGTCGTTGATATCTCATACAAGATCAAGCTCTTGCTTTAATTAACAAAGAAACAACTTGGTAGGGATTTTATTTCATGTTCTTTCTTTTGTTCTTCCTTTATATTTTCAATTTTTATGATTTGATAATGACCATGGCTTGATGATGAGGAATCATGGTGGTGGTTGTGAATCCATCATTTAAATGTCCTCTAAAGCCCAAGATTTAATTCTTGATGACAAAAGATTTCTAAAGGAGTTACTAAGTCTTGAGTTTTAAGCTTAATAAGACATAAAAATGAACTTGCATCCATATTTATGTTATAAGTTCTTGCATATCATATTTATATTTCAAGCTTTTCATAATCATATTTATATTTCAAGTTATCACTTTAATTCTTGAAGATAATAATATGAACTTGCATATTCATATTTACTTTCAAGTTGTCACCTAAATCATAAATACCTAAGAATGAATTTGCATCTTTATATTTATATTTCAAACCTTGCATTTCATATTTATATTTCCAAGTTATCACCTTATAATGATAATAATAAGGTTACAAGACAAGTTTATGATTCTAGTTATCATTTAAATCCTAAAGTTCAAGATTTACTTGTTTTATTTTAAATGACAACTTTGATCATGGACACTTCTCATCTATTTATTTTTGGCACTTATATAATTCTGATTTAAAGCTTGATATACTTTATTTTTAGGTATGATCTTGTCTTTAAATTTGTACAAAGAAATTTTGAAAGACCTAGAAATTATAAAGGATTAAGAATACGATTTTTCTCATGATGCTAAAATTGTAGTATTCTGATCTAATCCTTTAGAACTGGAAAGGTTACTGATTTAGGATGTTTAGATGAGTTTAAATCGCTAATAGTTATTGTAAAAATTATTTTTGGTACCATAGATGCATAAAAGGGTAGTTACAAGTGTTAGTTTGGGCCGTTTTGCAAAATGCAGAAAGTTATGTTTTGAACTATCAACTATGTTATTTCAGCCAAATGATTTTATTTAAAGCTACTAATGATGTTGAATGTGTCCATGAGTCCAAAATACCATTTATGAAGTTTATATAAAGTTTTAGAAATTTCGGTCGTTGTTAAATATTAAAAACAAGCGATTTTGCACTTTGACCCCTAAAATGTATTGAAATTTGGTTTATGGCCTTAAAAGGTTTTTATGATGAGTTTATAACGGTTTCTAATAGTTATATGTCTATTAAAAGTATTGGTTAATGTTAAAGATCTCTAGTTTGTGAGAAGGTATTACAAAGGGGTATTTGCATTTTGACCCGTAACCTTTGAGAAATTGTGATTTGACCCTTTGGGGCTTAAGCATAAATGTTGATAAATTTGATGGCATGAATGCGATTGATATCTTGTAAAGGCTATATTCATTTGTTGAAACTTATATGGCTTATGGATATATGCAATGAAGTATGATGCATGTTTATGTAGTTTAAGTTATGGTATGTTATAATTATGCTTGATAAATTGAGATGCATGATTCCATGAAGTTTATGAGCATGAAATGTTGAAATGATGAGTTATTCATATTTGCATCTCTATATAACATGCCAAGGTTAAAGGTGACATAAGACACATGGAAATGATCCTCTAGACTCCCCGAATTAAAGGTTATGAGAGGTGATCCAAATAGGAAATGATCCTTTAGACTCCCCGAATTAAAGGTTATGAAAGGTGATCATAATGCCCCTTATCCCGTACCTTAAGAGTCGGGAATTTAACTTATCAAAAGGGATAAGATTGCGCTATTGACGACTAGTGAGGTATGAATTCATAACCTAGAACTCTCGAGAAAAGAGAGAATTATAGGGCGGCCCCCAAGGAAAAGAGAATAAAAAAGTTTAAGTCACCTGTAAGAATGATGATCATGATGTTCTTTATATCATATGCATTGTTTTATGAATTTTATGATATTATGTATATGATATTGACATGCATCCATGATTAATATGTTGCATTCATGACATTAAGATTCATGCTAAAAGATACGCGTCTCGGCTAATGATATTTAGAACTTAATAAATGAACCTTATATATATGTTCACCATTTTCATAATTAAACCCGAGGTTCCTGGGGACGATGATGATGACACTTGTGTTAGAGTCGAGAAGCCCTACTGAGATTCTTGTATAAGTTTCTCATCCCTTTTCTTTTTCCGTGTCGTCTCCAGACAGGAATGATGGGGTAGTTTGTGATTTACCCTAAGACTGGACGAGGAGCTACGGAGATATTTTCCTTTGGATATTTAAAGTGATCGTATCTTATTTATCAGTTTGTATTCTATTAATGGATATACATTAATGTCCTTAAGTTTAGAGGACATCACTATTATGATATTGTTATTAATGTGTTATTCGAGTTTATGTTATGATTGTATTATGTATTTAACTGTTATTTGTCTCTAACATCTCTTACACAGGTAAAATGAATGACGCTAGATACTTAGAAAGCGCGGCTCATGTTTTGGTATTTAAGTTCAAAAAAAAAAAATTTACCCATATTTTCACTAAAGTATTTTCAAGAAGTTTGAATTAAGATCTGGAACAAAAGAGTATCAACTAATAATTAACTTAAATGCGTCCTAGGCATGTTGAGTTAAATATTAGGGTGTTACAAGAAATCCATGAGACCATGATTGATATATTGTATGCTATGAAGATGCTTTATGTTCTCAAGTTTAAGAGATTTATTGGAAAATAAATGATTTAGCAATGTTTGCTAAAGTTGTCAAATATGTTTTGTGGATTTATGACATTGCCACATTTTCAACAAATTTCAGAGAGTTTTTAGAATATCAAGTTGAGTTATTATAGACAAATACAGAGTAGAGTATGATTTAGTATTGTGTATATGTATGGTATTATGAATTTAGAGTTTTCATGATTTTAAACCCCATTGTTTTGAAGTATGATATTTGAGTTTTTCCCATCCATGAAAAGTATGACAACTTGATAGAGGATTTAGAAATTCAGTTATAAAGATTTTAGTGTATGAATCTTCATATGATTCATGACAATTGAAGGCTACATATTCTGTGGGCTTCAAAATTACAATGTCTACAAATGGGTGATCCTTTGGACATGATCTTATGGCCACAGTTATGCCAACATTAGACTGTTAGAGTTATATGGATTCAAAACTCTCAGAGTACTAAGAATTTTTAAGGGTTGCCAGATTTATTTGATTTATGTACAACTAGTATTTAACATTTTCCATGACACTCAGATATATGGAATTCAGTGTTTGAATTTATTATTGATTCAGTTAGTTTATGTACGTTAAGATCAGTATAGTAGAATTGTAATATGTTTTGGAAAGTTGTTAACCTTGGTACACCAAGCTACCAAGGAGATGGTGTACCATGCAGCCATGGAGGCAATCTTATAAGTTTTTAACCTTGGCATACCTAATTGCCATAGAAGGGGTATGTCAAGTAGCTATGGAGGTAGGCTTTAATGATTCAGATATACCATAAGATATGATCCTTAATAGGACAAACCCATAAGTGAATGTTTATGATGCAAGTGAGTGCTTATAGAATATGAATCCATTTTTAAGTTAATTTTCTTTAAAGCTAGAATTTTATTTAGTTAAGACAAGGACTAAATGACATCTATGTAAATATTATTATTATGAAATTACTTGCATTTCCATGCTGTATGTATATTGTATTTATGTGTATCCCTTGGTTGTCTTGTGTGAGTGATGAGTGAAAATCCACTCATTGAGTCCATTAACTCACCATTCTCCTTTTCTTATCACAAGTATAGGTATAGATATAGTTTAGTTACCGTTCAAACACCGATCCAGTAGCCCATTGTTGTCTATTGGTGAGCTTTATTTTGTAGTAAGGCTAGATTAGAGTGATATTAGAGTAGAGTGCTTCAATAGATGTACAGGCAGGATAATCCAAGCTATGAATGTATTTTGAGATACTGTAGTTATTTTCAAAGTCTATGTATCCCCATATATGTTTCAAAATTTAGGTATGGATTTCAATTTCATATTTTGATTTAGATTATGTAACAAATCAGCTATGTAGTTGTGATTCAATTTTCAAGTGTTAAATAGAATTTCAAACTATGATTAAGATGTCATAGAGCTACATATAAGTTAACGGTTTTAGTTTTATGAATTTGAATATCATGTTTTAATAGAGAAAATGATAATATTTTAGAAGAAAAATCATATTTTGAGTATGAATTACGATAAAATATGTATTTAGAGAGACACGTCAACTAAAAGGCTGACGTGGGAATGAGATTCCTCACGTGCTAGTCATGATACCAAATTGGGTCTTGACATTGTATCTAAATATATTATTACTCTATAATTTATTTTCTTAATATAGTAAATTTTTAAAAATTAAATTAACTATACGTATATATGTGTATCAATATTTTGTAATATTTTATTAACATATATTTTAATTTGTTAAAAATTAATGTGTGTGTCTGTATATATATAACTATTAATAAAGAGTTTTTTTTTGAAAAATATAATAATAAGAAAAAATTAAAATGTAGTTTTTCTCAATTTTTTTAATGGAGGGTATTATATGTCTTAGAGATAGAAGGAATAGAAGTGTACAAATACAGGAAAGGAAAGTGTATGTTTTAGAAATAAATGAAAGAAAATGTAATAAAACATTCTCTCAAGAAAGGGGTTATATTTTTTTTCTTAAAAGTATAAATAAGCACCTGAGACAGAGTTCCCAATTTGAGGTGCCTCATTTATTGCAAATACATCAACATTTCCATTTGATATTTTAGATGCTGTAATTTTTTTCCCCAAAATAACAGGTAGTTATATGTCATATTAGTTTGCCCTCAATGTAAACTTTGTATAACAAAATAATATATAATCGTATGTCACAAACTTTTTAAACTGACCATTTGTAAAAATCAGAGTTCAACCTTACTCAATTTTAAACCAAATAGTCCTACATTTAATAGCAACCCATCAAGATGTTATCATCATAAATTGGTTGAAGATAAATATTTCTCATGTCAACTACTAACATGATCTAATAAGTATGTGATTATTTTATGGTAAATAATCTAAACTTATTTTCTTATTGTCCATTTATATTTTCCTTTATTCAAATTCTACTAATACAGAGTTTTTCAAATACATTAAAGTTTGAAGTACAAACGTTCACTATCTTCAGTTGTCATCAAAGAAATTGTAATAGTATTTTGACCCTCTGTGATTGCTGAATTTATTATGCCAAAATTACCTTGCTGCCCATAAGACTATTCTCAGATCGTTCTGCAATTAGAGTAAGTTTAAAAACTAATAATGTCTAAAACATTGGCTTACATAATACTGTAAAAGATAATAAAGTAAATAATAGTGTACAGATTTATATAACCTAACCTTTATCCATTTGTTGAGTTTGTATCATTCTTTGGTTTGCTTCCTTTTCACCACATAATTGTTCTTTTGAAATGAGCTTTCTAGATCTAAGACGCTTCAACCCGGTATTGTAATCATATCTCTTACTGGTTCGAATCATGTTTACACCACTATTCCTTCTCAGATTTTCTGCATCAATTACATTTCACTAACTGAGGTAATTTTTAGATCAATACAATTCATAATAAAATATCAGATTATAACTATATAATAACCTTCAACTGCTTTCTAGATTATTTGTTAATGCAAGAAAATGTTATCCATTGAAGCAGACGAACTTAACAAATACCACTGAAAGTACCGGTTTCTGAAACTTTTGGGACTGAAGTTTGGTCATAGGTAACAGAAGACAAAGTAAGAAGATTGTTCTTTGATGAATTGGTTTGAACACTGATGGGAGTAGAACATGGTTTCTCATGGAGTAAATCTCTTCGGCAAGTTGATGGTAAGAAGGAATCAGCATTGAACAATTAGATGAAAAGAAACATTTATTCTTTAATCTTCAATCAAAATAACATAATCAAAAGCAATATATGAATCATAACTATCAAACCTTTTTTATTTTCTTGCAAAGGAATTCTCATTGTTCCATTGACTTGAATCTGACTCCTTCTTGGTAATATCTTAGTTTGTGTTTATAGATGTGAATTCTGTCAAAGTTAAAAAAAAAAAAAGATAAAGAACCCAAAATAAGTAAAAGAGTTTTAATATATTAAGCAAAATTCATTATATAAAACTGTTTATCTAACCTTTCTCTTCATATATCATCATTGTTTTTTGCCTTTTTTCCAAGGTTCAAATCGGACGGACGGACCATGGTTGGAAGGCTGAGCAAGGAACCAGCCTGTTGTCCGGTCCAGGTTGAACCTGAAAACCGCCTTGCAAAAAACTACTCAAGAACCGTTGAGAACCGGCAGGGAACCGTTAAACCGGGCAAACCAGCTCAGCCAAAAAACTGGTTCGAACCGGTTTTTTTTGGGTAAAAAAAATGCAAAATTGCATATTTTGGGTTTTTTTTTTTAAAAAAAACCTAAACCTAAAATATCATATTTCCTATTTTTTTTCCTTTTCTAAAGTAGTAACTTGAGAGATTTGTTCCATATGGATAATGTTTATTTTGATTAAGAGTTGAATTATGTTATGTTCTATGGTTTTGTTGATACCTAATTTAATTTTTAGTTATTTTATGACATATATTTTATTTGATATTTTTATATATTTATATAAATATATATTTTATTATATACCGGTTGGACCCCCGATTGAACCGGTTGAACCTCTAAACCTTTGAACCCTTACCCCAACCGGTTCGGTTTTCAGAACCTTGCTTTTTTCAGCCCTCAAAGCTGCCCTTGTCTTCATGCGTTCCTTTTCTCTTGTGCATCCATTAGAGTACTATTATACAGAGTTTTACCTCCAATGTATTCTCTTGTGCATCCATTAACCGTTACAAAGTGTTATTCAGGATAAAAACAAATCGAAAAATATTGTTGTTGTCAATTAGCCTAGCACATTTGCTACTATCTAACTGCCTTTGATATATAATAATAATAATAATAATTACTATACTTGTAATATCCTTCCAAGTACAATCTCATTCTTAAGTCATGACATCATGCTTGAGAGTTATTAGTTATTACTTAGCGTACCTTTTTAAAATATCTATAGCAAACTCGATTAACACGTGTAATAACTAAGCGTAATTCTATTAAAATATATAACAAATAAACACAACATTTACTGAATATATAGTTAAGTACAAAAGGAAGCTTTTCTATGAACTTTAATATATATACGTTTTCTATTACATTTACATACATATAACTCTAAGTAAGAACAGTACAATAAAAACATTAACTATTAAACTACCGCAATCCCGAGTTCTTTTACATAGCAGCTCCATTGTTCTCTAGATCAACTTGGAGGCAAGATGGGAACCCAAAAATACATAAGGGTGAGAACTATTCAAGTCTCAATAGTGAAACTCCCTAATTACACAATTATAATGTCATCGTCATCGTCCCAGCCACTTTGGTTTATCAAGAAAATGTGGTCATGCAATACATATTAAAGATTCGTTTTAAAGTTCTAAAATCATCCCTCTGGAGTGGGTAGCTTTTAACAATCAATCGCTTAGGACATATGTTTCATAACATTCAAGATCATAGTAATTCATTATAGACAAATAATTTAATAAAATATGCATTTGCATATGACAAAATGTGGTAATCTTCTTCATACCTCTTACATACTAAAAGCGACTTTTTTGTGGATCTTCTTGTGGCCCTAGAACTTAATTGACTTTATTTTTCTCTTTTCATCGCATAGGAAAGACTTAGTTTATCCCAATAGGTATCTACCGTAGACAACTCCATAATAGATTGTTTATACCAAATGATATTTATAGTGGATCACACTACACAAGGAAAATAGACTGCTTATCATTGATACTGAGTTCATTCCTATACGTGATCATCGGACTTCATTTTTTTCCTCTTCTAAATCAGACATGGATCTGTTTCTAGTCAATACATCTATCGACTCATAATATCTTTAGGGAAGTTCCTCTTTTTTCCTTCCCCTCTGTAATATTTATAGGGAAGTTTCTCTTTTTGTCTTCTCCTTATTCATCCTAAGTCTTATTTTTATTTTCTCTATATGTTAAAACATGCACGATTGAGGTTCATACATTCTCTTTTCTCACATAATTGCATCATTCAATTTTCATTTCCAAAGGCATGCATAAAGCACATATATGCATTTATTCACAATATGATTCCAATCATGCCTCAAACTAATCCTTAAAGTCACTAGCATGCATTCATATACATTGTACTTGAACCAAATGTCATTATGTCACCAATATAAGACCTTAGCCTAAATACAATATATGGTCAGATTTCACACTCTTGTAGCACCAATTAACTTACGCATCAAAAACCCAATTCAAAGGCTATGAAAATTACCTATGACACTTCAATGTATTTACAAGGTTTCATAAACATTTCAGAGGAAAAAGAGTTCTCTAACTATATTAACAAAATCAGACAAATTCGGAGGTCAGAAACCCTTTTATTTACAGCCAACAGCTATAGTTCTCAATTTTATTACCCCATCAAATGATCATATAAAAAAATTCAAGTTTGGACTTCAATATGTCCCCAACACCCTGTAAAAATTTGAAAGGAAAAATCAATCAGTTGATATGGTAACAAAATTATCAAAATTCAATGTTCCAAAATTGGCTACCCAAATAGCTCAACAATATTCTCGATTTCATATTTTTTAGAAAATAGTAAAACCCATTTTTAAGACCCAAGAAAAATCATAGAGTTGCCTTAGGGTATTAGTTTCAACATGTAATTTTTCTAGCTCATAAAAACATCTACAAATACATCAAAAAATTCGTGAACCATAACCTATCAATACAAATCACAGAATTCCAGCAATATGATTCAAAACTTGTTTTGCCAAAATGGGTCTTCTAACATCATATAAACACTCAACCAAAATTAATATATCAATATCCATATATTATCAACCAATACAACTAAAAAAATTTAGCCCAATCAGTGAGCAAAGCATGAAAACAGATTTGAAGTAAAAGAGGTTCAAAAGCCCTACATCCTCAGATCCAAAGTGCTCCAAGATTGATTCCTTTTACTTCAAGGCCATCAAATCAAGCCCAAAGCTTCCTTAGACAGTAAGGTAGTGATGTATCAAGGTGAGGATTAATGAGAAATTAAGATTTTAATTAGTTAGATTTATAGATATTGATGTGTGGAATAAGTTTTGTGAAGGAAGTTTAGGGTTTTAACATATCTAGGCTAGGAGTTTGGGAACTTGAATCAAGTTTTAAGTTCTTGAGAAGATGAAAATGGTGGCTGCTATATTCTCCTCTTGCTGACCGAAATATGGGTGGCTTAATCGAGAAGAATGGTGTTGTGTTTAGCTTGTAAAGAAAGCTTGAATATTATATAATATAAAAGGATAATTCTTAAAGAAAGAAAGTAAAATGAATGGCTAGGATTTAGTTTCGTAGTCAAAGAATGAATCTTAGCCATCCAATTGGCTTAATATAAGTCGCTCACTTTAGCTTAGTGAACAAGTAACTTTTCTCGGTGTTAAAATCGAACATTGAAATTCCATCAAACGGATGAGATATTGGCTTCCGAGTAAAATATAATAAATAAAATGTCAAGATTAAAACTTGCTTTTTCAAGTTTCAATCCTTGCCATACACTTGGCATAAAATGGTGGGCAGAGTTTACTTGGCCACCAAGTAGCTTTTATAGTGTCAAAAATCACACATCAAAACTCTAGCGAACGGGTACAACATGATACCCGGCTAATCAAACATTTTACCTAAAATTATTTTTTAGGTATAAAATCCTCATTCCTTACCATTTCTAATCTCAATTCTCTAATTTCTTAGTTTTGGGTATCTCTGGGTCCCAATTCTAGGGTTTCAACTGTCCTGACGAATCCACAGGACCCACAAAGTCACTATTCATCCCGGCCAAATTTTCTTTTTGACGTGTCCGTTGGGCCATCATCATCGGTGGAATTTTGACTAATAAAGTTTAAATTAATTTTTAATAATTTTTATGGTTTTACAATACTAAGATACTGCAAAACTACATTGAAAATAGTAGGAAAGTATATAGCTTTATGTATAGGTGAATAGAGAGAAAAGCCATTAGAAATTATTAAAGAGACATCAAATTAGTTGTTTGTTTATGTAAGCAATTAATATGACTGCTATGTTACCTTTACTATACAGAATTAATCATTGTTTGTTCAAGCCTATTATTTTCGATTAATAAAGCATAAATAGAGAGTGGGTAATCTTTATACATTCTGAATATGAGTATTTAGTGAGAATCACACATTATACTCTATACTGCTATAGTTTTGATTATTCAGTGTTAATGATTTAGTATTTTTATTGGAAAGTTGTATCCCAATTAGGCAAACAGTTTTTGAAATGAAACTTTGAATAAACTACATTAATTAGCCATGATTGCTTACATTTTTCCAATCACAAAAATAATTGTGAATATCCAAAGCTGGCCTATTTCAGTATGAAACACAAGCCATCCCAACAAAGCTAAAAAAACAATTACTTATTAATTTTTATTAGTTTATTTTGCAGAAAAGGACAACGGTTAAAAGTTTACAAATCTTGTGTATTATTTCCTTCAATTTTTTTTCTCAAAGATGAAATACATGAAACAAATCCATGCTCAAACTCTCTTGGGAATACTCAAATGTGCAAAAGTAATGACCGATTAATGTTACTTTTTTGCATTTTTTTTTTGTTTATTAGTAGTAATTATTGGAAATTATATTATAGGGAGTGCCTTTATGGATAGTGTTACAGATATCTCTAATAGAAAATCCAAACATTCTCAATCTGTAATATTCATTAGTTGTTGTCTTTTTCGATAGATTTATATAAATTTAATTAATCTGCCAGTCCCCATAGTTTCATCAAATTTTCAATTAGATCCCTATATTTTAAAAGTTTTCAATTAGGTTCATATATTGAATAAAAAATTTTAATTAAGTCACTGGCCACATCATCCGTTACAAAAAACATGAGAGTTAACGAATGACGTAGCACCTTCATCTATATGAGACTTAGGGCTCGTTACAGGTCCTAATTTACTCAAAATCTGCCATGGCCAAATTTGTAAAGCTTATGTTGAAGCTTATATTGATACAATAACCCAAACATTTGGTTCTTCCTACCCCCTATTCTTCTTCTTTTTCTCTTTTTTTTTTCATTCATACGGTTGCCATCGTTTATGAGATTGGTGGAATACGTTTGCTCTCAGGCTTCAACCATGAACGTTTCTCAATTTTGGCAGTTTTTCATGAGCGCAGACATTATTTTCCATGCAGCATCATCCGATATAGTCAAAGGATATGTTTCCAATTTTTTCCCAATTTGGTTTGGACTCACATGCCAAATGAAGGATACATAGCTCAAATCGCCATAAAAAATCAGCAAGAAAAGGTTTTCAGTCTTATATGCAGGATGCCGATAATTAGCAAGATTTTGATCCTAGCATTGGATGAATCAGAAAACACCACATCACATTTAGCAGCTAGGTTTGCTTTTCCTTAACTAGAATCAGTTTCTGGTGCAGCATTTAAAATGCAAAAGGAGTTACAGTGGTTTAAGGTTTGTTTAGCCTTATTATAACCACCTTGTAACTAATTTTAAAGTTAAACTATAAATAGATATTGATAACATGGCATAAATATCCAGGAAGTAGAGAAATTGGATTACGTCTTCATAAGGAAGTTAAAAACCAAGATGGAAACACAGCTTGGCAATTATTCAAGCAAAAGCACAATGTTTGGTTCAATGTAAGCTTCAACATAAGTTTCACAAGTTTGGCCATGAAAGATTTTGGGTAAATTAGGGCCATGTAACGGGCCCTAACTTTCATATAGATGAAGGTGCCATGTCATCTGTTAACTCTCACGTTTTTTTTAATGGATAATGTGGCTAGGGACTTAATTGAAAATTTTTATTCAGTATAGAGATCCAATTGAAAACTTTTAAAATGTAGGGACCTAATTGAAAATTCAATGAAACTATAGGGACCGGCAGATTAATTAAACCATTTATATATAGGTGAGAACAATTTCTATGTTCCCCAACAAAAAGCAAGAGTATAAGGTACAATATGCTTTATATGACTATATCATTATGGATTATTGGTTGAAGTTCATAGCAGGTGCATATTTGTTATTTGGAGATCATTATATAAGATCATAGATCAAATCTGGTATCTATATATTCTTTTTTCATTTTTATACCAAGCTAGCACGGCCTATATATATGTAAGTTGCTATATTTAAGGTACAATGTAGAACTCATTCAATTAAGCCTTTTTAGATGAAGCTCAATCTTTCAATTTCGGTACGATGATGTGAAAAACTCAATATGTCCAAAACTCAAACTTCTCTTTGATGAAATGAATGAAAAGACATTACATAGATTTTTTCTTAGACATTATTGGAAGCTCAAAGAAAATTACAATTCTAAAACTTCATCAACGATAGATAACTTCAATTCTAGAGATATCACAGATCTTAAGTGAACAACAAACTGTCACTGAAATTAACTGCATCAAGTACACTAAAATATGCCTTTTGGTAAACAATTTTTCTCCTTAGCATTTTATCTAAAGAAAATGCATAGAAGATTCTATCAACATCAGTATTGATCCATGGCACCTCAGTATCTCTCCCTTTGATAATCACCAAATCATTCTCACACATTCCAACAAGCATCTCATTAGCTTGGATAGGTCTACCAACACTAATCTTTTTCCAAATGCTAGAGGAGCTAAATTTTGTATTAAGACTTGAGACATGAACAATGAAAGGATGGTTCTCAAATTGGTCCCAACTTAGTAAGGCCACATGACCATTATGCTTACCTATTACCTCATCAAAAGCTATATTGTCTAGAATTTTTACAATATCAATCTTGCATGTATGAACACCATGAACCACTACACAATTAGGAACAATGTGATTTGATTCCTTTTAAAGCCAAGGAAATATGTTTCTTGTTCCAAGACAACTTTGTAAGGATCAAGGAAATCAAATATGTCTCTTGGATAAGTCACATATTGAGCATTTTCATTTCCTTTAATAGGCAGTATGCCAAACTTACCAATTACTTCATTGTCATTGATCTGAATAAAAAAAAATGATAGTCACATAACATTTCCTCTTCTCACTACAGAGAAAGGAAGCAAACATATCTTCAATATTCATATTAGTTAACCTTAAGAACTCCTTACAATTTGAAGTAAGGGGATTCCACAAATATACTTTCACTTCATCATTTTTAAATTGCATCTTCATCAAGACCATGCCCTGGAAAGTTGAAATATTCCAAATGGAAAAAACATCTTCTAAGATATATGGAGATGGAAGCTCATGAATGGTAGCTTCTTTAGGTTGAATCAGGTGAAAAGTAGGAACTAAATCACCAGTACTATTAAACTTCTTAGATTGAATCACAAAACATGATCTATGCTCTTTTCCAAATTTAGCTTGTTCCTCTATAGATAGTGTATTATTTATGCTAATAAGCCACTTAATATCAACTAATCTAGAATGAAGGAAGCTCAATGAATAAGGCAAACATATTACAACCTTTGACATCAATTCAGACCTTATAGCATAATTATAAGATCCTTCTAAGTACAATATCATCCTTAAACTATGATATCAGACTTGGTAATTGTCACTTATAAATTAGCAGACCTTGTTTAAGTATTTATAACATATTCAAGCAAGTCGTGCAGTAACTATTTCATAGTTCTACTTAAATAAATAAAAATAAAATAGAGTAGTTAGAGGATACATGTTCAAATACATGGAAAAGCTCTTATATGAGCCTTAATATACATATGTCTTCTTAAACATTTACATGTATATATAACAAAAATAAAACTAATAGTGGTCATCTTCGGCCATCGGTCAAGATACTATAAATTAGGAACTTCTAGCACAAATAGCTTCATTGTTCTCTCGAGCTATCTAAAGATGATATAGGAACACGAATATAAGGGTGAGAATTGTTAAATTCTTAGTAGGGTATTCCAAGATACACAACAATCAATGTCATCATCGTTGTCCCATCAACTTTGGTTTATTGAAAAAATATATGATCATGCATTGCCATATTAATGTTCATGTTAAAGTTCAAAATCATCCTTTTGAAGTGGGCTTCTTTCAAAATTCAATCACTTAATTCACATATATAATCATATTCAAACTCATAATAAATCACCATAAGCGAATAATTCAAAATAATATAAGTATGCATATGATAAATGCACTGACTTTCTTCACTTTTTTAGTTAACTTCATTTATTTTCCTTTACTTTGATATCTTTCTCAACTTCACGTGCCCTTGACATAAGTGGTCTTACTCACTCTAGGTTAATAGACTGCTTACCAAAAATGGGCTCATTCATATATATAATTATCGGATTTACTTTCTCTAGCTTTCACATAATACTATTCCTAACCAGGTTTACTTTCCTTAACTCAATGTTGAAGGGGATCTCATAAGTGGCTAGGTTCACTCTCCTTGGCGATTTAATCTTTATAAGCGCCAAGTTCACTATCCCTAACAATTTAATCTCTTATTTATTCTGAAACACTTTGACAACTCAAGATTCATGCTCCATGTGATATGAACAAGCATAATAATCATATATAACTAGCATCAACAACTAAATTACATAGTGTACAAGGCACAAAATCATTGGCATATTACTCATAATCACAATTATAGCTCATACAGCACCTGTCCAGAATTTCAGTCTCAAAGAAAATTCAGGTTAATTAATCAAACATCATGATAACATGTTAAAATAAATCACAGAGGTACTTCAATATGTCTAGATTAATCAATAAAAAGACTAACTGAAAAAGAAATTTCTAACTAGGTTAAAAAAAATTTACAAATTCAATGTACAGAGTCTACTCAGGTAAGAAATCAGTCAGAATCCATAAATTTTTAAAAATAAAAAATGATTCTAAAAATCTTTGAGAAAAATCAGCAATATACTTCAAGATGTTCAACAACATATAAAAATTTAAATTCAAAATTCCATCGTTTGGTAGAGTAACAAAAATAGACAAATTTAGTGGTCAAAAATAGGTTATCCAGACAGAACAGGTTCAGTCATGGTTTTAGAATTTTCAAAAATAGTAAATGAAATGATCCTAGAAAATACACAAAAGTAGCTACATATGTTAGCTTCAATATGAAAAAATACAGATAAAAAAGACATCTCTAAGTGTGTTTTATAAATCACACAAACGTATGTCAAACTCAAAATCCGAGATATCAGCATACTAAACCAAGATATAATTTGATCAAAGAAGCTTTCTAACAACATATACTACCCTAATTGTGCATGTTTATCAATATTCAAGCTCTCAACTATGATAAAAAACCCCAAACCCTATCCTAATTCTTTGAAAATTTTTAGAGCCTAATTCTTTGAAAATTTTCAGAAAATAAAAGCTAGATTGTAAAGGTTTTCAATAAATCCCTACACTTAGCTACCAAGCTCTTCCACTTGTGATGATTGCTCCAAGTGTTTTTCCACCCAAATACAATCAAGCCTAGTCAAATCCTTCCTTTAACAAATGAGGTAGTGGTAGCTCTTTGATGTGAAGGGGGATGAGAATGGGATGAGAAATTCTGAGTTAGATATGAAGGTTTCTAGAGGTGGTTTAGGTTTTGTAACTAGAATTTTGATATTTGGAGATATGAAATGGAGTTTTTTGGGTAGTTCATAAGGTTATGTAAAGATGAACTATGGAGAGGATACAAGAGGGAGAGATGGCTAAAATTTTGGAGAGAAAGTGTGAAAAAAATGAGTGGTAATGTTAATTTTATAGATATGTGTAATTAATTTCACAAATATGTAATTTTTTTGTAATGAAAAATTAAAATAGAATTTTTATGTGGTTAGGATTTGATCTTGACATAAATTGAGAGGTATGGCCACTTTCCTTGCCATACACTTTTCAAATGTTCGGTGGAGTGAAGAAACTTACACTAAGTTTTAGGCAGTGCAAAAAACCACATGTCAAACTTTTACCAAACGGATAAGATATTGGCCCTGAGTGAAGTTAAAATTAATGAAAGAGCAAGATTAAAACTTACTTGCCAAATTTTAATTCATGCCATCCACATGATAAGATGTGGTTGGTAGTAGTTACTTGGCCACAAAGTCACTTTTATGGTATTAAAAATCACACATCAAAACTTTATCAAACGGGTAAAAGATCTCTACCGGAAACTTCAAATATCTTTACTCGGGCCCTGGGCCTAATACTCTATCCCAGCCTTCAAGTTTAAGTTCTCCCATCCCCGGATACCCTTGCTCTTGGATCTAGAGTTACTATTCATCACAAGCCCTGAAATTACTATTCATCCTTGGCCCAATTTTTTCTTTTTTTACTCATTTTTTGAGTTGTCCTCACTACGTCTAAGTATTTTAGAATATTAAAATTATCATTAATAAAATTTAAATTAATTTTTAAATAATTTCAGGATGCTATAATAATGGTTGGTGCCAAAAGGAGGGAAGTCCTCATTGTTTGACATATTCAACAGCCTATTGACTATCCATTAAATTAGTAACCACCAATAAAACTCCTTCTACACAATGGTGATAACGGTGAAGATGTTGCAATTTAAAGACCAGCAGAATTTGAATATATTGATTATATTATAATATTAGATATTAGATATTAGATATAATATGATCTACCGCTAAAAGCTATATAGTACCTATCAACATTAATTGTTCAGTTGTTAAGTGTATCCTCACCCAATCTTCTTTCGTTTTAGATTTAGTTTGTACGCTTGACCAATGGTGTCTTTAACCTAGCAAAATATCAACAAGGTGCAGATTCTACTCTTAGATTTATTATATCAGAATTCCAACCAATTCAATAGTAAGCTTGCAATGTCATCATTGCTATTTAGATTTAGCATCAATTGGACTATCAGTGCCTTGATCCTAGAAAATTATGAATAAGTTGTAGAGTCTACCTCTAGGTGTGTTGTATTCGAATACAAACTAATTCAATAGTAAGTTTCCAATGTCATCATTCCTTTATGAAATTCCACTCGTGCAAATTCAATCTGTGATGATCATTATTCTCTCCTATTAGAATTACTGTAGTCTGCATAAATATTGATGGTTACTTGAATATTTAACCAACAAAACTAAGAAATAAGACACAATCTTCTTCTACTGGTGCAGCAACAATAGAATCGTGGTTATTGGGCTATTGAGACATGCAACTCAGAAGTATCAACACGATTTTTATTAAATTTTATTGGTTTGAAGTGTCAAAACTTGCGTTGGTAATACAAAACTTGTAATGCGACTAGAATAAAAGCAGAACATATTACTTAAGAAAGATTTCTTCATATGACAACTGCAAAGTAATTTTTCATATTAAAAATAATAAAAATTTCTTCCATTACACTGATTCTCTACCTTGCATAGCATTACACTACATCCTTAAATGAAAATAATTCTTTTTAAATATTAGATATTATAATATATTATCTTAGACATGTAATGCATCAATGCTAATAATAAGATCTAGCCCTAAAAACTATATAGTACCTGTCAACATTAATTGTTCTATTGTTGAGGGTATCCTTATCCAATCTTTTTCCTCTTTAGATTCAATATATATTTGAGTGTCTTAAACCTCGCAAAATATCAAAAAGCTCTAGAGTCTAAGCTTAGATGTGATGTGTTGCATCAGAATACCAACCAATTAATAATAAGCTTGCAATGTCATCATTAATATTTAGATTTAGTATCTATTGGACTGCCAGTGTCTTGAACCCAGAAAAATATGTGTGAGGTCTACTATTAGATCTATTGTATTCAATAGTAAGCTTCCAATGTCATCGTTATTATAAGTAATCTAAACATGCTTGTGTTCGTGAAGAGTATCAATGAAGCCATTTACTTAATACTCCATCAGAAAGTCCACTCATGCAAATTTCAATCTGTGACAATCATTCTCTCCAATCAGATATAGTGTAGTCTACAAAAATATTGATGGTAACTTGAATATTTATCCAAGAAAACTAAGAAATAGCACACAATCTTCTTCTATTGGTGCTATAACAACAGAATAATTGTTATTGGGCTATTGAAATATAGTGCTCAGGAAGCTCATTATATCAACACGATTTTTTTTTTTCCAATTATATTGCTTTGAAGTGTCAAAACATGCATTGGTAAATACGAAACGTGTCCACTAGAAGTGATAAAAGAAGAACATATTAACTAAGAAGGGATTTCTTGATATGAAAACTACAAAGTGTTTTCTCATATTAGCAATCATAACAATTTTTTCCACTATACTAATTCACTATCTTAGAGAGCATTGCACTACATCCTCAATCATGGATATGTTTAGACGTACATTATCAAATTCAATTTCAGAATGGGTCGAGTTACAATGGTCCTGCTATTATTCTGGATCATTTCATTATCCATCATTTATTACCATTAAATTCTTCTTTTTTGAATGGTACAAATTTAAAGATATAATAATTATTAAAATTATGAAACAGAAGACAAATTTTTCAAATTAAAAATAATAATATTAAATTACAGTATTAACCTTCATTTCTTTTCTAATCTATCTTCCAACCCTTCACCTTTTTATTTTATCCCATTACCTCACCACCACCCACCGCCACCATCCACTGCCGCTATTGTTGTAGATGCCAACCATTCCCCCTCTCATGCCCAATTATATGCTCAACCAAATTTAACACTTTTTCATTCTCCAAGTTCTAAGAAAACAAAATAGCATCGAAGACTAAAAAAGAATGCACTCAAAGCACCTTCGTAGATTTTCAGCTTTTAAGGAAATGTTAGACACCTTGCTGGTTGAGATAATGACTAAATTTAAACCAGAAAAAAAAATGACTAAACTAATATGTTGTAACTTATGTGAAAGGAAGCCCTTTTGTTTGTATTTTTTATTTGGATTTGGGATCTTGATTTTTTTTCAAGAGGACCAAGACGTTGAGCAAATGCGGGTTTGGTTCTCTTCACTTAAGCTCTGAAGGTCTGTTTCATCAACATATTTTTTTGACTTGAACATGTTTGCACTCCTTGGTGACCAGCATGGTGGAGAGTTCTTGCCCCCCTTTTATGCTTAGGACCACCCCACACATGCTTTATCCAAATGAGAACTTGAAACAAAAATGGGGGAGGCATAGAAGATGAAGGCCTACCAATGAGATTGAGATGGAGGTCGGTGGTACAGACAAAAACCACAGTGGGTGGCAGCGGTTGGCAGTAGATGAGAAGGTGACTTTGATGGTGGCAAGTTGGGCATGTAGCTGCTATTCGTAACTTTTTTAAATTATATTTGTAATTATAAAACATATATGAGGACAATATTGTAGTTTTAGGGACTTTAAGGTCGTACCATTAAATGGTCCAGAACAACAGCAGGACCATTGTGATACGACCCTTTAAGAATATCTTAGACACTTTGGTTCACAAGATGCAATAGAAGTCAATGTTTTCCATTTACTGCTATTGCAGGACTTGCCTTCCTCCTTCTCTCACTAAAGCTCCGGCACGAAGAGAAGCTCGGAAGGCACCTCTGCACCGATTTAGCCGATTTCTCTCTAATGGATATGCGATCCTCACTCATGACTCTCTCACTACTGCAGGCAGAGTTGGCCCCTGAGATATAAGGAGTACTATGTGCAGATTTAGGAAGAACATCTTGTATGGTTGGTTTAGCATCGTTCTTTTCATTGCCACCATCTTGATCACCTTTGATACTTTCTTGAAAAAGCTCTACCAACTTCTTTTTCTTATCTGGCGACGGTTCAGGCATCGAACCAGAGATTCTATTCACAGAACTGGTTTTATTGACAATGGGGGTCCCAAAACTGTGGTGAACCGGAGTGTTACCACGAGATGGCGTAAAGTCTGCAGAAAATGAAAGAGACAAAAAATCTAAAGCTGATTGGAAGAAAAGTCATGAGAAAGTAAATGAAAAGAAAAACTACAGCAAAAGGTGAAACAAAATAATCACAGATTCTAACAGAAGTTCTGCTTTTTCATAAATCACCATTATAAAAAGGTTGATTATGATGCAGTGTCTATGACAAACTAAACTTCCGGCACTCATACATTACAAATCACAACAATTTTCTGTTTCCTGTTACGTTTACTTCTCATTATTATTAACTACAAAGTCTCACCTACTCATCATTCAAATGTCAAAACATAATTATAATATATCATAATGATCAAGTAAACAAATTAAAATACTCTTCCAGAAAAATTACAAAAGAGAAAAAGAGTTATGGGAAATCCTTACCACCATTGACACTATAGAAATCATCTTCACAATCCGAGTCTAACCAAGCCTTGGAATCAAAAAAAGCTTCCTCCTTGCTACCTGTACAGGACCAAAAAAGTCCAACACATCATGTATGCAAAAAGTATTACATATGAATAGCTAACTTAAATATGAAACCTTCTTAAAGTAACTCAACAAAATAAATAATAATAATAATAATACAGTTAATCCAGCCAATTGAACTGACATGATTGATTCTTAATTGAACTTGGAATGTTTTAAGTGAGAGTGGGGAAGAACACAGTAAGTGTTATCCATGCAATTCCTCCATTGATAAGTAACACAGAAGAACAACATTAATTTCAGTTCTTTGCTTGCTTTTGGGGGCTAGATAAATGGTATTCAACTACTTGTTATTAGATCGCTTTGCAAGCTATGGTTAGTTGAACTCTCCTAAGGAAATCATCATAATGAATGCCATCCATGTCGACAAATCTAGAATCTCAATCACAATAAGTAGAGACACTCATTTTGTGCACTTAAGCACTTGAAACAATTTTGTGTACATAAGGGAATCATTTATATGAACCAAATCAGCAAAATCAAGTTTATTTCTTTTCAAGTGTGCTTGAAAGACCACACCTAACATAGAGCAAAAGTGTATGTAGATCAGGGGGAATGAAAGTAGGAACAGGTCATTAAAAACAGATGTTTGGACACCTATTGTTCATTATTTATCACGTATTAAAAGAAAGCATAATTAGAGTTACAATAAATCAACGACAAAATTTTGTCATCATCTCTCTATCATTAAATAGCAAATAGTTTTGTACCCCCCCAAATAAAAAAAAAAAAAAAAAAAGCCAAATAGATTTTCACTTGATTTCAAGATATTGAAATATCTGAACAACAACTCTTAGATGCTCAACTTGGCATAATAGTACTCAATAAATGTCATGCTAGAGTTCAGAATACTGCTCCAAATGGATGAAATGAAAGTTTCTAAAGGCAGGGACCATTGTCATTTATCAGCCACAAACAATAGTCAGTATACTAGAGAAATATCTTTGACAAAAGAATAATCTCTATCATATGAAATTAACTTCACAAGTAGCACTGAAGGCATATCATGAATTCAACCAAAATTGTGTCACTGAAATAGCCATTGTGCATGATATTCTTTTCCCAGTGTTCTAACTATGCAGTTCTGGTCTGCAAATACTGTTTGTAAAACTAAACATAAGCCTCAACCCACATGAAATCTAGACAGATTTATAAAAAGAGAAAATCATTCAATTTGTAGGCCAAGATCTCCAAGGACACTTGCGGATTATTTTCTTATACTTCAAGCATATCATTTATAACTGTTTCCGCTTCAAAAAAAATAGAACAGAAAAATCATTATCTTCATATCACTCATGCAGGAGAGACATGGAAGATGAAGGAAGCATTCACCATGTATCTACTATCAAGGGATACCTTAATCAAACAAACAATCATATAACAAATTTAACCCGCTCATATTAGTTATAATAATATATGCAAAATTTAAGAAATTAATCAGCATAAAGGTTATGTTTTAAATTAAATTTCCAGTGTCCTTACTCCTTACAATCCCTTTCAATGTCCACCACACAACACAGAATATGTTAGTGGGCAGTTAGCTTTCATTCTGGCAAGAATATCTTTCATCACACCTAGAGCAGAAAAAGATAAGCATTGAATAGACTGTACATCTGAAATGAAAACTCATCTTCATCCTCATATTCAAATGTGCAATTAAAAAAAATCACGAAACTGGTGACACAACAACAGAATATTAGCAAAAATAGATGAATATCATAGGATAATGTTCTATATGGGCATTATAACACAATCACAGGCGACTACAAAAGAAATTAAATATACAACTCAATTAGATCAATCTGACATAAAGATGATCAGTAGATCAACCAATATGTGAGTGCGGAACGAATCAAACAAAAATATGGCTCAAAAAATCAACACCGATAACGGTGAATAGCATCACATATGCAAGTCAATTTAAAATAATAATAATAATTAAAAAGGAAAAAAAAAGGATTTATGCAAAGCACATGTAGTGACAGATTAATAATTCATCAGAGACCCTACATTCAACATTTCAGATCACACACTATATGAAACCCCCAGAAACATTCATATATTAATTAAAAGAAAAAAACAGCACTTTTATATGAAGACACCAATCAAATAAAAGGATCAACTCATCAACGAAATCAAGCAAAAGCAGAGGAAAAAACAACCAATGAGCCTGTTGCGACAATGATGAAAACAAATCTTTGAAGCAACGAAACGAAAAAAACATAACAAGGACCGTACCCTGGTCAGTGAAGGTGGTCGTTGACCGAGAAGACGTGAACCTGAAGCTTCCATTTTTGGGCTTCTCTTTGTCCTTGGCTGGTGGTGAAGGAGCCACAAGCTTCTCAGTTTTGGACCCAAATGAAATTTTGAGCTTCTTGTCTGTGCTGGTGTAGCCGTGGACTGAATAGCAAGAACCCATTTCTAAAAATAAAACAACTTTGTGATCATCACGGTCAGGGGGCTGACCCAGATAAGAGTTATTGCTCTGCACTCACTTCACAGAGAGAGAGAGAGAGAGAGAGAGACTGGGTGAGGAAGGAGGGGTGTGTGTTTTGGCGTTACAGGATAGCAAGGGTGTGGGGGAAAAAATGCATTTGCAAGGGAAAACGCCCACTGAAGGAGAATGAGTGAAAGTTTAGAGAGAGGATTGGCCTTGAAAGGGAAGTTATGTCAACAATGTTGTGGTGTGTGGTGACTCATCTTACCCATGCCTTCTGCTACTACTTTGGCCAGTTGGGCTCTGGCCAGTTGGCTGTAATGTTTGTTGTACATAAACGAGATATCTTACCTACTTATACCTCGTTCATTATTAGATAAGAGGTGAATATTCACATCCAATTTAATAATAAATAGGATATGAATCAATACAATATTTCATGTCCTATGAGTATAAATAATATTTTTTTATTATATATTTCACCACTATTGTATTTGTATGTGGATTCTAAGGATGGGTCCCATCCGAAAATTAATCATTAGTTGGAATTAGAAATTTTTTTTTTGCCCTTTCTTTCTAGTTATCTTTCATTGTAGAATCAATTTTGTTGAAAAGAAGATCGATGTGTTTAATTTTGCCGTAATAGCAGTGCAACTCATTCAATTAAATGATTTTATTTATCATTTAATTGATATAATTTTTCATATAAAAGATATGAAATTTAGCTATTTTTATTGATATGATAATTTATAATTAAATAATAATATAAAAAAATTTATATTATTAATATATAGAAATTAAGCTCATCATTTAATTTAATATTTAATTAATACTTTAATATAACTCAACTTCGAAATAATATACCAAACAGATTGAACATTTTCATGTTCGACTTTAATGCAAGTTTATTTAAAATAGAAAATATAAGAGTGAAAAATGTGAGTAGAAGACTGTTTATAATCTGGTTCGTAATGTGAAAAGAAAAGAAAGTATACTAAAATAGGAAAAGAAAATCAATAATTTACTTTTACTAAGGATATATACGCCAAAAAAAAAAGTTTGTAACGACTTTACCTGCATTTTTCAAGCTTTGTAGATTTCTGCTTAGTGTATTGAATAATTAGGCTTTTAAAATTGAGTTTCAATTAATTTGTTGACATTTTCTTTTCTACTTAATCTTTTTTTGTAACAATTTTTTTTATTTGGAATCATTGAAATGATGTATTAATTTACTCAAATTGGTCTGATTCACAAATTAAATTGATCTGAGTAAAGATCTATTTAAAAGTAAATAAATTAATAAAAATTAAAAAATAATTAAATTTATATTTGACAAGAAGAGACTTGATAAAATTTTAATAATATACATATAAAGCATTTGTTATGACATTATATAACATATTATATCTCATATTTTATAATTTATCCTTTCTTTACAAATAATTCTAACTATAAGTGAATATTAAATTAAAATTAAATAATAATAATAATAATAATATCAAATATTATTTATTATTTATTTCTATATTTTTATACCTATTCATTATTTCGATAAATTAAAAAAAAATGCAGAATACCATTTTATATATTTTATTTCTTAACACTTTTCATCATAATTATCTAATTTTTAATTGAAAAAATATTAAATTAAAATATTTTATTAATCCTTAATTTTACAGTTTATATGTTGTTTATTTATATATTTTACTAGTTAATAACTTACAATTTATTTTTATATTACATATTAGTATGCATTCAAATATTTATTTATTATTAAACATATTATTATTTTATTTATTATTATTTATTTTATTTTATTTTATTTAGTGTTATTGAATTATAAATTATTTAATTTATTTTTAATATTTTTATGGTTTATGATATTATCTGTTGTTAAGTTTAATTAAAGAGTAAAAGAAATCTTATACTGTGAGTTGTGGGCTGCATATTGCTTGGTTGCATGGGTTCCGCAAAGTTTCGTGTGAGCGTGATTCCAATATGGCAATTGATCTAAACACAAGAAGCAGTTGGGATAAGTTTCATATGTATGCCCACATCTTGGCGGATATTGCTACTCTCAGGGCCAGAGATTGGAGTAGTATTCGATTTACTCATTGAGTTTGTGAAAGTTAATCAATGTGCGGATCAGTTAGCAGAGATGGATAGCTCTGAGAATGAGAGCCTTTGTACAGGGAGGGTCTTTGTGCGAACTTTGCTGATTAAATTATCCATGATTTTGACTTATGAGAAAGACTTAATAGATAAAAAAATCAATACATATTGTATTAATTTATCTCACTCTCCTTACGTGTCAAGCGGACCCAAAGAGAATAGAGGCCAGCCGCGTCATAAATTTAGAACCAACAGTCGTTGCCTAACTTCGGCTTCGTGCAGCCATAGCAGTACGCGTTGACCGATCAACCATGGGTTTCAGCGTGAAAAGCGAGTAAAAGCTTTTAAAAAAAAAATTATTAGATCATTGCACGTATATTTCATCATGTGGAAAGGGCGTTCTGTATTAATTATAATATTAATGAAAGTCCCGGTTCTCTTTCAAAGAAGGGTCATCACTTTGAATTACGTTTTTTTTTTCTCGCAACAGTATATACTAATTTTCTATTGAAGTTTGGCTAGTTTAATTAACTCAATACTTGTTTGTTTTGTATATACTAATTTTCTATTAACGTTTGGTTAGTTTAATAAATACTTGTTTGTTTTAGATAAAGTTTTAATTTTGAATTTTAGAAATTAAAAATATCGGTCTAAAAAAATTTTATTCCCATAATAAAACGTCTCGAGTCAATTAAGATTAAATAAAATCTAATGAACTCTAAAAACTGTTAGTTTAGGGGGAAAAAAAAACAGCAGCGATAATATAGTCTCCTGGTGCTTATTCACATTTTGTTTTCCAAAAGACAAATTGAAGGATTGGATATGAAGGCTAGATTTTTTTTATTGAACTGTAAGGCACCGTGGAACACCTGGACCAGCTAATGATGAGACTTCTCTGATTCTCAGGTCTATTGTCCTCATGTAGCATACGGAAATTCCAGTTTTCATGGCCAGTATTATTAGAGGGGGCAAATCACATATAAAAAACGAATATTATTAAATAGAATAAAAACAACAAACAGATGCACTTTTCAAAAAATAATTCACTCAATGATAATCTTTAGCCGACTGTAGCAGATCAATCATCTAAATAGTTTTTTTCTTTTTTATTTTTTTTGTCTGGTGCCAATCAACTTGTGGTGTACTTATGAAAACCTGGATGATTGGTAGAAGAAAATAAAGTAACCGATTCAATAATTGCATAAACCAAGGAGAGATCATGTCTATATTATTATTTTTATTATTTTAACAACCTGTCATATCAACTGTCGACTTTTCACTAATTTTAGCTTTTCTATGAGAGGACAGGGAAAATATTATGACTCAAAATAAATGCATCGAGTAAAGGGTAAACCTGCAAATGATCGAAAACAAAGAAAGTTAACTAAAGTTACTCGACCTGGTGGCGGTAAAAGTAGATATCATTGTATCAAGCAGTGTATGGCCCGGATATCTTGCTTTTATGATGTACGTTACTCTCTGTACCAAAGATTTTATTAATTTTGCTTTCTTTTCGATTGATTTGTTTTAGCGCACAAGAATAGCAGATTTCCGAGGATACGTGATGGTCGCGGAGAAACAAGTTATTTATTGTAAATTTTAATATTTTATATAGATAACAAATAATTAACAATTTCCTTTTATTAAAAGGTTAGATTGCTTTAAACTAGTTGTTCATTAACAAACTAAAAAGTTTGGACATAAACATTTGCCTCTCAGAATCTCAATTTGGGGAGCAAAAGACTATTCCTCAAGTGTTCACCACTTCAAAAAACTAGTGTCAAACATGTGTGGGTGAGATGTGAATGGAATGCATAGTGTGATTTGTGTGTTGTATATGGAATGTTGACAAACGAAGTATAGAAACAATATAGAATGCAGAGTATTTGATTGGCGAATGTAAATAAAGTACAGACAGTGCAAAGAAAATACAAGAAATCTATCTAGGCCTAGGAAAACAATAAAGTTGGTTGAGAACAATTACTCAAAGAACTTTAAACTCTATTTTGTCATCAGGGTGACGTTGTAATCCCAATATGGTGGCTCTGAATCACCATACCTATGAAGAAACTCCTCATACCATATCCCTGCTTGGCCTCCTAGTTGGAAGCCAGCTAACTCTGTTGCCCTCTCGGATGAGGAATGGATGACTTGGGTGATCTTCTCAATCTCCAAAGAAACTCTTGTGGACCCTCCATCATGAGACGTTCATGAAAGGCAAGTGGATCTATCATCTTGAAGCGCTTTAGCACTGTATTTTCAGTCCTTGGACTAGTTATTGAGTCAAAAGTAGGTGCATTTCAACCTTCGCCTACCTGGCCAACACTCAAGAGAGGGTGGCCAATGCTTGCTCTAGAACTCTAAAGCGAGCACTGGTACTGGAAAAGCCGTTGCTACGGTGACAAAGTATGTGAGTGCCTCTCAAAGGTGGCATGATGAATCTTAGGGAAGATGAACACATGGGATAAGATACTGAGCATGTAAAAAAAGACATGACTTTCTCTAAACCTAGACATTTCTGACCATTTCTAAAGGTTTCAAGTAACGCTTCGTTAATACAAATAAGCGCACTTTCATTAACATAAATATTGTGCTACTTGTGGACACTTACTCCAATGACATGCAGGGAAGACCTATGGCTCTGATATCACTTTGGCACAACTCAACTTGGATCGTGATCGACATGTGGAAATCTTATCTCCACGTGGGAAATCTTATCTCTACGTAAGCCTTATGGTTGCTAAGTCATACTTATGCATAATTTACATTCCATTTTAATTCTAAATTCAATATAATATTCCAAACATGATCAATATATATATTTCAAAACATAATAAACACTTATAATTCATTTCATAATTCCAGTCTAAATTCCATAATCATAAAATGAAAAGTAAGCTAAGTTGCTGTGTACAAGACCATAAAAAATCATATAATCTTAAATGCATAACAAATCTAAATCATGGTAATAACATACTACATCATGCATGGTCTGGGACTCTACTCACCTAATCACTAGAGCACACTATGGCAAAACTCAAAATTCCTCACTGTTAAGTGAAGCTCCCTAGTGTTGAAACATTACAGTTGCTGAGGAGAGGGCTAAGGAGTATCTGATGCAGCTGCTATATCTATAATGTAACATCCTAATTTTTAACTCAATACTTTAGAACATATTTAGGTTAATCATTAGGCGGTTATGTCATAGTCTCCTTTTTACTTTAAAATACTTAGCGGAAATACTAGTAAATTTCTTTTTGAATTATAAAAGTAAAGTGAGAGCCGCGCGACACGATGAGCAATAAAGCATGAAAGGAGATAAGGCAAGCATCTCATAACATCATAACATAAAGCAAGTAAAGGCACATCACAATAAAACTGAACTGCATAGTTATACATAATATGATATGCCCACTTATGAAGAGTGGGGCTTAGTTTAGTACAATAGGAAACGAATACATTAAAAAGAAAATACAAGGAAAGTACGACGGAAAGTATAAAAGCAAACTCCCCTACCCAAGTGCAACTAAAGGGATAACCTCTAAACAAAAGAAGGTTTATCCTCATCTAAGTGATGTGTGCTCTACCCGGGTACTCCATCGGTCATACGTCACCTCCTACTGACGTCCATCCAGCGAGCGAGGCACATATCCGGGGAACTGAGCGAGCTCCTCCAGCATGTAAAGGTGAAACGGGGATCGAGAGTGACCCCCACGACGTGGCCGCATCTCCGGTCATCGTGCTAGCCGTGGCTGAGTCACAGTATCCTCACTGCCCTCTCTCATTAGTGGTGGGGTGGGGGCGGAGCTCTCACTGTACAAATGGGTAGGCGGGTCCTCTGACGGGTCGGTCTCCGAGAAGTATGTCCGGGGCACGTAGTCGGGATAATCATGCATGGCTGAGGTGGCGGTGTGCAGGTGGAGTACTCTCTCATTATGCGTACACGCGCGCTCAAAAACCCGCTCGTCGTCATCGTAGGGTGCGGTCGGGGAGAAGCGATGGGTATGTACGGGATGAACAAAGGGATGTCCAATGAACATGAAGACTCGCACCGTGCACTGTCCCTCAAAATGGTACGATCCGTGCTCCGGATCATAGTGCACTTCCCACGTCGAGGTGTCCACAAAAACTACGAATGTCGTCATCTGAAGACGTGACGGAAAGGAAAGATAGAGGGAGTGAGAATCTTGCTAAAGAATCTCAGTAGGGCCTCCTACTACCTAGGTGTCATCATCTACGTCCTCAGGAACCTTGGGTTTAGTACACAAAATAAGTGAGCATGCATTAAGTCCATTTTTAAGCTTTTGAAACATAGTTAGCCAAAGTCCATTCATTTTAGTATGATTCTTAATGTCATGGATGCAACATATTAAAGAATGTATGCATGCCTCTACTTAGTACAAGAATAATAATCATAACATTAAGAACAATATAGTAGTGGCATAAAGTGGCAATTGAATCTCATATGGGAAAACTTTGTGACATAATCATCATACTTTACTTCTTCATAGGCCACCCTAAAAGACAATCGTTTTGGAGGTGCTCGACCGAATCGGTGTCACCCAGAACGTGTCACACCTCTAGGTTATAAGCTCATACCTTAACTAGTCATCACTAGTTCTTACTTATCAATCCCGATAAGCATATCATAATCATAAACATAATCCCGACTTATCCAGTACGGGCTAAGGGGCATTTCTTGGGGGTGCTCAGCCGAACTGGTGTCACCCAAGAATACATCTTGGTACCGATGTCACATGAGTTCTCTGAAGGTGCTCGGCCGAACCGGTGTTATCCGAGAACTCATCTTAGTACCTCACAAATAAAATCTCATAGGTTTTTCAAAAACTTTCCTATGTCCCCAAATTTGTTAGAAATTCAGCAGCATAATAGCAGCATGCTGAATTTCTTCTAAATTTACTTTATGCCACATAAGTCAATCAAACATGCATCCTCCATCATAATTCCATGCATTCACATAATCATTCTCATACCTTCACAAGCAACATTGAAAATTCATCATGCTCTTGATCCTACGGTATCTTATGCTTTGACCCTTATTGGCCTTAAACTTGAGATGTAATTATTCTATCATTTTCTATCAACCTCTTATGCACCTAAGGATTTACTTCTAACAAATCTTACTATCATTTACACTCTTTGTTAAATCTGGGCAGCACCATTCTTTAAGGGCAGAATTATATACTTACAATTATGGGGTTCTAGACCTTACGTTTTAGACCCTTTCTTGGTTCCGTCTTCGCCTAAGGCGCTATAAATTAAACTTAAACCAATTATGAGGCATTTCTATGCCTAAGAACTAATTATAAACCATGTTTACCATATTATGAGGGTGCTGGACAGATTCTAAAAATTAAATGTTCTAAGAATTCTATAATTGCATTTTTACGGCTTTCTAGTTACTAGTTTCTCTATAGGTGCTAAAAATTCAATCATACTTCAAATGTAACCAAATTTTTCATGATTAAACAATCCTAATCTGATTATATTCCCACTGAAACAGTTTGGGCAGTATCCAAAAATAAATGGGTTAAAACTATGCTAAATCTTGACTTTACGATTTTTCTAGAGAGCTAGTTTCTCTCCTACCATGCATAGGAATGTTCCTACCTCATCATACATAATTTTCACACATTCTAACACATCAAAACATCATCACATAGCAGCAAACTCATCATGGCAGAACCGAAATATCAAGTCCCAAAAAGATACATAACTTGACATTTCTAAAGCATATAAGTTGCTAGTTTCCCTTGGAATCATTTTAGAACTTCTAAAACTCTTTTGCAAACCATTTTATTTTGTCAAAGAGGCTAAAAACACCCTTAGATCAGTAACCAACTTGATTCCTCCTTAAAAGAGGATTAAATTAATAAATCTTGTTGGTCTTAACTTCATAAAGTTCATTGGGCTTGAAGAAAATCTTAAAACTTAGATTGTTGGCCCTTGTAGCTAGATGAAACTCATTCCAAGTTCATCATCACTACATGACCGAAATTATGCATTCAAAGAATGCTCCCACATTAAACTTTAACTTGAGATAAAATGGGCAAGTCTTTGAGCTTTAAGGTCTTTAAGTGATGACAAAATGTAAATATGCTATGTGCATCATTCTTATCTTTCATTATAAAGTAAAGTGAGAACTTAAAGTAAATATGCAAGACTTGAAATATAAATATACAAGGCTTGAAATAAATATGCAAGACTGGAAAGTAAATATGCAATGCAATTTCATTTTTTTATTTTAGTGCTCTAGGCCCAGCAACAATCGACTTTAAGGCCGAAATAGAAAGGCTTTGAGAATTAATTAGGTCATAATACAAGTCTTGTTTTAATCTTTGAGTCCTTAGGTGATAACTTGGAAAATAAAGATGCAAGGCAAGAATATAATCATGAGTGCAAGCTCAAAATAAATATGCAAGTTCATTTATATCTTATTAGAGCTCATTCAAGACTTTAAAGGAACTTAAACCGCAATCCAAACTCATCATGACAAGATAAAGTGAAGACAAGAGTTCTTGGAACTCAAGATAATATTCCTTAAAGAAACAAAGCCATAAGTGATCTATATATAATTTTCATGAAAACTCAAGCTTTAGAGATTTCTTTGTGATGAACATAAAGTCATCATTTAGAACTCTCATCATCAGGCTATCATGTTGAACCATCTAACAAGTGTTGGCCGAAATCATGAAGAGGAGATAAGGAAAAGAATCAAAACTTTTAAGAAGAAAAGGAAACATTTGAAACTCTAGAGACCATGATCTTAGTGATGTATTAACACTAACACCATGGGTCCTCATCATTGAGTTTATATAACCATTTTAGGATATCATCAAAGTTAAGGATCTCAAGGTTCAAGGAGAAAAGAACTAAAAACATTTTTAACTTAAGAACAAAGATCAAGCTTTAGAGATTGTTCAAGTGATGAACATCATCATGAAACCTTATCATCAAGCTCTCATTCCCTTGTCCTCAAAGGCCCATGGCCGAAAATGAAGAAGAAAAAGGAGAGGGAAAGAAGTTCTAAAAAGACTCAAGAGAAACCATAAACACATAACTAGAATAAGAACTTTAAATGAAGGAAATACTTGAAAGAAAATCCCTACCAAGTGATTGAAGATTGGGATGAGAGAAGAGGATGAAGAACTTGAAGAACTTGAACACTCAAACTTGAGAGAAAAAGGAAACTTTGAAGTGCTCTTTGAAAACTTACACTTAGCAAATGAACTAAAGGTGTTTCAAGTTCACTCAAGTGTGCTATTTATAGAGAAATAAAACAAATGAAAGGTGCAAGAGGGAGAGGAAGGTTTCGGCCAAGCAAGGGCAGCCCCATGAGGTCCATGAGGTGAGATGTTGTGATCTTGAGGTATGGTTCAAAGTATGATGAGGTATGGTTCAAGGTATGACTCAAGTATGGGTCAAGCATAGTTCTTTGAGTGAGAAACAAATCAACATGTGATGCAAATGGGAGAGAGAGATGGCCGAAGGTGCATCAGCCATGGGGGAGGGTTTTCTTGCATTTTAATTGTGGTTTAGAGTTGTGTTTAGGTGTATCTTTGATTAGGATTAAGATTAGGAATTTGTAAGAAAGTGTTTAGGTGAAAAATGGGTAATCAAGGTTGCTAAGACATGTTTAAGGAGTGGTCGTACATCATTAGTGAGTTATAAACTCATTTTAATGCATAAACAATTCTAGACACAATTCATTGATTTAAGGAATTGGAGAGAGAAAGTATTATTCAAGATTCCAAGATTGAAATCTTGAGTTTTAAAAAGATATTTAAATCTAATCTAAGCAATTTTAGGTTCTAATTAATTTTAATAGTTTATTTTGACTCTAGATTAATTATGAAAATTAATTAACCTTTTATTAGAGCCTAATATTGCTTAGGTTTGCTTAATTACGTCATTAAGCTCAAAAACATTATTCTAGGGGCAAAATCGTAATTTTGCACTAAAACTGCCCGGGACCACCGGGACTTAAACAGACGCTTCTAAACATGTAAAAACATTGTTTTAAACCTTCGGGGAAAGTTTCGGGCTCAAACGGCACCTTTACCTGCATAAAAACGCTATAGGGGTATTTTGGTCATTTTGACCCGAAACTGCAGAAAATGAGACTTTCGTCTCCGAAACCACTCAAGGGTCATTCAATCCTCTTCAAACATTGAGTTGGCCCGAGGCTTCGAGGGCTGACCATCCTCAAGTCTGGGCCGAAAATGACCTCAGGGGCATTTTGGTCATTTTCTTCCTAGACAGAAAAATCGGGACGTTACATATAAGAGAGGGGAAAAGATATGGGTCAGTTTCATCTAAAACTCAGTGAGCAAATTCTCACCCACAATCCTTTCATGGGACAATCAAAAGATACATAATAATAGTAATAAATGCAACAACTATAAACAATTTTCATATTTTGAAACATAATATTCCAAAATCAAGAATTCGTGTAAATCATGGAGAGTAGTAAACTATTGTAGAAACAACAATATCTGAATACACACACACACACACACATACATACATGTATAGCATAATAATATCATATACCCTGATCTCTGAAAGGCGCCTAAAAAGGATCTATATTGGACACATAACTAAGTTCTATTATCTGAATACTCTGATAGGGTGAAATTGTCATCTACTTGACAACTTGGTATCAAAGTTAACAATCTTGCAGCTGTTAACTGCCTGTCTGTTTCTCTATAGTTATTGTATAAACTTAAAATCATGAAAATTAAATAATTTCTCTAAATTCTATGTTTAGGCTCTAACTTTGATTCTAGGAAAGCATTATTTCATAAACATCCAACTCTTGTAAGTATTAGGCTAAACATGGCATTTCAAAATATTCATGGTCAAAATCTATTCATATAATCATTGAGCAACAATATGGTCCAATGAGTTTTATAAGACAATTTTCATAATAACTTGAAAAGCATAAAATCCATAAACTAGACAAAATTTCTCAACAACCCATACTTGTCATAAAATAATTTCTAACATCATGTTTCTATGCCATAAGACTTAAAAAATAACTCTAGTGACCAAAATAAAGGTCATAAGATTGAACCCACTCCCCTGGAAGGGAGAAACTAGTGGTGTCAACACCAATAGGGCTTCATGGAATGGGGATGAGGATGGCACCAACGTCTACCATGGGAGAAAAAGGAAACCCATGAGGACTCATAGATACCCTAGAATAACTTTGAATATTGGAAGTGTACCGAAACTTGACGACAATCAAGAATATAAATACCCAAACTCAAAAACATGGAGGAATGGAAAGAACTAAGCATAACCCATGAACAATTCTTACCTTGAAGCATGGAGAAGGTAAGATTGAGAGATGATGAGAGTGAAGGGTGGAAGAGAGGTTAGAAGAGTAGGGTTTCCATTTTTGCAAGAAAAACATTTATGGGAAAGGTTTAAATAGGGTTGGGGTGCCACTAAATGAAACTGCATCATTTTGTACTTGCTTTCATATCGAGGGAATAAAGGAAAAGCGACATGAGGCTTAAACACTTAACGCTATAGCAATCTCGAGAAACCAACGACCCAACACATTAACAGGCTGATCGCTATAGCAGTCCATAACTACTATAGCTGTCCCATTCGTGACCCTCATTGCTATAACGGTCACTTGAGGACCCTTAATAGGTGCAAATGTACCAACAACTGCTATAGTGGTCCTAATTGCTATAACAGTTTTAGAAATGCATGTTTTACATTTTTCATGTTTTCATGTATTTGGGGCTTTTCCAACAACACAAGTGGGTCCTGGGAAGGACATATTGAATTTATTTAGGGACACATGGGCTTGAGACATCACAAAATCCTATTTCAAATATAATCAACTTGATTTTATAATTGGTATATTCCCTAAAAAATAACTTGAACCAAAAAGTTATAACATCTTAGTTGAATTCAATATAATTGAATTTAAACTGAAGCCAAATGATGTAAACATCTTATTTGATTTTTTTAAAACAATAAAAACTGGTTTCATTTTTCAAATCATATTTCTAATATTAATCAAACAATATCTAATTGAAAGAAAAATTAGTATAATTGAATTAACCAAAAATAAGGACTTCTGATTGATAATCAAATTGGAATCATTTATACCTAAATGATTTTTTAATTAGTATATTCCTTAATTAAATAACTTACAAAAAGTTATAACATCGTAATTGAATTCAATATATCTTCAATTAAATTTAAAGAGATCAATTTAATCAATTATAATTAATTATATTCATTATTATAAGCAATACAATTGATATATTCTATAGATTAATTAAAAAAAAAACCAAAAAAAAAAGTTCAGAATATAATAAAAATAAATGGCATGGATAAAAATTACTAATGTTTTGATATCGATATCTTTTTCAAATTCAAAATTTCAAAATATTGAATTCTAAAAAAATAACATATCTCTCAACTAATTATCCAATTTGACAAAAATCAATAATCATGATAGGTATAAATTATTATCAATTACACGTATTACAATTAAGATAGTTGATATATTATCTAAATAATTGCTTCATTTTGATTATTATTACTTTATATTAAAAAATGTGTTTCTTATCTAATAATATATTTTTAAAAAAATTGAGAATATTATATACTTTTATAAAATTAAATCAATTTGAGACTAAATCTACCTATATGATAATGCTTTTCTAATTCAATCAATATGGCTTTATATTTTAGTGCATAAAATTATCATTAATTGATCAACTTATCTCATTTTAATGTTGATCTTTGAATTAAATATATAATTTAGTGAAAGTTGTATATCATTGTTATTTAGTGGTTCCTTAACTTTGATTAATAAACTGCTTTAAATAAGAAAATTATCATTTATGCATCAATCGTTTTGTAATTTTCAAATTCTTTTCAAATTAAATTCAAGTTAAATAAGATTTTGTGTCATAAATTAATTAGTTCCTTATATGTCAAATTATGCTCTTTTATGTTGAATATCTATATAGGCCTAATTGTTGGATATGAATGATTTTCTTACAAATATTAGTAACTCAATTAAGTAATATATTCAAATTAGTACATTGTGTTATGATTCGAGAACTCAAATCTCGGAATCCATATGGTAGGGCTATAGACCACCCTGATTCATCGTCCCCCATGTTACCGAACATTGTATCTGCCAAGGCCACCCGTACGGACCTTCCAGTGAGAACTTGAATATTGTGGATCTCAGAAAAGTAAAGGGGCATGAGAAACGACAGTCTTAGGCCCTTGTTGAGGACCCTACCTCAAAGATGACAAAACGATGTAGGCTTAGGACCGGATAAGTACATGATGAGTGCATCATCAGTAGAGGACATGGTATTGATTCTAGAAAGATGGCCTTAGTGGTCTTCCATACACATTGTAGATTATAACTCAACCCTAAGGTCACCTGTTTTGGACGTAATCAAGTAATATAAATGGCACAAGGAAAATCCTCTATGGGTAAGCTATTCATTCTAATTGTCTATTCCTCTTTTGTCAAGCCAATATTGACTTGGGTGTTAGAGTCTCTTTGTTGGTACCCATCCTAGGTGCTCAGTCTACCGTGTGGAGAAGAGGAACCCCTAAAAAACCCACAATTTGTATACTAGGGGATCCACTTAGCGTAACTCTACGTTACATTGGTGTCATTGTTAGGGAGCCTTTTTGCTGGCGACACACCTTAACACCACCATACCCCGCACTACACCTATCACCTCTACCGTTTCAGCCACCTCTGATCATCATTGTTTCCATACCAACCTTGAACTCTTACCAAAAATAGCCCAAATCAAAACTATAGGTATAAATTTGCATGAGATGGGGGTTGAATTGTGCTTTGTTTCTTTTACCTATCTGAAATGTTTAACACAATACTATCAAGCATTAAGCTTAAAGTGCAGCAGAAATGAGATTAGTAGTTTCAGAAAGTAGATCTTTGAAGCATAGAATAAATAATAGAATAGCTACAATGTTATATCAACAGATATTGAACTTTAAAGTGTAGTAGAGAGAAAATAAAGGAGATTAACGGGAAGAAGATTTGACATAAAGATTTTTATACTAGTTCGGCCAAAAAACTTATCTATATCCAGTACTCAACACACATTGAGATTCTACTAAACATCATTCTCAAACTGAGAAAGAAAAATTAGATAGTCTTTATATTAGCCTTCTCAAGCTCTCACTTATTACTAGGAGACAACCCCCATTGTCTTAAATTAAGTAGTCATTCACTAACCTCTTCAAGCTAACACTTGTGACCAGTATACAACCCATGTTGTCACATACTCGAGTGGTTATTCATCAGCTTCTCCAACTTGAACCGATTAGTTATTCACCAACCTTTCCAAGCTGAACCAAACAGTTATTCACCAGCCTCTCCAAGCTTAACCAAGTAGTTATTCACTAGCCTCATCAAGTTGAAACTGTGACAAGTAAACCAACTGTTATTCTCCTATTGAAAGTAGTCTTTAACTAGCCTCTCCAAGCTAAACTATGACCAGTAAGAACACCTCACTATCGCATTGCAAGTATTTTTATATTAGCCTCTCCAAGCTATCTCACATTGATCCCTACTGGATCAATGATATAAAAGTTTTGTGTTTGGGTTTCCACTCAAACTAACATACACTCAAGTTTCTTTAAAATGTATATGAATAACTTGAGAAAACTTGAATGACTTCTTTTTATTATTTATTCCTAGGAAGAACATATATCTATTCAAGAATGTAGATAGAAGATTTTTTACAAGTAAGGAATTTGATTACATGATGGTATGAACCTTACTGGATGCGAGGAGAGATTTTCACAAAGTTTCCTTTCTTATGCAGCACCAAAATCTCATCTTGAAATACTCAGCATCTCTATTTATAGATAATCTTCCTTGTGACCATTTCCCTTGATCATATCTCCAAGTGACATGTGTTGATAATCTATTTATGTCTTGGAAAAGCAGTCTAGAAGAGTAGGTTGACAATTTGTCAGATTTGTTGCAGAACCTGTTATGGTATTGAGGTTTTTGATGTCCCTTCAGAAACTACTCTTACTTTCCAAATGTGGTTTTTGAACTCTTTCTTCTAGAAGCTGGGGTAGTTGATCCAGTTGATAGAAAGGATAAGACGCCAATTCTGGCACTGGGTTTGACTTTAAATTTGAATTTAAATTTCCTTTCTTTTCTAGTATCGTTCAGCGCTCTACATAGAAGTGAGCTTTCTGACATGCGGTATCAGTTCCTTGATGATTCTTTGATCTTTTGGTCTTCAATCCAAGCTTTATAATGATGAAAGAATTGCGATCATGCTGATTGAAAATAGTGTAACACTAGGTTCTTGTAGTTTGCTTGATATCTTCATTGTAAACATACTTTTTGATATCTAGTGCTACTTTTTGAAGACCTGTGCCTTGGTTTCTTGTTCTTGATATGATTGTCTTTCATCCGTAAAGCATGTATATGTACTTTGCATGATATAACGTTCACTTCTATTAGGTTCTTCAAATGAGATAAATCATGTGAATACATGGAAAGTGAAATTATTCTTGCTTCAAGTGCGTGTTATGCAATCCGATTATACTTGTATGGTATGTCAAGAAACTCAAGGTAGACATTAGTCGTTCTTCAAAGTTCTTTTCTTAAGGCTTGATATGAATAAGAAAAAGCATTTTATAGCCTTAAATGACTTTGAATCATAGCTGTTGTCATTTTTCCTAAAACTTTGGATAGGCTCAAAATGCATTCTGAAGGGTATCAAAGCGGTATGTTAATGGAAATATCGTTTGAGCCTTGTTAATTAAAGTAGTTTGATTTTTAGTCATAAAAGGAACTTTTTGAAGATCCATGTGCTTGAATATAAAACAAGTAATACCTGTGATATTTTATCTTAATTAATTCAGTATTTAGCACATCTTTATCCAAACAAATTTTTGAAATGAATGCTTAAAAATGTATGATAAACATAATAGAGTATGCATGATGCAAAGAGAAAAATATACTGGTACTTATGTAGTTTCTGATGCTCAGAGAAATCTTAATACAATTTTATCAGGATATTCCTATGCGAGGTTTTTGGAAGTCAGCAGGGATCAATCCTAGTATTAGCAAAGCATAGATGAGCTTTTTGTTATGAGCTATGAAACTTTTCTCATAAGTATTAGAATATGAATAGAAATTTGTAAAAAAAAAACTTAAAAATATGCTTTTCAATTCAAATATATTGCCCATTGATACATATATGAATCAAAACATAACACATTTTATGACATATATGTAGGTATGAATATGCACAAGAAGGGGGGGTTGAATCGTGCTTTACTTTTTTTTGCATATCTAAAACTTTTAAAAAAGATACTATCAAGTACAAAATATGTAGTGCAACAAAATACAATTAGTAGTTTCAGAAAGTAGATTTTTGAAGTAAATGATAAATATCATAAAAGCATAAAATGTTATATCTGCATAAGTTTAACTGTATAACATAACAAAATGATTATAGATTTTAAACTAGCAGATATTGAATTGTAAAGAACAACAGAGAAAAGATAAAAGAGATTAGGGAGAAGAAGATGAGATATAAAGATTTTATATTAGTTTGGCCAAAACTATCTACATTCAGTACTCAACAAATGTTGAAGTTCTACTAAAATAACTTTCTCAACTTGAGAAAGAACAACTAGATAGTTTTTACATTAGCTTTCCCAAATTGAGACCAGCAGACAACTCCTACAGTCACAAATTGAGTAGTGAATCACCAGCCTCTCCAAGCTAAATCGAGTAGTTATTCACCAGCCTCTCCAAATTGAACCGAGTAGTCTTGTACTAATCTCTCCAAGCTAACACCTGTGACTAGTAGATAACCCCTACTATCACAATCCTGAGTAGTTATTCACCAACCTCTCTAAGCTGAACTGAGTAGTTATTTACTAGTCTGTCCAAGTTGAACCAAGCAGTTATTCACTAGCCTGTCTAAGTTGAACCCGTGACAAGTAAACCACTGTTACTATCCAGTTGAAAGTAGTCTTTCACTAGCCTTTCTAAGCTAATCTGTGATCAGTAAGAAAACCTCACTGTCACATTGCCACTCAAACTAACCTATACTCAAGTTTCCTTAACATATACATGAATGACCTGGAAAAACTTGAATGACTTCTTTCTATTATTTCTTCTTAGGAAAAACATATATCTATTAAGAATGTAGAAAGAAGATTTTTATAAATAAGGAATCTGATTATATAATGACATGAACCTTACTGGATGCGAGGAGAGAATTTTACAGAGTTTTTCTTTTTTGCACAGAGTCTCTCTTTTTTTTTTTTTATTTAAATAAGGTCTTCCTTGTGACCGTTTATAATGCCCCGATTTTCTGTCTGAGTGGAAAATGACTGAAATGCCCCTGAGGTAATTTTCGGCCCGGAATTCGAGGATGGCCGACCCGGCGGTCCTCGAAGGGCCAACACAATGTTTGAAGGGGATTGAATGACCCTTGAGTGGTGCCGGAGGCAAAAATCTCATTTTCCGCAGTTTCTGGTCAAAATGACCAAAATACCCCTATAGCGTTTTACACGGGTAAAGGTGCCGTTTGAGCCCAAAACTTTCCCCAGAGGTTTAAAATCATGTTTTTACATGTTTCAAAACATCTGTTTGAGTCCTGGTGGTCCCGGGAAGTTTTAGTGCAAAATTACAATTTTGCCCCTAGAATAGTGTTTTTGAGCTTAATGATGTAATTAAGCAAACCTAAACAATATTAAGCTCTAAACGAAGATTAATTAATTTCCATAATTAATCTAGAGTCAAAATAAATTATTAAAATTAATTAGAACCTAAGATTGCTTAGATTAGATTTAAATCTCTTTTCTAAAACTCAAGGTTTCACTCTTGGAATCTTGAATAGTATTTTCTCTCTCCAATTCCTTAAATCAAGGAATTGTGTCTAGAATTGTTTATCCACTAAAATGAATTTATAACTCACTAATGATGCAAGAACACTCCTTAATTATGTCTTGCCAACCTTGATTACCCATTTTCTCACCTAAACACTTTCTTACAAACTCCTAATCTTAATCCTAATCAAAGAAACACCTAAACACAACTCTAAACCACAATTAAAATGCAAGAAATCCTCCCCCCATGGCTGATGCACATTCGGCCTCTCTCACTCAATTACCACACATGTTGATTTGTTTTCTCACTCAAAGAACCATGCTTGAGCCATACCTTGAACCATACCTCACCATACTTTGAACCATACCTCACCATGCCTCAAGACCATATTATCTCACCTCATGGAACTCATGGGCTCCCTCCATTCTGCATGGCTGAAGCCTTCCTCTCCATGTGCACCCTTCATTTGTTTCATTTTTCTATAAATAGCTTGCTTGGGTGAACTTGTATCATTTTGGGTTCATTTGCAAAGTGTAAGTTTTCAAAGAAACACTTCAAAGCTTTCTTTTCTCTCAAGTTCAAGTCTTCAAAGTTCTTCAAGTTCTTCATCTTTTTCATCTTCTTCTTCCATCTTCAAGATCATCACATCAAGTAGGGATTTCTTTTCATGAATGTTCTTCTTTAGAGCTTGATGTTTATGGTTTCTTTTGTTTTCTTTTTAGAACTTCTTCTCTATTCCTTTTTCTTTCTTGTTTCGGCCATGAGCCCTTGAGAATAGAGAAATGAGAGCTTGATGATGAGAGTTTCATGATGGTGTTCATCACTTGAAACAAACTCTAGAGCTTGATCTTTGTTCTCTAGCAAAAATGTTTCTAGTTCTTCCTTTCTTGAACTCTTGAGAACTCTATCTTTGGTGATGTTTCAAAATGGTTCTAAGGACTCAATGATGAGGTCTCATGATGTTGGTGTTAATATATCATCAAGATCATGGACCCTAGAGTTTTAAAATGTTCCTCTTCCTTCTTGAAGTTTCGGCCACTTCCTTTTCTTTTACATGCTAAATGTTTTGATTTTCTAAAAATGTTATATTGAGTTCTAAGGACTCTAGACTTTACTTGATCTTGGTTTGATGAGTTTGGGTTGAGGTTTAAGTTCCTTTAAAGTCTTGTTAAGAGCTCTAGAAAGATAAAATGAACCTGTATAATTTATTTTATGCTTGTATTTATATTTACATTCTTGCTATGCACCTTTACTTTCAAGCTATCACCTAAGAACATAAAGATTAAAATGGAACTTGCATCATCACCTAATTTAATTCTCAAAGCCTTTCTATTTCGACCTTAAAGTCGATTGTTGTTGGGCCAAGAGCACTAAAATAAAGAATTGAACTGGCATTATCACCTAATTAATTTCTTGAATGCCTTTCTATTTCGGTCCTAAAGTCGATTGTTGTTAGGCTAAGAGCACTAAAATAAAGAATTGAACCTTGCATATTTACTTTCAAGCTTGCACGTTTAAGTTTATGCCTTGCATATTTAATTTAAGTCATCACTTTATTTTGTAAGCAAGATTAAAAATGAAAAGCATGAGCACGTTTATTTTATGTCAAAACTTAAGAACCTAGAGCTCAAAGACTTGCCCATTTCATTTCAAGTTAAAGTTTAATGTGAATGCATTCTTTAAATGCATGTTTTCGGCCAAGTAGTGATGATGGACTTGCAATGAGTTTTCATCTAGCTACAAGGACTAATAGTCTATGTTCTAAGTTTTTCTTAAAAGCTTTACAAATCTTTACAAGGTTATGTTATCATGAGATATGACTTTATTCCCTTTTAGAAGATGAAATATATTTTGGTCACTGACCTAAGGCTTCTCTTAGCCTCTTGATGAATTAAAATGACTTGCAAAGAGTTTTAGAAATTCTAAATTGATTCCAAGAGAAACTAGTTAACTTATGTACCTAGAAATGTCAATTTAGTTCTCTTATTGAAGTTAGATGTTTTCGGTACTGTCATGATGAGCTTATGGCTGTATGATGATGTTTTGATGTGGTAGAATGTGTGAAAATATCACTTGATGATGTAGAAACGATTCTATGCATGATAGGTAAGAAACTAGCTAACTAGAAATACCTTAAAGCTAGAATTTAACATAGTTTAGACCCATTTATTTTTGGAACTTATCCAAACTGTTTTAATGGGAACATAATCAGATTAGGATTGTTTAGACATGAAAAACTTGGTAACATTTGGATTAGAATTGAATTTTAGCACCTATAAGAAAACTAGTAACTAGAAAACCGTAAAAATGCAAATGTAGAAGTCTTAGAACATTTAGTTTTCTGGATTCTGTCCAGCAATGTTACAACATGATAAATGTGATTTATAATTATTTCTTAAGCATAGGAATGTCTCATAATTGATTTAGATTTAATTTATAGCGTCTTAGGCGAAGACGGAATCGAGAAAGGGTCTAAAACGTAAGTTCTAGAACCCTGTAACCACAAGTTAGAAATTCTGCCCTATGCTTTTCAGATTTGAGAATGAATATGAGAATTAGGAATGATGATTAATTATGAGCCCTTAGGTGTATAAAATATGAACGACAAATGTTAGAGGACTATATCTCAAGATTAAGACCCGTAAGGGTTAAAGCATAAGCTACCGTAAGGGTAAGCGTTTGAATGTTCTATGATGATGCATGTGTTATGTGAAGAATGATAATGTTATTCATATGAGGAATTCATGAGGATATATGTTTATGTGGCATAAAGCAAATTTGGAAGGAATTCGGCGTAATGCCATTGTGCCGCCGAATTTCCGACAAATTTGGGGACTTAAAGAGATTTTGAAAATTAAGGTACTAAGATGGGTTCTAGGATGACACCGGTTCAGCCGAGCACCTCCATAGAACTCATGTGACATCGGTACCAATTTATACTCTTAGGTGACACCGGTTCGGCCGAGCACCCCTAAGAGAATTGCCCCCTAACCTGTACTCAGATAGTCGGGATTTATGATTTATGATACGCTTATCGTTAAGTGGTAAGTAAGAACTAGTGATGACTAGTTAAGGTATGAGCTCATAACCTAGAGATGTGACACGTTCTGGGTGATACCGGTTCGGCTGAGCACCCCCAGAGCGCTTGTCTTTTAGGGTGGCCCATGAGGAAGTTATGATGATTATGTCACAAAGAGAATTTATTTGCCACTTTATGCCACTACTATTATGATGTTCTATGTATATGATGATTATTCTTGTATTTAAGTAGAGCCATGCATACATTCTTTAACATGCTTGCATCCATGTCATTAAGAATCATGCTAAAATGAATGGACCTTGGCTAAAGTATATTTTAAAATTTAAAATGAACTCAATGCATGCTCACTTGCTTCTACGAAAATAAACCCAAGGTTCCCGAGGATGTAGATGATGACACCTAGGTAGTAGGAGGCCCTACTGAGATTCTTTAGTAAGATTCTCACTCCCTCTATCTCTTCTTTCCGTCTCGTCTTCAGATGGCGACGTTCGTGGTATTCGTGGACACCCCGACATGGGAGGTGCATTATGACCCGGCTCACGGGTCATACCATTTTGAGGGACAGTGCACGGTGCGAGTCTTCATGTTCGTAGGACGTCCTTTCGTTCATCCCGTGCATACCCGTCGCTTCTCCCCGACTGCACCATACGGCGACGACGAGCGGGTGTTTGAGCGCGCGCATACGCATAACGAGAGAGTGCTCCGCATGCACATCGCCGCCTCAGCCATGCAAGACTATCCCGATTATGTGCCCCGGACCTACTTCTCAGAGACCTACCCGTCCGAGGACCCACCTACCCATCCGTATAGCGAGAGCTCTGCCCCCTCTCCACCATTGATGAGGGAGGGCAGTGAGGATACCGTGACTCAGCCATGGCTTGCACGACGACCGGAGATGCGGCCACACCGCGGGGGTTACTCTCGATCCCCGTTCCGCCTCTTCACGCCCGAGGAGCTCGCCCAGTTTCCTCGATATTTGCCTCGTTCACGAGATGGACGCTAGTAGGAGGCTGTGGATGGCCCGGGTTAGTGCACACACCGCATAGACGAGGGTAAACCTTCTTTTGTTTAGAGGTTACCCCATTAGATGCACTCGGGTAGGGGAGTAGTTTATGTTTATGTTTATGTTGTATTCTCTTTCATGTATTCCGTTGTACTAAATTAAGTCCCACACTTATAAGTGGGCAAGTTATATATATATATATATATATGTGAGATGATATTCAGTGTTTCTCATTATGTGCCTTATATGCCTTATGCTATGACGTTATGAGATGTATATTTTGCCCTTTACGTGTTATATCGCATCACGTGGCTCTCACTTTGTATTTCAAACAAAATTTTACCCGTATTTTTCGCTAAGTATTTCAAAGTAAAAATGAGAACTATGAAGTAACAGACTAATGATTAACCTAAGTATGTTCTAGAGTATTGGGTTAAAAATTAGGATGTTACACCGTTGCCCTTGATCAGATCTCCAAGTGACATGTGTTGATTATCTATTTGTGTCTTAGAAAAGCAGTCTAGAAGAATAGGCTGACACTTTGTCAGATTTGTTGCAGAAGCCATTATGGCATTGAGATTTTTGATATCCCTTTAAAAACTACTCTTACTTTCTGAACATAGTTTCTAAACTCTTTCTTTTAGAAGCTAGGGAAAGTTGATTTAGTTGGCAAGTGAGATGACATGCCAATTCTGCCACTGGGTTTGACTCTAAATTTGAATTTGAAAATTCACATTTCCTTCCTTTTCTAGTAACATTCAGCATTCCACAGTGAAGTAAGTTTTCTGACGTGTAGTAACAAATCCTTGATAATTCTTTGTTCTTCAGGTCTTCAAACCAAGCTTTATGATGATGAAAGAATTGCGATAAAGATGATTGAAGATATTTTAACACCTAGTTCTCAGAGTTTACTTGATATCTTCATTGTAAGCATACTTTATGATGTTCAGTGCTACTTTCTGGAGTCTTTGATCTTGGTTTCTTGTAGTGTTGATTTTTTCTTCTAATCATTAGCTATTTTAAGCTTGAATAAAGGTATAATTTTACTCCTTTTCAATTCATATCTCTTAACATGAGACAAAATATGTTTGCACCTGCAAAGTAAAATATATCCTTGTTTGATTAAGCCTTGATATGCTAAACGATAGAACCTGTTTAATTCTTCAAGAAACTCAAGATAACCATTAGTTGTTCTTCAAAGCATTTTCTTTAAATTGGCTTTGTTGTCATTCAAAATTTATCAACGCTTCTTGGAAGGGTTCTGGAGCTAACATTATATGCATAGCAACTTCAAGAGATTTTGGAAGCTCATAATCTGATCTTAGTTGTATCAAAGTATGTAGGAATAGATTTTTGAAGACAGTCAGAAACTATACACAACTAGATTTTGATCAAGTTATACATAGCTTTTTGAAAACATCTCATATGTGTGTTAAAGAGAATGTGTTTTAAAAGCAATATTTTCAAGCACATCATGCATATTGAGGCATAGTAGATAGGTACGAGCATCAGAGCAACAATAGAGAGATCTTGTATTTCTAAAGATACTTGCCAGAGCTAATCATAAAAACACATGTGAGCTAAATATCCTAGCATGTCGATGATTAAGCAAGATAGAGCACATGCATAAGAGATAAAAAGAAAAACATCTATCGGCATGACATATGATTAGCTGAGCATAAGTAACCATCTATATGTATTAAAGTCGAAAAACATATATATGAATTAGAGCTTTAAAAGAAACAGAGCTTAAAATAGATATGCATCAGAATCAAACATATAAGCATGATATTTGAACAGATATAATGAATTGTATATAACTAAGTAAGCTATCTGTCAAATTAAAGTATAAAAAAAATTCAAAACAATAAAATAAAATATATGCTAAAAAATACAAAAAAAATTCTCTAAGCTCCCCCTCAGTATAGGCTCCTCCTAAATTTCATAGCACTTGATTTTCTTAAAGTCTTTTCTTCTCCCCCTTTTGACATCAACAAAAAGGAAGTGTGCCTGGAATCATAAACACCATATGCAATCCCAACTCTATAAAATCTAAAGCTGTAGTTATTTAACTTGTTTGAGCTGGGCGCCATGCTCTATAATTGTTGCCTCAAGCTTATCCTGTATGGAAGTAACCTTTCTCAGATGTCGTATGATGATTTGATGGAACTGAGAGCTTATTGGAGGCTCGGTTGATGACGGAGGCAGTGAGTTGATAGATGTAGGAGCAGAAGTAGGCTTAGGGATAGTAGCAACAATTTAAAGCATCTGAGCTGATGAAGAAGCAACAACTTCTTAAGCTGGAGCAGTAGGAGTAGGAATAAATTGAATTGCCGTAGAAGCAGCAGCTTCTTCAGCTGGAGAACCTTCTAATGTTCTGTCCCTTTCTTCCTCTACTAGAGTAATGTGAATGGAATGAGGAGGTAGAGGCACTATCAGAATAAGAGTAGATTTTGGTTCATGTGTTTTTTCATTATGCTCCTCGATAATGGGCTCAAGATTGGAGAAGAGCTCATTGACGAAAATGTTTAGTCCATCTAGACCTTTTTCCTCAGATTGTGGCTTTGAGTCCAGTGACTTTGACATGATATCTAGCAATGTCCTTAAACCTCTCAGAGGAAAGGAACTGTGCCTTACCTTTCTTCTCTTTTTCAGTCAGATCGAGAACTTCCTTAGCTTTATCATTCCATCCAACTAGGGAACTCTCCCATCTCCTTTCTTTAAGAAAGAATATAATTCCCTTTCTTATTCTGTTAAGGTTATGAAGGTACCAAGGGCTATGTCCCATACCTAAGGTGGTCAAGTGGCAGATTTCCAGTTCCACTTTAACACAAAGTAACATTCCGACGCTTGACTTATGGCCATAAAATCCTCATTGTCATCATAAGTCGTTTCATCAAAAGCAGTAGGGGCTGAGAAAGAGGTAAACTCAAATGTTGAGACATGGGCCTTGAAGGCTGGTCTTCAATAACAACAAAAGGTTCGAGATCAACATGTCTTCTTCTGCTACTTGAGCCCTAAATCCCCTTAGTCGCTTCCAGTTTTCTTGCTTCCTCTAATCTCCTTTTCTCCTATAAAATATGTTGCACCTTGAAGATTAGATCTGTCTCTTCTTCATCTTCTGAGGATTCAGATTCTCTGGATGTAGCTGTGGTCTGCTTTACTTCACACATATCTTTTAAAATAAGTAAAGCTCTTGGTACCCTTTTAGCAAATTCTGATACTTCTGCTGTAGATTTTTCTTTCGTATGGAAAGTTTGTCAGGTCTGCTTTGAGGAAGCTCACTTTCTGAGGTCTTCATCCCACTTTCAGAAGGCTTCTGAGTTTTTGTGAGCTTTTACTTTTTGATTAATCTTTTCTTTCCTTTTTGAAATGTCTTGGCCAGAACCTTTTCAAAAACTCTTATAGGCATAGACTGGGTTTTCTTCCTAGTTCTGAAGGAATTGCTGGTGTAGTTTGTACTCGGAAAGTATTCAAACCACTCTTCAGTAAGAGGGTATCAGATATGCTAAAAGATCTTTGTCAGTAGCATTCCATAGGGCACTCTAGCTGTTCTTCTCTTCTCCTTAGTAATGGCACTGAGCATGTAGTCTATTATCATTTTTGGCAAATTTATCTTTCTTTTGGTCACTAGGTAGAAGAGTAACTATAATCCATTCCTAATAGAATATATGTACTTCCTCTCCTAGGAAGAACAGTAAACTGAACCACAGTAAACACTTATCTTACTTTAGAGCTGAGCAAGGCAATAGTAATGTTACCAAGTTTGTGCTTAGAGGAATCAGTTAGGCATTTTGACACTTTTTCCTTACTTACCCCAAGAGATTTGAACCATTCTTCCTTCACTAAATAGTTAACTCCGGCAGTAGGAGCCCTAACCACAATCGATAAGTTGGATAACTTTATCTCTATGAAGGTATCCCTAATGGTGATTTGGTTCTTCGCCTCAAGAAAAGAATAGAAAGCAATGACCATTCCTGGAAATGCCCTGTCAAAAATGTCTAGAAAGTCTTCCCAACCTTGAAAGGTAAATACTTCCCTATATATCTAGACTTCATTTAATAAAGAGTTGTTCAACCTTTTTCTAGATGCTATTGTTCTTCAAGAGAATTCCTCCTTATAAACCTCTTGTAGATGAGGTTCATTGTACATAATAAAAGGTCTCCACTTTGAGTTGATTTCTTTTCCTTCAATCATTAATAAGGATGTATGTAAGGGAGAAGTAGAAAGAAGATTGAGTCTTGAAGATGATAAAGGTAAGGAATAGAAGGAGTTTTTGTGAGATGGAAAGTAGTTTATGTTGTAGAGATAAGGGTTTGAGAGAAGAAGGTTGCAGTTACAGAGAGGAGAGATGTGTGAAAGAGAGATAACGGTAGAGGTAGCGTGTTTAAGTTTGAAGTAAAAAGATGATGTGTGAGGAGTAGGGGTTTTTAAGTGACGTGACGTGACTGACTGAAGGTGAAGTGATGTGGGAGAGAGAAACACAAAAGAGTAGGAATAATCCTGTCTTTTCATCCTTTTTTTAGAAAGAGAGATTTTTTACGCTTGAGATCACTTTCTAAAGGAGTCACTTTTTGAACTTCACTCTTAACTTTCTAATCCATCAGAAACTCACTACACACTCATCATAACCTCATCTTTATATACTAAATTCTATGACACCATATATTTTTCATTTTCTGATCCTAATCTTTTCTTTCTGATCAACCCGTCTTCTTTCTGAGCTTGCAAACTACACTTTTGATCTACTAACCCGCACTTCTGATTTTTCAATATGACTTTCTAATCTACTAACTAATTAGCTGATCTTGTAAAGTGAATTTCTATTGCTCTTGCAAACTGATGGCTTTGCTAGGACATTAATTAGGAGTTATGAAGGGAGAATGCCCAAAGATGTTTTATGCATGAATGCTTATGTAAATGTAAAACTCTTTTAAAGAAAAAATTTTTCAAAAGAGAAACACAAAAAAGATCTTTAGCAAAAGATATTATGAATATATCTGACACTTGGTCTTCATTATTTAGATCTATTAACTTAACATCTCCTTTTCGAACATGATCTTGAAAAAAAGGAGTTTTACAAAAGGAGCTTGAATTTAGAGTGTTGAAAGGATTTTTAATAAGATAAATAGCACTAGCATTGTCTCAGTAGATAGGAATTATGAAATACCTCAAGAGATAGTCTTCCAGCTGGTTCCTTATCCATAGCATTTGGGTGCAACAATTTGTAGTAGCTATACATTCAACCTCAATAGTAGAAAGAGCAATTGTATTCTACTTTTTGTATGACCACATGATTAGGCTTTTCAGAGAAGTAGCATTAACCACTGGTGATTTTTCTTTCAGATCTATCTTTAGCGGAGTCAGCATCACAATAACCTTTCTTGAACTCATTCTTCAGTAAGAAGGTGTTTAGTCCATCATACCAAGCTCGAGGAGCTTGTTTCAAACCATAATGAGCCTTCGTTAGCTTGAAGACATGGCTGGAAAGGTCTTCAATCTTAAAACCAGGAAGTTACTTTACATATACTTCCTCAGAAAGGAATCCATTTAGAAATGCAGACTTCACATCCATTTGGTAGAGAGTGAATCCCTTGATAGTAGTAAAAGCAAGTAGCATTCTGATGGCTTTAAGCCTAGCTACTGGTGCAAAGGATTCATCATAATAAATTCCCTTTTGTTGATTATAACCTTGTGCAACTAATCTTGCTTTGATCCTGATGATAGTGCCCGCTATATCGAGCATGTTCTTGAATATCCTTTGTCTTGATGATGATTTTTTAACGAGTCATCCAAACTTTGCCTTTCTCAGACTTGATCAGCTCTTTTTGCATAGCATCCACCTAACTTTGATCACTCAAAGCTTCTCCAATGCATTTAGGTGCAAAGGTGGAGATGAAAGCACATCTTGACATATTTCTAAGGGATGTCCTGGATCTCATACACCTAGAAATAACTCCATGAACTTTGTTTTGAGAAACTGTCTTTAAATCAGAGACTTTCTTGTAGTTTCTGTGCATTGAGATTCCTCAGCTCCTCTTTCATCTTCAGATTACTCATCTTCATGTCCCGAAAAGTTACTTCCTAACTGGTTGAGAGTTCTGAGCATGCCCTTTGAAGGGTTGATGTTCTGGAGCTCATTTTCTAATGCTTAGGCTTTTATCTGCTTGCTTTCTGAGACTTATCTTTTCAAGACTTTCTACAAGATCATTGAGACTATCAACAAGATCCTCGTTAAGCCCATTCATCATCGTAATTAAGATATTTTGAGTTCTTATCCTTCAGGTTCCTAATCAACTCTCAGATTCAGGACATGGTGCTTGGAAAGGTTATCGTTTGTTTGTTCCTTGATACTTCAGCCTATGAACCTTTTTAGTCATACCTACAATAAGAATAGTTTTGATTTTGGTACCCAGGTTTTCTCAAGTCCTTTTGGTTGGTTTTAGAGGGAGAGATTGTCCAACCTTCCTAATAGAATTCTTTCTCATGGATCATTTGTCAAGTAGGTTTCCCTTTTATGGTAGAGAATGCAAAAGACAACATATAGAGATCTTAGATGAGATTGCATAGCTTTTTCTCTCTTATTTCCTTTTTATATCCTAAATAGGTTTTCCGAAACTTTGGACTCTAACCTTTATCATAAAAACAAGGTTTATGAACTATATATCAAATGTATCAGATCAGATCTTAGAAGTCGTGAAGTCCTCTCAAATTCAGAAATAACTTTTTGACATCTTTCACATTTCTTTTGAAGTCTTTAGTTTTATAGAACTTAAGGAGAAAAATCCCTTTCTAACATACCTCACTTAAGCTTAAGGTTTTCAGCTTTAGGCTTGATCTTCTCATGTTTCAATGCTATCTTTTGAATTTTCTTGACAGGTTGAGATGTTTAGAGGAATAGGCTTGAGAAACTGCTAGGAACTCATCATATAATGCAAGTAATAAGAAATAAAAATTGATTTCAGATACTCTTACCTTACAATCTTCTATTGAACCATGCCCAAGCCATGTATCATATGTTTATAGCATTTTACACTTATCATGACTTTCTGATCCAATCTTTTCATTGTTAGAGCTATTCCAAGTAGCCAACAAGCCCTTCATATTTAGTTGGTAGCTTTTTCACTATTTACTTTGCCTTTTTTGTCTTTTCTAAGATTGACATTTTTTCCTTCCTTGGCTTTGCCTTTTTAGGCTTCTAAACAATTTTTCTTCACAAGCACAGAGATCTTGTCCCTATCTTCAATCTCAGATCTTTCATCAGATTCTTTCTCTTCATTGAATGTTTCAGCAACTTTCAATGCTTTAGCTATACACTAGTTTTGATAATGACTTCAAGGTCAAAGGCTTGCTCCTTTTTATAGATTCATCAACCATTTTAGGGAGCACATTTTGTGGATTTTAAAAAATCCAATGGAGAGCATCTAGGCCAAAAGTTTGAAAATCTTGGGTTTAAGATCTTCATCAATCATGTGTGGTTTGTCCTGTATTCCTTTAGCTGTGTCACAAGATTTTTTTTTTGGGTCATATCCAGCTCTGCTTAGTTCATATGCGAGTGGATGCTTGGCTTGGGAGATCAGTTGAACTATAGGCTTTGTTGTTCTTGTCCACTTGCTTCTTAGGACTTCTCTTAAAGTTGAGAATTCCTTATCAGGTCCTAGAAATTCATTAGATAAGCCGATCAGTTGATAGAATATTTTTCTACTATATGGATTGATGCCATTTTGTCCCTTAGATCTTTGTCTTCTACAATTGTTGGATTGCTCAATCTCTTAGATGCCTTTTTTTGATACCACTTGTAAGTATAAATATGCGTGAGAAGGGAGGTTGAATCGTGTCTTTCTTCTTTTTACCTCTCTGAAACATTTAACACAATATTATCAAGCATTAAGCTTGATGTAACATCCTAATTTTTAACCCAATACTCTAGAACATACTTAGGTTAAGCATTAGTCTGTTACTTCATAGTTCTCATTTTTACTTTGAAATACTTAGCGAAAAATACAGGTAAATTTTTTTTGAAATATAAAGTGAGAGCCGCGTGATGCGATATAACATATAACGGACAAAACATACATCTCATAATGTCATAGCATAAGGCACATAAAGGCACATCATGAGCAACACTGGATATCATCTCATATATATATATATATATATATATATATATATATATATATATATATATATATAACTTGCCCACTTATAAGTGTGGGACTTAATTTAGTACAACGCGAGTAATACAATTAAAAAGGAAATACAAGAGAAGGTGCAACGGAAACTATAAAAGCAACTTCCCTACCCAAGTGCAACTAACGGGATGACCTCTAATACAAAAGAAGGTTCATCTCCATCTAAGTGGTGTGTGCTCTACCCGGGTACTCCATCGGTCGATCCTCACCCCCTACTGGCGTCCATCTCGCGAACGAGGAAAATATCCGGGAAACTGGGCGAGCTCCTCGGGCGTAAAGAGGCGGAACAGGGATCGAGAATGACCCCCGCGGTGTGGCCGCATCTCCGGCCGTCGTGTAAGTCGTGGCTGAGTCACGGTATCCTCACTGCCCTCCCTTATCGGTGGGAGAGAGGGGGCGGAGCTCTCGCTATACGGATGGTAGGCGGGTCCTCGGATGGGTCGGTCTCCGAGAAGTAGGTCCGGGGCACGTAATCGGGATAGTCTCGCATGGCTGAGGCGGCGGTGTGCATTCGGATCACTTTCTCATCATGCGTGCACGCGCGCTCAAAAACCCGCTCGTCATCGCCATAGGGTGCAGTCGGGGAGAAGCGATGGGTGTGCACGGGATGAGCGAAGGGGCGTCCTACAAACATGAAAGCCCGCACCGTGCACTGTCCCTCAAAATGGTATGACCCGTGAGCCGAGTCATAGTGCACCTCCCATGTCGGGGTGTCCACGAATACCACGAACGTCGCCATCTGAAGACGTGACGGAAAGGAGAGATAGAGGGAGTGAGAATCTTACTAAAGAATCTCAGTAGGGTCTCCTACTACCTAGGTGTCATCATCTACGTCCTCAGGAACCTTGGGTTTAATTATACAAAATGAGTGAGCATGTATTAAGTCCATTTTTAAGTTCTAAAACATAGTTTAGGCAAGGTCCATTCATTTTAGGATGGTCTTAATGTCATGAATGCAACATAATAGAGAATGTATATATGGCGCTACCTGATGCACATACATAAATCATATCATCAAGCATCATCATACTTAGTGGCATAAAGTGGCAATAGAAACATTCATATGGGACAAACTTAGTGACATAATCATAATCATGAAACTTCTCTTCTTCATGGGTCGCCCTAAAAGACAAGCGCTCTGGGGGTGTTCGGCCGAACCGGTGTCACCCAGAACGTGTCACATCTCTAGGTTATGAGCTCATACCTTAACTAGTCGTCACTAGTTCTTCCTTACCACTTAACGATAAGCGTATCATAAATCATAAATCCCGACTATCTGAGTATGGGTTAGGGGGCAATTCTCTCAGGGGTGCTCGGCCAAACCAGTGTCACCTAAGAGTATAAACTTGGTACCGATGTCACATGAGTTCTATGGAGGTGCTCGGCCGAACCGGTGTCATCTTAGAACCCATCTTAGTACCTTAATTTTCAAAATCTCTTTAAGTCCCCAGATTTGTCGGGAATTTGGCGGCACAAAGGCATTACGCCGAATTCCTTCCAAATTTGCTTTATGCCACATAAACATATAGCCTCTTGAATCCTCATATGAATAACATAATCATTTTTCACATAACACATGCATCATCATAGAACATTCAAACGCTTACCCTTACGGTAGCTTATGCTTTGACCCTTACGGGTCTTAATCTTGAGATATAGTTTTCTAACATCCGTCGCTCATATGTTATGCACCTAAGGGCTCATAATTAATCATAATTCCTAATCCTCATGTTCATGCTCAAATCTGAAAAGCATAGGACAGAATTTCTAACTTGTGATTACGGGGTTCTAGAACTTACGTTTTAGACCCTTTCTTGGTTCCGTCTTCGCCTAAGGCGCTATAAATTAAACCTAAATCAATTATGAGACATTCCTATGCTTAAGGACTAATTATTAATCATGTTTATCATGTTGTAAGGGTGCTGGACAGAATCCAGAAAATTAAATATTCTAAGAGTTCTACATTTGCATTTTTATGATTTTCTAATTACTAGTTTCCCTATAGGTGCTAGAATTCAATTCTAATCCAAATGTTACCAAGTTTTTCGTGTCTAAATAATCCTAATCTGATTATGTTCCCATTAAAACAGTTTTGATAAGTTCCAAAAACAAATAGGTCAAAACTATGTTAAATTCTAGCTTTACGGTATTTCTAGTTAGCTAGTTTCTTACCTATTATGCATAGAATCATTTCCACATCATCATATGATATTTTCACACATTCTAGCACATCAAAACATCACCATACAGCATCACACTCATCATGACAGAACCGAAATCATGGGGCTTCAGTAAGAGAATTAAATTGACATTTCGAGGTACATAAGTTAACTAGTTTCTCTTGGAATCAATTTAGAATTTCTAAAACTCTTTGTAAGTCATTTTAACTCGTCAAGAGGCTAAGAGAAGCCTTAGGTTAGTGACCAAAATATATTTCATCTTCCAAAAGGGAATAAAGTCATACCTCATGATAACGTAACCTTGTAAAGCTTCTAAGAAAAACTTAGAACATAGACTATTAGTCCTTGTAGCTAGATGAAAACTCATTACAAGTCCATCATCACTACTTGGCCGAAAACATGCATTCAAAGAATGCATTCACATTAAGCTTTAACTTGAAATGAAATGGGCAAGTCCTTGAGCTCTAGGTTCTTAAGTTATGACATAAAATAAACGTGCTCATGCTTTTCAGTTTTAATCTTGCTTACAAGGTAAAGTGATGACTTAAAATAAATATGCAAGGCATAAACTTAAACGTGCAAGCTTGAAAGTAAATATGCAAGGTTCAATTCTTTATTTTAGTGCTCTTGGCCCAACAACAATTGACTTTAAGGCCGAAATAGATAGGCATTCGAGAAATTAATTAGGTGATAATGCAAGTTCAATTCTTTATTTTAGTGTTCTCGACCCAACAACAATCGACTTTAAGGCCGAAATAGAAAGGCTCTGAGAATTAAATTAAGTGATGATGCAAGTTCCATTTTAATCTTTATGTTCTTAGGTGATAGCTTGAAAGTAAAGATACATAGCAAGAATGTAAATATGAGTGCAAGCATAAATTAAAATATGCAAGTTCATTTTATTTTTCTAGAGCCCTTAACAAGACTTAAAAGGAACTCAATCCTCAACCCAAACTCATCCAACCAAGGTTAAGTAAAGCTTAGAGTTCTTAGAACTCAAGACAACATTTTTAGAAAATCAAAACATTGAATCATGTAGAAGAAAGGAAATGGCCAAAACATTCTAGGCATGAAAAGGAATATTTGAAAACTCTAGAGTTCATGATCTTGGTGATATATTAACACCAACACCATGAGTCCTCATCATTGAGTTCATAGAACCATTTTAAAACACCATCAAAGCTAAAGTTCTCAAGAGTTCAAGAAAGGAAAAACTAGAAACATTTTTGCTCAAGAACAATGATCAAGCTCTAGAGTTTGTGTCAAGTGATGAATATCATCATGAAACTCTCATCATCAAGCTCTCATTTCTTTGAACTTCAAGGCCCATGGCCGAAAATGAGAAAGAAAAAGGAGAAGAAAAGAAGTTCTAAAAAGAATCAAGAGAAACTATGAACATAAAGCTAGAACAAGAACTTTAAAGAAAGAAGTACTTGAAAGAAAATCCCTACTTGGTGTGATGAACTTGAAGATGGAAGAAGAAGATGAAGATGATGAAGAAGATGGAGAACTCCAAGAACTTGAAGAACACAAGAGGTTTGAGAGAAAAAGAAAAGCTTTGAGTGTTTCTAAACTTAGCAAATGATCTAAAAGTGGTGCAAGCTCCTCAAGGCATTCTATTTATAGAGAAATGAAACAAATGAAGGGTGCACATGGAGGAGGAGGCTTCAGCCATTGCAGATTGGAGGGCATCCCATGAGTTCCACGAGGTGAGATAATGTGGTCTTGAGGCATGGTGAGATATGATTCAAAGTATGGTGAGATATGGTTCAAGGTATGGCCTCAAACATGGTTCTTTGAGTGAGAAAACAAATCAACATGTGGTCAAATGGGGGTGAGAGTTTCGGCCATGTGCATCAGATTGGGAGAGGATTAGTTTGCATTTTAATTGTGGTTTAGAGTTATGTTTAGGTGTATCTTTGATTATACTTAAGATTAGGAATTTGTAAGAAAGTGTTTAGGTGAGGAAATGGGTAATTAAGGTTGGCAAGACCTAATTAGAGAGTGTTCCTGCATCATTAGTGAGTTATAAATTCATTTTAGTGTACAAACAATTCTAGACACAATTCCTTAATTTAAGGAATTGGAGAGAGAAAACACTATTCAAGATTCCAAGACTAGGAATCTTGAGTTCTAAAAAGGGATTTAAATTTAATCTAAGCAATTTTAGGTTCTAATTAACTTTAATAAATTATTTTGACTCTAGATTAATTAGAAAAATTAATTAATCTTCATTTAGAGCCTAATATTGCTTAGGTTTGCTTAATTGCATCATTAAGCTCAAAAACACTATTCTAGGGGCAAAATCGTAATTTTGCACTAAAATTGCCCGGGACTGCCGGGACCCAAACAGATGTTTTGAAACATGTAAAAACATGGTTTCAAACCTCTGGGGAAAGTTCCGGGCTCAAACGGCACTTCTGCCCGCGTGAAAACGCTATAAGGGTATTTTGGTCATTTCGACCTGAAATTGCGGAAAACGTTGAGTTGACCATTCGAGGATGACCGAGTCGGCTGAAGCATAGAATAAATAACAGAATAACTACAATGTTATATCAGTAGATATTAAACTTTAAAGTGTAACAGAGAAAAAGAATAAAGGAGATTAAGGAAAAGAAGATTTGACACAAAGATTTTTACACTGGTTTGGCCAAACCTGCCTACATCTAGTACGTAACACACGTTGAGGTTCCACTAAACATCTTTCTCAAACTGAGAAAAAGAAACTAGATAGTCTGAACATTAGCCTTTTCAAGCTCTCATTTATGACCAGTAGATAACCCCTACTATCATAAATTGAGTAGTTATTCACCAGCTTCTCCAAGCTGAACCGAGTAGTTATTCACAAGCCTCTCTAAGTTGACCCTTGAGTAGTCTTGTTCTAGCCTCTCCAAGCTAACATCTGTGACCAGTAAACAACCCCTACTGTCACATACCTGAGTAGTTGTTCACCACCTTCTCCAAGCTGAATTAAGTAGTTATTCACTAGCCTTTTCAAGCTGAACCCGTGACAAGTAAACTAATTGTTACTATGCCATTGAAAGTAGTATTTAATTAGTCTCTCCAAGCTAAACCGTGGCCAATAAGAACACCTCACTGTCGTATTGTGTAACATCCAAAATTTCGTCTAGGCTAATTAAGTCGATGAACTCGAGCAATTGATTTACCGACTAGACCATTGACCTTGGCCCCGTAGTGGGAAAAAGTCAACATTGATGGTTTATGATTAGCCTAATTAAATAGCTAATAAATATAATGAGTCAATGAAAGGTCAAGAGTTAAATAAATGGTAAGGAGTTAATTAGAAAGATTAATTACTCCTAATTAATGATTAAGATGAAAAATGGGTAGAACTAATAGATAGTGGACAAGTGTCATGAAGTATAATAAATTATATTATAATAATCAAGTGTATCTAGAGAAAAATGTAAGGAATTACAAGATTGCCATTACCTAGTAAAAGTATGAATATACCCTTACTATGAAATAAAATTACAAGTATACCCTTGACTTATAAGTAAATGACAAAGATACCCTTATTTTATAAATAGAATTACAAAAATGTCATTGCATAAATCCCTAAGCTTGTCTTTAAGCAAGAATGAATATAAGCCATTTGATTTATACTAAGAATGGTTAAAAGCTTCCTAAAATGGAAAATCTCTAGCTCAGAATATTAATTTGTCAGTATAAGTTTTTACAAGCAAGTTATTTAACATTATGAGTGAAATACTAACAAAGTAAATAATTTAAATGTTATGACAAGACATGAAAATACATCACATGCATGATGTAACGCCCCGATTTTCTGTCTGAGGAAAAATAACCAAAATGCCCCTGAGGTCATTTTCTACCTGGAATTCGAGAATAGCCGGCCCGACAGTCCTCGAAGGGTCAACTCAATGCTTGAAGGGGATTAGGTGATCCTTGAGTGGTTACGGAAATGAAAATCGTGTTTTCTGTAGTTTCGAGTCAAAATGACCAAAATACCCCTATAGTGTTTTTACGCGGGTAAAGGTGCCGTTCGAGCCTGAAACTTTCCTCAAAGGTTTAAAATGACGTTTTCATGTATTTAAAAGTATTTGTTTAAGTCCCGGTGATCCCAGGTAATTTTTGTGCAAAATTATGATTTTGCCCCTGGTATAATGTCATTTGAGCTTAATGATATAATTAAGCAAATCTAAGCAATATTAGACTTTAATCAAAGATTAATTAATTTTTCATAATTAATCTAGAGTCAAAATAAGTCATTAAAATTAATTAGAACCTAAGATTGCTTAGATTAAACTCAAAACCCCTTTTTGTTTTAAAAAAACTCAAGTTTTTAGGAGATAGAATCTTGAATAGTATTTTTACTATTCACTCTCCATACTCCAAGAAGCCTAGCTAGAGTAGGATTTTGACCCCACTAATGAGCTAGAATGCTCACTAATTATGCCTTAGAATAGCCTTGATTACTTATCCTTTCACTTACACACTTACTTACAAGCACCTAATCCTAAGCTTAATCAAAGCTACACCTAAACACACCTCTAAACCACAATTAAATGAAAGATCTTCCTTCCCCATTATAAGGTGGAAATGGCGCCACGTCACCCTCCATTGTCCATCACATGTTTGTTCACTCACACACTCAAATAAGCATGCTACACCATGCCTAAACCTATGCCTTACACCTTATCTTGAAATGACATAACAAAGAGATATTTTCTCCCTCATTTCCTCCCCTAAAATGGCACCACTTTTCCCTCCCATTTTCACCTCTCATGTTTCATTTCTATATAAATAGCATACTTGGATGAACTTGAACCACTTTTAGTTCATTTGCCAAGTTTGAATTTTCAAGAGTTATCTTAAGTTCTCTTATTTTCTTCAAAAGTTCTCTTCTTCTTCATCTCCACCAAAGAGCCACCCCTCACCACCTCAAACCACCACACAACCACCCTAGATCACCATTCAAACACATAAGCTTTCATCTTCACACATCATGCTCACACAAAAACTTTTCCTTCCTTTTTCTCCTCTTTGGCCGAAAATTCAAGGACCAATTGGAAGCAAGATTTCTTCTCTTTTCACTTCAAGAAATAAGCTTTCCTCTTCAACACTTGGTAGGGATTTTATTCTTTAAAGTTTTGTCGTTCAAAGTTTTGTCAAAAATGAGTTTTTACTGGTTTCTCTTGGCTTTTAGAACTTCTTTTTCTTCTCTTTGATTTTGGCCTTGGAGCCTTTCTTTGTAAAGAAAATGATGCTTGATGATGAGGGTTCAAGATGTAGATCATGAGAATCTTCACTTGTGATACCTCTAGAGCTTGGAACTTGGTTCTTGGACCAAGCATGTTTCGATTTTTCTTTTTCCTTTCATGCTCTAGATTCGATTTCCATTTCTTTTTCCTTGGTCCTAGTTTTGATTTTAAAGGCTTATGTTAGTTGGGAAATGACTCAAGGATGAGAGCATATGATATTGGTGTTGATGTATCATCAAGATTATGGCCTTTAGAGTTTCAAAGTTTTATCTTTTCTTCTTCATGGTTTCGGCCATGGTCTCCTTTTCTTTGATATTTTGTTTTGTCACCAAAGACATGGTGAGATGGTTTCTAAAACCCAAAGATTGGTTCTTTAACTTAATCCTTTTTTTATTCTTAAAAATAAAGTTAGTGTATGATTTGCCTTTCTTTTAATCCATTCCTTAAAGCTTGATGATGATGTTCATACCATATGGTTTCTTTGTAAACCTTGGTGCAAGGAACTCTAAAGCTTACTTTACCTTGCTATGATAAGTTTTGGGTTGGATGAGCTCTATTAAGAAATGAAATGAACTTGCACTCATGTTTATATTCAAGCTCTTGCATTGCATATTTACTTTTGGGCTCTACATTCATGTTTACCTTGCAAGCTATCACTTAAAGTTAAAGATAAGGAACGAAGAGCATCTCATATTTATGTTCTTGTCTAGCACGTTTACTTTTCAAGTCATCACTTAAGAACTTAAAGATTTAAAACGAGAGCTTGTATATCACCTAATTAATCTCGAAACTTTTCTATTTCGGCCTTAAAGTCGATTGTTGTTGGGCCTAGAGCACTAAAATAAAGAATTGAATTTGCATATTTATTTTCAAGTTTTGCATATTTATATTTCTAGCACCTCATATTTATATTTCAAGTTCTTGCATCTCATATTTACTTTGAAGTCCTCACTTTACTTTATAATAAAAAATAAAATGGGATGCATAGCACGTTTACATTTTATCATCACTTAAAGACTCTAGAAGCTCAAAGACTTGCCCTTTTATTTCAAGCTAAAGTTTGGTTATGGAAGCATTCCCTTGAATGCACAATTCGGCCAAGTGATGATGATGAGCTTGGTGGGAGTTCATCTAGTCACAAGTGCCCATAATCTATATCTTAGGATTTTTCTTAAGCATAGGAGAACTCAAAGAATATTTCAAGTATGATTTTACGTTTTAAAACTCCAATCTTGGGCTAACTTGAATGGTTGCTGCCCTTGTTTGATTTATGAGGATTTTAAGGAAATAAGTTAGTTTTCAAAGAGTTTTAGAAGTCCTAAAATGATTTCAAGAGAAAATAGTAACTTGTATGTATCAAGGACACAATTTTTGAATGATGCTTTAGCTTTAATGTTTCGATTCTGCCCTCATGTGCTTGCTGCTATATGATGATGTTTTGACATGTTAGAATGTATAAAAATTATGTATGTTAAGGTAGGAGCCTTTTTATGCATGTTAGGAAAGAAACTAGTTTTACCGATAAACCGTAAAGTTGAGTTTTAGCATAGTTTTGACCCCTTTATTTTTAGTCACTTCCAAAACTGTTTTAATGGGATAATATTCAGTTTAGGGTTGATTAATCATAAAAAACTTGGTAACATTTAATGTAGGATTGATTTTTAGTGCCTATAGAGAAACTAGTAACTAGAAAATCGTAAAAGTGCAATTCTAAAACACTTAGATCATTTAACTTTCTGTTTCTGTCCAGAAACCTTATAATGTAGAAAACATGGTTTATAATTAGTTCATAGGCATAGGAATGCCTCATAAATGGTTTAGATTTAATTTATAATGCCTTAGGTGAAGACGGAACCGAGAAAGGGTCTAAAACATAAGTTCCAGAACCCCGTAATCATAAAAATGTAATTCTGCCCTTAGAGTATGATGCTGCCCAGATTTACTAATGAACAAAAATGCTAGTAAAAATTATTAGTTGTGAACCCTTAGGTGCATAAGAGGTTGATAAAGAATGATAGAATAATTATATCTCATGTTTAGGATCCATAAGGGTCAAAGCATAAGACACCACAGGTCCCAAGACATAATGAGTTTTATCACTTCAAGTAGATGTATGTTTAATTATGAGAATGACTTAAGCATGGCATATGCATTAGCTGAGTTCGGTCCTTGATTCTAGCAAACTGGTTAGGAGCATGCTATCTTTTAAGAATGTTAAAGCAATGATGTGATGACGTATATGCTATGATGAGTTTGACTATATGACTTGATGTCTTATGGCGGTGTTGAATAGCTATGCATGCTCTATATGTTTCGTGGCATAAAGCAAGTTTGAAGGAAATCCGGTGTACGTCGTTACGCTGTCGAATTTCCCACCAAACTTGAGGATTTGAGAAAAGTTTGCAAAAACTCCTGGGTGACACCGGTTCGGCCAAGCACCCCTAGGAAAGGTTCTGGGTGACACTGGTTCGGCCAAGCACCCCCAGAACAGATGTGACATAACACTGAGACGCATCGGAAATAAATCCGTGAGGGGATTGACATTGAGCTTGCCAAAGCGGACAATTCATTGTGTACTAGATATCAGTAGAGAGTTTCAAAGAAGGAAATGATCCTAAGATAGGTGATCCACGAAAGTTATGTATACCCCTTCTATTAGCCCATATTAAATCTAGTGACGACTAGTTCGGATTGAGCTCATTCCTAGGCGATAGGTGAGATGTAGTTTGGTGACCATATTATCGCCGGGCCAGTGAGTCGGTTGAATTTTTGGTGGATATGTCAAGAGGGTGGTCTTTAAGAAAAAGAACTTAAGAGTTTGACTTATGAAAAAGATGTCACATGGAAAGTACTGTGCCTTTTATGCCACGTATATGATTTATGTTACTTTATGTTGGACCCAAGTACTATGACTTTCATGTTTATGTGCATATGGTATTGACATGCATTCATCAAATATCTGTTGTATTCATGTCATTAAGACACATACTAAAAGACACCCACTTCGGATAAATAGATTTGAAAAGCCTAAAACCAATCCTTATGTATATACACCTTTTTCATAATTAAAACCGAGGTGGCTGGGGAAGATGATGATGACACTTGTGTTAGAGTCGGGAATCCTCATTGAGAATCTTGAATGAGTTTCTCATCCCTCTCTTTTCTTCTGTGTCGTCTCTAGACGAGGATTACAACGAGGTTCGTGACTTCTTCTAAGGCTCGTGCTTAAGGGTCACGCTAGCAAATAGAGCAGAGGGTCGCTGCGGAAGCATAGATAGTTTAGCTTTTGGATTGATACTCATCCAACCTCATAGGTAGATAAGGATCACTTCATATATATATATATATATATATATATATATATATATATGCATGTTTTGATGTAAATAATGGTACAATGATGCTAGTAATTTATGTATTTATGAAGGTGTGATGATATTATGATTGTTATGTATGATACTATGTTTCATGATTATGAATAGTGTGATTACTTTTCTTGCACGATGTGGTTATGACAAACATTAGGTTAGCACGCGGCTCACATTTTGTTTTTCAAGTTTCAAAAAAGAAAAATTTATTCGTATTTTCTGCTAATTATTTTAATGAAAGGTTTTAAAGAATGAGACTAAAAAAGTAATAGACTAATGATTAACCTAAATATGTTCTAGAGTATTGGGTTAAAAATTAGGATGTTACATGTAACACCTTAATATTTAACTCAACACGCCTAGGATGTATTTAAGTTAAGTATTAGTTATTACTCTTTTGTTTCAGTTTTTGACTCAAAACCTCTTGAAAAATACTTTAGTGAAAATATGGGTAAATTTTTTTTTTGAACTTTAAATACCAAAACATGAGCCGCGCATGCTAGATATCTAACGTCATTTATCTTGCCTGCGTAAGAAAGATGTTAGAAACGAATAGCGGATAAATACATAATACAACCATGGCATAACATAACTCAAATAATAATAACATATCAATTACTGTATCATTATGGTGATGTCTTGTAAACTTAAGGACATCAATATATATCTATCAATAGAATACAAACTGATATATGAAATACGATCACTCTAAAGGCAAATATCCAAAGGAAAGTTATCTCCGTAGCTCTTTGTCCAGTCTCAAGGTAAATCACGAACTACACCATCATTCATGTCTGGAGACGACACGGAAAAGAAAAAGGAATGAGAAACTTATACAAGAATCTCAGTAGGGCTTCCCAACTTTAACACAAGTGTCATCGTCATCGTCCCCAGGAACCTCGGGTTTAATTATGAAAATAGTGAACATATATATAAGGTTCATTTATTAAGTTCTAAATATCATTAGCCGAGACCTGTATCTTTTAGCATGAATCTTAATGTCATGAATGTAACATATTAGTCGTGGATGTATGTCAATATCATATACATAATATCATAAAATCCATAAAACAATGCATATGATGTAAAGAACATCATGATCATCATTCTTACAGGTGACTTAAACTTCTTTATTCTCTTTTCCTTGGGGGCCGCCCTATAATTCTCTCTTTTCTCGAGAGTTCTAGGTTATGAGCTCATACCTCACTAGTCGTCACTAGTGTAATCTTATCCCTTTTGATAAGTTAAATTCCCGACTCTTAAGGTACGGGATAGGGGGCATTAGGATCACCTTTCATAACCTTTAATTCGGGGAGTCCAAAGGATCACTTCCTATTTGGATCACCTCTCATAACCTTTAATTCGAGGAGTCTAGAGGATCATTTCCATGTGTCTTATGTCACCTTTAATCTTGGCATGATATATGAGATGCAAACATAAATAACTTCATCATTTCAATATTTCATGCTCATAAACTTCCTGAACTTATGCATCTCAATGAATCAAACATAACCATAACATGCCGTAATTTAAATCATATAAACATGCATCATATTTCATTGCATATATCCATAAGCCATATAAATTTCAACAAATGAACATAGCCTTCACGAGATATCAATCACATTCATCTCATCAAATTTATCAATATTTACGCTTAAGCCCCAAAGGGGTCAAATCGCAATTTCTCAAAGATTTCGGGTCAAAATGTAATACCTCTTTTTAACACATTCTCACAAACTAGAGATCTTTAACATTAACCAATACTTTAAAAAGACATATAATTACTAGAACCATATAAAACTCATCATAAAAACCTTTTAGGGCTATAGACCAAATTTTAACATAGTTTAGGGGTGAAAGTGCAGAATCGCTTGTTTTTAATATTTAACAATAATTAAAATTTCTAAAACTTTATCTAAACTTTATAAATGGTATTTTGGACTTATGGACACATTCAACATCATTAGTAGCTCTAAATAAAATCATTTGGCTGAAATAACATAGTTGATAGTTTAAACATAACTTTTCGAATTTTGCAAAACGACCCAAACTAACACTTGTAATTACCCTTTTATGCATCTATGGTACTAAAAATAATTTTTACAACAAATATAAGTAATTATTAAGTGTGTGAATAATATGAACAGCCTTGAACAACCCTTGAACAAAATCAGAAAATTAGTCTCCTTAAAGCTTCAAAAGAACACAATTTTAATCCTTTCTAGTTACTAAACTTTCCTAAAATGCTAAAAACAATTTTTATGACAATTATTAGTGACCCTTAAGTGTGTGAATAGCTATAAACACTAGTGAACAGTGGTGAACAATGATGAACAGTGCTGAACAGAAATCAGAAAACTTATCATTCTAAAAGTTTCATAAAAACACAATTTTGATCCTTTTTAGTTACTAGTTTTTCCTAAGACACTAAAAACAATTTTACAATAACTATTAGTAATTTAAACTCATCTAAACACCCTAAATCAGTAACCATTCTAGTTCTAAAAGATTAGATCAGAATAATAAAACTTTAGCATTTAAAATCATGAGAAAAACCATATTCCTAAGCCTATACGATTTCTAGGACTTTCAAAATTTCTTTGTACAACTTTAAAGACAAGGTCATACCTAAAAATAAAATATATCAAGCTTTAAATCAGAATTATATAAGGGCCAAAAATAAATAGATGAGAAGTGTTCATGGTCGAAATTGCCATTTAAGATAGAAGAAGTAAATCTTGAATTTTAGGATTTAGGGGATGACTAGAATCATAAACTTGTCTTATAACCTTATTATTATCATTATAAGGCCATAACTTGGAAATATAAATATGAAATGTAAGGCTTGAAATATAAATATAAAGATGCAAATTCATTCTTAGATCTTTATGATTTAGGTGATAACTTGAAACGTAAATATGAATATGCAAGTTCATATTATTATCTTCAAGAATTAAAGTGATAACTTGGAATATAAATATGATTATGCAAAGCTTGAAATATAAATATGATGTACAAGAACTTGAAATATAAATATGGATGCAAGTTCTTTTTTTTTATGTCTTATTAAGCTCAAAACTCAAAACTTAGCAATTCTTTCATTAATCTTTTGACATCAAGAATTAAACCTTGAGCTTTAGAGGTCATTTAAATGATGGATTCACAACCACCACCATGATTCCTCATCATCAAGCCATGGTCATTATCAAACCATATAAACTGAAATTATAAAGGAAGAACAAAGAAAGAACATGAAATAAAATCCCTACCAAGTTGTTTTTTGTTATCAAAAGGTAATGCTTGATCTTTAGAGAAGTTAGAAGAAGAAAATATGTTCTTGATATGTCCTTGAAATTCGGCCAAGATTAGAGCAAATGGAGGGAGGATTTCTCTTGTGTTTTTGTGTTTGATAATGGAAAGGTTATGTGTTTAGGAGTTGATTTATGGTTGGAATGTGTATGCTTGAGGTTTAGAGCTTGGTTAGAGGTTGGGAATGGAGTCTCTTGAGTGTGAATGAGGAAGAAGAAGAAAGCTTGAAGTATTGAGAGAATTAGAGAACTTTGAGCAAACTTTGAGTAAGAAAACTATCAAGTAAGAAAATGTTAAGGCTAGGAATGTTTGTGTGTACATTTAGGTCTTGGAAAATCACATATTTATAGGGCATTTGGAGGGTGTATGTACGCTGCATATGGGCTGAAATGTGATCAGAATTCTTGCTAAAAAATAATGCAAAACAACTCAAAGATCACATGGTATGGTCATGGTGTTGTTTGAGTGCTTAATTCTTTGATAATAAAATAAAATGGAGGCATTATGGGGGTATGGAGGCTGATGCATATAGGCTGTAATACAATCATAATTTTTGCTCAAAAAGGTTGCAAGACAAGTCAAAGAGCACATGCTATAGTTATGACCTATTTTAGGGTGTTTTAGGCTTTACAAAAATTAAAATTTGATGGTGGAAAGATGCTGAAAACCGTGGCCATCATGGTGGTAATGTGGCAGAATTTTTTGACTAAATAACTAGCAAGACAACTCAACAAAGCACAAGGTAAAGCAATGATGTATTCTTGTGTATCATTGTTGAAGGAAAAATTAAAATATCAAGGTGATGGAGGAGGAAGAATCCGTGAGTTTGCAAGGCTATCTTGGGGGGACAAGTTTTATTTTTTTCATTCATGGTAGGACATGTCTTTAAGGTGCATGATGTAGTGCATTATTCCTTGAATGAAATTTTAAAATATAAGCATCACATGAGGCATGGAATGTCATGGCTGATTCAAGGAATTTGGGGGACAAAATTTCATTTATTATTCATGGTAGGACACAAGGATAGCTTATTTAATTAGGTGGTAGATTTAGAAATTGGTAATTTTGTTTAAAAGGTAAAACTAGGTGTGTAAGATAACTCACGACTAGGTAAAAAGATAATCTTTATTTTAATAATAGAGTTAATCTCAATTGAGTTGAAAATCAATTAGTAATTTAAATTTTAATCTCAAGGTAAAGAAAGTAAATGCATTACATTTACCCTAATCTTTAACATTATAGGTTTCATGAGTTCTTTGTAATTAAGAAAGGAAATTAAATTTTCCTAAACAATCCTTAGGCTCTAATTACCTCTAATAATTATTTTTAACCTTAGGTAATTATTTTTAACCCAAGGTTAATGAATATAATCAATTCGAGTTCAATTGGAGCTTTAATATTACCTTAATTACGCAAGTAAACTTATTTGGTATAACTAGGGGTAAAAAGATAATTTCACGTAAAAACTCCCTGTAAATATTGGACAATCTCAAATCATATTTAAAATAGTCATTTTGAACCTTTGGGTGGAAACCAAATTCAAAGATTATATAATTTCATGAAAAATTACTGCAGGGGTAAAACGATAATTTTACTTATGGTAAAAATTGAGAATTGAGATTTTTACCTCTAAGGCACATATGATCCCCATCAGGCATAAAATTAACCTCTCAAAGATAATTTAGATTGATTATCCTTGATTTCTAGGTAAAAATGACCTCAGGGGCATTTTGGTCATTTTACACATATAGAAAAATTGGGGTTTGCGACTTTTGCACGAATCACTAATCAAGTCTCCTATGATATTTCTCTAATGTCATATTCCTTTATTGAGGATTATTTGACCTCGAATTACGTGTAAAAATTACCTAGGGGCATTTTGGTAATTTTTACATAGCAGAAAAATTGGGGCATTACATTACACATGATAATCACATGCATATTTTCAGCCATATATATATACATGCATTTATACACACAAAAGCTTGAAAAATTAAATAATGTAGTAATCCTAGAGTCTCATTACAAGAATATATGATACATGCATGCATGAAAGAATGAAAAATCACTCCATGATCCCCATGATACCCTACGGTTGCATCATTATTGATAGGTGATAGAGAAATTTTTAGGCATCTATTATTGTTCATACTTGGCCTAATTTGCTTCTATATGTGTTTAATGCTAATGATTTAATTGAGTTTTGCATTATTGGGCCTCATTGGATTTAATTGTTGAAATTTGGTTAATTTCGGATTTTACACTCACTATGACCTTTTTGTCTTCCACAGATCATTTTGGGCTTTACAAATATCGAATTTAGGTGATCTTGGTGGCTCCTGAAAGCTAAGACTGAGATTTATAATTTTGGGTTTCACAGGCTTCATCAAATTCGGTCCGTTTCAAGGCTTAATTGGGCTTCCAAGTTCCAGAGCTAATGCTTAGGCGGGTCCAAGACCTTTCCTCACATAATTGGGCATATCTCACTCATTTCTGGTCCAATTAAGGCATATAATATGTCTCTGGAAAGCTTATCTAGAGAGGATTGTCTTATCTAGATCAGATTTCAGAAATCAAGAAAATCTGGATAAGATAAGGTTAGTGATAAGTGGAAATCCAGGTAGGGACATTGGATTGCCTATAAATTTCTGTTTCCTTTGCAATTCTGTACTGAATCAACAATAAAGAACTAGAAACTTGTATTTTCATTTTTCCTTTCAAACTCAAGGTGTTCATACAGAGAGCTTGCCAATGGAGATGTCCATGGAAGGCTAAACTTCTCTCAATCCTTGACATCATAGATAGTTGATTTGAATTCGGAGTTCCTGTTGTATAAATCTTATTTGTATGTATGCTTTCCTTTTCTAAACTTCAATTTCGATTATGGATTTGGTTATTTAACATGATCATGTTTGAATTATATCTGATTAGATATAGGATTGAATTCGTTAGTGAAATTGAAGTAAAGGCTGAATAACTGATTGGTTGTTCAGGTTAATCCAAACTGTACATAATTTGACATTCATTTAAATTGCGATTATGATTTAAGGATTGTTGAGTAAAAACTGTATGATTATATAGTTGACTCGGATTAACAGAGTAGCATACAAAGTTAACTCTTCTGAACCGTGATGAATTCTGCCAATAGTCATGATGTCTGGGATTGATTCCTTGATCAAGAGTGATTCTATTCTATTTTTGTTTATGTAATCCTTTTATTCTAAAATCACAAACTTCCCCCCCTCGCCTTTTTATTGTTATTAGTATTTACAATTCGATAACATAACTGATGTGTCCTAAGGAAGAATGACCCGAGTCTACTTATACTGCAAATAAGGGGATTTAGAAAATTTTGATATTGGATGTGACAGTACATATCAAAATTTGGCGCCGTTGCTGGGGATGCATATTATGTTATCTGATCTTGTTATATATGTGTGTTTCAAATAATTCTATAAATATTTATACTTCTGTATTTCACTAACAGTGGTGTTGCAGGCTGTTGTTTCTTGTTGCTGCAGAAAGTACAGGTATTTTTTGACTAACTCATTTTTCTTCGAAAAAATTCTAGAAAATCAGGAAAAAAAAAGTAATAGACCCAAGACAATTATCAAAGTAATTGTCTTGCTATGCTTATTTTTCCAAAAATCCTTCATTTAGACCACTTTTTAATTTTTTATTATTTTTTATATTTTTAAAAATGAAAAAAATTAGTCAGATTATTTCCCTAGTATTTTAGAGTACTTCTATGGTGTTATTTATTTTTTTAAAAATTAATTGATAGGACTTTTCAATTTCTATTGTATTTCGCAGTATATAGGCTATTTTGAGTTGTGTTCTGGAATTCTAGCTGTGCTTTTTGTGTGTGTGCATGACAAGGTCTGATCCTGGTGAATTGTATGCATATGATCCTGAAATAGATAGAACTTTTCATAGATTGAATAGAGTGAATAGGAATTTGACTTTTCATAGTGTTGCTGGTGGTAATCAAAGTGTTAATTTGAGTGATTCTACAAGTGATTCTGTATCTAATTGTGCATTTGATATTCGTGTTCTTGTCTCTGAAATTAGTGTTGATAACATGGCTAACAGAACTTTGAAAGAATTGGCTACACCTGATGTTGCATATCAGCCTTTGTGTATTCAATATCCTGAGTTAGAAGTGCCATTTGAACTTAAGTCTGGTCTAATCCATTTGCTGCCCAAGTTTCATGGTCTTGCAGGAGAGGATCCTAATAAGCATCTTAAGGAGTTTCATGTTGTGTGCTCCACCATGCGACCTCAAGGAGTGCCTGAAGAGCATATCAAGTTGAAAGCATTTCCTTTCTCTTTAGATGCTGAAGCAAAGGACTGGTTGTATTATCTTCATCCAGGTTCTGTTACTACATGGCAAGAAATGAAGAGATTGTTCTTAGAGAAGTTCTTCCCTGTATCCAGAACAACATCTATCCGAAAAGATATTTGTGGCATCAGGCAGTTCTCTGGGGAGACTTTATATGAGTACTGGGAGAGATTCAAAAAGTTGTGTGCAACATGTCTTCACCACCAGATTAATGAACAATTTCTCATCCAATATTTCTATAAAGGGCTGATTCAAAATGATAGAAATATGATTGATGCAGCAAGTGGTGGAGCATTGATGGACAAGACACCTACAGAAGCCAAAACTCTAATTGCTAACATGGCAGCCAACTCATAGCAGTTTGGCTCAAGATCTTTTGCACCAGCTAAGGGAGTCAATGAGGTGACTGCAATTGCGGATAATCAGAGGCTGGAAAATAAGATAACCGAGCTTACATCTCTTGTAAGACAGCTAGCTGTTGGACAACACCTGCAAATCAATACAGCAAATCAGGGTCCTTCACAAGTATGCGGCATATGTACCACCACAGGTCATTATACTGATGCATGTCCTACATTACAAGAAACTGATCCAGGAGTACAAGACTCACCGCAGCGGGTCGAATGTTCATTGGATGGCCGCAAAGAACAAAGAACCATGCAGACCTCAACAACAGCAAAAGTATGATCCATTTTCTGAGAGGTACAATCCAGGGTGGAGAGATCATCCTAACTTGAGATATGGTCCTGGACAACAAAATGTACCGCAGCAACAAAAATTTCAAACAGCAGGACCAAGCCCAAGTCAAAGCAATAAGTACCAACCACCTCCATTTAGACAGCAGCAGAATATGCAGCAGAATGTGATACAACCCATGCAGAGTACTAGTTCAGATCCTACATTAGAGGATTTGGTGAAACAGATGGCGACCAGTAACCTACAGTTCCAGCAAAATGTGAATTCTACAATTCAAGACTTGCAGACACAGATTGGACAGTTGGCAACTTCAGTCAACAAAATGCAGTCAGAAGGTTCTGGCCAAATCCCTTCTCAATCAGTCATCAATCCAAAAGGAAATGTGAGTGCCATTACATTGAGAAGTGGTAAGGAGTTAGAAATAGAGAAACAGAAAATTGAATCTAGCGGCGAGAAAATAGAAAAAAATGATACAGCAGAAAAAAATGAAATTCAGAAAAGTCAAATGCTGCAGATTCTAATTTCATACCTCCATTACCTTTTCCCAATAGAATAGCTCAAACAAGAAAAGCAGCTGAAGTAGATAAGGAGTTGTTTGACACTTTTAAGAAAGTAGAGGTCAACATCCCTCTCTTGGATGCCATAAAGTAGATTCCCAAATATGCAAAGTTTCTTAAGGAGTTATGCACTCATAAAAGGAAGTTGAACGGTCATGAAAAGGTGAGCATGGGTAGAAATGTTTCTGCATTGATTCAGCCCAATATACCCAGGAAGTGCAAAGATCCAGGTACTTTCACCATCCCTTGCACCATAGGCAACTCTAAATTTGGGAATGCAATGCTAGATTTAGGTGCCTCCATAAATGTCATGCCTACATCAGTTTATAGATCATTGAAGCTTGGAGATTTGAAACCAACTGGTGTAGTAATCCAACTAGCCAACAGGAGCACTACACATCCAGCAGGTGTTCTTGAAGATGTGCTTGTTCAGGTAAATGAGTTGATTTTCCCAGCTGATTTCTACATTCTGGAAATGGAAGATGAAATGTCCAGCAATGGACCCACACTGATTTTGGGAAGACCCTTCAAAACAAAGAAAAACTAAGATAGATGTGGATGCAGGAACTCTTTCTATGGAGTTTGGTGATGATGTTGTGCAATTCAATATTTTTGATGCAATGAAACATCCTTCGGAAGAGCATTCTCTTTTCTATCTTGATGTTATTGATTTTCTGATTGATGATTACGCAGATTTATGCTCTGAATATGATGATTTTGCTGATTTTGATGAATTTGCTGATTGTGAAGAGTTCAAAAGTGTGGAGATTGATTCTGTAGAACTGTTGCTGTAGAAAATATTTGTGCAGATTTGAATGTTGCAGCAACAGAATTGAAAGAACCACCATTACCATCCATTATACAACCACCAACTTTAGAGTTGAAGCCTCTACCTTCACACCTAAAATATGCTTTCCTAGAGGCTAATGATAAGCTACCAGTTATTATAGCAAATGATCTCTAACCGGATCAAGAAGATAAGTTACTACAGATGTTGAAAGATCACAAGAAAGCTATTGGCTGGTCTTTAGCTGATATTCCAAGGATTAGTCCTTCCACTTGTATGCACCGGATATTGTTAGAGGATGGTGCTAGAATCGTAAGAAACGACCACAAAGGCTACTGAATCCTACATTTTGGAGGTAGTGAAGAAAGAAGTCGACAAGTTGCTAGCGGCGAGGATCATTTATCCTATATCGCATGTGAGTGGGTTAGTCCTTTGCAAGTGGTTCCTAAGAAGACTGGCATAACTGTTGTGAAAAATCAGAACAATGAATTAATTCCAACTAGAATCCAAAATAGTTGGAGGGTGTGTGTAGACTACAGGAAGTTGAACCAAGCCACTAGAAAGGACCATTTTCCTCTTCTATTCATTGATCAAGTGTTAGAAAGACTTGCAGGTAATTCTCATTATTGCTTCTTGGATGGATTCTCAGGTTACCTTCAGATCCATATAGCACCAGAGGACCAGCACAAAACTACTTTCACTTGTCCATTCGGCACTTTTGCCTATAGGAGGATGCCATTTGGTCTGTGCAACGCTCCAGGTACGTTTCAGAGGTGTATGGTAAGTATTTTCTCAGATCTTTTAGCGAGTTGCATGGAGGTATTTATGGATGATTTCACTGTTTATGGATCCTCATTTGATGCATGTTTAGAGAGTCTATCTAGAGTCTTGGATAGGTGCATTAAGACTAATCTTGTGCTAAATTTTGAGAAATGTCATTTTATGGTGACAGAAGGGATAGTCTTAGGGCATTTAGTATATAGGAGAGGCATTGAAACTGATAGAGCCAAGATAGATGTTATTGCTTCTTTACCTTACCCCGTGTCTGTGCGGGAAGTGCGTTCTTTTCTTGGCCATGCAGGTTTTACTGAGAGATTTATACGAGATTTCAAAGAAGATAGCTTTACCTTTATCCGGTGCTCATGAAGGAAGTGGAGTTTGTTATTCATACACCTTGTCAGCAGGCATTTGATGAGCTGAAGAAGCAACTCACTACAGCTCCCATCATCCAACCACCTAATTGGGAGTCTCCTTTTGAGCTGATGTGTGATACTTCTAACTTTGCACTTGGAGCTGTCTCAGCTCAAAGGATTGGCAAGTTTTCTCATGTTATAGCTTATGCTTCACGGACATTAGACACAGTTCAAGCTAATTATACTACCACTGAGAAAGAACTTTTGGCTATTGTTTTTGCATTAGACAAGTTTCGCTCTTATTTACTTGGTTCTAGAGTGATTGTCTTTTCAGATCATGCAGCATTGAAGTTCTTATTGAAAAAGCCAGATGCAAAGCCAAGGCTGATTCGTTGGATGTTGCTACTCCAGGAGTTTAATATAGAGATCAAAGATAGGAGCGGTGCACAGAACTTGGTAGCTGATCACTTGAGCAGGATCGAGCAGGATTCTGACCTTTTGCCTATCAGAGATGATTTTCCTGATGAGCAGCTTATGCAACTGCATGATACCACCACTTCCCCCAGGTTTGCTGATTTAGTTAATTTCTTGGTTGCATCTGTTTTGCCCCAACATGCATCTAGGTCACAGATTGCTAAATTAAAAAGTGATGCCAAATACTATGTATGGGATGATCCATATTTGTGGAAATTTTGTAGTGACCAGGTAATTCGCAGGTGCATACCAGATCATGAGATCCAGTCTGTACTTCATTTCTGTCATGCTTCCCCTGTTGGAGGGCACTTTGGACCATAACAGACAGCTAGGAAAGTACTGGACTCTGGCTTCTATTGGCCTACCATTTTCAAGGATGCACATCAGGTTTTTACCACTTGTGAGCAGTGCCAGAAAATCGGATCTGTCATCACTCGTAGACATGAGATGCCACAGCAACCTATTCTCTTTTGTGAAGTTTTTGATGTTTGGGGTATTGATTTTATGGGACCCTTTCCTGTCTCTTTTGGATTTACATATGTTTTGCTTGCTGTTGATTATGTATCCAAATGGGTGGAGGCCAAAGCCACCAAGACTAATGACTCCCGTGTTGTTGCAGATTTTGTAAAGTCTAACATATTTTGTAGGTTTGGTGTGCCTCGCGCTATCATTAGTGACCAAGGGAGTCATTTTTGCAATAGGACCATGGAAGCTTTGCTTCGAAAGTATGGGGTTGTCCACAGAGTTTCCATTGCCTATCATCCCCAAACTAATAGGCAGGCTGAGGTTTTTAATAGGGAGATCAAGAAAATTTTGCAAAAGGTAGTGCAACCGAATAGGAAAGACTGGAGCCGTAGGCTTGAGGATGCTCTTTGGGCTCACAGGACTGCTTACAAGACACCTATAGGGATGTCTCCTTTTCGAGTTGTTTTTGGTAAAGCATGCCACCTTCCGGTGGAGATTGAGCATCGTGCATATTGGGCAGTTAAGTGTTGTAATATGGATTTTGATAAAACAGGTGTTGAAAGGAAGTTTCAGTTGCAGGAACTTGAGGAGCTTCGTTTGGAAGCTTATGAGAATTCAAAATTTTACAAGGAGGAAACTAAGAAATTTCATGACAAGATGATTTCTAGAAAAGAATTCTCTGTTGGGCAGAAAGTCCTTTTGTTCAATTCTCGTCTTAAGCTCATGCCCGGTAAGCTTCGTTCAAGATGGGATGGTCCTTTTATTGTTACTAACATTTTTCCTTATGGCACAGTGGAGATCAAAAGTGAATCTAGTGACAAGAGTTTCAAAGTTAATGGTCACCGTCTGAAGCATTTTCATGAAAACCCGGCATTGGTAGGGGAGGAACTAGAGGAGCTAACTTTGGATAAGCCCACTCATCCTCAAGTGCAAATTTTTCCACTATAATAAGGGAGTTTTTCCTCCTTTGCTCTTTAATTACACAAGTTTCTTTATCTTTTGTTTTGTAATCACATCGAGGACAATGTGTAATTTAAGTGTGGGGGAGTGTTTTAGAACTAGGATTTTGTCTTCCTAAGTTTTTCTAATAAAATAAATAAATATATATATATATATAAAGAGTTTGTTTTGATTTTGTGCTCAAGTTTTCATGGCATGATATGGATGCATTTTTAGTAAGCATTGATGATTAATTGATGGACCAATTGTGATAGATTTATCCCTTGAGAGTTTTTGAGCCTTGTACATATGAATAACTATGTTTTTATTTGCTTGTGTGTTTTCACTCATGTTTGTTAGTCACTCTAGAACTTGACTTAACTCTTGTTGAAGCTTTTGGTTCACATGCATGTATTGAGATGATATAGGCCATTTTTTTTTTCTATGCTACTATCCAAATTAGCCTACCTTGCATTAATTCCATTGTTTGCCTATTTGAGCCTATTTAAACCATCCTTTGTTTTGTAATTCACTACAAGCTCATAAAGTGAAAAACAATGATTCACCTTAACTCTAGAGAGTGAAAGAGCTTTGGAATGGGTTCTTAAATAAATGTAGGAGTTATCCAACAATTTGAGGTTTTCTTGTTTTGTTTACTTCATCTATGTATTCGTTATGAATTAAAAAAAAAACAAAAATGATGAAAATGATGAAAAAAAAATTGTGTTTAGTTGTAAATATAATAGAAATGCATATTTGGCAGGATTGAGAAAAAAAAAGGAAAAGAAAAAGAGAAAGAGAAAAAGAAAAGAAATATATATATATATATGTATGAAAGGCAAAATGGAAATGGAGTTCAGCTGTGCATGTTTATTTGGAATCATTCCTCATGGCTCTTCTAGTCTCTTAGGTTGATAGCTAGTATCCTTTCTTATATCTTCCCATACCTTAACCCTGCTACAACCTGGAAAGTCCTTTTGATCTTTATATAAATATGTTTCAAATGTTGATGTTAGAGGCTTGTCAAGCTTATGGTAGTGTTAACATTCATGATGTGCTTTGAGTGTAAATACAAGCCTAAACACTTGAGAGTTTGCCTAACGAGATTCTATTACTTTTGGTTCATCTTTTGATTGGATTTGTCTTCTTGAGATGTTGAGAATGTGTTCATACATATGTTCTAAATTCTTGTGAATAAAGTGTTTGTTTCTTATTTCCAATGGTGATTTTTTAGGCCCCTATGATTCAACTTTTGGATTTTGCCCAGGAGTGCAAAAGACTAAGTGTGGGGGAATTTGATAGAGAAATTTTTAGGCATCTATTATTGTTCATACTTGGCCTAATTTGCTTCTATATGGGTCCCCAACATATTCTTGAAAAAGGGTCCTTCCAATGTACGAATGAAATAAGAGCACATTTCTTGCTCTAACATTGGTGGGACGACCCTTTCGGCTATGGCCCTCCATCTCTGGGCATATTCCTTGAAAGACTCATTTTCTTTCTTCCTCATCCCTTTCAGCTAATCTCTAGTAGGTGCAACATTCAAGTTAAACTTGTATTGGTTTGTGAAAGCCTGAGCCAAGTCTTCCCAACACCTGATCTGTGCTCGGTCCATCTGCATATACCATTCCCATGCAGCTCCTTCCAAGCTCTTAGGGAAAAAACTGATCAAAAAGTTCTCTTCTTTGGACCACATTCCCATCTTCGTGCAATATAATCGTAGATGCATAATAGGATTAGTGCTACCGTTGAACTTGATGAGTTCAGGCATCTTGAAGTCTTTGGGAATAACCACACTGGGAGTCAAACACAGATCACTAATACTCATTGAGCCATAGGGGTTAGGCCCACGTAGCATTCGGATTTGCTCCTGCATGCTTTTTTGTAGCTCTTGTTTTAGCTTTAGGTGCTCCGACTCTCTTGCAATGTCATTGGTAGAGCCATGCTCCTCATTGTTCTCACATCCCGACCCTTCCTCATGCTCGTCATTTCCAGCATCTTCTTTGGCCATATTTACTGTATCAACAATGAACTTCTTAAATTCCAGGCCAAATATGGACTTCATCATTTCCTTGAGGTCATCGATTTCTTGACTTAAATTCCTTCCTCCGGTAACACTGTCTGCTGCCATAGCTTTTCCCTTGCCTTTATCCTTGGTAGCTTTCTCTTTCTCAACTCTGGATCGTAGTTTGTACGGCTCTCTAGCCGACACACTGGTGTTTGACAAAGCTTTCTTTGAAGGAGCAATGTTTGAAGACCTTGTCACAAAAAAGTAAAAAGATAAGTAAAAAAAAAAAACTTAAAGATCCTTTAATGGCGAAGAATCACATTTATTTTGACAGCATCGAACTTGATTCACATCCTATTCAGAGGACATAATGTCCATAAGATAGGATTTGTGATGGATTTAAGTATAGGGGATTATCATTCCATAATATACTTTGTTAGGAGCACACTAGCAATGTAAAACTTGATCTTCTTTCTTACATTCTACACAGAAGAAACGGTTTCTATAAGGTAGAAATGTAATTGACAATATATCCAAGGGAGATTTTACTCCACGATAGATATAGTCTTACGCGTTTACTTGAAGAGTAATAGGGAAAGTCGAAGAGTGAATTCATTTCATTTATTCAAAAGAGTACAGTTATATCACAGTTGGGTCAAGAATGACCATTCTCTTTCTCTTAAGACCTCTAGCAAGGCCCTCACTCATGTCCATGAAATCATTCATTTCACTTGGCAACTGAAGCTTGAAATTCTTTTGAACTTCTTTCTCTGCTTTTTCAAAATGGTAAATGAACTTCGGAATATGATGATCTAATTCCTCGGTTAATCTTGTGTATATTCCTTTCCATTCTTCAGCTTTCATTGCCCAATCACCAGCTTGTTTCTTCCAGAATCTTCCTGCATCTTCGATGTTGAGGAGTTGATTTCAGCATTTCATGAAACGGGCCCATTCTTGATCACATTCTTCTTTAGCCTGGTCTAATGATGCATTTAACTTTTCTATCTTCAACTGCAATTCTTCTTTTTGTCTTTGCATTTCAACTTCCAATTCTTCTTTCATTTGTTCTTGCTTACCAATCTTCATTTTCAATTCTTTGTTTTCTTTGTTTAGTTGACTAATGTGCTTCACAAACTTATTCTTCTCATTAGTCATCATTTGGACTTGCTTTTCAAGGTTCTAGATCTTCGGTCTTTGCTTCTCTTGATCAAGGACATCGGCAAGCTCATCCTTCAGTTGTTCAATCAGCTTTTCTCTCTTCTCATACTGGCTTCGAGCAATGACAACTTCTAGTTCTGCTGCTTGCTTTTGTTGTTCTAAGAGCCTCATTTGTGCTTTCATAACCTCCATTTGTTCAGCCAATTGAGGATCATTCCTTTTTCCATGAAGAAAGATAGGAACACTTTAAGGTACTTTCCTTGTTTCTCTCCATGTGACGTACTCGCGAGTGCTGATCACGAGCAGTTTTCCTAGCTCATTTCTGCCTGCCATATGAACATCTCTCCACGCCTCTTTAACTTCTCGTGATAACTTCTTAGTATGCTCATCTTCCTTGTACCAGAAGTAAAGTCCACCTAGTTGCTCTTCTTGTGGCTTCTTTTGTGTCCAACAAAGTTGTCTGAGTGCTATTGTTAGCGTGTATGATATGCAACCTCTTGGACCCATCAATGGTATGTTATGATATTTTCCACAGCTAAGAATGATATCACCTTTTTCATGTTCATACCATGAACAAACCCACTTGAATGACTGCTTTTTTATGCTATCAAATTCAGCCCTCCATTCATGGTCTTCTTTTGGCTTTGTTGGGATGCGACGAAAGCTCTTCAATGGGTCTGAGACATTTCTGATGTGGTTCCCTGCATACATGTGTGTGATGATCCACACGTATAAGAGATGTAGACAACATCGAAGCTTTCCTTTTTGTTTCTGATGGCAGAAATTTAAAGTCAGAAACGTTTCAGCTAGCACAGCGGGAACTGGATTTCTTTGCTTATTTTCTACAGCAAAGAAAACATCCATAGCAGCTTGGTCAACTATGTCCGGAGTAGAAGGAAATAACACCAATCCATATATAGCAAAAGCCAGCACTCTTGCAAAAGTAGCCTACTCTTTTCGATGCCCCAAGTCCTTCAAGTGTTCTTCTATGAATACTTTAGTCACTCCTTTTGACTCTGAATGCCCTGTCAACTTTACTTGAGCCACTGGTACGGCCAATAATTCACTGAATTGCTCTACTACCTTTCCACCTGAAATAGGTTGTTCTAGATGAAAATAAATGGAAGTATTCTTTCTCACTGGTAATTTTAACATGCAGACATATTCTTCAATGGTGGGAGTGATATCCATATGTGGTAGCTCAAAACATCTCAAAGTGGGGTTCCAATACTGAGCAAGAATACTGAGGATGGAAGTCTCCACTGATATAAATAACAGATCTAGAATTGACCCATATTTGTTTGAAAAAACTTTTCTGTTTTCAGTGGGCAGCAACTGACTCAATCGACATAAATTTTCCAGAGAACTGCTATTTCCCCTCACATTGAAATGCTTCTTCAAGTTGGATACATTGCTAGTGTATTGTGCTCTTGCTATCATGTGCTGTCAAGTGTGATGTTATTCTTCGACGACCTAAGAACTTTCAAAGAGATAAATAAATAATCAAATAAACAAGTGAGTAAATAAGATGTATGCTGTAAATAAAATAAATATGGATGTTACATGAAAAGAATGCATGTGATGCAATTGAAACATGGATTTTATTTTTATTTTTTTTGAAAGTAAATATGTTCAATGAGAAAAGAAAAAAAAGAAAAAAGAAAATGGATGTTATGCATGATGGAGATATGAATTATTGTGCAAAAACTAATAATGCATATTGTAATGTCCATGATGAATGTTATATGATATTACAAATACATGATATATGAAAGACGAAGATAAGGAAAAGAAGTACGCTCCCTTGTGTCCTAATAGGGCGGAATCTAAGGCTTGGTTTTATGGTCAACCTTATTTGAGGTAGGCATCTAATGTCATTCTAGCAGTGCACAGCTTTTGGGTAGATCTAGATCCCTAAAAGATTATGGTCCCCAAGTTGCCTTTACCAATAAGATAAAGATCCAGTTCTGTGAGTCAAACCATAGAGACATGAAACTCACAATATGGCAACCCATAGTTCCAGTAACAACCTGAGCGGATGAATCAACGACTGTCAGGGAAGCATAAGCCTCACAGTAACAACGTCAAATCCCTTTCTTGCCCTATGGTTTTCCAAGGCTCGGGTATAAAGCCCAAATAGTGTGTGAGGATAGTGATAGTGAAAGTGTGTGTAGGGAGTATACAAACCTTGTAATCCTAAACACTATATATGTTCCTGCAAAACAAATCAAAGAAGCATATATATATAAGAGTCCTCTACCCTAATGTTCCCAATATATACAGAAATAAAAAATTTATCCTAAGATTTGAGTAACAAATATTAACAAATGAAATAAGCAAATATTTACAAAAGAAAGACAATTATTTACAAAAATAAAACAAAGGTTAATGAAGGGGAAAAAGAATATTATAAAGTTATAATTATTTGCATAATTTACTCTGATAGGCTTGACTCTCAAAGTATCCCCAGTGGAGTCACCAAACTGTCACAACGTGCCCGGAGGGCGTCGTGACGGGAATGACAATCAATTTTAAAATAAAATAGAAGTTGCCACCAATTTTAATTCTGGTTAAAATTGGAAAACCTTTTGATTTGCAAACTGGTCTTTTAAATGAGATTCGAATCCGGGAGTTTGATTATGATTAGGAAAGGGTGGAAACTTAATCCCACTGAACCCCTAATACATCCGAATAAATACGGTTACCCTAAAGCTTATTATGCAAATTGATTATAATTTTATAATATTTATTTTCTTCAAAACTTATGACAATTGCATATTTATAGCGAAATAAAGCTAAAATTAAACAAGAAATAAAGAATAAATTTTATGAAAAAGGATTTTGGCTTGATAGTTGTTGGCTACGCCTACGTATCCTCTGATGCAATGAGGAACTCAAAGCCACGTAGTTCTGTAGAAAATGATTATGTGTTGAATGATTTTAATTAAGAAAATCAATTTCAAAGAAGTTAAAACCCACTCTCGCATAAGATTTAGGATAGTATGAACTATACAATATACCCTTACATTCCCATGAAACTTGAGGATAGCAAGCTATACATCAATATCACAAGTTGTTGCGTGGATTTTATTATTGAAACAAGAATTTTAAAACCGAAATATGCTGATCGATTTTAATTTTTGAAAATGAATGAAAACATGAATTGATTGATTTTAATTTTTTGAAAAGGATTTTCAATTATTAAATGAAAAGAAAAACCCTTTTTCTTTTTTTTTATAAGCTCCAGATTTAAGTGAAATTGATAGAATTAAATTATAAACACAATTACGCCACTAATTCGAACAAAACACATAAACATGTAAAATAATTAAACTAAAACAATAAAATAAACACAATTACACAATTAATTTAAACAAACACATAAACATGTAAAATTATTAAACTAAATAAAAACAAAAACATACAATTAAACAAAACATCTAGCATAATTAAACTAAAAACTAAAAAGAAGTCATAATTACTATTTTCTTTTTTATCCTTTTTAATTTTTTAAAAAAACTAAATTCACTCAAAATCAAATCACTCCTTTTTTGTTTTATTTTGCATAATTAAATTACCTTGAGACTAATTAATTTGATTTCATTAGAATGCTAAAAAAAAAAAGACACATCATAAACTATTTTTCTTCCCTTTCTTTTATAAATCAAAATGATCAAATATTAATTTTGAACTAAATTAAATAAAATCATTTTTTTTTATCACAACAAACTCAAGTCCAACAAATAAAATTTGAAAACTAAAACAAAACAAATACTAACCAAATCAAACAAATTAAAATTCTAACAAATAATTTTAAAATCTAATCTAACATAATAGCAAAAACTAGCAAAATAATAATAATAATAAATACAGAAATTAACCTATTACCCCCCACACACACCTCATTCTCTCTGTCTCTTACAAACACAACTCAATTCACTCCTCACAAACACACGCGCACCACACTCTCTCATTTTCACTCACACACACGCGGACACACATAATGCCTTACACGATTCTATCCCTCGCTCACACACACACATACACAATTCACTCACTCCCTCTTGCTATCACACACGCGGTCACACACATAACAAGTTCTCTCTCTCTCTCTCACAAGCAGCACACAAATGGACTTCTCTCTCTTCTTTTCTCATATGCACACACACAGGCTCAGACAAAGAAAGAGAAAAAGGGAGATTGGGATGAGGAAGTGAGGAAAAGAGAGAGAGAGAGAGAGAGCTGTGAGTCCGAGAGAGAAGAGAGGGTGACCGCCACGACAGGGAGAAGATCGGCAGCTTCACGGTTGACGAGTGGTGCATGGGCCGATCTGCTACGGCGGCTTCGTAGCGACCTCGAGGAACCCAAAGAGTGAGAGAGTTCTGTGAAGGGAAAGAGAGGAAGAGTTCCGTGAGGGGAAGACTGGCAAAGGCCGAGGCGGTGCACGGCCGAAGTGATGGTGGCTAAAAGGAGATGACCGGCGAGAGGGATTCGGCATTTGATGGGTGGTGGTCTGAGGTTACTCGACTTTCCGACGGCCGGAGCGAGCTAAGGTTGTGGGAATGGTGGCCACGGCTGGTGGCGGCTGTGGAACGGGAGATCAGGGTTCATACGGTGTGGATGGCTCACGGTGGTTCCAAATCGGAGCCGAAGGGAACGGTGCGGCGCGGTGTAACGATTCGGCGGCGGTGGTCATGGCATGTGGTGATGGCCGATTTGGAGTGGTGGTGGTTTCTCTTTCACTCTCTTCTCAATCTCTCATCTTCAAGAATCAATTAATGTGTTTGATTTGTACTTTCAGGTGTGAAGTTGCAGTGGATGTTTGAATGATGATGATAATGATGATGGCATGAAGGAATTAAAGCATTGGAGGCCGCGGCTGGGAGAAGGAGAGGAGCACCGCCGCGGCTTCCTCCTTTTTTTCCTCTCTTTAGCTTTTTTTTTTCAGTGATGATGAAACTGTTATTGTTGCTGGATTTACCTTGTTACTGGACTATTGTGTTGGAATTGTTGTTTGAAACTTTCTTGCAAGTAGATTGAGCAGGATTCTTGATGTATCCGTATATAACTTTTGAAATTTTCCTGATTCTGTAATTTTTGTCGATGGTCTGAAATTTTTTTCTTCGATCCCCCTTGTATCTGCCATTGATAGGGTTGATATGGTTATTTTTCTCTTGACTGAAATCCTCAATCATCCCAATTTTACAGGCTAGCAGCAAGAATCCAAAGGATCCCAGCTCATCACCGAAACAAAATTATCATCTAGCACATAATGGAGAAGAACATAATGATTGTGTTGTCATTTCCATTTTTGACTTATTTTTCATTTCTTTTGAGACACGGTTGGAAACAAATCCAACGTCTCTTTTCCTTTTTTATTTATTTATTTATTTTTTATTTTTAGGGAATCCAACGTTCCCATTTTTTTTGAAAACGGGTTGAAATGGATACGCAAAAGGGGATGGGCTGAAAATAAAAAAGAAACAAAATGGGCTGTTTGCAAGATCTTTATTTTTCTTAACAATAATAAAAAAAATAGAATTGGACAAAATATGGTGTTCACAATACTCTTAGTCAAACTTATGTAATGTATTTCCTTGACTAATTACAACTATCTATGACTAAAATAATGTGTATTACCGTAAATATTGTAGAATTACTCACGCCAATTACTTCCCCATAGCTATTTGTGATTTCAAGTTCTTAGATTATTAAACGTAATAATAACGCTATATCTTCAATTCTTGCTACAGGCTTAAGCTTTCAGAAAGTAATTTGTACAAAGAAAAAATTTATCTATTATTTTTCTAAGTTAATTTCAAAAGAAAATGAACGCAAGACATAAGTAACAACTAATAGAATCCAATTGCAAACTTAAGCGTAGTTGGGTTTGTTCGGATGTTACTTGTTGTAAGTAGTTTTACATTAGCCTTTCCAAACTATTTCACATTGATCGCTACTAGATCGAGGACACAAAGGTTTTATGTGTGGGTTGCCACTCAAACTAATCTATATTTAAGTTTCCTTAAAATGTACATGAATAACCTGGGAAAACTTGAATGACTTCTTTCTATCATTTCTTCACAAGAAGAACATATATCTATTCAAGAACGTAGAAAGAAGATTTTTTATAAGTAAGGAATTTGATTACATGATGATATGAAACTTACTGGATGTGAGGAGAGATTTTCATGGAGTTTCCTTTCTTGGGTAGCGTCAAAATCTCATCTTGAAAAGTTCAACATCTCTATTTATAGATGATCTTCCTTGTGACCATTGTCTTTGATCAGATCTCCAAATGAAATGTGTTGATCATCTATTTGTGTCTTTGAAAAGTAGTCTAGAAGAGTAGGTTGACAGTTTGTCAGATATGTTGCAGAAGCCGTTATGGCATTGAGGTTTCTAATGTCCCTTCAGAAACTACTCTTACATCCTGAATGTGGTTTCTGAACTTTTTCTTCTAGAAGATCGGGTAGTTGATCTAGTTAGTAGAAAAGATGACACGTCAGTTTTGACACTAGTTTTGAATTTAAATTTGAATTTCAAAAATTCAAATTTTCCTCCTTTTCTAGTAACATTCAGCACTCCACATAAAAGTGAGCTTTCTGACATATGGTATCAGCTCTTTGATGATTCTTTGATGTTCTGGTCTTCAATCCAAGCTTGATGATGATGAAAGAATTGTAATCATGCTAATTAACGATAGTGTAATACTAGGTTCTCAGAGTTGCGTTGATTTCTTCATTGTAAACATACTTTTTGATGTCCAATGCTATTTTCCGAAAACCTGTGCATTGGTTTGTTCTTGATATGATTGTCTTTCTTTTTCTTACTTCAACTGCGCGTTATGCAATCCGGTTATACCTGTATGCTATGTTAAGAAACTCAAGGTAGACATTAGTTGTTCTTTAAAGTGTTTTCTTTAAATTGGTTTTGTTGTCATTCAAAACATATTGCCTTTCTGAAGGATTTTGGAGCTAACAAAAACTACTAGAAGGCCTTTCTCTAAAAGAAGCGGCAGCACCATAGACCCACTAGGCCCATCCGTTCCCTAATGCACTTACTCCACAAATAGGCTCACTACATTCGAATTCGCCACCAAGGAGCTAAGGCCCAACCCAAAGGTAACCCCAGAACGAAGGTCCCCTAAGCTCTGCCGAGCATTGTCGGCTTCAACAGTTGTGTTACTAGAATGTCCTACACTCACATATCAGGAAGTAATCTATTTTATATAGAAACAGAACATGAGAATAAAGCATCTAGAAAACAAGCTCAATAGAAGTAAGCGCCATGAGGAAAGGCATTGGAGGAATGATATGGAAGCCGAGGAAGTGGAAAGAAGATTGAGGAGAACGGACCAGAGAATCCATGAGCTGGAAGAAATGTTAAAATCAGTATAGGAAGCGCAATATCATGAAAGATAAAGGGAAACCTGGTGTAAAGATGAAGAACCTTCCTAAAGCTATAAAGATGCCATATATAAATTAAGGAGTCAAGAAGACCTGACAGTGCTACAGCCTAACATCTCCTAGCATCCATACTCCCAGTTGGCATAGTCTGTAAACCACATTGTGAGGAACATCTAACTAGAGAACCTGAAGCTTCTAGTTTCATGGCCATAATCCTAAGCATCGATGAAGACATGGAGACTCCTAATAAGTGCTATTTACATCTAAATTTTTCATCTATAGCACTAGGGATTTGCATGGGTTTTGTGTGATAAACATCATCATTTGGCTAAGAATTGCTATTATCCTCAAATTGCATTTTATACAACTTTGCTATGAAATTTTGTATAATTTTGAAGGATTTGAGATTTCTTGTCCTTGTGCTTTTAATTTCACAATTTGAGCTAAGCTTGCGTAGAAAAGAGCCCATCTTGCCTGGCAAGCTTTCCACTTTGCCTTAGTGAGCAATCAAACTCCAGAGAACTTCAAGTAAAAAGACCCTTCACCTAGCGAGCATTCATCCTCGCCTAGCAAGGCCACAAACGACCACCAAACTCATATTTTTCAAGACCTCACGTGGCAAACTCAATAACCTCGCCTGGTGAAGGACCAAGTTTGTAAAGTCCCAATTTCTATACACTAATTACTTTGGTTAGTTAATGAATAATTAGTTATTCATAATTAACTCAAGGATTAAAAAGTGTAGTGATGTATGTATCTTAAAATTAAATTCCTTCTCAAATTAAAAGTTTCAAGACACTTAATATAATACTATTTGTTTGAAAATCTAGGTGTATGAGAATATTATTATCTGTGTTGCCTTGGAATTATTTTAAATGTTCCTTTTTTAGCATAAATTACATCTATACCCCGACTAATACATATCAAATTACCTAACTACCCTCTCCATCACTCATTCACACACTCTTACACATACAAATAAAAAAGGAAGAGACCTGGCTCCCCAAAATTCATTCACGGTTGCCCTCCTCCCTATTACATCTCTTTTCTTTTTTTTTCAAGCAACTCGCTCTTCCTCTCCGCCTTCTCTTCACTGTCTTCCCTTCCTATCATCCAAACCTTAACCACCACTACTCCATCTCTCCTAAGATTCAAACTCATCAATCTCTTCCTCAACAAACACCACACTATTTCTCCATTTTCACATTACAAAAGCTCACCTCCTTTCCCCTTTGACCCTTCTAATTTGCGGCCATTTGAACCTAGAAGGAGAAAGTTTTCTTCTCCTTTCAACTTATGGGATCCCTTGGTGCTTACTTTTCTGTATTCTTCATAGTTGATCAGGGTTTCTCTGTCCCCTTTTTGTCTTTGTTGAATCTTAGGGCTCTAATGCTCATGTTTGTTATGAACGTTGTTAGGTTGTTATGAGTCTTGATAAATGCTTGAAATAAATCTTATAATTGATATGTGTAGTATTGGAATATTGTTGGAAAATAATCCTTGGTTTCCCTTTCCCATAATTGATTCTTGGTTTGGCAATTGGGGGCCATTTCATATCATGCTTTTGTTAAGTTTTGGGTTTGATTATGAGGAAATTTGAATGTTGGATGTATATGTATGTGCATACATTTGTTTTTAATACATAAGATCTTGCAAAATATGACTTTAAGTGGGGTGTTCGGAGGTGTGAAGTATGATGCACGAAATTTAACTAAATATGCATGCCATGTGTTTGATAAAACTTCTAAATGAAAGTAAATGTTGTTTGGGGTTGAGGTTTTGCATATTTGTTAGATGGGTAGTTAGTTTCATACAAAGCTAATGTTTACAAAAGTATAAATCTATGTTAATAAGGTAATATTGAAAGTTATATGCATAAATATGTAAAATTCAATCAAGTGTTGAATAGGTCCACTTTAGCATGCTTTTTTGATGCTTTGGGTTGGATTTTTATAAAAATCAAGTGTTTGAGATATATATATATATGCAATCCCTTATTTTTTAATGTATAAAATCTTAGAAACGTGACTGAAAATTGCTTATGCATGTTAAGTGTTTGATAAAACTTCTAAATAAAACTAAGAATTGGTTTACATTGTATGTATGTGTATTTTTTTTTTTTATGAATTTTTGGTTAAAACAATACTTTTCGAAATGAAAAGGGGAGTTTGAATGAGTTTTGATTCATCATATGGTAGCATCTTAGTTTTGGCATAATGGATAACTGGTTACTAATGTTTGTGCTTACCTGTTGAGTTGTTGTTGTGATCTTTCTTATTTTAAAGAAAAAGGATTTTAGAATTCATTATTCAAACTTATGCTTCCATTGTTTATGAAGGAAAAGAACAATTTTGAGAAAAAAAAGGAAAAGAGGAAAAACTAGGGAATAAGAAATTAGAATTACAACATAAAGATTGAGAGTCGACTTATGTTGACAAAGAAGGTTCTGACACCGAATTGTTTTCAGAATTAGTGACGACTTGACATTGACTTTTTTATAGTGCACATGAGGGTTTTGATATCAGTTCGCATTAAGGATCCGGTGACGGCCGATTAAGCATGAACTCTTAGCCTTTAAACTATCTAAACCAAGATCAAACGAGAGGTGTAACACCCTAATTTTTCCTACTGTGCAAAATAACAAAAATGCCTCTAGGGTCATTTTGCATGAAAATCGAGGATAGCTAGTCCAGACCATTCTCAATGGGGCATTTTAATGTTAGGATGAGGCTATATGAGGTTTAGATAGCAATCTATATGAAAATCGCAATCCCTGATTTTTTCCATGTACAAAATGACCAAAATGTCCTTGAGGTCATTTTATGTCCTTAAGGTCATTTTATGTCCTTAAGGTCATTTTTGCCCAGAAATTGAGGATGGCCGGCCCCGGATATTCTCAAGGGGTTAGTTTGATGTTTGAAGGAAACTAAATGTGTTTTTGGATGATAGTAGATATGGAAATCTCAATTATAGTTTTTTCCATGCGTGAAATTACAAAAACGCCCCTAAAGTAATTTAACACAGGATTAAGTGACAACTGGACCCGGTCATCACCCAAGAATTTTATATGTTAATTAGAAAGGTTGTTTGATATCTGGATAGTCCCGGGAAGTTTTTGTGTAAAATTTCCATTTTACTCCTAGTTAGTGCTGATTAAGCTTAATTAAAGTAATTAAAGAAACATAGATAATATTAGACTTTAATTAAAGATAAATTAATTTTATTTATTAATCTTGAGTCAAAATAATTATTTGAGGTTTATTAGGGCCTAAGGTTACTTAAGGAAAGTTTAAACCCCTTTCTTATTCAAAGAATTTTCTTGAACTAAAAAGCATAAAGTAGAGACAAAAAGCACTTTCTCTTTCTTTTCTTAAAGATTAGACACATGTTGGGATTTGAATTTCAAAATAATCAAGTTTGACTCAACTAAACATGCAAGACCACCCTTTTGCAATTCCTAAAACCAAATTATCAAGTCCTAGCCCTTTCTAATTAAACCTACCCCTAATCCAAGTCGTAACACACATGAAACCCAAAATTCCCCTCCCCCCAAACAGCCCTACTATTTAGCAGCCAGTAGTCCCCTAATTCCCTCCATATGTGATTTTTTTTTCAACTCTCACACACTTACACTCTCTTATTTTACTATCCACTTTTTTGGTGGAGTCTTGCTCATCAAGACTTGTCCAAAAAATGCTCTAGTTTTCTCTCAACTCAAACATTCTTCTTCCTTTTCTCCTTCACCTCCAAGAGCCACCATTGTTGCTCCATAAACAAGCTTCCAACATCAAAACACCACACCACACCACAACCATCCACTACAACAAAAGAGGCAAATTACGGTTGTTCTTTTTGTAAATTGCGGCAGTTATAACCGCCATTTTTCGCAGCAAATGGCGGTTCAAGAAACCGCCATAATTATCAACACCATTGGTAAATTACGATGGTTATAAGAAAACCGCCGCAATTAGTGAAATATTCTAAAAATATAGTACGGCGGTTTGAAACCGTTGCAATTTGTGGTAATGTTTTTTTTAAAAAATTAATCATGACGGTTTCAAACCGCCACAACTTACAGTGAAATATTTTTAAAAAATTTTTAAAACAATTTATCACAACGATTTTAACCATCATAATTGCAACACCAATTTTTTTTAAAAAAAGTTCCATTAATCATGCAAAATAAAGAAAGAACAAATAAAAGAGTTATAAGTTAGTATTAAAAATATTTAGTATTATATTTATTTAGTATTACATTTCCTCATTTATGAGAGTAGCTCTAATATGACAAATAGATGGAAAAAGCTAATACTTAATCCAAATGCATGTTCACTTTCTATGAAATGTACACATGAAACCAGTGGCCTACATTAGGCCGATAATAAGAATAAGCCTAACAAAATTTTGCCATCCCTGTAAATGATTACAGAATAATCTCCATACTTGGAACAGAATCAAATTTAGTCAAAGGAAATCATGTAAAAGAGCATATTCCACTCACACACACACACACATACACATATTAAACTATGAAAGCATGTGAAAAAGCATTTTCTACTCACTCACACATATTAAACTACTATCAAGGGTAGTTGCATAAACTGTTTGATTTGATGTGTAGAATGTAATCTTGCTTCCTTACCACTAATATACTTTTAACTAAGGCACCATTTGTTCTAGGTCACAGCTAGAAGTGCATATGCTTTCAAAATATTAACATATATAACGAAGTCTGCTTTAGAATAGAGTTAAGTTCTTAGCCACTCTAGTGTTATGCTCAAGGTTGTTTCAGAGGTGTACTCATCTTTGATATGGATAAGAAGCGAACTCCTATGTTGCACTCTTAGTTCTTATTTTTTCATTACTTGTCTTATTATTGATACTTCGTTTTGATTTAGTTCATAACTAGTCATGGTGGTTTCAAAATTTATCAACATTTTGGCTCAATGTTTCCTTTCCAATTTTTTAAGTAGAGTTTCTTACAATCTGGCCAGATTTACTTTCTATCATTTTCCTAATTAGAATCATCATACATCCCCAATAAAATAATAATAGTTTCTATTGATAATAACAACAATTTAATGATAACAAACACATGTACAAGAAGTAGTCAAAGCATGAATACCTCAACAAGGTGCTTGGAAGAGAAAGTGTTATAATGTTCAAATGCTTCGTCATCCTTCAAAAGTAGATGTAAATATCTATAATCAAAATTATAATTAGGAAAAAAAAAAGTCTGACAATAAATTACATAATATAACTCAAGCCAATATACCATTTGCATTAGCACCTCAGCTCAGTAGGACATGTATCTGAACGACAAATTAAAACATCTCACCATTCAAATGACTTTCTCAACAAAATAAACTATCACAGATAATCCACACTGAATTGCTAATTTCATCCACTTCCATCTTTCTTGTTAGACAATTAATCACTTCACAACAAGCCTAAGTCAATAGATATGCTTAATTTTCCATGCCTAAATATTGAAACATTATCAACCTCAACAATAATAAAGTAATTCCCACTAAGAAAAGTGGGTTACATGGATTACACAATGTCATTATGTCCTCAAAGTGATCAGATTTGCGTATCAAATTGTAGCAGTAGTAGACAAAGAAGTATCACACAGATTTTATATCCCAAGATGTAGTTGATCAGGAACACAAACCAGATAGCCTTTGAAGTTGATTCAGGAAAAAAATGCATGTGAAAAGAGGAAGAAATAGATAGCCAAGAACATATTCACAACGGCCAAGTAAGCAAATATTGTTTTTTGTTTCATATTAAAAAATAACAGTTTATTAAATTTAAATGCCCTAAAACACTTGCTCCCAAAATTTGAAAAAGACATATATATATATATACACAAACACACACACACACACACACACACACACACACACACATATACATCCAATAAAAGAAAATAAAGATATTTACCAAAATGTAGTAGTTTGAGAGGACCATCTTTGTTATATCCCAAACTACAAAACCTAATCAATTTTGGGTATGATTATATAGAGCATCCATATCTGTAGATCAAAATTTTTCTGATAAAGTTAAGAGCACAACTCATAGGATAAGGAATGATATCAACCACTGAATTTTGTAGTCTTTTTTTTTATAGTTTTTAGTATTTCTTCACAAAATCTAGAAAACTAAACAACTGAAATTGAAAAATGAAAACCAAAACCAAAGGCCCCTAGTTTTCAATTTTTATTTCTAATTTTCACCATTTCCTTCACAAAATCTTGAAAATAGAAATCGATTAAAAGCAGAAAAATGAAAATTGCAAACTATTTTTTGAAACCAAAAATACTCTAAGTTGTTAGGCAAAGGCACATAAATGGTTTTTATATCTAAATCTAACAACTACCACATGTCTTATAGTCAAACAGATCAAAAAAATTATTCAAATACAAGATTAATGGTTAATGTTTACAGCACATAAGAATGCAATGACTGATTCTTCAGCAGCACATGAGCACATCTTACATGCTATCAAGATCAATAAAATCTTGTTTCACTAACAAGGATGCAAGCTTATAGAGCCCAAAGGGAATAGGACTGCTGACTTCCATGCACTGATAATATTGAAATTTAAATCCAAGAATCTGGGAAGCATGAGACTACAATAAAGAAATAAAACCTAAGTATAGAAACTTATCTTATAAATATCATAAGTTGAAATAAGAATAACCTTGGGAAAAATAGGAATTAGCTCTAAAAACACATCGTTATCAGGTTGAAGTTCATAACACTCAAGAACCTGGTCAACAACATTCATCAGTAGGCGGGTAAAACATGAAATGAGAACAAATATTGGCATGAAAATTAAAGGACGTAAGAGAAAAAAAGACAAATAAACTAATGAAACTTACAATATCAAAAACATGGTTGGGATCCAAATCAAAATGGCCAATTAGCGACTATAGAAGTAATCTAAATCAGCACCATGGTCTTCATCATAAAACAAGGGAGAATGTAATGCTCACAGTAATTAAAATCATTAAAACCTTAATAATGCCAATTGTTGTTGCAGATGCTTTTTGGGTTGGAGCTTCAGAGCCCTGGCAGAGAAGAATGACCTATGCAATTAAACTAAATTGAATACAACATACCAAAGTATCTTATCTGGAAAAATACTAAGACATTATTCAACCAAATATTCAACTTCTGGAAAAATTAAAACTTGATACTATGTGATACATTCTCTCTTTCTCTAGTTCCATCTCCCAAATCACAAAATATGTTAAGAAGAACATCAAAAATGACAACAACAAACAAGTATTGTTCCACCAAGTGGGGTCAACTACAACAATCAATCAATCAACACCATAATGTCCTATCACGAGTTTGATACCTGTGAGGAAAATTTTTCACCTGAGTGTAATTTTCTGTCAGAAATAACACTTGAAACACTCTTCCATTTGATCCACCCAAATTGAATCGTATAGTTTACATCTCCCATCATTTTCCATCATTTTGTTGGACCTAAAATACTTAAACTGGGTCACATGGGGTCAAAGATGTCAATGGTGCATGCCAGCTCATAAGGTAGACTAAAAGCACAACTGAATCAAATACAATAATTGAATTTCCAATCAAGTTGGCACATAGTTCTTGTATATTTGACACAAGCAACACAATGGCCAACTACCAAGTAGGAATAAAGCTTAATATGCTCACCTCTTTTCCCTTAAAATCTTGAGCCTTTATTTTGATCATTTCAGCCTCCCCCAAAAATTCTGCCTATAGATGTGTAACATTGAGATGGAAATAAAAAGTCAAAAATTCATATTAATAGACTACACCTTGGTAAAGTTCCTCAACACTAACCAGAAGCCCCAAATAAAATAAAAATTTGAAGTTTGTAACGTATGAATGAGGAAGGGAAGTATGAAATCAAAAGAGTACACCTCACAACGTTCTTGAAGTAGTCTAATTAGAACCAAGTCAGATTCCACAAGCCATCTTGCCTAGAGAAATGAGAACTTCTAAGCAATAACAAACTATAGAAAAATTCTAAGAAATGAGAACCATAATAATTAATTTGGAAATATAAAGCTTTACATATCAACATTACCCTTCTTCATCACTCTCTGAAACCCTCTCTATTTCCAAGAAAAACCAATCAAAGATCAGCGATCCAAAAACTTCCTAATGCACAAAAATTATGAGAAATAGGTTCAAAAAATAAATGACTCATATATCATTAATGTTTGGTATTAGTATAGTAGGAAATAGCAAATAAAACATTTCATTCCTACCAAACGTGTAGCCATCCGTTGAAATTTCGTTATCTACCTCATTGTTCATGTTTCATTCATATTCCTAATATTTTTTTTCTCCAATCAATAGTACGCTGAAATCAGCTTCGCAACTCAACCCCTACATGAAAAAAATAACACTCACCCCCAAATTCAACATCCACAGACAAAGATAAAACAATTATAATACCCAAAATATCAAACAGAGGGAATGGAAGCTCCATGCATAAAAATTTAGTAAGAGACACTACTAGAAATTTCAGGAAATAACGAGTGCAATTGTGAGAGAAATAAGTTAGCACAACTTAAACCATTAAGCCCCACTCAGATTAGATCGTGAAGTTTCAGAGAAGGAACCATAGACTAAGGAAGAAAACAATTATTTGCAGAAATAAAAAATACATATAGAGAGAGATGAGTTCAAGATCCATTCCTGATATGGAAGATGAAGAATAGATCTAAACTAGCAAGACCCAAAAAAAATTGAATGATTTTCGGCCAAGAAACCTTCTTTTTTCTCAAATCAGTCACGGTTAGGGTTATGGGAGTAAGGGAAGAGGTGAATGCGTGAAGAAGAAGGTGAAGAGGAGTGATGGGAATGTGATTTGTATGGAGGATTACTGATTTGTGTGATTTTTGCTGTGGCGTGTTTGGAGGAACCAGAACAAACTAGTGGAAGCCGTGACGTGTTCGGACTTTTGAGGAATCTTCACGATGGCATTCGCGGAGGAAAGCAACTCCAACCCATGTTCGAAGGACGAGGTGGTGTCTGCCCCTTGTAGTGGCTAGGCACAAAGTGCAATGGATGTGGCCGATGTTGAATAGTGGCCACAAACAACAGGATTTGCAAAAGAACCTTCTTTATGCGGTGGCTGAGGCGTTCGAGGTTGTGGCGGAGATGGCGACGTGCTCAGAGCAGCAGCGACGGCGAACCCAAGCAAGTTGCTGCTTGAAGACTGAGGTAGCTCTCCGGGCATTTCCACGGTGTGGCTGAGGCGTGGAGTACGGTGGCCAAGGCAGATTGAGGCGTGGCATGGCTAAGGTTCGGGCGACGATCTCGCTGTGACAAGTTGCTCATGCAGCGTGGCTGAGGTGGCGGCGACGAATGAATGGCGGAACAGCGATCAGGAAAAGGAGAAGAATGCGTCTTTGTTTGCTCGATCATGATGAGGCTGAAAGGGTGCTTAGAAGGAGGTTAAGGAGGAGTCTTAGTGAGGCAGCTTTTCTCAGTGAGAATGGGTGGCGCGAGTTTTCAATGAAATATCTGTAAGTGGCGCAAAGATGAGAAAATAGTGGCATCCAAGTGAAATACATGGCTTTTCTCAGTGAATGGATTAGTGTCAGGTTTTTATTTCAATCAAAGGTCTTTTCATCTTAATGAAAGGTTTCCGAACACAGATTTAGATGTTGGAATTTCACTATTATCTCAGGTTTAATTACAAAATAATTTTCTTTTCTTAGATTAACAAATTTATTTTTTAAAAAATATTTTTTTCCTTTTCTTCTTCCTATTTTTTAAATTTTTAATTATATTCTTTGATTAATATATTCTGTAAATTAGTTCTTTTTAAAATTTTGAAAGTTCCTATATAACAAAGCATAATAAAATAGTTCGATAATGAACAAATGATTTATAAAATGTGTGTGTGTGTGTATATATATATATATATATATATATGCATGATAAAAAAAATGCTTGAGTTTTAATTTATCCACTATTTAGATTTTGTTTCCATTTTAAGGGAATACAACTACAATTGTAGTAGCAAAACAACTTCCAAATTCAATTGAAATAAAAAAAGCATAAAACGTGCTCTATATACCAAAGCTCATTGTTTTTATTACAAAATTAAAAAAAATCAAGAGATAACACATCCTCTTAGAAAAGTTGACATTTAATTTGTGTTTCTCGTCATCATTTTCTGAGTAGCGAATTGCAAAATTTTAGTAAATATTTTTTTAATTTTTTATTGGTATGTATCTTTTACAAATATTAAATAATATAAATAAAGAAAATATTTAAAAATTAAAAGAAATTGTGACATTTATATCATTAGATACTTTATCATAGTATTACCTATCTAGTTAAACCCAAAATTAAATAAAGCGACCAATTTAGAGGATTAGTGTAATTTAATCACCTAATTAGAAGATTTCAAAGTTAAAATATCTATTTGTAATAGCTAAAATATTATAGAGTGAAAATCCTCTTTTTCTCCTATACTTTAATAAAAAAAAGTAAGAAAAAAAGATATAAAAATAGTTAATGGTAAATAAAGGCGGTTCTAACCGCCATAATTTACCAAACCGCCACAATTTACCATGCTTTGTGGCGGTTTTACAGAACCGCCGTAATTCCATTGTCATTTCTTCCATTAGAATTATGGCGGTTACCAAAATCACCGTAATTTACAAAAATTGTGGCAGATTTTAAGACCTGCCCTAATTTAACTGCCCTAGTATACACAATTTTTTGTAGTGATCTAAACACCTAACCTTTCTATCCCTACATACAAAAGCACAACAAAAATCCTTCCCCCATTTTATCTTGCCTTGGCCGAAACCATCCATAGCTCTAAGAGAAGATTTTTTCTTCTCATTTCATCTCAAAGATCAAGCTTTCTCTTTTGTGAACAAGAAAACCTTCTTAGTATGGATTTTATTCTATGTTCTTCTTCTTATTTTCTCTTTTCTTTTTCGATTTTGAGCTATTTGCTAGAGATCAAGACTATGGCTTGATGATGAAGGTTCTTAATGATGGTTGTGAAGCCATCTTGTTCATGACCATTAGAGCCCAAAGTTTGATCCTTTGTTTTTGAAAGAAAAATGTTAAAGAATGCTCATTTGGTTTCTTTGTTGTCTTTGAGTTTGATGATGAGTCCAAGAAACTAGGTTCTTGGAACCATTGGAACGAAGGACTTTAAAACTCATTTTCATTTTTGTTGAGATTTATGGGGTTGTAAGTTTCATTTCTTTAAAGTCTTGAGTTTTTGAGCTCTAATAAGATGTAAAAATGGACTTGCATTCATGTTTATGTTTCAAGTCTTGCATTTCCATGTTTATGTTTCAGTGCTCTGCATATCATATTTATTTTTCAAGTTATCACCTTGTAATGTTAAAAACTTAAAAATAAACTTGCATTTTCATGTTTATATTTCAAGTCTTGCATTTGATATTGTCTCCTCCTAATCTTAAAGTCCAAATAGTAGGATTAAAGTTGGTTTTATTTTATTTTGAGACTTGAATCTTATGTTTTGAGTGTACAAGGAATTTTGAAAGAAATATAGTTTTAAAAGGAGCAAACATATGATTTTTTATGAGCAAAAACCTTATTTATGAAATTTTAATTTTTCTACTGATTTGAATGATAATAATTAGTTTCTAGGAGATACAAAATGATTCCATGTGTTTTAAGTGTCTTAGAATAGTTTTTGAAGAAAACTAGTAACTAGAAAAGGATAAAAATGCAATTTCTAAGCTTTTTTGAAATTTTAATTTTTGACACTGTTCACTACTGTTCACATGGTCAAAAGTATGTTAAAAATTGTTTCATATGCCTTAGATATCTTAGAATGGCTTTTGGGAAAAACTAGTAGTTGGAAATGGTCAAAATTGTGACTTTTATGGAGCTTTAGAAAATTAATTTTCTAATACTATTCAATATTGTAGGTACTGTTCATGTTTATAAAAATTATTAATAATTGTTGTAAAAATTATTTTTAGCACTTTTGGAAAAACTAGTAATTAGAAAGTGTTAAAAATGTAATTTCCTAAAGCTTTTGAAATAGTGATTTTGGTACTTCACTACTGTTCCAGCACTGTTCATCAACGTAGGTACTGTTCACATACATAAAATTCATTAATAATTGTTGTAAAAATTATTTTTGGTGTCTTAAGTGCTTAAAAGAATAATTATTAGTATTAGGTTGAACCGTTTTGCAAAATATGAAAAGTTGTGCTTTAAACTATCATTATGTAATTTTGGCCAAATGGATTTAATTAGAGTTAGTATATGATTTTGGATGTATCAATATATTCAAAATATCATTTATGATGTTTAGAAAAAAGTTTTAGAAGCATTGGCACTTGCTAAGTGTCAAAATATGAAACTTTGCACTTTGATCCCTAAAATCTAACGAAATTTGGCCAATAGCCTAAAATAGTTTTTATGTTGAATTTAAATTATTTTTAGGTGTTATGGGTCTCTTAAAAGTGTAAATAAAATTTGAGGATCAATAGTTTGAGAAATTTTGTTGAAAAGGGAATTTACACTTTGACCCACAAACTCTTAGAAATTGCGGTTTTGACCCCTTTTAGGGCTAAGGCATAATTATTAACAACTTGGTGTTATTGATGTGATTGACATGTTGTGTAGGCTATGTCTATATGATTTCGTTGGAAATGACATGACTTGAATAATTGCGCAAGATTATATGTTGATGACTATGCATGCTTGATTCTTGAAATATGCAAGTAATGATTTCAATTATATTGTATATATCCTATTGAACATGGCATATGTATTAGCTGAGTCCGGTCCTTAATTTTCGGCATACTAGATAGGATATGTTTACCTTTTCAATGAGATATTGATGATAACATGCTTATGGATACATGCAAAGAATGTGATGCATGCTTATGTGATCAATTACATGATGATTTGTGGCATGTTATGATTATGTATGAATGATTGAGATGCATGATTTGTGTGTCCTGTGACATGAAGCAAATTTGGGGAAACTCCGGTCCCAGCCGTTATACTATTGGATTTTCGCTAAATTTGTGGACTTAGAAAATTTATGAGGTTACGAGCATAAATTGTTAAATGATAAGTTGAGATGACAATTATGATTATATGCTCCTATTTGCATCTCTAAATAGCATGCTATGATTTAAGGTGACATACGACACATAGAAATGATCCTCTAGACTCCAAGAAATTTGATAAGGTGATCATTTAGACTCCAGGAATTAATAGTTATGAAAGGTGATCCTATGCCCTCTATCCCGTGCTTTGGGAGCCGTGAATTAGCTTATCGAGAGGATAAGTGTAGACTAGTTACGACTAGTTAGGTATGAGCTTATAACCTCGAACTCTCAAGATGAGAGAGTATTAGGGTGGTTCTTTAGAACAGAATAAGAAAGTTAAGTCACCTAAGAAAGTGAAGAGGAAAGATTATGTTATGACAATTTATGTTCTCTATACCATATTAAATTATTATTATTCTTGTGATATGTTGCATATGACATTGACATGTATTCATAATAAGGTATGATGCATTCATGATATTCATAGTCATGCTAAAATACACGAACCTCAGTTAATGGCTTTTAAACTTAATAAATGAACTTTATTATGTCCACTGTTTTCATAATGAAACTCGTGGTTCCTGAGGATGATGATGACATTTGTTTGGAGGCGAAAGCCATATTGAGATTCTTGTTCAAGTTTTTTATCCCTTCTTTCTTTCTTTCCGTCTCGCCTTCAAAGGTTCATGGCGACATTCGTGATTTACATCGATGGCCCCAAGTGGGAGATGCACTTTGATCAGGTTAACCGGTCATGCCATTTTGTGGGTCACTGTGCCGTTCGCTTGTTCATTTTCTTGGATCGTCCCTTTGCACACTCCATTAGCTCATGGTTTTCCACTGCTACTCCTTTTGCTGACGACTTTGTTTTTGAGCATGCACATCCGCGTATGGAGTAGTTCCCTCATAGTCGCCCTGCTGCTTCAGCTGTTCGTGACTTCCTTGTTAACGTGCCCTGATCACCACCTCGTCCTACTGAGCCATGGTAGAACCTGTCAGAGGAGTCTCCTTCCCACCACTCTTTAGGTGACTCCATCCCCATGATCCTATGGGTGTGGGAGGTGAGAATGATGGAGAGGCTACCATCATCCAACCACTGAAAGGAGTCAAACACATTCGTAGAGGAGCTACCCATCCTCGTCGAGGAGCCCATGTTCGTCCCCCTAGTCATCTTGCCACGCTTGACGATCTTGCTCATGTGATTGGCTACCTTCCTCCCTCTCAGTAGCGCTGTTAGTAGATGTTAATAGTGGACTTCTTGGAGCCCTTATGGATATCACGGAGAGGGTAGCCTTCTTTTGATACTTTTGTTAAAGGCTATCTACTCTAGGCGTGCCCCAGTAGGAGTAGTGGAAAGAGAGGTCTTAGTAGGAGGTTATTAGTGTCTATCCACATACTATTTATGTTTCTTTTAGATGACTGTACTTAGCCCAACCTTTGTTGGTGGGCATGATACCACGTTAGAGGTTATTTTGGTATGTGATATGGAACAGTTAATACTTATGCTACACACACACACACACACACACACACACACACACACACACATATATATATGATGTAATTATGTTCATGATATTGTTGTGCTTGGAATTTGCATGCCCGTGAAATGTTTTTTATTCTTTCCACATGTATATACGAGATGAATGATGAGTTTTATTTATTACACGTGGCTCATGTTTTGCTTTTAAGTTAAAAAAAAATTTACCCATATTTTCGTTAAGTATTTTTTATAAGTTAAAAGACAAGAACTGAAACAAAAGAGTAAATTCTAATAATTAACTTAAATGAATTCTAGGCGTGTTGGGTTAAATATTAGGGTGTTACAAGAGGAAAGAATAGTGAGAGCAATAGGAACAGATAGAAACATGAGAGTTACGAGGTAGATAGAACCAAAGAAAAGACCTAATTGCTATAATGTTCTTGATGAGTTGCATTTGGATAGCCATTTATGCATGTTTATGACATTTAGTGAATAAGCCTAGTCCTTTTTCCATGCATGCATGTCTCTTTAATTATACTAGAAAAGATCTTTCATGCATGCATTTACATCTCATGCTAAGCACCTTTACCTTGGTAAAGAATGGTTGTGAAATCCTAAAATTGAACCTCACGATTATATACTAATGATTTCAAAGGAAACCAAGGTAGATTAAAGATGAAAATGATGTGACATTAATTACATATGCTTTTACTGAGATTTCAATTGATTTTTCACCTTTTTCCCCTTTTCTATATCATTTCTAGATGAGCAGGTAGAACCTGATGCAGAGAGTTAGCTTGTTGGAGTATTGTTGCTTTTGCCTTGCTTGGAGATTATGCTATATCACTTGATCTCATTTGATATTTTGAAATTTTTGAGTTATTTTGCTCTATGTTTATCGAATTATATGCCCTTTTTTTTGAGTTTAGGACTTTAGATTTTTTTTATTGTATTTGGCCTATGAAACCCTTTGTTTCTTCTATGTTTTGTATTTGTGGCCTGAGGCCATGACTTAGCTATTCTCTTAGTATTCCCTATTTCTTATATTAAATCATTAGGTATTATGTCGTGGATGGGGTGGCATATAAGGTGGCACTATGTGCCTGATGATGATGATATGTGGTTATGCAATGTTATAACTTGAATGCAGGTTGAGCTATGGATGACTCATTATTCTGTTTATGATTTTAAATCTTATAGAGGCATGGTACCTATGCCTTTACCATGTCGAATTTTCATTAGAATATCTATCAATATTTATGTATAGTATGTGCGCTCTGTAATATCCTAATTTTTAACCCAATACTCCTAGAACATATTTAGGTTAATCATTAGTCTATTACTCTTTTAATCTCATTCTTTAAACCTTTCTTTAAAATACTTAGCGAAAAATACAGGTAAATTTTTTTTGAAATGTAAATGCAAAGTCAGAGCTGCGCAACCTGGCGGACGATGAGGCATATAAAGAAATAAAGCACAAGATCAAATAAACATCTATCAGGATATAAAGCATGTAATCGCACATCATGATAAAACTAACTGCATATATATATATATATATATATATATATATATATATATGCCCACTCATAAAAAGTGGGACTTAGTTGGTATAACATAAAAACAAATACATCCGAAATGAAAATACAACATAAAGAAAAAGATAACAAAAAGCGTAAAAGGAAACTCCCATACCCAAGTGTATCTAAAATGGATAACCTCTAAACAAAAGAAGGTTTATCCTTATCTATGTGGTATGTGCACTATCTTTACCCATGCGCCTCTACTACTGCGGTCCCGGAGAAGATGGAACATATCCAATCCACGGTCGGAGCTTGGCGGGAATGGGCATGCCAGAGAACTGCTAGTGGCCTCCATGACGTCGGCGCATAGATGGCCTCCGAGCCAATCTTGGCTGTGTGACAATCTCCTCGCTACCCTCTCTCATCTGCGGTGGAGTGGGGGCTGAGTTCTCGCTATACATGTGGGTAAGCGGATCCTTCGATGGGTCAGTCTCCTAGAAATATGTACGCGGCACATAGTCAGGGTAGTCGCACATGGCCGAAGCGGCAGTGTGCATGCGGAGCACCCTTTCATTATGTATGCGGGCACGCTCAAAAACCCAGTCATCATCGCCATAGGGTGATGTTGGCAAGAAATGGGGAGTATGTACAGGATGAGCGAAGGGTCGTCCGATGAACACGAAAATGCGAACAGCACATTGACCCTCAAAATGGTATGATCCATGCTCTGGATCATAGTACACCTCCCACGTCGAGGTATCCACGAAGACCACGAATGTCACTATCTGAAGACGTGACGGAAAGAAGAGATAGAGAGAATGAGAATCTTACTAAAGAATCTCAGTAGAGCAACCTCCTATCTAGGGGTCATCATCTTCGTCCTTAGGAACCTTGGGTTTCTTTGAAAAAGGTGAACATGCATATACTTCATTTATTAGGTTTTAAACTTAATTATCCAAGGTCCATTCCTTTTAGGATGAATCTTAATGTTATGGATGCAACATAATAAAGCATGAATGCATGAAGATGTAACAGACAGAAATCAAATAAACATCCATAGAGAAATCAACATCATGCAGGTGGCATAAAGTGGCATATTCTTCTCATGTAAAAACACTTCTCTTTTTGTAACTGTGTGACATTCAAAGCATTGTACTGCAACATAGGGATCACCCTAAAATCTTCTCTAGGTTATGAGCTCATACCTTAACTAGTCGTTACTAGTTCTTACTTATCCTCTGATAAGCGTAATCACAATAATAATAATCATAACAAAACGCGTCGCACTGGTATCAAATACACAGCGAATATTGTCCTCTTTGGGGCGTTATGTATCGTCGTCTCCCTCAAGGATTTGTTTATGGGGCGTTACGTATCACCATCCCCCAGAACGCGTTCTTACAGTACTATGTCATATTCAAAAGCTCATATCTTTTTAAAAACTTTCTAAATTCCTCAAATTTGTCAGAAATTCAGCAGCATAAAGATAGCCCACCGAATTTCTTCCAAATTTGCTTTATGCCACATTCATATATATACATAGTCATGAGCATCATAATCATCATAAATTTTTCCATAAGACATCATAGCATGAGTATCAACACATCAACCTTATATACTCTCATAGGAGATCACATACTCAAATTATTTTCATAATAAAACATGCATTCACATGAAACACTAAAGCTCGTTATGCTCTTAAACCTATGGTGTCTTATACTTTGACTCTTACGGGGCTTAAACTTGAGATATGATTATTTTAACATTCGCTATTAACCTTTTATGCACCTATGGGTTCACAACTAATTATCCTCATTAATTTTTATGCTTAGGAGCAAAACAAACAACTCCATTCAGATTGTCAAGTTCTAAATCTTGCAATTATGGGGTTCTAGAAACTACATTTTAGACCCTTTCTACGTTCCGTCTTTGCCTAAGGCGCTATAAATCAAATCTAAACTAATTATGGGGCATTCCTATGCCTATGAACTAATTATAAACCATGTTTACTGCTTTACAAGGTTGCTGGATAGAAACAGAAAATTAATTAATCTAAGTGTTCTAGAATTGTATTTTTACAGTTTTCTAGTTACTAGTTTCTCTATAGGTGCTAAAAGTCAATCCTACATCAAATGTTACCAAGTTTTCATAATTAAACAATATTAAACTGAATGTTATCATACTAAAACAGTTTTGGCAGTGGCTAAAAATAAATGGGTCAGAACTATGCTAAAACTCAACTTTACAGTTTTTCTGTAAGACTAGTTTCTTTCCTAACATACATAGAAAGGCTCCTACCTCAACATATATAATTTCTACACATTCTAACATGCCAAAACAACATCATACATCAGGAAACATACCAAGGTAGAATCGAAACATTAAAGGTTAAGCATCATTTAAAAATCATGTCCTTAATACATACAAGTTACTTGTTTCTCTTGAAATCATTTTAGGACTTCTAAAACTCATTGAAACCCATTTTATTTTCTAAAAGGAGACTAAAAATAACCATAGGGAAGTAGCTAATTCAAGGAAGGTTTAGAAGAGGTTTAACTCATAAATCTTGTTGGTAATAATCTTATAAAACTCTTAAGGCCTAAAGAAAATCTTAGAACATAGATTGTTGGCTCTTGTGACTAGATGAAACTCACATCAAGTTCATTATCATCACATGGCCGAAATATGCATCGATGGGATGTTTCCATAACAAAACTTTAACTTGAGATAAAGAGGGCAAGTCTTTGAGCTTCTAGGGTCTTTAAGTGATGACAAAATGTAAACATGCTATGCATCCTATTTTATTCTTCATTATAAAGTAAAATGAGAACTTCAAAGTGAATATGAGATGCAAGAACTTGAAAATAAATATGCGAGACTTGAAAGTAAATATGCAAGTTGATTTTATCTTTTAGGATTTAAGTAATGACTTGAAATATAAATATGCTAGACAAGGACACGTAAACATGAATACAAGTCCAATTCTTTATTTTAGTGCTCTAGACTCCACAACAATCGACTTTAAGGCCGAAATAGACGAGCTTCGAGATTAACTATTAGGTGATATGGAAATGAAATTCTTGTTTTAATCTTTACGTTTTAGGTGATGGCCAAAAATAAATATGCTAGGCAAGGAAAGTAAATATGAATGCAAGTTCATTTTATATTCTTCACTAGAGCTCTTGCAAGACTTTAAAGGAACTTAAACCTCAACCCAAACTTATTATACCAAGATAAAGCAAGCTTTAGAGTTCTTGTACCAAGGTTTTCAAAGAAACCATATGGTGTGAACTTCATCATCAAGCTCTAAGGAAATGGATTAGAAGAACAAATGAACTTAAAGAAAATGAAAGGTGGCTGAAACCATGGGAAGAAAAGAATGAGACTTTAAAACTCTAGAGGCTATGATCTTGATGATGTATTAACACCAACATCATGTGTCCTCATCATTGAGTTCACATATTCATTTTAGGACATCATCAAAGTTAAGTTTCTTAAGAATAAGAAAGGAAGAAACCAAAAACATCTTTTACTCAAGAACCAAGATCAAGCTTTAGAGGTTACACAAGTGATGAATATCATCATGGGTTCCTCATCATCAAGCTCTCATTTCCAAGTTCCCAAAGGCTCTTGGCCAAAAAATCAAAGAGGAAGAAAAGAAGTTCTAAAAAGTTTTAAGAGAAGTCATAAAGCACAATACTAAATAAGAACTTTAATGAATGAAACACTTAGAATAAAATCCCTACCAAGTGACTTGAGGTTGAGATGAGTGAAGAAGATAAAGAAGTTGAAGAAAAGGAACTCTTGAACTTGAGAGAAAAAGAAAAGCTCAAAGTGCTCTTTGAAAACTCAAACTTAGCAAATGAACTAAAAGTGATTCAAGTTCATCCAAGCATGCTATTTATAGAGAAATGAAACAAATGAGAGGTGTAATGGAGGGAGGAGGAATTCAGCCAGCCATGTGTTCCATGAGGTGAGATGTTGTGTTCTTGAAGCATGGTAAGGTATAGTTCAAGGTATGGTGAGGTATGACTCAAACCGTGGCTCAAGGCATGGTTCTTTGAGTGTTTGAAATTTCAAACATGTGATGGAAATGAAGAGGAGGAGTGGCCGAATTGTATCAGCCAAGGGGAGGGAAATCTCTCTTTTTAATTATGGTTTAGAGTTGTGTTTAGGTGTGTCTTTGATTATGCTTAAGTTTAGGAATTTGTGAGAAAGTGTTTAGGTGACTAAGGATGTAATTAAGGATTTCAAAATTCTCCATTAGTGAGATAAAAACTCATTTTAGTGCATAAAAAATTCTAGACACAGTTCCTTAATTTAAGCAATTGGAGAGAGAAAACACTATTCAAGATTCCAAGACTAGGAATCTTGAGTTTTAAAAAGAGATTTAGGTTTAATCTAAACAATTTTAGGTTCTAATTAATTTTAATAACTTATTTTGACTCTAGATTAATTATGGAAATTAATTAATCTTTGATTAGAGCCTAATATTGCTTAGGTTTGCTTAATTACATCATTAAACTCAAACGGCATTATTCTAGGGGCGAAATCATAATTTTACACAAAACTGCTCAGGACCACTGGGACTTAAATAGATACTTTTAAATGTACGAAAACATCATTTTAAACCTTCGGCGAAAGTTTCGGGCTCGAACGGCACCTTTACCCGCGTAAAAACGCTATAGAGGTATTTTGATCATTTTGACCCGAAACTGCAGAAAACAAGATTTTCTTTTCCAAAATCACTCAAGGACCATCTAATCTCCTTCAAACATTGAGTTGACCCTTCGAGAACTGCCGAGCCAGCTATCCTCGAATTCCGGGCAGAAAATGACCTCAAGGGCATTTTGGTCATTTTTCTCTTAGACAGAAAAAATCAAGGCGTTACACGCTCTCACTTTATTTTTTTTCTCTTATTTTTTTTAAGGAGAGAAAAAGGAAAATACTGGTGCTATCTTTGATAGAAGTTATGTTTGATATTGAAAAGCTCATAAAGGAAAGCATGATTCCTTAGTGTTAACTTTTATGTGATTCGGGCACATAGGAATGAGTACTAGGGAGTTACATTTTGTTATTAGACCAGGTTTGATTCGATTGGAGCTAAAGGGTTAGACTAATATGCTTTTGTTTTATAGAGCGATAGATATGTCATGCTTTTTTTGGTTAATCTACAAGGTAGACTATGAGGTATAGAGATGCATGACTTGCTTTACTTGTATGTCATTGTAACAAGCTTACTTGACATGGTTTATTGAGATTGATCACCTCAAGTTTTCTATTTGGTGTGTGTAGAGACTGATGGCATCAAGTAGCCAACCTAGGGGCCAAAGTAGGATGAAGGACCCTAAGTGAGCATGATGGGTGAACTCAGTTTTTTCCTTGGACTTCAGATAAACAACAAAAAGAAAGAACCTTAAACCATTAAGAAAAGTATACAAAAAATCTTTTGAAAAAGTTTAATATGGATCAAACCAAATCTATAAGTACCTCTATGCATCCATCTCAAGTCATCGATGCTGACGAGAATGGTGAAAGGGTATCAGAAAGCAATTATAGAGGAATGATTGGTTCATTTCTGTATTTTATAACAAGTAGACCAGTCATTCAATTAAGTATGGGAATTTGTGCTAGATTTCAATCTAACCCAAAGTAATCACACTTAAATATTGTTAAAAGGATTTTAAGATATTTATCTAGTATTACTAATCTTGGTTTATGGTACGAGAAAGGTAAATGTTTTGAGATTGTAAGGTACTATGATGCTAACGTTGCTGAAGATAGAGTAGAGAGAAAAAGCACCAGTAGATGCTGCTGTTTCTTTGGAAAGAGCCTCATCACTTGGTCATGCAAGAAGTAAAATACCATTGCTCTCTCTCTATAGCTAAATCTCAATATGTAGCTATTGCAAACTGCTACACCAGATGTTATGGATAAGGAATCAACTTGAAGATTATCACTTGAGGTATTCTAAAATCCCTATCTTCTATGATAATACAAGTACTATTAATCTTGCTAAGAATCCTATCTAGCAATCTAGATCCGAGCATATCGATGTTAAATATCATTATTTTAGAGATCATGTTTGAAAAGGAGATGTTGAGTTAATGTTTCTGAATATTGAAGATCAAGTATCTGATATGTTCATAAAAAACATTAGCTAAAGATAATTTTTGCTACTTGAAAATGCTTTTGAATCTTAAAAGTTTTCAATCTGCATAAGCATTCATGCATAAACATCTCTAGACTCTCCCTATTATGGCTTTGAATTGAAGCCCAAAGGAAGACATCGGTCTACAAGACCTAGACATCAGTTTGTAAGACTTAAAGATCAATTTGCAAGGCCAAAAGATCAGTTTGCAAGCTCAGAAAGAAGTTCAAATAGTTAGAAAGTAGTTTATATGGTCACACAGGGTTGTATATCTGACGATGGATGAGTTATGAGAAAGTAGTGTTATCATGATAGTTTAGAAAGGTGAAAAGCTTCAGAAAGTGGTTCCAAGTTTCAGAAACCACTTATTTTGGTAGAATGAAAAAGGTAGGATAATTCCCACTCTTTTTGAGTCTCTCTCTCCCACGTCACCTCACCTTTAGTCTTATGTCCTATCACTTAAATAACTCCATACTCCTCATATGTCACACTTTACAACCTTGCCTTCAACCTCAAACACTTTCACCTTCACCTAAAATCATTTCATCTCCTTTCTCACAAATCTTTCTTCTTTGCAACCTTCACCGAACCCTTTCAAACCTCAACCTTTTTGTTCAATACTCTCATATCTTACCTTACTATGGCTAAAAGAAAGCAACTTGATCAATCCGAGTCAAAGAGAGGACCCTTTCACATGTATGACTATCCAGAGTTGTAGGATCATTATGTAAACCATTTTTCCATTAGAAAAATGGCTCCCAGGAAAATGTTAAGGAAAGGGCTTCTTGATGAGGTATCCTTTATCAAAGAAGTCTTTTCCTTTCAAGGATAGGAAGAATTCCTGGAAATCAATGATAGAGTTTTTCCAAGAATGGTAATGGCATTCTACTCATAGCTGAAGGGCACCTCAAACTCATTATTTAAAACATTGATCAAAGATTTTGCTATAAAGGTTTATCCTACAGGACTCTCAAAGATTGTCAAGGCAGCATATGAACTCCTTATCTGCTCTTCCTCACCAAACTGGGCTCGCTCCTTTGGGATAAATGAAGGAGATTTGTCCAGGTACTTAATTGATTCCAGTATTCATGAACCTAGTGGAATTACTACTCCCATGTTAAATGCAAGAGCAAGGAAAGTTTTCATAGTAGTACAATTCTCTATCCTGCCTTGTCTAGGAAGCATTGATGTGCTTGTAGGCATAAATTGCATGCTTTTCTACTGCCTCATGTCCAAAAAGAAGGTAAATTTTCCAAGTTTCATCATGGATTATATGCTCATTATAATCACTAAGGGCAAAAGGAGAATAGCTGGAGCATTGTATAGTATGTTGTTGATTAGATTATTCTAGCATATGCACTTACCTCTTGCAGAGGAATAGTTTGAATACTTGGAAGGTACCATATACACAATGCCTATTTTAGGACCTTAAGAAGAAAGCCTACTATCTCAAAGTCTAGTGCCACAAGGCAGAGCCCCAGAATAAGGGGTGAGCAAGCCAAAAATCTTTAATGAAGGCTGAGTCTGAGAAGAAAATAGGAAAAGGCAAAAGGAAGCTAATCCTTATCAAGAGTGAGTCTGAGAACTCAGAGGAAGAAGAGTCTGTTCAAGTTCCTTTAATTAGAGAAAGAAGAACAAAACTAAGGCAAGAGAGTCCTAAAAAATAAGAGCTTCCTACGGTAACTCAGACCTCAGATAGCTTAGAAAAATTTTCTGACTCTGATGAAATAGTAAGAAGGGGATCATCAAACATCATCAAAAGAAGGGACATTGTGCACAAACTTGAAAAACTACCAAAAGATGTTTGCTCAACCACTTTACTTATTATGGAAATGACAAGGTACCAAGCTGAGGGTTATGAAGTTATTGGCATCTCAAATGAAGAAGAAGAAGCAACTAAAGCAGAAATCTCTACTACCTTGGAGCCCATTATGGAAGAACCAGCTGAGGAAGCTAATGATCCCAAAACTACTATAATCTTGATAGGAACTCAACCTTCTCTTTCCATAAGAATAACTCCAGTGAAAGAAGAAAAAGACATGACCTTAGAAACATGTGCTCAACATGTTGAAGATGCTCTTAAAGCTATTGCTCCTACTCTTCCTGGTTCTATTTTTGATCTTACTGTTGCTTCTACTTCTAGTTCTATTCTCGAACTTGCTGCCACTTTTGCTGAAGTTCTACCAATCACGTTACTCATCATACCACTAGAGAATGAACCACCATCTACTCCACCACTTACCACTCAAATATCTAAGGCTGATGCTGACTCGCCAAAGTCTGGGGACACCATACCCCTAGACATACCTGAACTTACACCCAAGGCTGATCCATCTTCTACATAATCAGACGGATATGGCCTCAAGGTTGGAATAGGGAGCTTGGCACACAACTTCAAAGACATGAAGAGCTATTACTTCAGATTCTTCATGATGCTCAGTCAAGAAGAAATGAAGCATTGCCATTGGAGATTCTCCACAAAGTAAGGTGGAGGGGCTGATGATAATGTCACTTGAGTTCCAGCACACCGTCTTTTTGTTTATGACAAAAAAAAGGGAAAAGAAAAGAAGATTCAGAAAATCTTGTGCTGAGGAATTTACGGGTAGTAAGTTGAGTGGGAGCTCAGAGATTTTTTTTAGTATAATCATCTTTTATCATTTTTTTCCTTGTTGATTGAACCATATTTCTATTTGTACCATTGCTTCGATACTATGACCTATCATCTTTTTGGTTCATATATACATGTCTAGTTTATCAGTCTCAAGTTTTTAAGCTCTGATATATATTGCTTGAGTAGCTAATCATATATCTTGATCATGGTGTATGCTTTATAAGTCTTAAGCGTATGTTCTGATACTTCACACTCTAATACTTATCTACATGAATCAAATGCTCTATTTTATCTGTATGATTAGCTCTAATACATATCAGTTAATGCTTTGATATATACATAGCTTTGATACACATCGTTATTAGTACTCTGATATGTATGCCTTGACACACATATGTGAAGTTCTCTTATATACACCATAGACTTGATACACATGCTTTGATACAAATATGATCAATTTCTTTTGGGCTTCAGAAACTTCCTTTGTGTGCAAAGTTTATATGTTGCATGTTTTTATGCACAAAAATTACATCATGTTCCAAAAATTTATTTAGATAAAAATGTGCAGAGTATGGTTTCAAGATTAAGACTAAATATCATGAGTATTACTCTTTTTATTCAAACACGTGTATATACAGAAAAGTCAACATGACTAAAAATTAACCTATGTTTATTTAGAAAGCTTAAATGCTCATATCTTTCTCAAAATTGCTCTGATATTTCTTAGAAAGCATTCTGATTAACTTCAGAAACCTTGTTTGAAATAAAACAGCTTTGATTTCAATCACTTAAGGCAACAAAACGTTTTGATTATATCTATATCTTATCTTAAGAATGAGACCTTCTGAAAATCATATCGTATGTCTTTTTGAAAGAATATAAGTTTATCATGTTCAATATGTAGTCATATATTTCTTTCAAAACCTTTTCAAATGTTTTTCGAAAAATTGGTTTGTCATCACCAAAAAATAGGAGCTTTTTAGCTTTAGAACCCTTCAGAAACTACTCATGCTAAATATTTTGAATGATAACATAACCAATTTCGTGAAAATATTTTGAAGAATGAATGATCTTTTCCTTGAGTTTCTTGAAGCAACAAATAAGTCTTTTCACATTAGCATACACATTTCTTAAAATGAGAATATTTTCACAATGCCATGTGTAAACATGTTTAATCTCATTTGAAGAGACTACGACTAAATGAAAGTGAAAAATATATCGTGAAATGAAGGTATATATGCTCAATGGATGAAAGAAAACTCTCAAATACAAGAAACCAAGGTTTAGATCTTTAGAAAGTAGCACGCGACTTCAGAAAGTACAATTCAAGTGAAGATTTCAATCCAACTCTAAAGCAAGTGTATACTAACATCTTCAATCATCATGATCATAATCATATCATTAACAACAAGCTCTGATTAAAAAGTAGACGATCAAAGAAAAACTCAGAAATTGAGATGGCACTTTAGAATGCACTTTTCACTATAAATAGTGCACTTTACAAGAATAGGAGAGAAATTTGAAATTAAAATTTAAAGTCAAACCCAGTCAAGGGCTGACATGACATCTTTTCTGCCAACTTGATCAATTGCCCTAGCTTCTAGAATGGAAAGTAGTTTCTGAAGGTAAACTCAGAAACCTCTATTTCACATCAGTTTCTGTAACTGCTTTGACAACGCTAAGCTACTCCTCTAGATTGCATTTCTAAGACACAAAAAGAAGATCAACACGTGTCACTAGGAAAATAGATTAAGGGCAACAGTCATAAATACAGATCAAGTATAAAAAGAGATGCAATGCTTACAATGAAATAGTCTTTTTGCTCATCAAAGTACTGAAACGTTGAAAGAATTTCCTGTCATCATCTGTAAAGTTATTACAGCTTGTAATCAATTTCATTCCTTATAAAAATCTTCTTTCTATGTTCTAAGCAGAGCATACATTCTTCCTAGGAAGAATAGATAGAAAGAAGTCATTTAAGTTTTCTAGCTCTGTTATTGTTTATCATACAAAAACTTAAGTGTTGGTTAATTTGAGTGATTCAACCCAAACACAAACTTTTGCAACCCTAATTCATTAATGATCGCTATGAGTTAGCTTGAAGAGACTAAGTAAAGGCTACTTGTAATGTGACAGTAGAGTGAGCTACTGGTCACGAAGTTAGCTTAGAGAAGCTAGTCAAAGACTATTCAGGGGTGATGGTAGAGTGAGCTACTAGTCATAGAGTCAGCATGGAGAGACTAGTCAAACTCTACTTAGGTGTGATAGTAGAGTGAGCTACTGGTCACTGCTAAGAGCTTGAAAAGACTACTGTAAAGACTATACATAACTTTCTCGGGTTACAAAAGGTTTTAGTGGAACTTAATGGTGGTTGAGAATTGAATGTAGGTAGGTTGGCCGAATCAATATAAAAACTCCTGTACAGTATCTTCTCGTTCCTTAACTCTCTGTTATTTACTGCTTTGTGCTGTTTATATAATGTTTTCTGAAAAATCATCTTCTATGCATTTTTCATATCTTTTACATTGTTCAGAAAGTTACTTTCTGACGTAGACTAATACTGTTTCCACTACACTTCAAGTTTATTCCTGATAGTATTTGTTCTAGATTTTCAGAAACAAAAGATAAATAAAAAGGCAAAGCATGATTCAACCCTCCTTCTAATGCCCTTTTTAACCAATAGTTCTCTAGATTAATCTAGAGATGACATGGGAATACAAACAATATAGGGATGATAATTCTAAAATTCTCAGTAGGGTATCCCCAAAATACATATTAAAATCCCATGTCATCGTCATCGTCTCAGCTGCTTCAGTTTATTAAAAAAATGTGATGATGTAACATATATTAAAGATTTCTTTTAATGTTCAAAATCATCCTTCCAAAGTGGGTTTCTTTTATCATTCAATCTCTTAATATACATACATCATCATATAAAGCATCTATATACTACCAATTTTCAATTTAAATATATTGGTCTTAATATAGATGCTAAATCATTCACATGGCAATAATATAAAGGACTACTCGGCTCCTGGGTAATAGATTGCTTTTTAGGATTTAGCCCATTCCTATACACGGATCTTCTGAGCTCATTCCTATACTTGATCATTGGATTTTCTCTCCAATTCACACAGAGATCTTTTGAGCCTATTCCTATGCGTGATCATTAGATGACATTTTCTAATTCTCACACAGATTTATTTCTAGTCAGATTACTTTTCCTAACTCATTTCAGAGATAGGTAGGTTTACTTTCCTAGACTGATCGAATGACCTTCCTCGGCCCAATAAGGCATATTCATTCATGTAAGTGATTGTCAAAAGTATTCACATTCATATATGCTTAACATCATCAATAGATTCAAATATTGAACAATCATAGTCATTTAAGCATTAGCATCAATTTTGAGTTTCTTAATGCATCAAGCACACATATCACTCATGATCTCAATTCATTGGCATTTAATCATCTTTTTGGCATAATATCATGTTGTCCAAAAATTTTAGTCTATAAGAAGATATGATTAAATTACTAAATGTGATCAAAATAGAGCAAAATAATTTTTCAAAGATAATCTCATATGTCTATGAGATACTGTAAAAATTTCAAAGCAAAATAAAGCCTCTAGCTATATTAACAAAATTTCACAAATTTAGAGGTCAAAAACTACTTATTTTCAGCCAATAGTCAGAAGTCTTGATTTTTTTTATCCTATCAAATGAATAGTTAAAATCCTACAAAAACTCAGGTTAGACGTCAAGATGTCCTCAACATCTTATAAAATTTTCAAGTCAAAATTTAATCATTTGATATAGTAACAAAATTAGACAAATTCAGTGCTCCATAATTGACTGTTCAGGCGAAAAGCCTAACTAGCTCGGTTCTTGAATTTTTAAAAATAGAAAAAGTGGCTAAAATGACTCAAGAAAATTATTTGAAACACTTCCATATGTTAAATTCATCATATAAAATTTTTAGCTCAAAATATAGTCTCTATCCAAGTTAAAAAATTCATATAATTTCACCTACTTGCTTAAAATAGGGATTTCCAGCAACCTATCTCAAAACATATTTTGAGAAATATGATTTTCCAACATCATCCAACCACTCCATCAAATTAAACACATCAATATTTATATATTATCAACCAATATAACCAAAGATTTCAGGCTAAATCAATCAGAAAATCTTAGATTAATTTTTAATAGAAAAGAACTTGGCTCCTAGAAGCTCTTATTCTTGGTCTTGATTCTTCCAGGTGTTTCTTCACCAATTCTTCAACCCAACATCAGCCAAAACCCTTTGATGGTGGTTGATATGAAGATTTCAAGACATAGACTAGGTTTAGTGCTTAAATAATTGGTTCTTGGTGTTGTAGAATGAAGATTTGAGCAAATTCATGAGATTTGGAAGAGAGGAAAGTGAAGACAGCTATATGAAGGGGTGCTGGCTGAATTTTCATAAGAGAAAAGGATGAATAGTCCTATTTTTCTTCATTTAAAGATAATGTATACAAGAATTAATTATGAAAATTTTTTCTTAAATTTTTGTAAGCCTTCTATTGGTCCCTAGAAAAGGCAATAGTGTGGCTTCTTCTAAGCCACACACTTGTCACCTTAGGTGGCAAGCTTGTACTGCCAGTCTCATATGGTATAAGAAATTGTACATCGATATTTTACCAAGTGGGTAAAATACCATACCAAAGAAAACAAAAATTGCTCGAAATTAAATTCCAGGTCTAAAATCTTCATTCCTAATCATTTCTAACCTTAATATTATATTTTCTCAGTCTCAGATATCTCCAGGCCTTAATTCTAGGATTTCGGTGGTCCCGACAAGTTGTAGGGCTTGCATGGTCACTATTCACATTTTTTTTTCTCATCATCATCAAGCCGTTCTTATCCCAACTGATCCTATTAGAATCATGAAATTCATATTAATAAAGTCTAAATAAAATTTTTAAAATATATTTTGTGGTGTTACACCCCCTTTATCCCTATTTAAATTTAGCGACAGCTAGTTAGGTCGAGCTCTTCCTAGGTGATAGGTGATTCGGAGTATAGACATCAGTCAAATTGCTAAGGCGGTGACTTGGTTGGTCAAGGTGACATGAGAAAGGGTGGCCTGTTTAAGAAACTAAAGTTTAAGTGCTAAAGATGTGAAATGACTTGTTTAATTACATTTTTATACATGCCTCATTTTGTATGTTTTTAATGATGCTAATTACATCATGCATTCTATTTTATTGTTCTTTAACCAAGAGATTTTCCTAAGTCTTAAAATATGTGTCACTTCCTAAGTCCTTAACCAAGAGATATTGCTACTTCTTATTTTATAATTAAACCAAAGTGACTAGAGACGATAACGATGACACTTAAACTATTTTTTATTTAATTACTGAGATTTCTTTGGATTTTCACCCCTTTTCTTTTTCCGTTTTGTCTTTAGACAAGTCAGCAAACTAGAATCCTAGAGTCCATTGAGTTCTTGATCTTGGAGCTAGCCCATGCTTAGAGACTTAATTATTATCTGCTGCATATTTTGTATTTTTCTCTTGAGCATGTAGACTGTTGTTTTTCATTTATGTTTTCCTTATTTTGAGATTTTATACCTTATGGATGTGATATCCCAAATACAAAGTTTATTGGTATGCGAATTATTATTATTATTATCATCATCATCATCAATGTACGTTGTTCAATTAGCAATGTATGTAGCATTACTGTCGGTAGCATTGTTGTTGTTGTTGTTGTTGTTGTTGTTGTTATCATTATTATTATATATACACGTTACTATTATTATTATTGTCCCCAAAACAAAAAGAAGGAAGAGTTAGCATTTTATAGTGGCCCTATACATATATATATATATATATATATATATATATATATATATATATATATATATATGAAAGCCCATTGTCCAATACACGTTCATGGGACGCTGACGATTTCATTCCCAATTGTATATTGTCTCCTAGTACATATTTAGCACATCATAGTACTCTTAAACAACCTTCTAAGAACCTTAGCTGCCTAAGGATTTTTTTCTAGAGAGAAAAATGTGGTTTCTCTCAATTTTCTCTGATTAATCTCTTACGGTAAGTGATCTTTATGGAATTTAGCCAATTCTTTCCCTTTTTTATCTAGTTTGTTAGTTTAGGTATTGTCAGTCATGTTTTTCTCTCAACATTCTTTCTCCTTACCATCCCAAACTCAGTTTGGATTATAGAATCAAATTGTTTATATTTTCATTATATTGTTTGGCAGTTATCGGTGTCATTGCTACCTTCTAAAGTCAAGTTGTCAAGGGAAGCACACTTTTAGCTACCAACAGTGAGTGAGTTTAAGCTCATGACCATATTTTTGTTTATTATTATTATTTTTTCCAAATTATATAAACTATTTATGAAATTTTAGAATGATGCATGCCTATAAAACATGCTTTTATGGATTACAAAAATTTTAGAAAATTATTATTTTGTAGTTATCATGGAATATTATTATTTTAGAAAGCTCATGGGACCATATTTGCTATATGTATGATTTAGATTTATTTTATCAATCAGAAAATTTCATGAACCCCAGTTTTGTATAAACAATAAAAATAGTGAATTTTGTTGCTATTAGTTTTTAGCTAACAATTACTAAGAAACAAATTAGTGAGTTAACGACTGCAGGGTTGATCGTTAACCTTGGTACCAAGTGGTCTACCAAAAGACTAGCTCACCCACAGTAACGAACATAGTATGGTGTTCATTTATGGGATCTAGTTAGGTACCTATTAGATTAGTCATTAGCTCAAATTTAGCTATCAGCGCAGATATTTATGTACGAAACATCTCTTGTTTCTTTACTAGTTATTGCCATGGATTTAGTTAAATTACTACTTTCAGTATAATTATATGTAATTATATATAAAATGTTTTACATCAATTGCATGTATATGTTTTGTATTTTTTTGTTGCTGTCCCATGTGGGTTGTAAGTGGAGCCTCACTCATTGATTTTTGATGAACTGACCCTTCTCTGTTCCTCCCCTTATAGATATAGCTAGAGATTCAGTTGCACTATAAGACTTTCCCCAGAAGTGCTGCAATTTCTTTTGGTGAGCTTTGCTTTGGAGTGTAGCTTATTATAGGCTAAGCAGTTTAGTAGTGCTCCAATATTTATGTAGACAGGATCCCAGACATGCATAATATGATTTTATTTATTTTATGGATATCAGCTATTTTATTAATTATGTTTGGCTTCTGCCCAAATTATGGTTATTATGCAGTTTCTTATTTAGGATTTATGTTTGGAGATCTTTTCAGAATTATGAAATTTAGTTAAACTTGAGATATTATGAACGTATTTGATTTATTTATGCATACTAGTTTGTCATGTTACCAAAGGCTTCCATGGGGACCCAATCCCTCACGTTCCGATCGTTCCCTAGGCTGGTCGTGATTTGTTAGGATTTATTTATGTTATGTTTCATGTGGTTTGCACTAGGTTATCCTTGATGGACACATGCTCTCCTATGATATATTATTATAATGTGATGTGGCTACGTGTGTTGTTGAATGTTTATGATATCTAGGATTTGTTCTGTTCTATTATTATTATTATGGAAATGTACTTTTGCTCACAAGGTACATTAGTTTTAATTATGCGTTGATGAACGAGGCTGCCCTTTCGAGTTTTCAAAAAAAAATTATTTTCTATTTTCTGCTAAAAGTATTTGTGAGTAAACTAAACATATGAATCAAAATGTAAGAAATATAATAAATAGTCAATTATGATGTACACATAAGAGGTTAGTAATTAGCTTACATTACCACCCTTCAAAAATATATAGAGCACCAAAGATTGTTCCTCCATATTACCAAAATTAAGGATTGTGTTTGGCTTTCCCTTTACTCTTGATTTAGCTGGGATTCAAGGGCTTTTTCATCAATTCTCATCATTGCAACTTCTTAGTTTCATATATTTCCCCATAATCATGACCACCCATTTTGTGGTTCAGCACAATCCTTGGAGTTATAACATTGCTATAAGGGGTTCCAATCTAACTACCTAGATCACAATAACCTCAAGTTGAAAAAGTAAGGGACCATCACCCATTTCATACAACTATGCTTCTTCATCACTTTTTTTGGTCAACTTCATTATCTGTTTGAAAGTATAGATCCACGAAATATGAGGGATTGGACACTACTACACTCATATCTCCTCACTACCCATCAAGTAGGTTGATATATTTTCTTACTTATATACATAAAAAAATATATTTCTTTTCCATAACATATATATCAAGAATAAATACTTCATAATAGAAAGTTGCTTACCTGAAAATTGCCTTAATAGATTTAGGATTTTAACCAATCTGAGGCAGATAAAGATTAAAACTATCATTGATCTACCTATATATAACATTAATAAACTTTCAAATTAGAGTACCAAGAAGATACATACAAATATCTAATGAATTCTTACACAATAATAGCTTCCAATTCAAGTTCCATAAGATAATCAAATAAATGAAATAGTATATAAAATATATAAGATAGTAATGAAGGAAAGCCTTGACAAAATAGCTTATGCCACATATTATATGCTATTTAAAACACAACAAAGTGATTGTAGCATCATGGAAAAACCAAGCTTTCATAGTGAATATGCACAGGTTTATGTCGCCGAGCTCTACACCCAGTGAAAAGAAACTTTAATCGGCTATAGAAGTACAAAACTAATCTCCTAAAATCCTGATTAATTATTCCTAAAACAGGGCCATTTTCCCAAATGCACAATGGGGTGAAAAAGTTCAATGTAGAAATATGGAGCTCCCCAGGAGGGAGGAGGACTAATTTAGTCCAAGAGTGTTGTACCCCATACTCTTTCATCAGCCACACAACCCAACAAGATGATTTCGTTTCATGATAACAAATAGAAAGACAATTCCTGATAACACCCAACTCAAGGAAGAAGCCATAGTTTCCATCATCCCTATTAGGGGACAAAATTTCACCATGAGTCTCTTTTCCCAAGTCAAAGGAAATAATAACATTGTCCCTATTCAACCAATGAAGAGTACCTTGTACAAATTTCCCCAACTCAAGCCTACGAGTATCATGCCAATGACGAAGGGCATCATGAATGGTTGTCCAAAAATTTGCACCAAAGTTATGAACTTTGGTCACATGTTCACGATTATACCCAACACCCACATAAGCCTTGTACTTGTCATGCACATAATCATAGCCAAATCTATAAAGTCTGATCCTACGACTTGGATTACAATCCATAGTTGGTGATATTTTGGATTTCAATCTGGTAGAAGGGTTCCATAATCTAAAATATGAATGGTCAAAATCATACAAACACACTAACCCATTAATGGAGCCAAGAATTTCAAACCTATACCACATCTTTAAGTAAACTGCATTAGCTGGGGTACATGTGTAACATCCTCCCAAGTACAACCTCATCCTTAAGTTATGGTGTCATACTCGAGAGTTGTTACTTCTAAGTTTGTGGACCTTTTTTTTAAAATATCTATAGCCAGTTTGGTTAGTTCGTGAGATAACTAGGTCATAATTATACTAAAATATATAGCAATGAAACCAAACTATTTATTTAATACAAAGTTAAGTACATAAGGGAAGCTCTTCTATGAGTTTTAACACCTTTGTTCTCTAACATATTTACACACATGTTCATTCCACTAAAAACAACATAATAAAAGCATTAACTACTACACTATTGCACTTTCGAGTTCTTTTGCATAGCAGTCCCTCAGTCCTCTGCGTCAACATGGAGATGACACGGGAACACAAAAACATAGGGGTGAGAATTATACAATTCTCAGTAGGGTAACTCCTCAATTACACATTCATAATATCATCGTCATCGCCCTAGCCACTTCGGTTTATTAAGAAAGTGTGAGCATGCAATATGTACATATCAAATGTTTATTTTAAAATTATAAAATCACCTTTTCAAAGTGGGTCTCTTTTATTATTCAATCACTTAAAACATGTATTTCATAACATTCAACATCATAGGAATTCCTTCAAGACCAATAATTTAACAAGATATACATATACATATGGCAATTACAATGATCTTTTCGTGCCCTTGACATAATAAAGGGGACTTTTTCGTGCCCTAATGGGGACTTTTTCGTGTCCTATTGGGGACCTCTTCGTGCCCTACTGGGGACCTCTTCGTGCCCTTTTTAATACTAAAAGGGACTTCATTGTTCACTTAGCACATACATCATCCTCAAGCTCACATATACATGCATCATATTTCTATATGCATGAACATAATTCTCTAATCTCATAATACTTCAAACCTATATATATTATTCATTCATTCCTCATAACATAATCTTGGAAGTCCATGGTATGCATTCACAAACATCAACTTGAACCAAATGCCATTAGGTCACTAATTCAAGGCATCATCACAACTTCAGCACATTGGCAGATTTTTCACTCAAGTAGCACAATTTATTTTGCATTTCAAACCATGAAATCCAAGGCTATAAAACTTATCCAAGACACTTCAATGTGTCCTCAAGGTCATCTAAAAATTTCAAGGTAATTAGAGTTCTCTAACTATGTTAACAAAATTAGACAAATTTGGTGGTCAGAAACCACTTAACCTCAGCTCAAGAACTAAAATACATAATTTTTAACCCTAGCAATTGAACTCAGAAAATTCGAAATAAAAATCCTGGTAAAACCTCAATATGTCTATAATACCCTGTAAAAATTTCAAGTGATAATTCCATCATTTGTTATGGTAACAAAATTAGCAACATTTACAGCTTTTGTTCCAACACTTTAGGCAGTATATGCTTAATTTCGGTTCTTGATTTTTCTAAGGCAGTTTTACTCAAAATCAAAACCCAAGAAAATTCATGGAACTAGCCTAGGATGTTACCTTCAACATATAATTTTAATAGCTCATGAAAACACCTACAACTCCCTCAGAAAATTTGTGAACAATCACTACCAATAGGAAAACCGAAAATCCAGCAAACCACTTCAGAATCTCTTTTGATAAAAATGATTTTTCCACAACCCCAAACACTCCACCAAAATTAACACATCAATATCATCATATTATTAACCAATATATCCAAAATTTTTTGACCAAACACAATCAGAAAAGTCCAGCATAAAATTGGAAAGAAAGGATCAAAGAAATCCCTACTTGTGAAGCTTTAAGGCTTCTAACTCCAAGGGATCTTTCAAAAATGATTTTTCTTCACTTCAAGCCTTCCAAACAGCACATAATCCTTCCTTAAACAGTAGAGAATGATAGCTCAGGGTTCAGCTTAGAGATTATTTAAAATTCTAATCGGTTGGTTTGATAGATTATGAGGAGTAGAACAAATATTGTGAAGAGAGTTTGAGGTTTTATCAACTACAGGCTAAGGTTTTTGGGATTGGAAGGCAATTTGGAGCTCATGAGAAATGGAAAATGGAGGTTTCTGATGTTCTCCCTTTGATGGCCGAGGAAGTGTGTCTTCAAAGGTAAGCTTTCATAGCTTTTAATGATATTAAATTAGGTTATAACAATTGTTTAATATAAAGTCTATATTCTTTGACCAAGAAAATAAGATTAATGGCTAGGATATGATCTTGTAATTCAAGATTAAATCCTAGCCTTACACTTGGCTCCAAAGGATAAACATTATCCTTTTACAAAGATAAAACTATCTTTCGGTGTTAGAAATCGCACACCGAAATTTTACCGAACGGGTAAAATAGTGTACCCGGGTAATCAAACATTGCCAGAAAAATAATTTCGGGTATAAAATCTTTATTTCTACCTATTTCTAACCATAATCATATAATTTCTCAATTTCGAGCATCTCCGGGTCCCAATTCTAGGGTTTCGGCTGTCCCGGTGGGCCTGCGAGGCTCGTAAAATACTATTCATATTTTTTTTAAAAAAAAAAATCTGTTGGATCGTTCTCATCATTGTTCAGACTATCAAATTTTTTAAATTATGATTGAAAAAGCTCAAATTAATTTTTTTAGATAATTTTTTTTTAGGGTGTTACAGCATGTATGCTCGAGTAAAGACTACATTGGCAAGGATACAAATTCGCAATGAAATGAATCATGGATATTAGAGGTGACCAATCGTTGGTGGCTCAACGTTTCATCAACTATTGAACGTTCAAGGTGGTCTTCAACAAAGTGGGGACTAGAAATCAGAGTTTTCCATGATTTGCACACACTTTTTAATTGTAAAAGGGATCTCACTGGAAGCCTTACTAAGATTTTGATGATGACCTTATCCGGCAGGTCGAGAATGGCCTCTCCATGGTAGATTTGAGCATTGGTTTAGTCCACCAAACAATGTCACATGGGCCATGGTCCATCTCAACCTCATCATCATGCATTCTATTGTATGATTGAGATTTTGTGTAGAAATTGATTATAGTTATACAAAAATTATTATTTTTAAACATGTAAAAATGCAAATCCATTTCAAATCCATGTTGTTAAAAACAAAAAATATAAATAAAATGTAGAATAGATATAGTGATTGACAGAAGACACTTGAGGTATTACTCTATTAGAAATATGTATGAAGATGTATGAAAGAAGAAAGAAAGTTAAGCTAGAAGGAAAGGAAAAGATTGATAGTAGGGAGAGGGAGAGAGAGGAGGGTTAAAAAGAGAAATGGAAAATGAGAATATAAAGGAGGAAAGGCAAAGTTGGTGGTGCATGTGATTTTTCTATATCAAGCATATTTGAATTAAAGTTACATTTACTATAATTGATACCATGCATAGATAGTGGTTAGAATATGGCATTACAATGAAGCCCATAGCCCATCATTCTTGGTGGCGTTATAAGAAATTGTCATTTATTACAATTTATGACTATGTAGTGATAGTGATGTATGGCTAGGCTAAAACACGGTTTCAACATAGTACATATTTTAAATGTGTTCAAGTTGTAAGAAGGTTTATTTATAACATCTATCAACATTTCATTGGCAAAAATACATAATTGTTGGAAAATTGGCACGTGTTTATTTTCAATTAATCGTTCCTATTGAATTGTATTGCTGAATAACCAGATTTAAATCATATATATTCTTTTTATAAAAAGTTGGAAATTAGGAGAAAAATAAGAGAAATGGTCAGTTATCTTTTGGTTCAATTAATGGCATGAAAATGAGCCTCCATTCTAATAGGCAAATAGGAAGTAATATGATTTCCGAGTTTGACAAAGCCTCATGCATGCTCTATTATCAATAGTTATTAGCAATCGGAGGAGTCAATTGTGGAGACACCATAGGAGTGCTATTGTAAATTGGTTAGTGTTGTTTAAATTATTCTCTCTGTACCATTCTGAATGTTAGGATCATATTACTTTAAACTTGGCTATTGAATAATTTAAAAGTCAAAATATTTTTATTCTACTTTAAAAAATAATTTAGGTGCTCTGCAAATTAATTTAAAAAGCAAAAACACAATAGGTTGAGCTAACACATCAGCATAATTATTTAAATTATTATGAAATTTATATATATAAACTTCACTGTAAAAGAATTTATTGCATTAAGATAACTAAACACTACATGGTTAATAAAATTGGCTAATAAAATATAAACTAAATCACTAATTATGACTACGTACACTATTATTTTTTGATATTATATATGTAATCAATGTGAGATACATAAAAAAAAATACTGTTTATATTTATATAATAATATTTACTTTGAAGCTACTATGAATTATTTTATTATGTTTTACTATATAAATTGTCATAAAAAAAAAAATTTAGAATGTTATGATCTTATTCCTTTAAACTTGGCTATTGAATAATTCAAAAATCAAAATATTTTTATTCTACTTTAAAAGTTAATTCAAATGCTATGCAAATTAATTTGAAAAGCAAAAACAATATGTTGAGCTAACAGGTTAGCATAACTATTTAAATTGTTATGAAATTTATATTCATATGGAGATAATCAAGTGAGAGGATTGATTTTATATGAAAATGAAATGTGTAAATCTAGACTGTCGGATCTTAAGTTAATGGTTAAGATTAAAACATAAAATTATATAACTTTTTTAAGTGACCATATGACATTATAATAACTTTTAATTCTGACCATTCATATATGATTATATAACCTAAATTTGCTCCTCTCACTCTCATATAAAATCACTTTTCTCGCTTACATACATCCCCATGAAAAACATTTATTGTATTAATATTTCATCCATTCAAAAAATATAAACTAAACTCTATTCTAAAATATAAACTAAACACTACATGGCTAATAAAATATAAACTAAATCATATTCAAATTTTGGAACGAAACGACATGGCACTAATGCAATGTGTAATCAAAGTAAAAAAAAAACATAAAATGTATTTATATTTATATTGAATAACTTTATATTTAGTTCTATTTTACCAATAATTAAAAATAAAGACAAGCTCTGACAGAAAAAAGGAAGCGACACAAACTTAATATTTAGCTCTATTTCACTAATATATAAAAATTAAATTGTTTTACTATATTAAGCTATACTTTAAATTAAATTAAATTTCATAATAATATGTATTTTATAAAAAAAATATGAATGGTCAATCATTTAGTATTGGCTAAATGTTTTGAAAAATAGGAAACATTGAGCTACCATTTCATGATGATCAGAATGCACAAATTAACTAAGATTATTGCAGTTTTCAGAAGACATAAATTAACTATAATGATTGCAATTTTTCCTCTCAAACATACATAGGCATGAGTAAATTGAGCATACTAAGCATGAATGGTAATTGTTACCATTACTGAAATACAGAAACTAAATACCACATGTTAATAAAATTGGTTAATAAAATATAAACTAACTCATTCAAATTTTGGAATGACCACTACATGGTACTAATGCAATGTGTAATCAAAGTAAAAACTTAAAATGTATTTATATTTATATTGCATAATTTTAAATAATATATACTATACATAGAAAATTCAATGATAAATCAACTTTATATTTAGTTTTATTTTACTAGTAATTGAAAATAAACACAAACTCTGACCAAAAACAAAAAAAAACAAAAGAGGCTACACAAACTTAATATTTATTTCTATTTCACTAATATTTAAATTAAATTTTATGTACTATAATAAGCTATACTTTATATTCATAAAATTATGAATTTTATTAATACCGTTACATTAGTACTGTATTAAAATTTCACACACACACACACACACACACACACACACACACACATATATATATATATATATATATATATATATATAATAGATTGGAATTTGCAATTATTACATGAATGCAACTAGAGGACTTATAGTTTATTCCAATAGAAGGGTCTACAATTATTTTATGTTTCAACTTTCATGCCACCAATAGTGTGATGACCATTAAATGAAATAAAATTGATTGAATTTTATGTTTGAGGTAAATTGATTAATCATTAGTCCATCATTCCACGTTTCGTGTCATGGAGCATTTGAAATCAAAATGCATTTTGAGAAGCTCTCAGGTCTAATATCTCCAGCTATGCATATCTTTGTTTTGAGTATCAAGAAGGTCAACCTTTTTCCAAGTTTGCTCGATTTCAGTATGTCTAATACTTAGTTTGTTCTTCTTTATTTTTTCTATTTCGTTCTCTTGAAACTTAATTCCTATGTTGGATAGATACATTGAGCAAAGGGTAGATTATGTGACGGATGTTGGATTACTTAATGAAGCCTATGAAATTTACATTTTGAACGCATATTATATATTAAATTTAATAAAAAATTATTTGAATTTTTTTTCTTGATTTTCCAGGTGTGAAATGAAAACTGAAACGCAGAAGGTGACATGTGAAAACATTTGGAGGAAACAAAATGCAACCTTATATATATCACATTGTTCTCTCTTCGAAGGTTACAACTTGTATACTGTAGAACCACAGAGTGCCAATGTCTTCTACTCCTCCTTTTACACCCTTCAAAATCTGTATTAAAGCTTCTATCACCATCCCCAACAAAATTGGAGACTGTAAACTATAAACTTATCTTATTTTTTCACTCGCCTGATAGCTTCCCATCACTTTTTTATTAGAAAATTGAGATTAGATGATGATGATGATGATGATAATAATAATAAGAATAATAATAATGAGAGAATAAAATAGATAGAAGATCTCTAGAAAATATTTTGGTATGATTTTTCACAATGTGCTTGGTTAGGATTGCAAGGGAAAACAAAATACAAAATCAGGATGAATCTAGACATATCATGTGTCCTGTGTCCGCATGCGCTATAAATTTAACTCTAATCATTTGGCATAAATATTTTTTTATAACAATGGACTACTATAGTATATGGGAGACACATAGATTCTTCTATGAAATTTACAATTTGAACACATATTGTAATAGAGGTTTGGGGCAAGGTATTGGTGTTGGTGAATTTGAGTCTTTTCTTAGAACCTATGTTGTTGAAGGCATCTATAACAAATAGAAAGAATTTATTAAGGGATCAAACATATAAAGCGGTCTAGCATACTTTCTTTTCCTATATGCATTGTGTGAATTGAAATGTGATCTTGGCTAGGTTTTTTTTTATTTAATTTCTTACATGACCCCCCCAAAAAAAGAAGTCTTCTCATGGGTCAGCCATGCAATAAAAATTATACGTTGTAAATTAAATTTTCAATTGTTGAGAAAAAAATAAAATAATTATTTTTATATGTTTTATGGATATATATTATAAATTTACTGTTTGTTAAACTTTCAATTCATTTTAAATAATTTACTATTTTCAAGATGATTACAATATTTAAAAATTATTTCCAATATTTTTTCACTTAAATTAAACTTACTTTTCTATTGTATTTTTTTAAAAAAACTTTACATTTTCTTAATTTAATTAATAATGATTTTGCTACCCGATGAACTTTTCTTAAAACTTGATTAGTTATGCAAAGTTAGTAAAAAATGAAATTTCATATTATTAAATATTAATATTATTACTGGAAAAATAAAAGAAATCTCAAAAAATAAATAAATATTAATTCTTTTGATTTCAAGACTGTAACATTTAGCTTTCCAATGTTAACAAAAAGTGTAACATTTGTTATTACTAATTGTCAAGAAAAAAACTGAAAAACTTTGATCTAAAAATCAATTTATTTTTTATTTATAAAATTAATTTTAGTTTTTAAATTTTAAAAACATATTTAATTTGCTTATGAGTGTTCCCAAAAAATGAAAAACATTGAAAACACCATTTCATTTTCAATAAATTCTAGAGTTTTAAAATACTTCTATGTAAAGTTTAGAAAAAACATTATGCACTCATTTAAATGATACTACTGATTGAAAATAATTATTATATATATTACACAATTGGTCCAACAAAACAATATAAAAGCTTAGGATGAGTTTGACAGGGCAATTGATGATATATTTGAACAAAAGCTTATGTACTAAAATCTACAATACTTTAAATTTGATTGGATTTTTAGATCATTACTTGCAATAGAAAAAAGAGTCAATTATACTGTTTAATAGCATAAATTTGACATTAAAAATGTGCAATGTAATATGACTACTTTATATGCATGTAGAGTAATATATAGTAACAATAAAAGTTTAGCCCACTGGTTATACAAAGGAAGGAATGTCAATTATGTTTCTTAAGAGCATAAATTTTGCGTTAAAATGTGCAAGTGCAACAAAATTACTTTTTAGGCACCAAGAGTATATAATTAAAAGAGATATAATTATATGAAGTAATATTAGTACAAAAGTTCATACTCTATGCATAGTTTTGGTAACAAAGGACTTAAAGTGGTCTTTTTTCTCAAGAAGAAGGAAATATTTTATATTAGTATGTTATAATGATAATAAACAAACATAAAGAGTAATCATTAAATTATATGTGAATTACATTTGCCAATAGATATATATTCTGTCATATATATTTCGTCATAGACAATTATGTATGTATTGCATTGTCAAGAAAAACCTTAAACAAAGTGTTGGAAGTTCTTATAATTGGAAAGATTGAAAAATGCACTATCTACATTAATATTGTGATTTATAATAAAGTGTTCAATAAATACCCCCAATGATTTTTCCGAATCTATTTTATTGTATAAAATAAGTAAAATAAATCTCAAAATATTTTATTCATACATAACTAAATTATTTTCATACTTTTTGACTAAACACCCAAATCGATCATTGACAATTTTATTGATAGACAAATTGGTTGCTTACAAAAAATACTATTAAAAATCCGTGAAATATTGATGAAAAATGCCAATGGGTACATACCTGTTGGCAATTACTAGCGGCATTTTCAACGGATTGTCACCATTTTACATTATTAAACTTGTGATAATCAATTTGCAAGACACAACGCCTTGAATTTTTCTGCTGTGCAAAATGACCAAAATGCCCCTAAAGTTATTTTTCCACGAGAATCGATGACAGCCGGTCTAGGCCATCTTCAATGGCGTATTTTGATATTAGGACGAGGTTATATAAGGTTTAGACACCAATTTGTATGAAAATTGCAATCCCCAATTTTTTTCCATGTGCAAAATGACTAAAATGCCCTTAAGGTCATTTTTGCTCGGAAATCGAGGATGATCGGACTCAACTATCCTCAAGCGGTTAGTTTGATGTTTGAAGAGGACCATATGTGTTTTGGATGACAGTAGATGTGGAAATCTCATTTCCTAGTTTTTCTCGTGCTGAAAATTACCAAAATACCCCTAATGTAATTTAACACAGGATTTGGTGACGGCGGGACCTGATTATCACCCGGGAGTTGGGAATGTTAATTAATGGGTATATGTGATATCTAAATGGCCCCGGGTGGTTTCAAGGATTTTTATGTAAAATTACTATTTTGCCCCTAGTTAGTGCTAATTAAGCTTAATTAAAGCAATTAAGGAAATATAGGTAATATCAGACTCTAATTAAAGATAAATTAATTTTATTTATTAATCTTGAATCAAAGTAATTATTTGAGGTTAATTAAAGCCCAAGATTGGTTAAGAAAAGTTTAAACCCATTCTTAATCAAAGATGCTTCATAAGGCCAAAAAGAAAGTAAGAGACAAAAAGTACACACTCTCTCCTTCTTTTCCTAAAGATTAGGAACTATATTGGTGTTTGAAATTTGAATTAATCAAGCTTAGCCCATTTAACGTTGCAAGACAACTCCTTAACCTTGTCTTGAAAGCCATAAGCACATAGTTACTAACTCAAACACCTAATTATCAATTCCTAACCATTCTCCTAATTAAACCTACCCGTAATCCTAATCCTAACACACCCAAAACACAAAGAAATATCCCCCAAACTCCCTCAAAATCGTGCTGCCGTTTTCCTCTCTCATTTGTGATTTTTTGTCCAAGCATAAGCACTTACACACTCATCCATACTCTCATTCTTTATTATCACTTTTTTTTTGTCACAACTTGGGCACCAAGTTGTGTCAAAAATCCTCTCATTCTCTCCATATTCAGTTCTCTTCTTCCTATTCTCCTTCACCTTCAAGAACCTCCATTATTGATCTTTATCACAAACATTAAACTATTAGCTCCAGAAACCTATGCGCTCATGTGTTTTGAATAACAACAAAACTAATTCAAAGAAAATGCTTTGAAGAACTACTAATGTTTCTCTTGAGTTTCTTGTAAGATTATAATAGGTATCTATCGTTTAGCTAGAGCAAGGCTTACTCAAATGAGTATATATATTTCACTATGCATGTTTAAACATGTTACGAGATTTGCTATGAAATAGAAGTGAAATATATCCTTATCCAAGCTTTTGATAGCTAATGATGTAAAGAAGTTTTCAACGCTATAAGGAACCAAGTTCAAAGACTTCAGAAAGTAGCACGGGACATCAGAAAGTACACTCAAGATAAAGAAATTAAAATATATCCATATGCGACGTGTTACTTAATCTTCTATCATCACAATCACAAAGAAATAATCAGCAAAAAAGATTTGATTGAAGATCAGAAAGTGAAAAAACTCTTCAAGGGACTGATTACGTACATTAGAAAGCTCATCCATGAGTAGAGTAAAGAATGCTATAGGAAAGGGAGGGAAATTTGAAATTTCAATTTCAAATAATCAAGTCAAACCCAATTTCAAACTGGTACATCATCTCTTCTACCTTTTTGATCAATCACCCAGGCTTTATGAAGGAGGAGTTCAAAAAACAAGCTCAGAAAGTAGAAAAGTGATTCCTGAAGGAAGATTAGAAATCTTATTTACAACAGCTTCTTAGAATCGATGTAACAATTTTGTCAACTTCTCTTCTAACTATTCTTTTTAAAATGAAACTGATGTTTAACACGAGTCACTTGAGGAATTGATCTACGGCAACAGTCTCAAAGAAAGACCATTATAAAAGGAGATGATAAGCTTGAAGACAGATGAAAGATTTGAAGATTTAAGAGAGGAAACTCTGCAAAAATCTTTTCCCACTTCTTGGAAATATTCAGTCTTTTTCATGTAATCAGTTTTATCCTTGAAGTATAAAGAAAATCTTCTTTCTACATTCTTATTAGATTTATGCTCTTCCCATAGAAGAAATAGAAGAAAGAAGTCATTCAAGTTTTTCCTAAGAACTTCTTTGTATATCTTAAGGAAACTTGAGTGTAAGTTAGTTTGAGTGGCAATCCAAACACTTAACTTTTGTATCCTTGATCCATTAGTGATCAGTGTGAAACACAACTTGGAGAAGCTAAGGTAAAACTACTTTCAACATGACAATAGAGGTTGCTACTGTTCACGGTTTGGCTTGAAGAAATCAGTGTCAAGACTATTTTCAACATGATAGCAAAGGTTGCTACTGCTCACGGTTTGGCTTTGAGAGGCTAGTGTCAAGACTACTTTCAACATAACAATAGGGGTGGCTACTGATCACATGTTAGCTTGGAGAGGCTAGTACAAGACTACTCATATTAGCTTGGAGAGGCTAGTATGATACTACTTGTGTTAGCTTGGAGAGGCTAGTACAATACTACTCTGTTAACTTGGAGAGACTACTATAGAACTACTCAACCTGTGGCATCGGGTGATTTCTGAAACCCATGGATGATACCTTAGGAAGGCTAATGTAAAGACTATCCATGTGAACTTTCTTAGGTTGAGAAAGTTGTTGTTAGTAGAACCTTAACAGTTGTTGAGTATTGGATGTAGGCAGGTTGGTCGAACCAGTATAAAATCCTTTGTGTCGTATCTTTCTCCCTCTGATTTCTTTCATTTATCTTTGTTGGATCTTCTTCTTACTTTTAATCATAGATATCTTTATTGCTTTCTATTACTTCTTGTTGATAAAGAGCATTTTATCTAACAAGGTTCAAAAATCTACTTTCTGAAGCAACTAATGATGTTTTTCCTGTACCTCAAGTTTTACACTTGATAGTATTTATTTTTAGAAGTTTTAGAAAACGTGAAAAAGGAACATACATGATTCAATCCCCCTTCTCGTGTACATCTTCACCTACACAAACCACCACACTACCACCATAGATCCTCCCTAAAACACATAAGCTTTCATCTTTACACATCAAACCAACACAAAAATCCTTCCTTTCATTTATCCTTGCCTTGGCCGAAACATATATCCTCATCAAGAGAAGATTTTTCTTCTCTTTTCCTTACAAAAGATCAAGCATTCTCACTTTCAACCACGAAACCTTTTTGATAGGGATTTTATTTTATGTTCTTCTCTTTATTCTTCTCTTTTCTTTTCAGATTTGGACTTTTTGTTAGAGGTCAAGACTATGGCTTGATGATGATAGTTCTTGATGATGGTTGTAAGGTCATCATATTCATGACCTCTGGAGTCCAAAGCATGATCCTTTGTTTTTTTAAAAGAAAAGAGTTAAAGAATACTCATTTGGTTTCTTGTTTTGTTGAGTTTGATCGATGATGAGTCCAAGAAATGAGATTCTTTGAACCATGGGAATGAAGGACTCTAAAACTCATTTTCATTTTGTTAAGATTAATGGGGTTGCAAGTTTCACTCTTTAAAGTCTTGAGTTTTTGAGCTTTAACATGATAAAAAAAAAATGGACTTGTATTCATGTTTACATTTCAAGTCTTGCATTTTCATGTTTATGTTCCAATGCCTTGCATATCATATTTATATTTCCAAGTTGTCACCTTAAATGTTAAAGACTTAAAAATGAACTTGCATGATAAGTAATATTCTTTCAACTTATCACATAAAGTGATTTTCAGGAAGTCTTTTTTTAGGCATTATATAGATAAGATCAAATCGTTTTACATCCTTAAGTGACTTAAATCACAGCTGTTGTGATTTTTCATGAAGATATTGAAATAGCTCGGTGTACTTTCTGAGAGGAATTAGATCGATATATATATATATATATATATATAATCATCGTTTAAGCCCAGTTTTCAAGAACAGCTTGATTTTCAATCATTAAAAGAGACTTTCTGAAAGATCGCGTGCTTGAATAATTGACGGAGGTTGTCACCTACCTCCTCAAATTAGAAATTATTTCAATGCTAAGTTGCACCAAAATGTAGTAAAAGGAGAGGAGATTTCAATATTTAGTTGGGAAAATTTGGGATTTGAAAGAATGGAATTATAACAATGGAAATTAAAAGTTAATAGCAATGAGATAATAGCAATAGTAAAAAGGCACTAGCACAAGGTGTTCCAAGGATTGAAAATCAATTATCATTGACCAAATATTAAATCCATTGGTGGCTATTAGTAATAAATTACTTACAATTATACTAATGATCAATCGACCTCTAGAATTTGACTAATACAAATAACTAATAAACGAGATCTCAATTTATTTAGAAATTATATTAATTTAATGAGCCAATTGCTATAGCCTAATTATTAATCAGAAAGTTAATTCTAATGGTCTCCCTTAAACATAAACCAATAGGTCTATCCATTTACGCCCAAAGGGTTTTCCTAAACGAAAATCGCTAATTTAGTTATTCCAATAAAGATTATAGCAATCATCACAATAATTAAAGGAATAGAAATTGTAGAACATTAAGAAAACCAATACATTCAATATAAACAAAGGGTCTCAATGTCAATCTAATCTATCCAAAAATCCCTACACTAGTAAAGAAATCTACTCATCCATCTCTGGAGGATTATAACAATGAAGATAAAAAACCTGAAAAATAATAGCAATAATCCTTGCCACAATCTCAAAGGCAGAACACCTTCACCAATGGAATCCCTAAAAGAGAAAAAAAATAGAGAAGAAGAGAGAGATGTAAAGAGAACCAGAGCAACTAAAGTGGCAACCTAAAAGTGAATCCAAAGCTAGGGTAAAAGTCTATGTTAATCATTTATATACTGCTTTCTAAAATAGGTCAAAGTGGGGCCCAAAAATAGATTAAATAATCTGTTCTGCATCATCGCACGGGCGCTGCAGTGCTCATTGAGCGATATGATGCTTAGTAGTGAGCTATACTGATAAATGTCATTTGTCAGGTGTTGTTGAGCGCAGCAGACAGAATTGAATCTATCCTTAGTGCTAGAAATAGCGATTGTAGCCCTTTGAATAAGCTTTCCACCGTCATGAAAATCACCTCAATCGGACATCTGTAGCTCCAAATATTGCGAAAATACTAACTGGAGGTCAAGTTAGACAACATCAGAACATCAGTAACCTTTAATCTTGTAACTCGATTTTCATCAAGATACTCTTAGAACTGGGTTTTGAGCTAAGAGTTATAGAGGACTTCTTGATCTTTCCAAAATATCTTTATTTGTCTTAATCTGATCCTTGTAGAGAGATACAAATTTCTTCTTACAATACTTTTTGTAAATGCGCTCAAATGAGCTCAAGAACTCTTCTACTTTGCTCCCATATTCTTCCCAATAGTTTCTAACCTTGTTCTTGACATTTTGCATTTGATCCAAAGCTCTTGTGCATAAACCATACTCAAAGAGATAGGTTAAACGCAACATGGTGTAATTACAAATTATTCCAAAATCAGTGCGAAAGCTAATAATTCTATTAAAATCTCACAATGAGAAGTAAATCAAAATCTTTATTAATTGCATCAATAACTCAGTACAACTCATGCAAAAAGCTAAGGTTTGGTAGTAACATAAGTAGCATAAATGTCCCTTATTAATGATAAAAAAGTAATACTTGTTATATTTCATCTTGATTAATTTTTCTTATTTAGCACATCTTTATCCAAACTTATTTTCGAAACAAATGCTCATGTTTGCACATAAAAAGAAATATTAGAGCATTTGAGTATAAAAGAAACAAATTGATACTTATGCAGTTTCTAATGCTCAGAAAAGCCTTACAAAGAAACAGGATATGCTATCCTAGGTTTCTAAAGCTCAACAAGGATCAGTCCCAATTAAATTAGAGCAAGAGTAGTACTGAGCATGCGTTGTGAATTAAGAAACTCTTCATATAGGTATCAAACATGGAATTTTGTAAAACATCACTTAAAACATATAACATGTTTTTCAAGTAAGCTCACATACCGATGTATAATATTTATCAGAGCATACACATAGCATTAAGCATATTGTGTTCCATAACTTGAGTATATAGAAAGAAATAAGATATCAGATCAAGCAAGTAAGAGTTCACTCATTCAGTTAACACAGTATGCATGGTAAGATAAATGTCTGATAGTTAAGCAATATATATATATATATATATATATATATATATATATATGTACCATAGAGCAAGCAAAAGCAAATTGAAACAGAGCGAACAGAGCAGATTGTATCAAAATAACCAGAAATACCAGAGCAGTTTCAATAACAGCAAAGAAAAACTGAAAAAAGTACTCAAGTAACAAAAAAAAATTGCAGATGCCTAAATTTTTTTTTTCTAAATGTATCTCCCCCTTAGTTTGCTCCCTTTTTTTTCTCAGCATAAGATTTTCTTCTTATATTCTTCTCCCCCTTTTGACATCAGCAAAAAGAGGTGTGCTGGAAGCCAGGAAAACCATCATTAGTCTCGACACCTAACTTCATGAAGAACATCTTGAGAAGTATGAAGAATCTAAAGTAGTAATTCTTCGTTGTAACACCCTAATTTTAACCCAACTTTCTAGAACACATTAGGTTATACATTAGGCTATTACCTCATAGTCTCATCCTTTTCTTAAAAATATTTAGCGGAAATTATGGTAAAATTTTTTTTTGAAAGTATAAAACAAAGTGAGAGCCGCGAACTTAACTATTCGAATAACAGAAACGTGAGACATGATTAACACTCATAGAGAGAACTCAAAAAGGAAAACATATAATGGTGGAGCAGAAATCATCATAACAAGAGAAACATTTCGTTAATAATATATTTAGAGTACATAGGTAGTCATACCCGCATAGGTACAGGCAGAGCTTGTAATACAGAAGAAATAAAATACAACAAGAAACACAAGTGTAGGGTGCGACTATAATAAAAATCCAAAATGCTACCCTCCTAGTAAGCTACGAGTATAAATCCACTACCCCTCCCAAAAGATACAGTCGAAGGGAATATCCTTGCAATGCTTGTGTACTCGAAAGCTCCACCGGGGTGTAATGCACCTCCCTGGCTGGCGTGTCAATGAAGTCAACGAACATCGCCATCGCTCTCTGAAGATGTGACGGGAGAAGAGAGAGGAGTGAGAATTCTTAGTAAAGAATCTCAGTAGGAGTCTCCTATCCTAGGGTTACATCGTTCACATCCCCAGGAACCTTGGGTTTATTTCATAAAGACAAGTGAGCATATATCAAGTTCATTTTAAGTTCTAAAGTGTATTTTAGCCAAGGTCCATTCATTTTAGGATGATCTTAATGTCATGAATGCAACATAATAAAGAATGTATGCGTGGCGCTACTTAATGCACATACATCAATCATCATCATACTTAGTGGTATTAAGTGGCAATTAGAACACATTCATATGGGACAAACTTAGTGACATAATCATAATCATAAAACTTCTCTTCCTTATGGGCCACCCTAAAAGACAATCGAACTGGGAGTGCTCGGCCGAACCGGTGTCACCCAGAACGTGTCCATCTCTAGGTTATGAGCTCATACCTTAACTAGTCGTCACTAGTTCTTACTTACCATTTAATGATAAGCGTATCATAAATCATAAATCCCGACTATCTGAGTACGGGTTAGGGGGCAAATCTCTTAGGGGTGCTCGGCCGAACCGGTGTCACCTAAGAGTAAAAAAAATGGGTACCGATGTCACATGAGTTCTATGGAGGTGCTCGGCCAAACCGGTGTCATCCTAGAACCCATCTTAGTACCTTAATTTTCAAAATCTTTAAGTCCCCAAATTTGTCAGAAATTCGGCGGCACGATGGCATCACGCCGAATTTCTTCCAAATTTGTTTTATGCCACATAAACATATATCCTCATATGAATAACGTCATCATCCTTCACATAACATATGCATCATCGTAAAACATCTTAACATACCTTAGTATCATATAAATATCATTCTCATATTCTTAATGTCTTATGCATTGACCGCTATGGTCTTTAACTCACAGTCTAAGTTATGAATCATTCAAAGCTAACCTCTCGGGTACTTAGGAGGTTATGACTAATGTATATCTCTCTTCATACTATGGTAAAAAATATCTCTCAATCTCAAAGGTGCAGAATTCATAATTTCAACTTTACGGGTACCTAGGAGTCACGACAATGACCCTTTCTAAGTTCGGTTTGCTCCTAAGGCACCAAGATCAAGTCCTAAACCAATTATGAGTCATTTCTACACATTTAAACTAATTTAGAACCACGATTATCATTACTAAACCTTGCTGGACAGAATCCAGAAAATTCTAACATTAAGGGATCTAGAACTCTCAAATTAATTCTTTTCTAGTTTCTAACCTTTCTTATCTTTTACTTATGAGTTTTTCCATTGATCATACTTAAACATAAGCATGTTATCATCATTAAAACAACTCATACAGTGGCCAAACATAGCAAGGTGGAACCAAAACAACACTCTCCATACAAAGGCATAAAACATACTTTTTAAAGCACATAGGATACTAGTTTCTCTTGGAACCTTTTTAAAACCTTCAAAACTCTTTTGTAAACATTTTTAACATCTAAAATCATCAAGATATTTATAAGGGCAGTAGCTAAGTTGAATTTATTTCAATAGGTACTAAATCCATAAAACTTAGTTCTATATGTTCTTTGAATCCACATGGACTTAGAAAAATTATAAAGCATAACTTACGGGCATTTGTGATCAAATGAAACTTATCCTAAGTTCATTCATCTCACATAGCCGAAGTGGGCATTCTAAGAGAATGCTTTCCACGTCTAACTCTCATTTGAGACCTTGGGACAAATCTTTGAGCTCTAGAGCTTTAGGTGATGACAAAACATAAACATGCCATGCACTTCATTTTTATTGTTCATTAGGGAAATAAAGTGAGAACTTGAAAAGTAAATAGCTCAAAATAAATATGAGATGCAACTTGTTATTATCTTGGATTTTAAGTGATGACTTGAATAATAAACGTGAAATGCAATGCTTGGAAATTAAATATGAATATGCAAGTTCATTTTTTTTAGTCTTAGAGCATTAGTGATGACATAAAAATAAATCATGCTATGCAAGGCATAAACTAAATATGAATGCAAGTTCATTTTGGTTTAATAACTAGAGCTCGTCCAAGACTTTAAAGAACCAATATTCACAACCCCAACATAGTCTCATCAAGTCAAGAGAATGGAACTAAAAGAAATCTCCATATTTTCAAGGAAAGGAATTATGGCCGAAATCATGAGGCCAAGAGAAAGTAATCCATATTCCTTTTTGAAATCATTCTTATTTTCTTAAGTTGAAAACTTTAGTGAACTTCATAGCATAATAATAAAAACTAAAGAAAACTCAAGCTTTAGGGGTCTCATTATGATGAACACATAGTCATCATCTAGAGGTCCCCATCATCAAGCCATCATGTATGAGTTTAAAGGTCATGAAGGCCAAAAACTCAAGAAGGAAACCAAGAGAGTTTTAAAAAGAAATTCCAAGAGGTAGCTAGAGAAAAACTCATTTTTCATGGAAATGAGATGCAAAGAAACACTCCTACCTAGAGTGAAGACAAAGAGCTTGAACTTTGAGAGAAGAAAACAAGATGATGAGCTCCTCCAAAAGGCTTGATGTTTTCGCGCAAGGGGAGATAAGGAGGTTAGAGTTGTGTTTGAGGTGAGGTTGTGTTTGAGATGAAATATTTGAGAGGTTTGATGGTGATTCAAGGTTATGGAGTGATGTGTGAAGGTTATGAGATGATGATGATGAAGTAAAGAGATGAAAAAGATGAAGATGAAAAAGAAAGGAACTCTTTGGGACTAGAGAGAAAGAAAGAAACTAGCAAGACTACTCTAAGCTTTAGCAAATGCTCAATGTGCATCCAATGCTAACACAAGCTCCCTATTTATAGAAAAACAAAGTGATAGGTGAGAGAATGGAAAGCATGGCTGATGGTAAGAAAGAGAAAATATCTCTTTGATGGTGTCATACAAGCATGGTTTGAAGCATGGAGCTCATGACACAAGGTATGGCTTCAAGCATGGGTTTTTGAGTGATCTTTTCTTTAAATTATGGATGAAATTAGGCTTCTAGAAGACCAACATGGCTGGAAGTTTTTCAGCCACAAATAATTGAAGAGAATGATTTATTTTACTTGGTTATTCATTTGGAAAAGCAAGCTTGATTGAAATTATGACAAGGCATGACAAGTAAGGTGATTTGAGGTGATTTTCCTTTAAGTTTGAAATGAAATAATTCATGAAAATGGGGGATGATTTTTGGTCAGATTTGGGCAGCAAGGAGAGAGGAAAAATCTTCAATGTAATTGGGTGTTAATGATAGGATTAAGTGTAGGTTAGTTTAGGTACAAGGTTAGGAGTAATTAAGCTTAAGTTTAGGTAACTAAGCATGTGTATTAGGAATTTTATGACAAGGTTAGGAGTGCTCTTACATCATTAGAGAATTTAAAACTCATTTGTGAATAAACAATGTGTATCACAATCCCATGATTTAAGGAAAGAAAGAGAAAACACTATTTGCATACTATTCATTGATTCCTACACTCAAAGTCCTTGAATTTAAGATAGGGTTTTAAGTTTATCTAATCAATTTTAGGTTCTAATCATCCTTATTAAATTATTTTGACCTTAGATTAATTATGGAAATTAATTAACCTTCGATTAGAGCCTAATATTGCTTAGGTTTCCCTTAACCGTGTGATTAGGTGTAAACATACGAAACTACGGGCAAAACCGTAATTTTGCACTTATTTTGCCCGGGACCTCCGGGACCAAAACTGAGACCACAGAATACATAAAAACGTCTTTTAAACCCATCTAGAGAGGTTTCGGGTTCATCCGGCACTTGCAAAGGGTAAAGCCACAGGCGTTTTGGTCATTTTGACTGAAAACTTCAAAACGAGATTTTCGATCCAGGAAAGAAACACAAGTCATCCAATCCCTTCCAACATTGAGTTTGCCCTTGAGCATCGCGGACCTGGCTTTCCTCGAATTCCGGGCTGATAATGACCTCAGGGGCATTTTGGTCATTTTCACTCTAGCAGAAAATCGGGGCATTACATTCGTGATGACAGAGTTGTGCACCATGCTCAATATTTGTTGCTTTAACCTGATCCACCCTGGAGGCAATCTCTCTAAGATGTCGTAAGATAAGCTGGTCAAACTGAGAGCTTCCTAGAAGCTCGATTAAAGGATGATAAGTAGGTGGATGGGAGCATATGTTGATGGAGCAGTTCTTAAGGAAGGCTCAAGAATATCTAGGGGCATGGTTTCCTTAAATTTTGGTGATTCAGCCTGAGCATCAATAGTAGTAGTAGCAGCAGGTGGTTAAAAGGATGGAGTATGATCAGTAGTAGGAGCAAAAGCATAAGTAGGATCAAAAGAACCAAGATCAACAGCTTCATTAGCTTGAGAAGCTTCAACTTCTAATGTCCTATTCCTTTCTTCCTCTATAGAGGTTATACAAATAGAAGATAGAGGTTGAGGAACCATCAGAATGATACCTATATTAGTTCATTTGAGGTTGGAAAAGAGCTTATTTATGAAAAAATTTTGTCCATCGAAACCTTCTTCCTCAGATTATGGCTCTAAGTCTAGAGATTTTGTCACAACTTCTAGCATTTGACTAATAGTCATAAAATCATCACTATCACCATGGGAAGCCACCTCAGTCTCAACTAAAGCTGTCTTCTCAGGAGCATTAAAGGTTGGAAAAGAGGTGAACCCGAATTGTTAAGACATAGGCCTTGTTAGGTTGTTCTTCAATAACCATGAAGGGTTCAGGATCAGTAGGTCTTCTTCTGCTACTTGATCATTAAATCCCCTTAGCCTCTTCCAGTTTTCTTGCTTCCTCTAATCTCCTTTTTTCTTATAAAATATGTTGCTCCTTAAGGATTAGATCTGCCTTTTCTTCATTTTCTAAGGATTCAGATCCTCTAGATGCAATCGTGGTCAGCTCTACTTTACACATATCTTTTAAGATAAGTGTAGCTCTCGACACCCCTTTAGGCAGGTTTCGATACTTATGCATAAAGTTTCTCCTGCGAATTGGAAGTTTGCCAGGTCTGTCTTGAGGAAGCTCACTTTCTGAGGTCTCTATTTCACTTTCTAATGGTTAAGAAGGCTTCTGAGTTTTTATGAGCTTCTACTTCTTTCTTGACCTTTTCTTGCCTTTCTGAAACGTCTTGGATAGAATCTTGTCAGACTCTGTGTCTTCAAAAGCCTGCTCAGCTTCTACTAAGCTTTCAGGAAGGACAAACTTCCTCTTTGTTTCCCTTTTTTCTGCTCACCAATCTTCTTCTTGGCTTTGACAATAGTTTTGTCTGATTGAGCCTCCCCAATCAGAGAGCTTGGCTTTTTGGAGCTAGTTTTTATAGCCATGGACTGGGTTTTCTCTTTGTTTGGAAGGAATTGCTGGTATAGTCTATATCCGTGAAATATTCAAACCATTCTTCAGTAAGAGAGTATCATATGTGCTGGAAAATCTTTTTCAGCAACATCCCATAAGGGACTCTGGCGGTTCTTTTCTTCTCCTTAGTAATGACACTAAGCATGTAGTCTATTATCATTTTCGGCATATTTACTTTTCGTTTAATCATTAGGCAAAAGAGTAATATACGATCCATACCTAATTGAATATCCGTACTTCCTTACTTAGGAAGAATGGTGAACTGAACCACAATAAACACTTTTCTTACCCTTGAATTAAGCAAGGCAGTTGTAATGTTACTAGGTTTGTGCTTTGTTAAATTGATGAGGCATTTTGACATTTCTTCAGCACTCACCCCAAGTGATTAGAACTATTCTTCCTATGGTAAATGGTTGACTCTGGTCGCAAGAGCCCTAACCACTGTAGATAAGTCGGATAACCCTATCTCCATATAGGTGTCCCAAATGGTGATTTTGAAAGTGGTTTGGTTTCTTTACTCGAGAAAAGCATAAAAAGGTAGTGACCATTCCTGAAAACACCTTAGCAGAGATGTGCAGAAAGTATTCCCAACCTTAGAAAGTAAACACTTCCTGAAGTATTTGGATTTGGTTCAACAGGGAGTTGTTCAGTCTTTTGCTAGAGACTATTATTCTTCAAGAAAAGCCCTCCTCATAAACCTCCTACATAAGCGGTTCGTTATACATAATGAAAGGCCCCTGCTTTGAAGATAAACTATTGAGTGCTTTTCTTGCAGCCATTATTGAAAGAAAGGGTAAAGTAAAAGATTAGAACTTGAGAGGATTGAAGGTTAGGGTTTATGAGAGAAATAGAGAAGAACTTTGGTTACAGAGGTAAAGGTTTGAGAGGAGATGGTTGCGGTTATAGAGAAGAGGGTATGAGAGGAGATGAAATGATTGAGGTAGAATGTTTGGAGGTTGAAAATGAAGGTAAAAAGTGTGAGATGTGAAGAGAGGGACTTATTTAAGTGACGGGACATGACATGATTGAAGGTGAAGCAATGTGGGAAAGAGAAACTCAAAAGAGTGGGAATTATCCTGCTTTTTCATTTTTCTTCAAAAAGAATGGTTTCTGACTCTTGAGAATATTTTCTGAAGGCCTTACTTTGTAAGCTTCATTATCTACTTTCTGACCTGTTGGAGTCTCACACATTTTCATCATAAACCTATCTTCATACACTAAGTACCATAAGCTAACATATTCTTTGTTTTCTTATCAACCCATTTTCTTTCTGAGCTTGCAAACTAATACTCTTATCTTCAATTTGATACGCGATCTTGCAAACTGAATTCTTCTTCTAGACTTCAACTCAGAGTAGAGAGAGTACCCATAGATGTGTATGTATAAATGCTTATATGATTTAAAAACAATTAAATTTAAAAGCTTTTTCAAGACAGAAAAATGATCTTTAGCTAATGGCCTTGTGAATACATCTGACACTTGGTCTTCAGTATTCACAAACATTAACTCAACATCTCCTTTTTAAACATGATCATGGATAAAATAATATTTAACATCAATGTACTTGGATCTAGAGTGATGAATATGGTTCTTAGCAAGACTAATAGCATTGGTATTATCACATAAAATAGGGATTTTGAAATGCTTTAAGTGATAATCTTCTAACTGGTTCCTTATCCACAGATGCAACAATTTGCAATAGCTACATATTCAGCCTCAGCAGTAGAGAGAGCAATTCTGTTTTGCTTTTTTCATGACCATGTAATCAAGCTTTTTCCAAAGAAATAGCAACAAACACTAGTGTTTTTTCTCTCAAGATGTACCTTTCTCATACCATAAGCCAAGATTAGTAGTACTTGATAAATATTTAAGAATTCTTTTAATAGCATTTAAATGTGATTGCTTTAGGTTAGATAGAAATCTAGCACAAATTCTCACATTTAATTGAATGTTTGGTCTACTAGTTGTAAGGTACAGTAGTGAACCAATCATTCTATGATAAATACTTTTTGAAACTTTTTCACTATTCTCATCAGCATCAATGATTTGAGATGGATGCATAGGGGTACTCATTGGTTTGGCTTAATCTATATTGAATTTCTTTAAAGGCTCTTTTGTATATTTTTCTTAATGGATCAAAGTTCCTTCCTTTTGCTATTTTATTTGCAAACCTAGGAAGAATTTTAGTTGACCTATCATGCTCATTTCAAATTCACTCTGCATTAATTTTGAAAACTTTTCACAGAGAATGTGATTAGTAACGCCAAATATAATGCCTTTAACATATATTTGAACTATCAAAAAGTGATTATCTTGTTTAGGAGTAAAAATAGTAGTATAAACATTACCTTTCTTGAACTCATTCTTTAGCAAGAAAGTACTGAGTCTATCATACCAAGCTTGAAGAGCTTGTTTTAGACTATAGAGAGCCTTTGCCAGCCTAAAGATATGGTTAGGAAGGGCTTCATTCTCAAAACCAGGAGGCTGGTTCACAAATACTTCCTCATAGAGGAATCCATTTAGAAATGCAGACTTAACATCCATTTGGTAGAAAGTGAATCCCTTGTAGGCAGTAAAAGCAAGTAGCATTCTGATAGTTTCAAGCCTAGCTACTGGTGCAAAGCTTTCATCATAATCAATTCCCTTTTGTTTATCATAACCTTGTGCAACTAATCTTCCTTTATTTATGATGACTTTGCCTACTTCATCGAGCTTATTCCTGAACTCCTACTTTGTACCAATGATTGTCTTTCTTTTCGGTATTTCAACAAGTGTCCAAACTTTGCTTTTCTTGAACTAGTCCAGCTCTTCAATGTATTCAGGTTCAATGGTGAAGATGAGAGAACAATTTGACATATTTCTAAGGAATGATTTGGTTCTCACACCCTTGGAAATGTCTCTAAGAACATTGTTCTGGGAAACTGCCTTTAAATCGAAAACTCTTTTGTAGTTTCTATAGCTTCGAGGTTTTTCAGCTTCTTCTTCATCTTCAGATTCCTCTTGTTTGTGATCAGAAATGCTACTTTCTGATTGCTTTGGAGTTCTGAACAAGCTTTCTGTAACACCCCGATTTTTCTGTCCGAGGAAAATGACCAAAATGCCCCTGAGGTCATTTCCTGACCCGAGCTCGAGGGTAACCAACTCGGTCATCCTCGAAGGGTCAACTCAATGTTTGAAGGGGATTGAATGGCCTTTGAATGCTTTCGGAAACGAAAATTTCGTTTTCCGCAGTTTCGGGTCAAATTGACCAAAATACCCCTATAGCGTTTTTACGCGGGTAAAGGTGCCGTTTGAGCCCGGAACTTTCCCCAGAGGTTTAAAAACATGTTTTCATGTGTCTAGAGGTCTCTGTTCAAGTCCCGGTGGTCCCGGGCAGTTTTAGTGCAAAATTACGATTTTGCCCCTAGAATAGTGCTTTTGAGCTTAATGACGTAATTAAGCAAACCTAAGCAATATTAGGCTCTAAACGAAGATTAATTTATTTCCCTAATTAATCTAGAGTCAAAATAATTTATTAGAGTTAATTAGAACCTAAAATTGCTTAGATTAAACTTAAATCCCTTTTTAGAACTCAAGACTCCTAGTCTTGGAATCTTGAATAGTGTTTTCTCTCCAATTCCTTAAATCAAGGAAATGTGTCTAGAGTTGTTTAGACTCTAAATTGAGGATTTAACTCACTAATGGTGCAAGACCACTCCTTAATTATGTCTAGACCACCTTAATTACCCATTTACCTTACCTAAACACTTTCTTACAAATTCCTAATCTTAAACATAATCAAAGATACACCTAAACACAACTCTAAACCACAATTAAAATGCAAAGAACCCTCCCCCATGGGCTGATGCATATTCGGCCATCCCTCCCCAATTACCACACATATTAAATTGTTTTCTCACTCAAAGAGCCATGCTTGAGCCATACCTTGAGCCATACCTCACCATGCTTTGAACCATACCTCACCATACCTCAAGAACACATTATCTCACCTCATGGAACTCATGGAAAGCCTCCAATCTGCACCCTCATGGCCGAAACCTCTTCCTCCATGAGCTCCCTCCATTTGTTTCATTTCTCTATAAATAGAATGCCTTGAGGAGCTTGCACCACTTTTAGATCATTTGCTAAGTTTAGGAAACACTCAAAGCTTTTCTTTTTCTCTCAAAGTTTTTGTGTTCTTCAAGTTCTTGGAGTTCTTCAAGTTCTTCATCTTCTTCATCTTCTTCTTCCATCTTCAAGTTCATCACACCAAGTAGGGATTTTCTTTCATGTATTCTTTTCTTTAAAGTTCTTGTTTCAAGCTTGATGTTCATAGTTTCTCTTGTTTCTCTTTAGAACTTCATTTCCACTCTTTTTTCCTTTTTATTTTCGGCCATAGGCCTTGGAGAACAAAGGAATGAGAGCTTGATGATGAGAGTTTCATGATGATGTTCATCACTTGAAACAAACTCTAGCGCTTGATCTTTGTTCTTGAGCAAAAATGTTTTTAGTTTTTCTTTTCTTGAACTCTTAAGAACTTTAGCTTTGATGATGTTTTAAAATGACTCTATGAACTCAATGATGTTGGAGTTAATATATCACCAAGATCATGGATTCTAGAGTTTCAAATATTTCTTTTCTTTCCTTGAAGTTTCGGCCATTACCTTTCCTCTTACATGCAAAATGTTTGATTTTCTAAATATGTTATGTTGAGTTCTAAGAACTCTAGACTTTTACTTTGTCTCGGTTTGATGAGTTTGGGTTGAGGTTTAAATTCCTTTAAAGTCTTGTTAAGAGCTCTAGAAAGATAAAATGAACTTGCATAATTTATTTTATGCTTACATCCATATTTACATTCTTGCTATGCATCTTTGCTTTCTAGCTATCACCTAAGAACATAAAGATTAAAATGGAACTTGTCTCATCACTTAATTTAATTCTCAAAGCCTTTCTATTTCGGCCTTAAAGTCGATTATTGTTGGGCCTAGAGCACTAAAATAAAGAATTGAACTTGCATTATCACTTAATTAATTCCTCGAATGCCTATCTATTTCGGCCTTAAAGTCGATTGTTGTTGGGCCAAGAGCACTAAAATAAAGAATTGAACCATGCATATTTACCTTCAAGCTTGCACGTTTAAGTTTATGCCTCGCACATTTACTTTCGAGCTTGCACGTTTAAGTTATGCCTCGGATATATAATTTTAAGTCATCACTTTACTTTGTAAGCAAGATTAAAAGCGAAAAGCATGAGCACATTTAGTTTATGTCATAACTTAAGAACCTAGAGCTCAAAGACTTGCCCATTTCATTCCAAGTTAAAGATATATGTGAATGTATTCCTTGAATGAATAATTTCGGCCAAGTAGTGATGATGGACTTGCAATGAGTTTTCATCTAGCTACTAGGACCAATAGTCTATGTTTTAAGTTTTCCTTAAAGCTTTACAAATCTTTATAAGGTTTTGTCATCACAAGTTGTGATTTTACTATCTTTTAGGGGATGGAATATGTTTTGGTCAGTGACCTAAGGCTTCACTTAGCCTCTTGATGAATTAAAATGTTTTGCAAAAAGTTTTAGAAGTTCTAGATCGATTCCAAGAGAAACTAGTTAACTTATGTACCTAGAAATGTCAATTTAACTCTCTCATTTAAGTTAAATGTTTTCGGTTCTGATGTGATGAGTGTGATGCTGTATGATGATGTTTTCATGTGTTGGAATGTGTGAAAATATCATGTGATGATGTAGAAGCAATCCTATGCATGATAGGTAAGAAACTAGCTAACTAGAAATACCGTAAAGCTAGAATCTAACATAGTTTTGACCCATTTGTTTATGGAACTAATCCAAACTGTTTTAATGGGGACATAATCAGATTTAGATTGTTTAGACATGAAAAACTTGGTATCATTTGAGTTAGAATTGAATTCTAGCACCTATGGGGAAACTAGTAACTAGAAAACTGTAAAAGTGCAAGTTTAGAACTCTTAGAACATTTAATTTTCTGGATTCTGTCCAGCACCCTTACAACATGATAAACATGATTAATAATTAGTCCTTAAGCATGGGAATGCCTCATAATTGATTTAGATTTAATATATAGCACCTTCGGCGAAAACGGAACCGAGAAAGGGTCTAAAACGTAAGTTCTAGAACCCCGTAAATACAAGTTAGAGAATTTGTCCTATGCTTTTCAGATTTAAGTATGAACATGAGGATTAGGAATGATGATTAAATATGAGCCCTTAGGTGCATAAAGATATGAACGACGGATGTAGAGAACTATATCTCAAGATTAAGACCCGTAAGGGTCAAAGCATAAGCTACCGTAAGGGTAAGCGTTTGGATGTTTTATGATGATGCATGAAGTATGCTAATGATGATGATGTTATTCATATGAGGAATTTATGAGACTATATGTTTATGTGGCATAAAGCAAATTTGGAAGGAAATTCGGTGTAATGACCACAGTGCGCTAATTTCCGACAAATTTGGGGACTTAAAGAGATTTTGAAATCTAAGGTACTAAGATGGGTTCTAGGATGACACCGGTTCGGCCGAGCACCTCCATAGAACTCATGTGACATCGGTACCATTTTACACTCTTAGGTGACACCGGTTCGGTCGAGCACCCCTAAGAGGTTTGCCCCCTAACCCGTACTCAGATAGTCGGGATTTATGATTTATGATACGCTTATCGTTAAGTGGTAAGTAAGAACTAGTGACGACTAGTTAAGGTATGAGCTCATAACCTAGATGTATGACACGTTCTGGGTGACACCGGTTCGGCCGAGCACCCCCAGTTCGATTGTCTTTTAGGGTGGCCCATGAGGAAGAGAAGTTTCATGATTATGATTATGTCACTAAGTTTTGTCCCATATGAATGTTACTATTGCCACTTTATGCCACCAAGATTGATGATGCTTGATGTTATGTTTTATGTATGTGCATTAGGTAGTGCCATGCATACATTTTCTAATATGTTGCATCCATGACATTAAGATCATCCTAAAATGAATGGACCTTGGCTAAAATATCTTTTAAAGTTTAAAATGAACCTAATACATGCTCAGTCACTTTGAATAAATAAACCCAAGGTTCCTGAGGACGTAGATGATGACACCTAGGTAGTAGGAGGCCCTACTGAGATTCTTTAGCAAGATTCTCACTCCCTCTACCTCTTTCTTTCCGTCACGTCTTCAGATGGCGACGTTCGTAGTGTTCGTGGTCACCCCGACATGGGAGGTGCACTATGACCCGGCTCACGGGTCATACCATTTTGAGGGGCAGTGCACGGTGCGGGTTTTCATGTACGTAGGACGCCCCTTCGCTCATCCCGTGCACACCCATCGCTTCTCCCCGACTGCACCCTATGGCGACGACGAGCGGGTTTTTGAGCGTGCGCGTACGCATGATGAGAGAGTGCTCCGCATGCACACCGCCTCCTTAGCCATGCGAGACTATCCCGACATGCGTGCCGGACCTACTTCTGAGACCGACCCATCCGAGGACCCGCCTACTCATCCAGTATAGCGAGCTCGCCCCTCTCCACCATCGGCGATGAGGAAGGCGGTGAGGATACCGTGACTCACCCGAGCTTGCACGACGACCGGAGATGCGGCCACACCGCGGGGTCACTCTCGATCCCGTTCCGCCTCTTTACGCCGAGGAGCTCGCACGCTTTCCGGATACTTGCCTCCTTCACGAGGCGGGCGTCAGTAGGAGGTGACGATCGACCGATGGAGTACCCGGTTAGAGCACACACCACTTAGATGGGGATAAACCTTCTTTTGTTTAGAGGTTATCCTATTAGGTGCACTTGGGGAGGGGAGTAGATTATGTTTATGCTTAAGTTGTACTTTCTTTTATGCATTTCCCCTGTACTAAAACTAAGTCCCGCACTTATAAGTGGGCAAATTATATATATGAGATGATCTTCAGTGTTACTCATGGTGTGTCTTATGTTATGATGTTGTGAGACATTTGTTTACCATACGTGGTTTACTGCTTATCGCATCATGCGGCTCTCACTTTGTTTTTCAAAAAAAAAATTACCCGTATTTTCCGCTAAGTAATTCAAAGATAAATGAGAACTATGAAGTAACAGACTAATGATTAACCTAAATATGTTCTAGAGTATTGGGTTAAGAATTAGGATGTTACATTATGGTATCAGAGCAGTTCGATTCTCATGGAGCCTGAGGATTGGACTGACTATGCTTTCTAAAGCGTAGTACGATAGCTATGTCATGCGTAGAGCTTAGCTAGAGATAAGCTATAGGGTAGAAGTTCATGACCCTTTGTCTACTTGCGTGTGCCATGGTAACTAGCTCATCTTACATGGAATATTGAGCCTGATCACCTCAGTGTTTATTGTCTCATGTGTTTAGGGACCAATGGCACCAAGGAGACAACCTAGGACCCCGACCGAGAGGGACCAAAGCGATGCCACTGCTGCTGCTATTCGTGACATGGCAAGAGCCATGGAACGAATGTTCGAGAGGATGAACCAACAAGGGGGTACCGGACGTGCTCCCCCTACTGCCGAAATGATCGAGCAATCGAGGTTTGGCGAGTTTCGCAAGGCGAACCCGCCAACCTTCCGAGGAGCCACGGACCCCGACCAAGCTGATGAGTGGATCAAAAACATGGAGAAGATCTACTCTGTGGTAGCTTGCTCGGAGGAGCAAAAGGTCACCTTTGCGGCCTATATGATGGAATCGGATGCCGAGTTTTGGTGGACCGGCACCCGAAGACTGCTAGAAGCTTCTGGTACCGCTGTCAACTGGGAGCTATTCAAGACCTACTTCTATGAGAAGTACTTCCCGGAGTCTGTAAGGAATGCAAAGGACATTGAGTTCATGCAACTGACCCAAGGAGGGTCTACTGTCGCCCAGTACACGGCGAAATTCGAGGAGCTGATCAAGTTCTCTAGGGTGTTTCAAGGAAACCCCGATGAGGTATGGAAGTGCGTCAAATATGAGGCCGGACTAACGGCAGAGCTCAACTATGCTGTGGCGCACATGGAGATTAGGGACTTCCCAACCCTAGTCAACAAGTGCCGGATCATGGAAGAGGGATAGAAGAAAATCAATGCTGCAAGGGCAGCACGGAACAAGGGGCTAGCACCTCAAGCCCCAAAATTCAAGCCCCAATATCCAAACCAATCCCGAAATCACTATAATCCCTACCAAACCAACCAGTTCAGACCACAACAACAACAAAGAACCCCCTTCCACCAATAACCCAAGCAGCCATACCGACCATAATTCCAGAACAACAACAACAACTGCAACAACAACAACAACAACAACCAACAAGGAGGGTCGGGCGGCCCCCGAAACAACCAAGGAGGGTCAAGTGGGACTAAGAACAAGGTGCCCCAAGGAGCCCCCGCCACCTTTGCTAGGCCTACACCGGCAATACTATGCCCCGTCAAGGGAAAGATCATGGCAACCGTCCCTGCCTAGCTGGACAAAACGTGTACTTCAAGTGCGGGAAGCCCGGCCACTATGCCAACAGATGCAACAACGGAGGGCCAGCGAATCAGAACCCTAGGCCGCAACACCAAGGGAGGGTCTTCACCCTCAATGTGGACGAAGCGGACACATCCAACGGTCTCATAGAAGGTAAGTGCGAAATAGATGGTAGAACCTTAACTGTGCTATATGACTCTGGTGCAACACATTCTTTTATTTCATATGCTAGTGTCGAGACTCTAAATTTAAAAACTTCCAAACTTCCTTTTGATCATATTGTCTCTACCCCCACAAATCATCCTGTGAATACTTGTTATTGTTGCCTAAATTGTCACCTCACCACAGAAAATAGATCATATGTGGTGGATTTAATTTGTCTACCCATGAGAGGTATAGGAGTAGTTCTTGGCATGGATTGGCTTCACGCCAACCGTGTATTGTTAGACTGTGACACCAAAACAGTTATCTTCCCTTCTCCCCCTAGTGAAATAAGTCAACCTTTGAAACTCTATCTCAATGCCGTAGAGGTCCACTGTAGTGGGAAAAAGACTAAGGGATATGTTCTTCTAGCCGCTAGCGAGGTACACTTTGAGCGGAATTTAGAGAATATACCTATAGTGAGAGACTATCCCGAGGTATTTCCGGAAGATATACCCGAGTTCCCTCCCGAGCGAGAAGTGGAGTTCTCCATTGAGTTGGTTCCTGGAGCGGGACCAATCTCCATTGCCCCCTATAGAATGTCACCCCTAGAACTAGCCGAGCTTATGACCCAACTTGAGGAACTTTTAGAGAAAAGCTTCATAAGACCTAGTGCTTCACCATGGGGAGCCTCGGTCTTGTTTGTGAAAAAGAAGGACGGGAGTATGAGGTTGTGCATAGATTATAGGCAATTAAATCGTGTGACAGTGAAAAACAAATACCCTTTGCCTGGGATTGATGATCTCATGGACCAATTGAGAGGAGCGGTAGTGTTTTCCAAGATCGACCTAAGGTCAGGATACCATTAAATTAGAGTGAGAGATCAAGATATACCAAAGACCGCCTTTAGAACTCGGTATGGACACTTTGAGTTCGCGGTGATGTCTTTTGGGTTGACAAATGCTCCTGCAGTATTTATGGATTACATGAATAGGATCTTTAGACCCTATTTAGATCAGTTCGTGGTCATTTTCATAGATGATATACTCATCTATTCGAAGACCCACGAGGAGCATGAGCGACATTTGAGGATAGTTTTGGAAATTTTGAAGGAGAAAAAGTTGTATGCAAAACTCTCTAAGTGTGAATTTTGGTTGGAGGAGGTCAAGTTTTTAGGGCACGTTGTGTCAAAAGGAGGCATAGCCGTTGATCCTAGTAAGGTAGAAGCCGTAATGAATTGGGATAGACCGACCACCGTAACGGAAATACGGAGCTTTTTGGGCTTAGCAGGCTACTACCGTAGGTTTATCAAAGGATTTTCCTCACTAGGAAGAATGCCCCGTTTGAGTGGAGCCCCGAATATGAGAAGAGTTTTCAAGAGCTTAAGGAAAGGTTAACCACGACCCCAGTCTTAGTCTTACCTAGCCCCAATGTACCCTTCGAGGTATATTGTGATGCTTCGGGCAAAGGACTAGGGTGTGTGTTGATGCAAAATAGGCAAGTGGTAGCCTATGCATCACGACAACTCAAGCCTCACGAGGCTAACTACCCCACCCATGACCTAGAATTAGCCGCCGTAGTGTTTGCCTTAAAGATGTGGAGACACCATTTGTATGGTGTAAGGTTTGAAGTTTTCTCCGATCATAAGAGTCTCAAGTACCTCTTTGATCAAAAGGAGTTAAACATGAGGCAAAGAAGATGGATGGAATTCCTCAAAGACTACGATTTCGGTTTAAGTTACCACCCCGGCAAGGCTAATGTAGTCGCCGATGCCTTGAGCCGAAAGTCGTTACACCTGTCCCACATGATGATCAAAGAAGTTGAGTTGATAGAGAAGTTTAGAGATATGAATCTAGGGATGTCAGCAACCGATAGAGGGATAAAGATGTGCTATCTTAGTGTAACAAGTGGATTTAAGCAAAGAATCATGTTAGCACAATGAGAGAATGAAGAGTTCGAAGAGATCATAGATGCTGTTAAGGCGGGAAAGTTGAAGGGTTTCGAAAGAGGCGAGGATTGGATATGGAGATTTGAGGGAAGGATCTGCGTACCCCAAGATGGTGACCTCCGAGAAAAGATCTTGGAGGAGGCTCACAAAAGCTATTTCACCATTCATCCCGGTGTCACCAAGATGTACCAAGACTTGAAGAAGATGTTTTGGTGGCCCGGAATGAAGAAGGATGTAGTCGCATGGGTTAGTAAGTGCTTGGTATGTCAGAAAGTGAAAATCGAGCACCAAAAACCTTCAGGTTTGTTGCAACCCCTGTCAATCCCCGAATGGAAGTGGGAATGCATATCCATGGATTTCGTGACAGGATTGCCTAAGACCCAAGCTGGCCATGATGCTATTTGGGTGATAGTGGATCGATTAACCAAGTCGGCACACTTTCTACCTATTAGAGTGACATACTCTTTAGATAAATTGGCTCAGTTATACATCCAAGAGATCGTGAGATTGCATGGAGTACCGTCGACGATAATCTCGGATAGAGATCTGCGGTTTACGTCGCGTTTTTGGGGAGCCTTTCAAAAGGCGTTTGGTTCAAAGCTATGCTTAAGCACTGCTTACCACCCACAAACAGACGGACAATCTGAAAGGACGATCCAAACCCTAGAGGATATGCTAAGAGCCTGTGTGTTAGACCAAAGGGGAAGTTGGGATAAGTACTTGCCTTTGATCGAGTTTATGATAACAACTTGATTATCACGTGAGTATCGGTATGGCACCGTACGAGGCATTGTATGGGAGGAAGTGCCAATCACCTTTATGTTGGTATGAGTCCGGAGAACAAACCATAATAGGACCTGATGTAGTGAGGGAGACGACGGAACAAATCAAGAGGATCCGGGATAGGATGCTCACTGCTCAAAGTAGACAAAAGAGCTATGCGGACAAGCGGCGCAAGCCCTTGGAATTCGAAGAGGGAGAACATGTGTTCCTTAGGATTACCCCCACTACAGGCATAGGGAGAGCCATGAAAGTCAAAAAGTTGAGCCCCCGATTCCTTGGTCCTTTCCAGATTCTTCAAAGGATAGGAACAGTTGTCTACAAAATAGCCTTACCCCCTAATCTTTCCAATCTTCATGACGTCTTTCACGTCTCTCAGTTAAGGAAGTATGAGTCCGACCTTAGCCACGTTTTAGAGCCAGAGCATGTTCAGTTAAAGGATGACCTAACTTTCAATCTTCCCCCTACGAGAATCGTGGACCGCGGAGTCAAGCAGCTGAGGAACAAGTCTGTTCCATTGGTAAAGGTAGCATGGGGACGCGACAAATCCGAAGAGTTTACATGGGAGCTAGAGTCAGAAATGCAAGACAAGTATCCCGAGCTTTTCCAAGGTAATGAATTTCGAGGGCGAAATTCTTTTTAAGGAGGGGAGTAATGTAACACCCCGATTTTTCTGTCTGAGGGAAATGACCAAAATGCCCCTGAGGTCATTTCCTGACCCGAGCTCGAGGGTAACCAACTCAGTCATCCTCGAAGGGTCAACTCAATGTTTGAAGGGGATTGAATGGCCTTTGAATGCTTTCGGAAACGAAAATTTCGTTTTCCATGATTTAGTCAAAATGACCAAAATACCCTATAAGCGTTTTTACGCGGGTAAAGGTGCCGTTTGAGCCGGAACTTTCCCAGAGGTTTAAAAACATGTTTTCATGTGTCTAGAGGTCTCTGTTCAAGTCCCGGTGGTCCTGGCAGTTTTAGTGCAAAATTACGATTTTGCCCTAGCATACTGCTTTTGACCTTAATGGCGTAATTAAGCAAACCTAAGCAATATTAGGCTCTAAACGAAGATTAATTTATTTCCCTAATTAATCTAGAGTCAAAATAATTTATTAGAGTTAATTAGAACCTAAAATTGCTTAGATTAAACTTAAATCCTTTTTTAGAACTCAAGACTCCTAGTCTTGGAATCTTGAATAGTGTTTTCTCTCTCCAATTCCTTAAATCAAGGAAATGTGTCTAGAGTTGTTTAGACTCTAAATTGAGGATTTAACTCACTAATGGTGCAAGACCACTCCTTAATTATGTCTAGACCACCTTAATTACCCATTTACCTTACCTAAACACTTTCTTACAAATTCCTAATCTTAAGCATAATCAAAGATACACCTAAACACAACTCTAAACCACAATTAAAATGCAAAGAACCCTCCCCCATGGGCTGATGCATATTCGGCCATCCCTCCCCAATTACCACACATATTAAATTGTTTTCTCACTCAAAGAGCCATGCTTGAGCCATACCTTGAGCCATACCTCACCATGCTTTGAACCATACCTCACCATACCTCAAGAACACATTATCTCACCTCATGGAACTCATGGAAAGCCTCCAATCTGCACCCTCATGGCCGAAACCTCTTCCTCCATGAGCTCCCTCCATTTGTTTCATTTCTCTATAAATAGAATGCCTTGAGGAGCTTGCACCACTTTTAGATCATTTGCTAAGTTTAGGAAACACTCAAAGCTTTTCTTTTTCTCTCAAAGTTTTTGTGTTCTTCAAGTTCTTGGAGTTCTTCAAGTTCTTCATCTTCTTCATCTTCTTCTTCCATCTTCAAGTTCATCACACCAAGTAGGGATTTTCTTTCATGTATTCTTTTCTTTAAAGTTCTTGTTTCAAGCTTGATGTTCATAGTTTCTCTTGTTTCTCTTTAGAACTTCATTTCCACTCTTTTTTCCTTTTTATTTTCGGCCATAGGCCTTGGAGAACAAAGGAATGAGAGCTTGATGATGAGAGTTTCATGATGATGTTCATCACTTGAAACAAACTCTAGCGCTTGATCTTTGTTCTTGAGCAAAAATGTTTTTAGTTTTTCTTTTCTTGAACTCTTAAGAACTTTAGCTTTGATGATGTTTTAAAATGACTCTATGAACTCAATGATGTTGGAGTTAATATATCACCAAGATCATGGATTCTAGAGTTTCAAATATTTCTTTTCTTTCCTTGAAGTTTCGCCATTACCTTTCCTCTTACATGCAAAATGTTTGATTTTCTAAATATGTTATGTTGAGTTCTAAGAACTCTAGACTTTTACTTTGTCTCGGTTTGATGAGTTTGGGTTGAGGTTTAAATTCCTTTAAAGTCTTGTTAAGAGCTCTAGAAAGATAAAATGAACTTGCATAATTTATTTTATGCTTACATCCATATTTACATTCTTGCTATGCATCTTTGCTTTCTAGCTATCACCTAAGAACATAAAGATTAAAATGGAACTTGTCTCATCACTTAATTTAATTCTCAAAGCCTTTCTATTTCGGCCTTAAAGTCGATTATTGTTGGGCCTAGAGCACTAAAATAAAGAATTGAACTTGCATTATCACTTAATTAATTCCTCGAATGCCTATCTATTTCGGCCTTAAAGTCGATTGTTGTTGGGCCAAGAGCACTAAAATAAAGAATTGAACCATGCATATTTACCTTCAAGCTTGCACGTTTAAGTTTATGCCTCGCACATTTACTTTCGAGCTTGCACGTTTAAGTTATGCCTCGCATATTTAATTTTAAGTCATCACTTTACTTTGTAAGCAAGATTAAAAACGAAAAGCATGAGCACATTTAGTTTATGTCATAACTTAAGAACCTAGAGCTCAAAGACTTGCCCATTTCATTCCAAGTTAAAGATATATGTGAATGTATTCCTTGAATGAATAATTTCGGCCAAGTAGTGATGATGGACTTGCAATGAGTTTTCATCTAGCTACTAGGACCAATAGTCTATGTTTTAAGTTTTCCTTAAAGCTTTACAAATCTTTATAAGGTTTTGTCATCACAAGTTGTGATTTTACTATCTTTTAGGGGATGGAATATGTTTTGGTCAGTGACCTAAGGCTTCACTTAGCCTCTTGATGAATTAAAATGTTTTGCAAAAAGTTTTAGAAGTTCTAGATCGATTCCAAGAGAAACTAGTTAACTTATGTACCTAGAAATGTCAATTTAACTCTCTCATTTAAGTTAAATGTTTTCGGTTCTGATGTGATGAGTGTGATGCTGTATGATGATGTTTTCATGTGTTGGAATGTGTGAAAATATCATGTGATGATGTAGAAGCAATCCTATGCATGATAGGTAAGAAACTAGCTAACTAGAAATACCGTAAAGCTAGAATCTAACATAGTTTTGACCCATTTGTTTATGGAACTAATCCAAACTGTTTTAATGGGGACATAATCAGATTTAGATTGTTTAGACATGAAAAACTTGGTATCATTTGAGTTAGAATTGAATTCTAGCACCTATGGGGAAACTAGTAACTAGAAAACTGTAAAAGTGCAAGTTTAGAACTCTTAGAACATTTAATTTTCTGGATTCTGTCCAGCACCCTTACAACATGATAAACATGATTAATAATTAGTCCTTAAGCATGGGAATGCCTCATAATTGATTTAGATTTAATATATAGCACCTTCGGCGAAAACGGAACCGAGAAAGGGTCTAAAACGTAAGTTCTAGAACCCCGTAAATACAAGTTAGAGAATTTGTCCTATGCTTTTCAGATTTAAGTATGAACATGAGGATTAGGAATGATGATTAAATATGAGCCCTTAGGTGCATAAAGATATGAACGACGGATGTAGAGAACTATATCTCAAGATTAAGACCCGTAAGGGTCAAAGCATAAGCTACCGTAAGGGTAAGCGTTTGGATGTTTTATGATGATGCATGAAGTATGCTAATGATGATGATGTTATTCATATGAGGAATTTATGAGACTATATGTTTATGTGGCATAAAGCAAATTTGGAAGGAAATTCGGTGTAATGACCGTTGTGCCGCCGAATTTCCGACAAATTTGGGGACTTAAAGAGATTTTGAAATCTAAGGTACTAAGATGGGTTCTAGGATGACACCGGTTCGGCCGAGCACCTCCATAGAACTCATGTGACATCGGTACCATTTTACACTCTTAGGTGACACCGGTTCGGTCGAGCACCCCTAAGAGGTTTGCCCCCTAACCCGTACTCAGATAGTCGGGATTTATGATTTATGATACGCTTATCGTTAAGTGGTAAGTAAGAACTAGTGACGACTAGTTAAGGTATGAGCTCATAACCTAGATGTATGACACGTTCTGGGTGACAGCGGTTCGGCCGAGCACCCCCAGTTCGATTGTCTTTTAGGGTGGCCCATGAGGAAGAGAAGTTTCATGATTATGATTATGTCACTAAGTTTTGTCCCATATGAATGTTACTATTGCCACTTTATGCCACCAAGATTGATGATGCTTGATGTTATGTTTTATGTATGTGCATTAGGTAGTGCCATGCATACATTTTCTAATATGTTGCATCCATGACATTAAGATCATCCTAAAATGAATGGACCTTGGCTAAAATATCTTTTAAAGTTTAAAATGAACCTAATACATGCTCAGTCACTTTGAATAAATAAACCCAAGGTTCCTGAGGACGTAGATGATGACACCTAGGTAGTAGGAGGCCCTACTGAGATTCTTTAGCAAGATTCTCACTCCCTCTACCTCTTTCTTTCCGTCACGTCTTCAGATGGCGACGTTCGTAGTGTTCGTGGACACCCCGACATGGGAGGTGCACTATGACCCGGCTCACGGGTCATACCATTTTGAGGGGTGCGGTGCGGGTTTACATGTACGTAGGACGCCCCTTCGCTTATCCCGTGCACACCCATCGTTTCTCCCCGACTGCACCCTATGGCGACGACGAGCGGGTTTTTGAGCGTGCGCGTACGCATGATGAGAGAGTGCTCCGCATGCACACCGCCTCCTTAGCCATGCGAGACTATCCCGATTACGTGCCCCGGACCTACTTCTCGGAGACCGACCCATCCGAGGACCCGCCTACTCATCCGTATAGCCAGAGCTCTGCCCCCTCTCCACCACTGATGAGGGAAGGCAGTGAGGATACCGTGACTCAGCCCCGACTTGCACGACGACCGGAGATGCGGCCACACCGCGGGGGTCACTCTCGATCCCCGTTCCGCCTCTTTACGCCCGAGGAGCTCGCACAGCTTCCTGATACTTGCCTCGTTCACGAGGCGGACGTCGATGGGAGGTGACGATCGACCGATGGAGTACCCGGTTAGAGCACACACCACTTAGATGGGGATAAACCTTCTTTTGTTTAGAGGTTATCCTATTAGGTGCACTTGGGGAGGGGAGTAGATTATGTTTATGCTTAAGTTGTACTTTCTTTTATGCATTTCCCCTGTACTAAAACTAAGTCCCGCACTTATAAGTGGGCAAATTATATATATGAGATGATCTTCAGTGTTACTCATGGTGTGTCTTATGTTATGATGTTGTGAGACATTTGTTTACCATACGTGGTTTACTGCTTATCGCATCACACGGCTCTCACTTTGTTTTTCAAAAAAAAAATTACCCGTATTTTCCGCTAAGTAATTCAAAGATAAATGAGAACTATGACGTAACAGACTAATGATTAACCTAAATATGTTCTAGAGTATTGGGTTAAGAATTAGGATGTTACACTTTCTGAAGTGCTTATGCTATGGAGCTTACTTTATGAAGGTTTGGCTTTTATCTTCTTACCATCAAAAGTTTCCTTGAGACTCATTTTCTCAATGCTTTCTTCCAATTCTTCGAGATTATTAGCAAAGTCTTTCTCAAGCTCCTTGAACTTGATGTGAATAGTCTCTTCAATGCATAGCGTTCTCTTATTGTATACTCTGTAAGCTCTAAAGACAGAAGAGTAGCCTAGGAAAATACCATCATTAGACTTAGGATCAAACTTTGCGTGTTTGTCCGTGGTGTTAAGGATAAAACATGATGAGCCATATATGTGAAAATATGAAATATTCGGTTTTCTACCATTTCCATAGCTCACAAGGAGTCATTTTGAGGATTGGCCATAGAAAGATGCTATTTTATATATAGCATAAGGTGTTCATAGCCTCTGCCCAAAAACCTTTTGATTAACCACTTTTTAAAAGTATTGTCCTGGCCATTTCCTGCAAACTTCTATTTTTCCTTTCAGCAATCTCATTTTATTGGGAGTTTTGGGAGTAGAAAACTCTTAAAAGATGCCATGGTTTTTACAAAACTCTTTGAAAAAATGATTCTGAAATTCTCCTCTATGATCAAATATAATAGAGATGATTTTGGAATCCTTTTCAGTGCAAATACATTTTGTAAAAACTTTGAATTTTTCAACAACCGCATCCTTAGAAGCTAGAAAGATAATCCATGTAAATCTGGAGTAATCATCCACTATGACAAGGCAATATCTCTTTCCAACAAGACTAGCAGTCTTGGTTGGTCCAAAAAGATCCATGTGTAAAAGCTCAAGTGGTCTAATGGTTAAAACCACATGCTTATTATGGAACGAAGCTTTGGTTTGCTTACCTTTCTCATAGAGGTCACAAGTTGAGTCATTTTCAAATCTGATCTTTGATAAGCCTTTAACAAGCTCTTTTTGAGAGAACTCAGAAATAAGTTTCATATGAGCATGCCGAAACTTCTTATGCCATAATCACTTATCATCCATGAAGGATGCGAGACATTTTACATCTTGATCTCTCCGATCATCGAAGAGTAACACATATGTGTTATCATGCCTCTTACCAAACAGAATAATTTGTCCTGAAGTGGGACTAACTATTTTGTATGCATGAGCATTAAAAATAACATTAAAGCCTTAGTTACAGAACTGGCTAATACTTAATAAGTTGTGAGCCAAACCATCAACACATAATATATCAGAAATTTGATGAGAATTATCCTTGCTAATATTTTCTATACCTATGACCTTGGCCTTACCTCCATCAACAAATCTTACTGATCCAAAATTCTTGGGCCATAGATTCCTGAACCATCTTCTGGATCCGAACATGTCTCTGGAGTAGCCACTGTCCATGTACCACTTGTTGTCAGGTTCCATGTGCGTTCTTAGGCAAACATACAACAAACATAATTTTTAACTTAGGTAACCAGACTTTCTTCAGTCTTCTTGTGTTAGTCTTCTAAGAAGGAGGTTTTCCAACCTTTTTGATGCAATTTTTTTTTTCTCATGAAGCATTTGTCAGGTGGATGTCCTTTCTTAAAACAAAAAGTACAAGAAGCCTTGATCTTTACTTTCTTACACAAAGTTAGTTTTCCTTTATAATATAATTCTTCTTCATATCCCAACCCGGTCTTTTGAAAATATGGCCTCTGATGTCTGAGCATTAGATCAAGATTTTTTTATTCAATTACCATTTTTTCCAAGGTTAGATTTGAGAAGTTTTAAAGTTTTCTTTAGCTCAAAAATGATCTTCTGAGTATTTTTACTTTTATTTGAAACTTTAGTTTCTAAGGCATTGAATTTTACATTCAAAACTTTATTTTCTCCTTTCAGTTCTTCTTTTTCAAGCTTTAGATTTTCATCTTCTATTTTGGCCATTTTGAGTTCTAAAACAATCTTTTTATGTTTTTTCTTCAAGTTGAGATAGTGAAAAGAAAGAGTTTGAGAGTTTTCAAGCAACTCTTCATATAAAAATAAAAAGTTTATCATAGGTTCATTATCTGATGAATAGTGTGCCATGAAGCATAGATTTGCAACATCAAGCTCCTCCTGATCTTTTGATCCTTTCTTTTCTTCTTCTAATTCACTCTAAGTGGCCAGCATGCCCTTTTTCTTGGATGCTAACTTCTTCTATGGACATTTGAGTTTAGGATATTCTGGTTTGATGTGTCCTTTCTCCCCATAGTTATAGCAGGTGACACTTTTCGGCTTCACCTTGCCTTTTTTATCCTTTCTAAGGTAGATACCACTTCTTCTTTTCATCCTGCTTCTCCCAGCTTTGAACATATTCCTCACCAGCATGGAGAGCTCATCTCTATCTTCTTCTTTCATCTCATCATCAGATTCTACCTCTTCATCAGAGGTTTCAGCAACTTTCTTTGCCTTAGCTTTATTTGGCTTCTAATGAGACGACTTCAAAGCCATGGACTTGCTCTTCTTAGTGGATTCACCATGCATCACAGAGAGCACTACCTCATGGGTTTTAAAAGACCTAATGAGTGCATCCAGGCTGAGAGTTTGAAGGTTTTATGCCTCAGTAATGGCTGTGACCTTAGGCAGTCATTTGGCAGGGAGGCTTCTTTGGATTTTTCTAACCATCTCAAAGTTAGAATATCTTTTGTCGAATCCCTTTAGTTGGTTTATAGCATGCATAAACCTTGTAGTCATTTCATCAATATTTTCTTGATTTGTTATTTTGAACATCTCATATTTATGAAACAGCATATTGATCTTTATTTCTTTCACTTGATCAGTATCTTCATGCAGCATGTGTAGCCTATCCTATATTTCCTTTGACGTGTCACAAGCGATGATTTTGTCATATTCAACTTTGCTCAATGCACACGTGAGTAGGAACTTAGCTTTCAAGTTTAGTTGAACTCTAGTGTAACGCCCGGGGATTGCGAAGTCAGGGAGTGATCGCCGGTGCAAGGAGGCACGGACAAGGAGCAGCTCTTGGCAGACTTCGAAAGTGGAGGGGTACATGAATGAACCGATTACACACCCAAATGAGAGGGATCCTAAGACTGTATAGGTATGGGACTATACAGTTAAGGAGGGCTTATATGAATTGATTTGTACTACCGATACCAACAAGATGCATCTTCTTTTCGGTAGCCCAAACTGAAAGAACTCCACAGTTAAGCGTGCTTGACTTGGAGCAATTTTGGGATGGGTGACCTCCTGGGAAGTTTTCCTAGGAAGCGTGCGAGTGAGGACAAAGCATGCTGAAAAGACCCGTGTTGGTTTGTGAGGACAGTCGTCAATCCATAAAGTAGCAGGGGATGTTACAAGTGGTATCAGAGCCTGCACCTCTCCTAGTACGGTGTGGTTCGAGGACAAACCAAGCCGAAGCTGGTGGGCATGTAACACCCGGGGATTGCGAAGTCGGCGAGTGATCGCCAGTGCAAGGAGGCACAGACAATGAGCGGCTCCTGGCAAACTTCGAAAGCGGAGGGGTACATGAATGAACCAATTACACACCCGAATGAGAGGGATCCTAAGACTGTATAGGTATGGGACTATACAGTTAAGGAGGGCTTATATGAATTGATTTGTACTACCGATACCAACAAGATGCATCTTCTTTTCGGTAGCCTAAACTGAAAGAACTCCACAGTTAAGCGTGCTTGATGTAGCACCCTAGTAATTAACCAGATACACCTAGGTTGAATCTGATTAATGACTAGACTTTACTCCTTGCTTTGGTTCTTTCTTCATAATTTGAAAATACTTAGTGAAATTACGAGCCATTTTTTTTTTTTAAACACATAATTGAAAACGTGAGCCGAGTACAACGTGAACGAGTAAGCGGAGTATAATAAGACGTTTAAGAATATATCACATCATATCACTTAGGCTCCATCATATAACATCCATAAGCACATTATAGCATATATTTACATACAATAACCTCACTCGAAGGGTGGGTTATGTTCATACATCATTATCTTATGCAAACCCATAAAAGAAAATATACTTAAGGAAATACATGCCCCTAAACTAGATAACTCCATAAGCCGGAAGGTTATCCTAAAACTAGGTGCATGATCACACATAAATCTACTAAGAACCCTCTATGGCCACTTTGTCCCCGAAATGGGGAATAAATCGATCCATCGATGAGCTCCCTCGGGAGGGACACACGAGATGCACCAGTCGGGTCGCATGGACGGCCTTCTTGCTAACCTCGGCTGAACAACTGTTTCCTCACTACCCTCTCTTACACGTGTGGGAGTAGGAGCAGAGCTCTCAGAATATACATGAGTAGGAGTGTCCTTTGAAGGATCAGTTTCAGAATATCTCATCTCGGGAACATACTCTGGAAATCCATGGACAGCAGATGAAGCGGGATAAGAACGTAACATCTTTTCATCAAGTGGACGTGCATGTTCGAAAACCATTTCATCACCATAGGGAGAAGTAGGAGAAAATCGATAACTAGGGACAGGATGTGTAAATGGATGACCTATGTAAATAAAAACATGAACTGCGCACTTCCCTTCAAAATGATACGAGCGATGCACCGGATCATAGTGAAATTCCCAAGTAGGGGTATCAACGAACAGGACGAATGTTGCCATCTGAATCTGGAGACAATGACGGAAATAAAGAAAAGGGAGTGAGAATCTTGCTACAGAATTCTCAGTAAGGTACCTCCTTCTACAGTGTCATCATCAAAGTCCCCAGGAACCTCGGGATTATTCTAAAATAGTGAGCATGCAAAGATTCATTTTAAGTTCGGACAAATACTTAACCGAGGTTCGTCAATTTTTAATCATGCGTCTTATAATGCATCATAATCTTAACATGTCATATTTACAATGAACTTTTCCTTTATCATTACATCATTTTCCTCATCATCATTATCAAATAACATGCATAAAAGAACGTCATATAATATTAGCTACACGTGGACATAGTGCACATATTTTATTTCTTTAGTGCCTTAGGTGACTTAAAATCTTATCATTATCATTATTTTCCTTAGGCCACCCTATACTCCACCCTTTTGGGAGTAATTTAGGTTATGAGCTCATACTTTACTAGTCGTCACTAGCATATACTTATCCCTTTTGATAAGCTAAAGTCCCGACTCTACGTTTTGAGAGAACGGGTTAGGCGGCTAAAATCACCTTTTCACCACCTATAGTCTGATGGTTCCAAAGGATCATTTTCTTATAAGTTTAAGTCACCATTAAATCTTTGCATGTTATATCACAATACAATTCATAACATTTTCTCATTTATAGTCTTAAGCTAGAATAATATATATCAACTGTAATCATGCATATGGGAGATTCCCAAGAAAGAGAGGTGGGTCACAATGGACACGCTTAAATACCAAGTCTTTCCTTAGCCAGAACCTTTCCAAATTACACTTTTACAATGATACACTTTCTTCTAGCAACAAAGGTAAATTTTACATAATAAAGAACATTTCATGTATAAGCATTCTCATTATTTGCAACAACAACTATAACATGCAAGCCAGGAAATCATTCAATGATATCAAGTACTTAATAAGCATCCAATCCTTACATAGAATTATCAATTATAGGACTAATTAGTTACTAAACCAATTATGAATCATTCTCTTAACAATAAACTATAATTATCACAACTTCAATCATATCAAATCATTATCACACATTGATACTAAACTCAGATCAGTGGCCGAATCATGAACCTCATGCAATTACATAGAATTATATTTTAAGTGCATATAAAATACTAGTTCCCCGTAAAATCCTTGCAAAGCCTTAAAACTCATTTAGAAACTAGTTCTTTTGTCAAATTTGAGAGGATCTTCACAATTAAAATTCTCACTTAAGATAAAAGGAGTAAGTCTTGAGCTTTAGAGATTTAGGTGACATCTTAGAATTATAAACATGCTATGCAACCTTATTTTAATCTTATCTTTATAAGGTGATAGCTTGGAATTATAAACATGATATGCAATTCCATTTCTTTATCTTTAAGATTTAAGGTGATGACTTGAAAATTAAACATGATGCAAGAACTTGAAATATAAACATGATACAAGAAACAGGAGCGGGGGTAATCCGCACAGGACGATAGAGCGAGAAGAGAATTATTATTACATCTTTTTAAACTCCAATCTCAAGACTTTTTAAAGAATAAATTCTTTAACTCCAATAATCATATTTCTTTGCTTGTGATACATGGGCAAGTCTTTGAGCTCTAGGATCTTTAGGTGATGGCATAAAATAAACATGCCATGCGTTGATTCTTTTAGCCATTATAAAATATAGTGAGAGCGTAAATTAAATATGAGATGCAACCTCTTTATTATCTTGAAAGATTAAGTGATGACTTGAAACATAAACATGAAATACAAGCTTGGAATTTAAACATGAGAAATGCAAGTTCATTTATTCATTCTTGAAAATTTAGTGATGACATAGAAGGTAAACATGGTTATGCAAAGCATAAACTTAATCATGGATGCAAATTCATTTTGTTTCTTTACTAGAGCTCCTTCAAGACTTTAAAAGAATTATAAATTCAACCCAATACATATCTTAACAAGAAATAAAACATAAAAGGAAAATACATCTTTCAAGTTCTAAACTAAAAATCTTTGTTTTAGCATCATAAAGCATTATTCTTTAAAGTTTTACATCAAGTGGAATTTTCAAGCTTTAGAGGCCTAACTTGTGATGGATTTACAACCCACCCTCAAGGTCCTCATCATCAAGCGTCTTAGTTCCACCTAGGCCATATGGTTGAATTGGTTAAAGAAAAATTGAAGAGGAAAACCAAAATGAAAAGCTAAGGTAAGTTCATAATTTCATCATTTTGAGCTAAAAACACAACTCCTCAAAGCATAGAAATAAATTTAGAAACTACTCCCTACCTAATCTGAGTTGAAGAAGAGGAAGAGAACTTGGTTTCTTGAAGTGAAATGAAACAAAATCTCTTTGAAAAAATTGAAGAAAGAATTCAGCCAAAGAGGAGGAAGAAAGAAAGTTTTTGGTGCTCCTAAAAACTAGTTATGAACCAAGCATTCCAAGACCACTCAAGCAAGCCTATTTATAGAAGATTTTGAGGCTTCTAATTGGCCAAAATGATGAGGTAGTGGACGGAATTTTGCAGGAGAAATAAGGGAGGAAAAATCATTTTAGACAAAGTTGTATGAAATTAAGGAATTATGTCTCTTATGGTGACATTTTGGCATTTTGTTTTAGTGCAACTTTTGGCAATAATTCAGCTGCATAATGGCATCAATAATTTCGTCCATTACAACCCAAAGAAGTGAAATTTGTGTGTTCCATGCATTATTTAGGTGTAGGCAAGGTATTCATGTAATTTAGAGAATTTACGGTTAAGGGTTTAAGTGAATTAGTAAGCAATTTGGGTGTTTTTGAGCAATTTTGGGTTCTAATCAATCTAAATACATAATTTTGACTCTAGATTAACATTTAGAATTTAATAAGCTTTAATTTGAGCCTAATATTGCTTAGGTTTCTGATATCTGAATCAAAATCCCAAATTCGCAAATCGCCAAAAAATAGGGGCAAAATCGTACTTTCACTTAAAAACTGCCCGAGGCCACCCGAGCTTAACCAATGGTTAATCATGGCTTAAAAACACATTTTAAAACATTTTAGTGAGGTTCGGGCTCAGTCGGCACGCACATCGGAGTTAAAACAGCAACAGGGGCGTTTTGGTCATTTCAAGGCGTCGGAACTCAAAATTGAGATCCTTCTGCTCTATTAACACACATAACACAAACAATCCCTTATTATCCTCAAAATATCCCCTTGAGAATAGGTGGGGCCCACGATCCTCATTTTCTGAGTAAAATAACTTCAGGGGCATTTTGGTCATTTTATACGTACAGAAATTCGAGATTTGCGACTCTCGCATGAATCGTTCCTAACCTCTCTTCTAATGTTATATTCCTTTATTGAGGATTGTTCGGCCTCAAATCTTATGTAATAATTACCTACGATAATTCGATAATTGAGTAATTTCTAATGACAGTAAAAATTACAGTAAAAATTGGGGCGTTACACTTGACTTGGAGCAATTTTGGGATGGGTGACCCCCTGGGAAGTTTTCCTAGGAAGCATGCGAGTGAGGACAAAGCATGCTGAAAAGACCCGTGTTGGTTTGTGAGGACAGTCGTCAATCCATAAAGCAATAGGAGATGTTATATCTAGCCCTATGTTGCTCTGTCCACCCACTCCGGGGGACTTCTCCTGATGTTAATAGTGCATCATTTGTTCCCGGAACTTCCTCTATTAGAATATAATCTGCTTCTTGTATAATCTCTCACAAGTCAAGGCTTGTGTATTTTATGAACAGCTCTATTTAGTCTCTCTAGTAGGCATAATCCCCACTATCAAAGAATGGTGGTCTATTGATGGAGTGTCCTTTATGTAGAAACTAGCAACAACAAAAAAAGAGCAAGGACCACCATGGACCTTAAGTGGTATAGACCACCATAGACTTCTCTCTCTCTTTATCTTCTCTTCTTCCCCTTCTCTCCTATAAACTCACTCACTCTCTTCTTCTTCTTCTTCTTCTTCTTCTTCTTCTTCCTGTTCTTTTTCCTCCCTCTCATTTCCTTCTATTCTTCATCTTCTTTGCTTCCACCATCACAAAATATCACCACTATCTCCATCATCATCATCTCTTCCTCCTCTTCATCACCTTCCACCATTCTCTCTCTTCTCTTCCTCCATTTTCCCTCTCTAACCTCATTAAAGAACTTAAAGCTTTTATAAGGACTTAGACCAATTTTCTTCACTAATTCTACTCTCCAAGTGGTAAATAAGCTTCTTCACTACTCTATTTAATTTATTGAAGTTCCTGGTTAATTTAGGATTAATATTAGTGTTCTTTGAACCTTATAAATTGGGGATTTTAGTGAATGGGGACTGCTAGCTCACTAATATTATATTTATCTTGTTCCCAGAATTATAGAGCAATTGAGCACCAACTGTTGGATTAGTGGCACTTGGGATTTAATCTTCGGTTCTTTGAACCAGTTTATGAGTAGAAATTATGTCTATAATTCTTTTTAATTATGGTAAATCAGCTCTAAATGTATTTTAGTAAATTAGAAGCTGAGAAACAATTGTTTGGCTATGTGTATAAATTTGATACAAGTAAATATGATGCATATAGCTTATGTTTTACTTGAAGATTTACACATGAGACAATATGACATGATTTGGAAATTGCATAAAGAAATATTAAATTTTATAGATTTGAATGCTTGAAAGTTATTGACCCCTGATATGGAATTGAGAAATGATTTATGGATAGTGGGGATGACCTTTTTTCCTGATATGTACAGAATAATTATATATTTTAGGGAGAATCTCTGACAGGATCTGTAGCTAATGACATTGAGCATTAGCCTTGGTGCACCTTGAATATATTTAATTAGGACCACTTAGTGGATCCTTTGGTGCTATGGCTACTCAAATGGGTAGGACCATTCTATTTCAGGATCACACGAAGGAATGGCCGCCTGAATATGAATCCTTATGTTTATCCAAAATTTGTCAATTCCCTACTAATTTATATAAAGATTGTTGTATTCAAAAATTCCTTTTCGTTATAAAAGAATTTGTTGAATTTATGTGAACTAAGAAATTATTATTTTTCCATTTTTGAATACATATTGTCTCATGCAAGTTATAAACATCATGTCTACCACTGAGTTGCCAAACTTACTCTATTGTTTACCTCTATTTTCCAGATACAAATGTAGCTCTAGGTTCCAATCCTACAACTCCTTAGTAGCCGATTGTCTGAGTTGGTGAGCCTTTTTATAAAGGCCCTTTTTGGTAGACATCTATATTTTGTTTTAGCATGTAGTTGTCAGTTGCTCCATGTGTCATAGGCAGGATTCTTGGACTTGTATTTTGCTTATATTTGAGAACTTATGACTTAGCTATATAGATTATGTTATGGAAAGGATTTGTAAACTTAATTTGGTTTTATGTTGAACTATATTGGTATTATGGTTGGTATATGCTGAAATATTATTATGTACTGAAAGGGCGCATTCTGAGAATGCTTAGTGCCCAAGTGCTGTGAAATTATTAGGAATTATTGTAGATTGCATTTTATTTGGGAAATGTCCAAAAAAATAGAGGAAACTCTGTCTGTTTTCCTAGAAAATTTGGTGTATTAAGGCTTGCTAGGAAAGGTGTTCCTATGCGTCAGTCATGGCTTAAATTGGGTCATGACAAAGTTAGTATCAAAGCCATAGGTTCCCTATGTAATATGGAGCAAGTGTCCTTTGGTAAAGTCACGATTGTGTAAATGGTAGGCGGCCCATTTTTACAAAGCGCAACCCTACAAGAGGTCTTTAGGAATGTCTTCTTGAGTCTTATCTTGAGTTGTTTAATCTTTGATGGGGGTTGTTGCCACTCGCAACAAATTAAAAACTATTGAAATACCTAAACAACACCAAAATATAGTTAGGGTGCAATCCAGGTCGTCTCACGTGGAAGTTGTAACACCCCGATTTTTCCCTATGTACAAATGACCAAAATGCCCTTGAGGTCATTTTTACCTGAGAATTGAGGACAGCCGGTTTAGGTTATTCTCAAAGGGTTAGTTTGATGTTTGAAGGGGAATTCATGTGTTATTAACAATGTTAAAGGTGAAAACCTCAATTCCTGGTTTTTCCCATATATGAAATTACCAAAGTATCCCTAAGGTAATCTAACATGGGATTTAGTGACGACTAGACCTAGTCATCACCTAAGAATTCGAAATGTTATTTATACGTGTTGCTTGATATCTGGGAAAGTCCGAGTGGTCCCAGGGAGTTTTTATGTGAAATGAACCTTTTGCCCCCGATTTGTGATAAATGAGTTTAATTGTGTGATTAAGGAAACATATCCAATATTAGGCTCTAATTAAAGGTTAATTAATTTTAATTATTAATCTTGAGTCAAAATAATTAATTGAGGTTAATTAGAGCCTAAGATTGCTTAGGGAAGTTCAAAATCCTTTCCTTAATCTAAGACATTATGTCATGTCATGAGCAATAGTGGTAAGGAATCATGGAGTTTAAATTTCAAACTAATGAAGCTTAACTCCACTAAGTGTGCAAGACCACTCCCTAATCATGTCTTAAATGGCCTTAATCACTTGATTTCTAGCCCAAACACTTAATTATCAATTCCTAACCCATTGTCTAATCAAATCCATCCCTAAACCATGTCCTAACACAAATGAAACGAAAATTTTTCCCTCCCACAAGCCATGAAGGCTGCGACCTCTTCCTCCCTAAAACACCCTCATATTTATTCTTCAAACACAAAGAAATACATACTTTTACCATTTACTTTTTTGGTCTTCACTTTTGTCTAAAACTTTGGTCAAAAATCCTTTTTTCTCTTTCATCTCAAGATTTCTTTTCTTTTTTTTCCTCCACCATGAGAACCTCCATCCTCCACCACCTCTCCATCTTAAACCACCACATCACCACCATAGATTATCCCCATGATACATAACCCTTCCATTTCTAAACACAAGCTCAAGAAAAATCTTCCTTCCCGTTTTCTTTCCCTTAGCCGAATCCATTGTTATGCTCCAAGAGAAGATTTATTCTTCTTATTTCTTTACAAAGATGAAGGCTTTCTCTTGCAAAAAAAGGAAAACACACTTGGTAGGTATTTTTGTTTTGAGCCCTTTTTCTTTTTCCTTACTTCATTTTCGGTTTTGACGTTGGTTTAATGGATGAGAACTTCCTCTATTCTTTTCTTGATTTTCGATTTTATTTTTGGTTGGATGTTCAAGACCATAGCTTGATGATAAGGGTTTTTGATGTTGGTTGTGTTACCATCATTTGTTTGACCTCTAAAGCTCAAGGCATGAATGTTGGTTTTCAAAGAAAAATGAGAAAAAGATTATTTTGTTAGTTTTCTTTGGTTGTTTTTGTTTGAGCTTGATAGTGAGTCCAAGAAATGAGGTTCTTAGAACCATGGTATTGATGGACTCTAAAGATCATTTCCATTTTGTGAGATTGATTAGAGTTAAGGAGTTATTCTTTAAAAGCCTTAAGTTTGGAGCTTAAAGAGATAAAAATGGAATGTATTCATGTTGATGGTAATTGATTACCAGCATGTTGTAATCGATTACCAGCATGTTTTTGATGCCCGAAAATGAGTTTTTGACTCTGGTAATTGATTATCATCCTCTGTAATCAATTACCAACATGTTCTTGATAGCCCAGAATGTGTTTTTAACACCACTACCAACTCCTACTGTTGCCCGTCCCAAGGGGGATGAACATAACCAATCCATTGGCCCAGATCGGCCGAAGTGGCCAAATGGTGAGCAGGTCGGACATAAGCTCCACGATAGGGTCACATCGCTACTCTAGCTCCTCGGATTGGCCGAGTCACCGTAGCCTCACTGCCTCCACCTATCTCCATAGGTACGGTGAGGGAAGAACCAATAGACAGTATCTGGGTGGCTGAGTCCTCGGATGGCTCAATCTCAGAATGAGCAGGAGGAGAGCAGGGAACGTACTCCGGATAGTCTCGGACAACTGAGGTAGCAGTAGGGGTGCGACAAATCTGCTTTCCATGGGAGCTCGTAAACTAGAAGAGAAGCTCATCGGCAAAAGGCGACATTGGAGAGAAATGGAAACTGGAGATTAGGTGAGCAAATGGGCAATCCAAGAACACGAACAGACAAATGGAACAATGGCCCACAAAGTGGTATGACTGGTGTGTGGCATCAAAATGGACCTCCCAAGTTGGTACATCAACGAATATCACGAATAACACCATCATCCTCTAAAGACGTGATGGAAAGAAAGACAGAGGGAGTGAGAAACTTGATAAAGAATCTTAGTAGGGCGTCCTCCTATCCTAGTGTCATCATCTACATCCTCAGAAACCTTAGGTTTTATTATAAAATAGTGAGTATGCATAAGGTTCATTTATTAAGTTCTAAAATACCAATTACCAAGGCCTGTTCATTTTAATATGAGTCTTGGATGTTATGGATACATCATACCTCATCATGAAATGCATGTCAATACAAGGTGCAACATACCATATAGAGACATAAGTGATGTACGAATTAAAGGTTATGAGAGGTGATCTAATAAGGTGATCCTTTAGACTCCCCGAATAAAAGGTTATGAAAAGTGATCCTATGCCCCCTATCCCGCACTCTGGGAGTTGGGAATTAGCTTATCAAAAGGATAAGTGTAGACTAGTGGTGACTAGTGAGGTATGAGCTTATAATCTAGAACCCTCACGGGAGAGAATAATAGGACAGCCCCTATGGAAAAGAGAATAAGAAGCTTTAAGTCACCTAAAAGATTAATGAGGAAAAGATCATGCTAGAAGAGTTTGCATTCTTTATGTTATGACATTTGGATTGTGGCATTGACATACACTCATAATTTATCATGTTGCATCCATGCATTAAGATTGCCTCGGATTAATAGTACTTGGAACTTAATAATTGAACTTTACAAATGTAATATCCTAATTTTTAACCCAATACTCTAGAACATGATTAGGTTAATCATTAGTCTGTTACGTCATAGCTTTCTTATTACTTTAAAATACTTAGCGGAAATACTGGTAAATTTTTTTTTGAATTATAAAAACAAAGTGAGAGCCGCGCGACATGATGATCTATAGAGAATAGACGGAAGTAAAGCAAACATCTCATCATAACACATAGCAAGTAAAGGCACATCTCATCACAATAACATTGAACTGCATATTTATATAATGTATGATATGCTTACTCTTCAAGAGTGAGACTTAGTTTAGTACAACTAGAATGAAAATACATGGAAATGAAAATACAACAAAGGTGATAAAAGAAACTCTCCTAACTCTAGTGAACCTACAAATGGGTAGCCCCAAAGACAAAAGAAGGCTACCCCAGTCTAGTCCAGCTCGAGCACCAGAACAGCGACGATCGTCTCCTACTGCGGGCCTCTCTGGAAGGAAGGGATGTACCCGATCCACTGGGCGATCTCGGCCGGGGTGGCGATGCGCTGCATCGGTCGGGCGTGAGCTCCACGGCGGGGAATCATCCTTGCCCATCCTCCACGTACTGGCTGAGCGACGGAAGCCTCGCTACCCTCCCCAACGTCCATCGGTACAGTGGGGGAGGATCCCTCGAAGGGTACCTGAGTGGCAGAATCCTCCAAAGAGTCCGTCTCGGGGAAGGATGAGGGCGAGCGGGGTACATACTGTGGGTAGTCCCGGATGGCAGAGGCCGTCGGTGGGGTGTGGTGGATCCGCTCCTCTTGAGGGCGTGCGCGCTCGAACACGAAGTCGTCACCATAGGGTGAGATAGGAGAGAATCGATGGCTATGTACGGGGTAACTGAAGGGCAGTCCAACGAACATAAACACTCGGATGACGCAGCGACCCATAAAATGGAATGACCCGTGGTCCGGCTCATGATGTACTTCCCAAGTTGGGGTGTCCACAAAAACCACGAACGTCGCCATCTGAAGACGTGACGGAAAGAAAGAGATAGAGGGAGTGAGAATCTTGCTAAAGAATCTCAGTAGGACCTCCTACTACCTAGGTGTCATCATCTACGTCCTCAGGAACCTTGGGTTTATTTATACGAAATAAGTGAGCATACATTAAGTCCATTTTTAGGTTCTAAACATAGTTTAGCCAAGGTCCGTTCATTTTAGCATGATTCTTAATGACATGGATGCAAGCATATTAGAGAATGTATGCATGGTTCTACTTAATGCAAGAATAATCATCACATCTTTAAGAACATCATAATAGTAGTGGCATAAAGTGGCAATTAAATTCTCTTTGTGACATAATCATCATAACTTCCTCATAGGCCACCCTAAAAGACAAGCGCTCTGGGAGTGTTCGGCCGAACCAGTGTCACCCAGAACATGTCATATCTCTAGGTTATGAGCTCATATCTCAACTAGTCGTCACTAGTTCTTACTTATCAATCTCGATAAGCGTAACATAATCATAAACATAATCCCGACTTATCCAGTATGGGCTAGGGGGCATTTCTTGGGGGTGCTCGGCCGAACCGGTGTCACCCAAGAATAAATCTTGGTACCGATGTCACATGAGTTCTCTGGAGGTGCTCGGCCGAACCGGTGTCATCCGAGAACCCATCTTAGTACCTCATAAAAATTTCATAGGTTTTCAAAAACATTCTGAATCCTCGAATTTGTCAGAAATTCGGCGGCATAACTGAGGCATGTCGAATTTCTTCCAAATTCTTCTTTATGCCACATGAGTCAATCAAACATGCATCTTTCATCATAATTTCATGCATTCACAAGCAACATTAAAAGTTTGTTATGCACTTAGGAGGCAAAAGCCCTACTAAGATTATTGTACAATTTTCTCATTCCCTATTTCTTTCTTTCCATCTCATTTTTAGAGGTCAATGGCATTGTTCGTGATCTTCATTAACGCTCCTACCTGGGAGTTGCACTTCAATGCCGCTCACCAGATGTATCATTTCGTAGGTCGATGTGTTATGCACCTTTTTTGTCTTCATGGAGCATCCCTTTACATACCTGGTCTCTAGCTTTAGGTTCTCTTCCGCCTCTCCTTTCGCTGATGATCTCGTATTTGAGTGTGCTCATCTGCATAGGGAGCAGATTCGCCGTACTCGTCCTGTTACTTCAGCCATCCGTGATTACCCCGACTATATCCCTCGATCACCCCCTGACCTGATAAAGCCACTGACCGACCCATCTGAGGATTCTGTTACCCAGCATTCTTCAGATGGTGCCGCACCTATCATCCTTATGGAGATAGGAGGCAGTAGTGAGGCCACTGTGACTTAACCCATGAGAGGAGTTAAGGGAGCTGCACGACCATGCTGAGGTGCCCACATTCGTCCTGCTCATTATCTGGCTACATCCGATGAGTTGGCCCAGTGAATTGGTTACCTTCCTCCCTCCTAGGAGGGACAACAGTAGGAGTTAGCAGCGGACCTCAAAGCGTCGTGTACATGACATGGAGATGATAGCCTCCTTTTGCTTTTTGTATATTAGAGGTTATCTACCTAGGCGCACCCTAGTAGGAGTAGCGGGGAGGAGAGATCTTGGCTAGTTGTATTTAGTTTTCTTTTTATGACTTCTATGGATGACTGTACTATTCCAACCTCTAATGTTGGGTATGATGCTACTTATTTTAAATATATTTTATGGTGTGTAAAATGGAACATTTTATATTAGTAATATATGAATCCATGATTATGTGTTATGCTTATGGCTTTGTGTTTATTTTTAATCCATGTATATCTATGATGTGCTTTAATTTCTTTTCCACCTGTATGCGAAACGAATGATATAGTTCTTTCTAAGTATGCGCAGCTCGCGTTTTCGTTTGAAGTTTTTAAAAAAAAAATTTCACCCATATTTTCGCTAAGTATTTTAACAATTTCAAGTTAAAAACTGAAACAAAAGAGTAATAACTAATAATTAACTAAAATATGTCCTAGGCGTGTTGGGTTAAATATTAGGGTGTTACAGAAGTATTCTAATTGATTCAAGAAAATTAGGAGTTTTTGAAAGTATCAAAAACAAAATTAAATTGAAGGGATTCTAATGGAAAGAATTACCTGCACAAAGGTTCCTTCGGATTAAGAACTGTTCATTTATTGACTCAAAGGATAAAATCATGGTAGTGGTCACTTCCATTAATATGTTAACACACATCAATGGCATAATTATGCTTAACGGACATACAAACACACTTCAGCAAAAGTTTGGCTAACATATGAACTAGTAATTTACAGTCGTGATTCTATGAACTTATGCCAGTCTGACTACCAATTATATCAACCTTATTCCCAACAAAATTAATTCCAATCCCTTACTCAATGGATAAATATCATATAAAAGGGAATATCTCAAAATACAATTGCAATAACCCACACAACCAATATTTAAAAGATATGACAAAGGGAAAGGGAAACTAACCATAAATTGCGATAAAAGAATAAGAGTCTCATGAACAATTTTAATCTTCGGTCGGCCCTGTGCACAGTAAAGAGATTACTTCTCCATAGGAGGGTGTCACAATTGTTCTTGAAGGAAAGCTATAAATTACAACCAAAAAAATATCAAAATCCAACAATGACTGAGAACTCTAAACTTAGAGAGAAAGTAAAGGGAGAGAGAGTGTTCTAGAGAGAGAATAGGTTTTTAGAAGTGGAGACCAACCCTCTCATTCTTTTCTCCTTTGGACTAATAGGGCGTGTATCAAAATCAGGCCTTCACTTGCAAAAAAATCACATCTTCACTGATGCTGATCACTTAAGTATGAGCACTTGGGCAATCTAGGACCACTGGGGTAGTCTTGTGATAATTTTTCGCGGCTTCCTCTATTTATTAGCTAGCGGTTATTGATCACTGGGGTGGTTATTGATCGTTGGGGCAATTAACCGCACATTTTCAAGCCTATTTTGAAGCTCCAAACTTTAGAATTAGCTCTTGAACCTTGAAATAGTACTTGTAGCCTTTGAATAAGCTTTCCAATGCTACAAGAATCACCTCAATCGAACATTTGTAACTCCAAATACTGGAAAAACAATAACTAAAGATCAAACTAGATAGCATCAGAACCTCAGCAACCTTTAATCTTGAAACTCGATTTTCACCCAGAAGAAGTGAAAACTAGGTTTTGAGGTGAACATGAAAGCTATAGAAGACTTCTTGAGCTTTCCAAAATATATCCATTTTGTCTTAATCCGATCTCTGTAAAGAGATATATGAATTTTTTGTTATAATATTTCTTGTAAATGAGCACCAGAACTCTTCTATTAAGCTCCCTAAATTCTTCCAAATTGAACGCTACTATAAGCTCCATGCATCTATATGCTCTTTCATATACTAATAAAGGAGTCTCTGCAAACAAATAACACTCACAAAAGATGATTAAACACACAAGAAGCTCCAAAATATAACTTGTCACTGCAAATGGTGCTAATAATTGATAAATTATTCAATGATGGATGATGAGGATAAAGTACAAATCAGCCAATTACCCATCAATTAAGTACAATTAAGATGCAAAATGTCCAGAGTTAGGGTAGAGCATGGGTGCATAAATGTCCAGAGTTATGTCATTTCCATTTAAACTTTACATGTCTCTTTTTTCTTTATTCGATTTATCAGGTGCAATGCCACCTAAGAGGCATAGACACAATGTAAGGTTAAGGAATTATGATGCCCCTGATGCTGCATCTGATCGAGCTCCCTTATGAAGAGGTCGAGGATGTGGACAAGGTTGTGGCTAAAAGAGAGGCCATGGAAAAAATACCTGAACAGGGTGATGCAGCAAGCCCACAGGGGCAACAGGCAAGAGATAGAGCCTAACCACATGCTGAACTTGCCCCTGGTGCTCAAAGAAATCCTTAGCCTTTTGGACATGAGGAAGTTACTATTGTAGCATACCTCCAACTAAACCCACCTATTTTTATTGGGGACTTTGAAGATGAAAACCCACAAGAGTTTTTGGATAGATCAAAAAGAACCCTTAAGGTTCTCAGATGTGAGGGTGGCAGAGCAGTGGATTTCATATCTTATAATCTTCAAGGCACCACAACACACTGGTATGGAACTTTATTAGAAGAATGCGCAGCTAATATGAGACCACCCCCAATATGGGAAGAATTTTCTCAAGCCTTTAGGATCATTCCAGAAAATAGAAGGAAGAGACTTACTGATGAATTTGAGAAGTTGAAACAAGCTCTGGGAGTAACTGAATATGCTACCAAGTTCAACAAGTTGTCTAGATTTGCACCATATTTAATTGCAAATGAAGCAATGAAAGTATGAATATTTATCAAAGGGCTAAGGGAACCACTACGCACTAACCTACTTCCTCAAGTTGGAAGGATGTCTTTTGCTCACATGGTGGATATTGCCTATGCTATGGAGACAAGAAGAGAAGAAAACAAAGCTACAAGGGATCTAGGCAAGAAACCCAAAATGAAAGGACAATTTTCTAGAGGGTCTTCTGGGGGATCAAGTTATCAAGGTTATTAGCACCATCATGGCCAACAGGGCTGACAGCAAGCACCGTCATTTGGAGCCGCATCATCTGGGCCCACTCCAATAAGAGTCTCAGGTTCAAGATCACATACTGGGAGTATATCTCATCCAAGTACCCATGACCTAGGGCAACTGGACTATGTTAAACCATTTTGCCAGCAGTACAGAAAATATCACACATGGAGCTATCAAAGAGCTACAAGAACTTATTTTAATTGTGGCCAATATGGCCATATAAGAAAGGATTGTCCCGATGCCCAGGGAGGTTTCAAGTAGAGTTCAGTACAACGTGGAAGAGCATTACCATCATTTTTAGCTTTATCTCCAAATGGCTCATCTGGCCCTACTAGCAGAGGAAGGGGCAAAGGATTAGGTGCCAGAGTCTTGGCAATAGGGGTTCAGTCTAATCAGGCAGAGGTCAAGCAAGGATATATGCTATGACATGCCAAGGCATCCAATTCAATGGTGGCAGGTACCTTTCAAATTTGTTCTTTTAATACACGAGTGCTATTTGATTTGGGTTCCACACATTCATATGTGTCTTCATATTTTGCATATTGCTTTGGTAAGCAACCAGGGTTCTTAGAAAGCCCATTTTGGGTTGTACTCCAATAGGAGAACATTTGTGGATATAGTTAGTATTTTGATCTTGTGTCATCAATATGAATGGGATTGACACCTTAGCTAATTTGATACCTCTAGAGATGGTTGACTTCGATGCCATCTTGTGGATGGATTGGTTAGCCTCTTGTTATGCCTCTGTTCATTGCTATCCCAAGGTAATGAGATTTGAGGTTCTTGATGGTCCACCTTTTAAGTTCAAAGGGGATAATTATCTTACCCCGACTAGTATAATTTCATCTATGAGTGACTTGGACTTGATGAATAAAGGAAATTAAGCCTTCCTTGGAATGGTTAGACATGTTGAGGCTGAAGTGCCTGGCATTGGCCAAGTTCTGGTGGTTAGGGAGTCCTTAGATATGTTTCTAGATGAACTACCAGGGATGCCTCTTGAAAGAGAAATAGAGTTTGGCATAGATTTGGCTCCGGGAGTTCAACTTATATCTATTCCCCTTACCGCATGGCTTCTCCTGAATTGCAAGAGCTAAAAGACCAGTTGCAAGATATGTTGGAAAAGCGTTTTATACATCCAAGCACATCCTCATGGAGAGCCCCTGTGTTTTTGGTAAAGAAGAAAGATGGTTCAATGCGGTTATGTGTGGACTACCGACAGCTTAATCGGCTTACTGTGCATAATAAGTACCCTCTACGAGGATCGATGATTTGTTTAACCAGCTTCAATGAGCTTCTTGTTTCTCTAAGATTGATTTCTGCTCTAGGTATCATCAGTTAAGGATTAAGGACGAAGATATTCCTAAGATTGCTTTCCATACCCGCTATGGGCACTACGAATTCTTAGTGATGTCGTTCGGTTTAACAAATGCCCCAGTTGCCTTCATGGACCTGATGAACCGAGTGTTCAAGCCCTTCTTGGACCACTTTGTAATCGTCTTTATTGATGACATCTTGGTGTATTCCAAGAGTATTGAAGAGCATGAATATCATCTAAGGACTGTTTTACAAACTTTGAGGGATTACCAACTTTATGCCAAGTTCTCTAAGTGTGTATTTTAGCTTGATCAGGTTGCTTTTCTTGGTCACATTGTATCTAAGGATGGAATTAAAGTGGACCCAATGAAGGTTAAAGCTATCCAGCAATGGCCACGAACCACTGCAGCTGCCGAAATTCACAGTTTTCTAGGATTGGTAGGCTACTACCATTGATTTGTTAAAGACTTCTCAAGAATTTCTGCACCATTGACTAAGTTAACTCAAAAGAATGTGAAATTTCAGTGGTCAGATGTATATGAGGAAAGCTTTCAAATACTCAAGGCTTACCTAACCTCAACACTTGTACTTGTCCTACCTTCTAGTTCTGGAGGTTTCTCCATATACTGTGATGCTTCTCAAATAGGACTTCATTGTGTTTTAATGCAACACAGCCGAATCATTGCTTATGCTTTACGATAGCTGAAGAAGCATGAACAAAACTATCCCATTCATGCCCTAGAGATGGCAGTAGTAATCTTTACTTTGAAGATTTGGAGGCATTATCTTTATGGCAAGACGTGTGAAATCTACATGGACCATAATTAAGAGTCTAAAGTATATATTCCAGCAGTGAGATTTGAATCTAAGGCAATGAAGGTGGATGGAGTTGCTTAAGGATTACAATTGCACCATCTTATGCCATCCTGGAAAGGCTAATATTGTAGCAGATGCCTTGAGTAGGAAGTCTATGGGTAGTTTGGCTCATATCACTCCTATAAGGAGGCCACTAGTAGAGGAAGTTCACAAACATGATGCCAATGGTGTTCAATTTGACCTGGGAGAGTCTGGGATACTCTTGGCTCATGTAAAGGCCTAGTCATCCCTTGTGGACCAAATTAAAGTAATTCAGGATGAAGATCCTTGATTGCTTAAGCTGCAAAATGATGTCAGAAGTGGAGCAACCTCTGAGTTTACGATAGATCAAGAAGAAGTGCTTTAATTTGGTAACCACCTATGGGTACCCGATGTTGGAAATCTTAGAAAGACCATTATGGAAGAATCTCACAATTCTCGGCACTCTATACATCTTGGCTCAACCAAGATGTATCAGGATCTATGGCAATTGTATTGGTGAGAAAGCATGAAAAGGGATATTGGTGACTTCGTGTTGCATTGTTGGGTGTGTCAGTAAGTTAAGGCTAAACATCAAAGACCCGCAAGATTGCTTCAATAGATAAAAATACCTGAATGGAAGTGGGAACGAATCACTTTGGACTTTGAGACAAGGCTACCCGATACCATTAAAGGGTATGACTCTATATAGGTCATAGTGGACCGTATGACTAAGTTGGCTCACTTTCTTCCTATAAAGACCACCTATCGGGCTCATCACTATACGCAATTATATATTGATGAGATTGTTAGACCTCATGGGTTTCAATTCCCATCATATCTGATCGAGGAGCTCAGTTTACGACTTGATTTTTGAGAGCTTTTCAAGAAGCCCTGGGAACTCAGCTTGATCTCATCACAGTTTTCCATCCTCAAACAAATGGACAATCTAAAAGAACTATTCACATTTTGGAGGATATGCTCAAATAATGTGTTTTGGATTTTGGTGGAAATTGGAGTAGTTACTTACTTCTTATAGAGTTTTCACATAACTACAGTACCAAACCAATATTCAGATTACACCTTTTGAGGCTTTGTTTGGGAGGCGTTGTAGATCTCCCATAGGTTAGTTTGAAGTTGGCAAAACTAAGATGTTAGGTCCTTACCTTGTACAAGAGTCTCTTGATAAGGTTCATTTTCTGTAGGAGAACATGTCTTTCTTCGAGTTTCGCCCATGAAAGGAGTTATAAGATTTGGTAAGTGAGGGAAGCTTAACCTTTGTTACATCGGCCTTTTTGAAGTTCTGAATAGGGTTGGTGCCATGGTATACCATTTAGCATTACACCCTAAATTGTCCATGGTTCATCCAGTGTTTCATGTCTCTATACTTGGAAAATACGTTCCCCATCCATCTCACGTAATCTCTCCTCAAGTGATCCAACTTGATAAGAAATTGTCCTATGAGGAGGAGCCGGTGGCCATTGTGGACTGCCAGGTGAAAAAGCTTCGATCAAATGAGGTGGTGTCAGTAAAGGTGATTTGGAATAACCATTCTAGAGAAGAAGCAACTTGGGAAATGGAAGAGGTTATGCGAGTTAGATATCTGCATTTATTTGATATTTAAGATATGTGTCTTATCTCCAAATTGTTGGAAATTCAGGGACCGAATTTCTTAAAAGGAGAAAATTGTAGAAACCAGCCAAAAAACAAAACAAAGAGTGTGGACCTTAAGTGGTATAGACCACCATAGACTTTTATCTCTTTTCATCTTTTCTTCTTCCCCTCCTCTCCCGTAAACTCTGTCACTCTTTCTTCTTCCCATTCTCTTTCCCTCCCTTTCACTTCCTTCTATTCTTCATCTTCTTTGCTTCCAACATCACAAAATATCAACACACTTCCATTATTATCATCTCCTCCTCCTCTTCATCACCTTCCATCATTCTCTCTCTAATATCCATTAGAGAGCTTGGAGCTTTTAGAAGGACTTGGAGCAATTTTCTTCACTAATTCTATTCTCCAAGTGGTAAATAAATGTTTTCACTACTCTATTTAATTTATTGAAGCTCCTAGTTAATTTAGTATTAATATTAGTGTTCTTTGAACCCTATAAATTGGGGATTTTAGTAAATAGGGACTAATTTATGAAATTAGTGATATTATTAGCTCACTAATATTGTATTGTCTTGTTCCTAGAATTATAGACAATTAAACATCAACTATTGGATTAGTGTCACTTGGGATTTAATCTTCGGTTCTTTGAACCAGTTTGTGAGTAGACATTATGTGTATAATTGTTTTTAATTATGCTAAATTAGCTCTAAATGTATTTTAGTAAATTAGAAGCTGAGAAGTGCATCTTGGCTATATTTAAATAGGACCTCTTAGTGGATCCTTTTGTACTATGGCTACTCGAATAGATAGGACCGTTTCATTTCAGGATCAGACGAAGGAATGGTCTCCTGAATGTGAATCCTTCTGTTTATCCTGAATTTGACAATTCCTTATTAATTTATATAAAGATTGTTGTATTCAAAAATTCCTTTTTGTTATAAAAGAATTTGTTGAATTTATGTGAACTAGGAAACTATTATTGTTTTACTTTTGAATACATATTGTCTCATGTAAGTTATAGATATCATGTCTACCACTGAGTTGCAAAACTCACTCTGTTGTTTCCCTCTCTTTTCTAGATACAGGTGCAGCTCCAGGTTCCAATCTCGTGGCTCCTTAGTAGCTGATTGTCTAAGATGGTGAGCCTTTTTGTAAAGGCCCCTTTTCGTGGTCATCTATATTTTGTTTTAGCCTGTAGTTGTCAGTTGCTCCATATGTCACAGGCAGGATTCTTGGACTTATATTATGCTTATGTTTGAGAACTTATGACTTAACTATGTAGATTATGTTATGGAAAGGATTTGTAAACTTAATTTGGTTTTATATTGAACTATATTGGTATTATGGTTGGTATATGCTGAAATATTATTATGTACTAGAAGGGTGCATTCTGAGAATGCTTAGTGCCCAAGTGTCGTGAAATTATTAGGAAATATTGTAGGTTATATTTTATTTGGGAAATGTTCGAAAAATAGAGGAAACTCTGTCTGTTTTCCTGGAAAATTTGGTGTGTTAAGGCTTGCTGAGAAAGGTGTTCCCATGCGCCGGTCAAGGCCTAAGTTAGGTCATGACACTTTAGCTATATGAATATTCTGTGTCATTCGTCCCTCAGATCATTATGACCTGTAGTCGAATTGTGCTACACTTTTTCTTTGCTTTTTAACTTCTAAGAAAACTTAATCAAAATACTATTAAATTGTGATGTTGAAGTGCAGTGGAAACAGCGTTAAAGATGTCAGAAAGAAAGCTTTCTAAACTAAGAAAGTTAACTAAACGTGTAAAAGAAGTCTTTCCAAAAGAAACATAGTATTTGAACTGAATACAGTAAGTAAATAAAAGATAAAGGAGAAGAAAGATACTGCTTAGAAGTTTTCATACTAGTTCAGCCAATCTGCCTATATTCAGTTCTCAACAACAGTTGAGTTCCACTAAACTTTCTTAAACCCAAGAAAGAAACAAGGATAATCTTTACAATAGCCTTCCTAAGCTTTCACCTATAACCAGTAGACAACCCCTACTATCACAAACCAAGTAGTTATTCACCCACTTCTTCAAGCTAAACCCAGTAGCCTTTGACTAACCTCTCCAAGCTAAATCGAGTAGTCTTTAACTAGCTTCTCCAAGCTAAACCATGACCTTTAAAATACCTTTACTGTCGCATTGCAAGTAGTCTTTAACTAGCCTCTCCAAGCTAACTCACACCGATTACTACTAGATTGAGGTTACAAAGGTTTGTGTTTGGGTTTTCAATGCAAACTAATCTACATTCAAGTTTCCTTAGATTATATAGTGAAAGATCTGTGATAACTTGAATGACTTTCTAGCTATTCTTCCTTGGAAGAACGTATGAACAATGAAGGAATATAGAAAGAAGTTTTTATAATCAAGAAAACTGATTATAAGATGTAATGAGCTTTACAAGAAGATGAGAGGAAATTTTTATAGAGTTTTTGCTCTTTGTGCAGCATCTTTTTTTTCCTTTGAAAACACATTATCTTTATTTATAGATGGCATTGCTTATGACCGTTGCCTTTGATCAGATCTCCAAGTGACACATGTTGATCATCCATTTGTATCTTGGAAAAGTAGTCTAGAAAATAGCATGTCTGTTTGTCAGAGTTGTTGCAAAAGCCGTTACAAGGTTGAGGTTTCTGATGTGCCTTCAAAAACTATTCTTACTTTTTGAACATGGTTTCTGAACTCTTTTTTTCTAGGAGCTGGGTAGTTAACCAATATGGTAAAAGAGATGTCATGCCAGATCTAACACTAAGTTTTAACTTTTCAATTTCAAAATTTGAATTTCAAATTTTCCTTCTTTTCTTATAAAGCACACTGTTTCACTACAAAGTAAGCTTTCTGAAGTGTGTTATCATTTTCTTGATGAATCTTTGGTCTTCTAGGCTTCAATCAGAGCTTATTGATGATCAAAGCATTACGAATGTGATGATTAAAGATAGTAGAATACTTTGGGTTTAGAGTTTGATTGATATCTTTATTTCAAGTGTACTTTATGAAGTCCAGAGTCTTGGTTTCTTGAACTGATGGTGTTTTGTCAAATTGTTAGGCATTTTTAAGCTCGATTTTTGACATAATTTTCACTTCCACTTAGTTATCATATGTTAATATGAGATAAACATGTTTGCACATGTAAAGTGAAATTATTTTTGCTTAATGGAGCCATATCATGCTAATGATAAAACCGTTTTTGCTATTCAAGAAACTCAAGATAAACATTAGTCATTTTTCAAAATACTTTCCTTAAATTGATTTTGTTGTCATTCAAAATAGATGTAATTAATGCTTTTAGAAGGGTTTTGGCATTAATAGTTGCAAGATAAGTGATAGAAGTTAACCCTCATAAAAAATAGCCCCCAGTGTATGAGCGATCCTTGTCTAAGGTTTCTAAAAAAAACATTCAGGCTCAAAATGGGTAAGAATAGATAATTAAAATCTTCATAGATAGTGAAACATGGCCAAACTTCATTTCAAATCATAATTGCCTATTTTCAAAATATTTAACCACAAGACAAAAATATGATGTTCACCCTCTTATTTTTTTTCACATGAAGAAAAAGATGTGAAAAACTATGACACATGGATAAAGAGAACTTTATTGAAACTGGGAAGAGTACATCAATTTATTCAGAATGGAAACAAAAACTAAATGAGCAAAACATAAATAAAACACCAAGTACATCTTGAATAGGACACCCTCAACTTGTGTGCTTTGGGAGAGGGTTAGTTTGTACATTGGACCCTGTAGGTTATTTATTTCCATAATCAAACTCAATACTGCCCGCATCCTTGAGCCTTTGTACCCAAATTTTGAATGATAAACATCTTTCAATAGTGTGTCCAGGTGCATCCATGTGATAATTGCAAGTCTTATTAGGATTATACCATTTGGGGAGAGGATTTGGAACAGGTCTTAGGACTTCTGAAGCCACTAAGTTCTGCATCAACAAGGAGTCATAAATATCACTATACCTGAATGGCACCAACTCTATTATCACCCTGTCTCTCCTAAGCCTATTAGAATGATTGCGAGAAAAGGAACTTAATGCATTACTTGGGTTACCTACAAGTGGGATAGGAAAGAAAACATTGTTTACTAAAGGTAAAGAGTAAGTCTCATATGGGTAAGACATGTATGGGTAAAGGTAGAATGGGAAAGGTTGATAAGTGGGCTGGTATAGGTTATTTTTAGGTAAATACCTTCCAGTCATGTGAACCTCTTCCTCCTTTTTCTAAACACCAGGCCTTTTAAACTTGTTTGCCAACCTATTCAACTTTACTTCTCTAATGGCATCTTCCACTTGTTCTCCAGTAATAACCACATCAGAAAAACGATTAGTGACACATCCAAGCAACTTCGCAAAGTACTGCCCATCTAAAGTCTTGACAAAGAGTCAGACAATTTCTTTCTTATTCAATGGGGGTTGGACGTGGGAGGTTTTCTCCCTCCACCTTTGTGCATACTCTCTAAAAGTTTCCACCTCAGTCTTCTTCATCCTTTGAAGCTCAAAGTGATCTGGGGCAATGTCCATAAAAATTGGTACTGCTTCACAAACAACTCTACTAAACTTCTCTAACCCCTTGTTTGATTTTTGTCAAGTTACAAGGACCAAGTCAAGGCTCTGCCTGCCAAGCTATGCTAAAAACAATGAATCATCAACCTCTTATTCCTACGACATGAAGCCATGCTCCGAGTATGCATGGTCAGATGAACCATAGGATCATTTTTCCCTTCGAATTTCTCAAAGTCTAGAACCTTGAAGTTTACAAGTATCTTAATATTAGGAAACAAATAGAAATCTTGAACATCTAATCTCCTATAAGCTTCTAGCCCTTGCATAGCTCTTACTTTTTCCACAAGAATTTCCATTTTACTCAACATCTTGGTGTCCTCTTTACTAACTGTCTCATGATTCGTGGACCCTTTCTCTTGATGTTTTGGAGTGCTGATCACAACTTCAAGTCCACCATCATCATTGGCTTGGTCTCCTTCAACATTGTCATTATTGTTTAGCTTCTCACAGTTGGAAGTGTCATTGTCATAGTTGTTATTGGGACTTGATCCCCTGTTTGAAGATAGATCCTTCAACATAATCAGTATCTGCTTAAAATTTCCCTCCAATTTCCCCAGCATATGCTTAGTTGTAATCTTAGAGTTCCCAATCTTTTCATGATTATCATCCATTTGGGAAAGGTCAAGGTTTAATTGTTTCGCGTGAGCACGAGTTAGGACAGGGCTTCAGACGTGAACAAACTCATGACGTGGCGTAATGATGAGTAATCTGTGAAATTGGAAAGAAATAGCTCAAGCTCAACATTTGAATTTTTCAATTAAATTTTTTTATAAAAAGAGGACAAGATAAAAACACTTTTTGTTCTTTTTTTTCAGAGAAAACACATGTGGAGCCTATGGACTTGAAAAGAAAAGTTTTGTATTATGGACATAAAAGTTTTTTTTTTTTTACATGAGCTTATTTCTAAAAACAAAGGATCACATTTATACCTAAACTTCTGGGTGACTCTGTTAGTGTAGGGCTAATGGGACAGATCTAGACTTCTAAAAGTCAACGGTCCCCAGATTGCTCTCATCTCAAGAGATAAGAACCTAGCTTACAAACTAATCATAATTAGGGATGAACTCTCTTAGTATGATCAATTCACAAAACTAATAACAATCTGAGTGGTGTCTTAACAAATGCCAAGTGGGCATAAAGCTCTTCAGTGACAATGTTACGATCCTGCCTAATCCTTAGGTGGCACCAGCTCGAGTATAGAGCCCAAAAAGTGTGTAACGTGAATGATATGTGTAGGAGAATAAGCCAAAAGATATCTACAAAAAAATGACAAGTTGTCTACCCTAAATTTTTAATGACAAGACAAGTAAATCAATTATTTACAGATAAGATAAGCAATTTATTTACAAACAATTATTTACAAATAAAAGGAAACAAAAGATGAAAATAAATTTTGTTAGGGGAAAAATGTTTAAGCTATAATTTTTTGCACAACTCACTTCATTGGGCTTGACTCCCTAATAGTCCCCAATGGAGTTGCCAAACTATCACAATGTCCATGGAGGGCGCTGCGATGGGAAAGATTTTTTTCAAAGAGTCAATGGAGTCACCACTAATTTTTATTTATAGTAAAAATTGAAAAACCCTTTAATTTGGCAAAGCTGGTCTTTTAAGATAAAATTGGCCCTGGGAGTCCAATTATGGTTAGGGCAAGGTGGAAACCTAATTCCACTGCACCCCTAATACATCCCTCTCATAACGATTACCCAAAGTTTGTTATGGAAAATTAAAATAACTTTAACATTTTATTTTTCCCCTAAAAATTAAAGTCTGAAAATATTTACAAAATTTAACAATAAATATTTACAAATGAAAAGAAAATGAATATAGGAAAATTTAATTTTGGCTTAACAGAAAATATTTGCTCTTACATATCCTTTTGTGTAATGAGGAATACAAAGTCACATAGTTCTTCTAAGAAATGATTCTATGTTGAGGGGTTTTAATTAAAAAAGAAAAAAATGAGCGTTGATTGATTTTGTTTATAGGAAAGAATTTTAATTGAAAAAGGATTTAAAAGATAAATATCTATTTATGCACAAGATTCAAGGTAGCACTAGACTACTTAGTAAATCCCTTAGAATTCAAAAGTGGTGAAGGAAGCATCAATTCCTCAGTCACAACCATTGACTGCTGCACGGAAGAAAAACAAAACAAATTTTTATTTTTATTTTTTAGAAAAGCCATTAAAATCCTAAGACTAAAAGACAACCCATAATCTACTCCCACAAACATACAAACCCAGCCAAAAAAACAAATAAATGAGCCAAACTCTAAAGCTGAAAGAAAGCCCAACCATTCAAAGCCCAAAGATGTAACTCAAACCAACAATATTGATCCCCAACAATAAGGCTGAAAGAAAAAAATAAAAATAAAATAAAAGGAAGAATTCTGGTCCCAGACATTAAAATCAAATCCCTAATTCCTACTTGTCCACATTATGAAAAAAAGGACAAAACAAAGTAAGAGGCAGTGGCTGTGCAAATGGTGGCAAAGAAGGGGGAGTCAATACGGTGGCAGCAAGTAGGCAATAAGGAAAAGATGGTGCCGACTGCAATGTGGCTCCGTGACGAAATGATGAATACACGACTAGGCTTTCGCGGAGCTTCACCATGGTGGTTGGATGGGCTTTTAGAGGAGGTAGCGGTAGTAGTTAGTGGTGGTTGGTCGCAATGCCGACTGGAGGAGATGGTGGTCAGGCCTGGGTTACTATGGTGTTTAACAGTAGAGGTTTTGAAGATAATGGTATTTGGGATGGTGAAGGGCTGTGATTGGTTTTTTGGGTGCTTGGGGGCAGTTATTATTGTGAAGGTAGGTGGGATGGTGGAGGTGGCTACACTTGGGAAATAATATGAAAAAAAACTGATGCACTTCGTGAATGATGGTTCTCTCTGCGGCTTGTGTCTCCCTATCTTTGTACCGTCCCCCCTTTTGACTTACTAACAAAAACTACTTCATATTTTTACCCTAATATAATTAATGACAAAATTTTAACCTAATGCTAATAAATACTACTTAAAGAAATAAAATCAAATTAATTAACAAAACAAATCAGCTCATAAACAATCAATAAATGCTAAATAAAATCAGTTTTTTTAAAAAAGAAGACTTGATTTTGATCTTTTTCAACTTTTTTTTAATATTTTTGGATTCATTAAAAAAATATTTTTTTATGACCTAGTCAAAATTGGGTGCTGACAATAATTAAAAGAGATATAATTAAATGAAATAATATTAGTACAAAAGTTTGTATTCCATGAGTAGTTTTGGTAACAAAGCACTTAAAGTGATCATTTTTTTTTTAAGAAAAAGAAAAATTTTTATAATAGTATATTATACAATGATAATAAACAAAAGTTAAGACTAATCATTAAATTATATGTGAATTATATTTGCCAATAGATATATATTCTGTCATATATATTTTGTCATAGACAACTACATATGTATTGCATTGTCAAGAAAAACCTTGAACAAAGTGTTGAGAGTTCTTATAATTGGAAAGATTGAAAAGTACGCTATCTACATTAATATTGTGATTTATAATAAAGTGTTCAATAAATACCCCAATGATTTTTTTGAGTCTATTTTATTGTACAAAATAAGTAAAATAAATCTCAAAATATTTTATTCATATATAACTCAATTATTTTCAAACTTTTGACTAAACACCTAAATTGATCATTGACAATTTTATTGATAGACAAATTGATCCTTGATAGAAAATACTAATAGAAATCCACGGGATACTGATGAAAAATACCAATGGGTACGTACCCGTCGATAACTACCGGCAGTATTTTCAACGGATTATCGCCTTTTGCATTATTAAACTTGTGATAATCAATTTGCATGACAGCCTATCGATAAACCCCTAGGTAAATAATGGCACCACTTTGCACTATATGGCGTGCACAATTTGCAAGGGTGTACTGACAAGTTTACTGATTGATACATTGTAATTATAAGCCCATCGTTAATTGCACGCGCACCATGTGGCGCGATAACTTTATCAACGGGTATACCAACGAGTATTGATATTTTATTTTTATTTATTGTTTTCTTTAAATTACTAACTGATTTACCGATGGGTGATTAATATTTTATTTATATTTATTTTATCCCTTAAATTACCGAGGGCTATACCGACTAGCATATAGAAATTTTTTTTTTTATAAATTTACCTACGGGTTTTGGAAAAAAATTGTATGTTTGGTGCATAAATCTTGGGATTCCTACATACCCGTTGGTAATAAGTGAGATGTGAAATGCATCGTTTCACTAATAAGTTATCGTCAGTAAGTCGTCGGTAAGCCTCGGATATGCCACACCTGCGATCTTCTTCCCCATTTCTCTAAAACTTTCTCTCTCTTCACTTTCTCTCTCTTTGTGTCACCGCCGCTTCTCTGCCACTATTTTCTGTCATTAGAGCTCCATTTGCGAAACAAAGACCACCATTGTGATTTAGAAACATTGGTGAGCATTTTAATCAATTTAGTTTTTTTATTTGACTTAGTTTTTCTATTCGTTTGTGGGTACCTATAGTGTTGTTTCTTAATGCATTTGAGAGTAATTATTGTTATTATTTTGTAAATGTAGGTGTTGTGTTGACCTCTGGCACTGACTTATTGACATTGACAGTGGACATTGAGAGTAGTTTTTTCATCTTTTTTCCTTATATTATTTTATAATTTGCATATATAAATGTTTACAATTGTGTAAAATTAAATATTTATTCATATTGGATTTCCAGGATTGGATTTGGTTGCACACAGGGAGGTTTCGAATTCTTTGAGAGGACACGCTATCACAACCTGGATCGCGACAGGGCGGCAACAATATTATTTGAAAATATTTTTTCATGGAGTCGCCACCAAGGTTTATTAAGGAAAACCATTGAGAAAACCTTTTTGTAAAAAATTTTAAACTAGTCTGCTAAAACAGAGTTAGATCCGGGAGTCTATTTAGCACAGGGAAAGGTAGAGATTAAACCCCATGCACCCCTGATACATTCGTCCTAAAACGGTTACCCAAAAGTTAATTGTGCAAACTAGAATAACTTAAAGCATATGAAATTTACCCAAAAGATGAACAAATACAATTTTTACAACTAAATAACAAAAATCAAATTAAAATATTTATAAATAGAGAAAATAAAATAAAAAAAAGGGGACAAAATTGTGAAAATTTAAAGTTTGACTTGACAGGGAATTCCTGCTCCTACGTATTCTCTGGTATAATGAGGAACTCAAAGCCATGTAATTCTCTAAAAAAAATAGTTTGATTAATTTTATTTTTGAAAAGAAATTTTGAATATCAAGCTGTCACAACTAAAATATCCAAAATATGTGATTAACAAGCCGTCACGACTCAATTAATTTCATTTTTTCAAAAAAAATCAATTAATTAACTAAATAAGTTTTTAAAGTAAAAAACTCAAGTATTAATTTCAAGTCCAAAATAAATAAAACTCCTCCTTTTTTATTTTAATCTTAAACTGAATCTAAACCAAATAAGCCAACCTAAAAACTAAAAAATGAAATGAGTACCTAAACAAACAATAAATTCAAATCCAAATACAACTCAAAAGTTCATTCCAACACAAATAAAATAACAATAACGTAGAAACAAATAAATTAAAATTAAAATTCCTTAATTATCTTATTCCTAATTTTACTAAATTTTTTACTTAACCTAACTTTACTAACCTAGCCTAACTTCAGCAACCTAAAAAGACTTTTGCAAACAAAAACAGAGAAAAGGATATTCGAGAACTAGATCAAAGAAAAAAGTTATAATAAAAAATTTAATTTAAATTAATTTTTTTTTAAAATTCTAGAACTGGCTAAAGAAACACATTTGGCCCAAAGATGAAACAAATATGGATAACCACAAAAATAGACAAGAAGAAAAAAAAAGTGAAAATAACTCAAGTCAAACTTCCAAAAACACATGATTAACTCAATTACTAAAAAAAAAAATTGTGACCAACAAAACCAACCGTAAAAATAGCCCAACAACAAATGCTTTAACAAATTTTCTAACCCAAAAGCTATACAACACAAGCTAACTAAAAGAGGATCAAATATCAAATAAAAAAAGGAAAACAGAATCTCGGTAAAAAGGGAATAAAAACATTGCAGCATTTCCTTTTTGTGAGGAAAACAAAAACAAGGGTTGGTTTCTCTTCTCTCTCTCACATGCATTCACACAGCACTTTCTCACACACAGACCAATTTTACACGCGACACACACACACGAGACACAGACAGACACATACCTCCTCTATTCACCACACACACAAACAACACGCTCATACACATACCTCTCTCTCTCACCGACACACACATACACTGACTCTTATCTCTCTTTCTCATATACTCACAGCTACACAAAAAGAAAAAAGAAAAGACAGAGAGAGATAAAGAATGAGAAAAATGGAGAGAATAAGAGAAACAGAGGAAGGAAGAGAGGGATCCACGAATGAGGGGAGAGGGAAGGGGATGACCGCTGGCTCGCGGCTATGGACCGGCGTGCAAGGGTAAAGGATGATGATGGTGGACCAGCGGTCATGATCTAGAAGCCGACAGCGGTGGCTTCACGGCGGATCTGAAGTGATATTGGACTTCGTGGCGGAGGTGAGGGAAAAAGCGCGGTGGTGATGGGGTTTTGAGGGGGTAGCTCACGGCAGAGGTTGGGTTCTGTAGGATAAGATTGCGGCCTTTGGAGGTGGCGAGGTAGGCTCATAGTGCTGGGTTGATGTTTGCATGTGAGAGAGGAATGGAGGGCAGCGACCGGCGGTGGCTTTGAGGGGTAGAATGATGCGGTTGGGGAAAGGGTGGAGGAGTGGCGCGGCGTTCTCATGATGCTTACGCCAGTGATGGGTGCGTAAACGGTGGATCTGATGGTTGGGTGCACTGGTTTGCAGACAGAGGCAGTGGAATTACGGTGGTTAACGGAGGAGCGGCGGCTGGTGGTGTTGATCAAAAAAGGCCACGGCGGAGATGGGGAGGGTGTGACCTCTCAACCCTTTTTCCTTTTTTTTTTTCAAACAATTTTAACTGATGATGATTCTATTCCTATTGTTTACCTTGTTCTTTCCTTTGTTACTACTGAATTGTATTTGCTGGAATTGTTGCAGTTTCTTCATAGGTTTCCTTTGAATGTTGGCTGATTTGTGCTGATGTGTTTGAAAATGTTGAAATTTTCTTGTTGGTTGTGGTCTCTGTGGCTGTCGATTGGAATCCCCCTCTTGTTGTTCCTCCTGGTTACATATGTAGTTCTTAGGGTGATCCAAACCATCCAAGTTGGCTCCAATCCGTCACCGAAAGAGAAGGAAAATATTCAAGAAGCTCATTATGATATTTTCCACCTTTCGTGTTTTTTTCGTAGCTTTCCCCATCCCCATGCATCACATGCCAGTCTTGGGGAAGAAAAAGGAGCCCGTGACACTCCTCTGTCCAGCAACATTTTTTTATTTTTTTATTTTTATGGGAATGGACCGAGATGAATTAGCTGAAATGGGTTAAAAGGAATGGGCTGTAACAAATTGGGCTATAACATAAATGGACTAAAACTATTTTTTTTTTTTCAGGCTTAAAAGAACTGGGCTAAAATAAGAAATCAAACCTTCTTTTTTTAACAAAAAAAAAACAGAAATATGTAATGACAAATTGTAAATCAGATGTAAATTCTTGGATTTTCTTGTTAAAGACCAAGCACTGATTTTATTTGGAAATTATGAGAGCACTAAAAATAACACTAACAACAATAATTAAACATGACATTTAAAATTAAAATAAAAGATAAAATAAAGTAAAAATAACTTAATCAAAAATTGGGTGCTGACACACGCAATAAAGGGAAAATGGAGCCTTGGGTTCCTTAGACTCAAGTATCAGGACATGCTTCTGTGGGGGTGTTTGTGACTTATTATGGCTGTAACTCTATGTCTAAGAGTACTTCCAATGGGGTGCCTATGATTTGTAGGCCATTCTTTGGGGATCACGGGATGACCAGGAGAATGGTGGAAGATATATGGGAGATTGGTGTGAAAACTGAAGATGGGGTGTTCAGCAAGAATGGATTGATTAAAAGCTTGAGCTTGATTTTGGTGTATGAACAAGGGGAAAATGAGGGAAAAAGCACAAAAGTTTAAGAGGATTATGCAGCATGCAACTAAGCCAAAAAGGAGAGCAACTCAGGATTTCAAGACTTTGGTGGAAGTAATTTCTAGCTTTTAAAGTTATGGAGGACAAACAGACCAGCTTGCATTGTAGCCTTGTAAGTTTTTATGTTGCATGATTTTTATCTATTTGATTTTGAAAAATATTTGTATGAATGAATATTTACCATCTCATCTTTCTTCACACTCACAATAAAGTTGATATATATATAGGTTCTATAAGTAAGTGAGTATATCTTAAATAAAGTTAGTTGAACCTAAATAGCTATTGTCACTTCCACTTGCATTAACTATTATTTAATTTCACTAAATTCCCCTTCTTCTATCTTAATCAAATAAAACTAGTATATGCAATGATTATAATATAATATCTAGTTCTAAATGTTATTACCATGGCATGAGAAACACATTCACGCTGTAGAATATAAGCACAACCCTTTATCTAATTTTTTTTCCCTCACATTACTTAAAGAAAATAATCAAATAAAACTAATACATAATTGATATTTATTATTTGTTAGTCATTATAATGATATCAAAATTTATTATTGTTAATTTAATTAAAAGTAATTTAATTATTAAAATATTTAATATTATTTTCATTAGTTTAGTTACAAGTATTTTACATTAACTTATTCGATGTAATAATCAATATCTTATGTTAGGTATGCTTTTAGCTAAAATAGAAGGGGAGTAATTTGGTAAAACTAAAGAACAACTACTGTAAGTGAGAGTGGCAATAGTCATTCCCTCACTTTTACTCTAAGTTGTGAGTATAAGAATATGATGGTAAATCTATGATATCTCTCTTTGACTTTTGCATTGTGTTCTAGGCTTAATGTTTGATCATCATTTAATGTAGATTGCAGAGTGTTTAATACTTATGTAGTCCTAGCAAAATATATATTAGAATAAAAGATTATAAGAAATAAAATTATAAATATTGGAATAGAAACTAAAATTACTTGTAAGATTATTGTTGAGACCAACAAAGTTTAGGACTAAGCGTACATCGCCACTAGCCGCTACTCCCTCACTTTTACTCTGAGTTGTGAATATAAGAATGTGATGGCAAATCTATGATATCTCTCTTTGACTTTTGCATTGTGTTCTAGGCTTAATGTTTGATCATCATTTAATACAGATTGCATAGTATTTAATACTTATGTGTTAGCTGCAGAACCCTGTCAAAATACACTAATTAGTTTTGAATGACAAAAAAGCTAATTTAAAGAAAATGCTTTAAAGAATGACTAATGGTTGTCTTGAGCTTCTTGTAAGACTATAACAAGATTCTATCGTTTTGCAAGAGCAAGGTTTACTCAAATGTGGATAAAATTCACTCTGCATGTGTAAACATGTTTGTCTCATGTTAAGAGATATGAATTGAAATAGAAATGAAATTATATCCTTACTCAAGCAATTGATAGCTAACGACTTGAAGAAGATATCAACGATACAAGAAACCAAGTCTTCAGACTTCAGAAAGTGCTTACAATGAAGATATCAAGCAATCTCTGAAGACCAGATGTTACATTATCTTCAATAAGCACAATCGCAAATTAGTCATCATCATAAAGCTTGGATTGAAGATCAGAAAGTGAAGAAATCATCAAGAATTTGTTATCGCACGTCAGAAAGCTCATTTCAATGTGGAGTACTGAGCATTACTAGAAATGGAGGGAAATTTCAATTTGAATTTTTGAATTTGAAAGAGTCAAATGCTAGTGTTAGAACCGATCAATCATCTCTTTTGCTTTTGAAGTCAACTATCCCAAGTCTTAGAAGAAAAAGTTCAGAAACCATAGTTCAGAAAGTAAGAGTAATTTCTGAAAGACATTAAAAATCTCTATTCCATAACAGCTTCTGAAAACCGATCTGATTGATAGACAGGCTACACTTCTAGACTATCTTTTTAAGACACAAATGGATGATCAACACGTGTCCCTAGAAGAATAAATCATAGGCAACAGTCACAAGAAAGATCTTCTTTAAATAGAGATGTTGTGCTCTAATGTCAAAGAGAGAGACTCTGCACTTAAAGAGGAAATTCTGCAAAAATCTTTCCTCATCTCTAGTAAGGTTCATATCATAATGTAATCAGATTCCTTACTTGTAAAAATCTTCATTCTACGTTCTTAAATAGATAATGTTCTTCCTAGGAAGAAATGATAAAAAGAAGTCATTCAAGTTTTCCCAGGATCTTTTCATGTATTTGTTAAGGAAACTTGAATGTAGGTTAGTTTGAGTGGTAACCCAAACATAAACCTTTATATCCTTAATCCGATAGTGATCATTATGAGATAACTTGGAAAAGCTAATGTAAAAATACTTGCAACATGGCAGTAAGGAGTTCTTACTGTTAGAGGCTTTATCAAAGACTACTTAACTTGTGATAGTCTCTGAGTTTTTTTTGCTGGTCACAAAGTTCAGTTTGGAGAAGCTGGTACAAAACTACTTGGTTCAGCTTAGAGAGGTTGGTGAATAACTACTCGGTTTAGCTTGGAGAGGCTTTATCAAAGACTACTCAATTTGTGACAAACTCTGAGTTTGTCTGCTAGTCACAAGGTTCAAGTTGGAGAGGCTAGTGAATAACTACTTAGTTTAGTTTGGAGAAGTTGGTGAATAACTACATGGTTCAGCTTGGAGAGGTTGGTAAATAACTACTCGGTTAAGCTTGGAAAGGCTGATGAATCACGACTCAATTTGTGGCAGCAGTGATTGTCTGTTGGTCACAAATTAGAGCTTGGGAAAGATAATGTAAAAACTATCCAGTTTTTTTTTTCTTAGGTTGAGAAAAATGTTTTTAGTGGAACCTCAATATTTGTTGAATACTGGATATAGGCATTTTGACTGAACCAGCATAAAACTCTGGTGTCATATCTTCTTCTCCTTGATCTTCTTTATTTTCTCTTTGCTTTATCTTCTTGTTTTACATATTCTAAAGGAATACATAATGTTTTTATTTTCCCATTTATTTTCTTTATTAATTCTTTTTCTTAGATGTGCTTTACAGTTAAACATAATCTTGCACAATGATTTATGTTTTCTGTTTATTTGATAAAGCTTCAGAAACTTACTTTATGAAACTATTAGCTATGTTTCCACTACACTACAAGTTTCATACTTAATAGTATGCTTGTTTAAAAGTTTCAGATAAGCAAAAAGATGGAATGCACGATTCAACCTCCCTTCTCGTGCACTCTTTTACCTACATTATCTATTCCTTGCAATATATTATAATAAAAGATTATAAGAAAAAAATTACAAATATTGGAATAGAAACTAAAATTACTTGGAAGATTATTGATAAGACCTCCAAAGTTCAGGACTAAACGTACTTCGCCACCACAAATAAATTGCTTGATGCATAGTCTCATAGTGAAAGCAAGATCCCCATTATTTAACAGTTGTTTCTTGTCTATTGTGTAATTGAACCAGTAAGGAAATAGCTATTTAAGAAGGGAACCAGAAAATTTTTTGCAAAAAAGTAGGTTTATGTGTAGAGAATGCTCTATTTCACTTAGTATATTCTGTATTTGTGTTGGAAGGGAGACAAAATAAAAAAAAAAAAGGCTGCCCTTCAGCTTTCCATGTAAAACTAGAATTGGTTAAGTATTGTTTAGTAAAATGAAGTCAATAACTTCGAAAAAAAAACTAGTTACACCTTGCAACAAATTGGAAGACTTGGTGAAACAAAATAATTGTTGGTTAAACCCCCGCAGTATAAAACAAATAGGAAAACTAAGAAGGCAGGGAAAAAATAAATAAAATACAAAATGACTTTGAAATAATACACTAACAAAATACAAATACAATAGAATAGTCTTCAATATTGAATAGTTAAGAGAAAATTATGGAAAACAATCAATAATAATAACGATAATAACAATATTATATTTAGGGTTTACTAGAATTACATTATTGCTAGAGGTTAACCCTGTGTGTTGCACATATTCGTTTATTTTTAAAATTATTTTGATGAGAATACTTATAAAAAAAGTATGAAAATGAAAGTTATTTGTAAACATCGATAATATATTTTGAGAACTATTCTATTTATAGAATAAAATTTTTTTATTAAGGGAGTTTAATGCTGACCACTTTATTGTAGACCACAATATTAGTCTAGTCTATGTATTTTCACTCTCTACGATTCTAAGAACTCTCAACCCTTTGTCTAATGTTATTCTTGACAAGACAATATATAATTGTCTATGAAAAAATATATGTATTGACAAATATTAATTTAAATTAGAGTTCAAAAGAGTAGTGTGTCTGGTTTTAAAATATTAACCCCTTTATTCAGGCACAAATTTAAAACTCCCTTTATGCTTGAAAATACTGGGAAGAAAACATCACTTGATTCCAAAATTACTCATTATGTCCCAACTCAAGCTTATGTTGAAGAACATGGAAGAGAGAAGAATTTATAGGGGGATGACAACTATGAACCAACCAAGAAATGTGTAACCAACATATAAAATTAAATCAAGGTTCAATTTAAGTGATTAAGCTTTTTGGATTTCAATCTAGTAGAAGGGTTCTACAATCTAACATATGAGTGTCAAAATCATACAAACACACGAACCCATTAATGGAGCCAAGAATTTTTGAACTAGCACCATATCTTTTAAGTAAATTGCTAGCTAGGGCGCATGTATAGTCGAGTAGAGACTCCATTGGCAAGGATATGAATTTGCAATGAAACAAATCATGCATGTTAGAGGTGACCAATCGTTAGTGGCTCAACATTTTATCCACAATTGAACGTTGAAAGTGGTCTTTGACAAATTGGGGGCTAGAGATAAGAGTTTTTCATGATTTGTACAAACTTCTAAATTATATAAGGGATCTCATTGGAAGCCTCACTAAATTTCAATGATGATCTCATCTGGAAGGGTTGACAATGGGCTCTGCATGGTAGATACAAGCATTGGTTTAGTCTACCAAATGATGTCACATGGGCCATCATCCATCTTAACCTCATCATCATGTAGTCTACTGTATAATTGAGATTTTGTGTAGAAATTAATTATGGTTATACAAACATTATTAGTTTTAAACATAAATAAAAACATAAACAAACACAAAATAATGCAAATCCATTTCAAATCCATGTTTGTGGAAACAAAAAGGATAAATAAAATGTAAAATAAATATAGTGATGGATTGAAGACGCTTGAGGTATTTGTTTCATTAGAAAGATGTACGAAGATGTATGAAAGAAGGAAGGGTGTGTAAGCTAGAAGAAAAGGAAAATTTGATAGTAACGAGAGTAAGGAGGGTTAAAAAGAGAAATGAAAAATGAGAATATGAAAGAGGAAAGGCAAAGTTGGTGATGCGGGTAATTTTTCTATATCAATTGTATGCTTTGAATTTAAAGTTGCATTTACTACAATTTAGTACTATATATGCATAGATAGTGATTAGAACATGGCATTGCAATGAAGCCCATGGCCCATCATTTTTTCTGGCGTTATAGGATTGTTGTTATTTATTGCAATTTATGACTATGTAGTGATAGTGAGATGTATGTAACACCCTAATAATTAACTTAACACGCCTAAGACATATTCCAGTTGATTATTAGATATTACTTTGTTTTCAATTTTTTTTTTAAACTACTTAATGAAAATACGAGCCAATTTTTTTTTGAAAACAAAAACAAAATGTGAGCCACGCATAACATATGTGATCGATAATCGTAAAGCATAGCATGTAAAAATAACATAAAACAGAAACATCAACTAGGCTCTATAAAAAGAATATCCATTAGCACACCATAGTTAAATACATAATATCCTACCTTCCCATGAGAGGTGGGTTAAGTTTAGTACAATATGAAAATACAAATACATCTGAAAGGAAAATACAAAGGAAACATGCCTACCTAGTGCATCTAAGGTAGATAACCTCTAAAGCAAAAGAAGGTCATCAGAAACTAGTAGTGGTGTGTACGCTAATGACCCTTCAAGAGATCTACTGCTACTGGCCCTGGAAGGGTAGAACATAACCGATCCATGGGCGAAGCCTGTTAGGAGCGGGCTCACGAAGTGATTGGACATGGGCTCCATGCCGGGGTGCATGGCTGGCCTCCGTGGCAACCTTGGCTGGATGTCGTCTCCTCACTACCCTCCCTCATCTGTGGGGGAGTAGGGACAGAACTCTCGGAATATACGTGGGTAGGCGAGTCCTCCGATGGGTCAGTCTCTGAATGCCTCGAGCGGGGGACATAGTCCGAAAAATTGTGAACGGCAAACGCAGTGGTGTAGGTATGAAGAATCCTCTCGTTATGCATACACGCATGCTCAAAAACCATATCATCACCGTACAGGGAAGTCAGAGAGAAACAACAGCTAGGTACGGGGTGTGCAAATGGTCATCCCACGAACATAAAGACTTTGACGGAGCAACATCCCTCAAAATGGTAAGACTGATGGTCGAGGTCGAAATAGATCTCCCAGGTAGGGGTGTCAATGAAGAGGATGAACGTCGCTATTGGAATCTGAAGACCTGATGGAAGAAAGAGAGAGGGAATGAGAATCTTACTAAAGAATCTCAGTAGGGTATCCTCCTATCTAAATGACATCATCAACGTCCCCAGGAACCTTGGGTTTATTGTGAAATGGTGAGTATGCAAAGGTTCATTTATTAAGTTCTAAAACATTAATTACCGAGGCCCATTCATTTTATCACGAGTCTTGTAATGAATGCATCATACTTCATTATGATATGCATGTCAATACTTTATACAGCATTTAACTTTATAGTATACATCAAACTTCATAGCAAACATGATGTGTACTGAACATGGTCCATGAATGACATTCGTTAGGTCCTTAGGTGACTTAAGTTAGTTCTTTTCACTCTTGGGGCTATCCTATTACTCTTCTCTTTTGAGAATACTTCTAGGTTATGAGCTCATACCTCACTAGTCGCCACTAGCGTATATTTATCCTTTTTGATAAGTTAAAGTCCCGACTTAATAAGTATGGGTTAGGGAGCAAGAATTACCTTTTCATCACCTATAGTTTGATGAGTCCAAAGGATCATTTTCTCATATTTTAAGTCACCTTAAGTCTTAGCATGTTATAACAAGATGTAATACATAACTCATAAATGTCACAATTCTTCACATATTCCTAACATATGCATCTCCAACGTTCTAAATCAAACCATAACATGCAAATGATAAATTCTCTTCCTAGAGATCAATATCACACATAGCATTAAATATCACATGAATTCATCATCTCAAGTCGTCAATACATAATTGTTCCCTTAAATAGCCAAACCCCTAAATCGGGTAATTCTAATTATCAAATTATTTTCTTATGCACCTAAGGGATTGATTATCATCATCGCCACTAATTAGTAACCTCAAGAACATCATTACTCTAAGTTGGACAGCATAGGCAGTAAGTGAATTTCTATGATTTATGGTGTTCTAGAAGTTACATCTTATACCTTTTCTCATTACTGTCTTTCCCTATAATGCCAAAATTAATTCCTAAGCCATTTATGAGTCATTTTCACTCAAGAAAACATGGTATAACATGATTTTACAACCTTCACAGGTGTTAGAACAGAATGCATAATTCGCTTTCTTAGGAGGTCTAGAAATCACATTTTCTATTCTTTTTAGTTACTAGGCTTGCCTAAAGTGCCAAGAACAATTATCACACCAAGTAGCAAGGTATCTAACACATTTAAATCATCCAAAACAAAATTTAAGGGCGCTGGAAATTTAAAGGCAGGACCGAAAAGTAACAAGTCTCATGAGCACAATATAAGGCATTTATAGTAACTAAACTTCATACTTAGAATAGCTTTTAAATCATGAGATATAATAAATATGCTAGGAAAGGAAATATAAACATGAATGCAAGTCCAATTCTTTATTTTAGTGCTCTAGGTCCCTTAGAGTATTCACTCTAAATCAACAATCAACTTTAAGGTTGAAATAGGTAGGCTTCGAGGTAATTATTAGGTGATACAAAAATGCAAGCTCTTGTTTTAATCTTTAAGTTTGAGGTGATGACTAGAAAAGTAAACATGCTAGGCAAGAAATGTAAACATGAATGCAAGTCCAATTCTTTATTTTAGTGCTTTAGGCCCCTTAGAGTATTTATCCTAAATCAACAATCAACTTTAAGGTTGAAATAGGTAGGCTTCGAGATTAATTAATTAGGTGAAATGGCTTAAGTAATACCTTTAATGAGCTATCTAGCATTTTCATCATACTATGTAAAAAGTAAAACTTAAGCTTTAGAGGTCTCATTGTAATAAACTCATAGTCATTATCTAGAAACTCTCATTATCAAGCTATCATGGGAAACCAACCAACCCTTGAAGGCCAAAATGCATAAGAAAAGAAAAAGGAAAAAGCCAAAATGTTAAAGTATCAAAACATCATTTCAAACCAAGAACAAAGCTTAACCAAGCAAGGAAATAATTTTCAAAAAAACTCCCTACCAAGTGGTGAAGAGAAAAGCTTGGTCTTTGAAGTGAAGATGAGAAGAAAACTTTCTTCCAAAGTGAGCTTGTGGTTTCGGCCAAGTGTGGAAGAAAAGGAAAGTGAGGTGTTTTCTTTGAACTTTGTGTTTAGAAGATAGTGTGTGGTTGGGAGGTGGTGATATGAGTTTGAAGTGTGGTGGTGCTTTGTGAGCTTGAAGGAGATGAGAGAAAAAGAACTCTTGAACTTTGAGAGAAAATGAGAGAAACTCAAGAATGCTCTTTGAAACTTACACTTAGCAAATGATAAAAAATGTGACCAAGTTCATCCAAGTATGATATTTATAGAAAAATAAAATCAAGGGTGAATGAATGGGGGGGAAGGCCACGACCATATGTGCAACCTTGGGGGGAAAAATATCTCACTAATTTGGTCATTCAAAGGCATGGTGAAATATGGTTCAAAGCATGGTGAGGTATGGCTCAAAGTATGACTATTTGTGTGTAAAAATAAATCACCATGTGATGAAAAATAAGGGAGAATGGCGCCAGTTTCTTCTTATAATGGAGGAGGAAAATCTTTCATTTAATTGTGATTTAGAGATGTGTTTAGGTGTATCTTTGATTAAGCTTATCATTAGAAGTTTGTAAGTAAGTGTTTAGGTGAGATAATGGGTAAATCACACAGACACTCTCATGAAAACAACCAAAGCTAATTATTGTTAACAGAAAAGGGATCTTAGTGGAGCTCGTTCAATAGGGGAGCGGAGCTCGGTTGAGAAAAGATAGAGCTCGACCGAAGTGTGAAGGATGAACTCGACCATGAGATGGCAGAGCTCGATCAAGAGGTAGCAGGGCTCGGCCATGAGGTGTCAGAGCTCGGCCATAAGCTAGAGGTAACAAAGTTTCGGTCGTGAGGTAGCGGAGCTCGGCCATGAGGTAGCAGAGCTCAGCCGTGAGGTAGCGGAGCTCGGCCATGAGGTAGCAAAGCTTGGCCATGCAGAGCTCGGTTATGCAATGACGGAGATGCATATATTCAACCTAACTATGTTTAGATGCTGAAAGCTTGTGAAAACAACGTCCCAAACTTCCAGGTTCAGTTGGTAACTAATCCCATATTAAATTATCGCAAGGGTATTTCGATCATTATTACGCAGAAACCCCAAAAATGAGATTTTTTTTGCTCTATTAACATACATACCACACATAATCCCCTTTTAACATCAAAACATCCCCTAGTGGATGGCCGGGGCCCGCGATCCTTATTTTCCCAGTAAAATGACTTCAAGGGCATTTTGATCATTTGTGCATGGGAAAAATCGAGGCGTTACAATGTATGGCTAGGCTAAAACGTGGTTTCTGCATAGTGCTTATTTCAAATGTGTTCAAGTTGTAAGAAGGTTTATTTATCAACATCTATCAATATTTCATTTGTGAGAATAAATAATTGTTGGAAAACTAACACATGCTTAGTTTCAATTAATCGTTCCTATTGAATGGTGTTGCTGAATGACCAGATTTAAATCATATATATTCTTTCTATAAAAAGTTGGAAACCAGGAGAATAGCAAGAGACATGGTCAGTCATTTTTGGTTTGATTAATAGGGTGGAAATGGGCCCCCATTCAAATAGGCGAATGGAAAGTAATGTGATTGTCTGAGTTTGACAAAGTCTTATGCATGTTTTCTTATCAATAGTTATCAACAATTGGAGGAGTCAATTCTGGAGACATCATGGGAGTGCTATTGTAAACTAGTTAGTGGTGTTTGAGTTATTCTCTCTATACAATTTTGAATGTTAGGATCATATTCCTTTAAACTTGACTATTGAATAATTCAAAAGTCAAAATATTTTTATTCTACTTCAAAAAGTAATTTTAGATGCTGTACAAATTAATTTAAAAAGCAAAAACACAACAGGTTGAATTAACACTACATGATTAATAAAATTGGCTAATAAAATATAAACTAAGTCACTAATTATGACTATGCTGTATTATTTTCTAATATTATACATGTAATAAACATGAGATACATAAAAAAAATACTATTTATATTTATATAATAATATTTACTTTGAATTTACTATTAATTATTTTATTATGCTTTACTATATAAAGTGTCATAAAAAATATTGTTTTACTATTAATTTTAAATGCTATGCAAATTAATTTAAAAAGCAAAAACAATAGGTTGAGCTAACACATTAGTGTAATTATTTAAATACACACACACGCACGCACGTGCACACATACACACAAGCGTGCACACACACACATATATATGATCAAGTGAAATGATTGACTTTATATGAGAATGAGATGAGTAAATCTGGACTGTCAGATCTTAAAATAATAGTCATGACTAAAATATAAAATCATATAATTTTTTATAGTGATCACGTGACATTTTAATCATTTTTAATCCTAACTACTCATGCATAGTTATATGATTTAGATTTACTTCTCTCACTCTCATATAAAATCACTTTTCTCATTAAATATATCCATATATATATATATATATATATATATATATATTTACACACACACATACATAAACTATGAAAAACATTTATCCAATTAACATTTCATCCATTCAAAAAATATAAATTAAACTTTATTCTAAAATATAAACTAAACGCTACCACTACATTGTTAATAAAATTGGTTAATAAATTATAAACTACTGGTTGGAATGAACTCTAGTCTTAAGTAATGTTATCTTTATTTGAATATATTCTAAAATGTAAACTAAACACTACATGGCTAATAAAATATAAATTATATCATGTAAAACTTATATATGTAAAATCAACCACAACCTATATTAATATTTATTGAAAAAAAAATACTTTACAACGTTATAACACTTGTTTTTATAGATACATTATACATATTTTATAAACCTTAAACTTTAAACCGAAGATCTTTTAAAGTGTATTTATAAAAAAATGTATTATATTCATATTACACAATTTGTAAATTTTTTTTTTGCATATATAAGGGCAACTCAATGGTCAATATATAAGGGCAACTCAATTTTAACATTTAAAATTTATTCTTTCACTTAATTAATATTAATTTTAAATGATTAATATTCTTATACAAATTATGTTATTTAATTTAACCTTCTGTTGCTTAACTAATAATACTTTCATTTATTTTATTTAAATAATATATGTATGTGTGTATAAAATAGACTCTATTACGCAATTAGTACACAAAAGCTGGCAAGAAAATATTTGTACTAAACCTTTTATTTCATGAAATTATTAAATAATTTCACAAACTTAACTTATTAATATATGTTATTTTTCTTCAAGCCAAAACATAATTAGTCCTTACAATTTTCAAATTAACCACAAATCGTAATCACGTATACTAATAACTATTTTTTTACTAACTTTTCCTTCGAAATATTTTTTTATGTCAAAATTAAATGAGACTTTTTAGTCATTTTTGAAAATTAAAAACATTCACATAACTTCAATTATAATGTATTTGGAGGTCTATAATTTATGACTTACAATAATTTATTAATTTTAAAACTAAAATGTAATAAATTAACCTCATAATGATCAACTTTAAAGTAGAATTTTATTTGCTTCCAATGATTATTGTAATGGGAAAAAAAGGTACTCAAACTAGTCACACAAATTGACACCAGAGTAGGATTAATGGAATGATAATCCATTGATCATTCGTTTGTTTTGATACTTGGAATCTAAGGGGTATCTGTTTAAAAAGTCATGGCTAAGAATATTTTGAGAATTGAGAAATTTTTTTTCTATCCTTTGTTCTTTAATCATTCTTAATTCTTAATATCTTTACTTAGCTTTTAAATTTCAATCACTCATTAGCTTTTATTTTTTTGTGTCACAGAATCATTGAAGGGGTTTGATTCACAAAATAGGTAAACTTTTTTCTATCTATACATTTTATTAGCAAATTCCATTCATTTTAAAAACATACTATAGAACCCGTGCAACGCATGGGGTTGTTCTCTAGTGAGCCGTAAAATGTATCTTCTATTTAAAAAATAAAACTAATATTTTAAAAATAGAGAAAACTCTTATTTTTATTCTTATAAAATTTTAAGTTAGACAAATTCATCCCTATAAAAAATAAATTCTCAAATTGGCCTATGTAAAATTGAAAAGTTGGACTAATTCATCCCTACAAAAAAAACCTCAAATTAATGTCTGCACAAATAAATTGTCAAACAAGTTAGTTCTCTCATCGCAACTTAAAAAGGGGATTAACTTATTTAATTATTCAATTTTACAGTGACAAATTTATATTATAATGTACCAATTATAGATTTTATATTTTACATGGATCAATTTATCCAATTTAAAATTTTAAAAAGGTCAAAATGGGAGTTGTCTTAAAAATACATTATCACAAAATGATATACATGTGGCATGCTATCTCCGTCCACTTTTAAGTATTTTTTAGGGAACCAACAAAAATTAGGTACATTATAGTATTATTGTATCTGAATATTTAAAAGTGGAGAGAGAGAGTAATATTTAACATAGTAACTTCATTAAAAATATACAAATAAAGATATATAGATTAATTTACCAGTTTATTATAAATTAATTTAAGAAATCACTCAATCATCGTATTACAATGCTGCCTTTTTTTCAAATTTATTATATTATTTAATTCAACTGCACCCCACTATAATTGAGCTAAGATATGTGGTGAGCGTTAGATCACAAGCACGTGTTAAGAATGTACACTGAGAAAGAGTGGGAATAGGAAGATACATCCATTTGAGTAGTTGACTTGGCGCAGCGCAGAATCCCCATCTTTTAAGGGATGTTGACTTGACGAGTGTGGTTCTGTTTCTAAAGTTGCGGATGGAGCTCCTCCCGATTGAAAAAAAAAAAAAACCTATATATTTTTGTTTCTCCCCTTTCGTTTGTTCTATAGTAGAATTCCAATTACATCTGCTTCGGATCCCTAAATTTCATCCCTTCCTATAAATTTCGTATAAACTTCTGACTTAGGAAAGGTTGTTATTCTATCCATTTGCTTCACACAAATCTATCTACTCTGCGAAAGTAACTATCCTCTCTCACACACCAGTTCCTCATAATCTGAGCAGACTCCGCATTCCCTTACTCTGCTTAGGAAAACCAAACACTGCCGGCCCTAATTTTTCTCAGCAGCACCTCTCCCGTCGCGGGCTACACCACTGACCACGGCGGCCACCTACGGACGGTGGAACGGAGGGCCCACCTCGCACCTCGCATGGACACCCCTACGCTATGGACTACCCACCTTGCACGGCACCCCTCGCAGCGGCGCGACGGGACAGAACGCGGCAGCGGCGCGCGAGCTACGGAACGCGGAGCGGTGTGATGAGCTACGGTCTCCGGCGGCTCTCTCGACAGCGATCCAGTGAGGCTCTCTCGACCTCGATCCAGAGAGGTAGCGGCGGCGGCTCTCTCTCCGGCGATGCTGTGAGGTAGGGTGGCTTTGTCTCTCTCAGTGAGTTTAAGGTTGATTGCTCTCTGTTTTGATAAATCTTTGTTGCTGCAACCATTGTTCTGTGGTTTCCATTTTGTATACCTTTCTTCTTTCAATGTGTTGTCGTTGCCATCGTTGTGGGTCCTGGACAAGAACATCTTCTAAAATTGTGTAATTATTTAATCACTTATCATTTTGGAATCTAACGTTGATTGTTCAACAATTTAAAAGTTGTTTTATGTTGAAATTGCTAGTTTTATCATATGAAATTTATGATTTTTTTTTTAATATATTGGGGTACCCGTACCCTGCCTTTTACAAAATTTTCGTACCCCATACCTGTGTTTGTTCTGGGTACGGTTACCTTATCCGTATCCGGGCAACATAGGTAATTTCTATTGATTGCACTTAACATTGTTCGTCATCCCGGTTATTGAAATAGGAAATCGATTGCAGCCAATGGCTAGAGAGATTGAAATCCAACCACAGATGAGGTCAGCTGCAATTGGAGCTTCTACCTCAAGAAGCCCATCAATTTCTGGGTGCCCAATGCAACTCGGGAAAACAATGAATAGATCTATACTCCTAAGGCCATTGGAATTGGCCCATACCATCGTATGATCAGGTATGCATGAGAGGAACTGCAAAAAAGCAGGTGTTGGAATGATTTTATTGTTAGAACCCGGATTAGCTTCCATGATGTTTGTTGCGAAATCACAAAGATTGAAGATGATATCAAGAAATGTTATTGAGGTGAGGTCGAACCTGACAAAGCTAGATTTGTATAGATAATGGTATGTGACGGATCTTTCCTCATTGAATTTTTTTTTTTTTTTTTTTTGGCAAACGTTCGTGGAAAATGAGTCTATACAAAATATAGATGTTGATTATTGATATGATCTTTTCATATTGAAAAATCAGCTTCCCATGATCTTTTCATATTGAGCAGTATCATGGGAAGTTGATTTTCTAATATGAAAAGACCATACCTATAATCAATATCTAGCTTTCGTGTTGACTCATCTCCCACGAACGTTTTCAGAAAAATTCAGTGAGGAAAGATCCATCGAACACCATCATCTCTACAAATCTAGCTTTGTTGTGTTCGACCTCCCCTCTATAACATTTCCTGATATCATCTTCAATCTTTGTGATTTCGCAACAAACATCATTGAAGCTCATCCGGGTTCTAATGATAAAATCATTTCAATATCTATTTTTGTTCTGTTCCTCTTCCACATATCTGAGCATACCGGGGGATGTAACATTCCTCTGTTTGGTAAACAGATTGAAAAAATATTCCGAAGCAAATTTGATTCCCAGGAATAGAATAGATCCTATTTTCTATCACATTTTTCAGGTGGGAATGTTTTATTCCGAGGAAAGGAAATGTGTTTTGACAAAGAAAAATTCCTAAACTACCTCTCTCATAATATCACTGATTGAAACATTTTGAGAGCCTTCTCACCCTTGCAATCGCTCTCTCCCTTCCATTGCAAGAAGCTCATGCCGCCACCGCGAGGAGCTTGCACCATCATCATCACCGCCACGAAGACTTGCCACTATCACCGTGAGGATGGATCGAAGGTTTGTGTCACTAGTGTTCTCTCTTTGTTCCTCTTTGTTTCGATTAAGATTTTTCTCTTTTTCAGATTTATACGCTCTCTCTCCAATTTACCGTCTTCGAAATTTTCTCTTATTCCTCCAATTAATTTTCTCTTGCTTTTTTTTGGATTTTGAATTTTACATCTCGATCTTCCGTTTCTTCGCTATTCATTTCCTCATATTCGTTTATGTGCAGATTGATTGGTTTTGGTTGATCACCTAGCTTTTGATTCTGTAGTTGTGGTTTTAGATTTTTGAGAATTTGGAATCTTTTTTTTTTTTTGGTTACTCTTTTAGCTTCGTGCTGTATCTTAGTTGCATGGATTTCTCTGTTTGTTCACTGTAGTGAGTAGTTTTTTTTATCTTATATGTGATGAAATTGGGCTTGTATTTTTTATTTGATTTTCAAGTTTTCAATAGCTCTACCTTAGTTTTGTGAGTATAGTTAGCGATACATGATAATTTTGCCTCTTCCAAGGTTTTTTTATGCTGCCAGTGTGTACACTGCACAGTGCTGTGTACTTGATTGTTGGCAGAAGTTAGTCTATCAAATGTGTAAATCTTGGTTTGATGGATGGCACTATGTAGAAGTTGGCTATGGGATAAAAATTAATAGATGAGCACACTAGTGAGTTGGTTCTATAAAGAGTTTAGTTTGTGCCTTCATGATTTTTAACCTCACCTTTAATATGTCAAGGTGCTCTTTGAGCTCTTGTTTTTTCAACTCAAGATACGAGCCTGTCTTTTGGTGTGAAATAGGAGGAGGATGCAGTCTTGTACCACAAATTTTTGTTTGAAAAGTTTGAGGATTTGAAGTAGTGGTAAATATTTTTTTTCACCTTAACTTTTGAGTCGAAGTCACATTGTCCTAGCCTCCCAAGGCATATATCTTTTCTCCTCATAGAAGCTTGCTTAGGTCTCTTCTTAGTGACATGCATTCTAGTTCAGTTGACCTTACAGGATAACAGAATAAACCCTTCTAATAAATTGCAACATGAATGCCAATAATCATATCAGAGTTTAGTAGAATAAGTTTCCAGAGGTTTTGGTATTTGCTAGGTTTTAGTTTATACTTTAATTTACAGAAGCATATTTGCAGACTGACAACCAGAAAGCCTTTCTTTTCCTTTAGAAGACCGTTTCTGTTGTTTATTGGCTATATTTGTATCTCTGGTTATTTTTTTCAGGAATATATGCTATAATAATATTCCTAAAAGTGAAAAGACAATTTATGAGTTAAGAGTAGTTAAAGTTACATATCATAGCACATGATATTAAAGTTAGACTAGTGAAAGGATAGTTTATGAGATTGGAAGAAACGGTTAGTAGGCGGTTCAGTGAAGTGTAGATATGTGTGTGCTTGCTAGCCTTTTATATGAAATTTTAAGGCATTTGTGTTAATTTGTCAAACACATGTAACAAAGTTTGTAGTTGCTGATGATAATTGTCCTGCAACTTTTGCACAATTCTGAATCTATTTCAATGCAGAGACATGTTATTTCACTAGATGGGCCTGTGGTGACTGCATCAGGTTTCAAGGATAAACTTGCAGTTGTATCTGAAATTTTAAGGCATTTGTGTTAATTTATCAAAGACATGTAACAAAGTTTGTAGTTGCTGATGATAATTATCCTGCAACTTCTGCACAACTCTGAATCTATTTCATTGCGGAGACATGTTATTTCACTAGGTGGGACTGTAGTGACTGCATCAGGTTTCAAGGGTAAGCTTTCAGTTGCACTCAGGTATCTGATTGCCTTTCCTCAAATGATCAGGTTGGTTTCAGTCTTCATGGTAGCTGTGCTTCTGATATTGGCTGGTTCAGTGTTGTTTTATTTAGATATTCAGTTCTTCAATGTGATTTTGCTATCTAGTTTTTGAAGAGATTGTCTTGGTTGGAGAGCATTATAATCTGGCTATTAGAAGTAGAACATAATAAACTTAACGATACTAAAACATGCAGGCGCTCGAATTTAGAGTATTTAATATACCTCATGGGACCCAACCCCTTCAAGGTCGCTTGCCATTATCACCGGGTTCATCTCTAAGTTGGTTTGCGTTTAGCGAAGAAGGCCAATTGCGTTCCTACAATTCGAAGGTACTCATTGTGTTGACAATAAATGTTGATATTTAGTGCTTTTGAACCCTTCTCATGAACGCATCTTGTGATACTAGCTGACTTCATAAGTATATTATGTAGGGTATGTTAAGAGCATATACAAGCCAATTTGGTGGTAGCTGACTCCATCTCTTCAGGTTCAATATTTTGTAGCATGCAAAAAGCCTGATATCTTCCCACACTATGAATAGGAACAGTTTGATGCTTTTCACGTTTTCCACCCACTGTCTACTACTAAATACCCTCTGATTTTGACTTGCTTATCAAGTGTTGCCAAAGCCAGTCCTCACTCTACTCAATCTTTTATTTCCTCTTGCTTCCTCTGATTTGGGATCTGAAGCCCTTGAAAACGAGTTTATAATGAACGACATGCATCTCTGAGGTTTGTCATCGGAGGCAGTCACAGTTTTATTTTCTTAACGGTTGATTTGGCTCAATTTTGAGTTTGAATTGCTTTTATCATTGCCATGAATAGCTGAATTTTGTAAATATTTAAGATGCAGATTCAAAAAAAAAAAAAAAAGAGAGAAAGAAAAAGAAAAAGGAAGAAATGGCTAGTGCCGGTTTGGACACTAGTTCACTTGATGACGAAGCTTTCAATTTTGAAGCAGCACATGATAGGTGTATACTTAGGCTGGACTTGGTCTTGGATGTCCTTGATGAGTCATAGTTTCTTATTTTAGAACTATTATGGGACTTGAATTAAAACTTTGTATAAATCTGTAGCTCTCATAGTGGGCTTGACTTTAGTAGTAGATTTGACATATGCATATATTATGTGTTTGAATTGGTATTCATATATTTAGCATTGTTAAAAAAAAAATTTTGATTCCAATTTTAGAAATTATGTGTTAGTTTTTTAGTTAAAATAGTTAATTTTTTGTTAGAATAGTTAATTTTTCAGTTAACATTGGTAATATTTAGTTAGACTAGTTAATTAGAGAATTAAAATTATTAATTTTTTAGTTAAAATAGTTAAGGTTTAGTTTAAATAGTTAATTTTTGAGTTAAAATTGTCAAGTTTTAATCTGAATAGTTAATTTTGTATTTAAAATTGTTAATTTTTGGTTAAAATAGGTATTTTTTGAGTTAAAATTGTTAATTTGTGTTAGAATAGTTAATTTTTTGTTTAAATAATAAATATTTGAGTTAAAATTGTTAATTTAGGCACTAAAACAATGAGGGGTATATACAAGATTCCTAGGATTATAAATAACAATTGAACACATGAATATTAATTCCTGAGAATATTTATAATATTTCCAGAAATTTTGTTTGTTTACCAAGTACTCTCAAAATGGTCGTGGTCGGGAATGACATAAAACTAAACCTCGGCCCACGTGCCCGACGATGGTTTGGGCCAATTGCAATGGCTTTAGGAGTACAGATTTGTTCATTGTTTTCCAGAGTTGCATTGGGCACCTTGAAAATTGATGGACTTCTTGAGGTGGAAGCTCCAGTTGGAGCTGAGCTCGCTTGTGGTTGGATTTCAATCTCTCTAGCCATTGGCTGCAATTGTTTCCTATTTCAATAACTAGGATGACAAACAATTTTAAATGCAAGCAATAGAAATTACAAATCAAGCTAAATCCTTACACAGACTACAAGATAATTGGTTAAACCTTCTACAGATGGGCTTTCCTATGCAAAATAAGGTTTGTGGAGTCCTTTTCAGATTATGGGGAACTGGTGTGTGAGAGGGGATAGTTACTTCTGTAGAGTAGATATATTTGTGTGAAGCATATGGATAGAATAACCACTTTTCCTAAGTCGCGGTTTAGGCAGAACAATGGCAGCAGCGCAGCAGGAGTTTATACGAAATTTAGGGATTTGAAGCAGATATGATTGGAGTTCTATTAAAAAACAAATGGAAGGGGAGAAATAAAAAAATTTTGGGCTTTTTTTTCAATCGAGAGGAGCTCGATCCACAAATTAACTATGATTATTGCAATAAATTAACTATAATGACTGCAACTTTTCCTCTCAAGCATACATAGGCATGAGTAAATTAAGCATACATAGGCATGAAAGGTAACTATTACCGTTAATGAAATGCAGGAACTAAACACAACGTGTTAATAAAATTGGCTAGTAAAATATAAACTAATTCAAATTTTGGAATGGCTACTACATGGTACTAATGCAATGTGTAATCAAAGTAAAAAACGTAAAATGTCTTTATATTTATATTGCATAATTTTAAATAATATATATTATACATAAAAAATTCAATGATAAATCAACTTTATATTTAGTTTTATTTTACTGATAATTAAAAATAAACACAAACTCTGACCAAAAAAAAAAACAGAAGGAGGCTACACAAACTTTAGTTCTAGTTCACTAATATTTAAAATTAAATTTTATTTATTATATTAATCTATACACTATATTCATAAAATTATGAATTTTATTAATACCATTACATTAGTACTGTATTTAAATTCAACGTATATAACAAATAGACTGCAATTTGCAATTATTACAGTAATGCAATTAGAGGACTTACAGTTTATTCCAACAGGAGCGTCTATAATTATTTTACATTTCAACTTTCATGCCACCAATATTGCGATGAGTATTAAATGAAATAAAATTGATTGAATTTTATGTTTGAGGTAAATTGATTAAACATTAATCCATCATTCCACATTTTGTCATCGAGAATTTGAAACCGAAATGCATTTTGAGAACTCAAGTCTGACATCTCCACCTTTATTCATCTTTGTTGTGGGTGTCAAGAAGGTCAACCACTTTCCAGGTTTGCTTGATTTCAATATGTTTAATACTTTATTTATTCTTCTTTTTTGTTTTTTTTATTCTCTTGAAACTTAATTCCTATGTTGGATAGATACATTGAGCAAAGGGTAGATTACGTGATGGATGCTGGATTACTCGACGAAGCCTATGAAATTTACATTTTGAATGCATATTATATATTTACGTTGATAAAAAATTGTTTGAATTTTTTTTCTTGATTTGACAGGTGTGATACAAAAATTGAAACGCATAAGGTGACATGTGAAACATCGGGAGGAAACAAAACGCAACTTTATCAATCACATTATGTGGTTCTCTCCTCGAATGTTGCAACTTGCACACCGTAGAACCGCAGAGTGTCAATGTCTTTACTCCTCATTTTACACCCTTCAAAATCTGCATTAAAGCTTCTGTCACCATCCCTAACAAAATTGGAGACTGTAAACTAAAACTTAACTTATTTTTTAACTCGCTTAATAGCTCCTCATCGCTTTTGTTTTTTTGGGAAAATTGAGATTAGATAATAATAATGAGAAAATAAAATAGATAGAAGATCTTCAGAAAATATTTTGGTATGATTTTTCACAGTGTACCTGGCTAGAATTGAAAGGGAAAAAAAAAATAAAATCAGGATGTATCTAGACATATCATGTGTCCTGTGTCCACATGCGCTATAAATTTAATTCTAATCATTTTGCATATATATATATATATATAACGATGGATTACTGCAGTACATGAGAGATACATTGATTCTTCTAAGAAATTTACAATTTGAACGCATATTATACTAGAGGTTTGGGGCAAGGTATTGGTGTTGGTGAATTTGAGTCGCTTCTTAGAACCTATGTTGTTGAAGGCATCTATAACAAAGTGAAGGAATTTACTGAGGGATCTGGCATATAAAGCCGTCTAGCATACTTTCTTTTCTTATATGCATTGTGTGAATTGAAATGTGATCTTGGCTAGGTTTCATTTTTTTAATTTCTTACATGACTGAAAAAAGCAAAAAAAATAAAAAAAAATAAAAAAGAAGTCTTCTCATGGGTTAAGCATCCAATAAAAATTATATATGGTAAATTAAATTTTCAATACTTGAGGAAACAAAACAAAACAATTATTTTTATATGTTTTATGGATATATATTATAAATTTATTGTTTGTTAAATTTTCAATTCATTTTAAATAATTTACTAATTTCAAGATGATCGTAATATTTAAAAATTATTTCTAATATTTTTTCACTTAAGTTAAACTCACTTTTTTATTGTATTTTTTAATAAAAATTTACATTTTCTTAATTTAATTAATAATGATTTTGCTACTCGATGAATTCATATTATTAAATATTAATATTATTACTAGAAAAATAAAAGAAATCTCAAAAATTAAATAAATATTAATTCTTTTGATTTCAAGAGTGTAACATTTAGCTTTCTGATGTTACAAAATACTGTAACATTTACTATCACTAATTGTCAAGAAAGAAAAACTGAAAAACATTTATTTAAAAATTAATTTTTTAATTTTTAAAATTAATTTTAGTTTTTTAATTTTGAAAACATATTTAATTTCCCTATTGTGTTCCCAAAAAATGAAAACATTGAAAACACCTTTTTATTTTCCATAAATTCTAAAGTTTTAAAATACTTCTATATATAGTTTAGAAATAACATTATGCACTCATTTAAATGATACTATTGCTTGAAATAATTATTACATATATTATACAACTGGTCCAACAAACAATATAAAAGATTAGGATGAGATTGATAGGGCAATTGATGATATATTTTAATAAATTTGATTGGATTTTTATATCATTACTTGCAATAGCAAAAAGAGTCAATTATACTATTTAAGAGCATAAATTTTGCATTAAAAATGTGCAATGCAATATGACTACTTTGTATGCACCTAGAGTAATATATAGTAACAATAAAAGTTTAGCCCACTACTTGCAACAAAAACTACTTATACACATTTTTACCCTAATGTAATTAATGGCAATATTTAACCTGGTGCTAATTAATACTACTTAAAGAAATAAGATCAAATTAATTAACAAAACAAATCAAGTCATAAACAATCAATAAATGCTAAATAAAATCACTTTTTTAAAAAAGAAGATTTGATTTTGGTCTTTTTCAGCTTTTTTTTTAATATTTTTGGATTCATTAATTTTTTTTTTTTTTTTTGCAACCTGGCCAAAATTAGGTGCTAACAGTAGCCCTCTTTGCTTAGTCTTTTAATTTAAAAGGACAAGCAAAGTAAAAAACAACCAATTTTGTTCAAGTCATTTTTTTTAGAGTAAATACCCTATTTGGTCTTTCACGACTTTTGCCTTGGACTATTTCATTCTTTAAGAAAAGAAATTAATCTCGTGGTCCCTAAAAATTAAAAATGATGGACACATTAGTCCCTCTGTTAGTTTTTCATTAATGGACTTACACATGCGTCAAAGTACAATAATGACATGTCATTAAAATGTTAGAGGCAAGCTAAATGAAGCTATTTTGGAACATATTACATTCATTTTAGTGTCTAAAATTGAACAAAATGAATCATGATATGACCTATAATAGAGATTTAAATGACTCATTTTGTAAATTTCAACCACCAAAATGAATCATTTTAAACTTTATTCCACTTCAAATAACATATACATCACTTAACATTATGTTACCAGGTCAATGTGCAATTTTATTAGTGTTTAAAAAATCACATACATGTAGAGGGACTAATATATCCTATTATTAAAATCTTAAGGTAACGCAGGTTTAATTTCAATTTTTAAAGGATTGAATAGTCTTGCAAAATTTTCTTGAGGGACTATATGAGTTATTTACTCCTTTTTTTTAACCTATTTACAAGGGAACATCGATCCAATCCTAAGCTTTACAGTACTTAGGAAAGTGTCGGCATTGCATCTGAAGGCATCACAATACCTTCAATGGGATGAGTAGCGTCACAATACATACAAAAGATAAAACAAGGCGTCACAATACCTCAAAAAGATAGGGAATGTGGCATAATACCTTCAAAAAGTTGAGTAGGTGTCACATTATCTACAATGGATAAAAATGATTCGTCATAATATGTCAAAAGGATAGGGAAAGGCGTCGCAATATCTACAATAGATAAAAATGAGGCATCACAATACATCAAAAGGATAGGGAAGGTGTCACAGTACCTTCTAAAAAAATGAGGCATCACAATACCTAAAAAAGATAGGGAAGGTGTTGAGTAGGTGTCACATTATCTACAATGGATAAAAATGAGGCATCACAATACCTCAAAAAAAAAAAAGAAGGCATCACAATACCTTCAAAAGGTTGAGTAGGCATCAGAATACCTACAATGGATAAAAATGAGGCGTCACAATACCTCAAAAAGATAAAGAATGCATTACAATGCCCTCAAAGGATAAGCTAGGCGTCTCAATACCTGGAATGCAAATGAATTAGGATGCAAATAAACTAGGCTTCTTAATACCTAGAATGCAAATGGAAATGGACCAGGCTTCACAATACCCAGCATGCAAATAAACCAGGCTTCACAATACCTAGAATGCAAATGGAAATGGACCAGGCTTCACAATACCTAGAATACAAATGAATTAGGACTAACAATACTTAGAATGATGCAAAATGAGCTAGGCTTCACAATACCTAGAATGTAGATAAACCATGCAAATTATGAAATGAAACAATTTTTTTGTTTTTCTACAAAAATCCTTGATGAATTCAAATGGAGCTGTATTTCATCTGAAAATAATCAGAAACATTCACCACTATGACACAACTCAAGTTCAAGTTGTCCAAAGGTAGGTGATATGGGCTTGTAATTGGCAAGAGTGTTTGGGAAATGTGGTAATAAAGATGATGTTGAGAAGGGGGGTTGAATCGTGCTTCGCTTTTTCTTTCCTTTTTAACTTTCCAAAAACTTAATCAAAATACTATCAAGCTTTAAGCTTGAAGTGCAAAGAAAACAGCATTAGAGATGTCAGAAAGAGAGCTTCCTGAACTAAGAAAGTTAACTAAATGCGTAAAATAAGGTTTTCTAGATGAAACACAACATTTGAACTAAATGCAGTAAATAAATAAAAGATGAAAGAGAAGAATGATACTGCTTAAGAGTTTTTATACTGGTTCAGTCAACCTGCCTTCATCTAGTTCTCAAAAAAAGTTGAGTTCTACTAAACTTTTCTCAAACACGAGAAAAAAACAAGGATAGTCTTTACAATATCTTTCCTAAGCTTTTACCAGTGACTAGCAAACAACCCCTATTGTCACAAATCAAGTAGTTATTCACCAGCCTTTTCAAGCTGAAATGAATAGTCTTTGACCAGCTTCTCTAAGCTAAACTGAGTAGTATTTAACTAGCCTTTCCAAGCTAAATCGTGACCAGTAAAATATGTAACACCTAAAAATTAGTTAAAAATTAATTTGAGCTTTATTAGTCATAATTTCAAAAATCTAACAGTTTTAACAATGATGAGGACGGTCCAACAGTTTCGTAAAAAAAAATGTGAATAATATTTTACAGGCTCTGTAGGCCCACCGGGACAGCCGAAACCCCGGATTCGGGACCCAAAGGTGCCCAAAATTAGGAAAACATGGGAATAAGATTAGAAATAGATAGAAATAAAGATTTTATACCCGAAATTATTTTTTGGGCAATGTTTGATTTCCCGGATACACTGTTTCACTCGTTCGGTGAAATTTCAGTGTACGGTTTCTAATATTGAAAGATAGTTTAATCTTTGTAAAAGGATAATGTTTATCCTTTAGAGCCAAGTGTAAGGTTAGGATTTAATCTTGAATTACAAGATCAAATCCTAGCCATATATCTTATTTTCTTTTAGAAAGAATTATCTTTTGTAATTAAATAGATGTTTCCAACCTAATATAAGATAAACTTTAGCAACCTAACTTCATCATCTCATCTTTTCATCGTCGGCCAGCAGCCACTAAACCCTAAACCCTAAACCCTAAGCAAGCATAACCAGCAGCCACCATTCTTGCTTCACTAATAACATCAAATAACTTGCTTCAAACCTCTAAATCCTTGCCTAGACTTGCAAAAAGCCATAAACTTCTTTTATAAAACTTGTTCCACTCCTCAATATCTACCAAACCAACCGATTAGAATTTCAAATAATCTCCAAGCTGAACCCTGAGCTATCATTCTCTACTGTTTAAGGAAGGGTTAGGTGCTGTTTGGAAGACTTGAAGAGCAGAAAAATCATTTTTGAAAGATCCTTTGGAGTTAGAGGCCTTAAAGCTTCACAAGTAGGGTTTTTGAACCTCTTCTTCTTCAAATCCATTTTCTGTGTTAATCACTGATTTAAATTGATATTTTTGGTTGTGTTGGTTGATGATATATGGATATTGATGTATTAATTTTGGTGGAGTGTTTGGATGATTCTAAAAATCATTTTTGTCAAAAGGAATATTAGACTATGCTGCTGGATTTTCAGATTTCTTCTGGACAGGTTATGGTTCATGAATTTTCTGATGTATTTTTAGTAATTTTTATGAGCTAAATTATATGTTGAAGCTAACATCCTAAGGCAACTCCATGATTTTTCTTGGGTCCTAAAAATGATTTTTACTATTTTATAAAAATAAAAAATCGAGACTGTTCTTGAGTTGTCTGGACAGCCAATTTTGAAGCTCTGAGTTTTTCTAATTTTGTTGCCACATCAAGTGATTGATTTTTCCACTAAAATTTCTACAGGATATTGAAGACATGTTAAAGTCCAACCATGAATTTTTGTATGATTTGATATGATCATTTGATAGGTTAATAAGATTGGAACTTTGGCTGTTGGCTGCAAATAGGGGGTTTCTGGCCTCCTATATTGTTGAATTTTGTTATCATACTTAGAGAACTCTTTTAACTCCAAAATTTTAAGAGGACCTTGGGGACACATTGAAGTGTCTTGGATAATTTTTATAGCCTTGGATTTCATGGTTTGAAATGCAAAATAATCTGTGCTATAGATATGTTAAATTTGCCATTGTGTTGAAAATAAATTAATGCTTTGAATTGATGAAATAATGGCATCTTGTACTAGTATAACATGAGTACATGAATATGAATATGAATAATTGAGCATGTGAGCTTATTGATGAGGTTAGGTACACATAGATATGAATGCTTATTACAATTGCTTATATGCAAAAGAAAAACATAAGATTAAGTTCCTTGGGCTGGAGAAAGTAAATCCAGTTTGTTAGGGAAAGTAAACCTAACTACCAAGAAGAGTATAAGATTTCTGATCCTTGGGCTGGAGAAAGTAAATCCGGTCTGTCGGGGAAAGTAAACTTGACTACCCTTAAATTGAGTTGGGGAAAGTAAACCTGGCTAGGAATAGGTCTGTGCGAGAATTAGAGAAAGTAAATCTAATGATCATGTAATACGAAACTATCTTCTTTAAGTTACTCTAATCATGCTTGTGCAATGCCAACTCTAGTAAAACTATCATACAAACACATGGGATTTTATTTTATGTTACACAACTTTTGAAAACACCTCATCATAAATCAACCAAGTTATTCACTATCCGCATAAAACAAACTATCCAAGAAACTTGCATCCAAATCTCTTAAATCTCATTCAAGCAAACCACATTCCCAAATTCTCTCTTTCCATAAAACAAACTAGTTATGGTAAGGCCAGGTTAACAAAGCTTCTTTGAGCAAAAACAAAATCATTTCCTCTTGAATTTGCAAAACTTTGGCTAACAGCCCCAATGTTCATAAAACTCCTTTCAAGGTACTAACAAAGTTCTCAAACCTCATGCTTAACAAACACAAACACATCATTCATTTACCTAAGTCATAAAGATGACAAAATATGCTGGATTATCATAAGAACTTGCAAAACCATGCAACAGAGTTCTAAATGCCATACTATGCGTAAGTATTCTCTAGTTCAATTTTTCAATCTATGGGTTTTAAAACTAACTATCCACGTGCTTGTTTCAAATCAATATGACTCACACAGCAAACACTAAGCATGAAAAACCCATTACCTTGCAAAAACATTTTCTAAGCATCAAGTTTTCCTTATTCTACTTATGTAAGCATATGTGGTCATACATTCCCACTACTCTTTCCCTTAAGTTCTAATTCAACTTAACAAAAACAATTACTCATGTACTGATAAAAACTTCTAATACTTTATCCTTGCTAATTCTAAGCATAAACAATGAAATATTTATAACTTGTGACACTTTCACATCATGCATAAAAATCTAGAGCTAGGAAACAAAAGCAATTAAAAGCAATCTCAACGAAAATCCATATGGGAAATAGTTTCCTACTAATGCCAAACTGGCCTAGCAATCCATGTCATATGGCTAACTTACTCTACATGCATGTCACATTCATACCATGCCCAAGCACCAATCCAAACATAAATTATGCAACAATGCATCTTTAGGAACATGGCATACAAGATATTCATGGTATCAAAGACTGCTTTAACTATTTTAGCACATCAAAAACAAGGCATCAATCCTATGGTATGCCTATATGTATGATTTGTGCTCGCATTGGGATTTTATCCATTAACTCTAGGTCACTCTCATGTGACCCTTTTCCTCATGCGAACTCTCTTTCCTATACGAACTCTCTTTCTCTGGATATCGAGTTTCTCTACTCTTTGGCTCGTAACCCTCTGAGATAACAGGAAATCATTCCTCTTGTGCTCCTTGTGACTCTACTCGTAGGTGGTGGGTGTGCCTCATGGGCACCAACCTCTACGGGGTTCTCCGCCCATCTAACAACTAGGTATGACCAATCGGTCCGAACTGAACTCTGCCATTCTAGCTGACTATTATCTTATTCTCTTTGTGATAATAGGATACATCAAGGAGGGCACTGAGAGGGGTGGCCCTGGCCAATGGTACCCGCGATTGTCCTTTTATCTGAGCTAGTCATTCTTACTTTCTATTACCTTTTAATGTACTCCGGCTTGGATGTGCTCACTGATTATCTTTGACATGTTCGAGATGGCCCACTTGAGGCGCCATACACAACTGATACAACTGACGTGGTATTGCTACGGTGACTGTAATGCCCTGATTTTCTGTCTGAGAGGAAAATGACCAAAATGCCCTTGAGGTCATTTTCGGCTCAGAATTCGAGGATGGTCGGCCCGACAGTCCTCGAAGGGCCAACTCAATGTTTGAAGGGGATTGAATGGCCCTCGAGTGATTTCGGAGGTGAAAGTCTCATTTTCTGCAGTTTCAGGTCAAAATGACCAAAATACCCCTATAGCGTTTTTATGCGGGTAAAAGTGTCGTTTGAGCCCGAAACTTTCCCCGAAGGTTTAAAACAATATTTTTACGTGTCTAGAAGCGTTTGTTCAAGTCCCGGTGGTCCCGGGCAGTTTTAGTGCAAAATTACGATTTTGCCCCTAAAATAGTGTTTTTGAGCTTAATGATGTAATTAAGCAAACCTAAGCAATATTAGGCTCTAATTGAAGATTAATTAATTTCCATAATTAATCTAGAGTAAAAATAAACTATTGAAATTAATTAGAACCTAAAATTTCTTAGATTAGATTTAAATCTCTTTTTAAAACTCAAGATTCCACTCTTGAAATCTTGAATAATATTTTCTCTCTCCAATTCCTTAAATCAAGGAATTGTGTCTAGAATTGTTTATGCACTTAAATGAGTTTATAACTCACTAATGATGCAAGACCACTCCTTAAACATGTCTTGGCAACCTTGATTACCTATTTCCTCACCTAAATACTTTCTTACAAATTCCTAATCATAATCCTAATCAAAGATACACCTAAACACAACTCTAAACCACAATTAAAATGCAAGAAATCCTTCCCATGGCTGATGCAAGTTTTGGCCATCTCTCTCTCATTTACATCACATGTTGATTTGTTTCTCACTCAAAGAACCATGCTTGAGCCATACCTTGAGTCATACCTCACCATCCTTTGAACCATACCTCACCATGCCTCAAGATCACAACATCTCACCTCATGGACCTCATGGGGCTGCTCTTGTTGGCCAAAACCTTCCTCTCCCTCTTGCACCTTTCATTTGTTTCATTTCTCTATAAATAGCATGCTTGGGTGAACTTGCATCATTTTGGGTTCATTTACTAAGTGTAAGTTTTCAAAGAGCAATTCAAAGTTTTCTTTTCTCTCAAGTTCAAGTGTTCAAGTTCTTCATCCTCTTCTCTCATCCCAACCTTCAATCACTTGGTAGGGATTTTCTTTCAAGTGTTTCCTTTATTTAAGTTCTTACTCTAGTTATGTGTTTATGGTTTCTCATGAGTCTTTTTAGAACTTCTTTCCCTCTCCTTTTTCTTCATCATTTTCGGCCATGGGCCTTTGAGGACAAGGGAATGAGAGCTTGATGATGGGGTTTCATGATGATGTCCATCACTTGAACAATCTCTAAAGCTTGATCTTTGTTCTTAAGTTAAAGACATTTTTAGTTTTTCTTCTTGAACCTTGAAACCTTTAACTTTGATGATGTTTTAAAATGGTTACATGAACTCAATGACGAGGACTCATGATGTTGGTGTTAATGCATCATCAAGATCATGGTCTCTAGAGTTTCAAATGTTTCCTTTTCTTCTTAAAAGTTTTGGTTCCTTTTCCTTTTCTTTCTCCGAATTTTCGGCCATGTAGGCCAAGGAGGTTCACAATGGCTTAATGATGAGAGCTTCTAGATGATGGCTATGTGTTCATCACAATGAGGCCTCAAGAGCTTGAGTTTTAATAAAACTTTTATTTATGACCTCGTTTCAAGAAAAGAAACTTTGTGTTCTAAAGAACCCTTGATGTTCACTCTTGTCTTTACTTTATCTTGTCATGATAAGTTTAGGTTGAGGTTTAAGTTCCTTTAAAGTCTTGTATGAGCTCTAATAAGAAATAAAATGGACTAGCATTCATATTTAAATTCAAGCTTATGCATTACATATTTACTTTGAGCTTTGCATTCATATTTATTTTCCAAGCCATCACTTAAAGTTAAAGGATAAAGAATGGAGTGCACCTCATATTTACATTCTTATCTAGCATATTTACTTTCATCACTAAAGAACATAAAGATTTAAAATGAGAGCTTGCACTATCACCTAACTAAATCTCAAAGCCTTTCTATTTCGGCCTTAAAGTACATTGTTGCTGGGCCTAGAGCACTAAAATAAAGAAATGAACTTGCATATTTATATTTCAAGTCTTGCATATTTATTTCAAGCCTTGCATATTTATATTTCAAGTCTTGCATATTTACTTTAAGCTCTCACTTTACTTTGTAATGAAGAATAAAAATGAAGTGCATAGCATGTTTAAATTATGTCATCACTTAAAGACCTTAGAGCTCAAAGACTTGCCCATTTTATCTCAAGTTAAAGTTTAATGTGGGAGTATTCCATGGATACATAATTTCGGTCAAGTAGTGATGATGAACTTGGAAAGAGATTCGTCTAGCTACAAGGGCCAACAATCTAAGTTTAAAGATTTTTTTTAAGCCTCATGAATTTTATGAAGTTAAGACCAACAAGATTTATGAATTTAATCCTCTTTTAAAGAGGGATCAAGTTGGTTACTGATCTAAAGGTGTTTTAGCCTCGTGACAAGATAAATGGTTTGCAAAAGAGTTTTAGAAGTCCTAAAAATAATTCCAAGAGAAACTAGCAACTTATGTTTTAGAAATATCAAGTTATGCATCTTTTTGGGACTTGTTGTTTCGGCTCTGCCATGATGAGTTTGCTGTTGTATGATGATGTTTTGAAGTGTTAGAATGTGTGAAAATTATGTATGATGAGGTAGGAACATTTCTATGCATGATAGGAGAGAAACTAGCTTTCTTGAAAAACCGTAAAGTCAAGATTTAGCATAGTTTTAACCCATTTATTTTTGGATGCTGCCTGTAATACCCTAATATTTAACTCAACACGCCTAGGATGCATTTAAGTTAATTATTAGTTATTACTCTTTTGTTCCAGTTTTTAACTCAAAACTTCTTTAAAATACTTTAGTGAAAATATGGGTAAATTTTTTTTTTTAACTTAAATACCAAATCGTGAGCCGCGCATACTAAATATCTAACGTCATTATCTTGCCTACGTAAGAGAGATGTTAGAAATGAATAACAGGTAAATACATAATACAACCATGACATAACATAACTCAAATAATAATAACATATCAATAACTGTATCATAATAGTGATGTCTTGTAAACTTAAGGACATCAATATATATCCATCAATAGAATACAAACTGATAACTAAGATACAATCACTCTAAAGGCAAATATCCAAAAGGAAGTTATCTCTGTAGCTCCTCGTCCAGTCTCAAGACAAATCACAAACTACACCATCATTCATGTCTAGAGACGACACGGAAAAGAAAAGGGATGAGAAACTTATACAAGAATCTCAGTAGGGCTTCCCGACTATAACACAAGTGTCATCGTCATCGTCCCCAGGAACCTTGAGTTTAATTATGAAAATGGTGAACATATATATAAGGTTCATTTATTAAGTTCTAAATATCATTAGCCGAGGCTCGTATCTTTTAGCATGAATCTTAATGTCATGAATGCAACATATTAGTCATGGATGCATGTTAATATCATATACATAATATCATAAAATCTATAAAACAATGCATATGATATAAAGAACATCATGATCATCATTCTTACAAGTGACTTAAACTTCTTTATTCTCTTTTCCTTGGGGGTCGCCCTATAATTCTCTCTTTTCTCGAGAGTTCTAGGTTATGAGCTCATACCTCACTAGTCGTCACTAGTGTAATCTTATCGCTCTTGATAATTTAAATTCCTGACTCTTAAGGTACGGGATAGGGGGCATTAGGATCACCTTTCATAACTTTTAATTCGGGGAGTCCAAAGGATCACTTCCTATTTGGATCACCTTTCATAACCTTTAATTCGAGGAGTCTAGAGGATCATTTCCATGTGTCTTATGTCACTTTTAATCTTGGCATGATATATGAGAAGCAAACATAAATAACTTCATCATTTCAATATTTCATGCTCATAAACTTCATGAACTTATGCATCTCAATGAATCAAACATAACCATAACATGCTGTAATTTAAATCATATAAACATGCATCATATTTCATTGCATATATCCATAAGCTATATAAATTTCAACACATGAACATAGCCTTCACGAGATATCAATCACATTCATCTCATCAAATTTATCGATATTTATGCTTAAGCCCCAAAGGGGTTAAATCGCAATTTCTCAAAAATTTCGGGTCAAAATGTAAATACCTCTTTTTAACACATGATAACTTCTTTAGGAGTTATGTTTTTCTTTAGTTTTCTTAGGACTTTTAGTTTATTTTCATAGTTAGTTTTAGTTTTCATGGTTTCCCTTTTCATATCATTTGGTTTAAATTCTTGCATAACCATACTCACATTGAATCTTGCATTCTAGTTGTGTTTTCCATTGTTTTGTAGCTTTTTGGAAGAAGAATTAAGGAAGCATTTGAGCTAGGATTGCAAAGGAGCAAGAATTGGAGCTGAAGGGATGTCAGAAATCCATGCTGGAGCATAGAAATCCATGCGGGAGCATGGGTCCTGAAACTGATGCCACGCTACAGCGTGGGAAGCCATGCTACAGCGTGGCTTGTGTCACAATTCTAAACTTTTCACTTAAGCTACGCTCCAGCGTAGCCATAGCCACGCTACAGCATGGGTGCATGAATTTGACATGTGGACTGGACCTCTGTACTGACTCTGACAGCCCATGATTGGCACAAAAACCTAGGCAATCACATTGAAGGGGGGAATCATCCATCAGAAGACAAGAAGGAGGAAAAGAGAGACCTAGAGCTTGGGAGCATAGGGGATTGGAGCTTCAAGAACTTGAGAGAGAGACCTCTCTTGGATTATTCTTCAATTCTTGTGTATTTTCTTGTTCATGGCTTCTTCTTATTTCTCTTTTAATTGTGTTGTTTCTATTTCATTTGCAATGAATTGTAACTAAACCCTTGCTAAGGGTGATTTATGGATGCTTTGTGTTTGACATTATGCTAATATAAATGAATGTGTCTTGTTCTCATTTGATAGTGAGTATTGTATTTGAGTTTATTTATCTTGAATTGCTTGATCACCAATTTAGGATTATAGGGGTTTTTACAAATTTGAGAAAAGGAGTAAGAACCATGCCTATGAATACAATGCCATGAGTTGAATGACACCTAGAGATAGGCAAACATAATTCATGTGGTAATTAAGGGTTTGAGAACTTCTTGTAGACTTAAGCATGCTAAGAGATTAGGTGTTTGAATCTATTTGGGGTGGCATTAAATGATCTTGAGAAAGGTTTTTAATGACATGATGAGTCATACCATCACTTTATTGAATTTGGATAAGGCACATTGATATTCATGTTGCATGTTGTTAACACATAGTTGAAGCAAATCACCCTAGCATTTAATTTCATCTATTCTTATATTGTTTTCACATCGTTTTAGCACTTTAGCATTATTCCTTTTAATATCATCTCTTTTCAATTGTTCAACTTGTTATCTAATTAACTAGAATCGGTACTTGAATTATTCCTGTGGGTACAACAACCCTCTATTTTACTCTATTACTTGACGACCTAGTATACTTGCTAGTGTCACTCTCCTTTGGGAGCGATCAACACATTCTCACAAACTAGAGATCTTTAACATTAATCAATACTTTCAAAAGACATATAACTACTAGAACCATATAAAACTCATCATAAAAACCTTTTAGGGCTATAGACCAAATTTTAACATACTTTAGGGGTTAAAGTGCAGAATCGCTTGTTTTTAATATTTAACAATAACCAAAATTTCTAAAAATTTGTCTAAACTTTACAAATGGTATTTTGGACTCATGGACACATTCAACATCATTAGTAGCTCTAAATAAAATCATTTGGCTGAAATAACATAGTTAATAGTTTAAACACAAATTTTTAAATTTTGCAAAACGGCCCAAACTAACACTTGTAATTACCCTTTTATGCATCTATGGTACTAAAAATAATTTTTATAACAAATATAAGTAATTCTTAAGTGTGTGAATAATATGAACAGCCTTGAACAACCCTTGAACAAAATCAGAAAATTAGTCTCCTTAAAGCTTCAAAAAAACACAATTTTAATCCTTTCTAGTTACTAAACTTTCCTAAAATGCTAAAAACAATTTTTATAACAATTATTAGTGATCCTTAAGTGTGTGAACAGCTATAAACACTAGTGAACAGTGGTGAATAATGATGAACAGTGCTGAACAGAAATCAGAAAATTTATCATTCTAAAAGTTTCATAAAAGCGCAATTTTGATCCTTTTTAGTTACTAGTTTTTCCTAAGACACTAAAAACAATTTTTACAATAACTATTAGTGATTTAAACTCATCTAAACATCCTAAATCAGTAACCATTCTAGTTCTAAAAGATTAGATCAGAATAATAAAACTTTAGCATTTAAAATCATGAGAAAAACCATATTCCTAATCCTTTACGATTTCTAGGACTTTCAAAATTTCTTTGTACAACTTTAAAGACAAGGTCATACCTAAAAATAAAATATATCAAGCTTTAAATCAGAATTATATAAGGGCCAAAGATAAATAGATGAGAAGTGTCCATGGTCGAAATTGCCATTTAAGATAAAAGAAGTAAATCTTGAACTTTAGGATTTAGGTGATGACTAGAATCATAAACTTATCTTATAACCTTATTATTATCATTATAAGGTGACAACTTGGAAATATAAATATGAAATGCAAGGCTTGAAATATAAATATAAATATGCAAATTCATTCTTAGATCTTTATGATTTAAGTAATAACTTGAAATGTAAATATGAATATGCAAGTTCATATTATTATCTTCAAGAATTAAAATGATAACTTGAAATATAAATATGATGTGCAAGAACTTGAAATATAAATATGGATGCAAGTTCTTTTTTATGTCTTATTAAGCTTAAAACTCAAAACTTAGCAATTCTTTCATTAATCTTTTGACATCAAGAATTAAACCTTGAGCTTTAGAAGTCATTTAAATGATGGATTCACAACCACCGCCATGATTCCTCATCATCAAGCCATGGTCAATATCAAGTCATAAAAATCGAAATATAAAGGAAGAACAAAAGAAAGAACATGAAATAAAATCCCTACCAAATTGTTTCTTGTTATCAAAAGGTAATGCTTGATCTTTAGAGAAGTTAGAAGAAGAAAATATGTCCTTGATATGTTCTTGAAATTCGGCCAAGATTAGAGCAAATGGAGGGATGATTTTTCTTGTGTTTTTGTCTTTGATAATTGAAAGGTTATGTGTTTAGGAGTTGATTTATGGTTGAAATGTGTATGCTTGAGGTTTAGAACTTGATTAGAGGTTGGGTATGGAGTCTCTTGAGTGGGAATGAGGAAGAAGAAGAAAGCTTGAAGTATTGAGAGAATTAGAGAACTTTGAGTAAACTTTGAGTAAGAAAACTATCAAGTAAGAAAATGCTAAGGCTAGGAATGTTTGTGTGTACATTTAGGCCTTGGAAAATCACATATTTATAGGGCATTTGGAGGGTGTATGTATGCTGCATATGGGCTGAAATGTGATCAGAATTCTTGCTCAAAAATAATGCAAAACAACTCAAAGATCACATGGTATGGTCATGGTGTTGTTTGAGTGCTTAATTCTTTGATAATAAAATAAAATGGAGGCATTATGGGGGTATGGAGGCTGATGCATATAGGCTGTAATACAATCATAATTTTTGCTCAAAAAGGTTGCAAGACAAGTCAAAGAACACATGCTATAGTTATGATCTATTTTAGGGTGTTTTAGGCTTTACAAAAATTAAAATTTGATGGTGGAAAGGTGCTGAAAACCGTGGCCATCATGGTTGTAATGTGGCAGAATTTTTGGCTAAATAACTAGCAAGACAACTCAACAAAGCACAAGGTAAAGCAATGATGTATTCTTGTGCATCATTGTTCAAAGAAAAAAATTAAAATATAAGGCAATAGGATCATGGAACCTCACGGCTAATCCAAGGAATAATTGGGGACAAAGTTTCATTCATCATTCATGGTAGGACATGTATTTGAGGTGTATCTTGAAGAAAAGAAATAAAATATTGGTATCAAGGTGGTATCTAATGATGTAGTGCTTTAAAAAGAAATGAAATATGACCACGATGGAGGTGTGATGTCCGCTGGTTTCTGGTTCATTTAGGATCAGATTTGTAATATTTTACAAGTGGTAAATCATGTATTAGATGTGTATTTACTTAGGTAAAAGATTAGGAATTGATAGATTAGTGAAAATGGTAAAAGGTTTAAGTGTTTAGGACAAATCAAGACAAGGTAAAAAGAGAAATCATATACTAGTAAATGAGGTAAATTTCAAATGAGTAAAAATCACTTGTAACATAGGTTCTAAACTTAGGATAAGAAAATGTAAATGTACAATATTTGACCTAAACCGAAATCTTAACTTTGATCTCAATTATCACTAATTTCATGAGCTTTCATAATTAAAGAAAGATAATTTAATTTTACCTCAGGTGATTTTAGACTCTAATTACCTCAGTAATTATTTTTAACCTTAGGTAATTAATTTTAAACTCAAGGTTAATGAATAAAATCAATTTGAGTTCAAATAGAGTTTTAATACTATCTTAATTACACAAGTAAACCTATTTACCACAACTAGGGGTAGAAAGGTAATTTCACGTAAAAACTCTCTGTAAATATTGGACAATCTCAAATTATACTTAAAATAGTCATTTGGAACCTTTGGGTGAAAATCGAATTCAAAGATTATATAATTTCATGAAAAATTACTGCAGAGGTAAAACGGTAATTTTACTTACAGTAAAAATTGAGAATTGAGATTTTTATCTCTAAGGCATATATAATCCCCATCAGGCATAAAATTAACCCCTCAAAGATAATTTAGATTAGTTATCCTTGATTTCTAGGTAAAAATGACCTCAGGGGCATTTTGGTTATTTTACACGTATAGAAAAATCAGGATTTGCGACTTTCGCACGAATCGCTAATCAAGTCTCCTATGATATTTCTCTAATGTCATATTCCTTTATTGAGGATTATTTGACCTCGAATTATGTGTAAAAATTACCTAGGGGCATTTTGGTAATTTTCACTTAGCAGTAAAAATTGGGGCGTTACACTGCCCAAACTGTTTCAATAGGAATATAATCAGATTAGGATTGTTTAATCATGACAAATTTGGTTACATTTGAAGTAGGATTGAATTTTTAGCACCTATGGAGAAACTAGTAACTAGAAAATCGTATAATGCAATTCTAGAACACTTAGAACATTTAAATTTTAGAATCTGTCCAGCAACCCCATAATATGGTAAACATGGTTTATAATTAGTTCTTAGACATAGGAATGCCTCATAATTGGTTTAGATTTAATTTATAGCACCTTAGGCGAAGATGGAACCAAGAAAGGGTCTAAAACGTAAGTTCTAGAACCCCGTAATTGTAAGTTTATAATTCTGCCCCTAAAGAATGGTGTTGCCCAGATTTATTAAGAGCATAAATAATAGTAAGATTTTTTAGAAGAGAATCCTTAGGTGCATAAGAGGTTGATAGAAAATGATAGATTAATTACATCACAAGTTTAAGGCCCGTAAGGGTCAAAGCATAAGATACCGTAGAACTAAGAGCATAATGAATTTTCAATGTGGCTTGAGAACGTATGAGAATGATTATGTGAATGCATGGAATTATGATGGAGGATGCATGTTTGATTGACTTAAGTGGCATAAAGTAAAATTTGGAAGAAATTCGGCATGCTGCTGTTATGCTGCCAAATTTCTAACAAATTTAGGGACTTAGAAAGTTTTTGAAAAACCTATGAGATTTTTATTTATGAGGTACTAAGATGAGTTCTCGGATGACACCGGTTGCCGAGCACCTCCAGAGAACTCATGTGACATCGGTACCAAGATGAATTCTTGGGTGACACCAGTTCGGCCGAGCACCCCCAAGAAATGCCCCCTAGCCCGTACTGGATAAGTCGGGATTATGTTTATGATTATGATACGCTTATTAGGATTGATAAGTAAGAACTAGTGATGACTAGTTAAGGTATGAGCTCATAACCTAGAAATGTGACACGTTCTGGGTGATACTGGTTCAGCCGAGCACCCCCAGAACGATTGTCTTTTAGGATGGCCTATGAGGAAGTAAAGTATGATGTTTATGTCACAAAGTTTCCCATATGAGAATTTAATTGCCACTTTATGCCACTACTATGATGTTCTTATAGTTATGATTATTATTCTTGCATTAAGTAGAGCCATGCATACATTCTTTAATATGATTGCATCCATGTCATTAAGAATCATGCTAAAATGAATGGACCTTGGCTAACTATGTTTCAAAGCTTAAAAATGGACTTAATGCATGTTCACTTATTTTGTATACTAAACCCAAGGTTCCTGAGGATGTCGATGATGACACCTAGGTAGTAGAAGGCCCTACTGAGATTCTTTAGCAAGATTCTCACTCCCTCTATCTCTTTCTTTTCGTCACGTCTTCAGATGGCGACGTTCGTAGTTTTTGTGGACACCTCGACGTGGGAGGTGCACTATGATCTGGAGCACGGATCATACCATTTTGAGGGACAGTGCATGGTATGAGTCTTTATGTTCGTTGGACATCCCTTCGCTCACCCCGTGCATACCCATCGCTTCTCCCCGACAGCACCCTACGGCGACGACAAGCGGGTTTTTGAGCGCGCGCGTATGCATAACGAGAGAGTGCTCCGCATGCACACCGCCTCCTCAGCCATGCGTGACTATCCCGACTACGTGCCCCGAACTTACTTCTCGGAGACCGACCCATCGGAGGACCCGCCTACCCATCCGTATAGTGAGAGCTCCGCCCCTACTCCACCACTGATGAGAGAGGGCAGTGAGGATACTGTGACTCAGCCACGGCTAGCACGACGACTGGAGATGCGGCCACGTCGCAGGGGTCACTCTCGATCCCCGTTCCATCTTTACATGCCAGAGGAGCTCGCCCAGTTTCCTAGATATGTGCCTCGCTCGCGAGATGGATGTCAGTAGGAGGTGACGTATGACAGATGGAGTACTCGGGTAGAGCACACACCACTTAGATGAGGATGGACCTCCTTTTGTTTAGAGGTTATCCCTTTAGTTGCACTTGGGTAAGGGAGTTACTTTTATGTTTTCCGTCGCACTTTTCTTTGTATTTTCTTTTTAGATGTATTTGCTCATGATGTACTAAACTAAGCCCCACTCTCCATGAGTGGGCATATCATATTATATAAATATGCAGTTCAGTTGAATCGTGATGTGCCTTTACTTGCTTTATGTAATGATATTATGAGATGCTTGCTTTATTTCCTTTCATGCTTCATTGTTCATCAAGTCGCGCGGCTCTCACTTTGCTTTTATAATTCAAAAAAAAATTTACCAGTATTTCTGCTAAGTATTTTGAAGTAATAAGGAAACTATGACGTAACAGACTAATGATTAACCTAAATATGTTCTAGAGTATTGGGTTAAAAATTAGGATGTTACATTATGGTATCAGAGCAGTTCGATTCTCATGGAGCCTGAGGATTGGACTGACTATGCTTTTGAAGAATAATGCGGTAGACATGTCATGTGTAGAGCTTGCTAGAAACAAGCTATAGGATAAAGATGCATGACCCCTGGTTGTTTGTAAGTGCCATGGTAACTAGCTCATTTCACATGAAACGTTGAGCCTGATTAACTCAGTGGTTATTGTCTTATGTGTTTAGGAACCAATGGCACCCAGACGACAGAATAGGACCCCGACCAAGGGTAAACAAGAGGATGCAACTGCCATTACTGTCCATGACATGGCAAGAGCCATGGAGTGGATGTTCGAAAAGATGAACCAACAAGGAGACACCGGACGTGCCCCCCTACTGCTGAAATGGTCAAGCAAGCAAGGTTCGGTGAATTCCGCAAGGCAAACCCACCGGCCTTTAGAGGAGCCATGGATCCCGACAGAGCTGATAAGTGGATCAAGAACATGGAGAAGATCTACTCCGTGGTCGCTTGCTTGGAGGAGCAAAAGGTCACATTCGCTGTCTACATGATGGAATCGGATGTCAGTACGGTGGACCGGCACCAGAAGGCGCTAGAAGCTTCGCTGCTTTGTCAACTGGGAGCTGTTCAAGACTTACTTCTACGAGAAGTACTTCCCGGAGTCAGTAAGGAACGCAAAGCACATTGAATTCATGCAACTGACTCAAGGAGGATCTATCGTCGCCCAGTACACGGCGAGATTTGAAGAGCTGATTAAGTTCTCACGGGTGTTCTAAGGGAACCCCGACGAGATATGGATGTGCATGAAATATGAGGTCGGGTTGAAGCCGAAATTAAACTACGCTGTGGCACATATGGAGATCAGGGACTTCCATACCCAACCTAAATATGTTCTACAGTACTCTAATAGAGAAACACGGATCTCTAGTTATGCCTTACATAACGATATATTCTCTAGCTATGTATGTCAACCATGGCAGGCATAGCAATTTCTTTGCTCTATGATCCATTAAGGATCTAAATCGGACACCTAAATAGACTCTATTCTCTGCTCTATGAGATTGTCCTTTCGAGACAACTTGGTACGAAGGTGAACGATCGAGCTTCAGCTGTTAACTCACTGTCTATTTCTCTATAGCTACCATCTAGTCTCTAATTCAATAAACATATTGCTTTCTCTAAATCTCTAGTATATACTCTAATCTGGGTATCAAACTTTTTCATACATAAATAGTCTATTCCTTGAAATCATCAAGATAATTCATAAAATCTCTAGATACAATCATACCCATACTCTAGCTCTTTATAAAACCGTTTAAATATGAAAACTTTTGAAACTCTAAAAGCTTTAGACATACAACTCTAGCAACCTGACTTTAGCATAACTGTGACTATGAAATCATGCCCAAGGGATCACCCGCTTGTAGGCATTTCGATTTCAAGCTCACAGAATATGTATCTGCCAGTCACTATGAATCATACTGAATTTCATATTTTTGGAATATCACAAAACTGAATTTCTAAAATCTTAATTCTCAAGATAACCTCTTTTATAACTTAATAACTTTAACATCAACTTTGAAATGGAAAAGTCCACAATCTAAAAATCTCTAGTATTATAATAAAACATCTTTACTTTATATTCTTTGCCAAAATATCTTAACTGGTGATATTATAAAATCATATTTCGAAATCTCAAGTCTTGAAATATAAGTATGTCACAACTCTTAAAACATGTTGGATATACTCACAACTTAGTAAATCATATATTCTCACAATAAATGAATCTCTTAGAGTTGTACATAAAATATTTCGATAACATAAAATATACTAATCATGGTTCCATGGTTTTCTAAAACACATTTTCATGCCATATTCAAAATCATACTCTTTGCTATAACTTTTAAAATCCAAATCATATATATTTTCATCCCTACTTTCATGCTCAACTATCATCATGCATCGAACATAATTATAATGGCAAAACTAAGGCCATGAGCCTGAACCCACTCACTGTTTAGAGCCGGGAGTACGTGGGCACCATCAACTTGACCATCAAAGCATGGAATGGCACCAACAACTACCATAGAGCAACATTGACTCAAGATTAGTCTCTGCTAATCTTTAAACAACTCTAATCTAGCTCTAACAACATTGGGGGAGCATCCCCACTTGACAACAATGGGAGAAGCAATAAAGCCCAAACCATGGAACATGTAAAGGAGAGGAACGAGATGACAAAACTAACATAAACCCTTACCTTTGATCTTGGAAGGAGAAGGATTGATGATGGATTGAGAAAGAAAAGGTTGGAGAGCATTTGGGAACCAAGGGTTTCTGTTTTGGGAAGAAAATCTCATGCATAGGGTGTTTTATAAGGGGTTGGGGGTCACTTATCCAAAACTACATGTTTTGCACTGTGCTGTCATTGGGTCCGCTCACTGTGTAACATCCTCCCAAGTACAACGTCATCCTTAAGTCATGACATCAGACTTGAGAGTTGTTACTTATAAATTATTAGACCTTTCTTAAATAACTATGGCAAATGTGATAAGATCGTGTAATAATTAGCGTAATTTTGTTAAAATATATAACATAGAAACACAACATTTATTGAATACATAGCTAAGTACAAAAGGAAGCTCTTTTAAGAGCTTTAATACATATACATTCTTTATTATATTTACATACATACAACTCCAACTAAGTACAGTAAATTAAAAACATCAACTATTAAACTACTGTAATCATGAGTTCTTTCATGTAGTAGCCGCATCATTCTCTGGATTAACCTGGAGACGACATGGGAACACAAAACACATAGGGGTGAGAATTATACAATTCTTAGTAGGGTAACTCCCCAAAAACTCAACCATAATGTCATCGTCATTGTCCCAGCCACTTTGGTTTATTAAGAAAATGTGATCAAGCATTACATAATAATGATTCATTTTTAAAGCTCCAAATCATATTTCCAAAGTGGGTTGTTTTTAATGATCAATCACTTAATGCACACATATCATAAAGCTCAAACATATAGTTAATAATCCCAATCAAGAAATTAAATATAATATGAGTATGCATATGCTAAATATACTAAACTTATCTCAAAGTGACCTTGTTTTACTTGTAGCCATAGAACTCAACTCGGTACACTTTTCCTCTTTTCATCGATATAGGAAAGACTTAGTTTATACTCAATGGGTTTTTTCTATGGATAACTCCACAATGAACAGTTTATACCACATGATATTTATAGTGGTTCACACCATACAAGGAAAATAGATTACTTATCAGGACTGAGCTCATTCCTATACATGATCATTAGGTTTACTTTCTCCAATTCTTACACAAATCGATTTCTAGCTGATACGTCTACCGACTCATGTTATCTCTTAGGAAGTTCATCTTTTTGCCTTCCCCTTTATCTCTGGGAAAGTTCCTCTTTTTGCCTTTCCTTCATTCCACATAAGTCTTGTTTTTGTTTTCTCCATCTGTCAAAACATGCACGAGTGAAATTTATACATTCTCTTTTCTCATATAATTGTATCATGTATTTTCTTTTCTCAAATGCATGCATAAGCCACATGTAGGCTTTTAATCACAAGTAATTCTCATTTTTGCCTCATAAATCAATCTTTAAATTATCTAGCATGCATTCATTCTCATCATACTTAAATCAAGACTCATTATATCATCAACTCAATACTTAAGTTCATTTCAGCACAAATACAACAGGTTGGCAGAATTCATGCCTAAGGAGTACAATTTATTCTATCCATCAAATACCTATTGCAAAAGGCTATAAAAATTCTCCAAGATACCTCGATGTGTCCACAAGGCTCTGTAAAAATTATAGAACAAAGATCCTTGTCTAACTTGTTTAACAAAATTAGACAATCTTTGTGGTCAAAAACCACTCAGACTCAGCTCAGAACTAGATTTTCATAATATTTAACCCTAGCAAATGATTGAATCAATTCAAACTAAAAATCAGGGTTGAACCTCAAGATGTTTGAAAGACCTTATGAAATTTCAAGTGATAATTCAATCATTTGCTATGGCAACAAAATTAGACAAAAATCACAGCTTCAAGACTAGAAAATCAGGCAGCACATACATAGTCTTGGTTCATGATTTTTTTTCAGGTGATTAGAATTTTTATCATGCTCCATGAAAATTCTCAGGCTTGTGTTAGGATGTTAACTTCAATAAATAATTTTTATAGCTGATGAAAATACCCACAATTTACCCAGAAAAATTCGTGACTAGTTGCTGCCTGGAACAGAACAAAAAATCCAGCACATGATTCAAAACTTGTATTGCCAAAATGGGTTTTCTAACATCATCTAAACACTCCACCAAAATTAGTAAATCCATATCAATACATCATCAGCCAATACAATCAAAAATTTTGGATTAAAACCAATCAAAAACTTTCATAATAAATTTTGAAAGAAAAGGCCAAAGAAAACCCTAATTTGGTGGCTTTAGGGATCTTGGCTTCAAGGATGCTCCAAGAGTGATCTTGCTCACTTCAAGGCCACCAAATCAACATGAAACCCTTCCCCTAAACAGAAAATGGTGAGCTCTCAAAGTACAAAAGGTTGATGAATTCAAATTCTAATTGTTTAGTTTGGTAGGTACTGAGAAGTGGAACAAGTTTGGTGAAGGAAGTTTGTGGTTTTATCAATTCTAGGCTAGTGATTTTGGCATTTGAAATAAGTTTGTAGCTCATGGACATGAAGCTTTTCTCCTTGCTATTGGTGCTATCCATGAATGAGGAATGGAGTAATGAAGAAGATTTGTCTTGCATGTACCTTGTAGAATAAGCTTGAATATTATATAATATAAAGGTATGAATTCTTAAAGAATGTGGGATGGATGGCTAGGATTTAATCATGCTTTACAAGATTAAATCTTAGCCTTATACCTAGCATATAAAGGATAGGCATTATCCTTTTTATAAGAATAAACTATCTTTCGGTGTTAAAAATCGCACACCGAAATTTTACCAAACGGATAAAATACCATACCCGGGTAATCAACCATTATCTGAAATTATTTTCCAGGTATAAAATCCTCATTCCTTACTATTTCTAATCTCGATCCTATAATTTCTCAGTTTTGAGAACCTCCGAATCCTAATTCTAAGGTTTCGGCTATCTCGACGGACCCGTGGGGCCGTAAAATTACTATTCATGTTTTTTTTTTACAAATCCATTAGACCATCCTCATCATTACTAAAAATGTTAGATTTTTGAAATTATGACTATAAAACCCAAATTTATTTTTAAATAATTTTTAGGGTGTTACATTACCACCTACCTTAAAAAGAATTTTGCCCTCAAAATTCATTTGGAAACAATTTCAAAAGACAAATTCATAAATCAAAAAAGGAATTCCCACATAATTCAAATAATTCTATCAAATCCTAAACATCCTTATCTAGGATCAGATTGTCAAATGGTGATGTCAGCTCAGCTATTAGCATGCTGGGGTGGTAGCTTTGCTGCAAGTTTTGGGTACCTTTCTGGACACTCCTTCATTATATGTCCTGGCTTTCCACAGTGATAACATACATTTTGTCCAGCCAAGCAAGGTCTTCCCCCATAGTTCTTCCCACATTTTGGACAATCTTGTCTCATGGTTGATCATTGTTGTGGTTTATCCTCAGACAGATTAGGTTGAAACTGCTTCTTCTAGGGTGGAGCATCCTCATAATCTTGATTTTCTGGTGCCAGCCTCTTCTTAGAATCATCCCTAGTAGATTTGGAAATTGCTAGCTTCCTATTGGATGCCTCTGCAAGCTGACACTCATTCACCAGCGTTGCAAAATCTTTGATCTCTAAAAGACTCACGATTGCTTCAATGTCCTCCTATAGCCCTCCTTCATACTTCATGCACTTCCAAGTTTCATCAAGATTATGCTAGTAATTAGTAGAAAACTGTCAAAGCCCCTCAAGCTTGGTCGTGTACTCTGCTACACTCATGGATCCTTGCTTGAGTATCATGAACTCTAGCTCTGCTACATTCTGATTTAAGCTTTCCATTATCCATTTGGACATTGCGGCTTGTGCTCTCATATTTACAGCCATATCCATCATGTCGTCTAACTCAGCATTCTCGTTCCTAGTACGTCTACGATTTGCCATTAGTTCCTAAACATACCAAACAAAGATATTGAGTTAATCAGGCTCAATACTATTCTAAGTGTGATGGCAACCAACAACAATACTACTAGACTGTCATACATATCTAAACCTTATATCCTATCATATAGATAAGATTCAAGGCATGACCTATCTAAGATTTGGAAACATAGCTAGTCCATTCCCCAAGGTTCTACTAGGATGAACTGCTCTGATACCATAATGTAACATCCTCCCAAGTACAACGTCATCCTTAACAAAGAAACACAACATTTATTGAATACATAGCTAAGTATAAAAGGAAGCTCTTCTAAGAGCTTTAATACATATACATTCTTTATTACATTTACATACATATCACTCCAACTAAGTACAATAAATTAAAAACATTAACTATTAAACTATTGTAATCCTGAGTTCTTTCACGTAGCAACTGCATCATTCTCTAGATTAACATAGAGATGACATAAGAACACAAAACATATAGGGGTGAGAATTATACAATTCTTAGTAGGGTAACTCCCCAAAAACTCAATCATAATGTCATCATCATCGGCTCAGCCACTTCGGTTTATTAAAAAAAGGTGATCAAGCATTACATAATAATGATTTGTTTTTGAAGTTCCAAATCATATTTCCGAAATGGGTTGTTTTTAATGATCAATCACTTAATATACACATATCATAAAGCTCAAACATATAGTTAATAATCCTAATCAAGAAATTAAATATGATATTAGTATGCATATGCTAAATATACTAAACTTATCTCAAAGTGACCTAGTTTTACTTCTGGCCATAGAACTCAACTCGGTACATTTTTCTCTTTTCATCGATATAGGAAAGACTTAGTGTATACCCGATGAGTATTTACTATGGATAACTCCACAATGAACAGTTTATACCACATGGTATTTATAGTGGTTCACACCACACAAGGGAACTAGATTGCTTATCAGGACTAAGCTCATTCCTATACATGATCATTGGATTTACTTTCTCCAATTCTCACATAGATCTATGTTAGCCGATGTCTACCGACTCATGTTATCTCTAGAGAAGTTCATCTTTTTGCCTTCCCCTTTATCTCTAGGGAAGTTCCTCTTTTTACCTCCCCCTTTATCTTTGGGGAAGTTTCTCTTTTTGCCTACCCTTTATTCCACATAAGTCTTGTTTCTGTTTTCTCCATATGCCAGAACATATACAAGTGAAATTTATACATTCTCTTTTCTCATAACTGCATCATGTACTTTCTTTTCTCAAATGTATGCATAAGTAACATGTAGGCTTTCAATCACAAGTAATTCTCATTTTTGCCACATAAATCAATTTTTAACTTGTCTACATGCATTCATACTCATCATACTTAAATCAAGACTCATTATATCATCAACTCAATACTTAAGTTCATTTCAGTACAAATACAGTAGGTTGGCAGATTTCATGCCTAAGGAATACAATTTATTCTGTCCATCAAACACCCATTGCAAAGGCTATAAAAATTCTCAAAGACACCTCAATGTGTCCACAAGGCCCAGTAAAAATTTCAGAACAAAGATCCTTGTCTAACTTGTTTAACAAAATTAGACAATCTTTGTGGTCAGAAACCACTCAGCCTCAGCTCAGAACCAGAATTGCATAATTTTTAACCCTAGCAAATGATTGAATCAATTCAAACTAAAAATCAGGGTTGAACCTCAAGAGGTTTAAAAGGCCTTGTAAAACTTTCAAGTGATAATTCAATCTTTTGCTATGGAAACAAAATTAGAAAAAATCACAACTTCAAGACTAGAAAATTAGGCAGTACATACATAGTCTTGGTTCATGATTTTTTTTCAGGTGATTAGAATCTTTATCATGCTCCACCAAAATTCTTAGGGTTACGTAGGATGTTAGCTTCAATAAATAATTTTTATAGCTGATGAAAATTTCCACAATTCGCCTAGAAAAATTCATGACTAGTTGCTGACTGGAACAGAACCAAAAATCCAGCACATGATTCAAAACTTGTTTTCCCAAAATGGGTTTTCTAACATCATCCAAACACCCCATCAAAATTAATACATCTATATCAATACATCATCAGCCAATACAATAAAAAAATTTGGATTAAAACCACTCAAAAAATTTCAGAATAAATTTTGAAAGAAAAGGCCAGAGAAAACTCTACTTTGGTGGCTTTAGGGATCTTGGCTTCAAGGATGCTCCAAAAGTGATCTTGCTCACTTCAAGGCCACCAAATCAACATGAAACCCTTCCTTAAACAGCAGATGGTGAGCTCTCAAAGTACAAAAGGTTGTTGAATTCAAATTTTAATCGGTTAGTTTGGTAGGTACTGAGGAGTGGAACAAGTTTGGTAAAGGAAGTTTGTGATTTTATCAATTCTAGGCTAGTGATTTTGGCATTTGAAATAAGGAGCTCAAGGACATTAAGCTTTTCTCCTTGTTGTTGGTGTTGTCCGTGAATGTGGAATGGAGTAATGAAGAAGATTTGTCTTACATGTGTCTTGTAGAATAAGCTTGAATATTATATAATATAAAGGTATGAATTCTTAAAGAAAGAATGTGGGATGGATGGCTAGGATTTGATCATGCTTTGCAAGATTAAATCTTAGCCTTACACTTGACATATAAAGAATAGACATTATCCTTTTTATAAGAATAAACTATCTTTCGGTGTTAAAAATCACATACCGAAATTTTACCAAACGGGTAAAATACCGTACTCGGGTAATCAACCATTATCCAAAATTATTTCTCAGGTATAAAATCCTCATCTCTTAATATTTCTAATCTCGATCCTATAATTACTCAGTTTTAGGTACTTCCTGGTCCCAATTTTAGGGTTTCGACTGTCCCGACGGGCCCATGGGGCCCGCAAGGTTACTATTCATTTTTTTTTTTTACAAATCCCTTGGACCATCCTCATCATTAAAACTATCATATTTTTAAAATTAAGACTAGTAAAACCCAAATTAATTTTTAGGGTGTTACACGCTGCAGCAAGCTTTACTTGCTGCAGTGGGCTAGATGAAACAGCCACTCGCTGTAGCAAACATAATCGTCAGTGAGGTGTTTCAGAGAATTTTACAAAGAACAAGGCACCCCAAACTATATCCTTCTATCATCTTGGCATCTGGGTTGCCTCAACACTCACTTATTTACATTTATTAATTTTAAGTTAATGTCTCCATTAACTTTAAAACATAAATGTAAGTAAGGAAGTACCCCCCATTTGGATTCAAATAAAATATCATAAAAATCAAAACCGCAATAAATCAAAATCCAAATTTTGGGTATTGGTTTAAATCCTATAATCTTCAAGATTTTCTAAACTTGTGGGCCAAAAAAGAAATGTTTAAGGGCTTCATATACTTTTTATCCAAAGAATGTAGCTCAACATATAGCCCTCCAAGGATGTGTAGGATCTAGACTTAGCAAAATCCAAGATCCAACATCATGGGTGGGTCCTAATAGGCCTTATGGCCATACAGAGCTTGTCTACTGACACGTGTACTTGAGGTATCATAGTGATACAAAGGGTTTTTCTTGCTCACATCAGAGCTCAGTCAACCTTGGTAGGACAAATCTAGGCACAACAAGACGAAGACTCGAAGCTAGCTAAGCTAGTTGAGGATGTTCATTAGGGAGAGAATGCAAAGTTCTCGATTGATACTGAGGGTGTGTTGTACTTTACGAACCATTTATGTGTGCTTGTAGTGGACGAGCTAAGGAGAAAGATGATGGGCAAGTCCCATAATGCAGCATACTCAGTGCATCCAAGGTTAGTTAAGATCTATCAAGACCTCAAGCAGTTATTCTAGTGGTATGGTATGAAGAGGGGTGTTGGTGACTTTATGACTATGTGCTTGGTGTACCAGCAAGTCAAGGCAGAGCACTAGAGGCTAGAAGGGTTACTCTAGCAGATGGATATTCTAAAGTGGAAGTAGAGATGATAACCATATACTTCATAGTTAGATTACCTCAGACCATGAAGGGGTGCGATTCCATATGGATAATAGTAGACAGGATGACCAAGTCAATACATTTTCTACGAATGAAAACTATCTTCAGCGCATCACAGTATGCCCAATTGTACATTAATGAGACAGTCAAATTTCACGGTGTCCCGGTATCCATAATATCAAACAAAGGGTCCCAGTTCACTTTGTAGTTCTGGAGGGTATTTTAGGTGGCCCATAGGACACATGTGGGCTTGACTACAACTTTTGACCCCCAGATAGATGGCTAGTCAGAAAAGACAATACAAACCTTAGAAGATATGTTCAGAGCCTGTGTGCTAGATTTTGGAAAGAGCTAGTGTGATCACCTACCTTTGATCTAGTTCTCGTACAATAATAGTTACCAAGCAAGTATCCAAATGGCGCCATTCAAGGCCTTGTATGGGAGGCGTTGCAGGTCTCCAATTGGGTGGTTTCAGCTTAGGGAAGCTAAGTCCTATGCCCAGATCTAGTTCAAGAAACCTTAGAGAAGGTTCAGTTCACCAAGGAGCATCTTTTAGCAGCACAATCCAAGCAAAAGTCTTATGCAGATAATCGTGACTTGGAGTTTGCAATTGGGGACCATGTGTTTCTGAGGGTATCCCTTATGAAAAGAGTAGTGAGGTTCGGTAAGCGGGGAAAGTTAAGCCCTCATTTCATCGACTTGTTTGAGATCTTAGTGAGAGTTAGAGCAGTTGCCTATAGGCGCTGCAACACTCTCCTAAAAGTCTATTTCCCTAAGTTTGAGTCATCGTGCTTGTAGGGCCTTCCAGGCAATATGGGTAGGCCCTTAGGGACTCCTACTGCTCAACTAGACTTATCTAGCGACATGTAGACTTGAGGCATCACATACTACCCCCTTAAAAGAGATTTGGTCCCCAAATCTAAAATAATGTACCTTGAGGTGGAAAAAGGTGGGGATACATGGTCTTCATGGCTTCTTCAGCCTCTTAAGTCACTTTCTCATCACTGAAATGGTTTTCTCTAGATGACTTTCATCGAGGCTTCTTCCTTTGAGCAAAGCTACTTGATCTGCCTATCTATGATAGCAACTGGTTCCTCTTCATAAGCAAACCCTCATTAACCTAGACCGTTTGTAAGGTGAGCACGTGTGACTAGTCAAGCATATACTTCCTAAGCATACTAACATGGAATACTAGATGTATGGTTGACAGAGAGAAAATGCTCTCTGGAGAGCGCTGCAGCGCTCGTGCGCATGAAACGATGCAATTGTTGTTAAACACCCCCTGCTCCATATAAACCCTTCCCCAGGCTCGAGATTAACACCCTAGCCGCCCCCTACAATCTTTGTGCCTCTCCTTCACATTTTGCTTCTGTTCTTACTCTTTCCCAAGCTTTAGGTAAGTGATTTTCATGGATTTTAGCTAGTTTCTTCCTCATTTCATTTATGAGTTAAGCCATGACTAGGCATGGTTGACTTTCTTCCTCTTTATCATTCCAAACTCAGTTTTGGTGATAAAGCCAAATTGTTTATATTTTCATTATATTGTTTGGCAGTTATCAATGCCATTCCTTCTCCTCAAAGTCAAGTTGTTAGTAGAAGCATACTCCCATCTATCAATGGTGAGTGGATTTAAGCTCATGGCCATACTGTGTAATTATTATTATTTTTCCAAAATATATAAATTATTTATGAGATTGTGGAATGGTTTATGCCAAGAAAGCATGCTTTCATGATTTATGACAATTTTAGAAAAATTATTATTTTTGCAATTATCATGAAAATTAATTATTTTAGAAAACTCATGAGACCATCATTGTTGTATGTATGTTTTGGAATTATTTTATCAGTTATAAGAATTGCATGAACCCCAAGTTGTATGAACAGTAAGAATAATAAATTCTTTGAATACTAGTTTTTAGATAATAATTAGAGAAAAACAGAACAGTGAGTTAATAGCTACAAGATTGATCATTAGCCTTGGTATTAAATGGTCCGTTAGAGGACTAGCTCATGATAGTAAGAAACCCATTGTGGTGTCCATTTATGGGATCTAGTTAAGTGCCCATCAGATTAGTCATTAGCTCATATTCAGCTATCAGCTTAGTTATTTATGTAGAGTACATACATCTCCTGTTTCTCTACTAGTTATTGCCATGGATTTAGTTATATTATAGTTTTCAGTACAATTTTATGTATTTAAATATATAAATATTTTTATCAGTTGCATGTATATGTTACATATGTTGTTGTTGTTGGGTGGAGACTCACTCACTAAGTTTTGATGAATGTGCCCCTCTCTTTTCCTCCCTATACAGATACAGCTATAGATTTAGTTGCACCACAGGATTTTCCCCAGTAATGTTGTAGCTTCTTTTGGGGAGCTTAACTTCGAAGTGAAGCTTATTATAGGTTATGTTAGTTTAGTGGTGGTCCAGTGATTGTGTAGGCAAGATCTTAAACATACATGATATTATTTTAATTATTTTAAGAACTTCAACTATTAATTAATTATGTTTGACTCCGACCCAGATTATGACTTTTATATAGTTTTATGTTTAGGATTTATATTTTGAAAGTATTAGAAGAATTATGAAATTTAGTTAAATTTGAGATATCTGGAATATATATGTTTTTATTACCTATGCATATTAGCTAGTCACGTTACCAAAGGTTTTCATGGGGCCCAGTTCTCACGTGCCAGTCATGCTTCCTAGGCTAGTCGTGACAATTTTGGTAGTCACTAAGTCTATAGAATTAACAAACATACTAGACCCATTCACTAAACAAACTAGTCATTCAAAAATCAATATTTGAAAAGTTCTATCAATAAAAAAATTGGAATAAAAGTCTCTTTAAAACCAAAACTTTCAGCAGAATTATTAAGTTCTATCAATAAAAAATTGGAATAAAACTCACTATAATCATTATGATTACATGGATGCATGGCATCCTATTCTGTACTTAAGTCCAAGTCCACACTCATGGTTCATCTGATTTCGCAAGGGAATATCTTTATAACTTCCTAAATAGTTTATTAAGTGGTTTCTAAACTTTGGTCCAATAATTACTATTTTTTCAAGAGAAACCTCCCTGAGTTATAAATATCTTAAAGTTAAGACCCTATTCTTACCAGAATATAAATTCATATTGTTCATAGTAGCCATAGGAGTGTGTTGGATCAAGTCATGGGACTATGATTCAGCAAAACTGACAGAAGATTTGAGCATCCAATATTTAATAAGAATTATTAAGGTCAAATGGTGGACTTATTATGATATGAATAGAATCAGTAAAAAAGCCATTGATGAATGGATAGCTTATTTACAAAGCAAGAAAATTAATCCCCTAGATAGCTATACCTCTACAAGTGCATTCAATAAAGAAGAGCATAAGAAAGAGACTCAATTTTTAGCCCAGAAAAAACAATTATCAGTAGCTTTAGCAGCAGCCACCTCAATAAGGAAAATACAAGGACAGTTAAAAGCTATATCATCCAAGGCAAAAGAACACATAGTCGTCAACTCAAGCCCATGCCATTATTTTAAAGATACAGAAGACCAGTATAACTTCTAAACAAATCAACAGTAAAAGAAAGTGCCAGCAGAATCTTTTAATAGCAAAAGCAAAAGACAACGCAATCAGCTTTAGAAATGTAAATTATTTAAACTTATCTTGAATAGTAACAATAATTGTAATAGCTTTAAGCACTATATATAAGCAACAATGTACGAGGGAAGAGGCATTCAGAAAAAAAAAAATACTCACCTTCACTCTCTAAGAAAAACTTCAAATCTCTACCAATCCCTTCATTTGTACAAAGTCTCTGGCATTCAATAAAAATTTTCAAAAAAGCTTCAAGTTCTCAGCAATATTTGTAAGTTTTTATGGTTCCTTCATATATATTTGATTAGACTAAGAATAATAAAACTTGATAGACTTCAAACAGAAGTTTTAAGAAATATTTTTGAATTAGAACAAGAAAAATATTTTAGTTTTCAAAATATTATAATTCTAAATCATCTATATTCTAAACTCACTTCAATTGAATACAAGCTCAATCATCTTTATAAAAGATACTATTTTCTGTTATTTCAATAAAACATATATTTATTTTAATTTTAATACATTAACAGTATAAAAAAATTTATATTGTTATTCAATCAACATTTTTAACATATATGGCTTTTCATGCAGTGAATATGCAAGTTAACCATAATTATAATATGATAATATATGATAATGTAGAACTTCTAAATTATTAATGCAACTAAATTAAATCTAATTATTTATGTTAGGGGTTTTGATCCTCTAAAATGAGAATATCATTTTAGATAGTAAAGTAAAGAGTTACTATAAAAAGTTAATGTTATGATCTAGGACCCAGGATCATATACCTTAAATGGAGGATAAAATCACTTTCCTCCTAAACTACCAAAGTGGCCTGGAAATCCCATTTTGGGGTCCATCCAAGGTCCACTCGAGGACCACCAGGAGAAGGAGCACCCAGGTCTCCCGTGGTCCACCCACAAACTAATAGGGAAAGGTCAGAGACGCATTCGTATTCCCCATACTAGATATACTCTATACTGTGTCGCAACAGTGGATATAATATTATCCCATAGCAATATTGATTATATAAATAGTCAATAATTACTTTCTTTCCCTGAATAGTACATTCTAGTATACTAATCATAATAAAACGTGGGCGAGCACATCTAAACTAATTTCGTGAACTGAATCAAACGATATAGTCTCATCTGACGGTTGTAAAATAATACTTCTGGAAGATCTTAATCTTTTACGCCAAAATATTTTGACTCGATCAGTCCTTGAAACTTCTGTTACACAGAGGTACATACGATTTTTTTTTTATTTTATCAAGACAACGGGTTAATTATTTTCTAGAATCTTCGACCCGAGCAGGTTGTTATCCTAAAGGAGTAAAAATTTATTTTGTTCTATGAAATTATATACGTAATTCACTTTAGTCTTTTAAATTAAGAAAGTATCACTTTACTCCCTAAAAATTTTAAAAGTCATTCAACTTATTCCTTTTTATGGTTCAACTTAGCCTTAAGGAATAGTAATATTAAAACTAATTTAAATTACTATTTAAAATATAAGAAACTAAAATTATATTTTTTTAATTTTAGTAACTAAAATAAACGAGGCATATAATTTCAGACAAAGCAAGATTTACTCGTTCCACAATTCCAAGTCTAACTTTATTTCCCGTTTTCCGTCACCAAGTGTTCTCACGTACTTGGATTTTAACTCGTGTTTTGTGACTGGCACGAGTCTCCGCCGGCTGTTGTTGTAATACCCCCTCCTTACGAAAATACTTTGAGTCGAGTCGTCGTCGGTGTTTTTCTCTCACACTGCGGTCACCCACGTTGATTAGCAGGTCAACCTCATGATGACTCCAACAATGCCACTAGCACTTAAAAGTAACCCTTCCCATTTCAAATTCCATCTCTAACAATCTGGGTGTTCTTTCTTCTTGAATATTCATCTTATTCTTTCATATTCTTTTGCCATTGTATTTGGTAACATACATATATCATTGGTTAACTCACGAGATTTGATGGACAAGATGGCTCAGTATGCTCGAGTCTTCAACCACTTCGATGAAAACAAAGATGGCAAGATATCACCGACGGAGTTGCAGCAATGCGTCGAGGCGGTCGGCGGCAAGTTGTCGGCGGAGGAGGCTGAGGCAGCGGTGGAGCTTCTGGACTCGGACGGTGATGGGTTGGTGGGGTTGGATGACTTTGTGAGGTTTGTGGAGGGAGGGAAAGAGGAAGAGAAAATGGATGATCTAAGAGAGGCGTTCAAGATGTATGAAATGGAAGGGTGTGGTTGCATCACCCCGAAGAGTCTCAAGAGGATGCTTGGAAGATTGGGTGAGAGTAAGAGTATAGATGAGTGTCAAGCTATGATTTCTAGATTCGATCTTGATGGAGATGGGGTGCTCAGTTTTGATGAATTTAGGGTCATGATGCTGTAACGTATCTTAATTTCCTATTCAATTCGTTAACCACGCATTCTTCTTTTCTGATGAATGTTCTATTTAGTTCTTAGAGTTGTATGCTTATTTTATTTTAGTTTCTAAACTAAGAAATTAAAGATTTAGCCCTTTAAGTTATAGAATATAATTCAAGTTAATTCTTATATTAATTTAAGTTAGTCTCTAAATTATATATTAAGGACTAACTTAAATTAATATAAGAATTAACTTGAATTATATTCTATAACTATAAAGACAAATAGTTATTTTTAATTTCAGTATTAAAGCGAACTACCCAAACCAAAAAATGAATAACGACTTCCTTAATCTTTATTGGCATGCTCCGATCTAGTTGTACACTATAAATGATATGTAGGCTAATATTTTTGTACCTACTAAAGGCGTTGTTAAAATATTGTATTCGAGTATACCTGGTGTGAGAACCACGAATGCCTGTTGATCTTCCTCCTCCATGCATGCTCCAAGCTCTACGACCCGGCGAGAGTGGGGTACCGATGGAGGCCGTCACCAACCTCCTTAAATTATAAATTATTTTAATATTAAGTTGTACCAAAAAATATAGTAAATGGCACAACACATGTCATCTCTCAAAGAGACTTTAATACTTAGTTATGAAAATTAGAGGTTTGAAGAATGAGATTTAAAGCAAATAAAATTAAAAGATAATAACAACAGTGAAGAAAATACTAGTGCAAAGTATTTCTAGGATTGGAATTAATTATCATTGACTAAATATTAAGCTCATTGGTAGCTACTAGTAATAAATTACTAGCAATTCTATTAGTGATTGATCGACCTCTAAAATTTGATGAATGCAAGTAACTAATAAAAGAGATCTCAATTTATTTAGAAATCACATTTGTTTAATAAATCAATTGCTATAGCCTAACCGCCGATCGGAAAGTTAATTCTAATATTCTCCCTCAAATATAAACCAACAGATCTATCAATTTATCCCCAAAGGATTTCTGTAAACAACAATCGCCAATTTAGTTATTCCAATAAAGATTATAGCAATCACCACAATAATTAAAGGAATAAAAACTACAAAATATTAAAAAATCCAATGCATTCAATATAAACAAATGGTCTCAAATATCATCCTAATCTATCCGGAAATCTCTATGCTAGTAAAGAAATTTACTCCATCTCTGGAGAATTACAACAGTGAAAATAAATAAAACCTAAAAGTAATAGTAATAATCCTTGCCATAATCTCCAAGATAATGCATCTTCACCAATGGAATCCCTAAGAGAGAGAAGAATATAGAAGAAGAAGATGTAGAGAAAGAATAATAGCAACTAAAAGTGATAGCCTAAAAGTGAGTCAAAAGCTAGGGTAAAAGTCTATGTCAGTCTTTTAAACACTACTCTGTAAAATGGGCCAAAATAGGTGTAACATTCTCCCAAGTACAACCTCATCCTTAAGTTATGGTGTCATCCTCGAGAGTTGTTAATTCTAAGTTTGCGGACCTTTCTTAAATATCTATAGCCGGTTTGGTTGGTTCGCGAGATAACTAGGTCATAATTATACTAAAATATATAGCAATGAAACCAAACTATTTATTTAATACAGAGTTAAGTACATAAGGGAAGCTCTTCTATGAGCTTTAACACACCTTTGTTCTCTACCATATTTACACACATATCCATTCCACTAAATATAATATAATAAAAGCATTAACTACTACACTATTGCACTTTCGAGTTCTTTTGCATAGCAGTCTCTCGATTCTCTGCATCAACCTGGAGACGACACGGGAACACAAAAACATAGGGGTAAGAATTCTAAAATTCTCAGTAGGGTAACTCCCCAATTACACATTCATAATGTCATCGTCATCGCCCCAGCCACTTCGGTTTATTAAGAAAGCGTGAGCATGCAATATGTACATATCAAATGTTCATTTTAAAATTATAAAATCACCTTTTCGAAGTGGGTCTCTTTTATTATTCAATCACTTAAAACATGTATTTCATAACATTCAACATCATAGGAATTCCTTCAAGACCAATAATTTAACAAGATATACATATACTTATGGCAATTACAATGATCTTTTCATGCCCTTGACATAATAAAGGAGACTTTTCCGTGCCCTAATGGGGACCTTTCCCGTGCCCTTTATAAACAAAAGGGGACCTTTCTCGTGCCCTTTATAAACAAAAGGGGACCTCTCCCGTGTCCTTAATAAACAAAAGGGGACCTTTTCGTGTCCTTTACATATTAAAGGGGACTTCTTCGTGCCCTTTTTATATTAAATGGGACTTTGTCGTGCCCTTTTTACGTTAAAGGGGACTTTATTTTTCACTTACCCCATACACCATCCTCAAGCTCACATATACATGCATCACATTTCTATATGCATGAACATAATTCTCTGATCTCATAATACTTCAAACCTATATATATTATTCATTCATTCCTCATAACATAATCTTGGAAGTCCATGGCATGCATTCATACACATCAACTTGAACCAAATGCCATTAGGTCACTAATTCAAGGCATCATCACAACTTCAGCACATTGGCAGATTTTTCACTCAAGTAGCACAATTTATTTCTCATACCAAATGATCAATTCAAATGCTATAAAAATTCTCAATGACACCTCAATGTGTCCACAAGGTTCCATTAAAATTTCATAACAAAAAGAATTCTCTAAATATGTCAACAAAATTAGACAACTTCGGAGGTTAGAAACCCCCTATTTACAGCCAACAGCCATAGTTTCCAATTTTATTACCCTACTAAATGATTATATAAAATCATATAAAATTCAGGGTTGGACTTCAATATGTCCTTAATATCCTGTAAAAATTTCAGCTCATAATTCGATCATTTACTAGGATAATAAAATGTCACAAGTTCACAGCTTCAGATTCAACATTTCAGGCAGCATAGTTACAACTTCGGTTCTTGAATTTTTCAAGGAATTAGAAATCAAAACTAGAGCTCAAAAAAATTCATGGAACTATCCTAGGATGTTAACTTCAACATATAATTTTTATATCTCATGAGAACACCCAAAATTGCCTCAGATAATTCGTGAACAATCACTGCCAGCAGGAAAACCGAAAATCCAGCAAACCACTTCAGAATCTCTTTTCATAAAAATGATTTTTCCAAAACCCCAAACACTCCACCAAAATTAACACATCAATATCATCATATTATCAACCAATATATCCAGAAATTTCAGACCAAACATAATCAGAAAATTTCAGCATAAAATTGGAAAGAAAAGGTAAAAAAAACCCTACTTTGAAAGCTTCAAAGCTTTATAACTTCAAAGGTTGTTCCAATTGATTTCCCTTCACTTCAAGGCCACCAATTCAAGCCCAAAGACTCCCTTAAGCAGTGAAGAATGATCTCTCAAGGTGGAAAACTATGATGAATTCAAATTCTAATCGGTTAGTTTTGTAGGTATTGATGTGTAGAACAAGTTTAGTGAAGGAAGTTTAGTGTTTCATCAACTCTAGGCTAGTGTTTTTGGCATTTGAAGTGAAGTTTGAGCTCTTGGACATGGAGGAACCTGGTTTCCTTCTCCTTACAGCATGATGCATGAAATTGTGAGCTTCTTGAAGAAGCTTGGCTTGTGGTTATTTTGTTATATATAAAAGAATGAGTATTATATTGTATAGTTAAATGATCTATGACCAAAGTAAGAAAAATGGATGGCTAAGATTTAGTTTTTTGGTCAAAGAATGAATCTTGGTCAGCCACTTGGCTCAAGATAAGTGGCTCTCTTTAACTTGTAGAATAAATAGCTTTTACAGAGTCAAAATCGCACACCAAAATCCCACCGAACGGGGGAGCTATGAGCACCCGAGTAAAATATTAATAAATGAAATGCCATGATTAAAACTTGCTTTTTCAATTTTCAATCCTTGTCATCCACTTAGCATAAAGTGATTGATAAAGCTTACTTAGCCACTGAGTAGCTTTTACGGTGTTAGAAATCGCACACCGAAATTCTACCGATCGGGTAAAATAGTGTACCCGGATAATCAAACATTGCTTGAAAAATTAATTCTAGGTATGAAATCTTTATTCCTACTCATTTATAATCTTAATATTATAATTTCTTAGTTTTAGGCATCTTCGAGGCCCAATTCTAGGGTATCGGCTATTCCAACAGACCGGTGGGGCCCGCAGGTTACTATTCACATTTTTTTTTTTACAAATCTCTTAGACCGTCCTCATCATTACTAAAACTGTCAGATTTTTAAAATTATGATTAGTAAAACTCAAATTAATTTTTAACCAATTTTTTTTTAGGGTGTTACAATAGGGCCCAAAAATAGATTTAATGAGTTATTTTGCATCATCACACGAGCACGGTCAGCAATGAGCTATGCTAATTAAAGTCATTTTTTGGGTTCTGTTGAACGCTGTAGCACTCATTTAGCACTGCAGATCTAGACAAAATCGACATTTTCATGTATTTGGTCAATTTTGGCCCTTTAAACATCTGAATTTGTCCTTAGCACTAGAAATATAGATTGTAGCCCTTTGAATAAGCTTTCCAACGCCAATAAAATCAAGTCAATCGGACTACCGTAGCTCCAGATATTATGAAAATACTAACTGGAGGTCAAGTTGGACAGCATCAGGATATCAGCAACCTTTAATCTTGCAACTCAATTTTCACCAAGATAATCTTAGAACTGGGTTTTGATCCGAGCATGAAAGTTTTAGAGGACTGCTTGAGCTTTCCAAAAAATATTAATTTTTCTCAATCCAACCCCTGTAGAGAGAGATACAAGTTTTCCATTACAATGATTTCTATAAATGTGCTCAAATAAACTTAAGAACTCTTCTATTTAGCTCCCAAGTTCTCCCAAATTGATCGTAGCTACAAGCTCCATGCAGAGAGTTCCTAGCCTTATTCTTGACATTTTACACTCAATTTAAAGCTCCTGTATACAAAAACCATACTCAAAGAGACATGTTAAACACAACAGGCTCTAATCCAATAATAATTCCAAAATAGTGCAAAAGACAATAATTCTATTAAAATCACACAATGAGAAATAAATCAAAATCCTTATTAATTGCATAAATAACACAATAAAACTTATACAAAATGCTAAATTTTGGTGGTAAGATAAGTGGCATAAATGCCCCTTATTAGGTACCTGCAAGGACTCTGATGTGTATTAAGGTAGGATAAAACGCATACCTCGAAGGGATTTTCCCTCTCCTTATTTATACTCATAGGACCTTCCTAAGTGGAGTCCTTAGGGCTGAGTTGGCAGTCCTTTGGTACGATGTACTCATTCTGAGTTGTGACAAGACCTTCTTCTTTTTTGTCCCTTATACGTCTGTGTTTGGTCATGTGCTCGTTAGACGCTCCTCTCGACCTTGCCTAGGGGTTGTTTCATCTTCCCTTTTGGTGGATCTCTTCACTAAATTTGAGCTTGATGCTACTCACTTCTACTAAACCTCAGGTGGACCACATGTAAACCTTGAGTAGTTCGGTCCCTTGGCAGTCCACAGGTTGTCCTCGAGTGGACCTCGGGATGGGATTCCTTAGCCTTTCTAGTACCTTAAAAAGAGGTGAACATGTCTTCCATGTATGGTCTGAGATCATGGATCCTAGACTATAACAGTCTATAATAGAGCCCCCAACTCAACATTCAAGATGTTAATATTGGGTGTCAAGCTAACAAGCTTAATAAATGTTTTCAAGAGTTTAAGTTCCTCGAGTTTTAACTTTTATGCATCAAATCACCTTTTGTCGGGAAGGAACGGGCTTCAAGCATCTGAGTTCTTGCTTAGATTACTCATTTAAGATATCTGAGTTGTGAACCTAAGTTGCAAAATGTTATAATAAATAATGGCACCCCTATCTATAAGGTTCCAATATCTCATGAAGCTATAATCTTAGAGGTCAAAGTGCCAAGATTAAACATCAAGAGTTCTCTTAAATAACTTCCTCTTTGGAATCGAATTGTTGGAATGAGCTTTGTCATCAGAGTTTTGTCTTAGTCCACTTTTCAGGAGGATTTCATATGTAAGGCCTGAGCCACAGAGAGTGGTAATAGCAAAGTTATGATCTTAAAGACCATGAGGAGATTAATGTTCTTTGATCCATGAGCTGCATTGTTCCAATGAGAAATTTTCAATCTTCAATGTTTGGACTTTTCGAGAAGTCCTTGAAGATTTGACCTTTAAAATATGCCTTTCCTCTTAGGCTTTGATTTCGGGTACACTCTTTTTGAGTTCACTTTGATCAATTCTCAACACTTAAGAGTCTTTGTTAGAGGGAGTTACTTGACTCTAAGACTTTGAATCCAGTGGAGTTAATGATAATAAGTACTCCACCCTAGGTTGTAGACCTAGAGAAAAATCTGGTTCTCATTTCGCATTCGGATTGGGGTTGGCCTTCCGAAATCGATTTTCATAGTTAAGACCTCGAATATTGATTTTATAATATTGTTTGAAGTTAGATCATTACTCAGGTGTAGCTTTGAGTTAAGGCAGCTAGTTATACAGCTCGATACTGAGGTTCCTTCATAACCGAAGCCCTCATCGCAGTCATGGCCTCCTTCAAAATTAGCTAGGATTCTCACAAATTCCCATTTTCTTGCCATTAAGTTTTTTCATTCCTGATTTGGGTTGTCGGCTCCTTATCTACTGTGAGGTTTTCACTCTATTCTAGGTTGATTCCTTAATTTAACAACTACATTCTGTCAAAACTTCAAGTTCTTTGTATAAGACTTAGAGGTCCTCTTCATAATTGGAGCACCCTACTCAGCTTCAGCGATGTCAATATCCGATGCTGAGTTTTCACATCAGATGCCGAGTTTTCACATCAAGCTTACTTTTCGTCTATTTAAGACTAGCATCTAGCATCTGAGTTCCATCTTAGTTATTTCTTTGCATAGTTCAACCTTTCCGTTGAAAAGATAGCACAAGAGCTTGCGCAGATGACTGAGGCCTGGTTTATCAGTTTCGATGAAATGTACGAGAACTTGGGTTGTTGTTAGACCAAACGTCGATCTTTATGCCCTTGGACCATGTCGCCATGTTGTGGACAATAAGGTAGCGGACCTCCCTTAGAAGGAGGATGAGTAGGTTTTAGTTTTTTCCTATGTTGGTCTCTTACCTTAACAAGTTGATTTATGCTTACGTACTTTTCCTTTCAGGAGAATTTTTGTATGTAGACTTAAATGGATGAATTTTTTCTATCACTTGTCATCCATATGCTTCAAGTTCTCTTTACTGCTTGTGATCTTTTATTGTGTGCATGAGATTTTCGCGTCCTCTCTATCTTGATTGGACTAATGGAGAGAATATAGCCTAGGTTGTAATTCACATTTATATGAATGAAAAATCATCTCCTTTATCCCTTGTTTAAGTATTAGCATTTTATTTTTTCGTACCATTTTATCTTCCATGGTCTTTTTGTCCTCGACAATACACTGCTTCCCCTTTGCCCCCAAGGTAGTCAGGTGGCCCAGGATAGCCGACATTGTTTGGCATCCGGGCTAGGTGGGTAGGTTGAATTGTATTTCGCTTGGGCGTCTCTCTTTGGAAGTACTTCTTAGGTAGTCTTAGGTCGTATGGATCTTGCACATAAAGTAACTCAATATCATCTAGATGATTAGAGAATATCATGTCGGACGTCAACAATTTTCGTCAAATAATGGTTGACGATAATGAAGAAAGTGTGTAGTTTCATGCAATCTAGTAGTTAACAAAGTATGTTTGTGGCATTTCTTCTTGCTTGACAAAATACTTAGTTATCCAGATCAAGGTTGAATTTATCCATACAATTTCCCAACAATGTGTACCAACTCTGTGGTTTGGTGGCAGCAGTTCGCTTGGCTAGAAACGACATGCCGATCTCTGTCTTTTGGGAGATATATTTGTAGATGTCCTATTAAAATTTCACATATTGCTAAATTTATGTATGTCCTGACTTCGTAGCTTGCCGGCTGGATGCATAGTTCGTAACTCTCGGGACTTGAGCCTGGGTCTCCAACTCTTTTCTCAGATGATTTATGCAATTTCGGCCAAGGCTTTTTCAGATATTAAATAACAATAAAATGTCCGCACTGGCCTCCTAGCTCGGTGGTGATGTATGCAAATCGGAACTTCAATCACCTATCTTTGACTCCCGACTTAGCATTTCTTGGATTAATTTTGCAATTTTCATTTCAATTGTTAAATAAAAAGTAATGCAATAAACATCCTGACCTCATAGCTTTCCTTGGCAATTTCTTTTAAATATCAGATGCTCCAGTTGATAAACATCTTCAGCTCGTAGCTCGGTGATGAGGTTGACTTGTTGGAACTGTGGAGAATTTGGGTTCTATCCCCGACTTCCCATTTGTCCTACACTTGCAATTCCTGGATACTTAAATAATGCATACGGGACTCCTTTGCTTAGTGGCAACGTGTTCTTCCTGGAACACTGCGAATCGGGGTTCAACTCCCGATTATCGAGCTTTGGCGGATTTTTCTGAGCACATGACGATTTTCCATGATAAATATTATTTAAAGTAAATATTTTATATAGTCCCTCCAGAATATTTCATAAGACTATTTAGTCCCTCAAAAATTGAAATTCAATCTGCAGTTCTTCAAGATTTTAATAAGATACATTAGTCCCTTATTTAATTCTTTAAACACTAATAAAATTGCATATTGACCAGCTAACATGATATTAAAGGATGTATATATCATTTGAAATGAAATACAGTTTAAAATAACTCATTTTGATGGTTGAAATTCACAAAATAAATCATTTAAATATTTATTATAAGTCATAAAGTGATTTGTTTTGTGCAATTTTAAATATCAAAATGAGTGTAATATATTCTAAAATAGTTTCATTTAGCTTGCTTCTAACATTTTAATGCATGCCATCATTGCATTGTGCTACATGTGTAAGTCCACTAACGAAAAATTAACAGTGGGAATTTGTACATCATTTTCAATCTTAAGGGACCACAAATTAATTTCTTTTCTTGAAGAACAAAATGGTCCGATATAAAAATATTGAGGAATCAAATACGATGTACACTCTATTATTTATTGTGCGTCCCGACTTTGGTGACTACTACCATACATGTGCCGATCAATGCATTTGATGGAGTTGCCATGTGGAAGGCGGTGAGAAAGACACGCTGCTATTTAAAGAGGTGAGATTAGTGAATATCTAATTGTTTGTAGAGACTCAATGAAAGGTAAATTAACCCTTATTATTTTGTAATTTTTCAAGTGAGCTGAAAAGATGAATTTAAAACAAAATAATTTTAATTTGTGAAAAGCAAAAGCTAAACCCCAAAATGGCAAGTTTCCATATTGCCACAACCCCAAATCCCTAATCGAAGTGTTGGTCGAATTCGGTGTTGCAACTAGTAGATCTGTTTCTGGTTCAGCGGTGGAAGTGGTAGCTCGATAGATCTCTGTTCTTTGTTTTGGTGAGACAGTTGATGTGTGCGAGCATCATGTGGTCGAAGTGGCGTAGGCCTTCACAGTGCGGAAATCACAATTAACCTATAGTATTAGTGGGTTGTACTCAGGTGCAAAAGCCGTCAAAATAAAACAAAATAAAAAATAAATAAAAAAGGAAAAAATTAAATGTTAAAAGGAATTAAAATAAAAAATTAAAAACAATTAAATACTGTGGAGGAATTCACTAAAAATAAAAAATATTTAAAATAAATATTAATGATAATTAAAATTAAAAAAAATTAAAAAGAAATTTTTTTTAAAAAAACCACTATACACTTCATAGAATTCAGACAAACTGAATTCTTGGAAAAAAAAAAAGAAAACTATTCACAACAAAGAATTCGGACAAACCAAATTCTTAATAAAAAATAATAAATCAATTAAATAATTTTAAAATAAAAATATTTTGTCTAATCTTAAAATAATTTTAGTTTTATTTTTAAAAATTAAGCTAATTAATTAATTTTCATATTATAAAGGTCACAATGATCTAAAATACTAATTTTATTATTTAAATTTAAACTAATGAAATTCAAAGATATAAAATGAAATTATTATGTTTTATTATATAAAACTAAATTAAATTTTATTATTATGTTTTATTCATTTTTCTTGAGAACGGTCGATCCATATTCCTTTAAAGTTTTCTATTAAATAATTCAAAAGTAAAAATATATTTTACTCTACTTTAAAAATTAATTTTAAATGCTATGTAAATTAATTTAAAAAGAAAAAACAATAGTTTGAGCTAACACATTAGCATAATGTTTTAATTTACTTAAATGAATAAATGATTTTAGCTTTAGCCTTTTTTTTTCAAAATATACGATTTGCTTTTTTTGTCCATTTCATTACCAAAAATTACTCCTCATTATCCTTGTAATTAAACACAATAGGCTGCCACCAACATCCCACTGCCTACCCGTACATGGACACGTGACTGTTTCCCATTGCCCACCTCCAACAACTACAGCGAAGACTGTAAGTGAGAATCGTCCCCCTAACTTTTTGGCCTAGTAGTACCATGCTGAGCTCGGTAATCGATAGGAGAGATTCGAGGTTCGAATCCTAACTCCCAGCACCTTGGATCTCTTGATTTTTGCTTCAAAGTTTTACCTTAGTCAAATACTAAATGTTGCAACAAGTATCTTAGCGGATGAGCTCGGAGCTTGGAACTTGGAAATGAGGGTGCAAAGTTCTATACTCCGACCTTGCTATATTTTACTTGCCCCCTCCCTCTTTTTTCTTTTCTCCTTTCTTCCTTTGTTTCTCTGGAAATGGGGCCAGTGACCAGAAAATGTATATTGTAGAGGGTTCCATTTTTTTTCCTTATTGGGCCACCGGGTTCCTTTCTTCTTCTTCTTCTTTTTTATTTTTTTTTTGGTAAATTACACTCACCTCCCCTGAGGTTTGTGGAAATGCAATTCACACCCCCTTTAGTTGTCCAGCTTACACTCACACCTTCTCTGCTTGTCAAATTTTAAGTATTTATATTACATCACACTTTTCATTCACAGAACACCATTAGCAAAAAGGAATATTGGTGTTCTGTGAATGAGAAGTGTGACTGTAATATAAATACTTAAAATTTGATAAGCAAAGGGGGTATAAGTGTAAGCTGGACAAATAGAATGAGTGTGAGTTGCATTTTTGCATAAGCCAGGCAGGTGAGTGTAATTTATCTTTTTTGGTTTTTTTTTAATTGGCAAACATAAGACTTGGAAACCACCACAAACTTGGTTCTGTGCAATAGTCAGTTACTCCACTAGAGCAACAAGGGTGTGATGGGTGAGGCATCGATCTGTGATCGAGGCCGCTCAATGTCCGAGACCCATGATAGTGATGGTGGCAAGAGCTTTCAAGCCTCCACCCTTTTTCTGAGCAATGAAGATGGAGGTGCCATCGATGGGACTATGAGGTTGCATCCATGGAGCCTTTTCTTTTTATCAACGTACCAGTAGTGGTGTGTTGAAGGCTAATCTTTCATGGCTAGGGACAGTGCCCCAAAAGGACTTCTTTGCTTTGGAGAGGTTAGCCAAAGTTGTTCTTAAAGACCCAATTTGTCATTCCAATAACATGAGATTAAAAAGGAATAACATCAAAGGAAAATTGTTAAAGACAGCTTGATAGCACCTTAAAATTGATAAAAAAAAACTGTTGTGTTCCAAAGTTCAGAAAATAGTAGATGTTGCCTAATATGGTGTGAATGATAAATGGAGAGGAGGAAAGATCTTACAATAAGCCGTGTCCCCTGGAATGGCACCAATGTTGCAATATTGTATCGAGTATACTTGGCATGGGAAGCATGAATGTGCTGTTGATCTTCCTCCTCCATGCTCCAAGCTCTATGACCCGGTGGGGGTGAAGTACCTGCAAGGACTCCGATGCTCAAGTCAGGGAGTGTTCAAGAGATGTGTATTAAGGTAGGATAAAATGCACACCTTGGGGGGATTTTCCTGAAGTATCAGCACTAAACTAAAAAACTAGAAGCTCTTAGAGGTTTCTATGCCTGATGTAACACCCTAAAAATTATCTAAAAAAAAATTAATTTGAGCTTTATTAGTCATAATTTCAAAAATTTGATACTTTGAACAATGATGAGGACGATCCAACGGATTTGTAAAAAAAAAAAATATATGAATAGTATTTTGCGAGCCATGATCCACTCGGGACAGTGAAACCCTAGAATTGGGACCCGGAGATGCCCGAAATTGAGAAATTATACGATTATGGTTAGAAATAGGTAGAAATAAAGATTTATACCCGAAATTATTTTTCGGGCAATGTTTGATTTCTCGGGTACATTGTCTTACCCGTTTGGTAAAATTTCGGTGTGCGATTTTGACACTATAAAAGCTATTTATTCTACAAGTTAAAGAGAGCCACTTATCTTGAGCCAAGTGGCTAACCAAGATTCATTCTTTGACCAACAAACCAAATCTTAGCCATCCATTTTTCTTACTTTGGTCAAAGATCATTTAATTATATAATATAATACTCATTCTTTTATATATAACAAGATAACCACAAGCCAAGCTTCTTCAAGAAGCTCACAATTTCGTGCATCATGCTGTAAGGAGAAGGAAACCAGGTTCCTCCATGTCCAAGAGCTCAAACTTCACTTCAAATGTCAAAAACACTAGCCTAGAGTTGATAAAACACTAAACTTCCTTCACTAAACTTATTCTACACATCAATACCTACAAATCTAATCAATTGAAATATCAAATCCTCACCTTAATACCTCATTTCCCCACTGCCTAAGTAAGGGTTAGGTGCTGTTTGGAAGGCTTGAAGTGAAGAAAAATCATTTTTGAAAGATCCCTTGGAGTTAGAAGCCTTAAAGCTTCACAAGTAGGGTTTTCTTTGACCTTTTCTTTCCAATTTTATGATGGGCTTTTCTGATTGTGTTTGGTCCGAAATTTCTAGATATATTGGTTGATAATATGATTATATTGATGTGTTAATTTCGGTTGAGTGTTTGGGGTTGTGTAAAAATCATTTTTATCAAAAGAGATTCTGAAGTGGTTTGCTGCATTTTCGGTTTTCTTGTTGGCAGTGATTGTTCACAAATTTTCTGAGGGAATTGTGGGTGTTTTCATGAGCTATAAAAATTATATGTTTAAGTTAACATCCTAGGATAGTTCCATGAATTTTCTTGAGCTCTGGTTTTGATTCCTAATTCCTTGAAAAATTCAAGAACCGAAGTTGTAAATATGCTGCCTGAAATGTTGAATCTGAAGCTGTGAACTTGTGACATTTTATTAACCTAGTAAATGATCGAATTATGAGCTGAAAGTTTTACAGGATATTAAGGACATATTTAAGTCCAATCCTGAATTTTTATATGATTTTATATGATCATTTGGTAGGGTAATAAAATTGGAAACTATGGCTGTTGGCTGTAAATAGGGGGTTTCTAACCTCCGAAGTTGTCTAATTTTGTTGACATACTTAGAGAATTCTTTTTATTATGAAATTTTTATGGAACCTTTTGGACACATTGAGGTGTCCTTGAGAATTTTTATAACATTTGAATTGATCATTTTGTATGAGAAATAAATTGTCCTACTTGAGTGAAAAATCTGCCAATGTGCTGAAGTTGTGATGATGCCTTGGATTAGTGACCTAATGGCATTTGGTTCAAGTTGATGTGTATGAATGCATGCCATGGACTTCCAAGATTATGTTATGAGGACTGAATGAATGATATATATATATATATATATATATATATATATATATATATATATATATATATAGGTTTGAAGTATTATGATATCCGAGAATTATGTTCAAGCATATAGAAATGTTATGCATGTATATGTGAGCTTGAGGATGATGCATGTGCTAAGTGAACAATGAAGTTCCCTTTAGTATAAAAAGGGCACGAAGAGGTCCCCAGTAGGGCACGAAGAGGTCCCCATTAGGGCATGGAAAAGTCCCCTTTATTATGTCAAGGGCATGAAAAGATCATTATAATTGCCATATGTATTCATATATTTTGTTAAGTTATTGGTCTTGAAGGAATTTCTATGATTTTGAATGTCATGAAATACATGTTTTAAGTGACTGAATAATAAAAGTAACCCACTTTGGAAGTATGATTTGGAACTTTAAAAATAAACTGTTATTATTTAATGCATGACCACCTTTTCTGAATAAACCGAAGCGGCTGGGGCGATGACGATGACATTATGATTGTGTAATTGGGGAGTTACCCTACTGAGAATTTTAGAATTCTCACCTCTATGTGTTTGTGTTCCCATGTCGTCTCCAGGTTGATCCCAAGAACAAGGAGGCTACTTTATGAAGGTAAATCGGATTTATAGTAGTTTACAGCTGAATTTTGTACAGACTGTATTTAGTTATATGCTTATCTCTGTATTTATAATAGGGACCGGATGTGTATTAAAGCTCATAAAAGAGCTTCCTTTTGTACTTAACCTTGTAATCAACAAATGTTTGTTTCTTAGTCGTATATGTTAATAGAACTGCGATTTATAAGTAACAACTTCTCGAGTATGATATTATGACTTAAAAATCATGTTGTACTTGGAAGGATGTTACACCTGACGAAGAATCTAGAAAGAAAATAAAGAAATGATAGAGAAAGTTTTTAGAATTTTCTCTAATGTTAAGTCCTAGAAGGAAGTCTCTAGAAAGTTAAAGAAAAGTAAAAGAAGCTTCTTACAACTAGCATTGGAAGAATGTTCTAGATGATGTAATAATATAATTAATTACTACACTAGAATAATTTAGTGAGCCTAGAAACCACCATTGGAAGCTATAAATAGATGTAAGATGCATTTATATGAGTGCATTTGTGAGAAGCAAGAGTGCTTGAGTAGAGCATTGAGTGGAGAGTTCAAAGTATGAGTGAAAACAAGTGCTCTAGCCAGTGTGCTAAGTGTAAAATTTTTCAATAAGTAATAGTATTTGGCATCAGAGCTTGACGGGTTGGGATCGATTCAAGTGGGAAGATCATCAGTTCTGGGGGAGCTCTTGCAAAATTGCAGTTTGGGACTGTGATGCTATTGGTTTAGGACCAAAGCAATGGTGAGAAAATTTTATCAAGTCACTATGACGGATATCCAAGTGGTTGGTGGAATTAGGAAACTCGATACCCAAAATTATAATATATGGCAAACATGTATAGAGTCGTACAGAAGTGGAAAATGATGTCGAGGCACTACAGAAGTGGAAAATTAAAGCGAGACCACGCCACCTTCTACAAATGATGTTGAGGCACTACAGAAGTGGAAAATTAAAGCGAGGAAGGCGATGTTTGTGCTGAAGACCACAGTGGAAGATGATATGCTGGAGCACATAAGGAAGGCGTCAACGCCAAAGGAAGCATGGGACACATTTGCAACCCTATTTTCAAGGAAGAATGACACGAGGTTGCAACTCTTGGAGAATGAGCTCCTGTCGACAACACAAGGAGAGTTGACGATCAATCAAAATCTCTTTGCCCAGAAATCTCTAAATTAGATCCAAATAGTAAAATATCTGATTAACGTATAAAGAGAATTATTATTCATGGTCTTATACTAGAGTATATAGGTTTTATTGCTGCAATTCAAGGTTAGCCTATCCAACCTTCCCTTTTACAATTAAAAAATTTGTTGGCTGAATAAAAAGCATTAGCCAAACAAATGGCTAACATATCAGTGAAGAGCGAAGAAGAAGCACTCTTTACTGGTATAAGAAAGGGAAGAGGCAAGCCACTTTTTAGTAAAAATTTAAATAACAAGAATAAGAAGTCGAGGAAGGATAAAGAAGGAGATTCCTGACTTGGAAAGGCAAAGAAAGGTGATAATGCCTGCTTCATTTGTGGGGACATTTGGCAAGAGATTATTGGTTCAAGAAGATGGCAAAGTAATGTGGCAACATCAAGTCTTTAGAAGGAGAAAGAGAATTATAGTGAAGAAGAATAGGATGCTTCCGCTTCATTGGCAGTTGAAGAAGACATTTGCAGGAAGAAGAAGAAATTGAGTTTGACAAGATCAATGAAGTTGAAGGAGTCACCAAAGATAGAAGCGGCACTCATAGCAGCTCACCCAACATGTTTTGATTATAATAGGGATTGGATTATCGATGCAGGATGCTCTAATCACATGACAGGTGATACGGAACTAGAAAGCACAACAGAGTACAAAGGTTATCGAGTTATGGTGACAGCAGACAATTCAAGGTTTTCAATTACTCATGTTGGGAAAACAATGATCTCACCTCACTACAGTGACGATCAGGTATGCTTACAAAAAAATTATTACGTACATGGAATGAAGAAAAATTTACTTTCAGTCTCACAAATAACGAAGTCAGGGAAATATATTATATTTGGTCTAGAGGATGTTAAGATATATGATAAGATGAAAATTATTGGGACACTTGTATTGAAGGGGCAACATTTGGAGTCAATCTACATAATGTTTGCAGAATCTGCTAATGTAGATAAGACTCAAAAGAACGAGATAGCGGATTTGTGGCATGCACGCCTTGGGAACATGAGCTATCACAAGTTGAAGGTGATGATGAAGAAGACAATGCTCAAGGGTCTCCCTCAATTGGAAGTGCGAGAAGACATCATATGCACTGGATGTCAATATGGTAAGGCTCATCAACTTCCATACAAAAGTTCAAAGTTTCAACCCAAAGAGCCGCTAGAGCTGGTTCATTTAGATATACTTGGGCCAGTTAAACAATCCTCAATTAGCAGATATCGTTACATGGTAACCTTCATAGATGACTACTCAAGGTACGTATAGGTATATTTTATGAAGGAAAAATCTAAGACATTAGCAAAATTCAAAGAGTTTAAAGAGAAAGTTGAAAGCGAAGTTGGAAAGAAGATTAGATGCCTTTACATAGACAACGGGGGAGAGTACACATCAAAAGAATTCTATGAGTCCTAAAAAGAGTGTAAGATATGAAAAGAAATAATGTGTCCAAATACTCCCCAACAAAATGCCATGGCAGAGAGAAAGAATCATCATTTGGCTGAGATTTGTCAAAGCAAGTTGCACGCCAAAAATATCCCGAGTAGATAATGGGCCGAATGTATGAAGACTGTAGCTCATGTGATAAATTGACTTCCACAAGCTAAGCTAAAGTTTGTGTCACCTTTCGAAAAGCTATGGAAGCTCAATCCTATGGTGAGTCACTTTCAAGTATTTGGTTGTGTATGCTATGTATTTGTTTCGGATCACTTGAGGAGCAAAATGGATAAAAATGCCATTCATTGCATCTTTGTGGGATACAATAGTTAGAGAAAAGGATGGAGATGTTGTGATCCCACAACGGGCAAATGTTACACATCAAGAAATATAGTGTTTGATGAAACCTCCTCTTGGTGGCCACCACAACAGGTAGTTTTACCGGACTCAAATTATTGAAAGCATGAAGAAGAAAAGATGGGAGCAAAAAGACAATGTAGAAGTCCTTGGAAAACAAGGTGGACAGACACACAGAGAGCCCTTGGAAAACAAGAGTGTGTCAAAGGTAATAAGAAGAACTTTAAAATGAAGAAATCATAGAACAAGCAACACAAGAGATCCAGCAGAGAAAAAAAGCCTAATCCGAAGTATGCAAATGTTGCAGTGGTCATGGAAAATGAGGAGCCTACAAAGAAGATTTAGTGCTGAAGGGAAGAATTGAAGTATCAGCACTAAACTAAAATGCTAGAAGCTCCTAGAAGTTTCTATGCTCGAATCTTCATAAGGAAGAATCTAGAAAGAAAATAAAGAAATGATAGAGAAAGTTCTTAGAATTTTCTCTAATGTTAAGTCATAGAAAGGAGTCTCTAGAAAGTTAAAGAAAAGTAAAAGAAGCTTCTTACAACTAGCATTGGAAGAATGTTCTAGATGATATAATAATTAATTACTACACTAGAATAATCTAGTGAGCCTAGAACCCACCATTGGAAGCCTGTAAATAGATGTAAGATGCATTTATATGAGTGCATTTATGAGAAGCAAGAGTGTTGAAGTAGAGCAATGAGTGGAGAGCTCAAAGTGTGAGTGAAAACAAGTGCTCTAGCTAGTGTGCTAAGTGTAAAGTTCAATAAATAATAAAGAGAGTTTTATTTTTAGTGCCTTCTTGCTCAATATTTTCCCCTCCTTATTTATAATCATTAGACCTTCCTAAGGGGAGTCCATAGGGCTGAATCGATAGTCTTCTGGTACGGTATACTGGTACACTCATTCTGAGCTGTGACAAGTTGTTTGGACTTTCTTCTTTTTGGCCCCCTATATATCTATATTTGGCCTCGCCCTTGTTATGCACTTCTCCCGACCTTACCTAGGGTCGTTTCGTCTTTTCTCAGGGAGGATCTCTTCATCGACTTCAAGCTTATGCTACTCTCCTCTACTAAACCTCAGGTAGACCTCGGGCAATCCTTGCCCTTGGCGGAACATGGGTAGTCCTTGGGATGAGATTTCCTGGCCTTTCTGAATTGTAACAGTCCTTAAAAGGAGTACTTTTTATTCCTGGAGCATTTTAGTGGAGTTGATTTAGGGAAGTTGAGTTGATTACTGCTGCTCAATCGTCAATACCTACTAAATGTTGACTACGGCAACTAAATGGGTTGATATTGGGAAGTGGAGTTGATTACTGCCACTAAAGGAGTACCGACTTTCTCGTTGGCCTTTGATAATCGGTCACCTCAGATGAATATTGGGAGGGTGATGGTGTCTCAGCATTTCAACCAGAGAGAGTCGTGTGTAGGTTCAATTAGTTTTCTTGTATATAACCGTGGATATTATTGCTTTGGGTTAAGAACCCTTTTCCAGTAACAGACATTTGAGTATATTCCAGATTTTCCAATTTCCTATGTAAATTGTTCTAGATATTCTTGTGTCATTTGAATACAGATAGAATTATAGAAACACAGAAAAATGTGCAACACAACCTGCCATAGTATTTGGCTATTTGCTATTAACAACTCAAAATCTAGCTAGCGCCTCATATAGGACTCTACGCATACTATTCTCTCCATATCTTTCAATAATTTTACATAGAGGAAAAAAGGAAAAAGCTTCTGCTCTGCTACGCCTGGAACGTATAGGATCTAAGAAAGGTAACAGGAAAAGCGTAATTTAGGGGCTCTGCACGAAGACTACTCGCTGTTCATCCACACATCTCTGAGGAGTTCATATCTTAGTGGTGATTCTTTTGACTTCAAGCTGGGTTTTGCTGAGACTGCTGGGGACAATGAACCATTGAAGAGTATTGAAGATAATGGACATTTCAGTTCGTCTAGCTCGTCGTCACTGGTGTACGACTTCCTGACAACAGATGATGTGCTTCTTCTCAGCTGAGATTTTTTTCCAAACTCACCAATAATGCTTGCAATGGAAGTTACTGGTGGAGGTGAATACACAACGGAAGCTGCAATGCATGGGAAGTTGTGGACAGACTCCTCTTCCTCAATATCATTCTGTATCAAATTCACAACAAAAACTAGAGATCACACGCCAAATCTGTCGGAGTTTCAGCTCATAATCCCTGAGCATCGTATATCAAACAGTTATACATATGAGTGTTGTTAACTTGCCCAATTATAACTTACCCAATCATATGAGAAGTTTATGTATTTCATTTATGAATGCATGAGTATATATAGGTTATGCCCAATAGACAATTGTAAATAAATCATGAGCCAAAAATTGAGTGAAGATTTGATTATCTAACCTCGGAGTCTAAAGCTTCAAAAACAACAGTGGGAACTGGATCGGGGCAAAACTCATCTGAGACAAAATTGTCTATAATCTTCTTAATAAGTGGTGCACTAAACATTGGGCACACCTTCACAAGAAAGAAACTTTTAGTGCGAGTGAAGATAAAGAGAAAAAACTTACAGTAAGTTGGCAATTAAAAACGAAGAGAAGTTAAATTTCATTGACAAACCTCTTTCCTTACAGATGCACTTAACAGATTGTCCTTAGGAAGCATCAGGAGGTCACTGAGTGCATAAAGACGATCGAAGGACTTGAAGGATGCATTTTGTCTCTCATCATTGTTGTCAGGGTCATCTTTGTCTTCAAATGAATCATCATCATCCATGCCAAATAGCTCAGTCAACCACCTAGACCAGGTCCCAACCTGACAAATTGAGAACACAAATGAAAAGAACATATCACTAAAGACAAGAAAATTATCTCCATTCACATTCTATTGAATATGTACAACCATCCTATTATTCAACAACCGTTCAGCCAATTGCAGGCCTGAAAAGTCATATTATGCCCACATTCAAGACATGAAAGAGAGAATCAGCAAAAGAAAGGCATAATTTTAGCTTGCATTTGTGAGTTGGAATTAAATCGAGTGCGTGACCATATTATAGTTCACTTAAAAAAAACTGTTGAAAACAGAGGGGTTACCACAGTTTTTAGCTGCGCACCAGCTCCAAAGCTTGATTTCCCAGGTGGAATGGGGAGAACCTTGGGATCACTGATAGGATCTGATACAGGGTCAGTTGGGATTTCATCAGCAGACTCCCGAAGAATAGCATTGAACATAGCCACGTCTAATCTTGCCATGCACTGCTCCATTATCTACATTAACACAAATGCATGATGATGTCATTAGAAGCAAAGAGGGCCTTTATTTAATAAAGTAATGAACTTAGATCAGCAGTGGTTAATATATGCAAACATATAAGCACAGTTGCAGATGCTTTACTTTTGTTCTTCAGAAATTTGCACAGATCATACTTTTTTCTCATCTCTTCCTGGAACTAAGCTCCAATAAAAGATATTAAAGATGAAGATACCTTGCAAGTGAGCCACCGTCATTAATTCATGTGAACCAAGACGATAAGAAGCACATCTTACTGCCATAGATTTTACACACCTTAATATCGAAGTTTCATTTCCTACCAGGAATTTGTCGATGGAGTTCAAGCATATGAAAATTTTCATCTTTTAAGAGCTATAGCAGACAAAAAATAAACCTTATGGAATGTGTTCACAGTTACAAAAAGTTCTTTTATCCTCAACATGTATTCATTACGAGCTAAATATGCTACTTGTCACTCATTGTCCCATAATATTTTCAAACTCACTTTTGATCATTCCTGCTTTTGTCATATAATTTTATTTTAAAATGCATAGGTTCTCTATTATTCTTTGTCTATACAATTGCCCAATTCAAAGATTTTTCCCCTTACCAACCCCAGCTGAACTGACAGGAAAATGACAACTAAAAAGGAAAACCAAACAACATCAGAAATCAAGTTTCTTTTGGCACAAAGAAGAAAAGAGTCACGTGATTAGATAAGACTAACCAATCTAGGAAGCATAGGCAAACAACCACACTCATGCCCTCCAGATCGAACAGGACAGAGCCTTTCAAAAGATTCCCTAAATGCATTCTTCCAAATATCTAATGACAAGTTCCCATGCTCTTGGTCACATGAGCTAGATATTCTTCTACAGTTTTTCCTTGAGGCAGAGCCCACTTCCATGTTTGTCAACTTTGGATCAATAGGCTGCATATGGGGAGTCAGAGTCTGGATATAGACAAGGAAGGATTCATGTCAAATGCCAATAGAATTTTGTGACATATCATCAGCCAATAAAGCATCATTAGGATTATTGTTCAAGGGGAGGATAAAATTAGCATTACCTGCCACCAGATAGATTCCACAATGCGAGAGAAAATCCAAGCTTCCACCTTTTCCAGTGCTGATGTGAATACTTGGGGATCCTCCCAGTTACCAGAACCTCCATACCCTAATGTATTTTCAATTTTTCTAGGGTTGAATCCCTTCAACCTTATTGGGGATGCTATCTTGCCATGCCCCTCTCCCTCATGTTTCCTTCTCCTAATAACTCCAGCAGGATTTGATTGAACCAAGTCGTTGGAGGATTGGCTTATAATTGTTCTCAACACTACTGTATTAGACAACCAAAAGGTCAACCTGTAGTGAGACGCAAGAAAAGGTCAACTAGCTGGCACAATTTATGATGAAACTGAATCTTCCATCTCAGGCATCAGAATTCATCAAAGCATCAGTTAAACAAATTCTAGCCACTAATAGACCTATTTAACACTGTCACGCAGCACATCTACTTCATCTTTCATTGAAACCAGATGAAGTTTGTTCTTATTTTAGAAAGTATTTTGACCAAGCAATATATTGCAATTTCAGCATGAGAAGGAAAATTTCTTCATGCCACGGCCTCTTATTCTCTAAGTAGATTGATTGAGATTCAAACATTTTTCACACTTAAATATACCAATGTTTTCATTATGATGCAACATGTAGTTCTTAGTAATATTGGATATCTTCAAAACTTCAGTTTGGTCAAATGACAAATTAATGAAAAGTACTTAAAAATGCAGTAAGAAAAAATGCTCAAATGTACCTTGGAACATCATTTCCACATGCCTTTGCAACAAGTACCAATCCTGAAACAGAACTTTTAGCTGCCCCAGACTTTCTTCCTTGAAGATTTTCTTTACACGCATGAAGATAAAGCCTTGAAAGGCGCCGAGCTGGGGCATGGACCTTACTCATGGAGCTTCCATGCTCAGCAACTACTGAATATAAAGCAACCTCAATGGCAGCCGCTTCTCTTAATTCTCCTTCAAGCCTCTTTATCTTGTTTTCCAACAGCTCAAGTTTGCTATCTACACTTGCATTTCTGCTCATTTTTGGATAAATCTTGGCATCTTTTTTGTCATTGCTGCTGATATTCCCTCCACTGTTTTTTGAATCTCTATGGCTGCTATTTTCCATTACATCAGCATGGTGATTGCCACTAAGAAATCCAATATTCCTAGCTGGGTCTGCCGGTGATCTCACAGACTGCATGTACTTTGATCTTTCAGAAGAATCCATAGTGCTAGACATTAAGACTTGATCTTTGGTACCTTGTGCTGCCGATTGTTCACCTTCCATGTAGTTTTTCCTATCAAAACTAAACTTTTCATTTACATGTGTGTCCTTAACAGAACCGTAGTAAATTTTGTCGCCCCCTCCCTCCTTCACACAAAGGTTGTCAGCTTCCTCATATCTCCCATTTAATTTGTCATAGCATTCAGAAGTATCACAGCCACTACCACCTTGAGATAACAAGTTCTCTGAGGTATTTTCATTACTGTTCCTTTGAACGTCTACAGCTATATTTCTACAATTAGCAACCTTTTCATGAACACTCTGTTCCAATTTTTCATGATCACTGTTTCTTGTCCTGCTCCTAGAGTTTACATCCAAATTGCAAACTGAAGATGGGGATGAAGATCCAGCACTTGGGGAAACATGTTGGTTACAAGAGTAAAACATAGAAGCATGACCATTTACTGGAATCCCAAGAGTTGAGGATACATCCTTTGATGAGATGTAAGATGAGTTCCTCTCCAGCTTCTCATATGCATGTTGCTTCACCTTCAGGTTTTCAAGCCTTGTTTCCAAAGCCAAGGAATCCTCATCGTCATTCATACGTGTGTTGCAAATTTGTCCATCTGGTCCATTCTGCAATTTAATTGCAATTACTATATTGCCTAATAAGGTTTTTCTTTAAGTATTCAGAAACAATCAAATAAAGAGTGCCATAAACAATTTTACCACATGATTGATGAAAACCGGATTTCTTTCTATATTTTATAAATAGCAAGTTATTTATACTTTGATATCACTGGTTCCGACCACCCTGTTGATGGCAAGTTATAAACCTTGCTCAACAGGCATAAAGCAAATAGAGTTGGAATAATTTTTGCAGTTTCTCTAAAACAGATTTATCTGACCAATAAAAATGCAATGCAAAAAAAAAAAAAAAAAATCATTTTGAAATGTTCACTAAGTGGGACTAACAGGTTTTAGAGGAATGACTTCTCTCTTTTTACATCCTATATTTGCATGACCAGAGGACCATGAAAAATTGAAAATATCTAAAAGCAATACATAGTTATAATAATGAATGTCAAAATTCAAGCTGCTATCAATAAGAGAGATATACAGGAGTACCTTTTCCAATTTAGGAGGTATGAACACACTGGACTCAAGGGAATTAGCAAGTGCTGCCACAGATGAATGTGAAGAGACATTGTCATCAGTGAAAGATGCAATCTCAGTTTCCTCAGCAGCATATTCTTCATTCATCAATGCTGATACAGAGCCAACACCAGTATTGCCCTTCAAATCCTCTTTTGAAAATCTGTCCTTCAATGACGGTCCAGTGTGATTCTTTTCAACAGGCTGAATCTTAATGAACAAAAGTGGCTGATCCGTGTTTCTGTAGCTCCTTTTGCAGCTCATAGGCGCACTAATGCTCAGATTCTCTTTAAGTACTCCATATTCTGCCAAGTCTATGATGGCAGTCCCCAACAACTGACCCTTATCTCTTCGAGGCTCATACAAGTTGAACTCCAAGCAATTCTTTTGGAACACATCAGAATCGCCACCTCTATCCCTCACCAAAGTCACAGGGAGTCTGAATGACTCGTTGAATTCGATTTTCCCTTCACCAATAACGGAACCAAGTGAAGGAGCAACAAGCTTGGAACAACCTGATGCACATTCACCATTTTTCCATTGTATCAATACAGAACGAAGGGATCTTAGAGATTGTGATGGAGGCCAAGGCTTAATCTCCTGAATATGAATGCGGTAATCAATTTGAAACGTGCCACTTCTCCTGTTATTGCTTTTCAAGCCTAGAACCATGGCTTCCTAGACGATGGATCCCTCCAAAATGAACTTATTACGTCAACTTGTTTGAATGTGTAGAATCACAAACCCGCTGAAGTAAACAGACCATTAGGTGAGAGAGGTAGAAATACATAAATTTGATCAACAGCACGTGAACTGGATCAATGCACAAAGGCATAAAGACAAGTAAACCCCAAAAGAGAAGCAGAAATTGATGATGTGGACCATAATCCAGTTACAAGTTAAATACACAACATAAAAGTCTTCAAATCTTTTTAAGAGATGAAAGAATGCATGAAAGAAGAGGGAGGGGAGTTATGTAGACCTTACCTGGAAAAGGAGTGGCTGATGGAAATGGTGGTAGAATCAGGAAGCTGGAGGAGCTCGCAGTGAAATGGAATCACCATATTTCTCAGACCAGAAGATACCCGAGTGCAGTCATATTTTTGTTTTTTATATTTTGTTCGGACATTCTTGATTCTAGTTCACTGTCGCTATCGGTTTCAATTGCAGCATCTGAGGCAAACCAACACGCTCGAATATAAATAATATAAAATATCTGAGGAGGCTACCAGCTTCAAAGCAAAGGAGTGAATTTCCATGTTAATGTGGTAAATAAAAAAAAAGAGTTTCATACATTAATTTTTCATACACTAGAATAACACTTTTTTTTTTTCAGATTATCCCCTCATCCAATAGATAAGATACTAATCTCCTCGGGTGTGATCAACCAGCCAAGTATGGACTCCTTCCAATATCGTGGAATTGAACTCTGTACCTCATGCTTAAAACATTCGTGCCCCTTCTACTACATCTCATCGGTACATTAGAATAAAAAATTATATATATATATGGACACTTTTCATTGAGTAAGAATATATAAAAACATCATTATTGTAAAAAAATGTTTGGCTCATTTTGCCAGCCGAGGGTAGAATTCATTTAGCAAGAGGACAAAACAAACCACGTCGTTTGGTGTAAACTACTACTCAAGTCTGAAATCACTGGTTTCGAGATGGTGATGTCTCGCCTGAAATGTGGACCCTTTTTAGGTATTGTCACCCCTATTGAACTATTATTTTATTTAGTTGTCTTAAAATCCCATTTTTACTCATTCCCAATTAAACTACTTATACATTGCTAATTCAATGTTACTCAAACTCTTCATTATTAACGCATCCAAAAAATCCTCATTATTAATAATATTTTTAAAATATTTTTTAATATTATATTATTTGTGCTTCTACTTTTATTTGGTGAAAAACATTTTCACAATAATTTTGTATAAATTTATTATTATATTAGTTAACTTAATTTAATTTTAAAATATTTAATAAAAAATAATAAAAAGATGAAAATAAATTATAATACACAATATACATACACAATACTCTAACATCTAACATTATTTTTATAGTTTGATCTAATATTAAACAAGCATATGAACCATTATGGAATAAAGGAAACTCACAAGATGCATGAGTTTAATTTGACAAATGGGAAGCATAAAAGAAATGAGTAGTATTATTTCAATATCTAAAAGTGGATGTTTAGAATGAATAGAGACTATCATCATATTTAAAAATGATAAATTTAATATTTTAATGAGATATTTATTTTTATATATTTAAATATCATTTCTAAAAGAAAGCTATGAATCATTATGGAAGAAAAAGCAAAGCATTCTCAGCGGAAAAATCAAGAAGGAATATTACTTAACCTTTATTAATAATTTTTTAATTTCAAAATTCATTATGTCAAAGAATAATTTACATAGCTAATTTTCATTTCATATTATATTCATAGAATACTAAAATGGAAAAGTATTCTATTATCCTCTAAAGTATACAAAATTTAATTTGATTTACAAACTAATTCTAAGATTAAGAGAATCAATTTGTAACACAATTATTTTTTTATGTGAAAAATTAAATTTTATGTTACACGAGAAAAGTAGTAAAAAATAAAGTTTTCATTATAAAATAGAATATCACAAAAGCATAAATAATAAAAAAATTTAAAAATTTAAAAAAAATTAAGAATTGTTAGTTTAATTAATACTAAAAGAACAATAGATTATTATTTTAATTATGGAAGCGAGTTGGAGAAAGGACATTTTAGAACAATTAGACAAAAAATTAGTTGAGTAGGAGTGATGATAATAGGCAAAAAAAAAAAAAAAAAAGTGGCTGAGTAGATACTAAATTTAAAAGTAAACATTATGGAAAGAAAAAAACTTCAAAATCTACTCTGTTTATATATATAAGCGTAATTTTTTCCTTACCCCCTTTTGTTTGGGCCTTATTATCTACTTTTAACATAATATTTCCTCTGTTTTAAAATAATAATTATTTTTTAAATTTTTCATATTTTAAAATATCTTTCTATTTATAATATTTAAATAATATTAATTTTTTTTCCATTTATACCCTTAATGTAAATATATTAATTAATTAATGAATATATACTTATCAAGATGAGTAATAATGACTATACGAGGATAATTTTATCAACTCATATAATTTTTTATATTTATCAAAATATTTTTTTTATTCTTCTTGATATGTATATTATTTAATTTTTCACTATTATTTTGAAATGAATAGAGTAATATCATTATATCATTAAATATCAAGAGGCTTTGATTTTACCACTTCAAATTAAAGGTGGTGTTACCTTCTTTTGTCTCTTTCTCCCCGTAATTTTAGAACATTGAAATTTAAAGTTTAGAGTGGGTATATTTTATAGCATGAAAATATATAATGTATTACCTTCATTCTATTTTATTTTTCACTTTATATAGTGACCTGTTTGCACAAATATTAAAAAGCTCAAATTTAATAATTGTTATACAATATATTTACCTAAATATCTTTATTAATTTAAATATGATGTCTAATTAATTTATTATTAATATCACCTGAAATTATAGACTATGTAAAAAATAAAAGTAAAGACATAATATAAATTGAAATGTGCGAATGTTTGATGAAGTGATACCAAAAATTTTCTTCAAACTCACAAATGAAATAAAGTGAATATAGTATGCCGTAAAACATATTAAATAGAGTTTTGCTAGCATGTGGATATAGAACAAAGAAAAAAAAATTTCAAAAATTTTATAATATTTTTAATATATTAAAAACTTAATCATGCCCATGCTCTTACTACATTAATCAACAAAATTCAATTACACGTAAAAAAAATCCAATTAAATATTATGAAATTTTATCAGGAAGTAGAATAGTTTTCCTCGTCAGTACAACACGAGGTGCCCTAGATAGAACCACTGATTCATTAGTTTGGTTGAACATGGTGAACATAGAATTGATAGGAGTTACTGAACATTGGTGGTATTGGTTACTCTACCAAACATGCATAGCCGCGTGAAGGATACGTCCAACGAACACAGTGCCAATGCGTCGTTTCTACACAACAATGGTCATTGACAAGTACGCTACACCCATAGTTTACAAAGCTCAACGAAATTGGATAAGAATAGTCATAGCGGCTTAGCTTGCACCTTCACCACCAGCATAGGCGTAGCGTAGCCTAAACTTCAGCTTGCATTTTCTTATTTTTCACTTGCAAGTATATATCGTTCAGCACAACTAATAGCTAGTCGAATTTTTCAAATATCTAGTCAATGATTCAATCCTTGGTGGTATGTTATGGAGAATATCTCATACTTTAATGGCTAGAGACAATTATGTGTGTGAGGTCCATACTTGGAAAGGATTAATTATGGCTTCCAATAATAGATGCATAGATAAATTACAACTTACACCCCTCTAGTTGCCCAACCTACACTTATACCCCCTCTACTTGTCAAATTTTAAGTATTTATATTATATTCATACCCCTCATTCTCAGAACACTGTTAGTAAACTTAATAGAATGAAATTTTTATTATATTAACTATTCCTAATTAATAAAATTATAAAAATACTCTTAAATTTAACAGAGTGGGTAAGAGTATTTTTATAATTTTATCAATTAAAATAGTTAATATTATAAAAATATTATTCTATTGAATTTACGAACTGTGTTTTGGAAATGAGGGGTATGACTGTAATATAAATACTTAAAATTTGACAAGTACAGGGGATATGAGTGTAGATTGGATAACTAGGAAGGGTGAGTTGTATTTCCATAAACCTCAGAGGAGATGAGTGTGATTTACCCGGGTGCATTGATTTCACAAGAAAATAAATAAATACAAAAGCTCTCCTTTTAATGTTTTTACATATTTGTATCATTTGAGAATAGTTAGATGTGTTTTTTGAATTCTGATATTCGAATATCATGCTATATTGGAATATTTTGAAGCAACTAACAAATCATTTCGAATTTGTTGACTTGAATCATTGGACGTTTATAAATCGTGCTGCCACGTCCAAATTTTATAAAATCAACTGTCAATCATTATATTATAATTTTTTTAGTGCTAATTATACTATAATTTGATACTAAGTTGAACCATTCATTTTCAATTATTTTTTATATGAAAAATTTATTATCGATTTTAAAACCAAAGTCTAAATTTGATGACATTTTGTTAGATATAAAATTACTCATGTACTTAACTCATAAGCTTAAATATTTGGGAGAGATATGATTAACAACATAACATTAGAGTCTCTATTTGGGCACCATTCATATAACTCTATCTATCAACTTTAGTGTTTGGAGAGAGATAGTTTCATGACACGCTTAAATATGATCTAAATCTAATCTAGTCTAATCTAAGTGCATGCATGTGCCCATAAAAGAGTTTAAAATTAAATCTGAGTATGGCCTAGCAAGGCAAGGTATAACTGGCGAGGACACCAGCCATGATCATGTATAATCGATAGCGGCCTACAGGCTTCGATGCACCAGCCATGATTATAAACAACAGACCACGGGCAAGGCATAGGTGCAGTTTACTATAAGACTGGATCCTCTCATGTAATTTTTTACCTTGATATGGTCAATTCTAACCACTAGTTAAAATCCCTCTATTACATCACCAACTTTCTTTTCAACATAATCAAAGGTAAAGATCAGAACATGACCCTCTCGTGTTAAAAATTAATATGAACGGATCCCCTCCAGTTTACCACTATACCTAAGCTAAACATTCTTTTAATCTTTTTTGTGTAAATTAATAGTATTTGAATTTTATTTAATTTCAGTTAATTTAATTTAACGTGCTTTAGTATTTATGGAAATTTAACTTTTAATTTTTTTTATTTGAACAAATTAAAATTGATTCTATTTTAAAAAAAATATATTCAAATGATTTGAACCAATAAAGTTGTTTGGTTTATTGTAAAAGTACGTATGAGGTATAAAAAAAATATTATTTGTATTCATTGTGTGTAAGATACTGTGTCAACTTATATTTTATTCACCATTGAATAGGATCCACATCTCATTTTATAGTGGATAAAACATGAATTGACATGATATTTCACACATAATAAATACAAATAATACAACTCGATATAGAAAGATTAAATACATAGGATTCAGCTTTACCCAATATGTCAGTTATACATTCGCCATTCACCGAATTAAGAGGATAACGTCATGGGTTGAGATGTTGACTTCAATATCATAGTTCATGAGCAACTGAAGTAAACCTTAAATATAAGAAGTATTTTTCTTTTTGTAATGCTTCGGGACTATGTACCCTTAGGAAAAACCATGAGAAAGACCTCTAACTTTATCTTTAAAATCAACTATTAGTTCCCGTACATGCTCGGTGAAAATCAAAAAGTAATTTTTTTAGTAGTTTTATTCTCATGTAGTCAAGTATGATCTTTGTTAATATTTTGTAAATATCTCAAGCTAGGGATGTTAGATTGATGTGAACATTATGGCATTAGAAACCTAATTCATCAATTCTCTATACATGTTATTTCTAGCCCCCAGCCAAAATTCCAACCAGATTGAGAGTTATGAATAAATTAAGTTGTAACACGTGATCAAACGAGCAAAACAACCCTTTCTATCGTACATGCTTGATGATGCTTTGTGATGCCTCAAGTCCATGCATCCTTGGTTAAGCCTCACACAGCCTTTGTGTAATGCCCCATTTTTCTCTAAACTTTTAAATAACCAAAATGCCTCTGAGGTCATTTTTACCTGAAATATGAGGACGACCAGCTTTGGCCATCCTCACAAGGCTTTTATGATATATAAAGGGGATTATATGTTTATGAATGTTAACAAGCTAGAAAAATCTCATTTCTGAGGTTTCTGTGCGTAAATAACCAAAATGCCCCTAACTTGATTTAAGGCAGTTTTAAGTTTTGACTCCGACCTGGGCTCGTCCCGGAGATCAAAAATGATGTTTTAAGGCATGAACTATGTTGGTTTAAGTCCCGGAAGTCCCGGGCAACTTTTGGTGAAAATTACGATTTTACCCCCACTTAGTGCATTTTACGTCTAACAAGTTACTTAACTCAAACCTAAGCAATATTAGGTTCTAATGAAAGGTTAATTAATTTTTTTAATTAATCTAGATCTAAAATAATTATTTAAGGTTGATTAGAACCTAAAATTGCTTAAGGAAATTTACAACTCAATTCTAATTCTTTTCTTTCTTTAAAGAAAAAGCAACTATGAATAGTATTTTCACTATTCACACTTCCATTCCCAAGAACACTTTCATTTCCAAGAAAAAGTTGTCACACTTTAATCACTAGTCATGGGAGTTTGACTCCATCAATCCTACAAGATTACTCTTAGTCCAAGGTATTATGGTCCTAATTACCTACTTAGTTCACTTAAACACTTGGACACACAACCTTAATTAGTAACCTAACCTTGTTTACTCCTAAACACTCCATTAGTACATGATTAAATTGAATGAAATCTTCCCTCCCATGGCCTTATAATTTCAGCCACTTTTCCCCTCAAAAAATTCAAAAGAATGATAATTTATGTTGTCAATCAAGCTGTCATTCAAAAGCCACCCTAAGACCTATGACCTATGACACCATGAATGACAACAGAAGAGATTTTTCTTCTTTCCTTCTTCCTCAAGAGGTTTCGGCCAACCCACTCCCCCTCCACTCCTTCATGATTCATTTGCCTATAAATACACAACTTCACTCCTTTGCTCACTTCTTGCAAAATCTCTAAAAGTCTCAAGCTTTCTTACTTCTTTTCTCTCAAGCTTCCAAGAGTTCTTCAAGCTCAAGTTCTTCCTCTCCTTTTTTGAAAACCACAAGGTAGGGAACCTTTCTAAATATGTCTTTGATTCCTATGTTGAATCTTGTTGGGAAATGATGAAAGGTGGAACCTCCATGTTGCTTTATATTTTCGGTTTCTTCCTTTTCTTTTCTTTGATTTTCGGCCTCAAGGCCTTGAACATGATAGCTTGATGATGAGTGCTCTCTAGAGGTGACCATGAGTTCATCTCACATGAGACGTCTAAAGCTTGAGTTTCTCTTAAAAAAAAGTTTCATCTTTTACAAGTTTAGTCAAGAATGAGATTATGTTTCTCTTGAACATTTGAACTTCTCTTTTCTCCTTTATGATTTGGCCATGAAGGCCTTTGGTCCTTGGAAAAATGAAAGCTTGATGATGAGGGTGTTATGATGGTGTTTGTCACTCAACAACCCCTAAAGCTTGAATTTTTCACAAGGAAAGTTTCATCCTTTTTCAAGGATAAGTAAAGGAGGAATTTATGTTTCTCTTGAACACTTCTTGGACTCCCCTTTTTCTTTCATATTTTCGGCCATGAGAGTTTCTAGAGCTTGGAAAAATGAAAGCTTGATGATGAGGGTTTCATGTTGATGCTTGTCACATGAACAAACGCTAGAGCTTGAAACCTTGATCTTATACCAAGCATGGTTTCGGTTTTGCTTTCTTCTCTAGCATAAACTTTGTTTTAAAAGTTGGTTTTAAGGAAGCTATGTGCTCAATGATGAGGACTCAGGATGTTGATGTCATAGATCATCAAGATCTTGGGCCCTAGAGGTTAAAAATGGTTCATTTTTCATGATGAAGATTCGGCCATCTTCAAGTTTTTAAGGTTATGATTTATTTTAAGTATTCTAGCACTAGTAGTTCTCTTTTCTTATGAGGATGAGGTTTGGGTTGGAACTATGTTCTTTTTAAAAGTCTTGCAAGAGCTCTAGACAAGATAAAAGTAACTTACATTCACGTTTACTTTATGCTTTACATAGCATGTTTATTTTCTATGCTATCACTAAACCCCAAGATAAAAAATGAACTTGCATAATGCACGTTTAGATTCCACGCTTTGCATTTCATGTTATTTTTCAAGCCATCACTAAACTCAAAGACTAAAAATGAAGGTGCATCTCATATTTATTTTGAGCCATCACCTTACTTTCTAATGGACTATAAAAATGGAGTGCATAGCACATTTACTTTTATGCCATCACCTAAAATGACTAGAGCTCAAAGACTTGCCCATTTCATCTTGAGAAAAGTTAAATCAAGGAGGTATTCCCTTGATAATACATTCGGCCATGTGATGATGGGAACTCTAGGATGAGTTTCCATTAAGTTACAAGAGCCTATAGCTTATGTTTTAAGTTTTTCCTAAACATAAGTGACATTTATAAGTATTTTGAGTATGTTCTCCTAATTAGGATTTCAACCATGAGAAAAATAAAAGAGTTGCTGCCCCATGCATTTTATAAGAGTTCTTGATATGACAAATTGATTTCTAAGATGTTTTTGAAGTCCTAAGATTGTTCCAAGAGAAACTAGCTACCTATGTACATTGAAAAAGAAGTTTATACATGATTTAATGACTCACCATTTTTGGTTCTGCCATGTTCATTTCCAGCACCTTAAATCATGTTTTGGGTGGTCTAAATATGTTTAAATACCTTGCCAAGTATATGATAATTGTTCTAGACATTTTGGAGCATGCTTAGTTACTTTAATTGCTTGAAATGTGAATTCTAGAACCCTATAGATACAGAAAATATGAATTCTGTCCAGATTGATTAACATCCATAGAATCACATTATATGATGTCTAGATCAGTGAGAGTGACTCATAATTGGCTTAGGTATTAATTGTTGCATCATAGAAAAAGTCGGATGTGAGAAGGGGTTTAAAATACATTTTTTAGAACACCGTAATTCATCTAACTCAAGCTTACTGCCAATGCTGTCCAGCCATGATTAATTAGGTTTTAGGACTTAATAAATTATGGTAATGAGGTTAATCAATCCCTTAGAGGTACACAGAAATAATTTAGAAGTTTGAGATTACCCGATTGAGAGTTTTCACTCTTAAGGGAAAGGTTTAAGCATTACTCTATGAATGATGAATTGGTGTTTACCTCATGACTTATATGATGCTAAGTGAACTATTATTCCTAAATGATAGTTTTATTATTGCATGTGATTGTTCTTTGAGAACTTAGAGATGCCTATGTTGTGATGAAAGATATGTGACATGCATGAAACTATGTGGCATCTCAATAAAACATACTAAGACTTAAGGTGACTTAAACCATGTGAAAATGATCCTTGAACCACCAAACCAAGGGTGGGGAATGAGGTGATTCTAGCTCCCTAGACCCGTACTTTAAGTCGGGACCTTTAACTTATCAAAAGGGATAAGTCCATGTGCTAGTGACGACTAGCGTGGTATGAACTCATAACCTAGAAGTTTCTCCAAAGGGAGATCAGTTAGGGTGGCCCCAGGAAGAAAATAATGAGGTTCTAATGTCACCTAAAGTAACCAAGATATGTACCATATACCATGTTCTAAGAACTATGATCTTATGCACCATGAATTTATGAATTTATGTGCCATGCTCCATGATATAAGAAACCATGAATTTATGAATTTATGTGCCATGTCCCATGATATAAGAAACCATGATTTATGATTTATGTACCATGACTTATGGTTCAAGTTTTATGATTTATAGACTATGTAACCAAGAGCTTTTCATAATTAAAAGGAACGGGCCTCGGAGGTTAATGCTTGTGAACTTCATAAATGAACTATTATATGCCCACGTTTTTACTAAGAAACTGAGGTCCCTGAAGACGTATATGATGACACTTAGATATGAGGAAAAACCCTACCGAGTTTCTTTAGTAAGAAATCTCATTCCCTCTATCTCTTTCTTTTCGTTACATCTCTAGATTCGGATGGCGACGTTCGTACTCTATGTTAAGACACCCACATGGGAGTACCACTACGATCCGGAGCACGGATCGTACTATTTTGAGGGCCGCTGCACTGTTCGCGTCTTTATGTTTCCGGGATGGCCATTTGCCCATCCTGTAGATAGCTACTTCTTCTCCCCAATGTCGCCCTATGGCGACGACGTGGTTTTTGAGCGTGCCCACATACGCAATGAGAGGATCCTTCGGACTTACACTGCAGGCTCAGGTGCCGTACCCGAATATGTACCCCGCTCGCAGTATTCGGAGGAGCCACCCGCCCCTATGTATGAGGAGGACTCTGCCCCCACTCTCCCACATGTACCAGCAGGCAGCGAGGAGACGGTTACCCAGCCATGGAGGGCTCGGATGCCCGAGGTGCGACCTCAACATGATGGACGTGTTCGAGTACCCACTCCTGACGCGCTTCGCTCGTGGATCGGCTATGTCCCACCTTACCCGTGACTGTAGCCGTATGGTTTAGAGAGTAGTCCTTAGTGCACACACATCACGTAGATAGGATAAACCTTCTTTTGTGTTGGGGTTATCCATTTCAGATGCACTTGGGTGTGGGTATTCTCTTGCATGTAGCGTTTATGTTTCCATGCATTTCCTTCTTTTCAATTGCATTGCACTTTATGTATCGAACAGTCCCGCCGCTATTGGTGGGCATCTTAAGTATTAATGCATGAAGTATTTTAGTATATGTATTCATGATGCTGTGGATGGAGCCTTTTATGTGTTTATATTTCCACACTTTACGATATCGATTGAATTATATTATATACGGCTCATACTTTATCAAGGTTTTGTTATAAAAAAAAAGGCTCGTATTTTCAGTAAGTAATTTCAAAGGTAATAGGACTAAAGCAAGAAGTAATGACTAATATTTGGCCTCAGTACATACTAGTAGTATTGGGTTGAATATTAGGGTGTTACACTTTGGATATCCCGGAAACCTCTAGATTGTAAAAAATCATCTTTTTGCTGAAGTATGCATTTTTCTATGCAGATAGGTTTGCTAAAGCAAGAAAAGCTCATTTTAGCGAGTAAGTGTCAGAAGGGTTCATTGTAGTGAGCTTTTCTCGCTGCAATAAGCAGGAGGTTAGGCAAGCTCTTTGCAACGAGCAAGGACCCTCGAAGTTGACAAACATCCAAAATGATATAGTTTTGTTAAAATGCCCCCTATCCCTATATAAACCCTTCCTTATGTGTTTTTCTCTAGAAACTCAAACCCTAATAACCTATTCTCCTTCTTCTACCTCCTTTCTTTCTTCCTCCATCAATGCTACCTCCTCTAGGCTTCAAGATAAGAATTTGGCTATGGTTTATGCTAGGGTTTCGCCCTTTCTTCCTTTTTATGTATTATGGTTTTTATGTTATGGGTTATTGTCAAGTTTCAATGTTCATAGACTTGCTCTAGTAAGATTATAGTTTATTCATGTGTCTATGTTGCTCTATGGCAATTGTTGGTGTCATTTCAAGCTTCCAAGGTCAAGAGGAAAAGTACCCACACAGTCGTAGTTCTAAACGATTAGTGAGTTTGAACTCAAGACCTTATTTTTCAGTCATATATGAGTATGCTCGAAGCATTATGATTGCTAAACACGAGCTTAGATGTGCAAATATGTATAGAGCATGATTTTACATGTTATGCCAAGCCAGTAAAATTATGATTTTTTATTATAGCATACAAATTATATCTTAGAAAACCATAGGACCATGGTTGATATGTTGTATGCCATGAAAATGTTCTACATTCTCTTGAAAAGGTTAACTGGAAAATATGTGATTTGGAAAGTTTACTAAAATTGTCAAACGTGAAATGTGGATTCATGGAATTACTCAAGTGTCATGATTTTGGAATCTCAAGTTATGTTTTGCTATTATCATGTTCAAACATTCCTATTTCTTTGCACCATGTATTTAGAAATATTTTCCTATGTAATTATGCATGTAGATATTAAAATGATTTTGTTTGATGCATGTATATTATATATATCCTGTTGGTTTTCCCATATGAGGTGATAGGTGAGAATCCACTCACTGAGTCCACTGGCTCATCAATCAGCCATCGTTCTAATAGACAACAGTTGTTCCAATGATGAGCTTTACTTTATAGTAAGGTCAAGTACACGATTATGTTAGATTAAAGTGCTCGAGTAATTGTGTAGGTAGGATCTTGTTAGCTCCAGAATCCTATTAATATGCGCTTATTGTTTTTTAATGACAACAAAGCCAATTTAAAAAAAATGCTTTAAAGAATGATTGATATTTCTCTTGAGTTTCTTGTAAGAATATAACAGGTTTCTATTGTTTAGTAAGAGCAAGTGGCTCAGAAACAAGAGAGAAAGCTCTCACAAACTCAAATTATTCTTAAACTCAATGATGATATTACATAAGGTATTTGGCCCTATTTATAGTGATTTTAGGAACCAAGGATGATAAGGAAACAGGCTGGAATGATAAGGATACAATGAATCAACAATAAACATATTGAAATGAAATTCAAACAACTTGCAACAATACTAAAAAAAAATGGGCTCTTCACATGGGGTGGTGGTTGGTGGTGCATGGTCTCAAGTGGGTTGGTGATGGCTGCATGCATGGTCTAGGTTCCTCTATCATACTCCCTGGGTTGGAGAGAACTCGCCCTCGAGTTTAGTTCCGTCTCATCATCCAAATATGGTGAAAGATCAGCGACGTTAAAAGTTTCAGAGACACCATATGTTCCTGGTAGTTCGACTTTGTAAGCATTGTCGTTGATTTTCTGTATGACTTTGAATGGTCCATCAGCTCTAGGGGACAACTTAGCATTTGGTTGATTTGGAAAACGTTCCTTTCGCAGATGTATCCATACCAAATCTCCAACTTTAAAAATTTGTCGCTTTTGATGCTTGTCACGCTGAGCTTTATACCTTGAATTTTGTTTGTTGATATGCTCTCGGACCTGCTCATGCAAATTTTTTATTTCTTTTGCTCGGCTATCTGCATCTGAACTATATTGTTGCTTGTTAGATGAAGGGGTCAAATCCAGCGGACTGTGTGGACGAGTGCCATAGACTACTTCAAATGGACATTTTCCAGTGGCTTGATTAGTTGAATTGTTGTAAGCAAATTCAACTTGGGCTAGAATAATATCCCACTGTTTTAAATTTTTACCAACAAAACTTCGAAGTAGATTTCCCAAAAGTCGATTGACTGCTTCTGTTTGCCCATCTGTTTGTGGATGACTGGCACTACTGAACTGGAGCTTGGTACCCATCTTTTTCCATAAGGTTCTCCAAAAGTGGCTTAAGAATTTCACGTCTCGATCAGAAGTGATGGTTTTAGGAATTCCATGAAGACGCACAATTTCTTTGAAATACAAGTCAGCAACTTGAACAGCATCATTGGTCTTCTGGCATGGAATAAAGTGGGCTATCTTTGAAAATCTATCCACAACTACCATTATGAAATCCTTCTGTCCCTAAGTTCGAGGTAGTCCAAGGGCAAAGTCCATACTTACATCTTCCCAAGGTGCTTCTGGAATGGGAAGTGGAATATATAACCCTGTGTTTTGGCTTTTGGCCTTTGCCAAGTGGCAGATTCTGCATCTTTGAATATGTCTGTTGACATCTCTTTCAAGCCTTGGCCAATAGAAACTTTCTTTTACTAAAGCCACAGTTTTATCTTTTCCAAAATGTCCTGCTAATCCTCCATCATGGGTCTCCCAGATAATGGATTCCCGTAATGAGCACTGAGGAATGCATAAAGCCTTCCCTTTGAACAAAAATCCTTTATGCCTGTAGTAGTCTCGGAAGGATTGTGATTCTGTTAGATTCCAAAATTTTTGGAAATCAGGATCATCTTTGTGTAGCTCATTGATTGTCTCAAAGCCTACTACCTTTATTTGGAGAGTAGATAGTAGTGTGTGACGTCTACTGAGAGCATCTGCAACAGCATTTTGAACTCCTGCCTTATGTTTAAGTAAGAATGGATAAGGCTATAGGAACTCACTCCAAGCAGCATGTCTGCAATTGATCTTCTGTTGAGAATTCAAATGCTTGAGGGCTTCATGATCAGAATAGAGAAAAAATTCTTTGTACAACAGATAATGACTCCAATGTTGCAGGGCACGGACAATGGCATAGAACTCCTTGTCATAAGTGGAGTACTTGAGTTTACCATCGTTGAGCTTTTCACTGAAGAAGGTTATAGGATGGCCTTCTTGGCTTAAGACAACACCAATTCCAGTGTTGGAAGCGTCACAATTGACTTCGAATACTTGATCAAAGTTTGGAAGGGCTAACACAGGCGCTTCAGTCAAACATTTCTTCAACTGTTCGAAACTTTTCTGCGCTTGCTCTGTCCATTGGAACTTGTCTCCTTTTATGCAATCTGTTAATGGGGCAGCAACGGAGCTAAAACTTTTTATGAACCTTCTATAAAATGGATTAACTTTGGGATTGGCCAACTGTTGATGGTTTTGACCTTGCTTGGGTCAACTCGAATGCCTTCAGCAGTGATGATGTAACCCAGAAAAGTCACTTCATTGGTCAAGAAAGAACATTTCTGCAGATTGGCATAAAGTTTTTGTTCCCGTAGTGTCTGTAGCACTTGTCGAAGGTGTTCTAAATGCTCCTCTTTGCCTTTGCTGTAGATCAAAATATCATCAAAGGACAACTACAAATTTTCCAATGAACGGTCGAAGTACTTGATTCATCAGGCGCATGAATGTACTTGGGGCATTAGATAAACCAAAGGGCATCACAGTCCATTCATATAGACCATCTCTGGTTTTGAAAGTAGTCTTCCATTCATCTCCTGGCTTGATCTTGATCTGATGGTATCCGCTACGAAGATCAATCTTGGAAAAGATATCAGCACCATACAGCTGATCTAGCAGATCATCAAGTCTTGGTATTGGAAATCGATACTTGATGGTAATCTTATTAACAGCTCGACTATCGACACATTCTCCAACTACCATCCTTCTTGGGTACTAAAATTGCAGGAACAGCACAAGGGCTAACGCTTTCTCGTATCAACCCTTTCTTCAAAAGTTCTTCAACTTGACGTTGGATTTCAGTATGCTCCTGAGGACTCATTCTGTAAGCTGGTCTGTTAGGAATGATTGCTCCAGGAATAAAGTCAATGGCGTGCTGGATGTCTCGCATTGGTGGTAGTCCATGAGGAATTTCCTTGGGACAACATCAGGGAATTCAACTAGCATGTGTTTAACTTCCACTGGAAGAATGGTTTCTTCATTTGATTCAAACAGTAGAACAAATCTCATGTTCTAAGCTTCCTCTGTTGTTATCTTTAATTGTTCTTTTGTCACCAAGGTCACCAGTGGTCTTGATTCCTTCTTGCTTTCATTAACTTCACTTGGTGATAGAGGAGTTAACTTGACTTTTATTCCATCCTTGATGAAGGAGTAAATGTTGGTATAACCATTATACAAAGCACGACGATCATATTGCCAAGGTCTTCCAAGGAGAAAGTGACATGCATCCATAGGAATAACATCACACCATGCTTGATCTTGGTACTTTTGACCGATGGAAAAGGTCACAAGGCAGCGTTGAGAAACCCTCACTTCACTACCTTTGTTGAGCCACTGTAAATTGTATGGATTTGGATGGTTTTGTGTTGGCATCTTCAATTTCTCTACCATGTAGTTGGATACTACATTTTCACAGCTTCCACTATCGATGATAACGTCACAAACTTTTCCCTGTGAAGTGCAACGAGTATGGAAGATATTATGCCTTAGCCATGGTTCTTCTTTTGCTGACATTGTGTGTAAACTTCGTCGAATCACTAAGGATTCTCCATGATCAGCAGCAGTGGCCTCTTCATCATATATTGGCTCTAGCTTCTCTTTTCCTTTAGGTTCTTTTGGATCTTCTTCTTATTCAGTTCCTTCCTAAGCTTCTCCTTTGATGATGGTAATGGTTCTCTTGGTTGGGCAATTGGAGGCTATATGACCAAAACCTTGGCATTTGAAACATTTGACGACCTTGGTTTTGTTTTCGGTGGTGATGGGTTTGGATGGAGGTTTGCTTGAAGTACTGGGTTGATCTGTGGGTGTTTTACGAGTATAGGAAGGATTTTCAGTGGAGGAAAAAGTTCTGTAAAAAGACCTTCTGGGTATTTGTTTCTCTACTCTTATGGCTAGACGGATAACATCGTCTAAGGACCAATATTGTTGGAGCTGAACTGGATGGGCAATGTCAGTGTTTAGTCCTCCCAGATAACGAGCTATTGTTTGCTCCTCTCTTTCTTGGATGTCACACTTCATCATCAACTTCTCAAATTCTCTGGTGTATTCCTCTACAAACAAGTTCTTCTGTCGAAGATTCTATAGTTGAATGAAATTATCTTGATAATAATGAGTAGGCAAGAACTTTCGAGTTAGTTCTCGACGCAATTTCTCCCATGTCTTGATCTTGCTTTTCCCTTCTCGTTCACGCTTCTTTTTAAGATTCTCCCACCAAATAGAAGCGTGTTTTTTTAACTTCATAGCAATGATCTTCACTTTCTTTTCTTCTGGTATCTCCTTGTACTCAAATACTCGCTCAACAGTTTGAAGCCAATCAACAAACTCATCTGGTTGAAGTTTCCCTTCAAAATCTGGAATATCTACCTTGATGTCATCATGTCTAAAGGGTTGTCTTTGTGAACAACGGCTTCTAAATGATGATGCATCACTACTAGATTCATCATTATTTGATTGCATGTGATGTGCTTCTAACAGAGCTTGTTGTGCATTCTGATTTCTTGTATTGTTGGATTTGTCTCCTCATTTCTTCCATTTGAATCTCTTGGAGAGTTGCTTCATTTTGTCTTCTTGGAGGCATTTTGTGTGTAGGGAAAATTTGTGAAGTACTAGGTTACCGGATCGGAGATTATAGTTTTGTAATTAGAACACCAGGGAAGTTCCCAGGAAAGAGAGGTGGCGCTAAGCGTCCTTAAAAACCAAGTCTTTCCTTAGCCAGACCTTTCCTGAAATGTGCCTTTTACAATCCCACAATTTCTTTTCCAATAACAAATTCTTTTCTGATGTGGAAGATCAGACAAAACTGCAACCACAGAGCATATTTGGAATTTTATAGGAATTTGGTACTTTAGAAATAGGTATGGGGCCAAAATTACAATTTATGAACTTTGGAGGGCAAAAATGTAATTTTGGAAGGCTAGGTAAAATTCTAGAAATTAGGGGTAAAATGGTAATTTTGAAAAGTTAAGAGGCAAAATTGTAATTTTTTAAAAGTTCAGAGACTAAATTGCAATTATCAAAAGTTAAGGGACTAAAGTGCAATTTTCTGAACTTCCTGGTGACTGGTCTGCTGACGTGGTCACTTGTGACACGTGGTAGTATTTGAGTGGATGATGTGTCGCTGACTGGACACAACAGGCTGACGTGGCTGGTGATGTGGTCGTCTTCTACCTCTGATTTTCCGGTGAAAATTCTGACGGCGGCTCACGGTGGTCCGATGGTGGCTCACGGTGGTTCTGCAACTCCGGCGACTTTACCGGCGAATTTTCTGGCGAAGACCGTGGCGGCGCGTGGAGGCTCTGTTGGCCGTGAAACTTGTTACCCAAAGGTTTTTCGACCTTCCGGACGCAATGGCGGCGTTAGTTTTGTGAAAAAATGGCCGTAAAGTAGAGTTTTGGAGGGGGCAGCCTTGGTGCACTTAAAACACCACCCAAAAACTCAAGCTTTCCGTTGATTTCTTCACTCAAAACTCAACTCCGGGATAGAAACCTTTCTCTGATACCAAAATGGCTCAGAAACAAGAGAGAAAGCTCTCACAAACTCAAATTATTCTTAAACTAAATGATGATATTACATAAGGTATTTGGCCCTATTTATAGTGATTTTAGGAACCAAGGATGATAAGGAAACAGGCTGGAATGATAAGGATACAATGAATCAACAACAAATATCTTGAAATGAAATTCAAACAACTTGCAACAATAGTAAAAAAAAATGGGCTCTTCACATGGGGTGGTGGTTGGTGGTGCATGGTCTCAAGTGGGTTGGTGATGGCTGCATGCATGGTCTAGGTTCCTCTATCAGCAAGGCTTACTTAAATGAGAATATATTTTGCTATGCATGTATAAATATGTTTATCTCATGATACTAGATTTGAAATGAAATAAAAATAAAATTATATCCTTATCCAAGCAACTGATAGTTAACAATTAGAAGAATATTTCAATGTTACAACAAACCAAGTCCTAATACTTTAGAAAGTAGCATAGGACATCAGAAAGTACACTCAAGATGAAGAAATCAACTCATGTCCAAAAGCAACGTGTTACTTAATCTTCAATCATCACAATTTGAAAGAAATCATTAGCAAAGAAGATTAGATTGAAGACCAGAAGATTGAAGAATCTTCAAGGGATTGATCATGCATCATAAAGCTCATGTGAGTGGAGCATTTGAATGCTATAGGAAAAAGAGGGAAATTTGAATTTTGAAATTCAAATTTCAATCAAAGTCTAACCCAGTTGTCAAACTGGTACATCATTTCTTTTGCCTAAATGATCAACCACCCCGGCTTCACGAAGGAGGAGTTCAAAAAGCATGTTTAGACAGTAGAAAAGTAGTTTCTGAAGAGAGATAAAAAAACTCAATATTATAACGGCTTCTGCAACCAATATGATACATCTGTCAACCTCTCTTCTAGCTTATTCTTCCAAGACACAACTGATGATCAACATATGTCACTTGGAGATCTGATCAAAGGCAATGGTCATGAGGAAGACCGCTAGATATAGAGAGATATTGTGTTATAAAAAGACATGAGAGAGACTACGCTTAAAAGAGAAGAAACTTTACTTAAATCTCTCCTCATCTTGTAAGGTTCATCATCTTTTGTAATCAGATTCCTTATAAAAATCTTCTTTCTGGTCCTTGTATTGTTAAATGCTCTTCTTAGGAAGAAATATAGATAGAAGTCGCTCTTGTTTCCCAAGTATGTTTTCAATGTGTAATCTTTAAGGAAACTTGAGTATAGGTTAGTTTGAGTGGCAACCCAAATACTTAACCTTTGTATCCTCAATCCTATAGTGATTACTGTGAGATAGCTTGGAGAGTCTACTGTAAAACTACTTGCAATGCAATAGTGTGGTATTCTTACTGGTCATGGTTTAGGTTGGAGAGGCTAATCAAAGACTATTTACAGCTTGGAGAGGCTGGGGAAAGACTACTTGCAGCTTAGAGAGGTTGGGGCAAGACTACTTTCAACGTGACAGTAGAGGTTACTTTTGGTCACGGGTTAGGATTGGAGAGGCTAATGTCAATACTACTCATTAGGCTTGGAGAAGCCAGTGTCAATATTACTCGGTTCAATTAAGAGAGGCTGGTGAAGAACTACTCAATCTGTGGTAGTAGGTGATTTTTGAAGGTCACAGATGAGAGCTTGGGAAAGCTAATGTAAAGAATATCTGTTTACTCTTTCTCAAGTTGAGAAAGATGTTTTTAGAGGAACCAAAACAGTTGTTGAGTACTGAATATAGGCAGTCAGGCTGAACTAGTATAAAACTTTTGTGTCTTTTCTCTTTCTCTCTTTGATTTCGTTATATTTTTCAATTGCATTCTTATTATTCATACACTGAAATATTGTTATTGTCTTTCTGATATTTGTTTTAATAATGAATGTTTATCAACAAGTTTCAGAGAACTATTTTCTGAAATCACTAATTATGTTTCTGTTACACTACAAGTTTAACACTTGATAGTATTTGTTTTCAAGTATTTCAGAAAACACAAAAAGAAGTAATGCACGATTCAACCCCCTTCTCGTGCACATTTCCGCCTACAAGTGGTATCAGAGCAAGGCCTCTGAGGGGCTGAGCAATCCAACGATTGTAGAGGACAAAGATTTGAAGGACAAAATGACATACATCCTATTCACAAGATCAATCTATCAACTGACTATCTTTTGCTAATAAGTTTCTAGGATCTGGCTCAGTTCACTCCAATGGTGAAATGGATTCCAAAGAGATCTATAGACAAGAACGTTACAAAGAAGAAAATTCATTTGTTCCACTAAGTCAAGCCTCTGTTCATATATACCCTAAGCTAAAGCTGTATATGCTACATACGTATTGCTTGTTACATGTGAAAAGGCTATATGAAATAGACTATGCATGATGTTTGAATAACTCAAATCACTTCAAGATATCCCTGATCCTGAGGTTGTCATATAAGATGTAATGCAATGCCAAAGCAAATGAAAATTGCTAAAAATTCTTTTGAAGTAGGTAGATCTGATATTGATATATGAGATTGAGTATGGAGATGAGATCCCTCTATCTGTGAAAAATGTTAAAAGTTTATAACTACTAAAACAAGGAGACATCAATCTCATATATGATAAATCAGGACAAATGTCATCTTTAGAAATAAATTTGCTTATCGCAGTAAGAATAAACGTCATGTATTAGGAATTTCAAGCCTAGATCTTAAAGGACACATCCATATACAAAAAAGAAGAATGTGCCAGACATCTAGAAAGATTTGTCAGGAGGTATTAATATGCTAAAACTTGCTGTCATTCTATACTTCATGGCCAGAGAACACCAACAAAGATAAGTGAGGTAAGTATTTATGCATCTCATTTTTCTTATGATATATTCTCTGTTTCACGTGATAAGTTGCTAGAAGTTTATCAAGTCTATTCTTCTATATATCTCAAACCAATCAAAGAACTCTAAAAGTTTCCATGAAAACTTGAGAAGGTCAAGCCTAAAGCTAGAAAACTGAAAGAAAGATATACTCCAAGGAGTTTTTCTTCTTCTCAAGTTATATATTTCTGAAGCCTCCAAAAAGTTATATGAAAATGTTAGAAAATTATTTGTAAATACTTGAGAGGACTTCATGGCATCGAAAGATCTGACCTGCTATATGTGACATATTTCAAAAACTATGGATTTAAGAAAATAGTCAGCATCTATAATTTTAGAAAACTAGTATGAGATATACGGAGGAAACAAAATATGAAAAAGCTATGCAACTTCATCTATTATATCAATCCTTTGTTTTTGTTATTCTTGCTGAATGAAGAGATACCTTCTAACAAATAATTCCTGAAAAGGAATTCCATTAGAAAGGTTGGAAAAATCTCTTTCTCTGAAACTAACCAAAAGGACCCAAGGAAGTCTGGGTACCAAAATCAAATTCTTTCGTGCAGTTATATCTAAAAAGTCTCTCTAGCTGAAGTTTTAAGAAGCAAACTGATGATGATCATTCCAGATATCATGCTTTGAACTTAAGAATTATCATAGATCTTGAAGGATAATTCACTCAAGACTATTTCAAGTACGATGATGGAAAGCTTAAAGAAAAATCTTGCTGACTATCTTGATGATATTAAGGAAAGCCATGAGAAAATTTATCTTAGGGCAATTCTAGAAAACTAACAGATGAAAGCCAAAGCTTCGGATAGTAGGCTCTAAAACCTCAACACTTTAGAAAGTATGCTTGGACTTTTCAAGATTATCAAAAAGTAATCTTTCTGGACTACAATATGAGCTGTATGAAGATGACATAGAAGCTGAAGAACCTGAATGTATAGAAACTTCATGGAAGCTTTTGTTTTAAAGATAGTCTTCTATTGTTTAAGTTCATGGAGTGACTTCCAAGGGTATGAGAACCAAGTTATCCCCTGGTTATACATCAACTGTGCTTTCATCACCACCTTGAACCTAAATGTATTGAAAAAGCTTTGAGTAGTCAAAGTTGGGTGGAAGCTATACTGAATATGCTGTCCAAGCTGGAGAGAAAGGCAAAATTTACACGACATGTTGAAACATCATCATCAGTACAAAGAAAAAGGTTCAAGAACGATTTGGATAAAGCTGACATCATCAGGGAAAGCATGGATACATCATCAGGGCAAGCCTTTACACCCGTATGGTACTTGCTACTGCTAACTTCTCCAAAGAAAAGGGTCTAAAAGAAAAAGCACAAGTAATGCTACAATCTTAGCACCTAGATCCTATAGATAAGGAATCAGTTGAAAGGCCATCTCTTGAGGTAATTCTTTTTCCTATCATCTGAGATAATATTGTGCTATTTATCTTATCAAGAATCCTTTCAGCAGTCTATATTCGTGTTTTTGTTTGCGAAACCCTTTTATATGTTATCTTGTTTAAAAACAGAGATATGAAGTTATAGATATGATTACTATTGAATCTATGTCAAGAAGTATTCATAAAATCTATTACTAAAGATCTCTTAAGTGCTTTTCTATTTTCATAAAGGTTTTCTTCCTTTCTAAATGTTTTCAGATTTGTATAAGCATAAAATATTTCTTGGGCTTTTCTCTTCATAACTCCCTTCTGAAGACCTAGCAAAGCTATAAGAATCATCAGATAATATATATCCTCTTGAAGACATTACTTATCAGTTTGCAAGAGCAATAGAAGTTGAATCTATGTTGTCAATTGGTTATTCAAAACATTAGAAGATCAGTATATAATATTAGGAGCACGGTTTGCAAGATCAGAGTATCAGTGGGTATGTTAGATGTCTATTTGCAAGACCACAGATCTTTGTAAGGAACATTTTGTCAGCTTGCAAGATCAGAATGAAGACAGAAAGAGGAATTCAAGGATCAGAGAATAATGGTTATATAAGAGCATAGAATCCAAAGCAGAAAGATAGGTCTGTAATGAGTTTATGAAGGTTCTTCAGTAGGTCAAAAAGTGAATCGTGAGGCTCAGAAAGTAACTCCTTTCAGAAAAGTAATATCATGAGTCAGAAAACACTCTTTTTGAAAGAAGGATGAAAATTTGGGATTATTCCCACTTTTTTGAGTTTCTCTCTCTCATGTCGCTTCACCTTTAGTCATGTCACATCTCTTAAAAACCCCCACCTCTCACTCTTCACTTTTACCTTTATTTTCCCACACACGCTTCCTCAAACCACTTTCTTTTCTTTTAAACTCAAACCTAAACCGTTTCATCTTCACTTATATTTCTTTGTGACCTCAACCTTCCTCTCTTTCTTACAAATCCTTATTTTTTGACCAAAACATTATGTTATCCTTCTAAGGTTCTTCATCATCTCCTTCAAAGCCTTCATCCTTGTGCCCTAACTTCAGATAATCTTCCACCACAACCACTAACCTTATATAGCTGAAGGAAAGTATTGCTTTGGTAGTATTGCCAACATGGGAACACTAATCATGTTTAATGAAACCTATCACCAGCAACACTACACTGAAAACTTCTCTCGATAGCCAGTTACCCTTGGGAAAAGGCTAGGACAAGAGTTGATGATTCAAGTTCTTACCCTGATGGAAGTTGTCTCCTTCCAAGGATAGATGGGTTTTTTAAACATTATGGACAGAGTCTTCACTAGAATAGTCACAGTGTTCTATTCACAGCTGGAATCAGTGTCTGATTTCCTACTAATCACATACATTAAAAGCACTCACATGACTCTGAGCTTAAACGATCTTTCCCATATCATCAAAGCTCCTAATGAAGGTATCAATTGCTCATTTGAAGAAAACTAGTTCATATCCCTTGGAGTATTAGCAGAGGAAGTCTCCAATTGTCTCACAGACTCTCCCAAACATCAACTTGGGGAAATAACCACCGCCATGCTAAATTCCAATGCATGCCAAGTCTTATCCAGTTCTCTCTACTTCCAAGGTTAGAAAGCAAACACTTATTGATTGGAATGGACTGCATGTTGCTATTCTGTTTACTAACAAAACAGAAAATAAACTTGCCCAAACTTATTTTTGACTACATGATGAGTACCATTTCTCCTAAAAAAAAAGAAAACTACTAAAGTTCCTTATGGGATTCTATTAACCACGATTTTTGAATACTGTATCACTTGCTAGTAAATGAATGGTATAAGTATATGATTGGAACATAATTTGTCTTATCTCACTTTGGGACTTAGATGAAACCTATCGATGATCCCTCTTCAGAGAGAGGGAATGCAAAGAGATGTGCAATCAATCTGGATAGTAGTTTTGAAGATTCTATAAAGCCTTTATCAGATTCAAGATGCAGTGGTAACACCATTCTATTATCCAAAACTTCTAGATTTAGAACAGATCAAGGCAGCAGAATTTGGATGAATGATTATGTATCCTCTCTAACCTTTAAGATACAATCATCAAATGATAATACAAGAAGTGTGGTTCTTGAAACCATCCTTACACCTACTAGTGATTCTCCTCCTTCCTATTCTAAACAACCTTTCACTTCAGTTCTACCTATACCTCAACCAACTCAAGATCAAGGTAGTAATCAACCCTCTTTTAGCCATTATTAGACTGCACCTCCTCCAAACTTCACTTATCCCAGAATAAGGAGCCTACTGACAAATCAACAACTTATTTATGATAGATTGGACAATTTGGAAGATAGGTCCTGCAATCATGGTGATCTATTATGATAGATTGTCCAGAATACCTTTGATATTCTACAAGAGCTAAGACACAGAGGCTGAAGATGATGTCCCTGGCTTCCTGGCACATTCCTTTTTTGATGATGCCAAAATGGGGAGAAGCTAAGAATTGAAGAAAATCATGTGCCGATAGGATTCGGGGGGAGCTATGCCATGGTATGAGGGTGGCTCTGCTGAGAAAATCAGAGGGAGTCTTATGCTGAGGGAGAGCTCAAAGATTTTTTTAAGCATGCATTAGTTTTGTTAGCTTTTCTTTTAAATCTTTGACTTTCAAAGTTTAGAGTTTTATAGATTTATATATAAATTGTTTGTTCCTTTCTTTTCTTATACCTTATTTTGATGCATACATGATTTTTGTCTTTTAATTAAGATCTGATTCATTTCGATGCTCTCTTTATGCTTAGTTAATCATATATTTCTCTGTTAGATAGTTTCTTCTTATCTCTTATGTGTATACTTTGACATTTTTTATTGCTATATGTTGGATATTAGCTTACATGTGTTTTATGATTAGCTATGGCCAAGTATCTTTAGGAGCACAAGTTTTGTGTTGCTCTGATACTCGAATTAATATGCTGAGTCTTGATATGTATGATGAGTTTAATCATTTTCTTTATCTTTAATAGAACACATTATCCTTAACACATATATAAGATGTTTCTATGAGTCATGTATAACTTGATTAGAGTATAGCTATAAATAGTTTTTGACAAGTCTTTAGAAACTCGTGCTTACATTTTCTTGAAACAACTAAGATCAGTTGACAGGCTTTAGAACTCTCTCTAAGTGTACTATGTTAATGTTTCAAAATGTTTTTTTTTTTGAAAAAAATTGTTTAAAAGATCATATATCCTTTGTTTTGAAAATATCTTTTCATGATCTGATTCTTATGGGAAAAGTTTCACAGCTTAAATGCAAAAGCTCAGCCTTGCTAATTCAGGGTTTGATCCCTAATGAGCTTAAAAAATCCCACATATCAATAGGATGATCTTATCTTTTTTAAGGTTTCTTTGAGCATCAGAAACTATATAAGCATCCGTGTGTTTTTCTCCAAAATCACGAATGCCTTGCTATATTTTTCATATATCCTTGAGCATTCCTTTCAAAATTCTTTTGGATAAAGAAGTGTTGAAAATGGATCTAATCAAGATAAAATAACACAAGTATTACTTGTTAAGTTTACTAGCATGAAGATCTTCAGAAAGCTTCTTTGCATGACCAAGAATCAAGCTGGTTGTATATCCAGTGCTTAAGCAGTTCTCTCTTGACTTTCTGCTCTGATACCTTTTCAGAAAGTGCGTTCAGCCTAGTCTATGCTTCAAGCAAAACAACAAACAGCTATGATTAAAAGTCACTTAAGGCTAAAAATATTTTTATATGATCCATATCATGCCTTAAGAAAAGAACTTCTTGAAAATCTTTCTTAGTGATAAATTGAAAGAAGATGGTTTATCATGCTTATATTTTCATAATATTTCTTTCATTATCTCTTCAAAAGATTTTCTTCAAATTAGTTTGTTATCATTAAAAAAGGGAGATTGTTAGCTCTAGAACCATATCAATAGGTGCTTATTTATTTTGAATAACAACAAAGTTAATTTAAAGAAAGTGCTTTGAAAAATGACTGATATTTCTTTTGAGTTGCTTGTAAGAATATAACAGGTTTCTATCATTTAGTAAGAGTAAGGCTTTCTCAAATGAGAATATATTTTACTATGCATGTGTAAACATGTTTATCTCATGATATGTGGTTTGAAATGAAATAAAAGTGAAATTATATCCTTAAGCAATTGATAGCTAACAATTAGAAGAAGATTTCAACATTATAAGAAACCAAGTCCTGAGAGTTCAAAAAGTAGCACGGGACATCAGAAAGTATACTCAAGATGAAGAAATCAACTCATGTCTAAAAGCAATGTGTTACTTAATCTTCAATCATCACAATTGCAAATAAATCATCAACAAAGAATATTAAATTAAAGACCAGAAGATAAAAGAATCTTCAAGGGACTGATTACGACATCAGAAAGCTCACCTGTGAGTGGAGCATTTGAATGCTATAGGAAAATGATGGAATTTGAATTTTGAAATTCAAATTTCAATCTAAGTCTAACCTAGTTGTCAAATTAGTATGTCATCTCTTTTTCCAAAACGATCAACCTCCCTAGATTCACGCAGGAGGAGCTTAGAAAGCATGTTCATAAAGTAGAAAGGTAGTTTCTGAAGAGAGATCAGAAAGCTTAACATTATAACGGCTTCTGTAACCAATATGACAGATGTGTCAACTTCTCTTCTAGCTTATTTTTCCAGGACACAACTGATGACCAATACATGTCACTTGGAGATTTGATCAAAGGTAAAGATCATGAGGAAGACTGTTATATATAGAGAGATGCTGTGCTCTAATAAGACATGAGAGAGACAATGCTTAAAAGAGAGAAAACTCTGCCTAAATCTCTCCTCATCCTGTAAGGTTCATCATCTTTTAGTAATCAGATTTCTTACATGTAAAAATCTTCTTTCTGGTCCTTATAATGTTAAATGCTCTTCTCAGGTAGAAATGTGCATAAAAGTCGCTCTTGTTTCCCAGGTCTGTTTTCAATGTATAATCTTTAAGGAAACTTGAGTATAGGTTAGTTTGAGTGGCAACCCAAACACTTAACTTTTGTATCCTTGATCTGGTAGTGATCGCTATGAGATAGCTTGGGTAGGCTACTATAAAACTACTTACAATGCGACAATAAGGTGTTTTTACTGATCACGGTTTAGTTTAGAGAGCCTAGTCCAAGACTACTTGCAGCTTAGGGAGATTAGAGAAAGACTACTTGCAGCTTGGAGAGGCTGGGGCAAAACTACTTTCAATGCAATAGTAGGGGTTAGGCTTGAAGAGGCCTATGTCAATACAACTTGGTTAGGCTTAGAGAGGCTGGTAAAAAAATACTTAATTTGTAGCAGCAAGTGATTTTTTAGTAGAACCTCAGTAGTTGTTGAGTACTGGATATAGGTAGTCTAGCCGAACCAGTATAAAACCTTTGTGTCTTTTTTTTCTCTCTCTTTAATCTCCTTCATATCTATCTGTTGTGTTCTTATTATTTATACGCTAATATTGTTCTCGGCTTTGTGATATTTGTTTTAATAATGAATGTTTATCAACAAGCTTCAGAGAACTACTTTTTGAAATCACTAATTATGTTTCCGCTGCACTATAAGTTTTACATTTGATAGTATTTATTTTCAACCCCCCTTCTCATGCATATTTCCACCTATAGATCTGAACCAAGCATCCTATTTAATAAGATTATGAATTTATTTTCAGAACTTACGTACATCCTTTTATGCTTTCAGAATTTAAGTACGGATTTGAAATACAGAATGTGATTAAGCTTATGTAACGTATTAGTTGTGTACTTAGTTTAGATTTTTAGCTTTGATCTGATTTTCAGATTATGGCTATGGTTATAAAATGAAATGGTTTTCTTTTCAAGAATTGTTGTAGCACATGTTAAATTTGTTAGCTCCAGAACCCTTCCAAGAAGTGTTAATTAGTTTTGAATGACAACAAAACCAATTTAAAGAAAATGGTTTGAAGAATGACTAATGGCTGTCTTGTGTTTCATGTAAGATTAAACAGGTTCTATTGTTTAGCATATCAAGGCTTAATCAAACGAGGATATATTTTACTTTATATGTGCAAGCATATTTTATCTCATGGTAAGAGATGTGAACTTAAAAGGAAGTAAAATTATATCTTTATTCAAGTTTAAAATAGCTAACGATATAAAGAAGTAATCAACGCTGCAAGAAACAAATTTTTGAGTCTTTAGAAAGTAGCACTGGACATCAGAAAGTACATTTACAATGAAGATTTCAACCAAACTTTGAGAACCTAGTCTTATATCATCTTCAATCAGCACAATCACAATTCTTTCATCATCATAAAGATTGGATTGAAGACCAGAAGAATAAAGAATCATCAAGAAAATGTTACCGCACTTTAGAAAGCTCAAACACAGTAAGACAGTGCCCTCTACAAGAAAAAGGAGGGAAATTTGAATTTTAAATTTGAATTTGAATTTTAAAAAATCAAAACCTAGTGCCAAAATTGGCTTATCATTTCTTTTTCCTTTGTGGTCAACGATCCTAGGTCCTAGAAGAAAAGTTCAGAAACCATGATTCAGAAAGTAGAGAAGTTTCTGAAGGGACATTAAAAACCTCAATATTGCAATTACTTTTGCAACAACTCTAACGAACAGACAGTTTATCCTTCTAGACTATCTTTTCAAGGCACAAATGAATGACCAACATGTATCCCTAGGAAGTTTGATCATGGCAATGGTCACAAGGAAGACCTCTATAAATAAAGATGCTATGCTTTTAAAGAAAAAAGGATTAACGCTGAACCAAAGAGCGAAAACTCTACAAAGATTTCTTCCTCATCCTCTTGTAAAGTTCATTATTGCTTGTAATCATTTCCTTGTTAACAAATTCTTCTTTCTATGTTCCTCATTATTCTTATATTCTTTCAAGGAAAAATAACTAGAAAGAAGTCATTCAAGTATTTCCCAAAATCCTTCACTGTAAATTTAAGGAAACTTGAGTATAGGTAGTTTGAGTGGCAACCCAAACACAAAACTTTTGTATCCTCGATCCAATAGCGATTGGTGTGAGTTAGCTTAAAGAGGCTAGTCAAAGACTACTTGCAATGCGACAGTAAAAGTGTTTTATTGGTCACGATTAGCTTGGAGAGGCTGGTTAAAGCCTACTCTATTTAGCTTCGAGAGGCTAGTTAAAGACTATTTGGTTCAGCCTAAAGAGGCTGATGAATAACTACTTGGTTTGTGACAGCAGGGGTTGTCTACTAGTCACTAGAAATAGCTTGGGAAGACTACTGTAAAGACTATCTTTGTTCTTTCTCGAATTAGAGAAAGATTTAGTGAAATTCAACAGTTATTGAGAACTGGACGTAGACAAGTTGGCCGAACCAGTATAAAAACTCTTGAGCACTATCGTTCTTTTCCTTTATCTCTTATTTTATTTCTATATTTGTTTTACTATTAGTGTCTGTTCTAGAAAACTTTCTTTCACTCATTTGCTACATATTCAGTTTAGAAAGTTCACTTTCTGAAGTTACTAACGCTGTTTTTCCACTGCACTTCAAGTTCATAACTTGATAGTTTTAGATTAAGTTTTTTTAGAAGTCCATTAGGGAAAGAAAAGGAAAAATATGAGTCAGCACCCTTTCTCGTGTGCTTTTCTACCTACAAAATTTAAGTTAGAGGAAATCATGGTTATGTAAGTTGAAACATTTCAGTTTTATGAATTCAAGAATTATGCTTAAATAGAGAAATTGATAATGATTTAGATGAAATCATGTTAATCTATGCTTTTAGTATGTCACGTTACCCAGGAGGCTTATGTTGTGACCCAGTCCCTTATGTGTTAGTCATGCACCCAAGTTGGGTTGTGACATGCTTGCTACATCGAGTCCTCAATGTCAAAAAGTCGTGACAATGTGTTTTCATGCATTTTAACCTTCCCGCACTATAAATAGACATGTTACAACACACTGAAACATATTTGGTCATACCCTACCGCCCTTAACAATTCTTCTAGCTCTGTACATGAATCCACAAGCACTCCTAAATAATTCTAAGAGTTTCCAATCAATTTCCACCGACTAAATCCTTCTGGTAAGTGTGTTCTCCATATTCATAACCATGAGGCTCTCATGGTTTAGTTGTTATTAGGGCTCTCATGGTTAAATCCTTCTAAAAATGTTCCTATGATTCTATGGCAGCTATTGATTCTAATTTTGATGTTAGAATATTATGCAAAAACCACAAGATAGACGATTTCTGATAAATTGGCATGGAGTATTGATTTTAGAAAAATCATGGGACCATGGTTGGTTTACAATTTTGAAATACTTATGTTTATGACATTTAAGTGTAATATCCTAATTTTTAACCCAATACTCTAGAATATATTTAGGTTAATCATTAGTCTGTTACGTCATAGCTTCCTTATCACTTTAAAATACTTAGCGGAAATACTAGTAAATTTTTTTTTGAATTATAAAAGCAAAGTGAGAGCCGTGCGACACGATGAGCAATAGAGCATGGATGGAAATAAAGCAAACATCTCGACATAACATCAAGCAAGTAAAGGCACACCACAATAAAACTGAATTGCATATTTATATATATTATGATATGCCCTCTTATGTAGAGTGGGACTTAGTTTAGTACATCATGAACAGATACAACCAAAAGAAAATACAAAGGAAAGTACAACGGAAAACATAAAAGCAAGCTCCCCTACCTAAGTGCAACTACAGGGATAACCTCTAAACAAAAGGAGGTCCATCCTCATCTAAGTGGTGTGTGCTCTACCCGGGTACTCCATCGATCGTACGTCACCTCCTACTGACGTCCATCTCGCGAGCGAGGCATGTATCCGGGAAACTAGGCGAGCTCCTCGGGCGTATAGAGGCGGAACGGGGATCGAGAGTGACCCCTGCGATGTGGCCGCATCTCCGGTCGTCGTGCAAGCCGTGGCTGAGTCACAGTATCCTCACTGCCTTCCCTCAACAGTGGTGGAGTGGGGGCGGAGCTCTCGCTGTATAGATGGATAGGCAGGTCCTCCAACGGATCGGTCTCCGAGAAGTAAGTCCGGGGCACGTAGTCGGGATAGTCATGCATGGCTGAAGCGGCGGTGTGCATGCGAAGTGTAACATCCCCTGCTGCTTTATGGATTGACGACTGTCCCCACAAATCAACACGGGTCTTTTCAGCGTGTTTTGTCCTCACTCGCACGCTTTCTAGGAAAACTTCCCAGGAGGTCACCCATCCCAAAATTGCTCCAAGTGTAACGCCCCGATTTTCGCTAAACTTTCATAATGACCAAATTGCCCCTGAGGTCATTTTTACCCGAAACACGAGGATGGCCGGCTTTGGCCATCCTCATAGGGTTCATATGTTATATGAAGGGGATTGTATGAGCATGAGTGCCTAACAAAGCGGGAAAACCTCATTTCTGATATTTCTGCGCGTAAATGACCAAAATACCCCCGTAACAGAATTAAGGCAGTATTAAGTTCCGTTTTGACCCGGACTTTGTTCTGAGGTTCAAAACCATGATTTTAAGGCATAAACTATGTTGGTTTAAGTCCCGGAGATCCCGGGCAACTTTTGATAAAAATTACGGTTTTGCCCCTGCATATTGCATTTTCGGCTTAATGAGCCGTTTAACTCCAAACCTAAGCAATATTAGGCTCTAATTAAAGGTTAATTAATTTCCATAATTAATATAGAGCCAAAACCATCATTTAGAATTAATTGGAACCTAAAATTGCTTAGAGAAAATTCAAATCTCATCATAGTCTTATTCTTTAAAAAGGAAAAAGAATATGTGAATAGTGTCGAATAGTGTTTCCACTATTCACATCAAATTTTCTTTTTGAGACAAGTTGTCACACTCACATCACTAGTCCTAGAGGTGTTGACTCCCTAATCCTTCTAGACCACCTCTAAACCTAGGGATTTATGGTTTTAATTAACCTATTAGTGCACCTAAGTACCTACTTAGCAATTTTTAATCCTAAGCCTAATCTATGTCACACCAAAACACACTTCTAGAACATGGTTTAAGGAGATATTTCTCCTCCCCAAGGCTGCCAAGAATGGCGCCATTTTCTCTAGAAATCATCAAAAAAATTCGTCTATGTGTTCAAGCTATCTTGTGACATGTGTCTTGAACACTTTCAATCAATGATCAACTTTCAAGAAAAATTGTCACTCAAGACTCAAAGAATATTTTATATGGTCAATCAAGGCTTTCAATTCATTTCTAAAATGAAAATAATTATGTCTTTCAAACTCAAAAAGAATGATTTGTTTTTGTGGTCATTCAACCTTTCTATCAAACTTTTTCAAGACAACATGTCTTACAACACATTACCTATGCTTTGGAATTTAAGTCTAGAAAATTTTCTCTTCTTTTTGGGCATGAGAAGCATGGTTTCTCTTCAGATTTTGCAGCCCAAAATTTTAAGTTTTTATGCATTTTTAAAGGTTGGAAAATAAGGTACATTCTAGCCATGCTTTAGGACATGCATAGCTAGACTTTTCACCATACTTTGAATGACCAATACCATGCTTTGAACAAAGATATTTCTTTCTTCTTGTGGCTGAAAAGTGGCCAAAATTCTTCCCCCCAAAAGGCCTCCAATATTCAATTCATTTCACTTCTCTATAAATAGGTAGCTTAGGGAACTTGAAGCACCTTTGTTCATTTCACTAAAGCTTTGAGTTAGAGCACTTTGAGTTTCTTTCTCTCAAGTTCAAGAGCTCATCCTCTCCAACCTCTTCATCTTCTTCACTTCCTCTCAATCTCAAACTCTAAGGTAGGGAGCTCTTCAAGAATGCTTTCTTTTACTTTCATGATCAATGTTTATCTTGTTTGAAAGTTGTGTTGTTAGCAAGTTTTTCTCTCAAACATTTTCGGTTTCTTCTTTTCTCTTCCTCTTCATTTTCGGCCTCAAGACCAAAATGAGGAAAGCTTGATGATGGGTGTTCTTTTGGGATGACCATGTGTTCATCCTAACATGAGACCTCTAAAGCTTGAGTTTTGTTTGAGAAAATTTTCATCTTTTTCATGTCTTGGTTAAGACAAGGCTATGTTTTTCATGAAAACTCTTTTTGAGCTTTTGTTCCTTGATGTTTTCGGCCATGAAGGCTTAAAGAGCTTGGAAAAACGGTAGCTTTGTAATGAGCACTTCATGTTGGCCTTTGTCACATGATCAAACTCTAAAGTTTGAGTTTTTCCAAGAAAGGTTTCTCTTTTCAAGTCTTGGTCAAAGAATGAGTTATGTTTCTTTGATGCCTTGAAACTTTCCTTTTCTTTTTGTTAGTTTTCGGCCATGAAGGCCTCTTGGACTTGAAATATGAGGAGCTTGATGATGAGAGTTGTGTGATGATGTTTGTCACATGAACAACCTCTAAAGCTTGAGTTTTCTAAAAATAAGTTTATTATTTTCAAGTTTTGCTCAAGACATAGTTATGTTTCTCTTGGATCTTTGAAAACCCCATTTCTTTCCCTTGAGTATTCGGCCATGAAAGGCTTTGGGACTTAGAAAAATGGTAGCTTGATGATGAGGGCTTCATGTTGATGTATGTCACATGAACAAAGCTCTAGAGCATAGACTTGGTCCCTAGGCCAAGCATATTTCGGTTACTTTCCTCCATGTTGGTCATGAGTTTGGTTTTCTTTTCTTGTGAGGGTGAGTTATGGGTTGAAACCTTGTTTCCTTTAAAGTCTTGCAAGGGCTCTAAACAAGATATAAAAGAAGTTGCATCCACGTTTACGTTATGCTTTGCATTAGCAAGTTTATTTCCTATGCCATCACTAAGACCCAAGATAATGAATGAACTTGCATAATGCACGTTTATGTTTCAAGCTTTGCATCTCATTTTATATTTCAAGTCATCACTAAACTCTAAGAATAAGAATGAAGATGCATTTCATCTTTACTTTGTGCTATCACTTTATTTTCTAAAGGACTATAAAATGAAATTCATAGCACGTTTATTTTATGTCACCACTTGAAACTTTAGAGCTCAAAGACTTGCCCATTTCATCTTAAGAAAAGAATTAAATCAAGGAGGTATCTCCTTGAACATCATTCGGCCATGTGGTGTAAATGGCTCTAGGATGAGTTTCATTTAACTACAAGGGCCTATAATGCATGTCTTAGAATTTTTCTAAGCTTTGATGCACTTAACCAAGGTTTTAAACATGTTTTTAAGTTTTAAATCCTTGCCAAGAGCAAGCCGAAATGGCTGCTGCCCTTGGTGTTCCATGATGAGTTTTGGCAAAATAAGCTTTGATCTTACATAGTCTTGAAGTCCCAAAAAGGTTCTAAGAGAAACTAGCAAGTTATATGGTTGAAAGAAAGGTTTTTCTCATGATTTTATGCCTTAAGGATTTCGATTTTGCCTTAATAACTCCAGCACCTTAAATTCTGTTTTGGGTGGTCTAAATATGTTGTAATACCTTGCCAAGTATGTGATAATTGTTCTAGACTCGTTAAAGCATTGTTAGTGACTTTGTTTGCTTAATGTGTGAATTCTAGAACTATAAAGAATGGCAAAATGAGTTTCTGCCCAGCCTTGATAAAATATTTAGAATCACATTAGATTATGTCTAGATGTGTGGGAGTGACTCATAATTGGCTTAGGTATTAATTATTGCACCATAGAAAAAGTCGGATGCGAGAAAGGGCTTAAAACGCATTTTCTAGAACACGTAATTCATCAAATATGAACAACTACATAAAGCTGTCCAACCATAATTAATTAGGATTTAGAACCTAATGGATTATGGTAATGAGGTTAATCAATCCCATAAATATACTAGAAAGTAATGGGAAAGTTTGACGTTACCCGATTTAGGGATTTTTACCTTAAGGGATGATTATGCGCCTCTAAGTTTGATGATGAATTGAGGTGTTAGCTCATGACGTGTATGGTGCCATGTTAACTATTATCCCTATGTGATAGCGTGTACTAACATGTTATTATTATTCTTTAAAAAGGACTTAAAGATGCCGAGGTAGTAATTATGTGTTATGCATTAATTATGTGGCATCTTAAAGAAACATGTTAAACTTAGGATGACTTAGAACATCAGAATGTAATCCTTTGAAACCACCGAATTAAGGGTGGGGACAATGTGATTCTAGCCCCCTAAACCCGTACTTAAAGTCGGGAAGTTGACTTATCCAAATGGATAAAGTCTAGATGCTAGTGACGACTAGCGTGGTATGAGCTCATAACCTAGAGTTTTCTCAAAAGGGAGAAATATTAGGGCGGCCCAGTTAAGTAAAGGTTCTTATGTCACCTAAGTAAACCAGTTATATGATTTATGTTCCATGTACCAGTTATATGATTTATGTTCCATGTGCCAGTTATATGATTTATGTTTCAAGTAAACCAGTTATATGATTTATGTTTCAAGTACCAGTTATATGATTTATGTTTCATGTACCAGTTATATGATTTATGTTCCATGTACCGCTTATATGATTCCTGTTCTACGTACCAAGCTACATGATTTATGTCTATGATTTTAGTATATAGCCTATGTAACACAAGTGCCATGTTAAAAAGAATGGATACTCGGAAAATGAGATTTTGGAAAACTCATAATTGAACCTATGTATGTCCATTATTTTATAAATAACCCGAGATTCCTGGAGACGTATATGATGACACCTAGGATAGAAGGAAAACCCTACTGAGTTTCTTTAGTAAGAATCTCACTCCTCTATCTTTTCCTTTCCATTACGCCTTCTTGAGCGAGATGGCGACCTCCGTCCTATACATTGACCCGCCACGGTGGGAGATCCACCCCGACCCGGAGCACGGGTCATTTCATTTTGAGGGCTTGCATCTGTGCGCATCTTCATGTTTTTAGGACAGCCATTCGCACACCCCTTGTACAGTTATCACTTCTCCCCAGCATCTCCCTATGGTGACCCCGCGATCTTTGAGCATGCACGGCCACGACATGAGAGGAACCTGCGGACCCACTCGCTGCTCAATGGACGAGCCGCAGTACGTGCCATCATCGCAGCACTCAGAGGAGGACCCTTCAGAGGATTCCCCCATGGACCATGAGGGCTTTGCCCCCACTCCGCCCCTGCGACAGATAGGCAGCGAGGAGACAGTCACTCAGCGTCGGAGGGCTTCGGTGCCCGGACCACGACCCCGACGTGGACGACACGTTCAGTCGCAGGGCATGCCCGCACCTGCCGAGCTCCGCCCGTGGATTGGCTACGTTCCTCCGTACCCGTGAGTCTGCTATGGAGATTGGAGGGTAGTCCTTAGTGCACGCACGTCACATAGTATGGATGAAACCTCTTTTGCGTTGAGGTTATCCATCTTAGGTTGCACATGGGTAGGGATGCTTCTTTCCAGTTCTTTTCCATGTATTCTGTTTTTCTGCCGTATTCATGTTACTATGTACTTGAAGAGTCCTGCCCTGTAGGGTCGGCATATTTTATCTATGAGGTATTTCAGTTATGATTGATGTTATGTTCGATGCTATGGTTTGGAGCCATTCCTATGTTATCATTCCGTATACTATGACACCGACTCGTAAAGTTACGCGCGGCTTCTATTTTAAGTAACGATTTCAAAAAAAAAAGTTGGCTCGTATTTTCGTTAAGTCTATTTTCTCAAGTAGATGAACCATGCCAGTAAGTAACGACTAATATTTGGCCTAAGTACGTACTAGTAGTATTGGGTCGAATAGTAGGGTGTTACACCAAGTCAAGCACACTTAACTGTGGAGTTCTTTCAGTTTGGGCTACCGAAAAGAAGATGCATCTTGTTGGTATAGGTAGCACAAATCAATTCATATAAGCCCTCCTTAACTGTATAGTCTCATACCTATACAGTCTTAGGATCCCTCTCATTCAGGTGTGTAATCGGTTCATTCATGTAGCCCTCTGCTTTCGAAGTCTGCCAAGAGCCGCTCCTTGTCCGTGCCTCCTTGCACCGGCGATCACTCCCCGACTTCGCAATCCCCGGGGTTACATGCCCATCAGCTTCCGCTTGGTTCGTCCCCAAACCACATCGTACTGGGAGAGGTGCAGGCTCTAATACCATTTGTAACATCCCCTGTTGCTTTATGGATTGACGACTGTCCCCATAAACTAACACGGGTCTTTTCAGTGTGTTTTGTCCTCACTCGCACGCTTCCTAGGAAAACTTCCCAGGAGGTCACCCATCCCAAAATTGCTCCAAGTCAAGCACACTTAACTGTGGAGTTCTTTCAGTTTGGGCTACCGAAAAGAAGATGCATCTTGTTGGTATAGGTAGTACAAATCAATTCATATAAGCCCTCCTTAACTGTATAGTCTCATACTTATACAGTCTTAGGATCCCTCTCATTCAGGTGTGTAATCGGTTCATTCATGTACCCCTCCCCTTTCGAAGTCTGCCAGGAGCCGCTCCTTGTCCGTGCCTCCTTGCACCGGCGATCATTCCTCGACTTCGCAATCCCCGGGCGTTACACGAAGCACTTTCTCGTTATGCGTACGCGCACGCTCAAAAACCCGCTCATCGTCACCGTAGGGTGCTGTCGAGGAGAAGCGATGGGTATGTACGGGGTGAGCGAAGGGACGTCCTACGAACATGAAGACTCGCACCGTGCACTATCCCTCAAAATGGTATGATCCGTGATCCGGATCATAGTGCATCTCCCACGTCGGGGTGTCCACAAAAACCATGAACGTCGCCATCTGAAGACGTGACGGAAGGAAAGAGATAGAGGGAGTGAGAATCTTGCTAAAGAATCTCGGTAGGGCCTCGTACTACCTAGGTGTCATCATTTACGTCCTCAGGAACCTTGGGTTTAGTATGTAAAACAAGTGAGCATGTATCAAGTCCATTTTTAAGCTTTAAAACATAATTAGCCAAGGTCCATTTATTTTAGCATGATTCTTAATGTCATGGATGCAATCATATTAAAGAATGTATGCATGGATCTACTTAATGCAAGAAAGTAGTCATAACATTAAAACATCATAATAGTGGCATAAAGTGGCAATTAAATTCTCATATGGGAAACTTTGTGACATAAACATCATACTTTACTTCCTCATAGGCCACCCTAAAAGACAATCGCTCTGAGGGTGCTCGGCCGAACCGGTGTCACCCAGAACGTGTCACATCTCTAGGTTATGAGCTCATACCTTAACTAGTCGTCACTAGTTTTTACTTATTAATCCTGATAAGCGTAACATAATCATAAACATAATCCCGACTTATCCAGTATGGGCTAGGGGGCATTTTCTTGGGGGTGCTCGGCCCAACCGGTGTCACCCAAGAATTCATCTTGGTACCGATGTCACATGAGTTCTCTGGAGGTGCTCGGCCGAACCGGTGTTATTCGAGAACTCATCTTAGTACCTCATAAAAATCTCATTGGTTTTCAAAAACTTTCTGAGTCCCCGAATTTGTCAGAAATTCGGCAAAGATAATTGCAAAGATACCGAACTTCTTCCAAATTCTTCTTTATGCCACATAAGTCACTCAAACATGCATCCTCCATCATGATTTTCATGCATTCACATAATCATTCTCATGCATTCACAAGCAACATTAAGAATTCATTATGCTCTTGGTCCTACGGTATCTTATGCTTTGACCCTTACGGGTCTTAAACTTGTGATGTAATTAACCTATCATCTTCTATCAACCTTTTATGTACCTAAGGGTTCTCTTCTAACAAATCTTATTATTATTTATGCTTTCTATCAAATCTGAACAACATCATTCCTTAGGGGCAGTATTATAAACTTATAATTGCAGGGTTCTAGAACTTACGTTTTAGACCCTTTCTTGGTTCTGTCTTCGCCTAAGGCGCTATAAGTTCGACCTAAACCAATTATGAGGCATTCCTATGCCTAAGAACTAATTATAAGCCATGTTCTATACATTGTAAGGTTGCTGGACAGATCCTAAAAATTAAATGTTTTAAGAGTTCTAGAATTGCAGTTTTACGGTTTTCTAGTTACTAGTTTCTCTATAGGTGCTAAAATTCAATCCTACTTCAATTGTAACCAAATTTTTCATGATTAAACATTCCTAATCTGATTATGTTCCCATAGAAACAGTTTGGGCAATATCCAAAGATAAATGGGTCAAAACTATGCTAAATCTGGACTTTACGATTTTTCTAGAAAGTTAGTTTCTCTCCTATCATGCATAGAAATGTTCCTACCTTAACATACATAATTTTTACTCATTCAAACACATCAAAACATCATCATACAGAAGCAAACTCATCATGGAAGAACCGAAACATTAAGTCCCAAAAAGATGCCTAACTTGATATTTTTAGAACACATAAGTTGCTAGTTTCTCTTGGAATCATTTTTAGGATTTCTAAGACTCTTTTGCAAGCCATTTTATTTCGTAAAAGAGACTAAAAACATCCTTAGGTCAGTGACCACTTAATCCCTCCTTAAAGGAGAATTAAATTCTTAAATCTTGTTGGTCTTAATCTCATAAACTTCATGAGGTTTTAAATAGAATCTTAAAACTTAGGTTGTTGGCCCTTGTAGCTAGATGAATCTCATTCCAAGTTTATCATCACTACATGGCCGAAGTTATGCATTCAAAGAATGCTTCCACATTATACTTTAACTTGAGATGAAATGGCCAAGTCTTTGAGCTCTAAGGTCTTTAGGTGATGACATAATTTAAACATGCTATGCACTTCATTTTATTCTTCATTACAAAGTAAAGTGAGAGCTTAAAGTAAATATGCAAGACTTGAATATAAATATAAATATGCAAGGCTTGAAATAAATATGTGAGACTTGAAATATAAATATGCAAGGCTTGAAATAAATATGCGAGACTTGAAATATAAATATGCAAGTTCATTTCTTTATTTTAGTGCTCTAGGCCCAGCAACAATCGACTTTAAGGCCGAAATAGAAAGGCTTTGAGATTTAGTTAGGTGATAGTGCAACTCTCATTTTAAATCTTTATGTTCTTTAGTGATGAAAAGTAAATATGCTAGACAAGAATGTAAATATGAGATGCAATCCATTCTTCATCCTTTAACTTTAAGTGATGGCTTGGAAATTAAATATGAATGCAAAGCTCAAAGTAAATATGTAATACATAAGCTTGAATTTAAATATGAATGCTAGTCCATTTTATTTCTTATTAGAGCTCATACGAGACTTTAAAGGAACTTAAACCTCAATCCAAGCTTATCATGGCAAGATAAAGTAAAGATAAGGGTGAACCTCAAGGGTTCTTTAAAACACAAAGTTTCTTTTCTTGAAATGTGGTCATAAATAACATTTTTATTAAAATTCAAGCTCTAGAGATCTCATTGTGATGAACACATAGTCATCATCTAGAAGCTCTCATCATCAAGCCATTGTGAACCTTATTGGCCAACATGGCCAAAAATGTGAAGAAAGAAAAGGAAAGGAATCGAAACTTTTAAGAAGAAAAGGAAACATTTGAGACTCTAGAGACCATGATCTTGATGATGCATTAACACCAACATCATGAGTCCTCATCATTGAGTTCATGTAACCATTTTAAAACATCATCAAGTAAAAGGTTTCAAGGTTCAAGAAGAAAAACTAAAAACATCTTTAGCTTAAGAACAAAGATCAAGCTTTAGAGATTGTTCAAGTGATGAACATCATCATCATGAAACCTCATCATCAAGCTCTCATTCCTTTGCTCTCAAAGGCCCATGGCCGAAATGATAAAGGAAAAGGAGAGGGAGAGAAGTTCTAAAAAGACTCAAGAGAAACCATAAACACATAACTAGAGATGGAACTTAAATAAGGAAAATACTTGAAAGAAAATCCCTACCAAGTGATTTGAAGGTTTGGATGAGAGAAGAGGATGAAGAACTTGAAGAACTTGAAGACTTGAACTTGAGAGAAAAAGGAAACTTTGAAGTGCTCTTTGAAAACTTACACTTAGCAAATGAACCCAAAATGATGCAAGTTCACCCAAGCATGCTATTTATAGAGAAATAAAACACATGCAAGGTGCAAATGGGGGAAAAGGCTTCGGCCATTACAACCCAAGGGCAGCCCCATGAGTTCCATGAGGTGAGATGTTGTGATCTTGAGGCATGGTGAGGTATGGCTCAAAGTATGGTGAGGTATGGTTCAAGGTATGGCTCAAGCATGGTTCTTTGAGTGAGAAATAAATCAACATGTGATGTAAATGAGAGAGAGGGGACCGAAATTGAATCAGCCATAGGGGGAGGATTTCTTGTATTTTAATTGTGATTTAGAGTTGTGTTTAGGTGTATCTTTGATTAGGATTAAGATTAGGAATTTGTAAGAAAGTGTTTAGGTGAGAAAATGGGCAATCAAGGTTGTCAAGACACATTTAAGGAGTGTTCTTGCATCATTAGTGAGTTATAAACTCATTTTAGTGTATAAACAATTCTAGACACAATTTCTTGATTTAAGGAATTGGAGAGAGAAAATACTATTCAAGATTTCAAGAGTGAAATCTTGAGTTTTAAAAAGAGATTTAAATCTAATCTAAGCAATTTTAGGTTCTAATTAATTTTAATAATTTATTTTGACTTTAGATTAATTATGGAAATTAATTAATCTTCGATTAGAGCCTAATATTGCTTAGGTTTGCTTAATTACATCATTAAGCTCAAAAACACTATTCTAGGGGCAAAATCGTAATTTTGCACTAAAACTGCCCGGGACCACTGGGACTCAAGCAGATGCTTTGAAACACGTAAAAACATGGTTTTAAACCTCTGGGGAAAGTTTCGGGCTCAAACGGCACCTTTACCCGCGTAAAAACGCTATAGGGATATTTTGGTCATTTTGACCCGAAACTGCAGAAAATGAGACTTTCACCTCCGGAACCACTCAAGGGTCATTCAATCCCCTTCAAACATTGAGGTGACCCTTCGAGGACTACCGGGTCGGCCATCCTCGAATTCTGGGCTGAAAATGACCTCAGGGGTATTTTGGTCATTTTCCACTCAGACAGAAAATCGGGGCGTTACATTAAGCATTTTGAGACATGAGTTTTAGAATCCCAATTTATGTTTAACAGACAAGAATATTAGAATTTTTATGAATTTAAAAAATTTTAAATTTACTTAGTTGAACTTTTAGATTAAGATAGGAGTTAAAGAGAGACAATGTAGTGAGTTAGAGACTCTTAGGATTATTAATCTTGGTACCAGGTCATTTGTCAAAGGACTATCTCGCCCCTCAGATTATAGATAACGAGACCATGTTAGGTGACCATTCAAATTAAGATTCACATGACAAATAAAAAGACCTTATTAGGTGCCTAGTCATATTCAATTCATAGTGCTTAGCATATTTCAGGATCAGATACTTTATTTCTTTACCAATTACTGCAGATAATCACATAGTAGTTTTTAAGCAGAAAGTATATGATTTTATTAGTAGCAATATATATAAATTAAAACATTTTTTATTGTTGCATTATATCTATGTATCCAGTTTGGTTATCCTATGTGGGTTGTAGGCAAAGATCAACTCACTAAGTTTAGATGAACTCACCTATCTCTTTCCTTCTTATAGATATAGTTGCAATTCTAGATGTCAGTCAAACTTCTACTCAATAGCTTCCAACAATTCTAGTGGTGAGCATTTCTTCGCAGTGAAGCTTAATTAGTTTTAGATTTGTACCAGTAGCTTAGAGTCCTCTCGTAATATGTAGGCAAGGTCCTTACACATGCATTATTTTTATAATTGTAGTACTTTGATTAATTATTATTTCAGTCAGATAGAATTAAGTTATGAGTTTTATGTATAATAGATGTCTCATATTGTGATAGTTATGATTATTTCTAGACAATTTATTTAAAGACTATTTATTAGTTAATTGAACTAAAATTGGAAAACATATTTTTATGTAAGTATGAGTATGTTATGTGTAAAAGGCATGCATAAGGGACATTATCCATTATGTGCCAGTCATGACTAAATTGGGTCATGACACTTTTCTTCTATCCGATTTAAAAATGGTATACATATGTCAGAAACTTACATAGGATTTGACATCCCTCCTTTCCTAACTTAATATTCTAGTATTCCCCTAGCTAATTGAGTTTTTCATTAGGGAAACAAAAGTGAATAGGAACGAGAAATTAGAATATATATATGGATCAGTTTACTCAAGGAGTAAGTCTTGCTATAGTTACTCCATCTAATAACTTGTTTTGGATATGAAATTTCATCAATCCAATAGTTGAATTCAAAGTTCCTACCAAATATATTAAGTCTATAGAATTTCATACAATTTGAAAAGGATTTGATAGTTTATCATATCATTTTATTTCAACAAATAACATGTTTTTGAAAATATATGCAAATATCAATTATTAGAGCATAAGTCAATTATTGTCCAATTTTTCTAAAATTTGCCATGCTTAATCATCAATATAATATCACATAAATCAATAATTGGATTGATTAAATTTAATGTTAATGGTGAGTTATTGAGTTTAGTATGTGTACAAGACTTGCTCCTATATTAAATGGAACCCTACTATATATATAACTCTAAACCCTAAATGTAATACCCGTTAATCATAGTATTCTATCTAGGCTGTAATGCTGTAACTAAGAGTGTGGTACTACTTATCATATTCATGTGCCATATAATAATCGACTTATTTATTTATAAGCGCTTATCCAAGTAAATTATTTCTTGTTCCTATTCACTTAGTATGAAGTGTTAGCACTTAGTAACATGTAGTCGAAACCTTATGAATATAGAGAAAATAATATATAAACGAGTCTTATTAGATTTTCTCAAAGTGTTAATATCATCAGTATATTTATTCATACACAATTAGGTGAATACGCCCTATTAGTACATGTATAATATACAGCCATCTAGATACTATAGTACACAGATCAAAGAGTCCACGCAGGGACTGTACAAAGTTCATCAGAATACGACATGTAAACTTGCTCTAAGGTAAGACTCATCAAAGAACATAAACACAACGGGTTCTAGCCAATTCAAGTATAGTAGTTGATGGTATCTCTAGTACAAGTGTGGCCAGATGACGACTTCCAAGTGGCACCAAATACTTTAGTGAAAGTCATTCTTCTAAATCTGAGGTAGGCATGGAATGCACATGGGGATGAGAATTCTAAAATTCTTAGTATGGTACTCCTATATATATACAGATGTTATCAGTATCTACCCCAGCTGCTTCAGTTTATTTATAAAATATTGCATGCAGATATAATGAACAATAATAATTAGCTTAACTTTTAAGAAAATCTTTACCCAAAGCAGGATAATTTTATTCAATCATTATCATTTAGAGTATATAATGTTAAGCTGAAACATAACCATCCTGGGGATAGACTTACTTACTTAGCACATAGCATAGGGGACTACTTAGGAAAATTGCTACTTTAACTATCTTAGCCGTTGACTATGGTGGCTTATTCCACTGCTGGGTAAGAGACCATTTTTTAGTACTGAGCTCATTGCTATACATGATTATTGGATTACCTTCCCCAATTTTCACACAAACCTATTCGTAGTCAGGTTTACTTTCCCCACCTGATTTCAAAGGTAGTTAGGTTTACTTTTCCTAACTGACCGGATTCACTTTCTCTAGCCCAAGAAAAATAATATCTCATTCTTGTAAGAATTTGTAATAAATATTCACATTTATATGTGCCAAACATCATCACTAGATTCATATAGCATAAATGAGATGAAATCATAATCATTCTATCATATTTTCAGCTAGTTTAGTGTGCTATCATGATTTTCAGTCTCAAATAAAATCATGGATCAGCTACTAACCCTCATCAAAACAAAGTAAAATCATTTTTTAGAGTTACCTTGTAAAAATTTCAAAGAAAAATAATGTCTTTAGCTATATTAACAAAATTTCACAAATTTGGAGGTTAGAAATAGCTCATTTTTAGCAATAAGTCAGAATTTCTACTTTCTTACCCTGTCAAATGAACTTATAAAATCCTACAAAAATTCAGGGCTGAATTTCAAGATATACTATAAAATTTTCAAGTAAAAATTTGATCATTTGATATAGTAACAAAATTAGACAAATTATATGCTATAGAATTGACTGTTTTGGCAGAAACCCTGACTAGATCAGTTCTTGAATTTTTAAAAATATTAAAACTACTCAAAATGACTCAAGAAAAATACTGGAGACACCTTAATATATTAGCTTCATCACAAAAATTTTAGCTCCAGATAAGGTCTTTAACTAGATCAGAAAAATCAAGAAATTTCACCTGTTTACTTAAAACTGAGAATTCTAGCAAAATAGTTCACAACATATTTAGCAAAAAGGATTTTCTAACATTATCCAATCACTCCACCCACTTAGACACATGAATATCTATATATTATCAACTGATATAACTAAAAATTTCAAGCTAAAACAATCAGAAAGTTTTAGAGCCCTTTTTGAAAGAAAAGAGGCTAAAGAAAGCCTTACTTGGCTCTTGAAAGCTTTAGCCCTTATTCTTAGTTTCCTTCAAGAGTTCTTTACCTAATTATTGATCTAACCCTCTCAAATCCTTTTTTAACACAGCAAGAATAGCAACTTGATGATATAAAGTGGTGAGGGTTTGTGATAAAGAGTTGATTTGATGTTACAATTGATAGTATATAGGTTATGCTTTTGGTTATGGAGTTTTTTGGTAAAATTTGAGATTTCTAGCTTGGGTTCTTCTTGTTGCTAGAGGAAGAGGATGAAGATGGTTGAATTCTAGGGGGGTTTGACTGAAAATTTGGAGAAGGAAATGGTAAGATTTTGATTTTATTCATTTTGAGATAATGTACACATTAAATTCTATTATAACATATATTTTCCTTAATGATAGATCGTGAATTTTGTAAGTCTTCTATTGGCTCATAGAAAAGGCAATGGTGTGGCCTTTTCTAAGCTACACACATGTAACCCTTGATGGCAACTTGACACTATAAGTTTCATACGGTGTAGGAAGCTACACATCAAAATTTAATCAAACGAGTAAGATACCATACCCATAAAATAGATATTACCAAAAATGAAATTTCAGGTCTAAAATTTTCATTCCTAACCTTTCCTAACCTTAATCCTATATTTTTTCAGTCTCGGGCATTTTTTAGTCACAATTCTAGGGTTTCAGTGGTCTCAACAGGACTGCGGGGCTTGCATGGTCATTATTCACTTTTTTTTCACTAAGCCATTTTTATTAGGACTAATTTTATCTAACTCATGAAATTCTGATTAATAAAGTTGAAATAAAATTTTTGAAATAAATTTCAGGGTGTTATACTAAATCCTAAACCCAACTTCAAATTAGTTAACAAGAAATAGTGTAAATAGGGATAGCACCTGAGTGGGGCGGGGATGGGAGCGAGAAGTACATCCCTGCTCCTTATCCTATCCTCCTTATATTTTCACCATCTCTATACTTGATCCTCACAATGGGGGTGTTTCTCCCTCATCCTATCCATTGTCTCCCTACAAATCCCCACAGGGATCCCTAAATTAATTTAGAATATATATATATATCAAACTTTTAAATCGTAAGTTACAATGATTCCTTTAGGAAATTATTGAATCAACAAAACACAAACAACATTTAACAAGGATTAGCTAGGAGATCTAGATCTAAACTCTAAAGTAGCATATTTAAACAATTTATCAAAATCTAAAAAAACAACAACAAGAACAACAACTTTAATGGTTCGCTTATAAAGTCTAGACATAGATCTACAACGTTCACGGAGTAGTAATGACAACGGTCATGGAAGATGAGCTAAATGACATTAAAGCACCTGCAAACCCATAGGCTGTGGCTTATGAAGCAATGTGGCATCATTACTATATAGCCGATTAGTGCCAGAAGAGAAGCCTCATGTGGCAGTAGTCTTGTAGTGTGGTCTGCGTGCCCAAGAATTGCAAAGTGTTGAGGTAGTGAAAGGAGGAATGGTGGTGAAGGGCGGAAAATAGTGGGTTCATTGTGATGGTGTTTGTAACGCCCCGATTTTTCTGTCTGAGAGGAAAATGACCAAAATACCTCTAAAGTCATTTTCGGCCCAGAATTCGAGGATGGCCGGCCCGGCAGTCCTCGAAGGGCTAACTCAATATTTGAAGGGGATTGAATGGCCTTTGAATGGTTTCAGAGGCGAAAGTCTCATTTTCTGCAGTTTCAGGTCAAAATGACCAAAATACCCCTATAGCGTTTTTATGCGGGTAAAGGTGCCGTTTGAGCCCGAAACTTTCCCCGAAGGTTTAAAACAATGTTTTTACATGTTTAAAGGCGTCTGTTTAAGTCCGGTGGTCTCGAGCAGTTTTAGTGCAAAATTATGATTTTGCCCCTAGAATAGTGTTTTTGAGCTTAATAACGTAATTAAGCAAACCTAAGCAATATTAGGCTCTAATCGAAGATTAATTAATTTCCATAATTAATCTAGAGTGAAAATAAGCTATTAAAATTAATTAGAATCTAAAATTGCTTAGATTAGATTTAGATCTCTTTTTAAAACTCAAGATTCCAATCTTGGAATCTTGAATAGTGTTTTCTCTCTTCAATTTCTTAAATCATGGAATTGTGTCTAGAATTATTTATGCACTAAAATGAGTTTATAACTCACTAATGATGCAAGACCACTCCTTAAACATGTCTTGACAACTTTGATTACCCATTTTCTCACCTAGACACTTTTTTACAAATTTCTAATCTTAATCCTAATCAAAGATACACCTAAACACAACTCTAAACCACAATTAAAATGCAAGAAATCCTCCCTATGGCTGATGCAAGTTTCGGCCATCCCCTCCCCCATTTACATCACATGTTGATTTGTTTCTCACTCAAAGAACTATGCTTGACCAATACTTGCACCCATGCTTGAACTCATACCTAGCCATGCTTTCTACCATGGCTTGGACCATACCTTGGAGAAGATATTTCCTCCTCCTTGTGCTGTAATGGCCGAAGCCCTCTCCCCCAATTACACCTCTCATTTTGTTTCATTTCTCTATAAATAGCATGCTTGGGTGAACTTGCATCATTTTGGGTTCATTTGCTAAGTGTAAGTTTTCAAAGAGCACTTCAAAGTTTTCTTTTCTCTCAAAGTTCAAGTGTCCAAGTTCTTCAAGTTCCTCATCCTCTTCTCTCATCCCAACCTTCAATCACTTGGTAGGGTTTTCTTTTAAGTGTTTCTTTCATTTAAGTTCTTAAACTCTTTATGTGTTCATAGTTTCTCTTGAATATTTTTGGGGACTTCTTTTCTTCTCCTCCTCCTTCTTTATTTTGCCCATGAGCCTTGAAGAGGAAAGGAATGAGGGCTTGATGATGAGGGTTTCATGATGATGTTCATCACTTGAACAAACCTCTAAAGCTTGATCTTTGTTCTTGAGTTAAAAATGTTTATAGTTTTTTCTTTCTTGAACCTTGAAATCTTTAACTTTGATGATGTTTTAAAATGGTTACATGAACTCAATGATGAGGACTCATGATGTTGGTGTTAATGCATCATGAAGATCATGGTCTCTAAAGTTTCAAAATGGTTCTTTCTTGCTCTCAAGTTTCGGTTTCTTTTCTTTCCTTTTCTCTAAAATTTCGGCCAACCATCCTTGGTGGTCCAACATGATAGCTTGATGATGAGAGCTCTAGTTGGTGACCTTGTGTTCACCACAAAGAAATCTCTAAAGCTTGAGTTTTCATAAAGGTGTTATAAAATTCATTTATGGTTATATTTTTAAGGAATGTTCTCTTGAGTTCTGAGAACTCTAGACCTCACTTTACCTTGTCATGATAAGTTTGGGTTAAGGTTAAAGTTCCTCTAAAAGTCTTGTATGAGCTCTAATAAGAAATAAAATAAACTCGCATTCATATTTATATTCAAGCTTATGCATTACATATCTACTTTGAGCTTTGCATTCATATTTATTTTTCAAGCCATCACTTAAAGTTAAAGGATAAGAAATGGAGCGCATCTCATATTTACGTTCTTGTCTACCATATTTACTTTTCATCACTAAAGAACATAAAGATTTAAAATGAGAGCTTGCATTATCACCTAATTAATTCTCAAAGCCTTTCTATTTCGGCCTTAAAGTCGATTGTTGCTGAGCCTAGAGCTCTAAAATAAAGAAATGAACTTGCATGGCATATTTATTTTAAGCCTTGCATATTTAAATTCCAAGCCTTGCATCTTTACTTCAAGTCTTGCATATTTAAATTCTAAGTCTTGCATATTTACTTTAAAGTTCTCACTTTACTTTGTAACGAAGAATAAAAATGAAGTGCATAACATGTTTAAATTATGTCATTTCTTAAAGACCTTAGAGCTCAAAGACTTGCCCATTTTATCTCAAGTTAAAGTTTAGTATGGAAGCATTCTTTGAATGCATAATTTTGGCCAAGTAACAATGATGAGCTTGGAATGAGTTCCATCTAGTTACAAGGGCCAACAACCTATGCTCTAGTGTTTTCTTTAAGTTTGATGAGTTTTATAAAGTTATGACCAACAAGATTTATGATTTCTATTCCTCTTCTAAAGAAGTATTAAATTGTATTACTGACTGAAGGTTATTTTGAGCCTCTTGATAAAATAAAATGGTTTGTAAAGAGTTTTAAAAGTCCTAAAATGATTCCAAGAGAAACTAGCAACTTATATGCTTTAGAAATATCAAATTATGTGTATTTTGAACATTGAACAATTCGATTCTATCTTGATATGTTTGATGCTGAATGATGATGTTTTGATGTGTTAGAATGTGTGAAAATGATATATGATGATGTAGGAACACTTCTATGCATGTTAGGGGAGAAACTAGCTTCATAGGAAAATCGTAAAGTTGGAATTTAACGTATGTTTAACCCCTTTAATCTTAATCAATGCCAAAACTGTTTTAGTATGGTAACAGTCAGTTTATGATTGAATAATCATGAAAAATTTGGTTACATTTGAAGTAGGATTGAATTTTAGCACCTATAGAGAAACTAGTAACTAGAAAACTGTAAAAATGAAATTCTAGAACTCTTAGAACATTTAATTTTTAGAAACTGTCCAGTAACCTCCTAATGTGGAAAATGTAACACCCCGATTTTTCTGTCCGAGGGAAATGACCAAAATGCCCCTAAGGTCATTTCCTGACCCGAACTCGAGGGTAACCAACTCGGTCGTCCTCGAAGGGTCAACTCAATGTTTGAAGGGGATTAAATGGCCCTTGAATGCTTTCGGAAACGAAAATTTCGTTTCAGCTTTGGTCAAAATGACCAAAATACCCCTATAGCGTTTTTACGCGGGTAAAGGTGCCGTTTGAGCCCGGAACTTTCCCCAGAGGTTTAAAAACATGTTTTCATGTGTCTAGAGGTCTCTGTTCAAGTCCCGGTGGTCCCGGGCAGTTTTAGTGCAAAATTACGATTTTGCCCCTAGAATAGTGTTTTTGAGCTTAATGACGTAATTAAGCAAACCTAAGCAATATTAGGCTCTAAACGAAGATTAATTTATTTCCCTAATTAATCTAGAGTCAAAATAATTTATTAAAGTTAATTAGAACCTAAAATTGCTTAGATTAAACATTAAATCCCTTTTTAGAACTCAAGACTCCTAGTCTTGGAATCTTGAATAGTGTTTTCTCTTTCCAATTACTTAAATCAAGGAAATGTGTCTAGAGTTGTTTAGACTCTAAATTGAGGATTTAACTCACTAATGGTGCAAGACCACTCCTTAATTATGTCTAGACCACCTTAATTACCCATTTACCTTACCTAAACACTTTCTTACAAATTCCTAATCTTAAGCATAATCAAAGATACACCTAAACACAACTCTAAACCACAATTAAAATGCAAAGAAACCTCCCCCATGGGCTGATGCATATTCGGCCATCTCTCTCCAATTACCACACATATTAAATTGTTTTCTCACTCAAAGAACCATGCTTGAGCCATACCTTGAGTCATACCTCACCATGCCTTGAACCATACCTCACCATACCTCAAGAACACATTATCTCACCTCATGGAACTCATGGAAAGCCTCCATTCTGCACCTTCATGGCCGAAACCTCTTCACCCATGAGCTCCCTCCATTTGTTTCATTTCTCTATAAATAGAATACCTTGAGGAGCTTGCACCACTTTTAGATCATTTGCTAAGTTTAGGAACTCTCAAAGCTTTTCTTTTTCTCTCAAAGTTTTTGTGTTCTTCAAGTTCTTGGAGTTCCTCAAGTTCTTTATCTTCTTCATCTTCTTCTTCCATCTTCAAGTTCATCACATCAAGTAGGAATTTTCTTTCATGTATTCTTTCCTTTAAAGTTCTTGTTTCAAGCTTGATGTTCATAGTTCCTCTTGTTTCTCTTTAGAACTTCATTTCCACTCCTTTTTCCTTTTCATTTTCGGCCATAGGCCTTGGAGAACAAAGGAATGAGAGCTTGATGATGAGAGTTTCATGATGATGTTCATCACTTGAAACAAACTCTAGAGCTTGATCTTTGTTCTTGAGCAAAAATGTTTTTAGTTTTTCTTTTCTTGAACTCTTAAGAACTTTAGCTTTGATGATGGTTTTAAATGGCTCTATGAACTCAATGATGAGGACTCATGATGTTGGTGTTAATATATCACCAAGATCATGAACTCTAGAGTTTTAAAATGTTCCTTTTTCTTCTTGAAGATTTCGGCCATTTCCTTAAATTTTTCTAAGCTTCATGGTTTGATTTCCTAAAAATATTATGTTAAGTTTTAAAGAACTCTAAGCTTGACTTTACCTTGTTTGGATGAGTTTGGGTTATGGTTTAAATTCCTTTAAAGTCTTGTTAAGAGCTCTAGAAAGATAAAAGGAACTTGCATAATTTATTTTATGCTTACATCCATATTTACATTCTTGCTATGCATCTTTGCTTTCTAGCTATCACCTAAGAACATAAAGATTAAGATGGAACTTGTATCATCACTTAATTTAATTCTCGAAGCCTTTCTATTTCAGCCTTAAAGTCGATTGTTGTTGGGCCTAGAGCACTAAAATAAAGAATTGAACTTGCATTATCACATAATTAATTTCTCGAATGCCTATCTATTTCGGCCTTAAAGTCGATTGTTGTTGGGCCAAGAGCACTAAAATAAAGAATTGAACCATGCATATTTACCTACAAGCTTGCACGTTTAAGTTTATGCCTCGCATATTTACTTTCAAGCTTGCACGTTTAAGTTATGCCTTGCATATTTAATTTTAAGTCATCACTTTACTTTGTAAGCAAGATTAAAAACGAAAAGCATGAGCACGTTTAGTTTATGTCATAACTTAAGAACCTAGAGCTCAAAGACTTGCCCATATCATTCCAAGTTAAAGTTAAATGCGAATGTATTCCTTGAATGTATAATTTCGGCCAAGTAGTGATGATGGGCTTGCAATGGGTTTTCATCTAGCTACTAGGACCGATAGTCTATGTTTTAAGTTTTCCCTAAAGCTTTACAATCTTTATAAGGTTATGTCATCACAAGTTGTGATTTTATTATCTTTTAGGGGACGGAATATGTTTTGGTCAGTGACCTAAGGCTTCACTTAGCCTCTTGATGAATTAAAATGTTTTGCAAAGAGTTTTAGAAGTTCTAGATTGATTCCAAGAGAAACTAGTTAACTTATGTACCCAGAAATGTCAATTTAACTCTCTCATTTAAGTTAAATGTTTTCGGTTCTGATGTGATGAATGTGATGCTGTATGATGATGTTTTGATGTGTTGGAATGTGTGAAAATATCATATGATGATGTAGAAGCGATCCTATGCATGATAGGTAAGAAACTAGCTAACTAGAAATACCGTAAAGCTAGAATTTAACATAGTTTTGACCCATTTGTTTATGAAACTTTTCCAAACTGTTTTAATGGGGACATAATCAGATTTAGATTGTTTAGACATGAAAAACTTGGTATCATTTGAGTTAGAATTGAATTCTAGCACCTATGGGGAAACTAGTAACTAGAAAATCGTAAAAATACAAATGTAGAACTCTTAGAACATTTAATTTTCTGGATTCTGTCCAGCACCCTTACAACATGGTAAACATGATTAATAATTAGTCCTTAAGCATAGGAATGCCTCAATTGATTTAGATTTAATATATAGCGCCTTCGGCGAAAACAGAACCAAGAAAGGGTCTAAAACGTAAGTTCTAGAACCCCGTATTCACATGTTAGGATTTCCACCCTATGCTATTCAGATTTAAAAGTAAAATGAGAGGATTATGAATGATGTTTAATTATGAGCCTTAGGTGCTTAAAATATGAACGACGGATGTAGAGAACTATATCTCAAGATTAAGACCCGTAAGGGTCAAAGCATAAGCTACCGTAAGGGTAAGCGTTTGGATGTTTTATGATGATGCATGAAGTATGCTAATGATGATGATGTTATTCATATGAGGAATTTATGAGGTTATATGTTTATGTGGCATAAAGCAAATTTGGAAGGAAATTCGGTGTAATGACCGTTTTGCCCGCCGAATTTCTGACAAATTTGGGGACTTAAAGAGATTTTGAAAATTAAGGTACTAAGATGGGTTCTAGGATGACACCGGTTCGGCCGAGCACCTCCATAGAACTCATGTGACATCGGTACCATTTTATACTCTTAGGTGACACCGGTTCGGCCGAGCACCCCTAAGAGGTTTGCCCCCTAACCCGTACTCAGATAGTCGGGATTTATGATTTATGATACGCTTATCGTTAAGTGGTAAGTAAGAACTAGTGACGACTAGTTAAGGTATGAGCTCATAACCTAGATGTATGGCACGTTCTGGGTGACATCGGTTCGGCCGAGCACCCCCAGTTCGTTTGTCTTTTAGGGTGGCCCATGAGGAAGAGAAGTTTCATGATTATGATTATGTCACTAAGTTTTGTCCCATATGAATGTTACTATTGCCACTTTATGCCACCAAGAATGATGATGCTTGATGTTATGTTTTATGTATGTGCATTAGGTAGTGCCATGCATACATTTTCTAATATGTTGCATCCATGACATTAAGATCATCCTAAAATGAATGGACCTTGGCTAAAATATATTTTAAAGTTTAAAATGAACCTAATACATGCTCAGTCACTTTGTATAAATAAACCCAAGGTTCCTGAGGACGTAGATGATGACACCTAGGTAGTAGGAGGCCCTACTGAGATTCTTTAGCAAGATTCTCACTCCCTCTACCTCTTTCTTTCCGTCACGTCTTCAGATGGCGACGTTCGTGGTGTTCGTGGACACGCCGACATGGGAGGTGCACCATGACCCGGACCACGGGTCATTCCATTTTGTGGGTCGATGCACGGTTAGAGTATTCATGTTTATGGGTCGACCCTTCACTCCCCCTGTACATTCCCATCGTTTCTCCCCCGTCTCACCTTTTGGCGATGACCTGGTGTTCGAGCGCGCACGTCCTCTAGAGGAGAGGCTTCGCCGTACCCCATCATCCACGTCCGCCGCTCGAGACTACCCCCAGTATGTGCCCCGTTGCCCGTCATCTTTTTCGGAGACGGATCCTTCCGAGGATTCGGCAACCCAGGCACCCTCCGAGGGATCTTCCCTCTCCACACCTATGGACCTTGGAGAGGATAGCGAGCCCACCGTGACTCAGCCGAGGCGTGCACGACGACCGGAGATGCGGCCATACCCCGGGGCTCACACTCGATCCCCACTCCGCCTCTTCACGCCCGAGGAGCTCGCCCCTTTCGGATATCTGCCTTGATCACGAGATAGTCGCCAGTAGGAGGCCGTGGATAGCCCGAGTTAGAGCACACACCACTTAGATGGGGATAAACCTTCTTTTGTTTAAAGGTTTCCCATTAGATGCACTCGGGGTAGGGGAGTAGATTATGTTTATGCTTATGTTGTACTTTCTTTTATGCATTTCCCTTGTACTAAATTAAGACCCACACTTATAAGTGGGCAAGTTATATATATATGAGATGATATTCAGTGATGTTCATGTTGTGCCTCATGTTATGATGTTGTGAGATAATTGTATCACTTTACATGGTGTACTGCTTATCGCATCACGCGGCTCTCACTTTGTTTTTCAAAAAAAAAATTACCCGTATTTTCCGCTAAGTAATTCAAAGTTAAATGAGAACTATGAAGTAACAGACTAATGATTAACCTAAATATGTTCTAGAGTATTGGGTTAAAAATTAGGATGTTACAGAAAACATGGTTTATAATTAGTTCTTAGGCATAGGAATGCCTCATAATTGGTTTAGATTTAGTTAATAGCACCTTAAGTGAAGACGGAACTCAGAAAGGGTCTAAAATGTCATTTTTAGAACCCTGTAATCGCAAGATGTAAACTCTGCCCTTAAAGCATGATGCTGTCCAGATTCAGTGATAGACATAAATATTTGTAAGAATTGTTAGTTAGGAATCCTGAGGTGCATAAAAGGTTGATAGCGAATGTTAGAATAATTATACCACAAGTTAAAGACCCGTAAGGGTTAAAGCATAAGACACCATAGGTCCCAAGACATAATGAACCTTATGACTTCTAGTAGATGTATGATTGATTATGAGAATGATTTGATGTCTTATGATGATGTTGAATGGTTATGCATGTCCTACAAGTTTCGTGGCATAAAGCAAGTTTGAAGGAAATCTGGTGAACGCTGTTATGCTGCCGAATTTCCCATCAAACTTAAGAATTTGAGAAAAGTTTGTGAAAACTCCTGGGTGACACCGGTTCGACCAAGCACCCCCAGGAATGGTTCTGGGTGACACCGGTTTGGCCGAGCACCCCCAGAACAGATGTGATGTAACACTGAGACGCATTCGTCCCGCTACAGTGGGGAGGAAATAAATCCGTGAGGGTATTCACATTGAGCTTGCCAAAGCAGACAATTCACTGTGTACTAGATACCAGTAGAGCGTTTCAAAGAAGGAAATGATCCTAAGATAGGTGATCCAAGAAAGTTATGTATACCCCCTCTATTAGCCCATATTAAATCTAGTGATGACTAGTTAGGATTGAGCTTATTCCTAGGCGATAGGTGAGATGTAGTTTGGTGACCAGATTATCAGCGGGCCGGTGAGTTGGTTGGATTTTTGGTGGATATGTTAAGAGGGTGGTCTTCAAGAAAAAGAACTTAAGAGTTTGACTATGAGAAAGATGTCACATGAAAAGTACTATACCTTTTATGCCACGTATATGATTTATGTTTCTTTACGTTAAGCCCAAGAGCAATGATTTTCATGTTAATGTGCATATGGTATTGTCATGCATTCATCAAATATCTGTTGGATTCATGCCATTAAGACTCATGCTAAAAGACACCCACTTCGGATAAATAGATTTGGAAAGCTTAAAACCGAACCTTATGCATGTACACTTTTTTCATAATTAAAACCGAGATGGCTGGGGACGATGACGATGACACTCGTGTTAGAGTCGGGAATCTCTACTGAGAATCTTGAATGAGTTTCTCATCCCTGTCTCTTCTTCCATGTCGTCTCTAGATGAGGACTACAACAAGGTTCGTGACTTCTTCTAAGGCTCGTGCTTAAGGGTCACGCTAGCAAACGAAGCAAAAGGTCGCTGCGGGAGCATAGATAGCTTAGCTTTTGGGTTGACACTTATCCAACCGCACAGGTGGATAAGGGTCACTTCATATACATATGGGCATGTTTTGATGTAAATGAAGTTCCAAGGATACTAGTAAATTATGTATCTATGAAGATGTAATGATATTATGATTATTATGTATAATACTATGTTTCATGATTATGAATGGTGTGATTACTTTCCTTGCATGTTATGGTTACGACAAACATTAGGATAGCGCGCGGCTCACGTTTTATTTTCAAGTTTCGAAAAAGAAAAATTTATTCATATTTTCTGCTAAGTATTTTAATAAAAGGTTTTAAAGAATGAGACTAAAAGAGTAATAGACTAATGGTTAACCTAAATACGTTCTAGGAGTATTGGATTAAAAATTAGGATGTTACAGTGTTGGACTAGACTATTAGGAGACTTAGCCTGACCTATTACCTCACAAGCTTTTTTTTGTAAGTCCTGAATTAGCTTGACCTACAAGTCTTTTAAAAGCTTATTTGATAACAAGGCCTTTGAAAAGGCCAAAAACCTACTTTAAAATAGGCTCATAGGATTTCTAGATAGTTCAAGGTCTTTGTCTGAAGAGGCTAACATGCTTCCTAAATAGACCAAACTCCATTTTAAATACACTAATTGACTTCATAAATAGACCACTAAACTTATAATTTATAACATGAAATCAAGCATAATAACCTATTAAACTAAATCATGAAAGTAAATCTAACTTGCCACAACAATAATAGAGTATACTCTTCTACTGGGATGTCATCCAACTAGATACCAAAAGTCCTGTCTTTCATGAACATTTCTAAACTTTACATCACAAATTTAATACATATAAAACTAAATCATAATTTCATAGTCACAAATTTAAAACTAAACAACAGCAAGTATCATTCATCCAAAATGCTATATAATGAACCAAAATTATATCCATAAACTCACAAGTCATACCTAGAAATTCACAAGTCATAAGTGACAGCTCACATGTTAAAACCATAAACTAAAATCAACATGATCATAATATGAAATCCAAATTTTTTTTAAAAAAATACTAATACCAAATTCATAAGCCAAAAGTCACAACCACAAAATAATAACAATGAAGAAAAGAACATATGAAATCCTCCCAAAAGGTACATCAAATAGCCATAAGATTAAATCTTCAAGTATATTTTTTCTTGTTTATATTCACACACCTTCAAAATAAGAAAATAGTTATTATTAGTATAAAATATCTTAACAACAATAAATTTAACATGTGTAAAAATTTTTGAAGATACATTTAAAAATAATCAAAAGCTTAAACCTTTCTCTTTCTCTTCAAATTGTACTTGTGATAAAGCTAATCCCCAACACATATCAGTGCTTCACTTTATTCAACGTAGAGTGAAATTCATCAATAACTCTTCTTCTAGCACTAAATGTGGATTCTGATGCCACTGTTGATGTTGAATTTCCAATATATCAACACCATCTCTTAAGGAAGTAGTGTTAGATATTAGCTCAGAACCCTTCTGAAAGCTTTAACATAATATGTTTTGAATGACAACAAAGCCAATTTAAAGAAAATATTTTGAAGAATAACTAATGTCTATCATGAGTTTCTTGTATTAGCAAACAGGTTCTTTCGTTAGCATAACACAACTCCTTTAAGCGAGATTAATTTCACTTTACATGTGAAAACATGTTTTATCTTGTATTAAGAGATGGGAACTAAATGAAAGTGATAATTATAACTTAAATTGAGCATAAATATGTCAATGGATTGAAGAAAAACATTCAGCTCAAGAAATCAAGACTTGGGATTTCAGAAAGTAGCACTGGACTTCAGAAAGTAGCACTGGACTTCAGAAAGTAGCACTGGACTTCAGAAAGTATGCTTGAAATGAAGATATCAATCGAACTTTGAAGCTAATGTGTTCTATAATAATCTTCAATAATCACATTCACAATGTTTTTATCATCAACAAACTCTAATTAAAGACTTGAAGTGTAACACCCTAGTAATTAACCAGATACACCTAGGTTGAATCTGATTAAATACTAGACTTTACTCTTTGCTTTGGTTCTTTCTTCATAATTTGAAAATACTTAGTGAAATTACGAGCCATTTTTTTTTAAACACATAATTGAAAACATGAGTCGAGTACAACGTGAACGAGTAAGCGGAGTATAATAAGACGTTTAAGAATATATCACATCATATCACTTAGGCTCCATCATATAACATCCATAAGCACATTATAGCATATATTTACATACAATAACCTCACTCAAAGGGTGGGTTATGTTCATACATCATTATCTTATACAAACCCATAAAAGAAAATATACATAAGGAAATACATGCCCCTAAACTAGATAACTCCATAAGCCGGGAAGGTTATCCTAAAACTAGGGTGCATGATCACACATAAATCTACTAAGAACCCTTTATGGCCACTTTGTCCCGAAATGGGGAATAAATCCGATCCACTGATGAGCTCCCTCGGGAGGGGACACACGAGATGCACCAGGCTGGGGTCGCATGGACGGCCTTCTTGCTAACCTCGGTTGAACAACTGTTTCCTCACTACCCTCTCTTACACGTGTGGGAGTAGGAGCAGAGCTCTCAGAATATACATGAGTAGGAATGTCCTCTGAAGGATCAGTATCAGAATATCTCGTCTCGGGAACATACTCTGGAAATCCATGGACAGCAGATGAAGCGGGATAAGAACGTAACATCCTTTCATCAAGTAGACGTGCATGTTCGAAAACCATTTCATCGCCATAGGGAGAAGTAGGAGAAAATCGATAACTAGGGACAAGATGTGCAAATGGACGACCTATGTAAATAAAAACACGAACTGCGCACTTCCCTTCAAAATGATACGAGCGATGCACCGGATCATAGTGAAATTCCCAAGTAGGGGTATCAACGAACAGGACGAATGTCGCCATCTGAATCTGGAGACAATGACGGAAATAAAGAAAAGGGAGTGAGAATCTTGCTAAAGAATTCTCAGTAAGGTACCTCCTTCTACAGTGTCATCATCAAAGTCCCCAGGAACCGCGGGATTATTCTAAAATAGTGAGCATGCAAAGATTCATTTTAAGTTCGGACAAATACTTAACCGAGGTTCGTCAATTTTTAATCATGCGTCTTATAATGCATCATAATCTTAACATGTCATATTTACAATGAACTTTTCCTTTATCATTACATCATTTTCCTCATATCATTATCAAATAACATGCATAAAAGAACGTCATATAATATTAGCTACACGTGGACATAGTGCACATATTTCATTTCTTTAGTGCCTTAGGTGACTTAAAATCTTATCATCATCATTATTTTCCTTAGGCCACCCTATACTCCACTCTTTTGGGAGTAATTTAGGTTATGAGCTCATACTTTACTAGTCGTCACTAGCATATACTTATCCCTTTTGATAAGCTAAAGTCCCGACTCTACCTTTTTGAGAGAACGGGTTAGGGGGCTAAAATCACCTTTTCACCACCTATAGTCTGATGGTTCCAAAGGATTATTTTCTTATAAGTTTAAGTCACCATTAAATCTTTGCATGTTATATCATAATACAATTCATAAACATCATAACATTTTCTCATTTATAGTCTTAAGCTAGAATAATATATATCAACTGTAATCATGTATATGGGAGATTCCCAGGAAAGAGAGGTGGGTCACAATGGACACGCTTAAATACCAAGTCTTTCCTTAACCAGAACCTTTCCAAATTACACTTTTACAATGATACACTTTCTTCTAGCAACAAAGGTAAATTTTATATAATAAAGAACATTTCATGTATAAGCATTCTCATTATTTGCAACAGCAACTATAACATGCAAGCCAGGAAATCATTCAATGATATCAAGTACTTAATAAGCATCCAATCCTTACATAGAATTATCAATTACAGAACTAATTAGTTACTAAACCAATTATGAATCATTCTCTTAACAATAAACCATAATTATCACAACTTTAATCATATCAAATCATTATCACACATTGATACTAAACTCAGATCAGTGGCCGAATCATGAACCTCATGCAATTACATAGAATCATATTTTAAGTGCATATAAAATACTAGTTCCCCGTAAAATCCTTGCAAAGCCTTAAAACTCATTTAGAAACTAGTTCTTTTGTCAAATTTGGGAGGATCTTCACAATTAAAATTCTCACTTAAGATAAAAGGAGTAAGTCTTGAGCTTTAGAGATTTAGGTGACATCTTAGAATTATAAACATGCTATGCAACTTTATTTTAATCTTATCTTTATAAGGTGATAGCTTGGAATTATAAACATGATATGCAATTCCATTTCTTTATCTTTAAGATTTAAGATGATGACTTGAAAATTAAACATGATGCAAGAACTTGAAATATAAACATGATACAAGAAACTGGAGCGTGTAATCCGCACAGACGATAGAGGAGAAGAGAATATTAAGAAACCGGAGCGGTAGTCCGTACAGGACCAATAGAGGGAGAAGAGAATTATTATTACATCTTTTTAAGCTCCAATCTCAAGACTTTTTAAAGAATAAATTCTTTAGCTCCAATAATCATATTTCTTTGCTTGTGATACATGGCCAAGTCTTTGAGCTCTAGGATCTTTAGGTGATGGCATAAAATAAACATGCCATGCGTTGATTCTTTTAGCCATTATAAAATATAGTGAGAGCATAAATTAAATATGAGATGCAACCTCTTTATTATCTTGAAAGATTAAGTGATGACTTGAAACATAAACATGAAATACAAGCTTGGAATTTAAACATGAGAAATGCAAGTTCATTTATTCATTCTTGAAAATTTAGTGATGACATAGAAGGTAAACATGGTTATGCAAAGCATAAACTTAATCATGGATGCAAATTCATTTTGTTTCTTTACTAGAGCTCCTTCAAGACTTTAAAAGAATTATAAATTCAACCCAATACATATCTTAACAAGAAATAAAACATAAAAGGAAAATACATCTTTCAAGTTCTAAACTAAAAATCTTTGTTTTAGCATCATAAAGCATTATTCTTTAAAGTTTTGCATCAAGTGGAATTTTCAAGCTTTAGAGGCCTAACTTGTGATGGATTTACAACCCACCCTCAAGGTCCTCATCATCAAGCCATCATCTTAGTTCCACCTAGGCCATATGGTTGAATTGGTTAAAGAAAAATTGAAGAGGAAAACCAAAATGAAAAGCTAAGGTAAGTTCATAATTTCATCATTTTGAGCTAAAAACACAATTCCTCAAAGCATAGAAATAAATTTAGAAACTACTCCCTACCTAATCTGAGTTGAAGAAGAGGAAGAGAACTTGGTTTCTTGAAGTGAAATGAAACAAAATCTCTTTGAAAAAATTGAAGAAAGAATTCAGTCAAAGAGGAGGAAGAAAGAAAGTTTTTGGTGCTCCTAAAAACTAGTTATGAACCAAGCATTCCAAGGCCACTCAAGCAAGCCTATTTATAGAAGATTTTGAGGCTTCTAATTGGCCAAAATTATGAGGTAGTGGATGGAATTTTGCAGGAGAAATAAGGGAGGAAAAATCATTTTAGACAAAGTTGTATGAAATTAAGGAATTATGTCTCTTATGGTGACATTTTGGCATTTTGTTTTAGTGCAACTTTTGGCAATAATTCAGCTGCATAATGGCATCAATAATTTCATCCATTATAGCCCAAAGAAGTGATATTTGTGTGTTCCATGCATTATTTAGGTGTAGGCAAGGTATTCATGTAATTTAGAGAATTTACGGTTAAGGGTTTAAGTGAATTAGTAAGCAATTTGGGTGTTTTTGAGCAATTTTGGGTTCTAAACAATCTAAATACATAATTTTGACTCTAGATTAATATTTAGAATTTAATAAGCTTTAATTTGAGCCTAATATTGCTTAGGTTTCGGTATATCTGAATCAAAAATCCCGAAGTCGCAAAACTGCCCAAAAACAGGGGCAAAATCATACTTTCACTTAAAAACTGCCCGAGGCCATCCGAGCTTAACCAATGGTTAATCATGGCTTAAAAACACATTTTAAAACATTTTAGTGAGGTTCGGGCTCAGTCGGCATGCACATCGGAGTTAAAAAGCGACCAGGCGTTTTGGTCATTTCGCGCGTCGGAACTCAAAATTGAGATCCTTCTGCTCTATTAACACACATAACACAAACAATCCCTTATTATCCTCAAAATATCCCCTTGAGAATAGGTGGGGCCCACGATCCTCATTTTCTGAGTAAAATAACTTCAGGGGCATTTTGGTCATTTTATACGTACAGAAATTCGGGATTTGCGACTCTCGCATGAATCGTTCCTAACTTCTCTTCTAATGTTATATTCCTTTATTGAGGATTGTTCGACCTCAAATCTTATGTAATAATTACCTACGGTAATTCGGTAATTGAGTAATTTCTAATGACAGTAAAAATTGGGGCGTTACATGAAGACTAAAGTCTCATCAAGGAAATGACATGGCACATCAGAAAGTTCACTTAACAGTGAAATAGTACGCTCTATAAGAAAATGAGGGAAATTTGAAATTCAAAATTCAAAAGTCAAACCCAATGACAGACTGGCGTGTCATCTCTTTTGCCAACTTGATCAACTACCGTAGCTTCTAGAAGAAAGAGTTTAGAAACCATGTTCAGAAAGTAGTAGTTTATGAAGGAACATCAGAAACCTTAATTTCACAATGGCTTCTGTAACAACACTGACAAACAGACCGGCTGCTCTTCTAGATTGCTTTTCTAAGACACAAAAAAATGATCAACACATGTCATTTGGAGAACTGATCAAGTGCAACAGTAATAAATGAAGACCATCTATAAATAAAGATATTGTGCTTTTAAAGAAAATAGACAAACACTGCACAAAGAGCAAAAACACTGTGAAAATTTCTTATCTTCTTGTAAAGTTCATTACATCCTGTAATCAGTTTCCTTGGTTGGTAAAATCTTCTTTCTATGTTCCTTGTTTGTTCATACATTCTTCCTAGGAAGAATAGCTAGAAAGAAGTCATTCAAGTTATCCCAGATCTTTTCATTGTATATTTTAAGGAAACTTGAGTGTAGGTTAGTTTGAGTTGCAAATCCAAATACAAACCTCTATAACAATACTTGCAATGTGAGTTAGCTTGGAGAGGCTAGTCAAAGAATACTTGCAATATGACAATAAAGGTATTTTTACTAGTCACGGTTTAGCATGGAGAGGATGGTCAAAGATTACTTGTTTTAGCTCGGAGAGACTGGTGAATAACTACTTGGTTTGTAGCAGAAAGGGTTGTCTACTTATTACAGTTTAGCTTTAAGAGGCTAGTGAATATTTTCTTGGTTTGTGACAGTAGGGATTGTCTACTGGTCATAGGTTAGAGCTTGGAAAGGCTATTGTAAAGACTATCTAGTTTCTTTCTCGTGTCGAGAAAGGTTTTAGTGAAACTCAATGGTGGTTGAGAACTAGATGTAGGTAGATTAGCTAAACTAGTAAAAAAGATACTTGTACAGTATCTTCTTTTCCCCTATCTCTTTTATATCAGCTGTTCTATAATTATTTGTTTATTTCAGCCTAATGCTTTTCATTTTAGCTATTCTGTTACTGGCGTTGTACTTCAGAAAGTAACTTTCTGAAACCTCTAATACTATTTTTGCTATACTTAAAGCTTAAAGCTTGATGGTATTTTGTTTAAGTTTTTAGAAGTTTAAAAGATTAAGAGACACGAAGCATGATTTTACCCTCCCTTCTTGTACGCTTTTCTACCTATAAGTGGCATTAGAGCTTGGCCTCTAAGGGGTTGATCATTCTACCAATTGCAGAGGACAAAGATTTGAGGAACAAATGACACAGAATATTCATATAGTAGAAGGACAATCCAATCAATAGACAGCCATTCTTTGATGATGGGGATTATGCCTACTGGAGAGACCGATCAAAGTTGTTCATAAAATAGACCGCCATTCTTTGACTTGTGGGAGATCATACAAGAAGGAGATTATGTCCCGATAGAGGAAGTTCTTGGAACCAACGATGCACTTTCAACATCAAGGCAAGTCCCTAGGAGTAGATGGACAGAGCAATACAAAGTTAAAGTTCAGCTGAAGTCTAAAGTAAAATACTTGCTCATGTGTGCACCTAAAGCAAATAACCTCTAAAAGTAAAAAAAAGCTACCTTATGTAAGATATGTATGCACACATTACAACATCTGCTATTAACTCCTACTGCTGCCTATCCCAAGGAAGAGGAACATAACCAATCCACTGGCCCAGCTCGGCGGGAGTGGCCAAATGGTGAGCGAGTTAGATATGAGCTCCATGATGGGGTTGCATCGCTACTCTAGCTCCTCAAATTGGCTGAGTCACCATAGCCTCACTACCTCCACCTATCTCCATAGGTACAGTGGGGGAAGAAACCTCAAATGGTATTTGGGTGGCTGAGCCCTTGGATGGGTCAGCCAAAGAATGAGCAGGAGGAGAGTAGAGAATGTACATCGGATAGTCCTGGACAGTTGAGGCAGGAATAGGGGTGCGACGAATCTGCTCTCCACGAGGGCACATGCATTCAAAGAGAAGATGATCAGCAAAAGCCAATGTAGGAGAGAAACGGAAACTAGAGACTGGGTAGGCAAACAGACAGTCCAAGAACACGAATAGACACTGGTGTATGGCACCAAAATAGAGCTCCTAAGTCAGTGCATCAATGAATATCACGAACGACGCCATCATCCTTTGAAGATGTGATGGAAAGAAAGATAGAGAGAGTGAGAAACTTGATAAAGAATCTCAATAGGGTGTCCTTCTATCCTAGTGTCATTATCTATGTCCTCAAGAACCTTAAGTTTCATTATAAAATAGTGAGCATACATAAGGTTCATTTTATTATGTTTTTAAAAAATATCAATTACCAAGGCCCATTCATTTTAATAATGAGTCTTTGATGTTATGAATACATCGTACCTCATCATGAAATGCATGTCAATACAAGGTGCAACATGCTACATAGAGACATAAGTGATGTACATAGAACATGGTAAACATGGCATGAATTACTTCATTTTATTCTTTAGGTGACTTAATCTATTCTTTTCTCTCATTGGGGCCACCTTATTACTTTCTCCTCTTGAGAGTTCTAGGTTATGAGCTCATACCTCACTAGTCGTCACTAGCATGCTTTTATCCTCATGATAAGTTAACACTCGACTTTTAAAGTGCGAGATAGGGGGCAATGATCACTTTTCATAACCTTTAATTCGAGGAGTCTAAAGGATCACTTCCTTATTGGATCACCTCTCATAACTTTTAATTCGGGGAGTCTAGAGGATCATTTCCAAATGTTTTATGTTACCTTAATCTTAGCATGTTATACTGAGATGCAAAACACAAATATATCATATAATATCACATGCTTTCATATTACTTCAACGTATGCATCTTGTATATTCCAAGTGTGATCATAATATGCCACAATAAATCTTGTAACTAGTAGTCAAGTATGCAAACATAATCATCACATAAAATAAGCACTTTCATTATCCCTTAAATGATTAAACCTCTAAATCTGGTAAACCTAACTTTTGTATTTATTCCTTTATGCATCTAAGGGATCAATTACAATGATTTCCATTAATTATTAGCCTCAAGGACATCATTACACAATGTTGCACAGGTTTGGGTAGAAATGAAAAATTGAACAGTTTCGGTGTTCTAGAAGTTACGTTTTTGACCCTTTCTTATTACCGAATTTTCCTAAGATGATAAAATTAATCCCTACACCAATTATGAGTGATTCCTATACATTTACTAAGTGTTAAACATATTTTTCCCAAATTATAACTTTCTGGATAGAATCCATAACTTTCATCCTTAAGGGTTCTAGAAATCACATTTTTTATCCTTTCTATTTATTAGTCTTTCCTTAATTGCTAAAAATAATTATCACACTAATTATTAACAAATTTTACACACATAATCAACCCCAAAAGCATACATCAGATCTGGAAATGTTAGAATAGAAATCAAATTTTAAATTTCCAAAAGCATGCAAAGTTGCAATAATAAGCATTTCTAACATACTAATCCTTTTTAGAATTAATTCTAGGTCAAGGAATACTCTTATAATTAATTTATCCCTTTGGGCACACAAGTAATATCCTTAGGTCAATAGCAAAATCAGAGGGCTCAATATTAAGATTTTGGTTATGCAAAACATGTTTTAACACTTTAGAAATTAACATTTTTCTCAAAGGAAAGTTGCAAGACACAAGCTTTTGATGTAACACCCTCCCAACTACCATGTTTTACTCGAGCGTTAACATAGTAATTAGAAAAATATTACTTACATTCATGATCTATGCTAGTCGAAAGAAAGGAAATCAAATGATTTAGACACATATGTCGCCAAACTCGTATATACATATATGAACATCATTTTTAAGTTTGCAATATGTACATTGTACTGATCCTACACTGGTTAACTTCTAGGCTCATCAGGAACTCGGTTCACAAAAGAAAGGAACACTTCCAGTACCTAATCTAACATGCTCAAAGTTGAGGTCTAGCAAAATTTTATACAAATAGAAATAAACCTCACAACATTTAATACGGTCAATCTACAAGTTAGTGGGTCACTAGTACTAACTACCACTATATACATATCAGGAGTCCCTGAAGATTTCACATCCTACTAGATGAACCTATTGGCCATCGGTATGATAGCCTCACCACCACCCGGGGTATCAGGACCCTCCGGTGGGTCTGAGTCTGAAGACGAGGATGAAGAGAGATCATCTGCTGGAAGGGGTGCTGGTGGTGCAGGTGGGACATCAAATATCAATGGGTGTGCCAAGTGGAGAGGCACACCATCATAAGGGAAAGCAGGGTCAAAGTCAACTGTAAATACTGATGTACTAAAAGAACGGCCGAAAAACACATAGACACGAACTTGCGAGTAACCCAGTACACACAGAGAGTAGAGAGCAGGATCATAATGCCACACCCACTGTGGCGAGTCAAGGTAAAATACTAGTGACGGCATCTGCTGGATCTGATTAACACAAAGTAAATGCAACCATAGGGATGAGAATATTATAAAATCCTAAGTAGGTTATTCCCTTAGGTATAATGTGAAACATAATTGATAAGCTCATTCATGTGGGAATACTCATGCAAAACTATGGGTATCAATATCAAGGTATATACATCTTGTAAAATCAAGTACAAGTATAATAATGATTCGTGCATTGTTCTTTTTCTCATTAACATAGGGAAGGCTTAATCTCATATCAAGTGATGTCTGTAGTGGAATCACTCCACAAGAACTATTAACTACTAGGACATGAGCTCATTCCTATATGTCGATACGTCTACCGACTCATCAAATTCCCAAGGAAGCTCTTACTTTTTCCTTGCCCCTTCAACTACATAAGCTTTGTCTCTATTTTCCCCATATGTTATAAACTTGCACAATTACCAGTCATATTTTCTTTTCTATCACCATAATACACATATCATATATTTCTTTTATTCAAGGGCATTCTTACATCACAAATAAGTATGTAATTCCATTGGAGTCTCATAAGCATTCCTTTAAAATAGCTACCCTATATACATATATCATATCCTTGAATTAAATGTCATACCATTATTAAATTAAGACATTCTTACCGTTTCAACACCCTAGCAGATCTACTACTCCAGGAACAATATTTAATTTCCACATCAAATGACTAATTCAAGAGCCATAAAAAATTTTATAACACGTCAATGTGTCTAAAAGGTCCTGTAAAAATTCCCAAACAAACGATGTTCTCTAACCTTATCAAATAAATTTTTGCAAATCTGGTGGTCAGAGACCACTTGTTCATAGCTTAGTTCAGGACTCTCATAATTTTCGACCCCACCAATTAATTAAATCAACTCAAAATAAAATTCACAGTTGCAATTCAATGTGTTATCAGGTTCACATAAAAATTTCAAAGAATAAATCCATCTTTTGCTATGATAATAAAATCACACAATTTTACTGCCTCAGCTTCAACATTTCAGGCAGCATAGTCACAACTTCGGTTCTTGAATTTTTAAACACAGAGAAAGTGCCCAAAATGACCCCAAATTTGTATTAGAGACTCTGTATCATGTTAGTTACCTCCCATAAAATTTTCAACGGAATCTAAGATCTCTAAATATATTATAAAATTCAACCAAATTTGCTGCTTGCCTCAAACCGGGATTTTCCAGCAACAATGTTCAAGAATCATAAATTTTTTTCAAGTAGATAAAATCTTTAACATGGCCCAAGGAAAATCATGGAGTTGTCGTAGGATGTTACTTTCAACATATAATTTTTATAGCTCATAAAACAGAGCACAATTGCACCAGAAAATTTATCAACAAGTCCTGCCTTGTTGAAATCCGAAAATCCAGCCAACTAATTCAAAGTCTCTCTTGATAAAAATAATTTTTCCACAACACCAAACACTCCACTAAAATTAATAAATCAATATCAACATATGATCAACAAATAAAATCAGAAATCTTAGGACAAAACCAATCAGAATTTTCAGAGTAAATTTTGAAACAAAAGAGGACAAGAAAACCCTACCCTTAGAAGCTAATGTTTCTTTAGCTTTTGTATACTTCAAGGTAGATGTTTTCCACCCCAAACCTCTTGAAACACCCTCAGATCCTCCCCTAATCAGTGATGGGCATGACCTTGAAGAATACATGTTCTCTCTCTTGAAACTCTAAAGGTTTCCTTCGAGTGTTTGCGTAGCTCTTTTGACGATTTTGCGCAATGCGAATTTTACTCCTGATCTGTTGGATCTGCTCCGTCGTTTGGTTAACAAGGTCGGGTGCCAGCAATCCTGCCTCCCCTGAGTCATACCAACATAATGGAGATTGGCATTTTCTTCCATATAGTGCTTCATACGGGGCCATGCCAATGCTAGCGTGATAGCTGTTATTATAAGCAAATTCAACCAATGGAAGTAACTTATCCCAACTTCATTTTTGCTCAATCACGCACGCCCTTAACATGTCTTCCGAGGTTTGTATGGTTCGTTCTGTTTGTCCGTCAGTCTGGGGATGGTAGGCAGTACTTAAACAAAGTTTGGTTCCAAAGACCTTTTGAAAAGCTCCCCAAAATCTTGAAGTAAATCGGGGATTTCTGTCAGAAACTATAGAAGAAGGAACATTGTGTAGCCTGACTATCTCTTGGATATACAAAGAAGGTAACTTATCCAAAGGAAAATTAGCCTTAATGGGTAAGAAATGAGCAGACTTAGTCAATCTATCTACTATAACCCATATAGCATCATGACCTGACGATGTCCTTGGAAAACCCATTACAAAGTCCATAGAGATACTTTCCCACTTCCATTTTGGGATTTCCAAAAGCTGCAGGGTTCCAGCTAGTTTTTGGTGTTCTATTTTAACTTTTTGACAGGTTAAGCACTTCTTGACAAATTCTTCTATGTCTTTCTTCATTCCTGACCACCAAAACATTTTCTTAAGATCCGCATACATCTTACTGATCCCTGGGTGTATGGTGAATTCACCCATATGAGCCTCCTCTAAGATCTCATTTCTCAGATTGCCACTTGCAGGTACACATACCCTGTCCATGTATCTCCATATACCTTGTTGATCTTGAGTAAATCCTGGCAACTCCTTTGTATGAATTGATCTTAACATCTCTTGGAAATCTGGATCTTCGCACTGTGCGGCCAAAATCCGTCCTTTGAACTCACTTGTTACTTTAATCTGGCCTAATACAACACCTTGAGGGGTTACGGACATATCTAGACTAAGCTTCCGAAAACTTTCCACTAACTCTACCTCTTTAATCCTCAAACACGCTACACTTAAGGATTTTCTGCTAAGGGCATCGGCAACAACATTTGCCTTGCCTGGATGGTAATTCAGACTAAAATCATAATCTTTGAGGAATTTCATCCATCTTCATTGTCTCATGTTCAATTCCTTCTGGTCAAAGAGATATTTCAAGCTTTTATGGTCCGAGAAAACATTGAACTGCACACCATAAAGGAGAGGTTGTAACACCCTAGTAATTAACCAGATACACCTAGGTTGAATCTGATTAATGACTAGACTTTACTCCTTGCTTTGGTTCTTTCTTCATAATTTGAAAATACTTAGTGAAATTACGAGCCATTTTTTTTTTTTAAACACATAATTGAAAACATGAGCCGAGTACAACGTGAACGAGTAAGCGGGGTATAATAAGACGTTTAAGAATATATCACATCATATCACTTAGGCTCCATCATATAACATCCATAAGCACATTATAGCATATATTTACATACAATAACCTCACTCAAAGGGTGGGTTATGTTCATACATCATTATCTTATGCAAACCCATAAAAGAAAATATACTTAAGGAAATACATGCCCCTAAACTAGATAACTCCATAAGCCGGGAAGGTTATCCTAAAACTAGGGTGCATGATCACACATAAATCTACTAAGAACCTTCTATGGCCACACTCCTGGAAATGAGGGAATAAATGCGATCCAGTGATGAGGCCGCTCGGGACGGGACACCCGAGATGCACCAGGTCAGCCGCATGGACGGCCTTCTCGCTAACCTCGGCTGAACAACTGTTTCCTCACTACCCTCTCTTACACGTGTGGGAGTAGGAGCAGAGCTCTCAGAATATACATGAGTAGGAGTGTCCTCTGAAGGATCAGTTTGAATATCTCGTCTCGGGAACATACTGCAGGAAATCCATGGACAGCAGATGAAGCGGGATAAGAACGTAACATCCTTTCATCAAGTAGACGTGCATGTTCGAAAACCATTTCATCGCCATAGGGAGAAGTAGGAGAAAATCGATAACTAGGGACAGGATGTGCAAATGGACGACCTATGTAAATAAATACACGAACTGCGCACCTCCCTTCAAAATGATACCAGCGATGCACCGGATCATAGTGGAATTCCCAAGTAGGGGTATCAACGAACAGGACGAATGTCGCCATTTGAATCTGGAGACAATGACGGAAATAAAGAAAAGGGAGTGAGAATCTTACTAAAGAATTCTCAGTAGGGTACCTCCTTCTATGATGTCATCATCAAAGTCCCCAGGAACCTCGGGATTATTCTAAAATAGTGAGCATGCAAAGATTCATTTTAAGTTCGGACAAATACTTAACCGAGGTTCGTCAATTTTTAATCATGCGTCTTATAATGCATCTTATTCTTAACATGTCATATTTACAATGAACATTTCCTTTATCATTACATCATATTCCTCATCATCATTATCAAAATAACATGCATAAAAGAACGTCATATAATATTAGCTACACATGGACACAAAGGCACATATTTCATTTCTTTAGTGCCTTTGATGACTTAAAATCTTATCATCATCATTATTTTCCTTGGGCCACCCTATACTCTACCCTTTTGGGAGTAATTTAGGTTATGAGCTCATATTTTACTAGTCGTCACTAGCATATACTTATCCCTTTTGATAAGCTAAAGTCCCGACTCTACCCTTTTGAGAGAAGCGGGTTAGGGGCTAAAATCACCTTTTCACCACCTATAGTCCGATGGTTCCAAAGGATCATTTTCTTATAAGTTTAAGTCATCATTAAATCTTTGCATGTTATATCATAATACAATTCATAAACATCATAACATTTTCTCATTTATAGTCTTAAGCTAGAATAATATATATCAACTGTAATCATGCATATGGGAGATTCACAGGAAAGAGAGGTGGGTCACAATGGACACGCTTAAATACCACGTCTTTCCTTAGCCGTAACCTTTCCAAATTACACTTTTACAATGATACACTTTCTTCTAGCAACAAAGGTAAATTTTACATAATAAAGAACATTTCATGTACAAGCATTCTCATTATTTGCAACAAAGAACTATAACATGCAAGCCAGAAATCATTCAATGATATCAAGTACTTAATAAGCATCCAATCCTTACATAGAATTATCAATTATAGAACTAATTAGTTACTAAACCAATTATGAATCATTCTCTTAACAATAAACCATAATTATCACAACTTCAATCATATCAAATCATTATCACACATTGATACTAAACTCGGATCAGTGGCGAATCATGAACCTCATGCAATTACATAGAATCATATTTTAAGTGCATATAAAATACTAGTTCCCAGTAAAATCCTTGCAAAGCCTTAAAACTCATTTAGAAACTAGTTCTTTTGTCAAATTTGGGAGGATCTTCACAATTAAAATTCTCACTTAAGATAAAAGGAGTAAGTCTTGAGCTTTAGAGATTTAGGTGACATCTTAGAATTATAAACATGCTATGCAACCTTATTTTAATCTTATCTTTATAAGGTGATAGCTTGGAATTATAAACATGATATGCAATTCCATTTCTTTATCTTTAAGATTTAAGGTGATGACTTGAAAATTAAACATGATGCAAGAACTTGAAATATAAACATGATACAAGAAACTGGAGCGGTAATCCGCACAGGACCAAAGAGAGGAGAAGAAAATATTAAGAAACCGGAGCGGCGGTAGTCCGCAGGACGATAGAGGAGAAGAGAATATTAAGAAAGGGGAGCGGCGGAAGTCGGGAGAGGACGAGTAGAGGGAGAAGAGAATATTATTATTACATCTTTTTAAGCTCCAATCTCAAGACTTTTTAAAGAATAAATTCTTTAACTCCAATAATCATATTTCTTTGCTTGTGATACATGGGCAAGTCTTTGAGCTCTAGGATCTTTAGGTGATGGCATAAAATAAACATGCCATGCGTTGATTCTTTTAGCCATTATAAAATATAGTGAGAGCATAAATTAAATATGAGATGCAACCTCTTTATTATCTTGAAAGATTAAGTGATGACTTGAAACATAAACATGAGATACAAGCTTGGAATTTAAACATGAGAAATGCAAGTTCATTTATTCATTCTTGAAAATTTAGTGATGACATAGAAGGTAAACATGGTTATGCAAAGCATAAACTTAATCATGGATGCAAATTCATTTTGTTTCTTTACTAGAGCTCCTTCAAGACTTTAAAAGAATTATAAATTCAACCCAATACATATCTTAACAAGAAATAAAACATAAAAGGAAAAAATACATCTTTCAAGTTCTAAACTAAAAATCTTTGTTTTAGCATCATAAAGCATTATTCTTTAAAGTTTTGCATCAAGTGGAATTTTCAAGCTTTAGAGGCCTAACTTGTGATGGATTTACAACCCACCCTCAAGGTCCTCATCATCAAGCCATCATCTTAGTTCCACCTAGGCCATATGGTTGAATTGGTTAAAGAAAAATTGAAGAGGAAAACCAAAATGAAAAGCTAAGGCAAGTTCATAATTTCATCATTTTGAGCTAAAAACACAACTCCTCAAAGCATAGAAATAAATTTAGAAACTACTCCCTACCTAATCTGAGTTGAAGAAGAGGAAGAGAACTTGGTTTCTTGAAGTGAAATGAAACAAAATCTCTTTGAAAAATTGAAGAAAGAATTCAGCCAAAGAGGAGGAAGAAAGAAAGTTTTTGGTGCTCCTAAAAACTAGTTATGAACCAAGCATTCCAAGACCACTCAAGCAAGCCTATTTATAGAAGATTTTGAGGCTTCTAATTGGCCAAAATGATGAGGTAGTGGACGGAATTTTGCAGGAGAAATAAGGGAGGAAAAATCATTTTAGACAAAGTTGTATGAAATTAAGGAATTATGTCTTTTATGGTGACATTTTGGCATTTTGTTTTAGTGCAACTTTTGGCAATAATTCAGCTGCATAATGGCATCAATAATTTCGTCCATTACAGCCCAAAGAAGTGAAATTTGTGTGTTCCATGCATTATTTAGGTGTAGGCAAGGTATTCATGTAATTTAGAGAATTTACGGTTAAGGGTTTAAGTGAATTAGTAAGCAATTTGGGTGTTTTTGAGCAATTTTGGGTTCTAATCAATCTAAATACATAATTTTGACTCTAGATTAATATTTAGAATTTAATAAGCTTTAATTTGAGCCTAATATTGCTTAGGTTTTGATATCTGAATCAAAAATCCCGAAATTCGCAAAACTGCCCAAAAACAGGGGCAAAATCGTACTTTCACTTAAAAATTGCCCGAGGCCACCCGAGCTTAACCAATGGTTAATCATGGCTTAAAAACACATTTTAAAACATTTTAGTGAGGTTCGGGCTCAGTCGGCACGCATATCGGAGTTAAAACAGTCGCAGGGGCGTTTTGGTCATTTCGCGCGTCGGAACTCAAAATTGAGTTGCTTCTGCTCTATTAACACACATAACACAAACAATCCCTTATTATCCTCAAAATATCCCCTTGAGAATAGGTGGGGCCCACGATCCTCATTTTCTGAGTAAAATAACTTCAGGGGCATTTTGGTCATTTTATACGTACAGAAATTCGGGATTTGCGACTCTCGCATGAATCGTTCCTAACCCCTTTTCTAATGTTATATTCCTTTATTGAGGACTGTTCGGCCTCAAATCTTATGTAATAATTACCTACGGTAATTCGGTAATTGAGTAATTTCTAATGACAGTAAAAATTACAGTAAAAATTGGGGCGTTACAGAGGTCGCCAAATCTTTAGGGCAAAAACCATAACCGCGAGTTCAAGGTCATGGGTAGGATAGTTGACTTCATGGGGTTTTAACTGCCGGAAGCGTAGGCAACCACTTTTCGATTTTGCATCAATACACATCCTATACCCACTATTAGAAGCATCATAATAAACCTCAAAGGGTTCATGAGGGTTGGGTAATACTAATACTGGAGCTGTGGTCAACTTTTGTTTCAATTCCTGAAAACTATTTTCACATTCCGGTGTCCACTTGAATAGAGCATTCTTTCGGGTTAACTTAGTCAAAGGTAGGGCTATCTGAGAAAAACTCATAATAAAATGCCTATAGTATCCAGCTAACCCTAGGAAACTCCGAACCTCTGTCACCGTCATAGGTCGTTCCCAATGGAGTACTGATTCCACTTTACTGGGATCTACGGAGATTCCCCCTCGTGATACCACATGACCTAAAAATCTAACCTCTTCCATCCAAAATTCACATTTTGACAACTTAGCATACAACTTTCGCTCCCTTAGGATCTGTAACACAACCCGAAGATGCTTCGTATGTTCTTCCTCCATCCTCGAATAAATAAGTATATCATCTATGAAGACAACTACAAATTTATCCAAGTATGGTTGGAAGATTCGGTTCATATAATCCATAAATACTGCTGGAGCATTCGTCAGTCCAAAAGACATCACCCTATACTCATAATGCCCATATTGAGTTCTAAAAGCAGTTTTGGGAATATCTTCATCCCGAACTCGAATTTGGTGGTAGCCTGATCTAAGATCAATCTTTGAGAATATAGTTGCCCCTCTCAACTGATCCATAAGGTCATCAATCCTTGGCAAAGGGTATTTGTTCTTAATCGTTACCTTATTCAACTGCCTATAGTCCACACAAAGCCTCATACCCCTATCCTTTTTCTTTACCAGAAGAATAGGGGCTCCCCACGGAGAGGCACTTGGTCTAATGAAGTGCTTCCCTAATAATTCTTCAATTTGTGACTTTAATTCCTTCAACTCTAAAGGGGACATTCTATAAGGAGCAATTGAAATAGGACCCGTCCCTGGAACCAACTCAATGGAGAATTCAATCTCTCGTTCAGGAGGAAATTCGGGAATATCCTCTGGAAAGACATCTGGATATTCTTTCACTATTGGAATCTTACTTAATTCGTGGTCACCTTCAGTTTCACTGGCTGAGAGAAGAACATATTCCTGATGATCTGTTTTGTTTGGGTTGGGTGTTACTAAGTCTAAATAAAAAGAAAAAGGAACTACAAGAATAGAAGGTAATGTCAAAAGAAATATAGGAGTTTTGTCTAGACAGTGTAAAAGAACATAATTAGATACTAACCAATCCATGCCTAAAATTACCTCTAAACTAGATAAAGGAAGAGAAACTAAATTGGCAGTAAACTCTCTAGCACCTATTTGAAGAGGAAGGTTCATGCATGCATAGCAAGTTCTAATAGGACCAGTAGTAGGAGTGGATACAAGGAGATCGTAAGCTAATTCAGACACAGGTTATTGTAATCTCTGTACACATTCATGGGATATGAAAGAATGAGAGGCACCCGTATCATACAATACATTCAGGGTATTACCATTTATTTCACACTTACCTCGGATCAGATCGGTAGATTGAGAAACTTCTTTGGCACTTATAGTAAAAACGCGTCCATGTTGTTGTGGCCTGGAGACGGGCTGCTGGCCTCTCTTGTCGGGGCATTCAAATATTTTATGTCCTGGTTTCCCACATCCAAAGCAAACAATTTGTGTTGTCCAGCAAGGCCGATTCCCATGATTCTTGCCACATTTAGGGCAATCTCTCCCTGCATCAGGTCTTGAAGATTGAAGTTGTTTCCCTTTGTTGCTATTGTTATTGTTATTGTTAGGTGGAAATCTCCTCCGGGGTTGGTTAGGCTTGAATCGGGGGCCTTGAGGTGCTAATCCCCTTCTAGCATTGTTTTGGGCATATTTGAAATTTGTCAGCTTCTTATTGGACTCCTCTGCACGTCGACATTTATTTACCAAAGTAGGATAGTCTCTGATCTCTAGGAGACTTACAGCTGCTTCTATATCTTCTTGTAGACCTCCTTCATATTTCATACATTTCCAAGCTTTATCCGGATCACGCTGGTAAATTGTAGAAAACTTGCAGAGCTCCTCAAATTTAGCGGTGTACTCTGCTACACTCATAGGTCCTTGTTTAAGGGCCATGAACTCCAACTCTTTTACATTTCTCACAGAAGTAGGAAAATACTTACAATAAAAGGCTTCCTTGAAAATGTCCCAAGTAACTTCAATTTGGGAAGCTTCAAATAACCTCCTGGTGCCAATCCACCAGAATTCCGCATCTGTTTCCAGCATGTAGGTGGCAAAAGCCACTTTTTGGGTCTCTATGCATGGGAGAACTGAGAAGATCTTCTCCATGGCCTTAACCAATTCCTCTGCCTTACTTGGGTTGAAGGCTCCTCGAAATGGCGGGGGATTTACCTTCCTGAACTCAGCGAACTTCTGATACTCTACATCAACCTCATTCACTGTAGTGTTATTGGCTGGATTTTTCCTTTCATTGCGATTTAGTCACTCCATCATTTGGGTAGTAGCTGTAGCTTGTTCCCTCATGGTAGCTGCCATCTCACGGAAAGTATTCATCGTGTCGGCATCATTTCCTGCTCCTCTCCTAGTTTGCCGATTCGAAGTCATTGATTCCTATCACACCAAACAAAATATTGAGTTGATCAGGCTCAATATCGAGCTAAGTGCAGTAGCAACCCACAACATTCCTAATCAGTCGTCATACATATATATATAAAATCATAATGTATGACAATTTCTAAGAAAGCATAGCCGGTCCAATCCTCAGGCTTGTAGGATAGTCCGGCTCTAATACCATAATGTAACACCCTCCCAACTACCATGTTTTACTCGAGCGTTAACATAGTAATTAGAAAAGTATTACTTACATTCATGATCTATGCTAGTCAAAAGAAAGGAAATCAAATGATTTAGACACATATGTCACCAAACTCGTATATACATATATGAACATCATTTTTATGTTTGCAATATGTACATTGTACTGATACTACACTGGTTAACTTCCAGGCTCATTAGGAACTCAGTTCACAAAAGAAAGGAACACCTCCAGTACCTAATCTAACCTGCTCAAAGTTTAGGTCTAGCAAAATTTTATACAAACAGAAATAAACCTCACAACATTTAATACGGTCAATCTGCAAGTTAGTGGGTCACTAGTACTAACTACCACTATATACATATCAGGAGTCCCGAAGATTTCACATCCTACTAGATGAACCCATTGGCCATCAGTATGATAGCCTCACCTCCGCCCGAGGCATCAGGACCCTCCGGTGGGTCTGAGTCTGAAGACGAGGATGAAGAGAGATCATTTGCTGGAGGGGGTCCTAGTGGTGCAGGTGGGACATCAAATATCACTGGGTGTGCCAAGTGGAGAGGCACACCATCATAAGGGAAAGCAGGGTCAAAGTCAGCTGTAAATACTGATGTACTAAAAGAACGGCCGAAAAACACAGACATGAACTTGCGAGTAACCCAGTATATACAGAGAGTCGAGAGCAGGATCATAATGCCACACCCACTGTGGCAAGTCAAGGTAAAATACTAGTGACGGCATCTGCTGGATCTGATTAACACAAAGTAAATGCAACCGTAGGGATGAGAATATTATAAAATCTTCAGTAGGTTATTCCCTTAGGTATAATGTGAAACATAATTGATAAGCTCATTCATGTGGGAATACTCATGCAAAACTATGGGTATCAATATCAAGGTATATACATCTTGTAAAATCAAGTACAAGTATAATAATGATTCGTGCATTGTTCTTTTTCTCATTAACATAGGGAAGGCTTAATCTCACATCAAGTGATGTCTATAGTGGAATCACTCCACAAGAACTATTAACTACTAGGACATGAGCTCATTCCTATATGTCAATACATCTATCGACTCATTAAATTTACAGGGAAGCTCTTACTTTTGCCTTGCCCCTTCAACTACATAAGCCTTGTCTCTATTTTCCCCATATGTTAAAAACTTGCACAATTACCAGTCCTATTTTCTTTTCTATCACCATAATACACATATCATATATTTCTTTTATTCAAGGGCATTCTTACATCACAAATAAGTATGTAATTCCATTGGAGTCTCATAAGCATTCCTTTAAAATAGCTACCCTGTATACATATATCATATCCTTGAATTAAATGTCATACCATTATTAAATTAAGACATTCTTACCGTTTCAACACCCTAGCAGATCTACTACTCCAGGAACAATATTTAATTTCCATATCAAATGACCAATTCAAGAGCCATAAAAAATTTTATAACACGTCAATGTGTCTAAAAGGCCCTGTACAAATTCCCAAACAAATGATGTTCTCTAACCTTATCAAATAAATTTTTGCAAATCTGGTGGTCAGAGACCACTTGTTCACAGCTTAGTTCAGGACTCTCATAATTTTCGACCCCACCAATTGATTAAATCAACTCAAAATAAAATTCACAGTTGCAATTCAATGTGTTGTCAGCTTCACATAAAAATTTCAAAGAATAAATCCATCTTTTGCTATGGTAATAAAATCACACAATCTTATTGTCTCAGTTTCAACATTTGAGGTAGCATAGTCACAACTTCGGTTCTTGAATTTTTAAACACAGAGAAAGTGCCCAGAATGACCCCAAATTTTTATTAGAGACTCCTTATCATGTTAGTTACTTCCCATAAAATTTTCAACTAAATCTAAGATCTCTAAATATATTAGAAACTGGGATTTTCCAGCAACAATGTTCAAGAATCATAAATTTTTTTCAAGCAGATAAAATCCTTAACATGGCCCAAGGAAAATCATGGGGTTGTCTTAGGATGTTACCTTCAACATATAATTTTTATAGCTCATAAAACTGAACACAATTGCACCAGAAAATTTGTCAACAAGTCCTGCCTTGTTGAAATCCAAAAATCCAGCCAACTAATTCAAAGTCTCTCTGGATAAAAATAATTTTTCCATAACACCAAACACTCCACCAAAATTAATACATCAATATCAACATATGATCAACAAATAAAATCAGAAATCTTAGGACAAAACCAATCAGAATTTTCAGAGTAAATTTTGAAACAAAAGAGGACAAGAAAACCCTACCCTTGGAAGCTAATGTTTATTTAGCTTTTGTATACTTCAAGGTAGATGTTCTCCACCCCAAAACTCTTGAAACACCCTCAGATCCTCCCCTAATCAGTGATGGGTGAGGTATTAAAGTGAGGTTTTGAAAAATCTTATCGGTTATATTTGTAGAGGTTGAAGTGTAGAACAAGTTTGCTTAAGGAAGTTTTTGATTCTAACAAGATTTGGTCTAAGATTTTGGTGGTTGAAATTCAAGGTTAGCAAAGGTTTTTAGATGAGAAGAAATGGGTTCTCTGCTGTTTCTCTTTTTGGCCGAGGATGAAGATGAAAAGAATGAGGTTGGGTGAGTTAAATATATCTATTAAGGAGTGTTTTGATTGGTTGAAAAATACAATATAGTTCTTTCCATTAAAAGGGTTTAAAATCAATGGCTAGGTTTTGATCTTTCATCCAAGATGAAATGCTAGCCATTCACTTGGTATTCAAGTGGATATACTTCATTATTTGTAAATATTATTTAGTTTTCGGTGTTAGAAATCGAACACCGAAATTTCATCAAACGGGCGAAACAATGTACCTGAGAAATCAAACATTGCTCGAAAAATAATTTCGTATATAAAATCATTATTTCTACCTATTTCTAAACATAATCTTATAATTTCTCAATTTTGGGCATCTCCGGGGCCTAATTCTAGGATTTCGGCTGTCCCGGCGGGCCTGCAGGGCCTGTAAAATATTATTCACACTTTTTTTTTTTTTTGCTTCCTTGAATCCTTCTCATCATTTCTACATTTATCAAAATCTTAAAATTCTCCTTAATAAATCTCATTTAATTTCTAAAGTGAATTAGGGTGTTACATTTGAAACTTCAAGGTAATAATGCACCGAACCTTAAAACTTTATTCCTTTGAAAATAAAACATATTTTTAAAGACAAAGGCTCGTGGAACCAAAATTCCTATGTAAGTTGAAAGGGGTAAGTCTTGAGCTTTAGATATTTAAGTGATGACATAAACTTAAACATGCTAATGCAAGCCTCATTTTAATCTTGATATTATAAGGTGATGGCAATGGAAATATAAATATGATATGCAAGGCTTGAATATAAATATGAGAATTCAAGTTCATTTTTAATCTTTAAGATTTAGGTGATGACTTGAAACATAAATATGTTAGACAAGAAATATAAACATGAAATGCAAGTTCATTTTCTTATCCTCAAGATTTAGGTGATAACTTGGAAATAAACATGATATGCAAGGCTCAAATATAAATATAAAATGCAAAGTCTTGGAAAATAAATATGAATGCATTTCCATTTATTATTTATTTAGGTCCTAAGCTCAAGATTCCTATTTAGATTAACAACTCTAAAACACCGATCAATCTTACAAGATGGACATGAACTTTAGAGACCATTAACACCATGGTTCCAAGAACCTTTATTTTGTTTGGACTCACCATCAAGCTCAAAGAAATGAAATATAAAGAAACTAACACCTTATTCATTATGATTCTTTCAAAAGCAAAAAAAAAAACAAAGTTCAAACTTTAAAGGTCACAAATGCGATGATCATATTATCATCATCTAGGAACCCTCATCATCAAGCCAATATTTTTGAACACAAAAGGGCCTTCAAGGCTGAAATGAAAAAGGGAAAGAAAGGAAGTCCAATAACCAAAAGTGTCAAGAGAAAAACTCATTCATTATTTCATCATCAAACCAAAAATAAAGAGAACATAGAAAAAGAAAATATCTACAATCAATCCAACATTCTAAAAAAAAAATGATAGAAAAATAACTTTGAAACAAAACCCCTACCAAAGATATTTTTCTTATTGAAAGAAAAGAGCTTGATCTTGAAAGGAAATAGGAAGAACAATCTTCCTTGGAGAGCTCAAAGGATTCGGCCAAAGAGGTAAGAAAAGGAAGAAAGGTTTGTCTTGAGTTTTTTATCTTGGAAGTGGAAAGGTTATATGTTTTAGAGAAGATCTATGGTGGTTGTGTGGTGGTTTGAGGTTGAGATATGGTGGTTGATGGTGATTTCTTTGAAGAAGGAGGAAGCAGAAGAAGAACTCTTAGGATGAGAGAAAAGAGAGAAAACTTGAATAAACTAAAATTGCAAGAATAAGCAAATGGTATTGTAAGTTTCCTTGACTGTATATTTATAGAGAATTTGCAACATGAGAGGATGACAGAGGGAGGAAGGCCGTGGCACATATCAAGGGAAATGGGAGGGAAAATATCTCATCCAAGTATATCATTACGTGGAATGGTGTATGAATGACTAGGTATGGGTTTGGGTATGGTTTTCTTTGAGTGTGTAAGTGAATAAATCAAAATGTGATAGGTTGAATGAAGGAGGGAGTGGTGCCAGCCATGCAAGGAAAATGGGGGAGAAAATTTTATCATTTCATGTGTATTAGGAGTGTGTTTAGGAGTATATTTGATTAGGCCTTTGATTAGGAATTTGTAATCAAGTGTTTAGGTATGAAAGTGAGTAATTAAGGCCATTCAAGACATGATTAAAGAGTGCTCTTGCTCACTTAGTGGAGTCAAACCTCATTCAACAAGAATTTCAATTACATCTTTGATTCCTTAATTTAAGGAATTGGAGAGAGAAAACACTATTTCATGAGACATGACATAAACCTTGACTTAAGAAAGGGATTTTGAGTTTCTTTAAGCAACCTTAGGCCCTAATTAACCTCAATTAATTATTTTGACTCTAGATTAATTATTAGAATCAATTAATCTTTAATTAGAGCCTAATATTACTTAAGTTTCATTAATTACACAATTGAGCTCATTATGTCCTTAATTAGGGGCAAAGTGGTAATTTTACACAAAAACTTTCCGAGACCACCCGAGCTTAAACAGACATTAAACATCCCTTAAAAAAATGAGATTTCTAACTCCCGGGTAAAGTCCGGGTCCAATCGGCACTTAATCTCGCGTTAAATTACCGCATGGGTATTTTGGTAATTTCGCGCGCAGGAACCCAAAAATGATATTCTTCTCCTCTATTAACACGCATAACATACATAATCCCCGATCAACATTAAAATAACCCTTTGAGGATAGCCAGGACTGGATATCCTCATTCTCCAGGTAAAAATGACTTCAGAGGCATTTTGGTCATTTGTACATCGACAAAATCGAGGCATTACATTATTTCCCTCCTTAAAAAGAATTTCGTCCTCGAAATTCATTACCTGAGAAAAGCTTGGCATATTGCGTCTTCATATCCGACTCCAACTCCTACGTGAATTCTTCTGCTCTTTCCCATCCCCATGCTACTTTGACTAAAGGCACTGTCTTGTTACTCAGTTGTTTGATTCCTTTGTTTACAATTCTCGTAGGTGGTAGGTTAAATGTCAGGTCATCCCTTAATTGTACTTGTTCTGGCTCTAATACATGGCTTAGGTCAGACTGATACTTCCTTAACTGGGAGACATGGAAAACATCGTGGAGGTTGGATAGATTAGGAGGTAGGGCTATACGATATACTACTGATCTGACTCGATTAAGAATCCCGGATGGACCAAGGAATCTGGGGCTTAATTTCTTGACTTTCATAGCCCGACCTATGCCCGTGGTAGGGGTGATCCTAAGGAACACATGTTCTCCCTCTTGAAATTCTAGCGACTTTCGCCATTTGTCCGCATAGCTTTTTCTGTCGACTTTGAGTAGCGATAATTCTATCCCTAATTCTCTTGATTTGTTCCGTTGTTTCCCTCATGATATCGGGTCCTAACAAGCTTTATTCTCCAGGTTCATCCCAACATAAAGGTAATTGGTATTTCTGTCCATACAGGGCTACGTACGGTGTTATACCGATACTTGCATGATAACTATTGTTATAAGCAAATTTGATCAGTGGCAAGTATTTGTTCCAACTCCCTCTTTGGTCTAATACACATGCCCTTAGCATATCCTCCAATGTTTTGATAGTCCTCTTAGATTGACCATTCGTTTGAGGGTGGTAAGTCGTGCTTAGACATAGCTTCGAACCAAATGCCTTCTGAAAGGCTCCCCAAAACCGTGACGCAAATCGCGGGTCTCGATCTGAGATTATCATTAATGATACTCCATGTAATCTTACAATCTCTTGAATATATAACTGAGCTAGCCTATCCAAGCAGTAAGTTACCTTGATAGGTAAAAAGTGGGTTGACTTGGTCAGTATAACACCCTAAAAATTAATTTGAGCTTTATTAGTCATAATTTCAAAAATTTGACAGTTTTAACAATGATGAGGACGGTCCAACGATTTTGTGAAAAAAAAGTGAATAGTATTTGCGAGCCTACTGGGACAGCCGAAATGCCTGATTTGGGACCCGAAGGTGCCCGAAATTGGGAAAACATGGGAATAAGATTAGAAATAGATAGAAATAAAGATTTTATACCTAGAATTAATTTTCAGGAAATATTTGATTACCCAGGTACACTATTTTACCCGTTCTGTAAGATTTCGATGTGCGATTTTTAACACTGAAAGATAGTTTAGTCTCTACAAAAGGATGATGTATATCCATTTTGACTTAGTGAATGGCTAAGATTTAATCTTGTAAGGCAAGATTAAATCCTAGCCATCCATTTGTTTTTCTTTCCTTTAAAGAATTATACATTTATATTATGTAATACCTATGCTTTAACTACAAGATAAATACAAGACATCTAACCTTATCTCATCATCATACTTTCTTGGACAGCAAGGGATACAACAACCTCCATGTTTGCTTCCATGAAAATTTGAATTCCAACCTCAAAATCTTAAGCTTGAACTTGATAAAACCCCAAATCTCCTTCATAAAACTTGTTCTACTCCTTAATATCTACCAAACTAATCGATTAAAATTTTAAATAATCTCCAAGCTGAACCTTGAGCTATCATTCTCTACTATTTAAGGAATGGCTAGGTGCTGTTTGGAAGGCTTGAAGTGAGGAAAAATCATTTCTAAAAGATCCTTTGGAATTAGAAGCCTTAAAGCTTGACAAGTAGGGTTTTTGTGACTTGTTCTTATGATTTCTATTCTTGCTGATTTTGGCTTGTTTCAATGTGATAAAATCTGGTTCTTATGTGATGTTACACTTAGATATTGATGTATTTGCATAGGTGGATTAGTTTGGTATTAGGGAAAAATCAAGTTTGTCAAAAAGATGTTGAGTGATACTTGCTGGATTTTCAGTTTTTGTACAGGCAGCCACTGATCATGTATTTTTTGACCTAGTTAAAGGCTTTAGATTGAACTGAAAATTTTATATGGTGTAGCTAACATGTTAAGGCATCTTCAGTAAAAATTTTGAGGTATTCTGGTCCCATTTTCCATGTTGAAAAAAATCAAGAACCGAAATTGTACCTATGGTGCTTGAACTATTAGAACTGAACCTTTGAATTTGTCTATTTTTTTTACTATAGCAAATGATTGATTTTTGCTTCGAAATTATTACAGAGTATTAGAGATATATTAAGGTTTTACCAGGATTTTATTTCGAATTTTCTGGTTTCATTTGCTAAGGTTAAAAATTATGGAATTCGGGAATTTAGCTGAGAATTAGTGGTCTCTAACCACCAAATTTGTCTAATTTTTTTAACATAGTTAAAAAACTCTTTTCACTATGAAATTTTTTTGAAACCTTGTGCCCATATTGAGGTGTCTTTGAGAATTTTTATAGCCTCTGATTTGATGGTTTGAATTGCATATTAAATTGTGCTACAAATGCATGAAATCAGCCATGGTGCTGGAAATAAATTAATGCTTTGAATTGATAAAATAATAGAATCTTGTACTAGTATGACATGAGTACATGAATATGAATATGAATAATTGACCTTGTGAGCTTATTGATGAGGTTAGCCATACATATATATAAATGCTTATTATGATTGATTATATGTGAAAGAAAAACATAAGATTATGTTTCTTGGGCTGGAGAAAGTATATCCAGTTTGTTAGGGAAAGTAAACCTGACTACCAAGAAAAGCATAAGATTTATAATCCTTGGGCTGGAGAAAATAAATTCGGTCTGTCAGGGAAAGTAAACCCGACTACCCGTGAATTGAGTTGGGGAAAGTAAACCTGGCTAGGAATAGGTCTATGTGAGAATTGGAGAAAGTAAATCCAATGATCATGTATAGGAATGAGCTCAGTCCTGAAAAGCAGTCTATTACCCATTATTGCCACACTGGGGATGGCGATACGTACGCCCAGACGTGACAAGATTAGTCAAGGGCCAGGGCAAGTTTAAGAAGTAAATTTTCTAAGAAATCCTTTGTCTTATATGCCGAGTGAAAAAGTTTAATATCGATATTGAGACCAATATATTTAAGTAGAAAGTTAGTAGTGTATGATGTTGAGTAGTATGGTATATGTACGTTAAGTGATTGAATGTTAAAAGTAACCCACTTCGAAAGTATGATTTGGAACTTTAAAAATAAACTGTTATTATATAATGCATGACCACTTTTTTTTAATAAACTGAAGTGGCTGGGGCGATGAAAATGACATTATGATTGTGTATTTAGGGTAGTTACCCTACTGAGAATTGTATAATTATCACCTCTATATTTTTGTGTTCTTGTGTCATCTCCAGGTTGATGTAGAAAATCGAGAGACTGCTATGCAAAATAACTCGGAAGTACAATAGGGTCGTAGTTAATGCTTTTATTATGTTGTATTTAGCGGAATGAATATATATGTAAATATGTTAAAGGACAAAGGTGCGTTAAAGCTCATAAAAAAGCTTTCTTTATGTACTGAACTTTGTATTAAATGAATATTTTGGTTTCATTGCTATATATTTCAGTAGGATTATGACCTAGATATCTCACGAATCAATTAAAATGGCTATAGATATTTAAGAAAGGTCTGCTAATTTATAAGTAACAACTCTCGAGTATGATGTCATGACTTAAGGATGACGTTGTACTTGGGAGGATGTTATAGTCAGCCAATCTACTATTACCTACATCGCATCATGACTTGCTTGGGTCCTTGGTAGCCCAGTCACAAAATCCATTGAGATACTATCCCACTTTCATTTGGGGATTGACAAGGGTTGCAATATTCCAAAGGGTTTTTGGTGCTCAATCTTCACTTTTTGACAAACTAAGCACTTACTTACTCAAGCGCTCACATCCTTCTTCAATCCAGGCCACCAGAACATCATCTTCAGATCCTGATACATCTTGGTGGTACTAGGGTGAATGGCAAAATGGCTCTTATGGGCCTCCTTCAAGATCTCCTTTCGGAGGTCACCACTTATCGGTACATAGATCTGACCTTCAAATTTCCACATATCATCAGCACCTTGGGCAAAACCCTTCAACTTTCCAGCCTATACCACTTCTATAGTTTCCTGAAACTCTTTGTTCTCTTGTTGGGCTTGAGTGATCCTTTCCCTGAAGTAACTTGTCATGCTAAGATGGCATGCCTTTATGCTTTTAGTGGTCAAGGTTATTCCTAGGCTCAGGTCTCTAAACTTTTTGATTAGCTCAACTTCCTTAACCATTATGTGGGACAGGTGTACTGATTTCCTACTTAAGGCGTCGGTCATTACATTGGCCTTGCCAGGGTAGCATTTTAACCCAAAATCATAATCTTTCAAAAACTCCACCCAACTCTTCTACCTCATGTTTAGCTCCTTTTGATCAAAGAGATACTTCAGACTTTTGTGATCGGAAACACCTTGAACTTGACTCCATATAAGTAGTGTCTCTACACCTTTAGAGCAAACACCACAGTGGCTAACTCTAGATCATAGGTGGGGTAGTTCGCTTCGTAATGCTTGAGTTGTCTAGACGCATAGGCCACCACTTGCCTATTTTGCATTAACACACAACCCAAACCTTTCTCGGAAGCATCTCAATATACCTCAAAAGGTACATTGGGGTCAGGTGACACTAAAACTGGGGTTGAGGTTAACTTCTATTTCAACTCTTAAAAACTCTTTTCACACTCTAGAGTCCAAGTAAAAGAGGTATTCTTCTTAGTAAGCTTAGTCAAGGGTAAAGAAATCTGAGAAAATCCTTTAATAAACCTACGGTAATAGCCTGTCAAACCCAAAAAGCTCCTTACTTTCGTTACCGTGGTAGGTCTCTCCTAGTTCATTACAGCCTCTACCTTACTAGGGTTAATGGCAATACCTCCTTTTGATATTACATGCCCTAAAAATTTACATCCTCCAACCAAAATTCACACTTAGACAGCTTGACATATAGTTTATTCTCTTTTAGGATCTCTAATACTATTTTTAGGTGATGTTCATGGTCCTCATAGGTCTTTAAGTAAATGAGTATGTCATTTATAAAGACAACTACAAACTGATCTAGATAGGGTCTGAAAATCCTATTCATGTAGTCCATGAACACAGCCAGAGCATTTGTCAATCCAAAGGACATTACAATAAACTCAAAGTGGCCATAATGAGTGTGAAAGGCCATTTTCGGTATATCCTCCCCTCTTACTTTAATCTGGTGGTAACTTGATCTCAAATCAATTTTTGAAAACACTACTGCCCTTTCAATTGATCTATCAAATTGTCGATCCTAGGCAAAAGGTATTTGTTTTTCATGGTCACTTGATTCAGCTGCCTATAATCAATACACAATCTCATGCTTCCATCATTCTTTTTCACAAATAACACTGGGGCTCCCCAAGGTGACACGCTAGGCTTTACAAACTTTTTCTCTAAAAGGTCTTCTAACTGGGTTTTTAGCTTGGTCAGTTCCAAAGATGACATCTTATAAGATGCTATGGATATGGGTCCTATTCCCGGAAGCAATTCTATTGAAAATTAGGGAAACTTAGGTATCTCATCCGAAAACACCTCGGGATAGTTCCCCACAATGGGTATCTCATTAATGTTTTGCTTAAAGTCCACATCAGTAGCGGCCAGGAGAATTTAACCCTTATTTGCTCCTTTATCATAGTTTATTTCTACAGTATTTATATACAAACTTAGGGGTTTCCTAGGTTTACTGGGAATAGGAAGAAAGGCAATAGATTTCTCATAACAATTCAACGTTACACAGTTGGCATAAAGCCAATCCATGCCAAGAATTATATCTAGACCTTGCATAGGTAAGCAGACGCAATCTAAGACAAAAGATCTACCTTTAACAATAAAATTATAGTTTAGACAACATCTACAAGTCCTAACAGGTTTTCCAGTGGGGGTAGAAACAATGAGGTCAAAAGGAAGTTCTGACACATGCAATTTCAAGGATTCAACACAAGAATAGGATATAAATAAATGGGTAGCACTAGAGTTGAAAAGTACAATTAAGGTTTTACCATTCATTTCACACTTACCTTCCATGAGGTTTCGTGACTTCATCGAATCTTTGGCACTGAGGGTGAAGACCCTTCCTTGGCATTGCGGCTTAGGGTTGGGGGTCATCGGGTTTTTCTCTGTGCATTCTTGTGAGTAATGGCCAGGTTTCCCGCATTGGAAGCAAACATCCAAGCCTACCTGACAGGGTAGGTCCCCATGAGGCTTCCCACACTTGGGGCATACAGTGGCAAGTGTAGGCCTTAGGGCTGCGGCTGGGGTCCTTTAAGGTGCCTTCCCTCAGTTACTGCTAGGTCCTCATTAGTTGAAGTCTCTCCGAGGGCCTTGCGGTCTAAATGACGGCCTGTACTGTGGCCATGATTGCGGTTGGAAGAGTGATCTATTTTGCGGCTTGAACTTCGGGGCTTGTGGTGCCAACTTCTTCGCAAAGTTGTTGGCCCTTAATGTGCTTAACTTCTTTTGGCCATCTTCAATGATGCGGCATTTGTTGACCAGGGTAGGGAAGTCCCTGATCTCTAGGTGAGCCATTGCAACATTGATCTTGGCCTTCAACCTAGACTCATACTTAACACACTTCCAGTACTCGTCGAGGTTTCCTTGGTACATCCTTGAGAACTTAATGATCTCCTCAAATTTAGCAGTAAACTGGGCGATGCTCATACCTCCCTAAGTAAGTTGCATGAATTCAATGTCCCTTGCATTCCTTATAGATTCAGGAAGGTATTTCTCATAGAAACAAGCTTTGAATAGCTCCTAGTCGATCACGGCGCTGGCTGCTTGCAACAATCTCTGGGCACTAGTCCACCAGAATTCGGCATCTCCTTCAAGTATATAGGTGGTAAATGTCACTTTTTGCACCTTCGTGCATGTGATTACCATGAAAATCTTCTCTATGCTCTTTATCCATTTGTTGGTATGATTCAGGTTCAAGGTTCCTTTGAAGGATGATGGGTTTGCATTGCGAAACTCCCCAAAACGGGCGTGCTCAGGGATTTCAACAACATTGGGACCACGACCCATATTAGCCTGGCGGTCTTGGTCCATTCTTTCAAACATCATCCTCATGGTTCTAGCTATAACACCCCAACTTTCAACACAATACGCCTAGGACGCATAATGGTTAATCGTTAGTTGTGACTCCTTCATCTCAGAATTTTACTTAATTTTGAGCTTCGAAAATAAGTCTATGGAAAATACGACCCATTTTTTTTTTTGAAAAACTAAACTATGAGCCGTTCGCATATATGTTATAGCGTATAATTATTCATCGCGTACCATTTGATGCAAACCACAACAAGGTGCAATATACACTGTGAACATCATCACATCATATCATTTACTTCGAGTATCATATCAAATAGTAATAATAATAATGCGGACATAACCTACAATCATAGTACCACATCAAAATATATTGAGCCCACCCATAGAGGCTGAGCATATGCTAATACAAAAGCCAAACATGATTAAAACTAACTAATTCCTAGTAGTTGCACATCTACTAGAACGAAGTCACGAGGATATGCGTTGACGAGACAACTTCTAAGTGCTCAAAATAAGAAGGCCTTTATCTCTGCTTTCACTGTGCCACTCTAATCTAGACCACAGTGCAACTCCTACGCCGGCATCTCAGGGTAGTCCACGGACATCACCATCGATCTTATTTGAAGACGAAGATAGAAAGAAAGAGAGGGTGTGAGAAACTTAAATAAGAATTCTATTCCATACACGTGTCATCATCATCGTCATCAGGAACCTTGGATTTCATTATGAAAGTAGTAGACATATATAATGTTCATTTATTGAGTTAAAAAAATACCGTTGGCCGAGGCTCGTGTCTTTTAGCATGCATCTTAATGTTATGAATGCCGCATACTAAGTCATGAATGTATATCAATACCGTATGCAACATTACACGTATACAATGACATAAAGTAAAAGCATAAGGAACACATTCAATATGCATGCAGGAGAACCCATGATAATTCCTTCAAATTCCTTTTTTACTAACCACCCTCTTACTGGAACTTCATAGTCCAACCAACATACCTCCTTCGGTGAATTTCATAAACCAATGATCATACCTCCACCAGTGGATTTTATACAAACAACACCAAAACTTCACCACACTTATCACCTAGGATGAGTTCAACTTAACTAGCCATCGCTAGATTTAACATGGTGTAATGGAGGGGGAGAAACACATTACTTCCTTGCCTTTTTATTATGAATATGCAACTTACTTGAATCACCTCTCATAACCTTTAATTCAGGGAGTCTAGAGGATCATTTCCATGTGTTTTATGTCACCATAAACATAGCATGTTATTTTGAGATGCAAAAGGACAATCATATCATATAGTATCATACGCTTATATTTCACTTATTCTATGCACCTCAAATATTCCAAGTGTAATCATAATATGCCACAATAAATCTTGTAACTAGTAGCCAAGTATGCAAACATAATCCTCACACAAATTCTCAAATATATCATAAATCCATTGTCTCATAAAATAAGCACTTTCATTATCCCTTAAATGGTTAACCTCTAAATCGGATAAACCTAACTTTTGTATTTATTCTTTTATGCATCTAAGGGATTAATTCCAATGACTTCCACTAATAAATGACCTTAAGAACATCATTACACAAAGCTGGACAGACTTGGGTAGAATTGAAATTGAGCAATTTTGGTGTTCTAGAAGTTTTGTTTTGACCCTTTCTGATTATCGGCTTTTCGTAAGATGCTAAAATTAATTCCTAAACTAATTATTAGTGATTCTTACACATATACACAATATTAAACATCCTTTTTACAGAAATTACACATTTTGGAATAGAATTCAAAATTCAATCCTTAAGAGTTCTACAAATCATGTTTTTGATCCTTTCTAGTTACTAGTCTTTCCTTAAGTGCTAAAATTAATTATTACACTAATTTTTTTTAGCAACTTTTACACATTTAAACAATCCCAAACAGCACCATACATAAATAAAATAGTTCAATCAATAGCCAAATATTTAGATTTCTAATAGCATCGAAAGTTGCAACATTAATCATTCTTAGTAACTAGGTTTCCTCTAAATTTATTCTAAGTCAAAGAAAACACTTAAAACCAATTTATCCTTTTGAAAATGTGCATAATAACCCTTAGGGCAGTAGCAAAAGAATTAAAAGTTTCATTATTAAAATTTTAATCATATGACCTGACTTCAATACTTTAGAAGTTAATAATCCCTTTCAAGAGAAACCGCAAGGTACAAGTTTTGAAACTTCAAAGCAATGATACACTAAACTCTAGAAAACGTCCTCTTGAAACTAAAACATATTTATAAAGGTAAATTCCCATGGAACCGAAATTCCTATGCAAGTTGAAAGGGATAAGTCTTGAGCTTTAGATATTTAGGTGATGACATAAACTTAAACATGCTAATGCAAGCCTCATTTTAATCTTGATATAATTAGGTGATGGCAATGGAAATATAAATATGATATGCAAAGCTTGAATATAAACATGAGAATGCAAGCTCATTTTTAATCTTTAAGGTTTAGGTGATGGCTTGAAATATAAATATGCTAGACAAGAAATATAAACATGAAATGCAAGTTCATTTTCTTATTTTCAAGATTTAGGTGATAACTTAGAAATAAACATTATATGCAAGGCTCAAATATAAATATGAAATGCATAGACTTGGAAAATAAATATGAATGCATTTTCATTTGTTATTTCTTTAGGTCCTATGCTTAAGATTCCTATTTTGGGTAACAACTCTAAAACATCGATCAATCTTTTCCAAGAACCTTCATCTTGTTTGGACTCGCCATCAAGCTCAAAGAAATGAAATATAAAGAAACTAATACCTTATTCATTATGGTTTCTTTGAAAAACCAAATAAGATTTTCACTTGCTAGGAACTCTTAAAATCAAAAAATGAAATCTTAAGCTTCAGAATCAAACAAACGATAGTTTCACAACCAACATCAAAGACCCTCCTCATCAAGCCATGATTCTTGAACATCAAGGCCATCAAGGCCAAAAAAGGAAAAGAAATAAAAAGGAAACTTGAAACCAAAAAAAAGAAAGAAAAGGAGAGAACCAACACTTCAACATTCATTCAAACCCAAAATAACCAAAGAAAAAGAGAAAGACTCAAAGTAAAAATCCCTACCAAAGGTAGTTTCTTGTTTGAGCAAAAGAAAGCCTTGATCTTTGAGAAGAAATGAGAAGAGTAAATTTTCTCTAAAGGCAAGAACAATTTTGGCCAAAAGGAAAGAAAAAAGAAGAAGCATTTTTCTTGAGCTTTGATGCTTAGGGATGGAAAGGTTGTGTTTCTTGAAGGTGGTTTTTGGTGGTTTGAGGTTGAGAGGTGGTGGTTGATGGTGGTTTCTTTGAAGAAGGAGGAAGAAGAAGAACTCCTAGGATAAGAGAAACGAGAGAAAACTTGAATGAACTAAAATTGCAAGAATGAGCAAATGGTATTGTAAGTTTCCTTGAGTGTGCATTTATAGAGAGATTACAACATGAGAGGATGAGAGGGGGGAGGAAGGCCGCGGCACATATCAAGGAAAATGGGAGGGAAAATATCTCATCTATGTGTATCATTAAACGGAATGTTATAGGAATGGCTAGGTATGGGTTTGGGTATGACTTTCTTTGAGTGTGTAAGTGATTAAATCAAAATGTAATGGGTTGATTGGAGGGCGAGTGGCGCCGGTTATGCAAGGAAAATGGGGGAGAAAATTTTATCATTTCATGTGTATTAGGAGTGTGTCTAGGAGTATATTTGGTTAGGCCTTTGATCAAGAATTTGTAATAAGGTGTTTAGGTAAGAAAGTGAGTGATTAAGGCCATTCAAGACATAGTTAAAGAGTGCTCTTGCTCACTTAGTAGAGTCAAACCTTATTCAACAAGAATTTCAACCACATCTTTGATTCCTTAATATAAGGTATTGGAAAGAGAAAACACTATTTCATGAGACATAACAGAAAGCCATGAATTAAGAAAAGGATTTTGAGTTTCTTTAAGCAATCTTAAGCCCTAATTAACCTCAATTAATTATTTTGACTCTAGATTAATTATTAGAATTAATTAATCTTTAATTAGAGTCTAATATTGCTTAGGTTTCATTAATCACACAATTAACCTCATTATGCCATTAATTAGGGGCAAAATGGTAATTTTACACAAAAACTCTTGAGACCACCCGGGCTTAAACGCATTAATCATCCCTTAAAAACAACGTCTCAAACTCTCAGGTAAAGTCCGGGTCCAATCGGCACTTAATCTCACATTAAATTACCGCAGGGGTATTTTGGTAATTTTACGTGCAAGAACCCAAAAATGAGATTCTTCCCCTCTATTAACACGCATGACACACATAATCTCCGTTCAATATTAAAACAGCCCTTTGAGGATGGTCGGGACTGGCTATCCTCATTTCCTAGGTAAAAATGACTTTAGGGGCAGTTCAGTCATTTTTACATGGGAAAAATCAGAGCATTACATTAGCCACATCTCGGAGGGTTCAACAGTCTCATTGTTCTTATCACAAGCAGTTGAGGTCTTATTCCATTGCCGACGTGCCATTGGTTCCTATGCACACAAAACAAGAAAAACTGAGGTGATCAGACTCAATACTCTATGTAATGGGTGCTAGTTACCATGGCACGTGCAAACATACAATAGTCATGCATTTCTAATCCTCAAGCTTATCCTATTGATAGAGCAACTACACATGACATATTTATCGTATCATGCTTAAGAAGCATAGTCAGTCCAATCCTCAGGCTCTGTGAGAATCGAACTGTCTGATATCAAAATGTAACACCCTAATATTTAACTCAACACGCCTAGGACGTTTTCAAGTTAATTATTTTTTATTACTCTTTTGTCCTAGTTCTTAATTCTAATTTTTGAAAATACTTAGCAAAAATATGGGTAAATTTTTTTTTTTTTGAAATTAAAGATGAAAACGTGAACTATGCATAACATAAAAACTGTGTCGATTATTTCGTAGATAACATAAATGTCGCACTATGAATAGAAAACAAGATTATAAACATAACAAACCATCATAGTTATATGATAAGAGTTTTACCATACACTAAGTCATATAATAATAGCATTAGACCTTCCATTATAGGTTGAGCCGATACAGTCATCCATGCAATACATAAAGAAACATAAAATACATACATCAGAATCCTCGCCTACTCGAGTGCACCTAAAGTAGATAACCTCTAAATGCAAAAGAAGGCTACCCTATGTAAGATATGTGTGCATGCACTATAATGTCTACTACCAACTCCTACTGCTACCTGTCTCAAAGAGGAGGAACATAATCAATCTATTGGCCCAGCTCGGCCGAAGCGGCCAAATGGTGAGCAGGTCGGACATGAGCTCCACGCTAGGTCGTATCGCTACTCTAGCTCCTCAGATCGGCTGAGTCATTGTAGCCTTACTACCTCCACCTATCTCTATAGGTACGGTGGGGGAAGAACCCTCAGACGGTATTTGGGTGGCTGAGTCCTCGGATGGGTCAGTCTTAGAATGAGCAGGAGGAAAGCAGGGAACATACTCTGGATAGTCTTGGACAGTTAAGGCAGCAACAGGGGTGCGAGAATCTGCTCTCCACGGGCACACATGTGCTCAAAAAGAAGATCATCGGCAAAAAGGCAACGTAGAAGAGAAATGAAAACTGGAAACTGGGTGGGCAAATGGACGGTCCAAGAACACCAACAGACGAACGGAACAACAGCCCACAAAATGGTATGACTGGTGTGTGGCATCAAAATAGAGCTTTCAAGTTAGCGCATCAACGAATATCACGAATAACGCCATCATTCTCTGAAGACGTGATGGAAAGAAAAACAGGGAGTAAGAAACTTGATAAAGAATCTCCGTAAGGCATCCTCCTATCCTAGTGTCTTTATCTGCATCCTTAGGAATCTCAGGTTTCATTATAAAATAGTGAGCATACATAAGGTTCATTTTATTAAGTTCTAAAAAAATATCAATCACCGAGGCCCATTCATTTTAATATGAGTCTTGGATGTTATGAATGCATCGTACCTCATCATGAAATGCATGTCAATACAAGGTGCAACATACTATATAGAGACATAAGTGATGTACATAGAACATGGTAAACATAGCATGAATTACTTCATTTTATTCTTTAGGTGACTTAATATATTCTTTTCTCTGATTGGGCCTACCCTATTACTCTCTCCTCTTGAGAGTTCTAGGTTATGAGCTCATACCTCACTCGTCGTCACTAGTAAACTCTTATCCTCATGATAAGTTAACGCCTGACTCTTAAAGTACGGGATACAGGGCAAGGATCACCTTTCATAACCTTTACTTCGGGGAGTCTAAAGGATCACTTCCTTATTGGATCACCTCTCATAACCTTTAATTCGGGGAGTCTACAGGATCAGTTCCATCTATTTTATGTCACGTTAAACTTAGCATGTTATACTGAGATGCAAGAACACAAACATATCATATAATGTCACATGCTTTCATATTACTTTAACATATGCATCTTATAAATTCCAAGTGTAATCATAACATGCCAAAATAAATCTTGGAACTAGTAGCCAAGTATGCAAACATAATCATCACATAAATTCTCAAATATATTATAAACCCATCATCATATAAAATAAGCACTTTCATTATTCCTTAAATGGTTAAACCTTTAAATCGGATAAACCTAACTTTTGTATTTATTCTTTTATGCATTTAAGGGATCAATTGCAAAGATTTCCATTAATTATTAGCCTCAAGGACATCATGAAACAATGCTGGATGGGTTTGGGTAAAAATGAAAAATTGAGCAGTTTTGGTGTTCTAGAAGTTATGTTTTTGACCGTTTCTCATTACTGACTTTCCTAAGATGCTAAAATTAATTCCTATACCAATTATGAGTGATTCCTACACATTTACTAAGTGTTAAACATCTTTTTACCAAATTATAACTTGCTGGACAGAATCCATAACTTTCATCCTTAAGGGTTCTAAAAATCACATTTTTTATCCTTTCTAGTTACTAGTCTTTCCTTAAGTGCTAAATATAATTATCACACTAATTATTAACAAATTTTACACACTTAAACAACCCCAAACAGCATACATCAGATCTGAAAATGTTGGAATAGAAAGCAAAATTTAAATTTCCAAAAGCATGCAAAGTTGCAATAATAAACATTTCTAACATACTAGTCCTTAGAATTAATCCTAGGTCAAGCAACACTCTTATAATTAATTTATCACTTTAGGAACACAAGTAATATCCTTAGGTCAGTAGCAAATGAGAGGGCTCAATATTAAGTTTTTCGTTATGCAAAACATGTTTTAACACTTTAGAAGTTAACATTTTTCTCACAAGAAAGTTGCAAGACACAAGCTTTTGAAACCTCAAGATAATAATACACTAAACCTTAAAACTTTATTCCTTTGAAAACAAAACATATTTTTAAAGACAAATGCCCATGGAACCGAACTTCCTGTGTAAGTTGAAAGGGGTAAGTCTTGAGTTTTAGATATTTAAGTGATAACATAAACTGAAACATGCTAATGCAAGCTTCATTTTAATCTTGATATTATAAGGTGATGGCAATGGAAATATAAATATGATATGCAAAGCTTGAATATAAACATGGGAATGTAAGTTCATTTTTAATATTTAAGATTTAGGTGATGGCTTGAAATATAAATATGCTAGACTAGAAATATAAACATGAAATGCAAGTTCATTTTCTTATCTTCATGACTTGGGTGATAACTTGGAAATAAACATGATATGCAAGGCTCAAATATAAATATGAAATGCAAAGTCTTGGAAAATAAATATGAATGGATTTCCATTTATTATTTCTTTAGGTCCTAAGCTCAAGACTCCTATTTAGAGTAACAACTCTAAAACACGGATCAATCTTACAAGATGGACATGAGCTTTAGAGTCCATTAACAACATGGTTCCAAGAACCTTTATTTTGTTTGGACTCACCATCAAGCTCAAAGAAATGAAATATAAAGAAACTAACGCCTTACTCATTATGATTCTTTGTAAAACCAAAAAAAAGCAAAGTTCAAGCTTTAGAGGTCACAAATGTGATGATCTCATTATCGTCATCTAGGAACCCTCATCATCAAGCCAATATTTTTGAACACAAAAGGGCCTTCAAGGCCAAGAAGGGAAGGAAAGGAAGTCCAGTAACCAAAATGTGAAAAGAAAAACTCATTCATTATTTCATCATCAAACCAAAAACAAAGAGAACATAGAAGAAGAAAATATCTCCAATCAATCCAACATTCCAACCGAAAATTATTCAACGAAAAAGAATAAAAAATTTGAAACAAAACCCCTACCAAAGATATTTTCTTGTTGAAAGAAAAGAGCTTGATCTTGAAAGGAAATAAGAAGAACAATTTTCCTTGGAGAGCTCCAAGGATTCGGCCAAAGAGGAAAGAAAAGGAAGAAAGGTTTGTCTTGAGTTTTTGATCTTGGAAGTGGAAAGGTTATGCATTTTAGAGAAGATATATGGTGGTTGTGTGGTGGTTTGAGGTTAAGATATGGTGGTTGATGATGGTTTCTTTGAAGAAGAAGGAAGAAGAAGAACTTTTAGGATGAAAGAAAAGAGAGAAATCTTGAATGAACTAAAATTGCAAGGATAGACAAATGGTATTGTAAGTTTCCTTAAGTATATATTTATAGAGAAATTGTAACATGAGAGGATGAGAGGGGGAGGAAGCCCACGGCGCATATCAAGGGAAATGGGAGGTAAAATATCTCATCTAAGTGTATCATTACATGGAATAGTGTAGGAATGGCTAGGTATGGGTTTGGGTATGGTTTGCTTTGAGTCTATAAATGATTAAATCAAAATGTGATGAGTTGAATGGAAGGGGAGTAGTGCTGACCATGCAAGGAAAAGTGGGGAGAAAATTTTATCATTTAATGTGTATTAGGAGTGTGTTTAGGAGTATATTTGATTAGGCCTTTGATTAGGAATTTGTAATCAAGTGTTTAGGTATGAAAGTGAGTGATTAAGGCCATTCAAGACATGATTAAAGAGTGCTCTTGCTTGCTTAGTGGAGTCAAACCTCATTCAACAAGAATTTCAATCACATCTTTAATTCCTTAATTTAAGGAATTGGAGAGAGAAAACACTATTTCATGATACATGACATAAAGCCTTGAATTAAGAAAGAGATTTTGAGTTTCTTTAAGCAACCATAGGCCCTAATTAATCTCAATTAATTATTTTGACTCTAAATTAATTATTAGAATTGATTAATCTTTAATTAGAGCCTAATATTGCTTGAATTTCATTAATAACACAATTAAGCTCATTATGCCCTTAATTAGGGGCAAAATGGTAATTTTATACAAAAACATCCTGGGACCACTCGGGCTTAAACAGACATTAAACATCCTTTAAAAAAAATGATGCTTCCAACCTTAGGGTAAAGTCTAGATCCAATTGGCACTTAATCTCGCGTTAAATTACCGTAGGGGTATTTTGGTAATTTTGCGCATAGGAACCCAAAAAATGAGATTCTTCTCCTCTATTAACACGCATTACACACATAATCCCCCTTCAACATTAAAATAGCCCTTTGAGAATGGCTGGGACTGGCTATCCTCATTTTCCAGGTAAAAATGACCTTAGGAGTATTTTGATCATTTGTACACTGAAAAAATCGGGGCGTTACATTCATTACCTTAAGTGACTGAAATCAGAGTTGTTTTTATTTCAAACAAGGTTTCTTAACTTAATTAGAATGCTATTTGAATGTATTAGAGTAAATTTGAGCAAGGATATGATCGTTTAAGCTTTCTGAATAAACACAACTTGATTTTTAGTCATTTTCACTTTTCTAAAAATGAACGTGTTTGAATAGTGCAAGTAATACTTCTGATATATAACCTTTGTAGGTGGAGATGCGCATGAGAAGGGGGATTGGATCATGCAATAATCTTTTTTCATTTTCTGAAGCTTCTGAAAGATTACTTTCAAGTATGAAACTTGAAGGGCAGTGAAAATTGAAAATATAGTAGAAAAGTACTTTCAGAACCTTAACAAGTAAAAGACTTCGTTATTAAAAGAGATACATAAAAAGAGTAGAATATATATATATATATATATATATATATATAAGACTGAAGATAAGGTAAAAGAAGCAATAATCATAAATAAAAGAGATCAGGGTAAGAGAGAAAGGACACAATGAATTTTATACTGGTTCAGTCAACATGCCTAGATCCAGTACTCAAGAAATGTTGAGGTTCCATTATAACAACAACTTTTATAACCTGAGAAAGTACAGAAGGGCAGTTTTTCATTAGCCTTCCTAAGCTATCATCCAAGGATATCAGAAATCTCCTGTAACCAAGGATTTAGTGTAGTTTTGTACTAGCCTCTTCAAGCTAACAGGAGTAGTCTTGACTCTAGCCTCTCCAAGCCAACCCATGACTGATAGTTAACTCCTTCAGCACATTGTTAGTATTCCTTTCCCCAGCCTTTCCAGGCTGTAAGTAGTCTATTTCCGGCCTCTCCAAGTCACAAGTAGTCTTTCCCCAGCCTCTCCAAGCTGCAAGTAGTCTTTGACGAGCCTCTCCAAGCTAAATCGTGATAGGTAAGACCATCTTTCTATCGCGTTGCAAGTAGTTTTACCTTAGCCTCTCCAAGCTATGTCTCACATTAATCACTAACAGATTCAGGATACAAAGGTTAAGTGTTTGGGTTGCCACTCAAACTAACCTGCACTCAAGTTTCCTTAAAGATGATATATTTTAAAGAGATCCCGGGAGAACTTGAATAACTTCCTTCTTCTACTTCTTCCATAGGAAGAACATAAATCTAACTAAGAATATAGAAGGAAGATTTTATTTATACTTCAAGGATAAAAGCTGATTATATGATGAGGATTGAATATTCCAAGAAGTGGGAGGAGATTTTTCCAGAGTTTCATCTTTCGAATCTTCAAATCTCTCTTTCCATTTTTTCAAGCTTAGCATCTCTTTATATAAAGGTCTTTCTTTGTGACAGTTGCCAAAGATCAGTTTTTCAAGTGACACGTATTGACCATCAGTTGTGTCGTGAAAGAATAGGTAGAAGAAAGGGTTGACAGAACTGTCACATCGATTATAGAAGCCGTTGTAAATATGAGTTTTCTAATCTCCTATCAGAAACTACTTTTCTACTTTCTAAGTGAGCTTTCTAAACTCCTCCTTCATGAAGCTAGGGTCATTGATCAAAAAGGCAGAAGAAATGACGTGCAAGTTTAAGACTAGAGTTGACTTGATAATTTGAAATTCAATTTTCAAATTTCCTTCCTTTTCCTATAGCATTCTTTACTCTACTCACAGGTGAGCTTTCTAATGTACGTAATCACTTCTTGAAGAGTTATTCTGCTTTCAGATCATCAATCAAATCTTCTTTAAGAGATTTCTTTGCGATTGTGATGATTGAAGATTACGTAACACGTTGCATATGGACATATTCTGATATTTTCATCTTGAGAGTACTTTCTGATATCCCATGCTACTTTCTAAAGTCTACTTTCTTTGTTTCTTGTAGTGTTGTTGTCTTCCTCTAATCGTTAGCTATCAAGGACTTAGATAAGAATATAATTTCACTTCTTTAATAGAGAAAATCTAGTTACATGTTTACACATGCATACTGAAATATATATACTCATTTGAGTAAGCCTCGCTCTTGCTACACAATAGATACTTGTTGTAAACTTGCAAGAAACTCAATAGAGACATCAGTCATTCTTCAAAGTATTTTCTTTGAATTGGTTTTGTTGTCATTCAAAATATATGAGCACAAAGGTTCTGGAGTTAACAATCTTTCCCTTTTTGATGATGACAAATCAATTCTGAAGAAAATCTTTTGAAAAGATAATTGAAATAAATATTGCAGAAATGTAAACAAGATAAGCATGTTCTTTCAATCAAACAGAATGGGAGATATTCAGGAAGTTCTTTTCTCTTAAGGCATGATGTGAATCATAAAATAGCCTTAAATGAAACTTAATCAAAAACTGCTATTGTTTCGTTTTAAGCATACGATAGACTTAAGCATACTTTCTGATCATTGTAAGAATAAATGTTAAGGAGAAAGACGGTTAAGCTATAGATAAACAACCAGCTTGGTCAAATGTCAAAAGAGGAAACTTTCTGAAGATCCTTATGCTTGGAAACTCAACAAGTAAAACTTGTGATACTTTATTTTTGCAAGATCCGTCTTCAACAAGTCTTAACCTAAAAGAAATTTTGAAAAGAATGCTCAGAGGTTAAAAAAAAAAGAAAACGAAGCAAAGCATTTGAAATTTTTGAAAAGCAAACTAAACCTTATGTAGTTTTTGATACTCAGAAAAACCATAAGCGAGATAAGATCATAACGTTACTATTCAAGTTTCCAAAGCTTGTATGGGGATCAATCCCTAAAATTACAAGAAGGAGCTTTTGAATTGAGCTATGAAACTTTTCTCATAAGAATCAGATAATGGAAAAACATTGTTTTCAAAAACAGATGTTTGATCCTTTTTGAGACGAGTTTTGACAACAAAAACACATCACTCTATGAGAAATTTTTGAAGCTTGCTTATTAATCTTGGTCTTTTAAGCATATGTAAACGCAGGTTTCTAAAGACGAGTCAGAAAATATATACATATATATCTAGACTTCGATCAAGATAAGCACAAAACTTTAGAAAAGCGTTTCTAAAGAGAGTAAGGATAAACAAATAAGCGTATCATGTGTATCAATACTTAGCTTATAGGACTGTATCAGAGCAACATCCACTATGTGCTCCTAAAGATACAAGGCCAAGACTAATCACACAAGAAAACATAAACCAATATCGAGCGTATATGATCAAACATGACAAAGCATACGCATTCAAGATACGAGGTAGACATATGTCAGAGATATATGTGATTAGTTGAGCTTAGATAGAGCATTTGATATGAATCAAAGCTTATTAAAAAAAAAGCATCAAAACGTATAAAATAAGACAGATATAAACGAGATACATCATGATCAAAGAAACTTTTATAAACAAAAACATGTTTCAAAGAAATACAAAAGGAACTAAAAAGAAACTAAACAAGGTTCTAAAAGGAGATGTGCTAGGAAACTAAGAATGACATATTCAACCTCTTTGCCTTAGCTCTTGTAGGATGTCAGAAGTATTCTGAGTAATCTGGTGCAGAAGATCATCATGATTTCAAGACCTTTCTTCTAGATTGTTCAATCTGGTAGAAATATTCTGTTGATTGTCCATTAGTCTCCTTATTCTAGGATAGTTGTAGTTTAGAGGAGGTGCTGTTTGACGACGACCAGAGGGAGGTTGATCACCATCTTGATCTTGAGCTAGATGATACTGAGGTGGAAACATAGTGAAGGAATGTTCAACATGAGAAGCAGAAGAGTTACTAGTAGGAGTAATGATAGTTTTAGGTACTATATGTAACATCCTAATTTTTAACCGAATACTCTTGAACATATTTAGGTTAATCATTAGTCTATTACATCATAGTTTCCTTTTTACTTTAAAACACTTAGCGAAAAATACTGGTAAATTTTTTTTTTAAATTATAAAAGCAAAGTGAGAGCCGCGCTACACGATAAGCAATGAAGCACATAAGGAAATAAAGCAAGCATCTCATAAACATCATAACATAAAGCAAGTAAAAGCACATCACAATAAAATTGAACTGCATATTTATATAATATGACATGCCCATTTATAGAGAGTGGGACTTAGTTTAGTACAACATGAAAAGAATACATCTAAAAGAAAATACAAAGGAAAGTGCGACGGAAAGCATAAAAGCAAACTCCCCTAACCAAGTGCAACTAAAGGGATAACCTCTAAACAAATGAAGGTTTATCCTCATCTAAGTGGTGTGTGCACTACCTCGGGTACTCCATCGGTCATCCGCTACCTCCTACTGGCGTCTATCCCGCGAGCAAGGCACATACCCAACAAACTAGGCGAGCTCCTCCAGCGTGTAAAGGCGAAGCGGGGATCAGGAGTGACCGCCACGACGTGGCCGCATCTCCGGTCATCGTGCTAGTCAAGGCTAAGTCATGGTGTCCTCACTGCCCTCTCTCATCAGTGGTGGAGTAGGGGCAGAGCTCATGCTGTACAGATGGGTAGGCGGGTCCTCTGACGGGTCGGTCTCTGAAAAGTATGTCCGGGGCACGTAGTCGGGGTAGTCGTGCATGGTTGAAGCGGCGGTGTGCATGCGGAGCACTCTCTCATTGTGGGTATGCATAGGGTGCTATCGGGGAGAAGCGATGGGTATGCATAGGGTGGGCGAAGGATCGTCCAATGAACATGAAGACACGAACCGTGCACTGACCCTCAAAATGGTATGATCCGTGCTCCGGATCATAGTGCACCTCCCACGTCGGGGTGTCCGCAAAAACTACGAACGTCGCCATCTGAAGACGTGACAGGAAGAAAAGATAGAGGGAGTGAGAGTCTTACTAAAGAATCTCAGTAGGGCCTCCTACTACCTAAGTGTCATCATCTATGTCCTCAGGAACCTTGGGTTTAGTGTACAAAATAAGTGAGCATACATTAAGTTCATTTTTAAGCTTTTGAAACATAGTTAGCCAAGGTCCGTTCATTTTAGTATGATTCTTAATGTCATGGATGCAACATAGTAAAGAATGTATGCATGGCTTTACTTAATGCAAGAATAGTAATCATAACATTAAGAACATCATAATAGTGGCATAAAGTGGCAATTGAAACCTCATATAGGAAAACTTTGTGACATAATCATCATACTTTACTTCCTCATTGGGCCACCCTAAAAGACATTCGTTCTGGGGGTTCTCGGCCGAACCGGTGTCACCCAGAACATGTTACATCTCTAGGTTATGAGCTCATACCTAACTAGTCGTCACTAGTTCTTACTTATCAATCCCGATAAGCGTATCATAATCATAATCCTGACTATCTAGTACGGGCTAGGGGGCATTTCTTGGGGGTGCTTGACCGAACTGGTGTCATCCAAGAACTCATCTTAGTACTTCATATCTCATAAAGAAAATCTCATAGGTTTTTCAAAAACTTTCTAAGTCCCCAAATTTGTCAGAAATTCGGCAATACACAAAGAAGACGCCAGATTTCTTCCAAATTTGCTTTATGCCACATAAACAAATAAAACATGCATCCTCAATCATAATCCCATATGTTTACATAATCATTCTCAAATAAAACATATGTTCACATGTAACATTGAAACTCATTATGCTCTTGATCTTACGGTATCTTATGCTTTGACCTTCACGGGCCTTAAACTTGAGATATAATTATTCTATCATTCTCTATCGGCCTCTTATGCACATAAGGATTCTCTTCTAACAAATCTTACTATCATTTATGCTTTTTAATAAATCTGGGCAGCACCATTCTTCAGGGGCAAAGTTATACATTTGTGGTTACGGGGTTCTAAAACTTACGTTTTAGACCCTTTCTCGGTTCCATCTGCCCCTAAGGCGCTATAAATTAAATCTAAACCAATTATGATGCATTCCCATGCCTAAGAACTAATTATAAACCATGTTTGCCATATTATGAGGTTTCTAGACAGAATCCAGAAATTAAATGTTCTAGGAGTTCTAGGATTGCACTTTTACGGTTTTCTAGTTACTAGCTTCTCTATAGATGCTAAAATTTAATCCTACTTCAAATGTAACCAAATTTTTCATGATTAATCAATCCTAAACTGATTGTTATCATACTAAAACATTTTTGGCATTGATCAAGATTAAAAGGGTTAAACACACATTAAATTCCAACTTTACAGTTTTTCTATGAAGCTAGTTTCTCCCCTAACATGCATAGAAATATTCCTACCTCATCATATATCATTTTCACACATTCTAACACATCAAAACATCATCATATAGCAACAAACATATCAAGGTAGAACTGAATTGTTCAAGTCCAAAAAGACATATAATTTGACGTTTCTAAAACATATAAGTTGCTAGTTTCCCTTGGAATCATTTTAGGACTTCTAAAACTCTTTGCAAGTCATTTTATTTTATCAAGAGGCTAAAAACAACCTTAGGTCAGTAACCCATTTAGTTCTTCTTTGGGAGAGGATTAAAATCATAAATCTTGTTGGTCATAACTCTATAAAACTCATCAAACTTAAAGAAAATCCTTGAACATAGGTTGTTGGCCCTTGTAACTAGATGGAACTTATTCCAAGCTCATCATTATTACTTGGCTGAAATTACACATTCAAAGAATGCTTCTATATTGAACTTTAACTTGAGATAAAATGGGCAAGTCTTTGAGCTCTAAAGTCTTTAAGTGATGACATAATATAAACATGCTATGCACTTTATTTTTATTCTTCATTACAAAGTAAAGTGAGAACTTTAAAGTAAATATGCAAGACTTGGAAATAAATATGCAAGGCTTGAAATTTAAATATGCAAGACTTAAAAGTAAATATGCAAGGCTTGAAATTTAAATATGCAAGACTTGAAATAAATATGCCATGCAAGTTCATTTCTTTATTTTAGTGCTCTAGGCCCAGCAACAATCGACTTTAAGGCCGAAATAGAAAGGCTTTGAGAATTAATTAGGTGATAATGCAAGTCTTGTTTTAATCTTTGAGTCCTTAGGTGATGACTTGAAAATAAAAATGCAAGCAAGAACATAAACATGAGTGCAACCTCAAAATAAATATGCAAGTTTATTTATATCTTATTAGAGCTCATTCAAGACTTTAGAGATTTCTTTGTGGTGAACATAATGTTACCAACTAGAGCTCTCATAAGCTATCATGTTGGACCACCCAAGTTGGTTGGCCGAAATTTTAGAGAAAAAGGAAAGGAAAGAAACCGAAACTTAAGAGCAAGAAAGAACCATTTTGGAACTCTAGAGACCATGATTTGATGATGTATTAACACCAACATCATGAGTCCTCATCATTGAGTTCATGTAACTATTTTAAAACATCACCAAAGTTAAGGATTTCAAGGTTCAAGAAAGAAAGAACTATAAACATTTTTAACTCAAGAACAAAGATCAAGCTTTAGAGGTTGTTTAAGTGATGAACATCATCATGAAACCCTCATCATCAAGCTTTCATTCCTTTGTTTTCAAACGCTCATGGCCAAAAATGAAGAAGGAAGAGGAGAAGAAAAGAAGTTCCAAAAGACTCAAGAGAAACCATGAATACATAACTAGATTAAGAACTTAAATGAAAGAAACACTTGAAAGAAAATCCCTACCATGTGGTTAGAGGTTGAGATGAGTGAAGAGGATAAAGAACTTGAAGAACTTGGACACTTGAACTTTGAGAGAAAAGAAAACTTTGAAGTGTTCTTTGAAAACTTACACTTAGCAAATGAACCCAAAATGATGCAAGTTCACCCAAGCATGCTATTTATAGGGAAATGAAACAAAATGAGAGGTGTAAATGGGGAGGAAGGCTTCGGCCATTTACAGCCAAGGAGAAGAGAAAATATCTTCTCCAAGGTATGGTTTAAGGCATGGTGGAAAGCATGACTAGGTATGGGTTCAAGTATGGGTGCAAGTATGGGTCAAGCATGGTTCTTTGAGTGAGAAACAAATCAACATGTGATGAAAATGGGGGAGGAGGTGGCCGACACATGCATCAGCCATGGGGAGGATTTCTTGCATTTTAATTGTGGTTTAGAGTTGTGTTTAGGTGTATCTTTGATTAGGATTAAGATTAGGAATTTGTAAGAAAATGTTTAGGTGAGAAAATGGGTAATCAAGGTTATCAAGACATGTTTAAGGAGTGGTCTTGCCTCATTAGTGATTAAGGAATTGGAAAGAGAAAATACTATTCAAGATTCCAAGATTGGAATCTTTGAGTTTTTAAAAGAGATTTAAGTTTAATCTAAGCAATTTTAGGTTCTAATTAATTTTAATAGCTTATTTTGACTCTAGATTAATTATGGAAATTAATTAATCTTTGATTAGAGCCTAATATTGTTTAGGTTTGCTTAATTACGTCATTAAGCTCAAAAACACTATTCCAGGGGCAAAATCATAATTTTGTACTAAAACTGCCCGGGACCACCGGGACTTAAACAGACGCTTTTAAACATGTAAAAACATTGTTTTAAACTTTCGGAGAAAGTTTTTGGCTCAAACAACACCTTTATCCGCGTAGAAACGCTATAGGGGTATTTTGGTCATTTTGACCCGAAACTGCAGAAAATGAGATTTTCGCCTCCGAAACCATTCAAGGGCCATCCAATCCCCTTCAAACATTAAGTTGGCCTTTCTGGGCCGGCCATCATCGAATTTCGGGCAGAAAATGACCTTAGGGGCATTTTGGTCATTTTCCTCTCAAACAGAAAAATTAGGGCGTTACACTATACTTCTCATAAAAGTTAGGGAAGATATATGTTCATGTATCCTGATCCTACTTCATTGGTTAGTTCTAGATCTTGAGGGTTTAGATAAAGGGATAGTGTCACCACTGGGTATTGTGTCTGAAAGATGCTTTGCAGAGTTTTCAGAGCTACTATCCAGAGTGATCACATGCCTTTTTGCACTCATTTCTTTGATAGTGAGCTCTTTGGTGGGTTTCTTTAGAGTTTTGAAGTGAGATATGGCATATTCAGTTCCAACTGTATACTCAAACCATTCATTTTGCAAAGGATATTTCACATACTCAAATATTCTAGTTATTAGAATTCCACAGGGCATGGAGAAGGAAGAATATCTGGAGGCATAATCAATCATATGATTCAAAATCAGACGAGGTAGACTGACTTTCCTTTTAGATAGGAGACTAAACAACAACATACAATCCAAACCTTCCAAAAGAGGCCCAGTGTTGAGTCTTGGAAGAAGAGTACATTGAATAAGAGTGAGAACCTTCCTTACATCTGTATGAAGCATATCAGCAAATATTTTCCATGGTAGAAAGCTTGAGTATCTAGTGAGAGTAATGGAAACTTCTTCAAGTGAGATCCTAAGAGGAATAAACCAACATTTAGATGAGCAAATAAGACCGTTATCAGGAGCATGGATGATAGTGGAGAGATCGGTACTGCCAACTTCTATATCAATGCCTTTGATATACGAACTTACTATAGAATCAGTTACTTGAACTACTTGTGAGTAAAAAGCAGTTACACTTTGGTGATGATTTTATCTGACATGCTAACAAACTCTTCCCAACCCTGGAAAGAAATGACTTCTAGCAGAACAGCAACATGAGCCATCAATTCGTGGCTCAGACATTTTCCTAGAGCAATTTGCCAATGAACATAGTTATCAACATGTTGTTGTTGATGATAAGATTCTTCAAACATTTGGGGTATTCTCAAAACAGTAAAGTTTTCTCCGAGGTTTTTTCCTTTAGCCATGTTAATGCGAAATGTTGGAGCTTGAAACGATCTTGGGTAGAGGAAGGATATGAAATGAAAGTTAAATCATTTGATGAAAAGGTGAAAATCTTAGAGGGATGTGAAGGAGGATGGGACAACATGAGATCTTTGAAAGTTGGAGAAGATGAAATGGTTTGAGAAAGCATATATGAGAAGATGAAGGTTAAGATTAATAAGTGGGGGTTAAAGAAAATGTGATATGACAGAAGGTGAGGTGACATGGAGAGAGAAACTCTGACATAGTGGGTGAAAAAATCTCGCCTTTTTCATTCTTCTTCCTGAAAGAGAGTCTTTTGACTCTTAAAGTTACTTTCTGAAGGAGTTACTTTCTAAGACTTCATGATTTATATTCTGACTTCCAGAAGAATTTCCATATCTTATCCCAGATTCTTTTTCTTGCTTAAAGTTCAAGGCCTTCCAAAAACCATCATGCTCTAACCTTCTTTCTGACCCAACAAACTTCTTATGAACACAGTCTTCTTTATGATCAATTCGTAAGCAACTTGATTCCCTTCTACACTTATTTATCATACCTCATAGATAACTATGGCCTTGCATACTAATTTCTGAAACACATCCTTGTAGACCTGATTTTGCAAACTAATCTTCAGATGCTCTTGCAAAGTGGTACATTATACCTTATAGATAACACTGGTCTTGTAAACTATTATGCAGAATCTTTAGGAGAATATATACCATGATGAATTCTGATCGCTTTTCTTGATCTTCAGAAGAGATCAGTGAAGAGAGACCAACCAGAGAGTTTTATGCAAAAACACATATGCATAGAAAGAGTTAAAAACTTTTCAAAGATGGAAACATCCAAGAGATCCTCAGTTATAGATATTATGAATTACATCTTGATACAAGATCTTCAGTAAACACATTTACTTACTAAGCATCCCATTTTTAAACAAGTAGAAACTTTTTGCAAACAGGCTCAGGTAACAAGTGCTGATTGAGATCTTGTAAGGATAAAAAACGCAGAGAAGTACAAGAGAATTAGAAGACAACTTACCTTAAAAAGTGGTTTTGGACTTGATTCCTTATCCGCTACATCTGGGTTCAATGAGCTAAGCATGCTTTGGCCTTTCCTTTTTAATCTTCTCTCCTTGAATGTATTTGCTTGCTTTGATGATATCAGATTCATTCAGATGATCTTAGAGCTTCTTCTCAGCATGGATGATGATGTCTTGAGCCTGAAGAGAAGACTTTGCCTTTCTCTTGAGCTTGGATAGAACATTCAATATAACTTCCACTAAACTTTGACAACTCAAAGGTTTCTCAACAAATATAGATATTGTGGTGGTGATGATAGCATGGTTGATAAAAAATCCAAGGGATGACTTGATTTTCATAACCTTGGAAATACTCTCAGAACTTTGACAATAGAAGTTTATAAACAAAACTTTCAAGAAGTTACTGTACAAACATATCTTCTAGTTTCTATGTCATCTTCAAACTGCTTATGTTGTTCATTAGAAAGATTATTTTTTGATCAGCTTGAATGGTCCGAGCATAACTTTCTAAAGGACTGAGGCTTTGGAGCTCACTTTCTAAAGCTTTTGTCTTTTAACTACTAACTTTCTGGATATATAAAGTCTCAAGACATTCTTCATGATAAACAGGAATATTAACAAGGTCTTCCTTAATCTTTATCTTCACTATCATCATCATGAGAGATTCTTAAAAGGATAATCTCTTAGGATCTTCACCTACAAGAGAGAAGTATGACTTTTGGTACCTAGACTTTCATGGGTCCTTATCAGTTAGTGTCAGATAAAGAGATTTTTCCAACCTTTCTAAAGGAAATCCTTTTCAGGATTCATTTGTCATAAAGGTATCCTTTTAATCATAAAAAAAGTATAGATAGCAAAAGAAGTTGCACAGATATTTCTTTTCAGAAGAAAAAGATGCTGACCATTTGATAAAATAGGTCAGATCTTATGATACCATGAAGTCCTTTTTAGAATTTTGAAGAAAATAACTTGAGAGGAGTAAACTCCCTTGGAGTGATTTTTTTTTTTTTTGGCTGTCCAGCTTTGGATTAGATCTTGTCAAGTGATCATAGCAATAAAATGAGATTTTTGATAGATTGAGATATGTAGATGAATAGACATGGGAACTTTCTAGCAACTCTCCTAAAAAAAAATTTATGAAGATAAGAAATAGAAACCTTTTACCTCACGAGTTACTTATGATGTTCTTCAGCTGAAAAGCACAAAATGGTAGCAAATATTAGCACAATAAGTCCTCTTGACCAAGACTTACTAGAGGTATGGCACATTCTTCCTTTTTACATAGGGATTTGTTGGTACAGAGTTGTATAGGTTCATGATGTGAGACATAGTTGCTATAAGTAACTGTTCTTTCTCAAGATGATCTTTGACCTGATTTGTCATTCAAGAGATTGATTTTCTTTTGATATGATCGTTATAGACTTTAGATATATTTGACAAAAGAGAATCTAATCTCAAGTAACAGTATCAGATTTTACTACTTCACAAAGAAGATTTTGCAATTTTCATCACTTCAACAAGGTAAAACATCTGATAAGTTACAAATACGATCAAAGATATCTTGATGCATATTGAGTTTCTTTAACATCATGAACTAATTTGCTCATATATCCTTTCTTATGTATAGTACATAAACAGCATATACAAATGTAGCCCATGGCTTATATCAATAGAGACTTGACTTGATTGAGAAACAGGGATTTTCTTCTTTGAAAGATATTTTGTCAACAGGTCTCTTTTGAATCCTTTTCACCTTATGAAAGAACTATACCATGTCTTCATGTCTTGTCAACAAAGGATTATCAGATATAGGCTAATCTTCAAGAGATGATATATGTCATTTTGTCCTTTGGATCTTTGTCCTCTGTAATCATTGGATTGCTCAACCTCTCAGAGGCCTGGCTCTGATATTACTTGTAGGTGGAGATGCGCATAAGAAGGGGGGTTGAATCGTGCAATGATCTTTTTTCATTTTCTGAAGCTTCTAAAAAGATTACTATCAAGTATGCAACTTGAAGTACAATGGAAATATAGTTAGTAGCTTCAGAAAGGTACGTTTTGAACCTTAACAAATAAAAGGCTTCATTATTGCAAGTAATTTTACCTTAGCCTCTCCAAGCTATGTTTCACACTGATCACTAACGGATCAAGGAGACAAAGGTTAAGTGTTTGGGTTGCCACTCAAACTAACCTACACTCAAGTTTCCTTAAAGATGATACATTTTAAAGAGATCCTGAGAGAACTTGAATGACTTCCTTTTTCTACTTCTTCCATAAGAAGAATATAAATATAACTAATACAGAAGGAAGATTTTCTTTATACTTCTAGGATAAAAACTGATTACATGATGAAGATTGAATATTCCAGGAAGTGGGAGGAGATTTTTGCAGAGTTTCCTCTTTTGAATCTTCAAATCTCTCTCTCCATTTTTTCAAGCTTAGCATCTCTTTATATAAATGTCTTTCTTTGTGACAGTTGCCAAAGATCAGTTCTTCAAGTGACATGTGTTGAACATCAGTTGTGTCTTGAAAGACCAGCCATAAGATAGGTTGACAGAACTATCACATTGATTGCAGAAGCCGATCTCCCATCAGAAACTATTTTTCTACTTTCTGAGCAAGCTTTTTGAACTTCTCCTTTATGAAGCTAAGGTTGTTGATTAAAAAGGCAGAAGAGATGACGTGCCAGTTTGAAACTGGAATTAACTTGATAATTTTAAATTCAAATTTCAAATTTCTCTATATTTCTTATAGCATTCTTTACTCCACTCATAGGTGAGCTTTCTGATGTACGTAATCAATCCTTGAAGAGTTATTTCATTTTCATATCTTCAATCAAATCTTCTTTAAGAGATTTCTTTGCAATTGTGATAATTGAAGATTAAGTAACACGTAGCATATGGACATATTCAAATATCTTCATCCTGCGAATACTTTCTGATGTCCTATGCTACTTTCTAAAGTCTCTTTCCTTGGTTTCTTGTAGCGTTGCTGTCTTTCTCTGATCGTTAGTTATTAAGGACTTAGATAAGAATATGATTTCACTTCTTTAATAGAGAAAATTTGGTTACATGTTTACACATGTATAGTGAAATATATATACTCATTTGAGTAAGCCTTGCTCTTGCTACACGATAGATACTTGTTGTAAACTTGCAAGAAACTTAATAAAGACATCAGTTGTTCTTTAAAATATTTTCTTTGAATTGGTTTTTGTTGTTATTCAAAACACATAAGTGCAAGGGTTGTAACACCTCGATTTTCCTGTGCACAAATGACCAAAATGCCCTTGAGGCCATTTTTACTGGGAAAATAAGGATAGTCGGCCCCGGCTATCCTCGAGAGGACTGCTTTGATATTGAATGGGGATTATGTGTGTTAATAAAGTAGAAAAATCTCATTTTTGGGTTTCTACGCATGAAATTACTGGAATACCCTTGCGGTAATTTAAACATGGGATTAGTTACCAACCGAACCCGGGAGTTTGGGACGTTGTTTTCACAAGCTTTTAGTGTAATACCCTAAAAATTATTTAAAAATTAATTTAAGATTTATTAGTCATAATTTCAAAAATATGACAGTTTTAGCAATGATGAGGACGATTAAACAGATTTGTAAAAAAAAAAAATGTGGATAGCATTTTGCGAGCCCTGTAGGCCTGCTGGAATAACCGAAACCCCTGATTCAGGACTCGAAGGTGTTCGAAATTGGGAAAACATGGAAATAAGGTTAGCAATAGTTAGAAATGAAAATTTTATAATTAGAATTAAATGTTGAGTAATATTTGATTTCTCAGGTGCGGTATTTCACCTATTCGGTAAAATTTTGATGTGTGAGTTCTAACACTGAAAACTAATTTGATCTCTACAAAATAAATGAGCCCGTCTCTTTAAATTAAGTGAATGGCCAAGATTCAATCTTGGATTACAAGATTGAATCATAGCCATCCAATTCACCTTTTTAGATTAGGATTTATCTAAACATATTATATAATATCATGTCATAATTACAAGATATATATTGACTCAAAATCTTCTCCAAGAAGACAAGCAACCTTCGGCCATCAAAGAGGAGACAGCAGCAAGTTCTTCTTCCATGTCCAAGAGCTTCAGCTTGGTTTCAAATCCTATATCCACTAACCTAGATTCATTAAAATCAAAACTTTCCTTCATCAAAGTTATTCTACACCTCAAACTGTACAATTCTAACCGATTAGAATCTCCAAATCTCACCTTATTACCTCACCCATCACTGATTAGAGGAGGGTTTGATTGTGTTTTAAGAGCTTTGGAGTCAAGAACTTCCATTTTGGAGCAAACTAGAGACAAGGATACATTAGCTTTCAAGAGTAGGGTTTTCTTTGGCCTTTTCTTTCCAAATTTTTCTGAGGAATTCTTGCTGGTTTCAGTCCAAAATTTCTAGTTAATTTGGTTGATATTATGTTGATATTGATGTATGAATTTTGGTGAAGTGTTTAGATGCGATTAGAAAGATCATTTTGTCAAAAGATGTTGAGTGATACTTGCTGGATTTTCGGTTTTCTTACAGGCAGTGTGTGATCATAAATTTTCTTTAGCATGTTGTGGGCATTTTCGTCAGTTGAAAAAAATATGTTTAAGCTAACATCTTGGGATAGTCCCACGAATTTTCTTGGGTTCTATTTTTGAGTCAAACTTCTTTAGAAAACTCAAGAACTGAAATTAAGCATATGCTGTCTAGATTATGGGAACTAAAGCTCTGATTTTGTATAATTTTGTTACAATAGCAAATGATTAAATTATCCTTTGAAATTTTTACAAGATGCTTGTAACATCTCTAAGTATAACTATGATTTTTATTCTTAATTGATTCAATCATTTGCTCGGGTTAAAAATTATGAATCATGGTTCTTAAGCTGAGGTGGATTGGTTTCTGACCACTAAATTTGTAGAATTTTGTTAATATAGTTAGATAAATCTATTTACCTTGAAATTTTTACAAGACCTTGGTGACACATTGAGGTGTCCTTGATAATTTTTACAGCCTCTGAAAATGAATTGATGCTTTGAATTGATGAAATAATGGCATCTTGTACTAGTATAACATGAGCACATGAATATGAATATGAATAATTGAGCATGTGAGCTTATCAATGAGGTTAGGTATACATAGATATGATGCTTATTATAATTGGTCATATGCGAAAGAAAAGCATAAGATTATGTTTCTTGGGCTGGAGAAAGTAAATCTAGTTTGTTAGGTAAAGTAAACCTGACTACCAAGAAAAGCATAAGATTTATAATCCTTGGGCTGGAGAAAGTAAATCCGGTATGTTAGGGAAAGTAAACCCGACTACCCTTGAATTGAGTCGAGGAAAGTAAACTTGGCTAGGAATAGGTCTGTGTGAGAATTGGAGAAATTAAATCCAATGATCATGTATAAGAATGAGCTCAGTCCTGAAAAGCAGTTTATTACCCATTATTGCCACGCTAGGGATGGCGGTACATAATGCCCAGATGTGACAAGATTAGTCGAGGGCCAAGGCAAGTGAAAGAAGTAAATTTTCTCAGTAATCCTTTATCTTATATGCCAAGTGAAGACGTTTAGTATTGATATTAATACCAATATGTTTAAGTGGAAAGTTAGCAATATATGACATTAAAGTAGTATGCCATGTGTATATTAAGTGATTGAATGTTAAAAGTAATCCACTTCGGAAGTATGATTTAGAACTTTAAAAACAAACTATTATTATGTAATGTATGACCACTTTTTTTTAATAAACCGAAGTGGCTAGGGCAATCACGATGATACTATGATTTTGTATTTAGGGAGTTACCTTACTAAGAATTGTATAATTCTCACCCTTATGTTTTTTGTGTTCCCTTGTTGTTTCCAGGTTGATGCAGAGAACCAAGAGGCTGCTATGTAAAAGAACTCGAAAGAGCAATAGTTTAGTAGTTAATACTTTTATTATGTTGTAGTAAGTGGAATGGATATGTATGTAAGTATGTTAGAGAATAAAGGAGTATTTAAGCTCATAGAAGAGCTTTCTTTTGAACTTAACTATGTATCAATTAAATGTTTTGTTTCTCTATTATATATTTTACTAGAATTATGAGTTAGTTACTTCACGATTCAATTGACTTTGCTATAGATAATTATGAAAGGTCCGCTAATTTATAAGTAACAACTCTTAAGTATAATGTCATGACTTAAGGATGATGTTGTACTTGGGAAGATGTTACATTCAGTGTCTAAACATAGTTAGGTCAAATGTATATATCTCTACCATCTCATGGCCAAGCTCCGCTACCTTACGACCGAGCTCTACTACCTCATGGCCGAGCTCTACTACTTCATGGCTGAGCTCTGCTACCTCGTGGCCAAGCTCCTCTACTTCACAGCCGAGCTTTGATATCTTATAACGGCCCAATTTTTACTGTAATTTTTACTGTCATTAGAAATTACCGAATTACTGTAGGTAATTATTACATAAGATTTGAGGCCGAACAATCCTCAATAAAGGAATATAACATTAGAAGAGAGGTTAGGAGCGATTCATGCGAGAGTCGCAAATCCCGAATTTCTGTACGTATAAAATGACCAAAATGCCCCTGAAGTTATTTTACTCAGAAAATGAGGATCGTGGGCCCCACCTATTCTCAAGGGGATGTTTTGATGATAATAAGGGATTGCTTGTGTTATGTGTGTTAATAGAGCAAAAGGATCTCAATTTTGAGTTTCGACGCGCGAAATGACCAAAACGCCCTTGTGGCTGTTTTAATTCCGATGTGCGTGCCGACTGAGCCCGAACCTCACTAAAATGTTTTAAAATTTATTTTGTAAGCCATGATTAACCATTGTTTAAGCTCGGGTGGCCTCGGGCAGTTTTTAATTGAAAGTACGATTTTGCCCCTGTTTTTGGGCAGTTTTGCGAATTTCGGGATTTTTGATTCGTATACCAAAACCTAAGCAATATTAGGCTCAAATTAAAGCTTATTAAATTCCAAATATTAATCTAGAGTCAAAATTATGTATTTAGATTGATTAGAACCCAAAATTGCTCAAAAACACCCAAATTGCTTACTAATTCACTTAAGCCCTTAACCGTAAATTCTCTAAATTACATGAATACCTTGCCTACACCTAAATAATGTATGGAACACACAAATTTCACTTCTTTGGGCTGTAATGGACGAAATTATTGATGCCATTATGCAGCTGATTTATTGCCAAAAGTTGCACTAAAACAAAATGCCAAAATGTCAACATAAGAGATATAATTCCTTAATTTCATACAACTTTGTCTAAAATGATTTTTCCTCCCTTATTTCTCCTGCAAAATTCCGCCAACTACATCCTCATTTTGGCCAATTAGAAGCCTCAAAATCTTCTATAAATAGGCTTGCTTGTGTGGTCTTGGAATGCTTTGTTCATAACTAGTTTTTAGGAGCACCAAAAACTTTCTTTCTTCCTCCTCTTTGGCTGAATTCTTTCTTCAATTTTTCAAAGAGATTTTGTTTCATTTCACTTCAAGAAATCAAGTTCTCTTCCTGTTCTTCAACTCAGATTAGGTAGGGAGTAGTTTCTAAATTTATTTCTATGCTTTGAGGAGTTGTGTTTTTAGCTCAAAATAATGAAATTATGAACTTACCTTAGCTTTTCATTTCGATTTTCCTCTTCATTTTTCTTTAACCAATTCAGCCATATGGCGTAGGTGGAACTAAGATGATGGCTTGATGATGAGGACCTTGAGGGTGGGTTGTAAATCCATCACAAGTTAGGCCTCTAAAGCTTGAAAATTCCACTTGATGCAAAACTTTAAAGAATAATGCTTTATGATGCTAAAACAAAGATTTTTAGTTTAGAACTTGAAAGATGTATTTTCCAAGCTTGTATTTCATGTTTATGTTTCAAGTCATCACTTAATCTTTCAAGATAATAAAGAGGTTGCATCTCATATTTAATTTATGCTCTCACTTTATTTTATAATGGCTAAAAGAATCAACACATGGCATGTTTATTTTATGCCATCACCTAAAGATCCTAGAGGTCAAAGACTTGGCCATGTATCACAAGCAAAGAAATATGATTATTGGAGTTAAAGAATTTATTCTTTAAAAAGTCTTGAGATTGGAGCTTAAAAAGATGTAATAATAATTCTCTTCTCCCTTCACCGGTCCTGTGTGGACTACCGCCGCTCCGGTTTCTTAATATTCTCTTCTCCCTCTACTGGTCCTGTGCGGATTACCGCCGCTCCAGTTTCTTGCATCATGTTTATATTTCAAGTTCTTGCATCATGTTTAATTTTCAAGTCATCACCTTAAATCTTAAAGATAAAGAAATGGAATCGCATATCATGTTTATAATTCTAAGCTATCACCTTATAAAGATAAGATTAAAATAAGGTTGCATAGCATGTTTATAATTCTAAGATGTCACCTAAATCTCTAAAGCTCAAGACTTACTCCTTTTAATTGTGAAGATCCTCCCAAGTTTGACAAAAGAACTAGTTTCTAAATGAGTTTTAAGGCTTTGCAAGGATTTTACAGGGAACTAGTATTTTATATGCACTTAAAATATGATTCTATGTAATTGCATGAGGTTCATGATTCGGCCACTGATCTGAGTTTAGTATCAATGTATGATAATGATTTGATATGTTTGAAGTTGTGATAATTATGGTTTATTGTTAAGAGAATGATTCACTGCATGTTAAAGATAAAACTAGCTCCCTAGAACAACCGAAGAGCTAGAATTTACCTAGTTTTTGACCCTTTTAAGTTTAGCCAATGCCAAATCTGTTTTAGTATGTTATAATTCTATCTAGGATTAGTTAGCCACGAAAAATTTGGTATCAATTAGACTAGGATTGATCCCGAACACTAAAAATGAACTTAGCAACTAGAAAATCGTAAAAACAAGATTTCTAGAACTCTAGGGAATGAAATTTATGCATTCTATCCAGAATCTTTAGCAACAATAAGAACCAGGTTTTATTATGTTTAAATAAGGGAGAATGATTCATAATTGGTTTAGTAACTAATTTCAGCATCACAGGGAAAGCTGGTAACAAGAAAGGATTTAAAACATAACTTCTAGCATACCGTAAAACCTTAGGAACAACTTACTACCTATGCTACCCCATTTGATTTAATAGTGTTCTTAAGGCCTATAAATAATCGTAAGGATGGTAATAAATCCCTTAGGTGCATAATTAATTAGTTCTATAATTGATAATTCTATGTAAGTATTGGATGCTTATTAAGTACTTGATATCATTGAATGATTTCCTGGCCTGCATGTTATAGTTGCTGTTGCAAATAATGAGAATGCTTATGCATGAAATATTCTTTATTATGTAAAATTTACCTTTGTTGCTAGAAGAAAGTGTATCATTGTAAAAGTGTAATTTGGAAAGGTTCTGGCTAAGGAAAGACTTGGTATTTAAGCGTGTCCATTGTGACCCACCTTTCTTTCCTGGGAATCTCCTAGATGCATGATTATAGTTGATATATATTATTCTAGCTTAAGACTGTAAATGAGAAAATGCTATGATGTTTATGAATTGTATTGTGATATAACATGCAAAGATTTAATGGTGACTTAAACTTATAAGAAAATGATCCTTTGGAACCATCAGACTATAGGTGGTGAAAAGGTGATTTTAGCCCCCTAACCCGTTCTCTCAAAAGGGTAGAGTCGGGACTTTAGCTTATCAAAAGGGATAAGTATATGCTAGTGACGACTAGTAAAGTATGAGCTCATAACCTAAATTACTCCCAAAAGGGTGGAGTATAAGGTGGCCCAAGGAAAATAATGATGATGATAAGATTTTAAATCACCTAAGGCACTAAAGAAATGAAATATGTGCACTGTGTCCATGTGTAGCTAATATTATATGACGTTCTTTTATGCATGTTATTTTGATAATGATGATGAGGAATATGATGTAATGATAAAGGAAAAGTTCATTGTAAATATGACATGTTAAGATTATGATGCATTATAAGACGCATGATTAAAAATTGACGAACCTCGGTTAAGTATTTGTCCGAACTTAAAATGAATCTTTGCATGCTCACTATTTTAGAATAATCCCGAGGTTCCTGGGGACTTTGAGGATGACACTGTAGAAGGAGGTACCTTACTGAGAATTCTTTAGCAAGATTCTCACTCCCATTTCTTTATTTCCGTCATTGTCTCCAGATTCAGATGGCGACATTCGTCCTGTTCGTTGATACCCCTACTTGGGAATTTCACTATGATCCGCTGCATCGCTCGTATCATTTTGAAAGGAGGTGCGCAGTTCGTGTTTTTATTTACATAGGTCGTCCATTTGCACATCCTGTCCCTAGTTATCGATTTTCTCCTACTTCTCCCTATGGCGATGAAATGGTTTTCGAACATGCACGTCCACTTGATGAAAGGATGTTACGTTCTTATCCCGCTTCATCTGCTGTCCATGGATTTCCAGAGTATGTTCCCGAGATGAGATATTCTGAAACTGATTCTTCAGAGGACACTCCTACTCATGTATATTCTGAGAGCTCTGCTCCTACTCCCATGTAACATCCTAATTTTTAACCCAATACTCTAGAACATATTTAGGTTAATCAATTAGTCTATTACTCTTTTAGTCTCATTCCTTACAACCTTTCATTAAAATACTTAGCGGAAAATACGAATAAATTTTTCTTTTTGAAACTTGAAAGCAAAACGCGAGCCGCGCGCTAACCTGATTGTACTGCGGATTGAAGTATGTCCCGGATTGATGTTTGTGCTGCGGCTTGAACCTTGGGGCTTGTGGTGCCAGCTTCTTGGTGAAATTCTTGGCTCTCGATACCCTCAGCTTCTTGTGGCCTTCCTCAAGAATGCGACACTTGTTGACTAGGGTTGGGAAATCCCTAATCTCCATGTGCACCACAGCATAGTTGAGCTCTGCCGTTAGTCCGGCCTCATATTTGACACATTTCCATACTTCATCGGGATTCCCTTGGAAAACCCTTGAAAATTTGATTAGCTCCTCAAACTTCGCAGTGTATTGTGCAACGCTCATCTCTCCTTGGGTTAGCTTCATGAACTCTATGTCTTTAGCATTCCTCACCGATTCTGGGAAGTACTTCTCGTAGAAGTAGGCCTTGAACAATTCCCAATTGATCAAGGTTTCTGCTGCCTCTAGCAGTCTTCGCGTGCCAATCCACCAAAACTCCGCATCCGCCTCCAGCATATAGGCAGCAAAGGTCACCTTCTGTTCCTCAGTGCAAGTGATCACCGAGAAAATCTTTTCCATGCTCTTGATCCACTCATCGGCTTGGTCCGGGTTCAAAGCCCCTCTGAATGATGGCGGGTTCGCTTTGCGGAACTCCCCAAATCGGGCGTGCTCAAGATCTTCAACAGTGTTGGGGCCACGGCCGGCATTGTGCTGACGATCCATCCTCTCGAACATCCTCTGCATGGCCCTTGCTATATCCCTGAGGGCTTCAGTAATTTCATTATTTTGCTCGCTTCCTCCCGGCGTCCTAGTCTGTAGTGGTCTTGCCATTGGTCCCTAAGCACACAGCGTAACAAACACTGAGGTGATCAGGCTTAATACTCTATGCAAAGTGAGCTAGTTACCATGGCATGTTCACACGTACAGGAGTCATGCGTTCCTATCCTATAGCTTATTCTAATAAAGCACTATACATGACATAACTACCGCATCATGCTTAAAAAACATAGTCAGTCCAATCCTCAGGCTCCATGAGAATCGAACTGCTCTGATACCAAAATGTAACATCCTAATTTTTAACCCAATACTCTAGAACATATTTAGGTTAATCATTAGTCTATTACTCTTTTAGTCTCATTCCTTACAACCTTTCATTAAAATACTTAGCGGAAAATACGAATAAATTTTTCTTTTTGAAACTTGAAAGCAAAACGCGAGCCGCGCGCTAACCTAACGTTCGTCATAACCATAACGTGCAAGAAAGAGTAGCCACACCATTGATAATCATGAAACATAGTATTATACATAACAATCATAATATCATCACATCTTCATAGACACATAGACTACTAACATTATTGTACCATCATTTACATCAAAACACGCCCATATATGTGAAGTCATCCTTATCCACCTATGAGGTTGAATAAGTATCAACCCAAAAAGCTAAGCTATCTATGCTCCCGCAGCAACCCTCTGCTCCGTCTGCTAGTGTGTCCCTTAAGCGCGAGCCTCAGAAGAAGTCACGAACCTCGTTGTAATCCCCATCTAGAGACGACACGGAAGAAAAGGAAGGGGTGAGAAACTCATTCGAGATTCTCAGTAGGGATTCCCGACTCTAACACTAGTGTCATCGTCGTCGCCCCCAGCCACCTCGGTTTTAATTATGAAAAAGGTGTACATGCATAAGGATTGGTTTTAGGCTTTACAAATCTATTTATCCGAAGTGGGTGTCTTTTAGTATGTGTCTTAATGACATGAATGCAACAGATATTTGATGAATGCATGTCAATACCATATGCACATTAACACGAAAATCGTAATACTTGGGCACATCATAAAGAAACATAAATCATATACGCGGCATAAAAAGGCATAGTACTTTTCTTGTGAAATCTTTCTCATAAGTAAAACTCTTAAGTTCTTTTTCTTAAAGACCACCCTCTTAACATATCCACCAAAAGTCCAACCGATTCACCGGCCCGGCGATAATCTGGTCACCAAACTACATCTCACCTATCGCCTAGGAATGAGCTCAATCCTAACTAGTCGTCACTAGATTTAATATGGGCTAATTGAGGGGGTATACATAACTTTCTTGGATCACCTATCTTAGGATCATTTCCTTCTTTGAAATGCTCTACTGGTATCTAGTACACAGCGAATTGTCCGCTTTGGCAAGCTCAATGTCAATACCCTCACGGATTTGTTTCCTCCCCACCGTAGCAGGAGAAATGCGTCTCAGTACTATGTCACATCTGTTCTGGGGGTGCTCGGCCGAACCGGTGTCACCCAGAACCTATCCTGGGGGTGCTCGGCCCAACCGGTGTCACCAGGAGTTTTCGCAAGGTTTTTGACAAGTACTGAAGTTAGATGGGAAATTGGCAGCGAACGGCGTAATCGGATTTCCATCAAACTTGCTTTATGCCACCAAACATATAGAGCATGCATAGCCATTCAATACCAACATAAGGCATCATAATCATCGTGTGCATCATAAGCATCATAATATCATAATTTTGCATAACGCATCATGGCGTGAGCATCAACATATCAACACTATATACTCTCATAAACATACAACCTCATGAATTCCTCATAACATCATCATCATTTACATACCACATGCATCATCATAGAACATTCAAACATTTACCCTTACGGTAGCTTATGCTTTGACCCTTACGGGTCTAAATCTTGAGATATAGTTCTCTAACATCCGTCGCTCATAAGTTATGCACCTAAGGGCTCATAATTAATCATCATTCCTAATTCTCATATTCATTCTCAAATTCGAAAGGCATAGGGCAGAATTTCTAACTTATGGTTACGGGTTCTAGAACTTACGTTTCAGACCCTTTCTCGGTTCCGTCTTCGCCTAAGGTGCTATAAATTAAATCTAAATCAATTATGAGGCATTCCTATGCTTAAGGAATAATTATTAATCATGTTTATCATGTTGTAAGGGTGCTGGACAGAATCCAGAAAAATAAATGTTCTAAGGGTTCTAAACTTGCACTTTTACGGTTTTCTAGTTACTAGTTTCCCTATAGGTGCTAGAATTCGATTCTAATCCAAATGTTACCAAGTTTTTCATGTCTAAACAATCCTAATCTGATTATGCTCCCATTAAAACAGTTTGGATAAGTTCCAAAAATAAATGGGTCAAAACTATGTTAAATTCTAGTTTTACGGTATTTCTAGTTAGCTAGTTTCTTACCTATCATGCATAGAATCATTTCTACATCATCATATGATATTTTCACACATTCTAACACATCAAAACATCATCATACAACATCATACTCATCATATCAGAACCGAAAACATTTAGCTTCAGTAAAGGATTTAAATTGACATTTCTAGGTACACAAGTTAACTAGTTTCTCTTGGAATCGATTTAGAATTTCCAAAACTCTTTGCAAATCATTTTAATTCATCAAGAGGCTAAGAGAAGCCTTAGGTCAATGACCAAAATATATTTCATCTTCTAAAAGGGAATAAAGTCATATCTCATGACAACATAACCTTGAAAAGGTTTGTAAAGCTTTAAGGAAAACTTAGAACATAGACTATTGGTCTTTGTAGCTAGATGAAAACTCATTGCAAGTCCATCATCACTACTTGGCCGAAAATATGCATTCAAAGAATGCATTCACATTGAACTTTAACTTGAAATGAAATGGGCAAGTCTTTGAGCTCTAGGTTCTTAAGTTACGACATAAAATAAACGTGCTCATGCTTTTCATTTTTAATCTTGCTTATAAAATAAAGTGATGACTTAAATTAAATATGCAAGGCATAAACTTAAACGTGCAAGCTTGAAAGTAAATATGCGAGGTTCAATTCTTTATTTTAGTGCTCTTGGCCCAACAACAATCGACTTTAAGGCCGAAATAGATAGGCATTCGAGGAATTAATTAGGTGATAATGCAAGTTCAATTCTTTATTTTAGTACTCTATGTAACGCCCCAATTTTTACTGTAATTTTTACTGCCATTAGAAATTACTCAATTACCGAATTACCGTAGGTAATTATTACATAAGATTTGAGGCCGAACAATCCTCAATAAAGGAATATAACATTAGAAGAGAGGTTAGGAACGATTCATGCGAGAGTCGCAAATCCCGAATTTCTGTATGTATAAAATGACCAAAATGCCCCTGAAGTTATTTTACTCAGAAAATGAGGATCGTGGGCCCCACCTATTCTCAAGGGGATATTTTGAGTATAATAAGGGATTGTTTGTGTTATGTGTGTTAATAGAGCAGAAGGATCTCAATTTTGAGTTCCGACGCGTGAAATGACCAAAACGCCCCTGCGGCTGTTTTAATTCCGATGTGCGTGCCAACTGAGCCCGAACCTCACTAAAATGTTTTAAAATGTGTTTTTAATCCATGATTAACCATTGGTTAAGCTCGGGTGGCCTCGGGCAGTTTTTAAGTGAAAGTACGATTTTGCCCCTGTTTTTGGGCAGTTTTGCGAATTTCGGGATTTTTGATTCGTATACCAAAACCTAAGCAATATTAGGCTCAAATTAAAGCTTATTAAATTCTAAATATTAATCTAGAGTCAAAATTATGTATTTAGATTGATTAGAACCCAAAATTGCTCAAAAACACCCAAATTGCTTACTAATTCACTTAAACCCTTAACCGTAAATTCTCTAAATTACATGAATACCTTGCCTACACCTAAATAATGCATGGAACACACAAATTTCACTTCTTTGGGCTGTAATGGACGAAATTATTGATGCCATTATGCAGCTGAATTATTGCCAAAAGTTGCACTAAAACAAAATGCCAAAATGTCACCATATGAGACATAATTCCTTAATTTCATACAACTTTGTCTAAAATGATTTTTCCTCCCTTATTTCTCCTGCAAAATTCCGTCCACTACCTCATCATTTTGGCCAATTAGAAGCCTTAAAATCTTCTATAAATAGGCTTGCTTGAGTGGTCTTGGAATGCTTGGTTCATAACTAGTTTTTAGGAGCACCAAAAACTTTCTTTCTTCCTCCTCTTTGGCTGAATTCTTTCTTCAATTTTTTCAAAGAGATTTTGTTTCATTTCACTTCAAGAAACCAAGTTCTCTTCCTCTTCTTCAACTCAGATTAGGTAGGGAGTAGTTTCTAAATTTATTTCTATGCTTTGAGGAGTTGTGTTTTTAGCTCAAAATGATGAAATTATGAACTTACCTTAGCTTTTCATTTTGGTTTTCCTCTTCAATTTTTCTTTAACCAATTCAACCATATGGCCTAGGTGGAACTAAGATGATGGCTTGATGATGAGGACCTTGAGGGTGGGTTGTAAATCCATCACAAGTTAGGCCTCTAAAGCTTGAAAATTCCACTTGATGCAAAACTTTAAAGAATAATGCTTTATGATGCTAAAACAAAGATTTTTAGTTTAGAACTTGAAAGATGTATTTTCCTTTTATGTTTTATTTCTTGTTAAGATATGTATTGGGTTGAATTTATAATTCTTTTAAAGTCTTGAAGGAGCTCTAGTAAAGAAACAAAATGAATTTGCATCCATGATTAAGTTTATGCTTTGCATAACCATGTTTACCTTCTATGTCATCACTAAATTTTCAAGAATGAATAAATGAACTTGCATTTCTCATGTTTAAATTCCAAGCTTGTATTTCATGTTTATGTTTCAAGTCATCACTTAATTTTTCAAGATAATAAAGAGGTTGCATCTCATATTTAATTTATGCTCTCACTATATTTTATAATGGCTAAAAGAATCAACGCATGACATGTTTATTTTATGCCATCACCTAAAGATCCTAGAGCTCAAAGACTTACCCATGTATCACAAGCAAAGAAATATGATTATTGGAGTTAAAGAATTTATTCTTTAAAAAGTCCTGAGGTTGGAGCTTAAAAAGATGTAATAATAATTCTCTTCTCCCTCTACTGGTCCTGTGCGGATTACCGCCGCTCCGGTTTCTTAATATTCTCTTCTCCCCCTAGTGGCGCTGTGCGGATTACCGTCGCTCCAGTTTCTTGTATCATGTTTATATTTCAAGTTCTTGCATCATGTTTAATTTTCAAGTCATCACCTTAAATCTTAAAGATAAAGAAATGGAATTGCATATCATGTTTATAATTCTAAGCTATCACCTTATAAAGATAAGATTAAAATAAGGTTGCATAGCATGTTTATAATTCTAAGATGTCACCTAAATCTCTAAAGCTCAAGACTTACTCCTTTTATCTTAAGTGAGAATTTTAATTGTGAAGATCCTCCCAAATTTGACAAAAGAACTAGTTTCTAAATGAGTTTTAAGGCTTTGCAAGGATTTTATGGGGAACTAGTATTTTGTATGCACTTAAAATATGATTCTATGTAATTGCATAAGGTTCATGATTCAGCCACTGATATGAGTTTAGTATCAATGTGTGATAATGATTTGATATGATTGAAGTTGTGATAATTATGGTTTATTGTTAAGAGAATGATTCATAATTGGTTTAGTAACTAATTAGTTCTATAATTGATAATTCTATGTAAGGATTAGATGCTTATTAAGTACTTGATATCATTGAATGATTTCCTAGCTTGCATGTTATAGTTGCTGTTGCAAATAATGAGAATGCTTATACATGAAATGTTCTTTATTATGTAAAATTTACCTTTGTTGCTAGAAGAAAGTGTATCATTGTAAAAGTGTAATCTGGAAAGGTTCTGGCTAAGGAAAGACTTGGTATTTAAGCGTGTCCATTGTGACCCACCTCTCTTTCCTGGGAATCTCCCATATGCATGATTACAGTTGATATATATTATTCTAGCTTAAGACTATAAATGAGAAAATGTTATATAACATGCAAAGATTTAATGGTGACTTAAACTTATAAGAAAATGATCCTTTGGAACCATCAGACTATAGGTGGTGAAAAGGTGATTTTAGCCCCCTAACCGGTTCTCTTAAAAGGGTAGAGTCGGGACTTTAGCTTATCAAAAGGGATAAGTATATGCTAGTGACGACTAGTAAAGTATGAGCTCATAACCTAAATTACTCCCAAAAGGGTGGAGTATAGGGTGGCCTAAGGAAAATAATGATGATGATAAGATTTTAAGTCACCTAAGGCACTAAAGAAATGAAATATGTGCACTATGTCCACGTGTAGCTAATATTATATGACGTTCTTTTATGCATGTTATTTGATAATGATGATGAGGAAAATGATGTAATGATAAAGGAAAAGTTCATTGTAAATATGACATGTTAAGATTATGATGCATTATAAGACGCATGATTAAAAATTGACGAACCTCGGTTAAGTATTTGTCCGAACTTAAAATGAATCTTTGCATGCTCACTATTTTAGAATAATCCCGAGGTTCCTGGGGACTTTGAGGATGACACTGTAGAAGGAGGTACCTTACTGAGAATTCTTTAGCAAGATTCTCACTCCCTTTTCTTTATTTCCGTCATTGTCTCCAGATTCAGATGGCGACATTCGTCCTGTTCGTTGATACCCCTACTTGGGAATTTCACTATGATCCGATGCATCGCTCGTATCATTTTGAAGGGAGGTGCGGAGTTCGTGTTTTTATTTACATAGGTCGTCCATTTGCACATCCTGTCCCTAGTTATCGATTTTCTCCTACTTCTCCCTATGGCGATGAAATGGTTTTCGAACATGCACGTCCACTTGATGAAAGGATGTTACGTTCTTATCCCGCTTCATCTGCTGTCCATGGATTTCTAGAGTATGTTCCCGAGTCGAGATATTCTGAAACTGATCCTTCAGAGGACACTCCTACTCATGTATATTCTGAGAGCTCTGCTCCTACTCCCACACGTGTAAGAGAGAGTAGTGAGGAAACAGTTGTTCAGCCGAGGTTAGCAAGAAGGCCGTCCATGCGACTCTCACTGGTGCATCTCGTGTGTCCCCTCCCGAGGGAGCTCATCAGTGGATCGGATTTTTTCCCCCATTTCCAGGATAGTGGCCATAGAGGGTTCTTAGTAGATTTATGTGTGATCATGCACCCTAGTTTTAGGATAACCTTCCCGGCTTATGGAGTTATCTAGTTTAGGGGTATGTATTTCCTTAAGTATATTTTCTTTTATAGGTTTGCATAAGATAATGATGTATGAACATAACCCACCCTTTGAGTGAGGTTATTGTATGTAAATATATGATATAATGTGCTTATGGATGTTATATGATGGAGCCTAAGTGATATGATGTGATATATTCTTAAACGTCTTATTATACTCCGCTTACTCGTTCACGTTGTCCTCGACTCACATTTTCAATTATGTGGTCTTGAGGCATCCATGAGTTTCATGAGGTGAGATAATGTGGTCTTGAGGCATGGTGAGGTATGGTTCAAACTATGGTGAGGTACGGTTCGAAGTATGGCTTCAAGCATGGTTCTTTGAGTGAGAAACAATTCTACATGTGGTCAATGGGGGTGAGAATTTTGGCCATGTGCATCAGATTTGGGGGAGGATTAGTTTGCATTTTAATTGTGGTTTAGTGTTGTGTTTAGATGTATCTTTGATTATGCTTAAGATTAGGAATTTGTAAGAAAGTGTTTAGGTAAGGAAAATGGATAATTAGGGTGGTCTAGACATAATTAAAGAGTGGTCTTGCACCATTAGTGAGTTAGATCCTCAATTTAGAGTCTAAACAATCTAGACACACTTCCTTGATTTAAGGAATTAGAGAGAAAAAACACTATTCAAGATTCCAAGACTAGGAATCTTGAGTTCTAAAAAGGGATTTAAGTTTAATCTAAGCAATTTTAGGTTCTAGTTAAATTTAATAAATTATTTTGACTCTAGATTAATTAGGGAAATTAATTGATCTTCATTTAGAGCCTAATATTGCTTAGGTTTGCTTAATTATGTCATTAAGCTCAAAAACACTATTCTAGGGGCAAAATCGTAATTTTGCACTAAAACTGCCCGAGACTATCGGGACTTGAACAGAGACCTCTAGACACATGAAAACATGTTTTTAAACCTCTGGGGAAAGTTTCGGGCTCAAACGGCACTTCTACCCGCGTAAAAACGCTATAGGGGTATTTTGGTCATTTTGACCCGAAACTGCGAAAAATGGGTTTTTCGCTTCCGGAAGCATTCAAAGGCCATTCAATCCCCTTCAAACATTGAGTTGACCCTTCGAGGATGTCCGAGTTGGTTACCCTCAAATTCGGGTCAGGAAATGACCTCAAGGGCATTTTGGTCATTTCCCTCAGACAGAAAAATCGGGGTGTTACATCCCACACGTGTAAGAGAAGGTAGTGAGGAAACAGTTGTTCATCCGAGGTTAGCAAGAAGGTCGTCCATGCGACCCCAGCCTAGTGCATCTCGTGTGTCCCCTCCCGAGGAAGCTCATCAGTGGATCGGATTTATTCCCTCATTTCCAGGACAGTGGCCATAGAAGGTTCTTACTAGATTTATGTGTGTTCATGCACCCTAGTTTTAGGATAACCTTCCCGGCTTATGGAGTTATCTAGTTTAGGGGCATGTATTTCCTTATGTATATTTTCTTTTATGGGTTTGCATAAGACAATGATGTATGATCATAACCCACCCTTTGAGTGAGGTTATTGTATGTAAATATATGTTATAATGTGCTTATGGATGTTATATGATGGAGCCAAAGTGATATGATGTGATATATTCTTAAACGTCTTATTATACTCCGCTTACTCGTTCACGTTGTACTCGGCTCACATTTTCAATTATGTTTTTTTTTTTAAAAAAAATGGCTCGTAATTTCACTAAGTATTTTCAAATTATGAAGAAAGAACCAAAGCAAGGAGTAAAGTCTAGTCATTAATCAGATTCAACCTAGGTGTATTTGGTTAATTACTAGGGTGTTGCATATCTCTACCTCATGGCCGAGATCTGCTACATCGTGACTGAGCTCTGCTACCTCGCGACCAATCTCTGCTACCTCTATCTCATGGTCGAAGCTCTACATGGCCGAGCTTTGCTACCTCTACCTTATGACCGAGCTTTGCTACCTCTACCTCATGGCTTAGCTCTGCATGGCTGAGCTCTACTACCTCATGGCCAAGCTCAGATACCTCATGGTCGAGCTTTGCTACTTCTTAACCGAGCTCTGCCATCTCATGGCCGACTTCATCCTTCACACTTCGGTTGAGCTCTATCTTCTCTCAGCTAAGCTCCGCTCCCCTCTTGGCCGAGCTCCACTGAGATTCCTTTTCCGTTAATAATAATTAGCTTTGGTTGTTTTCATGAGAGAGTGTCTATGTGATTTATCTGAACAAATACTATGACTTCATCAGTTACACACTCAAAGAACCATACCTTGAGCCATACTTAGCTATACTTTAAACCATACCTACACCATACTGTGAAGAGAGATATTTTCTCTTCTTTTCCCTCCCAAAGACCATCAGTCACTCCTCCCCCTAACTTCCCTCATGTTGAAAATTTTCTATAAATACAAGGGAGCTCTACAAGAAGCCTTCTGCTCATTTCTCTTACAACTCCAAGCTCTCTTTCTTTCATCTCAAAGATTTCTTCTTATCCTTCTTCTTTCTCTACTCCTTTTTCCAAGATCAAACTCTCTTTCAAAGAAACACATCCTAGGTAGGGATTTGTGTGAAGAATGCTATTCTTTGCTTTTGTTTTACTCTTGGTTTGAAATGTTACAATGTTGATTCTTCCTTCCTCTTTCTCTGTTTTCGATTCTTTATTTTCCTTTTCTTTCCTCTTTGTTTTCGGCCTTGATGCCTACATAATGAAGAAACCATGGCTTGATGATAAGGATCTTGGGTGTTGGATACAAAACCATCATTTATTTGACCTCTAAAGCTTAAACGTTTCACTTTAAAAAAAAAAAGGTTCTTTTTAGCAAATAAAGATACTATGTTATTTTAAATTGAGTGAAATAGTGGTTTTGAGCCTAGGACTCAAAGAGATAATAAATGGATTGCATTCGTATTTATATTTCAAGTCCTTGCATTTCATATTTGTATTTAAGCCTTGCATTCATGTTTATATTTCTTTGCCATCACCTAAATAATTAATCTCGAATCCTACCTATTTCAACCTTAAAGTTGATTATTGATTTAGAGTGAATACTCTAGGGGACCTTGAGCACTAAAATAAAGAATTGGACGTCCATATCATATTTATTTTCAAGTCATCACCTAAAGCTCAAAGATAAGAAATGAACTTGCATTTCATGTTTACATTTCTTGTCTTGCATGTTTATGTTTCAAGCCATCACCTAAACTTAAAGATTAAGAATGAACTTGCATTCTCATGTTTATTTTCAAGCCTTGCACATTTACTTTTCATTAGCATATTTATGTTTAGATCACCCAAAGACCTAAGGCTCAAAACTTAACTCTTTCAACTTACACAAGTAATCTTGAATTTATGGGTATTTACCTTTACAAAAATGTTTTGATTTCAAAGTAAGTATTGGAACAAGGTTCAAAATGGTTTGAGAAGGAAGGAATAACTTAGAAGATGTTTTAGACTTAAATTTTTGTATTTTGAACGTACTGGTAATCGATTACAAGGCCCATGTAATCGATTACCCGTTCTGGAACTCTAGTAATCAATTACCATTCCATGTAATCGATTACTCAGATGTTCTTAGGGCCCAAGTCAGAAGTAATCGATTACAAGGCTCATGTAATCGATTACCAGAGCCGCTAACTCTCCTATTTTAAAAACTCGAAGCTGTGTAATCAATTAAAAAGCTCATGTAATCGATTACCAGAACCCAAAATGTGCAAATAAGTATTTTCTGTACTTATATATCATGAATCTATGATGTCGTATGCCATGAGTTTATGATCTTGTATAACATGAATCTATGATCTCGTATGCCATGAATCTATGATCTTATATAACATGAATTTATGATATTACATTACTATTCTTGAACCATGAGCATATTTCTTTGAGTTTAGAAATTTATTTGAAGGCACTTGCAACAAATGTTGAACATGCTTATATAAATATTGAGATGCATGATTATAAGAATGCCATTTGAAACAAGTTATGAACTACTTTGCATCTTCATGTAACATGCTTAATTGTTTTAAGGTGACATAAGACACATGGAAATGATCCTCTAGGCTCCCCAAATTAAAGGTTATGAGAGGTGATCTAAAATAGGAACTGATCCTTTGGACTCCTTGAATTATTATGAAACGTGATCCTAGTGCCCCCTACCCCGTACTTTAAGAGTCAAGGATTTAACTTATCAAAAGGGATAAGATTTACGCTAGTGACGACTAGTAAAGTATGAGCTCATAACCTATAACTCTCAAAAGGGAGAGTAGTAAGGTGCCCTAATAAGTGAAAGAATAAGCTTAAGTCACCAAAGGAATAAGAATAAGGAATTCATGCTATATACATTTTTGTTCTATATGCTTTACTTATATTTCTATGTTGCATAGACATGCATAGCATAATAAGATATATTGCATTCATAACAGCCAAGATGCATACTAAAATGAATGGGCCTCGGTGAGAAGTATTTTTGAACTTTAAAATCAAACAGTATGCATGTTCACCCTTTTCGTAAAGAAGCTCGAGGTTCCTGAGGACGTAAATGATGACACCAAGATAGGAGAATACTCTATTGGGATTCTTTTATAAGTTTCTCACTCCTTCGCTTTCTTTCCATTTTCATTTTCAGAACAAGTTAATGGCGATATCTAGGGACTACCTTGAAATGCCAGCATGGGAATTGCACGAGGGTTGAGGTCAAAGAGGTGCAGTGGAAGCAGAGGCATAGGCTTTCCCGTTTATGAAGCTTAGGAGTTATCTTGCCTACGTACATGCTCGCATCCTAGTTTCTAGTAGATGTGTACCCAAGATAGGTTAGCTATATTTTAGTTATGTTTAGCTTTTGAATCCCTGTGCTGCTCAACCTTTAATTAGTGAGCTTTATGCTACTATATTAAGTATTTGTATTACGGCATGTATTATGGAACTTTTGATGTTATTAATGTATGCCCCCATGATGTTATGTTATGCTTATGATTTGGTAGTTAGTTCATGTCCATGATGTGCTTCAAATTGTTTTTATTATGCGCAACGTATGATGTAGCTCTTTTGGCATGTTGTAACGGCCCAATTTTTACTGTAATTTTTACTGTCATTAGAAATTACCGAATTACTGTAGGTAATTATTACATAAGATTTGAGGCCGAACAATCCTCAATAAAGGAATATAACATTAGAAGAGAGGTTAGGAGCGATTCATGCGAGAGTCGCAAATCCCGAATTTCTGTACGTATAAAATGACCAAAATGCCCCTGAAGTTATTTTACTCAGAAAATGAGGATCGTGGGCCCCACTTATTCTCAAGGGGATTTTTTGATGATAATAAGAGATTGTTTGTGTTATGTGTGTTCATAGAGCAGAAGGATCTCAATTTTGGGTTCCGACGCGCGAAATGACCAAAACACTCTATGTTTTAACTCCGATGTGCGTGCCGACTGAGCCCGAACCTCACTAAAATGTTTTAAAATTTGTTTTTAAGCCATGATTAACCATTGGTTAAGCTCGGGTGGGCTCAGGCGCTTTTAAGTGAAAGTACGATTTTGCCCTGCTTTTGGGCGCTTTATGAATTTCGGGATTTTTGATTCAGATATCTGAAACCTAAGCAATATTAGGCTCAAATTAAAGCTTATTAAATTCTAAATATTAATCTAGAGTCAAAATTATGTATTTAGATTGATTAGCACCCAAAATTGCTCAAAAACACCCAAATTGCTTACTAATTCACTTAAACCCTTAACCGTAAATTCTCTAAATTACATGAATACCTTGCCTACACCTAAATAATGCATGGAACACACAAATTTCACTTCTTTGGGCTGTAATGGATGAAATTATTGATGCCATTATGCAGCTGAATTATTGCCAAAAGTTGCACTAAAACAAAATGCCAAAATGTCACCATAAGAGACATAATTCCTTAATTTCATACAACTTTGTCTAAAATGATTTTTCCTCCCTTATTTCTCCTGCAAAATTCCGCCAACTACCTCCTCATTTTGGCCAATTAGAAGCCTCAAAATCTTCTATAAATAGGCTTGCTTGAGTGGTCTTGGAATGCTTTGTTCATAACTAGTTTTTAGGAGCACCAAAAACTTTCTTTCTTCCTCCTCTTTGGCTGAATTCTTTCTTCAATTTTTCAAAGAGATCTTGTTTCATTTCACTTCAAAAAATCAAGTTCTCTTCCTCTTCTTCAACTCAGATTAGGTAGGGAGTAGTTTCTAAATTTATTTCTATGCTTTGAGGAGTTGTATTTTTAGCTCAAAATGATGAAATTATGAACTTACCTTAGCTTTTCATTTCGGTTTTCCTCTTCATTTTTCTTTAACCAATTCGGCCATATGGCCTAGGTGGGACTAAGATGATGGCTTGATGATGAGGACCTTGAGGGCGGGTTGTAAATCCATCACAAGTTAGGCCTCTAAAGCTTGAAAATTCCACTTGATGCAAAACTTTAAAGAATAATGCTTTATGATGCTAAAACAAAGATTTTTAGTTTAGAACTTGAAAGATGTATTTTCCAAGCTTGTATTTCATGTTTATGTTTCAAGTCATCACTTAATCTTTCAAGATAATAAAGAGGTTGCATCTCATATTTAATTTATGCTCTCACTTTATTTTATAATGGCTAAAAGAATCAACGCATGGCATGTTTATTTTATGCCATCACCTAAAGATCCTAGAAGTCAAAGACTTGGCCATGTATCACAAGCAAAGAAATATGATTATTGGAGTTAAAGAGTTTATTCTTTAAAAAGTCTTGAGATTGGAGCTTAAAAAGATGTAATAATAATTCTCTTCTCCCTTCACCGGTCCTATGTGGACTACCGCCGCTCCGGTTTCTTAATAATCTCTTCTCCCTCTACTAGTCCTGTGCGGATTACCGCCGCTCCAGTTTCTTGCATCATGTTTATATTTCAAGTTCTTGCATCATGTTTAATTTTCAAGTCATCACCTTAAATCTTAAAGATAAAGAAATGGAATTGCATACCATATTTATAATTCCAAGCTATCACCTTATAAAGATAAGATTAAAATAAGGTTGCATAGCATGTTTATAATTCTAAGATGTCACCTAAATCTCTAAAGCTCAAGACTTACTCCTTTTATCTTAAGTGAGAATTTTAATTGTGAAGATCCTCCCAAGTTTGACAAAAGAACTAGTTTCTAAATGAGTTTTAAGACTTTGTAAGGATTTTACGGGGAACTAGTATTTTATATGCACTTAAAATATGATTCTATGTAATGGCATGAGGTTCATGATTCGGTCACTGATCTGAGTTTAGTATCAATGTATGATAATGATTTGATATGTTTGAAGTTGTGATAATTATGGTTTATTGTTAAGAGAATGATTCACTGCATGTTAGAGATAAAACTAGCTCCCTAGAACAACCGAAGAGCTAGAATTTACCTAGTTTTTGACCCCTTTAAGTTTAGCCAATGCCAAATCTGTTTTAGTATGTTATAATTCTGTCTAGGATTAGTTAGCCACGAAAAATTTGGTGTCAATTAGACTAGGATTGATCCCGAACACTAAAAATGAACTTAGCAACTAGAAAACCGTAAAAACAAGATTTCTAGAACTCTAGGGAATGAAATTTATGCATTCTATCCAGAATCTTTAGCAACAATAAGAACCAGGTTTTATTATGTTTAAATAAGGGAGATGATTCATAATTGGTTTAGTAACTAATTTCAGCATCATAGGGAAAGCTGGTAACAAGAAAGGATTTAAAACATAACTTCTAGCATACCGTAAAACCTTAGGAACAACTTACTACCTATGCTACCCCATTTGATTTAATAGTGTTCTTAAGGCCTATAAATAATCGTAAGGATGGTAATAAATCCCTTAGGTGCATAACTAATTAGTTCTATAATTAATAATTCTATGTAAGTATTGGATGCTTATTAAGTACTTGATATCATTGAATGATTCCCCGGCTTGCATGTTATAGTTGCTGTTGCAAATAATGAGAATGCTTATACATGAAATGTTCTTTATTATGTAAAATTTACCTTTGTTGCTAGAAGAAAGTGTATCATTGTAAAAGTGTAATTTGGAAAGGTTCTGGCTAAGGAAAGACTTGGTATTTAAGCGTGTCCATTGTGACCCACCTCTCTTTCCTGGGAATTTCCCAGATGCATGATTATAGTTGATGTATATTATTCTAGCTTAAGACTATAAATGAGAAAATGCTATGATGTTTATGAATTGTATTGTGATATAACATGCAAAGATTTAATGGTGACTTAAACTTATAAGAAAATGATCCTTTGAAACCATCAGACTATAGGTGGTGAAAAGGTGATTTTAGCCCCTTAACCCGTTCTCTCAAAAGGGTAGAGTCGGGACTTTAGCTTATCAAAAGGGATAAGTATATGCTAGTGACGACTAGTAAAGTACGAGCTCATAACCTAAATTACTCCCAAAAGGGTGGAGTATAGGGTGGCCCAAGGAAAATAATGATGATGATAAGATTTTAAGTCACCTAAGGCACTAAAGAAATGAAATATGTGCACTGTGTCCATGTGTAGCTAATATTATATGACGTTCTTTTATGCATGTTATTTTGATAATGATGATGAGGAATACGATGTAATGATAAAGGAAAAGTTCATTGTAAATATGACATGTTAAGATTATGATGCATTATAAGACGTATGATTAAAAATTGATGAACCTCGGTTAAGTATTTGTCCGAACTTAAAATGAATCTTTGCATGCTCACTATTTTAGAATAATCCCGAGGTTCCTAGGGACTTTGATGATGACACTGTAGAAGGAGGTACCCTATTGAGAATTCTTTAGCAAGATTCTCACTCCCTTTTCTTTATTTCCGTCATTGTCTCCAGATTCAAATGGCGACATTCGCTCGCTCGTTGATACCCCTACTTGGGAATTCCACTATGATCCGGTGCATCGCTCATATCATTTTGAAGGGAGGTGCGCAGTTCGTGTTTTTATTTACATAGGTCGTCCATTTGCACATCTTGTCCCTAGTTATCAATTTTCTCCTACTTCTCCCTATGGCGATGAAATGGTTTTCGAACATGCACGTCCACTTGATGAAAGGATGTTACGTTCTTATCCCGCTTCATCTGCTGTCCATGGATTTCCAGAGTATGTTCCCGAGATGAGATATTCTGAAACTGATCCTTCAGAGGACACTCCTACTCATGTTTATTCTGAGAGCTCTGCTCCTACTCCCACACGTGTAAGAGAGGGTAGTGAGGAAACAGTTGTTCAGCCGAGGTTAGCAAGAAGGCCGTCCATGCGACCCCAGCCTGGTGCATCTCGTGTGTCCCCTCCCGAGGGAGCTCATCAGTGGATCGGATTTTTTCCCCCATTTCCAGGACAGTGGCCATAGAAGGTTCTTAGTAGATTTATGTGTATTCATGCACCCTAGTTTTAGGATAACCTTCCCGGCTTATGGAATTATCTAGTTTAGGGGCATGTATTTCCTTATGTATATTTTCTTTTATGGGTTTACATAAGACAATGACGTATGATCATAACCCACCCTAGTTTTAGGATACCATGTTTTTCATGTCTAAACAATCTAAATCTGATTATGTTCCCATTAAAACAGTTTGGATTAGTTCCATAAACAAATGGGTCAAAACTATGTTAAATTCTAGCTTTACGGTATTTCTAGTTAGCTAGTTTCTCACCTATCACGCATAGGATCGCTTCTACATCATCATACGATATTTTCACACATTCCAACACATCAAAACATCATCATTCAGCATCATACTCATCATGTCAGAACCGAAAACATTTAACTTCAATAAGAAGGTTAAATTGACATTTCTAGGTACATAAGTTAACTAGTTTCTCTTGGAATCAATTTAGAATTTCTAAAACTCTTTGCAAGACATTTTAAATCATCAAGAGGCTAAGTGAAGCCTTAGGTTAGTGACCAAAACATATTCCATCCCCTAAAAGAGATTGGAATCACAACTTATAATGACATAACCTTATAAAGATTTGTAAAGCTTTAAGGAAAACTTAGAACATAGACTATTGGTCCTAGTAGCTAGATGAAAACTCATTGCAAGTCCATCATCACTACTTGGCCGAAATTATGCATTCAAAGAATGGTTTTTACATTAACCTTAACTTGGAATGAAATGGGCAAGTCTTTGAGCTCTAGGTTCTTAAGTTACGACATAAACTAAACGTGCTCATGCTTTTCATTTTTAATCTTACTTACAAAGTAAAGTGATGACTTAAAATTAAATATGCAAGGCATAACTTAAACATGCAAGCTTGAAAGTAAATATGCAAGATTCAATTCTTTATTTTAGTGCTCTTGGCCCAACAACAATCGACTTTAAGGCCGAAATAGATAGGCATTCGAGGGATTAATTAGGTGATAATGCAAGTTCAATTCTTTATTTTAGTGCTCTAGGCCCAACAACAATCGACTTTAAGGCCGAAATAGAAAGGCTTCGAGAATTAAATTAAGTGAAGATGCAAGTTCCATTTTAATCTTTATGTTCTTAGGTGATAGCTTGAAAATAAAGATGCATAGCAAGAATGTAAATATGAATGCAAGCATAAAATAAATTATGCAAGTTCATTTTATCTTTCTAGAGCTCTTAACAAGACTTTAAAGGAACTTAAACCTCAACCCAAACTCATCAAACCAAGACAAAGTGAAAGTCTAGAGTTCTTAGAACTCAACATAACATATTTAGAAAATCAAACATCTAGCATGAAAAGGAAAGGTAATGGCCGAAACTTCAAGGAAAGAAAAGAAATGTTTGAAACTCTAGAATCCATGATCTTGGTGATATACTAACACTAACATCATGAGACCTCATCATTGAGTCATTAGAACCATTTTGAAACAACATCAAAGTTAAAGTTCTCAAAGGTTCAAGAAAGGAAAAACTAGAAACACTTTTGCTCAAGAACAAAGATCAAGCTCTAGAGTTTGTTTCAAGTGATGAACATCATCATGAAACTCTCATCATCAAGCTCTCATTTCTTTGAACTCCAAGGCCCATGGCCGAAAATGAGCAAGAACAAGGAAAGGAAAAGAAGTTCTAAAAAGAATCAAGAGAAACTATGAACATAAAGCTTGAAGCAAGAACTCTAAAGAAAGAATACATGAAAGAAAATCCCTACTTGATGTGATGAACTTGAAGATGGAAGAAGAAGATGAAGAAGATGAAGAACTTGAGGAACTCCAAGAACTTGAAGAACACAAGAACTTTTGAGAGAAACGAAAAGCTTTGAGTGTTTCCTAAACTTAGCAAATGATCTAAAAGTGGTGCAAGCTCCTCAAGGCATTCTATTTATAGAGAAATGAAACAAATGGAGGGAGCTCATGGAGGAAGAGGTTTCGGCCATGAGGGTGCAGATTGGAGGCTTTCCATGAGTTCCATGAGGTGAGATAATGTGTTCTTGAGGTATGGTGAGATATGGTTCAAAGCATGGTGAGGTATGGCTCAAGGTATGGCTCAAGCATGGCTCTTTGAGTGAGAAAACAATTAAACATGTGGCCAATGGGGATGAGGTCTGGCCGAAACTTCATCATGCATGGGGAGGATTAGTTTGCATTTTAATTGTGGTTTAGAGTTGTGTTTAGGTGTATCTTTGATTATGCTTAAGATTAGGAATTTGTAAGAAAGTGTTTAGGTAAGGGAAATGGGTAATTAAGGTGGTCTAGACATAATTAAGGAGTGGTCTTGCACCATTAGAGAGTTAAATCCTCAATTTAGAGTCTAAACAACTCTAGACACATTTCCTTGATTTAAGGAATTGGAGAGAGAAAATACTATTCAAGATTCCAAGACTAGGAATCTTGAGTTCTAAAAAGGGATTTAAGTTTAATCTAAGCAATTTTAGGTTCTAATTAACTTTAATAAATTATTTTGACTCTAGATTAATTAGGGAAATTAATTAATCTTCGTTTAGAGCCTAATATTGCTTAGATTTGCTTAATTACGTCATTAAGCTCAAAAACACTGTTCTAGGGGCAAAATCGTAATTTTACACTAAAACTGCCCGGGACCACCGGGACTTGAACAGAGACCTCTAGGCACATGAAAACATGTTTTTAAACCTCTGGGGAAAGTTTCGGGCTCAAACGGCACGTTTACCCGCATAAAAACGCTCTAGGGGTATTTTGGTCATTTTGACCCAAAACTGCGGAAAACGAAATTTTCGCTTCCGGAAGCATTCAAAGGCCATTCAATCCCCTTCAAACATCGAGTTAACCCTTCAAGGATGACCAAGTTGGTTACCCTCGAGTTCGGGTCAGGAAATAACCTCAGGGGCATTTTGGTCATTTCCCTCGGACAGAAAAATCAGGGTGTTACAACATACATCATAAGAAAGATATATGATTACTTACTTCATCAAGATATAACATAGTATAAATTGTATTAGACCTTGAAAGCTTAATAGAAAAAGAACTTGCGAAGGATAAAAAACTGAACTTGCGAAGGATAAACATCATATATAAACCAGTTCAAAATATTAGAGTAATAGTAAAAGAAATTGCTCAAACCAAAAAATGCAAATGCTGCTCTAGGCTCCCCCTCAGTATGCTCCCCTTGAATTGCTCAATACAAGATTTTTTGAATCTTCCTTTCTTCTCCCCTGTTTGTCATCATAAAAAGGGTGTGCTAGAATCCAAGAAACACAATTAGCAGCCCCTCCTCCTTATTTTTTGGAGAATCTCCAACAATAATGTTTCATGTATTCTCGATTGAGCTTGCATTCTGTCTAGCCGGTTAGTCATGAAGCGCTGATTTCACATTAGTAACTACTCTTTAAAGAAGCCTAATGGCAATGTAGGTTGAGGTTATCTTGATGAAAGATCAACATCCTGAGTAAGAGATAGTTCAAGCATGGTAGGAGTAGGGATGGGAGGTTCTTTAATAAAAGCAGCAATAAGAGTAGCAGCTTGAAGTGAGCTAATCATACGATCTTCATTTAGTTGCTCATCCTATGAGGACTCCTCCTCAGGATTTGAAAACACAGATGAAGAAGAAGAAGGTTTCACTTCTATTGCTTGATTTTGATAGTTAGTACATCCTCAACTGTGTCTGAGCTTGATTCCTCCTTAGATTATTTAGTGCACTTGGAGCTGCTCTCAATTTCGATTTTTTTTTCTTTCATTTCTCTTAGCATCTGCATCAACCTTTTTTAAGATAGCTTCTCTGATTCCTAAACTCTGTCTTTTGACACTAGTTGTGGCAGCACTGGTAGCTCTTCTCAGAGTCTTGAATGAGTTCGGGTTGTACTTAGTACCTTCCATATACTCGTACTACTCTTTTGCCAACGAGTAGTTCAAATGTTCAAAAATCCTAGTTACCAAGACATCGTAAGGGACAACAGTAGTTCTCCTTTTCTTTAGTGAAATAGTACTGAGCATGTAATCAGAGATCAATCTAGGCAAGTTTACCTTTCTCTTAGCCAGCAAACAGTAGAGCAATGTAACATCCTAATTTTCAACCGAATACTCTAGAACATACTTAGGTTAATCATTAGTCTGTTACTTCATTGTTCTCAATTTTACTTAGAAATACTTAGCGAAAAATACAGGTAAATTTTTTTTGAAATACAAAGTGAAAGCCGCGTGATGCGATATAACAAGTAACGGACAAAACATACATCTCATAACGTCATAGCATAAGGCACATAAAGGCACATCATGGGAAACACTGAATATCATCTCATATATATATATATAACTTGCCCACTTATAAGTGTGGGACTTAATTTGGTACAAAGGAACACATGAAAGGAGATACAACATAACATAAACATAAACATAAACTACTCCCCCACCCGAGTGCATCTAATGGGATAACCTCTAAACAAAAGAAGGTTTATCCCCATCTAAGTGGTGTGTGCTCTAACCCGGGCCATCCACAGCCTCCTACTGGTGACTATCCCTCGAGCGTGGCACGTAACCAGGAAACTGAGCAAGCTCCTCCGGCGTGAATAGGCGGGACGGGGCTCAGAAGTGACCTCCACGGCGTGGCCTCATCTCCGGTCATCGTACAAGCCTCGGCTGAGTCACAGAAGGCTCACTACCCTCCCCAAGGTCCATGGGTATGGTGGGGGAAGATCCCTCGGAGGGTACCTGGGTTGCCGACTCCTCGGAAGGATCCGTCTCCGAAAAAGACGACGGGCAACGGGGCACATACTGGGGGTAGTCTCGAGCAGCGGACGTGGACGGTGGAGTACGGTGAAGTCTCTCTTCTCGGGGACGTGCACGCTCGAATACCAGGTCATCGCCAAAAGGTGAGACAGGGGAGAAACGATGGGAATGTACAGGGGGAGTGAAGGGTTGACCCATGAACATGAATGCTCTAACCGTGCATCGACCCACAAAATGGAATGACCCGTGGTCCAGGTCATGGTGTACCTCCCATGTCGGCGTGTCCACGAAGACTACGAACATCGCCATCTGAAGACGTGACGGAAAGAAAGAGATAGAGGGAGTGAGAATCTTGCTAAAGAATCTCAGTAGGGCCTCCTACTACCTAGGTGTCATCATCTACATCCTCAGGAACCTTGGGTTTAATTATACAAAATGAATGAACATGCATTAAGTTCATTTTTAAACTTTCAAATATACTTTAGCCAAGGTCCATTCATTTTAGGATGATCTTAATGTCATGAATGCAACATATTAGAAAATGTATGCATGGCACTACCTAATGCACATACATAAAACATAACATCAAGCACCATCATACTTAGTGGCATAAAGTGGCAATAGTAACGTTCATATGGGACAAACTTAGTGACATAATCATAATCATAAAACATCTCTTCCTCATGGGCCACCCTAAAAGACAATCGAACTGGGGGTGCTCGGCTGAACCGGTGTCACCCAGAACGTGTCACATATCTAGGTTATGAGCTCATACCTTAACTAGTCGTCACTAGTTCTTACTTACCACTTAACGATAAGCGTATCATAAATCATAAATCCCGACTATCTGAGTACGGGTTAGGGGGCAATTCTTTTAAGGGTGCTCGGCCGAACCGGTGTCACCTAAGAGTATAAAATGGTACCGATGTCACATGGGTTCTATGGAGGTGCTCGGCCGAACCGGTGTCATCCTAGAACCCATCTTAGTACCTTAATTTTCAAAATCTCTTTAAGTCCCCAAATTCGTCTGAATTGGCGCACGATGGCATTACGCCGAATTCCTTCCAAATTTGCTTTATGCCACATAAACATATATCCTCATGAATTCCTCATATGAATAACATCATCATCATTTACATAACACATGCATCATCATAGAACATTCAAATGCTTACCTTTACGGTAGTTTATGCTTTGACCCTTACGGGTCTTAATCTTGAGATATAGTTCTCTAACATCCGTCGTTCATATGTTATGCACCTAAGGGCTCATAATAAATTATCATTCCTAATCCTCATATTCATACTTAAATCTGAAAAGCATAGGGCAGAATTTCTAACTTGTGGTTACGGGGTTCTAGAACTTACGTTCTAGACCCTTTCTCAGTTCCGTCTGTGCTTAAGGCGCTATAAATTAAATCTAAATCAATTATGAGACATTCCTAAGCTTAAGGACTAATTATTAATCATGTTTATCATGTTGTATGGGTGCTGGACAGAATCCAGAAAGATAGATGTTCTAAGAGTTCTAAACTTGCACTTTTACAGTTTTCTAGTTACTAGTTTCCCTATAGGTGCTAGAATTCGATTCTAATCCAAATGTTACCAAGTTTTTCATGTCTAAACAATCCTAATATGATTATGCTCCCATTAAAATAGTTTGGATAAGTTCCATAAACAAATGGGTCAAAACTATGTTAAATTCTAGCTTTACGGTATTTCTAGTTAGCTAGTTTCTTACCTATTATGCATAGAACCATTTCTACATCATCATATGATATTTTCACACATCAAAACATCACCATACAGCATCAAACTCATCATGACAGAACCGAATTCATGGAGCTTCAGTAAGAGAATTAAATTGACATTTCGAGGTACATAAGTTAACTAGTTTCTCATGGAATCAATTTAGAACTTCTAAAACTCTTTGCAAATCATTTTAATTCCTCAAGAGGCTAAGAGAAGCCTTAGGTCAGTGACCCAAAATATATTTCATCTTTTAAAAGGGAATAAAGTCATATCTCATGATAACATAACCTTGAAAAGATTTGTAAAGCTTTAAGAAAAACTTAGAACATAGACTATTGGTCCTTGTAGCTAGATGAAAACTCATTACAAGTCCATCATCACTACTTGGCCGAAAATGTAACATCCTAATTTTTAACCCAATACTCTAGAACATACTTAGGTTAAACATTAGTCTGTTACTTCATAGTTCTCAATTTTACATAGAAATACTTAGCGGAAAATACGGGTAAATTTTTTTTTGAAATAAAAAGTGAGAGCCGCGTGATGCGATAAGCGATAAACCATGTAAAGTAAAACAATTATCTCACAACATCATAACATGAGGCACAACATGAACATCACTGAATATCATCTCATATATATGACTTGCCCACTTATAAGTGTGGGTCTTAATTTAGTACAAGGGAAATGCATAAAAGAAAATACAACATAAGCATAAACATAATCTACTCCCCTACCCGAGTGCATCTAATGGGATAACCTCTAAACAAAAGAAGGTTTCTCCCCATCTAAGTGGTGTGTGCTCTAACCAGGTACTCCATCGGACGATCGTCACCTCCTACTGGCGTCCATCTCGCGAACGAGGCAAATATCCGAGAAACTGGGCGAGCTCCTCGGACGTGAAGAGGCGGAATGGGGATCGAGTGTGTCCCCCGCGGTATGGTCGCATCTCCGGTCGTCGTGCAAGCCGTGGCTGAGTCACGGTATCCTCACTGCCCTCCCTCGACGGTGGGGGAGAGGGGGTAGAGGTCTCGCTATACGGATGGGTAGGCGGGTCCTCAGACGGATGGGTCTCCGAGAAGTAAGTCCGGGGCACGTAATCGGGATAGTCTCGCATGGCTAGGGCGGCAGTGTGCGTGCGGAGCACTCTCTCGTCATGCATTCGCGCGCGCTCAAAAACCCGCTCATCGTCGCCATAGGGTGCAGTCGGGGAGAAGCGATGGGTGTGCACGGGATGAGCGAAGGAGCATCCTACGAACATGAAAACCCGCACCGTGCACTGTCCCTCAAAATGGTATGACCCGTGAGTCGGGTCATAGTGTACCTCCCACGTCGGCGTGTCCACGAACACTACGAACGTCACCATCTGAAGATGTGACGGAAAGAAAGAGATAGAGGGAGTGAGAATCTTGCTAAAGAATCTCAGTAGGGCCTCCTACTACCTAGGTGTCATCATCTACGTCCTCAGGAACCTTGGGTTTAATTATACAAATGAGTGAGCATGCATTATATCCATTTTTAAGTTCTAAACACAGTTTAGCCAAGGTCCATTCATTTTAGAATGATCTTAATGTCATGAATGCAACATAATAGAAGATGTATGCATGGCACTACCTAATGCACATACATAAAACATAACATCAAACATCATCATTCTTAGTGGCATAAAGTGGCAATAGAAACATTCATATGGGACAAACTTAGTGACATAATCATAATCATGAAACATCTCTTCCTCATGGGCCACCTTAAAAGACAATCGAACTGGGGGTGCTCGGCCGAACCGGTGTCACCCAGAACGTGTCATACATCTAGGTTATGAGCTCATACCTTAACTAGTCGTCACCAGTTCTTACTTACCACTTAACGATAAGCATATCATAAATCATAAATCCCGACTATCTGAGTACGGGTTAGGGGGCAAAACTCTTAGGGGTGCTCGGCTGAACCGGTGTTACCTAAGAGTATAAATTGGTACCGATGTCACATGAGTTCTATGGAGGTGCTCGGCCGAACCGGTGTCATCCTAGAACCCATCTTAGTACCTTAATTTTCAAAATCTCTTTAAGTCCCCAAATTTGTCGGGAATTCGGCGGCACGATGGCATTACACCGAATTCCTTCCAAATTTGCTTTATGCCACTTAAACATATATCCTCATGAATTCATCATATGAATAACATCATCATCATTTACATAACATACATCATCATGGAACATTCAACCGTTTATCCTTACGGTAGCTTATGCTTTAACCCTTACGGGTCTTAATCATGAGATTTGGTTCTCTAACATCCGTCGCTCATATTTTATGCACCTAAGGGCTCATAATTAAACATCACTCATAATCCTCATATCTACATTTAAATCTGAAAAGCATAGGGTAGAATTCTTAACTTGTGACCACGGGGTTCTAGAACTTACGTTTTAGACCCTTTCTTGGTTCCGTCTTCGTCTAAGGCGCTATGGATTAAATCTAAATCAATTATGAGGCATTCCCATGCTTAAGGACTAATTATTAATCATGTTTATCATGTTGTAAGGGTGCTGGACAGCATCCAGAAAAATAAATGTTCCAAGAGTTCTACATTGCATTTTTACGGTTTTCTAGTTACTAGTTTCCCTATAGGTGCTAGAATTCAATTCTAATTCAAATGATACCAATTTTTTCATGTCTAAACAATCTAAATCTGATTATGTTCCCATTAAAACAGTTTGGATTAGTTCCATAAACAAATGGGTCAAAACTATGTTAAATTCTAGCTTTACGGTATTTCTAGTTAGCTAGTTTCTTACCTATCATGCATAGGATCGCTTCTACATCATCACATGATATTTTCACACATTCCAACACATCAAAACATCATCATACAACATCACACTCATCACATCAGAACCGAAAACATTTAACTTAAATGAGAGAGTTAAATTGATATTTCTAGGTACATAAGTTAACTACTTTCTCTTGGAATCAATTTAGAATTTCTAAAAACTCTTTGCAAATCATTTTAATTCATCAGAAGGCTAAGAGAAGCCTTAGGTCAATGACCAAAATATATTTCATCTCCTAAAAGGGAGTAAAGTCATATCTCATGACAACATAACCTTGAAAAGGTTTGTAAAGCTTTAAGGAAAACTTAGAACATAGACTATTGGTCCTTGTAGCTAGATGAAAACTCATTGAAAGTCCATCATCACTACTTGGCCGAAAATATGCATTCAAAGAATGGTTTCACATTAAACTTTAACTTGGAATGAAATGGGCAAGTCTTTGAGCTCTAGGTTCTTAAGTTACGATATAAAATAAACATGTTCATGCTTTTCATTTTTTAATCTTTCTTACAAAATAAAGTGATGACATAAATTAAATATGCAAGGCATAAACTTAAACGTGCAAGCTTGAAAGTAAATATGCGAGGCATAAACTTAAACGTGCAAGCTTGAAAGTAAATATGCAAGATTCAATTCTTCATTTTAGTGCTCTTGCCCAACAACAATCAACTTTAAGGCCGAAATAGAAAGGCATTCGAGAAATTAATTAGGTGATAATGCAAGTTCAATTCTTTATTTTAGTGCTCTAGGCCCAACAACAATCGAGTTTAAGGCCGAAATAGAAAAGCTTCGAGAATTAAATTAAGTGATGATACAAGTTCCATTTTAATCTTTATGTTCTTAGGTGATAGCTAGAAAGTAAAGATGCATAGCAAGAATGTAAATATGAATGCAAGCATAAAATAAATTATGCAAGTTCATTTTATCTTTCTAGAGCTCTTAACAAGACTTTAAAGAAATTTAAACCATAACCCAAACTCATCCAAACAAGGTAAAGTCAAGCTTAGAGTTCTTAAAACTTAACATAATATTTTTAGGAAATCAAACCATGAAGCCAAGCAAAATTTAAGGGAATGGCCGAAATCATCAAGAAGAAAAAGGAACATTTTAGAACTCTAGAGTTCATGATCTTGATGATATATTAACACCAACATCATGAGTCCTCATCATTGAGTTCATAGAGCCATTTTAAAACATCATCAAAGCTAAAGTTCTCAAGAGTTCAAGAAAGGAAAAACTAAAAACATTTTTGCTCAAGAACAAAGATCAAGCTCTAGAGTTTGTTTCAAGTGATGAACATCATCATGAAACTCTCATCATCAAGCTCTCATTCCTTCATTCCCAAAGGCCCATGGCCGAAACATAAAGAGGAAGAAGAAGAAGAAAAGTAGTTCTAAAAGGAATCAAGAGAAACTATGAACATCAAGCTTGAAACAAGAACTTTAAAGAAAAGAATACATGAAAGAAAATCCCTACTTGATGTGATGAACTTGAAGATGGAAGAAGAAGATGAAAATGGTGAAGAACTCCAAGAACTTGAAGAACACAAGAACTTTGAGAGAAAAAGAAAAGCTTTGAGTGTTCCTAAACTTAGCAAATGATCTAAAAGTAGTGCAAGCTCCTCAAGGTATTCTATTTATAGAGAAATGAAACAAATGGAGGGAGCTCATGGTGATGAAGAGCTTCGGCCATGTGTGCAGATTGGAAGGCTTCCCATGCGTTCCATGAGGTGAGATAATGTGGTCTTAAGGCATGGTGAGGTATGGTTCAAGGTATGGTGAGGTATGGTTCAAGGTAAGACTCAAGCATGGTTCTTTGAGTGAGAAAACAAATCAACATGTGGTCAAATGGGGGAGGAGGTGGCCGAAATGCATCAGCCCATGGAGGAGGATTTCTTGCATTTTAATTGTGGTTTAGTGTTGTGTTTAGGTGTATCTTTAATTATGCTTAAGATTAGGAATTTGTAAGAAAGTGTTTAGGTAAGGGAAATGGATAATTAAGGTGGTCTAGACGTAATTAAGGAGTGGTCTTGCACCATTAGTGAGTTAAATTCTCAATTTAGAGTCTAAACAACTCTAGACACATTTCCTTGATTTAAGGAATTGGAGAGAGAAAACACTATTCAAGATTCCAAGACTAGGAGTCTTGAGTTCTAAAAAGGGATTTAAGTTTAATCTAAGCAATTTTAGGTTCTAATTAACTTTAATAAATTATTTTGACTCTAGATTAATTAGGGAAATTAATTAATCTTCGTTTAGAGCCTAATATTGCTTAGGTTTGCTTAATTACGTCATTAAGCTCAAAAACACTATTCTAGGGGCAAAATCATAATTTTGCACTAAAACTGCCCGGGACTACCGGGACTTGAACAGAGACCTCTAGACACATAAAAACATGTTTTTAAATCTCTGGGGAAAGTTTCGGGCTCAAACGACACCTCTACCCACGTAAAACGCTATAGGGGTATTTTGGTCATTTTGACCCGAAACTGCGGAAAACGAGATTTTCACTTCCGGAAGCATTCAAAGGCCATTCAATCCCCTTCAAACATTAAGTTGACCCTTCGAGGATGACCGAGTTGGTTACCCTCGAGTTCGGGTTAGGAAATGACCTCAGGGGCATTTTGGTCATTTCCCTCGGACAGAAAAATCGGGGTGTTACAGAAAACGTGCATTCAAAGAATGCATTCACATTAAACTTTAACTTGAAATGAAATAGGCAAGTCTTTGAGCTCTAGGTTCTTAAGTTACGACATAAAATAAACGTGCTCATGCTTTTCATTTTTAATCTTGCTTACAAAATAAAGTGATGACTTAAATTAAACATGCAAGGCATAAACTTAAACATGCAAACTTGAAAGTAAATATGCGAGGCATAAACTTAAACGTGCAAGCTTGAAAGTAAATATGCGAGGTTCAATTCTTTATTTTAGTGCTCTTGGCCCAACAACAATCGACTTTAAGGCCGAAATAGATAGGCATTCGAGAGATTAATTAGGTGATAATGCACGTTCAATTCTTTATTTTAGTGCTCTAGGCCCAACAACAATCGACTTTAAGGCCGAAATAGAAAGGCTTTGAGAATTATATTAAGTGATGATGCAAGTTCCATTTTAATCTTTATGTTCTTAGGTGATAGCTTGAAAGTAAAGGTGCATAGCAAGAATGTAAATATGAGTGCAAGCATAAGATAAATTATGCAAGTTCATTTTATCTCTCTAGAGCTCTTAACAAGACTTTAAAGGAACTTAAACCTCAACCCAAACTCATCAAACCAAGATAAAGTAAAGTCTAGAGTTCTTAGAACTCAACATAACATTTTTTTAGAAGATCAAAACATTTTGCATGTAAAAGAAAAGGAAATGGCCGAAATTTCAAGGAACAAAAAGAACATTTTGAAACTCTAGAGTCCATGATCTTGATGATATATTAACATCAACATCATGAGGCCTCATCATTGAGTCCTTAGAACCATTTTAAATCACCATCAAAACTAAAGTTCTCAAGAGTTCAAGAAAGGAAAAACTAGAAACATTTTTGCTCAAGAACAAAGATCAAGCTCTAGAGTTTGTTTCAAGTGATGAACATCATCATGAAACTCTCATCATCAAGCTCTCATTTCTTTGAACTTCAAGGCCCATGGCCGAAAATGAGAAAGAAAAAGGAAAAGAAAAGAAGTTCTAAAAAGAATCAAGAGAAACTATGAACATAAAGCTAGAACAAGAACTTTAAAGAAAGGAATACATGAAAGGAAATCCCTACTTGGTGTGATGAACTTGAAGATGGAAGAAGAAGATGAAGATGATGAAGAACTTGAAGAACACTAGAACTTTGAGAGAAAAAGAAAAGCTTTGAGTGTTCCTAAGCTTAGCAAATGATCTAAAAGTGGTGCAAGCTCCTCAAGGCATTCTATTTATAGAGAAATGAAGCAAATGGAGGGGGTGAGGGGCTGATGTGTTTTCGGCCAAGGGGAGTGCAGCCCATGAGTTCCATGAGGTGAGATGTTGTGGTCTTGAAGCATGGTGAGGTATGGTTCAAAGCATGGTGAGGTATGGTTCAAGGTATGGTTCAAGCATGGCTTCAAGGAGTGAGAAAACAATTCAATCATGTGGCCAAAGAGAGCATGGTTGTTCGGCCATGTTACAGCCAAGGGGAGGTTTGTTTTGCAATTTAATTATGATTTAGAGTCGTGTTTAGGTGTATCTTTGATTATGCTTAAGATTAGGAATTTCTAAGAAAGTGTTTAGGTAAGGGAAATGGATAATTAGCGTGGTCTAGACATAATTAAGGAGTGATCTTGCACCATTAGTGAGTTAGATCCTCAATTTAGAGTCTAAACAACTCTAGACACACTTCCTTGATTTAAGGAATTGGAGAGAGAAAACACTATTCAAGATTCCAAGACTAGGAATCTTGAGTTCTAAAAAGGGATTTAAGTTTAATCTAAGCAATTTTAGGTTCTAATTAACTTTAATAAATTATTTTGACTCTAGATTAATTAGGAAAATTAATTAATCTTCGTTTAGAGCCTAATATTGCTTAGGTTTGCTTAATTACGTCATTAAGCTCAAAAACACTATTCTAGGGGCAAAATCGTAATTTTGCACTAAAACTGCCTGGGACCACCGGGACTTGAACAGAGACCTCTAGACACATGAAAACATGTTTTTAAACCTCTGAAGAAAGTTTCGGGCTCAAACGGCACTTCTACCCGCGTAAAAATGCTATAGGGGTATTTTGGTCATTTTGACCAAATCATGAAAACGAGATTTTCGCTTCCGGAAGCATTCAAGGGCCATTCAATCCCCTTCAAATATTGAGTTGACCCTTCGAGGATGGCCGAGTTGGTTACCCTCGAATTCGGATCAGGAAATGACCTCAGGGGCATTTTGGTCATTTCCCTCAGACAGAAAAATCGGGGTGTTACAAGCAACATGTAGTCCATCCCAACAAGTAGGTGAGTGCTGCCCAGCCTTAAGATAAGAGAGAACTGGATAATGGTAAAGACTTGTCGGGCCCTAAAACTCATCAATGCAGTTGTTATCTCACTGGGTTTGTACCTAGGAGAGCCAGTAAGACATTTGGAGACCTCCTTAGTTGAGACCCCAAGAATTGTAAACCAATCTCCTTTAGATGAGCATTTGAGTCCAATGTCAGGTGCTTGGATGATGTTGGAGAGGGCAGTTATGCCTAACTTTATGTCAATGCCCCTGATAAAGGAACACAATACAAATTCAAACACCTACTCCTACTAGAAGTAAAAGACAACCACCATCCTAGTGAAGACACGATTTGTGATGTTGAAAAACCCTTTCCATCCTTGAAAAGAGATGACTTCCAATAAGATGAGAACGAGCCATCAGTTCCATGCTTAGCTTTTTCCCAGGAGCTATCTTTTATTGAGAAAATTTTTAGTGTAGTGTTGCTGCTGGAGTGGTTCCTAGCACATAAGAAGAGTTCCCATGTTGGCCAATTTTTTATCAAAATATTTTCCTTCAGCTATTGTAGGTTGTGTTTGAAAGAGTTGAAAGAAGTTTGAGGGTTTGGTTACGTAAAGGTTGCAAAGAAGGAGGATCTATGAGAGAAAATATGAAACGATTGTAGTTTCAGGTACTTAGGTTGAAGATAAGGGAGTAAAGTGTGATGTCTGAGGAGTCGGGAGGTTATTTAAGTAATGGGATGTAAAGATTGAAGGTAAGACAATGTGAGAGAGAGAAGCTCAAAAAGAGTAGGAATTACCCTGCTTTTTTACGCTTCCAAAATAAGTGGTTTCTGAAACTTAGAACCACTTTCTGAACCTTGTCTATTTTCTAACCCATCTGTTCTTCTTTCTAACCTACATATTGATTTTTAGGTCTTGCAAACTGATCTTCAAGTCTTGCAAATTAATTGTCTTCGTTTGGGCTTCAGCCATGAAGGGGAGTATCCAGAGATTGTTCATCCATAAATGCTTATACGAATTTAAAAAACTTTTAAGTTCAAAAGCTTTTTCTAAACACAGAAACAATCTTCAACTAATGGTTTTGTGAATATATCAGACACTGGGTCTTCAGTATTCACAAACATTAACTCAACATCCCCTTTTTTGAACATGATCTCAAATAAAATTATGCTTAACATCAATGTACTTGCATCTGACGTGCTGGATAGGATTTTTAGCAAGATTAATGGCACTAGTATTATCACCAAAGATAGGATTTTGGAATACCTCAGGTGATAATCTTCTAGCTAGTTTTTTATCCATAGCATCTGGGTGCAACAGTTTATAGTAGCTATATATTCAGCTTCAACTATAGAGAGAGAGCAATGGTGTTATGCTTCTTGTATGACCAAGTGATTAGGCTCTTTCTAAAGAAATAGTAGCATCAACTGGTGCTTTTCTTTCTACTTTATCTCCAGCAAAGTCAACATCATTGTACCCTACAATCTCACAAGAAGTACCTTTCTCGTACCACAAGCCAAGATTAGTAGTACCTGATAAATATCTTAAAACCCATTTGATAGCATTTAAGTGTGATTGCTTTGGATTAGATTAGAATCTCGCACAAATCCCTATACTTAATTGGATATCTGGTCTACTTTCTGTAAGATACAGAAGGGAACTAATCATTCTTCTATAATTACTTTTTGATATCTTTTGACCATTCTCATTAGTATCGATGACTTAAGAAGGATGCATATGGGTACTCATAGGTTTGGCTTGATCCATATTAAACTTTTTCAAAAGATCTTTTGTGTACTTTTTTCATGGATCACTTTTATTGTTTTTTCACAAGACCGAGGAAAAACTTAAGTTCATCCATTATGCTCATCTCAAATTCACTTTGTATTAATTTTAACAACTTTTCACAGAGAGAATGATCAGCGGCAACAAATATGATGTCATCAACATATATTTGGATTATTAGAAAGTAATTATCTTGCTCAAGTATAAACAAAATTATGTCAACTTTACCTCTCTTGAACCTATTCTTCAGTTAAAAGGTACTTAGCCTTTCATACTATGCTCGGGGAGCTTATTTCAGACCGTAAAGTGCCTTTATCAACTTGAAGACATGGTTAGGAAGGGTTTCACTCTCAAAACTAGGAAGCTGCTTCATATATACTTTTTCAAGGAGGAATTCATTTAGGAATGCATATTTGACATCCATCAGGTAAAGAGAGAATCCCTTATGGACAGTAAAAGCAAATAGCATTCTTATGGTTTCAAACTTAGTTACTGGTGCAAAGATTTCATTATAATCAATTCCCTCTTATTGATTATAACCTTGAGCAACTAATCTTGCTTTTTTTTTCTAATGACTTTCCCAGCTTTCTTCCAACTTGTTTCTAAACACCCATTTTGTTTCAATGATGGTCTTCCCTTTGGGATTTTCAATGAGCATCCAGAATTTGCTTTCTCGAACTGTTCCAGTTCTTTTGCATAGCATCTACCTAACTTTGATTGTTCAAAGCATCTTCAATACATTCAGGCTCGATGGTGGAGATGAAAGCACAATTAGATACATTTCTGAGGAAGGATCTTGTTTTACACTCTTAAAAATGTCTCCAAGAACTTTGTTTCGTGAAACTGATTTTAAATCAGAAACTCCGTTGTAGTTTTTGTAACCTTGATGTTTCTCACCTTCTCCTTCATCTTCATATTGCTCTTCTTTATGCTCAGAAGTATCATTTTCTAAGGGCTTTGGAGTCCTAAGCAAGCTTTCTGAAGCATCCATGTGCTGGAGCTTACTTTCTAAAGGTTAAGCTTTCATTTACTTGCTTTCTGAGGGTTCCTTGAGGTTCATTTCTTCAAGGTTTTCTCCCAACTCTTTAAGATCATTAGCAAAGTCCTTCGTGAGATCTTTGAATTTTACATGGATGGTCTCTTCTCTGCATAGTATTCTCTTGTTGGACACCCTGTAAGCTTTGGAAATCGAAGAATATCGTAAGAAAATTCCATCATCAAATTTAGGATCAAACTTTACGAGTTTGTCCTTGGTGTTAAGGATAACACCAGATAAGCCAAAGATATGAAAATAAGATATCTTGGATTTTCTTTCTTTCCATAGCTCATAAGGAGTCTTCTTGAGGATTGGCCCTAGAAAGATTCTATTTTGGATATAGTATGAGGTGTTTACAGCCTCGACCTAAAAACCTTTAAATAAACCACTTTCTAAAAGCATGGTTCCAGCCATTGCTTATAAACTTTTGTTCTTCTTTTCTGTAACCATATTTTGTTAGGGAGTTCTAGGTGTAGAGATCTTATGAGAAATGCCATGATTTTCACAAAACTACTTTATTAGACCCTTAAGCTTTGGCCATTCAGTTTTGAAGTGTCCCTTCTCACCACAGTTGTAGCGGGTGACGCTTTCCAGCTTTTCGTTGCCTTTTATATCTTTTTTGAGGTTGATGTCTCTTCTTCTCTTTATTCTTCCTGTCTAGGCTTTGGAATATTCCTCACTAACATAGAGATCACATCTTGATCTTCATCTTCAAATTCTTTATCAGATTCTTTCTCATCATTAGCGGTTTTAGCAATTTTCATTGCTTTTCCCTTATTCAATTCTAATGAGATAACTTCAGGGCCTTGAACTTGCTCTTCTTAATAGATTCACCATGAACTTTAGAGAGCATAACCTCATGGGTTTTGAGCGACCCAATGAGTACATCCAAGGCAAGAGTCTACAAGTCTTTAGCTTCTATCAAGGCTATGACCATAGGCAACTATTTAGTAGGGATTAAAATGTTTCTAACTATTTCAGAGTTAGAATACCTTTTGCCCAGTCCTTTAAGTTGGTTTGTGATGTGCACAAACCTTGTGGTGATATTATCAATACTTTCTTGATCTATCATTTTAAACATCTCATATTGATAGACTAGCATATTGTTCTCTGTCTCTTTCACTTAATCTGTTCCTTCATTCAGCATGTGTAGTTTGTCCCATATCTCCTTGGCCATGTCACAAGTAATGATTTTATCATATTCAACTTTGACCAATGCACACATGTAACGCCCTGGTTTTCTGTCTGAGTGAAAAATGACCAAAATGCCCCTGAGGTCATTTTCGGCCCGGAATTCGAGGATGGCTGATTCGGCAGTCCTCGAAGGGCCAACTCAATGTTTTAAGGGGATTGAATGACCCTTGAGTGGTTTCAAAGGCGAAAGTCTCATTTTCTGCAGTTTTGGGTCAAAATGACTAAAATACCCCTATAGCGTTTTTACGCGGGTAAAGGTGCTGTTTGAACCCGAAACTTTCCTCAGAGGTTTAAAATGATGTTTTTACATGTTTCAAAGCATCTGTTTGAGTCCCGGTGGTCCCGGGCAGTTTTAGTACAAAATTACGATTTTGCCCCTAGAATAGTGTTTTTGAGCTTAATGATGTAATTAAACAAACCTAAGTAATATTAGGCTCTAATCTAAGATTAATTAATTTCCATAATTAATCTAGAGTCAAAATAAACTATTAAAATTAATTAGAACCTAAAATTGCTTAGATTAGATTTAAATCTCCTTTTTAAAACTCAAGATTTCACTCTTGGAATCTTGAATAGTGTTTTCTCTCTCCAATTCCTTAAATCAAGAAATTGTGTCTAGAATTGTTTATGCACTAAAATGAGTTTATAACTCACTAATGATGCAAGACCACTCCTTAAATATGTTTTGACAACCTTGACTACCCATTTTCTCACCTAAGTACTTTCTTACAAATTCCTAATCTTAATCCTAATCAAAGATACACCTAAACATAACTCTAAACCACAATTAAAAAACAAGAAAACCCTCCCCCATGGCTGATGCACTTTCGGCCCTCTCTCCCTCAATTACATCACATGTTGATTTGTTTCTCACTCAAAGAACCATGCTTGAGCCATACCTTGAACCATACTTCACCATGCCTCAAGATCACAACATCTCACCTCATGGAACTCATGGGGCTGCTCATGTTGGCTGAAACTCCCTCCTCCTCTTTGTACCTTGCCTGTGCTTCATTTCTCTATAAATAGCATGCTTGGGTGAACTTGCATCATTTTGGGTTCATTTGCTAAGTGTAAGTTTTCAAAGAGCACTTCAAAGTTTCTTTTTTCTCTCAAGTTCAAGTGTTCAAGTTCTTCAAGTTCTTCATCCTCTTCTCTCATCCCAACCTTCAATCACTTGGTAGGGATTTTCTTTCAATTATTTTCTTTATTTAAGTTCTATATCTAGTTATGTGTTTATGGTTTCTCTTGAGTCTTTTTAGAACTTCTCTCCCTCTCCTTTTTCTTTATCATTTTCGGCCATGGGCCTTTGAGGACAAAGGAATGAGAGCTTGATGATGAGGTTCCATGGTGGTGATGTCCATCACTTGAACAATCTTTAAAGCTTGATCTTTGTTCTTAAGTTAAAGATGTTCTTAGTTCTTTCTTCTTGAAAACTCTCACTCTGATGATGTTTTAAAATGGTTACATGAACTCAATGATGAGGACTCATGATGTTGGTGTTAATGCATCATCAAGATCATGGTCTCTAGAGTTTCAAATGTTTCCTTTACTTCTTAAAAGTTTCGGTTCCTTTTCCTTTTCCTTCCCCAAATTTTCGACCAAGTTGGCCAATGAGGTTCTCAATGGCTTGATGATGAGAGCTTCTAGATGATGACTATGTGTTCATCACAATGAGGTCTCTAGAGCTTGAGTTTTAATAAAAATGTTATTATGACCATATTTCAAGAAAAGAAACTTTGTGTTTTAAAGAACCCTTGAGGTTCACTCTTGTCTTTACCTTATCTTGCCAGGATAAGTTTAGGTTGAGGTTTAAGTTCCTTTAAAGTCTTGTATGAGCTCTAATAAGAAATAAAATGGACTAGCATTCATATTTAAATTCAAGCTTATGCAGTACATATTTACTTTGAGCTTTGCATTTATATTTATTTTCCCAAGTCATCACTTAAAGTTAAAAGATAAAGAATGGATTGCACCTCATATTTACATTCTTGTCTAGTATATTTACTTTTCATCACTAAAGAACATAAAGATTTAAAATGAGAGCTTGTACTATCACCTAACTAAATCTCAAAGCCTTTCTATTTCGGCCTTAAAGTCGATTGTTGCTGGGCCTACAGCACTAAAATAAAGAAATGGACTTGTATATTTATATTTCAAGTCTTGTATATTTATTTCAAGTCTTGCATATTTATTTCAAGCCTTGCATATTTATTTCAAGCCTTGCATATTTATATTCAAGTATTGCATATTTACTTTAAGCTCCCACTTTACTTTGTAATGAAGAATAAAAATGAAGTGCATAGCATGTTTAAATTATGTCATCACTTAAAGACCTTAGAACTCAAAGACGTGCCCATTTTATCTCAAGTTAAAGTCTAAGGTGGAAGCATTCTTTGAATGCATAATTTCATGTAGTAATGATGAACTTGGAATGAGTTTCATCTAGCTACAAGGGCCAACAATCTAAGTTTTAAGATTCTCTTTAAAGTCTCATGAAATTTATGAGATCAAGACTAATAAGATTTATGAATTTAATTCTCTTTTAAGGAGGGATCAAGTGGTCACTGACCTAAGGATGTTTTAGCCTCTTTTGCAAAATAAAATGATTTGCAAAAGAGTCTTAGAAGTCCTAAAAATGATTCCAAGAGAAACTAGCAACTTATATGTTTTAGAAAATATCAAGATATGCATCTTTTTAGGACTTAATGTTTCGGTTCTTCCATGATAATTTTGCTGCTATATGATGATGTTTTGATGTGTTAGAATGTGTGAAAATTTTGTATGATGAGGTAGGAACATTTCTATGCATGATAGGAAAGAAACTAGCTTTCTAGAAAAACCGTAAAGTCAAGATTTAGCATAGTTTTAACCCATTTATTTTTGGATACTGCCCAAACTATTTCTATGGGGATATAATGAGATTAGGATTGTTTAATCATGAAAAATTTGGTTACAATTGAAGTAGGATTGAATTTTAACACCTATAGAGAAACTAGTAACTAGAAAACCGTAAAATAATTCTAGAACTCTTAGAACATTTAATTTTTAGAATCTGTCCAGCAGCCTTAAAATGTAGAGAACATGGCTCATAATTAGTTATTAGGCATAGAAATGCCTCATAATTGTTTTAGGTCGGACTTATAGCGCCTTAGGCGAAGACGGAACCAAGAAAGGGTCTAAAACGTAAGTTCTAGAACCTCGCAATTATAAGTTTGTAACGCTGCCCCTAAGGAATGATGTTGTTCAGATTTAATAGAGAGCATAAATAATAATAAGATTTGTTAGAAGAGAACCCTTAAGTGCATAAAAGGTTGATAGAAGATGATAGGTTAATTACATCACAAGTTCAAGGCCTGTAAGGGTCAAAGCATAAGATACCGTAGGACCAAGAGCATAATGAATTTTTAATGTTGCTTGTGAAAGTATGAGAATGATTATGTGAATGCATGAAATTATGATGGAGGATGCATGTTTGAATGACTTATATGGCATAAAGCAGAATTTGGAAGAAATTCGGCATGCTGCGGTTATGCTGCCGAATTTCTGACAAATTCAGGGACTTAGAAAGATTTTGAGAAAACTATGAGATTTTTATTTATGAGGTACTAAGATGAGTTCTCGGATGACACCGGTTCGGTCGAGAACCTCTAGAGAACTCATGTGATATCGGTACCAAGAATGAATTCTTGGGTGACACCGGTTCGGCTGAGCACCCCCAAGAAATGCCCCTTAGCCCATACTGGATAAGTCGGGATTATGTTTATGATTATGTTACGCTTATCGGGATTGATAAGTAAGAACTAGTGATGACTAGTTAAGGTATGAGCTCATAACCTAGAGATGTGACACGTTCTGGGTGACACCGGTTCGGCCGAGCACCCCTAGAGTGATTGTCTTTTAGGGTGGCCTATGAGGAAGTAAAGTATGATGTTTATGTCACAAAGTTTCCCCTATGAGAATTTAATTGCCACTTTATGCCACTATTATGATGTCCTTAATGTTATGACTACTTTCTTGCATTAAGTAGAGCCATGCATGCATTCTTTAATATGATTGCATCCATGTCATCAAGAATCATGCTAAAATGAATGGACCTTGGCTAATTATGTTTTAAAGCTTAAAAATGGACTTAATGCATGCTCACTTATTTGTATACTAAACCCAAGGTTCCTGAGGACGTAGATGATGACATCTAGGTAGTAGGAGGCCCTACTGAGATTCTTTAGCAAGATTCTCACTCCTTCTATCTCTTTCTTTCCATCACGTCTTCAGATGGCGACGTTCATGGTTTTTGTGGACACCCCGACGTGGAAGGTGCACTATGATTCGGAACACGGATCGTACCATTTTGAGGGATAGGGCACGGTGTGAGTCTTCATGTTCGTGGGACGACCCTTCACTCACCCCGTGCATACCCATCGCTTCTCCCCAACAGCACCCTACGGCGACGACGAGCGGGTTTTTGAGCGCGCGCGTACGCATAACGAGAGAGTGCTCCACATGCACACCGCCGCCTCAGCCATACTTGATTATCCTAACTACGTGCCCCGGACTTACTTCTCGGAGACCGATCCGTCGAAGGACCCGCCTACCCATCCGTACAGCGAGAGCTCCGCCCCCACTCCACCACTGATGAGAGAAGGCAGTGAGGATACCGTGACTCAGCCACGGCTCACACGACGACCGGAGATGCGGCCACGTCGCAGGGGTCACTCTCGATCCCCGTTCCGCCTCTATACGCCAGAGAAACTCGCCCAGTTTCCTGGATATGTGCCTCACTCGTGAGATGGACGTCAGTAGAAGGTGACGTATGACCGATGGAGTACCCGGGTGGAGCACACACCACTTAGATGAGGATGGACCTCCTTTTGTTTAGAGGTTATCCCTTTAGTTGCACTTGGGTAGGAGAGTTGCTTTTATGTTTTCCATCATACCTTCCTTTGTATTTTCTTTTTAGTTGTATCTGTTCATGATGTAGTAAACTAAGCCCCACTCTCCATGAGTGGGCATATCATATTATATACAAATATGCAGTTCAGTTTTATTGTGATGTGCCTTTACTTGCCTTGTGTTATGATGAGATGTTTGCTTTATTTTCATCCATGCTTTATTGCTCATCGTGTCGCGTGGCTCTCACTTTGCTTTTATTATTCAAAAAAAAAAATTTACCAGTATTTCCGCTAAGTATTTTAAAGTAATAAAGAAGCTATGACGTAACAGACTAATGATTAACCTAAATATGTTCTAGAGTATTGGGTTAAAAATTAGGATGTTACAACACATGAGTAGGTACTTAGCTTTGGAGTTTACCTGAACTCTGCCTTTATATTGCTCTATTCACCTACTCCTAGGGACTTCTCTAGAGATCAAAAGTGCATCATCAGTTCCAATAACTTCTTCCTTGGATCATAATCTCCTTCCTATTAGTTCTAGAACCCTATCGAGATGCACTTATTTGTTTTGAATGATAACAAAGCCAATTTAAAGAAAATGCTTTGAAGAACGACTGGTGTTTCTCTTGAGTTTCTTGTAAGAATATAACAGGTTTCTAGAATTACAGCAAGAGCAAGGCTTACTCAAATAAGAACATATTTCATTATGCATGTGTAAGCATGTTTACCTCAAGTTACGAGATTTGAAATGAAATAGAAGTGAAATTGTATCCTTATCCATGCAATTGATAGCTAACGATTAGAAGAAGAAGATTTCAACGCCACAAGAAACCAAGTCTTGAGACTTCAGAAAGTAGCACTGGACGTCAGAAAGTACGCTTACAGGAAGATATCAAGCAATCTCTAAAGACCAAATGCTAGACTATCTTCAATAAGCACAAACGCAAATCAGTCATCATCAAAATGTTTGGATTGAAGATCAGACAATAAAGATATAATCAAGGAACTGATTGTGTACGTCAGAAATCTCACTTCACAGTGGAGCACTAAATGCTACAGGAAAAGGAGGGAAATTTGAATTTTGAATTTCAAATTTTCAAGTCAAACCCAGTTTCAAACTGGTACGTCATTTCTTTTGCCTAATTGATCAACCACTCGAGCTTCTAGAAGAAAGAGTTCAGAAACCATGATCAGAAAGTGAAAAAGTAATTTCCGAGGGAACATTAGAAACTTTAGCTATACAACAGCTTCTATAACTGATATGATAGACTGTCAACCTTAGCAATTTGTACAACAACAATGGTCCCATGAGTTTAATATGCATTTTCATGATTTCTGTAACACCTTAATATTCAACCCAATACTACTAGTACGCACTAAGGCTAAATATTAGTCGTTACTTCTTGTCTCAATTCCATTACTTTGAAAATTACTTAACGAAAATATGAGCCAAATTTTTTTTCTTTTTAACAAAACCTTGGTAAAGTATGAGCCGCGCATAACGAATTAATCAATATTGTAGAGTGCAGAAATGTAAACACATAGAAGGCTCCAAACACAGCATCATGAACACATATACTGAAATACCTCATACATTAATATATAAAATGCCCACCAGTAATGGTGGGACTGTTCAATACATAGAATACAATACAACTGAAAAGTAGGAAACATGCAAGAGAACACTCATACCCAAATGCATCTGAAAGGGGTAACCTCAACACAACAGAAGGTTTATCCTAACTACGTGTCGTGTGTGCACTAAGGACTACCCTCTAAACCATACGGCTAAAGTCACCGGTAAGGTGGGACATAGCCAATCCACGGACGAAGCTCAATAGGAGTGGGAACCCAAACAAGTCCTCCGTGTCGGGGTCGCGACTCGGGCATCCGAGCCCTCCGTGGCTGGGTAACCGTCTCCTCGTTGCCTGCTGGCATACGTGGGGGAGTGGGGGCAAAGTCCTCTCCATATATGTGGGCGAGTGGCTCCTCTAAAGGATCCTCCTCTGAATGCTGCGAGCAGTGCGTGCACGACTGCGGTGCTCGAGCCTACTGATGTAGGTCCGTAAAATCCTCTCGCTAAGTGCAGCGAGCATGCTCAAAAACCATGTCATCACCATAAGGCGACATGGGTGAGAAAAGAAAGCTATATATAGGGTGAGCAAATAGCCGTTCGGGGAACATGAATACACGAACTATGCAGCGGCCCTCAAAATGGTATGATCCGTGTTCCGGATCATGGTGGAACTCCCATGTGGGTGTCTCAACATAGAGCACAAACGTCGCTATCCAAATCTAGAGACATGACGGAAAGAAAGAGATAGAGGGAGTGAGATTTCTTACTAAAGAAACTCAGTAGGGTTTTTCCTCATATCTAAGTGTCATCATCTACGTCTCCAGGGACCTCAGTTTCTTAGTAAAAACATGGGCATATAATGGTTCAATTATGAAGTTCAAAAATGTTAACCTCCGAGGCCCGTTCCTTTTATTTCTAAAAACCTCTTGGCTACATAGTCTATAAATCATGAAACTCGAATCATAAATCATGGTACGTAAAATCACAAACCATGGTTCCTTATATAATAGATCATGGCATATCAACTCATAACTCATGGTGCATAAAATCATAGTTCTTAAAACATGGTACATGGTAACTTATCTTGGTTACTTTAGGTGACATTCAAACCTTATCATTTTCTTCCTGGGGCTACCCTAACTGATCTCCCTTTGGAGAAACTTCTAGGTTATAAGCTCATACCACGCTGGTCATCACTAGCACATGGACTTATCCCTTTTGATAAGTTAAAGGTCTCGACTTAAAGTACGGGTCTAGGGGGCTAGAATCACCTCATCTCCACCCTTAATTTGGTGGTTCAAGGATCATTTTCTCATAATTTAAGTCACCTTAAGTCTTAGCATGTTTTATTGAGATGCCACTTAGTGTCATACATGTCACATATCTTTTATTACAACATAGGAATCTCTAGGTTCTTGAAGAACAATCACATGCAATAATAAAACTATCATTTAAGAATAATAGTTCACATAGCGTCATACAAGTCATGAGGTAAACACCAATTCATCACTCATAGGGTAATGTTTAACCTTTCCCTTAAGAGTAAAAACCCTCACTCGGGTAACCTCAAACTTTCAACTTATTGTCTTATGTCTCTAAAGGATGGATTAACCTTATTACCACAATTTATTAAGTCCAAAAACTTAATTAATTATGGCTAGACATCATTAGGCAATAAGCTAAATTAGATGAATTACGGTGTTCTAAAAGATGCATTTTAAACCCTTTCTCACATCCGACTTTTTCTATGATGCAACAATTAATACCTAAGCCAATTATGAGTCACTCTTGTAACGCCCCAATTTTTACTGTAATTTTTACTGTCATTAGAAATTACTCAGTTACCGAATTACCGTAGGTAATTATTACATAAGATTTGAGGCCGAACAATCCTCAATAAAGGAATATAACATTAGAAGAGAGGTTAGGAACGATTCATGCGAGAGTCGCAAATCCCGAATTTCTGTATGTATAAAATGACCAAAATGCCCCTGAAGTTATTTTACTCAGAAAATGAGGATCGTGGGCCCCACCTATTCTCAAGGGGATATTTTGAGGATAATAAGGGATTGTTTGTGTTATGTGTGTTAATAGAGCAGAAGGATCTCAATTTTGAGTTCCGACGCGCGAAATGACCAAAACGCCTCGTGGTCGCTTTTAACTCCGATGTGCGTGCCGACTGAGCCCGAACCTCACTAAAATGTTTTAAAATGTGTTTTTAAGCCATGATTAACCATTGGTTAAGCTCGGGTGGCCTCGGGCAATTTTTAAGTGAAAATACGATTTTGCCCCTGTTTTGGGCGCTTTGCGAATTTCGGATTTTTGATTCAGTATTCAAACCTAAGCAATATTAGGCTCAAATTAAAGCTTATTAAATTCTAAATATTAATCTAGAGTCAAAATTATGTATTTAGATTGATTAGAACCCAAAATTGCTCAAAAACATCCAAATTGCTTACTAATTCACTTAAACCCTTAACCCTAAATTCTCTAAATTACATGAATACCTTGCCTACACCTAAATAATGCATGGAACACACAAATTTCACTTCTTTGGGCTGTAATGGACGAAATTATTGATGCCATTATGCAGCTGAATTATTGCCAAAAGTTGCACTAAAACAAAATGCCAAAATGTCACCATAAGAGACATAATTCCTTAATTTCATACAACTTTGTCTAAAATGATTTTTCCTCCCTTATTTCTCCTGCAAAATTCCGTCCACTACCTCATCATTTTGGCCAATTAGAAGCCTCAAAATCTTCTATAAATAGGCTTGCTTGAGTGGTCTTGGAATGCTTGGTTCATAACTAGTTTTTAGGAGCACCAAAAACTTTCTTTCTTCCTCCTCTTTGGCTGAATTCTTTCTTCAATTTTTTCAAAGAGATTTTGTTTCATTTCACTTCAAGAAACCAAGTTCTCTTCCTCTTCTTCAACTCAGATTAGGTAGGGAGTAGTTTCTAAATTTATTTCTATGCTTTGAGGAGTTGTGTTTTTAGCTCAAAATGATGAAATTATGAACTTGCCTTAGCTTTTCATTTTGGTTTTCCTCTTCAATTTTTCTTTAACCAATTCAACCATATGGCCTAGGTGGAACTAAGATGATGGCTTGATGATGAGGACCTTGAGGGTGGGTTGTAAATCCATCACAAGTTAGGCCTCTAAAGCTTGAAAATTCCACTTGATGCAAAACTTTAAAGAATAATGCTTTATGATGCTAAAACAAAAAATTTTAGTTTAGAACTTGAAAGATGTATTTTTTTTTCCTTTTATGTTTTATTTCTTGTTAAGATATGTATTGGGTTGAATTTATAATTCTTTTAAAGTCTTGAAGGAGCTCTAGTAAAGAAACAAAATGAATTTGCATCCATGATTAAGTTTATGCTTTGCATAACCATGTTTACCTTCTATGTCATCACTAAATTTTCAAGAATGAATAAATAAACTTGCATTTCTCATGTTTAAATTCCAAGCTTGTATTTCATGTTTATGTTTCAAGTCATCACTTAATCTTTCAAGATAATAAAGAGGTTGCATCTCATATTTAATTTATGCTCTCACTATATTTTATAATGGCTAAAAGAATCAACGCATGGCATGTTTATTTTATGCCATCACCTAAAGATCCTAGAGCTCAAAGACTTGCCCATGTATCACAAGCAAAGAAATATGATTATTGGAGTTAAAGAATTTATTCTTTAAAAAGTCTTGATATTGGAGCTTAAAAAGATGTAATAATAATATTCTCTTCTCCCTCTACTGGTCTGTATGGACTACCGCCGCTCCGGTTTCTTAATATTCTCTTCTCCTCTATCGTCCTGTATGGACTACCGCGCTCCGGTTTCTTAATATTTTCTTCTCCCTCTCTGGTCTGTGCGGATTACCGCCGCTCCAGCTTTCTTGTATCATCTTTATATTTCAAGTTCTTGCATCATGTTTAATTTTCAAGTCATCACCTTAAATCTTAAAGATAAAGAAATGGAATTGCATATCATGTTTATAATTCCAAGCTATCACCTTATAAAGATAAGATTAAAATAAGGTTGCATAGCATGTTTATAATTCTAAGATGTCACCTAAATCTCTAAAGCTCAAGACTTACTCCTTTTATCTTAAGTGAGAATTTTAATTGTGAAGATCCTCCCAAATTTGACAAAAGAACTAGTTTCTAAATGAGTTTTAAGGCTTTGCAAGGATTTTACGGGGAACTAGTATTTTATATGCACTTAAAATATGATTCTATGTAATTGCATAAGGTTCATGATTCGGCCACTGATCTGAGTTTAGTATCAATGTGTGATAATGATTTGATATGATTGAAGTTGTGATAATTATGGTTTATTGTTAAGAGAATGATTCGTAATTGGTTTAGTAACTAATTAGTTCTATAATTGATAATTATATGTAAGGATTGGATGCTTATTAAGTACTTGATATCATTGAATGATTTACTGGCTTGCAAGTTATAGTTCTTTGTTGCAAATAATGAGAATGCTTGTACATGAAATGTTCTTTATTATGTAAAATTTACCTTTGTTGCTAGAAGAAAGTGTATCATTGTAAAAGTGTAATTTGGAAAGGTTCGCTAAGGAAAGACTTGGTATTTAAGCGTGTCCATTGTGACCCACCTCTCTTTCCGGGAATCTCCCATATGCATGATTACAATTGATATATATTATTCTAGCTTAAGACTATAAATGAGAAAATGTTATGATGTTTATGAATTGTATTATGATATAACATGCAAAGATTTAATGGTGACTTAAACTTATAAGAAAATGATCCTTTGGAACCATCGACTATAGGTGGTGAAAAGGTGATTTTAGCCCCTAACCCGCTTTCTCAAAAGGGTAGAGTCGGACTTTAGCTTATCAAAAGGGATAAGTATATGCTAGTGACGACTAGTAAAGTATGAGCTCATAACCTAAATTACTCCCAAAAGGGTGGAGTATAGGGTGGCCCAAGGAAAATAATGATGATGATAAGATTTTAAGTCACCAAAGGCACTAAAGAAATGAAATATGTGCACTGTGTCCATGTGTAGCTAATATTATATGACGTTCTTTTATGCATGTTATTTTGATAATGATGATGAGGAATATGATGTAATGATAAAGGAAATGTTCATTGTAAATATGACATGTTAAGAATAAGATGCATTATAAGACGCATGATTAAAAATTGACGAACCTCGGTTAAGTATTTGTCCAAACTTAAAATGAATCTTTGCATGCTCAGTATTTTAGAATAATCCCGAGGTTCCTAGGGACTTTGATGATGACACTGTAGAAGGAGGTACCCTACTGAGAATTCTTTAGCAAGATTCTCACTCCCTTTCCTTTATTTCCGTCATTGTCTCCAGATTCAAATGGCGACATTCTTCCTGTTCGTTGATACCCCTACTTGGGAATTCCACTATGATCCGGTGCATCGCTCGTATCATTTTGAAGGGAGGTGCGCAGTTCGTGTTTTTATTTACATAGGTCGTCCATTTGCACATCCTGTCCCTAGTTATCGATTTTCTCCTACTTCTTCCTATGGCGATGAAATGGTTTTCGAACATGCACGTCCACTTGATGAAAGGATGTTACGTTCTTATCCCGCTTCATCTGCTGTCCATGGATTTCCAGAGTATGTTCCCGAGACGAGATATTCAAACTGATCCTTCAGAGGACACTCCTACTCATGTATATTCTGAGAGCTCTGCTCCTACTCCCACACGTGTAAGAGAGGGTAGTGAGGAAACAGTTGTTCAGCCGAGGTTAACGAGAAGGCCGTCCATGCGACCCCAGCCTGGTGCATCTCGTGTGTCCCCTCCCGAGGGAGCTCATCAGTGGATCGGATTTATTCCCCTACTTCCAGGACAGTGGCCACAGAAGGTTCTTAGTAGATTTATGTGTGATCATGCACCCTAGTTTTAGGATAACCTTCCCGGCTTATGGAGTTATCTAGTTTAGGGGCATGTATTTCCTTAAGTATATTTTCTTTTATGGGTTTGCATAAGATAATGATGTATGAACATAACCCACCCTTTGAGTGAGGTTATTGTATGTAAATATATGCTATAATGTGCTTATGGATGTTATATGATGGAGCCTAAGTGATATGATGTGATATATTCTTAAACGTCTTATTATACCCCGCTTACTCGTTCACGTTGTACTCAGCTCACGTTTTCAATTATGTGTTTAAAAAAAAAAATGGCTCGTAATTTCATTAAGTATTTTCAAATTATGAAGAAAGAACCAAAGCAAGGAGTAAAGTCTAGTCATTAATCAGATTCAACCTAGGTGTATCTGGTTAATTACTAGGGTGTTTCAACTCTCACTGATCTAGACATCATATAATGTGATTCTATGGATGTTAATTATGCTGCAACAGAATTCATATTTTCTGTACCTATGGGGTTCTAGAATTCACATTTCAAGCAATTAAAGTAACTAAGCATGCTCCAAAATGTCTTGAACAATTATCATATACTTGGCAACGTATTTAAACATATTTAGACCACCCAAAACATGATTTAAGGTGTTGGAAATGAACAAGGCAGAACCAAAAATTTAAGATCATCAAATCATGTATAAACTTCCTTTTCAATGTATATAGGTAACTAGTTTCTCTTGGAACAATTTTAGGACTTCAAAAACATCTTAGAAATCAATTTATCTTGTCAAGAACTCTTATAAAATACACGAGGTAGTAGCTCTTTAGTTTCACTTGTAACATCCTCCCAAGTATAACATCATCCTTAAGTCATGACATCAGACTCGAGAGTTGTTACTTCTAAATTATTGGACCTTTCTTAAATAACTATAGCAAATGCGATAAGATCATGTAATAACTAGCGTAATTTGATTAATAAATGTAACAAAGATACAAGTAAATTACATAAGGAAACTCTACTGTGAGCTTGAATACATACATAATATCTATTACATTCACCTATACACATACCTACAACTATATTCCACATAAGAAAAACATCAACTATTAAACTACTGCAATCCCGAGTTCTTCCATGTAACAGCTCCATAGTCCACTGGATCAACCTGGAGATGACACGGGAACACAAACACATAGGGGTGAGAATTCTAAAATTCTCAGTAGGGCGTCCCCAAAACATATACTAAAAGATCTGTCATCGTCATCGTCCCAGCCACTTCAGTTTATTAGAAAAGAGTGATCATGCACTTTATAACAATGGTTCATTTTTAGAGTTCCAAATCGTACTTCCGAAGTGGGTAGCTTTTAATAATCAATCACTTAATGCACACATATGATAAAGCTCAAACATAAGAAATTAAATATGATATGAGTATGCATATGCTAAATATGACGAACTTATCTCAAAGTGACCTGGTTTTACTTGTGGCCATAGAACTCAACTCGGTGCATTTTTCTCTTTTCATCGACATAGGAAAGACTTAGTGTATACCCGACGGGTATTTACTATGGATAACTCCACAATGAACAGTTTATACCATATGGTATTTATAGTGGTTCACACCACATAAGGGAAATAGACTGCTTATCAGGACTGAGCTCATTCCTATACATGATCATTGGATTTACTTTCTCCAATTCTCATACAGATCTATTCCTAGCCAATACGTCTACCGACTCATATTATCTCTAGGGAAGTTCATCTTTTTGCCTTCCCCTTTATCTCTAAGGAAGTTCCTCCTTTTTCTCCCCTTTTATCTCTAGGGAAGTTCCTCTTTTTGCCTTCCCCTCATTCCACATAAGTTTTGTTTCTGTTTTCTCCATATGTTAGAACATGCACAAGTGAAATTTATACATTCACTTTTCTCAAATGCATGCATAAGCCACATGTAGGCTTTCAATCACAAGTAATTCTCATTTTTGCCTCATAAATCAATCTTTAGATTGTCTATCATGCATTCATATTCATCATACTTAAATCAAGAGTCATTATATCATCAACTCAATGCTTAAATTCATTTCAGCACAAATACAACATGTTGGCAGAATTCATGCCTAAGGAGTACGATTTATTCTATCTATAAAAATCCATTTCAAGGGCTATAAACATTCTTCAAGACACCTCAATGTGTCCACAAGGCCCTGTAAAAATTTCAGAGTTAAAAGAGTTCTCTAAATATGATAACAAAATTTAACAAAATAGGAGGCCAGAAACCTCCTATTTGCAGCCAACAGGCGAAGTTCCCATCTTATTACCCTATCAAATGATCATATCAAATCATAAAAAAAATTCATGGTTGGAATTTAAATGTCCTCAATATCCTGTAGAAATTTCAGTGGACAAATCAATCATTTGATGTGTTAACAAAATTAGACAAACTCAGAGCTTCAGAATTGGCTGTCCAGACAACTCAAGAACAGTCTCGGTTTTTTACTTTTATAAAATAGTAAAACTCATTTTTAGGACCCAAGAAAAATCATGGAGTTGCCTTGGGATGTTAGCTTCAACATATAATTTTTATAGCTAATAAAAACATCTACAAATACAATAGAAAATTCATGAACCATAACCTGTCCAGAAGAAATTCAAAAATCCAGCAGCATAGTCTAATATTCCTTTTGACAAAAATGATTTCTAGAATCATCCAAACACTCCACCAAAATTAATACATCAACATCCATATATCATCAACCAATACAACTAAAAATATCAATTTAAATCAGTGATTAACATAGAAAAATGGATTTGAAGAAGAAGAGATTCAAAAACCCTACTTTGGTGGCTTTAGGGATCATGGCTCCAAAGGATGCTCCAAAATTGATTTTGCTCACTTCAAGGCCACCAAATCGGCACCAAGCCCTTCCTTAATCAATGATGAATGAGATACCAAGGTGAGGATTGATGAGGAATTGAAATTCCAATCGGTTAGTTTGATAGATTATGAGGAGTAGAACAAGTTTTGTGAAAGGATCTTGGTGTTTTAGTGACTCTAAGTTAGAGTTTTTGAAGCTTGAAGCTTGTTAATGGAGGTTTGGGAGGAAGAACAATGGAGAGGCTGTGTTTTCTGCCTCTTGGCCAAAAATGATGATGGTGGGGTGATAAGGTTAGTGGTTTTGTGTTAATCTTTAAAGGAAGCTTGTAAAGAAAGCTTGGTTATTGTAGTGTAAAAGGATAATTCTTAAAGAAAGCTAACAAAATGGATGGATAGGATTGTTTCCTTGGTCAAAGAATAGATCATGGGCATCCACTTGGCTCAAGGCAATTGGATCACTTTAACTTGGGGAGCAAGTAGCCTTTTCGATGTTAAAACCGCACACCAAAATTCCACCGAACGGATGAGTTATTGGCTCCTAAGTAAAATATAATAAATCAAAGGTCATGAATAAAACTTGCTTTTCAAGTTTTAATCCTTGCCATCCACTTGGCATAAAGTGGTTGGTAAAGGTTACTTAGCCACTAAGTAATTTGTATGGCATTAAAAACTGCACATCGAAATTCTACCGAACGAGCAAAACATTGTACCCGGCTAATAAGACATCGCCCGAAAATTAATTCTAAGTATAAAATCCTCATTTCTAACTATTTCTAATCTCAATCCTATAATTTCTCAGTTTTGGGCACCTCTAGGTCCCAATTCTAGGGTTTCGACTGTCCCGCGGACCGTGGGGCCCACAAGGTTACTATTCATGATTTTTTTTTTTTTTACAAATTCGTTGGATCGCCCTTATTATTTCTAAAACTGTCAGATTTTTGAAATTACGGCTAGTAAAACCCAAATTAATTTTTAAATAATTTTTAGGGGGTTACATCACTCATGGTTGAGATCCTAAATATAGGAACATACTCAAATTACCTTTAAATGTCACCTATGTTTGGGGAAAACTTAAAACGTAAACTATAGGCTCTTGTAACTAATGAAAACTAATCCTAGAGCTTTCATCATCACATGGCTGAATGCATTTTCAAGAGGATGCCTCCTTGATTTAACTTTTCTCAAGATGAAATGGGCAAGTCTTTGAGCTCTAGTAGTTTTATGTGATGGCATAAGAGTAAACGTGCTATGCATTCCATTTTTATAGTCCATTAGGACGTAAAGTGATAGCTCAAAGTAAATATAAGATGCACATTCATTCTTAGTCTTTGAGTTTAGTGATGACTTGAAATATAACATGAAATGCAAAGCTTGGAATTTAAACGTGCATTATGCAAGTTCATTCTTTATCTTGGGGTTTAGTGATAACATAGAAAGTAAACGTGCTATGCAAAGCATAAAATAAATGTGAATGCAAGTTGCTTTTATATCTTGTCTAAAGCTCTTGCAAGACTTTAAAAAGAACATAGTTCCAACCCAAACCTCATCCTCACAAGAAAAGAAAACTATTAGTACTAAGATACTCAACATAAATCATAACCTCAAAGGTCTTGAAAGTGGCCGAATCTTCATCAAGAAGAATGAACCATTTTTAAACTCTAGGGACCAAGATCTTGATGATCTATGACATCAACATCCTAAGTCCTCATCATTGAGTACAAGGCTTCCTTCAAAACTAACATTTAAACAAAGTTCATGCTAAAAAAGAAAGCAAAACCGAAACCATGCTTGGTTTAAGGTCAAAGTTTCAAGCTTTAGAGTTTGTTCATGTGACAAGCATCAACATGAAACCCTCATCATCAAGCTTTCATTTTTCCAAGCCTTAGAAACCTCCATGGCTGAAAATATGAAAAGAAAAGGGAAGTCCAAAAAGTGTTCAAGAGAGACATAAACTCCTTTCTTACTCAACCTTGAAAAAGGATATAACTTTCCTTTTAAAAAAATTCAAGCTTTAGGGGTTGTTAAGTGACAAGCACCATCATGACACCCTCATCATCAAGCTTTCATTTTTCCAAGGGTCAAAGGCCTTCATGGCAGAAACATAAAGAAGAAAAGGGAAGTTCCAAATGTTCAAGAGAAACATAACCTCATTCTCAACTAAACTTGTAAAAGATGAAACTTTTCTTAAGAAAAACTCAAGCTTTAGAGGTCTCATGTGAGATGAACTCATAGTCACCTCTAGAGAGCACTCATCATCAAGCTCTCATATTCAAGGCCTTGAGGCCGAAAACTAAAGGAAAAGGAAAGGAAGAAACCGAAAAAGAAAGCAACATGGAGGTTCAACCATTCATCATTTCCCAACAAGATTCAAACATAAAGATCAAGGACATGTTTAGAAAGGTTCCCTACCTTGTGTTTTTCGAAAAAGAGAGGAAGAACTTTGAGCTTGAAGAACTCTTGAAAGCTTTGAAAGAAAAAGAAAGTAAGAAAGCTTGGGACTTTTGAGAAATGAGCAAAGGAATGAAGTTGTGTAGTGTTGTGTATTTATAGACAAATGAGTCATGAAGGAGTGGAGGGAGAGGAGCATGGCTGAAACTTCTTGAAGAAGGAAAAGGAAAGAAAAATCTTTTGTGTTGTCATTCATAGTGTGTTTGAGAGCATAGGTCATAGGTCTTAGGGTAGCTTTTGAAAGACAACTTAATTGACTACATAAAATATATTTCTTTTGAATTTTGGGGGGAGTGGCCGAAAATCATAAGCCAAGGGAGGAAAGATTTCATTCAATTTAATCATGTACTAGTGAGGTGTTTTGGAGCAAACGAGGTTAGGTCACTAATTAAGGTTGTATAATCGAGTGTTTAAGTAAGCTAATTAGGTGATTAGGGCCATGAATTCCTTGGATCAAGAGTGGTCTTGTAGGATTAATGGAGTCAAACTCCTATAACTATTGATTAGAGTGTGACAACTTTTTCTTGGGAAAAAGAGTGTTCTTGGGAATGAGAGTGTAAATAGTGAAAATATTATTCATAGTTGCTTTTTCTTTTAAAGAAAGAAAGGGATTAGAAATGAGTTTTAAATTTCCTTAAGTAATTTTAGGTTCTAATCAACCTCAAATAATTATTTTAGCTCTAGATTAATCATGAAAATTAATTAACCTTTAATTAGAGCTTAATATTGCTTAGGTTTTGAGTTAGGTAACTCGTTAGGCTTAAAACACACTAAGTGGGGGTAAAATCATAATTTTTACCAAAAGTTGCCCGGGACCTTCGAGACTTAAACCAACATAGTTCCTGCTTAGAAGCCATCATTATTGATCTCCGGGACAAGTCCGAGTCGGAGTTAAAACTTAAAAACTGCCTTAAATCTGTGCAAGGGTATTTTGGTCATTTACGCACAGAAACCTCTGAAACGAGATTTTTCTGCTTTGTTAAACATTTATATACATATAATCCCCTTCATATATCATAAAAGCCCTATGAAGATAGCCGAGGCCAGTCGTCCTCGTGTTTCAGGTAAAATGACCTTAGGGGCATTTTGGTCATTTAAAAGTTTATAGAAAAACAGGGCGTTACAATTTCACTGAAAAACTTAAATTCTAAAATCACCACAAGTTGATGTAAACTCATAAAAGTTTCGTACTTGTCATAAAATAAGTTATAAATTCATGTTTCAATATTTCTATGTCAGGAAATATCACTAGTGACCAAAATAAAGGTCATACGCTTGAACCCACTCACCTAGAGGGATGTAATATGAGGTATCAGCACCAACAAAGCTCTAGGGAGCGAAAATGGCACAAATGTTTGCCATGGAAGTAAAAAAAAACCATGAGTAATCTATAGCATCACTATAACAACTCTATGAACATTAGGAGAGTACCTAAACTTGACAACAATCAAGAACAACAATAGCCCAAATACATGAAAAGGAAGAAAAGGGGGAAAACCCTAGCATAAACCATACCTAAAATCTTATCTTGAAGCTTGAAGAAGGAAGACAATGAAGGGTGGAAGAAAGGTAGGGGGAGACTACGGTTCGGATTTTAAGGTAAAAATGCATGAAAGGAAGGGTTTATATAGGTACAGGGATTGATTTAATGAAACAACATTGTTTAGGGGGGGTTACTGGTATCAAGAAAGTTGCCATGGTGAGGGAAACGCTTACCATGGCAAGTATGTCTGAGCGCGTCCTTTATAGGGACTAAATAGCATACTCGCCATGGCGAAGAGGTACCTGGCCATGGTGAGTTTCCTTGAACGTGCCACATATAATAGTTAGCCAACTACCTCACCATTGCAAGGGGTACCTTGCTATGGCGAGTCCCTTACTATAACAAAAGGGAGGCTTGCCATGGTGAGCATATCTACATTAAAAGCTGTTGTTTTGGCAATTTGATGTATCTAGAGCCTTCCTAGTGACATGAGTAAGTCCTTGGGGACCATCTTGTCTAATGACATATGGACCTAAAGCATCACACTATAAGCAATATTCATTCCCATCTAGAACCTTATTACAAGCTACAAACATATTCCACATGCATACGATACCTATATCATACAAAAGCTCTATCTCAAATATAATTTTTGCATATCATTATATCATTAGAAATATAAGGAACCACCCATCAATACTATAAAATACTTATATGAGTGATCGCCCGAGGATTGCGAAGTCAGAGAATGATCGCCGGTGCAAGGAGGTACGGATAAGGAGCGGCTCCTGGCAGACTTCGAAAGCAGAGGGCTACATGAATAAGCTGATTACACACTTGAATAAGAGGGACCCTAAGACTGTATAAGTATGGGACTATACAGTTAAGGAGGGCTTATATGAATTGATTTGTACTACCTATACCAACAAGATGCATCTTCTTTTTGGTAGCTCATCACTAAAGAACTCCATAGTTAAGCATGCTTGACTTGGAGCAATTTTAGGATGGGTGACCTCCTGGGATGTTTTCCCATGAAGTGTGTGAATGAGGACAAAGCATGCTGAAAAGACCCGTGTTGGTTTGTGGGAACATTCGTCAATCCATAAAGCAGCAAGGGATGTTACAAATGGTATCAAAGCTTGCACCTCTCCTAGTACGATGTGATTCGGGGACGAACCAAGCGAAAGCTGGTAGGCATGTAATGCTTGGGGATTGCAAAGTCGGAGAGTGATCGCTGGTGCAAGGAGGCACGGACAAGGAGTGGCTCATGGCAGACTTTGAAAGTAGAGGGGTACATGAATAAACCGATTACACACCCGAATGAGAGGGATCCTAAGACTGTATAGGTATAGGACTATACAGTTAAGGAGGGCTTATATGAATTGATTTGTACTACCTATACCAACAAGATGCATCTTCTTTTTGGTAGCTCATCACTAAAGAACTCCACAGTTAAGCATGCTTGACTTGAAGCAATTTTGGGATAGATGACCTCTTGGGAAGTTTTCCCATGAAGTGTGTGAGTGAGGACAAAGCACACTGAAAAGACCCGTGTTGGTTTGTGGGGACAGTGGTCAATCCATAAAGTAGCAGAGGATGTTACAGGTTCTATCGTGATCCTACTTGTCTTCCCTAGGCCTATTATCGAGGGATGCTTACGTGCTGATATCAAGGACGAGGGCTGATCCCCATTGCCTAAACTCTTATTACCTAGAGTACTCCCATCTGAACTACTATTGCCAAGAATTGCTTTCCATCTCTAGGTACTGGGTGGAGGGACTACGTCTGGGTGTTAGGTTGCACCAACTCTTGACTTGCAACTCTTTGGAGTAGTAGGAAATCATTCATCTTATGCTTTTCCTGTCCATATTTGTAGTATTCGGTTATCCTCATTAAACATATCACCAAATGATGTTTCCTACAGTTCTAATATATAGATTGAGTGTACTGGGTTTGTCTCGCACGCTACCCATCTTATTAAATGTTGTCTTGTAGTGGGATGCATCAAAGAGGCCACTAAAATGGTGGGCTTGTTTGACTGTGCCCATTATTGATCCTTACCTAAGCTAGTCATGCTTGGTCGTGTTCCCTACTCATGCATTCCAGCTATGATGCGCTCACTAAGCAATTCAGAATGGTCTGTTCGAGGTGCAAAATGTAAACTTGTACTTGCTGACATACAACTGCTATGGTGGTGGTGATGATGATGCGTAATAGGTGGCATAGATCACCTAAGAAGAGAGGGAAAACATAAGATCAATCAGGAGTTCCAAGGAATGATAGAGACTCTTACTGAACCTAGATATGACTGACTCTTTCTAAAGGCCTCAGATAGCACTACGTTGATGCAAATGCTTGTGATTCCATGTACATAAAAGTCATGTTACTTGTGGACACTTGCTTCAGTACTATATACAAGGAAACCTATGGCTCCGATATCATTTTGTGATGACTCGATTTGGGAATATGACTAGCATATGAGGAACTATGTTCCTACTAAAGCTTCTTGGGTAACGTGACAGAAAACATACATAACTAAAAGAAATTTTCATTCTCAGACATTATTTAATTTACAATGTCATCAATTATTATCATTAAACCACAATAATAAAAATTAAAACGTTTCAACATACATCACCAAAAAAACTCATCTTAGTTAGATCTAGCATGTGCTTCAACAATATGAAAATATGAAAACTATTTCATTCCATAATCATAATCATAATTCGTAAATAATTTCAAGCCTTGAAATCCAAAACATAAATACATAACTGGTTTGTTACATAAACTTAGATGAATTCTATGGTAGGGAAAGATGAGTTTTGGATCATGTGATCTATGAATCTAAACTATTAAAATCTAATTAAAGGTTGAGATTAAAATTTCAGATTATAGAAAAATAATTCTCTAGGAAATTATATTTGTATTTGAATATTTATATCTACTTGATTTGTCAATTTTACCCCCACCACATCCTTCTACTATGAAACAACACCTTCCTTGTTTCACTGACCTCTACATCTAGCCAGCAACCATCATCTTCAACATCTCCGCACCCAACCACACCCAATCAGCCACAAACCTTTAATTGAATTAGGTCATTTTTTTGTTTTTTCCTCCTTCTCTAGTACATCACTAGTTCTTTCCCATTCTCCCATACCTTCCTTTACTTTGTCACTGCCATCTACTATCGCCCGACCCTCCTTCAACAACTCTGACATTCATTCCTTCAACAAACAACTACACGTGATAGCAACTATGGAGACACGACCCATGTAACACCCTAAAAATTATTTAAAAATTAATTTGAATTTTACTAGACATAATTTCAAAAATCTGACAATTTCAATTATTATGAGGACGGTCCAACGAATTTGTTAAAAAAAAGTGAATAGTAACCTAGGGGCTCTATGGGCCCGTCAAGACAGCTGAAATCCTAAATTCAGGACCTGAAAATACCCAAAATTGAGAAAATATGGGGTTAAGGTTGGAAATGAATATTTTCTACCTAGAATTAATTTTTGGGTAATGTTTGATTATCTGGGTACACTGTTTTATCTGTTTGGTAAAATTTTAATGTGCAATTTTAACACCGAAAGATAGCTTAATCTTTAAGATTTGATAATGGTTATCCATTAGAGCTAAGTGGATGGCCAAGATTTAATCTTGTCTAACAAGATTAAATCCTAGCCATCCATCATATTTTCCTTTTTGGAAGAATTAAACATTACATGATATCTAATGTTTACCTTATGATAAATAAGTCAACCAACCTTATCACTCCAATTCTTCATTCTCGGCCATGACCAAGGACCAAATAGCCACCATTTTTCTTTCACAAAGAACCTTAAGAAACTTGATTCAAGCCTCAAAATCTTTGCCTAGGCTTACTAAAATCACAAACTCCCTTCACTAAAGTTCTTCCTCTCGTCGCTACCTACAATTCTAACCGATTAGAATTTGAATCTGTCACATTTTTCCACTTTGAAAGATCATTCTTCACTGCCTAAGGAAGGATTTGATGTTGATTGGATGACCTTGAAGTGAGCAAGATTACTCTTGGAACATCCTTGAAGCCAACATCCTTAAAGCCACCAAAGTAGAGCATTTTAAACCTCTTTTACATTCAACTCTGTTTTATGGTTTGCCTACTGATTTGGCTGAATATTTTTAGTTGAATTGGTTAATTATATATTGATATTGATATGTTAATTTTGGTGGAGTAGTTTGATGTTGTAAAAAATGATTTTTGTCAAAAGAGTTTTGACACATGTTGCTGGATTTTCAGATTTCAACAGGACAGGGTTTGTTTACGAATTTTCTGGTTCAATTATAGTTATTTTTATGAGCTATAAAAATTATATGTTGAATCTAATATATTAAGGAAACTCTGATAATTTTCATGGTGCACGATAAGGACTTTTACTTCCTGAGAAAAATCATGAACGAAAGTTGTAACTGTGCCGCCTGGGATGTTGACTTTGAAGCTGTGAATTTTGCTATTTTTGTTACCATAGCAAATGATTGATTCTTCCTTTGAAATTTTTACAGGAGTTGATAACATATTAAAGTATAACCATGATTTTTATTATGAGTTGATTCAATCATTTTCTAGGGTTAAAAATTATGATATTCTAGTTTTGAGCTAAGATTAGGTAGTCTCTGACCATCAAATTTGTTGAATTTTGTTATCACAATTAGAAACCTTTAATTGCTCTTAAATTTTTTAGAGAACCTTGGGGACACATTGAGGTGTCTTGGGGAATTTTTATAGCCCTTGAAATGGATTTTTGATGTGCAGAATAAATTGTACTCCTTAGGTATGAATTCTGTCAACATGCTCTATTTGTGCTGAAAATGAATTGATGCTTTGAATTGATGGAATAATGACCTTTGGTTCAAGTATGATATATATATGAATGCATGCTAGTGACTTTAAGGAATGGTTTGAGGCATGATTGGAATCATATAGTGAATGAATGTGTATATGTTCCTTATGCATGCATTTGGAAAAGAAAAGTGAATGATATACACATGTGGCAAAGAGAATATATAAACTTTAATCGTGCATGCTCTTACATATGGAGAAAACAGAAACAAGATTTAGATTGAATGAAGGGACGACTAAAATAGGAACTTCCTCGAGATACTATGAGTGTACATATTCTGACATATGGAGAAAATAGAAAAAAGACTTAGATTGGATTGAGGGGAAGGAAAAAATAGGAACTTCCCCCAAGATATTGTGAGTTGGTAGTACCAGGTAGGAATAGAACCGTGTATGATCTAGAAATGGAAAAAAATGAAGTTTGATGATCACATGTAGGATTAAACTCATCCTGTTAAGCAGTCTATTTTCCTTTTTGGTGCTATCCACTATAAATATCATTTGGTATAAATTGTACACACTAAGTCTTTCTTATGTTAATAAAGAGAGAAAGTTGCACTAAATTGAGTTTTACAGCATGATATGAGCAAAGTCTTTCCTATGTCAATGAAAAGAGAAAAATGCATTAGATTAAGTTCCTTGGCCACAAAAAGAAACGCATAATTTATTATTATTTCTGCATATAAGTTTACTCGATAATGCTTGTAAGAATGAAATTTCTACTTATGTTTTGGTTGTTATTTTTGAATTGTCTACTTAGGATGATTTACTAGATGTTTGAACATTACAATATATATGTATTAAGTGATTGATCATAGTGGAATTCTAAAAATGAACCATTGTTATAAAGTGTGTGATCACTCTTTTTCTAATAAACTGAAGTGGCTAGAATGATGACGATGACATTATGATTATATATTTGGGGAATTACCCTACTGAGAATTGTATAATTCTCACCCCTATGTGTTTTGTGTTCCCATGTCATTTTCAGGTTGATCCAGCTGACTATGGGGCTATTACCTGAAAGAACTCAGGATTATAGTAGTTTAATAGTTGATGTTTTAACTTTACTGTACTTAGTTGGAGTTATATGTATGTAAATTTAATAGAGAACATATATTTATTAAAGCACTTAGAAGAGCTTCCCTTTGTACTTAGCTATGTGTTCAATAAATGTTATGTTTCTTTGTTATATATTTTATTAGAATTGCGCTTAGTTATTACACGCATTAATCGAGCTTGTTATAGATATCTAAGAAAGGTCCGGTAATCTAAAAGTAACAACTCTCAAGTTCGATGTCATGGCTTAAGACTAATGTTGTACTTGGGAGGATGTTACAATCCATGGAGGAACGATGCCACACCAGTGACCTACGCATTGACCCATTGCTTGCTCGGTGACAACATAATCGATGTCCTCACCCAGCCATGGTGCAGCAACCACTTTGCCAACCCTAAAATATTTAATGACCCAAATGTATTATTCAGGAAACATAAAATAAGCCATCAAGGTGAAAAAAAAACCTATGAGATTATAATGCAAATAATAATAAATAAGAAAATAAAATACTAACATGAGATTGACAAAGACATCGTCGTTGAGGCTAGCACTACGCTCATGGAAGCGCCAGGTGCTGGAGTCGTTAATGACAACCAAGGCACTATCAGCGAAGGAGAGAGAGACACAGTGAATAGAACCATAGAGGCTCTCCGAATTGATAGGGATGGTGTTGCAGATCAAGACATGGCGGAGCTCATCCTCGAGGTAAGACATCACGAACTGGATCATGTTCTCAGTGTGGATGAGCCAAATCCAGTGACGACGAAGCAAGGGAGAGATGGTCGATCATGTGGATGACGTCGTCGATGCAAAGAGGTAGTTGGCTGCTTTGTTGGGGGAGTCAATGAGGGAAATGGAGTGGCATGAGGGCTGATCGAACATTTTCACTTTTGCTTTTTCTTTAATGAAGATTGGGTATTTGGGATTTAGTCTATGTTTGTTTATGGTTTGGTGGGTATTATTTCTATTTGGGTGATGAAAGGAATTAGGTTGCAAGAAATTTTGAAATAGTTAATCTTGTCAACGAAGAAAGATGGAAGGGCAAGGGCCACCATTGTGAAGTGGCGGAGGTGGTTTTCGACAATGAAGTGGTTGCCGACGATGAGATTGTTGCAGCATGAAGGGGAAGAAAGAAATAAAGGTGGGATGAGAAGAAAAATGAAATAAAGGGTATAAGAGTAATTTTAATGATTTTTAATACAAATATTATTAGAGACCACATTATCCTAAACTCAAATTTCACTACCATAGAATTCGCCTATAAACTTAATCACAACCTACATTCCAAATCCATACTTGAAATTTGAAAACATATAAGGGTGTTCATAAACTCTGAAAATAAATATATATCCTTAAAATAAAATTCATGGTTCGGATCATGCCTGCATAACTACTGAAGCACTCTAATCTAACATGATCGTAGACTAAGCCTCACTGCAAAATAAAGCTCATCGTTGGAGCAGTTGTGGTCTACTGAAATGGTGGTTGAACAATGACTAGATCTGCAACTGTAACTGTAAAGAGAAAAAAAAGGGCTGAGGGACTCAATGAGTGAATTCTCTTACCCACCATCCACATGGAACAACCAATAGGATAATAATATATGAAATGCAATGATCATAATTCATTTTGATATTTGCATACATAATTATGATTCATGTGATAGCATTGAAAACATTTCTATTTTAATAAGTAGTAATTAATATAGAAATTGAAGCTGTAATTTGTAAGCTAAAATGTCTGGGTAGCTTCACCTCAAATGGTGGCCTTTTCCAATTTGCATGCTATCATGTCCGAGCGGTTTCACCTCAAATGGTATCCTTTTCCTAATGGAATAACATAAAGGCACCAAATAGGGTCTTGTAAACCATAATTAACAGGTGGGTTGGTACTCTAGTCGACAACTTGGTACCAAGGTCAATGATTTTGATAGCTATTAACTCACTGCTTGTTTCTTTATAATTACCATCTAAAATTAGTTTGCAAATAAACTTAATAAACCTAAAAGCTCTGAAAGTCTCATATAATTCTAACAATATAGTAGTCGAGCATTTGGAGTTCTAAAGATCATGTCCAAGGGATCACTAGCTTGTAAACAATTACTTTATAAACTAACCAAAATATGTGTTTGGCTGTTGTTATGAATCACACTCAACTCAACATTTTCAATAAAATATGATTGGGACATGTTTGGCAATTAAAGTAAATCATGCTCAACTCAATGTTTTAAAATAAATATTTTCTTGGGAGGTTAAAACATTTTTCATGGCATACATGCATGAAAAACCATAATTTTGCTAAACATAGCGTAACTTGTGAAATCATGTTCAACAAATATTTCAATTTCTAAGTTCATGTAAAACATATATGCTCCAAAGAAAATAAATATAATGACAAAAAATAAAGCCAAGAGTTCAAACTCACTCACCATTTAGAGTTGGGAGTGCATAGGTACTATTCACTTGACCTTGAAAGCTTGGAATGTCACTAATAGCTATTGTAGAATCACAATCAGCACATAAGACACCCAAGAACATGATAGGATGGATTCGGGGGAAGGAAATATCATGCAAAACTCGTGCATGATGAAGCCCTAGCGATAAACATGGAAGAATATAGAAGAAATTGACAAAACAACACAAAAACAACTTACCCAAGGATTGGAGAGGAAGAAGAAGGCTTGGAGTTATGCAACAGAGGAAGAAAACCACCTTGGGGCTATTAGGGTTCGAGGTTGGCAGTGTTTGGCTGGTAGGATGGGTTTATATAGGGTCAAGGATCATTAAAATGAAACTGCATGATTTTGGACCTGTTTTAGCATTGAGATTTTGCCATTGCAACCATGGCTCACTATGGCAAGGTTATTGCTCCGTCTTGCTTGCTATGGTGAGCCTCACTTGCTATAGCGAGTCTGCCTCCACAAAGCAAGCTGATACATTCTCTCTTACTCATTATATTAAGTGTAGCTCGCTATAGTGAGCATGACTGTACAGAAACACAAATTTTTACATTTTAAGGTTTTCTGCATATCCGGGAGGTTTCCAAGCTACCTTAACATATTAGTTTTAGCTAAGGATACGTGGACCTAAGGTATCACAAATTTATTAGTGAGGTCTTTATCTTTTGAGATGATGGTAATCTGAGGACCATTTATATTTTAGAAGTCTAGATCCATCCTAGAAACCATACACTAAGGTAGCATTTAGTAGGGAGACAAGAACAGAAATACAAGGATAATGGAGACAGTGGAGATAAAGACATAAATAATAAATATGTATAAGAATATTATTGAAAGAAAAAAAATATGAAATTTTTATCTCCGTATCTTATCTCCATATTTTGGACACACAGAAATTATTTTTTGTTGTCCTGGGAACAGAAAATTTTTCTATCCCTTGTTTCTGGCTCCATCATCAAATAGGTTTGTGCCTCTGTATTTTTGTCATAGAGACAGTAAACAAACACTACTCAATAGTCACCTTGAGGTTTAGGTAAAGATGCAATCCAAGTTAGCTAGAAATAAGCTTATGCATTTAAAAAAAAAATCATTTTTCTTACATCCTTTATTACATCAATCCATCATACAAATTTTTTTTTTGTTTCATTAGTTCATAGGTCCTTTTTTTTTGCAAAAGAAATAAAAAAATAATCTTGTCTTCCTATATAAAAAAATTATTTTCTTGTCATAGTTCAACTTTATTGCACATATTCATTAAAAAAAATTAAAAATCTTTTCCTTTCTTTATCTTCCAAATTCAAATGCCTTGATTTTGTATTTCTAAAAAAATCAAAAATCATAGAACAAAATTGGTTTGCTATCATCTCACATTTTGATTTTATTAGAAATCTTAGATTTTTATCATTGGGCCATAATACATATTTGTCTATTATACATATCCAAGCGCATATTTGCTTACCAAAAGTCAACCTTCCAGCATTCATCAATGGCCATTTACCAAAAAAAAAAAATCTCTTGAAAATGCCATAAGGGTACCAAAACACATCATTAAAGATTGTCCCTTTTGATAGAATATTGGGTTCTTAAAGTCTAGTGCATAGGCAAGAGCTTTACTTCTATATAAATGTTGTTGAATCTCCAATTTATTCCAATCATAAAAAAAAGGAAAAAATGGAAAAAGGAAAAAGAGAAGAAAAATTTAAAGAGTGGATCTAATATCTTTTCTTGTAATTAAAAATTGTTAAAAATAGGCAATCATGATCTGAAATGAAGTTTAGTCATGTTTCTCTATCTTTTAAGGGAAAAAAAAAACTATCCATTATTCCCCCATTTTGAGTTTGAATATATTTTTTAAGTAACTTCAAACAAGGATTGCCCCTACACAAAGAGCTAAAGAAGTGCATTTGGATTAACTTTTGTGAGTTGATTGTAACATAAAGCATAGTTGAAAAAGAAGTGAAAATGATGAAGGAAAGAATCATATTTGAAGCTAGTGTTTGCAAAGGAGAGAAAAGGAAGAAAAAGAAGAGTGCACAAAAAATATTAAAAAATGAAGGGAAAAACAAAGTATGAAGATGAGCAAATTTAAAAAAGCATGGAAATGAGAAGGTTGGGACAAATATTTCACTCCAAAAATAAAGATAAGTGTTTTCGTAAGAAGTGAAATTTCAGCTGTCAGAATTTTTCTCCTAAAAATCAAGAAGTGCTCCTTGATCTATATTAATCTTTGAACACTTCTTGGACATCAATATCCTTCCTTTCAAGATTCATCTGCCCTTCGCCATGTTACAAGGTTAGTGGGTTCGTCTTGATGAATGATTGATTGCTTTTGTTTTCATAAATTTTAATAAAGTCCCCATTACAGGTTGAATGGATGATAATCTTCATTCTGCCTCCACGTATCTCCGGTTTGTTAGGTTGCTTTTGTCCAACGATTAGCACGTCAGCCTCATTCATATCTTCCGTGAAGCCAACTCTTGTGCTAACAGCTTTGCGAAACATGATCATGGGTTAGACAATTATCTTGTGTTCTTCAATCTCTTTCCTAGCTTTGCCTCTGTTTCTTTTCATTCAGATTTGATGGGAGTCCGTTAAGGCCTGTTGTTAATTAAAAAAGAAAAAAAAAAGCTAAAATTAAGTGAGAAAATTATTATTTGATGTCCATATAGACATTGTAATCACTTTAGCGTTGATGTAACTGTTTTTTTTTTTCTTCATAAATCTTTCTTCCAATGGCACAAGAATGCATGCATCCAGTAGAATTAGGGTGCTAGTGTGAAGATTAAAGAACACCAGATCTAAACCTGAAGTCAGAATTTGTAACATCACATGACATCTCTGGACTATACATCCTGTAGAAAGATATCTTCCCTCTAGCTTTTTGAATCCGACCTTCCATAGACCATAGTTACAATCTCCACCACATATCTTCTAGGACCTTCATTCTAGCAGTAGTTGGTCAAGGCCATGATCTGCTTCATTGGTCTGAGTTCCTACTTCTTTCTTTGTTTGTAAGAGGTATATAAATCCTAACTAATTTCGTCCTATCAAATGTAGAAAGAAAAAAAAAAAACCGGGAAAACAATTTTACAAATCATTTTTACAACCATACCCTTTATATTTGCAATGAAGATTCACATCATGCACTATGTTTTCAGTTAGATCCCTGATTCCTTTGTCTGCATTGCTGGAGAAAGAATGAATGATTTCAAGCTCTTGTTTTGGGATTCCTGCAAACTTGGACCTATGATATTTAATCTGATTTCTGATCTGCATCTGCTGTGGCTTGGACTTGAGCCGCATACTGCAAGTTCCATAGGACATCCTCAAAAGAGGGACGAGATGAAGATTCTGGAGATATGCATTTTGTTGTGATAGATATTGCAATTGATAATGACTCTTGAGAGCAACTGGTCAACACCAATGGATCCACAATCTTTCTTCGACCGTCTTGACTGCCAAAGGATGCCTGTGGTTCACAATAGCAGGTCTTGGATTCATTAACTAAGAACTTATAAGAAGAAAAAGGGCAATGATTATTACAAACGACTATAAATATTGAGGATTAAAAAAATAGGAATATCTTAGATATTCTGGATTCATATTTGACCCATTGGAAGTTGATCAACTTAATTTTTATGAGTAGGTTTGTAGAATCAGTATCTTGGAATTAGCAAAATCAAAATGTCACATGAATCATGAATGCAAATAATTTTAGATACTGAAAAATTATCACCACCTTGCACATATCCAGTAAAGCAGAAAGTCTATAAAGAATGGCAAGTGGTCTCGACTCCCGGAATCTTTTTCTTACCTTTTCGTTTATAAAGAATGTTTCTCCTTTGTCGCTTGCTAAGGGTCCCACAAGTGACTCAAGCAATATGAATCCAAAATTATAAACATCATTATCCATTTTTGTCATTTGACTACTGGAGAAGAAAAAAGAATAATTAGTTTGTTATTGATCTGTGCAAAATCATTTAAGCATAAAAATGGTATTAGCAGAGGTAGTGGCTTCAGGAATCAAATAGAATATATGAAAATGGAAACAAGTTCTTAAAGGACTGAAAACCAAGAATGGTTGTGTTGGTGATGCTAAACCAATGGCAGCAGTCACATGTTACTGTGAGTGATTAAAGTGATGCTGTAAACGACAGTGGAGCTGATAAATTAGAGTAGAGTTCATTAGTGATGGTGGTGAGCATGGCAAAAATACATAAACTGTGGTAATAAAGAGAGCAAAAGGGGAGTGAGGTTTTGACACGAAGATTAAGCAGTGGAGAAGGTTAAGGTATGGAAGATTAACAAGGACAGTGTAGAAACTGAATTGTATAGAATATATAATACCAACAAGATAGGTAAGGAAAATAGGCTACAGCAGTATACCATGATTTTGGCTTCTCTCCCTTAGCCTGTACGACACATAGAAAGCAACAGAATCACTCCAGGATCAATCAAAATTGAATGTTAAACACCTATAATAGTGAAGTGCCGACAAACGCACCTCAAACTTCTCTATTTCTTCCGTGATGATGGACATACCATAGTCACTTAACTTTGGAATGCAATGCTCATCAAGTAAAACATTCTTTGTCTTAAGTTGGTTATTAAAACAACCAGGAATAACACCAGTATGTAGGAAATGCACAGCCTTAGCAACGCCAATCAGAATTGCCAGTCTATCAGACCACTTAACCGCCTTCTCTGCAGAAAATTCTGCATGTTTGAGTGAAGCAAGATTAGTGGATTGAAGCCTTCAAGTCAGAGAGTGATGATGAACACATCATTAGGGTCTGCTCTATGTAATTTATACAGTAACATCGGAATTAGATTCCACTATATAAAATTTCAATTTTTGCAGCTGCTAGTAACTATTGATTTGTGATGTCAAATAGACAAAGTGAGAACCAGTTGGTGAGACTTCTGCACTCATCAATACATGCACACTATAATGCCATACTAACCTGACAGATGGGTGCGATAATTCCCATTTGGCATATACTCATACACAAGATGTAGTCTGTGGCCACTGTAGTCATCTTGTCCCCCGACATCAATGCAATGACCCAAGAGGGTAACCAAATTTGGATGTTGAAGCTTTGAGAGTAAATCCAACCGAGCTTTAAGATTTTGAATTGAGCATCTCTTTGCTAGAGCCAAAGATCGTATCGCCACGTGAGATCCATTCTCTAGTTTACCTTTGTACAGCTGAAATAGAGCAGCAGACTTAAAAGAGGCATTTGCAGTGAGCATACAAAATGAGTTTGACAAAATTTCCCCGTGTCTGCTGTGAAAAATATTTGAAAACTAGAAGCTTTTCCAATCTTTCAAACAAAATATTGAGCTGCTGAAAGGTACCTTTCCTATGGGGCCTTCACCAATGTAAGTTGATGAGTCAAAGTTTTTTGTGGCTCCCTTCAACTCTTCTATTGAAAACTGCCGACAGGTTGTATTAGTTTGTGACCCCAGCTTCACTGTCTGAGAAATGAATCCTGAAAGAAATATGAATTTAGCCATTACAATTTTAGAAGTGCTCATCCAATTGAAAACTAAAGACTTCAACAATCCGAAGTTAACTATTAAATCAAAATAGTACACCATTTTTGCCTAACCAATGTACTTACTGGCATTTGCAAGGATTTCAGATGAAACCCCTGCTGTCGAGTTGCCTTGGAGAATCTTTGGTAATACATCCTGATGCTGCCTAGTTTTCCTTCTCGAATGACATCTTTTACACAAGAAAACTCCGGCTAACAAAAGCACAATAACAAGCCCAACAATGATGGCCACTGCTGCAGCTACTTTCCATGCCTTGAGTCTCTTCCACCCCCACCTGGATTCATCACAATAAGACCCTCGCCGCTGATTCGGAGTATCGACAGATAAACAGTTCCCTCCATATCTGACGACTCTACTATCAGAAGTATTGACCAGACAGGAAGGAAGTCCACCATGTAACTTGTTACCAGAAATATCCACAAACCCAAGTTTGCTGCCACAACTTAGCGTGTGTGGAAGTGAACCACTTAGCACATTGCTTGCTATATTCAAGTAACTGATGTTTGGCAAGGAGAACAAGGGAGATGGGGGTATCTCACTTAGATGGTTTGATGAAAGATCTAGATGTTGAAGCTGGGCCAATTCACCATACTGCCTTGGTATCTCTCCATGTAACGAATTATTGCTCAGAAGAACAGTAACAACTGATTTGGGCAACAATGGTAGTTGAGAATCTAAGTGGTTTTCTCTCAAGTCTAAAACATGTAGGCCAGTGAGAGTACTGAGATCAGGCAATCCACCCGACAGCTCATTGTGAGACAAGGAAATAACTTCAAGTGTCTTCACTTTGCACAGTGAAGTGGGGAATGAACCCTTTAAGAGGTTGCTTTTCAAACTCAACATGGTTAGATTAGTGAAAGAACCAAACCAATCAGGCATAGTGGCATTAAAATAATTTCCATCGAGTGCTACTGTATAAAGCTTTACCATTGTAGATATCTTTGGTGGGATAGAACCAAATAGGAAATTTGAGCTCAAGTCCAAAACCTCAAGCAAAGACAAACGGTGAATCATGTCAGGTAGTGGCCCCCAGAGTCCCAAGGACACCAAGCTAAGAACCCTCAAGCTGGTTAACCTTGTTACCGTGGTGAAAAAAGAATCAATTGAGAAATTTGCGGATAGTGTCTGATTGGGAACTGCAAATCCATTGAACCTTGTTGATGCCTTCACGGATTTATCGCCCATTATTTTAAGCTCAGTTACTGCATCATCCTGACATCTGATGCTCAAATTGGGAGATGAAGAAAGGCCACAGAGGTCACCATTGTAATTTTCCCAACTCTGCAAAGAGGAAGGGTGCTCCAGATAATTCCATAACTGTAACAAGGCTTGGGTCTGATCTGCTTGTAGCTCTTGGGTGTTTGGGATGAACCAGAACAAAGAGAGAACCAGAAGATAAAGGTAGAAACTTCTCATTGAACCAGTTTGAAGCATCATGTGCTGAATTTGATGAAGGCGTACATCAAAGTTTGCAGTACTTTTGGACCACCCAATTCAACAGGACCGAAAAAAAAAAGGGAAAAAAAAAACCAACATGTTATGTCCAACTTCAAAAGACTGAAAAATAGAAAATAGATCTTTCAAACTTCAACGACTTTCTCAAGGGAAACTACACATTAGATTTCAAAGCTAAACTACCAGAATATAATTTTGTTTGTACATTTTCAAACAGTGCATTATCTGCTCCATGAAGGAGAGAAATAAAACATGGACAGTTTCGCCGAGTTCCTAAAAGCAAAGCAAAGATGTGAAATTATGAATTTATATCAGAGGAAAAAATGAAAAGCTACCCACCAGTAGGAACCTGGATTTAACGTTGGTGTTGTGGCAGAACAGAGGACACGGGGGACCGTGGGAAGTGGGAAATAAGCGGTGACATTGGCAGTGCAGAATTTGATGCTTCAATGATGGACGTGTGTTGAGTTAAGAGAGGTGAGGGTTGTTGGAAATTCCGTACCGTGGGTAAATGGCAAGGAGAAATAATATTTTGACACCTATATATGGATGTAGACACCTATGTGAATCCTATATAATATGAGAGAAGTGATAGAGAGAGAATAAATTAAAAAAAAATATAAGTGGTGAGACTCATATATTTCATAAATGGAGTGTCTGAGTGTTTAAGAAAATAAAATGTTAAAATAGTAATATCTAAATGACAAGGCATTTGGTGAGTTGTGTGGATTGGCATTGGTGCCATTAATTGACTCGGTAACCAAGGGAGACGAGAAATAGAATAGGGAGGGCACGGAGCAGAGCAGGAAGGTCACAAACACGAGAAGATAACGTAACTTTAAACCATTTATTCTCTTTCTTTAATGATGGAAGTGATGGTATGTTTCTTTCTCTACCAATTCTGACCCATTCCTCCGGTAATTTAATGTGACATACATCATACTGTAACATTATATCTGGAGGACTAAAATCAACATTTTACTTTTCTTAATTTGTAGCAACAAGCAAGCATAAAAAATTTCATGCCGATTTATATCATGTGGTTCTGGTCCTTCTGGGGCTCATTGCAAGAATGTCATCACATTCACATGTTCTATTCAGATAAATTGTGTACCATAAAAATAGCTTGAAATATCCAATGCATCATATATAAGTGAAAAAAAAAAATTGGTGTCTTTTTAGTAACTTCAAACTACCAATAGCATGGTAATGAGTAGTACTTGTGGAGTATTTACATGGCTGCAATGGAATACTTGGTTACATTTATGTGCTTGTATATTAAAGGTCTGTTGACACTTTCAATTCAAGTCAATGAATGATAGTTAGAACATTCATTATATTATTCCAGCTCATAGTTCATCGCAAAGGAGAGCTGCACCAACGAAGCCGTGTACTCCACCAGTAAGATTCTCACCACCAAATGTTAATTTTCATCAACTTCAAATTTTTTGAGGATTTCATATTAAAAGAAGAGCATTACAAATTTACATTTTGTTTGTGCATTGTAGTCCGTCAACCGCAAATTATATCAGTTAACAATGCAGAACTCAGGATCTGTGCCGGTGGCATACAATACTACTTGTGTTGTAAACTTCCTAAGAACCACTTATGGATTAATGGTTGATGGTCAGTAATTCAAATAATTTGTAGGGCATCGCAATTTTAAATAAGTTGTTAAAGAGCTAGGTCTTACCTAGGAACCGTCAAAGTTGAACGAGTGTCTTAGGAATCTAGGATACAAGTAAAAAATTAAAATGAACAATATAACGAAAAATAAAGTATTACAAGTAAAGTATATGATTTCAACACGAGGGTGTCCCATTTTCTCATTCAAATGGATATAGCAAGCGGTTAAATTATTATGATTTAAATATAGTTTTAGTCTGTTAAAACATTGATATTTTGGGGATTAGTTTCTTAAAAAAAGTTCGTTCAATTTTGGTCTCTCATTTTCTAAATTTATCAAAATTAATCCTCATATTAAAGATTAATAATTTTGATAATAATTAAAAAATAGAGATAAATAATAAAAAATAAAAGACTACGATTGAAAAATAATACACCTAGAACACCAAAAGCATATTTAAACCGAATAATAATAATATTATTATTATTATAAGATAATAAATTCATGCATCAAACTCGGAGAATAACATAAAATATGTATTATACATATAAATCATACAATTAATGAGTACAAAACATCCTTCTAATTTTAACGTATCTGAATATAAATCATGTATGTTGTCTCATATATATCATGTCCGTTTACACCAAGAAGGAAAGAGCTGACCTGAGTCAATAATTACATAATCATCGAAAGAAGGAAATTGAATATGTCAATTTGCCAATCATATGGACGACCCAAGAAACGAAGATGACTTGGAAAGGGGAAAGTGGAGTAGAATGGAAAAGGGCAGAAAAAAATGAAAAAGCAGGATTTGCCCGTTAAAACGGCGAGAGTAGAGGGCCCATTACGCACTAGACAGCCTGTCGCTGGTATCACCACGTTCCTCTTTAGAAATCCATCAAAGTTTAAAAACTCTTTATTTTCTTTTACTTTGTTCCTTTATTTAAAATAAAACAAAAAAAATCACATATAAATAAATAAATGCAGCAGATATCATATTATATTTCTTTTCTATTTTCTGGGGTATCTATTGCCGCAACAGTTACTAATTCATTCAATGTGAAAGTTTCTTTAAGGAGGTAAATCTTTTATCATGAGACTTTTTTTATAGATATTATTCGAAATCGAATCCTCAGTATACCTATAAACTATATATTTTGAGGAGATTAATCACTATTATTGACTATGGATACCCTTAATTTATCCAAAAATTGTTTGTGAAAAAAACTTGAAGAATAATAACCAAACTTTGTTCTAATAAGTTAAGTTGGTCATATGATACATAGATATCAAACTATCCTGTTGTAAATAGCTGTAACCCATGCTTATTTGACAGTATACTCGAGTCACAATATATCATTTATCCGGAGTGCCATGCATACACACAATCACAACTCTTATAATGCCAACTAAGATTTGATGAAATTTGACGGTCCACCTAATACAACTTTCTTTCCTTTTTTTATTTTTTTTTATTTGTGCTTAGATCGACTATGAAAAGATGTGCAATAAATCATGGGCCGTTAAAAAAATAATTAATTACACATTCCCACTTTTTCAATATTAATTACCCATATATACTTTTTTTAATATAGGCAAACCGGCTAAATGACAACCGCTCTATGGATGCACATACACATGCGGACTGTTTACTGCTTTTTTTTGGTTTTACGATGTTTAGGTAAAATAGTTAGCTATCAACCATTTTATGGATTCCTATGCATGTAAATTGGCTGACTGTCAATCGACTTACACGCATTGTAGGAATATATTAAACGACTTATATCTAGGCACTGTTTTACAGGGATGGGATATAAAAGAATTTTGGCATAAGCTAGGAGTTTTAACCATACGAGTCATTTGCTAAGTTTTTAGAGAGAGAAGTAAGTGAGAGAAGTAGAGAGAAAAGTGAGAGTAAAAGTAGAGGAAAATACAGAGCAACACTGAGAGCAAAAGTAGAGAGAATTAAAAAGGAAAAGCTTAGATGACCGGCAACAACGATCTCAGACATCAATATTTATGAAGACATATCTTAACAAATCTTCACGCAGATTAGAGATAATTTCTACTTGGTCAATATCTATTTATTTTAATTTGTAGGTTTAGTTACATTTACTTTAGTTTTTATACTTTTGTTTAATTTAGTTTAGTTAAGCATTTTTGTAACATCCTAAAAATAATTTAAAAATTAATTTGGGCTTTACTAGTCATAATTTCAAAAATCTGACAGTTTTAGTAATGATGAGGACGGTCCAACGGTTTTGTAAAAAAAAAAATCATGAATAGTAACCTTACAGGCCCCACGGGCCCATCGGGACAACTGAAACCCTAGATTCGGGACCAGGAAATGCCTGAAACTGAGAAAAGAGAGGATTTAGATTGGAAATAGTTAGAAATAGAGATTTTATACCTATGATTAATTTTCGGGCAATATCTTATTACCCGGGTATAGTGTTTCGCCCGTTCGATGGAGTTTCGATGTATAGTTTTTAACACCGTACAAGTTACTTAGTGGCTAAGTAACCTTTACCAACCACTTTATGCCAAGTGGATGGCAATGATTAAAACTTGAAAAGCAAGTTTTAATCATGACCTTTGATTTATTATATTTTACTCGGGAGCCAATAACTCATCGGTTCAGTGGAATTTCGGTGTGCGGTTTGAACACTGAAAAAGTTACTTGCTCTCCAAGTTAAAGTGATCCAATTATTTTGAACCAAGTGGATGACCAAGATCCATTCTTTGACCAAGAAAACAATCCTAGCCATCCATTTTACAATATTTAAGAATTCTCCTTTTACATTATTATAATTAAGCTTTCTTTACAAACTTTCTCACAAGATAAATACAAAGCCACCACCCGTATCACCCCATCATCATCATTTTCGGCCAAGAGGCCTAGAAACACAGCCTTCCATTGTTCTTCCTCTCAAACCTCCATTGACAAGTTTCAAGCTTCAAAAACTCTAACTTAGAGTCACTAAAACACTAAGATCCTTTCACAAAACCTGTTCTACTCCTCATAATCTATCAAACTAACCGATTGGAATTTCAATTCCTCATCAATCCTCACCTTGCTATCTCATACATCACTGATTAAGGAAGGGCTTGGTGCTGATTTGGTGGCCTTGAAGTGAGCAAAATCAATCTTGGAGCATCCTTTGGAGCCAAGATCCCTAAAGCCATCAAAGTAGGGTTTTTAAATATCTTTTTCTTCAAATTTATTTTTCTATTTCAATCACTGATTTAAATTGATATTTCTAGTTTTATTGGTTGATGATATATGGATGCTGATGTATTAATTTTGGTGGAGTGGTTTGATGTTGTGAAAAATCATTTTTGCCAAAAGAGAATTTGACACATGTTGCTGGATTTTCGGATTTCAACAAGACAGCTTTTGTTCACGAATTTTCTGACCTAGTTAGAAGCTTTAGATTGAGTTAAAAATTTTATATGATATATTTAACATGTCAAGGCATCTTCAGTGAAAATTTTGAGGTATTCTGGTCACTTTTGCTATGTTTAAAAAATCATGAACGGAAGTTGTAATTGTGCTGCCTGAGATATTGACTCTGAAGTTGTGAATTTTGCAAATTTTGTTACTATAGCAAATGATTGATTCTTCCTTGAAGTTTTTTACAAGGAGTTGATAACATATGGAAGTGTAACCATGATTTTTATTTTGAATTGATTCAATCATTTGCTAGGGTTAAAAATTATGAGATTTTGGTTCTGAGCTAAGGCTGAGTGGTTTCTGACCACCAAGTTTGTCTAATTTTGTTAAACAAGTTAGAGAAGGATTTTCCTTCTGAAATTTTTACAGGGCCTTGTGGACACATTGAGATGTCTTGGAGAATTTTTATAGCCCTTGCGATGGATGTTTGATAGACAGAATAAATCGTACTCTTTAGGCATGAATTCTGCCAACATGCTATATTTGTGCCAAAATGAACTCAAGTATTGATTTGATGATATAATGACTCTTGCTTTTAGTATGATGAGTATAAATGAATGCTAGCTAATTTAAAGATTGAATTATGAGGTAAAAATGAGAATTACTTGTGATTGAATGCTTACATGTGGCTTATGCATGCATTTGGGAAAGAAAGTACATGATGCAACTATATGAGAAAAGAGAATGTATAAATTTCACTCGTGCATGTTCTGACATATGGAGAAAACAGAAACAAGACTTAGATTGAATGAGGGGAAGACAAAAGTAGGAACTTTCCCAAAATACTATGAGTGTGCTTATTTTGACATATAGAGAAAACAGAAACAAGACTTAGATTGAATTAAAGGGAAGGCAAAAAGAGGAACTTCTCCTGAGATATTATGAGTCGGTAGACGTATCGGCTAGGAATAGAACTATGTGTGATTCGGAAATAGAAAAAAATGAAGTCCGATGATCACGTATAGGAATGAGCTCAGTCCTGATAAGCAGTTTATTTCCCTTGTGTGGTGTGATCCACTATACATACCATATGGTATAAACTATCCATTGTGGAGTTATCCACGGCAGATACCCGTTGGGTATAAACTAAATCTTTCCTATGTCAATGAAGAGAGAAAGTTGCACTGAATTGAGTTTTATAGCATGATATAAGCTAAGTCTTTCCTATGTCGATGAAAAGAGAAAAATGCACCGAGTTGAGTTCTATGGCCACAAGTAAAACTAGGTCACTTTGAGATAAGTTCATTATATTTAGCATATGCATACTCATATCATATTTAATTTCTTGATTAGGATTATTAACTATATGTTTGAGCTTTATGATATGTGTACATTAAGTGATTGATCATTAAAAACAACCCACTTCGGAAATATGATTTGGAACTTTAAAAATGAATCATTATTATGTAATGTTTGATCACCTTTTCTTAATAAACCGAAGTGGCTAGGGCGATGACGATGACATTATGGTTGAGTTTTTCGGGAGTTACCTTATTGAGAATTATATAATTCTCACCCATATGTGTTTTGTGTTCCCGTGTCATCTCTAAGTTGATTCAGAGAACAACGTGGCTGCTACGTGAAAGAAACTCGGGATTGCAGTAGTTTAATAGCTGATGTTTTTCTTATGTGGTATATAGTTGTAGGTATATGTGTAAATAAATATAATAGAGATTATATATATGTATATTCAAGCTCACAGTAGAGCTTCCTTATGTAATTGACTTGTATCTTTGTTATATATTTTAATCTAATTACGCTAGTTATTACACGATCTTGTCGCATTTGCTATAGTTATTTAAGAAAAGTCCGATAATTTATAAGTAACAACTCTCTTAAGTTTGATGTCATGACTTAAGGATGACATTATACTTAGGAGGATGTTACAATTTTAATATAGAAATTTAATTTGAATAGACCTAGTAATTTAGTTTAGTTTATAAATTTTAATCTAGGAATTTAATTTTGATAATAATTTAGTCCAGCATATTTTATAGATTTCTAATTTTTTTGGTTTAGAAATTTAAATATAGAAATTTAATTTCAATAGATTTAGTAATTTAATTTAGTTTTTACTTTATACATTTTGAATTTTATTTAGTTTTAGAGATTTTAATACTAAAATTTAATTATTTCGATAGACTTAGTAATATTTTAATTTAGGTATACATTTTTAAATTTGTTTAATTTAGAAATTTTAATATAGAGATTTAATTTTGATAACAATTTAGTTTATATATTTTTAATTTTGTTTAGTTTCAAAAGTAGAAATTTAATTTCAATAGATTTAATAATTTAGTTTATTTTTAATTTATAATTTTTTAATTTTATTTGGTTTAGAAATTTTGATATAGAAATTTAATTTCAATAGATTTAATAATTTAGTTTATTTTTAATTTATACTTTTAATTTTATTTGCTTTAGAAATTTTAATATAGAAATTTAATACCGATAGACTTAGTGATTTAGTTTAACTTATGCATCTTGAATATAGTTTGGTTTAGTTGATACATGTTTTTCATTTTAGGTTTATAATGATACATTTTAAATTTGGAGTTTTAATTTAGGATTTTATTTAGCTACATTAAAATTTAGAGTGTTATTTCTATTTAAACTTTTTCCTGCAGCTTGCCCAAGTACGGTGTGACAAAGCTGGCATTTAGGGTCATGAATCGAACCATCGTATTGAATTGTACTTGCCGCATGTTGGATTTTGTCATGCTATGCATAGAGCGAGGTATGCGGACCGGTCTGGTCCGTTTAGCCTGGTCCGTGATGGACCAACATTAAATGAACTGGACCAGACCAGTTTGTTTCTTAAATGGACTAGCCTTTTGCCTAGTCTGCGTCCGCTTTGCCTAAGCCCGTAAGTCCGCGAACCAGTCCGTATTTTTGGCCTAGCAAAAAACCCATGTACCAAATCACAGACTGACCCGCGGACCAGCTCGCGGACCAATTTTTTTTCCCTTCATTTTTTTACTTGTTTTAATACCCTATATCATATATTTATATTTATACAATATATTTACACAATTCTAGGAGTTGGTAAATGCAAGACACGGTTTGGCAAAGGACTATTGGGCTCAGAAGTTGAAAACAGAAATCCAATTAGTGCAGTTCAAGGTCTCAGCAAGGAAGGGGAAGATGAGAATTTTAAAACCAAATTGCAAAAAAAAGAACTAATCCAATAAGCCCCCATAAATGGAAAAGTGGAAATTTTGACAACAATGACTTTCAATTAAGACGCAAAGTTTTTTTCCCCTTTTTGTTTCAAAAAACAAAAACATTTGATTTAATGAGTTGATGAATGATGATGTTAATTAATAATTAACAAACAAAGTAAACCTAAATAGCACAATGATCCTTGTGGTAGGCAAGGAAGAGAAAGCAAAGAGAACCATTCATACAGTCCAAGCAATACATGTTGCATCTTGTGAGAATCAGCATATAGCTTGCATTGAACAAAGAAGGAGGTTCCCTGGAGGCAACCCACGAGATCTGCGGGTGGCAACTCGAACACTTGGAGGTCGCAAAGCTCAACAACGAACTAGCGAAGTGGCTTGGTGGTGGAGACTGATGAGATAAGTGACGAGAGTGAGAAGGTGAGATCTGAGTTTGAGGGGCGAGGCCGTGAGGTGCGGAGGCCGTGAGTGAGCGACTCACGAGGCCATGACTCCATCATGAGTGAGCACCGTCATGACCCTTGAAGAAGAAGAGTAAAGAGTGAAGACTAAGGTTGAGATTCCCATCTGGCCGTGAAGAAGACAATCTGAGAGAGTGAGAATTGAGATTTAGATCCCCACCCTAACCCTAGTGCGGTAGTGACTACTAACTAGTGAGTGCCATGCCTAATGCCTTACATGGTTCATGGATAGGCCACTAAACTCTTGGGCTTGGGCTCCATATTAGATTATAAATCTATAAGGACTAAAGCATTTGATGCAGGTTAGGCAGGCTAGTTTGCAAATCCACAGGCTAGGCCTATTTAGCCTATGGGCTAGACGGAGCAAGTTGAAAAAGTCCGCAGGTTGGCGGGTTAAAAATTTTCTGGTCCATTTTCGTGCAGGTTACAAGTTAAACAGGTTGGTTCGCGAGTTCGTGGCCCATATACCTAGCTCTAGCTATACATATTCCATTCCATGAGTATGATAGCTCGTTGATATCAATCTTTGTGGAACAATGGTGCCTATTTATGTGTTTTACATATCAACACCATATCACCTTACAGTCATCTCTCTCATAACTTATCTCTTCCCATATTGCTTCTGGGCCCTCATTGCTAGATTGTTGCATTGGCATCGCGTCAAAACTCTACCGGACCTTTACCATTTTCGCTATAACTCCATTTGTTCCCAATCTTTTCCCCTTCCCAGGATTAGTTTCTTCACTCACGAGATTTTTCTTTTTCTTTGGTTTGACTTTTTATTGATAAGGGTGTTCAATATTCAGAGCACTTGAGATTTTAAATTGGAAACCCATACCAAGCATATTTGCCTCTAGATCTTCCTATCATTTTTTTTTCAACCGTATCATTCACACATAAAAAGGATTAAACATGCACTATTATGAAAGTTTTTTCGTTGTCTGAAGAACTGAGTGAAAGAAAAAGTGAAAATAAATTGTAATGGAGGTTTTTACAAGCTATATAGACACGCTTCAATCCAGGCTAGGATTTTAAATAAGTCAGGCTAAATCTCAAAAAATAGCCTATGACAGATCACAGGCCAGGCTCAACCCAAAGAGATGCAACTCATATCAAGCCTATTAAAAGGTAAACCTAACCTGACCTAGTCTGTTTCCACCCCTAGGTGTAATAGTTCAATGATAAAAAATATATGATGTTCATATGTGTTATAAATAAGCAAAACGCAAAGCAAGTGCTTGTATAATTTTAATTCGTATGCCATTTCATGAATAAAAGCACGTTCATTTCCACTTTTTTTTTATAAAAAATATTAAAAAAATTGATTATTTATCGATGTCTACCACTTTTAACATCAGTTACCTATATACACTAATTTCTTAATAAAAGCAATATGACTAGCACTCAAACATTTTCTGTGCACATCATAAGTTTAGTTGTCAAACGTATTGCATGGGTTCACATTTTCAAGATATCTAACTCACAGTTTTTAGAGGCATATAATATGTTTAACTATGTAATGTATTGTCTAACATGCGCATTTTCAAGGAAATGTTAGTATGGGGTAAAACTGTTGGCTGCTAGTCTTATTATGTTTTCAAGTTAAACGACCCACCATTAGCCGTATTATACACCCAAAATTCTATAAAAGCAATACTGCTTGAGGGAGGGTGGACTATAGAATCATTTTTCCGGTTTCTAGAAAGAGAAAGTTAGAGAGAAGTTACAAGAAAAGTAGTGAGAGGTAGAGAAAAGATAGAGTAAAAGTAGAGAGAAGTAGTAAAATTGCTAGATGAGTGACAACTGTTAGCTCCAAAACCCTTGTACTCATGTGTTTTGTATGATAATAAAACTAATTCAAAGAAAATACTTTAAAGAACGACTGATATCTCTATTGAGTTTCTTGTAAGATTATAACAAGTATCTATCGTTTAGCCAAAAACAAGCTTGCTCAAATGAGTATATATATTTCACTATGTATGTGTAAACATGTTACAAGATTTCTTACATTAAAGAAGTGAAATTATATCTTTATCCAAGTTGCTGATAGCTAACAATCAGAAGTAGGCTATAATGCTACAAGAAACCAAAGAAAGAGACTTCAGAAAGTAGTACGGGATATCAGAAAGTACTCTCAAGATGAAGATATCAGAATATATCCATATGCAACGTGTTACTTAATCTTCAATCATTATAATCGCAAAGAAATCTTTCACCAAGAAGATTTAATTGAAGATCAAAAGGTTAAAAACTCTTCAAGGAAATGGTTACATATGTCAGAAAGCTTACCTGTGAATGGAGCAAAGAATGCTACAAGAAAGGGAAGGAAATTTAAAATTTGAATTTCAGATTATCAAGTCAAACCCAGTTTCAAACTGGTACATCATCTCTTTTGCCTCTTTGATTAACAACGCTAGCTTCATAAAGGGGGAGATCAGAAAGCTTGCTCAAAAAGTAGAAAAGTAGTTTCTGATAAAAGATCAGAAAGCTCATATTTACAATGGCTTCTGTAATTAATGTGACAGTTCTGTCAACCTTTCTTCTAGCTGTTCTTTTCAAGACACAATTAATCATCAACACGTGTCACTTGAAGAACTAATACATGGCAATGGTCACAAAAGAAAGACCATTATATAATGAGATGCTAAGCTTGAAGAATGAAGAGAGATTTGAAGATTCAAGAGAGTAAACTCTGCAAAAATCTTTTCTCACTTCCTGGAATATTCTATCTTTATCATGTAATCAGTTTTATCCTTGAAGTGTAAAGAAAATCTTCCTTTTATATTCTTAGTTAGATTTATGTTCTTCTTATGGAAGAAGTAGAAGAAGGAAGTCATTCAAGTTCTCCTAGGATCTTTTAAAATGTATCATCTTTAAGGAAACTTGAGTGTAAGTTAGTTTGAGTGGCAACCCAAATACTTAACCTTTGTATCCTTAATCCGTTAGTGATCAGTGTGAAACATAGCTTGGAGAAGCTAAGGTAAAACTACTTGCAACATGATTGTAAGGTGTTCTTACTTATCATGGATTAGCTTGGAAAGGCTAGTCGAAGACTACTTGGAGAGGCTGGAGAAAGACTACTTGCAACGTGTTGAAGGAGTTGCCTGTCAGTCACGGTTGGGCTTGGAGAGGCCAGTGTCAAGACTACTCAGTTGGATTTGGAGAGGCTAGTGTCAAGACTACTTGTAGCTTGGAGAGGCTGGGAAAAAACTATTAACAACATGCTGAGGGAGTTACTTGTCAGTCATGGGTTGGCTTGGAGAAGCCAGAGTCAAGACTACTCATATTAGCTTGGAGAGGCTAGTACAGAACTACTCAAAATCCTTAGCTAAAGGTGATTACTGAAATCCTTAGATGATAGCTTGGGAAGGCTAATGTAAAAACTATCCATCTTTACTTTCTCAGGTTGAGAAAGTTGTTGTTGTAATGAAACCTCAACAGTTGTTAAGTACTGGATGTAAGCAGTTTAGCCGAATCAGTATAAAATCTATTGTGTCTTTTCTCTCTTACCTTGATCTTTTTTATTTACCTTTGTTGCATCGTTAACATTCAATTAGTCTTATATATATATATCCTGCTCTTTTTATGTTATCTCTTTTAATAGCGAGTGTTTTATTTAATAAGGTTCAGAAAGCTACTTTCTGAAGCTACTAACTATATTTCCGCTGCACTACGAGTTTATACTTGACGGTTTTTATCTTCAGTAGTTTCAGAAATCGCGAAAAGGATCAATGTATGATTGAACCCCCCCTTCTAGTGCACATCTCCACCTACAATAACATCCTATATCATTGGGATTCGGCACAGACACATTTTGGCAACTCTCGATACATAAGTAAATTTTTGGAATAGTTCAAGTCAAATATTCTAATTTTGTTTGTTTTAGCATAGAAATTTAATTGAAATAGTGTCATGAAGTTTTTTAGCTTATGTAGTTTTAATTTTGTTTAATTAATGTATAGATTTAATTTTTATTAATTCACCTCACTTAGACAAATTTAATTTAATACAGTCGAACATATTAGTTGTCATATGACCTTTATCTCGGTGATGTGTCCACTTTTCTAGGGGATTCTTTTGACTCGTGCATCAAATTCTAGGTGGAAGGTCTCTACCAATTCATAACAATGATCAAACTCTACCTTTGTCTTTGAATATGTTGTATTGATAAGAGCTCGCTTTGCATCTTAGTCATTGAACCTGAGGGCAAAGTTTGAAGTAATGTGACAAATGCAATAAGTATAGTAGGCTTATGGAAGATGTCACCTACTACCTTCCACATGTGAAGCAGCTTTCATAGCAGCATGCCTATAAGAAATTATTAGAACCACCTCTTGTAGTGTCACGTGCTGCCAAAAATTAGTTAGGAAAAAGGACCAAGCCTCCCTTCTCTCCCCTTCAACCACAACAAATGCAATAGGTAGAATGTTTAAATTACTATCTTGTGCAATTGCCATGAGTAATGTGCCCCCATACTTGCCAAACAGATGTGTGTTTTCGATTGAAATAAAATATTTGTAGTATTTAAATGCCTCTACAGATGATGGAAATGTCCAAAATAGACAATGGAACATCACATAGGTACGGTCAACCAAATTTTGTTCATAATAAAGCATCAATTCAATTATTATACCTAACATAAATGAAAAAAGAGTAACATATTAGTTAAGGGGATAAAATGAAGAAAAGTTAAGTTTGTGATAAAAAAAAAGGGACCTAGCATAAATGACTGCAAACCAAGTAGCCATTTAGGAATCTCGTTATAATACTCCTCCCAATCTCTATAAATCTGAGTAATGACCTTTTGTTTTGCAAGCCATGCCCTCCTATATGAAACTGAAAATCCATACTTTTCATGCACTAAACCTTGCAATACTCAAATAGGAATTGTCAGGTTAGCTTCTACCATAAAAAATATACAAGAAGTGATGTCATTAATATCCAAGTGGGGTTGTGTTGTGAAACTTCTCTCGCCAAGCAAGTATGTTGTTCATTGTACTTTCGAACCTCCTAGAACCTCTTCTTCCATTTGTGAGATCCTAATTTTTAACCCAATACTCCTATAATGTATGTAGGTTAGCTATTAGTCTATTACTCTTTTAGTCTCATTCTTTAAAACCTTTCTTTAAAATACTTAGTAGAAAATATGGGTAAATAAATTTTTTTGAAAACATAAACGAAATGTGAGCCACGTATAACGTAAATGGTCGTTAACGTAAGGTGTAAACATAACAAGAATAACATAATCAAAAACATCATCATATAGCATTAACTTCAAATATCAAGTCAAACAACATTAATAGTATTAATAATATAGGAATATTCTACAATAATACCACATTAAATATAATGAGCCCACCTGTGAAGGTTGAGCATACAACGATTCAAAAAAAACCACACATAACTATGATGTAAATAAGCTAAGACTATGTCTCCGCTTCCGCTGCGCCACTTTCTTCTCGACCATCAAGCTACTTCCATATCGGCGATCCACGGACGTCGTTGCCAACCTTGTCTGAAGACGAAGATGGAAAAGAAAGATAGGGGGAGTGAGAAACTTATACAAGAATCTCAGTAGGGCTTCCCTTTTCACACACGTGTCATCATCATTGTCCTCAGGAACCTCGGGTTTAAATATGAAATAGTGAGCATGCAAAGATTCATTTATTAAGTTCTAAAACACCCATTACTGAGGCCCGTTCATTTCATCATGAGTCTTGTAATGAATGCATCATACTTCTTTATGATATGCTTTATGCAACATTACTCTAAAGTATACATCTAACTTCATAGCAAACATGATGTACATAGAACATGGTTCATGAATGACATTCCTTGTTTCTTTAGGTGACTTAAGTCTCTTTTCATTCTTGGGGTCACCCTATTACTCTTCCCTTTTGAGAGTACTTCTAGGTTATGAGCTCATACCTCACTAGTCATCGCTAGCATAAACTTATTCCCTTTTGATAAGTTGAAGTCCCGACTTGATAAGTATGGGTTAGGGGGCAAGAATCACTTTTTCATCACCTATAGTTTGAAGAGTCCAAAGGATCATTTTCTCATATTTTAAATCACCTTAAGCAAGAATCACCTTTTCATCACCTATAGTTTGATGAGTCTAAAGGATCATTTTCTTATATTTTAAGTCACCTTAAGCCTTAGCATGTTGTAACAAGATGCAATACATTACTCATAAATATCATAACTCTTCATAGATGCATCTCTAATGTTCCAAATGAACTATAACATGCAAATAATGAATCCTATCTCTAGAGATTAATATCTCACATAGCATCAAATATCACAAGAATTCATCATCTCAAATTATAACATCCTAATTTTTAACCCAATACTCTAGAACATATTTAGGCTAATCATTAGTCTGTTACGTCATAGTTTCCTTATTACTTTAAAATACTTAGCGGAAATACTGGTAAAATTTTTTTTTTGAATTATAAAAGCAAAGTGAGAGCCGCGCGACTTGATGAACAATGAAGCATGAAAGGAAATAAAGCAAGCATCTCATAATATCATAACATAAAGCAAGTAAAGACACATCACAATAGAACTGAACTGCATACTTATATAATATGATATGCCCACTCATGGAGAGTGGGGCTTAGTTTAGTACATCATGAGCAAATACATCTAAAAAGAAAATACAAAGGAAAGTGCGACGGAAAATATAAAAGCAACTCCCCTACTCAAGTGCAACTAAAGGGATAACCTCTAAACAAAAGAAGGTCCATCCTCATCTAAGTGGTGTGTGCTCTACCTGGGTACTCCATCAGTTGTACGTCACCTCCTACTGATGTCCATCTCCCGAGCGAGGCACATATCCGGGAAACTGGGCGAGCTTCTCCAGCTTGTAAAGGCGGAACGGGGATCGAGAGTGACCTTCGCGATGTGGCCGCATCTCCGGTCGTCGTGCTAGCCGTGGCTGAGTCATAGTATCCTCACTGCCCTCTCTCATCAGTGTGGAGTGGTGGCGGAGCTCTCGCTGTACGGATGGGTAGGCGGATCCTCCGATGGGTCGGTCTCTGAGAAGTAAGTCCGGGGCACGTAGTCGATGTTTCTGTCTGAGGGAAATGACCAAAATGCCCCTGAGGTCATTTCCTGCCCGGAATTCGAGGATAGCCGGCCTGGCAGTCCTCGAAGGGTCAACTCAATGTTTGAAGGGGATTGGATGGTCTTTGAGTGGTTTCGGAATGAAAATCGTGTTTTCTGCAGTTTCGAGTCAAAATGACCAAAATACCCCTATAGAGTTTTACGTGGGTAAAGGTGTCGTTCGAGCCCGAAACTTTCCTCAAAGGTTTAAAATGACGTTTTTATGTATTTAAAAGTATCTGTTTAAGTCTCAGTGATCCCGGACAGTTTTTGTGCAAAATTACGATTTTACCTCTGGCACAGTACCATTTGAGCTTAATTATGTAATTAAGCAAACCTAAGCAATATTAGGCTCTAATCGAAGATTAATTAATTTCCATAATTAATCTAGAGTCAAAATAAGTCATTAAAATTAATTAGAACCTAAGATTGTTTATATTAAACTCAAAACCTCTTTTCTTTGAAAAACTCAAAGTTTCCAGAACATAGAATCTTGAATAGTGTTTTCACTATTCACCCTCTACACCTCAAAAGGAAGCCTAGGATGTAGTTGAAAGCCTAGGATGAGTAGAGATAGACTCCCCTAAGAGGCTAGAATGACCACTAATCATAACCTACATAGCCTAAATTACCTACCCTTTTACTCACACATTTTACTATAAACCCATAATCTTAGGCCTAATCCAAAAATACACCTAAACACATCACTAACCCACAATTAATAAAACAATTTCCTCCCCTTGGATTCTTCAAAATAGGCGCCACCTCACCCCTCCCTACATCAAAAGTTTGTTCTTTCCAACACTCAAAGTGACATGCTAGCCCATACCTCCAACCATGCCTAACCTTACCTATGAATGACTACATGTAAGAGATATTTTCTTTCCTTCCTCCACTCAAATTGTGCCACCTAGCCTCCTCCCCTCACTCCTCTCATGTTCATTTCCTTCATAAATAGAACCCAAGGAGCTTGTTAGAACCTTTGCTCATTTCTCTCACACCCCCAAATACTTTCTTTTTCTCAAGCTTCAAGGAATTCTTCTTCTTCTTCTTCTTCTTCTTCCTCAAGAGCAAGTTCTCTTTCTCAATCAAGAAAACACATCCAAGGTAGGGAGTTTAGTTTATGTTGAGAATGCTTTTCCTTCTTTTGTTTAGCTTTTGATTTGGAATGATAAAGTTTGGTTCTTCTTTCCTTCTCTTTCCTTTTCTTTTTCGGTTCTTTTCCTTTTCTTCCCTTTGAGTTTTCGGCCATTATGTTGAATGGCTCAACATGATAGCTTGATGATGAGAGTTCTAGATGATGACTTCTTGTTCATCATAAGGAAATCTCTAAAGCTTGAGTTTTCAAAAAAATGTTATATGGCTCTTTTATGATTTTGTTTTTAAGGAATGTTGTTTTGTGTTCTAGAAACTCTAAAGTTCACTTTACCTTGTCATGATAAATTTGGGTTAAGGTTTATGTCCCTTTAAAGTCTTGTAAGAGCTCTAGTAAAGATAAAAAAATGAACTTGCATATTTATATTTCTAGCCCCTCATATTTACATTCCAAGTTCTTGCATCTCATATTTATTTTTCTATGTCATCACTAAACTCTAAAGATTAAAGAAAAGAACTTGCATTATCACGTTTAAGTTTCAAGCTTCGCATTGCACGTTTATATTTCAAGTCATCACTTAAAGAACTTAAAGATTTAAAACGAGAGCTTGCACATCACCTAATTAATCTCGAAGCCTTTCTATTTCGGCCTTAAAGTCGATTGTTGCTGGGCCTAGAGCACTAAAATAAAGAATTGAACTTGCATATTTACTTTCAAGTTTTGCATATTTACTTTCAAGTCTTGCATATTTAATTTCAAGTTCTTGCATTTCATATTTACTTTGAAGCTCTCACTTTACTTTCTAATGAAGAATAAAATGGAATGCATAGCACGTTTATATTTTGTCATCACTTAAAGAACCTAGAGCTCAAAGACTTGCCCTTTTATCTCAAGTTAAAGTTTGGTTATGGAGACATCCCCATGGATGCATATTTTGGCCATGTGATGATGATGAGCTTGGAGTAAGTTTCATCTAGTCACAAACGCCAATAACCTATGTCTTAGGATTTTCTTAAGCATAGGTGAACTCAAAGAACGATTCAAGTGCAAATTTTATGTTTTAAATTCCAGTTATGAACAATTTAAATAAGCTACTGCCCTTACTCATGTTACAATGATTTTAATGAAGTAAAATGGTTTACAAAGAGTTTTAGAAGTCCTAAAACGATTCCAAGGGAAACTAGTAATTTATATGTCTTAAAAATGTGAGATTATGTGCTCTTTGGAACCTATGCTTTTCAATTCTGCCATGGTATGTTTACTGCTGTATGATGATGTTTTGACATGTTAGAATGTGTAAAAATTATGTATGTTGAGGTAGGATCCTTTCTATGCATGTTAGGAGAGAAACTAGTCTTACTGGCAAACCGTAAAGTTGAGTTTTAGCATAGTTTTGACCCATTTATTTTTAGGCACTTCCAAAACTGTTTGAATGGGATAATAATCAGATTAGGATTGTTTAGTTAGGAAAAACTTGGTAACATTTGATGTAGGATTGAATTTTAGCACCCATAGAGAAACTAGTCACTAGAAAACCGTAAAAATGCAATTCTAGAACTCCTAGAACATTTAATTTTCTGTTTCAGTTCCAGCACCTTTGGAGGATTGTAAAACCATGTTATGCCATGTTTACTTGAGTGAGAATGATCCATAAATGGTTTAGGAATTAATTCTAGCATCATAAGGAAAGCCGATAACGAGAAAGTGCGTAAAACGCAACTTCTAAAACACCTTAAATTATAGAATTTCTTTTACTACCTATGCTGCCCAACCTTGATTGATGATGTTCTTGAGGTCAATAATTAGTGATAATGACGATGATTATTCCCTTAGATGCATAAGGAAATAATTTAACAATTTGAGTTACCCGATTTAAGTGTTTGGCCATTTAAGGGAATGTTTATGAAATGATGATTTGAGATGATGCATTCATGTGATATTTGATGTTATGTGAGGTATTGGTATAGAATTCATCATTTGCATGTTATGGTTTCATTTGAAACATTAGAGATGCATATGTTAGAAATATATGAAAAATTATGACATTTATGAGATATGTGTTGCATCTTGTTATAACATGCTAAGACTTAAGGAGACTTAAAGTATGAGAAAATGATCCTTTGGACTCACCAAACTATAGGTGATGAAAAGGTGATTCTTGCTTAAGGTGATGTAAAGTATGAGAAAGTGATCCTTTAGACTCACCAAACTATAGGTGATGAAAAGGTGATTCTTACTTAAGGTGATGTAAAGTATGAGAAAGTGATCCTTTGGACTCACCAAATGATAGGTGATGAAAAGGTGATTCTTGCTTAAGGTGACTTAAAATATGAGAAAATGATCCTTTGGACTCATCAAACTATAGGTGATGAAAAGGTGATTCTTGCCCTCTAACCCGTACTTATCAAGTCGGGACTTCAACTTATCAAAAGGGAATAAGTTTATGCTAGTGACGACTAGTGAGGTATGAGCTCATAACCTAGAAGTACTCTCAAAAGGGAAGAGTAATAGGGTGACCCCAGGAAGAAAAGAAACTTAAAGTCACCTAAGGAAACAAGGAATGTCATTCATGAACCATGTTCTATGCACATCATGTATGTTATGTAGTTAGATGTATGCTTTAAAGTTAATGTTGCATAAAGTATTGACATGCATATCATAAAGATGTATGATGCATTCATTACAAGACTCATGATAAAATGAACGGGCCTCGGTAATGGATGTTTAGAACTTAATAAATGAATCTTTGCATGCCCACTATTTCATAATTAAACCCGAGGTTCCTGAGGACGATGATGATGACACGTGCTTGGAAAGGGGAGCCCTACTGAGATTCTTGTATAAGTTTCTCACCTCCTATCTTTCTTTTCCATCTTCGTCTTCAGACAAGACTGACAAGGACGACCGTGGATTGCCCCAAGGTGCCGACATGGAAGTAGCTTGATGGTTAAGAATAGAGTGACACAGCGGAAGCGAGGACGTAGTCTTAGCTTATTTACACCATAAGTTTGGAGTGTAGTTTGAATTGTTGTATGCTCAACCTTCACGGGTGGGCCCAATATATTTGGTGTGATGTTATTATGGGATGTCCCTATATTATTAACACTATTAATGTTTCACATGATATTTAATGATAATGTTATATGATGATGTGCTGATGGTTGTTCTTTCTATGAAGCTTATTTGGTGTTTCCGTTTATGTTATTCTTTTATGTTTACGCTTCACGGTACGCGAGGCTCACATTTTTGTCTATGTTTTCAAAAAAAAAATTCTACCCATATTTTCCGCTAAGTATTTTAAAGAAAGGTCTTAAGGTATGAGACTAAAAGAGTAATAGACTAATTGTTAACCTAAATACGTCCTAGGAGTGTTGGGTTAAAGATTAGGATGTTACAGTCAGGATAGTCACGCATGGCTGAGGCGGCGGTTTGCATGCGGAGCACTCTCTCATTATGCGTACGCGCACGCTCAAAAACCCGCTCGTCGTCGACGTAGGGTGCTGTCGGGGAGAAGCGATGGGTATGCACAGGGTGAATGAAGGGACGTCCAACGAACATGAAGACTCGCACGGTGCACTGTCCTTCAAAATGGTATGATCCGTGCTCCGGATCATAGTGCACCTCCCACGTCGGGGTGTCCACAAAAACTACGAACGTCGCCATCTGAAGACGTGACGAAAAGAAAGAGATAGAAGGAGTGAGAATCTTGCTAAAGAATCTCAGTAGGGCCTCCTACTACCTAGGTGTCATCATCTACATCCTCAGGAACCTTGGGTTTAGTATACAAAATAAGCGAACATGCATTAAGTCCATTTTTAAGCTTTGAAACATAGTTAGCCAAGGTCCATTCATTTTAGCATGATTCTTAATGACATGGATGCAATCATATTAAAGAATGTATGCATGGCTCTACATAATGCAAGAATAATAATCATAACTTTAAGAACATCATAATAGTGGCATAAAGTGGCAATTAAATTCTCATATGGGAAATTTTGTGACATAAACATCATACTTTACTTCCTCATAGGCCACCTTAAAAGACAATCGTTCTGGGGGTGCTCGGCCAAACCGGTGTCACCCAGAACGTGTCACATCTCTAGGTTATGAGCTCATACCTTAACTAGTCGTCACTAGTTCTTACTTATCAATCCCGATAAGCATATCATAATCATAAACATAATCCCGACTTATCCAGTACGGGCTAGGGGGCATTTCTTGGGGTTGCTCGGCCAAACCGGTGTCACCCAAGAATTCATCTTGGTACTGATGTTACATGAGTTCTCTGGAGGTGCCCGGCCGAACCGGTGTCATCCGAGAACTCATCTTAGTACCTCATAAATAAAATCTCATAGGTTTCTCAAAAACTTTCTAAGTCCCCAAATTTGGCAGAAATTCGGCAGCATAACAGTAGCATGCTGAATTTCTTCCAAATTTTACTTTATGCCACATAAGTCAATCAAACATGCATCCTTCATCATAATTCCATGCATTCACATAATCATTCTCATACGTTCACAAGCCACATTGAAAATTCATTATGCTCTTGGTCCTACGGTATCTTATGCTTTGACCCTTACGGGCCTTAAACTTATGATGTAATTAATCTATCATTTTCTATCAACCTCTTATGCACCTAAGGATCTCTTCTAACAAATCTTACTATTATTTATGCTTTTTAATAAATCTGGGCAACACCATCCTGTAGGGGCAGAATTATAAACTTACTATTACGGGGTTCTAGAACTTACGTTTTAGACCCTTTCCTGGTTCCATTTTCGCCTAAGGCGCTATTAATTAAATCTAAACAAATTATGAGGCATTCCTATGTCTAAGAACTACTTATAAACCATGTTTACCATATTATGAGGTTGCTGGACAGATTCTAGAAGTTAAATGTTCTAAGAGTTCTAGAATTGCATTTTACGGTTTTCTAGTTACTAGTTTCTCTATAGATGCTAAAAATTCAATCCTATTTCAAATGTAACCAAATTTTTCATGATTAAACAATCCTAATCTGATTATATTCCCATTGAAACAGTTTGGGCAGTATCCAAAAATAAATGGGTTAAAACTATGCTAAGTCTTCACTTTACGGTTTTTCCAGAAAGTTAGTTTCTCTCCTATCATGCATAGAAATGTTCCAACCTCATCATACATAATTTTCACACATTCTAACACATCAAAACATCATCACACAGTAGCAAACTCATCATGGCAGAATCGAAACATTAAGTCCCAAAAAGATGCATAACCTGATATTTCTAAAGCATATAAGTTGCTAGTTTCTCTTGGAATCATTTTTAGGACTTCTAAAACTCTTTTGCAAACCATTTTATTTTGTCAGAGGCTAAAACACCTTTAGGTTAGTAACCAACTTGATCCCTCTTTAAAAGAGGATTAAATTCATAACCTTGTTGGTCTTAACTTCATAAAATTGATGAGGCTTGAAGAAAATCTTAAAACTTAGATTGTTGGCCCTTGTAGCTAGATGAATCTCTTTCCAAGTTTATCATCACTACTTGACTGAAATTATGCATCCAAGGAATGCTCCCACATTAAACTTTAACTTGAGATAAAATGGGCAAGTCTTTGAGCTCTAAGGTCTTTAAGTGATGACATAATTTAAACATGCTATGCACCTCATTTTTATTCTTCATTACAAAGTAAAGTGAGAGCTTAAAGTAAATATGCAAGACTTGAAATATAAATATACAAGGCTTGAAATAAATATGCAAGACTTGGAATATAAATATGCAAGGCTTGAAATAAATATGCAAAACTTAAAATAAATATGCCATGCAAGTTCATTTCTTTATTTTAGTGCTCTAGGCCCAGCAACAATCGACTTTAAGGCCGAAATAGAAAGGCTTTGAGATTTAGTTAGGTGATAGTGCAAGCTCTCATTTTAAATCTTTATGTTCTTTAGTGATGAAAAATAAACATGCTAGACAAGAATGTAAATATGAGGTGCACTCCATTCTTTATCCTTTAACTTTAAGTGATGGCTTGGAAAATAAATATGAATGCAAAGCTCAAAGTAAATATGTAATGCATAAGCTTGAATTTAAATATGAATGCTAGTCCATTTTATTTCTTATTAGAGCTCATACAAGACTTTAAAGGAACTTAAACCTCAACCTAAACTTATCATGACAAGATAAGGTAAAGACAAGAGTGAACCTCAAGGGTTCTTCAGAACACAAAGTTTCTTTTCTTGAAATGAGGTCATAAATAACATTTTTATTAAAATTCAAGCTCTAGAGGCCTCATTGTGATGAACACATAGTCATCATCTAGAAGTTCTCATCATCAAGCCATTATGAATCTCATTGGCCAACATGGCCGAAAATTTGGAGAAAGAAAAGGAAAAGGAACCGAAACATTTTAAGAAGAAAAGGAAACATTTGAAACTCTAAAGTCCATGATCTTGATGATGTATTAACACCAACATCATGAGTCCTCATCATTGAGTTCATGTAACCATTTTAAAACATCATCAAAGTTAAAGATTTCAAGGTTCAAGAAGAAAGAACTAAAAACATCTTTAACTTAAGAACAAAGATCAAACTTTAGAGATTGTTCAAGTGATGGAAATCATCATCATTAAACCTCATCATCAAGCTCTCATTCCCTTGTCCTCAAAGGCCCATGGCTGAAAATGAAGAAGAAAAAGGAAAGGGAAAGAAGTTCTAAAAAGACTCAAGAGAAACCATAAACACATAACTAGAGTAAGAACTTAAATAAAGGAAACACTTGAAAGAAAATCCCTACCAAGTGATTTGAAGATTGGGATGAGAGAAAAGGATGAAGAACTTGAACAATTGAACTTGAGAGAAAAGAAAACTTTGAAGTGCTCTTTGAAAACTTACACTTAGCAAATGAACCAAAAATGATGCAAGTTCACCCAAGCATGCTATTTATAGAGAAATGAAACAAATGCAAGGTGCAAGAGGGAGAGGAAGGTTTCGGCCAACAAGAGCAGCCCCATGAGGTCCATGAGGTGAGATGTTGTGATCTTGAGGCATGGTGATGTATGGTTCAAAGTATGGTGAGGTATGACTCAAGCATAGTTCTTTGAGTGAGAAACAAATCAACACGTGATGTAAATGAGAGAGAGATGGCCGAAACTTGCATCAGCCATGGGGAGGATTTCTTGCATTTTAATTGTGGTTTAGAGTTGTGTTTAGGTGTATCTTTGATTAGGATTAAGATTAGGAATTTGTAAGAAAGTGTTTAAGTGAGAAAATGAGTAATCAAGGTTGTCAAGACATGTTTAAGGAGTGGTCTTACATCATTAGTGAGTTATAAACTCATTTTAGTGCATAAACAATTCTAGACACAATTCCTTGATTTAAGGAATTGGAGAGAGAAAACACTATTCAAGATTCCAAGAGTGGAATCTTGAGTTTTAAAAAGAGATTTAAATCTAATCTAAGCAATTTTAGGTTCTAATTAATTTTAATAGTTTATTTTGACTCTAGATTAATTATCAAAATTAATTAATCTTTGATTAGAGCCTAATATTGCTTAGGTTTACTTGATTACGTCATTAAGCTCAAAAATACTATTCTAGGGGCAAAATCGTAATTTTGCACTAAAAATGCCCGGGACCATCAAAACTTGAACAGACGCTTCTAAACACATAAAAACATTGTTTTAAACCTTCGGGGAAAGTTTCGGGCTCAAATGGCACCTTTACCCGCGTAAAAACACTATAGGGGTATTTTGGTCATTTTGACCCGAAATTGCAGAAAATGAGACTTTCACCTCCGAAACCACTCAAGGGCCATTCAATCCCCTTCAAACATTGAGTTGGCCTTTCGAGGACTGCCAGGCGAGCCATCCTCGAATTCTGGGCCGAAAATGACCTCAGGGGCATTTTGGTCATTTTCCTCTTAGACAGAAAATCGGGGCGTTACACAAATCATCACGTAAACATTCCCTTAAATGGCCAAACACTTAAATTGAGTAACTCAAATTGTCAAATTATTTCCTTATGCATCTAAGGGACTAATCATCATCATTACCACTGATTACTAACCTTAAGAACATCATCAATCAAATTTGGACAGCATAGGCAGTAAATGAATTTCTATGATTTAAGGTGTTCTAGAAGTTGCGTTTTACTCCCTTTCTTATTATCGGCTTTTCTTATGATGCTCAAATAAATTCCTAAACCATTTATGAGTCAATTTCACTTAAGTAAACATGGTTTTACAATCATTCAAAGATGCTGGAACAGAATGTATAATTCATTTCCTTAGGAGTTCTAGAATTCACATTTTCAATTCTTTTTAGTTACTAGGCTTGCCCAACGTGTCAAGAACAATTATCACATCAAGTAACAAGGTATCTAACACATTTAAATAATCTAAAACAGAATTTAAAGGTGCTGGAAATGAGGCATTTCAAGTAACTAAGTTTTATACTTAAGATAACTTCTAAAACTCTCTGAAAACTAATTTACTTTGTCAAAGGTGCTAAAAAAATAATCATATGACAATAACTAAATTAAAACATTCTTGAGATAAAAAGAAGGCAAGTCTTTGTGCTCTAAGATCTTTTAGTGATGACAAAATCTTAAATATGCTGTGCACCTCATTTTATTTTTCATTATAAAATAAAATAAATTGAGAACTTCAAAGTAAATATGAGATGCAAGTTTATTTCTTATCTTTGAGTTTAGGTGATGGCTTGAAATATAAACATGCTAGACAAGGATATAAATATGAAATGCATGTTCATTTCTTATCTTTAAGCTTTACGTGATAACTTGGAAATAACCATGATATGCAAGTCTAATTCTTTATTTTAGTGCTCTAGGCCCCTTAGAGTATTTACTCTAAATCAACAATCAACTTTAAGGTTGACATAGGTAGGCTTTGAGATTAATTATTAAGTGATGACAAGGAAATATAAACATGAATGCAAAACTTGAATATAAACATGCCATGCAAGAACTTGAAATGTAAATATGAATGCAAGTTCAATTCTTTATTTTAGTGCTCTAGGCCCCACAACAATTGACTTTAAGGCCGAAATAGGCGGGCTTCGAGATTAGTTATTAGGTGATAACAAGGAAATATAAACATGAATGCAAAGCTTGAATATAAAAATGCCATGCAAGAACTTGAAATATAAATATGAATGCAAGTTCACTTTATTTCTTACTAGAGCTTATAAACTTGCAAAAAGGTAAAACTCAAGCTCTAGAGATCTCATTGTGATGAATTCATAGTCATCATCTAGAAACTCTCATCATCAAGCTATCATGAGAAACTATCAAAACCTTGATGGCCGAAATACATAAGGAAGGAAAAGGAAGAAACCGAAATGGTAAAGCCTCAAAACATCATTTTAAACTAAGAACAAAGCTTAACAAAGTAAAGAAACAATTTTCAAAACAACTCCCTACCAAGGTATGTTTTCTTGGAGATGAAAAGGACTTAATATTGAGAGGAGGATGAAAAAAAAAATCTTCCTTAGAGTTTGATGATATTTTCAGCCAAGGAGGAAAAGAAAAGAAGAAAGTTGTGTTTCTTGAACTTGATCCTTGGAAAGGTAAGGCTAAGTGTTTAGAAGGTTATGTATGGTTGAGAAGTGGTAGTCCTTGGTGAGTAAGAAGAAGAAGAAGATGATGATGATGAAAGAACTCTTGAACTCTTGAGAGAAAAAGAAAGAACTTAGAACTACTCTTGAAGCTAAACTTAGCAAATGAACCAAAGTAGAACCAAGTCCATCTAAACATGGTATTTATAGAAAAACAACATCAAGGGTGCATGAATGGAGGGGGTGGCTGAAATTCTCATGGCCATGGGGGGAAGAAAGGAAAATATCACTTACATGTAGTCATTCAAAGGTAGGACCCAATATGGGTTCAAGCATAGGCTTAAGCATGGTGAGGTATGGCTCTTTAAGTGTAAGAATTCAAACATGTGATAGATATTAGAGGTGAGGTGGCGGCATTCTTGGAGCATCCAAGGGGGAGGAAAATCTTCCATTAATTGTGGATTAGTGATGTGTTTAGGTGTATCTTGGATTAGGAGTTTGTAAGTAAGTGTTTAGGTAAGTAAGTAGGTAATTAGGGCCATATAAGACTAGATTAGAAGGTGGTTCTCTAAATTAATGAAGTCAAACTTCATTAACTTGGAATCCAAAACCAAGATGTTTCCTTGATTTAGAGAATTGGAGAGAGAAAATATTATTCATAGATACTTTTCTTAAAGAATTAAAACTAGAAAAGAGTTTTGAGTTTTCCTAAGCAATCTTAGGTTCTAATTAACCTCAACTAATTATTTTGACTCTAAATTAGTAATTAGAATTTAATAATCTTTAATTAAAGCCTAATATTTCTTAGGTTTTGCTAATCATATTATTAGGCCCAAAATGCACTATGCAGGGGCAAAATCGTAATTTTGTATAAAAACTGTCCGGGTCCATCGGGACTTAAACAAACGTCATTAGTCACATGAAATCAATGTAACACCCTAAAAATTATCTAAAAAATTAATTTGAGCTTTAATAGTCATAATTTCAAAAATTTGATATCTTGAACAATGATGAGGACGATCCAACGGATTTGTAAAAAAAAAAAAAAATGTGAATAGTATTTTGCGGGCCCTGCAGGTCCACCGGGACAGCCAAAACCCTAGAATTGGGACCTGGAGATGTCCAAAATTGAGAAATTATATGATTATGGTTGGAAATGGTAGAAATAAAGATTTTATACCCGAAATTATTTTTCGGGCAATGTTTGATTACCCGGGTACACTGTTTTACCCGTTCGGTAAAATTTCGGTGTGCGATTTTTGACACCAAAAGATAATTTAATCATGATAAATAGATAATGTATATCTATTCAACCCATGGGTAAGGCTAAGATTTAATCTTGGCTTCTAAGATCAAATCCTAGCCATCCATTCTACTATCTTTCTTTAAGAATCATTCATTTATATTATACAATATCCAAGCTTCCTTTACAAGCCAAACACAACAACATCTTCTTCATTAAGTTAGCATACATTCACGGACAGCAAGAAAGGAGGAACAACAACCTCCATTTCTTTTTCTCAAGAGCTCCAAAATTTATTTCCAACCTCAAAAACCTTAATCTAGAGTTGTTAAAACTTCCAATTTCCTTCACAAAACTTGTTCTACTCTTCATAATCTACCATTCTAACCGATTGAAATTTCAATTCCTCACTTTGATATCTCATACTCCTCTGCCTAAGGAAGGGTTTAGTGTGGGTTTAGGAGCTTTGAAGTGGAAGGAATCAACTTTGGAGCACCTTAGAGCAAAGGATCCAAAAGACACCAAAAGTAGGGTTTTTAAATCTCTTTTCCTTCCAATCTGTTATTCTATTTCAATCATTGATTTAAATTGGAATTTCTGGATTTATTGGTTGATTATAGCTAGATATTGATGTGTTTAATTTGGTGGAGTGTTTGGATGATGTTATAAATCATTTTTGTTAAAAGAGATTTTGAACCATGTTGCTGGAATTTCGGTTTTTGTACAGGCAGTATTTGTTCACGAATTTTCTGGGATTGTTTTGGACATTTTCGTGAGCTGAAAAAAATATATGTTGGAGCTAACATCTTTAGCTAGTCCCACGAATTTTCTTGGGTTTTTATTTTGAGTCAAACTGCCTTAGAAAAATCAAGAACTGAAATTAAGCATATGCTGCCTAAAATGTTAAATCTGAAGCTGTGAACTTGTAAAATTTTATTAACCTAGTAAATGATCGAATTATGAGCTGAAATTTTTGCAGGATATTAGAAACATATTGAGATTTTACTAGGATTTTTATTTAGAATTTTCTGGGTTCAATTGCTAGGGTCAAAAATTATGAATTTTGGTTCTTGAGCTGAGGTTGGATGGTTTCTGACCACTAAATTTTTAGAATTTTGTTAATATAGTTAGAGAACTCTAATTACTCTGAAATTTTTACAGGACCTTGGTGACCCATTGAGGTTTCTTTGATAATTTTTATAGTCCCTAAAATGATTGTTTTATGTGCAAATAAATTCGTGCCACAATAGTGTGAAATCTACCATTGTGCTGAAAATAAATTGATGCTTTGAATGGATGAAAATGTAGCATTTTGTACTAGTATGACATGAGTACCTGAATATGAGTATGAGTAATTGAGCATATGAACTTATTGATGAGGTTAGGTACACATAGATATGAACGATTATTACAATTGTTTATATGCGAAAGAAAAGCATAAGATTATGTTTCTTGGATTGGAGAAAGTAAATCCAGTTTGTTAGGGAAAGTAAACCTAACTACCAAGAAGAGCATGAGATTTATAATCCTTGGGCTGGAGAAAGTAAATCCGGTCTGTCACGGAAAGTAAACCTGACTACCCTTGAATCGAGTCGGGGAAAGTAAACCTGGCTAGGAATAGGCCTGTGTGAGAATTGGAGAAAGTAAATCCAATGATCATGTATAGGAATGAGCTCAGTCCTGAAAAGCAGTCTATTACCCATTATTGCCATACTGGGGATGGCGGTACGTAACGCCCAGATGTGACAAGATTAGTCAAAGGCCAAGGCAAGTTTAAGAAGTAAATTTTCTAAGGAATCTTTTGTCTTATATGCCGAGTGAAGAAGTTTAGTATTGATATTGAGACCAATATATTTAAGTGGAAAGTTAGTAGTGTATGATGTTGAGTAGTATGGTATATGTACATTAAGTGATTGAATGTTAAAAGAAACCCACTTCGGAAAGGTGATTTTATAACTTAAAATGAACCTTTCATATATATATATATATATATATATATATATATATTGCATGCCCACTTTTTCTTAATAAACCGAAGTGGTCAGCGATGACGATGACATTATGATTGTGTATTTGGGGGAGTTACCTTACTGAGAATTGTATAATTCTCACCCCTATGTTTTTGTGTTCCTGTGTCGTCTCCAGGTTGATGCAGAAAATCGAGAAACTGCTATGCAAATGTAACTCTAAGTACAATAGGGTAGTAGTTAATACTTTTGTTATGTTGGATTTAGTGGAATGGATATGTATGTAAATAGGTTAGAGGACAAGGTGTGTTAAGGCTCATCAAAGAGCTTTCTTAATATACTGAACTTTGTATTAGATGAATATTTTGGTTTCATTGCTATATATTTCAGTAGAATTATGACCAAGTTATCTCGCGAATCAATCCAAATGGCTATAGATATTTAAGAAAGGTCCGCTAATTTATAAGTAACAATTCTCGAGTATAATGTCATGACTTAAGGATGATGCTATACTTGGGAGGATCTTACAATCATCATATTAAACCTTCTAGGAAAGTTCCGGGCTCAAATGGCACTTATACCCGCGTAAAACGCTATAGGGGTATTTTGGTCATTTTGAGCAGAAAACTCGAAAAATGAAATTTTCCTTTTTCCTTTTCTACCTTCAACTTCTGTGGCAGCCTTTTCTACGGCTGCATCCCTTATCCTTAAACTCTGTCTTCTAACACCAGAGGAAGCAGCATTGGTTGGTCTTTTTAGGGTTCTGAAGGAGTTGAAAGTGTACTATATGCCCTCCACATATTCATGCCACTCATTTGCAAGAGGGTAATGCAAATGCTCAAAGATTTTGGTCAACAAAATCCCATAAGGAACAGCAACAATTTTTCTTTTCTCAAGAGAAATAGCACTCAACATATGATCAAAAATTAATCGAGGCAAATTTACTCTTCTCTTTATTATCAAACAAAAGAGCAACATATAGTCCATCCTAACTAAGAGGTGGGTACTACCTAAACGTGGAAGGAAAGAGAACTGAATGATTGTAAAAGCTTGCCTTGCATCTGAGTTCAGCAATGCAATAGTGATTTCACCCGAATGATATCTTGAAGAACTTGTGAGACATCTGGAGACGTCTTCTGCTGAAACACCAGGGGTTGTGAACCAATCTATTTCAGAGGAGCATCTGAGACCTTCATCAGGGGCATGGATGATGTTTGAAATATCCAGGATACTTAGTTAAATATCAATGCCTCTGATGTATAAAGTCAACACAGAGTTAGTCACCTGAACCAATTAAGAGTAAAAGGCAGTGACCATTCCAGAGAATACTCGGTCGGAGAAGTCAAGAAACCCTTCCCATCCCTAAAAGGAGATGACTTCCAAAAGTATGAGAACTTGAGCCATTAGTGTCTAGGTTAACCTTTTCCTAAGGGCTATAGGACACCAAGAGAAGTTTTTTCCATAATAATCTTGATGGATCAGTTTAGTGAACGTCTGAAGTGTTCCCAAAGAAGAAATGCATCCTGAACAACACTTTTCTTTGGCCATGATAGAGATGTGATAAACAGATGTTTAAACTTTGAAGTAAAGAAGGGTTATGAGAGATAAAAGTTTGTGAGAGATAAAATGGTTTGAAGCTTAGGGTTTTGGATGAAGGATAGATAATAAAAGAAGTGATAACGTGTGAAATGTGGGGGTTATTTATGTGATGTGATATAACTGATGGAAGATGAAGCGACGTGTGAGAGAGAAGGTTTAAAAAGAGAAGGAACTGTCTCGGCTTATCATCCTTCTTTTAGAAAGAAAGGTTTCTAACTTTTGAATCTAATTTCTGATGGTTCTTCTTTCTGAACTTCACTTTTCACTTTCTGACCCAAAGATAAAGACATCTTCTCATGCTGAAACCTTTTCTCAAACAAGTTTCAAGTTTCTTGTTTTCATATATTTTCTCTGAACGCCCCAAGTAGGTTTTGAGATACCTTTCTTCTTTCTGATCTTATTCTCTGAACTTCAAAAGATATACCCGATCTTGTACACATAGATCTTTCCTTTAAGGGCTTCAAACTTGAGAGACGAAAAGTGTAATGCCCCGATTTTTCCTACTGTGAAAAATGACCAAAATACCCCCGAGGTCATTTTTACATGGGAATCAAGGGCGACTAGTCCAGACCATCCTCAATGAGGTAATTTAATATTAGGATGAGGTTATATGAGGTTCAGATAGCAATCCGTGCAAAAATCATAATCCTTGATTTTTCTTGTGTATAAATGACCAAAATGCCTCTAAGGTCACATCTGCTCAGGAATTGAGGACAGCCATCCAGGCTATCCTCAAGGGGTTAGTTTAATGTTTGAGGGGGATTATATGGCTGTGCATGATGATAGAGGTGAAAATCTCAGTTTTTAGTTTTCCTGCACGTGAAATTACCAAAATACCCCTGTCATAATTTAATGTGGGATTAATTACCGACTGAACCCCGACATTACTCGGGAGTTTGAAATATTGTTTTTAAGGGAAGTATAATATCTGAATAAGCCCAGGTGGTCCCAAGAAGTTTTTGTATAAAATTACCATTTTTCCCCTAACTAAGTGCATAATGAGCTTAATTGTATGATTAAGGAAACCTAGGTAATATTAGACTTGAATTAAGGATAAATTAATTTTAATTATTTATCTTGAGTCAAAATAATTATTTGATATTAATTAGGGCCTAAGATTGTTTAAGGGAGTTCAAATCCTTTTCCTAATCAAAGAGATTTATGACTTTGGGATTGTCTAATTGTGTAAAAATTGCTAATAATTAGTGTAATAATTATTTTTAGCACTTTGAGAAAGACTAGTAACTATAAAAGATAAAAAATGTGATTTTTAGAACTCTTAAGGATTGAATTATGGATTTTGTTTTCAGAAAGTAATAATTCTATAAAAAGATATTTGACACTTAGTGTATGTGTGAGAATCACTCATAATTGGTGTAGGAATTAATTTTAGCCCTTAGGAAAAATTGGCAACTAGAAAGGGTCAAAGATGTAACTTCTAGAACCCCAAAACTATTTAATTTTAAGTGCTGCCCAAATTGTATAGCTTTGTTTGGAAATGTTCATGAGGTTAAAATCAGTGGGAATCATGGTAATTGATATCTTAGATGCATAAAAGAATAATCACTAATGTTAGGTTAAATCGATTTGTAGTTTTGACCCATTTAACGAGTAATTATTGATAACTTGAGCATGAAAATGTGAATAATATTTGTGTTGGCCTTTATTACATTGTGTATATATATGTATACCTTGCTGAGCATAGTATATGCATTAGCTGAGTTCAGTCCTTGATTCTGGCATATTGGGTAGAAGCATGTTTACTTTTCAATGAGATACTGATAATGGCATGTTTATGTGAATTACTTTATGAAGAATTGCAATTATGGTTGAGATATTTGAAATGCATAGTTGATGTGACTTATGAGCATGAAATGTTAATTGATAAGTTATGATGATGTGATTATACTTAATTAGTTGAGATGCATGATTTATTAAGATTATGAGCATGATATGTTGAATGATGAGCTATGATTACATTGCATCCCTAAATGATATGCCAAGGTTAAGGGATCCTTTAATTAAAGATTATGTGAGGTGAGTCAATAATGGCCCTCTAGTATCCTTTAATTAAAGGATATGAGAAGTGAGCCAATACTGACCCTCTACTTTCCTATAATTAAAGGTGAACCAATAAGTTGATATGTTCATGTTTGCATCTCTAAATTACATGCTTAGACAAAAGGTTACATAATACACTCAAAAATGATCCTTTCATAATGGGCCAGGCCAGGCGTAAAGTGATTTAGGGAGATGATCCTTCCATAACGAGCCCAGCCCGGTGTAAGGTGATCCAAGGAGGTGATATTTTCATAATGGACCAAGCCTAGCTGAAAGTGATCCAATGCCCCTTAACCCACACTCTGGGAGTTGAAAGTTAGCATATCAAGAGGATAAGTATAGACTAGTGATGACTAGTAAGGTATGAGCTCATAACCTAGAACTCTCAAAGGAAAGAATAATAAGGCGGCCCCAGGAAAAGAGAATAAGAAGCTTAAGTCACCTAAAAGATCATTGAGGAGAAGATCATATGTAACGCCCTGATTTTCTGTCTGAGAGGAAAATGACCAAAATGCCCCTGAGGTCATTTTCGGCCCAGAATTCGAGGATGGCCGGCCCGGCAGTCTTCGAAAGGCTAACTCAATGTTTGAAGGGGATTGAATGACCCTTGAGTGGTTTCGGAGGCGAAAGTCTCATTTTCTGCAGTTTCGGGTCAGAACAAAATACCCCTATAGCGTTTTTATGCGGGTAAAGGTGCCGTTTGAGCCCCAAACTTTCCCCGAGAGTTTAAAACAATGATTTTACATGTTTAGAGGCGTTCGTTTAAGTCCCAGAGATCCCGGGCAGTTTTAGTGCAAAATTATGATTTTGCCCCTAGAATAGTGTTTTTGAGCTTAATGACGTAATTAAGCAAACCTAAGCAATATTAGGCTCTAATCAAAGATTAATTAATTTCCATAATTAATCTACAGTCAAAATAAACTATTAAAATTAATTCAAACCTAAAATTGCTTAGATTAGATTTAAATCTCTTTTTAAAACTCAAGATTCCACTCTTGGAATCTTGAATAGTGTTTTCTCTCTCCAATTCCTTAAATCAAGAAATTGTGTCTAGAATTGTTTATGTACTAAAATGAGTTTATAACTCACTAATGATGCAAGACCACTCCTAAAATGTGTTTTGACAACCTTGATTACCCATTTTCTCACCTAAACACTTTCTTACAAATTCCTAATCTTAATCCTAATCAAAGATACACCTAAACACAACTCTAAACCACAATTAAAATGCAAGAAATCCTCCCCATGGCTGATGCAAGTTTCGGCCACCTCTCTCTAATTTACATCACATGTTAATTTGTTTCTCACTCAAAGAACCATGCTTGAGCCATACCTTGAGCCATACCTCACCATACTTTAAACCATACCTCACCATGCCTCAAGATCATAACATCTCACCTCATGGACCTCATGGGGCTGCTCTTGTTGGCTGAAACTTTCCTCTTCCTCTTGCACCTTGCATTTGTTTCATTTCTCTATAAATAGCATGCTTGGGTGAACTTGCATCATTTTGGGTTCATTTGCTAAGTGTAAGTTTTCAAAGAGCACTTCAAAGTTTTCTTTTCTCTCAAGTTCAAGTGTTCAAGTTCTTCAAGTTCTTCATCCTCTTTTCTCATCCTAATCTTCAAATCACTTGGTAGGGATTTTCTTTCAAGTGTTTCCTTTATTTAAGTTCTTACTCTAGTTATGTGTTTATGGTTTCTCTTGAGTCTTTTTAGAACTTCTTTCCCTCTCCTTTTTCTTCTTCATTTTCGGCCATGGGCCTTTGAGGACAAGGGAATGAGAGCTTGATGATGAGGTTTCATGATGATGATGTCCATCACTTGAACAATCTCTAAAGCTTGATCTTTGTTCTTAAGTTAAAGATGTTTTTAGTTCTTTCTTCTTGAACCTTGAAATCTTTAACTTTGATGATGTTTTAAAATGGTTACATGAACTCAATGATGAGGACTCATGATGTTGGTGTTAATGCATCATCAAGATCATGGTCTCCAGAGTTTCAAATGTTTCCTTTTCTTCTTAAAATGTTTCGGTTCCTTTTCCTTTTCTTTCTCCAAATTTTCGGCCATGTTGGCCAATGAGATTCATAATGGCTTGATGATGAGAGCTTCTAGATGATGACTATGTGTTCATCACAATGAGGCCTCTAGAGCTTGAGTTTTAATAAAAATGTTATTTATGACCTCATTTCAAGAAAAGAAACTTTGTGTTCTAAAGAATCCTTGAGGTTCACTCTTGTCTTTACCTTATCTTGTCATGATAAATTTGGGTTGAGGTTTAAATTCCTTTAAAGTCTTATATGAGCTCTAATAAGAAATAAAATGGACTAGCATTCATATTTAAATTCAAGCTTATGCATTACGTATTTACTTTGAGCTTTGCATTCATATTTATTTTTCAAGTCATCACTTAAAGTTAAAGGATAAAGAATGGAGTGCACCTCAAAGCCTTTCTATTTTAGCCTTAAAGTCGCTTGTTGCTGGGCCTAGAACACTAAAATAAAGAAATGAACTTGCATGATATATTTATTTCAAGTCTTGCATATTTATTTCAAGCCTTGCATATTTATATTTCAAGTCTTGCATATTTACTTTAAGCTCTCACTTTACATTGTAATGAAGAATAAAAATGAGGTGCATAGCATGTTTAAATTATGTCATCACTTAAAGACCTTAGAGCTCAAAGACTTGCCCATTTTATCTCAAGTTAAAGTTTAATGTGGGAGCATTCCTTGGATGCATAATTTCAGTCAAGTAGTGATGATAAACTTGGAAAGAGATTCATCTAGCTACAAGGGCCAACAATCTAAGTTTTAAGATTTTCTTCAAGCCTCATAAATTTTATGAAGTTAAGACCAACAAGGTTATGAATTTAATCCTCTTTTAAAGAGGGATCAAGTTGGTTACTGACTTAAAGGTGTTTTAGCCTCTTTGACAAAATAAAATGGTTTGCAAAAGAGTTTTAAAAGTCCTAAAAATGATTCCAAGAGAAACTAGCAACTTATATGCTTTAGAAATATCAAGTTATGCATCTCTTTGGAACTTAATGTTTCGGTTCTGCCATGATGAGTTTACTACTGTGTGATGATGTTTTGATGTGTTAGAATGTGTGAAAATTATGTATGATGAGGTAGGAACATTTCTATGCATGATAGGAGAGAAACTAGCTTTCTGGAAAAACCATAAAGTCAAGACTTAGCATAGTTTTAACCCATTTATTTTTGGATACTGCCCAAACTGTTTCAATGGGAATATAATCAGATTAGGATTGTTTAATCATGAAAAATTTGGTTACATTTGAAGTAGGATTGAATTTTTAGCACCTATAGAGAAACTAGTAACTAGAAAATCGTAAAATGCAATTGTAGAACTCTTAGAACATTTAACTTCTAGAATCTGTCCAGCAACCTCATAATATGGTAAACATGGTTTATAAGTAGTTCTTAGACATAGGAATTCCTCATAATTGGTTTAGATTTAATTTATAGCGCCTTAGGCGAAGACGGAACCAGGAAATGGTCTAAAATGTAAGTTCTAGAATCCCGTAATTGTAAGTTTATAATTCTGCCCCTAAGGGATGGTGTTGCCCAAATTTATTAAAGAGCATAAATAATAGTAAGATTTTTTAGAAGAGAATCCTTAGATGCATAAGAGGTTGATAGAAAATGATAGATTAATTACATCACAAGTTTAAGGCCTGTAAGGGTCAAAGCATAAGATACCGTAGGACCAAGAGCATAATGAATTTTCAATGTGACTTGTGAACGTATGAGAATGATTATGTGAATGCATGGAATTATGATGGAGGATGCATGTTTGATTGACTTATGTGGCATAAAGTAAAATTTGGAAGAAATTCAGCATGCTGCTGTTATGCTGCCGAATTTCTGACAAATTTGGGGACTTAGAAAGTTTTTGAGAAACCTATGAGATTTTTATTTATGAGGTACTCAGATGAGTTCTCGGATGACACCGGTTCGGCCGAGCACCTCCAGAGAACTCATGTGACATTGGTACCAAGATAAATTCTTGGGTGACACCGGTTCGACTGAGCACCCCCAAGAAATGCCCCCTAGCTCGTACTGGATAAGTCAGGATTATGTTTATGATTATGATACGCTTATCGGGATTGATAAGTAAGAACTAGTGACGACTAGTTAAGGTATGAGCTCATAACCTAGAGATGTGACACGTTCTGGGTGACACCGGTTCGGCCGAGCACCCCCAGAACGATTGTCTTTTAGGGTGGCCTATGAGGAAGTAAAGAATGATGTTTATGTCACAAAGTTTCCCATATGAGAATTTAATTGCCACTTTATGCCACTATTATGATGTTATTAATGTTATGATTATTATTCTTGCATTAAGTAGAACTTGCATACATTCTTTAATATGTTGCATCCATGTCATTAAGAATCATACTAAAATGAATGGACCTAGGCTAACTATGTTTCAAAAGCTTAAAAATGGACTTAATGCATGCTCACTTATTTTGTACACTAAACCCAAGGTTCCTGAGGACGTAGATGATGACACCTAGGTAGTAGGAGACCCTATTGAGATTCTTTAGCAAGATTCTCACTCCCTCTATCTCTTTCTTTCCGTCACGTCTTCAGATGGCGACATTCGTGATTTTTGTGGACACCCCAACATGGGAGGTGCATAATGATCCGGACCACGGGTCATACCATTTTGTGGGTCGCTGTCGTTCGTGTATTTATGTTCGTTGGACGACCCTTTAGCCACCCTGTACATAGTCATCGATTCTCTCCTGCCTCACCTTTCGGCAACGACTTCGTGTTCGAGCGCGCACGCCCCCAAGAGGAACGGATCCGCCGCACCCCATGTAACGCCCAGATTTTCTGTCTGAGTGGAAAATGACCGAAATGCCCCTGAGGTCATTTTCGGCCCGGAATTCGAGGATAGCCGACTCGGCAGTCCTCGAAGGGCCAACTCAATGTTTGAAGGGGATTGAATGACCCTTGAGTGATTCTGGAGGCGAAAGTCTCATTTTCTGCAGTTTTGGGTCAAAATGACCAAAATACCCCTATAGCGTTTTACGCGGGTAAAGGTGCCGTTTGAGCCCGAAACTTTCCCCAGAGCTTTAAAACCATGTTTTTACATATTTCAAAATATCTGTTTGAGTCCCGGCAGTCCCAGGCAGTTTTAGTGTAAAATTACGATTTTACCCCTAGAATAGTGTTTTTGAGCTTAATGATGTAATTAAGCAAACCTAAGCAATATTAGGCTCTAAACGAAGATTAATTAATTTTCATAATTAATCTAGAGTCAAAATAAATTATTAAAATTAATTAGAACCTAAGATTGCTTAGATTAGATTTAAATCTCTTTTCTAAAACTCAAGATTTCACTCTTGGAATCTTGAATAGTGTTTTCTCTCTCCAATTCCTTAAATCAAGGAATTGTGTCTAGAATTGTTTATACACTAAAATGAATTTAGAACTCACTAATGATGTAAGAACACTCCTTAATTATGTCTTGACAACCTTGATTACCTATTTTCTCACCTAAACACTTTCCTACAAATTCCTAATCTTAATCCTAATCAAAGATACATCTAAACACAACTCTAAACCACAATTAAAATGCAAGAAACCCTCCCCCCATGGCTGATGCACATTCGGCCATCTCTCTCTCATTTACCACACATGTTGAATTGTTTCTCACTCAAAGAACCATGCTTGAGGCCATACCTTGAACCATACCTCACCATACTTTGAACCATACTTCACTATGCCTCAAGACCACATTATCTCACCTCATGGAACTCATGGGCCCCCTCCATTCTGATGGCCGAACACCCTCCCCTTCCTTGCACCTTTCATTTGCTTCATTTTTCTATAAATAGCTTGCTTGGGTGAACTTGTATCATTTTGGGTTCATTTGCAAAGTGTAAGTTTTCAAAGAACACTTCAAAGTTTCCTTTTTCTCTCAAGTTCAAGTCTTCAAGTTCTTCAAGTTCTTCATCCTCTTCTCTCATTCCAACCTCCTAATCTCTAGGTAGGGATTTTCTTTCAAGAGTTCTTTCTTTTAAAGTTCTTAATTTCTTTATGTGTTCATAGTTTCTCTTGAATCCTTTTTAGCACTTCTTTTTTTCTTCCACTCCTCTTTGTTTTTTGGCCATGAGGCTTGTGAATCAAAGAAATGAGAGCTTAATGATGAGAGGTTCATGATGATGTTCATCACTTGAATAATCTCTAAAGCTTGATCTTTGATCTTGAGTTAAAGATGTTTTTAGTTTTCTTCTTGAATCTTTGAAACCTTTCACTTTGGTGATATTTTAAAATGGTTAACATGAACTCAATGATGAGAGCTCATGATGGGTTAAGGCATCATCAAGATCATGGTCTCTAGAGTTCCAAATGTTTCTTTTCTTCTCCATCAATTTCTGTTCTTCTTCCTTTTCTTTCTTTATGATTTCGGCCATATTGGCCAAGGGAGTTCACAATGGCTTGATGATGAGAGCTTCTAGATGATGACTATGTGTTCATCACAATGAGGCCTCTAGAGCTTGAGTTTTAATAAAAATGTTATTTATGTTTACATTCCAAGAAAAGAAACTTTGTGTTTAAAGAACCCTTGAGGTTCACTCTTGTTTTTCTTTATCTTGTCATGATGAGTTTGGGTTGAGGTTTAAGTTCCTTTAAAGTCTTGTATGAGCTCTAACAAGAAATAAAATGAACTAGCATTCATATTTAAATTTAAGCTTATGCATTACATATTTATTTTGAGCTTTGCATTCATATTTAATTTTCAAGCCATCACCTAAAGTTAAAGGCTAAAGAATGGAGTGCATCTCATATTTATATTCTTGTCTAGCATATCTACCTTTCCTCACTAAAGAACGTAAAGATTTAAAATGAGGTTGCACTATCACCTAACTAAATCTCAAAGCCTTTCTATTTCGGCCTTAAAGTCAATTGTTGCTGGGCCTAGAGCACTAAAATAAAGAATTGAACTTGCATTTTTATATTTCAAGTCTTGCATATTTATATTCCAAGTCTTGCATATTTATTTTAAGCCTCGCATAATTATATTTCAAGTCTTGCATGTTTACTTAAAGCTCTCACTTTATTTTGTAATGAAGAGTAAAAATGAAGTGCATAGCATGTTTAAATTATGTCATCACTTAAAAGACCTTAGAGCTCAAAGACTTGCCCATTTGTCTCAAGTTAAAGTTTAATAAGGGAGCATTCTTTGAATGCATGATTTCGGCCTAGAAGTGATGATGAACTTGGAATGAGTTTCATCTAGCTTCAAGGACCAATAAGTCAAGTTTTAAGAATCCTTTTAAGTCTCATGAATTTGTTTGAGTTTAAAACCAACAAGGTTCTATGAATTTAACTCTCTTTTAAGGAGGGATTAAGTGGTCACTGACCTAAGGATGTTTTAGTCTCTTTGACAAGATAAAATGGTTTGCAAAAGAGTTTTAGAAGTCTTGAAAATGATTCCAAGAGAAACTAGTAACTTATGTGTTTTAAAAATATCAAGTTATGTATCCTTTTGGAACCTTAATGTTTCGGTTCTTCCATGATGTGTTTGCTGCCATGTGATGATGTTTGATGTGTTTGAATGAGTAAAAATTATGTATGATGAAGTAGGAACATTTCTATGCAAGTTAGGGAAGAAACTAGCTTTCTAGGAAAATCGTAAAGTCAAGATTTAGCATAGTTTTATCCCATTTAGCTATGGACACTGCCCAAACTGTTTCAATGGGGAGATAATCAGATTAGGATTGATCAATCCTGAAAATTTTGGTTACATTTGAAGTAGGAATGAATTTTGGCACCTATAGAAAAACTAGTAACTAGAAAACCGTAAAACCGCAATTCTAGAACTCTTAGAACATTTAAATCTTAGAATCTATCCAGCAACCTTATAATGTAGAGAACATGGTTTATAATTATTTCCTTGATATAGGAATGACTCATAATTGGTTTAGGTTTAACTTATAGCGCCTTAGGCGAAGACAGAATCAAGAAATGGTCTAAAACGCAAGTTTTAGGACCCCGTAATCATAAGTTTAAAACGCTGCCCCTAAGTAATGTTGTTCAGATTTAATAGAGAGCATAAATAAATAATAAGTTTTTTTAAGAGATAACCCTTAGGTGCATAAAAGTTTGATAGAAGATGATAGGTTAACTGCATCACAAGTTTAAGGCCCGTAAAGGGTCAGAGCATAAAATACCGTAGGACAAAGTGCATAACAAACTTTTAATGTTGCTTGTGAAAGTATGAGATGATTATGTGAATGTATGAAAGTATGATGAAGGATGCATGTTTGATTGACTCATGTGGCATAAAGAAGAATTTGGAAGAAATTCGGCATGCTACAGTTTATGCCGTCGAATTTCTGATAAATTCGGGACTCAGAAAGTTTTTGAAAACCTATGAAATTTTTATGAGGTACTAAGATGGGTTCTCGGATGACACCGGTTCGGCCGAGCACCTCCAGAGAACTCATGTGACATCGGTACCAAGATTTATTCTTGGATGACACCGGTTCGGCCGAGCAGCCCCAAGAAATGCCCCCTAGCCCGTACTGGATAAGTCAGGATTATGTTTATGATTATGTTACGCTTATCGAGATTGATAAGTAAGAACTAGTGACGACTAGTTGAGGTATGAGCTCATAACCTAGAGATGTGACACATTCTGGGTGACACCGGTTCGGCCGAGCACCCCCAGAGCGCTTGTCTTTTAGGGTGGCCTATGAGGAAGTTATGATGATTATGTCACAAAGAGAATTTAATTGTCACTTTATGCCACTACCATTATGATGTTCTTAAATATATGATGATTATTCTTTCATTAAGTAGAGCCATGCATACATTCTTTAATATGTTTGCATCCATGACATTAAGAATCATGCTAAAATGAACGGACCTTGGCTAAACTATGTTTTAGAACCTAAAAATGGACTTAATGCATGCTCACTTATTTGTATAACTAAACCCAAGGTTCCTGAGGACGTAGATGATGACACCTAGTTAGTAGGAGGCCCTACTGAGATTCTTTAGCAAGATTCTCACTCCCTCTATCTCTTTTTTTCCGTCACGTCTTCAAATGGCGACGTTCATGGTTTTTGTGGACACCTTAACTTGGGAGGTACATCATGATCCGGATCACGGGTCATACCATTTTGTGGGCCCTTGTGTCGTTCGAGTGTTTGTTCGTTGGACGGCCTTTTAGTCACCCCGTACATAGCCATCAATTCTCTCCTGTCTCACCCTACGGCGACGACTTCGTGTTCGAGCGTGCACGCCCTCAAGAGGAGAGGATCCACCGCACCGCATCGACAGCCTCTGCCATCCGGAACTACCCACAGTATGTACCCTGCTTGCCCTCATCATTCTCCGAGACGGACCCTTCGGAGGACTCTGCCACTCAGGTACCCTTTGAGGGATCCTCCCCCACTGTGCCGATGGATGTTGGGGAGGGTGGCGAGGCTTCCATCGCTCAGCCAGTACGTAGAGGGCGGGTGAGGATGGTTCCCCGCCGTGGAGCTCACGCCCGACCGATGCAACGCATCGCCACTCCGGCCGAGATCGCCCAGTGGATCGGGTACATCCCTCCTTTCCAGAAAGGCCCGCAGTAGGAGACGACCATCACGTTTTGGCACCCGAGCTTTGGCTAGGCACGGATAGCCCCTTTTGTCTTGAGGCTATCTATATGTAGGCGCACTAGAGTTAGGAGAGTTTCTTTTACCACCTTCGTTGTACTTTCATTTCCATGTATTTTCATTCTAGTTGTACTAAACTAAGTCCCACTCTACCTAAGTGGGCATATCATATATAATATGAATATGCAGTTCAATGTTATGGTGCTGTGTTTTTACTTACTTATGTTATGTTGCAATGCGATGCTTGCTTTAATACCTTCTGTGCATTATTAATTAACGTATCACGTGGCTCTCACTTTGCCTTTATAATTCAAAAAAAAATTTACCAGTATTTCCGCTAAGTATTTTAAAAGTATAAAGGAAGCTATGACGTAACAGACTAATGATTAACCTAATTATGTTCTAGAGTAGTGGGTTAAAAATTAGGATGTTACACCCCACCGACAGCTTCTGCCATCCGAGACTACCCACAGTATGTGCCCTGCTCGCCCTCATCATTCTCCGAGACGGACCCGTCTGAGGACTCTGCCACTCAGGTACCTTCCGAGGGATCCTCCCCCACTGTGCCGATGGACGTTAGGGAGGGTAGTGAGGCTTCTGTCACCCAGCCAGTACGTGGAGGACGGGTGAGGATGATTCCCCGCCGTGGAGCTCATGCCCAACCGATGCAGCGCATAGCCACCCCGGCTGAGATAGCCCAGTAGATCGGATACATCCCTCCTTTCCAGAGGGGCCCATAATAGGAGACGACCGTCACGTTCTGGTGCTCGAGCTTTGACTAGGATAGGATAGCCTTCTTTTGTCTTTAGGCTATCTAATTGTAGGCGCACTAGAGTTAGGAGAGTTTCTTTTTATGCCTTTGTTGTACTTTCGTTTTCCATGTATTTCTATTTCAGTTGTACTAAACTAAGTCCCACTCTTCAAGAGTGGGCATATCATATTATATAAATATGCAATTTAGTTTTATTGTGATATGCATTAACTTGCTTTATGTTATGATGTTATGAGATGTTTGCTTTATTTCCATCCATGCTTTATTGTTCATCGTGTCGCGCAGTTCTCACTTTGCTTTTATAATTCAAAAAAAAAAAAAATTTACCAGTATTTCCGCTAAGTATTTTAAAGCAATAAGGAAACTATAACGTAACAGACTAATGATTAACATAAACATGTTCTAGAGTATTGGGTTAAAAATTAGGATGTTACATCATACTAGAAAAGTTTGCATTCCTTATGTTATGACATTTGAATTGTGGCATTGTCATGAACTCATAACTTATCATGTTGCATCCATGCATTAAGATTCATGCTAAAATAGGTGGGCCTCGGATTAATAATATTTGGAACTTAATAATTGAACCTTACATACATGCCTACTATTCCACAATAAAAACCGAGGTTCCTGGGATGATGATGATCTCATATGCGTGGAGATAGAAACCCTACTGAGATTTTTATATAAGTTTCTCATTCCTTCTCTTTCATTCCATCTTCGTTTTCAGACAAGATCGATGGTGATGTTTGTGGACTACCTTGAGATGTCGGCGTAGGAGTTGCACCATGGTCTAGATCAGAGAGGCGCACCAGAAATGGAGATATAGGCCTTCCTATTTTCAATACTTAGGAGTTGTCTCGTCTTCGTACATGCTCGTAATTTAATACTAGTAGACGTGCACCCATGAAGGGTTTAGTTACATTTTAGTCATGTTTAGCTTTTGTATTATTGTATGCTCAGCCTCTATAGGTAGGCTGAGTATATTTGATGTGGTATCTTAATTAAGGGATATTTCCACATTACTACTATTACTATTTGATATGATATTTAAAGTCAATGTTATGCTATGATGATGTTCTCAGTTTATGTTACATTCTATTGTGAATTGCATGTATACTATGTGATGAACGGTTATGTATGTGCTGATGATATCTATGGTTATTAAGTACTATATGATGAATAATTATATGTTATAACTTATATGTGAACAGCTTATAGTTTGGCCTTTAAAAAAAATGGGTCGTGGTTTCCATAGACCTATTTTCAAAGTTTAAAATTAAGTAAAATTCTGAGACGAAAGAGTAACAACTAACGATTAACCATTATGAGTCCTAAGCATATTGTCTTGAAAGTTAGGATGTTACAAAAATAGGAAGAGAGAACCCAAAGATGGTTTATGCATGAAAAGCTTATACAATTTTGAAAACGATTAAATTCAAAAGCTTTTTCAATGCACAAAAGTGATCTTCTGCTAATGGCTTTGTGAATATATCTGACACTTGGTTTTCAGTATTTACAAACATTAACTCAATATCACCTTTTTAAACATGATCACGAATAAAATGATGTTCAATGTCAATATGCTTGGATCTAGAGTGCTGATGGGATTCTTTGCAAGATTTATAGCACTTGTATTATCACAGAAGATGGGAATTTTGGAGTACCTCAAGTGATAATCATTTAGCTGATTCCTTATCCATAGTATCTGAGAACAACATTTTGCAGCAGCTACATATTCTTCTTCAGCAGTGGAGAGAGCAATCATGTTTTTCTTTTTGCATGACCATGTGATTAAGCTTTTTCCAAAGAAGCAGCAGCAATCACTAGTGCTTTTCCTTTCAACTCTATCTCCAGCATAATTAGCATCACAGTATCCTACAATATCACAAGAAGAACCTTTCTTGTACCACAAGCTAAGATTAGTAGTACCTGATAGGTATCGAAGGATTTTTTTGACAACATTTAAGTGTGATTATTTTGGGTTAGATTGAAATCTTGAACAAATTCCTACACTTAACTAAATATCTATTCTACTAGCTATAAGATATAGCAGTGAACCAATCATTCCACAATAATTACTTTCTGACACTTTCTCACCATTCTCATTAGCATCTATGATTTGAGATGGATGCATGGGTGCTCATAGGTTTTGCTTGATCCATATTAAATCTTTTTAAAAGCTCTTTTGTAGACTTTTCTTGATGGGTTAGGATGCCTTCCTTTTGTTGTTTTATTTGAAAACTTAGGAAGAACTTGAATTCATCTATCATACTCATCTCAAATTCACTCTACATCAATGTTGAAAACTTTTCAAAAAAAGAATGATTAGAAGTGTCAAATATAATGTCATCAACATATGTTTGAACTATCAGAAAGTTATTATCTTGATCAAGAGTAAATAGAGTAGTATTAACATTAGCTCTCTTGAAACCATTCTTAAGCAGGAAGGTGCTCAGTCTATCATACCAAGCTCGTGGGGCTTGTTTTAGACCATAGAGAGGCTTTGTCAGGTTAAAGACATGGTTGGGAAGGCCTTCACTTTCAAAGCCATGTGGCTGCTTTACGTGAACTTTTTTGAAGAGAAACCCATTCAGAAATGCAGACTTGACATCCATTTGATAGAGAGTAACACCTTTGTAGGCTGCAAACGCAAGCAGCATTCTAATGACTTCAAGCCGAGCCACTGGTGCAAAAGTTTCATCATAGTCAATTCCTTCTTGTTGATTATAACCTTATGCAACCAGCTTTGCTTTGTTTCTGATAACATTGCCTGCTGCATCAAGTTTGTTCCTGAGCACCCATTTTGTGCCGATGATGGTTTTGCCTTTCAGTTTTTCAACAAGAGTCCAAACTTTGCTTTTCTTGAATTGATCCAATTCTTATTCCATGGCTTCCACCTAACTTTAATCATTCAAAGCTTCTTCAATGTACTCAAGGTCAATGGTAGAGATGAAAGCATAGTTTGACATATTTCTAAGAGATGATCTGGCTCTTACTCCCTTAGACATATCTCCAAGAACCTTGTTTTGGGAAACTGCCTTGAAATCAGAAACTCCTTTGTAGTTTCTTTGATTTTGAGATTCTTCAGCTTCCCTTTCATCTTCCGATTACTCTTCTTGATAGTCAAAAATATCACTTTCTAATATTTTGGGAAACTTGAGCAAATTTTCTAAGATGCTTGTATTCTGGAGCTTACTTTCTGAACTCTTATCTTTCATCATCTTACAATCAGAAGCCCCTTTGAGATGCATCTTATCAAAACTCTCTTCTAGGTCTTCAAGATCATCAGCAAGATCTTTTCTAAGCTCTTTGAACTTGGCATGAATAATCTTTTCAATACATGATATTCTCTTGTTGTGTACCCTATAAGCTCTAGACACAGAAGAATAACCTAGGAAGATACCATCATCAGATTTTGGATCAAACTTTGTGAGTTTGTCTCTGGTGTTAAGGATAAAGCAAGATGAGCCAAAAATATGAAAATATGATATGTTGGGTTTTCTACCCTTCCATAGCTCATAAGCAGTTTTCTTAAGAATTGGCCTAAGAAAAATTCTATTTTGGACATAGCAAGAGGTATTGACAGCCTCTGCCCAAAACCTTTTGATAAATCACTTTCTAACAGCATAGTTCTGGCTATTTCTTGCAAGCTTCTATTTTTCTTTTCAGCTATCCCATTTTGTTGAGGAGTTCTAGGTGCAGAAAACTCATGAAGAATGCCGTGTTTTTCACAAAACTCATTAAAAACTTGATTCTCAAATTCTCCTCCATGATCAGATCTAATAAAGCTAATTTAAGAATCTTTCTCAATGCAAACACATTTTGCAAAAACTTTGAATTTTTCAAAGACCTCATCCTTAGAAGCTAGAAATATAACCCATATAAATCTGGAATAATCATCCACTATAACAAGGCAATATCTTTTTCCAGCTAGACTAATAATCTTGGTAGGACCAAAAAGATCTATATGTAAAAGCTCAAGTGGTTTAGTAGTTGAAACCACATGCTTGCTATGGAAAGAAGCTTTGGTTTGTTTGTTTTTTTCACAGAAATCACAGGTTGAATCCTTATCAAATGTGATCTTTGGAAGGCCTTTAATAAGCTCCTTCTGAGAGAGTTCAGAAATAAGCTTCATATGAGTATGCCCAAGCTTCTTATGCTATAACCACTTATCATCTGTGAAAGATGCAAGACATTTTGCATTTTGATCTTTTAAATCATCCAAGGATAACACAAGTGTTATCATGCCACTTTCCAGGTAAAATAACTTGTTCTAATGTGGAGCTTACTACTTTGCAAGAAAGAGCATCAAATATAACATTGAAACCTTGGTCACAAAAATAACTAATGCTTAGTAAGTTATGAGCCACTCCACTAACTAACAAAACATCAGAAATTTGGTAAGAGTCATCCTTACCAACATCTCATATGCCTGTAACCTTGGCTTTACCTCAATCTGCAAATTTGATAGATCCTGAATTTTTAGGTTGCAGGTTTTTGAACTATTTTCTTGACCCGGACATGTGCCTTGAGCAGCCACTGTCCATGTACCATGTATTTTCAAGTTCCACATGCATCCTTAAGCATACCAACAATGAATGCATTTTTTATTTTAGGTACCCATATCTAGATGGGTCCTCTAGAGTTAGTTTGAAATGAGAATTGTCCCACCTTTCTAACACACTTTCTTTTCATAAAGCATTTGTCAAGATCATGTCCCCTCTTAAAACAGATTGTACAAGGAAATTTTTTCTTTTCTCTCTTGATAAGAGTTAACTTTCCTTTCTCTTCAAACTTTTCTTCATAGCCCAATCTTATCTTTTGAAAATATGCTCATTGACCTCGAAGCATTAGATCAAGATTTTTTTATCCATTTACTATTTTCTCAAGGCCAGTTTTTAGAAGTTTTGAAGTTTTTTCAAGCTCAGAAATTACCTTCTAAGTTTTTTTATTCTTGTTTGCAACTTCAAATTCTAAGGCAATGAATTTTATATTTAATGCATTGTTTTCCTTTTTCACAACATCTTTCTTAAGCCGTAGATTCTCAACTTCTGACTTGAATATTTTAAGGTCTAAAATAGCTTTTTTGTATTTCTTTTCCAAACTACGATAATGTGAAGAAAGGGTTTGAGAGTCTTCAAGCAAGTTTTCATAAAGAGATAAGAGTTCATCATAAGAAAGAACTGAATCAATGTTGTTTACCTCTGAATCACTGTTTAATGAATATCCTGCCATGAAGCATAGATTGGCAATGTCCATATCCTCCTAATCTTTTGATTCCTCCCTATCTTCTTCTGACTCACTCCAGGTAGCCAACATTTCTTTCTTCTTATCTTTTTCTGTAGGCTTTTGAACTTGGGATAGTCCGGTCTGAGATGGCCTTTCTCCCTACATTGATAGCAGATGACATTTTCAAATTTTGGGTTGCCTTTCTTATCCTTTCTGAAGTTGATCTCTCTTCTTTTCTTTGATTTTCCTCTCCAGACTTTAAACATTTTTCTAACAAGCATGGAAAGCTCATTTCCATCTTCCTCATCAGATTCGTCATCAATCTCATCCTCCTCATTAGAAAGTTTAGCAACTTTCATTGCGTTAGCTTTATATATTTTTTGATGAGATGTCTTCAGTGCCATAAACTTGATCTTCTTACTAGATTCACCATGTTTTTCAGAGAGCATAACTTCATGAGTCTTAAATGACCCAAACCAGGCTAAGGGTTTGAAGATCTTTTGCTTCAGTGATAGCTATGACCTTGGGTAGCCATTTTGTAGGAAGGCTTTTCAAGATTTTTCTGACCATTTCTGAGTTGGAATATCTTTTTCCAAGACCCTTAAGTTGATTCACAATGTGCATAAACCTTGTGATCATTTCATCAATATTTTCTTGGTCTGTCATCTTGAATAGTTCATATTGATGAACCAGTATGTTGATCTTGATTTCCTTTACTTGATCAGTTCATTCATGAAGCATGTAAAGTCTATCCTATATTTCTTTAGCCATGTTACAAGCAATGATTTTGTCGTATTCACCCTTGCTTAGTGCACATGTGAGTAGGTATTTGGCTTTTGAATTCAGTTGAACTCTTGTTTTCTGTTGATCTGTCCACCTACTTCTTGGGATATCTCTAGATACTAAAGGTACATCATCAGTTCCTGGAGTTTCCTCCTTTGGAACATAGTCCCCATCTTGTATGATTTCTCAATAGTCAAGGCTTGTATATTTTATAAATAACTCCATTCTATCCCTGCAATAAACATAATCTCTACCATCAAAGAATGGTGTTCTGTTAATAGAGTGACCTTCAACAATATGAATGTTTTGGGTCATGTATTCCTCAGATTTTTACCTCTGCAGTCGTTAGATTGCTCAACCCCTTAGAGGCCAAGCTCTGATGACATTTATAATAGAAAAAACACACAAGAATGGGGTTGAATTATGTTTTTAACTTTTTCTCTCTTCATTGAAGATCTGAAAAGCTTTATTTAAAAGCTATCAAGATGAACTTGTGGCGCAGTGGAGAAAAATGTTAAATACCTTCAGAAAGCATACTTTATGAACTTGAGTAAATAAGGGAAGATGTATATAAACCTTTTCAAAACTTGAAATTGAAACAAAAGTAGATATAGAAATAAAAAGAAGATAAAGGAAAGAAAAGAACGAATACTAAGAGTTTTATATTGGTTTGGTTAACCTGTCTACATCCAATTCTTCAACAACTGCTGAGCTCCACTACCTCTTCTTCCAACCAGAGAAAGAATAAAGATAGTTTTTCCAGTAGCCTTCTCAAGCTATGTCCAGTGACCAGTAGACAACCCTATTGTTACTCACCAAGTAGTTATTCAACAGCCTTTTCAAACTGAAATCGTGAGTTGTAAATAACACTTTTTTTACAGCCACGTTGCAAGTAGTCTTTTATAAGCCTCTTCAAGCTACTCACACTGATCATTATCAGATCAGGGATACACAAGTTAAATATTTGGGTTGCCACTCAAACTAACCTACAGTCAAGATTTCTTTGGATATATAATGAAGAGAACTTGGAGAATCTTGAATGACTTCTTTCTATATTTTCTTCCTTGGAAGAACGTATGATCTATGAAATATAGAAAGAATATTTAATGTACAAGGAAATGATCTTCAAATAGAGAAGAAAAAGATAGATGAAGGAAAACTTTTATAGCATTTCAGCTCTTTCTTTTTAATATTCAGTCTTATCCTTTGAGTAGCACAACATCTCTATTTATAGAGGTCTTCTCCTTGAGACCGTTGCTTTCCTTCTAGGGAAATGTGTTGATCGTCTATTTGTGTCTTGGAAAGAGGGTTTAGAAGAGTAGCCTTTCTGCTTTGTCAGATTAGCATATAGAAGCCGTTGTGAGAAAGATGAGGTTTCTGATGTTCTTTAGAAACTACTTCTTACTTTCTAAACCATGGTTTCTAAACATTTTCTTTCAGAACATTTTGACAGTTGACTTCAAAGGCAAAAGAAATGATTGATCAATTCTAACACCGGGATTTGACTTTTCCAGAACCAATTTCAAATTTGAAATTCAAATATTTTCCTTCCTTATTCTTTTCATAGTGTAAGCTTTCTGAACTTTCGGCATCATTTCCTTGATGAACAATGAACCTTTGTGACTTCAAATGTAACATCCCCCACAAACCAACACGGATCTTTTCAGTGTACTTTGTCCTCACTCACACGCTCCCTGGGAAAACTTCTCAGGAGGTCACCCATCCCAAAATTGCTCCAAGTCAAGCATGCTAAACCGTGGAGTTCTTTAGTGATGGGCTACTGAAAAAAAGATGCATCTTGTTGGTATAGGTAGTACAAATCAATTCATATAAGCCCTCCTTAACTGTATAGTCTCATACCTACACAGTCTCATGATCCCTCTCATTCGGGTGTATAATCAGTTCATTCATGTATCTCTCCACTTAGAAGTCTGCCAGGAGCCGCTCCTTGTCCGTGCCTTCTTGCACCGGTGATTACTCCCTGACTTCGTCACCAGGCATTACATCAAACATTGTTCGTTGAGCACCAAACTTTTACAAGATGTTTGAACAAAAACATATCACTATGACTTCATATGATATGTGATATCTTCCTTTCAAGCGTGCTTTTTGAAGTCTGATGCTACTTTCTGAAGTTCCTTACTTTGGTTTCTTGTTCTTGATATAATATTCTTTCAATCGTGAAGCATGTATGACTTCTTTAAACGATATAATATTCACTCTCATTTAATCACAATCTCTTTTAATAAGATAAAACATGTTTGCACATGTGAAGTGAAAATATATTTGTTTTAAGTGCATATTATGCAAACGAAAGAGCCTGTAAAGCTTTGTCAAGAAACTCAAGGAGAATATTAGATATTCTTCAGAATATTTTCTTAAAATTGGCTTTGTTATCATTCAAAACAAATAAGCGTAGAAGGGTTCTGGAGCTCACAAAAGCTTTCTACCAACATTGACTGCAAGTTGTCTTAAGGTCAGGCCACTCATCACATCTTCCTCATTTACTTCTCAAAGGTTTTCATTGTGCATTAGACTTGGCATCGAAATTATTCAAGAAGACTGAGCTAGCTAGGACAATCCATCAAGAGCTTGAATAGGAGTAAATCCATCAAAGCTCAACTATAACTCTCCTAGTGCTACGAATACCTCTATTACATGAAAGTCAGGAAACTAGCTATGACAATCAAACATCATCCTTAAATCATCATTAATATCAATGCTGCAACTTCCATACCGTATCACACTTTGAGCAATCAACATGTGTAGCCAATACACCATCTGGATTATTTGCTTGTTTTCTTTGTGCAACTTGTGAAGAATTTTTCCATGAACCTCGAAAAGACTCATAAATAAAGGAACACTAAGAAATATTGGATTTTGACAGCAAAACTAAACTCCATCTTGTGAGTTTTGAATAATCTCACAATTATAGTGAACAAACATATAATATCTCCCAATCATTTTTTTTCTTAGAATTTATCATTAATAAAAAAAAACTACTCACTTACACTCAAAAACTGTTCTTCACTCTGCTTCAACTATTAGTGTAGTTAGGTGCTTATATAGAGCTTTTGTGTATGTAAATTGCAAAACGTCAAAACTTCTAGACATGATAATGAATGCAATATGTTTGACTGATACTCGCAAATAATAAGTGAAATCCAAACACAAGTTTTTAGCCATTTTCTACATAACATAAAACAGCTGACAATCAATTGTAAATCTGGCTGACATTTGTCAATGTAAACATACCCAATATGTTTGATAGCTAAATGAATTATGTGCATACAAAATGCTTGAAAACTAACCGTATTGCCATTATTGATATAAATTAGTGTATATTGGTAAATAAACTTGGGAATACCCATAAATAACTATTATTTTTTGTAAAAATAGCCCTATTCATTTCTCTCCAATCAAGTAATCAAAAAAAAAAAACACATTTCTTGTTTTTCTCTCTATAATCTTCTCGTCCGATTTTTTGGGACTCTCAATATTTTTCTTGGACTTTATCTAAGCAAATATGTGCCAAGGGTGGTAATTGAATTATGCTGACTTAATAAGATTTGATAATTTAACTTAAAAAGTAATTAAATTATTAGGTTAAATTGTGTGTGTTTAAACCAATTATAAATAACTTATATTTTGAATTTATATTTTTTATTAATTTGTTAGGTTTTTTAGTTTATTTCTAAATATTACGATATGTATTTGATTTGGCATTTAATATTAAGGTCACTATTTCTCTTACTTACTAGTATTTCTTATTCATTCGAGATCCCGAGCCATTAAAAATCACACTCAAGACTCTGACATAGAGATATCAAAATGGGTTGAGCCCGTCAAGTTGGTCCGCCAAATCCGCCATTTTTAGCAGGCTGGGTTGAAGTTTTAAGCCTGCCAAAAAATTTCAACCCGCCTAACCCACCTCGTCTAACCCGCGGGTTTTGGCGGGTTGGGGCGGGCTTGGCCCGTAGGCCAAATCTTTTTTTTCAAGAAAAAATTTATAATTTATTGGTAAAAAAAGTAAGAAACATGTACCTTAAAAAAGAAAAAAAGTAAGAAATATGTATAGTTACGAATACACTAATATTATATAGTTGACATTATTCACTCAAAGTTAAAACTTAAAATAAAACAGTGTTATAACTCACAAATAACACTATTAACAATAACATTTTTTAGTCCAAATTAATATATAGTTGTTATGGATATTAAAAAATTGGGTACACATAAAAAAAAATATTATTTAAACTTTTTTTAAAAAAAATTCATCAAAATATTAAAAAAAAAATTTGATTTTTTTTTTATTTTTTGAAGGGCTGGCCTGTAACGCCCGAGGATTGCGAAATCGGGGAGTGATCGCCGGTGCAAGGAGGTGCAAGGAGGCACGGACAAGGAGCGGTTCCTGGCAAACTTCGAAAGCGGAGGGCTACATGAATGAACCGATTACACACCTGAATGAGAGGGATCCTGAGACTGTATAGGTATGGGACTATACAGTTAAGGAGGGCTTATATGAATTGATTTGTACTACCTATACCAACAAGATGCATCTTCTTTTCGGTAGCCCAAACTGAAAGAACTCCACAGTTAAGTGTGCTTGACTTGGAGCAATTTTGGGATGGGTGACCTCTTGGGAAGTTTTCCTAGGAAGCGTGCAAGTGAGGACAAAGCATGCTGAAAAGACCCATGTTGGTTTGTGGGAACAGTCATCAATCCATAAAGCAGCAGGGGATGTTACAAATGGTATCAGAGACTGCACTTCTCCCAGTACGGTGTGGTTCGGGGACGAACCAAGCAAAAGCTGGTGGGCATGTAACGCCCGAGGATTGCGAAGTCGGGGAGTGATCGCCGGTGCAAGGAGGCACGGACAAGGAGCGGCTCCTGGCAGACTTCGAAAGTAGAGAAGTACATGAATGAACCGATTACACACCCGAATGAGAGGGATCCTAAGACTGTATAGGTATGGAACTATACAGTTGAGGAGGGCTTATATGAATTGATTTGTACTACCTATACCAGCAAGATGCATCTTCTTTTCGGCAGCCCAAACTGAAAGAACTCCACGGTTAAGCGTGCTTGACTTGGAGCAATTTTGGGATGGGTGACCTCCTGGGAGGTTTTCTCAGGAAGCGTGCAAGTGAGGACAAAGCATACTGAAAAGACCCGTGTTGGTTTGTGGGGACAGTCATCAATCCATAAAGTAGCAGGGGACGTTACAAATGGTATCAAAGCCTGCACCTCTCCCAATACGGTGTGGTTCGGGGACGAACCAAGCAGAAGCTGGTGGGCATGTAACGCCCGGGGATTGCGAAGTCAGGGAGTGATCGCCGGTGCAAGGAGGCATAGACAAGGAGCAGCTCCTGGCAGACTTCGAAAGCAGAGGGGTACATGAATGAACCGATTACACACCTGAATGAGAGGGATCCTGAGACTGTATAGGTATGGGACTATACAGTTAAGGAGGGCTTATATGAATTGATTTGTACTACCTATACCAACAAGATGCATCTTCTTTTCGGTAGCCCAAACTGAAAGAACTCCACAGTTAAGTGTGCTTGACTTGGAGCAATTTTGGGATGGGTGACCTCTTGGGAAGTTTTCCTAGGAAGCGTGCGAGTGAAGACAAAGCATGCTGAAAAGACTCGTGTTGGTTTGTGGGGATAGTCGTCAATCCATAAAGCAGCAGGGGATGTTACAAATGGTATCAGAGACTGCACTTCTCCCAGTACGGTGTGGTTCGAGGACGAACCAAGCGGAAGCTGGTGGGCATGTAATGCCCGGGGATTGCAAAGTCGGGGAATGATCGCTGGTGCAAGGAGGCACGGACAAGGAGCGGCTCCTGGCAGACTTCGAAAGCGGATAGGTACATAAATGAACCGATTACACACTCGAATGAGAGGGATCCTAAGACTGTATAGGTATGGGACTATACAGTTGAGGAGGGCTTATATGAATTGATTTGTACTACCTATACCAGCAAGATGCATCTTCTTTTCGGCAGCCCAAATTGAAAGAACTCCACGGTTAAGCGTGCTTGACTTGGAGCAATTTTGGGATGGGTGACCTCCTGGGAAGTTTTCCCAGGAAGCGTGCGAGTAAGGACAAAGCATGCTGAAAATGTAACACCTCGATTTTTTTGTCTGAGAGAAATGACCAAAATGCCCCTGAGGTCATTTCCTGATCCGAATTCGAGGGTAACCAACTCGGTCGTCCTCGAAGGGTCAACTCAATGTTTGAAGGGGATTGAATGGCCTTTGAATGCTTTCGGAAGCGAAAATTTCGTTTTCCACAGTTTCGGGTCAAAATGACCAAAATACCCCTATAGCGTTTTATGCGGGTAAAGGTGCCGTTTGAGCCCGAAACTTTCCCCAGAGGTTTAAAAACATGTTTTCATGTGTCTAGGGGTCTTTGTTCAAGTCCCGGTGGTCCTAGGCAGTTTTAGTGCAAAATTACGATTTTGCCCCTAGAATAGTGTTTTTAAGCATAATGACGTAATTAAGCAAACCTAAGCAATATTAGGCTCTAAACGAAGATTTATTAATTTCACTAATTAATCTAGAATCAAAATAATTTATTAAAGTTAATTAGAACCTAAAATTACTTAGATTAAACTTAAATCCCTTTTTGGAACTCAAGATTCCTAGTCTTGGAATCTTGAATAGTGTTTTCTCTCTCCAATTCCTTAAATCAAGGAAATGTGTCTAGAGTTGTTTAGACTCTAAATTGAGGATCTAACTCACTAATGGTGCAAGACCACTCCTTAATTATGTCTAGACCATCCTAATTATCCATTTTTCCTTACCTAAACACTTTCTTACAAATTCCTAATCTTAAGCATAATCAAAGATACACCTAAACACAACTCTAAACCACAATTAAAATGCAAACACAACCCCACATGGGCTGATGCATTTCGGCCAGCACACCTCCCTATTGGCCACATGTTTAATTGTTTTCTCACTCAAAGAACCATGCTTGAGTCATACCTTGAACCATACCTCACCATACTTTGAACCATACCTCACCATGCCTCAAGACCACATTATCTCACCTCATGGAACTCATGGGATGCCCTCCAATCTGCACCCTCATGGCCGAAACTCATCTGCCCACACACACACTTCATTTGTTTCATTTCTCTATAAATAGAATGCCTTGAGGAGCTTGCATCACTTTTAGATCATTTGCTAAGTTTAGGAACACTCAAAGCTTTTCTTTTTCTCTCAAAGCTCTTGTGTTCTTCAAGTTCTTGGAGTTCTTCATCATCTTCATCTTCTTCTTCCATCTTCAAGTTCATCACATCAAGTAGGGATTTTCTTTCAAGTATTCCTTTCTTTAAAGTTCTTATTCTAAGCTTTATGTTTATAGTTTCTCTTGATTCTTTTTAGAACTTCTTTTCTTCTCCTTTTTCTTTCTCATTTTCGGCCATGGGCCTTGGAGTTCAAAGAAATGAGAGCTTGATGATGAGAGTTTCATGATGATGTTCATCACTTGAAACAAACTCTAGAGCTTGATCTTTGTTCTTGAGCAAAAATGTTTCTAGTTTTTCCTTTCTTGAACTCTTGAGAACTTTAGTTTTGATGGTGTTTTAAAATGGTTCTAAGGACTCAATGATGAGGTCTCATGATGTTGGTGTTAATATATCATCAAGATCATGGACTCTAGAGTTTCAAAATGTTCTTTTTGTTCCTTGGAATTTCGGCCATTTCCTTTTCTTTTAACATGCAAAATGTTTTGATTTCTAATAATGTTATGTTGAGTTCTAAGAAATCTAGACTTTACTTTATCTTGGTTTGATGAGTTTGAGTTAAGGTTTAAGTTCCTTTAAAGTCTTGTTAAGAGCTCTAGAGAGATAAAATGAACTTGCATAATTTATCTTATGCTTGCACTCATATTTACATTCTTGTTATGCACCTTTACTTTCAAGCTATCACCTAAGAACATAAAGATTAAAATGGAACTTGCATAATCACTTAATTTAATTCTCAAAGCCTTTCTATTTCGGCCTTAAAGTCGATTGTTGTTGGGCCTAGAGCACTAAAATAAAGAATTGAACTTGCATCATCACCTAATTAATTTCTCGAATGCCTATCTATTCCGGCCTTAAAGTCGATTGTTGTTGGGCCAAGAGTACTAAAATAAAGAATTGAACCTTGCATATTTACTCTCAAGCTTGCACGTTTAAGTTTATGCCTCACATATTTGCTTTCAATCTTGCACGTTTAAGTTTATGCCTTGCATATTTAATTTAAGTCATCACTTTATTTTGTAAGCAAGATTAAAAATGAAAAGCATGAGCATGTTTATTTCATGTCATAACTTAAGAACCTAGAGCTCAAAGACTTGCCCATTTCATTCCAAGTTAAAGTTTAATGTGAAACCATTCTTTGAATGCATATTTTCGGCCAAGTGGTGATGATGGACTTGCAATGAGTTTTCATCTAGCTACAAGGACCAATAGTCTATGTTCTAAGTTTTCCTTAAAGTTTTACAAATCTTTTCAAGGTTATGTTGTCATGAGATATGATTTTATTCCCTTTTAGGAGATGAAATATATTTTGGTCATTGACTTAAGGCTTCTCTTAGCCTCTTGATGAATTAAATTGATTTGCAAAGAGTTTTAGAAATTCTAAATTGATTCCAAGAGGAACTAGTTAACTTATGTACCTAGAAATGTCAATTTAAATCCTTTACTAAAGCTAAATGTTTTCGGTTCTGATATGATGAGTGTGATGTTGTATGATGATGTTATGATGTGTTGGAATGTGTGAAAATATCATACGATGATGTAGAAATGATTCTATGCATAATAGGTAAGAGACTAGCTAACTAGAAATACCGTAAAGTTAGAATTTAACATAGTTTTGACCCATTTATTTATGGAACTTATCCAAACTGTTTTAATGGGAGCATAATCAGATTAGGATTGTTTAGACATGAAAAACTTGGTAACATTTGGATTTGAATTGAATTCTAGCACCTATAGGGAAACTAGTAACTAGAAAACCGTAAAAGTGCAAGTTTAGAACTCTTAGAACATTTATTTTTCTGGATTCTGTCCAGCACCCTTACAACATGATAAACATGATTAATAATTAGTCCTTAAGCATAGGGACTCCTCATAATTGATTTAGATGTAATTCATAGCACCTTAGGCGAAGACGGAACCAAGAAAGGGTCTAAAACGTAAGTTCTAGAACCCCGTAATCACAAGTTAGGAATTCTGCCCTATGCTATTCAGATTTAAGTGTGAACATGAGGATTATGAATGATGTTTAATTATGAGCCCTTAGGTGCATATAATATGAGCGATGGATGTTAGAGAACCATATCTCATGATTAAGACCCGTAAGGGTCAAAGCATAAGCTACCGTAAGGATAAACGGTTGAATGTTCCATGATGATGCATGTGGTATGTAAACGATGATGATGTTATTCATATGAGGAATTCATTAGGATATATGTTTATGTGGCATAAAGCAAATTCGGAAGGAATTCGGCATAATTCCATCGTGCCACCGAATTCCCGACGAATTTGGGGACTTAAAGAGATTTTTGAAAATTAAGGTACTAAGATGGGTTCTAGGATGACACCGGTTCGGCCGAGCACCTCCATAGAACTCATGTGACATCGGTACCCATTTATACTCTTAGGTGACACCGGTTCGGCCGAGCACCCCTAAGAGTTTTGACCCCTAACCCGTACTCAGATAGTCGGGATTTATGATTTATGATACGTTTATCGTTAAGTGGTAAGTAAGAACTAGTGACGACTAGTTAAGGTATGAGCTCATAACCTAGATATGTGACACGTTCTGGGTCACACCGGTTCGGCTGAGCACCCCCAGTTCGATTGTCTTTTAGGGTGGCCCATGAGGAAGAGATGTTTCATGATTATGATTATGTCACTAAGTTTGTCCCATATGAATGTTACTATTGCCACTTTATGCCACCAAGTATGATGATGCTTGATGTTATGTTTTATGTATGTGCATTAGGTAGTGTCATGCATACATTTTCTATTATGTTGCATTCATGACATTAAGATCATCCTAAAATGAATGGACCTTGGCTAAAGTATATTTTAAAGTTTAAAATGAACTTAATGCATGTTCAGTCATTTTGTATAATTAAACCCAAGGTTCCTGAGGACGTAGATGATGACACCTAGGTAGTAAGAGGCCCTACTGAGATTCTTTAGCAAGATTCTCACTCCCTCTATCTCTCTCTTTCCGTCACGTCTTCAGATGGCGACATTCGTAGTGTTCGTGGACACGCCGACATGGGAGGTGCACTATGACCTGGCTCACGGGTCATACCATTTTGAGGGACAGTGCACGGTGCGGGTTTTCATGTTCGTAGGACGCCCCTTCGCTCATCCCGTGCACACCCATCGCTTCTCCTCGACTGCACCCTATGGCGATGACGAGCGGGTTTCTGAGCGCGCGCGTACACATGACAAGAGAGTGCTCCGCATGCACACCGCCGCCTTAGCCATGCGAGACTATCCCGATTACGTGCCCCGGACCTACTTCTCGGAGACCGACCCGTCCGAGGACCCGCCTACCCATCCGTATAGCGAGAGCTCTGCCCTCTCTCCCCCACCGTTGAAGGAGGGCAGTGAGGACACCGTGACTTAGCCACGACTTGCACGACGACCGGAGATGCGGCCACACCGCAGGGGTCACTCTCGATCCCCGTTCTGCCTCTTTACGCCCGAGGAGCTCGCCCAGTTCCCCGGATACTTGTCTCGTTCGCGAGATGGACGTCAGTAGGAGGTGACGATCGACCGATGGGGTACCCGGTTAGAGCACACACCACTTAGATGGGGATAAACCTTCTTTTGTTTAGAGGTTATCCCATTAGATGCACTCGGGTAGGGGAGTAGCTTATGTTTATGTTTATGTTGCATTTTCTTTCATGTATTCCCTTGTACCAAATTAAGCCCCACACTTATAAGTGGGCAAGTTATATATATATGAGATGATATTCAGTGTTATTCATGGTGTGCCCTATGTTATGATGTTGTGAGACATTTGTTTTACTTTACATGGTTTACCGCTTATCGCATCACGCAGCTCTCACTTTTTATTTCAAAAAAAAAATTACCCGTATTTTCCGCTAAGTATTTCAAAGTAAAAAAAATGAGAACTATGAAGTAACAGACTAATGATTAACCCAAATATGTTCTAGAGTATTGGGTTAAAAATTAGGATGTTACAGAAAAGACCCGTGTTGGTTTGTGGGGACAGTCATCAATCCATAAAGTAGCAGGGGACATTACAAATGGTATCACATCCTGCACCTCTCCCAATACGGTGTGGTTCGGGGACGAACCAAGCAGAAGCTGGTGGGCATGTAACGCCTGGGGATTGCGAAGTCGGGGAATGATCGCCGGTGCAAGGAGGCACGGACAAGGAGCGGCTCCTGGCAGACTTCGAAAGCGGAGGGGTACATGAATAAACCGATTACACACCTAAATGAGAGGGATCCTGAGACTGTATAGGTATGGGACTATACAGTTAAGGAGAGCTTATATGAATTGATTTGTACTACCTATACCAACAAGATGCATCTTCTTTTCGATAGCCCAAACTGAAAGAACTCCACAGTTAAGTGTGCTTGACTTGGAGCAATTTTGGGATGGGTGATCTCTTGGGAAGTTTTCCTAGGAAGCGTGCGAGTGAGGACAAAGCATGCTGAAAAGACCCGTGTTGGTTTGTGGGGACAGTCGTCAATCCATAAAGCAGCAGGGAATGTTACATGGCCCGCCAACTCGCCAGCCCGCCCTAAAACAGGCTAGACTGACTATTTCAACCCATTTTATTTTGGCGGGCCAGCCCGCCCCGCCCCGCCCTGTTTTTTGCAGGCTTTTGGCTGGGCGAGCCTAAACGGGGCGGACCGACCCGTTTTGACATCTCTACTCTAACATTGAGTCAGTTTACTACTTCCGGTCCTAAATAACTTTCTAGTTTTAATTAAATTCATCGATTAAGAAAATAATTTAAAACATCTTGATTTTAGATAAATTTAATTATTTGTACAAAATTACCCTTATTAACATTTTTCTTTTCCTATCCTATCTCTTTCTTATTATCTTCTCTCTTTCTATTTAGCATAAAAAATAATTTAGTATGCCTAAATTTCCTAAATGAATATTTATTTTGAGCCAAATAACATTTTAAAAAGAGACACTTATTTAGAATATGAGGTAGTATGTAACTAAATATGTCTAAACATTAATTTACGGGAAGTAAAATATCCCTTTTCCTTTTTTTTTTAATAAAAAACTTATACGTTCACCTAATTTACGTGAAATTATATTTTAGACCTTTTATAAAATATAAGTTACAGTTTAGACCTCAATGTTATAATATGTTCTACTTACTTACTTAGATAGAGGAGGTATCTGTTTGCTTTAAAAGTAAATATGATATGCTTATTCTATTAAATATCTTTTTATTAATAATATATTTTATCAATCTAATTATTGAATTATATGATATTATTTTAATGATTAAGTATATCCAATTTTAGTAAAATTGGATATTGATAAATATATTATCTAATACTCAAGATTTGCATGTATTTTCAAAACTATATTATATGTCCAAATAAAAGGAATGATAAAGTATCAAATTATTTTAAAATTTTATAAAATTTTATACACCTAATCTATGTAGTGGGAATTTATAGTTTAATGGTTAAATTGATGAAATTCAATATCTATAAAAAGTTATTTAATATAGTAAATATATAAAGGAAAAATTGTTCGTCTCGAAAATTTTTCGACCTTGAGATGCTCAACTAATGTAGTGTGTTATAAGTGGTTGTAACAAAGTTAATATATACAATGCTTGTGTTTTGCTTTTTACATTTCTCTCATTTATAATTAAGTGGATGTAAGTTGAGCATTGCAAGTTATAAGTGGTTGTAAGTTAATCTCCTCTTGGATTGAATATTTTTAAAGTAAAAATTTCACTAAAATAAGAAAGTGAGAGGGTCTCCATCTTTAAATCTATGAATTACATTGTGTATAAATCCTACTAAATGATAATTCAAGTGTGAATATCTTCTCACTTTTTTTATTTTAGAAGAATTCTCGTGTAAAAAGATCAAAATCCCTTGTTGTCAAACGCAAGTTTAATTAAATTTTTAGACAATTCATTCTCACTACCTAGCAACGTTAGCAAATGCGTGAATTAATTACCCTTAGTAACTTGATTGCATGTTTAGTCAAACTGGTTCTAGGTTGATCGCTCACCCCTTTCCCTCAATTTAGACTCAACTTCTTTAATTTTGCGAGCTTGAGGTTGGAGGCTTGTGGGCCAAGCGACCTATGATCGACCATTTCGCCTCACCTTCAACCCTATCAAGCGTCTTCACTTAAAAAAAAGAGCTAGCTCGAGAAAGAAGGTTAGTGGTCTGGTCAGTTATAATCTAGATGTTTGATCTACCTCCATTAGCCAACCATCACTCATTTGCTCTCACCAAATTTGATCCTCACTTGCTGTAGTCCAAGCTCAGTCAATCAGGGTCTGTTTGTTTGATACTTTTAAAAACTGTTTTGTGTTTTTAAAAACAAAAGATTAGAAAAATCTGTTTGGGATGTTATTTTTAAAAACTAAAAAACACATTATGAGTTTTTAAAACAAAAAAACAAAAACAATTTTTTGATGTTTTCAAAAACAATTTTATTGTTCATCACTTTTTCACCCACACAACTCCTCCCACCTCCTCCTCCGGCGATCACCTTCATGCTCTCCCGTTTGCCGGTGAACTTCTGCCTCCACCTCCCCCGGCAAACCTTCGTGCTCCTCCTTCCCCGGCAAGCTCCATGACAACCTGGCAACCTTCGACTCCGCATTTCTGCTTCACCCGCGGATCGACCCAACCTCCGCGATGACCCTGCAACCTCCGCCTCCTTGTTTTTGCTTCTGCCATGGATCTACCCCTCAACCAAGCCCAGCGACCTTCGCGATCCAGCCCGATGAGCTCCATGACAGCCCCCGTGACCAAGCCCAGCGACCTCCGCCTCCGCCTTAGCGTTTCTGCCCCTCTCACCACCGCGGATCTGTCCCTCCCGCTACGGATCTACCCCTCTCACTGCCCCTCCAGCCACCGTCCCTGTTCTTGTTCTTTGTTGTGTTACAATGGATTTGGAAAAATGAAAATGGGTTTGTTTTTAAAAATGTGTATCCAAACAAAGTGTATTTTTGTGTTTTGCTTCTAAAAAATTATTTCTAAAAACAGTTTTTAAAATAGTTTTTAAAAATAAAAACAAAAAAATTATTCTAAAGAGGCCCTTAGTATCTCCCTCCCCATTCTCTCTCTCCCCTTTGGCAATGATTACGCCTAATATGACCACAATTGTTCACGTGAGGAATCCAGTCACTCATAATTTGGATGTGACATTTTTGACTAAATAATGTGATATGCACACTAACTATGCGTCTCTCTTTATGAGACATATATCTTATATACCCCTCACGTAGAAAGAGATAGGCAAACTCATCATAAATGTACATACCGACCTACCCCTACCCCTAACTAAGACTAAAGCAATTTCCGAAAACAAAATTATAATTTAGGAGTGAAGGATAAACATGAAACATATAGCATGTTTAATTTTGCTTTTGGGAGATCTCAAATTACGGTTTGAAAAAAAGTGTCTCTCATACCATTGTTTTGAGGTTATAAATGTTGGGTATCAAAAGCAAAAGAAATACCACAAAAAAAACACACACACACACACAAAATTTAACGTGGGTTGATTTTCACTGTTTATATATACGACTTCACAGATCAATCTAAATCTTTTATTACATGGATAGCTCCTATAAACTATCCATATATTAGATTACTCCCACTCTTGGAGGATATTTAACCCAAACAACCAAAGGCCATATTTTTAGGCCAACACACTATCAAAGTTTCTACTTCTTACTAATATAGGACTTTTAGTTAAATCCCAACAAATTGTTCCCTTAATTTAAAGTTCTACTAAATCTTCACTTGTACTGCTACTGCACACAAAACACGCTGCTTGATCTTCATACCCAAATCATTACTTCACATATCTTTTGAATGATTAAAGTTGTAAACCGTCCATAGAAATATTTCATCACATAGACAACATCTATAAACTACCCATATATTGGATTACTCCTACTCTTGGAGGATATGTAACCCAAACAACCAAAGCTTATATTTATAGACTAACATACTAATAAAGCTTTTACATCTTACCAGTATAGGACTTTAAGTTAAATTCCAACACTACAAGATAAACCAAACATGTTAATTGATAATATTTATCCATTTTATAATATTTACTAGTTCTTTCAAGGCTTTCACATAGATTACTCAATAAACTGTTTTGATTACAATAGAAAATAAGTTAATTATAAAATTATTTTTATTTTGAAATTATAATCTTATATATATGTTTTGTGATTCTGCTGAGGAATAATGCGCACAAGTCTCGATCCAGGAGTCGTCAACTGGATTCGAAGTAAACAACCAGGAGACGAAGATCATGAGTGGGACTTATACGTTGTCATTTTGTTAATAAATAAATATGACTAATGTAAGGATAAAATAAATAAGGAATGAGTAATGCTAGTTTGACACTTAAAAATGGGTGTCTATTTAGACACTCACTTTATAACTATTGGATGTGATGAATGTTAACAATAAATGGGGACCACCATCACATCTAATGGTTATAAAATAGATGTCTGAACAGACACTCACTCTTTAGATGTCAAAATATCATTACCCATAACAAATGAATATTTTCTTGATTTTTTAAATGAAAATAAAACATATTATCTTTCTTTTCTATAAAACTTTACAGAACAGGAGAGATTATATATAAAAATAAGATACCATTTTTATAAGAGAATGATTTATATTATGCAACAGAGTAGATAATAAAAACGAAATTATAAGGAAAAGAGGAACCAAATTTTTTAATTTAGATCATCCAAAGTTATAATTTTATTTTACAGAATAAAGTGAAGAGTTTTATCTTTAGATCAATAGAATAAAAAAGATCCTATTTTTAATTTTATTGATTAAAAAATAAAATTCTCATATACTCTTTAAAATGAAATGCTTATCTTAGAATATCCAAACTCCAGGGTTTTAATAAAAAAATAAAAAAGAGGTAGCAAACTAAATACCATTAGGTGATTGAAGCTATGACCCAGTAGTTATAGTTGTCTCCTATATTTTTTAAATGGGAGATCATATATTCAATTTTCACCATCTTCTTCTCCCCATTCCTAAAATAAATTTCTAACTTTAATATATATATATATATATTTCTTAAAAGGCCACGCACCAAGAGCCCATTGAGCTGTATACGTGTCAAGAAGTGGTTTCATGATTAACATACGGATTAGCATGTTGACGTCGCCATTTCGGCATTTCCAAGTCACGAAACTAATCGGAATGTGGTGAAGTGGAGCCTAGGTTCGGTGACGGAGGAAAAGACAAACTATCAGACACTGACAAAAGTAGGCTCTTACGTTCAGGAGAGATTTGCAGCTGTCACTGAATTACTTATAAGACAACTCAATTATATATTTTCCCTTCGGGCCATAGGATACTTTCCTAATCCATAATATAAGTTATTTTTTAATTTTATATTTAGTTTAAAACATAAATTATTTTTTATATTTTAAGAAGATTTTAATTATTTTTTATTCATTTTATCCTCTATACTTATGATATATGAAAATAAATAGATATGAGTATAACTATTTAATGAAGAGATAATTTATAAAAAGTAACAACAAGTATTTTTATCTTTTATTTTTATATTTTTAAAAGATTGATAAAATCCAATCATCGCCTTAATTTCCCTGTATAATTTTAAACAACTTATATTATGGGCTGGAGGGAGTAAGTCATTTAAAAGTATACATAGAAATTAAGATAATGATTAAATTTTATTAATTTTTTGAAAAAATAAAACTAAAGTATGAAAATACACTTTATTATTTATAATAAATGATCTTTCCATTAACTAATTATATTTATATATATTTATTCTCACTCATTATAAATATAAAAAAAAATTAATAAAAGATGATTAATACTTTTTTGAAATATAAAAATGACTTATATATTTTAGATCATATAAAAATTTAAAAAATGACTCATAATATTGTTGTTGTCTAGCTCTGGGTAAAGGTCCGGATAGGTTTGTGTATCGGCTACGAATCAATTGCTCCCCTCTTCCTCTTCGCTGAGCCTATATTCTTAGTCGGCTAATTGTTGGTCTTCATTAATGTCCCTGGCCGTTGTAGCATTCAAAGGTAGATCCCCCATTGATTTGGCATAACGGGGCTCTTAATGTTGATGCGTCAGGGGATCGATGCTCTTTGTGCCGACCCATGGGACTCAATGCTCTTTGGGCCGACCTGGAGCAACTCCTTTTTTAGACTAGCTTGGAGGCCCAACTAACCGAGGGCCCAATGGACTAGGAAGTCTGTCAGGAGCCGACCAGTCCAATTATGGACTACATTTTTCTTGTCAGATCTCTAATTATCTCGGGATGCCACCAAAACCAGTGCCAGAGGCAAACCGAACTATGGGAACCGTGGATGGTGTCCGGGAAAAAGTTGCAAAGTAAGTGGATAATAACGTCGACTCTGACTGGACCAGTTTCATGAAACCGTGTTTTACACCAGCCGAGTGTTTCTTTTTCTTTTTGGAGTTTTCCTTTAGGCCCTTTTCCCAATTACTAGTTGCTATTGGTGTTTTTAATTGAGTGCTAAGGGGCTACAAGCACATGACTCTCAGTCAGTAACTGCTTTACCAAACAGTGATGGTTATTTGTCAAGTTTATATATATATATACACACACGAAGCAATTTGTTTTTTATGAAGTATCGAGTTGCAATGAACTAATAAAATTGAGGATAAATTTTTTATAAATAAACTTCATGTGTAAAATTATATATGAAACTTATTCATAAAAAATCAATCCCTATTTATACTTCATAACCAAGCATATATATATATATATATATACACACACACGGTTTCTTGTGTTGGTGGCTTTGTGTTGTGTAATGTTCCTCTTTCTTAAATATTTTATTTTTCTTACTTGACAATTTTATATGAACGTATATTTTAAAGAATAGATCAAAATGTTAAAATAAAATACTAACTATTTAAAGTAAGACTAAAAATTAATAAGCTTAAAATATGTTATACCAAGTTAGGAATAATACTTATTAGGCAAATAAAAAATATTATGTTAAGCGTTAACAATTAAGTGTATGATTTTATACCAAAAGATAAAAAAGAGTAACAAAGAAAAAGTAAAAGTAGAAAAATAAAAAATGGGCCTATTCTACCAAGGCACTAGTCGCCAACCACCCAATACCATAGATAAAAGGGAAGTAGGGTTGATGTAATATCAAAAAAGAAAGAAGAGTAAAACTAAGTTGTTATAATTGTGAGTGTGTCAAGAGTGAAGAAAATAGAGAGAAGAACATGTGTGTAGATCATAGTTATAAAACTCGTTTTGATAATCGACTCAGTCATAGTATTAGATCAATAAGTCATTGATTCAACCAGTGAATTACTGGTTGAATAGGCTATATAATTAAACAAAATATATAAAATATATTAAAATTAAAATAAATATAAAAAGTAATGCTACAACCCGAATTTGAGTATTCAAATAGACTTGGTGACAATGAGGAAGTCTCAACAAAAGAGTAGAGAAAATAAGAGAAAAAAAACTAAATAGTAACCTTGTGGGTCTCGTGGGCACATTGAGACAACCGAAATCCTAGAACCGGGACCAGGAGATGCTTGAAACTAAGGAAAGATGGGATCAAGGTTAGAAATAATTAGAAATATAACTTTTACACCCAGAATTAAATTTCGGGCAGTATTTATTTTCCTGAGTATGGTATTTTACTCATTCGATAAAATATCGATGTGCAGTTTCTTACACCGTATGAGTTTGCCACCTCACTTGACAAGTGTATGGCTATGGAATGGCCACACCATTGTCTTAAGCTAAGGATTCTTTAGAACCACATAAAGTAACAATTTTCATTATAAAGACATAATTTTGTGGTAGAAATAATTTCCAACACAACATGTAATAACGATACAAGCTTATCATTTTCCATCCTTTTTCTCCCAAAATTTCAGCCAGCACCTCCATTGCATCCTTCTTCACTTTCTTCTCCATCAAAATATCATAAACTTACTAGAAGCTTCAAGCTACAACCAAATAAATCCATGTCTTATGCAAAAACTTAACTTACCTCTTGTAATCCCTAAATTAATCCTCTACAGAGAATTCTCACCTCACCTCACTATCAATTGTAACTACTATTCTTGCTATTTTGAAGGGGGTTTTGATTGTCTTAGGTCAAGAATTGAGTGAAAAAACTCTTGAAGGAAGCTAAGACAAGAGCAAGAACTTATAAGTGACAAGTAGGGTTTCTTTTAGCCTTTTTATTCTTAAAACTAATCCTGGAATTATTTGAATGTTGAACTTAAAATTTTTAGTTTTATTGGCAGTTCATGTATAGATACCGATGTGCTTATATGGATAGAAAGATTTGATGTTAGAAAATCCTTTTTTTGTCAAAACAAGTTTTAAGCTGTGTGTTGGAAACTCGGATTTTAAGCAAGCAAGTGAAAATACACGATTTTTCTTATTCAATTAGAGAAGTAATTTGAGCAAAAATTTTTATATGATGAACATAACATAGTTTTCCTAAGTTCATTTGAACACTTTTGATATTTTTGAAAATTCATAAACCAAGTTGGTTAGGGTTTTTTCCTGGACAGTCAATTCTGAAACACTGATTTTGTCTAATTTTGTTACTATATCAAATGATCAAATTTTGACTTGACATTTTTATAGGATGTTGTAGACACCTTCAGGTCCAACCATGAATTTTTACAGAATTTATTAAGTTCATTTCATATAGTAATAAAATTGGGAATTCTAATTGTTGGTTGAAATTAAGTGATTCTTGACCTCCAAAATTGTATAAATTTGTTAATATAGCTAGAGACCTTATTTTGGTTTGAAATTTTTGCAGGGTCTCATATACATATGGAATTATCTTTGAAAAATAGTTTTGCTCTGTTTGAATGGTGTTTAGTAATTTAACCATAGTTTTCTTAGAGGTAGAAATTCTGGACAACATGCTAGTAAGGTGAAACTATGATGAAATATTAATGACTTGGTCTCATTTATACTATGTGAGCTTGATGATGATGTTATGTGCATATAATTGGGAATACTTTTGAAAATTGCCTCCATATGAGAGAAAAATCAAGAATATGTTTTCTTGAGCCGAAGAAAGTAAATCCAGTAAGTCGAAAAAAATAAACTTGACTACCTTTGAATTGAGTTGAGGAAAGCTAACCTAGGAATACATCTATGTGAGAGTTGGAGAAAGCAAATCTAATAATTATGTATAGGAATAAGCTAAGTCTTGAGAAGCAGTCATCATCCAAGAGTGGAATAAGCCACCATAGATTAAGGGCCAAGACAAGTTAAGGTAGTAATTGTTCTAAGCAATCCTCTATATTATGTGCTAAGTGAATGATTTTATTATGTATGCTGAGACTAATATCTTTAAGTTGCAACTTGACAATATATGCTCTATATGATGATATTTGCCAAAGTGATTATGAATAATGATGATGATGATGCATGTATACTCAAGGGAGTGCCCTACTAAAAATTTTATAATATTCTCATCCCTATGTTGCATGTATGTTCTGTATCCTCAAATTTTATAGATGTCATTCCTATGAATCTTCATTGAATATATATCATAGGAAAGGTTTAATGTTATAACTGCTTGCATTATTAGCACCCTGTGAAAGTTGTACTGACTTAGTCATCTTCGTCTGACTCCGTCATTGTCAGCATGAAGGTAGGATTAACATCCAAGTGAGCAAGTAGTGTTCCTTTAGGGACTTTTAGGTGATACCTAGGATTATTGTACTCATTGTAACACCCTGATTTTTCTTTTCGTGTGCAAAATGACCAAAATACCCCTGTGACAAATTAATGTGGGATTAATTGCTAATTGGACTCGAACCTTACCCAGGAGTTTGGGATGCTGTTTTAAAAGGATGCATGATATCTGTATAAGTCCGGGTGGCCTCGGGGATTTTTTATGCAAAATTACCAATTCGCCCCTGCTTACGTGTATAATGAATTTAATTAAATGATTAGGAAAATGCATGCAGTATTAGGCTCTAATTAAAGGCAAAATAATTTTAATCATTAATCTTGAGTCAAAATAATTAATTGAGGTTAATAGAGGCTTAAGATTGCTTAGAACAAATTAAATCTCTTTCTTAATCAATGGAATTCACATGACATGACTTAGCTTAGTCAAAAAGGTGAATAGTATTTTTTCTTTCTTTCTCCTTAAAATTAGGAATATGTAAGTTTTTGAATTTCAAGCTAAATGAACTTAACCTCTCTAAATGTTTACGACCACTCTTTAATTATGATCTTGAAATTCCTAAATACATGATTATCAACCTAAACACCTAATTACCATTCCTAACCATTTTCCTAATTAAATCTACCTCTATTACACATCCTAACCTACATGGAAAAAAATTAAAAACTCCCTCCCAAATGCCCAATAAGGCCGCGGCCAACCTTCCCCCCTCCAATTCACTCTTATATTTCATTTTTCTTATACACCAACACTCACAAACACTCTCACTTTTACACTCCCTTTTTTTGGCTAAAGAGCTGTGTCAAAAAAAGAGTTCTCATTTTCTCTCAACCTCCAAGCTTTCTCTTCCTCTTCCACCACTAAGAACCACCATCCTCCACCACCTTTCAATCTCAAACCACTACAAACCACCCCTAATACACATAACCTTTCCATACCAATACACTAGAACTCAAGACAAACTCTCTATCCTCCTCACTTTGCCTTGGCAGAATCCTTGTTTGGCCTCAAGAGAAGATTTTTGTCTTCTCATTTCAACCCACAAGACCAAGCTCTCTCTTTTCCTTCAAGAAGACAACTTTGGTAGGGTTTTGTTGAGTTCTTTTGTTTTCTTTCCCTTGCTCCATTTTTGGATTTGCATGTTGGATGAATGAACAAGTTCTCCTTGTTTTCCTCTCTTTTATTGCGGTTTTGATCTTCCTCCCTAGCTCCATGTTTTTTGGTTTTGATCTTCCTTTTTCTTCTTGTGTTCGGTTTCTATTGTAAATAAATGGTTGGAACCATGGCTTAATGATGATAGCTCTTGATGGTAGTCTTGATATCACCATGTTCATGACCTTTAAAGCCTACAGTTGGGTTCCTTAGTTTCCTTTTATTTCGGTTTAGTCATCTCTCTTCTCTTTTAGATTTTGGTTTTGGTTTGTTGATGGGATGTTGAAGTTATGACTCGATGATGATGGTTCTTAGTGGTGGTTGTGAAACCACCATGTGATAGACCTCTAGAGCCTAAAGTTTTTTTTTTTCCATTTTCAGTTTTAAAGAATGAAGAAAATAGAGTACTTGGTGGTTTCTTTGAAAATGTTTTCTTTGATGTTTGAGCCATGGCTTGATGGTAAGGGTTTTCTAGATGATGATTGCGAAATCATCATATTTGTGACCTCTAAAGCTTGTGCTCATTTTTTGGTTTTCAAAGAGGAACAATTAGTAAGATGTTGGTTAGTTTCTCTTTATTCATTTTCTTTGAGCTTGATAGTGAGTCCAAGGAATGAGGTTCTTGGAACCATCGGTTAAAGGACTCTAAAGCTCACTTCCATCTTGTTAAGATTGATTTGAGGTTGAGAGTGTCATTCTTTAAAGTCTTGAAATGAGCTCTAGTAAGATGTAAAAATGGACTTGTATCATATTTATATTTCAAGTTCTTATATCTCATGTTTATGTTTCAATGCCTTGCACTTCATATTTATTTTCAAGTTGTCACTTTAACTCTTGAAGACTAAAGAAATGGACTTGCATTCTCATGTTTAAAGTTCAAGTTTTGTATTTCATATGTATATTTCAAGTTATCATCTAAAGTTTCAAAGACTTAAAAATAAACTTGTATTTTTATATTTATATTTCAAGTATTGCACATCATATTTACTTTTCCAAGCCATCACCTCCTAATGATAAAGACTAAAATGAGGTTGCATATCATGTTTATTTTCTTGCCATCACCTAAACCTCTAGAGCTCAAGACTTGCCCCTTGTATCTCAAATGGAAGTTTTGATATTGGACATGCCTTGAGGATGTATTTTCGGCCTCATGATGATGATGAGCATGAGGTTTCAGTTCATCTTATTTCATGTTTAGGTCAAAAATTTGTGTCCTATAATCCTTTTGTTTGTTTTGAAAGAATTGAAAATTTTAGAGGCATTAAGAATGAGATCTCATGGATGAAACCTTGTTAATTCCAATGCTTTTGGGAATTAAAATTTTAGCCATTGTTTTGATCTTTCTAAATCTGAAAGGTGCTGTTTGGAAGGGTTTGGATGTGCAAAAATTACTATTGGATGTTGTAAAAATTATTTTTAGCACTTGAGGAAAAAATTTAGTAACTAAAAAGGATAAAAAAATGTGATTTCTAGAACACTTAAGAGTTGGACACAGGGATTCCATTTCAGCATGTGCTTTTTCTGTAAAAAGATGTTTAATTGCTGAGTATATGTGTGTGAATCACTAATAATTGGTTTAGAGCTAATTTTAACATCTTGGGAAAAGCTAGTGATTAGAAAGGGTAAAAAACTTGACTTCTAGAACCTGAAATTTGTGCGTTTCAGCATTGTTTGATAATGTCCATAAGGTTTAAAAGTAGTTATGATCTGTGGTGCTTTGTGATGTATATGTATACCATGCTAAACATAACATTTGCATTAGCTGAGTCCGGTCCTTGATTTCGGCATACTGGATATGAGCATGTTTACTTTTCAATAGGATGTTGATGATGGCATGCTTACATGAGATATTTGAAATGCATATTAGTTGTGCACTATGAGCACGAAATGCCAATTGATAAGTTATAATAATATGGCTATAAGCTTATGTTTGTATTCCTAAAAATAATATGCTAAGGCTAAGGTGACATAAAACAATGGAAATGATCCCCTAGACTCCCCGAATTAAAGACTATGAGAGGTGATCCAATGGAAATGATCCTTTAGACTCCTTGAATTAAAAGTTATGAAAGGTGATCCTATGCCCCCTATCCCGTACTCTGGGAGTCGGGAATTAGCTTATTGAGAGGATAAGTGGTAGACTAGTATTGACTAGTAAGGTATGAGTTCATAGCCTAGAACTCTCAAAGGAGAGATTAATAGGGTGGCCCCCAAGTCAAAGAGATAAGAGTTTTAAGTCAACTAAGAGATTAATAAGGAAATAATCATGCTAGAAGAGTTGCATTCTTTATGTTATGATGTATGGCTTGTGGCATTGACATGCATTTCATGACCCTTTATGTTGCATCCATGCATTAAGATTCATGTTAAAATGGATGGACCTCAAAGTAATAACATTTGGAAACTTAATAATTGAACCTTATATGCATGCTCATTATTTCATAATTAAACCTGAGGTTCCTGAGGACATTGATGATGATGACACATGTTAGGAGTTACACACCCTATTGAGTTTCTTATATAAGATTCTCATCTCCTCTTCCTTTCCTTCCATTACGTCTTCAGGGGACGATGGCTTCGTTCGTGATCTTCATTGACACCCCTACCTGGGAGTTGCACTTCGATGCCGAGCATCAGTCATACCATTTTGTGGGTCGTTGTATGTAACGTTCCAATTTTTCCTTGTGTACAAATGACTAAAATGCCCTTGATCATTTCTGCCCTAGAATCAAGGACAGTCGGTCCCAGCTAACCTCAAGAAGTTAGTTTTATGATTGAATGTGATTAATTGTGTTGTGTATAATGTTAGAGGTGAAAATATCAGTTTTTGGTTTTTCCTGGCGAAATTACCAAAATACCTCTGCGGCTAATTAATACAGAATTAATTACCGATGGGCCTGGACTTCACTTGGAAGTTTGGAATATTGTTTTTAAGAAATATACAATGTCGGAATAAAGCCAGGTGGTCCCGAGGAGTTTTAATGGAAAATTATCATTTTGCCCCCGAATTAAGCACTTAAGGAGCTTAATTGTGTGATTAAGGAAACATAAGTAATATTAGGCTCTAATTAAAGATTAATTAATTTTAATTATTAATCTTGAATCAAAATAATTAATTGAGGTTGATTAGAGCTTAAGATTGCCTAGAGAAAGCTAAATCCCTTTCTAAAATCAAAGTGGTCTTATGACATCAAAAAGTCAAAAAGGTGAATAGTATCCATTTCCTGATTTAAGGAAATGTGTTGGCTTTTGAAATTCAAAGTAATTGAGTTTAATTCAAACTAAATGAGTATAACTCCTCTAAATATTTATGACCACTCTTTAATCATGATCTTGAAATGCCTAAATACATGATTATCCACCTAAACACCTAATTACCCATTCTTAACCTTTTTCCTAATTAAATCTACCTCTAATATACATCCTAACCTAAATTAAGATGAAACTTGCCCCCCAAGTTCTTCTAAGAAGGCCGCAGCATTTCCCTCTATTTTTCATCCTCACATGTTATAATTTCTCTATAAATACAACCCCAAGGCAAGCCACAAACACCATTTGCTCATTTCTTGCAAACTTGAGTTCAAGAATTCTCTCAAGCTCTCTTAGCTCTTCTTCTTCCTTTTCCTTCAACGAAACCACCATCAACCACCACACCCCACCACAAACTACCACACAACCACCATAAATCTTCCATCAAAACACTTAGCCTTTCACTTCCAAGATCAATCCCAAGACACATCTTCATTCCTCTTTTTCTTCTCTTGGCCGAAACTACTTTCTTGCTTCAAGGAGGAATTGTTCTTCTCATCTCAAGACCAAGCTCTCTCTTTTCTTTGATAGGGTTTTGTTTGGTTTTTCTTTCTTAATCTCTCTATTTTAAAAATCTTTGGTATATTGGAATATTGTGTTCTTCGTTTTCATTTGATGATGAATACTGGTTGAGTTTGTTTTCTTTTCTTTCCTGCACCATTTTCGGTTTGGTCTTCTTTTTTAGTTTCGATTTTGGTTGTCAATAAAATGTTGGAACCATGGCTTGATGATAATGGATCTTGGTGATGGTTGTAAAACTCTTATGTGATAGACCATTGAGAGCTCAAGGTTTTTGGTTCCATTTTGTTTTCAAAAAGTTGAGCTAAAATGGAGTAATATGTTTATGTCATCACTTAATTAACTTAAGTTTAAGGCTTACCCCTTTCAACCTTAAGGTTGATTAGTGATTTAGAGTAGTTACTTTAAATTGGAGTCTTGAACACTAAAAGAAAGAAATGAAAATGCATTCATATTTATTTTCTAAGTTACCACCTAAATCTTAACAAATTAAAATAAAGCTTGAATTAGCATATTTATGTTTATGTCATCACCTAACTAATTAAAGTTCAAGACTTACCACTTTCAACCTTAAATTTGATTGGTGTTTTAGAGTAAACACTCTAAATAGGAGTCTTGGGCATTAAAACTAGAGAAATGGAAATGCATTCATTTTTTATTTCCCAAGTTGTCAACTAAGTCCTAAAGGTTATATTTTCATCCTCTGAAAGGAATAAAGTTTAGTTCTAAGACTGTTCTTTAACTAGGGATTAATTTTAGAAAGACTAGTTACTAGAAATGCCTTACATTATAATTTTACGTGCTGTTAGAATATTCAATTATCGATTTCTGCCATAGCATTTCCAGATTTGTTTAAAGTTATTTGCAGTGGCTTAAACATGGAAAAATTGCTATTGATTGTGGTGAAAATCATCCTTGGCATCTTAGGTAAAAACTAGCAACGAGAAACCCGTAAAATTGTAACTTTAGAAGCTTTTAACAAAACCAGTTTCAGCCACTGCCCAAACTATTTCAATATGTTATGGTTCTATTTGGGATTGTTTAAGTGTGAAAAATTTGTTAATAATTAGTGTAATAATTATTTTTAGCACTTAGAGAAAAGACTAGCGACTAGAAAGGACCATATATATGATTTCTAGGACCCTTAAGAATGGATTCTGTTTTAGCAAGTAATAATTCTGTAAAAGATGTTTATCACTTAGTAAATATGTAGGAATCATCCATAATTAGTATAGGAATTAATTCTAACATCTTAGGAAAAGCCGATAAAGAGAAAGGGTCAAAGACGTAACTTCTAGAACACCAAAATTGCTCAAGTTTTAATTTCTATCCTGAACTGTCCAGCATTGTTTAATGATGTATTTGAGGTTAAAAATTAATGAGAATCATTGAAATTGATCCCTTAGATGCTAACAGAGGTTGTTGCCTACCTCCTCATATTAGAAATTCATTTTGAATATTAAATTGTACCAAAAATGTAGCAAAGGGCACAACCTATGTCATCTCCCAAAGAGGCCTTATCACTTAGTTGAGAATTTGGGGTTTTGAAGAATGAAATTGTAGTAATCAAAAATTAAGAGTTAATAGCAACAGAGCAATAGCAATAGAGAGAAAGACACTGGTGTAGGGTAATCCTAGAATTGGAATTAATTATCATTGACCACATATTGAATCCATTAATGGCTTCTAGTAATTATCCACTTGCAATTTTGCTAGTAATTAATCAATCCCTAGAGTTGATCAGTGGAACTAACAATAAATGAAATCTCAATTTAATTGATAATTACAATGATCCTATGTACCAACTGCTAAAGCCAAACTGCCAATCGGAAGGCTAATTCCATTGTTCTCTCTTGAACACAAATTGATAGATCTATCTATTATGCCTAAAGGGTTTCCCCAAACAACAATCGTTAATTTAGGTATCCAAATGAGAACGACAACAATCATAAGAATAGAACTAATAGCAAAGGGTCTCAAAGTTATCCCAATCCAAATGGGATCCCCTATACTAGTAAAGAGATCTACTCCTCCACTCTTGGAGGATTATAATCAATGAAATTGAAAGAATACCTGGAAATAATAGCAACAATCATTGCTATCATCCACAAGAACCAACAATTCACTAATAGAATCCCTAAGAGAGAGAAAGAAGTTGAAGAGAGAGAAAATAATAGCCACTAAAAGTCTGTCATCCAAAAACTAGGTCAAAATTTGCATCCGGTCCTATAAATGTTGTTCCCTAAAGATGGGTCAAAGTAGGACCCATTACAATAAAAAGAAAACAGATTCCAGGTCATTGCACCATTGCTGCAGCAGTAGTCTCCAAAGGAGCTTCTTCCCTAATGCACATACGAGGTGTTCTGCTGACTGCTACAGCGATTGTTTGACCACCACAGCGGTTACCCGAGGAGCAATTTTGTGCGGTTTCATCCTTTCTCAGCTTTTAGCTCCTTCCAGAGTGTTCCTGCCTTCTTCCTTGAGAATTGCACGTGATCCAATGCTTCTGTACATAAAGACCATACTCAAGGAGACAGGTTAAATATGATAAGCTCAATTTCTAAAATCAGTGCAATAATCAATGATTTTCTAAACAAATGTAAAATAAGGAACAAGTTAGCAATTAGTAATAATTTCACCAATTAATCAATGAAACTCATTCAAAAGACCAATGTTTAGAAGTGAAATAAGTGGCATAATTGACTCTTATCAAACTCCCCCACACTTAAGTTTTCCCATGTCCTCATGTGGAACTAAGATCAAACCAAGGCATGAATGAGAAGCAGTAAACAAGGACTATAGTAGACTCCTAACCTAAAATGCATGATTTATGAAATTAAATAACAATTCACCAATCCAATGAACCTAGAGGCACAATAGTAAGCTTTCACACCAATAATTAAGAGAATTACAACAAACAAGGTATGATCAACAACATAGCACACAAGGTAGAATCCATATATGATGCATGAATCAAGTACAAAGATCCTTCCAAGGTTAGTGTTTGCCCTTCATCCACTCAAGTGTTTTGGGTTAAGATGAACACTCAGTCACCTCAAATGAAAATGCATTACCATAGGCTTGCTACGGGTCTCATTCTCCATTTTGGCACATACATATGCATACTGAATCAAGAGGACTTACCTTTGGTTTTAATGGGGCTTAGGTGAAGGTGGATAAAAATATAGGCTAATAGGGTTAAACCTTAAGTCAAAGGAGAGAAAATGCATATACCAAGAGCACAAGTGCTTAAGGGTACACTTTGTCTAACTTAACACAATTATAAGCATTTCTTTTACACTTTGGCACACCTTTAACCAAACTTTTTCTTTTCAGAAATTTTTTTTTTGTTCTTACAATTTTTCTTGGTCTGCCACTTGCTGAATTTTGGGTACACATTGTTCCTCCCCAACACTTAATTTGAGGCATGTCCTCATGCTCTCCCCCACACTTATGCTCAAGCACAAATAAAAATTGAGTAGATGCTTTCCTAAGCTTAAAAGGTTGGGAATTTTCATGATTTTTCACTTTTGGCTAAGGATGTGCTAAAACAAAAGAATGGGCAATAAAGCTCAAAGGGGCCAAACAATGGTAACATGCAAAGGTTGGCTTTATGGGCAAGTGGTCAAAGACAAGAAAAGTGTCTCAATCATATTCAAGCATATACATGAAAACATATTTTCAAACAAGACCCTAAGTAAGTTCTAAAATGCAATCCAAAGAGGGAAATACACATGAATTAATTCGATCAAAGAAGCTCAAAATCTCACAGGTGAAAGATCATGTACTCAATCCAAACAACACAATGAATCCACTAAGCATGCAATAGAAAATGGAGTCAATGCCAAGCAAGTTAGTAAGGTGCATGTCATGTGAACTTATACATATAACCTCTAAGGTGCCAAAAGGATGGTATAAAATGCAAATGATAATAAACATGATGCAAGAATGAAAACAAAAAATAAAATATAGAAAAATAAAAAGGAAAAGGTAAAGAAAAACCTCACGGTGGATTGTCTCTCACCCAGGACTTTGCTTTAACGTCCCTAAGTTGGACGGTCAGGACCCTCATGGAAGGTGAGTAGCTTCAACCCACAGATAGGCTATTTGAGCCCTTAGATTTATGGGAGTCTCATGGAGGTGCATCAACCTGTGCCCCTTAATATGACACCGAGTTATCCTAGAATTTTCCAGCTCAATTGCACCATCAGGATGTGTAACACCCTAGTAATTAACCAGATACACCTAGGTTGAATCTGATTAATGACTAGACTTTACTCCTTGCTTTGGTTCTTTCTTCATAATTTGAAAATACTTAGTGAAATTACGAGCCTTTTTTTTTTAAACACATAATTGAAAACGTGAGCCGAGTACAACGTGAACGAGTAAGCAGAGTATAATAAGACGTTTAAGAATATATCACATCATATCACTTAGGCTCCATCATATAACATCCATAAGCACATTATAGCATATATTTACATACAATAACCTCACTCAAAGGGTGGGTTATGTTCATACATCATTATCTTATGCAAACCCATAAAAGAAAATATACTTAAGGAAATTCATGCCCCTAAACTAGATAACTCCATAAGCCGGGAAGGTTATCCTAAAACTAGGGTGCATGATCACACATAAGTCTACTAAGAACCTTCTATGGCCACTGTCCTGAAAATGGGGCAATAAATCCGATCCATCGATGAGCTCCCTCGGGAGGGACACACGAGATGCACCAGTCAGGGTCGCATGGACGGCCTTCTCGCTAACCTCGGCTGAACAAGCTGTTTCCTCACTACCTCTCTTACACGTGTGGGAGTAGGAGCAGAGCTCTCGAGAATATACATGAGTAGGAGTGTCCTCTGAAGGATCAGTTTGAGAATATCTCGTCTCGGAACATACTGAAATCCATGGACAGCAGATGAAGCGGGATAAGAACGTAACATCCTTTCATCAAGTGGACGTGCATGTTCGAAAACCATTTCATCGCCATAGGGAGAAGTAGGAGAAAATCGATAACTAGGGACAGGATGTGCAAATGGACGACCTATGTAAATAAAAACACGAATCTGCAAGACCTCCCTTCAAAATGATACGAGCGATGCACCGATCATAGTGGAATTCCCAAGTAGGGGTATCAACGAACAGACGAATGTCGCCATTTGAATCTGGAGACAATGACGGAAATAAAGAAAAGGGAGTGAGAATCTTGCTAAAGAATTCTCAATAAGGTACCTCCTTCTACAGTGTCATCATCAAAGTCCCCAGGAACCTCGGGATTATTCTAAAATAGTGAGCATGCAAAGATTCATTTTAAGTTCGGACAAATACTTAACCGAGGTTCGTCAATTTTTAATCATGCGTCTTATAATGCATCTTATTCTTAACATGTCATATTTACAATGAACTTTTCCTTTATCATTACATCATATTCCTCATCATCATTATCAAAATAACATGCATAAAAGAACGTCATATAATATTAGCTACACATGGACACAAAGTGCACATATTTCATTTCTTTAGTGCCTTAGGTGACTTAAAATCTTATCATCATCATTATTTTCCTTGGGCCACCCTATACTCCACCCTTTTGGGAGTAATTTAGGTTATGAGCTCATACTTTACTAGTCGTCACTAGCATATACTTATCCCTTTTGATAAGCTAAAGTCCCGACTCTACCCTTTTGAGAGAACGGGTTAGGGGCGTAAAATCACCTTTTCACCACCTATAGTCCGATTGTTCCAAAGGATCATTTTCTTATAAGTTTAAGTCACCATTAAATCTTTGCATGTTATATCATAATACAATTCATAAACATCATAACATTTTCTCATTTATAGTCTTAAGCTAGAATAATATATATCAACTGTAATCATGCATATGGGAGATTCCCAGAAAGAGAGGTGGGTCACAATGGACACGCTTAAATACCAAGTCTTTCCTTAGCGAACCTTTCCAAATTACACTTTTACAATGATACACTTTCTTCTAGCAACAAAGGTGAATTTTACATAAGAACATTTCATGTATAAGCATTCTTATTATTTGCAACAAAGAACTATAACATGCAAGTCAGAAATCATTCAATGATATCAAGTACTTAATAAGCATCCAATCCTTACATAGAATTATCAATTATAGAACTAATTAGTTACTAAACCAATTATGAATCATTCTCTTAACAATAAACCATAATTATCACAACTTCAATCATATCAAATGATTATCACACATTGATACTAAACGCGGATCAGTGGCGAATCATGAACCTCATGCAATTACATAGAATCATATTTTAAGTGCATATAAAATACTAGTTCCCCGTGAAAATCCTTGCAAAGCCTTAAAACTCATTTAGAAACTAGTTCTTTTGTCAAATTTGGGAGGATCTTCACAATTAAAATTCTCACTTAAGATAAAAGGAGTAAGTCTTGAGCTTTAGAGATTTAGGTGACATCTTAGAATTATAAACATGCTATGCAACCTTATTTTAATCTTATCTTTATAAGGTGATAGCTTGGAATTATAAACATGATATGCAATTCCATTTCTTTATCTTTAAGATTTAAGGTGATGACTTGAAAATTAAACATGATGCAAGAACTTGAAATATAAACATGATACAAGAAACTGGAGCGGTAATCCGCACAGACCAGAGAGGGAGAAGAGAATATTAAGAAACCGGAGCGGTAGTCCGCACACAGACGATAGAGAGGAGAAGAGAATATTAAGAAACCTGAGCGGTAGTCCGCACAGGACGATAGAGGGAGAAGAGAATTATTATTACATCTTTTTAAGCTCCAATCTCAAGACTTTTTAAAGAATAAATTCTTTAACTCCAATAATCATATTTCTTTGCTTGTGATACATGGGCAAGTCTTTAAGCTCTAGGATCTTTAGGTGATGGCATAAAATAAACATGTCATGCGTTGATTCTTTTAGCCATTATAAAATATAGTGAGAGCATAAATTAAATATGAGATGCAACCTCTTAATTATCTTGAAAGATTAAGTGATGACTTGAAACATAAACATGAAATACAAGCTTGGAATTTAAACATGAGAAATGCAAGTTCATTTATTCATTCTTGAAAATTTAGTGATGACATAGAAGGTAAACATGGTTATGCAAAGCATAAACTTAATCATGGATGCAAATTCATTTTGTTTCTTTACTAGAGCTCCTTCAAGACTTTAAAAGAATTATAAATTCAACCCAATACATATCTTAACAAGAAATAAAACATAAAAGGAAAAAATACATCTTTCAAGTTCTAAACTAAAAATCTTTGTTTTAGCATCATAAAGCATTATTCTTTAAGGTTTTGCATCAAGTGGAATTTTCAAGCTTTAGAGGCCTAACTTGTGATGGATTTACAACCCACCCTCAAGGTCCTCATCATCAAGCCATCATCTTAGTTCCACCTAGGCCATATGGTTGAATTGGTTAAAGAAAAATTGAAGAGGAAAACCAAAATGAAAAGCTAAGGCAAGTTCATAATTTCATCATTTTGAGCTAAAAACACAACTCCTCAAAGCATAGAAATAAATTTAGAAACTACTCCCTACCTAATCTGAGTTGAAGAAGAGGAAGAGAACTTGATTTCTTGAAGTGAAATGACACAAAATCTCTTTGAAAAATTGAAGAAAGAATTCAGCCAAAGAGGAGGAAGAAAGAAAGTTTTTGGTGCTCCTAAAAACTAGTTATGAACCAAGCATTCCAAGACCACTCAAGCAAGCCTATTTATAGAAGATTTTGAGGCTTCTAATTGGCCAAAATGAGGAGGTAGTTGTCAGAATTTTTCAGGAGTAATAATGGAGGAAAAATCATTTTAGACAAAGTTGTATGAAATTAAGGAATTATGTCTCTTATGGTGACATTTTGGCATTTTGTTTTAGTGCAACTTTTGGAAATAATTCAGCTGCATAATGGCATTAATAATTTCGTGCATTACAGCCCAAAGAAGTGAAATTTGTGTGTTCCATGCATTATTTAGGTGTAGGCAAGGTATTCATGTAATTTAGAGAATTTACGGTTAAGGGCTTAAGTGAATTAGTAAGCAATTTGGGTGTTTTTGAGCAATTTTGGGTTCTAATCAATCTAAATACATAATTTTGAATCTAGATTAATATTTAGAATTTAATAAGCTTTAATTTGAGCCTAATATTGCTTAGGTTTCGGTATATGAATCGAAAATCCCAAAATTCGCAAAGCGCCAAAAAGCGGGCAAAATCGTACTTTCACTTAAAAGCGCCTAAGGCCACCCGAGCTTAACCAATGGTTAATCATGGCTTAAAAACACATTTTAAAACATTTTAGTGAGGTTCGGGCTCAGTCGGCACGCACATCGGAGTTAAAACACCTTGAGGGCGTTTGGTCTTTTCGTGCAAGGCCTAACTCAAAATTGAGATTCTTCTCGCTCTATTAACACACATAACACAAACAATCCCTTATTATTCTCAAAACATCCCCTTGAGAATATGTGGGCCCACAATCCTCATTTTCCGAGTAAAATAACTTCAGGGACATTTTGGTCATTTTATACGTCTGAAATTCGGATTTGCGACTCGCATGAATCGCTCCTAACCTCTCTTCTAATGTTATATTCCTTTATTGAGGATTGTTCGGCCTCAAATCTTATGTAATAATTACCTACTGTAATTCAAGAATTGAGTAATTTCTAATGACAGTAAAATTACAAGAAAAATTGGGGCGTTACATTACTCCTCCTTAAAAGAATTTCGCCTGAAATTCGTTACTGAGAACAACTCTGGGTATTGTGCTTTCATGTTTGATTCCAGCTCCCATGTAAGTTCTTCGGTTTCACCCTGTCCCCATGCTACTTTGACCAGGGTCTGACCTTGTTCCTTACCTGCTTAACTCCTCGGACGACGATTCTCGTGGGTAGTAAGTTAAATGTCAGGTTATCTCTTAATTGTACATGTTCGCTCTAGTACATGACTCGGTCGATTGATACTTTCTTAATCGAGAGACATGGAAAACATCATGAAGGTTGGATAGACTCGGGGTAGGGCTATACGGTGAGGCTCTGAGTCCTACTTTGGTAAGGATTTCAAACGGACCAAGAAACTGGGCTCAATTTCTTTACTTTTATTGCTCCTCCTATCCCTCTGGTGGGGGTGATCCTTAGGAACACGTGGTCCCCTTCTTCAAAATCTTGCGGTTTTCCCCGCTTGTCCGCATAGTTTTTGTGTCGAGTTTCAGCACTAAGAATCTTATCCCTAATCTTTTTGATTTGTTCCGTTGTTTCCCTCACAATATCAGGTCCAAGTAAACTTTTCTCTCCGGGTTCATACCAACATAAGGGAGATTGACATTTCCGTCCATAGAGGGCCTCATACGGTGCCATACCGATACTTGCATGATAACTGTTGTTATATGCAAATTCAATAAGTGGCAGGTACTTATCCCAACTTCCTTTGATCTAAAACACATGCCCTTAACATATCCTCCAAGGTTTGGATAGTTCTTTCAGATTGACCGTCTGTTTGGGGGTGATAGGTCGTGCTTAGACACAACTTTGAACCAAATGCCTTTTGAAAGGCTCCCCAAAATCGCGACGTAAATCGCGGATCTCGATCCGAGATTATCGCCGACGGCACCCCATGTAACCTCACTATCTCCTGAATATATAATTGTGCTAACCTATCCAAGGAATAAGTCACCTTAATAGGTAAAAAGTGGGTGACTTTGTCAATCGATCCACGATTACCCATATGGTATCATGATTCATTTGGGTCCTTGGTAATCCAGTCACAAAATCCATGGAGATACTATCCCACTTCCACTCAGGGATCGACAGAGGTTGCAGCATTGCTGAGGGTTTTTGGTGTTCAATCTTCACCTTTTGACACACCAAGCACTTACTCACCCATGTGCACACATCTTTCTTCATTCCAGGCCACCGTAACATCTTCTTCAAATCTTGATACATCTTGGTGGCACCAGGATGAAGGGTAAAATGGCTCTTATGGGCTTCCTCCAAAATATCCTTTCGGAGGCCACCACTAGCAGTGTACACATATTCGACCTTTAAACCTCCACAAATCGTCCATTCCTTGGGTAAAACCTATCAACTTTCCCCGCCTTCAACGCCCTAAAGTCTCTTGAAACTCAAAGATCGTCCCCTTGAGCTTGAACAATCCTTTCTTTGAACTCACTTGTCACTCTAAGATGACAAGCTCTGATGCCCTTAGTGGTCAAAGTCATTCCTAGGTTTAAGTCCCTAAATTGCTCAATCAATTCAACCTCCTTCACCATCAAACGGGACACTTGTAAGGACTTCCTACTCAAAGCATCAGCTACTACATTAGCTTTACCAGGATGGTAGTTCAATCCAAAATCATAATCTTTCAAGAACTCCATCCATCGCCTTTGCCTCATGTTTAGCTCTTTTTGATCAAAGAGATATTTCAAACTCTTGTGATCGGAAAACACCTCAAACTTAACTCCATATAAATGGTGTCTCCAAATCTTTAGAGCAAACACGACTACAGCCTAACTCAAGGTCATGGGTAGGGTAGTTTGCCTCATGTGGCTTGAGTTGTCTTGATGCATAGGCCACCACTTGCCTATCTGCATCAATACACAACCTAAACCCCTTTTTGAAGCATCACAATACACCTCGAAAGGCACATTGGGGTCGGGTAACACTAAAACAGGGGTCGAGGTTAGCTTGTGTTTTAACTCTTGAAAGCTCTTTTCACACTCCGGGGTCCATGAAAAGGGGTGTTCTTCCTAGTCAGCTTGGTCAAAGGTAGGGAAATCTGGGAAAATCCCTTGATAAATCGACGGTAATAACCGGCTAAACACAAAAAGCTCCTTACTTCAGTTCCCGTGGTTGGTCTTTCCCAGTTTACTCCCGCTTCTACCTTAGTAGGAACTACACCAATTCCTTTCTTAGATCCTACAAGCCCTAAACCTTGCCCCTTATCCAACCAAAACTCACACTTGGAAATCTTGGCATATAGTTTCTTTTCCTTCAAGATCTCTAGTACTATGGTTAGGTGGCATTCATGCTCTTCATGGGTCTTAGAATATATGAGAATGTCATCTATAAAGACAACTACAAACTGATCTAAATAGGGTCGAAAGATCCTATTCATGTAATCCATAAAAATAGCTGGAGCATTAGTTAACCCAAAGGACATTCTTGCAAACTCAAAATGGCCGTATCGAAAAGTAAAGGCCGTTTTAGGTATGTCTTCATCTCTCACTCTAATTTGATGGTAGCCTGACCTCAAATCTATCTTAGAAAACACTACCGCACCTTTCGGTTGGTCCATCAAATCATCGATCCTAGGCAGAGGATACTTGTTTTTCACCGTTACTTTATTCAACTCGCCTATAATCTACACACATCCTCATACTCCCATCCTTTTTCTTTACAAACAACACAGGGCTCCCCAAGGTGATGCACTAGGCCTAACAAACTTTTTCTCCAATAAATCTTCCAATTGAGTTTTTAACTCGGTCAATTCTAATGGGGACATCCTGTATGGGGCTATGGATATAGGTCCGGCACCGCTGAGCGACTCTATGGAAAATTCTATCTCACTCTTGGTGGGAAACTCTGGTATCTCATCCGGAAATACTTCAGGATAATTTCTTACTATTGGTATCTCATCGATACTTTGCTCAAAGTCTACATCACTAGCGGCTAAGAAAATGTAACCTTTACTCTCACCCTTACCACAGTCCATTTCCACAGCAGTTATGTAAAGACTTATGGGTTTCTTAGGTTCAATAGGAATAGGAAGAAAAGTGATGGTTTTCTCATAACAGCTTAACAAAGACACGGTTGGCCTCAAGCCAATCCATGCCAAGAATCACATCTAAACCTCGCATGGGTAAGCAAATAAGATCTAAAACAAAGGATCTATTATCTATAATAAAACTACAATCTAAACAACATTTACAAGTCCTAACGGGTTTTCCAAATGGGTAGAAACAATAAGGTCAAAAGGAAGCTCAGTCATAGGTAAATTAAGGCTTTTAACACATGAATGGGAGATAAAAGAATGAGAAGCGCCAGAATCATATAGTACAATTAAGTCTTTACCATGCATATTACCCTTACCTTCCACGAGATTTCGTGACTTCGTTGTTTCTTCAAGATTAACAAAGAAATACCCTTCCCTGGTATTGTGGCTTGGGATTGGGGTTGGCGGGTTCCTTTCAGTGCATTCTCCGGAGTAATGACCTGGTTTTCCACACCGATAGCACACGCTTGTTCCGGCTCGACAAGGCATGCTCCCATGATTCTTGCCGCACTTGGGACATTCCATGGATGGCGCAGCGGTGGAGGTATCTTCTTGGACCTCTTTGTGGTGCTTTCCCTTTATTGTTGTTATTGTTGTTGTTGTGATTGTTCCTGGGGTTATTGTTGTAGCGGTTGTTATTATAGCGATTGTTGTTGTTTGGCCTTCCTTGTTGAAAATTTCTTTGTGTCCCTTGTGGTCTTGATTGAGGGGAAATGGAGGTCGATTCGCTTCTTGAACTCACGACCTTGAGGTGTCAACTTTTTGGTAATATTATCGACTTTGGGGTGTTTAGTTTTCTCGACCTTCTTCAATAATCCGACATTTGTTAACTAGGGTAGAAAAATCCTAATCTCCAAATGTGCAACTGCCACATTAAGTTCCGCCTTCAACCCTGACTCGTATTTAATGCATTTCCAGTACTCATCAGGATTTCCTTGGTACATTCTTGAGAACTTAATGAGTTCTTCAAATCTGGCAGTGTACTGGGCCACATTCATATTCCCCTGGACAAGTTGCATGAATTCAATGTCCTTGGCATTTCTAACTGACTCTGGAAAGTACTTTTCGTAAAAATGGACCTTGAATAGTTCCCAATCAATGTCCACATCGGTCGTCTCCAGGAGTCTTGAACACCGCCCACCGTAAACGGCATCACCCTCAAGCATATGAGTAGCGAAGGTGACCTTTTGCTGGTGGGAGCATGGGACTAGAGGAAAGACCTTCTCAATATTCCGAATCCATTCATCTGCAATATTTGGATTCAGTGTCCCCTTGAAAACCGGTGGGTTTGCCTTACGAAACTCCCCGAAACAGGCATGTTCAGGAATCTCATGTCGCTGATTCATATTGGCTTGACGATCCTGATCCATTCGCTCCATCATCATTCTCATGGTCCTTGCTACGTCGCGAGTGCTTCTACTGTCTCGTTGTCGTGATTATTTTGTGTCGCGCTCCTAGTCCATTGTCGACGTGCCATTGGTCCCTATACACACAAAACAAAGAACACCGAGGTGATCAGGCCCAATATTCCATGCAAAGTGAGCAAGTTACCATGGCACTTTCAACATACAAAGAGTCATGTATTTCTACTCCCCAAGCTCATCCTAATGATAAACATCTACACATGACGTCACTAACGTATTATGCTTTAGAAGCATAGCTAGTCCAATCCTCAGGCTCCATGAGAATCGAACTGCTCTGATACCAAAATGTAACACTCTAGTAATTAACCAGATACACCTAGGTTGAATCTGATTAATGACTAGACTTTACTCCTTGCTTTGGTTCTTTCTTCATAATTTGAAAATACTTAGTGAAATTACGAGCCTTTTTTTTTTTAAACACATAATTGAAAACGTGAGCCGAGTACAACGTGAACGAGTAAGCAGAGTATAATAAGACGTTTAAGAATATATCACATCATATCACTTAGGCTCCATCATATAACATCCATAAGCACATTATAGCATATATTTACATACAATAACCTCACTCAAAGGGTGGGTTATGTTCATACATCATTATCTTATGCAAACCCATAAAAGAAAATATACTTAAGGAAATTCATGCCCGTAAACTAGATAACTCCATAAGCCCCGAACGGTATCCTAAAACTGCGGTGCATGATCACACATAAGTCTACTAAGAACCTTCTATGGCCACCGTCACGAAAATGGGAGAATAAATCCGATCCACTGATGAGCTCCCTCGGGAGGGGACACACGAGATGCACCAGGCTGGGGTCGCATGGACGGCCTTCTCGCTAACCTCGGCTGAACAACTGTTTCCTCACTACCCTCTCTTACACGTGTGGGAGTAGGAGCAGAGCTCTCGAATATACATGAGTAGGAGTGTCCTCACGAAGGATCAGTTTGAATATCTCGTCTCGGGAACATACTCCGGAAATCCATGGACAGCAGATGAAGCGGGATAAGAACGTAACATCCTTTCATCAAGTGGACGTGCATGTTCGAAAACCATTTCATCGCCATAGGGAGAAGTAGGAGAAAATCGATAACTAGGGACAGGATGTGCAAATGGACGACCTATGTAAATAAAAACACGAATCACAAGACCTCCCTTCAAAATGATACGAGCGATGCATCGGATCATAGTGGAATCCCCAAGTAGGGGTATCAACGAACAGGGCGAATGTCGCCATTTGAATCTGGAGACAATGACGGAAATAAAGAAAAGGGAGTGAGAATCTTGCTAAACAATTCTCAAGAAGGTACCTCCTTCTACTGATGTCATCATCAAAGTCCCCAGGAACCTCGGGATTATTCTAAAATAGTGAGCAAGCAAAGCTTCATTTTAAGTTAGGTCAAATACTTAACCGAGGTTCGTCAATTTTTAATCATGCGTCTTATAATGCATCTTATTCTTAACATGTCATATTTACAATGAACTTTTCCTTTATCATTACATCATATTCCTCATCATCATTATCAAAATAACATGCATAAAAGAACGTCATATAATAATAGCTACACATGGACACAAAGTGCACATATTTCATTTCTTTAGTGCCTTAGGTGACTTAAAATCTTATCATCATCATTATTTTCCTTGGGCCACCCTATACTCCACCCTTTTGGGAGTAATTTAGGTTATGAGCTCATACTTTACTAGTCGTCACTAGCATATACTTATCCCTTTTGATAAGCTAAAGTCCCGACTCTACCCTTTTGAGAGAACGGGTTAGGGGCTAAAATCACCTTTTCACCACCTATAGTCCGATGGTTCCAAAGGATCATTTTCTTATAAGTTTAAGTCACCATTAAATCTTTGCATGTTATATCATAATACAATTCATAAACATCATAACATTTTCTCATTTATAGTCTTAAGCTAGAATAATATATATCAACTGTAATCATGCATATGGGAGATTCCCAAAAATGAGACGTGGGTCACAATGGACACGCTTAAATACCAAGTCTTTCCTTAGCCACAACCTTTCCAAATTACACTTTTACAATGATACACTTTCTTCTAGCAACAAAGGTGAATTTTACATAAGAACATTTCATGTATAAGCATTCTTATTATTTGCAACAGCAACTATAACATGCAAGTCAGAAATCATTCAATGATATCAAGTACTTAATAAGCATCCAATCCTTACATAGAATTATCAATTATAGAACTAATTAGTTACTAAACCAATTATGAATCATTCTCTTAACAATAAACCATAATTATCACAACTTCAATCATATCAAATCATTATCACACATTGATACTAAACTCATATCAGTGGCGAATCATGAACCTCATGCAATTACATAGAATCATATTTTAAGTGCATATAAAATACTAGTTCCCCGTAAAATCCTTGCAAAGCCTTAAAACTCATTTAGAAACTAGTTCTTTTGTCAAATTTGGGAGGATCTTCACAATTAAAATTCTCACTTAAGATAAAAGGAGTAAGTCTTGAGCTTTAGAGATTTAGGTGACATCTTAGAATTATAAACATGCTATGCAACCTTATTTTAATCTTATCTTTATAAGGTGATAGCTTGGAATTATAAACATGATATGCAATTCCATTTCTTTATCTTTAAGATTTAAGGTGATGACTTGAAAATTAAACATGATGCAAGAACTTGAAATATAAACATGATACAAGAAAGCTGGAGCGCGGTAATCCGCACAGACCAAGAGAGGGAGAAGAGAATATTAAGAAACCTGAGCGGTAGTCCGCACAGACCAAGAGAGGAGAAGAGAATATTAAGAAACCTGAGCGATGTAGTCCGCACAGACCATAGAGGGAGAAGAGAATTATTATTACATCTTTTAAGCTCCAATCTCAAGACTTTTTAAAGAATAAATTCTTTAACTCCAATAATCATATTTCTTTGCTTGTGATACATGGGCAAGTCTTTAAGCTCTAGGATCTTTAGGTGATGGCATAAAATAAACATGTCATGCGTTGATTCTTTTAGCCATTATAAAATATAGTGAGAGCATAAATTAAATATGAGATGCAACCTCTTAATTATCTTGAAAGATTAAGTGATGACTTGAAACATAAACATGAAATACAAGCTTGGAATTTAAACATGAGAAATGCAAGTTCATTTATTCATTCTTGAAAATTTAGTGATGACATAGAAGGTAAACATGGTTATGCAAAGCATAAACTTAATCATGGATGCAAATTCATTTTGTTTCTTTACTAGAGCTCCTTCAAGACTTTAAAAGAATTATAAATTCAACCCAATACATATCTTAACAAGAAATAAAACATAAAAGGAAAAAAAAATACATCTTTCAAGTTCTAAACTAAAAATCTTTGTTTTAGCATCATAAAGCATTATTCTTTAAGGTTTTGCATCAAGTGGAATTTTCAAGCTTTAGAGGCCTAACTTGTGATGGATTTACAACCCACCCTCAAGGTCCTCATCATCAAGCCATCATCTTAGTTCCACCTAGGCCATATGGTTGAATTGGTTAAAGAAAAATTGAAGAGGAAAACCAAAATGAAAAGCTAAGGCAAGTTCATAATTTCATCATTTTGAGCTAAAAACACAACTCCTCAAAGCATAGAAATAAATTTAGAAACTACTCCCTACCTAATCTGAGTTGAAGAAGAGGAAGAGAACTTGATTTCTTGAAGTGAAATGACACAAAATCTCTTTGAAAAATTGAAGAAAGAATTCAGCCAAAGAGGAGGAAGAAAGAAAGTTTTTGGTGCTCCTAAAAACTAGTTATGAACCAAGCATTCCAAGACCACTCAAGCAAGCCTATTTATAGAAGATTTTGAGGCTTCTAATTGGCCAAAATGAGGAGGTAGTTGTCAGAATTTTTCAGGAGTAATAATGGAGGAAAAATCATTTTAGACAAAGTTGTATGAAATTAAGGAATTATGTCTCTTATGGTGACATTTTGGCATTTTGTTTTAGTGCAACTTTTGGAAATAATTCAGCTGCATAATGGCATTAATAATTTCGTGCATTACAGCCCAAAGAAGTGAAATTTGTGTGTTCCATGCATTATTTAGGTGTAGGCAAGGTATTCATGTAATTTAGAGAATTTACGGTTAAGGGCTTAAGTGAATTAGTAAGCAATTTGGGTGTTTTTGAGCAATTTTGGGTTCTAATCAATCTAAATACATAATTTTGAATCTAGATTAATATTTAGAATTTAATAAGCTTTAATTTGAGCCTAATATTGCTTAGGTTTCGTATATGAATCGAAAATCCCAAATTCGCAAAGCGCCAAAGCAGGGCAAAATCGTACTTTCACTTAAAATCGCCTAAGGCCACCCGAGCTTAACCAATGGTTAATCATGGCTTAAAAACACATTTTAAAACATTTTAGTGAGGTTCGGGCTCAGTCGGCACGCACATCGGAGTTAAAACATTGCAGGGCGTTTTGGTCTTTTTCGCGTCGGAACTCAAAATTGAGATTCTTCTGCTCTATTAACACACATAACACAAACAATCCCTTATTATTCTCAAAACATCCCCTTGAGAATATGTGGGGCCCACAATCCTCATTTTCTGAGTAAAATAACTTCAGGGACATTTTGGTCATTTTATACGTCTGAATTCGGCATTTGCGACTCTCGCATGAATCGTTCCTAACCTCTCTTCTAATGTTATATTCCTTTATTGAGGATTGTTCGGCCTCAAATCTTATGTAATAATTACCTACGGTAATTCAGTAATTGAGTAATTTCTAATGACAGTAAAAATTACAGTAAAAATTGGGGCGTTACAGGATGCATACAGGTGACCAAGAATGGTCCCTTCCATCTACAGTTTGGCCTTCTAGCCATCAGTTTTTCTTGGGGCTCATGCAGCAAGATCCATTGCCCCTCACAGGGTTTCTCACCCAATATATGTTGGTCACGAAGCACTTGGCAAACTGATGACTACTGCCTGGGTGGTGTACCTGTATCTGAAACTTGGGACATTTTGAAACAACAGGGGCATTATATCCCATAAAGAAGAAAAAGTGGAGAAAGGGGATCTGGGTCCTTATAAGATCATCACCTAAAGAGTCAATGACATCAATACCAAACACAGTGTTTCTCGAGGGGATGTTTCATAGCATCAGATAAACTAAACTGGACTTTCATGTCCCCATATTCCATAGATAATGTGCCAACATGAACATTAATCAAGGTTCTAGTAATTTTCAAAAAGGGTCTTCCCAAGATCAATGTATACTGGCTGGCATTGCTGTCATTTTTCATTTCAAGCACATAAAAATTAGTAGGGAATATTAAATCATTTACCTGGACTAGAACATCTTCCAATACTCCCTCTGGTCTTGTGATGCTGTAGTTTGCCAGCTGAATTTGCAATCTAGTTGGCTTGAGCTCTCCAAAGTACAAGGACTGGTAAAGTGATTTGGGCATAACATTAATCCCAGCTCCAAGGTCAGCCAAGGCCTTTGTGATGTGCAGATCCCTAATAGTGCAAGGAACATAGAATATGCCTGGGCCCTCGCACTTGGTTGGCAGGTTGCTTGGCTTGATAATGGAGGAAGCATTGACCCCTATAGTCACATTGTCCTCCCCACTGCCCTCGATCTTCCTCTTATTGGTGCAAAGATCTTTCAAGAATTTTGCATATTTTGGAATTTACTTGATTGCATCCAATAGGGGTATGTTTACTTGCACCTTTTTAAATGTTTCCCAAGTTTCAGAATCCAATGCTACTGTGGCAGGTTTTTGAGATTTCATTCTCTATGGAAAAGGTAATAGAGGATAGGCATTTTCACTTTTCTTGGTTTCTAGGAACCGCTGCAGTGGTAGTTGACCGTTGCAGTAGTTAGCAAAATGTTCCTCTTCATTTTCTGGTGAAAAATTGGTCTTGGTGGGCCACTGCAGCGGTTGTTGACCACTGCAGCAGTCATTAGAAGAACCTGCGGACTCCGTTTCTTCCTCAACTCCAATTTCTTTAGGCCTAGTAACCCCCAAAATTTTTGTACCAGATCTGAGGGTAATTGCACTCACATTTCCCCTTGGATTTGGCATAGTTTGTGAGGGAAGTTGACTCTGATTATTCTTCATTTGAGTTACCTCCTCTCTCAGCTAGGTATTTTCTCTTCTAATTTCCTGCATTTGCTCCATCATCATCTTCATCATCTCGGTCATGGTAGGATTTGAAGTTGGAGGTGCAGGAAGGGCCTGTTGCTTCTGATGAGGTACCAAATACTTTTGCTATAAGGGTTGGCCTTGTGGTTGAGAATTATTTCCCCACTTCAAATTGGGGTGATTTTTCTAGCTGGAATTATAAGTATTCCCAAATGGGAACTGGGCTGCCTGATTGTAAGGTTGACTCTAGAAAAGGTTTGTTGTTGTTACCCCAGTGGTTGAGTCATCTTGCAATGCTGGGCACATTTTAGTATGATGATCATTGGAAGTACATATGCCACAGATCTTGGAAACTACTGGAGTTGCTTCCTGGCTAGCCATCAGTTGCTGCATAAGGCTAGAAAGTTGCTATAAAGTCTGGGTTAACAATGGATTCTCTGGCTGGCTTACTCCATGAAGGCCTCTAGTAGTTGTGACTGCCTTGGAACCAAATTACTGAAAATTGGTAGCCATATTCTCAATTAAAGCACGGGCCTCTTCCAATGTCTTATCCAAGAGTGCCCCTTCACTTGCGGCATCGATCATGCACCTATCAGTAGGTACAAGACCTTCATAAAAGTATTGGAGGAGGAGTTGCTTTGGAATTTGATGGTTGAGGCAGCTTGCACAGAGGAGCTTGAAATGCTCCCAATACTCATGGAAAGTCTCATCTGACTAGCGGGTTCCAGAGATCTCTTTTCTAATAGAAGCCACTCTAGAGGCAGGAAAATACCTCTCCAAGAAAAGTCTTTTCATGCTGGTCCAGCTATTGACAACCCCATCAGGAAGGTTGAAGAACCAATTTTCTGTTACACCCTCAAGGGAAAAGGGGGATGCTCTTAATTTAACATCATCCACTACTACCCCATTGGGTCTTATGCCAAAACACACCATATAAAGCTTCTTCAAATGTTGATAGGGGTCTTTTCTAGACAGCCCATGGACCTTGGGCAAAGCATGAACCATGTACCCTTTAACCTCAAAATCATTGTTTGGCCTGGGGTATGTAATGGCCAAGGGCTGCTAGGTGAAATCAGGAGCAGTGAGCTCCCTAAATGTCATGTTCCTATCTCCCATGCCACTTGTATTACCTGTAACACTAAACAAACGATCAGAATGCTCAGATGGTTCTACTTTTTGACGCTTTGCCTGTCTGATTTTTCTCAAAGTTTTCTCAATTTCAGAATCAAGAGGTATTAAATTTCCAACAGATAAGGAACACCTCATACAAGGGAACAAATATTTTTTTTCATTTTTTTAATGCAGAAAATAAAAACAGTAAATAAATAAGTAAAAATAAAATTAAATAAAAGCTGAAAAAAATAAACAACTAAGTTTTAATGCCTCCCCGGCAACAGTGCCAAAATTTGACAAAGGTTGTCGCCTGCCTCCTTAAATTAGAAATTTATTTTGAATACTAAATTGTACAAAAAATATAGCAAAGGGCACAACCTAGGTCGTATCCCAAAGAGGCCTTATCACTTAGTTGAGAATTTGGGGTTTTGAAGAATAAAATTATAGTAATCGAAAATTAAGAGTTAATAGCAGCTGAGCAATAGCAATAGAGAGAAAGACACTAGTGCAGGGTAATCCTTGGATTGGAATTAATTATCATTGACCACATATTGAAGCCATTAATGGCTTCTAGTAATTATCTACTTGCAATTTTACTAGTGATTAATCAATCCCTAGAGTTGATTAGTGAAATTAACAGTAAATGAAATCTCAATTTAATTGATAATTACAATGATCCTATGTACCAACTGCTAAAGCCTAACCGCCAATTGGAAGGCTAATTCTATTAGTCTACCTTAAACACAAATTGATAAATCTATCTATTATGCCTAAAAGGTTTCCCCAAACAACAATCGTTAATTTGGGTATCCAAATGAGAATTATAGCAATCACCATAACAATCATAAGAATAGAATTGAAGAACAATAGGAAAATTAATGCATTCAATAATAGCAAAGGGTCTCAAAGCTATCCCAATCCAAACGGAATCCCCTACACTAGTAAAGAGATCTTCTCCTCCATTCTTGGAGGATTACAATCAATGAAATTGAAAGAATACCTGGAAATAATAGCAACAATCCTCGCTATCATCCACAAGAACCAACAATCCCCTAATGGAATCCCTAAGAGAGAGAAAGAAGATGAAGAGAGAGAAAATAATAGCCATTAAAAGTCTGCCGTCCAAAAAATAAGTTAAAAATTTGCATATGGTCCTATAAATGTTGTTCCCTAAAGATGGGTCAAAGTGGGACCCATTACAATTAAAAAAAATAGATTCCAGGTCATCACACCATCGCTATAGTAGTTATTGACCGCTGCAGCGATTTCCAAAGGAGCTTTTTCCCTGATGCACACGCGAGGTATTCTGCTGATCGCTGCAGTGGTTGTTTGACCGCTGCAGCAGTTACTCGAGTAGCGATTTGACGCGGTTTCATCCATTCTTAGCTTTTAGCTCCTTCTAGAGTGTTCCCAGCCTTCTTCCTTGAGAATTGAACGTGATCCAATGCTTCCGTACATAAAAACCACACTCAAAGAAATAGGTTAAATGTAACAAACTCAATTTCTAAAATCAGTGCAATAATCAATGATTTTCCAAACAAATGTAAAATCAGGAACAAGTTAGCAATTAGTAATAATTTCACCAATTAATCAATGAAACTCATTCAAAAGACCAATGTTTAGAAGTGAAATAAGTGGCATAACTGCCTCTTATCAGATGCATAAAGGAATAATTTCAAAAGTTGAAGTTACCCGATTTTGAGGTTTTATCATTTAAGGAAAGTGTTTATCTTATACGATGATGAATTTATGATGTATCGAAAACTATGAGATTTAATGTTTGCATATTCATTTGCCAATTACAAAGATTCATGGCATGTATGATTACTCTTAGAATGATTCAAGATGCATTTGTTATAAGTATACGAGAGCATGTGACATTGTATGATATGTTTGTACTCTTGCATCTCAACATAACATGCTAAGCTTAAGGTAGCCTAAAACACTCGGAAATGATCCTTTCGTAATGAGCCGGGCTTAGCGCAAGGTGATCCCGGGGAATTGCTTGTCAAGAGGATAAGCGTACTTATCGAGAGAATAAGTATTCCTATGCCTCTTATCTCATACTTTGAGATGGAGCCGGGAGCTTGCTTATCGAGAGGATAAGCATACTTATTGAGAAGACAAGTATAAGCTAAGGACGACTAGTGAGGTATGAGCTCATAATCTAGAACTCTCGAGATGAGAGAATAATAGGGTGGCCCCCAAGAAAAAGAGATAAGAGCATTAAGTCACCTAAAAGAAATATTGAGGAAAAGATCATACTAGAAGAAATTGAATTCTTTATTATATTGTTTAAATTATGTCATTAGTTATGTGGTCATGGTGTGTCATGCTACATTCTTGCATCAAGATGCATTCTAAAATGGACGAGCCTCGGATAACAATATTTGGAAAGTAATAATTGAACCTTATGCATGCTTACTATTTCATAAAGAAACCCGAGGTTTCTAAGGACGTAGATGATGACACTTGTTAGGAGGTGAACTCACTACTGAGTTTCTTTTATAAGATTTTTATCCCCTTTTTGTTTCTTCCATCACATCTTTAGAGGACAATGATTTCATTCGTGAGCAGCAACAGGAAGCGATCGTGGATCTTATCAAGGGCCTGCGCTCTGTCACGTGGATGATGGGCCTCTTGCTTCTAAGGGTTATCTATTTAAGTGTAGAGGGTGTCGAGAACCTGATTAGTTGTATTTGTTATTTCCTTTTATGCCTTTAAATGATTGTACTATCTTAACCATTATTGGTGGGCATAATTCTATTATGATAAGCACTTATGTAATATAAACCTCTGATAATATTTATGAATGTCCTCATGATGATGTATTATGTTTTGAGATTTACTTTAATTCATGTATGCTTGTGATGAGTCTAGTTCCTTATCGGCTTTCGAGCGTATCATACGGCGTAGTTTTTTTAAGTTACGTGGCTTACGTTTTCATTTTGAAATTTCACAAAAAAAAAAATTGACCAGTATTTTCGCTAAGTATTTTAACAATTTAAAAGTAAGAGCTGGGATAAAAGAGTAATAACTAATAATTAACTTAAATACGTCCTAGGCGTGTTGGGTTAAATATTAGGGTATTACATTTTGGTATCAGAGCGGTTCGGTTCTACAGAGCCTGAGGATTGGATTGACTATGCTTCCTAAGCATGACGCGATAGTTATGTCATGTGTAGTCACCTTATTAATAGGATAAGTCTTAGGATAGAGATGTATGACTGTTGTATGTGAACGTGCCATGGTAACTAGATCACTTTACACAAAGTATTGAGCCTGATCACCTCAGTGTTTGTGTGATGTGTACTCAGGAACCAATGGCACGATCACGACAAACTAGGGCTTCAAGTGCGAATAGTCAGGATAACGAGACTATTGAAGCTCTCTGAGATGTGGCTAGAACTATACGGATGATGTTCGAACGAATGGAGTGACAAGGCAATGTCGACCATGGTCCCAATACTGTGGAGAATCTCGAGCATGCTAGATTTGGGGAGTTCCAAAGAGCGAACCCTCCATCATTCCGAGGAGCTCTAAACTCGAAAATCCCTGAAGAATAGATTAAGCATATGGAAAAGATCTTCTCCGTGATCACCTATTCAGAGGAGCAAAAGGTGACCTTTGCCACCTACATGTTAGAAGCAGACGTCGAGTTCTAGTGGACCGATACTCAAAGGTTGCTTGAGGCATTTGACACGCCAATCGACTGGGAGTTGTTCAAAGCCCACTTCTACGAGACGTACTTCTCAAAATTTGTAAGAAACGCTAAAGATATCGAGTTTATGCAACTAGTGCAAGAAGGCATGAACATTGTGCAGTACACTATAAAGTTCGAGGAGTTGAGAAAGTTCTCAAGAATATTCCAAGGGAACCCCGGTGAAGTATGGAAGTACATCAAGTACAAAGCCAAACTGAAGCCGAAGATCAACATTGTTGTCGCATACTTGGAGATTAGGGATTTTCCAACCCTAGTCAACAAGTGCCGCATTATCGAGGATGGCCAGAAGAAGCTGAACTCACCGAGGGCTAATAACTTCGCCAAGAAGCTAGCACCACAAGCTCCGAAATTCAAGCCACTGTACAGGCTGCCACCCATACAGCAGTTCAGACCTCAAGGTCCCAAGAAGGAGTACCATCAAGGGGGATCTAGTGGCCCCAAAGGCAAGGCGCCCCAGAGAGCCCAGGCCGCACCTCTAATATTAGTAGCTTCAGAAAGTAGATTTTTGAACCTTATTAAATAAAGTGCTCATTATTAACAGGGATAACGCAATACAAGATGGATATATGAAATAAAGAGTAAGTAAAGGTGTAATAGAGACAGATAAAAGAGATCAGAGAGAGAGAAAAGACACAAAGGATTTTATACTGATTCGGCCAACCTGCCTACATCCAGTACTCAACTACTGTTGAGGTTTCATTCAAAATAACTTTCTCAACTTGAGAAAGTAAAGTTGGATATTCTTTACATCAGTCTTCCCAAGCTCTCACTTGTGTCAACAGACCAACTCAGAGACTGACACAAGTTGAGTATTCTTTTCACAAGACTTTCCAGGCTAAATTGAATAGTATTGTATTAGCCTCTCCAAGCTAATATGAGTAGTATTGTACTAGCCTCTCTAAGCTAACCCATGATTAGTAGCCACCCCTACAGTCATGTTAAAAGTAGTCTTGACACAGGCCTATCCAAGCCAAACCGTGAGCAGTAGCAACCTTTACTGTGACGTTGAAAGTAGTCTTAACACTGGCCTCTCCAAGCCAAACCGTGAGCAATAGCAACCTCTACTATCACATTGTAAGTAGTTTTATAGTAGCCTCTTCAAGCTATCTCACAATGATCACATCGGATCGAGGATACAAAGGTTAAGTATAATACCCCAAAAATTATTTAAAAATTAATTTTGGTTTTATTAGTCATAATTTCAAAAATCTGACAATTTTAGCAATGATGAGGATGGCTCAATAGACATGTTAAAAAAAAAGGCCAACATGAATAGTGACCTTGAGGGCCCAATGGGCCCGTTGGGATAGCCGAATCCCTAGAATTGGAACCCGAAGATGCCTGAAACTGAGGAAACATAGGGTTAGGGTTAGAAATAATTAGAAATAAAGATTTTATACCTAGAATTAGTTTTCGGGTAATCTTATTACTCAAGTACAGTGCTTCGCCCGTTTGGTAAAGTTTTGATATGTAGTTTTTAACACCGTACAAGTTACTTGGTGGCCAAGTAACTTTTACCAACCACTTTATGTCAAGTGGATGGCAAGGATTGAAACTTGAAAAGCAAGTTTTAATCATTGCTTTTTATTAATTATTATTTTACCCGGGACTCAATATCTCACCCGTTCAGTAGAATTTCGGTGTCCGATTTTAACACCAAAAAAGCTACTTGCTTACCAAGTTAGAGTATGCCTATTATCATGAGCCAAGTAGATAGCCAAGACCCATTATTTGACCTTCAAATTAGATCATAGCCTTCCATATCATTTCTTTTCCAAAAAAGAAAGAAATAGATACTTTGACTACACAATTATGACATCTAACTCAAGATAAATACAAACCCACCAACCTTATCACTCCACCATCATTATTCCATTGTTCTTTCTCTCCAACCTTTATTCTTGCTTTCAAATTCCCAAAACCTAAGCTCAAAGTAACTGAAACACCAAGATTGCTTCACAAAACTTGTTCTACTCTCCATAATCTACTAAACTAATCGATTATAATTTGAATCCATAGCCTTTTATACTTTGAGAGCTCACAATTTGCTTCCTAAGGAAGGGTTTTGTGTGGGTTTGAAGGTTTTTAAGTGAAGAAAACCATTCTTGGATCATCCTTGGAGCCAAGATCCTTAAAACCACCAAAGTAGGGCATTTTAAACCTCTTTTACTTCGAATCTGTTCTTATGATTTGCTTACTGATTTGGCTGAATATTTTTAGTTTTAATTAGTCATAATATATGGATATTGATGTATTAATTTTGGTGGAGTGTTTGGATAATGTTAGAAATCATTTTTGTCAAAAGGAATCTTAGATTATGTTGCTGGATTTTCATATTTCTTCTGGAAAGGTTATGGTTCGTGAATGTTTTGATGTATTTGTGGATGTTTTATGAGCTATAAAAATTATATGCTGAAGATAACATCGAAAAACAACTCCATTATTTTTATTAGGTCTTAAATATTACTTTTACTATTTTCAAAAAATAGGAAACCGAGACTGTTGTTGAGTTGTCTAGACATCCAATTTTGAAGCTCTGAATTTTACTAGTTTTGTTACCATAGCAAATGATTGAATTATCACTTGAAATTTTTACAAGGTGTTGAGGACATATTGAAGTCCAACCTTGAATTTTGTAAGATATGATATGATCATTTGATAGGGTAATAAAATTGATAACTATGGCTATTTACAGAAATAGGGGATTTCTTACCTCCAAATTTGCTTAATTTTGTTAACATAGTTAGAGAACTCTTTTTGCTCTAAAATTTTTATATGGCCTTGGGGACATATTGAAGTGTCTTGGATAATTTTTATAACCTCCAAATTTTTTGTTTGGTATACAAATAAATTTATACTACAATGGTATAAAATTTGTCTAATTGCTGGAATGAACCCAAGACTTGAATTGATAATGTAATAGGATTTTGGTTCTAGTAGGACTTGAATACTTGATGTTAAATATTTGGCCATGTGACTTGTGATGTGTAAATGCATGCTAGAAGAAGTAAAGATTGGTTTATGAGACATGATTGAAATTGCATTATGAATGAATGCCTACATGTGGCTTATGCATGCATTTGAGAAAAGAAAGCATATGATGCACTTATATGAGAAAAAATAATGTATAAATTTCATTTGTTCATGTTCAGACATAGGGAAAAATAGAAACAAGACTCATATTGGGTATGAATTGTGCAATCATCCACGGACCATTCGGTATAAACTAAGTGGAGTTATCCACGGCAGACACCATTTGGTATGAATTACCCATTGTGGAGTTATCCATGGCAGATACCATTCGGTATGAACTAAGTTTTACTTTTGTTGATGAAAAGAGAAAAATGCATGGAAAAGTCCCCTTTATTATGTCAAGGGCACAAAAAGATCATTGCAATTGCCATATGTATACTTATATTTTATTAAATTATTGGTCTTGAATGAATTTCTATGATTTTGAATGTCATGAAATACAAGTTTTAAGTGATTGAATAATAAAAGAGACCCACTTTGGAGAATTGGTTTTTGAACTTTAAAATAAACCTTTGATATAGATATTGCATGCTCACACTTTCTTAATAAACCGAAGTGGCTGGAGCAGTGACGCTGACATTACGATTGTCTAATTGGGGAGCTACCCTACTGAGAATTATATAATTCTCACCCTATGTGTTTGTGTTCCCGTGTCACCTCTAGATTGATCCAAAGAACGAGGCGGCTGCTATGTGAAAGAATGTGGGATTATAGTAGTTTAGTAGTTGATGTTTTTACTTTACTATACTTAGTTAGAGTTATGTATGTAAATGTTATAGAGGACATATATGTATTAAAGCTTATAGAAAAGCTATCTTTTGTACTTAACTGTGTATCCAATAAATGTTGTGTTTCTTTGTTATATATATTGTAATAGAATTATGCTTAGTTATTACACATGTTAATTGAGCTTGCTATAGATATTTAAGAAAGGTCTGCTAATCTATAAGTAACAACTCTCGAGTACAATGTTATGGCTTAAGACTGATGTTGTAACATCTTAATTTTTAACCCAATACTCCTAGAACGTATTTAGGTTAACCATTAGTCTATTACTCTTTTAGTCTCATTCTTTAAAACCTTTTATTAAATACTTAGCGAAAAATACGAATAAATTTTTCTTTTTGAAACTTGAAAGTAAAACGCAAGCCGTGCACTAACCTAACGTTCATCGTAACCATAACATGCAAGGAAAGTAATCACACCATTCATAATCATTAAACATAGTATTATACATAATAATCATAATATCATCACATCTTCATAGATACATAGATTACTAGCATCATGGTACCATCATTACATCAAAACATGCCCATATATATATGATGTGATCCTTATCCACCTGTGAGGTTGGATAAGTGTCAACCCAAAAGCTAAGGTATCTATGCTCCTACAGCGATCGTCTGCTCTGTTTGCTAGCGTGACCTTTAAGTACGAGCCTTAGAAGATGTCATGAATGTAACGCCTCAATTTTTACTGTAATTTTTACTGTCATTAGAAATTACTCAATTACCGAATTACCATAGGTAATTATTACATAAGATTTGAGGTCGAACAATCCTCAATAAAGGAATATAACATTAGAAGAGAGGTTATGAACGATTCATGCGAGAGTTGCAAATCCCGAATTTCTGTACATATAAAATGACCAAAATGCCCCTGAAGTTATTTTACTCAGAAAATGAGGATCATGGGCCCCACCTATTCTCAAGGGGATATTTTGAGGATAATAAGGGATTGTTTGTGTTATGTGTGTTAATAGAGCAGAAGGATCTCAATTTTGAGTTCCGACAGCACGAATGACCAAACGCCCATGCGTCAAGCTTTTAACTCCGATGTGCGTGCCGACTGAGCCCGAACCTCACTAAAATGTTTTAAAATGTGTTTTTAAGCCATGATTAACCATTGGTTAAGCTCGGGTGGCCTCGGCGCTTTTAAGTGAAAGTACGATTTTGCCCTGTTTTTGGGCAGTTTTGCAAATTTCGGGATTTTTGATTCGGATACCGAAACCTAAGCAATATTAGGCTCAAATTAAAGCTTATTAAATTCTAAATATTAATCTAGAGTCAAAATTATGTATTTAGATTGATTAGAACCCAAAATTGCTCAAAAACACCCAAATTGCTTACTAATTCACTTAAACCCTTAATCGTAAATTCTCTAAATTACATGAATACCTTGCCTACACCTAAATAATGCATGGAACACACAAATTTCACTTCTTTGGGCTGTAATGGATGAAATTATTGATGCCATTATGCAGCTGAATTATTGCCAAAAGTTGCACTAAAACAAAATGCCAAAATGTCACCATAAGAGACATAATTCCTTAATTTCATACAACTTTGTCTAAAATGATTTTTCCTCCCTTATTTCTCCTGAAAAATTCCGTCCACTACCTCATCATTTTGGCCAATTAGAAGCCTCAAAATCTTCTATAAATAGGCTTGCTTGAGTGGTCTTGGAATGCTTGGTTCATAACTAGTTTTTAAGAGCACCAAAAACTTTCTTTCTTCCTCCTCTTTGGCTGAATTCTTTCTTCAATTTTTTTCAAAGAGATTTTGTTTCATTTCACTTCAAGAAACCAAGTTCTCTTCCTCTTCTTCAACTCAGATTAGGTAGGAAGTAGTTTCTAAATTTATTTCTATGCTTTGAGAAGTTGTGTTTTTAGCTCAAAATGATGAAATTATGAACTTACCTTAGCTTTTCATTTTGGTTTTCTTCTTCAATTTTTCTTTAACCAATTCAACCATATGGCCTAGGTGGAACTAAGATGATGGCTTGATGATGAGGACCTTGAGGGTGGGTTGTAAATCCATCACAAGTTAGGCCTCTAAAGCTTGAAAATTCCACTTGATGCAAAACTTTAAAGAATAATGCTTTATGATGCTAAAACAAAGATTTTTAGTTTAGAACTTGAAAGATGTATTTTCCTTTTATGTTTTATTTCTTGTTAAGATATGTATTGGGTTGAATTTATAATTCTTTTAAAGTCTTGAACGAGCTCTAGTAAAGAAACAAAATGAATTTGCATCCATGATTAAGTTTATGCTTTGCATAACCATGTTTACCTTCTATGTCATCACTAAATTTTCAAGAATGAATAAATGAACTTGCATTTCTCATGTTTAAATTCCAAGCTTGTATTTCATGTTTATGTTTCAATTCATCACTTAATCTTTCAAGATAATAAAGAGGTTGCATCTCATATTTAATTTATGCTCTCACTATATTTTATAATGGCTAAAAGAATCAACGCATGGCATGTTTATTTTATGCCATCACCTAAAGATCCTAGAGCTCAAAGACTTGCCCATGTATCACAAGCAAAGAAATATGATTATTGGAGTTAAAGAATTTATTCTTTAAAAAGTCTTGAGATTGGAGCTTAAAAAGATGTAATAATAATTCTCTTCTCCCTCTACTGGTCCTGTGCGGACTACCTAGGCTCCGGTTTCTTAATATTCTCTTCTCCTCATCGTCCTCAGCACGGATTACCGCCTCCAGCTTTCTTGTATCATGTTTATATTTCAAGTTCTTGCATCATGTTTAATTTTCAAGTCATCACCTTAAATCTTAAAGATAAAGAAATGGAATTGCATATCATGTTTATAATTCCAAGCTATCACCTTATAAAGATAAGATTAAAATAAGGTTGCATAGCATGTTTATAATTCTAAGATGTCACCTAAATCTCTAAAGCTCAAGACTTACTCCTTTTATCTTAAGTGAGAATTTTAATTGTGAAGATCCTCCCAAATTTGACAAAAGAACTAGTTTCTAAATGAGTTTTAAGGCTTTGCAAGGATTTTACGGGGAACTAATATTTCATATGCACTTAAAATATGATTCTATGTAATTGCATGAGGTTCATGATTCGGCCACTGATCTGAGTTTAGTATCAATGTGTGATAATGATTTGATATGATTAAAGTTGTGATAATTATGGTTTATTTTAAAGAGAATGATTCATAATTGGTTTAGTAACTAATTAGTTCTATAATTGATAATTTTATGTAAGGATTGGATCCTTATTGAATGATTTCCTGGCTTGCATGTTATAGTTGCTGTTGCAAATAATGAGAATGCTTATACATGAAATGTTCTTTATTATGTAAAATTTACCTTTGTTGCTAGAAGAAAGTGTATCATTGTAAAAGTGTAATTTGGAAAGGTTCTGGCTAAGAAAAGACTTGGTATTTAAGCGTGTCCATTGTGACCCATCTCTCTTTCCTGGGAATCTCCCATATGCATGATTACAGTTGATATATATTATTCTAGCTTAAGACTATAAATGAGAAAATGTTATGATGTTTATGAATTGTATTATGATATAACATGCAAAGATTTAATAGTGACTTAAACTTATAAGAAAATAATCCTTTGGAACAATCAGACTATAGGTGGTGAAAAGGTGATTTTAGCCCCCTAACCCGTTCTCTCAAAAGGGTAGAGTCGAGACTTTAGCTTATCAAAAGGGATAAGTATATGCTAGTGACGACTAGTAAAGTATGAGCTCATAACCTAAATTACTCCCAAAAGGGTGGAGTATAGGGTGGCCTAAGGAAAATAATGATGATGATAAGATTTTAAGTCACCTAAGGCACTAAAGAAATGAAATATGTGCACTATGTCCACGTGTAGCTAATATTATATGACGCTCTTTTATGCATGTTATTTGATAATGATGATGAGGAAAATGATGTAATGATAAAGAAAAAGTTCATTGTAAATATGACATGTTAAGATTATGATGCATTATAAGACGCATGATTAAAAATTGACGAACCTCGGTTAAGTATTTGTCCGAACTTAAAATGAATCTTTGCATGCTCACTATTTTAGAATAATCCCGAGGTTCCTGGGGACTTTGATAATGACACTGTAGAAGGAGGTACCTTACTGAGAATTCTTTAGTAAGATTCTCACTCCCTTTTCTTTATTTCCGTCATTGTCTCCAGATTCAGATGGCGACATTCATCCTGTTCGTTGATACCCCTACTTGGGAATTTCACTATGATCCGGTGCATCGCTCGTATCATTTTGAAGGGAGGTCTTGTGATTCGTGTTTTTATTTACATAGGTCGTCCATTTGCACATCCTGTCCCTAGTTATCGATTTTCTCCTACTTCTCCCTATGGTGATGAAATGGTTTTCGAACATGCACGTCCACTTGATGAAAGGATGTTACGTTCTTATCCCGCTTCATCTGTTGTCCATGGATTTCCAGAGTATGTTCCCGAGACGAGATATTCTGAAACTGATCCTTCAGAGGACACTCCTACTCATGTATATTCTGAGAGCTCTGCTCCTACTCCCACACGTGTAAGAGAGGGTAGTGAGGAAAAAGTTGTTCAGCCGAGGTTAGCAAGAAGGTCGTCCATGCGACCCCAGCCTAGTGCATCTCGTGTGTCCCCTCCCGAGGAGCTCATCAGTGGATCGGATTTATTCTCCTATTTCCAGGACAGTGGCCATAGAGGGTTCTTAGTAGATTTATGTGTGATCATGCACCCTAGTTTTAGGATAACCTTCCCGGCTTATGGAGTTATCTAGTTTAGGGGCATGTATTTCCTTATGTATATTTTCTTTTATGGGTTTGCATAAGATAATGATGTATGGACATAACCCACCCTTTGAGTGAGGTTATTGTATGTAAATATATGCTATAATGTGCTTATGGATGTTATATGATGGAGCCTAAGTGATATATTCTTAAACGTCTTATTATACTCCGCTTACTCGTTCACGTTGTACTCGGCTCACGTTTTCAATTATGTGTTTAAAAAAAAAAATGGTTCGTAATTTCACTAAGTATTTTCAAATTATGAAGAAAGAACCAAAGCAAGGAGTAAAGTCTAGTCATTAATCAGATTCAACCTAGGTGTATCTGGTTAATTACTAGGGTGTTACAATGAACCTCGTTGTAATCCTCGTCTAGAGACGACACGGAAGAAGAGAGAGGGATGAGAAACTCATTCAAGATTCTCAGTAGGGATTCCCGACTCTAACACAAATGTCATCGTCGTCGTTCCCAACCACCTCAGTTTTAATTATGAAAAAGGTGTACATACATAAGGATTGGTTTTAGGCTTTGCAAATCTATTTATCTGAAGTGGGTGTCTTTTAGTATGTGTCTTAATGACATGAATGTAATGGATATTTGATGAATGCATGGCAATACCATATGCACTTTAACATGAAAATCATAATACTTGGGCACATCATAAGGAAACATAAATCATATACGCGGCATAAAAAGGCATAGTACTTTTCATGTAACATTTTTCTCATAAGTCAAACTCTTAAGTTCTTTTTCTTTAAGACCACCCTCTTAACATATTCACCAAAAGTCCAACCGACTCACAGGCCCCGGTGATAATCTGGTCACCAAACTACATCTCACCTATCGCCTAGGAATGAGCTCAATCCTAACTAGTCATCATTAGATTTAATATGGGGTAATAGAGGGGGTATACATACTTTCTTGGATCACCTATCTTAGGATCATTTCCTTCTTTGAAACGCTCTACTAGTATCTAGTACACAGCGAATTGTCCGCTTTGGCAAGCTCAATATCAATACCCTCACAGATTTGTTTCCTCCCCACCGTAGCGGGAGGAATTCATCTCAGTGTTATGTCATATCTATTCTGGGGTGGGTCGGTCGAACCGGTGTCACCCAGAACCTTTCTTGGGGTGCTCGGCCGAATCGGTGTCACCCAGGAGTTTTCGCAAACTTTTCTCAAATCCTCAAGTTTGATGGGAAATTCGGTAGCATAACGGCATACACCGGATTTCCTTCAAACTTGCTTTATGCCATGAAACATATAGAGCATGCATAGCCATTCAATCATTGCCATAAGACATCAAGTCATATACTCAAACTTATCATAGTTTATACATCATCACATCATTGCTTTAACATTCTTAAAAGATAACATGCTCCTAACCAGTTTGCCGGAATCAAGGACCGGGCTCAGCTAATGCATGTGCCATGCTCAAGTCATTCTAAAAATTAAACATACATCTACCTGGAGTCATAAAACTCATTATGTCTTGAGACCTATAGTATCTTATGCTTTGACCCTTACACGTCTTAATCTTGAAAACCAATTATGCTAACATCTGTTTTTATACTTTTATACACCTATAGGTTCACCACTAATAATCCTTTCTCATTTTTATGATCATAAACAAATCTGGACAGTATCATAAGGATGTAGGCTAAATTAATATCATATACTTACGAGGCTCTAGAATCTACGTCTTAGACCTTTTTTAAGTTCCGTTTTCGCCTAAGGCGCTATAAATTAAGTCTAAATCATTTATGAAGTATTCATATGCCTATGAACTAATTATAAATCATGTTTACTACATTACAAGGTTGCTGGACAGAAACAGAAAATTAAATGTTCTAAGAGTTCTAGAATTGCATTTTTATGGTTTTCTAATTACTAGTTTCTCTACGGGTGCTAAAATTCAATCCTACATCAAATGTTACCAAGTTTTTCATATGTAAACAATCCTAATCTGATTATTATCCCACTAAAATAGTTTTGGTCAGTGTCTAAAAATAAATGGGTCAAAACTACGCTAAAACTTGATTTTACGGTTTTTCTATAAGACTAGTTTCTTTCCTAACAAGCATAGAAAGGTTCTTACCTGAACATATATAATTTTTACACATTCTAATATGTCAAAACATCATCATACAGCAGTATACACACCATGGCAAAATCAAAAAACATAGGTTCCAAAGAGCACATAATCTCACATTTTCAAGACATATAAATTACTAGTTTCCCTTGGAATCGTTCTAGGACTTCTAAAACTCTTTGGGAAGCATTTTACTTCATTAAAATCATTATAAAATGAGTAAGGGCAGTAGTTTATTTAAATTGTTCCTAGTTGGAATTTAAAACATAAAATTGCACTTAAAACGTTCTTTGAGTTCACCTATACTTAAGAAAATCCTAAGATATAGATTATAGGCACTTGTGACTAAATGAAACTCACACCAAGCTCATCATCATCACATGGCCGGATTTTGCATTCAAGTGAATACTTCATAACCAAACTTTAGCTTGAGATAAAAGGGCAAGTCTTTGAGCTCTAGAGACTTTAAGTGATGACAAAAAGTAAACGTGCTATGCATTCTATTTTAGTCTTCATTATAAAGTAAAGTGAGTGTTTCAAAGTAAATATGAGATGCAAGAACTTGAAATATAAATATGAGGCGCTAGAAATATAAATATGCAAGACTTGAAAGTAAATATGCAAGTTCAATTCTTTATTTTAGTGCTCTAGGCCCAGCAACAATCGACTTTAAGGCCGAAATAGAAAGGCTTTGAGATTAATTAAGTGATATGCAAGCTCTCGTTTTAAATCTTTAAGTTCTTAAGTGATGACTTGAAAGGTAAACATGCTAGACAAGAAACTTAAATATAAGATGCACTTCGTTCCTTATCTTTAACTTTAAGTGATAGCTTGGGAGGTAAATATGAATGCAAAGCTCAAAAGTAAATTTGCAAATGCAAAAGCTTGAAGATAAACATGAGTGCAAGTTCATTTTATTTTTTATTAGAGCTCATCCAAGACTTTAGAGGAACTTAAACCTCAACCCAACTTATCATAACAAGATAAAGCAAGCTTTAAAGTTCTTATTCCAAGGTTTTACAAAGAAACCATATGGTGTGAACTTCATCATCAAGCTCTAAGGAAATGGACTTAAGAAATCAAATCATCCAACAACTATCTTTAAACAAAACCTTTAAACATCAAAGAAAAGGAAATAGGGCCGAAGTCAAGAGGAAAGAAAAGGAAAGGAAAACTGAAACCAATGTTGAAGAAGAGGAAAGGAAATACCAAAATGTGTTAAGATCAAAACTAAGTTTCAAGCTTTAGAGGTTTCTCAAATGTAATCATGAGTCCATTATCTTGAAACCTCATCATCAAGCTAACCTTTTCCTTTTAAAGAAAGGCTCCAAGGCCGAAATACATAGGGGAGAAAAGCAGTTCTAAAAGCCAAGAGAAATTAGCAAAAACTCATTTTTATCAAAACTTTAAAATACCAAACTTTAAAGAACAAAATCCCTACCAAGTGGTGAAGAGGAAAGCTTGTTTCTTGAAGTGAAAAGAGAAGAAAACTTGCTTTCAAGTGGTCTTTGAATTTTCAGCCAAAAAGGAAGAAAAAGGAAGGACAAGTTTTTGTGTGAGCTTGATGGGTGAGGATGAAAGCTTATGTGTTTGAATGGTGATCTAGGGTGGTTGTGTGGTGGTTCTTTGTGTTAGAGGAGGAAGATGAAGAAGAAGAGAATGAGAAAGAACTTTTGAGCTCTTGGAGAAGAAAAGAAACTTAAGACAATTCTCTTTGAAACTTTGATGCACAAAATAAGCAAAAATGGACCAAATGTTCTCAAGACAAGTATTTATAGAAGGAAAAAATGTGAAGGAGTGAATGGGAAGGGAGAACACGAAATTCATGGCCATGGAGGAGAGAAAATATCTCTTACAAAGTGTCATTCCAAGGTGTGGCTTGAGGTATGGCTAGGTGTGCTTCAAGGCATGGTCCTAGGCATGGTGCAAGGCGTGGTGTGGTATGGGTGGCCATGAGGGAGATATAGGTGGCCATGCCTTTCTAGAAGAACTTGGGGAACAAGTTGTTCCTTAATTGTGGGTTAGGATGTGTATTTAGGTATAGTTTTAATTAGACTTAGGATTAGAAATTGCTAAGTAAGTGTTTAGGTGAGATAATGGTTAATTAGAGACTTGTAAGACTAGATTTAGGAGGTGGTCTTACTAAATTAATGGAGTCAAACTCTATTAATTAGGAATCCAATGCCAACACAATTCCTTGATGTAGGGAGATTGGAGAGAAAAACACTATTCAAACACTATTTAAGATTCCAAAATTAAGAATCTTGAGTTTTAAAAAGAGATTTAGGTTTAATCTAAGCAATTTTAGGCTCTAATTAACCTTAATAAATTATTTTGACTCTAGATTAATTATGGAAATTAATTAACCTTCGATTAGAGTCTAATATTGCTTAGGTTTGCTTAATTGCATCATTAAGCTCAAACGGCACTATTCCAGGGACAAAATCGTAATTTTGCACAAAAATTATCTAGGACCTCCGGGACTTAAACAAATACTTTTAAACACATGAAAACATCATTTTAAACCTTCAGGGAAAGTTTCGGGCTCAAACGACACCTTTACCCTCGTAAAAACGCTATAAGGGTATTTTGGTCATTTTGACTCGAAACCGCAAAAAACAAGATTTTCGTTTCTGAAATCATTCAAAAACCATCTAATCCCTTTTAAATATTGAGTTGACGCTTCGAGGATTGCCGGGCCGGCTATCCTCGAATTCCGGGTGGAAAATGACCTCAGGGACATTTTGGTCATTTTCTCTCAGACAGAAAAAATCGAGGTGTTACAGATGTTGTACTTGGGAAGATGTTATATTAAGTGTTTGGATTGTCACTCAAACTAATCTACACTCAAATTTCCTTAGCATATACATAAAAGTTCCTAGAAAAAACTTGAATAACTTCCTTTTTCAATTTCCTCCATAGGAAGAGCATAAATCTAGCTAAGAATGTAGAAGGAAGATTTTCTTACACTTCAAGGATAAAACTGATTACATGATAAAAATTGAATCTTCCAAGAAGCAGGAAGAGATTTTTGTAGAGTTTCCTTTTTTGAATTTTCAAAATCTCTTTGCATTTTTAAGCATAGCATCTCCTTATATAGAGGTATTTCTTTATGACCATTGCCTTAGATCAGTTCCTCAAGTGACACATGTTGAACATCAGTTGTATCTTGAGGGAAGCAGTTAGAAAAGAGGTTGACAGATTTGTCACATCAGTTGTAGAAGCCGTTGTAAATTTGAGCTTTCTGATCTTCCTTCAGAACTGTTTTCCTACTTTTTGAACAAGCTTTCTGAACACCTTCTTCATAGAGCCAAGGTGATTGATCAAATAGATAGAAGAGATGATGTACTAGTTTGAAACTGAGTTTGAAACTGGGTTTGACTTGATTATTTGAATTTCAAATTTCAAATTTCCCTCTCTTTCCTATAGCATTCTTTGCTTCACTCATGGGTGAGCTTTCTGATATATGCAATGAGTCCCTTGAAGAGTTTTTCACTTTCTGATCTTCAATCATAACTTCTTTCTTGATTATATCTTTACGATTGTGATGATTGAAGATTAAGTAACATGTTGCTCTTGGACATGAGTTGATATCTTCATCATGGGAGTACTTTCTGATATCCCGTGTCACTTTCTGAAGTCTCTGAACTTGGTTCCTTGTAGTGTTGAAAACGTTTTCTCATTGTTAGTTATCAATTGCTTGGTAATTTCACTTCTGTTTTATTTCAAATCTCATAACATGAGATAAACATGTTCACACATGTATAGTGAAATATATTCTCATTTGAGTAAGCCTTGCTCTTGGTAAACAATAGAAACCTATTATAATCTTACATGGAACTCAATAGAGACATCAGTCATTTTTCAAATCATTTTCTTTAAATTGACTTTGTTGTCATTTAAAATAAACAAGCGCAAAGGGTTCTGGAGCTAACATCGGCCATATCAAAGTATTGGATTTGAAGTTAGTTTTATTTTATTTTAAGGCTTGAACCTTGTGTTTTGAGTGTACAAAGGAATTTTGAAAGAGATAGGAATTTAAAAGAGACAAAAATGTGATTTTAAATAAGTAAACCTTATTTATGAAATTATAAGTTTTGCTACTGATTTAAATGGAAATAATTAGTTTCTAAGATGGACAAAATGATTTCATTTGTTTTAAATGTTTTATAGTAGTTTTTGAGAAAAACTAGTAACTAGAAGTTAAAAATGTAATTTCCAAGCTTTTTGGCAATTTAGACATTGTTTAATACTGTTCACTACTGTCTTTCAATATTCATGTGGTAAAAGAATGTGTTAAAAATTGTTTCATATGTCATAGAATGGCTTTTAGGAAAAACTAATAATTGGAAAGGGTCAAAAATGTAATTTTTCAAAGCTTTTATAATTTTAATTTTTGGTACTGTTTGACACTGTTTGGCACTATTCATGTGCATAAAAATGAATTTCCTAACACTATCCAGCACTGTACAATACTGTTTGGGTACTGTTCATATGCTTAACAATTATTGATAATTGTTGTAAGAATTATTTTTGATATCTTCGGTGCTAAAAAGGATAATTACAAGTGTTAGGTTGTACCGTTTTGCAAAATGCAAAAAATTGTGCTTTGAACTTATCATTGTAGAGTTTTGGCCAAATGGATTTAATTAGAGTTACTAATGATTTTAAATGTGTCTATGTATTCAAAATACCATTTATGATGTTTAAAAAATGTTTTAGAAGCATTGGCACTTGCTAAGTGTCTAAAATGTGAAACTTTGCACTTTGACCTCTAAAATCTAATAAAATTTGGCCAATGGCCCAAAATAATTTTTATGATGAATTTAAATGATTTCTAAGTGGTATGGGTCTCTTAAAACTGTAAATTAATTTTGAGAATCATTAGTTTGATAAAATATTGTGAAAGTGAAAATTAACACTTTGACCCACAAACTCTCAGAAATTACAATTTTGACCCCCTATTGGGGGGATAAAGTGTAACTATCAACAACTTGGTGATATTGATGTGATCGATATGTTATGGAGGCTATGTTCATATGATTTGGTTGGAAATTATATGACTTGAAATAATTGTGCAAGATTATGTGTTGGTGACTATGCATGCGTGATTCTTGAACTATGCAAGTAATGATTTCGATTATGTTGTATATATCCTGTTGAATATGACATATGCATTAGATGAGTCTGGTCCTTGATTTCCAGTATACTGGGGGGATCATATTTATTTTTCAATAAGATATTAATGATAACATGCCTATGGGTATATGCAAAGAATATGATGCATGCTTTTGTGATCAATGATATGATGATTTGTGGCATGTTGTGATTATGAATGATTAATTGAGATGCATGATTGATATATTATATGACGGGAAGCAAACTTAGGGAAGCTTCGTTCCAGCTGTTATGCTGTCGAATTTTCACCAAATTTGTGGACTTAGAGAGATTATGTAGTTTATGAGCATGAAATGTCAAGTGATAGGTTATGATGATGGCTAAGATTAAAGGAAACATAAAACACATGGAAATGGCCCTCTAGACTCTAGGAGTTAATGGTTACAATAGGTGATCCAATAAGGGGATTATAACATCCCCAGCTACTTTATTGATTAACGATTGTCCCCATAAACTAACACCGGCCTTTTCAGTGTGCTTTGTCCTCATTCACACGCTTCTTGGGAAAACTTTCCAGGAGGTCACCCATCCCAAAATTGCTCCAAGCCAAATATGCTTAACTATGGAGTTCTTTAGTGATAGGCTATCGAAAAGAAAATGCATCTTGTTGGTATAGGTAGTACAAATCAGTTCATATAAGCCCTCCTTAATCGTACAGTCTCATATCTACATAGTCTCAGGATCCCTCTCGTTCTGGCATTCATTCATGTGCCCTTCTGCTTAGAGACCTTGATAGGAGTCACTCCTTATCTGTGCCTTCTCACACCGGCGATCACTCCTGCCCTCGTCACTGGGCGTTACATGCCCATTAGCTTCCGATTGGTTCATCCCCAAACAACACCGTACTGGGAAAGGTGCAGGCTCTGATACCATTTGTAACATCCCCTACTTTTTATGGATTAACGACTGTTCCCACAAATCAACACGGGTCTTTTCAGTATGCTTTGTCCTCACTCACACACTTCTTGGGAAAACTTCCCAGGAGGTCACCCATCCCAAAATTGCTCCAAGTCAAGCATGCTTAACTGTGGAGTTCTTTAATGATAGGCTACTGAAAAAAAGATGCTTCTTGTTGGTATAGATAGTACAAATTAATTCATATAAATCCTCCTTAATTGTATAGTCCAATACCTATACAATCTTAGGATCTTTCTCATTCTGGTAGGTAATCAGATCATTCATGTACCCCTCCGCTTAGAGGCCTTGCCAGGAGCCGCTCCTTGTCCATGCCTTCTCGTACCGGCGATCACTCCTACCCTCATCACCGGGCGTTACAGAGATCTTTTAGACTTTAGGAACTAATGGTTATAGGAGGTGACCAAAATAGATGATCCTTTAGACTCCAGCAATTAATAGTTATGAAAGGTGATCCTATGCCCTATATCCCACATTCTAGGAGTCGAGAATTAGCTTATCGAGAGGATAAGTGTAGACTAGTGACAACTAGTTAGGTATGAGCTAATAACCTAGAACTTTCAAAGGAGAAAGTATTAGGGTGGCCCTTTAGAAAAGGATAAGAAGGTTAAGTCACCTAAGAGAACAAGAAAGAAAAGTTATGTTAGGAGGTTTATGTTCCTTATGCTTTGTTAATTCATTATGATTCTTATGATATGTTGCATGAGGTATTGACATGCATTCATAATATGGTATGGTGCATTTATGACATTAAGATTCATGCTAAAAGACATAGGCCTTGGCTAATGGTATTTGGAACTTAATAAATGAGCTTTATTTATGTTCACTATTTTCATAATGAAACCTGAGATTCCTGAGACGACGATGATGATGCCTGTGTGGAGACAAAAAACCCCACTGAAATTCTTATATAAGTTTCTCACTCCCTCTCTTTCTTTCCATCTTATTTTCAGACAAGATTGATGGCCATGTCTGTGGACTTCCTTGAGATGCTGGTGTGGGAGTTGTACTATGGTGTGGATTAGAGTGGCGCAGCAAAAGTAGGGATATAGTCCTTCCTGTTTGCATTTGCTTAGGGGTCATCCCATGATCGTGCATGTTCATAAGTTAGTTTTAGTAGACATGCACCCACAATGGGTTTGGTTACATCATAGTTTTGCTTAGCTTTTGAATTATTATATGCTCAACCACTATTGTTGGGCCAGGTCCATCTATCATATTATACTTGTGGAATGTCTCCATATTGTTATTGTTATACTATATGATATCTCCAATTCATGTTATGCTATGATGATATTTTCAGTTTATGATATGCTCTGCTGTGGATTTGCATGTATGTCATGTGATGGATGGTTAAGAATATGCTGATGAGATATACTATTATTATGTATTATATGGTGAATATTTATAGCGATAACTTGTATGCAAATGGCTCATAGTTTGATCTTTCAAATAAAAAAATGGGTCATATTTTCCATAAACTTACTTTCAAATTTTGAAAAACAAGTAAAGTTTTGAGACAAAAGAGTAACAACTATTGATTAACCATTATGCATCCTAGACGTATTGTGTTGAAAGTAAGGGCATTACACTATTGTTTTGCTTAGCCTCTCCAAGCTAACTCAAACCAATCACTAACAGATTGAGGTTACGAAGGTTTGTATTTGGGTTGGAACACTCAAACTAACCAACACTCAAGTTTTCAAAAGATGAACAATAACAGACTTGGAAAACTTGAATGACTTTTTTGTATCGATTTTTCATAGGAAGAACATATGATATATTAAGAACGTAGAAAGAATATTTTCACAAGTATGAAACTGATTACAATCAATAATGTCTTTATAGAAACGATAAGAGGAAAATTTTTCAATATTTCAACACTTCTTTTTTGCAAAAGTCTATATAATTGTAAGCACAACATCACTATTTATAGATGATCGGAATTTATGACCGTTGCCCTTGATTTATTGTCCAAGTGACACGTGTTGATTTTCCTTTTATGTCTTGGATATGTAGTCTAGAGAAGTAGCTCGACATTGTCAGAGCTGTTGTGAAATAGAGGTTTCTAAGGTTACCTTCAGAAACTACTTTTTACTTTCTAAAAAGGTTTATGAACTTTTCCTTCTAGAAGCTAGGGCAGTTGACCAAGTTGGTAAAAGAGATGTCATGCCAGTCTGTGATTGGATTTGACTTTAAATTTGAATTTGAATTTTCCCTTTTCTTCTTGTAAAGTGCATCGTTTCACTGTGAAACGTGCTTTTTAAATAGCGCCTGTAGTTTTTGAACTTTTGGTTGATCTTCTTTTCTTTAATCATAGTTGTTGTGAATGTTATGATTGCGAGCATGATGATTGAAGATGGTAGAATACACTTGCGTCAGAGTTAGATGAAATCTTCACTTGAATTTTCACTTTCTGAAGTCACATCCTACTTTCTGAAAATCTGATTGTTGGTTTCTTGTACCTAAGAGTTTCCTTTCATCTCTTGAGTATATATACGTTCATTGAATGATATATTTTTCACATACATTTAGTCTCAATCTCTTCAAATGAGATCAAACATGTTTACACATGTTATTGTGAAAATATTCTCGTTTTAAGAATCGTGTATGCTTATGTAAAAAGACTTGTTTGTAGCTTCAAGAAACTCAACGAAACGATTAGTCCATCTTCAAAATATTTTCGTAACATTGGTTATGTTATCACTCAAAATGCTTTGCGTGGATGCTTTCTAAGGGGTTCTGGAACTAATATTTTCTACTCCTTCCACTCTCAACCGCATTTAATCTTACCTCCTCCAAGCTTCAAGAAAAGAATTTATGCTAGTTTATGCTCTCTTTCTTCCTAGTCCTCTATGCTCTTGAGTTGGGTGGTGTAGTTTCTCATTGTTATCAAGTAGGGGTGCTCCCTTAATGTTATTAGCTAATTTTGAGTTGTTCTAGAGTTGTTAGAGATTATTCATAGGTTTTGTTGCTTTATGACAATTGCTGGTGCCATTCCAAGCTCTCAAGGTCAAGTTGGTGATACTCACATACTTTCGACTCCAAACGATGAGTGGGTTCAAACTCATGGCCTTAACTTTAGTCACTATAAGTATGTTTATGCCTTACTTGTGGATTCTATCTTGTGTACTATGTTCTTGTTCATGCTTTACTTGTTGCAATTCCCTTGTTGTTGGTATGAAAGCTTACTGTTATGCTTCGAAGTTCATTGGATTGGTGTTTCGTCATTTAATTTCATTCATCATGTATTTTTAGGGTTAGGAGTCTAGTCCAAGCTTGAGCGTGAGGGAGTTTGATAGGGGGCATTTATGCCACTTATCTTGATACCAAACCTGAGCTTTATGCATGAGTTTTACTATGCCATTGATGCAATTAATTAGGATTTTGATTTGTTCCTCATTGTGTGATTTTGATAGAGTTGATGACTTTTACACTGATTTGGGATTAATCTGTAATTACACCCTATTGCGTTTGACTTATCTCGTTGAGTATGGTTTTGAGTACAACAATTTTGGGTTATGTGCAAATGTCAAGAATAAGGCTGGGAACTCTCTAGAAGAAACTTGGAGCGAAAAGGAAGAAAAAGCATGGAGGCTCACATTCGTGTGAGCGTTTTAGCGTTTATTTAGCGCTGCAGCGCTTGGTAGAAAGGGCATCAGAGTTTTCCAAGTTTATGGTTCTAGAGAGCGCTGCAGTGCTCGTGCAATAGCAGACTGATAGATCATTAACCTATTTTTGGGCCCCACTTTGGGCTTCTTTAAATAGTAGTATTTAAGGGATTGTGACGAATTTTTATCCTAGTTTTGGCTACACACTTTAGGTTGCTATTATTCTCTTTCTCTCTACATCTTTCTATACATTTCTTTTCTACTTCTTCTCTATTCTTTTTTCTCTTAGGAATTCCATTAGTGAAAGTGCTTTGTCTAGGAGATTGTGGCAAAGATTATTACTATTATTTTCAAGTTCTCTTTTATCTTCATTGTTGTAATCCTCTAGAGATGGAGGAGTAGATTTCTTTATTAGTGTAAGGGTTTTCAGATGGATTTGTAAGGGTTTTCGAATGGATTGAGATGATATTTGATACTTCTTTTGATATTAACTGCATTAGTTTTTTAATATTTTGCAGTTTCTATTTCTATAATTATTATGGTGATTGCTATAATCTTTATTGGAATAATTAAATTGGCTATCATTGTTTAGGGAATCCCTTTAGGCATAAATTGATTGGTAGATCTGTTAGTTTATGCTTAAGGGAGAATATTAGAATATTCGATCAATGATAATTAACTTCCAATCTTAGGAATATCTTGCAGTAGAGTCTTCTTCATTGTTGCTATTATTTTTTAATTTAAATTGCTTTGCTTTAATTCTTCAATGCCCCCAATTTCCCAATTAAGTGTTGAAATCTCCTTGAGAGACGATCTAGGTTATGCCCTTTACTATATTTTTTGGTCTAACTTAGCATTAAAATAAATTTCTAATTTGAGGAGATATATGACAACCTTTGTCAATACTCCATTGATGGCACCTGAACTAGCCCGAGCCAATGCTGTATGATGATACATTTCTTGTGTCTTATGGCCTACAAGTTGTACCATACCCCGTAATGGTTAGGCTACCAAGGTGACTACCCACGTACATCCTTTCCAATCAACCCATCAATATTCAGCAGCTCACCTAGGATAGGTTATTGTGCACCAAACTGTCTGAGGACACGGTCCACTTGGTGCCACTCAATAGTCGGGAAGCACAGAAGGGATGTCATGGAAGTCCAAAGATTTGACTCCTAATATACCCACTCTGGTGTGGCGATAAGTTTCTCCTAAATGTCGTATGGAGTCCAGATGAACTGTAATTGCATAAATATTCATTACCTTCTGCAACTATATTGTATCAATCAAAATATTTAATCCAAAAATTAATATACTTACATCATCTTGCAAAAATAAATCAAGCCGCATCCTCATTAGTTGTAGTCGATCGCCTATAACATCCAGTGGACATTTACATCCGTGCCACCTGAAAAGCAATGCCATATCCCTATCACATTTAAAAACCACCAATGTTTTGCTTTCAAGTTAAATTTTCAATTATTAATATAACCTATCAAAATAAAGAATTTTTTTGTAATATAAATTTTAATAAGGGAAAGGTAAATTTGACAAAGCTCATTGTCAGTGGAAAAATATACCAGAATCAACTCTCGGCCTTGGCTGTGGCACCCTATACCAAATCCATGACTGTTACAGATTAAGACATCCACGGTATAAATGCCACATGCCTGACTAAGTTCACAGTAGAGTACGGACAGCACAGCAGAATCCCAGCTGAGGCTCCCACACTCCTCAAAATCATGCACTAGCAGGAGATACCTTACATACACCCTAGAAGAAGACTTGTCAGGAAGAGGCACACCACTAATCAGCAACAATATATCTGCATAGGCTGACTATATGATCTGTGCCTCAGTCTCCTCCGGGTCCAACAAGTGAACCTCTCTCTTAAGCCAGTCCATGGAGAGTGTTTTTTTATACACCCTCCGATAATCCTCCGATGGCACTCTCCCTAGTAGCTAATCACAAAGCTCCCATATGTCTATGCCTTGATGATGCAACCCCCGTGAACTTGTGTAACCACTCACAGGCACCCCACCTACCTATAGTCCTAATTGGAATGCGACAACTTGTAGAGTGACCCGTGCACGCACCCCTAAGTGGGTGGAAAGTATGAATCTTGGGCCTCCAATGTTTCACAAATGTCGATAACAATGCATTATCATACTCGTAACATAGAATTTTCGAAGCATGCCAAGACCCTGCCTGTATCAAGTATGGCTGAATATGAGGATCGAGAGCTGCACAATTAACATCAAATTTACCATGCAAAACTCGACAAGGCTACATAGAGAACATAAAATAAAAAATTAATTTACATGAGCATAACTTAAACTAACTTACTAAATTATACTACAATTTCTAAATTTCATAACTCTAAAGATTCATAATATAACAAGAAATACCAAAGACTAAGGATAACAAATTTTTGATACTAAACATATGATATTCACCTTCTAAACTATTACGTAGTTAGAAATTTCTACCCACGTGTAGGTTAGAAAATATAACCTACACTTAAAATGCCGAAAGCAGGGCCTCTAACCTAAACTTTAATAAAATCATAATCTAGAAATAAACTCATTACAAGGCTACATATTCAGTTTTAACATTTATATTTATGTTAAAATAAGTGTTAATGTTAAATTACCACAAAAATATTATTTTTTTTGTTAAATTTAATCCCTAACAAAAATTTCTAACCTAAGCTTTCAATGTAGAAAGCTGGAGTCTCTAACTTAATTGGAATAAAATCATAAACTTAAAAAAATGGAGACACTAAATAGATCTTAATTATTAAAGTCTTTACAACATTATTTATTTAATTTTAATATTTTTTTATTAAACTAAATATTAATATTTAATTTTTATTATTAATTACAGTAGTATCTATATAGAATAAATATTATTATGGCCAAACTATTTTCTTTTTATTTAGAACTAACAATTTATTAATCCCAACCAAAGTAAACTCTAACTATGTTTCTATTATATTAAAGTATGATTTCATAAACTAGTGTGGATTAATTAAATTAAACTTAAATAAATACTTTTATAAAAAAAAAATTCTATCTCTAAAGAAACCAGGCCAAATAAAAATTATACATAAGTTTAAACCCAAATTTTTTAAATAATTACTATATAATACACAAAATTAAACCATTTAACAATAATAATGTTAATAAATAAAATTAATTTATTAAATTATCTATGTTTCCAAATTTGTTAAAATGTGTCTGTACTGATCTTGTGATAGATATTATTGTTCTCAGCCATTTAAACATTCTAGGTTGCTAAAAATCCCTTTATCTTTTGCTCTTCCTCTCTATTTTTTCTCTTAACTTTTGTTTCCTTCTACTCACACAATACGTGAGCCTTGTGATCTCACGTCGCTTTTATAGTTCTACAAAACATAATATGTGAAATTGTCTCATTGTATTATGTGGAAACAGTGACTCACATTATACATCAATACATGAAAGACTCCCACGTATTATGTGTGTGTTCCACTGACAGCCCCCGATGAAAATTCAGTGATTCTTGGAAATTTAAACTCACAATCTCGTCTTGGTAAATGTATGTAATACATGAGTAAATGTCGTATTATGTGCACAGTCCGTAAAGCCGCTTAACGTATTGCTTTTTTTTTTAAAAAAGTATATTGATAATTAATCTTGGCACTCAAATGCGTGTATAATTATTTAAAAAAGCCAGAAAGAAAAGTCCGTAGGTCACTGTGCCGCACTGCACGTATCCGACGAGAGACGATAGAGGGGTTTGGATTGAGCCGTTTGGGTCAGTGTATCCGATCACACTTGCGTTGGTTGGTCTCTAGTCTCAAATTCTCAGTTTTGACATTCAAACAGTAACTAGTCAACTACTCTTTCAACTCTTGCCTCATATCATCAATTATTCGTCTATCCAGGTACTCTCTCGGCTTCCCCACCATGCTTCCATTTCCAATCTCGTAATTTCATTCTCTCGTCAACTCAAGAGCTGAAGTTTTGTCAGGAAAAGCTCGACCGACGAAACCGCCGCAAAAATGAAGATGGTAACCTCCTTCAACGGCAACATGAAGGTAATTTTGAAAGCCCCTGTGGTTATAGAAATCAAATGAGTGCACCAAATGCATGCCAGCTGTTTGTGAAAATGGCACCCCAGTTCAAAATCATCGTTTGTTAGGCTGAACCATTTTTCATATTGTAGAGAGCCGTGGCTGGACTAAGACGCATTAATCTCGAAGGTCTGCGGTGGCGGGTTTTCGATGCCAAGGGACAGGTGAGTATGTGGTTTCTCCTATTCCCCTTCTGCCGAACAATTCTCATAGGTTTCGACAACGAGTCCACAGCACGATGAGTTTGAGGATTCTGATGCGAATTCAGAGCATTCTTGTTAAAGGATAGGCTCGTATTGAACATACTGTGAATTTGATTGCACTTATTTTCATCATTTACACTGAGTATCTTCGGTTGCGCCATACCAAACACACCCTTAGAGGGGAAAAAGAATACCCCCATACCAAACACACCCTTGGAGGAAAAAAAAAAAATACGGAGAAAAAAAATACAGAATAAGATTAATAAAATGTTTTGCAGACATTCGTTTTTGGCTTGCATATAAAGTGTGACTAGCATTTTAAAATTAAACACTGTGAGCAGTCAACGAACAGAATAAGACAAGCCAATGTCATGGAAATCTTGATTAATAGATGCTCAGAACGATTATAGATTTTTGCAATATCTGGTTGTAAAGTTAGCTCAGGAAACATAATATTTTTGTCTGATCCTCAGAAGATATAGCCATGACATGGTACTAATGGTGTTTTTTGAAAAAATTTATTGGGTGAATTAGTTAAAAGCAAGTGCTAATTGAGATCAATTAGAAGAGAAGATTTTCCGAGCATCTGACATTTTATGCTCGTGTGACTAGCATTTGGAGTATGATCACTGATCAACTACTTAACAATTTGCTTTTCTGAAATCATGAGAAAATTTTACTAAGGGTTATGTTATATGAATGTAGCAATCAATGTATTTGGCTTGATGTCTATGTGATCTCACCATCAAGAAGTACTTATGGTTATATTTACTTGTTTTTAAATGGTCTCCCATCCCATCACATGGCTCTCAGCTGTGTGTTGGTATAATAGAATATACAATTACTATTTCTCTTTTACTAATGCATTTGTTCCTTTTGTGTAGGTTCTTGGGAGGTTAGCATCTCAAATAGCTACTGTAGTTCAAGGAAAGGATAAGCCAACTTATACACCTAATCGTGATGATGGAGATATGTGCATTGTGCTTAATGCAAAGGATGTTTCTGTAACTGGGAGAAAGCTTACAGACAAGGTCTATTACTGGCATACAGGGCAAGTGCTGTGGCTTAAGTACTTTTTTTTTTTCTTGGTTGTCAAGTATTTTTTGTCAAAACTGATGAAACATAATTTATTTTGGGCTTCTTGTGAATGAAATGGTTTTATTTTGATTTAGATGCTTATCTTCTAAGAAATTTTGCCACCAATTTTTTCATTGCTGTTTATTATTTATTGAGCTTCTCATGCTCCATAATATTTGGTTTTCATCACAGTAAGTTGACATAATATAGTGGCATGTAGGTATGTGGGCCACCTTAAGGAAAGGACTCTAAAGGATCAGATGGCCAAAGACCCTACAGAAGTCATTCGCAAAGCTGTTTTGCGCATGCTGCCTAGAAACAAACTGCGTGATGTACGTGCTACATAGACCCTTCTTTTTGGAAAATTTGAACCATGAGTATGGAATTCAATTACTAGTGTCTAGACTTAAGAGAGTTCTGTAGTCTGTACATGTTTGCTTTGCATATTGCAAAAGTAGAATCCCACATAAAGCTAATGAAAAAAGAAAAAGAAAGAAGAAAATAACTCTTAACAGTATGGGTGGCATTTTAAGGATGTTTAAGATGTTTTCCATTAAAAAAAAAACCAAAACAGAAATTGGGGAGGACTGGAGAACCAAACAACATAAAATTCAAAATGACAGTGAGCAATGACAGCCCCGTCCCTATGTAAATCAGTAACATAAACAGTTAAACACATTTAAAACTTAAAAACAACCATTAGCTGAGCATAACAAAGATGCCAAAATCCTTATAATCTAAGGACACTGAAACTTTTTGCTCCACAGACTTGTAAACAGTGCACAGTTTAATAGCATATTGACCTTTTACCCTTTCAAACTCTAAAACGATATTGACAAACATGCTTCTTGAGTGTTGGGACAAACTACACTTGAACAAACATTAAACAGTAGATTCCATAAAGAGTTAGCAATTGGACATAGCAGAAGCAGTATACTAATACTATACAAATAATTATACCTATTTTTCCCAAAAGAGGTCAAAATTTTCAAATAATCTTTCAATATCAATTCTTTTATAGTCTTGCCCAAACAGACTCATAATCTTTGGAGTAGAATGCAATCAAACCAAAAGAACAAAAGGGAAGAGTAGTGAAAAAGGATTCTGGCATGCATTGTATTCTTTAGCAAAATCACAACCTTGTTTAGCTGTAATCCTTATCTCCTGGAAGATATGGATGAAAAAATCAGTCGTTTAAAATTCCTTTCTGTTGTCCACTGTAAATTTGACACCTTAAAACCCACTCCTCTTTTTGTAGAGCTGGACTGCAAAAATAATAAAAAGAGAAATTAGAAGAGAGAGAAGAAAATTGATGTATATTTACTGTTACAGTGACCTCTGAACCAGAGGTAGATGACTATGGCACTCCAGGGTATTCTAGAGACCCTGTTCTCCCAGTATCATCATTCCCTGCCTCTTCTGACTTTATATGCTCTCTCTCTCTAACTCTCGTATATGCAATTGCAATTTATGTTGCTAACTAACTCCTCTAAGACTTCGAGCTACATGATCATTTATTTGAGGAATAATCCCGTTTACCCCTCCTTCTCAGAATAGTTTAGACTCCTTTATGATGGGTCTGCTCTCAATTACCCCCCACCCTCAAAGATTCAGCTTGCCCTCAAGGTAAAGTTTTAGTAAGGGTCTCACAATGGCTTGCTTGAAGTAAGATGACTAAGTTTTGCCTTCCACCATGATCCTCTTGCTTAAAGCATAATGACAAAGTTACTTTTGTAGAATAATAATTTTCACTAGGCTCCTATTGACCTTTTCCAATTTGCACCACCAGATACAGGAAAGAGAACACAGCTAGAGGGACGTTATGCCTTACTAACAACTCTATCCGGTGTTACAAATGGAGTAACACTCCCTGCAGAACTAATGCCTCCTGCATCTCTATTAGTACTTATTCTGGAATTTTTTGTAAATCCAATTCTTCCCCTTCTATTCCCTTCAGTCACTTATGCTGGTTTATTCTAGGTTCTCCTACCAGAGCTCCCCATGGGGCTATGCCCAGTGTTTGACCTTGTGTTTGATACTGACATTGCTCCACGCCTCCGCCTCTACTCCCCCTCCTCTTTTGCTTCTCTGAAATCCGTTAGTTCCACACTTACTCCACACTCCAATTATTGTTGCAATTAAAAACCCTCTGTTATAGTCCAAACACTGCCTCCTATTCCACCCCCTGAGGAACATCTCGTTTTTCTCATCTATCAGATGTGCATTATCCATTAATTAGTATAAAGATTCAGCAGTGTTATTTGAATTCTGCTCTTACGTCCTCTATGAGCCCATTCAAGAAAATACCGTTCATATATTTTTGCTCTATGATGTGAAGACTGAACCTTGAAGAGGCCCTGAATAGATCTCAAGCTGTTCTCACTTCTCTATACTCTTGTAGTTTGCCCTTTTGGTTCAGCCCCAGCAGAAGTTCATAGCACTTCTGTACAATAGATGGTCGAAATTGCTTAATGATGGTTTTTCTGAACATTTCTCTAGTGCGATTTGGTGTGAAAGACTTCCACCATTTGAATCAATAGAGGGCTCCTGCTTCCATAATTACCATGGTTGTTTGTTAACATTCTCCCCCTTTAGATGGAAATACCTTTCCACTTTGTTCACCCAACCATAATTGTTTTCCATTGTGAAGAGAGGAATGTTGATCTTCCTCCACCAGTCACGGCTCCCTTCTGTCTGACCTTGACCCATCACATTTTTTGTTCCCTAATTGAAACTGGCTGTGTGCCAAATTCTAAATGGGTCTCTGTTAGAGACCGAATTCCTTCTGAGGGGCTAAAAGTGTATAAGAGAAGGAAATTTAGGGGTAACTTGGGAATTGGTAAGAGAGCCGAGGTGGATCCTTGTGGGTCCCAAAACAAGCCGAATTAGCACAGAGGTAGGCGTGTGTTGTGAGGAGTGGCGTGGGCAATATTTGCTGAGATTTCTGTTATAGGGGATGGGGATATTTTCTGTTACAGAGAGATATATATAGAAGGGGTAGAAGAGAGGGGAGGATAGGCTGGTATTGGATTAAGGAATTGGAGCGTGAGAGCTGCTTAGTGCTCTACCATAATTGCTCCTTGTCATTGCATCTTGTTTCTTTTGATTTCTCTTAATACAATCTCTTTTATTCAGTGTTTTTCCTTGGTTGTTTCTATCAATTTGGTACCAGAGCTCTTTTCTGGGAGCCGTGGGGTCTCATCGCTGAAGCTGCCAATGGAGAACCGCGTAGAAGAGTTGGAGAAGAAGTTCGAGTAGATGTTGCAACTGATGAGGGAGTCACGGCGAACTCGGACTCGGGGTCGCTTGCCTCCGCCTGAGAGGAGGTATCACCGAGTGGAGCAGAATGACCGATGGAATGGGGGTTCAAGATGGGAAGGGAGTCTCAACACTCCTCTCTCCACCATCGCAGAGAGCATCGTGACTCATGGTCCCGACACCATGACGATCGACGCTCCCCCTACTCCCGCGATGGCCATTCGCACCACTGGGATGATTTCTCGTGGGGTAGCCGACCACCCAATTTGCGCCGTGATCTTTTCCCCAACGGGCGACGTGACCTGGACAGGAAGATGGAGTTGCCGGTGTTCTCTAGAGGTGAGGTGCTGGGCTGGCTAGTGAAAATTGAGAGATATTTCTTGGTTAACCACATAGAAGGTGATGAAAGGATGGAGGTGGTAGTCTTGGCTTTGGAGGACAAGGCGCTACACTGGTTCCAAGCCTGGGGAGAGCAAATCCCATGGCCATCATGGAGTCAGTTCAGAGAAGGGATACTGCGCGGCTTCCAACCTGGAGTGGTCAAGGACCCTTATGGGCCTTTACTAAGGCTGAAACAAATGGGTCCAGTAATGGATTACATAGAAGACTTTGAAAGAGTGTCTGGACCCATGAAGCATGTTGATAAGGAGATTATGAAGGGGATTTTTGTTAATGGACTGAAGGGAGGACTTCGGGCCGAAATTAAGAGTCTGGAACTAGAGACTCTGGAAGAAATAAAAGACAAGGCCATTATGCTAGAAGAAAGGAATGCTGAGTGGAGAATGGGGGAAGGCCCAATGAACAAGGGAATGGGTCAATACACCAAAGGCCCAAACCTCTCTAGAGTTGGCCCCTCATCACTTAAGCCTGGTCACTTGAGAGAGGCAGCACCGAGAGTTCCAAAAGGAGGGGACCGAGGTAGCGGAGGAAGGAAGCTTTCGCAAGCGGAGCTTCAAGAACGGAGCCGCGGCGGCTTATGCTTCAAATGCGGCGATCGCTGGGGCCCTGACCACACTTGCAAGCTAAAGCACTTCAAGTTGGTCCTAGTGGAGGACTCCGAAGAAGAGGTGTCCGAAGAAGAAATGGGGGAACCTACGCCGAAGGCAGGGAAGTGCGAGGCCGAGATTCCAGAGTTGGAGATGAGGTCACTGCGCCTCACACTTAGTAGCTTTCATGGGTTTACTACTATCAATAAATCTTTCAAAGTCATGGGGCTAATTAGAGGAGTGGAGGTTGTGATTCTTGTTGATACAGGGGCTGGAAGCAATTTTTTATCCAAACCCATGGCGCAGCAGCTACAAGTAGAAGTTGATGACACTTCTAGCTTTTCTGTAGAAGTGGGTACAGGCCAAGTGACCCAAAGCGCAGGGTTCTTTAGCAGTGTGGAGCTCGAGATACAAGGGATTAAAATAGTTCAACTTTTCTTTCTACTGGACTTGGGAAGGGTGGATGTTATATTGGGAATGGGGTGGATTGCAAGCCTTGGGGATATTCGAGCTAATTTTCAGAAGTTGGTGATCCACTGGGAGGAAGAAGGGATACCTCGAAGCATTCAGGGGGACCCTTCTCTCGGCAGGGCTAAGGCATCTTGGCGAGCAACACTGAAGGCTTTGAAGGCTGATGGAGAAGGATATTATATCACCCCTTGTGAAGGAAAGAACGAGGGACAGCAGGAAGGAGATATGCCTGACAAATTCATGCAGCTGCTGAACGAATATGATGACGTTTGTCACCCCCCAGATAGGCTGCCACCACCAAGGGAGCACGACCATGCCATCAAATTGAAGGAAGGCGCAAGGATTCCACACGTGAGGCCTTATCGGTATCCTTACTTCCAAAAGAATGAAATAGAAAAGATCATAGGGGAGATGCTGGCATCAGGGATCATCAGAACCAGTACGAGTCCATATTCCAGCTCAGTGATCCTGGTCAAGAAGAAAGACGGAGGGTGGAGATTTTGCGTCAATTATAGAGCCCTGTATAAGGTGACAGTTCCAGATAAGTTCCCTATTCCCGTGATCGATGAATTACTGGATGAATTGGGGGGAGCCATTATTTTTTCGAAATTAGATTTAAAGTCTGGATATCATCAAACCAGAATGAAGGAAGAGGATGTGGAGAAAACAGCTTTTAGAACTCATGAGGGGCATTACGAATTCTTAGTAATGCCTTTTGGATTGACGAACGCCCCTTCAACCTTCCAGGCTCTTATGAATCAGGTTCTGAAACCCTTTCTCAGGAAGTTTACTCTTGTATTTTTTGATGATATTCTTGTCTTTAGCAAATCAGAAGAGGAGCACTTCACCACTGCAAAGCAAGTGTTGGAGTTGTTATGGCAAAGATCAATTGTTCATCAATCGCAAAAAATGTTATTTTGCGCAACCTGAAATTGAATATCTAGGCCATATAGTTTCGGGTCAGGGGGTAGCAGCTGACCCCAAGAAAATTGAAGCTATGTTAACCTGGCCTGCACCCGTTGACCTGAAAAGCCTGCGAAGGTTTCTAGGGATAACAGGGTATTATAGAGGATTCGTGAAGGATTATGGCAAGATAGCCTAGCCTCTCACTCAACTTTTAAAGAAGGATGCGTTTCAGTGTGGAAAAGAGGCCCAACTTGCTTTTGAGAAACTGAAACAAGCCATGACTACTCTTCCTGTATTGGCTGTCCCTGAATTTGGAAAACAGTTTGTGTTGGAGACAGATGCTTCAGGCAAGGGGCTTGGGGTTGTTTTAATGCAAGAAGGTAGGCCGATAGCCTACTTGAGTCAGAAACTTTCGAAAAGAGCCCAAATGAAGTCGGTGTATGAGAGAGAATTGATGGCAATAGTAATGGCAGTACAGAAATGGAGGCACTACTTGTTGGGAAGAAAATTCGTGGTGCACACAGATCAGAAGAGTTTAAAGCATTGTATAGAAGAGATCCCCCAGTCTTGATCAGCTGTGGAAGAGGTAAACCAACTATTGTCTGAGAGGAATGATATACTGGAAGAGTTGAAATGGCAGCTCAACAGGGCTCAAGCAACGATGAAGAATCAAGCTGATCAAAGAAGAAGGGAGGTGGAGTATGAGGTAGGAGATAAGGTTTATTTGAAGGTTCAGCCATACAGGTTGAGATCCTTGGCCAACCGAGTAAACCAGAAGCTTAGTCCCAGGTTTTATGGGCCTTTTGAAGTAGTTGAGAGAATTGGAAGGGTGGCCTATAGGCTGCAGTTACCCCCAGATTCAATGGTGCATCCAATATTTCACGTTTCATTGCTGAAAAAATGTGTGGCCCCGAACGTGAGGAGCCAGCCACTGCCTAAGGGGCTTGCAGAGGACTGGGAGCTGAAAATCCAGCCAGCAGAAGTACTAGCAGTAAGAAAGAATCCCAATGGAGAATTAGAAGTGCTAATCAAATAGCTGGACATGCCAGAATTTGAGAATTCATGGGAATTGGCAGCAGATATAAAACTTAGCTTCCCACAATTTCACCTTGAGGACAAGGTGGTAGTTGAAGAGGGGGGTATTGTTAGAGACCGAATTCCTTCTGAGGGGCTAAAAGTGTATAAGAGAAGGAAATTCAGGGGTAACTTGGGAATTGGTAAGGGAGCCGAGGTGGATCCTTGTGGGTCCCAAAACAAACCGAATTAGCATAGAGGTAGGCGTGTGTTATGAGGAGTGGTGTGGGCAATATTTGCTGAGATTTTTGTTATAGGGGATGGGGATATTTTCTGTTACAGAGAGATATATATAGGAGGGGTAGAAGAGAGGGGAGGATAGGCTGGTATTGGATTAAGGAATTGGAGCGTGAGAGCTGCTTAGTGCTCTACCATAATTGCTCCTTGTCATTGCATCTTGTTTCTTTTGATTTCTCTTAATACAATCTCTTTTATTCAGTGTTTTTCCTTGGTTGTTTCTATCAGTCTCATGATTTTGACCTGAGCCTCTATCAACAGCCTTCATTCACCTTCTTATGCTTTGATACCAGTGACCTCAAAGAATGAAAAGAAAATTTTTGTGATTACTATAACAGTGACCTCTAAACCAGAGAGAGATGACAATGGCAATTTAGGGTATTCTAAAGCTGCTGTTCTCTCCTTATCCTCAACTCTTCTCACCTGCTCTCTCTCTCTCTCTCTCTCTCTGATTTAACACCCCCCCCCTGCGCGAAAAAAAAACCAACAAAACAATATACAATTTCTGTAGCTAACTACTATGCTGTTCACGATAATTTGTTTGAGGAATGATCCCCTGTAATCCTCTGTCCCTTCCTGGTATAGACCTTCTGTGTAATGGGCATGCTATTATCTTTCCATGCCAATCAAACAAGAGCAGGTGAACTTATTTTTTTTTGAAAATGGCTCCACCATACGTCCAGCATTACACCTTAAGTGGTATATAATGAAAAAGATCATATCAATATCATAATTAAAATTTCTAATGTATAGTGCACCAAAAACAGCAAAAAAAAAAATTCCTAATGGATGTACCCTATGAGTTGCACCATTCCAACGTCAAGTCATACCACAATCCTCAACAATGGTGTACTGTGGACTGTGGTAATTATTACATTGGCCCAGCAAACAGAAATGGAACCCAAGACTGAAGACATTTTTAGTCTTTATGATTATACAATCCTTTTAGTATTTATTAGCACTTCAATTCTGTAAGAGAGAATAGGATTGGGGAGCAGTGTTATCAGTAACAGCAAGAACAATACCGTGTGAATATTATCTGGTAATGTACATCTTATGAGGTCATTCTCAATTCTCATACGTGTTCAGAGATGAAGGGTCAACTTTTGCTTGCTTAATGATTGTTTTCTTTCATAGATGTTATTGTCGATTGCTTTTCCTTTCATTTTGTAAGAGCCTGTTTCTGATCTCTTTTCTCCTTTGTATACTACTGAAGGAGCTATATCTAAGTCCCATTCCTCACATTATTGCTAATGGATGTAGGATAGGGATAGAAAGTTGAGGATCTTTCCAGGAAGTGAGCACCCATTTGGTGATCGGCCACTTGAACCTTATGTCATGCCACCTAGAAGCGTACGAGAAATGCGGCCACGAGCAAGGCGTGCCATGATTCGAGCACAGAAGAAGGCTGAGCAGCAACAACAGAATACTGATGAAACTAGGAAGGGCAGAAAGAGAGAAGCGTCGGAAAAGAGTGCCTAAGGACGTTGTTTTGCTCAAGGGAAATGGTTCTCATCTATGGGCTTCCATTTGAATGGAAAGTTATCTGTTTCTCTTAGGACATCCTTTAGTGCCACATCAAATTCTGTTTGAATTATTTTTGTTGTTTTTCAAGCCCGTTAGAAGCTCAGGGCATTTGTTTGTTTCACTAAATAAAGATTTCTTGCATGTGATAATTCTTTAATTTCATAGATGAAAGATTAAAAGGTTATGAAATGACAATCCTGATATTAAAATATACGTTCTTCATTGAAATACAAACGGCGCTATCCTTTAATTTACTCTCATTTTTCTATGTGAAATTATTATTATTACTATCAATCATTGTTCTTTTATTGTAGTGAAAATTTAAAAATTTAAGAAAATAAAATAAATAATAAAAATTAATCATTAGATCAAGAGAACAAATTGTAAATTTATATTTTTAACCTTCTCAAAGTGATTAGAATATTTGAAAATGGTGGCCAATAGAAACCACATTGAAGGATTTTAGCAGTTGTACGACTGGCTCCAAAGTGTCCACCGTCTCGGGATGTGTGGCAATAATAGAGAATGCTGATCACTTCTTGACGGACACTTCTTTTGATAATCTGATATGTGCAGTGCCTGCAGAGAATTGACTCCTACCAATAGTGGCTGAGGTCAAAGAGGAACTTCTTTTTGGAGTAGGATAACTCTTCCAACCATGGGATTGCTTGTATTGCCAATAACTACTCAAATGGAAAAGCCTCCTTGATATCTTTCTCCTTAGACAAAGTGGGAGCGGGTAGTCTCGACAGATCAACTACTAAATTCTCTAATATTTTGTTTTGATCTCGAAATCAAACTCTTGAATTAGTACAATCCATCTGAGCAGCCTGTTCTTGGCATCCTTCATGTCTAGTAAGAACTTGTGGGGTTGCATGGTCGGTGTACACAATCAACTTGGCACCTCCAACATCTCCTATACAGCATCTCGAATGATGCCATTTAGATGGTATATGAGAACTTAATCAATGGATGATGATCACAACAACTCCCACCAAAATCCAAGACATGCACTCTGAGCATATCTTCCAAGGTCTGAATCATTCCCTTTGATTGCCTATCTGTCTTAGGGTCAAAGCTAATGGTCAAGTCCTATTACGTACCAGGGGTTTCCTCAAAAGTAGTCTAGAACCACAAAGTAAATTAGGACCCTCTGTATGAAATGATTGATACTAGAACTCCATGGAGTCTAAATATCTCATCAATGTACAAGAAGGCATAGTGTGATGCATGAAAGGATGTCTTCACCATAAAAAAATGTGCAAACTTTGACATTTTCCATTATCGTCTAGATCAAGTCTATCTCGACCACAAAATCCATCCTCACGCTTTCCCACTTCCACTTTGGATTCTTTATATGTTGCAACAGTCCTGTCAGTCTCTAGTGTTCAGCCTTGACTTACTTGCACACAAAACATCTGACACAGTCACCAACATCCTTCTTCATACCTTACTGCCAAAACAATTGTATCAAATCATGACACATATCCTTTGAGCCTAGGTGTGCTGAATATGTTGAAATGTGGGACTCCTCTAGAATTGTCCTCCTCTACTCACCCAAATCGAGCACACACAATTGAACCCCATGTATAACAGGCTTTTCGGATTGAGTGAGAACCCAAAAGTTTTCCCCTTGCAAACTTCTTATATTAACTTGACTAGCTTGGGATTCTCTAACTCTTATTCATTGATCTATCCCACTAGAGATAACTGAGCTCTTATATGGGCCAGAAAAACTCTTGTATCACTAAGGTTGAACTATACCCACTTTGCCTCTAACACATGTATCACTCCTACTAAGGCCTACTGTAAGTAGAAAAACACACGAGAATGGGGGCTTGAATCGTGTTTTTATTTTTTTTCCCTTCACTGTCACTGAAGATCTGAAAAACTATACTGAAAAGGCTATCAAGATGAACTTATAGTGCAACAGAAAATAATGTTAAGCACCTTCAGAAAGTGAACTTTCTGAACATGATTAAATAGGAAATATGTCTAAAAGCTTTTTAAAACTTGAAACTGAAATAGAAAAACAGATACGAAAATAAAAGGAGATAGAAAAACGAACACAAGGAGTTTTATATTGATTCGACCAACCTATCTACGTCCAATTCTCAACTACCATTGAATTTCACTACTTCTTCCTCCAACCAGAGAAAGAATAAAGATAGTATTTTCAATAGCCTTCTCAAGCTATGTCCAGTGACCAGTAGACACCCTCACTATCACACACCATGTAGTTATTCAATAGTCTATTCAAGCTGAAATCGTGACCTGTAAATAATACTTTTACAGTCACGTTGGAAGTAGTCTTTTATATGTCTCTTCAAGCTATCTCACGCTGATCATTATCGGATCAAGGATACAAAGGTTTGTGTTTGGGTTGCCACTCAAACTGACCCACACTCAAGATTTCTTTGGATATGCAATGAAGAGAACTTGAAGAATCTTGATAGCCTTCTTTTTGTGTTTTCTTCCTTAGAAGATCGTATGATCTATGAAGTGTAGAAAGAAAATTTAATGTACAAGGAAATGATTTTCAAACAGAGACGAAAAAAATAGATGAAGGAAAATATTTTGCAACGATTCAGCCTAATCTAATTTTTGTTGAGTCATCTTCTTTGAGGAGCTCAGCATCTCAATATATAAAAGTCTTCTCTTTGAGATCATTGCCTTCAAATAGCTCAACATCTCTTATTTATAGAGTTCTTTTCTTTGAGACTGTTACCTTCAAATATACCTTCCAGGGACATGTGTTAATAATCTATTTGTGTCTTGGAAAGAAGGTCTAGAAAAGTAGCCTTTTTGCTTTGTCAGATCAGCCTATAGAAGTCATTGTGAGATAAAAGAGGCTTATGATATTCTTCAGAAACTACTTATTTTTTGAACCAAGGTTTCTGAATAATTTCTTCTAGAACATTTTGACAGCTGATTTCAAAGGTAGAAGAGATGATTGATCGGTTCTGACACCAGGATTTGACTTTTCCCGATCCAATTTCAAATTTGAAATTCAAATATTTTCCCTCCTTTTTCTTTTCACTAAGAGTGAGCTTTCTGAACTTTGGTATCATTTTCTTGATGAAGAAAGAATCTTCATGACTTCTAGCATTGTTCGTTAATGCACTAAACTTTCATGAAAGAGATATTTGAGCGAACACAGATAACTATGACTCCATATGATATGTGATTTCTTCCTTTGAAGTGTGTTTTCTGAAGACTGATGCTACTTTCTAAAGTTCCTTGCTTTAGTTTCTTGTTCTTGATATAATATACTTTCAACCGGGAAGCATATTTGACCTTTTTAAATGATATAATATTCACTTTTAGTTAATCACAAACTATTTATTAAGATAAAACATATTTGTACATGTGAAGTAAAATTATTTTCGTTTTAAGTGAGAAAGCCTATAAAGCTTTGTCAAGAAACTCAATGAGAAACATCAGTCATTTTTCAAAGCATTTTCTTTGAATTGGTTTTATTGTCATTCAAAACAGATGAACACATAGGGTTCTGAAGCTAGCACCTACCTCACTAGAGTTATATGGGTCAAGCTGCCCATGGACTTTGGCAGTGGAGAGAGCATTGGTGTTTTGCTTTTTGCATGACTATGTGATCAAGCTTTCTCCAAAGAAGCAATAGCAACCACTAGTGCTTTTCCTTTCAAATTTATCTCCAACATAATCAGCAACACAGTATCCTACAATATCACAAGAAGAACCTTTCTTGTACTACAAGCCAAGATTAATAGTACTTGATAAGTATCGAAGGATTCTTTGGACAACATTTAAGTGTGATTGTTTTGGGTTAGATTAAAATCTTGCACAAATTTCCATACTTAATTGAATGTCAGGTCTACTCGTTGTAAGATACAGTAGTGAACCAATCATTCCTCGAAAATTACTTTCTGATACTTTCTTACCATTCTCATCAATATCTATGATTTGAGATGGATGCATGGGGGTGTTCATAGGTTTTGCTTGATCCATATTAAACCTTTTAAAAATCTCTTTTGTGTACTTTTCTTGATGGATCAGGATGCCATCCTTTTGTTGTTTTATTTGTAAGCCCAGAAAGAACTTGAGTTCACCCATCATATTCATCTCAAATTCACTTTGCATTAGTTTTGAAAACTTTTCACAAAGAGAATGATCAGAAGCACCAAATATAATGTCGTCAACATATATTTGAACTATCAGAAAATTATTATATCGGTCAAGAGTAAAAAGGGTAGTGTCAAAATTACCTCTCTTGAAACAATTCTTAAACAAAAAGGTGCTCAATCTATTACACCAAGCATGTGAGGCTTGTTTCAGACCATAGAGAGCCTTTGTCAGCTTAAAGACATGGTTAGGAAAGTTTTCGCTCTCAAAACTAGGAGGCTGCTTCATATATACTTTCTCAGAGAGGAAACCATTTAGAAATGCAGACTTGACATCTATTTTGTAGAGAGTGAATCCCTTTTAGGCAGTAAAAGCAAGTAGCATTTTGATGGCTTCAAGCTGAGCTACTGTTTCAAAGGTTTCAACATAATCAATTCCCTCTTGTTGATTATAACCTTGCGTAACCAATCTTATTTTATTCTTGATAACTTTTCCTGTTTCATCTAGCTTGTTTCCGACCACCCATTTAGTGCTGATGATGATTTTTCGCTTCGAATTTTCAACAAGATTCTAGACTTTGCTCTTCTCGAACTGATCCAGTTCTTCTTGCAAAGCATCCACCCAACTTTGATCACTCAAAGCTTCTTCGATGCACTTAGGCTCAATGGTAGAGATGAAGGCATAATTAGAAGTATTCTTAAGAGATGATCTGGTTCTTACGCCCTTAGAAATGTCTCCAAGAACTTTGTTTTGAGAAACTATTCTTAAATCAAAAACTCCCCTGCAGTTTCTATGACTTTGAAATATCTCAGCTTCTTCTTCATCTTCAGATTGCTCTAATTGATGATAAAAAATATCACTTTCCGATATTTTAGGTGACTTGAGCAAGTTAACTGAAGTGCTCATGTTCTAGAGCTTGCTTTCTGAAGATTTGTCCTTCATCATCTTGCTATCAGAAGTACCTTTTAGATTCATATTTTCAAAGCTTTCCTTTATATCTTCAAGATCATTAGCTAAGTCCTTTTTGAGCTTTTTAAATTTGATGTGTAAGGTTTCTTCTATGCAAGAAGTTTTCTTGTTGTATACCCTGTAGGCTCTAGACATAAAAGAGTAACCTAGGAAGATATCATCATCAGACTTTGGATCAAACTTGGCAAGTTTGTCCTTGGTGTTAAGGATAAAACAAGGTAAACCAAAGATATGAAAATATGATATGTTGGGTTTTCTGCCCTTCCATAGCAAATAGGGAGTTTTCCTGAGAATTGACCTAAGAGATTCTGTTTTGTATATAGCACGAAGTATTTACAGTCTCTGCCTAAAAACCTTTTGACAAACCACTTTCCAAAAGCATAGTTCTGGCAATTTCTTGCAAGCTTCTATTTTTCCTTTCGGCTACCCCATTTTGTTGGGTAGTTCTAAGCGTAGAAAAATCATGAAGGATGCCATACTTTTCACAAAACTCATTAAAAACATGATTCTCAAATTCTCCATCATGATCAGATCCAATAATGCTGATTTGAGAATCCTTTTCAATATAAACTCATTTTGCAAAACTTTGAATCTCTTAAACACTTCATCCTTAGAAGCTAGAAAGATTATAATGCCCGATTTTTTTGTCTGAGAGGAAAATGACCGAAATGCCCTTGAGGTCATTTTCGGCTCAGAATTCAAGGATTGCCGGCCCGGCAGTCCTTGAAGGGCCAACTCAATGTTTGAAGGGGATTGGATGGCCCTTGAATGGTTTCGGAGGTGAAAGTCTCATTTTCTGCAGTTTCGGGTCAAAATGACCAAAATACCCCTATAGCGTTTTTACGAGGGTAAAGGTGCCGTTTGAGCCCGAAACTTTCCCCGGAGGTTTAAAACAATGTTTTTACATGTTTAAAAGCATCTGTTTAAGTCCCGATGGTCCCGGGCAGTTTTAGTGCAAAATTACGATTTTGCCCATAGAATAATGTTTTGAGCTTAATGACGTAATTAAGCAAACCTAAGCAATATTAGACTCTAATCAAAGATTAATTAATTTTCATAATTAATCTAGAGTCAAAATAAGCTATTAAAATTAATTAGAACCTAAAATTTCTTAGATTAGATTTAAATCTCTTTTTAAAGCTCAAGATTCCAATCTTGGAATCTTGAATAGTATTTTCTCTCTCCAATTCCTTAAATCATGGAATTGTGTCTAGAATTGTTTATGCACTAAAATGAGTTTATAACTCACTAATGATGCAAGACCACTCCTTAAACATGTCTTGACAACCTTGATTACCCATTTTCTCACCTAAACACTTTCTTACAAATTCCTAATCTTAATCCTAATCAAAGATACACCTAAACACAACTCTAAACCACAAATTAAAATGCAAGAAACCCTCCCCATGGCTGATGCAAGTTCGGCCATCTCCTCCCCTATTTACATCACATGTTGATTTGTTTCTCACTCAAAGAACCATGCTTGACCCATACTTGCACCCATACTTGAACCCATACCTAGCCATACCTTCCACCATGCCTTGAACCATACCTTAGAGAAGATATTTTCTCTCCTCTTGGTGTTGCAAATGGCCGAAGCCTTCCTCCCCATTTACACCTCTCATTTTGTTTCATTTCCCTATAAATAGCATGCTTGGGTGAACTTACATCACTTTGGGTTCATTTGCTAAGTGTAAGTCTTCAAAGAGCACTCTAAAGTTTTCTTTTTCTCTCAAAGTTCAAGTGTCCAAGTTCTTCAAGTTCTTCATCCTCTTCTCTTATCTCAACCTCCAATCACTTGGTAGGGATTTTTTTTCAATTGTTTCTTTCATTTAAGTTCTTAATCTCTTTATGTGTTCATAGTTTCTCTTGAATCTTTTTGGAAACTTCTTTTCTTCTCCTCCTCCTTCTTTGTTTCGGACATGAGACTTGAAGAGAAAAGGAATGAGAGCTTGATGATAAGGGTTTCATGATGATGTTCATCACTTGAACAAACCTCTAAAGCTTGATCTTTATTCTTGAGTTACAAATGTTTATAGTTTTTTCTTTCTTGAACCTTGAAATCTTTAACTTTGATGATATTTTAAAATAGTGACATGAACTCAATGATGAGGACTCATGATATTGGTGTTAATACGTCATCAAGATTATGGTCGCTAGAGTTTCAAAATGGTTCTTTCTTGCTCTTAAGTTTTGGTTTCTTTCTTTTCCTCTCCTCTAAAATTTCGGCCAACCAACATTGGGTGGTCCAACATGATAGCTTGATGATGAGAGTTCTAGTTGGTGACTTTGTGTTCACAACAAAGAAATCTCTAAAGCTTGAGTTTTCATAAAGGTGTTATAAAGTTCATTTATGGTTATATTTTTAAGGAATGTTATCTTGAGTTCTAAGAACTCTAGACCTCACTTTACCTTGTCATGATGAGTTTGGGTTAAGGTTAAAATTCCTTTAAAAGTCTTGTATGAGCTCTAATAAGAAATAAAATAAACTCGCATTCATATTTATATTCAAGTTTATGCATTGCATATTTATTTTGAGCTTAGCATTCATATTTATTTTCCAAGCCATCACTTAAAGTTAAAGGATAAGGAATGGAGTGCATTTCATATTTACGTTCTTGTCTAGCATATTTACTTTTCATCACTAAAGAACATAAAGATTTAAAATGAGAGCTTGCATTATCACCTAATTAATTCTCAAAGCCTTTCTATTTCGGCCTTAAAGTCGATTGTTGCTGGGCCTAGAGCACTAAAATAAAGAGGTGAACTTGCATGGCATATTTATTTTAAGTCTTGCATATTTAAATTCCAAGCCTTGCATATTTACTTTAAGTCTTGCATATTTAAATTTCAAGCCTTGCATATTTAAATTCTAAGTCTTGCATATTTACTTTAAAATCCTCACTTTACTTTGTAACGAAGAATAAAAATGAAGTGCATAGCATGTTTAGATTATGTCATCACTTAAAGACCTTAGAGCTCAAAGACTTGCCCATTTTATCTCAAGTTAAAGTTTAGTATGGAAGCATTCCTTGAATGCATAATTTCGGCCAAGTAACAATGATGAGCTTGGAATGAGTTCCATTTAGTTACAAGGGCCAACAACCTATGTTCTAGTGTTTTCTTTAAGTTTGATGAGTTTTATAAAGTTATGACCAACAAGATTCATGATTTTAATCCTCTTCGAAAGAAGAATCAAATTGGTTACTGACCTAAGGTTATTTTTAGCCTCTTGATAAAATAAAATGGTTTGCAAAGAGTTTTAGAAGTCCTAAAATAATTTCAAGGGAAACTAGCAACTTATATATTTTAGAAATGTCAAATTATGTGTCTTTTTGGAATTGACCTATTCGGTTCTATCTTGATATGTTTGATGCTGAATGATGATATTTTGATGTGTTAGAATGTGTGAAAATGATATGTGATGAGGTAGGAACACTTCTATGCATATTAGGGGAGAAACTAGCTTCATAGGAAAACTGTAAAGTTAGAATTTAATGTATGTTTAACCCCTTTAATCTCAATCAATGCCAAAACTGTTCTAGTATGATAACCATTAGTTTAGGATTGAATAATCATGAAAAATTTGGTTACATTTGAAGTAGGATTGAATTTTAGCACTCATAGAGAAACTAGTAACTAGAAAATCGTAAAAGTGCAATTCTAGAACTCCTAGAACATTTAAATTCTGGATTCTATCCAGCAACCTCATAATATGGCAAACATGGTGTATAATTAGTTCTTAGACATAGGAATGCCTCATAATTGGTTTAGATATAATTTATAACGCCTTAGGCGAAGACGGAACCGAGAAAGGGTCTAAAATGTAAGTTCTAGAACCCCGTAATCATAGAGGTATAACTCTGCCCAGATTTATTAAAGAGCATAAATGATAGTAAGATTTTTTAGAAGAGAATCCTTATGTGCATAAGAGGTTAATAGAGAATGATAGAATAATTACATCTCAAGTTTAAGGCCTGTAAGGGTCAAAGCATAAGATACTGTAGAATTAAGAGCAGAATGAGTTTCAATGTTACATGTGAACGTATGTGTTAATTGAGAATGATTATGTAAACGTATGGAATTATGATTAAGGATGCATGTTTTATTTGTTTATGTGGTATAAAGTAAATTTGGAAGAAATCCGGCATGCTGCTATTGCGCTGCCAAATTTCTGACAAATTTGGGGACTGAGAAAGTTTTTGAAAACCTATGAGGTTCTTTTTATGAGATATGAGGTACTAAGATGGGTTCTCCAATGACACCGGTTTGGCCGAGCACCTCCAGAGAACTCATGTGACATCGGTACCAAGATGTATTTTTGGGTGACACCAGTTCGGCCGAGCACCCCCAAGAAATGCCCCCTAGCCCGTACTGGATAAGTCGAGATTATGATTATGATTATGATACGCTTATTGGGATTGATAAGTAAGAACTAGTGACGACTAGTTAAGGTATGAGCTCATAACCTAGAGATGTGACACGTTTTGGGTGACACCGGTTCGGCCGAGCACCCCCAGAATGATTGTCTTTTAGGGTGGCCCATGAGGAAGAAAAGTATGATGATTATGTCACAAAGTTTTTCCATATGAGAATTCAATTGCCACTTTATGCCACTATTATGATGTTCTTAATGTTATGATTACTATTCTTGCATTAAGTAGAGCCATGCATACATTCTTTAATATGTTGCATCCATGACATTAAGAATCATACTAAAATGAATGGGCCTTGGCTAACTATGTTTTAAAAGCTTAAAAATGGACTTAATGCATGCTCACTTATTTTGTACACTAAACCCAAGGTTCTTGAGGATGTAGATGATGATACCTAGGTAGTATGAGGCCCTATTGAGATTCTTTAACAAGATTCTCACTCCCTCTATCTCTTTCTTTCCGTTACGTCTTCAGATGGCGACGTTCATAGTTTTTACGGACACCCCGACATGGGAGGTGCACTATGATCCGGAGCACGGATCATACCATTTTGAGGGACAGTGCACGGTGCGAGTCTTTATGTTCATTGGACGTCCCTTTGCTCACCCCGTACATACCCATCGCTTCTCCCAGACAGCACCCTACGGCGACTACGAGCGGGTTTTTGAGCGCGTGCTTACGCATAATGAGAGAGTGCTCTGCATGCACACCGCTGTCTTAGCCATGCGTGACTATCCCGACTACGTGCCCCAGACATACTTCTTGGAGACCGACCCGTTGGAGGACCCACTTACCCATCCGTACAGCGAGAGCTCTGCCCCCACTCCACCACTGATAAGAGAGGGTAGTGAGGATACTGTGACTCAGCCTCAGCTAGCACGATGACTGGAGATGCGGCCACATCGTGGGGGTCACTCTCGATCCCTGCTTCGCCTTTACATGCCGAAGGAGCTCGCCCAATTTGCCGGATATGTGCCTCACTCGCGGGATGGACGTCAGTAGGTGATGGCGGATGACTGATGGAGTGCTCGGGTAGTGCACAGACCACTTAGATGAGGATAAACCTTCTTTTGTGTAGAGGTTATCCTTTTCATTGCACTCGAGTAAGGGAGCTTGCTTTTATGCTTTTCGTCGCACTTTCCTTTGTATTTTCTTTTTAGATGTAATTGCTCATGTTGTACTAAACTAAGTCCCATTCTCCATGAATGGGCATATCAGTTTTATTGTGATGTGCCTTTACTTGCTTTATGTTATGATGTTATGAGATGTTTGCTTTATTTCCTTTCATGCTTTATTGTTCACCAAGTCGCGCGGCTCTCACTTTACTTTTATAATTCAAAAGAAAATTTTACCAGTATTTTTCGCTAAGTATTTTAAAGTAATAAGGAAACTATGACGTAACAGACTAATGATTAGTCTAAATATGTTCTCGAGTATTAGGTTAAAAATTAGGATGTTACAAAGATAACCCATGTAAATCTGGAGTAATCATCCACTATAACAAGGCAATATCTCTTTCCAGCTAGAGTAGTAGTTTTGGTAGAACCAGAGAGATCCATATGTAAAAGCTCAAGTGGTTTAGTGGTTGAAACCACATGTTTGCTATGGAAAGAAACTTTGGTTTGCTTGCCTTTTTCACAGAAATCGCAGGTTGAATCCTTATCAAATGCTATATCTGGAAGGCCTTTAACGAGTCCTTTCTGAGAGCTTAGAAATAAGCTTCATATGAGCATGTTCGAGCTTCTTATGCCATAACTACTTATCATTTGTGAAAGATGCAAGACATTATACATTTTGATCTTTTAGATCATCCAAAGATAATACATATGTATTATCATGCCTCTTTCTAGAAAGAATTACTTTATCAGAAGTGAGACTTACTATTTTACAAGTATGAGCATTAAAGATGACATTAAAACGTTGGTCACAAAACTGACTAATACTTAAAAGGTTGTGATCCAGGCCATCAACTAACAAGAGATCTGAAATTTGATGAGAATCATCTTTAACAACACCTTCGATGCCTGTTACCATAGCTTTACCTCCATCTGCAAATCTTATAGATCCTGATTTTTTTGGTCGCAGATTTCTAAACCATCTTCTTGATCCAGACATGTGTCTCGAACAGCCACTATCCATGTACTATTTGTTTTCAGGTTCCATGTGCGTCCTTAGGCATACCTATAACAAACACATTTTTTTGATTTTAGGTACCCATATCATCTTGGGTCCTCTTAGGTTAGTTTGTGAAGACGGTTGTCCAGCCCTTTTGACAGACTTCTTTTTTATGAAGGATTTGTCAGGTGAATGTCCTTTCTTAAAACAAATAGTGCAAGGGGGTTTTCTTTTAGCTTTATGAAGAAAAGTTGATTTTCCTTTTTTATCAAGCTCTTCTTCATATCCCAGTCTGACCTTTTGAAAATATGGTCTCTGATCACTAAGCATTAGATCAAGATTCCTTGATCTATTCACCATCTTTTCAAGGTCAGTTTTGAGAAGCTTTGAAGTTCTTTCAAGCTTAGAGATGACTTTCTGAGTATTTTCATTCGTATTTGCAACTTCAGATTCTAAGGCTATCAGTTTTATATTTAAGACCTTATTTTCTTCTTTCACAACTTCCTTCTCCAACCTTAGATTCTTAGCTTCTGATTTGACCATTTAAAGTTTTAAAACAGTTTTTTTATATTTCTTTTTTAGACTGAGATAATGTGAGGAAAGAGCTTGAGAGTCTTCAAATAACTCTTCATAAAGTGATAAGAGCTCATCATAAGAGAGATCAGAGTCAGCATTATTTACTTTAGAATCACTTTCAGAAGAATATCCTGCCATGAAGCACAGATTGGCAATGTCCATTTCTTTTCGATCTTCTGATTTGCTCCAGGTCACCAACATACTTTTCCTTTTGGGGGTGAATCTTTTCTGTGGATCTTTAGACTTTGGACATTCTATTTTGTAGTGTCCTTTTTCTCCACACTCATAGCAGATGATAACTTCAGGTTTCAGCCTTTCTCTTCCATTTTTTTTGAAGTTGACATCTATCTTTTTCTTCGTTTTTCCTTTCCAGAGTTTGGACATTTTTCTAACTAACATGGAAAGCTCATTCTCATCTTCACCATCTATCTCTTCATCAGTCTCATCCTCCTCATTAGAGGCTTCAGCAACTTTTATTGCCTTAGCTTTGTATGTTTTTTGGTGAGACGTCTTTAGAGCCATCGACTTGCTCTTCTTACTAGATTCACCATGTATTTCAAAGAGCACAACTTCATGAGTCTTAAAAGACCCAATGAGTGCATCCAAGGCAAGGGTTTGAAGGTCTTTTGCTTCGATAATGGCTGTGACTTTGGACAATCATTTTACAGGAAGACTTCTCAAGATCTTTCTAACTATTTCTAAGTTAGAATATCTTTTATTAGGACCCTTAAGTTGGTTTACAATGTGCATAAACCTAGTAGTCATTTCATCAATATTTTCTTGGTCAGTTATTTTGAATAGTTCACACTGATGAACCATCATGCTGATCTTTGTTTTCTTCACTTGATCCGTTCTTTCATGTAGCATGTGAACTCTATCCCATATTTCTTTAGTTGTGTCACAACCAATGATTTTGTCATATTCAGCCTTGCTTAGTGCACATGTAAGTAGGTATTTAGCTTTTGAGTTCAGTTGAACTCTGATTTTCTGCTGATCTGTCCACCTACTTCTCTGGATATCTCTAGATACAAAGGGTACATCATCAGTTCCTAGAGTTTCCTCCCTTGGAACATAGTCTCCTTCTTGTATGATTTCCCACAAGTTAAGGCTTGTGTATTTTATGAATAACTCCATTCTATCCTTTCAATAAGTATAATCTCTACCATCAAAGAATGGTGGTCTGTTGATAGAATGACCTTCAGCCATATAAATGCTGTTTTGGGCCATGTGTGTAACATCCTCCCAAGTACAACGTCATCCTTAAGTCATGACATCAGACTCAAGAGTTGTTACTTATAAATTAACGGACCTTTCATAATTATCTATAGCCAGTTTGATTGATTTGCAAGATAACTATGTCGTAGTTCTATTGATATATATATATAGCAAGGAAAACCAAAACATTTATTTAATACAAGGTTAAGTACACCAGGGAAGCTCTTTTATGAGCTTAACACATATGTTCTCTATTACATTTACATATATATAACCACAATAAAGTTATGGTAAAATAAACACATCAACTACTAAACTACTGCAACTCCAGTATAGTTTTTCTCGTAGTGTCTTCACCGTTCTTCGGATCAACCTGGAGACGACATGGGAACACACAAAATAGAGGTGAGAATTATACAATTCTCAGTAGGGTAACTCCCCCAAACACAATTATAATGTCATCGTCATCAACCCAGTCACTTTGGTTTATTAAGAAAAAGTGGTCATGCATTATATAATAACGGTTTATTTTTAAAGTTCCAAATCATACTTCCGAAGTGGGTTACTTTTAACATTCAATCACTTAATGTACATATACCATACTACTCAACATCATATACTACTAACTTTCCACTTAAATATATTGGTCTCAATATCAATACTAAACTTCTTCACTAGCCATATAAGACAAATGATTTCTTAGAAAATTTACTTCTTAAACTTGCCTTGGCCCTTGACTAATCTTGTCACGTCTGGGCATTACGTACCGCTGTCCCCAGTGTGACAATAATGGGTAATAGACTGCTTTTCAGGACTGAGCTCATTCCTATACATGATCATTGGATTTACTTTCTCCAATTCTCACACAGACCTATTCCTAGTTAGGTTTACTTTCCCTGACTCAATTCAAGGGTAGTCAGGTTTACTTTCCCTGACAGACCGGATTTACTTTCTCCAGCCCAAGAACTATAAAACTTACTTCTTGATAATTAGGTTTACTTTCCCTAACAACTGGATTTACTTTCTTCAGCCCAAGAAACAAAATCTTATGCTTTTCTTTCGCATATGAACAATTGTAATAAGCATTCATATCTATGTATACTTAACCTCATTGTTAAGCTCATATGCTCAATTATTCATATTCATATTCAGGTACTCATGTCACACTAGAACCAAACTACCATTACATTATCAATTCAAGTCTTTGGCTCATTTCCAGCAATTGGGCAGATTTCACACCATTGTAGTACAATTTTATTTATACATCAAACAATCAATTCAAAGGCTATAAAAATTATCAAGGACACCTCAATGTGTCACCAAGGTCTTGTAAACATTTCAGGGTAATTAGAGTTCTCTAACTATGTTAACAAAATTAGACAAATTTGGTGGTCAGAAACCACTCAACCTCAGCTCAAGAACCAAAATTCATAATTTTTAACCCTAGCAATTGAATCCAGAAAATTCGAAATAAAAATCTTGGTAAAACCTCAATATGGCTCTAATACCCTGTAAAATTTCAAGTGATAATTCCATCATTTGATATGGTAACAAAATTAGCAAAATTTACAGCTTTTGTTCCAACACTTCAGGCAGCATATGCTTAATTTCGGTTCTTGATTTTTCTAAGGCAGTTTGACTCAAATCCAAAACTCAAGAAAATTCATGGGACTAGATCAAGATGTTAGCTCTAATATATATTTTTTTTAGCTCACGAAAATGTCCACAACAAGCCCAGAAAATTCCTGAACAAATACTGCTTGTACAAAAATCGAAATTCCAGCAACATGGCTCAAAATCTCTTTTAACAAAGATGATTTCTAACATCATCCAAACACTCCACCAAATTAAACACATCAATATCTATCTATCATCAATCAATACATCCAGAATTTCCAGCCAAACCAATCAGAGAAATTAAAAATAAATTTTGAAAGAAGAGAGAACAAGTAAAGCCCTACTCTTGGGAACTATTGTATCCTTGTCTCTAGCTTATTCCAAGATGGAAATTCTTCACTCCAAAGCTCTTAAAACACACTCAAACCCTCCTCAAATCAATGAAGGATGAGGTAGTAAGATAAGGTTTAGAGATTCTAATCGGTTATTTTTGTAGAGGTTGAAGTGTAGAACAATTTTGGTGAAGGAAGATTTTGATTTTATCAAGGTTTGGCTTAGGATTTTTGAGGTTGAAATCAAGGTTTTGATGAAAAAGGAAATGGAGGTTTCTGCTGTGTGGTTTCTGCCGAGGATGAAATGGCTTCTTGGAGAAGAATTTGGCCATATATATCTTGTAAGAAATAATGTGATTGGTTAATTATAAAGCATAATTGCTTTTCATTAAAGGAGCTTAATATCAATGGCTAAGATTTGATCTTTCATCCAAGATAAAATCTTAGCCATTCATTTGGCATTCAAAGGGATAGACTTCATAATTTTGCAGAGATTAACTAGTTTTTGGTGTTAAAAATCGCACACCGAAATTTTACCGAACGGGTAAAACAATGTACCCGAGAAATCAAACATTATCTGAAAAATAATTTCGGGTATAAAATCTTTATTTCTACCTATTTCTATCATAATCATATAATTTCTCAATTTCGGGCATCTCCGGGTTCCAATTCTAGGGTTTCGACTGTCCCGCAGGCTCGCAAACACTATTCACATTTGTTTTTTACAAACCCGTTGAATCGTCCTCATCATTGTTCAAAGTATCAAATTTTTGAAATTATGACTAATAAAGCTCAAATTAATTTTTAGGGTGTTACATTACCACCCACCTTAAAAAGAATTTTGTCCTCAAAATTCATTGAAAACAATTTCAAAAGACAAATTCGTGAATCAAACAAGGAATTCACACATAATTCAAATAATTCAATCAAATCCTAAACGTTCCTACCTTAGGTCGTATTCTTGGGTGGTGACGTCCCTTCAACGCTTATGGTGAAGACCCTATTCTGGTGTTGTGGCTTTGTAGTTGGTTTTGAATGCTTATCCGGGCACTCCCAAATCTTGTGTCCTTTCAAACTTGTTTTATGAAGTTTGATTTCTGATTTAATTGGTATTTTTCTAGTTCTATTTGGTGATTACACATATATATATAGATGTATTTGCTTTGGTGGATTAGTTTATTGTTGTGGAAAACTCATTTATGCTAAAGAGATGTTAAACCTTACTTGCTGAATTTTTGATTTTATATAGGCAGCCATTGATCATGAATTTTCTGATGAATTTATGAGTATTTTTATGTATAAAAATTACATGTTGAAGCTAACATCCTAAGATAGTCCCATGAATTTTCTTGAGTCTTGGTTTGAACTTTTACTTCTTGAAAAAAATCATGTTGCTTGAACCTTGTTGCTGGAAAAATCCCAGTTTTAAGTAGGCAGGGAATTTGTTCAAATTTTATAACCTATTTAGAGATCTCGGATTAATCTGAAAATTTTATTGATGTAATTAACATATCGAGGTGTCTCTAATAAAAATTTGGAGCTATTCTAGGCTGTAACGCCTGGGGATTGCAAAGTTAGAGAGTGATCGTCGATACAAGGAGGCACGGACAAGGAGCGACTCCTAGCAGACTTCGAAAGTGATGGGGTATATGAATGAACCGATTACACACCCGAATGAGAGGGATCTTGAGACTGTATAGGTATGGGACTATACAGTTAAGGAGGGCTTATATGAATTGATTTGTACTACCTACACCAACAACATGCATCTTCTTTTCAGTAGCCCATCACGAAAGAACTCCATAGTTGAGCATGCTTGACTTGGAGCAATTTTGGGATGGGTGATCTCCTGGGAAGTTTTCCCAGGAAACATGTGAGTGAGGACGAAGAATGCTGAAAAAGACCCATGTTGGTTTGTGGGGACAATCGTTAATCCATAAAGCAGCAGGGGATGTTACAAATGGTATCAGAGCCTGCACCTCTCCCAGCACGGTGTGGTTTATGGACGAACCAAGCGGAAGCTGGTGGGCTTATAATGCCCGGGGATTGCGAATTCGGGGAGTGATCGCTAGTGCAGGGAGGCACGGACAAGGAGCAACTCCTAGCAGACTTCGAAAATGAAGGGTTACATGAATGAACCGATTACACACTCGAATGAGAGGGATCCTGAGACTGTATAGGTATGAGACTATACAGTTAAGGAGGGCTTATATGAATTGATTTGTACTACCTATACTAACAAGATGCATTTTCTTTTCAGTAGCCTATCACGAAAGAACTCTATAGTTAAGTGTACTTGACTTGGAGCAATTTTGGGATGGGTGACCTCTTGGGAAGTTTTCCCAGGAAACATGTGAGTGAGGATAAAGCACGCTGAAAAGACCCATGTTGGTTTGTGGGGACAGTCGTCAATCCATAAAGCAGCAGGGGATGTTACAAATGGTATCAGAGCCTGCACCTCTCCCAGTACGGTGTGGTTCGTGGACGAACCAAGCTAAAGCTGGTGGGCTTATAACGCCCGGGGATTCCGAAGTCGGGGAGTGATCACTAGTGCAGGGAGGCACGGACAAGGAGTGACTCTTGGCAGACTTCGAAAACGAAGTGGCACATGAATGAACCGATTACACACTCGAATGAGAGGGATCCTGAGACTGTATAGGTATGGGACTATATAGTTAAGGAGGGCTTATATGAATTGATTTGTAGTACCTATACCAACAAGATGCATCTTCTTTTCAGCAGCCCATCACGAAAGAACTCTATAGTTAAGTGTGCTTGATTTGGAGCAATTTTGGGATGGGTGACCTCCTGGGAAGTTTTCGCAGGAAACATGTGAGTGAGGACAAAGCACGCTGAAAAGACCCATGTTGGTTTGTGGGGATAGTTGTCAATCCATAAAGCAGCAGTGGATGTTACAAATGGTATCAGATCCTGCATCTCTCCCAGTACGGTGTGGTTCGTGGACGAACCAAGCTGAAGCTGGTGGGCTTGTAATTCCCGGGGATTGTGAAGTCGGGGAGTGATCGCCAATGCAAGAAGGCACGGATAAGGAGCGACTCCTGGCAGACTTCGAAAATGAAGGGGTACATGAATGAACCGATTACACACTCGAATAAGAAGGATCCTGAGACTGTATAGGTATGAGACTATACAGTTAAGGAGGGCTTATATTAATTGATTTGTACTACTTATACCAACAAGATGCATCTTCTTTTTGGTAGCCCATCACGAAAGAACTCCATAGTTAAGCGTACTTGACTTGGAGCAATTTTGGGATGGGTGACCTCCTGAGAAGTTTTCCCAGGAAACGTGTGAGTGAGGACAAAGCACACTGAAAAGACTTATGTTAGTTTGTGGGGACAGTCGTTAATCCATAAAGCAGCAGAGGGTGTTACATGGGCACTTTTGGTATGCTTAAAAATTCAACTAAACTAGTCCAGATTGCTATCTGAACAGTAATTTCTAAAGCACTAAATTTGTCTAATTTTATTACCTTAGTAAATGATCGAATTGTTTGCTGAAAATTTTACAGGAAGTTGACATCATATGGAGGTGTAACCATGAATTTTATTTTGAATTGATTCAATGATTTACTAGGGTTAAAAATTATGAGATTCTAGTTCTGAGCTGAGTATAAGTAGTCTCTGACCACTAAATTTGTGGAATTTTGTTATTATACTTAGAGAACTCTTTTTACTCCTAAATTTTCAGAGAACCTTAGGGACATATTGAATTGCCTTTGAGAATTTTTATAGCATTGAATTTGATGGTTTGAAATGCAAAATAAATTGTGCTACGAATATGTGAAATCTACCATTGTGCTAAAAATGAATTAATGCTTTGACTTGATGAAATAATGTCATCTTGTACTAGTATGACATGAGTACATGAATATGAATATGAATAATTGAGCACGTGAGCTTATTGATGAGGTTAGGCACACATAGATATGAATGCTTATTATAATTGCTCATATGTGAAAGAAAAACATAAGATTATGTTTCTTAGGCTGGAGAAAGTAAATCCAGTTTGTCAGGAAAAGTAAACCTGACTACCAAGAAGAGCATAAGATTTATAATCCTTGGGCTGGAGAAAGTAAATCCGGTCTGTCAGAAAAAGTAAACTCGACTACCCTTGAATTGAGTTGGGAAAAGTAAACCTGACTAGGAATAGGTCTGTGTGAGAATTGGAGAAAGTAAATCCAATGATCATGTATAAGAATGAGCTCAATCCTGAAAAGCAGTCTATTACCCATTATTGTCACATTGGGGATGGCAGTATGGACGGCAGTATGTAACGCCCAGATATGACAGGATTAGTCGAGGGCCAAGGCAAGTTGAAGAAGTAAACTTTTTAAGTAATCCTTTGTTTGATATGCCAAGTGCAAAAGTTTAGTATTGATATTGAGACCAATATGTTTAAGTGATTGAATGTTAAAAGTCACCCACTTTGGAAGTATGATTTGGAACTTTAAAAACAAACCGTTACTATGTAATGCATGACCACTTTTTTTAACTAAACCAAAGTGGCTGGGGCGATGACGATGATATTATGATTGTGTATTTGGGGAGTTACCCTACTAAGAATTGTATAATTCTCCCCCCTATGTTTTTGTAGTCCTATGTCATCTCCAGGTTGATGTAGAAAATTGAGAGATTGCTATGCAAAAGAACTTGGAAGTGCAATAGTGTAGTAGTTAATGCTTTTATTAGGTTGTATTTAGTGGAATGGATATGTGTGTAATATGTTAGAGGACAAAGGTGTGTTAAAGCTCATAAAAGAGCTTTCTTTATGTACTAAACTTTGTATTAAATAAATATTTTGGTTTCATTACTATATATTTCAGTAGAATTATGACTTAGTTATCTCGCGAATCAATCAAAATGGCTATAGATATTTAAGAAAGGTCCACTAATTTATAAGTAGCAACTCTCGAGTCTGATACCATGATTTAAGAATGACGTTGTACTTGGGAGGATGTTACACATATCATGTTTATTTCCAAGCCATCACCTAAAGCTTGAAGATAAGAAAATGAACTTGCATTTCATGTTTATATTTCTTTGATAAGAAAATGAACTTGCATTTCATGTTTATATTTCTTGTCTAGCATATTTATATTTCAATCCATCACCTAAATTTTAAAGATTAAAAATGAGCTTGCATTCTCATATTTATATTCAAGCTTTGTGTAACACCCTAATTCACTTTAGAAATTAAATGAGGTTTATTAATGAGAATTTTAAGATTTTGATAGATGTAGAAATGATGAGAAGGATTCAAGGAAGCAAAAAAAAAAAAAATATGAATAGTATTTTGTGGGCCCCACAAGCCCGCCGGGACAGCCGAAATCCTAGAATTGGACCCCGGAGATGCCCAAAATTGAGAAATTATAAGATTATGTTTAGAAATAGGTAGGAATAATGATTTTATATCCAGAATTATTTTTCGGACAATGTTTGATTTCTTGGGTACATTATTTCGCCCGTTTGATGAAATTTCGGTGTTCGATTTCTAACACCGAAAACTCGTTAATATTTACAAATAATGAAGCATATCCACTTGAATACCAAGTGAATGGCTAGGATTTCATCTTGGATGAAAGATCAAATCCTAGCCATTGATTTTAAACCCTTTTAATGGAAAGAACTATATTTTATTTTTTCAACCAATCAAAACACTCCTTAATAGATATATTTAACTCACCTAACCTCATTCTTTTCATCTTCATCCTCGGCCAAAAAGAGAGACAGCAGAGAACCCATTTCTTCTCATCTAAAAACCTTTGCTAACCTTGAATTTCAACCTCCAAAATCCTAGATCAAATCTTGTTAGAATCAAAAACTTCCTTAAGCAAACTTGTTCTACACTTCAACCTCTACAAATATAACTGATTAGATTTTTCAAAACCTCACTTTAATACCTCACCCATCACTGATTAGGGGAGGATCTGAGGGTGTTTCAAGAGTTTTGGGGTGGAGAACATCTACCTTGAAGTATACAAAAGCTAAAGAAACATTAGCTTCCAAGGGTAGGGTTTTCTTGTCCTCTTTTGTTTCAAAATTTAGTCTGAGAATTCTGATTGGTTTTGTCCTAAGATTTCTGATTTTATTTGTTGATCATATGTTGATATTGATGTATTAATTTTGGTGGAGTGTTTGGTGTTGTGGAAAAATTATTTTTATCAAGAGAGACTTTGAATTAGTTGGCTGGATTTTCGAATTTCAACAAGGCAGGACTTGTTGACAAATTTTCTGGTGCAATTGTATTCAGTTTTATGAGCTATAAAAATTGTATCGTGAAGGTAACATCCTAAGACAACCCCATGATTTTCCTTGGGCGATGTTAAGGATTTTATCTGCTTGAAAAAAATTTATGATTCTTGAGCATTGTTGCTGGAAAATCCCGGTTTGAGGCAAGCAGCAAATTTAGTAGAATTTTATAATATATTTAGAGACCTTAAATTCAGTTGAAAATTTTATGTGAGGAAATTAACATGATAAGGAGTCTCTAATAAAAATTTGGGGTCATTCTGGGCACTTTCTCTGTGTTTAAAAATTCAAGAACCGAAGTTGTGACTATGCTGTCTGAAATGTTGAAGCTGAGGCAGTAAAATTGTGTGATTTTATTATCATAGCAAAAGATCGAGTTATTCTGTGAAATTTTTATGTGAAGCTGATAACACATTGAATTACAACTGTGAATTTTATTTTGAGTTTATTTAATCAATTGTTGGGGTCGAAAATTATGAGAGTCCTGAGCTAAGCTGTGAACAAGTGGTCTCTGACCACCAAATTTGCAAAATTTATTTGATAAGGTTAGAGAACATCGTTTGTTTGGGAATTTGTACAGGGCCTTTTAGACACATTGACGTGTTATAAAGAATTTTTATGGCTCTTGAATTGGTCATTTGATGTGGAAATTAAATATTGTTCCTGGAGTAGTAGATCTGCCAGGGTGTTGAAACGATAAGAATGTCTTAATTTAATAATGGTATGGCATTTAATTCAAGGATATGATATATGTATATAGGGTAGCTATTTTAAAAGAATGCTTATGAGACTCCAATGGAATTAAATACTTATTTGTGATGTAAGAATGCCCTTGAATAAAAGAAATATATGATATGAGTATTATGGTGATAGAAAAGAAAATATGATTGGTAATTGTGCAAGTTTTTAACATATGGGGAAAATAGAGACAAGGCTTATGTAGTTGAAGGGGGAAGGCAAAAGTAAGAGCTTCCCTAGGAATTTGATGGGTCGGTAGACGTATCGACATGTAGGAATGAGCTCATGTCCTAGTAGTCAATAGTTCTTGTGGAGTGATTCCACTACAAACATCACTTGATGTGAGATTAAGTCTTCCCTATGTTAATGAGAAAAAGAACAATGCACGAATCATTATTATACTTGTACTTGATTTTACATGATGTATATACCTTGATATTGATACACATAGTTTTGCATGAGTATTCCCACATGAATGAGCTTATCAATTATGTTTCACATTATACCTAAGGGAACACCCTACTGAGGATTTTATAATATTCTCATCCCTACGATTGCATTTACTTTGTGTTAATCAGATCCCGCAGATGCCGTCACTAGTATTTTACCTTGACTCACCACAGTGGGTGTGGCATTATGATCCTGCTCTCGACTCTCTGTATGTAGTGGGTTACTCGCAAGTTCAGGTCTATGTGTTTTTCGGCCGTTCTTTTAGTACATCAGTATTTACAGCTGACTTTGACCCTGCTTTCCCTTATGATGGTGTGCCTCTCCACTTGGCACACCCAGTGATATTTGATGTCCCACCTGCACCACCAGCACCTCCTCCAGCAGATGATCTCTCTTTATCCTCGTCTTCAGACTCAGACCCACCGGAGGGTCCTGATGCCCCGGGCGGAGGTGAGGCTATCACACCGATGGCCAATGGGTTCATCTAGTAGGATGTGAGATCTTCAGGGACTCCTGATATGTATATAGTGGTAGTTAGTACTAGTGACCCACTAACTTGCAGATTGACCATATTAAATGTTGTGAGGATTATTTCTGTTTGTATAAAATTTTGCTAGACCTCAACTTTGAGCAGGTTAGATTAGGTACTGGAGGTGTTCCTTTCTTTTGTGAACTGAGTTCCTGATGAACCTAGAAGTTAACCAGTGTAGTATCAGTACAATGTACATATTGCAAACTTAAAAATGGTGTTCATATATGTATATACGAGTTTGGCGACATATGCTATCACCTCAATAATCTAGAGCTCAAGACTTATCCCCTTCAACTTACATGGGAATTTCGGTTTCATGGGCATTTGTATTCATAAAAAGGTTTTTTTTCAAAGGAATAAAGTTTTAAGGTTTGGAGTATTATTAGCTTGAGGGTTCAAAGTTTGTGTTTTACAATTTTTTCTTGAGAAATATGTTAATTCCTAAAGTGTTAAAACATGATTTACATAACCAAAATCTTTTTATTGAGCCCTTTGATTTTGCTACTGGCCTAAGGACATTTACTTGTGTTTCTAAAAGGATAAATCAAATATAAGAGTGTTCCTTGACCTAGAATTAATTCCAGAAATACTAGTATGCTAGAAATGCTTATTATTGCAACTTTGCATGCTCTTAGAAAATGTAATTTTAGATTCTGTTGTAACATTTCCAGATCTGATATATGCTATTTGGGGTTACTTAAATGTGTAAAATTTGTTAATAATTAGTTTTATAATTATTTTTAGCACTGAAGAAAAGACTAGTAAGTTATAACTAGAAAGGATCAAAAGTGTGATTTCTAGAACCCTTAAAGGTGAAAAATATGGTTTCTATCCAGCACGTTATACTCTGGTTAAAAAGATGTTTAAAACTTAGTAAATGTATCGGAATCACTCATAATTGGTTTAGGAATTTATTCTAGCATCATAGGAAAAGTTGGTAATGAGAAAGGGTCAAAAACATAACTTCTAGGACACCGAAATTGCTCATTTTCTTTTCTGTTCAAATTTGTCCAGCTTTGTTTAATGATGTTTTTGAGGTTAATAATTAATAGAAATCATTGTAATTAATTCCTTAGATGCATAAAATAATAATCTCAAAAGATAGGCTTACCCGATTTGTAGTTTGACCCGTTCAAGGGCTAATGAGCATGTTTATTTATGAGATGATTGGTTCATGACATGCTTGAGGATATATATGATGAATATGTTGCATACTTGGCTATCAATTACATAATTTATTGTGGCATGTTATGCTTACACTTGGAATATTTGAGGGGCATAGGATAAGTGAAACATAAGCATGTGATATTATATGATATAATTATGCTTTTGCATCTCAAAACAACATGCTAAATTTAAGTCACATAAAACACATGGAAATGATCCTCTAAACTTCCCAAATTAAAGGTGATGAGAGGTGATTGAGGTAAGTTGCATATTCATAATAAGAAAGGCAAGGAAGTGATGTGTTTTTCCTCCTCTATAACCCTATGTTAAATCTAGCAATGTGTAACACCCCGATTTTTCTGTCCGAGGGAAATGACCAAAATGCCCATGAGGTCATTTCCCGACCTGAATGCGAGGGTAACCAACTCGGTCATCCTCGAAGGGTCAACTCAATGTTTGAAGGGGATTGAATGGCCTTTGAATGCTTTCGGAAGCGAAAATTTCGTTTTCCGCAGTTTCGGGTCAAAATGACCAAAATACTCCTATAGCGTTTTTACGCGGGTAAAGGTGCCGTTTGAGCCCGGAACTTTCCCTAGAGATTTAAAAACACGTTCTCATATGTCTAGAGGTCTCTGTTCAAGTCCCGGTGGTCCCGGGCAGTTTTAGTGCAAAATTACGATTTTGCCCCTAGAATAGTATTTTTGAGCTTAATGACGTAATTAAGCAAACCTAAGCAAAATTAGGCTCTAAACGAAGATTAATTTATTTCCCTAATTAATCTAGAGTCAAAATAATTTATTAAAGTTAATTAGAACCTAAAATTGCTTAGATTAAACTTAAATCTCTTTTTAGAACTCAAGACTCCTAGTCTTGGAATCTTGAATAGTGTTTTCTCTCTCCAATTCCTTAAATCAAGGAAATGTGTCTAGAGTTGTTTAGACTCTAAATTGAGGATTTAACTCACTAATGGTGCAAGACCACTCCTTAATTATGTCTAGACCACCTTAATTATCCATTTTCCTTACCTAAACACCTTTTTACAAATTCCTAATCTTAAGCATAATCAAAGATACACCTAAACACAACTCTAAACCACAATTAAAATGCAAGAAACTCTCCTCCCTTGGCTGCAACATGGCCGAACAGCCATGCCCCCATTGACCACATGTTTAATTATTTTCTCACTCAAAGAACCATGCTTGAGGCCATACCTTGAACCATACCTCACCATACCTTGAACCATACCTCACCATGCCTCAAGAACACATTATCTCACCTCATGGAACTCATGGATGCCTCCAATTCTGCACCTCATGGCCGAAAACCCCTTCAGCCCTCACCCCCTCCATTTGTTTCATTTCTCTATAAATACAATGCCTTGAGGAGCTTGCACCACTTTTAGATCATTTGCTAAGTTTAGGAACACTCAAAGCTTTTCCTTTTCTCTCAAAGTTCTAGTGTTCTTCAAGTTCTTGTAGTTCTTCAAGTTCTTCATCTTCTTCATCTTCTTCTTCCATCTTCAAGTTCATCACATCAAGTAGGGATTTCCTTTCATGTATTCTCTTCTTTAAAGTTCTTGTTTCAAGTTTGATGTTCATAGTTTCTCTTGATTCTTTTTAGAACTTCTTTTCCTTTCTTTGTTTTTTCTCATTTTCGGCCATGGGCCTTGAAGTTCAAAGAAATGAGAGCTTGATGATGAGAGTTTCATGATGATGTTCATCACTTGAAACAAACTCTAGAGCTTGATCTTTGTTCTTGAACAAAAATGTTTCTAGTTCTTCCTTTCTTGAACTCTTGAGAACTTTAGCTTTGATGATGTTTTAAAATGGCTCTATGAACTCAATGATGAGGACTCATGATGTTGGTGTTAATATATCATCAAGATCATGAACTCTAGAGTTTTAAAATGTTCCTTTCTCTTCTTGAAGATTTCGGCCATTTCCTTAATTTTTTCTAAGCTTCATGGTCTGATTTCCTAAAAATATTATGTTGAGTTTTAAGAACTCTAAGCTTGACTTTACCTTGTTGGATGAGTTTGGGTTATGGTTTAAGTTCCTTTAAAGTCTTGTTAAGAGCTCTAGAGAGATAAAATGAACTTGCATAATTTATCTTATGCTTGCACTCATGTTTACATTCTTGTTATGCACCTTTACTTTCAAGCTATCACCTAAGAACATAAAGATTAAAATGGAACTTGCATCTTCACTTAATTTAATTCTCAAAGCCTTTCTATTTCGGCCTTAAAGTCGATTGTTGTTGGGCCTAGAGCACTAAAATAAAGAATTGAACCTTGCATCTTTACTTTCAAGCTTGCATGTTTAAAGTTTATGCCTCGCATATTTACTTTCAAGCTTGCACGTTTAAGTTTATGCCTTGCATATTTAATTTATGTCATCACTTTATTTTGTAAGCAAGATTAAAAATGAAAAGCATGAGCACGTTTATTTTATGTCGTAATTTAAGAACCTAGAGCTCAAAGACTTGCCCATTTCATTCCAAGTTAAAGTTTAATGTGAAACCATTCTTTGAATGCATATTTTCGGCCAAGTAGTGATGATGGACATGCAATGAGTTTTCATCTAGCTACTAGGACCAATAGTCTATGTTTTAAGTTTTCCTTAAAGCTTTACAAAACTTTATAAGGTTATGTCATCACAAGTTGTGATTTTATTATCTTTTAGGGGATGGAATATGTTTTGGTCAGTGACCTAAGGCTTCTCTTAGCCTCTTGATGAATCAAAATGTTTTGAAAAGAGTTTTAGAAGTTCTAGATTGATTCCAAGAGAAACTAGTTAACTTATGTACCTAGAAACGTCAATTTAACTCTTTTATTAAAGTTAAATGTTTTCGGTTCTGATATGATGAGTGTAATGCTGTACGATGATGTTTTGATGTGTTGGAATGTGTGAAAATATCATATGATGATGTAGAAGCGATCCTATGCATGATAGGTAAGAAACTAGCTAACTAGAAATACCGTAAAGTTGGAATTTGACATAGTTTTAACCCATTTGTTTTTGGAACTTATCCAAACTGTTTTAATGGGAACATAATCAGATTTAGATTGTTTAGACATGAAAAAATTGGTAACATTTGGATTAGAATTGAATTCTAGCACCTATGGGGAAACTAGTAACTAGAAAACCGTAAAAAATGCAAATGTAGAACTCTTAGAACATTTAATTTTCTGGATTCTGTCCAGCACCCTTACAACATGATAAACATGATTAATAATTAGTCCTTAAGCATAGGAATGCCTCATAATTGATTTAGATTTAATATATAGCGCTTTCAGCGAAAACGGAACCGAGAAAGGGTCTAAAACGTAAGTTCTAGAACCCCGTAAATACAAGTTAGAGATTCTGCCCGATGCTTTTCAGATTTAAGTATGAACATGAGGATTAGGAATGATGATTAACTATGAGCCCTTCGGTGCATAAAGATATGAGCGACGGATGTAGAGAACTATAACTCAAGATTAAGGCCCGTAAGGGTCAAAGCATAAGCTACCGTAAGGGTAAGCGCTTGAATGTTTTATGATGATGCATGTAGTATGCAAATGATGATGATGTTATTCATATGAGGAATTCATGAGGTTATATGTTTATGTGGCATAAAGCAAATTTGGAAGGAAATTCGGTGTAATGACCGTTGTGCCGCCGAATTTCCGACAAATTTGGGGACTTAAAGAGATTTTGAAAATTAAGGTACTAAGATGGGTTCTAGGATGACACCGGTTCGGCCGAGCACCTCCATAGAACTCATGTGACATCGGTACCATTTTATACTCTTAGGTGACACCGGTTCGGCCGAGCACCCCTAAGAGTTTTGCCCCCTAACCCGTACTCAGATAGTCGGGATTTATGATTTATGATACGCTTATCGTTAAGTGGTAAGTAAGAACTAGTGACGACTAGTTAAGGTATGAGCTCATAACCTAGATCTGTGACACGTTCTGGGTGACACCGGTTCGGCCGAGCACCCCCAGTTCGATTGTCTTTTAGGGTGGCCCATGAGGAAGAGATGTTTCATGATTATGATTATGTCACTAAGTTTGTCCTATATGAATGTTACTATTGCCACTTTATGCCACTAAGTATGATGATGCTTGATGTTATGTTTTATGTATGTGCATTAGGTAGTGCCATGCATACATCTTCTATTATGTTGCATTCATGACATTAAGATCATCCTAAAATGAATAGACCTTGGCTAAAGTATATTTTAAAGTTTAAAATGAACTTAATGCATGTTCAGTCATTTTGTATAATTAAACCCAAGGTTCCTGAGGACGTAGATGATGACACCTAGGTAGTAGGAGGCCCTACTGAGATTCTTTAGCAAGATTCTCACTCCCTCTATCTCTTTCTTTCCGTCACGTCTTCAGATGGTGACGTTTGTAGTGTTCGTGGACACGCCGACATGGGAGGTGCACCATGACCCGGACCACGGGTCATTCCATTTTGTGAGTCGATGCACGGTTAGAGTATTCATATTCATGGGTCGACCCTTCACTCCCCCTGTACATTCCCATCGTTTCTCCCCCGTCTCACCTTTTGGCGATGACCTGGTGTTCGAGCGCGCACGTCCTCTAGAGGAGAGACTTCATCGTACCCCATCATCCACGTCCGCCGCTCGAGACTACCCCGATGTGCCCTGCTGTTCGTCTTCTTTTTCGGAGACGGATCGTTCCGAGGATTCGGCAACCAGGCACCCTCCGAGGATCTTCCCCACCATACCCATGGACCTTGGGGAGGGTAGTGAGCCTTCCGTGACTCAGCCGAGGCTTGCACGACGACCGGAGATGAGGCCACGCCGTGGAGGTCACTTCCGAGCCTCGTCCCGTCTATTCCCGCCGGAAGAGCCTGCTCAATTCCCCGGTTACGTACCACGCTCGAGGGATAGTCGCCAGTAGGAGGCTGTGGATGGCCCGGGTTAGAGCACACACCACTTGGATGGGGATAAACCTTCTTTTGTTTAGAGGTTATCCCATTAGATGCACACGGGTAGGGGAGTAGATCATGTTTATGTTTATGTTGTATTTCCTTTCCTGTATTTCCCTTGTACTAAATTAAGTCCCACACTTATAAGTGGGCAAGTTATATATATATATAAGATGATATTTAGTGTTATTCATGTTGTGCCTTATGCTATGATGTTATGAGATGTATGATTTGATCGTTACATGATACATCGCATCACGCGGCTCTCACTTTATATTTCAAAAAAAATTACCCTTATTTTCCGCTAAGTATTTCAAGGTAAAAATGAGAACTATGAAGTAATAGACTAATGATTAACCTAAATATGTTCTAGAGTATTGGGTTAAAAATTAGGATGTTACACAATGGTTAGTTAGGTTGAGCTCATCCTAGGCGATCAATATGTTGGTTGGTTCTGGTGTTAATTTTAAAATCACAGGAGAAAACATGTAGGTTGGATTTGATGTTAACATAAGAGGGTGGATTGATGAGAAAGAAACTTTAGAATACATTCATGAGAAATTAAATTATCATGGGTCCTCTTGCCTTCCCATGCATGTTAAAAGATGTTTGACCCATTGCATTTGCCCCATCATGTCTTTATTTATTTGCCACTGCTTTAATTCTCTAACTTATCTTTAGTTATGAACTTACATGTTATTAATTCATGTTATGAGTAGGGCTATGTTGTTTGCAAGTGTTACTAGTGCATGAGGCATCGCCATGCATACATGAGATACCTATTGCATTCATACATTAAGATTCATGCTAAAAGATACGGGCCTCGGTTAATAGTATTTGGAACTTAATAAATGAATCTTATCTATGCCCACTACTTTCATAATGAAACCTGAGGTTCTTGGGGACGATGATGATGTCACGTGTGTGGAGATGGAAACCCTACTGAGATTCTTGTATAAGTTTCTCACTCCATCTTTTTCTTCCCATCTTCATCTTCAGACAAGGTTGATGGTGATGCTGGTGGACTTCTTTGAGATGCCGGCGTAGGAGTTGCACGGTAGACTAGATTAGAGTAGTGCAGCGGAAGTAGAGATATAGTCCTTCATTTTCGCAATACTTAAGAGTTGTCTCGTCTTCGCACATGCCCATAACTTAGTTACAAGGGGCTTAGCTACATCTTAATTATGCTTAGCTTTTGATTTATGTATGCTCAACCTCCATAGGTAGGCTTAGTATTATTGTTATAGTATGTATGTGGTAGTATTATTGTTATAGTATGTGTGTGGAATATTCCTATATTATCACTATTATTATTTTTATTATTTGGCTTGATATTTGAAGTTAATGTTATGATATGACGATGTTCTCAGTTTATGCTAGACTCTATTGTGATCTATATGTATGTTATGTGACGAATAATTATACGCTATAGAGTATACGCGAACGGCTTATAGTTTGGTTTTTTTTAAAAAAAAAAAATGGGTCATATTTTTTATAGACTTATTTTCGAATTGCAAAATTAAGTAAACTTCTAAGACAAAAGAGTAATAACTAACGATTAACTATTATGTGTCCCAGGCATATTGTGTTGGAAGTTAGGGTGTTACATTTCTCCCTTCATTGAAGATCTGAAAAACTTTGTTTAGAAAAGCTATCAAGATGAATTTGCAACGCAGCGGAAAAACATTAAATACCTTTAGAAAATGAACTTTCTAAGCTTAATTAAATAAGGAAAAATTTCTAAGAACTTTTCAAAACTTGAAACTAAAACAAAGTATATATAGAAAATAACAGAGATAAAGGAAAAAAGAGAACAAACACAAAGAGTTTTATACTAGTTCGGCTAACCTGTCTACATCTAGTTTTCAACCACCATTGAGTTTCACTACCTCTTCCTCCAATTAGAAAAAGAATCAAGATAGTTTTTCCGGTAGTCTTCTCAAGCTATGTCCTGTGACTAGCAGATAACCCCTACTGTCACACACAAAATAGTTCTTTACCAGCCTCTTTAAACTGAATCGAGTAGTCTTGAACTAGCTTTTCCATGCTAAACCCCTGACCAGTAAAACTCAGTTACTGTCATGTTGCAAGTAGTATTTAACAAGTCTCTTCAAACTATCTCACATTGATCATTACTAGATCAAGGTAAAGGTAGTATGTAACGCCCCGATTTTCTGTTTGAGAGAAAATGACCAAAATGCCCCTAAGGTCATTTTCTGCCCGAAATTTGAGGATAGCCAGCCGGGTAGTCCTCGAAGGGTCAACTCAATGTTTGAAGGGGGTTAGATGATCCTTGAGTGATTTCGGAAACAAAAATCTTGTTTTCTGCAATTTCGGATTAAAATGACCAAAATACCCCTATAGCGTTTTTACGTGGGTAAAGGTGCCATTCGAGCCCGAAACTTTCCCCGAAGGTTTAAAATGACGTTTTCATGTGTTTTAAAGTATTTGTTTAAGTCTCGGTAGTCCCGGGTAGTTTTGTGAAAAATTACGATTTTGCCCCTAGCATAGTGCCATTTGAGCTTAATAATGTGATTAAGCAAACCTAAGCAATATTAGGCTCTAATCGAAGATTAATTAATTTTCATAATTAATCTAGAGTCAAAACAAGTTACAAAAATTAATTAGAACCTAAGATTGCTTATATTAGACTCAAAACCCCTTTTCCTTTTAAAAACTCAAGTTTCCAAGACATAAAATCTTGAATAATGTTTTAACTATTCACTCTCTATACTCCAAGAAGCCTAGGTAGAGTAGGATTTTGACCCCATTAATGGGCTAGAATGCTCACTAATCATGCCTTAAAATAGCCTTGATTACCGATCCTTTCACTCACACACTTACAAGTTTCTAATCCTAAGCCTAATCAAAGCTACACCTAAACACACCTCTAAACCACAATTAAATGAAAGATCTTCCTTCCCCATTATAAGGTAGAAATGGCGCCACCTCACCCTCCATTGTCCATAACATATTTGTTCACTCACACACTCAAAGAAGCATGCTATACCATGCCTAAACCCAAGCCTATACCATGCCTTACACCTTACCTTGAAATGACATAACCAAGAGATATTTTCTCCCTCCTTCCTCCTATAAAATGGCACCACTTTTCCTTCCCATTCTAACCTCTCATGTTTCATTTCTCTATAAATAGCATGCTTGGATGAACTTGAATCACTTTTAGTTCATTTTCCAAGTTTGAGTTTTCAAGAGCACCTTAAAGATTTTCTTATTCTCTCAAGCTCAAGAACTCTTTTTCTTCCTCATCTTCTTCATCTTCTTCAAGCCCACATAAGAGCCACCACAGCTCAACCTCATACCACCACCTCTCAACCATACACCATCCTTTAAAACACAAAAGATCAAAGCAAACACCTCGCCTTCCTTTTCTTCCTCCTTTGGCCAAATCTTCTAGCTCACTTGGAAGGAAGTTTTTCTTCTCATTTCACTTCAAGAACCAAGCTTTCCTCTTCATCACTTGGTAGGGATTTTATTTCAAGCGTTTCATTCATTAAAAGTTCTTATTTAGTTATGTACTTTATGATTTCTCTTGAATCTTTTAGTCTTTCTTTCCTTCTCTTTTCTTTCTTTTTCAGTTTCTTGGCTTCTTTTTCTTCCTTCTAATTTTGGCCATAATGGCCTATCTTGTAAGGAAAACCATGGCTTGATGATGAGGTTTCAAAATAATGGACTCATGATTATCATTTGAGAAACCTCTAAAGCTTGAAACTTAGTCTTAATCTCAACACACTTTGGGTTATCCCTTTCTTTTCTTTCAAAGGTTTTTGGTTTCTTTTCCTTTTCCTTTTTCTTATTTTGGTTTCGGTGTTTCCTTCTCTTTTCCTTGCTATGGTTTTGGTTTTGAAGGTTTGTTTTTGGATAAAAATGACGCAAGGATGAGAGCACATGATGTTGATTTTGATGTATCATCAAGATCATGGCCTCTAGAGTTTCAAAGTTCCATCCTTTCTCCTCCATGATTTCGGCCATGGTTACCTTTTCTTTGATGTTTTGGTTTTGTCACCAAAGATATGGTGAGATAGTTTCTACAACTCAAAGCTTGGTTTTCTAACTTGATTCATTTTTGGTTCTTTAAATAATATTAATGTTTAACTTGTTTCTTTTAATCCATTCCTTAAGCTTGATGATGAAGTTCACACCATATGGTTTCTTTGTAAACCTTGGTACAAGAACTCTTAGGCTTGCTTTACCTTGCTATGACAAGTTTGGGTTGAGGTTTAAGTTCTTTTAAAGTCTTGCAAGAGCTCTAGTGAAAAATGTAAAAATGAACGTACATTCATATTTATTTTCCTTGCCTAGCATATTTATTTTTGAGCTAATCACCTACAATGTAAAGATTAAAACAAGAGTTGCATTCTCATGTTACCTAATGATTAATCTCGAAGCTCACTTATTTCGGCCTTAAAGTCGATTGTTATGGAGTTTAGAGCACTAAAATAAAGAACCGGATTTGCATTCATATTTATATTTCAAGTCATCACTTAAATCCTAAAAGATAAAATGAACTTGCATATTTACTCTCAAATCTTGCATATTTACTTTCAAGTCTTGCATATTTATATTCCTAGCACCTCATGTTTATATTTCAAGTCTTTGCATCTCATATTTATTTTGAACTTCTCACTTTACTTTATAATGAAGAATAAAATGGAATGCACAACATGTTTACTTTTTCTCATCACTTAAAGATCTTAGAGCTCAAAGACTTGTCCTTTTATCTCAAGCTAAAGTTTGGCTATGGAAGCATTCCCTTGAATGCACAATTTGGCCATGTGATGATGATGAGCTTGGCATGAGTTTCATCTAGTAACAAGTGCCCATAATCTATGTCTTAGGATTTTCTTAAGCATAGAAGAACTCAAAAAATATTTCAAGTATGATTTTACGTTTTAAGTTTCAGTCTTGGGCCAACTCAAATAGTTGCTGCCCTTGTTTAGTTTATGATGATTTTAGTGAAATAAGTTAATTTCCAAAGAGATTTAGAAGTCCTAAAGTGAATCCATGAGAAACTAGTGACTTATGTGTATTGAAAATGAAATTTCATGCTTGGTAAGATGATGAATGAATTCGGTTCTGCCTTGATGATTTGGGTGCTGTTTGATGATGATTTTAATATGTTAGAATGTGTAAAAATTATATATGTTGAGGTAGGAGCCTTTCTATGCATGTTAGGAAAGAAACTAGTCTTACGGAAAAATCGTAAAGTTGAGTTTTAGCATAATTTTGACCCACTTATTTTTAGCCACTTCCAAAACTGTTTTAATGGGATAATATTCAGTTTAGGATTGTTTAATCATGAAAAACTTGGTAACATTTGAGGTAGGATTGATTTTTAGCACCTATAGGGAAACTAGTAACTAGAAAACCGTAAAAGTGTAATTCTAGAACACTTAGAAATATAATTTTCTGATTCTCTTACAGCATGATTAATCATAGCAAAAGTGATCTATAATTAGTGCAAATGTGTAGGAATCCCTCACAATTGGTTTAGGTTTAATTTATAGCACCTTAGGCGAAGACGGAACTTAGAAATGGTCTAAGACGTAGATTCTAGAACCCCGTAAGTATATGATATTAATTCAGCCCACATCTTTATGATATTGTCTAGATTTGTTTATGATCATAAAAATGAGTAAGGATTATTAGTGGTGAACTTATAGGTGTATAAAAGAATAAAAATGGATGTTACCATAATTGGTTTTCAAGATTAAGAACCGTAACGGTCAAAGCATAAGACCCCATAGATCCCAAGACATAATGGGTTTTATAACTTCAAGAAGATGTATGTTTAATGACTTGAGCATAACATATGCATTACCTGAGTCCGGTCCTTGATTCCGCCAAACTAGTTAGGAGCATGCTGTCTCTTAAGAATGTTAAAAGAAATGATGTGTTGACATATATGCTATGATGAGTTTGACTATATGACTTGATATCGTATGTTGATCATGAATGGCTATGCATGCTCTATATATTTCGTGGCATAAAGCAAATTTGAGGAAATTTGATTTACAGTTGTTATGCTGCCGAATTTCCGTAAAATTTGAGAACCTAGAAAAGTTTGCGAAAATTCCCGGGTGACACCGGTTTAGCTGAGCACCCCCAAGAAAGGTTCTAGGTGACACCGATTCGGCCGAGCACCCCCAGAACAGATGTGACATAGTACTGTGAGAACATGCAAGAAACAAATCCTTGAGGGGGACGACGATACATAACGCTCTGAAAAGGACAATATTCACCGTGTACTTGATACTGGTGTAACGCGTTCTGTTATGTATACCCCCTCTATTACCCCATATTATATCTAGTGACGACTAGTTAGGATTGAGCTCATTCCAAGGCGATAGGTGAGATGTAGTTTGGTGACTAGATTATAGCCGGGGCTGGTGAGTCGGTTGGACTTTTGGTGGATATGTTAAGAGGGTGGTCTTAAAGAAAAAGAACTTAAGAGTTTGATTTATGAGAAAGATGTCACATGAAAAGTACTATGCCTTTTTATGCCACGTATATGATTTATGTTTCCTTATGATGTGCCCAAGTATTATGATTTTCATGTTAAAGTGCACATGGTATTGCCATGCATTCATCGAATATCTGTTGCATTCATGTCATTAAGACTTATACTAAAAGACACCCACTTCAGATAAATAGATTTGAAAAGTCTAAAACCAAACCTTGTGCATGAACACCTTTTCATAATTAAAACCAAGGTGGCTGGGGATAATGACAATGACACGTGTTAGAGTCGAAAATCCCTATTGAGAATCTTGAATGAGTTTCCCATCCCTCTCTTTTCTTCCGTGTTGTCTCTAGACGAGGATTACAATGAGGTTCGTTACTTCTTCTAAGGCTCGTGCTTAAGGGTCACACTAGCAAACAGAGCAGAGGGTCACTACGGAAGTATAGATAGTTTAGCTTTTGGGATTGATACTTATCCATCCTCATAGGCGGATAAGTAACACTCCATATATATGTGCATGTTTTGATGTAAATGAAGTTACAATGATGCTAGTAAATTATATATCTATGAAGATGTAATGATATTATGTTGTTATGTATAATACTATCTTTCATAATTATGTATGGTATGATTACTTTCTATTGTACATTATGGTTATGTCGAACATTAGGATAGCGCACAGCTCGCATTTTGCTTTCAAGTCTCAAAAAGAAAAATTACTCGTATTCAATAGCCTTGATGAAGAATAAAGATAGTCTTTTCAGTAGCCTTCTCAAGCTATGTCCAATGACCAATAGATACCCCTACTATCACACACCAAATAGTTATTCAATAGCTTCTTCAAGCTGAAACCACGAGCTCTAAATAACATTTTTACAGCCACGTTGCAAGTAGTCTTTTATAAGCTTTTTCATGCTATCTCACGCTAATCACTATCTCTTTCAAGGATACAAAGGTTTGTCTTTGGGTTGCTACTCAAACTGACCTACACTCAAGATTTCTTTGGATATGCAATGAAGAGAACTTGATGAATCTTAAATGACTTCTTTATGTGTTTTCTTCCTTCGAAGAACATATGACCTGGAAGTGTAGAAAGAAGATTTAATGTACAAGGAAGTGATTTTCAAATAGAGAAGAAAAAGATAGATAAAGGAAAATATTTTGCAACGATTCAACTCAATCTAATTTTTGTTGAGTCATCTTCTTTGAGGAGCATAGCATCTCTATATAGAAGTCTTCTCTTTGAGACCGTTGCCTTCAAGCTATCTCACACTGATCACTATCGGATCAAGGATACACAGGTTGAAGGTTGGGGTTGCCACTCAAACTAACCTACATTAAATATTTCTTTGGATATACAATGAAGAGAACTTGAAGAATCTTGAATAACTTCTTTCTATATTTTCTTCCTTAGAAGAATGTATGCTCTTTGAAGGTAGAAAGAATATTTAAATATACAAGGAAATGATTTTCAAACAGAGAATAAAAAGATAGATGAAGGAAAATTTTTGTAGTGATTCAGCTTAATTTGTTCAACATTAAGTCACTCTATTGAGGAGCTCAACATCTCTTATTTATTGAGTTCTTTTCTTTAACATTGTTGCCTTCAATAGACCTTCCAGGGACACGTGTTGATCATCTATTTGTTTCTTGGAAAGAAAGTCTAGAAGAATAGCCTTTTTGCTTTGTTAGATCAGTCTGCAAAAGCCGTTGTGAGAGAGATGAGGTTTCTAATATTTTTCAAAAAACTACCTCTTACTTTCTGAACCATGGTTTCTAAACTCTTTCTTCTAGAATATTTTGATAGTTAACTTTGTTGGCAGAAGAGATGATTAACCGGTTCTAGCACCGGGATTTGACTTTTCCAGAACTAATTTCAAACTTAAATTTCAAATATTTTCCCTCCTTCTTTTTTCCACTGAAAGTGAGCTTTCTGAACTTTGGTATCATTTCCTTGATGAAGAATGAATCTTCGTGACTTCTAGCATTGTTCATTGATGGACCAAATATTCATGAGAGAGATGTTTGAGCGAACACAGATAACTATGACTTCATATGATATGTGATTTCTTCCTTTGAAGCGTGCTTTCAGCAGTTTAATACTACTTTCTGAAGTTCCTTGGTTTGGTTTCTTGTTCTTGATATAGTATGTAACACCCCGATTTTTCTGTCCGAGGGAAATGACCAAAATGCCCCTCAGGTCATTTCCTGACCCGAGTTCGAGGGTAACCAACTCGGTCATCCTCGAAGGGTCAACTCAATGCTTGAGGGGGATTGAATGGCCTTTAATGCTTCCGGAAGCGAAAATTTCATTTTCCGCAGTTTCGGGTCAAAATGACCAAAATACCCCTATAGCGTTTTTACGCGGGTAAAGGTGCCGTTTGAGCCCGGAACTTTCCCCAGAGGTTTAAAAACATGTTTTCATGTGTCTAGAGGTCTCTGTTCAAAGTCCCGGTGGTCCCGGGCAATTTTAGTGCAAAATTACGATTTTGCCCCTAGAATGGTGTTTTTGAGCTTAATGACGTAATTAAGCAAACCTAAGCAATATTAGGCTCTAAACGAAGATTAATTAATTTCCCTAATTAATCTAGAGTCAAAATAATTTATTAAAGTTAATTAGAACCTAAAATTGCTTAGATTAAACTTAAATCCCTTTTTAGAACTCAAGACTCCTAGTCTTGGAATCTTGAATAGTGTTTTCTCTCTCCAATTCCTTAAATCAAGGAAATGTGTCTAGAGTTGTTTAGACTCTAAATTGAGGATTTAACTCACTAATGGTGCAAGACCACTCCTTAATTATGTCTAGATCACCTTAATTACCCATTTACCTTACCTAAACACTTTCTTACAAATTCCTAATCTTAAGCATAATCAAAGATACACCTAAACACAACTCTAAACCACAATTAAAATGCAAACTAATCCTCCACATGGGCTGATGCATTTCGGCCACATCCTCCCCCTTTGACCACATATTAAATTGTTTTCTCACTCAAAGAACCATGCTTGAAGCCATACCTTGAACCATACCTCACCATACCTTAAGCCATACCTCAAGAACACATTATCTCACCTCATGGAACTCATGGAATGCCTCCAATCTGCACCTCATGGCCGAAGCCATCCTCCCCCATGAGCTCCCTCCATTTGTTTCATTTCTCTATAAATAGAATGCCTTGAGGAGCTTGCACTACTTTTAGATCATTTGCTAAGTTTAGGAAACACTCAAAGCTTTTCTTTTCTCTCAAAGTTCTAGTGTTCTTCAAGTTCTTCAAGCTCTTCAAAGTTCTTCATCATCTTCATCTTCTTCTTCCATCTTCAAGTTCATCACACCAAGTAGGGATTTTCTTTCATGTATTCTTTTCTTTAAAGTTCTTGTTTCAAGCTTGATGTTCATAGTTTCTCTTGATTCTTTTTAGAACTTCTTTTCTTCTCCTTGTTCCTTCCCATTTTCGGCCATAGGCCTTAGAGAACAAAGGAATGAGAGCTTGATGATGAGAGTTTCCTGATGATGTTCATCACTTGAAACAAACTCTAGAGCTTGATCTTTGTTCTTGAGCAAAAATGTTTCTAGTTTTTCCTTTCTTGAACTCTTGAGAACTTTAGCTTTGATGATGTTTTAAAATGGCTCTATGAACTCAATGATGAGGACTCATGATGTTGGTGTTAATATATCATCAAGATCATGAACTCTAGAGTTTTAAAATGTTCCTTTTTCTTCTTAAAAGATTTCGGCCATTTCCTTAAATTTTTCTAAGCTTCATGGTTTGATTTCCTAAAAATATTATGTTGAGTTTTAAGAACTCTAAGCTTGATTTTACCTTGTTTGGATGAGTTTGGGTTATGGTTTAAATTCCTTTAAAGTCTTGTTAAGAGCTCTAGAAAGATAAAATGAACTTGCATAATTTATTTTATGCTTGCATTCATATTTACATTCTTGCTATGCATCTTTACTTTCTAGCTATCACTTAAGAACATAAAGATTAAAATGGAACTTGTATCATCACTTAATTTAATTCTCGAAGCCTTTCTATTTCGGCCTTAAAGTCGATTGTTGTTGGGCCTAGAGCACTAAAATAAAGAATTGAACTTGCATTACCACCTAATTAATTTCTCGAATGCCTATCTATTTCGGCCTTAAAGTCGATTGTTGTTGGGCCAAGAGCACTAAAATAAAGAATTGAACCATGTATATTTACTTTCAAGCTTGCACGTTTAAGTTTATGCCTTGCATATTTAAATTTAAGTCATCACATTACTTTGTAAGCAAGATTAAAAATGAAAAGCATGAGCACGTTTAGTTTATGTCGAAACTTAAGAACCTAGAGCTCAAAGACTTGCCCATTTCGTTCCAAGTTAAAGTTTAATGTGAAACCATTCTTTGAATGCATATTTTCGGCCAAAGTAGTGATGATGGACTACTTAATGAGTTTTCATCTAGCTACTAGGACCAAAAGTCTATGTTTAAGTTCTCCTCAAAGCTTTACAAATCTTTACAAGGTTATGTCATCACAAGATGTGATTTTATTATCTTTAGGGGATGGAATATGTTTTGGTCAGTGACCTAAGGCTTCTCTTAGCCTTTTGATGAATTAAAGTGTTTTGCAAAGAGTTTTAGAAGTTCTAGATCGATTCCGAGAGAAACTAGTTAACTTATGTACCTAGAAATGTCAATTTAACTCTCTCATGTAAGTTAAATGTTTTTGGTTCTGATGTGATGAGTGTGATGCTGTATGATGGTGTTTTGATGTGTTGGAATGTGTGAAAATATCATGTGATGATGTAGAAGCGATCCTATGCATGATAGGTAAGAAACTAGCTAACTAGAAATACCGTAAAGCTAGAATTTAACATAGTTTGACCCATTTTTTTATAAAACTAATCCAAACTGTTTTAATGGGAACATAATCAGATTTAGATTGTTTAGACATGAAAAACTTGGTATCATTTGAGTTAGAATTGAATTCTAGCACCTATAGGGAAACTAGTAACTAGAAAACCGTAAAAGTGCAAGTTTAGAACTCTTAGAACGTTTACTTTTCTGGATTCTGTCCAGCACCCTTACAACATGATAAATGTGATTAATAATTAGTCCTTAAGCATAGGAATGCCTCATAATTGATTTAGATTTAATATATAGCGCCTTAGTAAAAGCGAGAATCGAGAAAGGGTCTAAAACGTAAGTTCTAGAACCCCGTAAATACAAGTTAGAGATTCTGCCCTATGCTTTTCAGATTTAAGTATGAACATGAGGATTAGGAATGGTGATTAATTATGAGCCCTTAGGTGCATAATAATATGAGCGTCGGATGTTAGAGAATTATATCTCAAGATTAAGACCCGTAAGGGTCAAAGCATAAGCTACCGTAAGGGTACGCGTTTGGATGTTTTATGATGATGCATGAAGTATGCTAATGATGATGATGTTATTCATATGAGGAATTTATGAGACTATATGTTTATGTGGCATAAAGCAAATTTGCGAGGAAATTGATTGTAATGACCGTTGTGCCTTGAATTTCCGACAAATTTCGGGACTTCAAGAGATTTTGAAAATTAAGGTACTAAGATGGGTTCTAGGATGACACCGGTTCGGCCGAGCACCTCCATAGAACTCATGTGACATCGGTACCATTTTACACTCTTAGGTGACACCGGTTCGGCCGAGCACCCCTAAGAGTTTTGCCCCCTAACCCGTACTCAGATAGTCGGGATTTATGATTTATGATACGCTTATCGGTAAGTGGTAAGTAAGAACTAGTGGCGAGTACTTAAGAGATGAGCTCATAACCTAGATGTATGACACGTTACGGGTGACACCGGTTCGGCCGAGCACCCCCAGTTCGATTGTCTTTTAGGGTGGCCCATGAGGAAGAGAAGTTTCATGATTATGATTATGTCACTAAGTTTTGTCCCATATGAATGTTCCTATTGCCTCTTTATGCCACCAAGAATGATGATGCTTGATGTTATGTTTTATGTATGTGCATTAGGTAGTGCCATGCATACATTTTCTATCATGTTGCATCCATGACATTAAGATCATCCTAAAATGAATGGACCTTGGCTAAAATATATTTTAAAGTTTAAAATGAACCTAATACATGCTCAGTTATTTTGTATAAATAAACCCAAGGTTCTGAGGGCGTAGATGATGACACCTAGGTAGTAGGAGGCCCTCTGAGATTCTTTAGCAAGATTCTCACTCCCTCTATCTCTTTCTTTCCGTCACGTCTTGAGATGGCGGCGTTCGTAGTGTTCGTGGACACCCGACATGGGAGGTGCACTATGACCCGACTCACGGGTCATACCATTTGAGGGCAGTGCAGTGCGGGTTTTCATGTTCGTAGGGCGCTCGCCCGCTCATCCGTGCGCCCATCGCTTCTCCCGGCGCACCCTATGGCGACGATGAACGGGTTTTTGAGCGCGCGCGAACGTATGACGAGAGAGTGCTCCGCACGCACACCGCCGCCCTAGCCATGCGAGACTATCCCGATTACGTGCCCCGGACTTACTTCTCGGAGACCGATCCGTCCGAGGACCCGCCTACCCATCCGTATAGCGAGAGCTCTGCCCCCTCTCCCCCACCATCGAGGGAGGCGGTGAGATCTTGTGACTTCGACCACGGCTTGCACGATGACCGGAGATGCGACCATTCCGCGGGGGACACACTCGATCCCCATTCTGCCTCTTCACATCCGAGGAGCTCGCCCAGTTTCCCAGATATTTGCCTCGTTCGCGAGATGGATGCCAATAGGAGGTGACGATCGTCCGATGGAGTACCCGGTTAGAGCACACACCACTTAGATGGGGATAAACCTTCTTTTGTTTAGAGGTTATCCCATTAGATGCACTTGGGTAGGGGAGTAGATTATGTTCATGTTTTATGTTGTATTTTCTTTTATGCATTTCCCTTGTACTAAATTAAGTCCCACACTTATAAGTGGGCAAGTTATATATATATATATAAGATGATATTCAGTGATGTTCATGCTGTGCCTTATGTCATGATGTTGTGAGACATTTGTTTTACTATACATGGTTTACCGCTTATCGCATCACGCGGCTCTCACTTTGTATTTTAAAAAAAATTTACCCGTATTTTCCGCTAAGTATTTCAAAGTAAAGATGAGAACTATGAGGTAACAGACTAATGATTAACCTGAATATGTTCTAGAGTATTGGGTTAAGAATTAGGATGTTACATTATGGTATCAGAGCAGTTTGATTCTCATGGAGCCTGAGGATTGGACTGACTATGCTTTCTAAAGCGTAGTACGATAGCTATGTCATGCGTAGTGCTTAGTTAGAGATAACCTATAGGATAGAAGTGCATGACCCTTGTCTACTTGCGTGTGCCATGGTAACTAGCTCATATTACATGGAATATTGAGCCTGATCACCTCAGTGTTTATTGTCCCGTGTGTTTAGGAACCAATGGCACCAAGGAGACAACCTAGGACCCCGACCGATGGGGACCAAAGCAATGCCACTGCTGCTACTGTTCGTGACATGGCAAGAGCCATGGAACGAATGTTCGAGAGGATGAACCAACAAGGGGACACCGAACGTGCTCCCCCTACTACTGAGATGGTCGAGCAAGCGAGGTTTGGTGAGTTTCGCAAGGCGAACCCGCCAACCTTCCGAGGAGCCATGGACCCCGACCAAGCTGATTAGTGGATCAAAAACATGGAAAAGATCTACTTTGTGGTGGCTTGCTCGGAGGAGCAGAAGGTCACCTTTGCGGCCTATATGATGGAATCGGATGCCGAGTTTTGGTGGACCGGCACCCGAAGACTGCTAGAAGCTTAAATCTGCTTTGTCAATCGGGTGTTCAAGACTTACTTCTATGAGAAGTACTTTCCGGAATCGGTGAGGAATGCAAAGGACATTGAGTTCATGCAACTGACCCAAGGAGGGTCTCGTGGGGCCCAAAGACACGCGAAATTCGAGGAGCCGATCAAGTTCTCTAGGGTGTTTCAAGGAAACCCGATGAGGTATGGAAGTGCGTCAAATATGAGGCGGACTAACAGTGAGCTCAACTATCTTTGTGGCGCACATGGAGATTAGGGACTTCCTAATCCCAGTCAACAAGTGCCGGATCATGGAAGAAGGACAGAAGAAAATCAATGCTGCAAGGGCAGCACGGAACAAGGGGCTAGCACCTCAAGCCCCAAAATTCAAGCCCCAATATCCAAAACAATCTCGAAATCACTATAATCCCTACCAAACCAACCAGTTCAAACCACAACAACAACAAAGAACCCCCTTCCACCAACAACCCAAGCAACCTTACCGACCACAATTCCAGAACAACAACAACAACCGCAACAACAACAACAACAGACAAGGAGGGTCGGGCGGCCCCCGAAACAACCAAGGAGGATCAAGTGGGACCAAGAACAAGACGCCCCAAGGAGCCCCAGCCACCTTTGCTAGGCCTACACCGGCAATACTATGCCCCCAGTGCGGGAAAGATCATGGCAACCGTCCCTGCCTAGCCGGACAAAACGTGTGCTTCAAGTGCGGGAAGCCCGGCCACTATGCCAACTGATGCAAGAACGGAGGGCCAGCAAATCAGAACCCTAGGCCGTAACACCATGGGAAGGTCTTCACCCTCAATGTAGACGAAGCGGACACGTCCAACGGTCTCATAGAAGGTAAGTGCGAAATAGATGGTAGGACCTTAACTGTACTTTATGACTCTGGTGCAACACATTCTTTTATTTCTTATGCTAGTGTCGAGGCTCTAAATTTGAAAACTTCCAAACTTCCTTTTGATCTTATTGTCTCTACCCCCACAAATCATCCTGTGAATACTTGTTATTGTTGCCTAAATTGTCACCTTACCACAGAAAATAAATCATATGTTGTGGATTTAATTTGTTTACCCATGAAAGGTATAGGAGTAGTTCTTGGCATGGATTGGCTTCATGCCAACTTGTATTGTTAGACTGTGACACCAAAACAGTTGTCTTTCCTTCTCCCCCTAGTGAAATAAGCCAACCTTTGAGACTTTATCTCAATACCGTAGAGGTCCACTGTAGTGGGAAAAAGACTAAGGGATATGTTCTCCTAGCCGCTAGCGAAGTACACTTTGAGCAGAATTTAGAGAATATACCTATAGTGAAAGACTATCCCGAGGTATTTCCGGAAGATATACCCGAGTTCCCTCCCGAGCGAGAAGTGGAGTTCTCCATTGAGTTAGTTCCTGGAGCGGGACCAATCTCCATTGCCCTCTATAGAATGTCACCCCTAGAACTAGCCGAGCTTAAAACCCAACTTGAGGAACTTTTAGAGAAAAGCTTTATAAGACCTAGTGCTTCACCATGGGGAGCCCCGGTCTTGTTTGTGAAAAAGAAGGATGGGAGTATGAGGTTGTGCATAGATTATAGGCAATTAAATCGTGTGACAGTGAAAAACAAATACCCTTTGCCTAGGATTGATGATCTCATGGACCAATTGAGAGGAGCGGTAGTGTTTTCCAAGATCGACCTAAGGTCAGGATACCACCAAATTAGAGTGAGAGATCAAGATATACCAAAGACCGCCTTTAGAACTCGGTATGGACACTTTGAGTTCACGGTGATGTCTTTTGGGTTGACAAATGCTCCTGCAGTATTTATGGATTACATGAATAGGATCTTTAGACCCTATTTAGATCAGTTCGTGGTCATTTTCATAGATGATATACTCATCTATTCGAAAACCCACGAGGAGCATGAGCGTCATTTGAGGATAGTTTTGGAGATTTTGAAGGAGAAAAAGCTGTATGTAAAACTCTCTAAGTGTGAATTTTGGTTGGAGGAGGTCAAGTTTTTAGGGCACGTTGTGTCAAAAGGAGGCATAGCTGTTGATCCTAGTAAGGTAGAAGCCGTAATGAATTGGGATAGACCGACCACCGTAACGGAAATACGGAGCTTTTTGGGCTTAGCAGGCTACTACCGTAGGTTTATCAAAGGATTTTCCCAGTTAGCCCTACCCTTGACCAAGCTCACTAGGAAGAATGCCCGCTTCAGTGGAGCCCGAATGTGAGAAGAGTTTTCAAGAGCTTAAGGAAAGGTTAACCCACGACCCAGTCTTAGTCTTACCTAGCCCCAATGTACCCTTCGAGGTATATTGTGATGCTTGAACAAAGGACTAGGGTGTGTGTTGATGCAAAATAGGCAAGTGGTAGCCTATGCATCACGACAACTCAAGCCTTACGAGGCTAACTACCCCACCCATGACCTAGAATTAGCCGCCGTAGTGTTTTCCTTAAAGATGTGGAGACACCATCTGTATGGTGTAAGGTTTGAAGTTTTCTCCGATCATAAGAGTCTCAAGTACCTCTTTGATCAAAAGGAGTTAAACATGAGGCAAAGAAGGTGGATGGAATTCCTCAAAGACTACGATTTCGGTTTAAGTTACCACCCCGGCAAGGCTAATGTAGTCGTCGGGGCCTTGAGCCGAAAGTCGTTACACCTGTCCCACATGATGATCAAAGAAGTTGAGTTGATAGAGAAGTTTAGGGATATGAATCTAGGGATGTCAGCAACCGATAGAGGGATAAAGATGTGTTATCTTAGTGTAACAAGTGGATTTAAGCAAAGAATCATGTTAGCTGCTTGAGAGAATGAGGAGTTGAAGAGATCATAGATCTTTGTTAAGGCGGGAAAGTTGAAGGGTTTTGAAAGAGGCGAGGATTGGATATGGAGATTTGAGGGAAGGATCTGCGTACCCCAAGATGGTGACCTCCGAGAAAAGATCTTGGAGGAGGCTCACAAAAGCTATTTCACCATTCATCCCGGTGTCACCAAGATGTACCAAGACTTGAAGAAGATGTTTTGGTGGCCCGGAATGAAAAAGGATGTAGTTACTTGGGTTAGTAAGTGCTTGGTATGTCAGAAAGTGAAAATCGAGCACCAAAAACCTTCAGGTTTGTTGCAACCCCTGTCAATCCCCGAATGGAAGTGGGAATGCATATCCATGGATTTCGTGACAGGATTGCCTAAGACCCAAGCTGGCCATGATGCTATTTGGGTGATAGTGGATCGACTAACCAAGTCGGCACACTTTCTACCTATTAGAGTGACATACTCTTTAGATAAATTGGCTCAGTTATACATCCAAGAGATCGTAAGATTGCATGGAGTACCGTCGACGATAATCTCGGATAGAGATCCGCGGTTTACGTCGCGTTTTTGGGGAGCCTTTCAAAAGGCGTTTGGTTCAAAGCTATGCTTAAGCACTGCTTACCACCCACAAACAGACGGACAATCTGAAAGGACGAACCAAACCCTAGAGGATATGCTAAGAGCCTGTGTGTTAGACCAAAGGGGAAGTTGGGATAAGTACTTGCCTTTGATCGAGTTTGCATATAACAACAGTTGTCACGCGAGCATCGGTATGGCACCGTACGAGGCATTGTATGGGAGGAAGTGCCAATCACCTTTATGTTGGTATGAGTCCGGAGAACAAACCATAATAGGACCTGATGTAGTGAGGGAGACGACGGAACAAATCAAGAGGATCCGGGATAGGATGCTCACTGCTCAAAGTAGACAAAAGAGCTATGCGGACAAGCGGTGCAAGCCCTTGGAGTTCGAAGAGGGAGAACATGTGTTCCTTAGGATTACCCCCACTACAGGCATAGGGAGAGCCATGAAAGTCAAAAAGTTGAGCCCCCGATTCCTTGGTCCTTTCCAAATTCTTCAAAGGATAGGAACAGTTGCCTACAAAATAGCCTTACCCCCTAATCTTTCTAATCTTCACGACGTCTTTCACGTCTCGATTAGGAAGTATGAGTCCGACCCTAGCCACGTTTTAGAGCCAGAGCATGTTCAGTTAAGGGACGACCTAACATTCAATCTTCCCCCTACGAGAATCGTGGACCGCGGAGTCAAGCAGCTGAGGAACAAGTCTGAAGAATTCACATGGGAGCTAGAGACAGAAATGCGAGACAAGTATCCCGAGCTTTTCTAAGGTAACAAATTTCGAGGGCGAAATTCTTTTTAAGGAGGGGAGTAATGTAACACCCCGATTTTTCTGTCTGAGGGAAATGACCAAAATGCCCCTCAGGTCATTTCCTGACCCGAGTTCGAGGGTAACCAACTCGGTCATCCTCGAAGGGTCAACTCAATGCTTGAGGGGGATTGAATGGCCTTTGAATGCTTCCGGAAGCGAAAATTTCATTTTCATGATTTGGTCAAAATGACCAAAATACTCCTATAGCGTTTTTACGCGGGTAAAGGTGCCGTTTGAGCCCGGAACTTTCCCCAGAGGTTTAAAAACATGTTTTCATGTGTCTAGAGGTCTCTGTTCAAAGTCCCGGTGGTCTCGGGCAGTTTTAGTGTAAAATTATGATTTTGCCCCTAGAATAGTGTTTTTGAGCTTAATGACGTAATTAAGCAAACCTAAGCAATATTAGGCTCTAAACGAAGATTAATTAATTTTCCTAATTAATCTAGAGTCAAAATAATTTATTAAAGTTAATTAGAACCTAAAATTGCTTAGATTAAACTTAAATCCCTTTTTAGAACTCAAGACTCCTAGTCTTGGAATCTTGAATAGTGTTTTCTCTCTCCAATTCCTTAAATCAAGGAAATGTGTCTAGAGTTGTTTAGACTCTAAATTGAGGATTTAACTCACTAATGGTGCAAGACCACTCCTTAATTATGTCTAGACCACCTTAATTACCCATTTACCTTACCTAAACACTTTCTTACAAATTCCTAATCTTAAGCATAATCAAAGATACACCTAAACACAACTCTAAACCACAAATAAAATGCAAACTAATCCTCCCCATGGGCTGATGCATTTCGGCCATATCCTCCCCCTTTGACCACATATTAAATTGTTTTCTCACTCAAAGAACCATGCTTGAAGCCATACCTTAAACCATACCTCACCATACCTTAAGCCATACCTCACCATACCTCAAGAACACATTATCTCACCTCATGGAACTCATGGAATGCCTCCAATCTGCACCTCATGGCCGAAGCCATCCTCCCCCATGAGCTCCCTCCATTTGTTTCATTTCTCTATAAATAGAATGCCTTGAGGAGCTTGCACCACTTTTAGATCATTTGCTAAGTTTAGGAAACACTCAAAGCTTTTCTTTTCTCTCAAAGTTCTAGTGTTCTTCAAGTTCTTCAAGCTCTTCAAAGTTCTTCATCATCTTCATCTTCTTCTTCCATCTTCAAGTTCATCACACCAAGTAGGGATTTTCTTTCATGTATTCTTTTCTTTAAAGTTCTTGTTTCAAGCTTGATGTTCATAGTTTCTCTTGATTCTTTTTAGAACTTCTTTTCTTCTCCTTGTTCCTTCCCATTTTCGGCCATAGGCCTTAGAGAACAAAGGAATGAGAGCTTGATGATGAGAGTTTCCTGATGATGTTCATCACTTGAAACAAGCTCTAGAGCTTGATCTTTGTTCTTGAGCAAAAATGTTTCTAGTTTTTCCTTTCTTGAACTCTTGAGAACTTTAGCTTTGATGATGTTTTAAAATGGCTCTATGAACTCAATGATGAGGACTCATGATGTTGGTGTTAATATATCATCAAGATCATGAACTCTAGAGTTTTAAAATGTTCCTTTTTCTTCTTAAAAGATTTCGGCCATTTCCTTAAATTTTTCTAAGCTTCATGGTTTGATTTCCTAAAAATATTATGTTGAGTTTTAAGAACTCTAAGCTTGATTTTACCTTGTTTGGATGAGTTTGGGTTATGGTTTAAATTCCTTTAAAGTCTTGTTAAGAGCTCTAGAAAGATAAAATGAACTTGCATAATTTATTTTATGCTTGCATTCATATTTACATTCTTGCTATGCATCTTTACTTTCTAGCTATCACTTAAGAACATAAAGATTAAAATGGAACTTGTATCATCACTTAATTTAATTCTCGAAGCCTTTCTATTTCGGCCTTAAAGTCGATTGTTGTTGGGCCTAGAGCACTAAAATAAAGAATTGAACTTGCATTACCACCTAATTAATTTCTCGAATGCCTATCTATTTCGGCCTTAAAGTCGATTGTTGTTGGGCCAAGAGCACTAAAATAAAGAATTGAACCATGTATATTTACTTTCAAGCTTGCACGTTTAAGTTTATGCCTTGCATATTTAAATTTAAGTCATCACATTACTTTGTAAGCAAGATTAAAAATGAAAAGCATGAGCACGTTTAGTTTATGTCGAAACTTAAGAACCTAGAGCTCAAAGACTTGCCCATTTCGTTCCAAGTTAAAGTTTAATGTGAAACCATTCTTTGAATGCATATTTTCGGCCAAAGTAGTGATGATGGACTCGCAATGAGTTTTCATCTAGCTACTAGGACCAAAAGTCTATGTTTAAGTTCTCCTCAAAGCTTTACAAATCTTTACAAGGTTATGTCATCACAAGATGTGATTTTATTATCTTTAGGGGATGGAATATGTTTTGGTCAGTGACCTAAGGCTTCTCTTAGCCTTTTGATGAATTAAAGTGTTTTGCAAAGAGTTTTAGAAGTTCTAGATCGATTCCGAGAGAAACTAGTTAACTTATGTACCTAGAAATGTCAATTTAACTCTCTCATGTAAGTTAAATGTTTTTGGTTCTGATGTGATGAGTGTGATGCTGTATGATGGTGTTTTGATGTGTTGGAATGTGTGAAAATATCATGTGATGATGTAGAAGCGATCCTATGCATGATAGGTAAGAAACTAGCTAACTAGAAATACCGTAAAGCTAGAATTTAACATAGTTTGACCCATTTTTTTATAAAACTAATCCAAACTGTTTTAATGGGAACATAATCAGATTTAGATTGTTTAGACATGAAAAACTTGGTATCATTTGAGTTAGAATTGAATTCTAGCACCTATAGGGAAACTAGTAACTAGAAAACCGTAAAAGTGCAAGTTTAGAACTCTTAGAACGTTTACTTTTCTGGATTCTGTCCAGCACCCTTACAACATGATAAATGTGATTAATAATTAGTCCTTAAGCATAGGAATGCCTCATAATTGATTTAGATTTAATATATAGCTTTCAAGTAAAAACAGAACCGAGAAAGGGTCTAAAACGTAAGTTCTAGAACCCCGTAAATACAAGTTAGAGATTCTGCCCTATGCTTTTCAGATTTAAGTATGAACATGAGGATTAGGAATGGTGATTAATTATGAGCCCTTAGGTGCATAATAATATGAGCGTCGGATGTTAGAGAATTATATCTCAAGATTAAGACCCGTAAGGGTCAAAGCATAAGCTACCGTAAGGGTAAGCGTTTGGATGTTTTATGATGATGCATGAAGTATGCTAATGATGATGATGTTATTCATATGAGGAATTTATGAGACTATATGTTTATGTGGCATAAAGCAAATTTGGAAGGAAATTCGGTGTAATGACCGTTGTGCCGCCGAATTTCCGACAAATTTGGGGACTTAAAGAGATTTTGAAAATTAAGGTACTAAGATGGGTTCTAGGAAGACAACGGTTCGGCCGAGCACCTCCATAGAACTCATGTGATATCGGTACCATTTTACACTCTTAGGTGACACCGGTTCGGCCGAGCACCCCTAAGAGTTTTGCCCCCTAACCCGTACTCAGATAGTCGGGATTTATGATTTATGATACGCTTATCGTTAAGTGGTAAGTAAGAACTAGTGACGACTAGTTAAGGTATGAGCTCATAACCTAGATGTATGACACGTTAGGTGACACCGGTTCGGCCGAGCACCCCCAGTTCGATTGTCTTTTAGGGTGGCCCATGAGGAAGAGAAGTTTCATGATTATGATTATGTCACTAAGTTTTGTCCCATATGAATGTTCCTATTGCCTCTTTATGCCACCAAGAATGATGATGCTTGATGTTATGTTTTATGTATGTGCATTAGGTAGTGCCATGCATACATTTTCTATCATGTTGCATCCATGACATTAAGATCATCCTAAAATGAATGGACCTTGGCTAAAATATATTTTAAAGTTTAAAATGAACCTAATACATGCTCAGTTATTTTGTATAAATAAACCCAAGGTTCCTGAGGACGTAGATGATGACACCTAGATAGTAGGAGGCCCTACTGAGATTTTTTAGCAAGATTCTCACTCCCTCTATCTCTTTCTTTCCGTCACGTCTTCAGATGGCGACGTTCGTAGTGTTCGTGGACACCCCGACATGGGAGGTGCACTATGACCCGACTCACGGGTCATACCATTTTGAGGGACAGTGCACGGTGCGGGTTTTCATGTTCGTAGGACGCTCCTTCGCTCATCCCGTGCACGCCCATCACTTCTCCCCGACTGCACCCTATGGCGACGATGAACGGGTTTTTGGCCAGCGAACGTATGGCGAGAGAGAGTGCTCCGCACGCACACCGCCGCCCTAGCCATGCGAGACTATCCCGATTACGTGCCCCGGACTTACTTCTCGGAGACCGATCCGTCCGAGGACCCGCCTACCCATCCGTATAGCGAGAGCTCTGCCCTCTCTCCCCCACCATCGAGGGAGGGCAGTGAGGATACCGTGACTCAGCCATGGCTTGCATGACGACCGGAGATGCGACCATACCGCGGGGGACACACTCGATCCCCATTCTGCCTCTTCACGTCCGAGGAGCTCGCCCAGTTTCCCGGATATTTGCCTCGTTCGCGAGATGGACGCCAGTAGGAGGTGACGATCGTCCGATGGAGTACCCGGTTAGAGCACACACTACTTAGATGGGGATAAACCTTCTTTTGTTTAGAGGTTATCCCATTAGATGCACTTGGGTAGGGGAGTAGATTATGTTCATGTTTTATGTTGTATTTTCTTTTATGCATTTCCCTTGTACTAAATTAAGTCCTACACTTATAAGTGGGCAAGTTATATATATATATAAGATGATATTCAATGATGTTCATGCTGTGCCTTATGTCATGATGTTGTGAGACATTTGTTTTACTATACATGGTTTACCGCTTATCGCATCACGCGGCTCTCACTTTGTATTTCAAAAAACATTTACCCGTATTTTCCGCTAAGTATTTCAAAGTAAAGATGAGAACTATGAGGTAACAGACTAATGATTAACCTGAATATGTTCTAGAGTATTGGGTTAAGAATTAGGATGTTACATAGTATACTTTCAACCGAGAAGCATATATGACCTCTTTAAATGATATAATATTCACTTTCATTTAATCACAATCTCTTTAATAAGATAAAACATGTTTGCACATGTGAAGTGAAATTATTTTTGTTTTAAGTGCATGTTATGCAAACGAGAGAGCCTATAAAGCATTGTCAAGAAACTCAAGGAGAAACATCAGTCATTCTTTCAAGCATTTTCTTTGAATTGGTTTTTGTTATCATTCAAAACACATGAGAGAATAGCATTCTGGAGCTAACAATCTATGCCATTTTGATGATGACAAACTAACTTAAAGAAAATCTTTTGAAGAGATAATTGAAAGTGTAACACCCTAATATTTAACCTAACATGCCTAGGACGTATTCAAGTTAATTATTAGTTATTACTCTCTTGTTCCAGTTCTTAACTCTAATTTTTAGTAAATACTTAACGAAAATATGGGTAAATTTTTTTTTTTGAAATTAAAGATGAAAACGGGAGCCATACATAAATAAAACTACGTCATTCGTTTCGCATATAATAAAGAGGAAGCATTCATGTAATAAATGGAATACAGGATTTCAAACATAACCAACCATCATCTATATATATATATATATATATTAAAAGTTTCACCACTACACCAAGTCACATAATAGTAGCATTAGTACAGTCATCTGTATGAATACATAAAGAAACATAGAAGTAGATAACCCCTAAAAGCAAAAGAAGGCTATCCTATGCAAAATATGCAGACATGCACTACTACACCCACTGCCAACCACTACTACTGCTTGTCCCAAAGGGGAAGAATATAACCAACCTACTGGGCCAGTTCGGCCGGGGTGGCCAAACGGTGAGAGGGTCTGGCATGAGCTCCACAATGGGGTATCATCCTCACTCTAGTTCCTTGAATTGGTTGAGTCATTGTAGCCTCACTGCCTCCATTGATCTCCATAGGCACGGTGGGGAAGAACCAATGGATAGGGTCTCTGTGGCTGAGTCCTCGGATGGGTCAGTCTCAGAATAGGCAGGAGGAGAACGGGGGACGTATTCTGAATAGTCTCGAACAGCCGAGGTAGCAGTAGGGGTGTGACGTCTGCTCTCTGCGAGGCCGGTCAAGCTTGAAGAGAAGCTCATTGACGAAGGACGAAGTAAGGGTAAAATGGAAACTGGTGATTGGATGAGCAAACGAGCGGTCCAAAAACACGAACATACAGACGGAACAGCGGCCCACAAAATGGTATGACTAGTGTGTGGCATCAAAATGGAGCTCCCACGTCGACACGTCAATGTAGATCACGAATGCCGCCATCGTCCTCTGAAGACGCGATAGAAAGAAAAGATAGAGGGAGTAAGAAACTTGAAAAAGAACCTTAGTAGGGCGTCCTCCTATCCTAGTGTCATCATCTACGTCCTCAGGAATCTCGGGTTTCATTATGAAATAGTAAGCATGCATAAGGTTCGATTATTAAGTTCTAAAATACCGATTACCGAGGCCTGTTCATTTTAATATGAATCTTGGATGTTATGAATGCATCATACCTCATCATGAAATGCATGTCAATACAAGATGCAACATACTATATAGAAACATAAGTAATGCATATAGAACATGGTAAACATAGCGTGAATTACTTCATTTTATTCTTTTAGTGACTTAATCTATTCTTTCTCTCATTGAGAGCCACCCTATTACTCTCTCCTTTTGAGTGTTCTAGGTTATGAGCTCATACCTTACTAATCGTCACTAGCATACTCTTATCCTCATGATAAGTTAACACCCAACTCTTAAAGTATGGGATAAGGGGCAAGGGTCATCTTTCATAATCTTTAATTCGGGGAGTCCAAAGGATCACTTCCTTATTGGATCGTCTCTCATAACCTTTAATTCGGGGAGTCTAGAGGATTGTAACACCCTACTATTCGACCCAATACTACTAGTACGTACTTAGGCCAAATATTAGTCGTTACTTACTGGCATGGTTCATCTACTTGAGAAAATAGACTTAACGAAAATACGAGCCAACTTTTTTTTTTGAAATCGTTACTTAAAATAGAAGCCGCGCGTAACTTTACGAGTCGGTGTCATAGTATACGGAATGATAACATAGGAATGGCTCCAAACCATAGCATCGAATATAACATCAATCATAACTGAAATACCTCATAGATAAAATATGCCTACCCTACAGGGCAGGACTCTTCAAGTACATAGTAACATGAGATAGAAGCATCCCTACCCATGTGCAACCTAAGATGGATAACCTCAACACAAAAGAGGTTTCATCCATACCATGTGACGTGCGTGCACTAAGGACTACCCTCCAATCTCCATAGCAGACTCACGGGTATGGAGGAACGTAGCCAATCCACGGGCGGAGCTCGGCAGGTGCGGGCATGCCCTGCGACTGAACGTGTCGTCCACGTCGGGGTCGTGGTCTGGGCACCGAAGCCCTCCGACGCTGAGTGACTGTCTCCTCGCTGCCTATCTGTCGCAGGGGCGGAGTGGGGGCAGAGCCCTCATGGTCCATGGGGGATTCCTCTGAAGGGTCCTCCTCGAGTGCTTTGCGATGATGGCACGTCTTGCGCGCGTCCGCTGAACCGGCAGAGTGGGTCCGCAGGTTCCTCTCATGTCGTGGCCGTGCATGCTCAAAGATCGCGGGGTCGCCATAGGGAGATCTTTGAGAAGCGATAACTGTACAAGGGGTGTGCGAATGGCCGTCCTAAAAACATGAAGATGCGCCTGATACCGGCCCTCAAAATGAAATGACCCGTGCTCCGGGTCATGGTGGATCTCCCATCGTGGCGTGTCAATGAATAGGACGAAGGTCGCCATCTCGCTCTGAAGACGTAATGGAAAGGAAAAGATAGAGGGAGTGAGATTCTTACTAAAGAAACTCAGTAGGGTTTTCCTTCTATCCTAGGTGTCATCATATACGTCTCCAGGAATCTCGGGTTATTTATAAAATAATGGATATACATAGGTTCAATTATGAGTTTTCCAAAATCTCATTTTCCGAGTATCCATTCTTTTTAACATGGCACTTGTGTTACATAGGCTATATACTAAAATCATAGACATAAATCATGTAGCTTGGTACGTAGAACAGGAATCATATAACTGGTACATGGAACATAAATCATATAACTGGTACATGAAACATAAATCATATAACTGGTACTTGAAACATAAATCATATAACTGGTTTACTTGAAACATAAATCATATAACTGGCACATGGAACATAAATCATATAACTGGTACATGGAACATAAATCATATAACTGGTTTACTTAGGTGACATAAGAACCTTTACTTAACTGGGCCGCCCTAATATTTCTCCCTTTTGAGAAAACTCTAGGTTATGAGCTCATACCACGCTAGTCGTCACTAGCATCTAGACTTTATCCATTTGGATAAGTCAACTTCCCGACTTTAAGTACGGGTTTAGGGGGCTAGAATCACATTGTCCCCACCCTTAATTCGGTGGTTTCAAAGGATTGCATTCTGATGTTCTAAGTCATCCTAAGTTTAACATGTTTCTTTAAGATGCCACATAATTAATGCATAACACATAATTACTACCTCGGCATCTTTAAGTCCTTTTTAAAGAATAATAATAACATGTTAGTACACGCTATCACATAGGGATAATAGTTAATATGGCACCATACACGTCATGAGCTAACACCTCAATTCATCATCAAACTTAGAGGCGCATAATCATCCCTTAAGGTAAAAATCCCTAAATCGGGTAACCTCAAACTTTCCCATTACTTTCTAGTATATTTATGGGATTGATTAACCTCATTACCATAATCCATTAGGTTCTAAATCCTAATTAATTATGGTTGGACAGCTTTATGTAGTTGTTCATATTTGATGAATTACGTGTTCTAGAAAATGCGTTTTAAGCCCTTTCTCGCATCCGACTTTTTCTATGGTGCAATAATTAATACCTAAGCCAATTATGAGTCACTCCCACACATCTAGACATAATCTAATGTGATTCTAAATATTTTATCAAGGCTGGGCAGAAACTCATTTTGCCATTCTTTATAGTTCTAGAATTCACACATTAAGCAAACAAAGTCACTAACAATGCTTTAACGAGTCTAGAACAATTATCACATACTTGGCAAGGTATTACAACATATTTAGACCACCCAAAACAGAATTTAAGGTGCTGGAGTTATTAAGGCAAAACCGAAATCCTTAAGGCATAAAATCATGAGAAAAACCTTTCTTTCAACCATATAACTTGCTAGTTTCTCTTGGAACCTTTTGCGGACTTCAAGACTATGTAAGATCAAAGCTTATTTTGCCAAACTCATCATGCAGCACCAAGGGCAGCAGCCATTTCCCCTTGCTCTTGGCAAGGATTTAAAACTTAAAAACATGTTTAAAACCTTGGTTAAGTGCATCAAAGCTTAGAAAAATTCTAAGACATGCATTATAGGCCCTTGTAGTTAAATGAAACTCATCCTAGAGCCATTTACACCACATGGCGAATGATGTTCAAGGAGATACCTCCTTGATTTAATTCTTTTCTTAAGATGAAATGGGCAAGTCTTTGAGCTCTAAAGTTTCAAGTGGTGACATAAAATAAACGTGCTATGCATTTCATTTTATAGTCTTTTAGAAAATAAAGTGATAGCACAAAGTAAAGATGAAATGCATCTTCATTCTTATTCTTAGAGTTTAGTGATGACTTGAAATATAAAATGAGATGCAAAGCTTGAAACATAAACGTGCATTATGCAAGTTCATTCATTATCTTGGGTCTTAGTGATGGCATAGGAAATAAACGTGCTAATGCAAAGCATAACGTAAACGTGGATGCAACTTCTTTTATATCTTGTTTAGAGCCCTTGCAAGACTTTAAAGGAAACAAGGTTTCAACCCATAACTCACCCTCACAAGAAAAGAAAACTAAACTCATGACCAACATGGAGGAAAGTAATCGAAATATGCTTGGCCTAGGGACCAAGTCTATGCTCTAGAGCTTTGTTCATGTGACATACATCAACATGAAGCCCTCATCATCAAGCTACCATTTTTCTAAGTCCCAAAGCCTTTCATGGCCGAATACTCAAGGGAAAGAAATGGGGTTTTCAAAGATCCAAGAGAAACATAACTATGTCTTGAGCAAAACTTGAAAATAATAAACTTATTTTTAGAAAACTCAAGCTTTAGAGGTTGTTCATGTGACAAACATCATCACACAACTCTCATCATCAAGCTCCTCATATTTCAAGTCCAAGAGGCCTTCATGGCCGAAAACTAACAAAAAGAAAAGGAAAGTTTGAAGGCATCAAAGAAACATAACTCATTCTTTGACCAAGACTTGAAAAGAGAAACCTTTCTTGGAAAAACTCAAACTTTAGAGTTTGATCATGTGACAAAGGCCAACATGAAGTGCTCATTACAAAGCTACCATTTTTCCAAGCTCTTTAAGCCTTCATGGCCGAAAACATCAAGGAACAAAAGCTCAAAAAGAGTTTTCATGAAAAACATAGCCTTGTCTTAACCAAGACATGAAAAAGATGAAACTTTTCTCAAACAAAACTCAAGCTTTAGAGGTCTCATGTTAGGATGAACACATGGTCATCCCAAAAGAACACTCATCATCAAGCTTTCCTCATTTTGGTCTTGAGGCCGAAAATGAAGAGGAAGAGAAAAGAAGAAACCGAAAATGTTTGAGAGAAAAACTTGCTAACAACACAACTTTCAAACAAGATAAACATTGATCATGAAAGTAAAAGAAAGCATTCTTGAAGAGCTCCCTACCTTAGAGTTTGAGATTGAGAGGAAGTGAAGAAGATGAAGAGGTTGGAGAGGATGAGCTCTTGAACTTGAGAGAAAGAAACTCAAAGTGCTCTAACTCAAAGCTTTAGTGAAATGAACAAAGGTGCTTCAAGTTCCCTAAGCTACCTATTTATAGAGAAGTGAAATGAATTGAATATTGGAGGCCTTTTGGGGGGAAGAATTTCGGCCACTTTTCAGCCACAAGAAGAAAGAAATATCTTTGTTCAAAGCATGGTATTGGTCATTCAAAGTATGGTGAAAAGTCTAGCTATGCATGTCCTAAAGCATGGCTAGAATGTACCTTATTTTCCAACCTTTAAAAATGCATAAAAACTTAAAATTTTGGGCTGCAAAATCTGAAGAGAAACCATGCTTCTCATGCCCAAAAAGAAGAGAAAATTTTCTAGACTTAAATTCCAAAGCATAGGTAATGTGTTGTAAGACATGTTGTCTTGAAAAAGTTTGATAGAAAGCTTGAATGACCACAAAAACAAATCATTCTTTTTGAGTTTGAAAGACATAATTATTTTCATTTTAGAAATGAATTGAAAGCCTTGATTGACCATATAAAATATTCTTTGAGTCTTGAGTGACAATTTTTCTTGAAAGTTGATCATTGATTGAAAGTGTTCAAGACACATGTCACAAGATAGCTTGAACACATAGACTAATTTTTTTGATGATTTCTAGAGAAAATGGCGCCATTCTTGGCAGCCTTGGGGAGGAGAAATATCTCCTTAAACCATGTTCTAGAAGTGTGTTTTGGTGTGACATAGATTAGGCTTAGGATTAAAAATTGCTAAGTAGGTACTTAGGTGCACTAATAGGTTAATTAAAACCATAAATCCCTAGGTTTAGAGGTGGTCTAGAAGGATTGGGAGTCAACACCTCTAGGACTAGTGATGTGAGTGTGACAACTTGTCTCAAAAAGAAAAGTTGATGTGAATAGTGGAAATACTATTCGACACTATTCACATATTCTTTTTCCTTTTTAAAGAATAAGACTATGATGAGATTTGAATTTTCTCTAAGCAATTTTAGGTTCCAATTAATTCTAAATGATGGTTTTGGCTTTAGATTAATTATGGAAATTAATTAACCTTTAATTAGAGCCTAATATTGCTTAGGTTTGGAGTTAAACGGCTCATTAAGCCGAAAATGCAATATCTTGAGGGCAAAACCGTAATTTTTACCAAAAGTTGCCCGGGATCTCCGGGACTTAAACCAACATAGTTTATGCCTTAAAATCATGGTTTTGAACCTCAGAACAAAGTCCGGGTCAAAACGGAACTTAATACTGCCTTAATTACATTGCACGGGGGGTATTTTGGTCATTTACTGTGAGAAATCTCAGAAATGAGGTTTTCCCGCTTTGTTAGGCACTCATGCTCATACAATCCCCTTCATATAACATATGAACCCTATGAGGATGGCCAAAGCCGGCCGTCCTCGTGTTTCGGGTAAAAATGACCTCAGGGGCAATTTGGTCATTATGAAAGTTTAGCGAAAATCGGGGCGTTACAAGGATCATCTCCATCTGCTTTTATGTCACCTTAACTTTAGCATGTTATCTTAAGATGCAAGAACATAAAAATATCATTTAATGTCACATGCTTTCATATTACTTCAACATATACATCTTAAATATTCCAAGTGTAATCATAACATGCCACAATAATACTTGTAACTAGTAATCAAGTATGTAAACATAATCATCACATAAATCCTCAGGTACATTAAGTCACATCATCTCATAAAATAAACAGTTTCATTAACTCTTAATCGATTAAACATCTAAATCGAGTAAACCTATCTTTTGTATTTATTCTTTTATGCATATAAGGGATCAATTACAATGATTTCCATTAATTATCAACCTCAAGAACATCACTAACGAGGCTGGACAGATTTGAACAGAAATGAAAAAGAACAATTTTGGTGATCTAGAAGTTACATTTTTGACCCTTTCTCATTACCGACATTCCTTATAACGCTAAAATAAATTCCTAAACCAATTATGAGTGATTCCTATGCATTTACTAAGTGTTAAACATCCCTTTTTACTAAAGTATAATGTGCTGGATAGAAACCATATTTTCCATCTTTAAGAGTTCTAGAAATCACATTTCTGATTCTTTCTAGTTACTAGTCTTTCTTTAAGTGCTAAGAATAATTATCACACTAATTATTAACAAATTTTACCTATTTAATTCACTCTAAAAAGCATACATCTGATCTGGAAATGTTAGAACAGAATCTAAAATTAAATTTCCTAAGAGCATGCAAAATTGCAATCATAAGCATTTCTAGCAACTAGTCTTTTTTGGAATCAATCCTAAGTCAAGGAATACTCTTAAAATTAATTTATCTCTTTAGAAATATAAATAAATGTCCTTAGGTCAGTAGCAAAAACAGAGGGCTCAATAAAGAGATTTTGGTTATGTGAATCATGTTTTAATACTTTAGGGATTAATATTTTTCTTAAGGAAAATTACAAGACATAAGCTTTGAACCCTCAAGATAATAATACTCCAAACCTTCAAACTTTGTTCCTTTGAAAACAAAACCTTTTTATAAATACAAATGTCCATGGAAACAAAATTTCCATGTAAGTTGAAAGGGGTAAGTCTTGACCTCTAGATTGTTTAGGTGATAGCATAAACTTAAACGTGTAAATGCAAGCCTCATTTTAATCTTGGTATTACAAGATGATGGCAATGGAAATATAAATATGATATGCAAAGCTTGAATATAAATATGAGAATGCAAGCACATTTTTAATCTTTAAAGTTTAGGTGATGGCTTGAAATATAAATATGCTAGATAAGAAATATAAACATAAAATGCAAGTTCATTTTCTTATCTTCAAGCTTTAGGATAACTTGGAAATAAATATGATATGCAAGACTCAAATATAAATATGAAATGCAAAGATTTGAAATATAAATATGAATGCATTTCTATTTGTTATTTTTTTAGGTCCTAGGCTCAAGACTTCTATTTAGAGTAACAACTCTAAAACACCGATCAATCTTACAAAATGGACATGAGCTTTAGAGTCTCTCATTATTATAGTTCCAAGAACCTTGTTTCCTTAGACTCATCATCAAGATCAAAGAAAAATCCATCAAAGAAAACCAGATAATAGTTTCATTTGTTAAGATCTTTTTAAAGCTAAAAAAAATGAGATCATAATCTTTAGAGGTCAAAAAACTGATGATTGTGCAACCAACATCAAGGATCCTCATCATCTAGCCATGACTCTTGAACAATAAAGCCACCAAGGCCGAAAAAGAAAAGAAGAAAATGAAAACATGAAACCGAAAAGGAAGAAGAACAGGAAAGAATCAACATTTCATCATTCCAATCCAAAGACGATACAAAAGAAAAGAATGAAAACTTTAAAACAACTCCCTACCGAAGATGTTTTTATTGTTGAAAGAAAAGAGCTTGATCTTGGAAAGAGATGAGAAGAAAATTCTTCCTTAGAGCCCAATGTAGTTTCGACCAAGAAGAAAAAGAGAAGGAAGGAAGATATGTCTTGAGTTTTGATCTTGGAAGTGGAAAGGTTAAGTATCTTAGGGAACGTTAATGGTGGTTGAGTAGTGATTTAGGGTTAAGATGTAGTGGTTGATGATGGTTCCTTTGAGGAATAAAGAAGAAGAAGAAGGAGAAATTTTGAGAGAAAACTAGAGTTGTAAAAATGATCAAATGTTCTTGCAAGCTTCCATGAGTGAGTATTTATAGAAAATAAAATATGAGAAGATGAGGAGGAGGGAGAATCCGTGGCACATATGGAGGGAAAAGGAAGAGAAAAATGTCTCATTTGTGTGTATCATTTCATGGAATGCCTAGGTATGGCCTTGGGCATGGCTAGGTGTGGCTTTCCTTGTGTTGTGTAAGTGAATAAATTAAAATGTGATAAATTGAATGGAGCAGAGAGTGGCGGCTGATTTCATGAAGAGAAATGGGGGGGAAATGTTTCTTTTTAATGTGAATTAGAAGTGTGTTTAGGAGTATCTTTGATTAGGCTATTGATTAGGAGTTTGAAATCAAGTATTTAGGTGAGAAAGTGAGTGATTAAGGCCACTTAAGACATGATTAAGGAGTGCTCTTGTTCATTTAGTGGAGTCAAATGCTATTCAACAAGAATTATCATCACATCTTTGATTCCTTAATTTAAGGAATTAGAGAGAAAAAATACTATTCCATGAAATATGACATAAAGTCTTAAATTAAGAAAAGAATTTTGAGTTCTTTTAAGCAATCTTAGGCCCTATTTAACCTCAATTACTATTTTGACTCTAGATTAATTATTAAAATTAATTAATCTTTAATTAGAGCTTAATATTGCTTAGGTTTTGTTAATTATGTGATTAAGTTCATTATGCCTTTAATTAGGGGCAAACGGTAATTTTTCTCAGAAACTCCCAGGGACCACCCGGGATTAGAAAAGCATTAGATATTCCTTAAAATGACATTTCAAACCCTCAGGTAAAGTTCAAATCCACTCAGCAGTTAAACTCGCGTTAAATTAACACAGGGGTATTTTGGTAATTTTGAACACAAAAACCCAAAAACAAGATTCTTCTACTCTATTAACACATATAACACACACAGTCCCCGTTAGATATCACAACAGCCCTTTGAGGATGGTCGGGGCTAGCTATCCTCATTCTCTCAGTAAAAATGACCTCAAGGGTATTTTGGTCATTTGTACAAGGAAAAAATTAGGGCGTCTCATTACTCCCTTCCTTAAAAAGAATTTCGCCCTTGAAATTCATTACTTGAGAAAAGCTCGAGATATTGCATCTTCATATCCGACTCTAACTACCATGTGAATTCCTCTGCTCTTCCCCGTCCCCTTGCTACTTTGACCAAAGGTACAGTCTTATTTCTCCGTTGCTTGACTCCTTTGTCTATGATTCTCGTAGGCAGTAAGTTAAACATTAAGTCCTCCCTTAATTGTATTTGATTTGGCTCTAATACATGGCTCGGGCCAGATTGATACTTTCTTAACTGGAAGACATAGAAAACATCGTGTAGGTTGGATAGATTAGGAGGTAGGGCTATACGATATGCTACGGTTCCGACTCAATTAAGGATCTCGAATAGACCAAGGAATCTAGGGCTCAATTTCTTGGCTCTCATTGCTCGACTTATGCCTGTGGTAGGGGTGATCTTAAGGAATATGTGTTCTCCCTCTGAAACTCTAGCGGCTTTTGTCGCTTGTTCGCATAGCTTTTTTGTCAACTTTGAGCGATGAAAATTCTATCCCTAATTCTCTTGACTTGTTTCATTTCTCTCACGATATCAGGTCCTAACAAGCTCTTCTCTTTGGGTTCATACTAACTTAAAGGTGACTGGCATTTTCGTCCGTACAAGGCTTCATATGGTGCCATGCCGATACTTGCATGATAACTATTATGATAAGCAAATTCGATCGATGGCAAGTATTTGTCCCAACTCCCTCTTTGGCCCATCACACATGGCCTTCCAATGTTTGGATGGTCTTCTTGAATTAACCATCCGTTTGAGGGTGGTAAGCCGTGCTTAGACACAGCTTTGAACTAAATACTTTTTGAAAGACTCCCCAAAACCGTGACATAAATCGAGGGTCTCGATGTCACGGCTCGACCTGGCCCCGTGACCGGCACGTGGGAAACCTCATTTCCACGTAAGCCTCGTAACCTCTGAGTCTCTCTATATGCATAAAATAATATATTTTTCATTTTTGAAATCATATTTTCATTTAAAACTTTATTTAAACCTTATATCTGAAAATATAAAACTGAAATATATGATATAAGAAACTCTAAAATTATCTTTATCATACTCTGAAAACTAATTAATCACATGAACTAAATTATAAATACATCTCTAGTTTATTACATAAGCTCTAATCATACTCTACAATTTCAATTCCATAATTACGAACTGAAAGTATACATAACAGTTCATATACTTAAAATTAAGTACACAGTTTGTAAATAATACATGGTTCGGATCCTGCCTGCACATCTACTGGAGCACTCTACTCTAACAAGACTCTAACTAGGCCTTACTTCAAAGTAAAACTCACCACTGAGAATGGCAACGTCTGCCAAACCATAAGCTGAGCAATGTCTGCACCTGCAACTATGAGGAGGAAGGGAGAGGGGTGAGTCAACGGACTCAGTGAGTGAGCTCTCACCCATCACCCACATGGGACAACAATAACCATATATGGATATACATGCACTGGAAAAACATTTCCAATATTTACATAACATAGCTACTCTCGGGAAAACACTTTTCATGCCATAAATTCATAGAGAAGCATCTCTAAAACCATAATCTGTTACAAACCATTTGATATTCTTGTATATAATCTAATAGAAAATATATCTCTGTATTCATAAATTCATAAAAAAAACATCTCTAAATTCTTACTTCAACGGAATATCATCATTTCTCATATATATAATATCTCTTAAATCAAATATTCTCTTAAAACATCAATAATCTCTGAAAATCATTAATACTCTCTGAAAACATAAACAACAGTACTCTACTAGAGAAACAGGAATCTCTGCTCTATGGTTCTTCAAGAACCGAAGATGTTATGCTCTATGATCCATTGGGATCTAATGCGGACACCTAAATAGGTTCCATTCTCTGTTCTATGAGATTGTCCCCTCAAGACAACTTGGTACCAAGGTTAACGATCGGGTTCAGCCGTTAATTCACTGTCTGTTTCTCTATAGCTACCGTATAGTCTCTAATTCAATAAACATATTATTTTCTCTAAATCTCTGTTATATACTCTAATCTGGGAATCAAACTCTTTCATACATAATTACTTTATTTCTTGAAATCATCAAGATAATTCATAAAATCTCTAAACACAATCATACTCATACTCTAGTTCTTTACAAAACTATTTAAATATGAAAACTCTTAAAACTCTAAAAGCTCTGGACTCGTACAACTCTCGCAACTTGACTTTAGCATAACTGTGACTGTGAAATCATGCCCAAGGGATCACCCACTTGTAGGCATTCCGATTTCAAGCTCACAGAATATGTATCTGGTAGTCACTACAAATTATACTAAATTCCATATCTTTTTGGAATATCACAAAACTGGATTTCCTAAAATCTTATTTCTCAAGATAACCTCTTTTATAAATTAATAACTCTAATAATAAAATGAAAAGGTTTAAATCATGTCTAACATTATAATAAAACGTCTCTGCTCTATATTCTTTGCCAAAACATCTTAACTAATACTCTAAAATCATATTTCGAAATCTCTAGTCTTGAGGTATAAGTATGTCACAACTTGTGAAACATTTTGGATATGCTAAAAACTTATTAAATCATATAATCTTGCACTAAATCGCTTCATGAATATATGTAAAACATTTTCATAGCACTCTATACATCAATCATGGTCCCATGGGTTTAGAAAACTCATTCTTTCATGCTATCATCATAATTCATAATTTTTCTAGCTTGACATAATCATATAAAATCTTATTCTACACTTTTTCTTATCTCAAATTTCATATTTCACAAAGATCATGCATCAAACATAGTCATAATGGCTAAAATAAGGCCATGAGTTAGAACCCACTCACCGTTTGGAGCCGAGAGTACGTGGGCACCACCAACTTGACTTCCCAAGCATAGAATGGCACCAACAACTGCCATAGATCAACATTGACTCAAGATTAGTCTCCGCTAATCTCTAAACAACTCTAATCTAGCTCTAACAACATTGGGGGAGCACCCCCACTTGACAACAAAGGAGAGAAACAATAGCCCATGACATGGGGAAGGAAGAACATAAGGAAAACTAACATAAACCAACAACAATCACTTACCTTTGATCTTGGAAGGAGAATGATTGATGATGGATTGGGAGAGAAAAGGTTGGAGAGCATAGGGTTTCGGTTTTGGGAGTAAAATCCGAGTTGGGGGTGTTTAAAAAGGGGTAGGGGGCTCATTTACGTTAAACGCCGCATTTTGCACTGTTGTTATACTGCTAACATCGCTATAGCGGTCTTGCCCACTTATGACCGCTATAGCAGTCCTGGACCGCTATACCAGTCTCCAGAGACCCAAAATCCGTGCTACCACATACTGTGACCGATATAGCGGTGACAGTTCACCACAAAACCCAGTGTAAGGGTCATTCATGCATCTTGGGTCTTCCCAGCCACAAGAGTGGGTCCCAGGGGACCTTGGGCCAGTATGGAACTTATCCGCCGCCACGTATACCTCGAGTATCACACTCGATCCGAGATTATCGTTGACAGTACTCCATGTATTCTCACGATCTCTTGAATATATAACTGAGCTAGCCTATCCAAGGAGTAAGTTACCTTGATAGGTAAGAAATGGGCTGACTTGGTCAGTCGATCCACTATTACCCATATGGCATCATGACCTGCTTGGGTCCTTGGAAGCCTAGTCACAAAATCCATTGAGATATTGTCCTACTTTTACTCAGGGATTGATAGGGGTTGCAACATTCCAAAGGGTTTTTAGTGCTCAATCTTCATTTTTTGACAGACTAAGCACTAATTTACCTAGGCACTCACGTCCTTCTTCAACCCAGGCCACCAGAACATTCTCTTCAGGTCTTGATACATCTTGGTGGTACCAGGGTGAATAGTAAAATAGCTCTTATGGACTTCCTCCAAGATCTCCTTTCGGAGGTCATCACTCACCGGTACACAGATCTGGCTTTCAAACCTCTACATACCATCATCACTTTGGGCAAAACCCTTCAACTTTCTATCTCATACTGCCTTTAGAGTTTCTTGAAATTCTCTATCCTCCTGTTGGGCATGAGTGATCCTTTCCCTAAAGTCACTTGTCACACTAAGATGGCATGCCTTTATGCTTAGAGGTCACAATCATTCCTAGGTTCAAGTCTCTAAACTTTTTGATTAGCTCAACTTCCTTGACCATCATGTGGGATAGGTGCAACAATTTTCTACTTAAGGCATTGGCCACTGCATTGGCCTTGCTAGGATGGTAGTTTAGCCCAAAATCATAATCCTTTAAAAACTTCATCCACCTTCTCTACCTCATATTTAGCTCTTTCTGATCAAAAAGATACTTCAGACTATTGTGATTGGAAAACACCTCGAACTTTACTCTGTACAAGTGGTGTCTCCACACCTTTAGAGCAAACACTATGGCAGCTAACTCTAGGTCATGGGTGGGACAGTTTTCCTCATGAGGCTTGAGTTGTCTAGACGCATAGGCCACCACTTGCTTATTTTGCATTAATATACAACCCAACCCCTTCCTGGAAGCATTGCAATATACCTCAAAAGGTACATGGGGGTCAGGCAACACTAAAACTAGGGTTGAAGTTAACTTCTATTTCAACTCTTGAAAACTCTTTTTATACTCTAGAGTCTAAGTAAAAGAGGCATTCTTCCTAGTAAGCTTAGTCAAGGGTAAAGAGATCTGGGAAAATCCTTTAATAAACCTGCGGTAATAACTTGCCAAACCCAAAAAGCTTCTAACTTCTATTACCGTGGTAAGTCTCTCCTAGTTCATCATAGCCTCTATTTTACTAGGGTCTATAGCGATATCTCATTTTAACATGACATGCCCTAAAAACTTTACCTCTTCCAACCAAAAGTCACACTTAAACAGCTTGGCACATAGTTTATTCTCTCTAAGGATCTACAACATTATCTTGAAATGATGTTCATTCTCCTGTGGGTCTTAGAGTATATGAGTATGTCATCTATGAAGACCACCATAAACTGATCCAGATAGGGTCTAAAAATCCTATTCCTGTAGTCCATGAACACAGCCAAAGCTCATCAGTCCGAAGGACGTTATGGTAAACTCAAAGTGGCCATAACGAGTATGAAAGGCCGTTTTTGGTATATCCTCATCCCTTACTCTAATATGGTGGTAACCTGACCTCAAATCGATTTTTGAAAATACTATTGCTCCCTTCAATTGATCCATCAAATCGTCGATCCTAGGCAAAGGGTACTTGTTCTTCACAGTTACTCAATTGAACTGCCTATAATTGACACACAATCGCATGCTCCCATCTTTCTTCTTTACAAATAACACCGATGCTCTCCATGGTGACGCAGTAGGCCTACAAACTTCTTTTCTAATAGATCCTCTAACTGGGTTTTTAACTCGGTTAGTTCCAAAGGGGACATCCTATAAGGTGCTACAGATATGGGTCCCATTCCTGGAACCAATTCTATTGAAAATTATATTTCTCTTACAGGGAGAAACTCAGGTATCTCATCTGGAAACACCTTGGGATAGTTCTTCACAATAGGTATCTTATCAAAGTTTTGCTCAAAGTCCACATCACTAGTGGCCAGGAGAATGTTACCTTTATTCTCTCCCTTACTACAGTTTATTTCTACAGCATTTATGTACAAACTTAGGGGTTTTCTAGGTTCACTAGGAATGGGAAGAAAGATAATAACTTCTCATAATAGATTAATATTATAGGGTTGGCATAAAGCCAATCCATGCCAAGAATTATATCTAGACCTTACATAGGCAAGCAGACTAATCTAAGACAAAAGATCTACCCTTAACAACAAAGCTACAGTTTAGACAACATCTACAAGTCCTAAGAGGTTTTCTAGTAGGGGTAGAAATAGTGAGATCAAAAGGAAGTTCTGACACATGCAAATTTAAGGATTCAACACAAGAATGGGATATAAATGAATGGGTAGCACTAGAGTTAAAAAATACAATTAACGTTTTGCCATTCATTTCACACTTACTTTCCACAAGGTTTCGTGACGTCGTCGTCTCTTCAGCACTAATGATAAAGACCCTTCCTTGGTGTTGCGGCTTGGGGATAGGGGTCGTTGGGTTTCTCTCTGTGCATTCTCGCGAGTAGTGGCTGGGCTTCCTGCATTGGTAACAGACACCCAGGCCTGCCCGGCAGGGTAGGTCTCCATGAGGCTTCTCGCACTTGGGACATATGGTTGGGGTCCTTTGAGGTGCCTTCCCTTGGTTGCCACTTAGTCCTCCATGATTAAAATCTCTTCGGGGCCCTAGTGACTAGAACAGCAGCCTGGACTGAGCCCTTGATTGCGGTCAGAAAGGTAGTCGATTCTGTGGCATGAACCTTGGGGCTTGTGGTGCTAACTTCTTCACGAAGTTGTCAGTCCTTGGTGTGCTCAGCTTTGTTTGGCCATCTTCCATGATGCGGTATTTGTGAACTAGGGTAGGGAAGTCCTTGATCTCCAAACGAGCCACCGCAACATTGTTTTCAGCCTTCAGCCCAGACTCGTACTTAACATACTTCCAATACTCATTGGGGTTTCCTTGGTATATCCTCGAGAACTTTATAAGCTCCTAGAACTTAACAATGTACTGGGCGATGCTCATACCTCCTTGAGTCAATTGCATGAATTCGATGTCTCGTGCATTCCTCACAGACTTCAGGAAGTATTTCTCATAGAAATGAGCCTTGAATAGCTCCCAATCAATCATAGTGCCGGTTGTTTCTAATAGTCTCTAGGCACTGGTCCACTAGAATCCGACATCTCTTTCAAGCATGTAGGTGGCAAAAGTCACCTTCTGCACCTCTGTGCATAGGATTACCATGAAGATCTTCTCCATGCTCTTAATCCACTCGTCGGCGTGATTTAGGTTCAAGGTTCCCTTGAAAGACGGTGGGTTTGCCTTGCCAAACTCCCCGAAATAAGCATGCTTGGGGATTTCCGCAGCATTGGGACCATAGCCCGCATCAACCTGGCGGTCTTGGTTCATCCTTTCGAGCATTGCCTTCAGGGTCCTAGCCATATCTCGGAGGGCTTCAACAGTCTCGTTGTCCTGAGCGCAAGTATTCGAGGTCCTATTCTATTGTCGACGTGCCATTGGTTCCTATGCACACAAAACAACAAACATTGAAGTGATCATGCTCCATACTCTATGTAAAGTGAGCTAGTTACCATGGCACATGCAAACATACAGTAGTCATGCATCTCTAATCCTTAAGCTCATCCTATTGATAGAGCAACTACACACGGCATATCTATTGCATCATGTTTAAGAAGCATAGTCAGTCCAATCCTCAAGCTCTGTGAGAACCGAACTGCTCTGATACCAAAATGTAACATCCTAATATTTAACCTAACATGCCTAGGACGTATTCTAGTTAATTATTAGTTATTACTCTTTTGTTCGAGTTCTTAACTCTAATTTTTAGAAAATACTTAACGAAAATATGGGTAATTTTTTTTTGGAAATTAAAGATGAAAACATGAGCCATGCGTAAATAAAACTACGTCATTCGTTTCACATATAATAGAGAAGAAGCATTCATATAATAAATAGAATACAAGATTTCAAACATAACTAACCATCATGGATATATGTATGTATGTATGTATGTATGTATATATATATATATTAAAAGTTTCACACTACACCAAGTCACATGATAGTAGCATTAGTACAATCATCCGTGTGAATACATAAAGAAACATAGAATACATAAACCAGAAACTCTGCCTACTCGAGTGCATCTAAAGTAGATAACCCCTAAAAGCACAAGAAGGCTATCATGTGCAAAATATGCGCATATGCACTACTATGTCCACTGCCAACCACTACTGCTGCCAGTCCCAAGGGGGAGGAACATAACCAACCCACTGGGCCAGTTCGACTGAGGTGGCCAAACGGTGAGAGGGTCGGGCATGAGCTCCATGACGAGGTATCATCCTCACTCTACCTCATTGAATCGACTGAATCACCTAGCCTCACTGCCTCCACCGATCTCCATAGGCATAGTGGGGGAAGAACCAATAAACGGGATCTCTATGGCTGAGACCTCGAATGGGTCAATCTCTGAATGGGTAGGGAGAGAATGGGGGACGTACTCTGGATAGTCTCGAACAGTCGAGGTAGCAGCAGGGGTTTGACCAGTCTGCTCTCCGTGGAGGCGCGCACGCTCGAAGAGAATCTCATCGGTGAATGGTGAAGTAGCTGTGAAACAGAAATTGGTGACTGGATGAGCAAATGAGCGGTCCAAAAACATTAATATACGGACAGAACAACAGCCCACAAAATGGTATGACTGGTGTGTGGCATCAAAATGGAGGTCCCATGTTGGCTTGTCAACGTAGATCATGAATGCCGCCATTATCCTCTGAAGATGCGATGGAAAGAAAAAATAGGAGTGAAAAACTTGAAAAAGAATCTTAATAGGGCGTCCTCCTATCCTAGTGTCATCATTTACGTCCTTAGGAACCTCGGGTTTTATTATGAAATAATGAGCAAGCATAAGGTTCCATTATGAAGTTCTAAAATACCGATTACCGAGACCCGTTCATTTTAATATGAATCTTGGATGTTATGAATGCATCATACCTCTTCATGAAATACATTTCAATACAAGATGCAACATACTATATAGAAACATAAGTGATGCACATAGAACATGGTAAACATAGCATGAATTACTTCATTTTATTCTTTAGGTGACTTAATCTATTCTTTCTCTCATTGGGGGCCACCCTATTATTCTCTTCTCTTGAGAATTCTAGGTTATGAGCTCATATCTCACTAGTCGTCACTAGCATACTCTTATCCACATGATAAGTTAACACCCAACTCTTAGAGTACAGGATAGGGGGCAAGGATCATCTTTCATAACCTTTAATTCGGGGAGTCCAAAGGATCACTTTCTTATTAGATTACCTCTCATAACCTTTAATTCGGGGAGTCTAGAGGATCACCTCCATGTGTTTTATGTCACCTTAACCTCAGCATGTTATCTTAAGATGCAAGAACACAAACATATCATTTAATGCCACATGCTTTCATATTACTTCAACATATATACATCTTAAATATTCCAAATGTAATCATAACATGCCATTATAAAACTTGTAACTAGTAATCAAGTATGTAAACATAATCATCACATAAATCCTCAAGTATATTAAATCACATCATCTCGTAGAATAAGCACTTTTATTAACTCTTAATCGATTAAATCTCTAAATTGGGTAAACCTATCTTTTGTATTTATTCTTTTATACATCTAAGGGATCAATTACAATGATTTCCATTAATTATCAACCTCAAGAACATCATTAACGAGGCTGGACAGATTTGAACAGAAATGAAAAAGAACAATTTTGGTGTTCTAAAAGTTACGTTTTTGACCCTTTCTCATTACCGACTTTCTCTATGATGCTAAAATAAATTTCTAAACCAATTATGAGTGATTCCTATGCATTTACTAAGTGTTAAACATCCCTTTTACCAAAGTATAACATGCTGGACATATTTTCCATCTTTAAGAGTTCTAGAAATCACATTTTTGATTTTTTTCTAGTTACTAGTCTTTCCTTATGTGCTAAGAATAATTATCACACTAATTATTAAAAAATGTACCTATTTAATTCACTCCAAACAACATACATCCGATCTGGAAATGTTAGAATAGAATCTAAAATTAAATTTTTGAAGAGCATGCAAAATTGCAATCATAAGCTTTTCTAGCAACTAGTCTTTCTTAGAATCAATCCTAAGTCAAGGAATACTCTTAAAATTAATTTATCCCTTTAGAAATATAAATAAATGTCCTTAGGTCAGTAGCAAAAACAGAGGGCTCAATAAAGAGATTTCGGTTATGTGAATCATGTTTTAATACTTTAGGGATTAATATTTTTCTTAAGGAAAATTGCAAGACACAATCTTTGAACCCTCAAGATAATAATACTCCAAACCTTCAAACTTTGTTCCTTTGAAAAAAAAAACTTTTTATAAATACAAATGCCCATGAAACCGAAATTCCCATGTAAGTTGAAAGGGGTAAGTCTTGAGCTCTAGAATGTTTAGGTGATAGCATAAACTTAAATGTGCAAATGCAAGCCTCATTTTAATCTTGGTATTACAAAGTGATGGCAATGGAAATATAAATATGATATGCAAAGCTTGAATATAAATATGAGAATACAAGCTCATTTTTAATTTTTAAATTTTAGGTGATGGGTTGAAATATAAATATGCTAGACAAGAAATATAAACATGAAATGCAAGTTCATTTTCTTATCTTCAAGCTTTAGGTGATAACATGGAAATAAATATGATATGCAAGGCTCAAATATAAATATGAAATGCAAAGACTTGAAATATAAATATGAATGTATTTTCATTTGTTATTTCTTTAGGTCCTAGGCTTAAGACTCCTATTTAGAGCAACAACTCTAAAACACTGATCAATCTTACAAAATGGACATGAGCTTTAGAGTCTCTTATTATTATGGTTCCAAGGACCTTGTTTCCTGAGACTCACCATCAAGCTCAAAGAAAACCAAATAACATTTTCATTTGTTAAGAACACTTTAAAGCTAAAAAAAATGAGGTCTTAAGCTTCAGAGGTCAAACAAATGATGGTTGTGCAACCAACATCAAGGATCCTAATCATCAAGCCATGACTCTTAAATAATAAAGCCACCAAGGCCGAAAAAGAAAAGAAGAAAAGGAAAACATGAAACCGAAAAGGAAGAAGAAAAAGAAAGAACCAACATTTCGTCATTCCAATCCAAAGATGATACAAAAGAAAAGAATGAAAACTTTAAAACAACTCCCTACTAAAGATGTTTTTCTTGGTGAAAGAAAAGTGTAACGCCCCGTTTTTCTCTAAACTTTTAAATGACCAAAATGCCCCTGAGGTCATTTTTATCTCAAACATGAGGACAACCGGCCTCAGCCATCCTCACAAGGGATTATATGTATATGAGTGTTTAACAAAGCAGAAAAATCTCGTTCTGAGGTTTTTATGTAAAAATGACCAAAATACCCCTAACCCGATTTAAGACAGTCTTAAGTTTTGACTTCGACCCGGACTTGTTCCCGGAGATCAAAAATGATGTTTTAAGGCATGAACTATGTTGGTTTAAGCCTCGGAGGTTCCAGGCAATGTAACACCCCGATTTTTCTGTCCGAGGGAAATGACCAAAATGCCCCTGAGGTCATTTCCTGACCCGAGAGGGTAACCAACTCGGTCATCCTCGAAGGGTCAACTCAATGTTTGAAGGGGATTGAATGGCCTTTGAATGCTTTCGGAAACAAAAATTTCATTTTCCGCAGTTTCGGGTCAAAATGACCAAAATACCCCTATAGCGTTTTACGCAGGTAAAGGTGCCGTTTGAGCCCGGAACTTTCCCCAGAGGATTAAAAACATGTTTTCATGTGTCTAGAGGTCTCTGTTCAAGTCCCGATGGCCCCGGGCAGTTTTAGTGCAAAATTACGATTTTGCCCCTAGGATAGTGTTTTTGAGCTTAATGACGTAATTAAGCAAACCTAAGCAATATTAGGCTCTAAACGAAGATTAATTAATTTTCCTAATTAATCTAGAGTCAAAATAATTTATTAAAGTTAATTAGAACCTAAAATTGCTTAGATTAAACTTAAATCCCTTTTTAGAACTCAAGACTCCTAGTCTTGGAATCTTGAATAGTGTTTTCTCTCTCCAATTCCTTAAATCAAGGAAATGTGTCTAGAGTTGTTTAGACTCTAAATTGAGGATTTAACTCACTAATGGTGCAAGACCACTCCTTAATTATGTCTAGACCACCTTAATTACCCATTTACCTTACCTAAACACTTTCTTACAAATTCCTAATCTTAAGCATAATCAAAGATACACCTAAACACAACTCTAAACCACAATTAAAATGCAAAGAAACCTCCCCCATGGGCTGATGCATTTCGGCCACATCCTCCCCCTTTGACCACATATTAAACTGTTTTCTCACTCAAAGAACCATGCTTGAGGCCATACCTTGAACCATCACTTGAAACAAACTCTAGAGCTTGATCTTTGTTCTTGAGCAAAAATGTTTCTAGTTTTTCCTTTCTTGAACTCTTGAGAACTTTAGCTTTGATGATGTTTTAAAATGGCTCTATGAACTCAATGATGAGGACTCATGATGTTGATGTTAATATATCATCAAGATCATGAACTCTAGAGTTTTAAAATGTTCCTTTTTCTTCTTGAAGATTTCGGCCATTTCCTTAAATTTTTCTAAGCTTCACGGTTTGATTTCCTAAAAATATTATGTTGAGTTTTAAGAACTCTAAGCTTGACTTTACCTTGTTTGGATGAGTTTGGGTTATGGTTTAAATTCCTTTAAAGTCTTGTTAAGAGCTCTAGAAAGATAAAATGAACTTGCATAATTTATTTTATGCTTGCATTCATATTTACATTCTTGCTATGCATCTTTGCTTTCTAGCTATCACCTAAGAACATAAAGGTTAAAATGGAACTTGTATCATCACTTAATTTAATTCTCGAAGCCTTTCTATGTCGGCCTTAAAGTCAATTGTTGTTGGGCCTAGAGCACTAAAATAAAGAATTGAACTTGCATTATCACCTAATTAATTTCTCGAATGCCTATCTATTTCGGCCTTAAAGTCGATTGTTGTTGGGTCAAGAGCACTAAAATAAAGAATTGAACCATGCATATTTACCTTCAAGCTTGCACGTTTAAGTTTATGCCTCGCATATTTACTTTCAAGCTTGCACGTTTAAGTTTATGCCTTGCATATTTAAATTTAAGTCATCACTTTACTTTGTAAGCAAGACTTAAAATGAAAAGCATGAGCACGTTTAGTTTATGTCGTAACTTAAGAACCTAGAGCTCAAAGACTTGCCCATTTCATTCCAAGATAAAGTTAAATGTGAATGTATTCCTTGAATGCATAATTTCGGCCAAGTAGTGATGATGGACTTGCAATGAGTTTTCATCTAGCTACTAGGACCAATAGTCTATGTTTTAAGTTTTCCTTAAAGCTTTACAAATCTTTATAAGGTTATGTCATCACAAGTTGTGATTTTATTATCTTTTAGGGGATGGAATATGTTTTGGTCAGTGACCTAAGGCTTCTCTTAGCCTCTTGATGAATTAAAATGTTTTGCAAAGGGTTTTAGAAGTTCTAGATTGATTCCAAGAGAAACTAGTTAAATTATGTACCTAGAAATGTCAATTTAATTCTCTTATTGAGGCAAGATGTTTTCGGTTCTAATATGATGAGTGTGATTCTGTATGATGATGTTTTGATGTGTTGGAATGTGTGAAAATATCATATGATGATGTAGAAGCGAATCTATGCGTGATAGGTAAGAAACTGGCTAACTAGAAATACCGTAAAGCTAGAATTTAACATAGTTTTGACCCATTTGATTTTGGAACTTATCCAAACTGTTTTAATGGGAACATAATCAGATTTAGATTGTTTAGACATGAAAAACTTGGTAACATTTGGATTAGAATTGAATTCTAGCACCTATGGGGAAACTAGTAACTAGAAAACCGTAAAAATGCAAATGTAGAACTCTTAGAACATTTAATTTTCTGGATTCTGTCCAGCACCCTTACAACATGATAAACATGATTAATAATTAGTCCTTAAGCATAGGAATGTCTCATAATTGATTTAGATTTAATATATAGCCTTGTGAAGACGAATCGAGAAAGGGACTAAAACGTAAGTTCTAGAACCCTGTAAATACAAGTTAGAGATTCTGCCCTATGCTTTTCAGTTTTAAGTATGAACATGAGGATTAGGAATGATGATTAACTATGAGCCCTTAGGCGCATAAAGATATGAGCGACGGATGTAGAGAACTATATCTCAAGATTAAGACCCGTAAGGGTCAAAGCATAAGCTACCGTAAGGGTAAGCGTTTGAATGTTTTATGATGATGCATGTAGTATGCAAATGATGATGATGTTATTCATATGAAGAATTCATGAGGTTATATGTTTATGTGGCATAAAGCAAATTTGGAAGGAAATTCGGTGTAATGACCGTTGTGCCGCCGAATTTCCGACAAATTTGGGGACTTAAAGAGATTTTGAAATTAAGGTACTAAGATGGGTTCTAGGATGACACCGGTTCGGCCGAGCACCTCCATAGAACTCATGTGACATCGGTACCATTTTATACTCTTAGGTGACACCGGTTCGGCCGAGCACCCCTAAGAGGTTTGCCCCCTAACCCGTACTCAGATAGTCGGGATTTATGATTTATGATACGCTTATCGTTAAGTGGTAAGTAAGAACTAGTGACGACTAGTTAAGGTATGAGCTCATAACCTAGATGTATGACACGTTCTGGGTGACACCGGTTCGGCCGAGCACTCCCAGTTCGATTGTCTTTTAGGGTGGCCCATGAGGAAGAGAAGTTTCATGATTATGATTATGTCACTAAGTTTTGTCCCATATGAATGTTAGTATTGCCACTTTATGCCACTAAGTATGATGATGCTTGATGTTATGTTTTATGTATGTGCATTAGGTAGTGCCATGCATACATTTTCTATAATGTTGCATCCATGACATTAAGATCATCCTAAAATGAATGGATGTAGAGAACTATATCTCAAGATTAAGACCCGTAAGGGTCAAAGCATAAGCTACCGTAAGGGTAAGCGTTTGGATGTTTTATGATGATGCATGAAGTATGCTAATGATGATGATGTTATTCATATGAGGAATTTATGAGACTATATGTTTATGTGGCATAAAGCAAATTTGGAAGGAAATTCGGTGTAATGACCGTTGTGCCGCCAAATTTTCGACAAATTTGGGGACTTAAAGAGATTTTGAAAATTAAGGTACTAAGATGGGTTCTAGGATGACACCGGTTCGGCCGAGCACCTCCATAGAACTCATGTGACATCGGTACCATTTTATACTCTTAGGTGACACCGGTTCGGCCGAGCACCCCTAAGAGGTTTGCCCTCTAACCCGTACTCAGATAGTCGGGATTTATGATTTATGATACGCTTATCGTTAAGTGGTAAGTAAGAACTAGTGACGACTAGTTAAGGTATGAGCTCATAACCTAGATGTATGGCACGTTCTGGGTGACACCGGTTCGGCCGAGCACCCCCAGTTCGTTTGTCTTTTAGGGTGGCCCATGAGGAAGAGAAGTTTCATGATTATGATTATGTCACTAAGTTTTGTCCCATATGAATGTTACTATTGCCACTTTATGCCACCAAGAATGATGATGCTTGATGTTATGTTTTATGTATGTGCATTAGGTAGTGCCATGCATACATTTTCTAATATGTTGCATCCATGACATTAAGATCATCCTAAAATGAATGGACCTTGGCTAAAATATATTTTAAAGTTTAAAATGAACCTAATACATGCTCAGTCACTTTGTATAAATAAACCCAAGGTTCCTGAGGACGTAGATGATGACACCTAGGTAGTAGGAGGCCCTACTGAGATTCTTTAGCAAGATTCTCACTCCCTCTATCTCTTTCTTTCCGTCACGTCTTCAGATGGTGACATTCGTAGTGTTCGTGGACACCCCGACATGGGAGGTGCACTATGACCCGGCTCACGGGTCATACCATTTTGAGGGGCAGTGCACGGTGCGGGTTTTCATGTTCGTAGGACGCCCCTTCGCTCATCCCGTGCACACCCATCGCTTCTCCCCGACTGCACCCTATGGCGATGACGAACGGGTTTTTGAGCGTGCGCATACGCATGACGAGAGAGTGCTCCGCAGGCACACCGCCGCCTTAGCCATGCGAGACTATCCCGATTACGTGCCCCGGACCTACTTCTCGGAGGCCGACCCGTTCGAGCACCCGCCTACTCATCCGTATAGCGAGAGCTCTGCCCCCTCTCCACCATTGATGAGGGAGGGCAGTGAGGATACCGTGACTCAGCCCCGACTTGCACGACGACCGGAGATGCGGCTACACCACGGGGGTCACTCTCGATCCCCGTTCCGCCTCTTTATGCCCGAGGAGCTCGCACAGTTTCCCGGATACTTGCCTCGTTCACGAGACGGACGTCAGTAGGAGGTGACGATCGACCGATGGAGTACCCGATTAGAGCACACACCACTTAGATGGGGATAAACCTTCTTTTGTTTAGAGGTTATCCCACTAGGTGCACTCGGGTAGGGGAGTAGATCATGTTTCTGTTCATGTTGTATTTCCTTTCCTGTATTTTCCTTGTACTAAACTAAGTCTCACACTTATAAGTGGGCAAATTATATGTATATGAGATGATCTTCAGTGTTACTCATGGTGTGCCTTATGTTATGATGTTGTGAGACATTTGTTTATCATACATGGTTTACCGCTTATCGCATCACGCGGCTCTCACTTTTATTTCAAAAAAAATTACCAGTATTTTTCGCTAAGTAATTCAAAGTTAAATGAGAACTATGAAGTAACAGACTAATGATTAACCTAAATATGTTCTAGAGTATTGGGTTAAAAATTAGGATGTTACAGGCAACTTTTGGTAAAAATTACAATTTTACCCTTGTTTAGTGCATTTTAAGCCTAACGAGTTACTTAACTCAAACCTAAGTAATATTAGGCTCTAATAAAAGGTTAATTAATTTCCTTAATTAATCTAGAGCTAAAATAATTATTTGAGGTTGGTTAGAACCTAAAATTGCCTAAGGATATTTAAAACTCATTTCTAATTCTTTTCTTTCTTTAAAGAAAAAGCAACTATGAATAGTATTTTCACTATTCACACTTCCTTTCCCAAGCAAAAGTTGTCACACTTTAATCAATAGTCATAGGAGTTTGACTCCATTAATCCCCCAAGATCACTCTTAATTCAAGGTATTCATGGTCCTAATCACCTAATTAGCTCACTTAAACACTCGATTATACAACCTTAATTAGTGACCTAACCTTATTTGCCCCTAAACACCTTACTAGTACATGATTAAATTGAATGAAATCTTCCCTCCCTTGGCCTTATAATTTTCGGCCACTTCCCCCCAAAAATTCAAAAGAATGATATTTTATATAGTCAATGAAGTTGTCCTTCAAAAGCCACCCTAAGACCTATAACCTATGCTCTCAATCACACCATGAATGACAACACAAGAGATTTTTCTTCCCTCTTTCTTCTTGAAGAAGTTTCGGCCAGCCCCTCCCCCTCCACTCCTTCATGATTCATTTGCCTATAAATACACAACACTATACAACTTCATTTGTTTGCTCACTTCTTGCAAAATCTCTAAAAGTCTCAAGCTTTCTTACTTCTTTTTCTTTCAAGCTTCCAAGAGTTCTTCAAGCTCAAGTTCTTCCTCTCTTTTTTCGAAAACACAAGGTAGGGAACCTTTCTAAATATGTTTTTGATCTTCATATTTGAATCTTGTTGGGAAATGATAAATGGATGAACCTCCATGTTGCTCTTTTTCTTTTCGGTTTCTTCCTTTCTTTTCCTTTGGTTTTCGGCCTCAAGGCCTTGAACATGATAGCTTGATGATACGTGCTCTTTAGAGGTGACTATGAGTTCATCTCACATGAGACCTCTAAAACTTGAGTTTTTCTTAAGAAAAGTTTCATCTTTTACAAGTTTAGTTAAGAATGAGGTTATATTTCTCTTGAACATTTGGAACTTCCCTTTTCTCCTTTATGTTTCGGCCATGAAGGCCTTTGGCCCTTGGAAAAATGAAAGATTGATGATGAGGGTGTTATGATGGTGCTTGTCACTTAACAATCCCTAAAGCTTGAATTTTTCACAAGGAAAGTTTCATCCTTTTTCAAGGATGAGTAAAGGAGGAGTTTATGTTTCTCTTGAACACTTCTTGGACTTCCTTTTTCCTTTCATATTTTCGGCCATGAAGGTTTCTAAGGCTTAGAAAAATGAAAGCTTGATGATGAGGGTTTCATGTTGATGCTTGTCACATGAACAAACTCTAAAGCTTGAAACTTTAACCTTAAACCAAGCATGGTTTCGCTTTTGCTTTCTTCTTTAGCATGAACTTTGTTTTAATGATTAGTTTTGAAGGAAGCCTTGTACTCAATGATGAGGACTTAGGATGTTGATGTCATAGATCATCAAGATCTTGGTCCCTAGAGTTTAAAAAGAAAATGGTCCATTCTTCTTGATGAAGATTTGGCCATTTTCAAACCTTTGAGGTTATGATTTATTTTGAGTACCTTAGTACTAATAGTTTTCTTTTCTTGTGAGGATGAGGTTTGGGTTGGAACTATGTTCCTTTGTAAAGTCTTGCAAGAGCTCTAGACAAGATATAAAAGCAACTTGCATTCACGTTTATTTTATGCTTTGCATAGCACATTTATTTTCTATGCTATCACTAAACCCCAAGATAAAGAATGAACTTGCATAATGCACGTTTAAATTCCAAGCTTTGCATTTCATGTTATATTCCAAGTCATTACTAAACTCCAAGACTAAAAATGAATGTGCATCTCATATTTACTTTGAGCTATCACGTTACTTCCAAATGGACTATAAGAATGGAATGCATAGCACGTTTACTATTATGCCATCACCTAAAACTACTAGAGCTCAAAGACTTGCCCATTTCATCTTGAGAAAAGTTAAATCAAGAAGGTATCTTCTTGAAATGCATTCGGCCATGTGATGATGAAAACTCTAGGATGAGTCTTCATTAGTTACAAGAGCCTATAGTTTATGTTTTAAATTTTCCTAAGCATAGGTAACATTTAAAGGTATTTTGAGTATGTTCTTATAGTTAGGATTTCAACCATGAGTGAAACTAAAGAGCTACTGCCCCATGTATTTTATAAGAGTTTTTGACAAGATAAGTTGATTTCTAAGGTGTTTTTGAAGTCCTAAAATTGTTCCAAAGGAAACTAGCTACCTATGTACATTGAACAATTGTCATATACTTGACAAGGTATTTAAACATATTTAGACCACCCAAAACAAAATTTAAGGTGCTGGAAATGAACAAGGCAGCTTGAAATGTGAATTCTAGAACCCCATAGGTACAGGAAATATGAATTCTAGAACATTTTGGAGCATGCTTAGTTACTTTAATTGCTTGAAATGTTCTAGACATTTTGGAGCATGCTTAGTTACTTTAATTGCTTGAAATGTAAATTCTAGAACCCCATAGGTACAAGAAATATGAATTCTATTCCAGCTTGATTAACATCCATAGAATCACATTATATGATGTCTAGATCAGTGAGAGTGACTCATAATTGGCTTAGGTATTAATTGTTGCATCATAGAAAAAGTCGGATGTGAGAAAGGGTCTAAAATGCATCTTTTAGAACACCGTAATTCATTTAATTTAGCTTACTGCCTAATGCTGTCCAGCCATAATTAATTAGGTTTTGGGACTTAATAAATTATGGTAATGAAGTTAATCAATCCCTTAGAGGTATGATAAAATAATTTGGAAGTTTGAGGTTACCCGATCAGGGGTTCTCACTCTTAAGGGAAATATTTATATGTTATTCTATGAATGATGAATTAGTGTTTACCTTATGACTTATGTGATGCTATGTGAACTATTATTCTTAAATGATAGTTTTATTATTGCATGTGATTGTTCTTTGAGAACTTAGAGATGCCTATGTTGTAATAAAAGATATGTGACATGCATGAAACAAAGTGGCATCTCAATAAAATGTACTAAGACTTAAGGTAACTTAAACTATGTGAAAATGATCCTTGAACCACCAAACCAAGGGTGGGGATGAGGTGATTCTAGCCCCCTAGACCCATACTTTGAGTCGGGACCTTTAACTTATCAAAAGGGATAAGTCCATGTGCTAGTAACGACTAGTATGGTATGAGCTCATAACCTAGAAGTTTCTCCAAAGGGAGATCAGTTAGGGTGGCCCAGGAAGAAATGATGAGGTTTTAATGTCAACTAAAGTAACCAAGATAAGTTACCATGTACCATGTTCTAAGAACTATGATTTTATGCACCATGAATTATGAGTTTATGTGCCATGATCCATGATATAAGGAACCATGATTTATGCTTCATGATTTATAGACTATGTAACCAAGAGGTTTTCATAATTACAAGGAACAGACCTCGGAGGTTAACATTTTCGAATTTCATAATTGAACCATTATATGCCCATGTTTTTACTAAGAAACTGAGGTCCCTGGAGACGTAGATGATGACAATTAGATATGAGGAAAAACCTTACTGAGTTTCTTTAGTAAGAAATCTCACTCCCTCTATCTCTTTCTTTCCGTTATGTCTCTAGATTCGGATAGCGACGTTCGTGCTCTACGTTGAGACACCCACATAGGAGTTCCACTACGATCCGGAGTATGGATCGTATCATTTTGAAGGCTGCTGCACAGTTCGCATCTTTATGTTTCCCGGACGGCCATTCGCCCATCTTGTAGATAGCTACCTCTTCTCACCGATGTCGCCCTATGGCGATGACATGGTTTTTGAGTGTGCTCGCACACGCAATGAGAGGATCCTCCGGACTTACACTGCAAGCTCGGGCACCATACCCGAATACGTACCCCGCTCGCAACATTCGAAGGAGGACCCTTCGGAGGAGCCACCCGCCCACATGTATGGAGAGGACTCTGCCCCCACTCCCCCACGTATACTGGCAGGCAGCAAGGAGACAGTTACCCAGCCACGGAGGTCTCGGATGCCCGAGATGCGACCCCAACATGGAGGATGTGTCCGAGTACCCACTCCTGCTGAGCTTCGCCCGTGGATCGGCTACGTCCCACCTTACCCGTGACTGTAGTCGTATGGTTTAGGGGGTAGTCCTTAGTGCACACACGACACGTAGCTAGGATAAACCTTCTTTTGTGTTGAGGTTATCCATTTCAGATGCACTTGGGTATGGGTGTTCTCTTGCATGTATCCTTTACATTTTTACGTATTTCCTACTTTTCAGTTGTATTGTACTCTATGTGTTGAACAGTCCCACCGTTATTGGTGGGCATTTTAAGTATTAATGCATAAGGTATTTCAGTATATATATTCATGATGCTGTGGATGAAGCCTTTTATGTGTTTACATTCCCGCACTTTATGATATCGTTCGACTACGTTATACGCGGCTCATACTTTCTCAAGGTTTTGTTACAAAAAAAATTGGCTCGTATTTTCAGTAAGTAATTTCAAAGGTAATAGAACCAAATCAAGAAGTAACGACTAATATTTGGCCTCAGTATATGCTAGTAGTATTGGGTTGAATATTAGGGTGTTACAAAAAGAGCTTGATCTTGGAAAGAGATGAAAAGAAAATTCTTCCTTGGAGCCCAATGTAGTTTCGACGAAGAAGAAAAAGAGAAAGAAGGAAGATGTATCTTGAGTTTTGATCTTGGAAGTGGAAAGGTTAAGTGTCTTAGAGAAGGTTTATGGTGGTTCAGTAGTGGTTTGGGGTTGAGATGTGGTGGTTGATGATGGTTTCTTTGAGGAATGAAGAAGGAGAAGAAGAACTCTTGAGAGAAAACTAGAGTTGCAAGAATGATCAAATGTTCTTGTAAGCTTCCATGAGTGAGTATTTATAGAAAATGAAATATGAAAGGATGAGGGGGAGGGAGAAGCCACGGCACATGTAATGCTCCGATTTTTTTTCTTGTATACAAATGACCAAAATACCCCTAAGGTCATTTTTACCTGGGAATCGAGGAAAACCGGTCCAGACAAACCTTGAGTGGATGTTTTAATGTTTGAAGGGGATTAATTGTGTTATGCATAATGCTAGAGATGAAAATTTCAATTTTTGGTTTTTCCATGTGAAATTACTAAAATACCCTTATGGCAAATTAACATGGAATTAATTGCCGATTAGGCCTGGACTTCACTCGGAAGATTGGAATATTATTTTTAAGAATTGTTTAATGTCTGTATAAGCCCGGGTGGTCCAGAGGAGTTTTTGTGCAAAATTATCATTTTACCCCTAACTAGTGCATTATGGGCTTAATTGTGTGATTAAGGAAACATAAGCAATATTAGGCTCTAATTAAAGATTAATTAATTCTAATAATTAATCTAGAGTCAAAATAATTAATTGGGTTGATTAGGGTGTAAGATTGCTTAAAGAAACTCAAAATCTCTTTCTTAATTCAAGATTTTGTGTCATATCAAATGAAATATTATTTTCTCTTTCTAATTCGTTAAATTAAGGAATCAAATATGTGATGGAGAATCTTGTTGAATGGAGATTTGACTCCACTAATTGAGCAAGATAACTTTCTAATCTTGTCTTGCATAGCCTTAATTGCTTGTTACTAGCCCAAACACTCTATTAACAATTCCTAACCAAATGCCAAATCAAATTTATCTTTAAACCCAATTCCTAATACACATGAAAAGAAAATATCTCCCCCTCATGCCTCCATGATGGTTAGCCATTCCTTGCCCAAACCTCCCTCATGGCCACCCATACCTCCTATCACACTCTCACATTTTTATTATAAAACACATACATACTCCAAGAAACATACACACTTTGCCATTCACTTTTTTGGAATCACAACTTGTCCAAAAAAGTTGTCTTGCAAATTCTCTCTTCTCTCACTTCTCAAAGATTTCTCTTTTCCTTCCACCACCACAAAAGCCACCATCCACCACCACCCCTCAACCCTAAACCACCTCACCACCACCATAGATCATCCATAAAAATACCCAACCTCTCTATTTCTAAACACCACAACTCAAGAAAGATCTTCCTTTTCTTCCTTCCCTCTTGGCCGAACTTGTTCAAGAGCTCCAAGAGAAGATTTGTTCTTCTCATTATCTTGCAAAGATCAAGCTCTTTTCTTTCAACAAGAAAAAACATCTTTGGTAGGGATTTTTGTTTGGTTTTCTTTCTTAAACCTCTCTTTATTTTTGAAACCTTTGGAGTATTGGAATGTTGTGTTCCTCTCTTTTTTTTATTTTCAAATTGATGATAAATATTTGGTTAAGTTTGTTTTCTTTTCTTTCTTTTTCACTATTTTGGTTTGGTCTTATTTCTTTCTTTCTAGTTTTGGTTGTTAATAAAATATTGGAGCTATGACTTGATGATGATGGATCTTGGTGATGGTTATAAAACCATCATGTGATAGACTATTTAGAGCCCAAAGGTTTGGTTCCATTTTGGTTTTGAAGGATTGAGCAAAATGGAATGATGTTGTTGTTCTTTAAAAATTGTTTTGATGAGCTTGATGATGAGTCCAAGGAACGAGGTTCTTGGAACCATGGTATTGATGCATTCTAAAGCTCATGTCCATTTTGTAAGATTGATCGGTATTTTAGAGTTTTCACTTTAAATAAGAGTCTTGAGCTTGGAACTTAAAGAAATAACAATGGAAATGCATTCATGTTTACTTTTCAAGTCCTTGCATTTCATATTTATATTTGAGCCTTGCATATCATGTTTATTTCCAAGCTATCTGTAACATCCTAATTTTTAACCCAATACTCTAGAACATATTTAGGTTAATCGTTAGTCTGTTACTTCATAGTTCTCATTTATCTTTGAATTACTTAGCGGAAAATACGGGTAAAATTTTTTTTTGAAAAACAAAGTGAGAGCCGCGTGATGCGATAAGCAGTACACCATGTAAAGTGATACAATTATCTCACAACATCATAACATGAGGCACAACATGAACATCACTGAATATCATCTCATATATATATAACTTGCCCACTTATAAGTGTGGGTCTTAATTTAGTACAAGGGAAATGCATAAAAGAAAGTACAACATAAGCATAAACATAATCTACTCCCCTACCCGAGTGCATCTAATGGGAAACCTTTAAACAAAAGAAGGTTTATCCCCATCTAAGTGGTGTGTGCTCTAACTCGGGCCATCCACGGCCTCCTACTGGCGACTATCTCGTGATCGAGGCAGATATCCGGGAAACTGGGCGAGCTCCTCAGGCGTGAAGAGGCGGAGTGGGGATCGAGTGTGAGCCCCGGGGTATGGCCGCATCTCCGGTCGTCGTGCACGCCTTGGCTGAGTCATGGTGGGCTCGCTATCCTCTCCAAGGTCCATAGGTGTGGAGGGGGAAGATCCCTCGGAGGGTGCCTGGGTTGCCGAATCCTCGGAAGGATCCGTCTCCGAGAAAGATGACGGGCAACGGGGCACATCTTTGGGCGTAGTCTCGAGCGGCGGACGTGGATGATGGGGTACGGCGAAGCCTCTCCTCTAGGGGACGTGCGCGCTCGAACACCAAGTCATCGCCAAAAGGTGAGACGGGGGAGAAACGATGGGAATGTACAGGGGGAGTGAAGGGTCGACCCATAAACATGAATACTCTAACCGTGCATCGACCCACAAAATGGAATGACCCGTGGTCCGGGTCATGGTGCACCTCCCATGTCGGCGTGTCCACGAACACCACGAACGTCGCCATCTGAAGACGTGACGGAAAGAAAGAGGTAGAGGGAGTGAGAATCTTGCTAATGAATCTCAGTAGGGCCTCCTACTACCTAGGTGTCATCATCTACGTCCTCAGGAACCTTGGGTTTATTTATACAAAGTGACTGAGCATGTATTAGGTTCATTTTAAACTTTAAAATATATTTTAGCCAAGGTCCATTCATTTTAGGATGATCTTAATGTCATGGATGCAACATATTAGAAAATGTATGCATGGCACTACCTAATGCACATACATAAAACATAACATCAAGCATCATCATTCTTGGTGGCATAAAGTGGCAATAGTAACATTCATATGGGACAAAACTTAGTGACATAATCATAATCATGAAACTTCTCTTCCTCATGGGCCACCCTAAAAGACAAACGAACTGGGGGTGCTCGGCCGAACCGGTGTCACCCAGAACGTGCCATACATCTAGGTTATGAGCTCATACCTTAACTAGTCGTCACTAGTTCTTACTTACCACTTAACGATAAGCGTATCATAAATCATAAATCCCGACTATCTGAGTACGAGTTAGAGGGCAAACCTCTTAGGGGTGCTCGGCCGAACCGGTGTCACCTAAGAGTATAAAATGGTACCGATGTCACATGAGTTCTATGGAGGTGCTCGGCCGAACCGGTGTCATCCTAGAACCCATCTTAGTACCTTAATTTTCAAAATCTCTTTAAGTCCCCAAATTTGTCGAAAATTCAAGCACAACGGTCATTACAAATTTCCTTCCAAATTTGCTTTATGCCACATAAACATATAGTCTCATAAATTCCTCATATGAATAACATCATCATCATTAGCATACTTCATGCATCATCATAAAACATCCAAACGCTTACCCTTACGGTAGCTTATGCTTTGACCCTTACGGGTCTTAATCTTGAGATATATTTCTCTACATCCGTCGTTCATATCTTAAGCACCTAAGGCTCATAATTAAACATCATTCATAATCCTCTCATTTTACTTTTAAATCTGAATGGCATAGGGTGGAAATCCTAACATGTGAATACGGGGTTCTAGAACTTACGTTTTAGACCCTTTCTTGGTTCCGTTTTCGCCGAAGGCGCTATGGATTAAATCTAAATCAATTATGAGACATTCCTATGCTTAAGGACTAATTATTAATCATGTTCACCATGATGTAAGGGTGGTGGACAGAATCCAGAAAATTAAATGTTCTAAGAGTTCTACATTTGCATTTTTACGGTTTTCTAGTTACTAGTTTCCCCATAGGTGCTAGAATTCAATTCTAACTCAAATGATACCAAGTTTTTCATGTCTAAACAATCTAAATCTGATTATGTCCCCATTAAAATAGTTTGGAAAAGTTCCATAAACAAATGGGTCAAAACTATGTTAAATTCTAGCTTTACGGTATTTCTAGTTAGCTAGTTTCTTACCTATCATGCATAGGATCGCTTCTACATCATCATATGATATTTTCACACATTCCAACACATCAAAACATCATCATACAGCATCACATTCATCACATCAGAACCGAAAACATTTAACTTAAATGAGAGAGTTAAATTGACATTTCTGGGTACATAAGTTAACTAGTTTCTCTTGGAATCAATCTGGAACTTCTAAAACTCTTTGCAAAACATTTTAATTCCTCAAGAGGCTAAGTGAAGCCTTAGGTCACTGACCAAAACATATTCCATCCCCTAAAAGATAATAAAATCACAACTTGTGATGACATAACCTTATAAAGATTTGTAAAGCTTTGAGGAAAAACTTAAACATAGACTATTGGTCCTAGTAGATAGATGGAAACTCATTGTGAGTCCATCATCACTACTTTGGCCAAAATTATGCATTCAAGGAATACATTCACATTTAACTTTATCTTGGAATGAAATGGGCAAGTCTTTGAGCTCTAGGTTCTTAAGTTACGACATAAACTAAACGTGCTCATGCCTTTCATTTTTAATCTTGCTTACAAAGTAAAGCGATGACTTAAATTTAAATATGCAAGACATAAACTTAAACGTGCAAGCTTGAAAGTAAATATGCGAGGCATAAATTTAGACGTGCAAGCTTGTAGGTAAATATGCATGGTTCAATTCTTTATTTTAGTGCTCTTGGCCCAACAACAATCGACTTTAAGGCCGAAATAGATAGGCATTCGAGAAATTAATTAGGTGATAATGCAAGTTCAATTCTTTATTTTAGTGCTCTAGGCCCAACAACAATCGACTTTAAGGCCGAAATAGAAAGGCTTCGAGAATTAAATCAAGTGACGATACAAGTTCCATTTTAATCTTTATGTTCTTAGGTGATAGCTAGAAAGCAAAGATGCATAGCAAGAATGTAAATATGGATGTAAGCATAAAATAAATTATGCAAGTTCATTTTATCTTTCTAGAGCTCTTAACAAGACTTTAAAGGAATTTAAACCATAACCCAAACTCATCCAAACAAGGTAAAGTCAAGCTTAGAGTTCTTTAAAACTTAACATAATATTTTTAGGAAATCAAACCATGAAGCTTAGAAAAATTTAAGGAAATGGCCGAAATCTTCAAGAAGAAAAAGGAACATTTTAAAACTCTAGAGTTCATGATCTTGGTGATATATTAACACCAACATCATGGGTCCTCATCATTGAGTTCATAGAGCCATTTAAAAACATCATCAAAGCTAAAGTTCTTAAGAGTTCAAGAAAAGAAAAACTAAAAACATTGTTGCTCAAGAACAAAGATCAAGCTCTAGAGTTTGTTTCAAGTGATGAACATCATCATGAAACTCTCATCATCAAGCTCTCATTCCTTTGTTCTTCAAGGCCTATGGCCGAAATTGAGAAGGAAAAAGGAGTGGAAATGAAGTTCTAAAGAGAAACAAGAGAAACTATGAACATCAAGCTTGAAACAAGAACTTTAAAGAAAAGAATACATGAAAGAAAATCCCTACTTAGTGTGATGAACTTGAAGATGGAAGAAGAAGATGAAGAAGATGAAGAACTTGAGGAACTCCAAGAACTTGAAGATCACAAAAACTTTGAGAGAAAAAGAAAAGCTTTGAGAGTTCCTAAACTTAGCAAATGATCTAAAAGTGGTGCAAGCTCCTCAAGGCATTCTATTTATAGAGAAATGAAACAAATGGAGGGAGCTCATGGGTGAAGAGGTTTCGGCCATGAGGGTGCAGATTGGAGGCTTTCCATGAGTTCCATGAGGTGAGATAATGTGTTCTTGAGGTATGGTGAGGTATGGTTCAAGGCATGGTGAGGTATGGCTCAAGGTATGGCTCAAGCATGGTTCTTTGAGTGAGAAAACAATTTAATATGTGTGGTAATTGGAGAGAGATGGCCGAATATGCATCAGCCCATGGGGGAGGTTTCTTTGCATTTTAATTGTGGTTTAGAGTTGTGTTTAGGTGTATCTTTGATTATGCTTAAGATTAGGAATTTGTAAGAAAGTGTTTAGGTAAGGTAAATGGGTAATTAAGGTGGTCTAGACATAATTAAGGAGTGGTCTTGCACCATTAGTGAGTTAAATCCTCAATTTAGAGTTTAAACAACTCTAGACACATTTCCTTGATTTAAGGAATTGGAAAGAGAAAATACTATTCAAGATTCCAAGACTAGGAGTCTTGAGTTCTAAAAAGGGATTTAATGTTTAATCTAAGCAATTTTAGGTTCTAATTAACTTTAATAAATTATTTTGACTCTAGATTAATTAGGGAAATAAATTAATCTTCGTTTAGAGCCTAATATTGCTTAGGTTTGCTTAATTACGTCATTAAGCTCAAAAACACTATTCTAGGGGCAAAATCGTAATTTTGCACTAAAACTGCCCGGGACCACCGGGACTTGAACAGAGGCCTCTAGACACATGAAAACATGTTTTTAAACCTCTAGGGAAAGTTCCGGGCTCAAACGGCACCTTTACCCGCGTAATAACGCTATAGGGGTATTTTGGTCATTTTGACCCGAAACTGCGGAAAACGAAATTTTCGTTTCCGAAAGCATTCAAGGGCCATTTAATCCCCTTCAAACATTGAGTTGACCCTTCGAGGACGACCGAGTTGGTTACCCTCGAGTTCGGGTCAGGAAATGACCTCAGGGGCATTTTGGTCATTTCCCTCGGACAGAAAAATCGGGGTGTTACACTATCACCTAAATCTTGAAGATAAGGAAATGAATTTGCATTTCATATTTATATTTCTTGTCTAGCATGTTTATATTTCAAGCCATTACCTAAATCTTAAAGATAAAAAATGAGCTTGCATTCTCATGTTTACTTTTAAGCCTTGCATATCATATTTATATTTCTATTGCCATCACTTTATAATGCCAAAGATTAAAATGAGGCTTGCATTAGCATGTTTAAGTTTATGTCATCACCTAAATATCTAAAACTCAAGACTTACCCCTTTCAACTTACATGGAAATTTCGATTTCATGGACATTTGTCTTTACAAATATGTTTTGATTTCAAAGGAATGAAGTTTTAAAATTTGATGTATTATTACATTGAGGTTTCAAGACTTGTCTTGCAAATTTCCTTTGAGAAACATGGTAACTCCTAAATTGTTAAAATATGATTCACATGGTTAAAATCTTATTATTTAAACTTTGAGTATTCCTACTGACCTAAGAGTTTTCATTTACTTTTCCAAAGGGATAAATTGGTTTTAAGGGTGTTCCTTAACCTAGAATTAAGTCTAAGAAAAACCAGTTACTTGGAATGCTTATTATTGTAACTTTGCATACTTTTGAAAATTCAAATTTTGGATTCTGCCTTAGCATTTCCAGATCTGGTATTTGCTGTTTAGAGTGGTTTAGATGTGTGAAAATTACTATTAATTGTTGTAATAATCATTCTTGGCACCTTGGGCAAGTCTAGTAACTAAAAAGGATAAAAAATGTGACTTCTAAAGCTTTCTAAAAACTGAAATTGTAGCTTCTATTTCAGCATGTTTGAAAATGGTAGAAATGTGTTATATTAGGTGTGTATGTGTAAGAATCACTAATAAATGATTTAGGAATTAACTCTAACATCTTAGGAAAAGTCGGTAATGAAAAAGGGAAACGTAACTTCTAGAACACCAAAATTGCTCAATTTTTCAATTCTGCCCCAATCTGTCCAGCATTGTGTAATGAAGTTCTTGAGATCATTAATTAGTGGAAGTCATTGGAATTAATCCCTTAGATGCATAAAAAAAATAAATACAAAAGTTAGGTTTACCCGATTTAGAGGTTCAACTGTCTAAGGGATAATGAAATTACTTATTTTATGAGATGATGGGTTTATGATATAATTGAGAATTTATGTGATGATAATTTTGCATATTTGACTATCAATTTATATGATTTATTGTGGCTTGTTATGACTACACTCGGAATATTTGAGGTGCACATGAGAAGTAAAATGTAAGCATATGATATCATATGATATGATTGTGCTTTTGCATCTCAAAACAACATGCTAAGTTTAAGGTGACATAAAACACATAGAAATAATCCTCTAGACTCCTTGAATTAAAGGTTCTGAGAGGTGATCCAAATAAGTATATTCATAATAAGAAAGGCAAGGAAGTGATGTGTTTCTCCCCTTTTATTACCCCATGTTAAATCTAGTGATGACTAGTTAGGTTGAGCTCATCATAAGCGATCGGTATGTTGGTTGGGTCTGGTGTTAATTTTAAAAATAGCTGGGGAAGGCATGTAGGTTGGATTTGGTGTTAACGTAAGAGGGTGGAATTGATAAGAAAAGAACAGGAGGATTCATTCATGAGAAAGTAATTTACCATGGCTTCTCCTACCTTCCCATGCATGTTAAATGATGCTTAAACTCATTACATTTGCCCTATCATGCATCCATTTACTTGCCGCTGTTTTACTTCTCTAGCTTATCTCATGGCAGGATACCCATCAAAAAGTGAATCTGAGGTAAATAATTTTGATCTCTCATATGATGAGCTTTTGTGTCTCTATGAAGAATTGCTTGAAGATTCTCAAACTCTTTCCTCACATTATCTCAGTCTGAAAAAGGAACATAAAAAAACTATTTTAGAACTCAAAATGGTCAAGATAGAAGCTAAGAATACAAGGCTTGAAAAGGAAGAACTGTAAGAAGAAAACAAAGTTTTAAATGTAAAACTCACAGCCTTAGAATCTGAAGTTGCAAATAAAAATGAAAATACTTAGAAAGTCATTTTTGAGCTCGAAAGAACTTCAAAACTTTTTAAATCTGACCTTGAAAAAATGGTAAATGGATCAAGGAATCTTGATTTAATACTTGGAGGTTAGTGGCCATATTGTCAAAAGACTAGATTAAGTATGAGGAAAAGTTTGATGAAAAAGAAAAATCAACTCTCCTCAAGAAAGAAAAGAGGAATGTTTCCGGTACTATATGTTTTAAGAAGGGACATCCACTTGAAAAATGCTTCATGAAAAGAAGTTTTGTCAAAAAGGTTGGATAATCTTCTTCTCAAACTAACTCAAAAGGACCTAAGAGAATATGGGTACCTAAAGTAAAAAATGTGTTCATTGCAGGTCTACTTAAGGATGCATGTAGAACCTAATAACAAATAGTACATGGACAGTGGCTATTCGAGGCACATGTCCGAATCAAGAAAATGGTTCAGGAATCTACAACCCAAGAACTCAGAATTAGTAAAATTTACAGATGGAGGTAAGACTAAGGTCACAGACATAGTAGATGTTGGTAAAGATGGTCCTCACCAAATTTTTGATGCTTTGCGAGTTGATAGTTTGGCTCACAACTTATTTAGTATCAGTCAGTTTTATGACCAAAGATTTAATGTTATATTTAATGCTAATAAATGCAAAGTAGTAAGGCCCACTTTAGAATAAGTGATTCTATCTGAAAAGAGGCATGATAACACATATGTGTTATCCTTGGATGATTTGAGAGATCAAAATGTAAAATGTCTTGCATCATTCAAGGATGATAAGTAGCTATAGCATAAGAAGCTTGGGCATGCTTATATAAAGCTTATTTCTGAGCTTCCTCAGAAAAAGCTTATTAAGGGTCTTTTAAAGATTAGATTTGACAAGGATTCAACTTGTGGTTTCTGTTAGAAAGGCAAGCAAACCAAACCTTCTTTTGATAACAAGCATGTGGTTTCAACCACTAAACCTCTTGAGCTCTTACATATAGATCTCTTTGGACCAACCAAGACTACCAGTCTTGTTGGAAAGAGATATTACCTTGTTATAGTAGATGACTACTCCAGATTTACATGGGCTATCTTTCTAGCTTCTAAGGGTGAGGTGTTTGAAAAATTCAAAGATTTTGCAAAATGTGAATGTATAGAAAAAGATTCTCAAATTAGTACTATCAGATCGGATCATTGAGGAGAATTTAAGAATCATATTTTTGAAGAGTTTTATGAAAAACATGGCATCTTTCATGAATTTTCTACTCCTAGAACTCCTCAATAGAATGGGGTAGCAGAAAGGAAAAACAGAAGCCTACAGGAAATGTAACATCCTCCCAAGTACAACATCATTCTTAAGTCATAATGTCATATTCAAGAAGTTGTTACTTATAAATTAGCAGACCTTTCTTAAATATCTATACCAAGTTCGAATGAATTGTAACATCCCTTGCTGCTTTATGGATAGAGGACTATCCCCAAAAATCAACACGGGCTCTTTCAGCGTGCTTTGCCCTCACTAATATGCTTCCTGGGAAAACTCCCCAGAAGGTTACCTATCCCAAAATTGCTCCAATTCAAGCACGCTTAACTATGGAGTTCTTTAGTGATGGGCTACCGAAAAGAAGATGCATCTTGTTGGTATAGGTAGTACAAATCAATTCATATAAGCCCTCTTTAACAATAGAGTTCCATACCTACACAGTCTCTAGATCCCTCTCATTTGGGTGTGTAATCGATTCATTCAAGTACCTAAGTAGTGACCACTCACTATAAGGTTATGTCTTAAGCATAGCTTTATGGTGTAAAGGTGTTACATGAATCATGAAGTAACTAAATCGTAGTTCTATTAACATATATGACTAAGAAACAAACATTTATTGATTATAAGATCGTGTACAAAAGGAAGCTCTTCTATGAGCTTCAATACACATTTGGTCTCTACTATAAATATAGACATAAACATATGACTACGAACAACATATACAAGTCCCCGCTACAAAACTACTACAACTCCAATTTAATCCTTCTTATAGCTGATTCACTATTCATAGGATCAACCTGGAGACAACACAGGAACAAAAATATAGAGGTGAGAATTCTATAATTCTTAGAAGGGCATCCCCAAAACATATACTAAAATCCATGTCATCGTGATCATCTCAGCCATCTCAATTTATTAGAAAAAGTGAGCATGCAACGTATATTAAAGGTTCATTTTAAAGTTCTAAAATCACCCTTCCTAAGTGGGTTGCTTCTATTATTCAATCACTTAACATGTGTGTTTCATGACATTCAAGATCCTAATAATTCATTCAAGATAAATAATTTAATAAAATATGCGTATACATGTAGCAATTTGCAATGATCGCTTTGTGCCCCTCACATAGTAAAGGGTACTTTTCCGTGCCCTTTTTATATCAAAGGGGACTTTGCCATGCCTTTTTTATATTAAAGAGGACTTTTCCATCCCCTTTTTACATTAAAGGGGACTCTGCCATGCCTTTTTTACAATATAATTTTTCATTCGCATCTCATAAACCAATTTGTTAAGTTGCTAGCATGCATTCACATATATTATACTTGAATTAAAGTATATTACCTCATCAATTCTATGCTTTAGTTTACTTGCCAGCACCTTGGCAAATTTTATGGCATTATAGCACAAATTTATTTTCACATTACACATTCAATTCAGAGTCTATAAAAATTCTACAAGACACCTCAATGTGTCCCTAAGCTCCTATAAAATTTTCAGGCAAAAAGAGCTCTCTAACTATGATAACAAAATTAGACAAATTCAAAGGTCTGAAACCCCCTATTTACAGCCAACAGCCATAGTCCCCAATTTTATTACCCTTTCAAATGATCATATCAAATCATACAAAAATTCAAGGTTGGACTTCAACATGTACTTAATACTATAGAAATTTCAAGTGACAATTCAATCATTTGTTATGGTAATAAAATTAGCAAAATTCATAGCTTCAAGACCAGAAATTCAGACAACACATATATAGTCTCAGTTCATGATTTTTTTTTCAGGTAGTTTAACTCATAATCAGAAACCAAACAAATTCATGGAGCTAGCCTAGGATATTAGCTCCAACATATATTTTTTCTAGCTCATGAAAATTCCTACAATGGTGCTAGAAAATTCGTGATTAGTTGCTGCCTGGAATAGAACTGAAAATCCAGCATGCATGTTTCAATTTCTCTTTAGCAAAAAATGATTTTTAACATCATCCAAACTCTCCACCAAATTAAACACATCAATATCTATCTATCATCAACTAATACATCTAGAATGTTCTAGCCAATTCAATTAGAAACAATCTGAGCAAAATTGGAAAGAAAAGAGAACAAATAAAACCCTACTTGAATCTTCATAGCTCTTTGTCTAGAACAATCTCCCCCAAGTGTTTTTCTTCATTCAAAATCCTTCCAAACATCCCTTAAACCTCTCTGTGTCAGTGATGTATGATAGCTCAAAGTGGAAAAATAGTGATGGATTAAAATTCCAATTGGATAATTTGGTAGATTATGAAGAGTATAACAAGTTTTGTGAAAGGGAGTTTCTGGTTTTATCAAGTCTAGGCTAGGAAAATGGAGGTTTGAATTCATGTTTCAAGCTCTTTGAAGAAGACAGAAATAGTGGCTATGTTGTTAGAGTGACAAGGATGATGAGTTGTATTTATCCTTGGTTAAATATACTCATCATGTGGCCAAAGATGTATATCTTTCTTTCTAAAAAGAAATTATATGATGGATGGCTAGGATTTAATCATGTTAGTCAAGATTAAATCTTGGCTATCCACTTAGCTCTAAAGAATAAACATTATCCTATTTAAAATATTAAACCATCTTTCGGTATTAGAAATTACACACCGAAATTTTATTGAGTGAGTAAAACATCATACTCGGATAATCAAACCTTGCCAAAAAATTAATTCTGGGCCTAAAATCCTCATTTCTAACTATTTCTAACCTAAACCCTCTCTTTTCTCAATTCCAGGCATCTCTTGGTCCCAAATCTGGGGTTTCGACTGTCCCGACGAGTCCGTAGGGCCCGCAAGGTTACTATTCATGTGTTTTTTTCAAATCTGTTGGGTCATCTTCATCATTGCTAAAACTGTCAAATTTTTGAAATTATGACTAATAAAGCTCAAATTAATTTTTAAACAATTTTTAAGGTGTTACAAGAAATGGCCACAATTATACTTTTAGAAAGTGGTTTATTAAAAGGCTTTTGGGGAAAAGCTGTAAACACCTCCTGCTATACACAAAACAGGATCTTTCTAAGGTCAATCCTCAAGAAAACTCCTTTTGAGTTATGGAACGGTAGAAAACCCAACATATTATATTTTCAATTATTTGGCTCATCATGTTTTATACTTAACACCAGGGACAAACTTGCAAAGTTTGATCCAAAGTTTGATGATGGTATCTCTCTAGGTTGTTCTTATATTTCTAGGGCTTACAGGTTATACAACAAGAGAGCGTTATGCGTAAAAGAGACCATACATATCAAGTTCAAAGAGCTCAAAAAGGACCTTGCTGATGATCTTGAAGATCTAGAAGAAAGCTTTGTAAAGATGAATCTAAAGGGTACTTCTGATAGCAAGATGATAAAAAAAAAGCATTAGAAAGTAAGCTCCAGAACACAAGTATTTCAGAAAAATTGCTCAAGTCTCCCAAGATATCATAAAGTGATATTTCTGATCATTGAGGAGAGCAATCTGAAGATGAAAGAGAAGCTAAAGAACTTCAAAGTCACAAAAACTACAAAGGAGTTTCTGATTTAAAGGCAATTTCTCAAAACAAAGGTCTTGGAGACATTTCCAAGGGAGTAAGAACCAGATTATCCCTCAAGAATACATCAAATTGTGCTTTCATCTCCACTATTAAACTAGAATATATTGATGAAGCTTTGAATGATAAAAGTTAGGTGAATCATATGCAAGAAGAACTGGATCTTTTCAAGAAAAGCAATGACTGGACATTTGTTGAAAGGCCAAAAGGAAAAATCATCATTGGCACAGAGTGAATGTTTAGAAATAAGCTCGATGAAGCAAGTAAAGTTGTTAGAAACAAAGCAAGATTGGTTACACAAGGTTATAATCAACAATAGGGAATTGATTATGATGAAACCTTTGCACCAATTGCTCAGCTTGAAGCCTTAGAATGCTTCTTGCTTTTGCTGCCTACAAGGGATTCATTCTCTATAAAATGGATGTCAAGTCTACATTTCTAAATAGATTCCTTTATGAAGAAGTATATATGAAGCAGCCTCCTGGTTTTGAGAATGAAAACCTTCCCAACTGTATCATCATGCTAACGAAGGCTCTTTATGGTCTAAAACAAGCCCTATGTACTTGGTATGATAGACTGAACACTTTCTTACTTAAGAATAGGTTCAAGAGAGGTAATATTGATACTACCTTTTTCACTCTTGAACAAGGTAGTAACTTTCTGGTAGTTCAAATATATGTTGATGACAATATATTTGGCCCTTCTGATCATTCTTTCTGTGAAATATTTTCAAAATTAATGCAGAGTGAATTTGAGATGAGTATGATGGGTGAACTCAAGTTCTTCCTAGGTTTGCAAATAAAATAGCCAAAAGAAGAGATCCTGATCCATCAAAAAAAATACACAAAAGAATTACTGGAAATGTTTAATATGGATCAAGCTAAACCAATAAGCACCCCCATGCATCCATGTCAAATCATAGATGTTAATGAGAATGGTGAGAAAGTATCAGAAAGTAATTATTGTGGAATGATTAGATCACTGCTGTATCTTACAGCCAGTAGACCAGACATTAAATTAAGTGTGGGAATTTATGCTAGATTTCAATGTAACCCAAAGCAATCACACTTAAATGCTATCAAAAGAATCATTCGATATCTGTCAAGTACTACTAATCTTGGCTTGTGGTATAAGAAAGGTACTTCTTGTGATATTATTGGATTTTGTGACCCTGACTTTGCTGGAGATAGAGTTGAGAAGAAAAGCACAAGGGGTTGCTATTGTTTCTTTGGAGAAAGCTTGATCACATGGTCGTGTAAAAAGTAGAACACAATTGCTCTCTCTACTGTTGAGGCTAAATATGTAGCTGCTGCAAATTACTATAGCCAGATACTGTGGATAAGGAATCAACTAAAAGATTATCACATGAGGTATTCCAAAATCCCTATCTATTGTAATAATACAAGTGCTATAAATCTTGCAAAGAATCCTATTCAGCATTCTAGATCTAAGCATATTGATATTAAATATCATTTCATTTGTGATCAGGTTCAAAAAGGAGATGTTGAGTTAATGTTTGTAAAATCTTAAGACCAAGTGTCAGATATATTCACAGAGTCATTAACTTAATATCATTTTTGCATTTTGAAAAAGCTCTTGAACTTAATTTTTTTAAAAACTGCATAATCACTTATGCATAAACCATCTCTAGATACTTTATCTCTCCATCACTCCCAAACTGAAGTCCAAAAAGAAAGATCTCAGTGTGTAAGACTGGATATGTAACGCCCCAATTTTTACTGTAATTCTTACTGTCATTAGAAATTACTCAATTACCGTAGGTAATTATTACATAAGATTTGAGGCCAAACAATCCTCAATAAAGGAATATAACGTTAGAAGAGAGGTTAGGAACGATTCATGCGAGAGTCGCAAATCCCGAATTTCTGTACGTATAAAATGACCAAAATGCCCCTGAAGTTATTTTACTCAGAAAATGAGGATCGTGGGCCCCACCTATTCTCAAGGGGATATTTTGAGGATAATAAGGGATTGTTTGTGTTATGTGTGTTAATAGAGCAGAAGGATCTCAATTTTGAGTTCGACGACGAAATGACCAAAACGCCCTGGTTGCTTTAACTCCGATGTGCGTGCCGACTGAGCCCGAACCTCACTAAAATGTTTTAAAATGTGTTTTTAAGTCATGATTAACCATTGGTTAAGCTCGGGTGGCCTCGGGCAGTTTTTAAGTGAAAGTACGATTTTGCCCCTGTTTTTGGCGCTTTTGCGAATTCGATTTTTGATTGGTATACGAAAACCTAAGCAATATTAGGCTCAAATTAAAGCTTATTAAATTCTAAATATTAATCTAGAGTCAAAATTATGTATTTAGATTGATTAGAACCCAAAATTGCTCAAAAACACCCAAATTGCTTACTAATTCACTTAAACCCTTAACCGTAAATTCTCTAAATTACATGAATATCTTGCCTACACCTAAATAATGCATGGAACACACAAATTTCACTTCTTTGGGCTGTAATGGATGAAATTATTGATGCCATTATGCAGCTGAATTATTGCCAAAAGTTGCACTAAAACAAAATGCCAAAATGTCACCATAAGAGACATAATTCCTTAATTTCATACAACTTTGTCTAAAATGATTTTTCCTCCCTTATTTCTCCTGCAAAATTCCGTCCACCACCTCATCATTTTGGCCAATTAGAAGCCTCAAAATCTTCTATAAATAGGCTTGCTTGAGTGGTCTTGGAATGCTTGGTTCATAACTAGTTTTTAGGAGCACCAAAAACTTTCTTTCTTCCTCCTCTTTGACTGAATTCTTTCTTCAATTTTTTCAAAGAGATTTTGTTTCATTTCACTTCAAGAAACCAAGTTCTCTTCCTCTTCTTCAACTCAGATCAGGTAGGGAGTAGTTTCTAAATTTATTTCTATGCTTTGAGGAGTTGTGTTTTTAGCTCAAAATGATGAAATTATGAACTTGCCTTAGCTTTTCATTTTGGTTTTCCTCTTCAATTTTTCTTTAACCAATTCAACCATATGGCCTAGGTGGAACTAAGATGATGGCTTGATGATGAGGACCTTGAGGGTGGGTTGTAAATCCATCACAAGTTAGGCCTCTAAAGCTTGAAAATTCCACTTGATGCAAAACTTTAAAGAATAATGCTTTATGATGCTAAAACAAAGATTTTTAGTTTAGAACTTGAAAGATGTATTTTCCTTTTATGTTTTATTTCTTGTTAAGATATGTATTGGGTTGAATTTATAATTCTTTTAAAGTCTTGAAGGAGCTCTAGTAAAGAAACAAAATGAATTTTCATCCATGATTAACTTCTATGTCATCACTAAATTTTCAAGAATGAATAAATGAACTTGCATTTCTCATGTTTAAATTCCAAGCTTGTATTTCATGTTTATGTTTCAAGTCATCACTTAATCTTTCAAGATAATTAAGAGGTTGCATCTCATATTTAATTTATGCTCTCACTATATTTTATAATGGCTGAAAGAATCAACGCATGACATGTTTATTTTATGCCATCACCTAAAGATCCTAGAGCTCAAAGACTTGCCCATGTATCACAAGCAAAGAAATATGATTATTGGAGTTAAAGAATTTATTCTTTAAAAAGTCTTGAGATTGGAGCTTAAAAATGTAATAATAATTCTCTTCTCCCTCTACTGGTCCTGTGCGGACTAGCGCCAGCTCCGGTTTCTTAATATTCTCTTCTCCTCTCTATGGTCTGTGCGGACTACCGCCGCCGGTTTCTTAATATTCTCTTCTCCTCTATCTGGTCTGTGCGGATTACCGCTCCAGCTTTCTTGTATCATGTTTATATTTCAAGTTCTTGCATCATGTTTAATTTTTAAGTCATCACCTTAAATCTTAAAGATAAAGAAATGGAATTGCATATCATGTTTATAATTCCAAGCTATCACCTTATAAAGATAAGATTAAAATAAGGTTGCATAGCATGTTTATAATTCTAAGATGTCACCTAAATCTCTAAAGCTCAAGACTTACTCCTTTTATCTTAAGTGAGAATTTTAATTGTGAAGATCCTCCCAAATTTGACAAAAGAACTAGTTTCTAAATGAGTTTTAAGGCTTTGCAAGGATTTTACTGGGAACTAGTATTTTATATGCACTTAAAATATGATTCTATGTAATTGCATGAGGTTCATGATTCGCCACTGATCTGAGTTTAGTATCAATGTGTGATAATGATTTGATATGATTGAAGTTGTGATAATTATGGTTTATTGTTAAGAGAATGATTCATAATTGGTTTAGTAACTAATTAGTTCTATAATTGATAATTCTATGTAAGGATTGGATGCTTATTAAGTACTTGATATCATTGAATGATTTCTGGCTTGCATGTTATAGTTGCTGTTGCAAATAATGAGAATGCTTGTACATGAAATGTTCTTTATTATGTAAAATTTACCTTTGTTGCTAGAAGAAAGTGTATCATTGTAAAAGTGTAATTTGGAAAGGTTGTAGCAAAGGAAAGACTTGGTATTTAAGCGTGTCCAATGTGACCCACCTCTCTTTCTCGGGAATCTCCCATATGCATGATTACTGATTGATATATATTATTCTAGCTTAAGACTATAAATGAGAAAATGTTATGATGTTTATGAATTGTATTATGATATAACATGCAAAGATTTAATGGTGACTTAAACTTATAAGAAAATGATCCTTTGGAACCATTAGACTATAGGTGGTGAAAAGGTGATTTTAGGCCCCTAACCCGTTCTCTCAAAAGGGTAGAGTCGGGACTTTAGCTTATCAAAAGGGATAAGTATATGCTAGTGACGACTAGTAAAGTATGAGCTCATAACCTAAATTACTCCCAAAAGGGTGGAGTATAGGGTGGCCCAAGGAAAATAATGATGATGATAAGATTTTAAGTCACCTAAGGCACTAAAGAAATGAAATATGTGCACTGTGTCCATGTGTAGCTAATATTATATGACGTTCTTTTATGCATGTTATTTTGATAATGATGATGAGGAATATGATGTAATGATAAAGGAAAAGTTCATTGTAAATATGACATGTTAAGAATAAGATGCATTATAAGACGCATGATTAAAAATTGACGAACCTCGGTTAAGTATTTGTCCGAACTTAAAATAATTCTTTGCATGCTCACTATTTTAGAATAATCCCGAGGTTCCTGGGGACTTTGATGATGACACTGTAGAAGGAGGTACCCTCATCGAGAATTCTTTAGCAAGATTCTCACACCTGAGTCTTTATTTCCGTCATTGTCTCCAGATTCAAATGGCGACATTCGTCCTGTTCGTTGATACCCCTACTTGGGAATTCCACTATGATCCGGTGCATCGCTCGTATCATTTTGAAGGGAGGTCTTGTGATTCGTGTTTTTATTTACATAGGTCGTCCATTTGCACATCCTGTCCCTAGTTATCGATTTTCTCCTACTTCTCCCTATGGCGATGAAATGGTTTTTGAACATGCACGTCCACTTGATGAAAGGATGTTACGTTCTTATCCCGCTTCATCTGCTGTCCATGGATTTCCAGAGTATGTTCCCGAGACGAGATATTCTGAAACTGATCCTTTAGAGGACACTCCTACTCATGTATATTCTGAGAGCTCTGCTCCTACTCCCACACGTGTAAGAGAGGGTAGTGAGGAAACAGTTGTTCAGCCGAGGTTAGCGAGAAGGCCGTCCATGCGACCCCAGCCTGGTGCATCTCGTGTGTCCCGTCCCCAGGGAGCTCATCAGTGGATCGGATTTATTCCCCCATTTCCAGGATAGTGGCCATAGAAGGTTCTTAGTAGATTTATGTGTGATCATGCACCCTAGTTTTAGGATAACCTTCCCGGCTTATGGAGTTATCTAGTTTAGGGGCATGTATTTCCTTAAGTATATTTTCTTTTATGGGTTTGCATAAGATAATGATGTATGAACATAACCCACCCTTTGAGTTAGGTTATTGTATGTAAATATATGCTATAATGTGCTTATGGATGTTATATGATGGAGCCTAAGTGATATGATGTGATATATTCTTAAACGTCTTATTATACTCCGCTTACTCGTTCACGTTGTACTCGGCTCACGTTTTCAATTATGTGTTTAAAAAAAAATGGCTCGTAATTTCACTAAGTATTTTCAAATTATGAAGAAAGAACTAAAGCAAGGAGTAAAGTCTAGTCATTAATCAGATTCAACCTAGGTGTATCTGGTTAATTACTAGGGTGTTACAGGATATATTCTTGAACATCAACTTATTTCAGTTTGCAAGATTAGAAAGAAGATAGGTATTTCAGAAAATATATGGGTTAATCAGAGAGAAGATGTAAGGACATAAAGTTTGAGATTCTTATAAGGACAAAGCTTTCAGGATATGAAGATGAGTTTATAAGAATCAATTTGATGAGAGGGAGTGTATTCATGTTTCTTCTTTGTTTTATATATTAGTTTTAGTTTCTTATTTCTTGTGTTATGTTTGCTCTTTATATTTGTTCTAACTACTCTAATACATGTCATTCTTTTACTCTGATCTTTATGCTCTATTTTTGAAAATGCTTCATCTATACATTAAAAGCATAGCATATGTTTGTCTTATGAATTATCATGATCCGACAGTTTAATCTCTTTTGAGCTTCAAAAACCTGGAATAGTACATCATGTCTTTCTTAAGGTTTTCTAAGCATCATAAGTATCAAACCTTGTATGTTGTTGTTCAAAATGCTCTTATCTTTCTTATGCTTATCCACAATCATGAGCATTCATTTTGGAAAGTATGGTTGGATAAAGATGTGCTAAAAACGGATCTAATCAAGATAAAATATAACAAGTATTATTTATTAAGTTTTTCAAGCATGAAGATCTTTAGAAAATTCCTTTTCTTTTTTGACTAACGATTAAGTTGTTTGTGTAATCTACGCTTAAACTTTTTCTCTCTTAACATATTGTTCTGATACTTTTCAGAAAGTATGTTAAGAGCTTCAAGAGAAATAACAATAGCTATAATTCAAGTCACTTAAGGCCAAAATTTTTTTCATATGATCCATATCATGTCTTAAGAAAATGACTTCTTGAAAATCACTTTCAATGATAGGGTTGAAAGAATATGAACTATCACACTTATATTTCAGTAATATTTCTTTCAATATCTCTTCAAAAGATTTTCTTTAAATTGGTTTGTCATCATGAAAAAAAGGGGAGATTATTAGCTCCAGAACACTGTCAAGATGTGCTAATTAGTTTTGAATGACAACGAAGCTAATTTAAAGAAAATGATATGAAGAACAACTGATAGTTGTCTTGAGTTTCTTGTAAGATCATAACAAGATTTTATCGTTTAGCAAGAGCAAGGCTTCCTCAAACAAGGATAAATTTCACATCGAATGTGCAAACATGTTTATCTCATGTTAAGAGATTTGATCTAAAAAGAAAGTGAAATTATATCTCTATTTCAAGCATGAGACAAGCTAACAATATGAAAAAGAAATTCACAATACAAGGAACCAAGTTCTTGAGACTTCAAAAATTCAGAAAGTATACCTGAAAGGATGATATCAATTAATCTTGAAGACCAAGGCATTCTACTAACTTCAATTTTCATAGTCATAAACATTAGACTATTAACAAACAAAGGTTGAAAATAAGAAGACTCAGAATTTTGTCAAGGAAATGTTACCAAACTTCAGAAAGCTTACACTCAGTAAAATAGCATTTTCTACTAGAAATAGAGGGAAATTTCAAATTTCAAATTTGAATTTGAAATTGAAAAAGTCAAATCCTGGTGGTAGAACTTATAACATCCTAATTTTTAACCCAATACTCTAGAACATATTTAGATTAATCATTAGTCTGTTACGTCATAGCTTCCTTAATACTTTAAAATACTTAGCGGAAATACTGATAAATTTTTTTTTGAATTATAAAAGTAAAGGAAATAATGCACGAAAGGAAATAAAGCAAGCATCGCATAACAGCATGACATAAACAAGTAAAGGCACATCACAATAAAACTGAACTGCATATTTATATAATATTATATGATATGCCCACTCATGGGGAGTGGGGCTTAGTTTAGTACATCATGAACAGATACAACTAAAGGAAAATACAAAGGAAAGTACGACGGAAAATATAAAAGCAACTCCCCTACCCAAGTGCAACTAAAGGGATAACCTCTATACAAAAGGAGGTTCATCCTCATCTAAGTGGTGTGTGCTCTACCCGGGTACTTCATCGGTCGTACGTCACCTCCTACTGACGTCCATCTCGCGAGCGAGGCACATACCCGGGAAACTGGGCGAGCTCCTCGGGCGTATAGAGGCGAAACGGAGATCGAGAGTGACCCCCGCGGCGTGGCCGCATCTCCGGTCGTCGTGTAACGCCCCAGTTTTTACTGTTATGTTAAGATTACCAAAATGCCCCTAGGTAATTTTTACACGTAATTCAACGTCAAATAATTCTCAATAAAGGAATATAACATTAGAGAAACATCATACGAGACTTGTTTAGCGATTCCTGCGAAAGTCGCAAACCCCGATTTTTCTATACGTGTAAAATGACCAAAATGCCCCTAAGGTCATTTTTACCTAGAAAATCAAAGATAACCAATCTAGATTATCTTTGAGGGGTTAGTTTAAGGCTTGATGGGGATTATATGTGCCTTAGAGGTAAAAATCTCAAATTCTCAATTTTTACTGTAAGTAAAATTACCGTTTTACCCCTGCAGTAATTTTTCATAAACTTATATAATTTTTGAATTCGGCTTTCACCCAAAGATTCAAAATAGCTATTTCAAGTATGATTTGAGGTTGTCCAATATTTACAGAGAGTTTTTATGTGAAATTACCATTTTACCCCTAATTGTGGTAAAATAGGTTTACTTGTGTAATTAAGATAGTATTAAAACTCTATTGGGACTCAAATTGATTTTATTATTAATTACCCAAGGTTAAAAATAATTACTTGAGGTAATTAGAGTCAAGATTTACCTAAGATAAATTTAAATTACCTTTCCTTGATTTTAGAAGCTCATAAATTTAGTAATGTTTTAGGTCAAAGTTAAATTTACGGTTTCGGTAAAATCTTGTACATTTATATTTTCTTATCCTAAGATTCGAACCTAAGTTACAAATTGGTTTTTACTCATTTGAAATTAACCTCATTTACTAGTGTAAGATTTCTCTTTTTACCTTGTCTTGATTTGTCCTAAACACTTGACATTTTACCATTTTCACTAACCTATCAATTCCTAATCTTTTACCTAAGTAAATACACATCTAATACATGATTTATCACTTATAAAATAACTCCAATCTGATCATGAAAGCATCAGAAACCAGTGCCCATGATCAGCCCAAATAACCATATTTTATTGCTTTTCTTCCAACATGAAACATATCCAACATGACACCATACCTTTGGCTTTCTTTTTCATTATTTTTTTGGCTAAATTTAATCAAAAGAAATCCATCCATGTTCAGCCTCATCAGCCATGATTCCTTGCCTCCCATTTACATAATATTTTATGCATCTTCAAGCCATGATACATGAACACAATTATGACTACACATTATGCTTTCTTTCTCTATGTTTCTTTAATTGAAAAATGAAATTAAAATCCCATTTTTCCAGCCTTGGTTGCACGGTCATATGGCCTTCCTTGGCCTATAAATAAGAGCTCTTCCATTGCTAAAATGTTCACACAAACATCCATAGCCTTGGTGCTTAGTTACTTGATAGTTTTCTTGATCAAAGTTTGCTCAAATTCTCTCAATACTTCAAGCTTTCTTCTTCTTCCTTATTCACATTCAAGAGCCTCCATTCCCAACCTCTAACCAAGCTCTAAACCTCAAGCATACACATTCCAACCATAAACTAACTCCTAGACACATAACCTTTCCATTATCAAACACAAAATCACAAGAAAAATCCTTCCTCCATTAGTTCTTGTCTTGGCCGAAGCCATCATCATCATCTAGAGGAGATTTTCTTCTGTTCACTTCTTAAGACATCAAGCTTTAACATTTGAGAACAAGAAACAACTTGGTAGGGATTTTATTTCATGTTCTTTCCTTTATTTCCTCCTAATGACTTCTAATTTATGGCTTAATGATAAGACTATGGAATATGGTTCTTGGGATCTTGATAATAAGGACTCTAATGCTAACTTCCTTTATTTAAGATTGATTGAGGTTAAAGAGTTTAATTCTCTAAAAGTTTTGAGCTTAACAAGATAATCAAATGAACCTATATCCATTGTTTATGTTTCAAGCTCTTGCATATCATATTTAAATTTCAAGCCTTGCATAACCATATTTAATTTCAAGTCATCACCTTAAATCTTGAAGATAATAATATGGACTTGCATATTCATATTTACTTTCAAGTTATCACATAAATTATAAAGACCTAAGAATGAATTGCATCTTCATTTTATACTTCAAGCTTTGCATAATCATATTTATATTTCAAGTATTGCACATCATATTTATATTTCCAAGATATCACTTTATAATGATAAAAATGGATTGCATAGCATGTTTATGATTCTTGTCATCACCTAAACCTTTAAAGCTCAAAACTTACCTCTTTAATCTTAAATAGAAATTTTATTTTTGTGGATATATTTAAATTATGTTATTTCTAGCCTCTTGATGCTCTTGATATTAAGGTTGGCTTATTTTATTTCTAAGGCTTTGATATTGTCTTTAAGCTACTTAAATAATTTTGTTAAAGTTAGAAATCTAAAGATGTTTGAATTTATGCTTTTCTCAAGCTTTATGATTTGAAAATCATGCTACTGACCTGATTTAAATAAAATAGTTAGGATATTGATTTAAAGGCTTTGAACGTTTATAAATTACTTATAATTGATGTAAGAATTGTTTTTAGCATTTTTGTGATAAACTAGTAGATAAAAAGGATCAAAATCGTAATTCTACAAAGCTTTAGACAATGAATTTTCTGAATTAATTCCTCACTAATTAGATACTGATCATATATTTTATATACCTTAGAATTATTAGTATTAGATGTAAAAATTGTTTTTGGTATCTTAGAGGTTGAAAAGGATAATTATAAGTGTTAGTTTTGACCATTTTGTAAAATGTAGAAAGTTGTGTTCCTAAACTATCAATTATGTAATTTTGATGAAAGGATTTTAATTAGGGTTAGTAATAATATCTGATGTTATTATGTGTTCAAAATACTATTTATAATGCTTAGAAAAAGTTTTACAAGTATTGGTTTTTGATAAGTGTCAAAATAAGTAACTTTGTACTTTGACCCCTATAATGTGTTAAATTTAGTCTATGGCCCTAAAAGATTTTCATGATGAGTTTTTATGGTTCCTAATAGCTATATGCCTCTTGAATTGTATTGGTTAATGTTAGAGATCTTTAATTTTTGAGTAAATGTTAAAAAGGGGTAATTACGTTTTGACCCGTAATCTTTGAGAAATTGTGATTTGACCCTTTGGGACTTAAACATAAATATTGACAATATGATGAGATGAATGTGAATGATGTTTTGTGAAGGATGAGTTGATGTGCTGAAATTTATATGGCTTATGGATATATGAGATGAAATATGATGCATGTTTATATGATTTAAATTATGGCATGTTATAATTATGTTTGATTCATTGAGATGCACATGAAATGTTGAATTGATGAGTTATAATTGTGGTACTCATATTTGCATCTTCATATAATATGCCAAGATTAAAGGTGACATAAGACACATGGAAATGATCCTCTAGACTCCCCGAATTAAAGGTTATGAGAGGTGATCCAAATGGGAAGTGATCCTTTGGACTCCCCGAATTAAAGGTTATGAAAGGTGATCCTAATGCCCCCTATCCCGTACCTTAAGAGTCGGGAATTTAACTTATCAAAAGGGATAAGATTACGCTAGTGACAACTAGTGAGGTATGAGCTCATAATCTAGAACTCTCGAGAAAAAAGAGAATTATAGGGCAGCCCCCAAGAAAAAGAGAATGAAGAAATTTAAGTCACCTGTAAGAATAATGATCATGATGTTCTTTATATTATGTGCATCGTTTTATGGATTTTATGATATTATGTATATGAAATTAACATGCATCCATGACTAATATATTGCATTCATGACATTAAGATTCATGCTAAAAGATACGGGTCTCGGCTAATGATATTTAGAACTTAATAAATGAACCTTATATATATGTTCACCATTTTCATAATTAAACCCGAGGTTCCTGGAGACGATGATGATGACACTTGTGTTATAGTCGGGAAGCCCTACTGAGATTCTTGTATAAGTTTCTCATCCCTTTTCTTTTCCGTGTTGTCTCCAGACATGAATGAAGGTGTAGTTCGTGATTTGTCTTGAGAGTGGATGAGGAGCTACGGAGATAACTTCCTTTTGGATATTTGCCCTTGGAGTAATCGTATCTCAGTTATCAGTTTGTATACTATTGATGGATATATATTGATGTCCTTAAGATTACAAGACATCACTATTATGATACAGTTATTGATATGTCATTATTATTTGAGTTATGTTATGTTATGGTTGTATTATGTATTTACCTGTTATTCGTTTCTAACATCTCTCTTACGAAGGCAAGGTAATGATGTTAGATATTTAGTATGCGCGGCTCACGATTTGGTATTTAAGTTCAAAAAAAAACTTTACCCATATTTTCACTAAAGTATTTTAAAGAAGTTTGAGTTAAAAACTGGAACAAAAGAGTAATGACTAATAATTAACTTAAATGCGTCCTAGGCGTGTTGAGTTAAATATTAGGGTGTTACACGTCGTGTGAGCCGTGGCTGAGTCACAGTGTCCTCACTGCCCTCTCTCATCAATGGTGGAGTGGAGGCAGAGCTCTCGCTGTACGGATGGGTAGGCGGGTCCTCCGACGAATCGGTCTCCGAGAAGTAAGTCCGGGGCACGTAGTCGGGATAGTCACGCATGGCTGAGGCAGCGGTGTGCATGCGGAGCACTTTCTCGTTATGCGTATGCACACGCTCAAAAACCCGCTCGTCGTAGCCATAGGGTGCTGTCGGGGAGAAGCGATGGGTATGCACGGGGTGAGCGAAGGGACGTCCTATGAACATGAAGACTCGCACCGTGCACTGTCCCTCAAAATGATATGATCCGTGAACCTGATCATGGTGCACCTCCCACGCCGGGGTGTCCACAAAAACCACGAACGTCGCCATCTGAAGACGTGACGGAAAGAAAGAGATAGAAGGAGTGAGAATCTTGCTAAAGAATCTCAATAGGGCCTCCTACTACCTAGGTGTCATCATCTACGTCCTCAGGAACCTTGGGTTTAGTATACAAAATAAGTGAGCATGCATTAAGTCTACTTTTAGGTTTTAAAACATGATTAACCAAGGTCCGTTCATTTTAGCATGATTCTTAATGACATGGATGCAACATATTAAAGAATGTATGCATGGCTCTACTTAATGCAAGAATAATCATCGTAACTTTCAGAACATCACAATAGTGGCATAAAGTGGCAATTAAATTCTCATATGGGAAACTTTGTGTCATAAACATCATACTTTACTTCCTCATAGGCCCTAAAAGATAATCGCTCTGGGGGTGCTCGGCCGACCGGTGTCACCCAGAGCGTATCACATCTCTAGGTTATGAGCTCATACCTTAACTAGTCATCACTAGTTCTTACTTATCAATCCCGATAAGCGTAACATAATCATAAACATAATCCCGACTTATCCAGTACGAGCTAGGGGGCATTTCTTGGGGGTGCTCGGCCGAACCGGTGTCACCCAAGAGTTCATCTTGGTACCGATGTCACATGAGTTCTCTGGAGGTGCTCGGCCGAACCAGTGTCATCCGAGAACTCATCTTAGTACCACATAAAAATCTCATAGGTTTTCAAAATCTTTCTGATTCCCCGAATTTGTCAGAAATTCGGCAGCATAACTGCAGCATGCCGAACTTCTTCCAAATTCTTCTTTATGCCACATAAGTCATTCAAACATGCATCCTCCATCATAATTTTCATGCATTCACATAATCATTCTCATGCGTTCACAAGCAACATTAAAATTCATTATGCTCTTAGTCCTACGGTATCTTATGCTCTAACCCTTACGGGCCTTAAACTTGTGATGTAATTAACCTATCATCTTCTATCAACCTTTTATTCACCTAAGGGTTCTCTTCTAATAGATCTCATTATTATTTATGCTCTCTATTAAATCTGAACAATATCATTCCTCAGGGGCAGCATTATAATCTTATAATTGCGGGATTCTAGAACTTACGTTTAGACCCTTTCTTGATTCTGTCTTCGCCTAAGATGCTATAAGTTCGACCTAAACCAATTATGAGGCATTCCTATGCCTAAGAACTAATTATAAGCCATGTTCTCTACATTATAAGGTTGCTGGACAGATTCTAAAAACTAAATGTTCTAAGAGTTCTAGAATTGCGGTTTTACGGGTTTCTAGTTACTAGTTTCTCTATAGGTGCTAAAATTCAATCCTACTTCAATTGTAACCAAATTTTTCATGATCAAAAAACCCTAATCTGATTATGTTCCCATAGAAATAGTTTGGGCAGTGTCCAAAAATAAATGGGTTAAAACTATACTAAATCTTGACTTTACGGTTTTTCTAGAAAGCTAGTTTCTCTCCTATCATGCATAGAAATGTTCCTACTTCAACATACATAATTTTCACACATTCTAACACATCAAAACATCATCATACAGCAGCAAACTTATCATGGAAGAACCGAAACATTAAGTCCCCAAAAAGATGCATAACTTGATATTTTTAAAACATATAAGTTGCTAGTTTCTCTTGGAATTACTTTTAGGACTTCTAAGACTCTTTTGCAAACCATTTTATTTGTAAAAGAGACTAAAAATATCCTTAGGTCAGTGACCACTTAATCCCTCCTTAGAAGATAATTAACTTCATAAATCTTGTTGATCCTAATCTCATAGAATTCATGAGGCTCAAAGAGAATTCTTAAAACTTAGATTGTTGGCCCTTGTAGCTAGATGAAACTCATTCCAATTTCATCATCACTACTTGACCGAAACTTATGCATTCAAAGAATGCTCCCACATTAAACTTTAACTTGAGATAGAACGGGTAAGTCGTTGAGCTCTAAGGTCTTTAAGTGATGACATAATTTAAACATGCTATGTACTTCATTTTTATTCTTTATTACAAAGTAAAGTGAGAGCTTAAAGTAAATATGTGAGACTTGAATTATAAATATGTAAAGCTTGAATTAAATATGCAAGACTTGAAACATAAATATGCAAAACTTAAAATATAAATATGCAAGTTCATTTCTTTATTTTAGTGCTCTAGGCCCAGCAACAATCGACTTTAAGGCCGAAATAGAAAGGCTTTGAGATTTAGTTAGGTGATAGTGCAACTCTCATTTTAAATCTTTATGTTCTTTAGTGATGAAAAGTAAATATGCTAGACAAGAATGTAAATATGAGATGCAATCCATTCTTTATCCTTTAACTTTGAGTGATGGCTTGGAAATTAAATATGAATGCAACGCTCAAAGTAAATATGTAATACATAAGCTTAAATTTAAATATGAATGCTAATCCATTTTATTTCTTATTAGAGCTCATACAAGACTTTTAAAGGAACTTAAACCTTAACCCAAACTTATCATGACAAGATAAAGTAAAGACAAGAGTGAACCTCAAGGGTTCTTTAAAACACAAAGTTTCTTTTCTTGAGATGTGGTCATAGATAACATTTTTATTAAAACTCAAGCTCTAGAGACCTCATTGTGATGAACACATAGTCATCATCTAGAAGCTCTCATCATCAAGCCATTGAGAACCTCATTGGCCAACATGGCTGAAAATGTGAAGAAAGAAAAGGAAAAGGAACCGAAACTTTTAAGAAGAAAAGGAAACATTTGAAACTCTAGAGACTATGATCTTGATGATGTATTAACACCAACATCATGAGTCCTCATCATTGAGTTCATGTAACCACTTTAAAATATCATCAAGGTGAGAGGTTTCAAGGTTCAAGAAAAAAGAACAAAAGAAAACATCTTTAACTTAAGAACAAAGATCAAGCTTTAGAGATTATTCAAGTGATGGACATCACCACCATGAAACCTCATCATCAAGCTCTCATTCCCTTGTCCTCAAGGCCTATGGCCGAAAATGATGAAGAAAAAGGAGAGGGGGAGAAGTTCTAAAAAGACCTCAAGAGAAACCATAAACACATAACAAGAAATGGAACTTAAACAAAGAAAATGCTTGAAAGAAAATCCCTACCAAGTGATTTGGAGATTGGGATGAGAGAAGAGGATGAAGAACTTGAAGAACTTGAACACTTGAACTTGAGAGAAAAAGAAAACTTTGAAGTGCTCTTTGAAAACTTACACTTAGCAAATGAACCCAAAATGATGCAAGTTCACCCAAGCATGCTATTTATAGAGAAATGAAACACATGCAAGGTGCAAGGAGGAGGAGGGGTTTCGGCCATGAGGAGCAGCCCCATGAGTTCCATGAGGTGAGATGTTGTGATCTTGAGGCATGGTGAGGTATGGTTCAAAGTATGGTGAGGTATGGTTCAAGGTATGACTCAAGCATGGTTCTTTGAGTGAGAAATAAATCAACATGTGATGCAAATGGGAGAGAGATGGCCGAAGGTGCATCAGCCATGGGGGAGGGTTTTCTTGCATTTTAATTGTGGTTTAGAGTTGTGTTTAGATGTATCTTTGATTAGGATTAAGATTAGGAATTTGTAAGAAAGTATTTAGGTGAGAAAATGGGTAATCAAGGTTGTCAAGACACATTTAAGAAGTGTTCTTGCATCATTAGTGAGTTATAAACTCATTTTAGTGTATAAACAATTCTAGACACAATTCCTTGATTTAAGGAATTGAAGAGAGAAAATACTATTCAAGATTCCAAGAGTGAAATCTTGAGTTTTAGAAAGGAGATTTAAATCTAATCTAAGCAATCTTAGGTTCTAATTAATTTTAATAATTTATTTTGACTTTAGATTAATTATGAAAATTAATTAATCTTCGATTAGAGCCTAATATTGCTTAGGTTTGCTTAATTACATCATTAAGCTCAAAAACACTATTCTAGGGGCAAAATCGTAATTTTGCACTAAAACTGCCCGGGACCACCAGGACTCAAACAGATGCTTTGAAACATGTAAAAACATTGTTTTAAACCTCTGGGGAAAGTTTCGGGCTCAAACGGCACCTTTACCCACGTAAAACTGCTATAGGGGTATTTTGGTCATTTTGACCCGAAACTGCGGAAAATGAGACTTTCGCCTTCGGAACCACCCAAGGGTCATTCAATCCCCTTCAAATATTGAGTTGTCCCTTCAAGGACTGCCGGGTCGGCCATCCTCAAATTCCAGGCCAAAAATGACCTCAGGGGCATTTTGGTCATTTTCCACTCAAACAGAAAATCGGGGCGTTACAGAACTGGCTAATCATCTCTTTTGCCTTTGAAGTCAACTATCCTAAGTCCTAGAAGCAAAAGTTCAGAAACCACAATTTTGAAAGTAAGAATAGTTTCTGAAGGACATCAAAAACCTCAACTTTACAACGGCTTCTGCAAAAAGGTCTAATAGACAGACAGGCTATGCTTCTAGAATATCTTTCCAAGACACATATAAAAGATCAACACGTATCCCTAGAAGATCTTATCAAAGGAAATGGTCACAAGGAATACTTCTATAAATAGAGATGTTGTGCTTTCAAAGAAACATGTCTTAACGTTGGAAAAAAAATGAGCAAAAATACAGCCAAGTTTTCCATTCATCTTTCTGTAATATTCTTTACTGCTTGAAATCATTACCTTGTTCATAAAATCTTCTTTCTATGCTTTTCATTGATCATACATTCTTCCTAAGAAGAATATCTAGAAAGAAGTCATTCAAGTATTTCCAAGACTTTTCATTGTAAATCTAAAGAAATCTTGAGTGTAGGTTAGTTTGAGTGGCAACCCAAACATAACCTTTGTATCCTTGATCCGGTAGTGATAAATGTGAGATAGCTTGAAGAGACTTGTCAAAGACTACTTGCAATGTGACGGTAAAAGAGTTTTACTAGCCACGGTTTTAGCTTGGAGAGGCTAGTTTAAAACTACTTGTTTATGACAATAAAGGTTGTCTACTAGTCATTGAATATAGCTTGGGAAGGCTACTGTAAAGATTATCTTTATTCTTCTTAGGTTAGAGAAAGATTTAGTGAAACTCAACAATTGTTAAGGACTGGATGTAGGCAGGTTAGTCAAACTAGTATAAAAACTCTTGTGCTGTATCATTCTTCATCTTTGCCTATTTTTTATTTTCATATCTATTTTATTATCAATATCAGTTCTGAATATTTTCTTTCATTTAATTGTTATATATTCAGTTCAGAAATTTTACTTTTTGAAGTTACTAAACCTTTTTCCACTGCACTTAAAGTTCTTAACTTGATAGTTTTCATAAAAGTTTTGCAAAAACTTATCTAAGAATAGAAAAGGAAGTACACAATTCAACCCCCCTTTCATGTGCTTTTCTACCATAATCTTTGACCAGCCTCTCCAATCAAATTCCATGACTAGTAACTCACTCTACTGTCACTTTATAAGTAGTCTTTACTTAGCCTCTTCAAGCTAATTTCGTGACCAGTAGCTCACTCTACTGTCACCTTACAAGTAGTCTTTTCTTAGCTTCTTCAAGCTGACTCCATGACCAGTAGCTTACTCTACTGTCATCTTATAAATAGTCTTTGCTTAACCTCTTCAAGTTTACTCACAATGATCACTATTGGATCGGCGTTACAAAGGTTTGTGTTTGGGTTGAAACACTCAAACTAACCAACACTCAAGTTTACGTATGATAAACAATAACAGTTAGAAAACTTGAATGACTTCTTTCTATCGATTCTTCCTAGCAAAAATGATGTTATCTACTAAGAACGTAGAAAGAAGATTTTTATAAGGAAGAAATTGATTACAAGCAGTAATTTCTTTACAGAGGATGAGAGGAAATTTCTTCAGCATTTTAGCATAGTATTTCGACAAAAGTCTCTTTCGTTGTAAGCACAACATCTCCTTTTATACTTGATCTTTATTTATGACCATTGTCCTTGATCTGCTTTCCCAATGACACGTGTTGATCTTCTTTTTATGTCTTGGAAATATAGTCTGGAGGAGTATCTCAATATGTCAAAGTCATTGCAGAAGCCGTTGTACAATAGAGGTTTTTGAGTCTACCTTCTGAAACTAATTTTGTTAGCTCTAGAACCTTATGCGCTCAGGTGTTTTGAATGATAACAAAACCAATTCAAAGAAAATACTTTCAAGAATGACTGATGTTTCTCTTGAATTTCTTGTAAGATTATAACAGGTATCTATTGTTTATCAAAAGCAAGGCTTACTCAAATGAGTATATATATTTCACTATGCATGTATAAATGTAACACCCTAAAAATTAATTAAAAATTAATTTAGGCTTTACTAATCATAATTTCAAAAATCTGACAATTTTAACAATGATGAAGATGGTCCAACAGATTTGTAAAAAAGAAAATGTAAATTGTAACTTGTGGGCCCCACCGGCCTGTTGGGACAGCCAAAACCCTAGAATTGGGCCTCGGAGATATCCAAAATTGGGAAATTATAAGATTAAGGTCAGAAATGAAGTTTTATACTTAGAATTAAATTTTGGGTAATATCTAATTACCCGGGTACGGTATTTAACCTGTTCGGTAAAATTTCGATATATGATTTCTAACATTGAAAGATAGTTTAATCTTTGTAAAAGGGTAATGTTTATCCTTTGGAACCAAGTGTAACGCTAGGATTTAATCTTGAATTACAAGATCAAATCCTAGCCATTAATCTTATTTTCTTGGTCAAAGAATATAGATTTTATATTAAAATAATGATTTAAACATAGTATAAGATAAAGATAAACCACCTAACTTCGTTATTTCTTCTCCCTAAGTTCAGCCAGCATTGAAGCTGCAAAAACTCCATTTCTTCTTCACATAAACCTTGCAAACTTGTTTCCAAACTCCAAACTCATAGCCTAGATTTGTTAGAATCCCAAACTTCCTTCACTAAACTTGTTCTACACATCAAAACCTACAAAACTAATCGATTAAAATTTCAATTCTCTATCAATCCTCACCTTGACATACCACTCCATCACTACCTAGGGAAGGTTTTGATGTTGATTTGGTGGCCTTGAAGTGAGCAAGATCACTCTTGGAACATCCTTGAAGTCAACATCCAAAAGACACCAAAAGTAGGGTTTCTTTGGCCTTGTACTTTCAAAATTTTCCTGAAACTTTCTGACTGGTTTTAACTCAAAATTTCTGGATATATTGGTTGATGATAGATAGATATTGATGTGTTAATTTTATTGAAGTGCTTGGATAAGGTTACAAAATCATTTTTGTCAAAGAAGTTTTGACTAGGCTGCTGGATTTTCGGTTTTCTTACAGGCAGTGTGAGATCACAAATTTTCTGGGCATGTTGTAGGCATTTTCATGAGCTGAGAAAAATATATGTTGGAGCTAACATCTTGGCCTAGTCCTACGAATTTTCTTGGTTTCTTATTTTGAGTAAAATTTCCTTAAAAAAATCATAGACCAAAATGATTCTTATGCTGCCAAAATCATTGAAGCTGAAGCTGTAAAATTGTATAATTTTATTGCCACAGCAAATGATTGAATTATCTCTTGAAATTTTCACAGGATATTAAGGACATATTTAAGTCCAACCCTGGATTTTTATATGATTTGATATGATCATTTGGTAGGGTAATAAAATTGGAAACTATGGCTGTTGGCTGTGAATAGGGGGTTTCTAACCTCTAAACTTGTCTAATTTTGTTAACTTAGTTAGAGAATTTTTCTTCCTCTGAAATTTTTATAGAACCTTGTGGACACATTGAGGTATCATTGAGAATTTTTATAGCCGCCGATTTGATGGTTTGAATTGCATATTAATTTGTGTTACTTGAGTGAAAAATCTGCCAATGTGCTGAAATTGTGATAATGCCTTGAATTAGTGACCTAATGGCATTTGGTTCAAGTTTGATGTGTATGAATGCATGCCATGGACTTCCAAGATTATTTTATGAGGAATGAATGAATGATATATATAGGTTTGAATTACTATGAGATCCGAGAATTATGTTCATGCATATAGAAATGTTATGCATGTATATGTGAGTTTGAGGATGATGTATGTGCTAAGTGAAAAATAAAGTCCCCTTTAGTATAAAAAGGGCACGAAAAGATCCTCATTAGGGCACAGAAAGGTCCCTATTAGGGCACGAAAAAGTTCCCTTTATTATGTCAAGGGCACGAAAAGACCATTATAATTGCCATATGTATTCGTATATTTTGTTAAATTATTGGTCTTGAAAGAATTTCTATGATCTTGAATGTCATGAAATACATGTTTTAAGTAACTGAATAATAAAAAAGGCCTACTTTAGAAAGGTGACTTTAGAACTTTAAAATGAACATTTGATGTGTGTGTGTGTATATATATATATATATATTGCATGCTCACACTTTCTTAATAAACCGAAGTGGCTGGGGCGATGACAATGACATTATGAATGTGTAATTGGGGAGTTATTCTATTGAGAATTTTAGAATTCTCACCCCTATGTTCTTGTGTTCCCGTGTTGTCTTCAGGTTGATGCAGAAAACCGAGGGACTGCTATGCAAAAGAACTGGAAAGTGTAATAGTGTAGTAGTTAATGCTTTTATTATGTTGTATTTAGTGGAATGGATATATGTGTAAATATGTTAGAGAACAAAGGTGTATTAAAGCTCTTAGGAGAACTTCCTTTTGTACTTAGCTATGTATTCAATAAATGTCATATTTTTCTGTTATATATTTTAACCAAATTACGCTAGTTATTATATGATTTTATCACATTTGCTATAGTTATTTAAGAAAGGTTCGATAATTTATAAATAACAACTCTCAAGTCCGATGTCATGACTTAAGGATGACATTGTACATGGGAGGATGTTACAATAAATATGTTACCAGATTTGCTATGAAATAGAAGTGAAATTATATCCTTATCCAAGTATTTGATAGCTAACAATGTGAAGAAGGTTGCAACGCTACAAGAAACCAAGGAAAGAGACTTCAGAAAGTAGCACTGGACATCAGAAAGTACACTCAAGATGAATATATTAGAAAATGTCCATAAACAAAGTGTTACTTAATGTTTAATCATCACATTCACAAATATATAATCAGCAAAGAAGATTTGATTGAAGATCAAAAAGTGAAAAAAACTCTTTAATGGACTAATTGTATACATCAGAAAACTCACCCATGAGTGGAGCAAAGAATGGTATAGGAAAGGGAGGAAAATTTGAAATTTGAATTTCAAATTATCAAGTCAAACCTAGTTTCAAACTGGCACATCCTCTCTTTTGCCTATTTGATCAATCACCCTGGCTTCATGGAAGAGGAGTTCAGAAAGCAAGCTCAGAAAGTAGAAAAGCGGTTTCTGGAGGAAGATTAGAAATCTCATATTTACAACAGCTTCTGGGACCAATATGACAAGTTCTATCAACCTCTCTTCTAGCTGTTCTTTTCAAGACACAACTGATGTTCAACATGTGTCACTTGAGGAACTGATCTATGGAAATGGTCATAAAGAAAGACCATTATAAAAGGAGATGCTAAGCTTGAAGACAGATGAGAGATTTGAAGATTCAAGAAAGGAAACTCTGCAAAAATCTCTCCCCACTTCCTGGAAAATTCAATCTTTTTCATGTAATCAGTTTTATCCTTGAAATGTAAAGAAAATCTTCCTTCTATGTCCTTAATTAATTTTATGCTCTTCTCTTGGAAGAAATAGAAGAAGGAAGTCATTCAAGTGTTTCCCAAGAATTTTTATGTATATGTTAAGGAAACTTGAGTGTAGGCTAGTTTAAGTGGTAGTCCAAACACAAATCTCTGTATCCTTGATCCGTTAGTGATCAATGTGAAACATAGCTTAGAGAGGCTAAAGTAAAACCACTTTCAACGTGATAATAGAGGTTACTAATGCTCATGATTTGGCTTGGAGAAGCCAGTATCAAGACTACTTTCAACGTGACAGTAGAGGCTACTACTTCTCACTGTTTGGCTTCAAGAAGCCAGTGTCAAGAATATTTTCAATGTGACAGTAGAGGTTGCTACTGCTCACAGTTTAGCTTGGAGAGACCAGTGTCAAGACTACTTTCAACGTGACTATAGGGGATCACGGGTTAGCTTGGAGAAGCTAGTACAATGTAGAGGTGGCTATTGATCAAGGATTATCTTCAAGAGGCTAGTACAATACTATTCATGTTAGCCTAGAAAGGCTAGTACAATACTACTTATGTTAGCTTCGAAAGGCTAGTACAATACTACTTATGTTAGCTTCGAAAGGCTAGTATAGAACTACTCAATCTGTGGCATTAGGTGATTTCTGAAACCCATAGATGAGAACTTAGGAAGGCTAATGTAAAGACTATCCATCTTTACTTTCTCAAGTTGAGAAAGCCGTCTTAAATAGAACCTCAATGGTTGTTAAGTACTGGATGTAGGTAGATTAGCCGAACCAGTATAAAATCCCTTGTGTCTTTTCTCTCTCTCTTTGATCTCTTTTATTTATCCTTGTTGCACTATTCTCTCCCTCTTGATCTTATATATCCTTCCTACTTTCTATCATTTCTTTTTAATAATAAACATCTTATTTAATAAAGCTCAGAAATCTACTTCTGAAGCTACTAACTATTTCTGCTGCACTTCAAGTTTTACAGCTGATAGTAATTATTTTTAGAAGCTTTAGAAAATGCGAAAAAGGATCATGTACGATTCAACCCCCTTTTTGTGCACATCTTCACCTCTACTTTTTATTTTCTAAACAAATTTTCTGAACTTTTCCTTCTAAAAACTGGGGCAATTGACCAAGTTAATAGAAGAGATGTCACATTACTTCTTGACTAGTTCTAATTTTAAATTTAAATTATAAATTTCCCTCCTATTCTTGTAAAGTGCACCATTTATAGTGAAACATGCTTTTTGAAGTGCTATCTCAGTTTCTGAACTTCTCTTTGATACTCTATTCTTTAATCAGAGCTTGTTGTTAATGATAATGATAATGATCATGATGATTAAAGATGGTAGTACACACTTGCTTCAGAGTGAAATTGAAATCTGCACTTAAATTGTACTTTCTAAAGTCATCTGAGCCTTGGTTTCTTATACTTGAGAGTTTTCTTTAATTCGTTAAGCATATATACGTTCATTCCACAATAAGTTTTTCACTTTCATTAAGTCCCAATCTTTTCAAATGAGATCAAACATATTTGCACATGTTATTGCGAAAATATTCTCATTTTTCGACCAAGTCTGCTAACGTGAAAAGATCTCTTTGGTGCTTCAAGAAAACGATTAGTCCTTCTTCAAAATATTTTCACGAAATTAGTTTAGTTATCACTCAAAACATTTAGCACCTGTGTTTTCTAAAGGGTTCTAAAGCTAACAACTATTTGAAGGGGATAGTACGTGTTTTAGATAGTAATCGGTGTGAAACAATTTTTGATATTTCCTGTATGCAAAATTACTAAACTACCCATGCAGTAATTTAACATGGGATTAAGTGAAGACCAAACCTAGTCATCACTTGAGAGTTAAATATGTTAGTTTTAGGGTATGTATGATGTTTAAATGAGTCTTCGTAAATTTTTATATGAAATTACCATTTTGTCCCTAGTAGCAATGCTTAAATCCATCACGATATTGTTAGCCATAGCAGCACACAATGATTATGAGGTTTGGCAAATGGATGTTAAAACCACTTTCCTTAATAGACACATTGAGAAAAGATATTCATGGACTAACCCAAGGGTTTTGAATCTAAGGATAGGTCTAAAGTGTGCAAGCTTAAGAGATCCATTTATAGTCTTAAGCAAGCTTCGAAAAGTTGGAATCTTCATTTTAACGAAATCATTGAATCATTTGATTTTATTAAGAATGAAGATGAGCCATGTGTTTACAAGAAGGTCAGTGGGAGACAAATTGTCTTTCTTGTATTATATGTGGATGACATAATGTCAATCGAGTATGATGTGGGCATGCTAACGACTGAAAAAGTCTAGTTACCAAAGACTTTCTTCATGAAAGATTTTGGAGAAGCAAACTATATTCTTGGGATTCGGATCTATAGGAATGGATCGATGAGACTGATAGGTCTTTCCCAAAGTCTGTGTTTGGAAAAGGTGTTGAAAAAGTTCAACATGTTTGGTTCCAAGAGAGGATTACTACCTGTGAAACATAGTATTCACCTCTCTACAAGGATGACACCTAAGTCACCTCAAGAGAGGGAGAAGATGGCTAAGGCACCCTATGCCTCTGTTATCAGTAGCCTCATGTATGCAATGTCGTGCACTAGGCCAAATATCACATATGCTATTAGTATCATTAGCAGGTTTCAATCTAAACCAAGTCTAGAACATTGGATAGTTGTCAAGAACATCCTTAAGTACTTGAGAAGGACTAAGGATATGATCTTGGTATATGGATAGCTTTAGCAAAAAATGTAACTAATCCACTTACAAAGGCCACGACACAATAGCAAATGGACAAGCATCTTGAGAAGATGGGTCTTAGATACTATACTGAGTGGCACTAGTGCAAGTGGGAGATTGTTAGTTGTATGCCCTAAAGCTAATAAATATATATATCAATAATTCCTATTAATGGCAATTTATTATTCTTTTATCCATAATCTATGTTTATTAGAATAAGTTTAAGATACTTGTTGGATACTTTATTCTCAATAGTTGAAAATATGAGCGATGGAGTAATCTAGTACAATATTTTTAAAATAGTTCATGATTGTAGGAATTCAAATTGGACACTTTTATTTCGGAAGATCGTCACCTCTATCTATTTCCATGATTAGTATGAGATACTAATGATGTAACACACTAATAATTGACTCAATACACCTAGGATGTATTCAAGTTAATTATTAGTTATTACTCTTTTGTTCCAGATCTTAATTCTAGTCTTTAGAAAATACTTAGTGAAAATATGAGTAAAATTTTCTTTTTTTTGGAAATAAAAGCTAAAATGTGAGCCACATGAGTGCATAAAGCAAACCGTATCGTTGACTTGCAAAGGAAAATCATAACATAACAGATGAAGCGAAAAGAAGCAACATCATAGATCAATATATATAAATAGTTATACCATACACCAAGTCAAGTAGTAGTAGCATTAATACAGTCATCCGTTCATAACATGAAGAAACATAAAGAAAATACATCTGAACCCCCTAACTACAATAGTGTATGTAAAACAGATAAACTCTAAAAGCAAAAGAAAGCTATCCTAAACATGTGCGGGTGTGTGCACTAGAGTCAGCAGCCAGCTCTTACTCCTGCCTATCAAAAAGAGGTACATAACCAACCTACTGAGCCAACTCGGTCAGGGTGGCTAAGCGGTGAGAGGATTGGGCATATGCTCCACGATGAGGCACTATCCTCACCCTGCTTCCTCGAAGAGGCTGCGTCATAGTAGCCTGGCTACCTAACTCCATGGGTATGGTGGGGGAGGAACCCATGGATGGGATGTCTATCTCAGAGGGGTCGGTCTCAAAATGAGCTGGGGGTGAGCAGGGAATGTACTCCAGGTAGTCTCGGACGGCAGAGGCAGCAATGGGGGTACGACAGATGCGCTCTCCTCGGGGGCATGTATGCTCGAAGAGTAGATCATCCGTGAAAGGTGAGGTCGGCGAGAATCAAAAGCTAGTAACCGGCTAAGCGAAAGGGCGATCAGGAATACAAATAGACTGACTAAACAACGACCAACGAAGTGATAGGACAAATACGTGGCGTTAAAATGCAGCTCCCATATCGGTGCATCAACGTAAATCACGAAGGTTGCCATCGTCCTCTAAAGACGCAATGAAAAGAAAAGATAGAGGGAGTGAGAAACTTAATAAAGAATCTCAGTAAGATATTCTCCTATGTTGGTGTCATCGTATACATCCTCAGGAACCTCGGGTTTCTTTATAAAAAGGTGAACATGCATAAGTTTCAATTTTAAAGTTCTAAAGTACCATTTACCGAGGCCCATTCATTTTAGTATGCATCTTGGATGTCAGGAATGCAACCTATCTTATCATGAGATGCATGGCAATGCAAGGTACAATATACTAATTCCAATCATAAGAGATACTCATGGATCATAACAATTATAACATGATTTTCTTCCATTTATCCTTTAGATGACATAGATTAATTCTTTCTCTCATTTAGTGCACCCTATTTCTCTCGCCTTTTGAGAGTTTTAGATTATGAGCTCATATCTCACTAGTCGTTGTAACACCCTAAAAATTGTCTAAAAAATTTATTTGAGCTTTATTAGTCATAATTTCAAAAATTTGATAGTTTGAACAATGATGAGGACGATCCAATGGATTTGTAAAAAAAAAAATGTAAATAGTAACCTGCGGGTCCCCCACCGGTCCGTCGAAATAACCGATACCCTAGAATTGGGCCTCGGAGATGCCTGAAACTAAGAAATTATAATATTAAGATTATAAATGAGTAGGAATAAAGATTTCATACCTAGAATTAATTTTTCAAGCAATGTTTGATTACCCGGGTACACTATTTTACCCGATCGGTAGAATTTCGATGTGCGGTTTCTAACACCGTAAAAGCTACTTAGTGGCTAAGTAAGCTTTATCAACCACTTTATGCCAAGTGGATGACAAGGATTGAAAATTGAAAAGCAAGTTTTAATCATGGCCTTTCATTTATTAATATTTTACTCGGGTGCTCATATCTCACCCGTTCGGTGAGATTTCGGTATGCGATTTTGACACTGTAAAAGCTATTTATTCTACAAGTTAAAGAGATCCACTTATGTTGAGCCAAGTGGCTGACCAAGATTCATTCTTTGACCAACAAACCAAATCTTAGCCATCCATTTTTCTTACTTTGGTCAAAGATCATTTAATTATACAATATAATACTCATTTTTTTATATATAACAAGATAACCACAAGCCAAGCTTCTTCAAGAAGCTCAAAATTTCGTGCATCATGCTGTAAGGAGAAGGAAACCAGGTTCCTCTATGTCCAAGAGCTCAAACTTCACTTCAAATGCCAAAAACACTAGCCTAGAGTTGATAAAACACTAGCCTAGAGTTGATAAAACACTAAACTTCCTTCACTAAACTTATTCTACACATCAATACCTACAAATCTAACCGATTGGAATTTCAATTCCTCATCAATCCTAACCTTGGTATCTCATACATCACTGATTAAGGAAGGGCTTGGTGCTGATTTGGTGGCCTTGAGTTGAGCAAAATCAATCATGGAGCATCCTTTAGAGCCAAGATCCCTAAAGCCATCAAAGTAGGGTTTTTGAACCTCTTCTTCAAATCCATTTTTCTGTGTTAATGACTGATTTAAATTGATATTTTTAGTTGTGTTGGTTGATGATATATGGATATTGATGTATTAATTTTGGTGGAGTGTTTGGGGTTGTGGAAAAATCATTTTTATCAAAAGAGATTCTGAAGTGGTTTGCTGGATTTTCGGTTTTCCTATTGGCAATGATTGTTCACGAATTTTCTAAGGGAATTGTTGGTGTTTTCATGAGCTATAAAAATTATATGTTGAAGGTAACATCCTAGGATAGTTCCATGAATTTTCTTGAGCTCTGTTTTGATTCCTAATTCCTTGAAAAATTCAAGAACCGAAGTTGTAACTATGCTGCCTGAAATGTTGAATCTGAAGCTGTGAACTTGTGACATTTTATTAACCTAGTAAATGATCGAATTATGAGCTGAAATTTTTACAAGATATTAAGGACATATTGAAGTCCAACCCTGAATTTTTGTATGATTTTATATGATCATTTGGTAGGGTAATAAAATTGGAAACTACGGCTGTTGGCTGTAAATAGGGGGTTTCTAACCTCCGAAGTTATTTAATTTTGTTGACATATTTAGAGAATTCTTTTTGTTATGAAATTTTTATGGAACCTTGCGAACACATTGAGGTGTCATTGAGAATTTTTATAGCATTTTAATTAATCATTTGGTATGAGAAATAAATTGTGCTACTTGAGTGAAAAATCTGCCAATGTGCTGAAGTTGTGATGATGCCTTGAATTAGTGACCTAATGGCATTTAGTTCAAGTTGATGTGTATGAATGCATGCCATGGACTTCCAAGATTATGTTATGAGGAATGAATGGATAATATATATAGGTTTGAAGTATTATGAAATCCGAGAATTATGTTCATGCATATAGAAATGTTATGTGTGTATATGTGAGCTTGAGGATGATGTATGTGCTAAGTGAAAAATGAAGTCCCCTTTAGTATAAAAAGGGCATGAAGAGGTCCCCGATAGGGCACGAAGAAGTCCCCTTTAATATGTAAAGGGCACGAAAAGGTCCCCTTTTGTTTATCAAGGGCACGGGAAAGGTCCCCACTAGGGCACGGAAAAGTCCCCTTTATTATGTCAAGGGCACGAAAAGATCATTGTAATTGCCATATGTATATGTATATCTTGTTAAATTATTGGTCTTGAAGGAATTCCTATAATGTTGAATGTTATAAAATACATGTTTTAAGTGATTGAATAATAAAAGAGACCTACTTTGGAAAGGTGATTTTATAATTTTAAAATGAACATTTGATATGTACATATTGCATGCTCACGGTTTCTTAATAAACCGAAGTGGCTGGGGCGATGACGATGACATTATGAATGTGTAATTGAAGAGTTGCTCTACTGAGAATTTTACAATTTTCACCCCTATGTTTTTGTGTTCCTGGATCGTCTCTAGGTTGATGCAGAGAACCGGGGGACTGCTATGCAAAAGAACTCGGAAGTGCAATAGTGTAGTAGTTAATGCTTTTATTATGTTGTATTTAGTGGAATGGATATGTGTGTAAATATGTTAGAGAGCAAAGGTGTGTTAAAGCTCATAGGAGAGCTTCCCTTATGTACTTAACTCTGTATTAAATAATTAGTTTGGTTTCATTGCTATATATTTTAGTATAATTATGGCCTAGTTATCTCGCGAACCAACCAAACTGGCTATAGATATTTAAGAAAGGTCCACTAACTTATAAGTAACAACTCTCGAGTATGATGTCATGATTTAAGGATGACGTTGTACTTGGGAGGATGTTACAGTCGCCACTAGCATAATCTTATCCTATGAGAAGTTAACATCCAACCCTTAGAGTATGGAATAGGGGGCAATAGGATCAGCTTTCATAACATTTAATTTGGGGAGTCCAAAGGATCACTTCCTTATTGGATCACCTCTCATAACCTTTAATTCGGAGAATCTAGAGAATCATTTCCACATATTTTTATGTCACCTTTATATTAGCATGTTATGTTAAAATGCAAAATCATAACTTATCATATAATGTCACATGCTTTCATATTACTTTCACACATGCATCTTAAACATTTCAAGTGAAAACATAACATGCTATAAAAATATTTATGCAAACATGATCATCACATAAACCTCAAGTACATCAATTCATAACACTTTGTAAAACAAACACTCATAATAATTCTTTAATCGATTAAACTTCTAATCAAGTAAACCCAACTTTTATATTTATTTATTTATGCATCTAAGGAATCAACCCCAATGATTCTCATTAATTATTAACCCAAAAATATTACTAAACAAATCTGGACAGATTTGAAATAAAAACAAAATGAACCCCTTTGTTGTTCTCATAAAAAAAATACTTTTTTGACCCTTTCTCATTATCGACTTTTCCTGTGATACTAGAATTAATTTCTAAGCCAATTATGGGTGATTTCTATATATTTACTAAATGTTAAATGTCATTTTTACTTAAGTACCACATGCTGGATAGAAAGTATATTTTAAAGAGTCCTAAAATTTATATTTTTTTGGTTCTTTCTAGTTACTAAACTTTCCTTGACTATCATCGATGATTAGCATACCCCTTAATAACAATTTGTGCATGTTAAGAGCACTCCAAACAACATACATCAATTCTGAAAAATTTTGAACTGAAACCAAAGTTTGAATTTCCTAAGAGCATACAAAATTGTGAAGCAAGCATTTCTAGTAACTAATCTTTCTTAGAATTATTTCTAGATCAAAGAATGCCCTTATAATCAATTCTTATTCCTTATGGTAACACAATTAATAACCTTAGATTAGTAGCATAATTAGAGAGCTTAATAAAAGAATGTTTACATTTAATAATATATATATATATATATATTCCATGAGTCAAAGTTCTCATGTGAGGTGAAATGGTGAGTCTTGAGCACTAGATTAATTAAATGATGGCATAACTTTAAATGTGCAATGCAAGCTTGATTTTTAATCTTGACATTATAAGGTGGTGGCAAAAAAAACATAAATATGATATGCAAAGCTTGAATATAAGTATGAAAATGCAAACTCTAGTTTTAAATCTTTAAGTTTAGGTGATGGCTTGAAAAGTAAACATTCTAGGCAAGAAATATAAATATGAATGCAAGTCCAATTCTTTATTTTAATACTCTAGATCTCTTAGAGTAATCACTCTAAATCAACAATCAACTTTAAGCTTGAAATAGGTAGGCTTCGAGATTAATTATTTAGGTGATGGCAAGGAAATATAAATATGAATGCAAAGCTTGAATATAAATATGAAAATGCAAGCTCTATTTTTAATCTTTCAGTTTAGGTGATGACTTGAAAAGTTAGACAAGAAATGTAAATATGAATGCAAGTTCAATTCTTTATTTTAGTGCTCTAGGTCCCTTAGAGTATTCATTCTAAATCAACAATCATCTTTAAGGTTAAAATAGGTAGGCTTCAAGATTAATTATATAGGTGATGATATAAATGTAAATATAAGATGGAAGGACTTGAAATATAAATATGAATGCATTCCATTTATTATCTCTTTAAGTCCTAGGCTCAAGACTATCATTTAACTTTTCAAAACAACATAATATCTTCATTTGTTAAAAACTCTTAAAAGCGAAACCTTCAAGCTTTAGAGGTCAAATAAATGAAGGTTTTGCAACCAACATCCAAGATCCTCATCATCAAGCCATGCTTTTCTAATAATAAGGCCATTGTGGCCGAAAAAGAAAAGAAAGGAAAAGGGAAAACAAAGGATCGAAATGGAGGAGGAGAAGAAGGGAATTATCATTTTAACATTTCAACCCAAGAAAGAAACAAAGAAAAGAATGAAAACTTAGAAATAACTCCCCTACCAAAGGTATTTTTCTTTGAAAAGAGAAAAGCTTGATCTTGGAGAGGAAATGAAAAGAAAAGTCTTCCTTGAGACTAAATGTGGATTCAACCAAGTGAGAAAGAAAAGGAAGAAAGATGTGTTCTTGAGTTTTGGTCTTAGAAATGAAAAGGTTAAGTGTTTAGAGGAAGATCTATGGTGGTTATATGGTGGTTTAGGGTTGAGAAGTGGTGGAGGTTAGTGGCTGTTGGAAGAAATATAGAATAAGAAAAAGAAGAATTCTTTGAGATTGAAGAAAGAAAACTTGAAGTAGCAAAGTTGTGCAAAGGTTCTTGCAACTTCCCTTGGCACTTATTTATAGAAAAATGAAACATATGGAGGCATGAATGGAGGGAGTGGCCGACGGTCATGGAAGGAGGGAAGGAAGAGACACTACTAAAAACTTACCTATTACCTGAGGATTTTGCTACAGATTTTTGTTAAAAATTTGCAGGTAAGCAAATTTCATGCGAATTTTGTTGGAAAAAAATCCACAAGTAATATGCTCATTGATAATTAGTTGTTACGGATTTTGAATTCTGCAAGTAATTAGCTACGGATTATTGCACAAGAAATATGAAAAACCCGCAACTAATTTTTGTGGCAAGGTGCGTGAGTGGAAGGAATTTTGCTGCATATTTTACTGTGAATTTTTTCACAATAAATATTCGCAGAAAAATTTGCATATAATTTATGCAAAAAAATTCTCAAATTAAATTGTCGCAGCAAAATTCACAAGTAATTTTTGCAACAAAAGTTGTAGGTAACTAAATCCACAGTAAAACTTGTAGGTAATACCAATTCAATTTCGCAAGTAATTGTGCAGGTAATATTCCTATAAAAATCCACAACTAATTCAACCAACAAAATCCGCATGTAATTTAATTTGCTACAGAATCCATAAGTTGCCATGGTCTTTCAAAATTTGAATTTGTAGGTAATTGTACAAGTAATTTTCACAACAAAGTTGATTTTGTAAGTAATTTTGCATGTATATTTCACAATAAATTTCGCAAGTAATACACCTTTCAAAACTCAATTTTGCAAGTAATTTTGCATATAAGTTTCACAGCAAAATTGGCAAATAATAAAATTTACAACAAATTTTGCAAGAAATATGAACCAAAACTTAATTAAATTCACAACAAATTTCAAAACTAAGCATTTCTAATATAACTTTCATAGGAAATTAAATTTGCAACCAAATCGAACAAATTTAATAATTGTTCATTAAATTTATTTCTCACCCATACCTGTCAATATATTTATAAAATCTATTTCTAATAACTCTTAAATAAACAAAATATCTAATTCAACAATGAAACATAAATTTTCTCATAATATAATAATTTCAATGTTATGCATTACTCAAATTAAATAAAAATTCATAAGTCATCTGTCATCATATATGATTAAATACTAAGATCAATAAATATAAAGCAAAGCAATAGTTCTAATAAATGATAGCTATACATTAGAGTTTTCAGATGATATACTATCCTCATTCTCTTCATCACTTGAATCCTCTTCATCACTTGAATTATTTTGATTATGGGGTATAGGTTTTGAATGAGAAGAACTTGCTTCATAGCCTAATTTCTTTATCAATATATTCAATGTATTTCTTGTTTCATATAACTCCTTCATGTCTTCTTTCTCCTGCCTCTCTTGTTCTAATTGAGCTTGTAAGAAAGCATTGAATGAATGAACTTCACTTCTTATCTTTTCCTCAATGTTTTCTGATATGGTCATTGTTAGTGAAGCTCCTAGAGTACTAATTTTCATTGACTTGCTCAGAGAACTAAGCCCATATACTCTCCTTTTTTTTCTTTCCTTCCATAGAGTCTATCCAAATTTGCAAATCAGATTGCACAAATTGTGACTATGCAATAGCTTCTCCAGAATTAGTCTCAATCTGTGATGATAATTCATTTTTTTTTTCTTTTCAAACTTCTCTTCAGAACATAGTGCAACAACTATCCAGCTGCAAGAAACAACGTTAATGAGAACAAGCAAGCAGAAATTTTCTTCAAATAAAGAAACATTTAGAGCCGTTGTCATGTGATTATCACATAAATGTTCTTGTAGCAGGACTATTGCCATTGTTAAGAAGAAAACACTAAAATATCTGGTTACCAGACGAGTTGTTACTACTTTAAGAAACCATGGACCACAAAACTCTCATCAAACCCGAGAAATAGCAAGATAAAGAAGACAAAAATAGCATTTTCACTTGGTCAATGAAGATTTAATGTGCTGAATGCTACTTTGAAATTCGAATTAAGTACCTTGGATTTCAATATAAAAACAAGATATTGTGTGGCAGTCACTATTTTTATCCTAGACATTTATTTTTACCTTTAGACTTGTAACTACCATTTGCAATATGGCAAGGGTGGAATGTCACGTTGTTTTGCTGTCCCATGCTTATAATTTGGAAGGTGAATAACTAATTTGCTAACCAAGAAACTACAACAAAGATCAGGCTGCTAAGAAATACGTAGGGAGAAGATGATTAGATGGGACTTCATTTGGACCAGGAAAAAAAAAGATGGGACTTTGATCAACTTTGTTGGCAACTTTGATCAAACAGGTGGGGAGCAATAGTACTAAATAACTAGGAAATAGATAGCTCATCACTCTCAAAAAGGGCATCCAGATCAATCAGGTCCAACAGCATTACACCCAGGAACAGTAACTTGAGGTAGCTAGAATCAGCAAGATTCTGCCAAACATGTTGATCCACATTCTCTAGCAAAAAAAAAGGGCAGTTCATTGCTCTAAACTATCAGAAATTGGATTTATCCCCTATCATAGATAATCCAGAGCAGCGAAGTAATGAAAGCAGACATGTAAATGTCACCATCACTATGCACAGTTTTAAAAGGTATCTTCTTTATGATTAGACAACAAACAAATACAATACCTTAGATACTAATCTCTCCTATCACTCAACAATATTAACATGGTGTCGTGAATTTACAATAGAACATTGTTTTCACACAAAGAGTCGAAAAATTAAGCCACTTAGGCTTATTAGATGTATGTTCAAAAAGAATTGGTTAAACTACTAAAGCAGGTGATCAATGTTTTATCAACCATCTAATCTAAGAAGAATATTCTCAGGGGATCAGGGAACTCACTTGATCCAGCGTAGTTCATGTGTATGTATGTGTCTGAATCAATTTTGACTTCCTTCACTTTGCATTACCGGAATAAATACTAACAAAGTTAATATCATGCAGAAGAGTGGCATTGCCGGGTATATTGTAGTCACCTATCAAAATCAGTGACAAACGCGTCAACATCTCGCAAACAAATTTCACAACAAAGACTAGATATCTTCTGATTAATAAAATAAAATAATCAAATAATCAAATTTCACAACATTACCGGGCGCTCACTCCCTCACTCTGTGAATGAAAGAAAGGTAGAGATTGGTACTTAGCCTTGAGCAAATTGGAGCGCTGCTTCACCTGCGCACGTATTGCGCTCGCTCACTCCCTTGCGGTTTCAAATCGTCTGTGCTCCTTCACTTGCGCACGACCTGCGCTCGCTCGCTCCTTCGATCACGGTCCAAAGCGGTTTCAAAGCGCCTTATTCGATAAAAATGTCTACGAAAACGGCTGGGTAAGAGAAGCCAGGAAGCAGAGGAAGCCAGGAAAGAAGAGGTTCAATGGTGGCTGCTTGGCGTTAACAGGAAAGCTCCTTCAGTGGTGGCTGCTTGGCGTCATGAGGAAGGGTTTCGATGGTGACTGCTTGGTAGCGCCTTCAGCCTAAACAACAAAATGAGAGGTTATCTCGAGGAGTATCAGGAACGATGTCGGGTTAGCACAATGAGAAAGCGCACAGTATTAGAGACAATCTCGGCCTAAGAGGGCAACTAGTTTTCTTTTCTATGAAATTGAGAGGGAAATTTTTTATTTTTTATTTTTTTACAGATTTTTAAGTGGGAAATTTTATTGTTTGGTGGAAACCTTTAACATAAAATTCTCTCATTTTTAATTTATATATTTTTATTTAAAAAATCAGTTGCTATTACTCAATTTACTAACTTGGATGAAATATCAAAATTTGACATTTTAAAATTTAAATTTAGAGACATAGTATAAAATTATCCTAAACTTCTAATTTACCATTTATTTTATATTTGATTTAGACAATGAACTAATTTATTTGTTGTTCAATATTTTTTTAGATAGCTAGATTAATAGATAAAAAATTAAAAATTCAAATATAAGATATAAAATATGTTATAATAAAAAATTGCTAATTATATAAACAATATGTTTAATATGATAACAAAGTTAATTAAGGGTAATTAATTCTTACATGCTCATTTAAAAAAATTTCATGACTTTTAATTTAATCTTGATCACGCTAATATAAATATAATGGTCAACATTTACTTATCTCGCTTTCACAATTAACCATCTCAATCATAGCTTTCCCTCAAATGTAATTATTTAAATATTTCTCCATTTTGTATTATATGCACATCTCTAGCTAGTTTAGGCATATGTTAGGGCATCGAAGCCTTACTTGACCAATAAGTATATGAAAGCTTCAGTAGGTATATATTCAACAATGATAGTTATATATATTAAACACCAATTTTTGATTCAATAGTTAATTGGCTTTCTTATTGTCAATAATATTATTTAGTAGATAGATTAAATAATATATATTTGATTTAGATTCAAAAGGTATTGCTTTAATTAATCCCTTTTTTTAATAGTTCTATTACTATTATTAATATTATAATTTAATTATAATTTATTTTATTCTATTAGAGATTAATTGCCCCTTAATCTAGGGTTTCTCTGAATTTGAAAGTCTTCACTTGTTACAAATCTAAAGATTTTTAAATTTTCTTTTTCTTTTTTAATTTTTTAGTGAACTTTTTAGTGAGTTAACCTGCATAACCTGCCAATTTAGATAGGATGAGCTGGTTTGGCATTTTCCTAACTTGCTACTATAGTGGGCCAACCTGCTTGGCATCAATAGGAAAGTGGACATGAGGATACAATATTAGTGATAGCGCCTTAAGCCTAATCAACAAAATGAGAAGTTAGCGCATAGTATCAGGGGTGATCTCGAGCTAGCACTGAGAAGGCATGCAATATCGAAGACAATCTCGGGCAAAACAACAAATTAAAGAGGGAAACTTCTTATTTTTATTTTTACAAATTTTTAAGTGGAAAATTTCATTGTTTGTTGGGAAACCTCCAACATAAAATCCTCTCATTTTTTATTTTTTATTTTTCATTTCAAAAAATGATTTTCATTGCTTATTTTATTAAATTAGATGAAATATCAAGATTTGACATTTTTAAATCTAAATTTAGGGATATAGTATGAAATTATCTTAAGGGTGTGTTTGGTTGGAGAATAAATCGAATGGGTAAAATTTACCAAAATGAGTTTCATGTGTAAAATAACACATACAACTCATCTAGGTAATTTTTATCCTCATTTTTACTCCCCAATCAAATACCCCCTAAACTTCTAATTTGCCATTTATTTTACATTTAATTTAGGCAATGGACTAGTTTATTTGTTGTTCAATATTTTTTTCAAATAGATAAATTAATAGATAAAAAATTAAAAATTTAAATATAAAATATGTTATAATTAAAAATTGTTGATTATATAAACAATCTGTTTAATATGATAGTAAAGTTAATTAATAATAATTAATTCTCATATGTTCATTTAAAAAAATTCCATGAATTTTAATTTAATCTTGATCACACTACTATAAATCTAATGGTCAACATTTACTTCTTTTATTCTTATAATTAACTACCTCGATCATATCTCTCCCTCAAATGTAATTATTTAAATATTTCCTAATTTTGTGTTATATACACATCTTTACTTTAAGCATATGTTAGGGCATCGAAGACGTACTTGACCAGTACGTATATGAAAGTTTCGGTAGTTATATATTCAACAATTATAGTTATATATATTAAACACCAACTTTAGATTCAAAAGCTAATTGGCTTTCTTATTTTTAATAATATTATTTAGTAGATAGATTAAATATTTGATTTAGATTGAATAGGTATTGGCTTTAATTAATTCCTTTTTTTAATATTTCTATTATTATTATTTAATATTATAAATTTAATTAATTAATTTATTCTATTAGAGATTAATTATTAACCCCTTGTTCTAGGGTTTTTTGAACTTAAAAGTCCCCACTTGTTACAAATGTAAGGATTTTCAAATTTTATATTTTTTAATTATTTAACGAGCCAACCCACATAATCCACCAACTCGAGTAGGATGAGCCGGTTTAACACGTAGAATTTTCCACACACACACATATTGATTAATTGATTTGAAATGGAGACATTATTTTCTATGTTGTGAAAGACTGATATGATTTAATGATTAACAATCATTTGACTAAAATGAAATAAATAATTTAATATTTAATGTGCATATTTATAAATTTATAAATTAATGATTGATATGACAATTAATAGAAATAAGTTAAGATTTAATTAAAATACTGAAATCTTTCATTTCAATTTGATCAAATTTTGTTTACCAAAAAAAAAAATTGGCTGAAATAGTATTTAATTAAAACAAAGTGAATCATTTAAATCAGAATCAATTTTGTTTTAATTGATTTCATTTAAAATCATAATCAATTCTTTACTAGTATATTATTGCATTTCTTTTATTGGTTAATCTTCAAGAGTAATTATGTTATGATACCATAATCTTAAAGAGAAATGTAATAATATATCAGCAAACAATAGAGATGGGGTTTGAACCCTTAACCTCAACTTAAAAAATAAGTGCACAAACCAATTAGATGACCAAATTACATACATCAAATTATTACACATAAATCCACTATAACTTATGAAGATTTTCTTGAATTCTATGTAATTAATATTCTTTCCAAAAGTCCGCAGCTACATTTGCAGGAAACAAGTCGCAGCAAAATCTATAAAAGGAATCTGCAACTAAATTTGTAGGAAAAGAATTCGCAAGAAAGTCTACAATAGTTCAACCCTACAGCAAACTCCACAGATAAATTCGTAGGTACAAGATTTGCAGGAAAAATTTGTAACTAAATTCGCATTAAATATTTACAAGAAAATCCGCAGAAACTCAAATTCGCAGCAAAATTCACAATGTAATTTTATAGATAAATTCACAGGAAAAATATTCACAAGAAAATTCGCAGCACTAATCCACAATTAAGTTTGCATAAAGAATTTGCAAGAAAAGTCATAGCAACCAAGATCCACAACAAAATTCACAGGAAGATTTTGTAAATAATTTCACAATAAACAAATTCGCAACAATGAGCCGCAACAAAATTCGCAGCAATTTGACGCAAAAAAACTAATAGCAACCAAAATTTGCAGTAAGATTCGCAGCAAAATGTCGCAACTAACTTTGCAGAAGTAAAGATCTGTAGAATAGTTCACAGCAAACAAATTTCATAGAAAAATTCACAGCAAAAATCCACAGCTAATTTCGTAGGAAACAATGCACAGGAAAATCCACATGAAAGTAATTTTTCACAACAAAATCTACAGTAAAAATCTGTAACAAAATTCCCAAATATAGGTTCCTTCAAATTTAGCTGCGAAAATGACTTTGAATGAGCATATTGACTTTTTACTTGCAAAATTACCAGCGAAAATATTTCTTGTGAAAAAATCACAGCAAACATTCGCATGTAAACTTTTCCCGCCTTGTGGAGGGAAAATTACTTGCAAATTTTGCTACAGATTTCAAAATCTGTAGCAAAATATCACCCGATTTGCTCAACACAAGAAATTCACAGCAAAATTCGTAGGTATTACTCGCGGATAAAATTCACAGGAAAATTTTGTAGGTATTTTGTATATTTTTAGTAGTGAGAAAAATATCTCTTTACATGGTATAGGTTTGGGTATGGCTAGGTATAGGTGAAGGTATGGCTAAGCATGGTTTTTTGAATGCACATTTTAATTAATTTCAACATGTGATGGATAAAAAAATAGGGGAGGTGGCCGGCCACATTAGAAAGGAATGGAGGGGAGGAATATCTTATTTAAATGTTGTCTTATGAGTGTGTTTAGAGGTTGATTTGTTTAGGCCATGGATTAGGAGTTGTGATTAAGTGTTTAGATGAGAAAGAGGATGATTAAGGCTTCTCAATACAAGGTTTAAGAGTGGTCTTGGCCATTAATGAAGTCAAACATCTTCTAATCAAGATTCTCAATCACTCCTTAGTTTCCTTAAATCATCGAATAGGAATAGGGAAAATACTATTCATTGAAAATGTGACATAAAGTCTTAAATCAAGAAAAGGATTTTGAGTTTCATTAAGCAATCATAGGCTCTAATTAATCTAAATTAATTATTTTAACTCTAGATTAACTAGTAAAATTAAATACTCTTTAATTAAAACTTAATATTGCTTAGATTTTGTTAATTACGTACTTAAACTAATTATGCCCTTGATCAAGGGCAAAATGGTAATTTTTCATGAAAACTCCCTGGGACCACCCGGGCTTAACCAGACATTAAACATCCCTTAAAAATGACATTTCAAACTCCCAGGCATAGTTCAAGTCTAATCGGGAGTTAATTTTGTGTCAATTAGACATAGGGGCGTTTTGGTAATTTTATACACAGGAACTCAAAAATGAGATTCTTCTGCTCTATTAACATGGATAACACACATAATCCCCATTCAATATTAAAAACAGCCCTTTGAGGATGGCCGGGGCCGGCTATTCTTATTTTTCCCAGTAAAACGAGCTCAGGGGCATTTTGGTTATTTATACACGAGAAAAATTGGGGCGTTACAAATGAAGATGGAGTAGTGAGTCTCATACTATACAACATTAGATGTCAAAGTAGATATGTGGACACTTATAGGATAAGTGGGTTGAACGTGACAAATAGATAAAGTTGACATGGTAATTTTACTAATGTCAATGAAACATTATCTAGAGCATATCAATGCACATAATCCTTAGACCTGAGATGGCACAGTTATCTTGTACATAAGTAGCTATAGTTTGTGACTCTTCATATACTCATTCCATGCATTAGTATTAAGTAGTCTGTGGCTATAGTTAGTTATGTATGGAGATAGATGACTAGTCAAGATGGAATCCATCACCTCATGTAAAAGAGGATAGGTCCTATGGATGAGAGGTTGTTATTGATCATGAAATCCTTAGCCAAGGTACTTGGACTTAAATAGAAAAAAGTTTCTAGTTTATGTCATATTGATCAAGGAATGAAAAACTCAAAGAATCCATATGATCTAAGCTATAGGGTTTGACATTATCCATGATCCTGGCTGGATTAGGATCCTGTAATGAAAGGATTTGAGTGCATGGAAAATATGATTATTGGTTCACTAGAATGTTCTAATTGATATATTCATCGCTGTTTAGGTGGTCATGGCTTGCTGTGCTAGGTGTTACCCATGACTTATGTTTGGGAATTGTAGTCCAAGTTTGGAATTGTACTCCAGGTTTGGAAATAAGTTTCCGATAAGATCAAGAGATTGATTTTGTGATCTCATTACCAACTAGTTATGAACCTAGTTAGTCACACACGATAGAATATGTATATGCCAAGAACGAATTAATTCTACTTGATATAGTTAATTAGAAATTAGTTACTAAATTGTACTTGCAATTGGATTACGAGGTTGCTAGCACATCCCAAAGTCTAATTCAACGTGCTAGTAAACCCTCAAAAAGGTTTTATATGGAAGCTCCATATTTTAGAAACCTATGTCAAGGGCATTTTGGTCTTTTCAAGTTTAGGTTAATACAAGGCATCAGATGACTTATATATGAGATAATGTTATTTTGGTAAATGCCAAAATTATATAAGCCTATTTAAAATAAGAATTATTCGAAAATAAATTAATTTGATTTTGTTTTTAATTGGGAATCAATTAAGAATTGATAACTGACATAAACATCATTACAATATTTGCACATTCCCAAATAAGAAAATTAAAAAGGGAATCTGACACATCAAAGAGAGACAATGTGGCTCACTATTTTAAAAAGGGAGAGAAACCTTTTGAGTTGGCAGCTCTCTCCAATTATGAGAAAACCACTCCACCATTCACTTCATACTAGTCTAGGTTCCCAAGGGCAACAAAGAAGAGGACTTGGACAAGAAAGAGTTCCTTGGCATATCGTGTTCATGTGGACAAGCTAGAGCTCGTGCGGTTGTGCGGCTACGTACTCGTGAGATGGACAACTACTCTCTATGGGACTTCGCTACAAGAGGTACATGTCCTATTTGTTCGTCCTTACTTTAAGAGTTTATGTTGTCTAAATGATATAAAGTGATACCAACCTCATGAAATATGATTTCATTGAGAGTGTTTTTCTATCCTATATGAACAGTTCATGTGATGGAAATTTTTTGTTCACTATTGTTTAATATTCCACTGTGTTAACCTGATGTTTTCCAACAGTGGTATCAGAGCCACCCTTGTGATTGTTTAGATATGTATGATATGCCTAATATTTGATGAAAATCTTGATCCTTTTCGAAGTGTTTGAATTATCCCCAGCCAAAAATACAATGGCACTACACTTCATCATATTTTCTTTTTTCGAAACATTGATGATGGTGTTGTTGGCTGTTATCATGGTCAGGCTATTAGGAAATTATGTTTCTTGGTTACCGTGAAATTTGATTTCATGTTAATTAGATATTAGATATTGAAAGACATAATTTTCGCTATACATGATTTCGCTATTCAAAAAGTAACAATGCACATTGCTGTTATATTATCGACTTGCCACGTTTTGAAAATTTGTTTCCTTTTAAGTTTTTATTATTATTATTTTTGGATATTATTTTTTGTGGAATCATATGACTAAATATTGGATATTCAATTATTGATTCCATGTTGCTAAATATTGGATATTTAGTTCTTTTAAAAAGAAATGAAAAAAGGAAATAAAACAATACGATATAGTTTTTTGAAGTTTTTATTAATAATAAAGTTTTATTTTGAAATTGCAATCATGATATGCAATATCTGTTATATTTCAAAATAAAATATTTTAATGATTTGGAATCATTTTAAAGGGGCAAATTTTAAATATGGCATTTGTTACGTTCTGTAACAGTTACAGATTGAAGACAAAATTTAAATATATGATATTTAAAATGGTCATGTAATAACTACACCATGAAGGCATTAAAATCAAAATATTCCCTTATTTATTATTGGTTCTTTATTCGATTTTATTGCACACGACTGATCATGGACTTTAGAAATCGATTTGATTGATTTTATTTTATTTTGTCTTACTGGATGTAATTAATTTTTACAATGGTTGTAATTTTAATTATTTTTATTGGGTTGTAATCTTAATTATTTTAGAGGCCTTTTGGAGTGCCCATTTTATTTTATTCTCACCTTGGTATGCCAAGGATATATTCTTGTAATGTACGAGATATCAAAAGAAGAAATAAAAGTGGTGGAGGTCTAAAGCCCAAGAAGGAGGTCCATGGAGATGGAGTCCAATGGGAGCTTGATGACAATTTTTTAATACTACCCAATGGCCGTAACCTAATCCTTATGGCTAGGATTGGGCCCATAGAAAGTCCATGATCATGCCATTTATAATTCCAATTCTCTTATGAATACATGTGATGTAAGTTTTAATTGAATACAGATGCATATGCAAAGTAAAACCAAAATAGTAATTAGGTTGCCCAAGAAAATCTTATAACTAAAATATTAAGTCTAAATGGTATAGTTTTGGAAACTATGTCTGAGCTCTATGCTAAATCATTAACTGAGAATTTTTAACTATTCTTGTCGTTGGCTATGGTTACATAGGGGCGCAAACAATGATTGAAAGATTTCTAAGTTAATGCAAAACATGAGATGTTTTCAGAATATTACTTACCAAGAATGGATGGACCTGAGGTAGTTGATATCTATGGTTTAGTAGGTTAGACTTAACAATGTATGATGGGCCAAGAATGGATGTACCTGAGGTCCAAAATACTAGGAGCTAAATAAGATTGAATCATACATGAGTTGTATTGAATAGGAGTTGTTCACTTACAAAATATTTATTCTCCAAGAATGGATGTACCTGAGGAGGCTTAATGTTTTATAAGAATTCAATCACCTACGAGAAATCTAATCTAACTAAGATTCCTATTTCCTATTTTGAAAGTATAGGATTTGAAAAATTAGTGGGAGATCATTTTGATTAAAAGACCATGATCATTATGATAGATACATATAACAAAACTAATTAAATCTTGTTACTTTATGCAATTTTATTGAAAAATGAAATCTTTGAACCCTCTCGCTCACATACTTGATGCAAATAGGCTTATTGGGCCTAATTTTGTGGACTAGTTTCAAAATTTGAAAATTGTTCTGAATTTGGAATGTATTGGATATGTTCTAGACACTCCACAGTTTGCTGCATTGGTAGAAGGGGCAACTGAACAAGAAACCGATGCCTATCATAAATGGCATGCTGATAACATGCAAGCACAATGTTACATGTTAGCTTCTATGACTAATAAGTTGTAGAAGCAACATGAAAACATGAAATCTACTGCTGATATTTTGCTACACCTTAAAGAGTTGTATGGTGAGCAAAGCAGGACCGCTAGGTATGAGATATCAAAGCAGTTATTTTAGGAAGGGTATGATATTGGAGCTCATGTGCAAAAGATGATCATGCTAATAGAACAACTTGAGAATCTTGAGTTCTTCATGGATTTTAATCTCCATTTGGATTTGATCCTCAAGTCCCTGCTAGATTCATTCTCTCAGTTCATTGTGAATTTTAACATGAACAAGATAGAATGTTTTCTTGCTAAAATGCAGAATATGCTGGTCACAGCCCAAAGGGCTATGTCTAAAAACAAAAGGAAATAAAAGCTTCTTGTAGCTTTTACTTCTACTAAGACTAAGAAGAAAAAGAACAATAAGAAATCTGTTCCCAAGTCATTAGCTGGGGTGTCTAAGAAAAGGGCAAGAAACAAGTTATGGATAAACAGAAATGTTTCCATTGAGGTAAAGTTGGACATTGGAAGAGAAACTACCCTCAATACTTGGAGGAATTGAAGGTGAACAAGGGAAAGAGTTTGCCTTTGGAAAGTATATCTCATTCTTATTTTTTCTAATACTTGATAAGGGACATTTACTTGTTTTACTTCTATAGGCAAGGTCTTTTGAATGAGTTTCATAGATTAATTGATGAAATTATTAGTGATTGCTAACTTGTTCCTCATTGAGCATTTGTATAGGAAATCATTGATTATTGCACTGACTTTTAGAAATTGAAGCTTGTTACATTTAACCTATCTCCTAGTGTGGTTTTTATGTACAGAAGCATTGGATTATGTGCAATTCTCAAAGAAAAAGGCTGGGAACCCTCTTGAAGAAGTCGAAAGCTGGGAAAAAGAAGAAACCTAAAGATCACCACTCAGGTAAACATTGCAATGGTCAACAGAAAGCCACACATGATGACCTACAAGAATCCTCTCTAGAGACCACTGTTGCGGTCAACAACCGCTGCAGAGATGGTGCGATGGATCAGAAAACATTTTTAAGTGTAATAGGTCCCACTTTGACCCCATCTTTTAGGAGTAGTACTTATAGGAACAAATAAGAAATTAACCCTAGTTTTTGGACTGTAGAGTTTTAGTCATTATTATTCTCTCTCTACTACTCTCTCTCTCTTCTCTTCATCTTCTCTTTCTTAGGGATTTTATTAGTGGATTGCTTGGTTCTTGTGGATGATAGCAAGGATTATCGCTATTGTTTCCAGGTATTCTTTCAGATTCATTGATTGTAATCCTTTAAGAATGGAAGAGTAGATTTCATAGCTAGTATAGGGAACTCTGGATGGATTGGGATAACTTTGAGACCCTTTGTTCATATTGAATGTATTAATTTTCCTATTGTTCTTTAGTTTCCATTCTTATAATTGTTGTGGTGATTGCTATAATTTTTATTGGAATACCCAAATTGATGATTGTTGTTTGGGGAAATCCTTTGGTCATAATAGATAGATTTATCAAATTATGTTTAAAGGAGAACAATGGAATTAACTTTCCAATTAGCGGTTAGGCTATACCAACTAGTATCTTGGATCATTGTAATTTTCAATAAATTTGAGATTTCATTTAATAGTTAATTTCATTGGTCAAATTCTAGGGATTGATTAATCACTAGTAGAGTTGCAAGTTAATGATAACTAAAGGCCATTAATGGATTCAATATGTGGTCAATGATAATTAATTCCAATCCTAGAGTTGCCCTGTACTAGTGCCTTCCTTTCTATTGCTATTACTCTATTACTATTAATCTCCAATTTTCAATTACCGTAATCTCATTCCTTAAAACTCCCAATTTCTCAACTAAGTGATAAGGCCTCCTTTGAAAGACGACCTAAGTTGTACCCCTTGCTACATTTTTGGTACAATTTAGTACTGGAACTATTTTCTAATTTGTTGCGAGTCACGATAGCTCACATAAATAGTCCATATAACTCAAATATTTTATGGACTATTGATATTGGTGCAAGTTCTCTTGTACCACTATGCAGGAACTAGCAAGTAGTAAAATCCTAAGGAGGAATGAAGCGACCTTGAAAGAAGGCCATGGAATAAGTGTTGCAGCCAAAGCTGTGGGGTCAACTTCTTTATTATTATTGAATAATCATGCTATGGTTTTGGATCGTGTTTTGTTTTTCCCAAATGCTTATCGAAATATTATATCAATTTCTGGTTTGACTAAAATTGGTTATTCTTTTCTTCTTAAGGATTTGCAACATTTATTTTAGAAATGATATTGTTGGCATTGGTTACATTCATGATGGGCTTTATTATATAAACACCAAAAACAAAACATCTCCTAGGATTGCTGAAATAAATGCTATATCGGATTCAACTCCTAGTCTCAAAAAACTTTGGCATCTAAGACAGGGTCACGTTGCGAAGGATAGGATAAACAAATTAGAGGGACTATTAGTTCTGTAACACCCTAATATTTAACCCAATATGCCTAGGACGCGTTTAAGTTAATTATTAGTTATTACTCTTTTGTTCTAGCTCTTACTTTTAAATTGTTAAAATAATTAGCGAAAATACTGTTTAAATTTTTTTGAGATTTCAAAACGAAAATGTAAGCCACGTAACTTGAAAGAACTGCGTCGTATGATACACCCAAAAGCTGATAAGGAACTAAACTCATCAAAAGTATACATGAATTAAAGTAAATCTCAAAACATAACACATCATCATAAAGATATTCATAAATATCATCAGAGGTTCATATTACATAAGTACCTAACATAATAGAATTGCGCCCACCAATAATGTTTGGGGTAGTACAGTCATCTAAAGACATAAAAGGAAATAATAGATACGACTAGTCAGGGTCTCGACATCCTCTACACTTAAACAGATAGCCCCTAGAAGTAAGGGGGCTATCATCCTCATGATAGATCGTAGGCCCTTGATGAGATCCACAGTCGCCTCCTACTGTTGCTCATGAACAAAATCACTATCCTCTAAAGACGTGATAGAAAAAAGAAAGAGGGGATGAGAATCTTATAAAAGAAACTCAGTAGGGAGTTCACCTCCTAATAAGTGTCATCATCTACGTCCTCAGGAACCTTGGGTTTTTTTATGAAGTGGTGAGCATGCATATGGTTCAATTATTAAGTTCCAAAGTTATTATCCGAGGCCTATTCTTTTTAGAATGCGTCTTAATGTAAGAATGGAGCATGACATACCATGATAACATAACTAATACCACAATTAATCAACATATAATAAAGAATCCAAATTCATGATCTTTTCCTCAATATTTCTTTTAGGTGACTTAAGGTTCTTATTTCTTTTTCTTGGGGGCCACCCTATTATTCACTCCTCTCAAGAGTTCTAGGTTATAAGCTTATACCTCACTAGTCATCACTAGCTAACACTTATCTTCTCGATAAGCAAATTCCCGCCTCCATCTTAGAGGACAGGATAGGGGGCATAGGGATACGTATCCTTTCTATAAGTACGCTTATCCTCTCGATAAGCAATTCCCCCTGATCACCTTACGCCGAGCCTGTCTCGTTATGAAAGGATCATTTTCGAGTGTTTTATGTCACCTTTAGCTTAGCATGTTATGTTGAGATGCAAGAGTACAAACTTATCATGTAATGTCACATGCTTTCATATAACTTCAATACATGCACCGTAAACATTTCAAGTGTAATCATAACATGCCACAACAAATCTTGCAATTGGTAGTCAAGTATGCAAACATAATCATCACATAAATTCTCATAACATCTCTTAAGGCAAGCGCTCTCATTATCTCTTAATTGATTAAACCTCTAAATCGGGTAAACCTAACTTTTGTGTTTATTTATTTATGCATCTAGGGGATCAATTCCAATGATTCTGATTAATTATTAACTTTAAGAACATCATGAAACCATGCTAGGAAGATTTGAATAAAAAAGGAAATTTAACCATTTCGGTGTTCTAGAAGTTACGTTTTTGACCCCTTCTCATTACTGACTTTTCCTATGATGCTAAAATTAAATCCTAAGTCAATTATGAGTGATTCCTATATATTTACTAAGAGCTTAACCCTCCTTTATGTAACGCCCGATTTTTTTTCCCGTGTACAAATGATCAAAGTGCCCATGAGGTCATTTTACCAAGAAATGAGGATCACCGGCCCTAGCCATCCTCCAAGGGATGTTTTGATGTTGAAGGGGGATTTTGTGTGTTATGTGTGCTGATAGAGTAGAAGAATCTCATTTTTGAGTTTCGATGCGCAAAATGACCAAAATACCCCTGCGGCTAATTAACACAGAAATTAAGTGCCGATTGGACCCAGACTTCACCCAAATATTTGAAATGATGTTTTTAAGTGATGTTTAACATTTGGTTGAGCCCGAGTAGTCTCAGGAGGATTTTGCAAAAAATTTCCATTTTGCCCCAGACTAGTGCATTTTGGGCCTAATGATACGATTAACAAAACCTAAGCAATATTAGGTTCTAATTAAAGATTAGTACATTCTAATTACTAATCTAGAGTCAAAATAATTAATTGAGGATAATTAGAACCTAAGATTGCTTAAAGAAACTCAAGATTCTTTTCTTGATTTAAGACTTTATGTCACACTTTCATGAATAGTAAAATCCCTATTTCAATTTCCTTAAATTATGGAGATGGTCACATGATGAGATTCCTCCCTAATAAAGGTGGATTTACATTAATCAAGCAAGAACACTTCTTAACCTTGTCTTGAGTAGCCTTGATCATTTACTTTCTCACCAAAACACCTAATTACAATTCCTAATCAATTACCTAATCAAACCTTTTCCCTAAACCATGCCATAACACAAATGAAATAACAAAATCTCCTCTCTAAATCCCTTAATGAAACTGGTCATACCCTCCTCCATTCATTCCATCACATGTTGAAATTTTACACACTCAAGGAACCATGCTTAAGGCCATACCTAGCCATTCCCAAAGCCATGCCATGTAAAGAGATATTTTTCTCTTCCTTGCCTTCCAAAAGACCGCCGGCTACTCCCCCTATTGCACCCCCTTGTGTTTCATTTTTCTATAAATAGGCATCAAGGGAAACTTGCAAGAACACTTGCTTAAACTTGCAACCTCAAGCTCTCTTTCTTTAAGCTCAAGAGTTCTTCTTCTTCTTCTTCTCTAATCTTCCAAGAGCCACCATACTCCACCACTTCTCAACCCCCAAACCACCACACAACCACCATAGATATTCCCTTAAACACATAACCCCTCCACTTCCAAGTTCAAGCCAAAGACACATATTCCTTCCTTTATTTCTTTCTTGGCCGAAACCACCATTAAAGTACCAAGGAAGATTTGTTCTTCTCATCTCAGTTCCAAGGCCAAGCTTTTCTTTTTTCAAAGAAAAATACCTGTGGTAGGGAGTTGTTTTAAAGATTTCTACTCTTTTCTTTTGTTTTACTCTTGGTTTGAATTCTTCCTCCCTTTTCCTCATTTTCGGTTCTTCATTCTCCTTTTCCTTCCTCTTTATTTTCGACCTTAATGGCCTACATGATGGAGAAACCATGCCTTGATGATGAGGATCTTGGGTGTTAGTTGTAAGACCATTATTTATTTGACCTCTAAAGCTTGAAGGTTTCACTTTTAAGAGTTTTTAGCAAATAAAGATATTATGTTATTTTGAAAAGTTAAATGGTAGTCTTGAGCTTAGGACTCAAAGAGATAATAAATGGAGTACATTCATATTTATATTTGAAGTGCTTGCATCTCATATTTACATTTATGTCATCACCTAAATAATTAATCTCGAAGTCTACCTATTTCAACCTTAAAGTTGATTGTTGATTTAGAGTGAATGCTCTAAGAGGCCTAGAGCACTAAAATAAAGAATTGAACTTGCATTCATATTCACATTTCTTGCCTAGCTTGTTTACTTTTCAAGTCATTACCTAAACTTAAAGATTAAAAATAGAGCTTGCATTTTCATATTTATATTCAAGCTTTGCATTCATATTTATATTTCCTTACCATCACCTAAATAATTGACTCGAAGCCTATGTATTTCAACCTTAAAGTTGATTGTTGATTTAGAGTGAATACTCTAAGGGGCCTAGAGCACTAAAATAAAGAATTGGACTTGTATTCATATTTACATTTCCTTGCCTAACATGTTTACTTCTCAAGCCGTCACCTAAACTTAAAAATTAAAACTAGAGTTTGCATTTTCATATTTATATTCAAGTTTTGCATATCACTATTTATGTTTTTCTTGCCACCACCCTATAATGCCAAGATTAAAAATGAAGCTTGCATTGCACGTTTAAATTTATGCCATCACTTAATTAATCTAGTGCTCAAGACTCACTTTTTCAACTCACACGAGAACTTTGACTCATATATATATATATATATATATATATATATATATATATATATATATATATATCTTATTAAATGTAAACATCCTTTTATTAAGCTTTCTAATTATGCTATTGATCTAAGTTTATTAATTGTGTCACCATAAGGATAAGGATTCATTATAAGGGCATTCCTTGATCTAGAAATAATTCTAAGAAAGACTAGTTACTAGAAATGCTTGTTTCACAATTTTCTATGCTCTTAGGAAAGTAAACTGTGGTTTCGATTCAAAACTTTCCAGAGTTGATGTATGTTGTTTAGAGTGCTCTTAACATGCAAAAATTGTTATTAATGGGTATGCTAATCATTCGTGATAGTTAAGGAAAGTTTAGTAACTAGAAAGAACCAAAAAATGTAAATTCTAAGACTCTTTAAAATGAAAATATACTTTCTGTTACAGCACGTGATATTTAAGTAAAAAGGATGTTTAACACTTAGTAAATGTATAAGAATTACTCAGAATTGATTTAGAAATTAATTCTAGCATCTTAGAAAAAGTCGGTAACAAGAAATGGTAAAAAACGTAACTTTTAGAACACCGAAATGGCTCATTTTCTCTTTTGTTTCAATTCTATCCAGATTTATTTAGTAATATTCTTAAGGTTAAAAATTAGTAAAAACCATTAGAATTGATCCCTTAGATATATAAAAGAATAAATACAAAAGTTGGGTTTACCCGATTAGAAGTTTAATCGATTAAAAGATTATTATGAGTGCTTGCTTTATAAAGTGTTATGAATTGATGTACTTAAGATTTATGTGATGATTATGTTTGCATAAAGATTGTTATAGCATGTTATGATTTTCACTTGAAATGTTTAAGATGCATGTGTGAAAGTAGTATAAAAGCATGTGACATTATAAGATAAGTTGTGTTTTTGCATCTTAATATGACATGCTAATGGTAAAGTGGCATAAAACATATGGAAATGATCCTCTAGACTCCCCGAATTAAAGGTTATGAGAGGTGATCCGATAAGGGAGTGATGGGTTTCCCCCTCTACTACCCCATGATAAATCTAGCAACGGCTAGTTAGGTTGAGCTCATCCTAGGTGGTAAATGCAGTAAAGTTTGGGCGTTGTTTGTATAAAATTCACCGGTGGAGGTATGATGGTTGGTTTATGAAATTCACTGGTGGAGGTATGTTGGTTGGGCTATGAAGTTCCCATAAGAAGGCAAGGGAGATATGTTGGTTGGTTTATGAAGTTCCTATAAAAGGGTGGTTAGTAAGAAAGGAATTTGAAGGAATTATCATGGGTTCTCCTGCATGCATATTGAATGTGTTCCTTATGTTTCTACTTTATATCATTGAATACGTGTAATGTTGCATACGGTATTGATATGGATTCATGACTTTGTATGCTGCATTCATAATATTAAGATGCATGCTAAAAGACACGGATCTCGGTTAATGGTATTTTCAACTTAATAAATGAACCTTATATTTGTCCACTACTTTCATAATGAAACCCGAGATTCCTAAGGATGATGATGATGACATGTGTATAGAGACGGACTACCCTACTGAGATTCTTATTTAAGCTTCTTACTCTCTCTCTTTCTTTCCATCTTCATTTTTAGACAAGATCGATGGCAATGATCGTGGTCAACCCTGAGATGCCAATGCAGGAGTTGCACAGTGGTCTAGATCAGAGTGGCACATCGAAAATGGAGATAAAAGCCTTCTTGTTTTCAACACTTACAAATTGTCTCATCTTCGCATATGCTCGTAACTTAGTTCTAGTAGATATGCACCCACTAGGAGTTAGCTACTTTTTATTCATATGGCTTTTGTATGAGCATATGCTTAGCCTCTATGGTTGGGCTTTATATATTTTGATGTGATACTATGACTAGGGGATATTTCCACTTTGTTACTATTACTATTTGATATGACATTCAAAGTAAATATTATGATGTGATAATGTTCACAGTCTATGTTGTAACTTGTTGTGGTTTGCATGAATGTTTTGTGATGAATAGTTATATGTTATGCGCGAAAAGCTCATAGTTTGGTTTTTCAAAAAAGAAATGGGTCGTATTTTCCGTAAACTTATTTTAAAAGTTTAAAAATCAAGTAAAAGTTCTGAGACGAAAAAGTAACAACTAATGATTAACCATTATGCGTCCTAGGCGCATTGTGTTGAAAGTTAGGGTACACTTTACAGAATTATAGCTTACTAAAATAGAATTTGTAACTTTCTTTTTAAAGGTTCTAGGAATCGCATTTTTTATCCTTTCTAGATACCAATTTTTCTATAAGTACTAAAAATAATTATTACACTAATTGCTAACAATTTTTTCATATTTGAACAATCCCAAATAGCATTATATCATACCAAAATAGTTTGGATAGTGACCGAAAATAGAGATGTCAAAAGTTTCCATGAATATAATTTTATGGGTCTTTAGTTACTAGTTTTTACCTAAGATGCCAAGGATGATTTCCACCATAATTGATAGTAATTTTCCCACATTTTAGCCACTCTAAACAACATTAAACAAATCTGGAAATGCTATGCAAGAAACCAAAAATTTAATATTCCAAAAGCATGCAAAGTTGTAATGTAAGGCATTTCTAGTAACTAGTCTTTCTAAAACTAATTCCTAGTTAAAGAACATCCTTTGAACCAAATTTTATTCCTTTTGGAAGATGGAAATATAACCTTTAGGACTTTAGTTGACAACTTGGAAAATAAATATGAATGGATTTCCATTTCTCTAGTTTTAATTCCCAAGACTCCTATTTAGAGTATTTACTCTGAAACGTCGATCAACTTTAAGGTTAAAAAAGGTAAGTCTTGAACTTTAATTAATTAGGTGATGTCATAAACATAAACATGCTAATGCAAGCTTTATTTTAATCTTTAAGATTTAGGTGATAACTTGGAAAATAAATATGAATGCATTTCCATTTCTTTTTTTTAGTGCTCAAGGCTCCTATTTAAAGTAACCACTCTAAATCACTGACCAACTTTAAGGTTGAAAGAGGTAAGCCTTAAACTTAAGTTAATTAAATGATGACATAAACAAATTACTCCATTTCAGTTCAACCTTTTTGAAACAAAATGGAACCCAAAACCTTGTGCTCTCAATGGTCTATCACATGATGGTTTTACAACCATCACCAAGATCCATTATCATCAAGCTATGGTTCTAACATTTTATTGACAACCAAAGCCAAAACTAGAAAAAAAAGAAAGAAGGCCAAAACCGAAAATGGTGAAGGAAAGCAAAGAAAACAAACTCAACCACATATTACTCATCAAGGCCGAAAATAAAGAGAAGGAACACATCATCCTAATACTTTAAAGGCTTTGAAAATAAAGATGGATTAAGAGAGAAAAACCAAACAAAATCCTTACTAAGGGTGTTTTCCTTTTTGCAAGAAAGGAGCTTGATTTTGAAAATGAGGTGAGAAGAATAATCCTTCCTTTGGAGCAAGGAAGTGGTTTCGGCCAAGAGAAGAAAAAGAGGAATGAAGATGTGTCTTGGGATTGATCTTGTAAATGGAGAGGCTAGGTGTTTAAAGAAAGATCTATAGTAGTTGTATGGTGGTTTAAGGTTGAGAGATGATGGTGAGTGGTGGTTCTTGGAAGAAATGAAGAAGAACTCTTTGAGAAACTAGAGAGAAACTTTGAGGATTCTTGAACCAAGATTGCAAGAAATGAACAAATGATGTTTCTGGCTTGCCTTGAGGTTGAATTTATAGAGAAATTTTAACATGTGAGGATGAAAAATGGAGGGAGTTGCCGTGGCCTTCTAGAATAACTTGGGGGGCAAGTTTCATTTTTAATGTAGGTTAAGGTGTGTATTAGAGGTAGATTTAAGTTAGAAAAATGTTAGGAATGGGTAATTAGGTGTTTAGGTGGATAATCATGTATTTAGGTATTTTAAGATCGTGATTAAAGAGTGGTCATAAATATTTAGAGGAGTTAAGTTCATTTAGTTTGAATTAAACTCAATTATTTTGAATTTCAAAAACCAACATATTTCCTTAAATTAGAGAATGACCACTATTTAACTTTTTGACTTTTTGATGTCATAAGACCACTTTGATTTTGAAAAGGGATTTAGCTTTTTCTAAGCAATCTTAAGCTCTAATCAACCTCAATTAATTATTTTGACTCAAGATTAATAATTAAAATTAATTAATTTTTAATTAGAGCCTAATATTGCTTAGGTTTTGTTAATCATGCAATTAAGCTCATTATACCCTTAACTAGGGGTAAAATGGTAATTTTACAAAAAAATTCCTCGGGGCCACCCGGGTTTATACCAACATCATATATTCCTTATAAAACAATATTCCGAACTTCCAAGTAAAGTCCAAGCCAAATCAGTAATTAATTCTGTATTAATTAGCCGCAAGAGCATTTTGGTAATTTCACTTGGAAAAACCAAAAATTGAGATTTTCACCTCTAACATCATGCACAACACAATTAATCCCCTTTAATCATAAAACTAACCTCTTGAGGTTATCCGAGACCAACTGTCCTCGATTCCCAGGCAGAAATGACCTTAGGGACATTTTGGTCATTTGTACATAGGGAAAAAAAATTGGGGCATTACAAGTTCCTTTAGGTTCTGAACCCATTCCAACTTGTGAGTCATGTCTACAAGGAAAAATGACTAGGTATCTATTTGGGGCACAAATGGAACAGGCCAAAGAAGTTTTGGAGCTTGTGCATAGTGATGTGTGTGGCCTAATCAGCGTAATGGCTAAGGGTAGATATTTCTACTTCATAACATTCACTGATGATTTATCTAGGTATGGGTATGTTTTATCTTATGAAGAGTAAACATGAATCCTATGAAAAAAAAATTAAGGAGTTCAAATCAAAAGTAGAAAAATAAACAGGAAAGAACATCAAAGATCTTCGATCCAATCAAAAAGGAGAGTACTTAATACTAGGTTTGATGAATTTCTCAAATTGAATGGCATTATTTCACAACGTACTCCACTAGGAACACCTAAATCAAATGGTGTTTCAGAAAGGATAAATCATACTTTATTAAATATGGTGCGGTCTAGGATGAGTTATACAGATCTTCCCATTTCACTATGGCGATTCACATTGGATATCGCTTGTTATATTCTAAATAGAATTCCTTCCAAGTCGGTTCCTACTGCTCCATTTGAATTGTGGTTTGGTAGGAAGCCTAGTCTTAAACATGTTAAGATCTGGGGTTGTCGAGCATTCATTAAGAAAGTGAACACCGATAAATTGGAAGATTAGTCCCTAAAAGGAAGGTTTGCAGGGTATCCAAATGATAGCTTTGGATATCAATTTTACCTTCTCGCTGACAAAGAATTTTTATCAGTAGAGATGCTATTTTTTTTTTGAAAAAGAGTTAGTTCAAGAAGGAGGCATGGGAAGAGAAATAAATCTAGATGAAGAGTCATCAACCTAACAAACCAATAAAATACCTAACACTATGGACATTGCCTAGCCTGTACATGAGCTAATTCAAGTAGGGCAATTCATCCGCCCACGAGATACCTTAATATCCTTGATAATGTACAATTGTTCATACATGGAGATAATGATCATAGAAATGATCCTACTACTTACAAGGAAGCTATATCTCATATAGATTCTTCAAAATGGCTAGAAGCAATGAAATCTGAAATGGATTTCATGCATTCAAACCAAGTTTGGGATCTAGTTGATCCACCTGAGGGTATAGTACCTATTGGAAATAAATGAATCTATAAAAGAAAGATTGGTGCAGATGGAAAGGTAGAGACCTTTAAGACAAGGCCAATAGCAGAAGGTATTACCAAAGGGAATGAGTCGACTATGAAGAGACTTTCTCGCCCATAGCAATGCTTAAATCCATCAGGATATTGTTAGCCATAGCAGCACATGATGATTATGAGGTTTGGCAAATAGATGTTGAAGCCACTTTCCTTAATGGACACATTGAGGAAAACATATTCATGGACTAACCCAAGTGTTTTGAATCTGAGGATAGTTCTAAAGTGTGCAAGCTTAAGAGATCCATTTATGGTCTTAAACAAGCTTCAAGAAGTTGGAATCTTCATTTTGATGAAATCATTAAATCATTTGATTTTATTAAGAATGAAGATAAGCCATGTGTTTACAAGAAGGTCAGTGGTAGCAAATTATCTTTCTTGTATTATATGTGGATGACATAATGTCAATCAGTATGATGTGAGCATGCTAACGACTGAAACAGTCTGGTTATCAAAGACTTTCTTTATGAAAGATTTGGGAGAAGCAAACTATCTTCTCGAGATTCAGATCTATAAGAATAGACACTACAATATTTTTGGTCTTCAGCAACGGCCGCAAACTATGGCCATATGTAAGAAAATCGTTGCATTTATAATAGACAACGGTTTTGCAACCGTGGAGTATGCAGTCGTTACCTATTCTTTTAGGCAATAGTTTTGTACTTTCGGCCATGGTATAAAAAAACTGTCGCCTTTTATTAATTGAATAGGCAACGGTTTTATTGATATGTATTAGACAACGGTTTTATCCATTGCCTTTAATTTGGCAACGGTTTCACACCATTGGATAATAATTAGTAGTAGGAATATTTTTTAAACAGTTGCCAATTTGTATGCAACGGTTTAAAAGGTGTTGCTAGTTATAAGCAGCGGTTTTCCATGTGTTGTCTATCTCAATTGGCAATGGTTTTACAATACATATTATTGTTTATAAGCAACGATTTTATTATAAATGATACTAGTATTTATAAGGAACAATTTTACAAATGTTATATATAATTTTTTGTAATATATTGATCTAAACAAAAATATTACAATAAAAACAAAAAAATATTGTAAATCAATTTATCCATGACAAGCTCATACATATAATTATCAAATCCTATTTTTAAATCCATAAGATCTATGTGCACACATTAATAACCTTTAATAGGTGATATACAAGGTAAGTCATAAAACCTACAAAACACTACTTCAAAATCATAATGAAAGAATATAAACCATAATAACATCTACTTAAGCATTGATAGTTACAAAATATTTCCTAAGTATAAAAAGTCATAAAGTGCAGCATCAAAATCCTATATCATCTCAAAAGATCTTGATCTCTGTCACTCTTTGTCTATTTGATCATCACATTCTGTGGTTGGGTCCTTCTTCTCCCTCAACATGATTTTGCTGTAGAAATTAAAAATCATGAAATTAAATACCATAAATATATAATCAATAAAACAAGGATCAATATAAGCATAAGACACATATATAATTGACATTGCAAAATTTTTAGTAATAACAACTAAAATAAACATTAACCAAGAAAAACAATAAGTAATTTGACAAGGTATACCAATTTCATCAAGGTTAAGGTCTAGGTCACCAACTACTACAGTATGGAATAAACTATTATTGCATTTTCCAAGAACCACATCATTCATCCATCTCAAACCAGAGGAATTGCAAGCATTTTCTGCACTTTTCCTTTGCTGGTTATCAGCAAAAATATCACTAGGTGTTTTATCAGGATTTTGGTGTTACTAGGAAGCAATTAAGATGAAGCAAATCCACTCAAGGAACAAATTTTTTCACAAAGTTTGGATCAACATCATTCAACAAATAATGAACCTAAAACCAAAAGAAAGATCCAAAAAAGACATATATTAGTACAACACCAATAGAAAAGCATGGCTCATAATGAAATTGACTCAGAAAAATGGCTCTGAAATCACATCAAAATCAGGGACCTTGCAAGAGGGGAGTTCTTTCCAATTGGAGGAATGGAATGCTCTATCAGCAAGCTTGTTTTCAAGTCCCTCAAAAACACATCAAAAGATATTTCTTGATGTGGAATGCCACATAATTAATATGGACCAAGTAATCAAAATCTGAATCCCAATATTTGAGTGGACAATGCAACTATTTCTTTGCAATCAAGTCCCATTCAAGATTCGAGATCAGATATATAATTGTACCTTTCTTGTCCACATTGTTGCAGACATACTTAAGATTTATATAAATTTCTTTTGATTAATCATATTTGCACATGCTAAATAATTTGCGCACATTTAAGTGACTCAAATTTAAGCTTTGAAGCAGCATATTCATTGGAGGCACTAATGAGCAACTAAACTGAAAATAGAACTTAGCTTCATTCTTTAATCCTATTTACCATGATATGATAACATAAGGATACTTAGAACCTTCTAGCAAAGATTGAATCAAAAAGTAAACTATCATAGTATCCAGACTTTGTTAAGGTGGGCAATGCTACCTGATCGACTAGGTGAAAAAACCCTTCTATTTCATTTGATACAACTTTCTTCTTGTTGAGCATTTGGAGGAATAAAATCCCAATAATCCGCAGGTAATCTTTGCCCCAAAATTTTCTTCAACAATAATTGCAGTTCTTCTAAAGCGATCATTGGAGGAAACTCTGAATTTCATTGTTGGATAAGTATTTCTCTATTTAAGGCACAAGCAGTCTTGAACAATACACAATAGAAAAATTAAAAAAAAAAAGCGAAAAAAGAGATTTATTTTAGAAGGAATCAATGAAAATGAAGCCACACAAACTTACCGAACAATATTTTGTGAGGACTATGTTTTGGCTTTCATTGGGTCATAGCACGTAAGGGTACACTTGCAGGTTTTTTATGGATAATTTTGGAAAGTTGCAGAAATAAATTAATTTTCTATGGTCAACTCATTGTACCAGTAGCCATTGAGCATTCAACTGCAATAAAACAAATTAGAGACCATACTTAGTGTGAAATATCGATGCATGCAAATTTTGCCTATAGCTGGAAGCTTTGAACAAATATTCATGACATGTTTTAAATTCGCCAAGGACCTGTGCAGCATGATATCTATACATATAAATAGACTATACATATATACATAGCTTACAATGTTTTGAAACTTGAAATGAAAGGCCCGACTTTCCTTTACTACATAGGTTGTACAATTAGAAAGCCATTACCAGTTGCTATTTACAGAATAAAGAGTAGGTGATGAATTATTTACTACTTAGTTCAACCCTATAGTTTTTATTCAATTGGAGTATGATTGCTACAAGCAGTGCATGTCACTAGCTACATTCCTAATATAACTGACTATTGTAACATACATGGAAAGCTTAATGCCATTCGTAGATAGCCACCTAATTGTTCTTTCAAACCTATACCAAACACATTAATTAACAAGTATCCAATATAATTGTGTTTGAATTAGCTTATTTTAGATTTAAAATAACTTAAAACTGATCATTTGGACAACTTTAAACACAAAACTCCCAAAGTGAAAACCAAGGAAAAGGGAGAAGTGTCATAACCACAAATGCAAAAATCTCAGGAAAAAAACCCATGCCATTAACCCCAGTAACAAAACCTTTGGCCCCTCTATGAGAGAAATCATACCATCTATTCCTAAATTGTAAGAAGTTGTCCAGAAACTCAGGCAGGGAGCTATCAGTAGCCACTGTAAACACAAATAATAGACAACAAATAACACTTGAAAGATCCAAAAAAAGATAGACATGACATGTTTTAATGATGAGTGAGTGATGCAACAATTAACAAATAACAAGAAGAAATCATTTCTAAATATTAAGCTACTTGCAGTTTAAGCCTAAGTCTTTTAGAGAATTCCTAAGGAACTAGAAGCAAGACAATACAATCAAACAACTCACAATGCAAGTTCTGGATAGCAACCTCCTTGTAAGAACCTAAGGCAAAGAGAATCCTTCCCATGAGCACGTTCAAGTCTTGCTCTGGCCATTTCAAGACGCTTCCCAGCCTCCAATAGCCAGCTGATGTCTCGTAACACAAAGTAGCACCACACCATGTTTATTTGCAATATTGGAACATTGTCAACAAACTGGAACGACAAAAAAGGCAGAAATTGGTTCAAATTTACAATGAGAATCAAATGAAACTAAATAAAATTGATTATACTTGTCGCTGAAACCATCTTTAGCAAGAAAGAACAGCAACGGACCTTGGTTCAAAGACTGGGTTGTAAGAGAGAGTAAGAAAGTAGCAATGTAGAAGAGAAACAGGGACTAACGCAGGAGAGCAATGCAAAAGTGAGAGAGGCAGTGACGTTAAACAACCTTTAGCGAGAGAGAGAGAGAACAGCGATCGAGAGATTGGGGATTTGAGGGATTAGCATTGAGGCTCGCACCAAGATTTGGGATTTGGGGCTCGAACTAATATCGCGAGAACTGGAAAGCTCAAATTGAAGGAGACGCGGCGGTGGCTAGGAAAGGAACGACACGGTGGCATCAACTTTGGCGGTGGCTCGATGGTTCTTCTTCAGTCTTCTTCTCTATTTCTCGAATGTGGGGCTACAAGCTTGCAAACAAAAGCCCAAGATCGACGCTCCCAGGCACAGTGGAGGCAGAAGTGATAGAGGCAACCATGACGTTCCCAGGATAGTAGCAAACAAGGAGGAAGAAGCTTCCAAGCGAGGATAGCACCGGCTACATTCCCGCAATGCTCCTTCACTGGCCCTCGCTGCGAGGAGAGCTTCCAAGCGGCATGAACAGTGCCTGGGAAAAATGCTTCCAGGCTGTGCCAACTTTCCTTTCTCTTCTCTTGTTTTCTTTTTGGTTTTTGCTTTGGTACCCCATGTGTACTGGTACCCTTTTAAATCTAAGGGTTGTGATTTAATCATGAGCATTTAAAATAATAATTGATTTAATTAGTGGGACACGTGGCAAACTTTCAGCCACAAGTTATCTAAAATGACTTGCATCTACTTAATTTTATAAGTGATCGGAAAGAATCCTTTTTTTATCATTTTGGGTCAAAATGTTTTTGAGGTAAGAGTTTTAAACAAATGGTGGTGGGAAGGAAATTTTTTGTTCCCGCCACTCAAGGTATAATAGATTAAGGAACGATTTTTACATGTACTCTAAGTTTTATATATATTAACAATGGTTCTAAAGTGTATCATTTATAAATTTATATAAGCAACATCTAAATAACCATTGTTTAAAATAAAAATAATGCAACAATTCACAAACCATTGCTTATTTATACTAAGAGTATGATTTTTATATTGTTGCAATAACATTCTATATAAATTAAACTACATTAGCAACAATAAAAAAAACCGTGGCAATAGGCCCTTTTAAGCAATGGTTTTTTGGCCATTACCAAGTTTAGCGTTGCCATAGCTAGGAAATGTTGTAGTGAGATCGATGAGACTTATAGGTCTTTGCCAAAGTCTGTATTTGGAAAAGGTGTTGAAAAAGTTCAACATGTTTGATTCCAAGAGAGGATTACTACCTGTGAGACATGGTATTCACCTCTCTACAGTGATGACACCTAAGTCACCTAAAGAGGGAGAGAAGATGGCTAAGGCACCCTATGCCTCTATCATTAGTAGCCTCACGTATGCATGTTGTGCACTAGGCCAGATATCACATATGCTATTAGTATGACTAGTAGGTTTCAATCTAACCCAAGACTAGAACAGTAGATAGCTGTCAAGAACATCCTTAAGTACTTGAGAAGGACCAAGGATATCTTGGTAAATGGATAGCTTCAACAAAAAATGTAGCTGATCCATTTACAAAGGCCATGACACAACAGCAAATGGACAGGCATCTTGAGAAAATGGGTCTTAGATACTATACTGAATGGCTCTAGTACAAGTGAGAGATTGTTAGTTGTATGCCCTAAAGCTAATAAATATATGTATCAATAATTCCTATTAATGGAAATTTATTATTCTTTTATCCATAATTTATGTTTATTAGAATAAGTCCATAAGGTACTTGTTAGATACTTCAATCTCAAGAGTTGAAAATATGAGTGATGGAGTAGTCTAGTGCATTATCTTTAAAATAGTCCACGATTATAGGAATTCAAATTGGACATTTTTATTCTAGAAGATCGTCACCTCTGTCTGTTTCCATGATTAGTATGAGATACTAATGAAGATGGAGTAGTGAGTCTCATACTATACAACATTAGATGTCAAAACAGATATGTGATCATTTATAGGATAAGTGGGTTGAACGTGACAAATAGATAAAGTTCACATGGTAATTTTACTAATGTCAATGAAACATTATCTAGATCATATCAGTGCAAATAATCCTTAGACCTGAGATGGCACGGTTATCTTGTTCATAGGTAGCTGTAGTTTGTGACTCTCCGTATACTCATGTCATGCATTAGTATTAAGCAGTCTGTGGCTATAGTTAGTTATGTATGGAGATAGGTGACTAGTCAAGATGGAATCCATTATCTCATGTAAAAGAGGATAGGTCCTATGGATAAGAGGTTGTTCTTGATCATGAAATCCTTGGCCAAGGTACTTGGACTTAAATAGAAAAGAGTTTCTAGTTTATGTCATATTGATCAAGGAATGAAAAATTCAGAGAATCCATATGATCTAAGCTATAGGGTTTGGCATTATCTATGACCCTAGCTAGATTGGGATCCTATAATGAAAGGATTTGAGTGCATGGAAAATATAATTATTGGTTCACTATAATGTTCTAATTGATACATTCGTCACTATTTGGGTGGTCATGGCATGTTGTGCTAGGTGTTACTCATGACTTATGAGAACCAAGGGTATTTTGGGAATTATACTCCAAGTTTGGAATTGTACTCTAGGTTTGAAAATGAGTTTCCAATAAGATCAGGAGTTTGATTTTGTGATCTCATTGCCAACTAGTAATGAACCTAGTTAGTCATACACTGTAGAACAAGTATATGCCATGAACGAATTAATTCTAATTAATATAGCTAATTAGAAATTAATTACCGAGTTGGACTTGCAATTGGATTGCAAGGTTGCTAGCATATCCTGAAGTCTAATTCACCATGGTGATAAATCCTCTAAAAGGTTTTATGTGGAAGCTCCATATTTTAGAAACCTATATCAGGGGCATTTTGGTCTTTTCAAGTTTGGGTTAATATCACTACAAGAAATTTGGCCTAAAACAACACTTATTCTTTGCAACATATAAAAAGTGTTACTTTTTATACACATAGACAACACTTTTTTTAAATGTGTTGTCTTTGATATCTAAAAAATATTGTCTTCTCTACTCAAAAGTGTTGCCTTAAACAATTGACCACACTTACCATAGCAACACTATGAAAAGTGATGCATTAGCTTAAAAATGTACCATTTTGTTCAAAAGTGTTGCCTTTGACAATTGGCCACATATGATATAGTTACTCTTCAAAAAGTGATACCTTCACTTAAATAGTGTAGTTTTTCCTATATTGAAAGCAATACTTTTTATATATACCTAAAACCAAGCATTCTTTTAGGCATAAATTTTTTGGAGTGATATAAGACATCAGATGACTTATATGTGAGATGATGTTATTTTGGTAAATGCCAAAATTACATAAGCCTATTTAAAATAAAAATTATTTGAAAATTAATTAATTTAATTTTGTTTTTAATTGGGAATCAATTGAGAATTGATATCTGACATAAATGTCATCCCAATATTTGCACATGTCTAAATAAGAAAATAAAAAAGGGAATCTAACACATCAAAGAGAGATAATGTGGCTCATCGTTTTAAAAAGGGGGCGAAACCTATTGAGTAGACAGCTCTCTCCAATTCTCAGAAAACCACTCCACCACTCACTCTATGCTAGTTTAGGTTCCCAAGGGCAACCAAGAATGGGACCTGGACAAGAAGAAGTTTCTTAGCATATTGTGTTCATGTGGAAAAGTTAGAGGTCGTGCAGTTGTGTGGCTACGTGTTTGTGAGATGGACAACTACTCTTTATGGGACTTCACTATAAGAGGTACATGTCCTGTTTATTCATCCTTGCTTTAAGCATTTATGTTATCTAAATGACACAAGGTGATACCAATTTCATGAAATATGATTTCATTGATAGTGTTTTTCTATCCTATATGAACAGTTCGAAAATTTTTTATTCTCTGCTGTTTAATATTTTACTACGTGAATATATATGATGTTTTCCAACGGAAAGGTAAGAACCAACTTTATCATTAGCCTATATATTAGGCTACCCTCCATCTTGAGCGTACACAGGAACAAATTCAAACTTGGCCTTTGAATGAATTATATAGAAAAAAAGGGAAAAGAAAATTAAAACAGTACATGGTGCTTTGTCTATATCTTTGGGTAGCTTTCATGCGACCCTACCACGTTACTAGATGGGAACGTTACATATGGAATGTGTACAGTGCGGAGTGGCTGGCGTGACTCGTGAGACCCGTGTAGGAACAAATGAAAAATGCAAAACATGCACATTTAATTCCATCGCAAGCAGCCAATATTTTCGTAACAAAGTCCCTTGTGGTCCTAACATTGACTAATCAATTTCTCAATGCATTATCTTTTCATTAAGATTAGTAAGTTAAATTCGTCAAAACCAAAGGAAAACATAAAACTTAAAAGAAAATTTATAAATAAATTATTCAGAATAATCTAAATTTAAAAACTACTTTATATACATATCATATACTAGAATATAATGATGGCATTTTTAATTTTTGGTAATCAATTTTACATGATAAAATATTTATTGTTATCTTAAATTTCAAAATATCAGATTAACTTTGATTTAGTAAAATTCTTATTGTTATATTAGATTTCTTATATTCATTTTAACCCATTCGTATATAAATAATGGCAAGTACCAAAGATAAATAAAAAATAATGGCAAGTAAATTTTTTTTTTTGGATAAAATGGCAAGTGAACCTTAATTAAAAACAAACACTTCTGCTAACAAAAATAGAGTTTAATTTTGATGGACTGATAATATAAAACTCTTTTATACTATCATCCAATCAAAATATTCTATTTGCACAACTTTTCAAATAGTGGGTGTGTGATTTAACTATCTTTGCTAATGTGGTAATATATGATTAATTATATAAAAAAAAATTTACACTGTCAGTGTATAGGAATTAAACTTGGCAAAATATCAATTGTCATTGTTTTATTTGAAAATTAAACTTATCTAGATATTTTTTCCTTAAAAAAACACTATATGTGAAGTAGATAAAGCACAAGAAGTGGTGTTAAATCGTGCTACTCGAAAAAATGTCACTTTCTGAAAACTTTAAACAAATTCTATCAAGCCTAGAGGCCTGAAGATGGTGAAAAATAAAGGTGGGTGCTATCTAAACCAAAAGGTCGGTGCTACCTAAATGAGGAAGTAAAGAGAACTAAATGATTGTAAAAACTTGCCTTGCATCTGAGTTCAGCAATACTACAGTGATTTCACCCAAATGATATCTTGGTGAACTTGTGAGACACTTGGAGACTTCTTCTACTGAAACACTAAGGTTTGTGAACCAATCTATTTCATAAGAGCATCTGAGACCTTTGTCAGGAGAATGGATGATGTTTGAAATATCCATGATACTTAGTTCTATTTCAATTCCTCTGATGTATGAAGTTAGCACAAAGTCAATCATTTGAACCAAATAGGAGTAAAATGCAGTGACCATTCCAGAGAAGACTCCCTCGGTGAAGTCAAGAAACCTTTCCCATCCTTGAAAGGAGACAATTTCTAGAAGAATGAGAACTTAAGCCATCAGCATCTGGGTTAACCTTTTCCCAGGGGCTATGGGACGCCGAGAGAAATTTTCCTCAAAATGATCTTGATGAATCAATTCAATGAACATCTGAAGTGTTCCCATTGAAGCAATACATCTTGAACAAAACTTTCCTTCAGCCATGAGAGTGATAGGAAACACAAAGGTTTAATCTTTGAAGCAAAGAAAGGTTATGAGAGACAGAGGTTTGTGAGAGATGAAACGGTTTGAAGCTTAGGGTTTTGGATGGAAGGTAGATAATAGAAGAAGTGATAACATGTGAAACATAGAGGTTATTTAAGTGATGTGAAGTAACTGACAGAAAGTGAAGTGATGTGAGAGTGAAAAGGTTTTTTTTATAAAAAAAAAGAAGAGGGAACTGTCCCACCTTATCACCCTTCTTTCAGAAAGAAAGGTTTCTGACTTTTGAGTCTAATTTCTTATGGTCCTTTTTTCTAAACTTTATTTCTCACCTTCTGAACCATTGATAGGCACATCTTCTCATGCTAAAACCTTTTCTCATACGTGTAACACCCTAATCTTTAACCTAAACGCCTAGGACGTATTCAAGTTAAATATCTGTTACTCTTTTGTTCCAGTTCTTGATTTTGTAACATCCTAATTTTTAACCCAATACTCTAGAACATATTTAGGTTAATCATTCTATTACATCATAGTTTCCTTTTTACCTTAAAATACTTAGCGAAAAATACTGGTAAATTTTTTTTTTTGAATTATAAAAGTAAAGTGAGAGTCGCGCGACACGATAAGCAATGAAGTGCGTAAGGAAATGAAGCAAGCATCTCATAATCATCATAACATAAAGCAAGTAAAGGCACATCAAGATAAAACTGAACTGCATATTTATATAATATGATATGCCCACTCATGGAGAGTGGGACTTAGTTTAGTACAACATGGGCAAATACATCTAAAAAGAAAAATACAAAGGAAAGTGCGACGGAAAGCATAAAAGCAAACTCCCCTACCCAAGTGCAACTAAAGGGATAACCTCTAAACAAAAGAAGGTTTATCCTCATCTAAATGGTGTGTGCACTACTCGGGTGCTCCATCGATCATCCGCCACCTCCTATTGACGTCCATCTCGCGAGCGAGGCACATACCCGGCAAACTGGGTGAGCTCCTCCGGCGTGTAAAGGCGAAGCAGGGATCGGGAGTGACCCCCACGACGTGGCCGCATCTCCAGTCGTCGTGCTAGCCGAGGCTGAGTCACGGTATCCTCACTACCCTCTCTCATCAGTGGTGGAGTGGGGGCAGAGCTCTCGCTGTACAGATGGGTAGGCGGGTCCTCCGACGGGTTGGTCTCTGAGAAGTATGTCCGGGGCACGTGGTCGGGGTAATCGCACATGGCTGAAGCGGCGGTGTGCATGCGGAGCACTCTCTCGTTGTGCGTACACGGGCGCTCAAAAACCAGCTCGTCGTCGCCGTAGGGTGCTGTCGGGGAGAAGCGACGGGTATGCACAAGGTGGGCGAAGGGTCATCCAATGAACATGAAGACACGAACCGTGCACTGACCCTCAAAATGGTATGATCCGTGCTCCGGATCATAGTGCACCTCCCACGTCGAGGTGTCCACAAAAACCACGAACGTCGCCATCTGAAGACGTAACGGGAAGAAAAGATAGAGGGAGTGAGAATCTTGCTAAAAAATCTCAGTAGGGCCTCCTACTACCTAAGTGTCATCATCTACGTCCTCAGGAACCTTGGGTTTAGTGTACAAAATAAGTGAGCATGCAATAAGTTCATTTTTAAGCTTTTAAAACATAGTTAGCCAAGGTCCGTTCATTTTAGTATGATTCTTAATGTCATCGATGCAACATAGTAAAGAATGTATTCATGGCTCTACTTAATGCAAGAATAATAATCATAACATTAAGAACATCATAATGGTGGCATAAAGTGGCAATTGAAATCTCATATGGAAAAACTTTGTGACATAATCATCATACTTTACTTCCTCATGGGCCACCCTAAAAGACATTCGTTCTGGGGATGGTCGGCCGAACCGGTGTCACCCAGAACGTGTCACATCTCTAGATTATAAGCTCATACCTAACTAGTCGTCACTAGTTCTTACTTATCAATCCCGATAAGCGTATCATAATCATAATCCCGACTATCTAGTACGGGCTAGGGGGCATTTCTTGGGGGTGCTCGGCCGAACTGGTGTCACCCAAGAATACATCTTGGTACCGATGTCACATGAGTTCTTTGGAGGTGCTCGGCCGAACCGCTGTCATCCAAGAACTCATCTTAGTACCTTATATCTCACAAAGAAAATCTCATAGGTTTTTCAAAAACTTTCTAAGTCCCCAAATTTGTTAGAAATTCGGCAGCACAACAGCAGCACGCCAGATTCTTCCAAATTTGCTTTATGCCACATAAACAAATAAAACATGCATCCTCAATCATAATCCCATACGTTTACATAATCATTCTCAAATAAAACATACGTTCACATGTAACATTGAAACTCATTATGCTCTTGATCCTACGGTATCTTATGCTTTGACTCTCACGGGCCTTAAACTTAAGATGGAATTATTCTATCATTCTCTATCGGCCTCTTATGCACATAAGGATTCTCTTCTAACAAATCTTACTATCATTTATGCTTTTTAATAAATCTGGGCAGCACCACTCTTCAAGGGCAATGTTATACATTTGTGGTTACGGGGTTCTAGAACTTACGTTTTAAACCCTTTCTCAGTTCCGTCTTCGCCTAAGGTGCTATAAATTAAATCTAAACCAATTATGAGGCATTCCCATGCCTAAGAACTAATTATAAACCATTTTTGCCATATTATGAGGTTGCTGGACAAAATCCAGAAATTAAATGTTCTAGGAGTTCTAGGATTGCACTTTTACGATTTTCTAGTTACTAGTTTCTCTATGGGTGCTAAAATTCAATCCTACTTCAAATGTAACCAAATTTTTCATGATTAATCAATCCTAAACTGATTGTTATCATACTAAAATAGTTTCGGCATTGATTAAGATTAAAGGGGTTAAACACACGTTAAGTTCCAACTTTACGGTTTTCCTATGAAGCTAGTTTCTCTCCTAACATGCATAGAAGTATTCCCACCTCAAAATATATCATTTTCACACATTCTAACACATCAAAACATCATCATATAGCAACAAACATATCAAGTCAGAACTGAATTGTTCAAGTCCAAAAAGACACATAATTTGACATTTCTAAAATATCTAAGTTGCTAGTTTCCCTTGGAATCATTTTAGGACTTCTAAAACTCTTTGCAAACTATTTTATTTTATCAAGAGGCTAAAAACAACCTTAGGTCAGTAACCAATTTAATTCTTCTTTAGAAGAGGAATAAAATCATAATTCTTGCTGGTCATAACTTTATAAAGCGTATCAAGCTTAAAGAAAATCCTAGAACATAAGTTGTTGGCCCTTGTAACTAGATGGAACTCATTCCAAGCTCATCATTGTTAGTTGGCCGAAAGTATCCATTCAAAGAATGCTTCCATATTGAACTTTAACTTAAGATAAATTGGGCAAGTCTTTGAGCTCTAAGGTCTTTAAGTGATGACATAATATAAACATGCTTTGCACTTCATTTTTATTCTTCATTACAAAGTAAAGTGAAAACTTTAAAGTAAATATGCAAGACTTGGAAACAAATATGCAAGACTTGAAATTTAAATGTGCAAGACTTGAAATAAATATGCAAGGCTTGAAATTTAAATATGCAAGACTTGAAATAAATATGCAATACAAGTTCATTTCTTTATTTTCGTGCTCTAGGCCCAGGAACAATCGACTTTAAGGCCGAAATAGAAAGGCTTTGAGAATTAATTAGGTGATGATGCAAGTCTTGTTTTAATCTTTGAGTCCTTAGGTGATGACTTGAAAATAAAGATGCAAAGCAAGAACATAAACATGAGTGCAACCTCAAAATAAATATGCAAGTTCATTTATATCTTATTAGAGCTCATTCAAGACTTTAGAGGATCTTAAATCTTAACCTGAACTCATCATGACAAGATAAAGTGAGGTCTAGAGTTCTTAGAACTCAAGATAACATTCCTTAAAAGTATAACCATAAATGAACTTTATAACACCTTTATGAAAACTCAAGCTTTAGAGATCTCTTTGGGGTGAACATAAAGTCACCAACTAGAACTCTCATCATCAAGCTATCATGTTGGACCACCCAAGTTGGTTGGTCGAAATTTTAGAGAAAAAGGAAAGGAAAGAAATCGAAACTTAAGAGCAAGAAAGAACCATTTTGAAACTCTAGAGACCATGATCTTGATGATGTATTAACACCAACATCATGAGTCCTCATCATTGAGTTCATGCAACTATTTTAAAACATCATCAAAGTTAAAGATTTCAAGGTTCAAAAAGAAAGAACTATAAACACCTTTCGCTTAGGAACAAAGATCAAGCTTTAGAGGTTGTTCAAGTGATGAATATCATCATGAAACCCTCATCATCAAGCTCTCATCCCTTTGTTTCCAAAGGCTCGTGGCCGAAAATGAAGAAGGAGGAAAAGAAGAAAAGAAGTTCCAAAAAGATTCAAGAGAAACCATGAACACATAACTAAATTAAGAACTTAAATGAAAGAAACACTTAAAAGAAAATCCCTACCAAGTGATTGGAGGTTGCGATGAGTGAAGAGAATGAAGAACTTGGACACTTGAACTTTGAGAGAAAAAGAAAACTTTGAAGTGCTCTTTGAAAACTTACACTTAGCAAATGAACCCAAAATGATGCAAGTTCACCCAAGCATGCTATTTATAGAGAAATGAAACAAAACGAGAGGTGTTTAGGGGAGGGAGAGCTTTGGCCATTTACAGCCAAGGAGGAGAGAAAATATCTTCTCCAAGGTATGGTTCAAGGCATGGTGGAAGGCATGGCTAGGTATGGGTTCAAGTATGGGTGCAAGTATGGGTCAAGCATGGTTCTTTGAGTGAGAAACAAATCAACATGTGATGTAAATGGGAGAGAGGTGGCCAAAAATGCATCAGTCATGGGGGAGGCTTTCTTGCATTTTAATTGTGGTTTAGAGTTGTGTTTAGGTTTATCTTTGATTAGGATTAAGATTAAGAATTTGTAAGAAAGTGTTTAGGTGAGAAAAATGGGTAATCAAGGTTGTCAAGACATGTTTAAGGAGTGGTCTTCCATCATTAGTGAGTTATAAATTCATTTTAGTTCATAAACAACTCTAGACACAATTCCATGATTTAAGGAATTGGAAAGAGAAAATACTATTCAAGATTCCAAGATTAGAATCTTTGAGTTTTAAAAAGAGATTTAAATTTAATCTAAGCAATTTTAGATTCTAATTAATTTTAATATCCTATTTTGACTCTAGATTAATTATGAAAATTAATTAATCTTTGATTAAAGTCTAATATTGTTTAGATTTGCTTAATTACGTCATTAAGCTCAAAAACACTATTCCAGGGGTAAAATCGTAATTTTATGCAAAAACTGCCCGGGACTACCGGGACTTAAACAAACGCTTTTAAACATGTAAAAGCATTGTTTTAGACCTTCGGAGAAAGTTTCAAGCTCAAACGGCATCTTTACCCGTATAGAAACGCTATAGGGGTATTTTGGTCATTTTGACCCGAAACTGCAAAAAATGATATTTTCGCCTCCGAAACCATTCAAGGGCCATCCAATCCCCTTCAAACATTGAGTTGGCCCTTCGAGGACTGCCGGGCCGGCCATCCTCAAATTTCGGGCAGAAAATGACCTTAGGGGCATTTTGGTCATTTTCCTCTCAGACAGAAAAATCAAGGCGTTACAGATTTTAGCTTTCAGAAAATACTTAGTGAAAATACAGGTAAAGTTTTTTTTGAAACAAGAGATGAAAGCGTCAGCTGCGCATAGGATAACACTACGTCGTGTGGGTTGCGAATGAATGATAATAAACCATGCATGCGAAGAATAAGGGCACTAGATCATAACATAACAACCATATTACCATATATATATATATAGATGAAGTTCAACCATACATCTAGGTACAGTCATCTGAAATACATAAAAACAAAAAGTATGTAAACCATAAACCATAACCCCTCGCCTACCCTAGTGCATCTAAAGTGGATAACCCCTAAAATAAAAGAAGGTTATCCTATGTCAGTCGTATGCTCGAGCACCAAAACAAAAGCTGCTAGCTCCTACTGCTGCCGGGGTGGCCAAACGGTGCACAGGTCGGGCATGAGCCCGACGGTGGAGCATCATCCTCATTCGCCCTCTACGGATCGGCTGTGTCACGGTGGCCTCACTGTCCTCGCCAAAATCCATGGGCACGATGGGTGAAGAACCCTCGAAAGGTACCTGAGTAATGAAATCCTCAGAAGGATCCGTCTCTGAGTGGTCTATGGGGGAATGAGGCACATACTCCGAGTAGTTGCTGATAGTAGAGGCGGTTGGCGGAGTGCGACGAGTCCGCTCCTCACGAGGACGTGCACCCTCAAAGACAAGGTCATCGCTAAAGGGGGAAGCAGAAAAGAACCGGAAGCTAGAAACTAGGTGTGCGAAGGGATGGTCCATGTAGACAAAAGGGTGGACTGTACAATGATCCACAAAATAATATGACCGATGAGCGGCGTCGTAGTGCATCTCCCAAGTAGGCATGTCAATGTAGATCACGAACGTCACCATCAACCTCTGAAGACGCAATGGAAAGAGAAGATAAAGGAAGTGAGAAACTTCCTAAAGAATCTCAGTAGGGCGTCCTTCTATCCTAGTGTCATCATCTACGTCCTCAGGAACCTTGAGTTTTATTATAAAAATAGTGAGCATGTATAAGGTTCAACTTTTAAGTTCTAAAATATCATTTACCGAGGCCCATTCATTTTAACATGCTTCTTAAATGTTATAAATGCATCATACCTCGTCATGAAATTCATGTCAGTGTGAAGGGTAACATAATACATACAACATAATGATGCTCATGAAACTTAGCAAGCATGACATGAATTACTGTATCTTATCCTTTAAGTGACTTAAGCCATTCTTTTTCTCTCTTTAGGGTCACATTATTACTCTCCCTTTTGAGAGTTCTAGGTTATGAATTCATACCTCACTAGTCGTCACTAGCGTAATCTTATCCCTTTTAATAAGTTAAGTTCCCGACTCTTAAGGTACGGGATAGGAGGCATTAGGACTACCTTTCATAACTTTTAATTTGGGGAATCCAATGGATCATCCTATCGGGATCATTTCTCATAACCTTTAATTCGGGGAGTCTAGAGGATCATTTCCATGTGTCTTATGTCATCTTTAATCTTGACGTATTATGTATAGATGCATGGTAATTCATAACTTATTTCTTAACATTTCATTGCTCATAATTATGCAACTCAACCAAATCATATAAGCATGTTCATAGTTATTGCAAATGCCTTCTAATGAATTTCTAATTCAAATAAGTATGCTCATGATCCAAGAATAGTCATGCAAGATCATAGATTCATGTTATACAAGGTCATGGATTCATGCCATACAAAATCATAGATTCAAGTTATACAAGATCATAGATTCATGTCATACAAGATCATAGATTCAAGTTGTACAAGTAGGAAAGTACTTATTTGCACATTTTAGGTTCTAGTAATCGATTACATGAGCCTTGTAATCGATTACACAGCTTGAGTTTTTAAAACTGGAAGGTTGAGGGCTCTGGTAATTGATTACATGAGCCTTGTAATCGATTACCGCTGTTGAAAATGCTTTCTGGGCCTCAAGGACATCTGAGTAATCGATTACATGGAGTGGTAATCGATTACTAGAGTCCAGGAATGTGTTCTGGGTTTCTCAGAACATTGTATAATTGATTATATGATGTTGTAATCGATTACTCAGGCCAAAAGTTCTGACTTGGGTATTGCAGACTACTTTGGTAATCGATTACATCCCCTGGGTAATCGATTACCAGTAACTTCAAAGTTCAAAAAATTCAAGTTTTAAACATTCCTTGTGTTACTCTTCCCTTCTAAAACCATTTTGAGCCTTATTTCACTTTCTTTTTGAAATCAAAACACCTGTACCAAGGTGAATGCCTATGGAACCAAAATTCCTAAGTAAATTGAAAGGGGTAAGCCTTGAGCTCTAGATTTATAGGTGATGACATAAATTTAAATATGCAAATGCAAGTCTCTTTTTAATCTTGGTATAATAAGGTGATGGCAATGGAAATATAAACATGATATGCAAGGCTCGAATTTAAATATGATAATGCAAGTTCACTTTTAATCTTTGAGTTTAGGTGATGGCTTGAAATATAAACATGCTAGATAAAAAATATAAATATGGAATGCAAGTTCATTTCTTATCTTCAAACTTTAGGTGATAACCTAAAAATAAATATGAGGTGCAAGATTTGAATGTAAATACGAAATGCAAGTGCTTGAAACATAAATATGAATACATTTCCTTTTATTGCTTCTTTAGGTTCTAGGCTCAAGACTCCTATTTAGAGTGATAACTCTAAAACATCGATCAATATTACTCAATGAGCATGAGCTGTAAAGTCTCTCATCATTGTGGTTCCGAGAACCTTGTCTCCTTAGACTCATCATCAAGCTCAAAAGAAAACACAACATATTTGCGATTAGTTCTTTAAGGTTTGAGTTCAAAACTCCTATTTAGAGTACAAACTCTAAAACACCGATCAACCTTAAGTTGAAAGGGGCAAGTCTTTAACCCATAAAATCAAGTGGTGACAAGATTATAATCTTTCATTACTAGAAAACTCTTAAAAGCAAAATAATGAAACCTTGAGCTTTAGAGGTCAAACAAATGATGGCTTTTCAACCAATATCAAAGATCTTTATCATCAAGCCATGGTTTCTAACCATTAAACAACAACAAAACAAAAACAAATGGGGGAGAAAAAGAAGCTTAAAACTAAAAAAGAAGGAACAAGAAAGCGAAAAAGAACTCAACATAAAAATCCCTATCGAAGATGTGTTTCTTGCAAAGAGAAAAACTTGGTCTTGGAAATGAGATGAGAAGAACAAATCTTCCTTCAAGCCTTAAGGTGATTTTTGGCCAAGGAGGAAAGGAAGAAAGAGAGGTTTGTCTTTGATTTTTGATCTTGGAAATGGAGAGGTTAAGTGTTGAGAGGAAGATCTATAGTGGTTGTGTGGTGGTTTGGGGTTGAGGAGTGGTGGAGAGTGGTGGCTCTTGAAGAATGAAGAAAAAGAAGAAGAAGAGAACTCTTGAGAACTAGAGAGAAAACTTGAGATCTTGAGGTTTCCAAGAGAATGAGCAAATGGCTCTTTGGAGAGCTTCCTTGTATTTATAGAAAAATGAAACATATGGGGGCATGAATGGGGAGAGTGTGGACAGCCATGGGGGAGGAAGAAAAAGAGAAAAATATCTCTTTTCATAGTGTGGTGTAGGCATGGTTCATGTAACATCCTAATTTTTAACCCAATACTCCAGAACATATTTAGGTTAATCATTAGTCTATTACTCTCTTAGTCTCATTCCTTACAACCTTTCATTAAAATACTTAGCGGAAAATACGAATAAATTTTTCTTTTTGAAACTTGAAAGCAAAACGCGAGCCGCGCTCTAACCTAACGTTCGTCATAACCATCACGTGCAAGAAAAAGTAACCACACCATTGATAATCATGAAATATAGTATTATACATAACAATCATAATATCACCACATCTTCGTAGATACATAGACTACTAACATCATTGTACCATCATTTACATCAAAACATGCCCATATAAGTGAAGTCATCATTATCCACCTATGAGGTTAGATAAGTGTCAACCCAAAAGCTAAGCTATCTATGCCTCCGCAGCGACCCTCTGCTCCATCTGCTAGTGTGTCCCTTAAGCGCGCGCCTCAAAAGAAGTCACGAGCCTTGTTGTAATCCTCGTCTAGAGACGACACGGAAGAAAAGGAAGGGATGAGAAACTCATTCGAGATTCTCAGTAGGGATTCCCGACTCTAACACTAGTGTCATCGACGTCGTCCCCAGCCACCTCGGTTTTAATTATGAAAAAGGTGTACATGCATAAGGATTGGTTTTAGGCTTTACAAATCTATTTATCCGAAGTGGGTGTCTTTTAGTATGTGTCTTAATGACATGAATGCGACAGATATTTGATGAATGCATGACAATACCATATGCACATCATAAAGAAACATAAATCATATATGTGGCATAAAAGGCATAGTACTTTTCATGTGACATCTTTCTCATAACTTAAACTCTTAAGTTCTTTTTCTTAAAGACCACCCTCTTAACATATCCACCAAAAGTCCAACCGATTCACCAGCCCGGCAATAATCTGGTCACCAAACTACGTCTCACCTATCGCCTAGGAATGAGCTCAATCCTAACTAGTCGTCACTAGATTTAACATGGGCTAATAGAGGGGGTATACATAACTTTCTTGGATCACCTATCTTAGGATCATTTCCTTCTTTGAAACGCTCTACTGGTATCTAGTACACAGCGAATTGTCCGCTTTGGCAAGCTCAATGTCAATACCCTCACGGATTTGTTTCCTCCCCACCGTAGCAGGAGAAATGCGTCTCAGTACTATGTCACATCTGTTCTGGGGGTGCTCGGCCGAACCGGTGTCACTCAGAACCTATCCTGGGGGTGCTCGGCTGAACCGGTGTCACCCAGGAGTTTTCACAACTTTTCTCAAATTCTCAAGTTTGATGGGAAATTCGGCAGCGTAACGGCATACACCGGATTCCCTTCAAACTTGCTTTATGCCACGAAACATATAGAGCATGCATAGCCATTCAACATCAACATAAGGCATCATATTCATCGTATGCATCGTAAGCATCATAATATCATAATTTTACATAACGCATCGTGGCGGGAGCATCAACACATCAATACTATACACTCTCATCAGAGATCACATGCTCAAGTTGTTCTCGTAATAAAACATATATCCTCATGAATTCCTCATATGAATATCATCATCATCATTTACATACCACGTGCATCATCATAGAACATTCAAACGCTTACCCTTACGGTAGCTTATGCCTTGACCCTTACGGGTCTTAATCTTGAGATATAGTTCTCTAACATCTGTCGTTCATATTTTATGCACCTAAGGGCTCATAATTAATCATCACTCCTTATTCTCATATTCATACTCAAATCTGAAAAGCATAGGGCAGAATTTCTAACTTGTGGTTACGAGGTCCTAGAACTTACGTTTTAGACCCTTTCTCGGTTCCGTCTTCGCCTAAGGCGCTATAAATTAAATCTAAATCAATTATGAAACATTCCTATGCTTAAGAACTAATTATAGATCACATTTATCATGTTGTAATGTTGCTGGACAGAATCCAGAAAACTAGATGTTCTAAGAGTTCTACATTTACATTTTTACGGTTTTCTAGTTACTAGTTTCCCTATAGGTGCTAAAATTCAATTCTAATCCAAATGTTACCAAGTTTTTCATGTCTAAACAATCTAAATCTGATTATGTTCCCATTAAAACAGTTTGGATTAGTTCCATAAACAAATGGGTCAAAACTATGTTAAATTCTAGCTTTACGGTATTTCTAGTTAGCTAGTTTCTTACCTATCATGCATAGGATCGCTTCTGCATCATCACATGATATTTTCACACATTCCAACACATCAAAACATCATCATACAGCATCACACTCATCACATCAGAACCGAAAAACATTTAACTTAAATGAGAGAGTTAAATTGACATTTCTAGGTACATAAGTTAACTAGTTTCTCTCGGAATCGATCTAGAACTTCTAAAACTCTTTGCAAAACATTTTAATTCATCAAAAGGCTAAGAGAAGCCTTAGGTCAGTGACCAAAACATATCCCATCCCCTAAACGAGAATGAAATCACAACTTGTGACGATATAACCTTATAAAAATTTGTAAGGCTTTAGGAAAGACTTGAAACATAGACTATTGGTCCTAGTAGCTAGAAGAAGACTCATTGCAAGTCCATCATCACTACTTGGCCGAAATTATGCATTCAAGGAATGCATTCACATTTAACCTTATCTTGGAATGAAATGGGCAAGTCTTTGAGCTCTAGGTTCTTAAGTTACGACGTAAACTAAACGTGCTCATGCTTTTCATTTTTAATCTTGCTTACAAAGTAAAGTGATTACTTAAATTTAAATATGCAAGGCATAAACTTAAACGTGCAAGCTTGAAAGTAAATATGTGTAACGCCCCAATTTTTACTGTAATTTTTACTGTCATTAGAAATTACTCAATTACCATAGGTAATTATTACATAAGATTTGAGGCCGAACAATCCTCAATAAAGGAATATAACATTAGAAGAGAGGTTAGGAACGATTCATGCGAGAGTCGCAAATCCGGAATTTACAGACGTATAAAATGACCAAAATGCCCCTGAAGTTATTTTACTCAGAAAATGAGGATCGTGGGCCCCACCTATTCTCAAGGGGATATTTTGAGGATAATAAGGGATTGTTTGTGTTATGTGTGTTAATAGAGCAGAAGAATCTCAATTTTGAGTTCCGACACGCAAAATGACCAAAACGCCCTCAAGGTGTTTTTAACTCCGATGTGCGTGCCGACTGAGCCCGAACCTCACTAAAATGTTTTAAAATGTGTTTTTAAGCCATGATTAACCATTGGTTAAGCTCGGGTGGCCTCGGGCAATTTTTAAGTGAAAGTACGATTTTGCCCTGTTTTTGGCGATTTGCGAATTGGGATTTTTGATTGGTATACGAAACCTAAGCAATATTAGGCTCAAATTAAAGCTTATTAAATTCTAAATATTAATCTAGAGTCAAAATTATGTATTTAGATTGATTAGAACCCAAAATTGCTCAAAAACACCCAAATTGCTTACTAATTCACTTAAACCCTTAACCATAAATTCTCTAAATTACATGAATATCTTGCCTACACCTAAATAATGCATGGAACACACAAATTTCACTTCTTTGGGCTGTAATGGACGAAATTATTGATGCCATTATGCAGCTGAATTATTGCCAAAAGTTGCACTAAAACAAAATGCCAAAATGTCACCATAAGAGACATAATTCCTTAATTTCATACAACTTTGTCTAAAATGATTTTTCCTCCCTTATTTCTCCTGCAAAATTCCGTCCACTACCTCATCATTTTGGCCAATTAGAAGCCTCAAAATCTTCTATAAATAGGCTTGCTTGAGTGGTCTTGGAATGCTTGGTTCATAACTAGTTTTTAGGAGCACCAAAAACTTTCTTTCTTCCTCCTCTTTGGCTGAATTCTTTCTTTAATTTTTTCAAAGAGATTTTGTTTCATTTCACTTCAAGAAACCAAGTTCTCTTCCTCTTCTTCAACTCAGATTAGGTAGGGAGTAGTTTCTAAATTTATTTCTATGCTTTGAGGAGTTGTGTTTTCAGCTCAAAATGATGAAATTATGAACTTGCCTTAGCTTTTCATTTTGGCTTTCCTCTTCAATTTTTCTTTAACCAATTCAACCATATGGCCTAGGTGGAACTAAGATGATGGCTTGATGATGAGGACCTTGAGGGTGGGTTGTAAATCCATCACAAGTTAGGCCTCTAAAGCTTGAAAATTCCACTTGATGCAAAACTTTAAAGAATAATGCTTTATGATGCTAAAACAAAGATTTTTAGTTTAGAACTTGAAAGATGTATTTTCCTTTTATGTTTTATTTCTTGTTAAGATATGTATTGGGTTGAATTTATAATTCTTTTAAAGTCTTGAAGGAGCTATAGTAAAGAAACAAAATGAATTTGCATCCATGATTAAGTTTATGCTTTGCATAACCATGTTTACCTTCTATGTCATCACTAAATTTTCAAGAATGAATAAATGAACTTGCATTTCTCATGTTTAAATTCCAAGCTTGTATTTCATGTTTATATTTCAAGTCATCACTTAATCTTTCAAGATAATAAAGAGGTTGCATCTCATATTTAATTTATGCTCTCACTATATTTTATAATGGCTAAAAGAATCAACGCATGACATGTTTATTTTATGCCATCACCTAAAGATCCTAGAGCTCAAAGACTTGCCCATGTATCACAAGCAAAGAAATATGATTATTGGAGTTAAAGAATTTATTCTTTAAAAAGTCTTGAGATTGGAGCTTAAAAAGATGTAATAATAATTCTCTTCTCCTTCTACTGGTCCTGTGCGGACTACCGCCGCTCCGGTTTCTTAATAATTCTCTTCTCCCTCTACTGGTCCTGTGCGGCGGTAAAACGCCGCACCGATTTCTTAATATTCTCTTCTCCCTCTACTGGTCCTATGCGGATTACCGCCGCTCCAGTTTCTTGTATCATGTTTATATTTCAAGTTCTTGCATCATGTTTAATTTTCAAGTCATCACCTTAAATCTTAAAGATAAAGAAATGGAATTGCATATCATGTTTATGATTCCAAGCTATCACCTTATAAAGATAAGATTAAAATAAGGTTGCATAGCATGTTTATAATTCTAAGATGTCACCTAAATCTCTAAAGCTCAAGACTTACTCCTTTTATCTTAAATGAGAAGTTTAATTGTGAAGATCCTCCCAAATTTGACAAAAGAACTAGTTTCTAAATGAGTTTTAAGGCTTTGCAAGGATTTTACGGGGAACTAGTATTTTATATGCACTTAAAATATGATTCTATGTAATTGCATGAGGTTCATGATTCGGCCACTGATCTGAGTTTAGTATCAATGTGTGATAATGATTTGATATGATTGAAGTTGTGATAATTATGGTTTATTGTTAAGAGAATGATTCATAATTGGTTTAGTAACTAATTAGTTCTATAATTGATAATTCTATGTAAGGATTGGATGCTTATTAAGTACTTGATATCATTGAATGATTTCCTGGCTTGCATGTTATAGTTGCTGTTGCAAATAATGAGAATGCTTATACATGAAATGTTCTTTATTATGTAAAATTTACCTTTGTTGCTAGAAGAAAGTGTATCATTGTAAAAGTGTAATTTGGAAAGGTTCTGGCTAAGGAAAGACTTGGTATTTAAGCGTGTCCATTGTGACCCACCTCTCTTTCCTGGGAATCTCCCATATGCATGATTACAGTTGATATATATTATTCTAGCTTAAGACTATAAATGAGAAAATGTTATGATGTTTATGAATTGTATTGTGATATAACCTTATAAGAAAATGATCCTTTGGAACCATCAGACTATAGGTGGTGAAAATGTGATTTTAGCCCCCTAACCCGTTCTCTCAAAAGGGTAGAGTCGGGACTTTAGCTTATCAAAAGGGATAAGTATATGCTAGTGACGACTAGTAAAGTATGAGCTCATAACCTAAATTACTCCCAAAAGGGTGGAGTATAGGGTGGCCCAAGGAAAATAATGATGATGATAAGATTTTAAGTCACCAAAGGCACTAAAGAAATGAAATATGTGCACTGTGTCCATGTGTAGCTAATATTATATGATGTTCTTTTATGCATGTTATTTTGATAATGATGATGAGGAATATGATGTAATGATAAAGGAAATGTTCATTGTAAATATGACATGTTAAGAATAAGATGCATTATAAGACGCATGATTAAAAATTGACGAACCTCGGTTAAGTATTTGTCCGAACTTAAAATGAATCTTTGCATGCTCACTATTTTAGAATAATCCCGAGGTTCCTGCGGACTTTGATGATGACACTTTGTAGAAGGAGGTACCCTACTGAGAATTCTTTAGCAAGATTCTCACTCCCTTTTCTTTATTTCCGTCATTGTCTCCAGATTCAAATGGCGACATTCGTCCTGTTCGTTGATACCCCTACTTGGGAATTCCACTATGATCCTGCATCGCTCGTATCATTTTGAAGGAGAGTCTTGTGATTCGTGTTTTTATTTACATAGGTCGTCCATTTGCACATCCTGTCCCTAGTTATCGATATTCTCCTACTTCTGCCTATAGGGATGAAACGGTTTTCGAAGATGGAGGTCCACTCGATGAAAGGATGCTACGTTCTTATCCCGCTTCATCTCGCTATCCATGGATTTCAGTATGTTCGAGACGAGATATTTTGGCCGATCCTTGAGAGGACACTCCTACTCATGTATATTCCGAGAGCTCTGCTCCTACTCCCACACGTAAGAGAGGGTAGTGAGGAAACAGTTGTTCAGCCGAGGTTAGCGAGAAGGCCGTCCATGCGACTCACTGGTGCATCTCGTGTGTCCCCTCGAGGGAGCTCATCGATGGATCGGATTTATTCCCCATTTCGAGGACAGTGGCCATAGAAGGTTCTTAGTAGATTTATGTGTGATCATGCACCCTAGTTTTTGGATAACCTTCCCGGCTTATGGAGTTATCTAGTTTAGGGGCATGTATTTCCTTAAGTATATTTTCTTTTATGGGTTTGCATAAGATAATGATGTATGAACATAACCCACCCTTTGAGTGAGGTTATTGTATGTAAATATATGCTATAATGTGCTTATGGATGTTATATGATGGAGCCTAAGTGATATGATGTGATATATTCTTAAACGTCTTATTATACCCCGCTTACTCGTTCACGTTGTACTCGGCTCACGTTTTCAATTATGTGTTTAAAAAAAAAAAATGGCTCGTAATTTCACTAAGTATTTTCAAATTATGAAGAAAGAACCAAAGCAAGGAGTAAAGTCTAGTCATTAATCAGATTCAACCTAGGTGTATCTGGTTAATTACTAGGGTGTTACAATATGCATGGTTCAATTCTTTATTTTAGTGCTCTTGGCCCAACAACAATCGACTTTAAGGCTGAAATAGATAGGCATTCGAGAAATTAATTAGGTGGTAATGCAAGTTCAATTCTTTATTTTAGTGCTCTAGGCCCAACAACAATCGACTTTAAGGCCGAAATAGAAAGGCTTTGAGAATTAAATTAAGTAATGATGCAAGTTCCATTTTAATCTTTATGTTCTTAGGTGATAGCTTGAAAGTAAAGATGCATAGGAAGAATGTAAATATGAATGCAAGCATAAAATAAATTATGCAAGTTCATTTTATCTTTCTAGAGCTCCTAACAAGACTTTAAAGGAATTTAAACCATAACCCAAACTCATCCAAACAAGGTAAAGTCAAGCTTAGAGTTCTTAAAACTCAACATAATATTTTTAGGAAATCAAACCATGAAGCTTAGAAAATTAATGGATTTGGCCGAAATCATCAAGAAGAAAAGGAACATTTTAATACTCTAGAGTTCATGATCTTGATGATATATTAACACCAACATCATGAGTCCTCATCATTGAGTTCATAGAGCCATTTTAAAACATCATCAAAGCTAAAGTTCTCAAGAGTTCAAGAAAGGAAGAACTAGAAACATTTTTGTTCAAGAACAAAGATCAAGCTCTAGAGTTTGTTTCAAGTGATGAACATCATCATGAAACTCTCATCATCAAGCTCTCATTCCTTCATTCCCAAAGGCCCATGGCCGAAACATAAAGAGGAAGAAGGAGAAGAAAAGAAGTTCTAAAAGGAACCAAGAGAAACTATGAACATTAAGCTTGAAACAAGAACTTTAAAGAAAAGAATACATGAAAGAAAATCCCTACTTGATGTGATGAACTTGAAGATGGAAGAAGAAGATGAAGATGATGAAGAACTCCAAGAACTTGAAGAACACAAGAGCTTTGAGAGAAAAGAAAAGTTTTGAGTGTTCCTAAACTTAGCAAATGATCTAAAAGTGGTGCAAGCTCCTCAAGACATTCTATTTATAGAGAAATGAAGCAAATGGAGGGGGTGAGGGGCTGATGCATTTTCAGCCAAGGGTAGTGCAGCCCATGAGTTCCATGAGGTGAGATAATGTGGTCTTGAGGCATGGTGAGGTATGGTTCAAAGTATGGTGAGGTATGGTTCAAGGTATGGCCTCAAGCATGGTTCTTTGAGTGAGAAACAATTCAACATGTGAGGTAAAAGAGAGAGGTGGCTGAATGTGCATCAGCCATAGGGGGAGGATTTCTTGCATTTTAATTGTGGTTTAGAGTTGTGTTTAGGTGTATCTTTGATTAGGATTAAGGTTAGGAGTTTGTAAGAAAGTGTTTAGGTGAGAAAATGGGTAATTAAGGTTGTCAAGACATAATTAAAGAGTGTTCTTGCATCATTAGTGAGTTATAAATTCATTTTAGTGTATAAACAATTCTAGACACAATTCCTTGATTTAAGGAATTGGAGAGAGAAAACACTATTCAAGATTCCAAAAGTGAAATCTTGAGTTTTAGAAAAGGGATTTAAATCTAATCTAAGCAATTTTAGGTTCTAATTAATTTTAATAATTCATTTTGACTCTAGATTAATTAGGGAAATTAATTAATCTTTGTTTAGAGCCTAATATTGCTTAGGTTTGCTTAATTATGTCATTAAGCTCAAAAACACTATTCTAGGGGCAAAATCGTAATTTTGCACTAAAACTGCCCGGAACCACCAGGACTCAAACAGATGTTTTGAAACATGTAAAAACATGGTTTTAAACCTCTGGGAAAAGTTTCGGGCTCAAACGGCACCTTTACCCGCGTAAAACGCTATAGGGGTATTTTGGTCATTTTGACCCGAAATTGCGGAAAATGAGACTTTCGCCTCCGGAACCACTCAAGGGTCATTCAATCCCCTTCAAATATTGAGTTGGCCCTTCGAGGACTGCCAGGTCGGCCATCCTCGAATTTCGGGCCGAAAATAACCTCAGGGGCATTTCGGTCATTTTCCACTCAGACAGAAAATCGGGGCGTTACAGTTCAAGGTATGACTCAAGGTATGATTTTTTGGAGTGTATTTTTAATTGAAATTCAACATGTGATTGAATGAAAAATGGAGGGAAGTGGCTGGCCATTTCAAGAGGAAAATTGTAACATCCTCTACTACTTTATGGATTGATTGACGTCGCCCTCAACATTCTTTTCAACGTGATTTGTCCTCACTCACGTGCTTCCTGGGAAAACTTCCCAAGAGGTCACCCATCCTAAAATTACTCCAAGTCAAGCACGCTTAACTGTAGAGTTCTTTAGTGATGGGCTATTAAAGAACTCTACAGTTAAGCGTGCTTGACTTGGAGTAATTTTGGGATGGGTGACCTCTTGGGAAGTTTTCCCAGGAAGCACGTGAGTGAGGACAAAGCACGCTGAAAAGACCCGTTTTGATTTGTGGGGACAGTCGTCAATCCATAAAGTAACAGAGGATGTTACAAAAATGAGGGAGGATTTCTTTCATTTTAATATGGATTAGAAGTGTGTTTAGGAGTGGATTTGGTTAGGCCTTTGATTAGGGGGTTATAGTTTGGTGTTTAGGTGAGAAAGTGGGTAATTAAGGTGGCTCAAGACAAGATTAAAGAGTGTTCTTGCACAATTAGTACAAATCCACCTTTATTAGCAAGGAATCTCATCACATGACCATTCCCATGATTTAAGGAATTGAATAGAAGAAATACTATTTCAAATTGACATGACACTAATTCTTGAATTAAGAAAAGGGTTTTGAGCCTCTCTAAGCAATCTTAGGCCCTAATTAATCTCAAATAATTATTTTGACTCTAGATCAATTATTAAAATGAATTAATCTTTGTTTATAGCCTAATATTGCTTAGGATTCGTTAATTGTATAATTAAACTCGTTATGCCCTTAATTAAGGGCAAAACGGTAATTTTTCAAAAAAATTTCCAGAACCACTCGGGCTCAATCAGACATTAAGCCACTCTTAAAAATAACATTTCAAACTCCTGGGCAAGGTCCGAGTCCAGTCCGGGATCAATCCTGTGTCAATTAGACACAGAGGCATTTTGGTTATTTCGCACGTAGGAACTCAAAAATGAGATTCTTCTGTTCTATTAACACATATAACACACATGATCCCCATTCAACATTAAAACAACCCTTTGGGGATGGCCAGGGCCGACTATCCTTATTTTCCTAGTAAAATGACCTCAAGGGCATTTTGGTCATTTGTACACGAGAAAAATTGAGACATTACAATACGAGCTTTAAGTCTCTTGTTCTCATATCTTCTTTCTGAACGCCTCATGTACTATTTGAAATACCTCTCTTCTTTCTGATCTATTTTATGAACTTCAAGAAATATACCTGATCTTGTACACTGAGATTTTCCTTTTTGGGCTTTAGTTTTGAGAAATGAAAAAAGGGAAAGAAAACCCAAATATGGTTTATGCATGAAAGGCCATGTAGTTTTAAAAACGGTTAAGTTCAAAAGCTTTTTCAAAGCACAAAATGATCTTCTGCTAATGGCTTATGAATATATCTGACACTTGGTCTTTATTCACGCACATTAATTCAATATCACCCTTTTAAATATGATCACGAATGAAATGATATTTAATGTCAATATGCTTGGATCTAGAGTGCTGAATAGGATTCTTTGCAATTTATAGCACTTTTATTATCACAAAAGATAGGAATTATGGAGTACCTCAAGTGATAATCATTTAGATGATTTCTTATTCATTGCATCTAAGAATAGCAGTTTGCAGCAACTATATATTCAGCTTTAGTAGTGGAGAGAGCAATCATGTTTTGCTTTTTGCATGACCATGTGATCAAACTTTCTCCAAAGAAGCAGTAACAACCACTAGTGCTTTTCCTTTCAACTCTAGCAGTAGCAACCACTAGTGCTTTTCCTTTCAACTCTATCTCTACCATAGTCAACATCACAGAATCTTATAATATCACAAGAAGAACCTCTTTTGTACCACAAGCCAAGATTAGTAGTACCTAATAAATATCGTAGAATTCTTTTGACATCATTTAAGTATGATTGTTTTAGGTTAGATTGAAATCTTGCACAAATTCTCACACTTGACTGAATGTCCGGTCTACTAGCTATAAGATACAATAGTGAACTAATCATTCCATGATAATTACTTTCTGATACTTTCTCACCATTCTCATCAGCATCTATGATTTGAAAAAGATACATAGGGTTGCTCATAGGTTTTGCTTGATTCATATTAGATCTTTTTAAAAGCTCTTTTGTGTACTTTTTTTGATGGATCAGGATCCTTTCCTTTTGTTGTTTTATTTGTAATCCCATAAAGAACTTGAGTTCACCCATCATACTCATCTCAAATTCACTTTGCATTAATTTTGAAAACTTTTCACAAAGAGAATGATTAGAAGCACCAAATATAATGTCATTAACATATATTTGAATTATCAGCAAGTTTTATCTTGATCAAGAGTAAAAAGAGTAGTATCAATATTACCTCTCTTGAAACTATTCTTAAGCAAGAAAGTGCTCAATTTTTCATACCAAGCTCATGGGGCTTGTTTTAGACCATAGAGAGTCTTTGTTAGCTTAAAGACATAGTTAGGAAAACCTTCACTTTCAAAGCCAGGTAGCTGCTTCACATAGACTTCTTTAGAGAGAAAGCTGTTCAGAAATGCAAATTTGACATCCATTTGATAAAGAGTGAACCATCTGTAGGCCACAAAAGCAAGAAGCATTCTGATGGCTTCGAGCCGAGCTATTGGTGCAAAGGTTTCATCATAGTCAATTCCTTCTTGTTGATTATAACCTTGTGCAACCAACCTTGTCTTGTTTCTGATATCATTGCCTGCTTTATCTAGATTATTTTTGAATACCCATTTTGTGCCAATGATGTTTTTACCCTCTGATTTTTCAACAAGAGTCCAAACTTTACTTTTCTTGAATTGTTCCAATTCTTCTTCCATATTATCCACCCAACTTTGATCATTCAAAGCTTCTTCAATGCACTCAGGTTCAATGGTGGAAATGAAAACACAATTTGACATATCTCTAAGGGATGATCTGGTTCTTAACCCCTTAGAGATATCTCCAAGAGCCTTGTTTTGAGAAACTACTTTTAAATCAGAAACTCATTTGTAGTTTCTTTGACCTTGACATTCTTTAGCTTCTCCTTCATCTTCAGATTGCTCCTCTTGATAGTCAAAAATATCGCTTTCTGAAATTTTGGGTAACTTGAGCAAATTTTTTGAGATGCTAGTGTTTTGGAGCTTACTTTCTGAAATCTTGTCCTCCACCATCTTGCTATCAGAAGTCCCTTTGAGAGGCATTTTTTCAAAGTTCTCTTCTAGATCTTCAAGATCATTAGCAAGGTCTTTTCTAAGCTCTTTGAACTTGACATAAATGGTCCCTTCAACACATAATATTCTCTTGTTATATACCCTGTAAGCTTTAAACACAGAAGAGTAACCTAGGAAGATGCCATCATCATACTTAAGATCAAACTTAGCAACTTTGTTCCTAGTGTTAAGAATAAAACATGATGAGTCAAAAATATGAAAATATGATATGTTGGGTTTTTTAACCTTCTATAGCTCATAAGGAGTTTTCTTAAGAATTGGCCTAAGAAAGATTTTGTTTTGAATATAGCAAGAGGTATTAATAGCCTCTGCCAAAAAATCTTTTGATAAACCACTTTCTAACAACATAGTTCTGGTTATTTCTTGCAAGCTTCTATTTTCCTTTTAGTTACCCCATTTTGTTGAGGAGTTTTAGGTGCAGAAAACTAGTGAAGAATGCCATGCTTTTAACAAAACCCATTAAAAGTTTAATTCTCAAATTCCACTCTATGATTAGATTCGATAAAGCTAATTTGAGAATCTTTTTCAATACAAACATGTTTTGCAAAAACTTTGAATTTTTCAAAGACCTCCTCATCCTTAGACTAGAAATATAACCCATGTAAATCTGGAGTAATCATCCATTATAACAAGACAATACCTTTTTCTAGCTAGACTAATAGTCTTGGTAGGACCAAAGAAATCCATATGTAAAAGCTCAAGTGGTTTAGTAGTTGAAACCACATGCTTGCTATGGAAAAAAGCATTGGTTTGCTTGCCTTTTCACAGAAGTCATGGGTTGAATCCTTATCAAAAGTGATCTTTGGAAGGCCTTTAACAAGCTCTTTCTAAGAGAGCTCAGAAATAAGCTTCATATAAGTATGCGAAAGCTTCTTATGGCATAATTTTGATCTTTTAAATCATCAAAGGATAACACATGAGTATTATCATGCCTTTTTCCAGATAAAATTACTTGTTCAGATGTAAGGCTTACTACTTTGCAAGAAAGAACATCAAATATAACATTGAAACCTTGGTCACTAAACTGATTGATACTTAGTAAGTTGTAAGCCAGTCCATTAACTAACAGAATATCAGAAATTTCGTGAGAATTATCTTTACCAACATCTCCTATGCTTGTGGCGTTGGCTTTACCTCCATCTACAAATCTTATTAATCCCGAGTCTTTAGGTTGCAGATTTCTGAACCATCTTCTTGATTTGGACATGTGCCTCGAGCAACCACCGTCCATGCATCATTTATTTTCAGGTTCCACATGTGTCCTTAAGCATACCTGCAATGAATGCATTTTTTATTTTAGGTACCCATATCTGCATGGGTCCTTTGGAGTTAGTTTGATATGAAGGTTGTCCAACCTTTTTAAAATACTTTCTTTTCATAAAGTATTTGTCAGGTGGATGTCCCTTCTCAAAACAGATAATATAGGAAAGTCTTTTCTTTTCTCTCTTCATGGGAGTTGACTTTGCTTTTTCTCCAAACTTTTCTTCATAAGCCAATCCCATTTTTTGAAAATATGGTCGTTGACCTCCAAGTAGTAGATCAAGATTTTTTTATCCATTTACCATTTTCTCAAGGTCAGATTTAAGAAGTTTTGAAGTTCTTTCAAGCTCAGAAATTACCTTCTAGGTATATTCATTTTTGTTTGCAACTTCAGATTCTAAGGCTATGAGTTTTATATTTAAAGCATTGTTTTCCTTTTTCACAACATCCTTCTCAAGCCTTAAATTCTCAACTTTTGACTTGACCATTTTGAGTTCTAAAATAGTTTTTTTGTGTTCCTTTTTCAGATTGAGATTGTGTGAAGAAAGAGTTTGAGAGTCTTCAAGCAACTCTTCATAGAGAGATAAGAGTTCACTATAGGAAATATCTGAATCAGTGTTGTTTACTTCTGAATTACTATCTAATGAATATCCTATCATGAAGCACAAATTGGCAATGTTCATATCCTCCTTATCTTCTAATTCCTCCTTGTCTTCCTCTAATTCAATCCAGGTAGTCAACATACCATTTTCCTTTAGCGTAAACTTTTTCAGTAGGCTTTTAATTTTATGACAGTCCGGTCTGAGATGACCTTTCTACCTACAATGATAGCAAATGGCATCTTCAAACTTTGGCTTGCCTTTCTTATCCTTTATGAAGTTGATCTCTCTTCTTTTCTTTAATTTTCCTCTCCAGACTTTGGACATTTTTCTAACAAGCATGGAAAGCTCGTTTCCATCTTCATTGTCAGATTCGTCATCAGTCTCATCCTCCTTATCAAAGGCTTCAGCAATTTTCATTGCCTTAGCTTTATATTTTTTTGATGAGACATCTTTAATGCCATGGACTTGCTCTTCTTACTGGATTCACCGTGTATTTCAGAGAGCACAACTTTATGAGTCTTAAGTAACCTAATAAGTGCATCCAGGCCAAGGGTTTGGAGGTCTTTTGCTTTAGTAATGGCTTTAACTTCGAGCAGCCATTTAGTAGGAAGACTTCTCTAGATTTTTCAAACCATTTTTGAGTTAGAATATTTTTTACCAAGACCCTTAAGTTGGTTTATAATGTGCATAAACCTTGTGGTCATTTCATCAATATTTTCCTGATCAATCATTTTGAATAGTTCATATTGATGAACCAATATACTAATATTAGTTTCCTTTACTTGATCAGTTCCTTCATGCAGCATGTATAGTCTATCTCGTATTTCTTTAGCCATGTCACAAGGAATGATTTTGTCCTATTCAGTCTTGCTTAGTGTATACGTGAGTAGGTATTTGGCTTTTGAGTTCAGTTGAACTCTGGCTTTCTGTTGATCTGTCCACCTATACTTTGGGATATTTCCAGATACTGAGGGTACATCATTAGTTATTGGAGTTTCCTCCATTTGAATATAATCTCCTTCTTGTATGATTTCGCACAAGTCAAGACTTGTGTATTTTATGAATAGCTTCATTCTGTCCCTCCAATAAGCATAGTCTCCACCATCAAAGAATGGTGGTCTATTGATAGAATGACCTTCAGCAATATGAATGTTTTGTGCCATGTGTTCCTTCCTTGAATCTTTTCCTCTGTAGTCGTTATAATGCTCAACTCCTTAGAGGCCAAGCTCTGATGCCACTTGTAAGTAGAAAAACACACAAGAAGGGGGGTTGAATAGTGTTTGAACTTTTCTCCCTTCACTGAAGATTTGAAAAACTTTATCAAAAAGGCTATCAAGATGAACTTGTAGCACACTAGAAAAATAGCGTTAAGCATTTTCAGAAAGCTCACTTTTTGAACTTGAGCAAATAAAGAAAGAACAAACATATAAAAGTCTTTTCAAAACTTGAAACTAAAACAATAACAAAATATGGAAATAAAAGGAGATAAATGATAGAGAAGAACCAACACGAAGAGTTTTACACTAGTTCGGTCAACCTGCCTACAACCAGTTCTCAACAACCGTTGAATTTCACTACCTCTTTCTCCAACCAAAGAAAGAAAAAAAGATAGTCTTGTCAATAGCCTTCTCAAGCTATGTCCAATAACCAATAGACACCTCTACTGTCACACACTGAGTAGTTATTCAACAACCTTTTCAAGTTGAAACTGTGAGTTGTAAAGAACATTTATACAGTCACATTGCAAGTAGTATTTGATGAGCCTCTTCAAGCTATCTTACACTAATCACTTTCGGATCAAGGATACAAAGGTTATATGTTTAAGTTGCCACTCAAACTAACCTACACTTAAGATTTGTTTGAATATATAATGAAAAGAACTTTGAGAATCTTGAATGACTTCTTTCTATATCTTCTTCCTTAGAAGAGCATATGATCTTTGAAGTGTAGAAAAAAGGTTTAATGTACAAGGAAATGATTTTCAAAATAGGGAAGAAAAAGACAAATGAAAGGAAAACTTTGGTAGCATTTCAGCTCTATCTTTCAACGTTAAGTCTTATTCTTTGAGGAGCACAACATCTCTATTTATAGAGGTCTTTCCATGAGATTGTTGCCTTCAACCAGATCTTTCAAGGACACGTGTTGATTATCCATTTGTGTCTTGGAAAGAAAATGTAGAAGAGTAGCCTTTCTGCTTTGTCAAATCAGCCTGTAGAAGCCATTGTGAAAGAAAAAGCTTCTAATGTTCTTCAGAAACTACTTCTTACTTTCTAAACTATGGTTTCTAAACACTTTCTTCTAGAACATTTTGATAGTTGACTTCAAAGGCAGAAGAGATGATTGATTGGTTTTGACACCGGAATATGACTTTTCCAGAAGCAAATTCAAATTTGAATTTTAAAATTTTCCCTCATTCTTCTTGTTGAAAATACTATTTCACTGAGAGTAAGCTTTATGAACTTTGGTATCATTTCCTTGATGAAGAATGAATCTTCGTGACTTCAAACATTGTTCATTGATACTCCAAACTTTTACGAGAGGGATGTTTGAAGATAGCAGAACACTTTGACTTCATATGATATTTGATATCTTCCTTTCAAGCATGCTTTCTGAAGTCTGATGCTACTTTCTAAAATCCTTTGCCTTGGTTTCTTATTCTTTATGATTTTCTTTCAATCATGAGGCATGTATGTCTTCTTAGAACGATATAATACTCACTTTCTTTTAAACACAATCTTTTTTCATGAGATAAAACATGTTTGCACATGTCAAGTGAAATTATTTTCATTTTAAGTGGATATTATGCAATCAAGAGAGCCTGTTACGCTTTGTCAAAAAACTCAAGGAGAATATTAGTCATTCTTCAAAATATTTTCTTTAAATTGGCTTTGTTGTCATTCAAAATAAATAAGCATAAAAGAGTTCTGGAGCTAACATATTATATTTATTTATTTATATTTATATAGTATATTTTACCTTGCAAAATATATATACACACTTTTCATTACAGAATCCAAAATATTACCAATCAAATATGCATAACTCCTCTAATCATAAAAAATAGTAAAACTACAAAAGAATATAAATTAACAATTATCAACTATCAAATACCAATTAAAAATACCAAAAATGATAGAACAAACTAACTCATCAAAGTCCATCCTTCAAGAATATAAATAAATACTGCAAAATGAAAGTATTCCTTCACTTATGCAGGTTAGGGGTTGGTCCGTAAACCCATAAGCTAGGCCCGTTTAGCCCGTGGGTTAAGAGGTGTGGACCCAAAAAGTCCATAGGTTGGTGGACTAAAAATTTTCCGGTTTATTTTCGTGCAAGTTGCAAGTTAAACGAGTTGGTCCGTGGATTGCGACCCGTATACCCAACTCTAGGTGTAACACTATATAGGATTTTATATTTTACATCCTATGATATTATTATTTATTTACAAATAATTATAATATTACAAGTAAATATTAAATAAAATTAAATAATAAAAAATAATAAATTTTATTTGAATATAATTTTAAAATTGTATATTAATGTAAATATTTATTAGTTAAAATTTAATTTATATTAAATATTATTATTTATTTCAATATTATATAACTATTTATTATTTTAACAATTTATATGAATATAAAATATACATTTTTATGTATTTTTATTTTTTATTTTTAATCACAATCATTTAAATTTTGATGTAAAAATAAATATTAAACCAAAATATTGTTATTATTAATCCTTAATTTTATATCTAATATATTATTTATTATTTATTTAAAATACTTATTTCATATCAAATATTTATTATTTTATTTTACTTATTAATTATCAATTATAATTATTTTTTGTTTTTATTATATATGACTAAGATTTAATTCATATGCACTAATGGTGTAAAACCTTTTAGCACTATCATCAAATTACATCCTCTCGTTTGCATGGTTTTTGAAGCAGTGGGGGAGAAATTTAATTATATTTACTAATGTGGTAGAATGTGAATAGATGGTGGTGTAAAAAAATTTTAATTGATAGTATCAATATTAAACTCATAAAAAGTAAATGGATTTAATATATATTTTTTCTAATAGCATTTATTTGCTATGAAACAATTCTATTAAGAATTATTGTTCTTTGTATAATTTTTTTATTATTATTAATAATTTTTTATTATTAATATTTATTTAAAATTATTTTTTTTAATAAATTATTAAAAAATAAAAGTTATCTTATACGTTAAAAGCTAATTAAGCCTAACCCGACCTCCCATACAACATTTTGATGCATAAGAGGTTATGATAATAGATAAGGTTACATAATACATTGTTTGCACCAACAAATGGATAATGACATAATGTATAAGCTTATTCTATCATATGGATGGCAATGAGGATTTGTAAATGGAGATATCGATAGGGATATCCACTCATGGGGATCTGAATGTGGGAATTTTTTCTCATGGGGATGAGAGGATGAGGGTAAAAGTCCCTTCAAAGTGACTTTGGGGATAGGATGGGGATTTTGTCCTTTATCCCATAGGGAAATATGGCCCAAAGCTAGATTAGTAATTGAAAATAAAAGACTCAATATCTCATAATATTTGAGGATATTGACGATAATGATGTTGAGATAAGAGTTTATTCTTATAATAGATTCCTTACAGGTACAATTTTTATGAAATGTAATTAGTTCATGTATTCATTCTTGTATGTAAGTAGAAGAGGAATTCAAGTTCAATCGTGAAAATTATAAAGATATTTAATGTTTTATTGATGATGTTTAGTGGTTGTACTTTTTCAATTTCATTGTTTGGGGATATCAGTAATCCCCATAACAGGGATCAAGATTCGTAGGGAATGGAGATTAGAAATTTTCCCCTAACGCAAAAAATGATGATGGGGAAAAGAGAATTTTGGAGGCATGGAACAAGGAGTTGGAGATTACTTCCCGCCCTCGCCCTCACCCTATTGTCATCCCTAGTCTATCACGCCTAATATAAGATACCAAACAAATCCTTGAAGTATTCATGGAATTCCTACTATTTAAAATTCTGTTGAGCATTATTGAAAAAAAAATCAAATAGCATTAGTAGAGTAATATTATGTCTACAATATTTTCGTAATATAATTTTACAACGTAGATAACAAAGTAAAGAAGGTTATGACCTAGGCAAATAAAATTTAAAATGCACCCAACGTGTTGTACAAAATTGTTGTACATGCATCATTTTGGGAAAAGTTAATTGTACACCAAAACAGTAAACACCCATGATTCCACCTACGGTTGTTGAAGGAAAAAAAAACAAAATAAAAGTATAGATATGTGGATAATTGACGAGATGTTTTTGAAATTAAAAAAAGAAAACTCTCTTTCTTTCCCTCTCAACTCCCACTATTTTCTTTCTCCCCCGTCTCTCTCAACTCCCATTCTTTTTCTCTCTCAATGCTCATGCAACTCTTTTCTCTCACTTGCAAAAGAATACCAATGTCTTTACCGCCACAGCCACAGCCATCACCATGTCCATAAGCAACAGCTGCAGCTAGTTAATCACTTCACCGCAAGAACAACAACTCTTGCGGAGTAGTGTAGCTCTCTTAACCATTGAAGAATAATAACAATAAACATATATTTCTTTCATTTTTCTGCAACAATCTTCTTTGTAAGGTATGTAGCTTTTTCATTTGTATTTTTCTTTTGATGGCTCTGTGATATTTCTTTTGATGGGTTCCTCTTTTGCACTTCTCTTTTAGTGGGTGTATGCTTTGAGTTAAGTCTGATTATTAAAATGAGAATGAATAATTTAATGCACTTGTAAAGACTTTAAAACTCATGAAATAATACTAAAAATTTGTTTACAGGTTTTTCATCATTGATTTACAATTTTTTGTCATGGTTTACAAGTATTTTGCACTATGTTTACAAATTTTAAACATGAGTTTACAAGTTTTTTAAATCAGGTACAAAAACTTGTAAAGCTAATTATTGTTTAAAACTTATAAACCAAGTGAAAAAAGCTTATAAACTGATGGCAAAAACTTATAAACTCGTACTTAATACTTACAAATCAAATGCAATAAGTTTTATAAATTTTTTTAACAAGGTGGTACAAAGTTCTAAATTTGTTGTAAATATTTAGAATCTAATTCTACATATTGTGAAATTGATTTACAAATTTTTTCACTTAGTTTACAAGTTTTTAACATATGTTTACAAGTTTTTTATACTTGATTAACAAGTTTTAAGCATGGATTTGCATGTATTAAGTATAAGTTTACAAGTTTTTTGCACTTGATTTGAAGTTTTACGCTTGGGTTACATTTACATGTTTTAAGCACAGGTTTACAACTTTTTTTCACTTAGTTTACAATTTTTCAGCACATGTGTATAAGTTTTTGACATTTGATTTGCAAGTTTTTACACTTGGTTTACAAGATTTTTACGCTTGGTTTATAAGTTTTAAGCACAACTTAACTTTACAATTTTTTGCATTTAGCTTACAAGTTTTGCACTTTGATTTAAATATTTTTTGCATTTGGTTTACAAATTTTTTGTACTTAATTTACAAGTTTAATTTTTTGTACTTGTTTGGATGTTCTTGCTTTATTGTCAAAGCATTGATTGGTATGTGATTGTGAAATCAATTATAGAAAAGGGTATTTTTCAAATTTGTTTAATTTGGGGATTCTTATTGGAATTTTTGTGTCACATCCAATTTCTCAATTTTTAAGACTAGATTTGGATACGTGGATTACTTAGAATCTCATATAAAAGTTCTCTGCTCATTTGAGTGCTTAAAGACAAAAACAAACAAATTCATTGACCATAGTTTTGTTTTATTTATTTCTTTTTTTTAGGTTTGGTGGCTTTTGAAAATATCAATTATAGACTTCATGAGCATAAATGAATTATTATCTTTATACATATTTTTTATTGTGAAAAAAAAGATAATTTGTGCTATCTTCGATGATATAAAAGTGCCATGTAAATCTTTTTTATATTGTTCTGTATAATATAAATGTGGATTTTAAAATTCATACTTTGCATATAAAGTACACACAGTACTTACACAGATATATATGATCATAAATATTTGTTGATAAATAGGAAAATTGATACAAGTTAACAAAAAAAATTGTCTTTAAGAAAAAAAAAACTTGTACACCAATGCAAAAAATTTGTAAACCAAGTGCTAAAAACTTATAAACTTGTGTCGAAAACCTATAAACTAAGTGAAAAACTTATAAATATGTGCTTAAAATATATAAAATCATGCTTAAAACTTATAAATCAAGTGCAAAATACTTATAGATTAATGCTTAATACATGTAAACTCATATTTAAACTTATAAACAAAGTGCAAAAAACTTATAAACTCATGCTGAAAATTTATAAACCCGTGATTAATACTTGTAAATCAAGTGTAAAAAAGTTATAAGTCAAGAACAAAAAACTTTAACCTGTGCTTAAGACTTGTAAAGTAACTGTAAAAAAATTGAAACCTTTGCTGAAAATTTGTAAATCATATATAAAAAACTTATAAACCTATGTTGAAAACTTTTAAATCACAACAATAACAATTCTTAATTTGTACAGATGATCTAAAATAAAAAATTTAATAGACAAAATTATTGAAAACATTGTTTTCTTTTCCTAAAAGACTTATATTTATAAATGAAAATTATAAAGCATTAATAAAGAAGGAAGTTCTCACGTATAATAATCCTTATGCTTATAAAGAGAGAAAAAAAATAGAGGGAATAATAATGTGATTATTTTACCGGGAGAGCGAGAAATTTTTTTTAATTACCTGTGATATATCATTATATTCACCACCTATATTCATATTTTGTCATTTTTCTCTTTTCATCTACGGTGGAAGCATAGGCGTGCGCCAAAATAATGTACAAATAACAGCACTCCATCATTTTTGGCGTTGGTAAGATGCAAGTAGTGGGCTTCATTCAAATCACTTCAATCCCCTTCACTTTCTTCCCATGGAGAACAAAACAGCAGCCGGCTCCAACGTGGTTAACCCAAGGAGCGGATTCAACCGCGCCACCAGAACATTTCACAGCTTGAGGCCCCCACTCCGCCTCCCTCCTCCTGACTCCACCGTCTCGTCCGCGTCCTACGCTCTCTCCCTCCGCCGCAACTCGCCCTGGCCCGACTCTGTCACCGCCCTCATCGACTCCGCTACCGGCCACCACCTCTCCTACGCCGAGTTCATCCGCCGCGTCGAAACCCTAGCCGTCAACCTCACCTCCCTCTTCAACCTCTCCAAAAACGACACCGCTTTGATCCTCTCACCGAACCTCCTCCACGTCCCCATCCTCTACTTCGCGCTCCTCTCCCTCGGCGTCGTCGTTTCGCCCGTCAATCCACTCACCACGCGCTCCGAGCTCACGCGCGTCCTCTTCCTCAGCAAACCGGCCATCGCATTCGCCACGTCATCAACTGCCGACAAGCTTCCCGAGCTCCGGCTCGGAACCGTTCTCCTCGATTCGTCCGAGTTCGACTCGCTCACGACGACGACGATTCGACCCGGAGCCAGATTCGAGCGAGTGGAGGTGAGTCAGTCTGACGTGGCAGCGATTCTTTACTCGTCTGGGACCACGGGGAAGGTGAAGGGCGTGATGCTGACGCACCGGAACCTGATGGCGCTGGCGGCGGTATACGACGCCGTTCGGGCGCGGAAGGAGCAGCCCGCGGTGTTCCTCTATACGATACCGTATTTTCATGTGTATGGGTTCACGTTCGCGCTGAGGGCAGTGCTGCTGATGGACACGGTGGTGTTGATGGAGAGGTTTGGGCTGGGGAGGATGCTGGCGGCAGTGGAGAGGTTCCGAGTGACGCACGTGGCTGCGGCGCCGCCGCTGGTGGTGGCGATGACGAAGGATGATGCAACGGCGGGGTACGAGTTGAGGTCGTTGGAATGCGTCGTTTGCGGTGGGGCTCCGCTTGGAAAGGACACCGCTGCCGCATTCAAATCGAAGTTTCCGGGTGTGCTGGTATTACAGGTGCGGTAATGTTGAGCAATTAATTATAAATTATTTTAAAATTAGTTATATATGAAATAAATATTTATGATGAAATAAGGATATTGTTAGGGTACTAAGAGCTTATTTTAAATTTAAGGAGTGTGATTTAATTAGTTTAAAATATTAAAAAATTTAATTTATAGGATATGTGATAAATTTTTAATAATAAATTATCTAAAAAGTATCGATATTCATAAATTTTATAGGATATAAAAGAAATTTCTAATAATCAAATAATAATATAACATTTATAAAAATTAAAATCAAAATTTAAATTATAAATTCTTTTATAAAATCTATTTGCTTGGTTGTTAGTCTCGTGACTTTTATCTTTCAGTCTTTCACGTTGTTAACTTTTAACTTTTCTTGTTAACTACAACTTTAAAATTGTGATAAAAAATACCGATGCCAAATGAGTTATAAATTTTATTGTAATATATATATATATATATATATTTTGAAATATCGCGTGTATGATTAATTAATATAAATTTTTTTTAAATTAATAATATATAAACTAATACTAAATCATTAAAATATTAAACAAAAGATTATCAAACTTTGGCCCCTAAAAAAAACTAATGTTATTTTGACACCTAAAATATAGATGTCTATTCAGACACTCACTTTATAATTATTAGATGTGATGATGGTCCTCATTTATCCTTAATATTCATCACATCCAATAGTTATAAAGTAAGTGTCTATTCAAACACCCATTTTTTAGATGTCAAAATTACATTACTCACAAAAAAAAAAAAATGGTATTCATCCTAATCCCTGAAATCTGAAATTCACTGTAACGAGAAAGCACACAAGGCGGTGGGTTCGTTATATATATATATACACTTATCTTCCTCTATATTTTTACAATGAGTTTTAAAAAAATACAAATAACATTTTATGGACAAGAGAGAAGCAATTATCATTGGGGTAAATGATAAAGAGTTTGAATAGATTTTTACAAGATAAGTTCAAATATCATGTCTTGTCTTTTTGATATAAAAAGATAAATTATATTGATTTCTCTTAACATCTATTTAAATTTATCCCAATTCTATTTCATTTATAAAATTTGTTTTGGAGACCTTTAAATTTGTTAAATAATCATATTGCCCTCTTATGAATTTATAATAGAAGATCAGTGTCATTTGAATACATATAAAAGAGTTGAAATGAATTTTATCAAATTTTAAGAGAAGTAATTATAGTTTACTCATTAAAAAAATGACACGTGGTAAGACTTTTGTTTGAGAGACCTATAAATCAATGCAAACTCAATTGATTGATTTTATTTTTAAGACAATTGTATTATTTGGACGAGGAATCTATCTATAATACTAATATTTTAGAGTTATTTGAAGGAAAATTTTACACGTGTCGTAATGAGAATATTTTAAGGTTCACATCTTTTAAGAAGTTATTCATTAATTTTTTTGAAAAAAGTAAAATCATAATTATTACATATTATTAACATATCATTGATAATCATCTGTATTTAATAATAGGATTGCATTACATTAATTAAATATCTTTAATTATTGTGATGTTGAAATCATAAATTATATTAATAAATTAATTTCACAATTTTAATATTAATTTCAATTCTAAAATCTTTATATTTGAAGCGAGTGGTGATTTTCTTTTGAATACTATTATATTAAATTTATGAAATTAAGTTTATAAATTATAAGAAAGATGCAAAATATATGCGGTAGGTTATATCATTTACCTTTTCTATCAACAATAAGATTATAATGAATTTAATTATTTAAAGGCTGAATATTTTTTTATTTCATCAGTGATGATATTACTTGATTATATATATAGACTAGTTTAATGATTTGAAGACCAAGAATATGCCAATTCAATAAAAAAAAATTTATATTTGTACACTGGTGAAAATGAAAATCCTAGGATCACTTGAGATGGTCATAAAATTATACTTTCAATAACCTCTGAGCTCTTGTAAATAATTTTGATAGTTTTATATTTTAAAAGATTTGAATGAATTTTGAAAAAAATAATCATACAATTCATGACAATTTTAATAATTTTATACATTAAAAAATTTGAATGAATTTTGAAAAAAAAAGGCTAGTGTTGAAAAAATTAAAAAAATTGGAGAAGATTTTAAAAAGAAAAAAAAAGATTGAGAATTATAAAAATCTTATTTATAATTAAAAATTATTAATTATTAAGATTTGGTATAAAATTTATTAATTATATAAATCTACTATACTAATATTTCAGATTTATTTTATGAAAACTATTACACATGTCATTTACATAGTGATTTAGATTTTACATGTCATTCATACAGTGATTTAGGCCATACTTTTCTCAATCTTTATATCTAAATATTTTTTTAAAACTTAATTTATAATTTAATTATTAATTATTTTTTCATATGAAATAAAATTATATATTACAATCATTAAATAATCAAATATTACAATCATTAAATAGTATAATTTGCACTAAGAGAGAACCAATGTTAATATAATTATCATCTATAATTAAATTAAGAACCATTAATAGCCTCATATTATGAAGGTAACATAAAAAATTATAAAGAAAATATTTTCAAATTAAATAAGCTTTAAAATCAACATATTTTTTTAAAGAAAATGGATAGGTGAAATTGTTAATGAATTGCTAATTAATTGATTTTAATATGATAGTAATTCAAAATTCAATTTATACAAACTTTATTCAATTTATATGAAAAATAGGGACCCGTGACCAAGATATGCATGAGAATTGAGGTAAAATTCTAAATGAAGATGAGATTAGGAGAAATTTTCTAATTTCAAATGTAGAACTTTTGAAAATTATAATAAAAAGATTATTTATCTATATGTATCACTGTTTAATTTTTTACAACTTAAATATTTCAATCTATCAATTCTATAATTTTTTCATATTAATTTTTTTGAAAAGATACCTTCAATTTTTTAATATTAAAATATTTAAAAAATCAATTCTATAATTTACACTTCTTTGATGATAATATTAACTATTTATTAATTTTAAAAAGTAAATAATTATATTATTTTTATTAAAAAAATTATAATTGATATATTACTCTAATAATTGAGATTATATAAATTAGAATTGTAAATATTTTTACTAATTAATGCACATTAATTATAATATATTTTTTAAAATTAATATTTTAATTTATTAAAAGGATGTACAAGGAAAAGACGTGTAATTAAAATCATATAAATTAAATTTATATATTATTTTTATTAATTAAAATATATTTTATATTTTAAAATTAAATATTTTAATTTACTAAAAAGATATAAAGGGCTAGGAATGATAAAAAAAATTAAAAATGGATACACACGGAAATTACCTAATGAGGAAAGGAATCAGCATATATTTCACCTTCATAGGGATAATCTATAGGGATTAAGTCCCCGTATGTTAAACAGGATAGAAACAAGGGTAATACATCTTTATTTTTAATTATTTTTATTATATTTGCATTATGTATATATTTTTAATTTTAATTTGGATTATGTTGTATTAATAGTATACTTATGTTTCAAATTATAAAATATTTTTAAAGTTTTTTCTTTTTAAAATTTGTTAATAAACATTTGAATACTATGGAGATTCAAAATTTCCACAGGGAAATGGGAAATATAAAATGGGGACCACAAGGAGAATGAAGATGGGGTTGAGAGACAAAATTCGAAATAATGACGGGAGACATGAGACATGTCTCCTTTCTTATAAATACCCATTATCATCATTATAAATGGCCCATAACATAGTAAAATTATCTATTTATTCTCTTTTTTCATTAAACAATTTTAACTTTCAAAATATGTAAAATTTTCATAAAATAGGCTCTTTATTGTTAGTTATAGATCATCTACCAAGATATTTTCAATCTTATAAACATGATATTCAATATAAGATATAAAATAGAATGACATATTTATATGTTATCTACTTATTTAATTATTTTGACTATTAATTTAATTTTAAAATAAATTTATATACTCAAATTTTTATAAGATATATGTAAATAAATTATTATTTATTTTTTATAATAATTAATGAACTATTTTTTATTATTTTCTGTGTATTACACGGTCAAACGACTAGTTTATAAATAAATATTTGTAAGATTTAGTAATTTTCCCCTTACCTAGTATTGAAAAGACGTCCTTTCCTAACTTTTAGGCTTTTGGCATAAATGCAGCTTTTAAATAATGATAAAATTATAAACGACGATGCAAAGTAAGTTAAGGTCTTACTGGTTATTTGTTAATAAGCAAGCATAAGTTAAAGCTATTAAAATAAAAGTAGTAAATTTATGTTATAGGATGTCTTTGGTTGGGAATTTTACCCATATAAAATAAAAAATATTATTTACACATACAAATTAATTATATTTTTTAAAAATATTTATTTTGTATTAAAATTTTTATCTAAATTAAGAATGAAATGTTCATGGTGTTCTCAATTGTAATTTTATAAGAAAGAATACTTTTATAATTGTCATATACAAACAATTTAACAACTTTTGGTCACTATAAAAATTAAAGTACTATAATAATTACATCCAAATATAAAAAAGAAAATTCTGTTTTTCATTCTGCTTGTTTTGCTGAAAATGTACTTCTCACATAAGTTTAACCAAAAATACCCTACTAGTTACAGGAAATACTAGTTATTTTCCCCCTAACAAAATGATTTAGTTAAGAAATTATATGTATACAAGGGAATGGATAGCTTTGTTTCGGAGACAATTACACATAAGACTTAATAATGGAAAATTTATTCCCATTTTCACCATCTATCCAACATAATCTAAGTTTAGAATTTTCACGATGCAAATTTTTATTTTTGAAAAGCATGAATATGACCATAATCTGAACAAATTGTACCCGGTTTTTCTCCTGACAAAGTGTATGTAAATAAATTGAATGATCCTCTAAATAATGTAGGGATACGGACTAACAGAATCAACAGCTGGGATTGTACGAACATCCACTCCGGAGGAGGCTAGCCGATCAGGAACAACGGGTAGGCTGGTATCAGGGGTGGAAGCCAAAATTGTGAACCCAGACACAGGGGAAGCCATGGGAATGGGTGAACAGGGGGAACTTTGGCTCAGAGGACCTTCCATTATGAAAGGTAATCGAACATAGAGAGGATGTTCTTATATATTCCCTTTGTCTAACAATAACAGTCGTCTAGAAAAATTGTGAGAAATTGATACATTAAAAAATTAATGTATTTGGTTACAAATTGTAGCCATTATATTGACTTTTCATGTACATTTTTCACAATTTTCTTATGTGACTCTTATTGTTGGACGGAGAGAACACAAATTATGTATGATTTGGTTCTCTACATCTCTTCATCATCCTGAGTCAATGTTGAAGTTTGAAAAATCAAAAAATTGAGAAATAATGATAAGAATATACATGTGATCACATCATACAATTTGCACAAAAGAAAATCTTGTTCCAGTTAAACATGAGTTTCGTGTAAAACTTTCGTTGAATTTTAATCCACTACTTTTTTTTTCTTGGGTCAGGTTATGCTGGCGACCCAGAAGCAACTTCTGTAACTTTGGTGGATGGGTGGCTAAGGACAGGGGACCTCTGTTATTTCGATGAGGGTTTCATGTATGTGGTAGACAGGTTGAAAGAGTTAATCAAATACAAGGGCTACCAGGTAACTTTAACATGTGCTGCTTTTCCAAACACTGTAAGATCACTATGTAACCGCAAAAGGGGTATAGTGAGTGGCACGTCATTGATCATATGATAAATTACAATAACTTCTCACTATGACATAATTGAGTTTTACTGACATTTGAAAAATGTTACTAAATCATATAATAATATTAATAAAATTCTTTAGTAATATAGACTATACGCTACACTTGAAAAAGTGTTATTCAGAAGTTTTAACAATAATTTTGATAATTTTAGTAGGACCTTTTAAATGTTAATAAAAAATTTTAATAACACTTCTAAATAATAAATGTTATTGGAAGTTGAATATGGCATAATGCTTGAGATTTGATGAAATTTATATCGGCTCACCTTTATTTATCTAGGTGATATTGACCTCTTCTAGATGCATTGCTCAATGTGCAATAGATGAGCCGTCAGTGTAATGATTTTACAAACCTATAGGAGGTCAATGTAATAATTTCACAAATTTAAGGATCTCCTGAACAAAATTTACAAATAAAGGAGAGTTAGGATGAATTTCACCTAACATCGGGATAGATCAGATTAATTTGCCCTTAATCATAATGTTTTATTTTTACTTTTATTTTTGATAATTCAAAACTGTTATACAAGTTATAAAAGTATTTTATATTTGTGAAATAGTAAAAATTTTATAATATTAATGTTACATTATATTTTTAGAGCAGTGACAGTTCAAGTATTTTAAATACAAAAGATTGTACAAAGAATATGAGAGCCACTAATAAGATGGGAAAATAAAAATTGGGGAAAGAAAAAATAATTATAATAAAATTGTGTAAAAGCTGTAATTTTTGTTCTTGCTAAGTTGATAGAATGTGACTGGCTATTGACAAATACCAGCTAAGCCCACATGATGAAAAGTTGGGTAGGGGTCATATGGGTGCTATGAGTGTTGAAAGCTACGTTGGAACATATCTAACCCTATTTTCAAGTGGTCCATTTAGTTTCGTTTGTTATGTTAAGATAGAAATTTGCCATGAGCAATCGGTGCTTTCCTGGCTCAGTAAATCCAATTAAAGTAGAGGAAATTATTCTAACCTTCTTTGAGGTTAAGCATAATCAAATTCGATATAATTACAATCGGTACATTTGGTATACTAACCTTTTTTTTGGTACTACTAATATTTTAAAGATGACACTAGTTTAAGAGGTTTTTACTAATACAAAATGAATAAAATCATAAATTATATATATACCTGGATATCAACAATATTTCACATTTGTCCTTTTTTTAATTTTAATAAAAATCAGTTTAAATCAATTTTAGCGTAACACGTTAAATAGCCGTGAAAATTTGTTGAAGAATCGGCTTAAACCGATTTTGGGAAATCGGTTTAAACAGATTATTGTATATTGTCGGATTATGTCAGAAGCACTCAAAAATCAGTTTGAACCGATTTTTCACATTCGATATCAGCGGCGTGCTTCTGATGTCGATCTTGTAGCACGTCAGTTAATGTTAGAATGTGTGAAATCGGTTCAAACCGATTATGAAATCGGTTCAAACCGATTATGAAATCGGTTCAAATCGATTTTGAGTGCTTTTGACATAATCTGACACGCGATGAGTGGAATCAGTTTAAATCGATTTGAAAGTGTCACGATTCCATAATCTGCTGAAGCGGATTTGAAAATGTGTACACCATTATATAAAGATCAGTCTGGGCATTTAGTAGAACGAAACAAATAGAAAAAAAAAGGTGTGGTTACCAAAGAAGTTGGGTGACATGGCAGAGTGTAGTGTAAATATTCTTATTTATTATAATGGAGAGATTGTAAACACAGTAGAGGGTGAAACATTTATAAGTAACAATCAAGCTTGGTTGGTTGTCAGTCCATCTATTAATTTGTTAGAGTTGCAGAGCAGAATACTGGAAGAGCCATTTCATCATTCACTCTGATACTACCAAGATGAATTAGGACTTGAAAAATATGTTTTGGTGGCCCGAATTGAAGAGAGATGTGGCCACATGGGTGAACAAGCATTTAGTCTGTCAAAAGGTGAAGATTGAGCACCAAAGACCTTCTAGAATGCTGCAACATTTGTCAATTCTTGAATGGAAATGGGATAGCGTTTCAATGGATTTTGTAATAGAGCTACTCAAGACCCAAGCTGGCCACGACACCACATGGATAATTGTGGATCGATTAACTAAGTTGGCTCACTTTTTACGTACTAAGGTGACTTATTCTTTAGATAAGTTGACTCAGTTGTACATCCAAGAGATCATGAGATTAAATGAAGTGTCGTCGACGATAATCTCGGATCGGGATCCGCAGTTTACGTTACACTTTTGAGGAGCCTTTCAGAAGGCGTTTGGTTCGAAGTTGTGCCTAAGCACAGCTTACCATCCTCAAACGGATGGTCAATCCGAGAGGACCATACAAACATTAGAAGATATGCTAAGGGCGTGTGTGTTAGACCAGAGAGGAAGTTGGGATAAATACCTGCCATTAATCAAGTTTGCGTATAACAATAGTTATCATGCAAGTATCGGCATGGCACCGTATGAAGTCTTATATGGACAGAAGTGTCAATCACCTTTATGCTGGTATGAACCCGGAGAACAAAGCATGTTAGGACTTGATATCGTGAGGGAAATGACGGAATAAATGAAGAGAATTAAGGATAGAATTCTCACCGCTCAAAGTCTACAGAAAAGCTATGCGAACAAACGGCAAAAATTGTTAGAATTTCAAGATGGAGAACATGTGTTCCTTAGGATTACCTCTACTATAGGCATAGGTCGAGTTATGAGAGTCAATAAATTGAGTCCCAGATTCTTTGGTCCATTTGAAATCCTTAGTCGAGTCGGGTTTGTAGCATACTGAATAGCCTTACCACCCAACTTATCCAACCTCCATGATGTCTTTCATGTCTCCCAATTAAGGAAGTATCAGTTTGACCCTACCCATGTATTAGAGCCAGAGCAAGTACAATTAAGGGAGGACCTAACGTTCAACCTGCCACTTATGAGAATCGTAGACAAAGGAGTCAAGCAACTGAGGAACAAGATCGTGCCCTTGGTCAAGGTAGCGTGGGGACGGGGAAGAGCAGAAGAATTTACATGGGAGTTGGAGTCAGATATGAAGATGCAATACCCCGAGCTTTTCACATGTAACGAATTTCGAGGGAAGGAGGGGAGAAATGTAACGCCCCAAATTTTACTACTGTGTAAAACGACCAAAATACCCCTAAGTCATTTTTACACTAGATTTAAGGCCGAAATTGTCTAGGCCATCTTCAATAGGACATTTTGACATTAGAATAACATTATATGAAGATTAAATAGCAATATGTGCAAAAATCGTAATTTTCATTTTTTTCAGTGTACAAATGACCAAAATGCCCCTGAGGTCATTTTTGCCCTGAAATCAAGGACGACCAGTTCAGGCTATCCTCAAGGGGTTAGTTTCATATTTGAAGGGGGTTATATGTGTTATGGATATTGTAGAAGTGAAAATATCAACTTCGAGTTTTTACTTATGTGAAATTACCAAAATACCCGTGTGATAATTTAACACGATATTAAGTAATTTCTGAACCCGGTCATCACCCCAGAGTTTAAAATGTTTATTACAAGTATAGTTTGACATCTAAAAATGTTCGGGTAGTTCTGGAAAATTTTTATGTGAAATTACCATTTTGCCCCTAGTTAGTGCTAAATGAGCTTATTTACATAATTAAATAAATATAAGTAATATTAGACTCTAATTAAAGATAAATTAATTTTATTTATTTACCATGAGTCAAAATAATTATTTTAGGTAATTTTAAAGTATAAGATTATTTTAGAAAAGATTAATTTTCTTTCTTAATTAAAAATGGTTCTTAAGACACATAATAGGAAATTAGTGTATTATATTTCTTTTTCTTAAAAATACAATATATTTATTTTTTTTATTACCTTAGATTATTAGCACTATAGATTCCACTCCATATGTTGGCCATTTAATTTTTTAATGGAGCACATTAAATATTTGATTATTAAGCACTTACTCTAGTTTATCATTTTGTTTTCCACTAACAATTGATTATACTAACTACATGACCTGCCATTAACAAAAAAAAAAAAAAATTTACCCATATTTTCATTAAGGTATTTTCAAAGTGTTTAAGTTAAGGACTAAAACAAAAGAGTAATAGCTAATAATTAACTTAAATGCATCCTAGACGTGTTGAGTTAAATATTAGGATGTTACAGCATTCATCCCTCTACCTCCAAGTCCACCATAAACTTGAAAAGAGGAGAGCACCATTAGAATACGAGGCCATGCCCCATAGCTGTAGAATCATGCTCATAGCATTAAAGAAAGCCAAGGGATGAGCACCCAACCTTGTCCAAACTAGTTGAGCAAACTTATAGTCCCGAAGGCAGTGGAACTCATCTTTAATAGAATGGGAACAGTGGGGGCAAGAGGCTAAATCCACAAGATTCCAACGAAATCGAAGCAGATTGGTTGCCAGCAACTTAGGGCCTGTTTGGTTTCATTTTCTAGTTTTTAGTTTTCAGGATTTTGTAAAAGAAAAGATGAAAACTGAAAATTGGATTTTATAGTTTTTACAGTTTTCAGTATTTCCTTCTCAAAATCTAAAAAACTGATAATGAAAACTGGAAACTGAAACTAAATAGAGCTTTAACTTTCTCGGGCATTGGAAGTCTTCATACCTAATCCCAATTTTCCTGGGTAGGCAACAAAAAACGATTGAAAATGGACTAGCGATACACTTTAGTCGCCGTATAAACCCCACCCCTTTCCCGCTTCCAACACTAACTGTCACCAATATCAGAGTTATTCAGGCCAGGCAAAGAAAGAATATGCTATCTAGTTTCCACTATGAGCTAGCTGGATAAATGCTCTAAAGTTCACTAAGAACCATCCCATGTATCCTTTATCTCATCCTCAGCTTTCTGTCGATATAAATTAATAGTCATTTTGACAACCACTGCTCAGCCTTGGACCATTTAAAGCTGTGACTAGGATTTTTGATTTTTGAGGTTGTTTCAAGCTAATTTTTCATTGGTCACATCCTTCACGTGAGTGTTATCAATCACCATCCACTCATCAGCCAAATACTCAGCTGTAGGCTTTTTTTTTTACCAATATTCTTTTATTCCTAGGTTGGTTTTTTTGCGACCGATATTCATTCATAGAAAACTAATATTTTGTGCTCCAACAGTATTATAGGGCAATTTTTGGATAAGTACAATTTTAATTAACACTTTATACTCAGTTACACTCGTAGTAAAAATATATTTTGTTACTTTCTGGCTTAGAATAGAGGTAGGCTAGTGGTTAGGCTAGTGCAAGTAGGGCATTAATGAAGAGAATTATGATTGGAAGTGTATCATGAGATTAGTGGCCTAGGTTTTGGGCATGATTAGGGGAATAATAATTCACATGTATGTATAGGGCTAAGCATCCCCCAAACCTAGGATAATTGGGGGTTGGGGGCATTGAGTTACATGGAGGGCATTTGGGGTATGTTCAGGAGTTAGGGAGTTAGGTGATCAGAAATCAAGACTGGCCATCTTGGTCGGTATACAAGTCCGTCTCTAGCCTCAAGCTCAAGTGTTAGCGATGAGACTCAGAAGTCGATGAGGTTATTGCCATCGCAACTAGTAAAGATTTCACTGACTTTATTTATGATACACACTTTTTTACGTCCTACTGACTTTATTACGAGAGTATTAAAATATGATGTGATACAATTGTATGTATATAAGATTTTTTTTTTTTGGCTATAGACATGAATTTAGTTTTATATGTGAATTTAATTTCTATTCATCACTAGTATAAAATTGTTTTACCCTATAAGCCAATAGAGTTTTACCAATATGAATAATGGTGGTTGATTGTAGTAGTGGGTAGTTATTTTATATAATTTGTCACTTTAATAAAATTCTATTAGTTGATAGTATAAAATAATTATTGTCAATATATAGAAATTAAATTTTTATGTATAACAAAATAATTTTATATTATTATTTAATTATATTACTAAATTGTCAAAGCGAAAAAAATTTTACTTTTAGTATACCTGTAAAAAATTGTCTTAATAATAAAAAAAATTTGTTCTAACGAATTTGATAAAATAAAACTTGCACTTATTATCAATTATTAACATATCATCAATAAGGCAGTAAAAATATCCAAATAATGAAATATAATTTTCCGCAAATTTTGTATCGTTAACGTCATTCATAATTTTTATTTACGGTATCTTGTAGGTGGCCCCTGCAGAACTGGAACAGTTGCTCCGGTCACACACTGAGATAATCGATGCTGCAGTTATTCCGTAAGATTCCACTGAAATCCGAATACTTACCTCGTAATGATATTGTTTTTTAAAATTATTTGTGTTTGATTTGATTTAGAAAATAATTTTAAATAAAAATGTTTCTCTTTTTGTGACCAAAATTATTTTCTTATACTTATTATAGCAGTTTGAAACATATTTTCAATCAATTGTTACAGTGTGCAACCCAATAAATAAATGGAACGATATATCCCCTTTTAAGGGAAATAATGAATTATTAAATATTTAATAAATTTAATTTCTATATACTAATAGTATAAATTTTTTTAATAAAAATTAATAAAATAGATGATATATGAAAAAGCATGAGAAACTCAAAGTCAAATCATTCTTATAGAAAACATATGTGTTGGATTGATTTTAATTATTCAAAACAAAATCTTTTTTTATGAAAAAATAAATAAATTCACTCTTGTACATGAGTTACAATTCTTGCAACCCTAGACTATACATCAACGTTACATACTATTGCATGGATTACAATCATTAAATTTTTATTTTTGCATACATTTAAAAAACTTTAAAAGAAAAAAAAAGGACAAAAGCCCATCACGTTTCTTGACCAGGACTAAAACTAGTTTTACCCAACACATAAACAAAGCTCACACACATACACAAAGACTCAAAAAGAAAGACTAAATTAAACTAAAAAACTTTGGAAGCATGCCCCATACTTAGATAAGCGCAAAGGAAGAAATGGAAGACCCAAAGCCCATAAAAGAAACACATGCACCCTAAGCAAAACGTTTCAGTCGTACTTGTGCGACGGTACTTGCGCACAGTCATGGCAGAAAATTTACAACCTCGCGGTTGAACTCCATGGCTTCGCGGTTGTTAGTCAAACAACGACCTCGAGACTACACGACCGGTGTGCACGATGGCTTGGCAGGCTACGATTGTGGCTTCGTGTTCGACGTCGAGGTGGAGCGGCAGCTTCACGATTTTTCGGTGAGGAAGACAGGGCCGAGGTGTGGCTGTGATGGTGGCGGTAATGATGGGTATCAATGGTGGTTCGAGACAAAATGATGGGTGTGATAATGGTGGAAGGAAGAAGGCTGTGTGCTTGTGATGTCGAGGGTTCTATTGGTTTAGGGTGGTGGTAGAGATGATGAAGGATGATGGTGGTGTCTGATGATGGAGCGTGTGAGGGAGGATTAGGCTTGAAAATGTGAGCCTCGAGTCTCTGTACTGAGTCTGTCTTCAACCCTTTTGTTCTGATAGTGTTAATTATATAGAAAGTAGAGCGGAGAGATTTTGGGAATCAGTTAGGATCGAGTCAGTTATTTCAAATGCACAAAATAGAAAATAAATTAAAGACAAAAATATGATGTTAAGAGATTTATGTTCCTTGTACTCTTTATTTGTAGTCTGGAGATTTGGCGAGATCTACTATAATATCCTCATGATAATGACATTATTTTTAAGTTATAATGTAATTATATTAACTATCTCACTTATGTTTTTACATTAGAAAATATCTTAAATAAAAGTAATGATTTTTTTGTTTACAAAAACTTAAAACATGAGTCATAATCGTTAAGTAATAGAGACAGTAGAAGAATTGGATAATAATATAACTTTCATTGAAATAAATATCATTCATACATCAATTACTTAAAAAACTAAAAACTAAGCATGAGAAAGTCAATCCTAACAACCCTAACCCTCGTATACTAGTAACTGTGGAAGAGTGGAAAAGTGAGACACATGCCCCTTCCCAATTGCCTACTAGTCATAGGAGTCCTGGATCTTTCTCTTCATCACCGTTGTTGGAATAGACCATATTCATTGGCTCAACCTTTGAAGGTTCCTCTTCCTCTTAGACTTTTGGTGTATTTCTGCTAGGAGAATATCATCAAAAGGGTGAGCTGGGTTAAAGTCCTAACTTAACACAGAAAAACCAAAAGGTCTACCAAAGAAAATGTAATCTCTAATAGTGGCTTTTGTAGTGACCAACATCCAATTTGGGTTAGGACCACACTGGGTGTCAAAACCTGTCATATCCACGTACACAGTCATTGAGGTCATTGTCTAGAAATGTATCCGAATAGCAAGAGTGAGAAAAACAAGTGTTTTTTTTTTCCTCCCATCTTCTCCTTCAATATATTATCGTTTCCAAGAAAGCTTTTACTGGGGTGTACTTCACCTGCTATCTCATTATATTTTCTCCATTATAAATTCCTTTGAACCTCCATGTTGCATCATAGAAGGCCTTTGCAACCCCCTGGCTTCGTCCAAAGGCATGATACACCCATCATCCTCATGCTACGTGACCATTGTCATAGCAGCTACCGGTCCTGCAACAGCTGCATGCATGCATACATGTATAACCTTTTGATGGTATATAATAGGATAAATAATACAAACTAGCCATGAGATTTAGATAAATTACACTCCACCTCATGTATATCTATATTCTATCTACATTGCTATAAGAAACGTAAGTTTCTATAGGACATATATCACATTCTAATGGAAACTATTTTCCTCTCAAAATTTTTCTCTCTTAATTACTTTGACACGCCGAATTCTCATGAAAACCTTTTGTCTCTCAAAATTTTTCTCTTCGTCCTAAGGACACATGTCCAACTTATGCTTAATTTATTTATCTCCCTAAATTTTTTTTCCTCTCTTACTACATACATAAGTGAGTTAAAATATAATGCATTAAAAAAAAATTTGACCAACAATATATATCAACATCTATCAAATCAATACTTTACTCTTCTTTTATTTTTTCAAACACACTTTTCTTTTACTAGTTTTTATTTGTTTCCATCAATAATCTTTAAAATATAATTTTTGTTGAATAATATTTATACATTTTTTTGCTCTTAATTTTTCATTTATTTTTAATACATTTTTTCTGTTTTATATTATGAAAATGTTTCCCGTTATTACTTCTATGTTTTTCAACACTTTTTGATTCTGTATGATACATCGACAATTTCTTTATGTTGATGTTTTGGTAATAATACTATTCATTCATCGCTCCAAAAATATTTATTTTCCTTCCAAAATTATACTTCACCGTTAATGGAAAACAAGTGTGCTGAAATATAATATATTGCATGAAAAAAATTTGATAAACAATATACATCAACATCAGCCAAACTAGTAGTTTATCTTTTTATTTTTATTTTTTCAAGCACACTTTAATTCTACAAATTTTCACTTATTTTCATCAACAATGTTTTAAAAATATTTATTTTGTTAGATATTATTTCTACTCTTTCTGCTTAAAATTTTACTTTTTTACTTTTTATTAATACTTTTTCCATTGATGTTATTTGCTTCATGCTATTACTTTTTAATCAGTTATTGTTATTCATTTAAATAAAAATTATATTTTTAATATAAATAAGAAAAAAATATTTAAAATGAAAAATGTTTAATTTTAAATTATGAGAATAATTTTGATGTATTGTTGTTGATGTAAAAGAGTTTCGCACTATTTGCTTGAGGCATTTGACTCGTCTATGGCTTGAGGCATAACAAAAATAATCGGGTGCCAACTCTGATTGCACTAAACTTGAGGGGAGATTAGTGTAATTTTTTGTCAAAATTATAATTCAAATTAAATGCAATTTATTGTTTACTTTAATTTGAATAATTATTTATTAATTTAACAAAAACTTTATATATATATATTATTTATTAATTTAATAAAAACTATATATATATATATATATATATATATATATATATATATATATAACACTATTTTATTTAGGGTGTGTACACTATTTCTTTTAAAGTGTGTTTGTGAGTTTGGATTTCGGATGAGAAAGAAGGGGGATTTGAAGGCTTGTGTGTAAAATTTTAATCTAACACTATAGGCGCTCCCTTCCCCTCCAAAATCAAAATTTACGGACATACCTTTAGAGTTTAATTGTGATACAATGACAGTGTAAAACTCTTTTACATTGTCATCCAATCAAATCTCTCCATTTGCATAAATTTTCAAATAATAGAGGTGGAAGTTAATCATATTTGCTAATATGACAATTCATAATTAAATAACTATAATTATTTTTACACTATTGATGAATGAAAATTTGAATCTTTTCTTTTAAGTATTTTAATTTTTTTACTAGTATTTTTCATTACAAACTATATAAAAAATACGTAAAAATTATAATTATTTGTTATTTAAATTCAGTGGAGTGAAGTGCAATTTTTTAATAAGAATAGCGTACAGTACAATTTAATCAATTCAAAAGTATAATTTGTATTGTTTACTCTTTATAATAAAATGTTGACCTACTTAAAAAATGGTAACAAATAAATAAAGCTAACATTTAGATCATTCTACTCAGCAAATTGTATATTATTCTAACGGGTTAGAAAATGTAGGTACATAATTGTGTTTGGAGGGCATATTTGAATAATGTTTAGTCTTTTAAGGATACATATAATAACATACTGATTCCAAATAAAAATAAAAACAATAAAAAATTCTTCTATAAGCAAATTATGTTGTTCAAATACTGAAAACATTAGGTGCTTGGTGATGTTTGTAACACCCCGATTTTTCTGTCCGAGGGAAATGACCAAAATGCCCCTGAGGTCATTTCCTGACCCGAACTCGAGGGTAACCAACTCGGTCATCCTCGAAGGGTCAACTCAATGTTTGAAGGGGATTGAATGGCCTTTGAATGCTTTCGGAAGCGAAAATTTCGTTTCATGATTTAGTCAAAATGACCAAAATACCCCTATAGCGTTTTTACGCGGGTAAAGGTGCCGTTTGAGCCCGGAACTTTCCCCAGAGGTTTAAAAACATGATTTCATGTGTCTAGAGGTATCTGTTCAAGTCCGGTGGTCGAGGCGGTTTAGTGCAAAATTACGATTTTGCCCCTGGAATAGTGTTTTTAAGCTTAATGACGTAATTAAGCAAACCTAAGCAATATTAGGCTCTAAACGAAGATTAATTTATTTCCCTAATTAATCTAGAGTCAAAATAATTTATTAAAGTTAATTAGAACCTAAAATTGCTTAGATTAAACTTAAATCCTTTTTAGAACTCAAGATTCCTAGTCTTGGAATCATGAATAGTGTTTTCTCTCCAATTCCTTAAATCAAGGAAATGTGTCTAGAGTTGTTTAAACTCTAAATTGAGGATTTAACTCTCTAATGGTGCAAGACCACTCCTTAATTATGTCTAGACCACCTTAATTACCCATTTACCTTACCTAAACACCTTCTTACAAATTCCTAATCTTAAGCATAATCAAAGATACACCTAAACACAACTCTAAACCACAATTAAAATGCAAACTAATCCTCCCCATGGGCTGATGCATTTGGGCCACATGCTCCCCATTTGACACATATTAAATTGTTTTCTCACTCAAAGAGCCATGCTTGAGCCATACCTTGAGCCATACCTCACCATGTTTTGAACCATACCTCACCATACCTCAAGAACACATTATCTCACCTCATGGAACTCATGGAGAGCCTCCAATCTGCACCCTCATGGCCGAAACCTTCTCCTCCATGAGCTCCTCCATTTGTTTCATTTCTCTATAAATAGAATGCCTTGAGGAGCTTGCACCACTTTTAGATCATTTGCTAAGTTTAGGAAACACTCAAAGCTTTCTTTTTCTCTCAAAGTTTTTGTGTTCTTCAAGTTCTTGGAGTTCTTCAAGTTCTTCATCATCTTCATCTTCTTCTTCCATCTTCAAGTTCATCACACCAAGTAGGGATTTTCTTTCATGTGTTCTTTCTTTAAAGTTCTTGTTCTAAGCTTAAAGTTCATAGTTTCTCTTGATTCTTTTTAGAACTTCTTTTTCTTCCCTTTACCTTTTCATTTTCGGCCATGGGCCTTGGAGAACAAAGGAATGAGAGCTTGATGATGAGAGTTTCATGATAATGTTCATCACTTGAAACAAACTCTAGAGCTTGATTTTTGTTCTTGAGCAAAAGTGTTTCTAGATTTTTCCTTTCTTGAACTTTTGAGAACCTTAACTTTGATGTTGTTTCAAAATGGTTCTAATGACTCAATGATGAGGTCTCATGATGTTGGAGTTTGTATATCACCAAGATCATGGATTCTAGAGTTTCAAACATTTCTTTTCTTTCCTTGAAGTTTCGCCCATTACCTTTTCCTTTTCATGCTAGATGTTTGATTTTTAAATATGTTATGTTGAGTTCTAAGAACTCTAGACTTTTACCTTGTCTTGGTTTGATGAGTTTGGGTTGAGGTTTAAGTTCCTTTAAAGTCTTGTTAAGAGCTCTAGAAAGATAAAATGAACTTGCATAATTTATTTTATGCTTGCATTCATATTTACACTCTTGCTATGCATCTTTACTTTCAAGCCATCACCTAAGAACATAAAGATTAAAATGGAACTTGTATCATCACTTAACTTAATTCTCAAAGCCTTTCTATTTCGGCCTTAAAGTCGATTGTTGTTGGGCCTAGAGCACTAAAATAAAGAATTGAACTTGCATTATCACCTAATTAATTTCTCGAATGCCTATCTATTTCGGCCTTAAAGTCGATTGTTGTTGGGCCAAGAGCACTAAAATAAAGAATTGAATCTTGCATCTTTACTTTCAAGCTTGCACGTTTAAGATTATGCTTCGCATATTTACTTTCGAGTTTACACGTTTAAATTATGCCTTGCATATTTAATTTCAAGTCATCACTTTACCTTGAAAGCAAGATTAAAAATGAAGAGCATGAGCACGTTTAGTTTATGTCGTAACTTAAGCACCTAGAGCTCAAAGACTTGCCCATTTCATTCCAAGTTAAAGTTCAATGCAAACCACACTTTGAATGTATGTTTTTCGGCCAAGTAGTGATGATGGACTTGCAATGAGTTTTCATCTAGCTACTAGGACCAATAGCCTATGTTTTGAGTTTTCCTTAAAGTTTTACAATTCTTTATAAGGTTATGTCATTATAAGTTGTGATTCCAATCTCTTTTAGGGGATGGAATATGTTTTGGTCGGTGACCTAAGGCTTCACTTAGCCTCTTGATGAATTAAAATGTTTTGCAAAGAGTTTTAGAAATTCTAAATTGATTCCAAGAGAAACTAGTTAACTTACGCACCTAGAAATGTCAATTTAATTCTCTTATTGAGGCAAGATGTTTTCGGTTCTGATGTGATGAATGTGATGCTGTATGATGATGTTTTAATGCGTTGGAATGTGTGAAAATATCATGTGATGATGTAGAAGCGAACCTATGCATGATAGGTAAGAAACTAGCTAACTAGAAATACCGTAAAGCTAGAATTTAACATAGTTTCGACCCATTTGTTTATGGAACTAATCCAAACTGTTTTAATGGGGACATAATCAGATTTAGAATGATTAGACATGAAAAACTTGGTATCATTTGAGTTAGAATCGAATTCTAGCACCTACGGGGAAACTAGTAACTAGAAAACCGTAAAAATGCACATGTGGAACTCTTAGAACATTTAATTTTCTGGAATCTGTCCAGCACCCTTACAACATGATAAACATGATTAATAATTAGTCCTTAAACATAGGAATGTCTCATAATTGATTTAGATTTAATGTATAGCGCCTCAGTGAAGACGGAGCAGAAAGGGTCTAAAACGTAAGTTCTAGAACCCCGTAAAAACAAGTTAGAGATTCTGTCCTATGCTATTCAGATTTAAGTATGAACATGAGAATGAAGAATGATGTTTAATATGAGCCTTAGGGGCATAAAATATGAGCGACGGATATTAGAGAGCTATATCTCAAGATTAAGACGCGTAAGGGTCAAAGCATAAGCTTCTAGTGAGGGTAGCGTTTGAATGATGTATGATGATGCATGAAGTATGCTAATGATGATGATGTTATTCATATGAGGAATTTATGAGGTTATATGTTTATGTGGCATAAAGCAAATTTGGAAGGAAATTGATTGTAATGACCGTTTTGGCTTAATTTCCGACAAATTTGGAAGGAAACTTCGGTGTAATGACCGTTTGGCCGAATTTACGCAAATTTGGGGACTTAAAGAGATTTTGAAAATTAAGGTACTAAGATGGGTTCTAGGATGACAGGTTCGTGAGCACCTCCATAGAACTCATGTGACATCGGTACCATTTTATACTCTTAGGTGACACCTGTCGGCCGAGCACCCTAAGAGATTTGCCCCTAACCCGTACTCAGATAGTCGGGATTTATGATACGCTTATCGTTAAGTGGTAAGTAAGAACTAGTGACGACTAGTTAAGGTATGAGCTCATAACCTAGATGTATGGCACGTTACGGGTGACAGGTTGGTAGAGCACCCGTTCGATTGTCTTTTAGGGTGGCCCATGAGGAAGAAAAGTTCATGATTATGATTATGTCACTAAGTTTTGTCCCATATGAATGTTACTATTGCCACTTTATGCCACCAACGATGATGATACTTGATGTTATGCTTTATGTATGTGCATTAGGTAGTGCCATGCATACATTTTCCATTATGTTGCATTCATGACATTAAGATCATCCTAAAATGAACGGACCTTGGCTAAAGTATATTTTTGAAGTTTAAAATGAACTAAATGTATGTTCATCATTTCAGTATAATTAAACCCAAGGTTCACGAGGGCGTAGATGATGACACCTAGGTAGTAGGAGGCCTCTTGAGATTCTTTAGCAAGATTCTCACTCCTCTACCTCTTTCTTTCCGTCACGTCTTGAGATGGCGGCGTTCGTGGTGTTCGTGGACACGCCGACTTGGGAGGTGCGCCATGACCGGGACCACGGGTCATTCCATTTTGTGGGTGGATGCCCAGTTAGAGTATTCATGTTCATGCGTCGACCCTTCACTCCCTGTACATTCCCATCGTTTCTCCCCGTCTCACCTTTTGGTGATGACCTAGTGTTCGAGCGCCAAGACGTCCCGAGAGGAGAGGCTACGCCGTACTCCACCTTCCGCATCCGCCGTTCGAGACTACCCCGAGTATGTGCCCCGCTGCCCATCGTCCTTCTCGGAGATGGATCCTTAGAAGACTTCGGCCACCCGGATACCCTCCGAGGGTCTTCCCCTCCATACCTATGGACTTTGGAGAGGATAGCGAGCCCACCGTGACTCACCGAGGCGTGCACGACGACCAGGAGATGCGGCCATACCCTAGAGTCATATTCGATCCCCACTCCGCCTTTTCACGCCGAGGAGCTCGCTCGCTTTCAGGATATCCGCCTCGATCACGAGATGGTCGTGATGGGAGGTCGAGGATGGCCCGAGTTAGAGCACACACCACATAGATAGGGATAAACCTTCTTTTGTTTAGAGGTTATCCTATTAGATGCACTCGGGTAGGGGAGTAGATTATGTTTATGTTTTAGGTTGTATTTCCCTTGTACTGAATTAAGTCCCACACTTATAAGTGGGCAAGTTATATATATATGAGATTATATTCAGTGATGTTCATGATGTGCCTTATGTTATGATGATTGTGAGACGATTGTTTTACTTTGCATGGTTTACCGCTTATCGCATCACGCGGCTCTCACTTTTATTTCAAAAAAAATTACCCGTATTTTCCGCTAAGTAATTCAAGGTTAAATGAGAACTATGAAGTAACAGACTAATGATTAACCTAAATATGTTCTAGAGTATTGGGTTAAAAATTAGGATGTTACAATGTTTGATGCATGTTTACTTTTTAAAACTATATGATCATGAAAATAACCACAAAATAGTTCAAATCATTTATTTACTGCTAATTTTAAAGACCAATGGAATAGGATGCCCATTTTCACTTTGAGCAATCACTTTTGGATATGATAAATGTAATTTGACAATGATAAACTTATTACAAAAAATAAAATAACAACCAATTAATTCCAATTTTATAGATGACATTAATGACTTTTTTTAGGGTTTTTCTGATCAATGTTCTAAAAGAAAGTTTCAATTTTTTTTTTTTAATGAATCCACATCAAAACATCGGAACTCATCTTTCCAATACGTAAACTTTTTTTTTTTAGCTCAATCATGCCTCCCTTAGGTTTGCTTTCCTTAGCTTTATTAGGGCACTAGTTAGATGTATCTATATTTTAAATATATGACCAAATTTTAAGATAGTTGAACATCAATATCTCAATTTTGAATTAAAACAAAAAGTCCATAATTGTCTGTCATATGGCATAAGGGTGTAATTATACCTTTTTTCTATACATGTGATATTGATTGATTTGGTAATAGTGGTTAAATATATTCTATCCCTAAAAATTAAGTGAGTTTTGGTTTTAATTATTGAAAAATAAAATTTGTTTTCGGTCCAAATATTTTAAAACCTATTTAGTTTTAGTGTATAAAATTAGTATTGTAGGTAAAAATGTGCATGAGAAGGGGGGTTGAAATGTGTATTGCTTTTTTTGCATTTTTTGAAATACTTGAAAATAAATACTATTAAGTATGAAACTTGTAGTGCAGCGAAAATATAATTAGTGATTTCAGGAAGTAGTTCTTTGAAGCTTGTTGATAAACATTTATCATTAAAACAAATAACAGAAAGGCGAGAACAATATTTCAGTGTATGAATAATAAGAACGCAATAGATAAATACTAAGGAGATGAGAGAAAGAAAGAAGAGACACAAATGTTTTATAGTGGTTTGGCCAAACTGCTTAAATCTAGTACTCAACAACTATTGAGGTTCCACTAAAAACATCTTTCTCAATATTTCAGTGTATGAATAATAAGAACGCAACAGATAAATACTAAGGAGATGAGAGAAAGAAAGAAGAAACACAAATGTTTTATAGTGGTTCAACCAAACTGCTTAAATCTAGTACTCAACAACTATTGAGGTTCCGCTAAAAACATCTTTCTCAACTTGAGAAAGAATAATTGAATATTCTTTATATTAGTCTTCCCAAGCTTTCACCTGTGACCTTCAGAAATCACCTGCTGCCATAGATTGAGTAGTTCTTTACGAGCCTTTTCAAGCTGAACTGAGTAGTATTGACACTGTTCTCTCCAAGCTCAACCGAGTAGTATTGACACCGGCCTCTTCAAGCCTAATTCGTGATCAAAAGCAACCTCTACTATCATGTTGAAAGTAGTGTTGCACCAGCCTCTCTAAGTTGCAAGTCGTCTTTCCCCAGTCTCTCCAAGCTAAACCGTGATCAGTAAGAACACCTTACTATCGCGTTGCAAGTAATTTTATAGTAGCCTTTTCAAGCTATCTCACAGCGATCACTATTGGATCGAGGATACAAAGGTTAAAGATTTGGGTTGCCACTCAAACTAATCTACACTCAGGTTTCTTTAAAGATTATACATTGAAAACAGACCTGGGAAACAAGAGTGACTCCTTTCCACGTTTCTTCCTAAGAAGAGCATTTAACATTACAAGGACAAGAAAGAAGATTTTTTACATGTAAGGAATTTGATTACAAAAGGATAATGAACCTTACAGGATGAGGAGAGATTTAAGCAGAGTTTCCTCTCTTTTAAGTGAGTTTCTCTCTCTCTACATTTTAGAGCACAACATTTCTCTATATATAGTGGCCTTCCTCGTGACCATTGTCTTTGATTAGATCTCCAAGTGACATGTGTTGATTATCAGTTGTGTTTTGGAAGAATAAGCTAAAAGAGAGGTTAACAGATCTATCATATTGGTTGTAAAAGCCGTTGTAATGTTGAGTTTTCTGATCTCTCTTTAGAAACTACACTTTTACTTTCTAAACATGCTTTCTGAACTTCTTCGTGAAGTTAGGGTGGTTGATCAGTTAGGCAAAAGAGATGATGTATTAGTTTGACAACTAGGTTAGACTTAGATTGAAATTTGAATTTCAAAAGTCAAATTTCTCTCCTTTTCCTATAGCATTCAAATGCTCCACTCACAGGTGAGTTTTATGACGTCGTAATCAGTCCCTTGAAAATTCTTCAATCTTCTGGTCTTCAATCCAATCCTCTTTGTTGATCATTTCTTTGCGATTGTGATGATTGAAGATTAAGTAACACGTTGCTCTTGGACATGAGTTGATTTTTTCATTTCGAGTGTACTTTCTGATGTTCAGTACTACTTTCTGAAGCCTCATGACTTGGTTTCTTGCAGCTTTGAAATCCTCTTCTTATCGTTGGTCATTAATTGCTTGAATAAAGATATAATTTCACTTCTATTTCAATTCAGATCTCGTAACATGAGATAAGCATGTTTACACATGTATAGTGACATATATTCTCATTTGAGTAAGCATTGCTCTTGCTAAAACGATAGAAACATGTTATAAATCTGACAAGAAACTCAAGAGAAATATCAGTCATTCTTCAAAGCATTTTCTTTAAATTGGCTTTGTTGTCATTCAAAGTAAATAAGCGTATCTTGATAGGGTTTTGGAGCTAACAATCTCCCCCTTTTTGATGATGACAAACAAATTAGAAGAAAATCTTTTGAAGAGATAATGAAAGAAATATTTCGGAAATATAAACATGATAAACATATTCTTTCAATATATTATCAAGAGAGATTTTCAAAAAGTTCTTTTGTTAAGGCATAATATGGATCATATAAAAACATTTTTGGCCTTAAGTGACTTTTAATCATAGCTGTTTGTTGTTTCGTTTGAAGCATAGATTAGGCTTAATGCACTTTCTGAAACAGTATCAGAGCAGATGTCAAAGAGAAAACCGTTTAAGCCATGGATGTACAACTAGCTTGATTCTTAGTCATGAAAAGAAGCTTTCTGAAGATCTACATGCTTGAGAAAACTTAACAAGAAATACTTGTGATATTTTATCTTGATTAGATCCGTTTTTAGCATGTCTTTATCCAAGAGAAATTTTTGAAAGGAATGCTCAAGGATATATGATAAACGAAAAGAGAGCATTCATGATTTTTTAGAGAAAAACACACTAATGCTTATGTAGTTTCCGATGCTCAGAGAAACCTTAAAAAGATAAGATTAACATATTGCTATGCAAGGTTTTTGAAGCTCATTAGGGATCAATCCCTGAATTAGCGAATATGAGCTTCCGCATTTGAGCAGTGAAAATTTTCCATAAGGATTAGATCATGAAAGGATGTTTTCAAAAATGAAGGTATATGATTGTTTTTAAAAGGAATTTTGTTTAAAAATGCAACACATATTGTCATATCCGCTCAACACACTTTGAGAGAGTTCTAAAGTTTATTAACCAATCTTGGTCATTCCAAAACACGTAAGCGCGAGTTTCTGAAGATATGTTAGAAAATTACAACCATACTCTGATCAAGTTATACACAACTCTTTAGAAAACATCTCTTTTGTGTGTCAAAGATAATGCGTTCTGTTAAAGCTTTTAACGAAAAGAAATAAACTCATCATACATATCAAGGCCTAGCGTATTAATTCGAGTATCAGAGCAAGAAACAACTTATACTCCTAAAGATACTTGGCTATAGCTAATAATAAAACACATGTAAGCTAATATCTAACGTGTATGAATAAACATGTCCAAACATAAACATAAGAGATAAGAAGCAAACATCTAACATAAAGATATATAATTAGCTGAGCTTAGAATGAGCATCGATACAAATCAGAGCATAAGAAGAAACAAAGCTTAAAAGAAGCTAGGCATGAAACATGAAAAACATATATGTATCAAAAGCATGAAATATATGAAAAGAGAAGGATATACAATTTATATGAAAACTATAAAAGAACTTGACATTAAAAAATAAATATAGAAAAACAACAAAAAAAGAAAAAGTTCATGCTTGAAACAAAAAGAATCTCTGAGCTCTCCTTGATTTTCTCAACAAAGCCACCTTCATACCATAGTATAGCTCCCCCCTAAATCCCATCGGCACATGATTTTCTTCAATATTTATCTTCTCCCCCGTTTGATTTGCCAAAAAGGGAATGTGCCAGGAAGCCGGCGACATCATCTTCAACCCCTGCATCTTAGCTCTTGTAGAATATTAGAGGTATGCTAGACAATTTTCCACAGTAGATCATCATGATTGTGGGACCTATCTTCTAGACTGTCCAGTTTGTCAGAAATAAGCTATTGGTTTGTCACTAGGCTCCTTATTTTAGGATAGGTGAAGTTTGGAGGAGGTGCAGTCTGATGACGGCTAGAGGAGGGTTGATCACCGCCTTGATCTTGAGCTGGTTGAGATATAGGTGAAACTGAAGTGAAAGGTTATTCAAAATGGGAAAAAGGAGAAACACTGGTAGGTGTAAGGATGGTTTCAGGAACCACGCTTCCTGTATTATTATTTGATGATTATATCTTAAGGGTTAGAGAGCATACATCATCATTCATCTAAATTCTGCTGCCTTGAGCAGTTCCAGATCCTGAAGTTTTGGATAATGGAACCACTGCATCTTGAATCTGACAGAGGCTTCGCAGAGTCTATAGAACTATTCTCTAGATTGATTGCACGTCTCTTTGCGTCATTTCTCTCTGAAAAGGGATCAACAATAGGTTTCCTTTGAGTCCTAAAGTGAGATAAGACAAATTTTGTTCCAATCATGTACTCATACCATTCATTTCCCAGTGGGTAATATAAGTATTCAAAGATCTTGGTTAACAGAATCCCATAAGAAACTTCAGCAGTTTTCTTCTTTTCAGGAGAAATGGCACTCATCATGTAGTCAAAAAAAGGTTTGGGCAACTTTACTTTCCATTTTGTCAGTAGACAGAACAGCAATAGGCAATACATTCCAGTCAATAAGTGTGTGCTTTCTAACCTTGGAAGTGGAGAGAATTGGATGAGAATAAAAACTTAGCGTGCATTGGACTTTAGTATGGTGGTGGTTATGTCCCCAGGTTGATGCTTGGGAGAGTCCATGAGACAACTGGAGACTTCCTCTGCAGATACTGTAAGGGATGTAAACCAGTCTTCTTTAGATGAGCAACTGATACCTTCATTAGGAGCATTGATGATGCTAGAAAGATCGTCTAAGCTCAGAGTCTTTGAGTGTGTCTAATGTAGGTGATCAATAGGGAATCAGATACTGATTCCAACTGTGAATAGAATGCTGTGACCATTCCAGTGAAGACTCTGTCTATGATGTTTAAAAAACCTACCTATTTTTGGAAGGAAAAAACTTCTATCAGGATAAGAACTTGAAACACCAACTCCTATCCCATCATTTTCCCAAGTACGACTAGCCGTTGAGAGAAGTTGTCAGCATAGTGTTGCTGGTGTTGGGGTTAATCAAACGTGATTAATGTTCCCATGTTAACAATTTGGCCAGAGTAGTGCTTTCCTTCAGCCATATAGGATAAGTGTTTGTGTGAAAGATATTGTGAAGTTTGGGCACAAAGGTAGAAGCTAAAAAAAATGTTAGGAGTTTTGGATTGAAGAAAGAAGGTTTAAGAGATGGAAGGTTGAGATTACAGAAGGATATATGTGAAGATGAAACGGTTAAAAGTTTTAAGGTTAGGAGGAAATGAAGCATTTTGAAGAAACGTGATTGGGAAGATGAAAGTAGAGGTGACATGTGAGACGTGGGGTTTTAAGTGATGTGACATGACTGAAGGCGAAGCCACATGGGAGAGAGAAGCTCAAAAGATTGGGAATTGTCCTGTCTTTTATCCTTCTTTTGGAAAACGAGTTTTTCTGACTCATGATAACAATTTCGAAGGAGTTACTTTCTGAGCTTTATGGTTTACTTTCTAATCCACTGAAAAACCTTTATAAACTCATCACAGACCCATCTTCCTGTATTGGATTATATGTTCCCATATAACCATTGTTCTCTAATTCCAAAAAAAAAAACTTCTTTCTGATCAACACATCTTTTTTTGGAATACATCGTCTTCTTTCTAATCGATTCATCTTCTTTCTGATCTTGCAAATTGATAAGCTGTTCTTCACAAGGATATGTGGTCTTGCAGACTAACATCCAATATATTAGCTGATATTCTGATCTTGCAAGCTGCGCTTTTGATATAGTATACTGGCTTTCTGATGTACTGCCTACCTTCTGATTTCGTAGACTGAGCTTTTGCTGTTTTAGAGCTGACATATAAAGCCTTCAAGATGGTACACTTTTTGATGACTTTGCTAGGTCTTCAAAGGGAGTTATGAAGAGAAAATTCCTAGAGATGTTTTATGTATGAATGTTTATGTAGATGTGAAAACCTTTTTAGAAAGGAAGACTTTTTGAAAAACAGTAAAAAAACAAAATTCAAGAGATCTTTAGCAATAGATATTATGAATACTTCTTATGACAAGGTATTTAGTAAACACATCTATTTACTCAACATCTCCATTTTAAGCAAGATAACACATAACAAAAGATTTTGCAACGCAAGCTTGAATTTAGAGTGCTGAAAGAACTCTTGATAAGATAAACAGCATAGAGTTATCTCAGAAGATAGGGAAAATGAATTACCTTAAGAGATGGTTTTTTAGTCGATTCCTTATCCGCAGCATCTTGTGTAGCTATGCTTGCCCTGATGATGTCAGCTTTATCCGGATTATCCTTGAACGTCTTTTTTGTACTAATGATATTTCCACCCAGATGAAAGCACAGTTGATATATAACCAGGGAATGACTTGGTTCTCATACCCTTGGGAGTCACTTCATGAACTTAGACAATAAAAGACTGTCTTTAAAACAAAAGCTTTCGTGAAGTTTCTGTACATTCAGACTTTTCAGCTTCTATGTCATCTTTATACTGCTCATATTGTAGACCAGAAAGATTATTTCCTGATCATCTTGAAAGGTCTAAGCATACTTTTTGAAGTGTTGAGGTTTTAGAGCCTACTTTCTGAAGCTTTGGCTTTCATCTACTAGTTTTCTATAACTACTTCTCATGGCTTTCCTTAAGATCATCGAGATTGTCAGCAAGATATTCTTTAAGCTTTCCATCATTATACTTGAAATAGTCTTGAATGAATTATCCTTCAGGATCTATGATAATTCCTAGGTCCAGAGCATGATGTCTGGAATGATCATTATCAGTTTACTTCTTGAAACGTCATCTCAAGAGACTTTTCAGATATACCTACAAGAAAGAATTTTGATTTTGGTACTCAGACTTCCTTGGGTCCTTTGGTTAGTTTCAGAAAAAGAGATTTTTCCAACCTTTTCTAATGGAATTCCTTTTCAGGAATTATTTATTAGAAGGGTATCTCTTCATTAAGCAAGAAGAAAAGAAATAGAGGATTGATATAATAGATGAAGTTGCATAGCCTTTTCATCTTCTATTTCCTCTGTATATCTCAGACTAGTTTTTTTGAAATATGTCAAATATAACGAGTCAGATCTTTAGATTCCATGAAATCCTCTCAAGAATTCAGAAGAGATTTTTCCAACCTTTTCTAATGGAATTCCTTTTCAAGAATTATTTGTTAGGAAAGTATCTCTTCATTCAGCAAGAAAAAAAAGAAATAGAGGATTGATATAATAAATGAAGTTGCATAGCCTTTTCATCTTCTGCTTCCTCTGTATATCTCAAACTAGTTTTTTGAAATTATAAATGCTGACTATTTTAACAAAAATATAGTTTTTGAAATATGTCAAATATAACGGGTCAGATCTTTAGATTCCATGAAATCCTCTCAAGAATTCAGAAATAATTTTCTGACATTTTCATATAACTTAAGAAGAAGAAAAACTCCTTGGAGTATGTCTTTCTTTCAGCTTTTTAGCTTCAGGTTGACCTTCTCAAGTTTTCATGACAACCTTATGAGTTCTTTGATTGGTTTGAGATATTTAGCAAAATAGACTTGATAAACTTCTAGCAACTCATCACGTGAGCAGATAATATATTATAAGAAAAATGAGATCCAGAAATGTTTACCTCACTTATCTCTACTGTTGTTCTTTGGCCATGAAGCACAGAAGGGCAGCAAGATTTAGCACATCAAGACCTCTTGACAAATTTTTCTAGATGTTTGGCATATTCTTATTTGCATAAGGATATGTCTTTTAAGACCTAGGCTTGAAATTCTTGATACATGATGTTTGTTCTTATTGTGATAAGCAAATTTCTTTCACAAGATGATCTTTATCCTGATTTGTCATTCATGAGATTGATGTCTCCTTGTTTTAGTCGTTATAGATTTTTGACATTTTTTACAGACAGAGATCTCATCTCCATATTCAATCTCAGATATTAATATCAGATGTACTTGCTTCAAAAGAAGTTTTAGCAATTTTCATTTGCTTTGGCATTGCATTGTATCTGTTATGACAACCTCAGGATCAGAGATATCTTGAAGCGGTTTGAGATCTTCAAACATCATGCACAGTCTGTTTCATATAGCCTTTTCACATGTAAAAAGCAATACATATATAGCATATACAGCTTTAGCTCAGGGCATATATGTATAGAGGCTTGACTTAGTGGAATAACTGAAGTTTCTTCTTTATAATGTTCTTGTCCTCATGGCATATATGAATAGAGGCTTGACTTAGTGGAATAACTGAACTTTCTTCTTTATTATGTTCTTGTCCACGAGTCTCTTTGGAATCCCTTTCACCATTAGAGTGAATTGACCCAGATCCTAGAATCTTATAAGCAAAAGATGGTCAGTTGATAGATTGATCTTGTGAAGTGGATTTATGCCATTCTGTCCCTCAGATCTTTATCCTTTGCAATCATTGGATTGCTCAATCCCTTAGAGGCCTTGCTCTGATATACCATTTGTAGGCGAAAATGTGCACGAGAAGGGGTTGAATCGTGCATTGCTTCATTTTGCATTTTCTGAAATACTTGAAAACAAATACTATCAAGTGTAAAACTTGTAGTACAGCGAAAACATAATTAGTGATTTCAGAAAGTAGTTCTCTAAAGCTTGTTGATAAACGTTTATCATTAAAACAAATAACAGAAAGGCGAGAATAATATTTCAGCGTATGAATAATAAGAACAGAACAGATAAATATTAAGGAAATGATAAAGAAAGAAGAGACACAACGGTTTTATACTGGTTTGGTCAAACTGCCAACATCCAGTACTCAATAATTGTTGTGGTTTCACTAAAAACATCTTTCTCAACCTGAGAAAGAGCAATTGGATATTCTTTACATTAGTCTTTCCAAATTCTCATATGTGGCCTTCAGAAATCACCTGTTGCTATAGATTGAGTAGTTCTTTATCAACCTCTCTAAGCTGAACTGAGTAGTATTGACACTAGTCTTTCCAAGCCCAACCAAGTAGTATTAACACTAGCTTCTCCAAGCCCAACTCGTGATCAGAAGCAACCACTACTGTCACGTTGAAAGTAGTCTTTCCCCAGCCTCTCCAACCTGCAAATAGTCTTTCTCCAGCTTCTCCAAGCTGCAAGTAGTCTTTGATTAGCCTTTTCAAGTTGAACAGTGATCAGTAAGAACACCTTACTGTCGCATTACAAGTAGTTTTACAGTAGCCTCTTCAAGCTATCTCACAGCGATCACTACCGAATCGAGGATACAAAGGTTAAGTGTTTGGGTTGTCACCCAAACTGACCTACACTCAAGTTTCCTTAAAGATTATACATTGAAAACAGACCTGGGAAACAAGAGCACTCCTTTCCACATTTCTTCCTAAGAAGAGCATTTAACATTACAAGGACAGGAAAGAAGATTTTTTACATGTAAGGAATCTGATTACAAAAAGATAATGAACCTTACAGGATGAGGAGAGATTTAAGCAGAGTTTCCTCTCTTTTAAGTGCAATCTTTCTCTCTCTACATTTTAGAGTACAACATCTTTCTATATATAGCGGTCTTCCTCATGACCGTTGCCTTTGATTAGATCTACAAGTGACACATGTTGATCATCAGTTGTGTCTTGGAAGAATAAGCTAGAAGAGAGGTTTACAGATCTGCCATATTGGTTGTAGAAGCTATTATAATGTTGAGTTTTCTGATATCTCTTTAGAAAGTACTTTTCTACTTTCTGAACTCCTCCTTCGTGAAGCTAGGGTGGTTGATCATTTAGGCAAAAGAGATGACGTACCAGTTTAACAACTGGGTTAGACATAGATTGAAATTTAAATTTCAAAATTCAAATTTTCCTCCTTTTCCTGTAGTGTTCAAATGCTCCACTCACAGGTGAGCTTTCTGACGTCATAATCAGTCCCTTGAACATTCTTTAATCTTCTGGTCCTCAGTCCAATCCTCTTTGTGATTATGATGATTAAAGATTGAGTAACACGTTGCTTTCGAACACGAGTTGATTTCTTTATCTTGAGTGTATTTTCTGATGTCCGTTGCTACTTTCTAAAATCTCAAGACTTGGTTTCTTGTGGCATTGAAATCCTCTTCTTATTGTTAGCCATTAATTGCTTGAATAAGGATATAATTTCACTTCTATTTCAATTCAGATCTTGTAACATGAGATAAGCATGTTTACACATGTATAGTGAAATATATTCTCATTTGAGTAAGCCTTGCTCTTGCTAAAATGATAGAAACCTGTTATAAATCTTATAAAAAACTCGAGAAACATCAGTCGCTCTTCAAAACATTTTCTTTAAATTGGCTCTGTTGTCATTCAAAATAAATAAGTGTATCTTGATAGGATTCTGGAGCTTACAAGTATGTCTTTGTTAAATGCCATGCTAACTAATGGTAAGCCACATTATCCATCCTCTAGGGTAGTTAGTAGGATTTTGACATATATGATTATGATATGACATATACAACTATTGGCTACTATATAAGATTGTATAACATATGGTTTTCCGTAAGCCAGGTTAGCATTTAAGAGAGAAAAATGGTAAGCCATATTATCCATCCTCTATGGTAGTTAATAGGATTTTGACATATATGATTATGATATGACATATACAACTATTGGCTACTATATAAGATTGTATAACATATGGTTTTCCGTAAGCCAGGTTAGCATTTAAGAGAGAAAAACTAATCATCAGAAGTAAAACCAAACAATTTCGAAGTGCTTGGATGAAAGCCAAAAAATAATAATAATAATAATAATTCAGGTACCAAAACTACAACTCGTTTATTTTTCAGGGATAAAAAATATATTTAAGCCAAGTAGCCAACTTATTAGTTTAAAATTGACATTGACAATAATTGTATCATAATTATAAATTAATAATGATAAATTTATTATAATAAATATGAACTTAATTTAAATTCAAAAGTATCTATGCTTATAATCAAGGGAATTAGGGTGAGTAACCACCTTTTGGTGTCTCCCTACTCTATTGAAATTTATTTTCAAATCCACCAACCATTATCTCATTTACCCAACTTCTCCATATTTTCCTTTTTTTCCACGTAATCAGCCTCTTTTTTAATGTAATAAAAGGAATATAAGAATTTAAAAATCTTTAATTTTTATTAAATATAATATCAAATAATTTTATATAAAATCATATATTTCACATGGCATTAACCTGGGCAAGTTAAAATTTTTCATCTTTTCCTATATATAAAATGAAATATATGATTTTATTTGTCTGGTTAAGTGCTTAATACTTGTACCAGAGTTGATTTACCTCCATATCTTTCTCTTCATCTTCACAAATTAACACCAGTAAAAAGGGTGACTCGACAGGCATGGCAGTATCCATCGAGTCGCTAGTATAGATAATATGAATGATATGGAAGTTTATTGCAAAGATGAATTTCAAGATAATCAAGTGCCATATTTTAGACTATAATAGAAAGTGCAAGATCAAACTTGTATGACTTTTTCTTTTGTTCTTTCTAAAATATGTCCTCTTTCCTTTCCAACCAATTATATATTTTCATGTAAAAGATAAAAATAAAAAAAGATTAAAAAATTTAAAAGAGTTGCCAAATATATAATATGATCTTATTTGTTACAATACATGATTGGTAGGATAGGAAATGAGACATGATTTGAAGATAGAAGATTTTGATCCCTCTTGCTCCCTTGTATTGAGTTGAGAGTTGTAGTTATCCAGAGGGTCCTCCGGAAAGCTTAATCAAAAGAATGAACACTTTCAATAACATTTGCATATTCAATACAATATTTGCAACTTAGTGTGTGTTTGATCAATTTGTAGAGTTTTATTTTTTCAAACCTTTTTCCTTCCCCTACTCTTTCTGAAGGAAAAATAAAACTCACAGACACATTGTTACATAAAAACTAATTTTTTTTTGTCTTTTATTATGGCTTTTTTTTTTCAAGATACGTCATTCTAAACATAAATGGAATAAGAGTGGAAGTTTTAATAAACTGGATGAGAACTCGCAATTCAAGTATTCAGCAACATTGCTTTAATCTATCCCTTAAGGCAAAAATTAACAATTTTTACCATCTTCAATAGATACCCCGATGAAGAAGCTGGTCAAGTGCCCATGGCTTTTGTAGTAAAACAACTCCAAAGTTCCCTTGGTGAGGCGGAAATAATTGATTTTGTTTCTAAACAGGTACTTTAATTTTCTCTATTGCCTTCTTTTGTCCACAATGATTGCATATTGGTGTAGTACCTTTTTTTATGATGAAATGGAGCAATACATATTATATATATGTTTTCATCCTGGTTGCAGGTTGCACCATACAAGAAGATAAGGCGTGTAGCATTTGTCGATTCTATCCCGAAGAATGCATCAGGAAAAATCTTAAGGAAGGATTTAAATAAAATTGCTCTACAAAGATCTTTCTCTAAGTTATAATACTTCATGTTTCTTGGGGATTATATTTAGGGATTGGGTTTTATTTTTTGAGTGTTTTAGGGTGTTTCTGAGTTAAAATTTTGGAGAGAAAGGGACAGGAAAGAAGGGTTTGTAACATAAAATTTTAAAAATCAATTTACAAACCCTTCGTTTCCCTCTATTTCTTTTTAAACTAAACTTATAAAAATACCCTTATTGGTTAGTCATTTGTCTGTACTTACGTAAGCACTTGATAAATCCAAGAATATGTCTTGATATTGGGTTTAGGCATATCTTCCCCTTAACTTAATTTTATCTTTAACATAATTAGGTTGTGTTTTTAGACTTTAGATACGAACATGGCCTTTAGAACACTAACATGATATGTTCTGTGCGAAATTGGCAACAAAAATAATACAAATTAGTCCCTTAAGATTATGAGAAATTCAAATTGATATACTTATTATCATCTTCTTCCTTCATCTTTATCAAACTCTAAAACCTAAATCTCATATTCCTTTTCCTTTTCTTGATTCACGTTGTTTTTTTTGTTCTTCCTCATCATTATCATGATCATGATCATTTACTTTGATAACTTACCTATCATCTCATATTTTTCTTCTTTTACACTAACATTGTTTTATTCTTTATCCTATTTGCTCAAATGCCCTTTTCCCTTATACTAAAGGCCAACTCGATAAATTCTCACCAGAAATTAGTACAATGAGAATCATAGAAACTTATAATAAATTTATAAGGCAACAATATAAATCTGTCAGTGTAAATAATGATGATGATGATGGGTGAATTGCAAGTGTAAATGATGATGATGATGATGAAGAATTGAAAAAAGAAAAACAAGGTAAATCAAGAAGAGAAAGGCGAAGATAAGATTTGGGCTTTAGGCTTTGAGAAAGAGGGAGATGTTTAGTGATCAATTTTGAACTCTATGAATTTTGAGGAACTTATTTGTTCTACTTTTTTTTTTACCAATATGAGACAAAAGGGATCGTATTAGTGTTCTAATAGCCATAACAGTGTTTTAATGGTCACATTCGCATATTTAAATGACGAGACTTAATGGAGGGACTAACTTGTTTGACATTTTTAACTATTAGGTGCCTCTTTGGGATTTTTTTTTTGTAGGACTATTGATACCAAATTTGTCTATGTTCAAATAAAATTGCTCATTAAAAGATTACTCCTTTTTCTATGTGACATTTTTTTGTTAATGACCTTTGTGGACATCATATTTAATCCGATTCATATTGAGTTATCTTACATAATTGTCGAGCATTTTGTTTTCTCTAATCTTTGTCCCCTGCTTTTATTTTATTTTATTTTCTCTTTTTTCTTTCCTTCTTCTAGGAAAGTTTGTGATAAAAGAAAGAATGATATAAAAAAGGGCTTGATCCTTTTCTTTAGAAGAAAAAATGTTTATGTTGTTTTGTCTTATTCTTTATTTTTGCTAGGCCAAGTTTCATTTATCCCACATCCTTTTTTTTAATTTATATTACCATTCTTGTTTTCCCTTTTTCCTCTAAAAAAAAAAGGAAAAGACAAGAGAAAAACAAAAACATAAGGGGGTGAACTATCCTCCACCAACAAGAAAAATGGATATTACTAGAAAAGAGAGGGGCATGGCAAAGAACATTAGTATGTTTTTCACAAAATGGTCAAACAAGAAAATCACAATAATACATATTTATTACATAGTATCTATAAATGACTAGAAGAAGACAAAGAAATATAATCACCAAAATAAGGGAATCACAACTTTGAAGGAAAGAATATAAATTGTTTTGTGGGAAAATAAATTATGGTTCCTATTTTTTTCTATGAATATAATAAATGTTATACATCTTGTATCTAATATTAGTTGTTACTTTCTAGTTGTTAAAAACCAACGGCAAATATTTCAACCATGTTGTAGCAGTTGCTACCACTCCAATATGCAATTATCACAAAAGCAAAAAGGCAACAACTTTCTTAGATAACAACTTTGGCTAGCTTCTTGTATATGGGCTTTGACATAAGTGGTTAGGCTTCTTTTCAATTTTTTAAAAAAATATGTTGATGAAAAACATTTTTTTCGGTAGAATCATGAATATTTTATCAAAAACAAAAAGAACCATGTAACCCTTCAAACTAACTCTAACATTTTAATATATTTCAAACTTCAGAGATTTAAAGGCTACTTATTTGATTTTTTATTTAACCATATTACTTGGTTGATGTTTCTCGAATTTCAATGAAGATTAAACTTTAAACTAACATTCATATTGTTGAGATACCATAACCATATATACGTGTGTGTGTTTAATTAGTAGATACTGAAAAGTGTGATGTAATTTACAGTAAATCCTAAACCTTAAACCCTAAACACTAAACCCCAAAAATAATCTTAGATAGAACAATCCTTACTAAACACACATCTTGACCTTCTTATATTTCAAACCCAAAATAATCCATATTCAAACATTGGTGAGAAAAATACCAACCTTGGGGGCAAACCTTAACATTACCTAGGTTTTCCACAAGTGAAATCTTATCATTTAGTTTACCTTCCATTGAGAATATATTGCACATGTTGTATGGTGTCTCCAAATGATATATGTAATTCGTTTGAACTCCCCATCTACAAGGATTTTGCATTACCGAGCCCCATTTTCCATCATAAAAAAGAGCTTGATTGTCCAAATCATTGACCTTAAACCACTTCATTTCACCAAAGTCCAGACCTTCTCAAAAACAAAATCAACCATTAAAATTTGGTTATTTGAAACCACCAATCTAAGATCATCAAAATTCACACTAGGAGTATCTCTCACTTCTATCATAGTGATCTTTCCCTTTGTGCAAGTTGCAACTACCATAGCTTTCCCAGATTGTGCCTTATTTGTAATGAAATAAACTTAGGCCTTAAAAGTTACAATATCCACTCAATATTTTCCACCAAAAGTCCACTTCCTTATCTTATCAAAGACATGAAATTGGGGCTTATTAGTGTCAAGAATAATTGTTTTAATACACCACCGACCATCTTTTACCTTGCTTATGGTGATTTTAACCTCAAACTTTGCTTGTATATTCTAGCTCTAGAACCCTTCAGAAAGCGCTAAAGCAATATATTTTGAGTGATGACATAATAAATTTAAAGAAAACATATTGAAGAATGACTAATGTTTTCCTTTGAGTTTCTTGAAGTTGCAAATAGATTCTTCCAGATTGCATAACACATTCTTGAATTGGAAATAATTTTACTTTATATGTGAAAATATGTTTTATCGCATCTAAAGAGATAGGAACTTAAAAGAAGTGGAAATTATATCGTGTAAAGTCCGTATATAAGCTTAATAGATTGAAGAAAATCAATCTTATGCAAGAAACCAAGGCTCGAATCTTCAGAATTTAGAACGTGACTTCAGAAAGTGCACTTAACATGAAGATGTCAAACCAACACTAAAGCAAGGATGTTCTACAACCTTCAATTATCATCATCGCAAATCAATTCATCCTATACATGCTCTGATTGAAGATTGGAAGATCAATTTTTCACCAACGAACTGATACCGTATCTCAGAAAGGTCACTTCATAGTAAAACGATGTACTCTACAAGAGAATGAGGAAAATTTGAAATTCAAATTTCAAATCAAACCCAGTTATAGGCTGGCTTGTCATCTCTTCTACCAACTTGATCAACTACCATAGCTTCTAGAAGGAAGAGTTCAGAAAATCTCATTCAGAAAGTAAAAAGTAGTTTTTGAAGGTGACCTCAAAAACCTCTATTTCACAACGGCTTTTGCAATAGCTCTAACAAAAGACGAGCTGCTCCTCTAGACTACATTTCCAAGACACAAATAGATAATCAACACGTGTCACTTAGAGAACAGATCAAGGGCAATGATCATAAATGAAGACCATTTATAAATGGAGATGTTGTGCTTTCAAAAGACGAGAGATTGACGTTGAAAATTGCTAGAACTCTGAGAAAATTTCTCTTTATCTTCTTCTAAAGTTCATTACATCTTATAATCAGTTTCCTTGCTTGTAAAAATCTTTTTTCTACGTTCTCAATAGATCATATGTTCTTCCTAAGAAGAATCATTAGAACGAAATCATTCAAGTTTTCCCAAGATTGCTATTGTATACATTACAAAAACTTAAGTGTAGGTTAGTTTGGGTTATAAACCCAAACACAAACCTTTGTATCCTCGATCCAGTAGTGATCGGTGTGAGTTAACTTAGAGAGGCTAGTCAAAGACTACTCAGGTTGTGATAGCAAAGTGTTGCTGCTGGTCATTGGTTCAGCTTGAAGAAGCTGGTGAAAAACTACTTGGTTTGTAACAGTTGAGGTTGCTACTGGTCACTGGTAAGAGCTTGGGAATGCTACTGTAAAGACTATCTTGTTTCTTTCTAGGGTTGAGAAAAGGTTTTAGTAGAACTCAATGGTAGTTGACAATTGGATGTAGGCAAGTTGGCTGAACCAATATAAAAATCTCTGTATAGTATCTTCTTCTCCCTTGCCAATTTGGCTGAACCAATATAAAAATCTTTGTATAGTATCTTTTTCTCCCTTATCTCTTTTACATTCACTATTCTGTGTTTATTATTTAATATTTTCTTAAATTCTATCTTATATACTCTTCTGTTACTTACGTTATATTTTAGAAAGTTACTTTCTGAAGTATCTAACACAATTTCCACCACACGTCAAGCTAAACGCTTGATAGTATCTTGTTTAAGTTTTTCAGAAGATAAAGAAGAAAGTGAAGCGAAGCACGATTCAACCCATTTTCTCGTGCATTTTCTACCTACAAGTGGTATCAGAGCTTGGTATCTAAGGGGTTGAGCATGGGACAAAGATCCGAATGACAAATGGCATAGAATATTCATATAACAGAAGGACACTCCATTAATAGAACACCATTCTTTGATGGTGAGGACTATGCCTACTGGCGAGACCACATGGAATTGTTCATAAAATACACAAGTCTTGACTTGTGGGAGATAATTCAAGAAGGTGACTGTTCCAACTAAAGAGGTGCCTAGAACCAATAATGCACCTTCAATAGAGTAGGTAGACAAAGCAACACAAAGTTGGAGTATAGTTGAACTCTAAAGCTAAATACCTACTCACATGTGCACCAAGCAAGGCCGAATATGATAAAGTCATTACTTGTACACAGCAAGTGAGATATGAGATAGATTGCATACGTTGAAGGAAGGTATTGATCAAGTCAGAGACTAAGATCAATATGTTAGTTCATCAATATGAGATGTTTAAAATGACAGATCAAGAAAGCATTGATAAAATGACCTCAAGGTTTATACACATCAAAAACCAACTAAAAGGACTGGGCAAAAGATACTCTAACTCTGAAATGGCTAGAAAAATCTTGAGAAACCTCCTTACTAAATGGCTGTCTAAGATCACAGCCATTACAGAGGCTAAAGACCTATAAACTCTTGGTCTGGATGTGCTTATTGGGTCACTCAAAACTCATGAGATAGTGTTCTCTGAAATGCATGGTGAATCCATGAAGAAGAGCAAGTCCATAGCCTTGAAGTCATCTAATCAGAAGCTAAATATGTAATATTCTCTGCTGCTTTATGGATTGACAACTGTCCTCACAAACCAACACGGGTCTTTTCAGCGTGCTTTGTCCTCACTCACATGTTTCCTAGGAAAACTTCCTAGGAGGTCACCCATCCCAAAATTGCTCCAAGTCAAGTAGCTTAATTGTGGAGTTCTTTCAGTTTGGGCTACCGAAAAGAAGATACATCTTGTTGGTATAGCTAGTACAAATCAATTCATATAAGCCCTCCTTAACTGGATAGTCCCATACCTATACAATCTCAGGATCCCTCTCATTCGGGTGTGTAATCGATTCATTCATGTACCCCTCCGTTTTCAAAGTCTGCTAGGAGCCGTTCCTTGTTCGTGTCTCCTTGCACCAGCAATCACCCCTTAACTTCGCAATCCCCGGTTGTTATTTTCCCACCAGCTTCCGCTTGGTTCGTCCTCGAACCACACCATACTGGGAAAGGTGTAGGCTCTAATACCATTTGTAACATCCCCTGCTGCTTTATAGATTGACGATTGTCCCCACAAAGCAACATGGGTCTTTTCAGCGTGCTTTGTCCTCACTCACATGCTGCCTAGGAAAACTTCCCAGGAGGTCACCCATCCCAAAATTGCTCCAAGTCAAGCACACTTAACTGTGGAGTTCTTTTAGTTTGGGCTACCGAAAAGAAGATGCATCTTGTTGGTATAGGTAGTACAAATCAATTCATATAAGTCCTCCTTAACTATATAGTCCCATACCTATACAGTATCAGGATCCCTCTTATTCAGGTGTGTAATCGGTTTATTCATGTATCCTTCCACTTTCAAAGTCTGCTAGGAGCCGCTCCTTGTCCATACCTTCGTGCACCGGCGATCACCCCTTGACTTTGCAATCCCCGGGCATTACATATGAAACTCCATAGTTAAGCGTGGTTGACTTGGAGCAATTTTGGGATAGGTGACCTCCTAGGAAGTTTTCCCAAGAAGCGTGTGAGTGAGGACAAAGCATGCTAAAAAGACCCGTGTTGGTTTGTGGGGACAATCGTCAATCCATAAAGCAACAGGGGATGTTACAGAATAAGGCTGAGCCAATGCAAGTTGCTGAAACCTCAGATGAAGAGGAAGAGTCTGATGATGAGATAGAAGAAGAAGATAGAGACGAGCTTTCCATGCTAGTAAGGAAGATGTCCATAACGTGGAGACGCAAGACAAAGAGAAGAAGAGGCATCAACTACAAAAAGGATAGAAAGGGCAAGGTGAAGGTAGAAAGTGTCACCTGCTACAATTGTGGAGAGCAGAGGCACTTCAAACTAGAATGTCCCAAGCTCAAGGGTCCATAGAAAAAGTTCATGTCAAAGAAGAAAGGCATGCTGGCTACCTAGAGTGAATCAGAAGAAGAAAATGAAGGATTAGAAGATCATGAGGAGCTAGATGTTGCAAACCTATGCTTCATGGTATGCTATATGTTAGAAAGTAAACCTGAGGTACAACTTTGACTTTGATCTTTCTTATGATAAACTCTTAGCTTTATATGAAAAGTTGCTTAAGAACTTTCAAACTCTTTCGTCCCACTATTTCAACCTAAAAAAAAACATAGAAAGGTTGTTTTAGAACTGGAAATGGCCAAGACAGAAGCTGAGAGTCTGAGGCTTGAAAAAGAGGAATTAAAAGGAGAAAACAAAGTTTTGAATGTAAAATTCAATGCCTTAGAATCTAAAATCTTTGAAAAAAAAATGAGAACACTCAAAAGTCATTTTTGACCTAAAATGAACTTCAAAGTTTCTCAAATCTGACCTTGAAAAAATAGTAAAAGGATAAAAAAACCTTCATCTAATGCTTGGAGGTTAGAGGCCATATTTTCAAAAAATCGAGTTGGGATATGAAGAGGAAATAGGTGAGAAAAGAAAACGAACTCAGTTTAAGAAAGTAAAGAACAATGTTTCTTGTACTTTTTGTCATAAGAAGGGACATCCACCTAACAAGTACTTCATAAGGAAGAAGTTTGTCAAAAAGGTTGGAAAACTTCCCCCTCTAAAGACTAGCCTAACTGGACCCAAAAAAGTCTAGGTACCTAAAATAAAAACTGTGTTTGTTGCAGGTTTTCCTAAGAACACACGTGGAACCTGACAACGAGTGGTACATGGAGAGTGGCTGCTCGAGACACATGTCCAGATCTAAAATATGGTTCAGAAACTTGAGGCCTAAGAATTTTGGAATAGTAAAGTTTGCTGATGGAGGTAAGGCCAAGGTCATAGGAATAGGAAATGTTGGTAAGGATGATTCCCACCAAATTTTTGATGTGTTGCTCATTGATGGTCTCGCTGAAATTGTTGAGAATAAGCCAGTTCTGTGACCAAGACTTTAATGTTGTATGTAATGAACTTGTATCCAAGGTAATAAGTCCTACTTCAAGACAAGTCATCTTTTCTGGTAAGAGGCATGATAACACAAATGTGTTACACTTGGAAGACCAATGAGATCAAAATGTAAAATGTCTTGCATCATTCATGGATGAAAAGTGGTTGTGAGATAAAAAGCTTAGACATGTTTATATGAAGTTTATTTCTAAGCCTTCTCAGAGAAAACTAGTTAAAAACCTATCAAAGATCAGATATGACAAGGATTCAAATTGTGATTTCTATAAGGAAGGTAAGCAAACCAAAGCTTCTTTCTAAATCAAAAATGTGGTTTCGACCACCAAACCACTTGAGCTTTGACATATGGATCTTGTAACATCCTAATTTTTAACCTAGTACTCCTAGAACGTATTTAGATTAAACATTAGTTTATTTCTCTTTTAGTCTCATTCTTTAAAACCCTTCTTCAAAATACTTAGCAGAAAATACGAATAAATTTTTCTTTTTTCGAAACTTGAAAACAAAACATGAGCCGTGCGCTAATCTAACGTTTGTCATAACTAGAATGTACAAGAAAAAGTAATCACACCATACATAATCATGAAATATAGTATTATACATAGCAACATAATATCATCACATCTTCATAATACATAAATTACTAGCATCATTGTACTATCATTTACATCAAAACATGCACATATATATTGAGTGTTCCTTATCCGCCTACGAGGGTGGATAAGTATCAACCCAAAAGCTAAATTATCTATGCTTCCGCAGCGACCCTCTGCTCTGTTTGCTAGTGTGACCCTTAAGCACAAGCCTTAGAAGAAGTCATGAACCTCGTTGTAATCCTTGTCTGGAGACGACATGGAAGAAAAGAAAGGGATGAAAAACTCATTCAAGATTCTCAGTAGGGATTTCCGACTCTAACACAAGTGTCATCGTCATCGTCCCTAGCCATCTCGGTTTTAATTATGAAAAAGGAGTACATGCATAAGGTTTGGTTTTAGACTTTTCAAATCTATTTATCCGAAGTGGATGTCTTTTAGTATGAGTCTTAATGACATGAATGCAACAGATATTAGATGAATGCATGACAATACCGTATACACATTAACATGAAAATCATAATACTTGGGCCCAACATAAAGAAACATAAATCATATAAGTGGCATAAAAAGGCACAGTACTTTTCATGTGACATCTTTCTCATAAGTCAAACTCTTAAGTTCCTCTTTTCTTAAAGACCACCCTCTTAACATATTCGCTAAAAATCCAACCAACTCACTGGCCCGGCAATAATCTGGTCACCAAACTACATCTCACCTATCGGCTAGGAATGAGCTCAATCCTAACTAGTCGTCACTAGATTTAGTATGGGGTAATAGAGGGGGTAATTCATCATTTCTTCTTCGAAACGCATCTATTGGCATCCAGTGCACATTACTATTATCTATTTCGGCTGGCTTGTTGCCCATACCCTCTGCGGTTTTGCTTTCTCCTCACCGTAGCAGGAGAAATGTGTCTCGGTACTATGTCACATTTGTTCTGGGGGTGCTCATTCGAACTAGTATCACCCAGAATGTATCTCATGGAGTTTTCAACAACTTTTCTAGGTTCTCAAATTTCATGGAAATTTGGCAGCATGGCGGCTGTAAACTGAATTTCCTCAAATTTGCTTTATGCCACGAAATATATAAAGCATGCATAGCCATTCAACATCAACATAGAATATCAAGTCATATAGTCAAACTCATCATGGCATATACATCATCACATCATTACTTTTAACATTCTTAAAAGATAGCATGCTCCTAACCAGTTTGCCGGAATCAAGGGCCGGGCTCAGCTAATGCATATGCTATGCTCAAGTCGTTCTCATAATTAAACACACATCTACTTGAAGTCATAAAACTCATTATGTCTTAGGACCTATGATGTCTTATGCTTTCACCTTTACAGGTCCAAATCTTGAATACTAATTATGCTAATATCCGTTTTTATCCTTTTATGCACCTATAGGTTCACAACTAATTATCCTCATTAATTTTTAAGCTTAGGAGCAAACCAAACAACTCCATATAGATTGTCAAGTTCTAAATCTTGCAATTACGGGGTTCTAGAAACTACGTTTTAGATCCTTTCCACGTTCCGTCTTCGCCTAAGGCGCTATAAATCAAATCTAAACCAATTATGGGGCATTCCTATGACTATGAACTAATTATAAACCATGTTTAATGCATTACAAGATTGCTAGACAGAAACAGAAAATTAATTAATCTAAGTGTTCTAGAATTGCACTTTTATGGTTTCCTAGTTATTAGTTTCTCTATAGGTGCTAAAAATCAATCCTATCTCAGATGTTATCAAGTTTTTCATAATTAAACAATCCTAAATTGAATGTTATCCCATTAAAACAGTTTTGGCAGTGGCTAAAAACAAATGGGTCAAAACCATGCTAAAACTCAACTTTACAGTTTTTCTGTAAGACTAGTTTCTTTCCTAACATGCATAGAAAGGCTTCTACCTCAACATATATAATTTTTACACATTCTAACATACCAAAACAACATCATACAGCAGCAAGCACATGAGGGCAGAACTGAAACATTAAAGCTCAAACATCATTCAAAATTCATGTCCTTAATACATACAAGTTACTAGTTTCTCTTGAAATCATTTTAGGACTTCTAAAACTCATTGAAACCCATTTTATTTTATAAGAGGAGACTAAAAATAATCATAGGGCTGTAGCTAATTCAAGGCATGTTTAAAAGAGGTTTAACTTACAAATCTTGTTGGTAATAATCTTATAAAACTTTTAAGGCCTAAAGAAAATCTTAGAATATAGATTGTCGGCTCTTGTGACTAGATGAAATTCACATCCAGTTCATCATCATCACATGGCCAAAATATGCATCCATGGGGATGTTTCTGTAACCAAACTTTAACTTGAGATAAAGAGGGCAAGTCTTTGAGCTTCTAGAGTCTTTAAGTGATGACAAAATGTAAACATGCTATGCATTCCATTTTATTCTTCATTATAAAGTAAAGTGAGAACTTCAAAGTAAATATGAGATGCAAGAACTTGAAATATAAATATGAGGTACTAGAAATATGAATATGCAAGACTTGAAAATAAATATGCAACACTTGAAAGTAAATATGCAAGTTCATTTTATCTTTTAGGATTTAAGTGATGACTTGAAATATAAATATGCTAGACAAAAAAACGTAAACATGAATGCAAATCCAATTCTTTATTTTAGTGCTCTAGGCTCCACAACAACCGACTTTAAGGCCGAAATAGGCGAGTTTTGAGATTAATTATTAGGTGATATGAAAATGCAACTCTTGTTTTAATCTTTACGTTTTAGGTGATGGCCAAAATAATAAATGTGCTAGGCAAGGAAAGTAAACATGAATGCAAGTTTATTTTATATTCTTCACTAGAGCTCTTGCAAGATTTTAAAGAGACTTAAACCTCAACCCAAACTTATCATAGCAAGACAAAGCAAGCTTTAGAGTTCTTGTACCAAGGTTTACAAAGAAACCATATGGTGTGAACTTCATCATTAAGCTCTAAGGAAATGAATTAAAAGAACAAATCAAGTTAACATTCCCTTAAAAATGAAAACTCAAAAACTTAAAGAAAAGGAAAGAAAACCAAAATGCTCTTTAGTTCAAAAACCAAGTTTCAAGCTTTAGAAGTTACACAAGAGGTGATTCTCATGATCTACCTCTTGAACCCTCATCATCAACCCAACATTTTCAAGATTCAAAGGCTTCAAGGCCGAAAATCAAAAGAGAAGAAAAGAAGTTCTAAAAGTCAAGAGAAACTAGCAAAAACTCATTTTTATCAAAGCTTTAAAAAGCCAAACTTTAAAGAACAAAATCCCTACCAAGTGGTGAAAAGGAAAGCTTGTTTCTTGAAGTGAAAAGAGAAGAAATCTTACTTCCAAGTGGTCCTTGGATTTTCGGCCAAAGAGGAGAAAAAGGAAGGAAAAGTTTTTGTGTGAGCTTGATGTATGAGGATGAAAGCTTATGTGTTTGAATGGTGATCTAGGGTGGTTGTGTGGTGGTTTGAGGTTGTGAGGGGTGGCTCTTTGGTGGAGATGAAGAAGAAGAGAACTTTTGAAGAAAATGAGAGAACTTGAGACAATCTCTTGAAAACTCAAAGTTAGCAAATGGTCTAAAGGATTTTACAAGTTTACTTGCATGTGTATTTATAGAAAAACAAAACCAAGGGTGCAAGGAGGGAGGGGTGGCCGAAACCTCATGTTCCATGAGGGGAGAGAATTGGCTTCATGGAGGCATGGTGAGGTATGGTGAAAGGTACGGCTAGGTATGGCCTAAGGTATGGTGCTAAGTATGGTTCTTTATGTGTTTGAATTTCAACATGTGATTGACAAATGGAGGATGAGGTGGCGCCATTTTCTCCTTGTAATGGGGGAGGAAGATCTTTCATTTAATTGTGGTTTAGAGTTATGTTTAGGTGTGCCTTTGATTAGGCTTAAGTTTAGGAATTTGTGAGAAAGTGTTTAGGTGACTAAGGATGTAATTAAGGATTTCAAGACAAGGTTTGGGAGTGCTTTTGCTTCATTAGTGAGATAAAAACTCATTTTAGTGTATAAACAATTCTAGACATAATTCCTTAATTTAAGAAATTGGAGAGAGAAAACACTATTCAAGATTCCAAGGCTAGAAATCTTGAGTTTTAAAAAGAGATTTAGGTTCTAATTAAGTTTAATAAATTATTTTGACTCTAGATTAATTATGGAAATTAATTAATCTTTGACTAGAGCATAATATTGCTTAGGTTTGCTTAATTACATTATTAAGCTCAAACGACACTATTCTAGGGGTAAAATTGTAATTTTCCACAAAAACTACCCGCGACCACCGGGACTTAAACAGATACTTTTAAACACATGAAAACATCATTTTAAACCTTCAGGGAAAGTTTTGGGCTCAAACGGCACCTTTACCCGCGTAAAAATGCTATATGGGTATTTTGATCATTTTGGCCCGAAACTATAGAAAACAAGATTTTCGTTTTCGAAATCACTCAAGGACCATCTAATCCCCTTCAAACTTTGAGCTGACCCTTTGAATACTGCCGGGCCGGCTATCCTCGAATTCAAGGCAGAAAATGACCTCAGGGGCATTTTGGTCATTTTTCTTTCAGACAGAAAATCGGGGCATTACAGATCTCTTTGGACCAACCAAGATTGCGAGTCTTGCTAGGAAGAGATATTGCTTTGTCATAGTAAATGACTACTCTAGATTTACATGGGTTATCTTCGTAGCTTCTAAAAACGAGGTGATAGAAAGATTCAAAGTTTTTGCAAAACGTGTTTGTATTGAAAATGATTCTCAAATCACCTCTATTTGATTTGATCATGGAGGAGAGTTTGAAAATCATGTTTTTAAGGAGTTTGTAAAAATCGTGGCATCCTTCATGAGTTTTTTGCACCTAAAACTCCCCAGTAAAATAAGGTTGTTGAAAGGAAAAACACAAGCTTGCATGAGATGACCAGGACAATGCTTTTAGAAAGTTGTTTATTAAATGGTTTTTGAGCAAAGGCTGTAAACATCTCTTGCTATATCCAAAACAGAATCTTTCTAAGACCAATCCTTAAGAAGACTCCCTATGAGCTTTGGAAGAGTAGAAAACCCAACATATCATATTTTCATACCTTTGGCTCATCGTGTTTTATTCTTAACACCAGGGACAAACTTGCCAAGTTTGATCCTAAATCTGACGATGGCATTTTCTTTGGTTACTCTTCAGTCTCTAAAGCTTATAGAGTGTACAACTCTTCAACTCTATGCATAGAAGAGATGATTCACATTAAGTTCAAGGAGCTCAAGAAAGATTTTGTTAATGATCTTGAAGAACTAGAAGAATACCTTGAGAAAATGAGTCTTAAGGAATCACCTGAAAGAAAGCTCATGAAAACCTTTAGAAATTAAGTTCCAGAACATAGACTCCTCAGAAAGTTTGCTTATGAAAAAAAGCAATCTGAAGATGAAAGAGAAATTGAAGAACCTCAAAGTTGTAGAAACTACAAAGGAGTTTTTGATTTAAAGGCAATTTCTCATAAAAATATTCTTAGAGGCATTTCTAGGGGTGTGAGAACTAGATCATCGCTTAGAAACATGTCAAACTATGCTTTCATCTCGACCATCAAACCTAAATGCATTGAAGAAGTTTTGAGTGATCAAAGTTAGGTAGATGCTATGCAAGAAGAATTGGACCAATTCGAGAAAAACAAAGTCTAGATGCTTGTTGAAAAACCAAAAGAGAAGACGATCATTGGGACAAAATGTTTGTTTAGAAACAAGCTTGATAAAGCTGGCAAAGTCATAAAAAACAAAGCAATATTGGCTGCACATGTAACACCCCGATTTCTCTGTCCGAGGGAAATGACCAAAATGCCCCTGAGGTCATTTCCTGACCCGAACTCGAGGGTAACCAACTCGGTCATCCTCGAAGGGTCAACTCAATGTTTGAAGGGGATTGAATGGCCTTTGAATGCTTTTGGAAGTGAAAATCTCGTTTTCCGCAGTTTCGGGTCAAAATGACCAAAATACCCCTATAGCGTTTTTACGCGGGTAAAGGTGCCGTTTGAGCCCGGAACTTTTCCCAGAGGTTTAAAAACATGTTTTCATGTGTCTAGAGGTCTCTGTTCAAGTCCCGGTGGTCCCGGGCAGTTTTAGTGCAAAATTACGGTTTTGCCCCTAGAATAGTGTTTTGAGCTTAATGACGTAATTAAGCAAACCTAAGCAATATTAGGCTCTAAACGAAGATTAATTTATTTCCCTAATTAATCTAGAGTCAAGATAATTTATTAAAGTTAATTAGAACCTAAAATTGCTTAGATTAAACTTAAATCCCTTTTTAGAACTCAAGATTCCTAGTCTTGGAATCTTGAATAGTGTTTTCTCTCCAATTCCTTAAATCAAGGAAATGTGTCTAGAGTTGTTTAGACTCTAAATTGAGGATTTAACTCACTAATGGTGCAACACCACTCCTTAATTATGTCTAGACCACCTTAATTACCCATTTACCTTACCTAAACACTTTCTTACAAATTCCTAATCTTAAGCATAATCAAAGATACACCTAAACACAACTCTAAACCACAATTAAAATGCAAGAAACTCTCCTCCCTTGGCTGATGCATTTCGGCCAGCACACTCCTCTTTGGCCACATGTTTAATTGTTTTCTCACTCAAAGAACCATGCTTGAAGCCATACCTTGAACCATACCTCACCATACCTTAAGTCATACCTCACCATACCTCAAGAACACATTATCTCACCTCATGGAACTCATGGAAAGCCTCCAATCTGCACCCTCATGGCCGAAACCTCTTCACCCATGAGCACCCTCCATTTGTTTCATTTCTCTATAAATAGAATGCCTTGAGGAGCTTGCACCACTTTTAGATCATTTACTAAGTTTAGGAAACACTCAAAGCTTTTCTTTTCTCTCAAAGTTCTAGTGTTCTTCAAGTTCTTCAAGCTCTTCAAAGTTCTTCATCATCTTCATCTTCTTCTTCCATCTTCAAGTTCATCACATCAAGTAGGGATTTTCTTTCATGTATTCTTTTCTTTAAAGTTCTTGTTTCAAGCTTGATGTTCATAGTTTCTCTTGTTTCTCTTTAGAACTTCATTTCCACTCCTTTTTCCTTTTCATTTTCGGCCATAGGCCTTGGAGAACAAAGGAATAAGAGCTTGATGATGAGAGTTTCATGATGATGTTCATCACTTGAAACAAACTCTAGAGCTTGATCTTTGTTCTTGAGCAAAAATGTTTTTAGTTTTTCTTTTCTTGAACTCTTAAGAACTTTAGCTTTGATGATGTTTTCAAATGGCTCTATGAACTCAATGATGAGGACTCATGATGTTGGTGTTAATATATCGCCAAGATCATGAACTCTAGAGTTTTAAAATGTTCTTTTTTCTTCTTGAAGATTTCGGCCATTTCCTTAAATTTTCTAAGCTTCATGGTTTGATTTCCTAAAAATATTATGTTAAGTTTTAAAGAACTCTAAGCTTGACTTTACCTTGTTTGGATGAGTTTGGGTTATGGTTTAAATTCCTTTAAAGTTTTGTTAAGAGCTCTAGAAAGATAAAATGAACTTGCATAATTTATTTTATGCTTACATCCATATTTACATTCTTGCTATGCATCTTTGCTTTCTAGCTATCACCTAAGAACATAAAGATTAAAATGGAACTTGTATCATCACTTAATTTAATTCTCGAAGCCTTTCTATTTCGGCCTTAAAGTCGATTGTTGTTGGGCCTAGAGCACTAAAATAAAGAATTGAACTTGCATTACCACCTAATTAACTTCTCGAATGCCTATCTATTTCGGCCTTAAAACCGATTGTTGTTGGGCCAAGAGCACTAAAATAAAGAATTGAACCATGCATATTTACCTTCAAGCTTGCACGTTTAAGTTTATGCCTCGCATATTTACCTTCAAGCTTGCACGTCTAAGTTATGCCTTGCATATTTAATTTTAAGTCATCACTTTACTTTGTAAGTAAGATTAAAAATGAAAAGCATGAGCACGTTTAGTTTATGTCATAACTTAAGAACCTAGAGCTCAAAGACTTGCCCATTTCATTCCAAGATAAAGTTAGATGTGAATATATTCCTTGAATGCATAATTTCGACCAAGTAGTGATGATGGACTTGCAATGAGTTTTCATCTAGCTACTAGGACCAATAGTCTACGTTTTAAGTTTTCCTTAAAGCTTTACAAACCTTTATAAGGTTATGTCATCACAAGTTGTGATTTTATCTTTAGGGGATGGAATATGTTTTGGTCAGTGACCTAAGGCTTCTCCTAGCCCCTTTATGAATTAAAATGTCTTGAAAAGAGTTTTAGAAGTTCTAGATTGATTCCAAGAGAAACTAGTTAACTCATGTACCTAGAAATGTCAATTTAATTCTCTTATTGAGGCAAGATGTTTTCGGTTCTGATGTGATGAGTGTGATGCTGTATGATGATGTTTTGATGTGTTGGAATGTGTGAAAATAACATATGATGATGTAGAAGCGATCCTATGCATGATAGGTAAGAAACTAGCTAACTAGAAATACCGTAAGGCTAGAATTTAACATAGTTTTGACCCATTTGTTTATGGAACTTTTCCAAACTGTTTTAATGGGGACATAATCAGATTTAGATTGTTTAGACATGAACAACTTGGTATCATTTGAGTTAGAATTGAATTCTAGCACCTATGAGGAAACTAGTAACTAGAAAACCGTAAAAATGCAAATGTAGAACTCTTAGAACATTTAATTTCCTGGATTCTGTCCAGCACCCTTACAACATGGTAAACATGATTAATAATTAGTCCTTAAGCATAGGAATGCCTCATAATTGATTTAGATTTAATATATAGCGCTTTCGGCGAAAACGGAACCAAGAAAGGGTCTAAAACGTAAGTTCTAGAACCCCGTATTCACATGTTAGGATTTCCACCCTATGCTATTCAGATTTAAAAGTAAAATGAGAGGATTATGAATGATGTTTAATTATAAGCCTTAGGTGCTTAAAATATATGAACGACGGATGTAGAGAACTATATCTCAAGATTAAGACCCGTAAGGGTCAAAGCATAAGCTACCGTAAGGGTAAGCGTTTGGATGTTTTATGATGATGCATGAAGTATGCTAATGATGATGATGTTATTCATATGAGGAATTTATGAGGTTATATGTTAATGTGGCATAAAGCAAATTTGGAAGGAAATTCGGTGTAATGACCGTTGTGCCGCCGAATTTCCGACAAATTTGGGGACTTAAAGAGATTTTGAAAATTAAGGTACTAAGATGGGTTCTAGGATGACACCGGTTCGGCCGAGCACCTCCATAGAACTCATGTGACATCGGTACCATTTTATACTCTTAGGTGACACCGGTTCGGCCGAGCACCCCTAAGAGTTTTGCCCCCTAACCCGTACTCAGATAGTCGGGATTTATGATTTATGATACGCTTATCGTTAAGTGGTAAGTAAGAACTAGTGACGACTAGTTAAGGTATGAGCTCATAACCTAGATGTATGACACGCTACGGGTGACAGCGGTTCGGCCGAGCACCCCCAATTCGATTGTCTTTTAGGGTGGCCCATGAGGAAGAGAAGTTTCATGATTATGATTATGTCACTAAGTTTTGTCCCATATGAATGTTACCATTGCCACTTTATGCCACCAAGAATGATGATGCTTGATGTTATGTTTTATGTATGTGCATTAGGTAGTGCCATGCATACATTTTCTATTATGTTGCATTCATGACATTAAGATCATCCTAAAATGAATGGACCTTGGCTAAAATATATTTTTAAGTTTAAAATGAACTTAATACATGCTCAGTCGTTTTGTATAAATAAACCCAAGGTTCTTGAGGACGTAGATGATGACACCTAGGTAGTAGGAGGCCCTACTGAGATTCTTTAGCAAGATTCTCACTCCCTCTATCTCTTTCTTTTCGTCACGTCTTCAGATGGCGACGTTCGTAGTGTTCGTGGACACTCCGACATGGGAGGTGCACCATGACCCAGACCACAGGTCATTCCATTTTGTGGGTCGATGCACGGTTAGAGTATTCATGTTCATGGGTCGACCCTTCACTCCCCCTGTACATTCCCATCGTTTCTCCCCCGTCTCACCTTTTGGCGATGACCTAGTGTTCGAGCGTGCACGTCCCCTAGAGGAGAGGCTTCGCCGTACCCCATCATCCACGTCCGCCGCTCGAGACTACCCCCAGTATGTGCCCTGTTGCCCGTCATCTTTTTCGGAGACGGATCCTTTCGAGGATTCGGCAACCCAGGCACCCTCCGAGGGATCTTCCCCCTCCATACCTATGGACTTTGGAGAGGATAGCGAGCCCACCGTGACTCAGCCGAGGCGTGCACGACGACCGGAGATGCGGCCATACGCCACGGCTCACACTCGATCCCGCTCGCCTCTTCTCGCCCAAGGAGCTCGCCCAGTTTCCCGGATATCTGCCTCGATCACGAGATAGTCGCCAGTAGGAGGCCGTGGATGGCCCGAGTTAGAGCACACACCACTTAGATGGAGATAAACCTTCTTTTGTTTAAAGGTTTCCCATTAGATGCACTCGGGTAGGGGAGTAGATTATGTTTATGCTTATGTTGTACTTTCTTTTATGCATTTCCCTTGTACTAAACTAAGTCCCACACTTATAAGTGGGCAAATTATATATATATGAGATGATCTTCAGTGTTACTCATGGTGTGTCTTATGTTATGATGTTGTGAGACATTTGTTTACTTTACATGGTGTACCGCTTATCGCATCACGCGGCTCTCACTTTTATTTCAAAAAAAATTACCCGTATTTTCCGCTAAGTAATTCAAAGTTAAATGAGAACTATGAAGTAACTGACTAATGATTAACCTAAATATGTTCTAGAGTATTGGGTTAAAAATTAGGATGTTACAGCACAAGGTTTTAATCTATAAGAGGGAATTGATTATGATGAAACCTTTGCACTAGTAGCTAGGCTAGAAGCCATAAGAATGCTACTTGCTTTAGCTTCAAGGGATTCACTCTTTACCAAAAGGCTGTTAAGTCTGTATTTCTAAATAAATTCATCTCTGAGAAAGTATATGTAAAGTAGCCTTCTGGCTTTGAGAGTGAAGACCTTCCTAACCATGTCTTCAAGCTAACAAAGGCCCTCTATTGTCTGAACAAGCTCCTCGAGCTTAATATGAAAGGCTAGGTACCTTATTACTGAAGAATGGGTTTAAGAGAGGTAATATTGATATTACTCTTTTTACTCTTGAACAAAATAATCACTTTTTGATAGTTCAAATATATGTAAATGACTTATATTTGGCGCCTCTAATCATTCTCTCTATGAAAAGTTTTCAAAATTAATATAGAGGGAATTTGAAATGAGCATGATGAGTGAACTCATGTTTTTCCTCGGTTTACAAATCAAACAAGAAAAGGAAAAAATCGTGATCCATCAAGAAAAATATGCCAAAGAGCTTTTGAAAAAGTTTAATATGGATCAAGCAAAACCCATGAGCACCCCCATTCATCCATCTCAAATCATCGATGCGGATGAGAATGGTGAAATGGTATTAGAAAGTAATTATAGAGGAATAATTGATTCACTTCTATATCTTACAGCTAGTAGACCAGACATTCAATTAAGTGTAGGAATTTGTGCTAGACTTTACTCTAATTCAAAGCAATCACACTTAAATGTTGTTAAGAGAATTTTCAGATATTTATTTGGTACTATATTATGGGCTTGTGGTACGAGAAAGGTACATCTTGTGAGATTGTAGGTTGTTGTGATATTGACTTCACTGTAGAGAAAGTAGAGAGAAAGAACACCAGTGGTTGCTGTTGTTTGTTCAAGAAAAGCTCGATCACTTGTTATGCAAAAAGCAGAATACCATTGCACTCTTTACAGCTGAAGTAGAATATGTAGTTGTTGCAAATTACTGTACTCAGATGCTATGGATAAGAAACCAGCCAGAAGATTAATACCTGAGGTATTCTAAAATCCATATCTTTTGTGATAATACTAGTGCTATTAATCTTGCTAAGAATCCTATCCTGTATTCTAGATCCAAGCACATTGATGTTGAACATCATTTTATTCGGGATCATGTTCAGAAAGGAGATGTTGAGTTAATATTTGTGAATACTGAAGACCAAGTGTCTAATATATTCACTAAACCATTAGCTGAATATCACTTTTGTGTTTTAAAAACTTTTGAACTTAAAGTCTTTTAAATCTGCATCAATATTCATGAATAAACATTTCTGGGTATTCTTCCTTCATTTCTCTGAACTGATGCTCAAGTGAAGACATCAGTTTGCAAGACCAAATAATCACATTGAAGTTCAGAAAGTTAGTTTGCAAGCTCAAAAAGAAGATGGGATGCTTAGAAAAAAGAACAGAGGATGAGAAAATAGTGTCTACACAGTGTCATGGAGCTCAAAATATGATGATGACTTAATCATGAAAACTCTGTACTTTTATGATGGGTCAGAAAATGAAAAGTGAAGCTTAGAAAGTAACATATGTAGGAAGTTATGTCAATCGTCAGAAAACAATTCTTTCTGAAATGGATGATAAAAGCCAGAGAATTCCTACTCTTTGAGTCTCTCTCCCCCCCCACATCATCTCACCTTTAGTCAGTCATGTCCCATCACTTAAAAAACTCCCCACTCTTCACACGTCACACCTTTGTTTTCATCTTCTACCGTATGCTTCCTTTATCGTTTCATATTCTCTCTCAAACCCTTATCCTTGCAACATAAATCTCTATCCATTTCTCTCAAACTTTCATCTTCCAATCCTTTCAAGCCTAAACCTTTTCTTTCGACTCTCAAACACTTTTCAACAATGGTTGAAGGAAAAAGATTCGATGGAAGGATTATTGATTTAGGGACTCTCCATATGTATGAAGAATCATTTCATCACCAATACTATGCTAACAGTTTTGCTCAGCGAAAGGTGGCTCCTGGTAAACGATTGAGCAAGAAATTGATGACTCAAGTAATCATTTTGCCAGAAATCATTACCTTTCAGGGATGGGAAAGATTCTTTGATATGCCTGATTGTATCTTTATTGGGATGGCGACAGCTTTCTACTCCCAGTTAATTCAAGTTATTGAATCTATATTGATCACCTATATTAGCGGTACTGATTTAGGGTTGAGCATAACGGATCTCTCCAACATCATTCATGCACCTGAAGAGGGACTCATATGCTCTCCTCAGAGGGATTGGTACACTACTCTAGGAATCTCAGCTGAAAAGGTATGTAGATATGTCACAAACTCTCCAAGACATTGAATGGAGGTTGTGGCCTACCTTTTCAAATTAGAAATTTATTTTAATGCTAAGTTGCATAAAAAAATGTAGTAAAGGCATAACCTAGGTCGTCTTTTAAGGAGGCTTCAACACTTAGTTGTGAAAATTGGGGGTTTGGAAGAATAAAAATTAAAATAATTAAAATTAAAAGTTAATAGCAATGAGATCATAGCAACAATGAAGAAAGCACTAGTGTAAGTTATTCCTAGGATTGGAAATCAATTATCATTGACCAAATATTAAACTTATTGGTGGCTATTAGTAATAAATTACTGGTAATTCTACTAGTGATCGATTGACCTATAGAATTTGACCAATGCAAATAACTAAGAAACGAGATCCCAATTTATTTAGAAATCACATTAATTTAATGAGCCAATTGTTATAGCCTAACTACCAATCGAAAAGTTAATTCTAATGTTCTCCCTCAAACATAAACCAATAAATCTATCAATCTATGCCCAAACCTAAATGACGATCACCAATTTAGTTATTCCAATAAAGATTATAGCAATCACCACAATGATTAAAGGAATAAAAACTGTAGAACATTAAGAAAATCAATGCATTCAATACAAACAAAGGGTCTTAAATGTCATCTTAATTCATCCGGAAATCCCTACAATAGTAAAGAAATCTACTCCTCCATCTCTGGAGGATTACAATAATGAAGATAAAAGAACTTAAAAATAATAGCAATAATCCTTGCCACAATCTCTAAGATAGAGCACCTTCACCAATGGAATCCCTAGGAGAGAGAATAGCGAAGGAGAAGAGAAAGATATAGAGAGAGAATAATAACAACTGAAAGTGATGGTTTAAAACTAAGTAAAAAGTTAGGGTAAAAGTCTATAATAATCTCTTGAATACTGTTACCTAATAATGGGCCAAAGTAGGCCCAAAAATAGATAAGTGAGCTGCAATCCCGTAATCTCACAAGCTGCAGCGCTATACAGAATTGATGTCTTCACGTATTTGGTCATTTTAGCCCCTTAAACATCCAAATCTGTCCTTGGCACTACACATAGTGATTCTAGTCCTTTGAATAAGCTTTCCAATGCCACTAAAATCACCTCAATCAGACATCTCTAGTATCAGATATTGCAAACATACTAACTAGAGGTCAAGTTAGGCAACATCAAAACATCAGCAACCTTTAATCTTGCAACTCAATTTTCACCAAGATTTTCTTAGGACTGGGTTTTGAGCTGAACATAAAAGTTTTAGAGGACTTCTTGATATTTTCAAAACATCTTTATTTGTCTAAATCCGATCCTTGTAAAAAGAGATACAAATTTTTCATTACAATATGTTTTGCAATTGTGCTTAAATAAACTCAGGAACTCTTCTATTTTGCTCCCAAATTCTTCCCAATAGTTTCCAACCTTGTTCTTGACATTTTTCACTTGATCCAAAGCTCTTGTATACAAAAACTATACTCAAAGAGACAGGTTAAATGCAACAAGCTCTAATCCAATAATTATCCCAAAATCAATACAAAAGCCATCAATTCTGTCAAAATCACACAATGAGGAATAAATTAAAATCCTAATCAATCATTCCAATAACTCAATAAAACTCATGTAAAAAGCTAAGATTTGGCAATAAGATAAGTGGCATAAATGCCTCTTATTAGGCATCAACCCAGCGATATAATTGTCACTATGCTGAGCTCTAGGGCACGATAGGTGTTGACCCTTATACATTTTTCTCTCCTTCCAAGATTGGGAAGCATTCACTTATTACTAGGGATAGACTGCATGTTGCTTTCCTTTCTGCTGATAATGAGAAAGGTAAAATTTCCCAAAATTATCCTTGATTACATGTTTGACACTACTTCCCAAGAAGAAGGGAAAACTACCTCTGTTTGTTATGGAATCTTGCTAACTAGAGTATTGAGTGTCTTAAGTATCCTTTAGCAAACAAGTGATATGAATACATGCTTGGAACTGAGTATACCATTCAGTCATTTAGGGCTCAGAGGATGCCTACTAGCGGTCCCTCAATGGGTCTTAAGAAAATGAGAGATTCCATTCTTGAAAACGCTGCTAAGGATGCTAAGAATACAGAGGAAAGAGGTAAAAAAAGAACAATTATCATCCAAGATGATAGCTCTGATGACTCCAAAAATCCTCAAATAATCATCAAATACAGAGGAACACCCACTTCATCATCCATGCCCCTAGACTCTGAGGAAGAATTAGACTCAACATCCTTAGACTCTGATAAGCCTATGAAATATTAGGGGAGTAGAATTAGATCAAGGGAAGATGAACCCTCCTCTCCTAAGCATAAGTCTTCAAATTCTAAGAAGAAATATTCAGAAAATGACAGGGGCAGTGTAGTTCTAGAGTCTCTTTTAACTCCTGCTTCTAATTCTCTTTCTACTTGTGATGAAGAACCTATCATTCTAGCTACCACTATCCTTGAACAACCTCTGGTTCAAGCTACTAATCCTTCACCAAGCCATCTACAACCTGCATAACCTCAAACACTCCCTAAAATATAGATGCTGCTGTAGAATTAACAACTAATATTTGAGCGGCTGGATCAGTTGGAGGCCAGTTCATGTGGACATGAAGAGGTGAGGTGTCGAGACTGAAGATGGTATTCTTGGCTTTCAGCACACCCCTTCTTTTTTTGCTAATGCTAAAAAGGGGAGAAGAAAAGAGAAGAAAATCCTTTTTTGCTAATCAGGAAAATTGGCTTCATCTGATATCTTTCTACATTAATTTTTCTCTTTGTATGCTTAAGTTATGGAACGTACTATGTTTAATGCTTTGATACACATTGTGTTATGTATATATATATATATATATATCCCTATGTGAGCTTATATGATATTCATGTCATCTGCTTTTAAGCTTTGTTTTAGAAAAATACATGCTCTGGTGCTCATGTGAAAAGTTTCTCAGCTCATAACACAAGCTCCTTTTTTATTTGGTTGGTCTAATATAGTTGGAATTAGTCCCTGTTGAGCTTCAAAAACCTCTTGTTGCTTTAGTTGATAAAACAATATTATGGTTTCTATGAGCACCAGAAACTTCATCTGTATTCAAAGCTTGTATGTTTTTCCATACAAATATGTGCAGCCTTTTCATCATAAGATTGGGTAAAGATGTGTTGAATAAGAAACTAATCAAGAGTAAATATTACATGTATTACTCACTTTTTTCAAACAAGTGTTGTTTTTCATAAAGTTTGCATGACTGAAAATCAAGCTATATTTCAGAAAGCTTAAAAAAGCACTATCTTTATCTTTTTTTTTTCTCTATTCTAATACCTTTCAGAAAGTTCTCTGAGTAAGTTCAGAAATCTCAAGAGAAATAAAAATAGCTTTGATTAGATAACACAAGGCGATAAAATGTTTTTATACTCCCTATCTCGCTTGATGAAGAGAACTGTCTAAAAAATACATCTTTGAAAGAAATGAGCTTCATCTATATTATATATCATATTTCTTTCAAAATATCTTCAAAAGATTTTCTTCAATTTGGTTTTTCATCATAAAAAAGGAGAGATTGTTAGCTCCAGAACCCTCATAAAGCACTAAGGCAATATGTTTTGAGTGATGACATAACAAATTTAAAAAAAATATTTTGAAGAACGACTAATGTTTTCCCTTGAGTTTCTTGAAGTAGTAAACAGGTTCTTTCGGATTGCATAACATGATCTTGAATTGAAAATAATTTCACTTTACATGTGCAAATATGTTTTATCTTGTCTAAAGAGATAGGAACTGAAAAGAAGTGAAAATTATAATGTAACGCCCCAATTTTTTTCTACTAAAATGACCAAAATGCCCCTAGGATTATTTTTGCACGAGAATTGAGGACGGCAGGTCTAGGTCATCCTCAATGGGGTACTTTAATATTAGGATAAGGTTATATCAGATTTAGATAGCAATTTGTGTGAAAATCGCAATTCTCGATTTTCCTATATACAAATGACCACAAAGCTCATGAGGTCATTTGTGCCCGAAAATTGAGGATGGTTGGACTAGGCTGTATCCTCAGGGCTTAGTTTTATGTTTAAAGGGGACTAGATGTGCTTTGGATGGCAATAGATGTGAAAATCTCAATTTTTGGTTTTTCCCATGTGCAAAATTACCTAAAACCCCATTAGGTAATTTAACGTGGGATTAAGTGACGATCGAACTCGGTCATCACCCAGAAATTAGATATGTTAATTAGAAGGATGTATAATATCTGGATGGTCCTGGGAAGTCCAGGGGAGTTTCTATGTAAAATTACTTTTCTACCCCTAATTAGTGCTAATTAAGCTTAATTAGAGTAATTAAGAAAATATAAGCAATATTAGGTTCTAATTAAAGATAAATTAATTTTGTTTATTAATCTTTAGTCAAAATAATTATTTTAGGTTAATTAGGGTCCAAGATTGCTTATGAAAAGTTTAATCCCATTCTTAATCAAAGATGCTTCATAAGACCAAAAAGCAAAAGCAAAAGACAAAAAGTACACTCTCTCCTCCTTTTCATAAAGATTAAGGACCATGTTGGTGTTTGAAATTTGAATTAATCAAGATTAGCCCATTTAACCTTGCAAGACAACTCCTTTACCTTGTCTTGAAAGCCTTAAACACATAGTTACTGACCCAAACACCTAACTATCAATTCCTAACTATTCTCCTAATCAAACCTACCCTTAATCTTAATCTTAACACACACAAACATGAAAATATACCACCTAACCCCCTAATAATTTGGTCAGCCCACCCCTTTTTCCCTTTCATATTTTGATTTCTCAAACACTCTCACACTCACACTCTCTTATTTTCCTTACCATCAACTTTTTTGGCCAAACTTGCTCACCAAGTTATGTAAAAAAAAAATGCTCTCATTCTCTCCATCTTGAGCTTTCTTTTTCTTCCTCATCTTCACCTTCAAGAACCTCCATTTTTGTTCTTTGACCAAGCTGCAAACATCAAACCACCACACCATCACTATAGATCAACCCCTAAACACCTAACATTTCATCCCCAAACACAAGAACACCACAAAGATCCTTCCTCCCATTTCTTTCCTTCTCAGCTGAAATATATACCCACTCTAAAAGAAGATTTTTCTTCTCTTTTTCCTTGCAAAGATCAAGCATTTTCATTCTGGAACCAAGAAGAACACTTGGCAAGGATTTTATTCTATGTTCTTTTTCTTATTTTCCCTTTTCTTTTTCAGTTTTGATTTCTTTGTTGGAGGTCAAGACTATGGCTTGATGATGATGGTTCCTAATGATGGTTTTGAGGCCATCATGTTCATGACCTTTAAAGCCCAAAGTTTGATCCTTTATTTTTGAAAGAAAAGGGTAAAGAATGCTCATTTGGTTTCTTTGTTGTCTTTGAGTTTGATGATGAGTCCAAGAAATGAGGTTCTTGGAACCATGGGAATGAAGGACTCTAAAACTCATTTTCATTTTTTATGTTGAGATTATGGAGTTGTAAGTTTCATTTCTTTAAAGTCTTGAGTTTTTAGGCTCTAATAAGATGTACAAATGGACTTGCATTCATGTTTATGTTTCATGTCTTGCATTTCCATGTTTATGTTTCAATGTTTTGCATATCTTATTTATTTTCCAAGTTTTCACCTTGTAATGTCAAAGACTTAAAAATGAATTTGCATTTTCATGTTTATATTTCAACTCTTGCATTTCATATGATCATCTCCTAATCTTAAAGACTTAAAAAGGAACTTGCATATCATGTTTATGTTTCAAGCTTTGCAGATCATATTTATATTTCCAAGTTATCACCTTATAATTTTTAAGATTTAAAATGAGATGCATGACATATTTATGATTTTAGTCATCACTTAAGTCTCTAAAGCTCAAAACTTGATCCTTTGATCTTAAATGGAAATTTTGATCATGGACACATATTACATATATATTTCGACCATGTCCAAATAGTAGGATTAAATTTGGTTTTATTTTATTTTGAGACTTGCATCTTATGTTTTGAGTGTTGAAAGAAATATAGTTTTAAAGGAGCAAAAATATGATTTTAAATAAGTAAAAAACTTATTTATGAAACTTTAATTTTTGCTACCAATTTGAATGATAATAATTAATTTCTAAGAGGGATAAAATGATCCTTGTGTTTTAAATGTCTTAAAATAGTTTTTAAGAAAAACTAGTAACTAGAAAAGGATCAAAATGCAATTTTCAAGCTTTTTAGAGTTTTTAATTTCTGGGCACTGTTAATTACTGTTCATCACTATTTACATGGTTAAAAATATGTTAAAAATTGTTTCATATGTCTTAGATGTCTTGGAAAGATTTTTGTGAAAAACTAGAAATTGGAAAGAGTCAAAATTGTAAGTTTTATGAAGCTCTAGAAGTTAATTTTCTGGTACTATTCATACTGTATGTACTGTTTATCACTGTAGGTTACTGTTCATATTTATAAAATTTATTAATAATTATTGTAAAAATTTTTTTTAGCATTTTAGGAAAAAATAGTAATTAGAAAGTGTTAAAAATGTAATTTCCTAAAGCTTTTGAACCAGTGATTTTTGGTACTATTTACTACTATTTCAGCACTGTTCATCAATGTGGCACTGTTCACATACATAAAATTTATGAATAATTGTTGTAAAAATTATTTTTGGTGTCTTAGGTGCTTAAAAGAATAATTACAAGTATTAGTTCAGACCGTTTCGTAAAATACAAAAAGTTGTGCTTTAAACTATTATTATGGAATTTGGCCAAATGGATTTAATTTAGTAATGATTGTGAATGTATCTATATATTCAAAATACCATTTATGATGTTTAGAAAAAATTTTAGAAGTATTGACACTTGTTAAGTGTCAAAATGTAAAACTTTGCTCTTTGACCCCTAAAATCTAATGAAATTTGGCCAATGGCCCAAAATAGTTTTTATGATGAATTTAAAGGATTTCTAAGTGGTATGAGTCCCTTAAAAGTGTAAATAAAATTTGAGGATCATTAGTTTGAGAAATTGTGTTGAAAAGGGGAATTTATACTTTGACCCACAAACTCTTAGAAATTGCAGTTTTGACCTTTTTCGGGGCTAAGGCATAATTATTAACAAGTTGGTATTATTGATGGGATTGACATGTTACGAAGGCTATGTCTACATGATTTGGTTGGAAATGATATGACTTGAAATAGTTGTGCAAGATTATGTATTGATGACTATGCATGCTTGATTCCTGCCTATGCAAGTAATGATTTCAATTATATTGTATATATCCTATTGAACATAGTATATACATTAGCTAAGTTCGGTCTTTAATTTCCAGCATATTGGATAGGAGCGTGTTTACTTTTCAATGAGATATTAATGATAACATGCTTATGCATATATGCAAAGAATGTAATGCATGCTTATGTGATCAATTACATGATGAATTGTGACATGTTATGATTATGAATGAAGGATTAAGATGCATGATTAATGTGTTCTATGGCATAGGGAAAATTTAGGGAAGCTCTGTTCCCAGCCGTTATCCTGCCGGATTTTTGCCAAATTTGAGGACTTAGAAAAATTATGAAGTTACGAGCATAAAATGTTAAATGATAAGTTAAGATGACAGTTATGATTATATGCTCCTGTTTACATTTCTAAATAACATGCTAAGATTTAAGGTGATATAAGACACATGGAAATGATCTTCTAGACTGCAAGAACTAAAGGTTAGGAGAGGTCATCCAATAAGGTGATCCTTTATACTCGAAGAATTAATGGTTATGAAAAGTGATCCTATGCCCCTTATCCCGCACTCTAGGAGTCGAGAATTTACCTTATCGTGAGGATAAGTATAGATTAGTGATGACTAGTTAGGTATGAGCTCATAACCTTAGAACTCTCAAGAGGGAGGAAGTATTAGGGTGGTCCCTATGAAAGAAAGATTAAGGAAGCTAAGTCACCTAAAAAAGAAAAAGAGGAAAGTTGTGTACCGTAGTTGCATATGTTCCATATGCTTCTATATTATGTCATTGTGTACTTGGAATGGTGCATAAGGTATTGATATGCATTCATAATGCGGTATGGTGCATTCATGACATAAAGACTTATGCTAAGAGATACGGGCCTTGGCTAATGGTATTTGGAACTTAATAAATAAATCTTATTTATGTCCACCGCTTTCATAATGAAACCCGAGGTTCCTAGGGATGATGATGATTACACATGTGTGGAGATGGAAATCCTACTGAGATTCTTATATAAGTATTTCAGAACGCTTGATTTTTAAATGCGAGGAAAATGACCAAAATGCCCCTGAGGTCATTTTCAGCCTAGAATTCAAGGATGGCCGGCCCGGCAGTCCTCGAAGGGCCAACTCAATGTTTGAAGGGGATTGAATGGCTCTTGAGTGGTTTCGGAGGCGGAAGTCTCATTTTCTGCAGTTTCGGGTCAAAATGACCAAAATACCTTTATAGCATTTTTACGCAGGTAAAGGTGCCGTTTAAGCCCGAAACTTTCCCCGAAGGTTCAAAATAATGTTTTTACATGTTTAAAAGCATCTATTTAAGTCCCAGTAGTCCCGGGTAGTTTTAGTGTAAAATTATGATTCTGCCCCTAGAATAGTGTTTGAGCTTAATGACGTAATTAAGCAAACCTAAGCAATATTAGGCTCTAATCGAAGGTTAATTAATTTCCATAATTAATCTAGAGTCAAAATAAACTATTAAAATTAATTAGAACCTAAAATTTCTTAGATTAGATTTAAATATCTTTTTAAAAACTCAAGATTCTAATCTTGGAATCTTGAATAGTATTTTCTCTCTCCAATTCCTTAAATCAAGGAATTGTGTCTAGAATTGTTTATGCACTAAAATGAGTTTATAACTCACTAATGATACAAGACCACTCCTTAAACATGTCTTGACAACCTTGATTACCCATTTTCCCACCTAAACACTTTCTTACAAATTCCTAATCTTAATCTTAATCAAAGATACACCTAAACACAACTCTAAACCACAATTAAAATGCAAGAAATCCCCCCAATGGCTGATGCAAGTTTTGGCCACTCCTCCTCCATTTACCGCACATGTTGATTTGTTTCTCACTGAAAAAACCATGCTTGACCCATACTTGCACCCCTACTTGCACCTATACTTGAACCTATACTTAGCCATGCTTTCTACCATGCCTTGAACCATACCTTGGAGAAGATATTTCCTCCTCCTTGTGCTGTAATGACTGAAGCCCTCTCTCCCATTTACACCTCTCATTTCGTTTCATTTCTCTATAAATAGCATGCTTGGGTGAACTTGCATCATTTTGGGTTCATTTGCTAAGTAAGTTTTCAAAGAGCACTTCAAAGTTTTCTTTTCTCTCAAAGTTCAAGTGTCCAAGTTCTTCAAGTTCTTCATCCTCTTCTCTCATCCTAACCCTCATCACTTAGTAGGGATTTCCTTTCAATAGTTTCTTTCATTTAAAGTTCTTAATCTTTTTATGTGTTCATAGTTTCTCTTGAATCTTTTTGGAACTTCCTTTCTTCTTCTCCTCCTTCTTTGTTTCAGCCATGAGGCTTGAAGAGCAAAGGAATGAGGGCTTGAGGATGAGGGTTTCATGATGATGTTCATCACTTGATCAAACCTCTAAAGCTTGATCTTTGTTCTTGAGTTAAAAATGTTTATAGTTCTTTCCTTCTTGAACCTTGAAACCTTTAACTTTGATGATGTTTTAAAATGGTTACATGAACTCAATGATGAGCACTCATGATGTTGGTGTTAATACATCATCAAGATCATGGTCTCTAGAGTTTCAAAATGGTTCTTTTTTGCTCTCAAGTTTCGGTTTCTTTCCTTTCCTTTTCTCTAAAATTTCGGCCAACCAACATTGGCTGGTCCAACATGATAGCTTGATGATGAGAGTTCTAGTTGGTGACTTTGTGTTCACCACAAAGAAATCTCTAAAGCTTGAGTTTTCATAAAGGTGTTATAAAGTTCATTTATGGTTATGTTTTTAAGGAATGTTATCTTGAGTTCCAAGAACTCTAGACCTCACTTTACCTTGTCATGATGAGTTTGGGTTAAGGTTAAAATTCCTCTAAAAGTCTTGTATGAGCTCTAATAAGAAATAAAATAAACTCGCATTCATATTTATATTCAAGCTATTGCATTGCATATTTACTTTGAGCTTTGCATTCATATTTATTTTCCAAGCCATCACTTAAAGTTAAAGGATAAGAAATGGAGTGCATCTCATATTTACATTCTTGTCTAGCATATTTACTCTTCATCACTAAGGAACATAGAGATTTAAAATGAGGGCTTGCATTATCACCTAACAAATTCTCAAAGCCTTTCTATTTCGGCCTTAAAGTCGATTGTTGCTGGGCCTAGAGCACTAAAATAAAGAAATGAACTTGCATGGCATATTTATTTTAAGCCTTGCATATATACTTTAAGTCTTGCATATTTAAATTCCAAGCCTTGCATATTTATTTCAAGTCTTGCATATTTAAATTCTAAGTCTTGCATATTTACTTTAAAGTTCTCACTTTACTTTGTAATGAAGAATAAAAATGAAGTGCATAGCATGTTTAAACTATGTCATCACTCGAAGACCTTAAAGCTCAAAGACTTGCCCATTTTATCTCAAGTTAAAGTTTAGTATGGAAGCATTGCCCATTTTATCTCAAGTTAAAGTTTAGTATGGAAGCATTCTTTGAATGCATAATTTCGGCCAAGTAACAATGATGAGCTTGGAATGAGTTATATCTAGTTACAAGGGCCAACAACCTATGTTCTAGTGTTTTCTCTAAGTTTGATGAGTTTTATAAAGTTATGACCAACAAGATTTATGATTCTATCCCTCTCCTAAAGAAGTATTAAATTGGTTACTGACCTAAGGTTATTTTTAGCCTCTTGATAAAATAAAATGGTTTGTAAAGAGTTTTAGAAGTCCTAAAATGATTCCAAGGGAAACTAGCAACTTATATGCTTTAGAAATGTCAAATTATGTGTCTTTTGAACATTGAACAATTCGGTTCTATCTTGATATGTTTGATGCTGAATGATGATGTTTTGATGTGTTAGAATGTGTGAAAATGATATATGATGAGGTAGGAACACTTCTATGCATGTTATGTAACGCCCCAATTTTTACTGTAATTTTTACTGTCATTAGAAATTACTGAATTACTGTAGGTAATTATTACATAAGATTTGAGGCCGAACAATCCTCAATAAAGGAATATAACATTAGAAGAGAGTTTAGGAGCGATTCATGCGAGAGTCGCAAATCCCGAATTTCTGTACGTACAAAATGACCAAAATGCCCCTGAAGTTATTTTACTCAGAAAATGAGGATCGTGGGCCCCACCTATTCTCAAGGGGATGTTTTGATGATAATAAGGGATTGTTTGTGTTATGTGTGTTAATAGAGCAGAAGGATCTCAATTTTGAGTTAAAGCCTTGAAATGACCAAAATGCCCCTGCAGTTGTTTTAACTCCGATGTGCGTGCCGACTGAGCCCGAACCTCACTAAAATGTTTTAAAATTTATTTTTAAGCCATGATTAACCATTGGTTAAGCTCGGGTGGCCTCGGGCAGTTTTTAAGTGAAAGTACGATTTTGCCACTGTTTTTGGGCAGTTTTGCGAATTTCGGGATTTTTGATTCGTATACCGAAACCTAAGCAATATTAGGCTCAAATTAAAACTTATTAAATTCTAAATATTAATCTAGAGTCAAAATTATGTATTTAGATTGATTAGAACCCAAAATTGCTCAAAAACACCCAAATTGCTTACTAATTCACTTAAGCCCTTAACCGTAAATTCTCTAAATTACATGAATACCTTGCCTACACCTAAATAATGCATGGAACACACAAATTTCACTTCTTTGGGCTGTAATGGATGAAATTATTGATGCCATTATGCAGCTGAATTATTGCCAAAAGTTGCACTAAAACAAAATGCCAAAATATCACCATAAGAGACATAATTCCTTAATTTCATACAACTTTGTCTAAAATGATTTTTCCTCCCTTATTTCTCCTGCAAAATTCTGCCAACTACCTCCTCATTTTGGCCAATTAGAAGCCTCAAAATCTTCTATAAATAGGCTTGCTTGAGTGGTCTTGGAATACTTTGTTCATAACTAGTTTTTAGGAGCACCAAAAACTTTCTTTCTTCCTCCTCTTTGGCTGAATTCTTTCTTCAATTTTTCAAAGAGATTTTGTTTCATTTCACTTCAAGAAATCAAGTTCTCTTCCTCTTCTTCAACTCAGATTAGGTAGGGAGTAGTTTCTAAATTTATTTCTATGCTTTGAGGAGTTGTGTTTTTAGCTCAAAATGATGAAATTATGAACTTACCTTAGCTTTTCATTTCAGTTTTCCTCTTCATTTTTCTTTAACCAATTCGGCCATATGGCCTAGGTGGGACTAAGATAATGGCTTGATGATGAGGACCTTGAGGGTGGGTTGTAAATCCATCACAAGTTAGGCCTCTAAAGCTTGAAAATTCCACTTGATGCAAAACTTTAAAGAATAATGCTTTATGATGCTAAAACAAAAATTTTTAGTTTAGAACTTGAAAGATGTATTTTCCAAGCTTGTATTTCATGTTTATGTTTCAAGTCATCACTTAATCTTTCAAGATAATAAAGAGGTTGCATCTCATATTTAATTTATGCTCTCACTTTATTTTATAATGGCTAAAAGAATCAACGCATGGCATGTTTATTTTATGCCATCACCTAAAGATCCTAGAGGTCAAAGACTTGGCCATGTATCACAAGCAAAGAAATATGATTATTGGAGTTAAAGAATTTATTCTTTAAAAGGTCTTGAGATTGGAGCTTAAAAAGATGTAATAATAATTCTCTTCTCTCTTCACCGGTCCTGTGCGGACTACCGCCGCTCCGGTTTCTTAATATTCTCTTCTCCCTCTTTCGTCTGTGCGGATTAGCGCCGCTCCAGTTTTTTGCATCATGTTTATATTTCAAGTTCTTGCATCATGTTTAATTTTCAAGTCATCACCTTAAATCTTAAAGATAAAGAAATGGAATTGCATATCATGTTTATAATTCCAAGCTATCACCTTATAAAGATCAGATTAAAATAAGGTTGCATAGCATGTTTATAATTCTAAGATGTCACCTAAATCTCTAAAGCTCAAGACTTACTCTTTTTATCTTAAGTGAGAATTTTAATTGTGAAGATCTTCCCAAGTTTGACAAAAGAACTAGTTTCTAAATGAGTTTTAAGACTTTTGCAAGGATTTTACGGGGAACTAGTATTTTATATGCACTTAAAATATGATTCTATGTAATTGCATGAGGTTCATGATTCGGCCACTGATCTGAGTTTAGTATCAATGTATGATAATGATTTGATATGTTTGAAGTTGTGATAATTATGGTTTATTGTTAAGAGAATGATTCACTGCATGTTAGAGATAAAACTAGCTCCCTAGAACAACCGAAGAGCCAGAATTTACCTAGTTTTTGACCCCTTTAAGTTTAGCCAATGCCAAATCTATTTTAGTATGTTATAATTCTGTCTAGGATTAGTTAGCCACGAAAAATTTGGTATCAATTAGACTAGGATTGATCTCGAACACTAAAAATGAACTTAGCAACTAGAAAACCGTAAAAACAAGATTTCTAGAACTTTAGGGAATGAAATTTATGCATTCTATCCAGAATCTTTAGCAACAATAAGAACCAGGTTTTATTATGTTTAAATAAGGGAGAATCATTCATAATTGGTTTAGTAACTAATTTCAGCATCATAGGGAAAGCTGGTAACAAGAAAAGATTTAAAACATAACTTCTAGCATACCGTAAAACCTTAGGAACAACTTACTACCTATGCTACCCCATTTGATTTAATAGTGTTCTTAAGGCCTATAAATAATCGTAAGGATGGTAATAAATCCCTTAGGTGCATAACTAATTAGTTCTATAATTGATAATTCTATGTAAGTATTGGATGCTTATTAAGTACTTGATATCATTGAATGATTTCCTGGCTTGCATGTTATAGTTGCTGTTGCAAATAATGAGAATGCATATGCATGAAATATTCTTTATTATGTAAAATTTACCTTTGTTGCTAGAAGAAAGTGTATCATTGTAAAAGTGTAATTTGGAAAGGTTCTGGCTAAGGAAAGACTTGGTATTTAAGCGTGTCCATTGTGACCCACCTCTCTTTCCTGGGAATCTCCCAGATGCATGATTATAGTTGATATATATTATTCTAGCTTAAGACTATAAATGAGAAAATGCTATGATGTTTATGAATGGTATTATGATATAACATGCAAAGATTTAATGATGACTTAAACTTATAAGAAAATGATCCTTTGGAACCATCAGACTATAGGTGGTGAAAAGGTGATTTTAGCCCCCTAACCCGTTTTCTCAAAAGGGTAGAGTCGGGACTTTAGCTTATCAAAAGGGATAAGTATATGGTAGTGACGACTAGTAAAGTATGAGCTCATAACCTAAATTACTCCCAAAAGGGTGGAGTATAGGGTGGCCCAAGGAAAATAATGATGATGATAAGATTTTAAGTCACCTAAGGCACTAAAGAAATGAAATATGTGCACTGTGTCCATGTGTAGCTAATATTATATGTTGTTCTTTTATGCATGTTATTTTGATAATGATGATGAGGAATATGATGTAATGATAAAGGAAAAGTTCATTGTAAATATGACATGTTAAGATTATGATGCATTATAAGACGCATGATTAAAAATTGACGAACCTCGGTTAAGTATTTGTCCGAACTTAAAATGAATCTTTGCATGCTCACTATTTTAGAATAATCCCGAGGTTCCCAGGGACTTTGATGATGACACTGTAGAAGGAGGTACCCTACTGAGAATTCTTTAGCAAGATTCTCACTCCCTTTTCTTTATTTCCGTCATTGTCTCCAGATTCAAATGGCGACATTCGTCCTGTTCGTTGATACCCCTACTTGGGAATTCCACTATGATCCGGTGCATCGCTCGTATCATTTTGAAGGGAGGTCTTGTGATTCGTGTTTTTATTTACATAGGGCCTCCATTTGCACATCCTGTCCCTAGTTATCGATTTTCTCCTACTTCTCCCTATGGCGATGAAATGGTATTCGAATATGCACGTCCACTTGATGAAAGGATGTTACGTTCTTATCCCGCTTCATCTGCTGTCCATGGATTTTCAGAGTATGTTCCCAAGACGAGATATTCTGAAACTGATCCTTCAGAGGACACTTCTACTCATGTATATTCTGAGAGCTCTGCTCCTACTCCCACACGTGTAAGAGAGGGTAGTGAGGAAACAGTTGTTCAGCCGAGGTTAGCAAGAAGGTCGTCCATGCGACCCCAGCCTGGTGCATCTCGTGTGTCCCCTCTTGAGGGAGCTCATCAGTGGATCAGATTTATTCCCCCATTTCCAGGACAATGGCCATAGAAGGTTCTTAGTAGATTTATGTGTGTTCATGCACCCTAGTTTTAGGATAACCTTTCCGGCTTATGGAGTTATCTAGTTTAGGGGCATGTATTTCCTTATGTATATTTTCTTTTATGGGTTTGCATAAGACAATGACGTATGATCATAACCCACCCTTTGAGTGAGGTTATTGTATGTAAATATATGTTATAATGTGCTTATGGATGTTATATGATGGAGCCAAAGTGATATGATGTGATATATTCTTAAACGTCTTATTATACTTCGCTTACTCGTTCACGTTGTACTCGGCTCACGTTTTCAATTATGCTTTTTTTTTTAAAAAAAATGGCTCGTAATTTCACTAAGTATTTTCAAATTATGAAGAAAGAACCAAAGTAAGGAGTAAAGTCTAGTCATTAATCAGATTCAACCTAGGTGTATTTGGTTAATTACTAGGGTGTTACATTTTGGTATCGTGAGCGATTCGATTCTCATGGAGCCTGAGGATTGGACTGGCTATGCTTCTAAAGCATAATACGTTAGTGACGTCATGTGTAGATGCTTATCATTAGGATGAGCTTGAGGATTAGAAATACGTCTAATGAGTTACTTAACTTAAACCCAAGCAATATTAGGCTTTAATAAAAGGTTAATTAATTTCCTTAATTAATCTAGAGCTAAAATAATTATTCGAGATTAATTAGAACCTAAAATTGCTTAAGAAAATTTAGAACTCATTTCTAATTCTTTTCTTTCTTTAAAGAAAAAGCAACTATGAATAGTGTTTTCACTATTCACGCTCACATTTCCAAGAACACTTTCATTTCCAAGAGAAGTTGTCACATTTCAATCAATGGTCATAGGAGTTTGACTCCATCAATCCTACAATAGTACTCTTAGTCTAAGGTATTAGGGTCCTAATTACCTAATTAGTTCACCTAAACACTTGATTACACAACCTTAATTAGTGACCTAACCTTGTTTACTCCTAAACACTTCATTAGTACATGATTAAAGTGGATGAAATCTTCCCTCCCTTGGCCTTATAATGATCCGCCACTTTTCCCCCTAAAAATTCAAAAGAATGATATTTTATGTAGTCAATCACATTGTCCATCAAAGCCACCCTAAGACCTATGACCTATGACACCATGAATGATAACACAAGAGATATTTTTCCTCATTCTTCCTCAAGAAGTTTCGGCCACTTCTTCCTTCCCTCCACTCCCTCATGATTCATTTGCCTATAAATACACAACACCACACAACTTCACTCCTTTGCTCAATTCTTGCAAAATCTCTAAAAGTCTCAAGCTTTCTCACTTCTTTTCCTCTCAAGCTTCCAAGAGTTCTTCAAGCTCAAGTTCTTCCTCTCCTTTTTCGAAAACCACAAGGTAGGGAACCTTTCTAAATATGTCTTTGATTTCTATGTTGAATCTTGTTGGGAAATGGTGACAGGTGGAACCTCCATGTTGCTTTTCATTTTCGGTTTCTTCCTTTTCTTTTCCTTTGATTTTCGGCCTCAAGGCCTTGAGCATGATAGCTTGATGATGAGTGCTTTCTAAAGGTGACCATAAGTTCATCTCACATGAGACCTCTAAAGCTTGAGTTTTTCTTAAAGAAAAGTTTCATCTTTTACAAGTTTAGTCAAGAATAAGGTTATGTTTCTCTTGAATGTTTGAACTTTTCTTTTCTCCTTTATGGTTCGGCCATGAGGGCCTTGACCCTTGAGAAAAATGAAAGCTTGATGATGAGGTTGTCATGATGGTGCTTGTCACTCAACAACCTCTAAAGCTTGAATTTTTTTTAAAGAAAAGTTACATTTTTTTTAAGGTTGAGTAAGAAAGGAGTTTATGTCTCTTGAACTCTTTTGGACTTCTCTTTTTCCTTCCTCGGTTTCGGCCATGTAGGCTTCTAAGGCTTGGAAAAATGAAAGCTTGATGATGAGGGTTTCATGTTGATGCTTGTCACATGAACAAACTCTAAAGCTTGAAACTTTGACCCTAAAACAAGCATGGTTTTGGTTTTGCTTTCTTCTCTAGCATAAACTTTGTTTAAATGTTGGTTTTGGAGGAAGTTATGTACTCAATGATGAGGACTTAGGATGTTGATGTCTTAGATCATCAAGATCTTGGTCCCTAGAGTTTAAAAATGGTTCATTCTCCATGATAGAGATTCGGCCACTTCCAAGTTCTTTAAGGTTATGATTTATTTTGAGTATTCTAGCACTAGTAGTTTCCTTTTCTTGCGAGGATGAGGTTTGGGTTGGAACTATGTTCTCTTTAAAAGTCTTGCAAGAGCTCTAGACAAGATAAAAGTAACTTGCATTCACGTTTACTTTATGCTTTGCATAGCACGTTTATTTTCTATGCTATCACTAAACCCCAAGATAAGGAATGAACTTGCATAATGCACGTTTAAATTCCAAGCTTTGCATTTCATGTTATTTTTCAAGTCATCACTAAACTCAAAGACTAAAAATGAAGGTGTATCTCATATTTATTTTGAGCTATCACTTTACTTTCTAATGGACGATAAAAATGGAATGCATAGCACGTTTACTTTTATGCCATCACCTAAAAGACTAGAGCTCAAAGACTTGCCCATTTCATCTTGAGAAAAGTTAAATCAAGAAGGTATCTTCTTGAAATGCATTCGGCCATGTGATGATGAAAGCTCTAGGATGAGTTTTTCATTAGTTACAAGAGCCTATAGTTTATGTTTTAAGTTTTTCCTAAACATAAGTGACATTTAAAAGTATTTTTGAGTATGTTCTTATATTTAGGATTTCAACCATGAGTAAAATTAAAAAGTTGCTGCCCCATGTATTTTATGAAAGTTCTTAACAAGTTAAATTGATTTCCAAGGAATTTTTGAAGTCCTAAAATTGTTCCAAGAGAAACTAGCTACCTATGTACATTGAAAAAGAAATTTATACATGATTTGATGAGTTACCAATTTCGATTCTGCCATGATCATTTCCAGCATCTTAAATTATGTTTTGGGTGGTCTAAATATGTTTAAATACCTTGCCAAGTATATGCTAATTGTTCTAGACATTTTCGAGCATGTGTAGTTACTTTAATTGCTTGAAATGTGAATTCTAGAACCCTATAGGTACAGAAAATATGAATTCTGTCCAGATTGATTAACACCCATAGAATCACATTATATGATGTCTAGATCAGTGAGAGTGACTCATAATTGGCTTAGGTATTAATTGTTGCATCATAGAAAAAGTCAGATGTGAGAAAAGGTTTAAAACACATCTTTTAGAACATCGTAATTCATCCTAGTTTAGCTTGCTGCCAATGCTGTCCAGCCATAATTAATTAGGTTTTAGGACTTAATAAATTATGGTAATGAGGTTAATCAATCCCTTAGAGGTATAAGAAAATAATTTGGAAGTTTGAGGTTACCCGATTAGGGGTTTTCACTCTTAAGGGAAAGGTTTAAGCATTACTCTATGAATGATGAATTGGTGTTTACCTCATGACTTATATGATCCCATGTGAACTATTATTCTTAAATGATAGTTTTATTGCATGTGATTGTTCTTCAAGAACTTAGAGATGCCTATGTTGTAATCATTGATACTTGACATGTATGAACTAAGTGGCTTCTCAATAAACATGCTAAGACTTAAGGTGACTTAAACTATGAGAAGATGATCCTTGAACCACCAAGTTAAGGGTGGGGATAAGGTGATTCTAGCCCCCTAGACCCGTACTTTAAGTCGGGACCTTTAACTTATCAAAAGGGATAAGTCCATGTGCTAGTGATGACTAGCGTGGTATGAGCTCATAACCTAGAATTTTCTCCACAGAGAGATCAGTTAGGGTGGCCCCAGGAAAATAATGATGATGTTTTAATGTCACCTCAAGTAACCAAGATATGTACCATGTACCATGTTCCATGAACTATGTTTCTATGCACCATGATTACATGAGTTTATGTGCTATGCCCCATGATATAAGAAACCATGATTACATGAGTTTATGTACTATGCCCCATGATATAAGAAGCATGAATTTATGAGTTTATGTGCTATGACCCATGATATAGGAAACCATGATTTATGATTAATGTACCATGACTTATGATCCATGTTTTATGACTTATGGACTATGTAACCAAGAGATTTTCATAATTAAAAGGAATGGGTCTCGGAGGTTAATGTTTGCGAACTTCATAAATGAACTATTATATGCCCACATTTTTACTAAGAAACTGAGGTCCCTGGAGAAAACCCTACTGAGTTTCTTTAGTAAGAAATCTCACTCCCTCTATCTCTTTCTTTTCGTTACGTCTCTAGATTCGGATGGCGCGTTCGTACTCTACGTTGAGACACCCACGTAGGAGTACCACTACGATCCGGAGCACGGATCGTACTATTTTGAAGGCCGCTGCACTGTTCGTGTCTTTATGTTTCCCGAACGGCCTTTTGCCCATCCTATATATAGCTACCTCTTCTCCCCGATGTCACCCTATGGAGATGATATGGTTTTTGAGTGTGCTCGCACACGCAACAAAAGAATCCTACGGACTTACATTGCAGGCTCGGGCGCTGTACCCAAATATGTACCCCGCTCGCAGCACTCGAAGGAGCCACCTGCCCTTATGTATGAGGAGGACTCTGCCCCCACTCCCCCACGTGTGCCAGCAGGCAGTGAGGAGACGGTTACCCAGCCACGGAGGGCTTGGATGCCCGAGGTGCGACCTCACCACGGTGGACGTGTCCGAGTGCCCACTCCTGACGCGCTTCGCCCGTGGATTGGCTATGTCCCACCTTACCTGTGACTGTAGCCGTATGGTTTAGAGGGTAGTCCTTAGTGCACACACGTCATGTAGTAGGATAAACCTTCTTTTGTGTTAAGGTTATCCATTTCAGATGCACTTGGGTGTGGGTTTGCTCTTGCATGTGTCCTTTATATTTCCATGTATTTCCTACGTTTCAGTTGTATTGCACTCTACATATGGAACAATCCCACCATTACTGGTGGGCATTCTACGTATTAATATATGAGGTATTTCAGTATATGTGTTCATGATGCCATGTATGGAGCCTTTATGTGTTTACATTTCTACACTTTACAATATCGTTCGAATTACATAATATGCGACTCATACTTTATCTAGGTTTTGTTACAACAAAAAAATGGCTCGTATTTTTAGTAAGTAATTTCAAAGGTAATAGAACTAAAACAAGAAGTAATGACTAATATTTGGCCTCAGTACGTACTAGTAGTATTGGGTTGAATATTAGGGTGTTACAATGGTGCTGCCTAGATTTAATAAAGAGTATAAATTTTAGTAAGATTTGTTAGAGGAGAATCCTTATGTGCATAAGAGGTTGATAGAAAATGATAGAATAATTACATCTCAAGTTTAAGGCCTGTAAGGGTCAAAGCATAAGATACCGTAGGATCAAGAGCATAATGAGTTTCAATGTTACTTGTAAGCGTATAAGAATGATTATGTGAACGCATGGAATTATGATGGAGGATGTATGTTTGATTGACTTATGTGGCATAAAGTAAATTTGGAAGAAATCCGGCATGCTGCTGTTATGCTGCCGAATTTCTGACAAATTTGGGGACTTACAAAGTTTTTTGAAAAACCTTTGAGATTTTATTTATGAGGTACTAAGATGAGTTCTCGGATGACACCGGTTCGGCCGAGCACCTCCAGAGAACTCATCTCCTAACAAGTGTCATCATCTACGTCCTCAGGAACCTCAGTTTTCTTTATAAAGTGGTGAGCATGCATATGGTTCAATTATTAAGTTTCAAAAATTATTATCCGAGGGCCATTCATTTTAGAATGCATCTTAATGCAAGAATGCAGCATGTTAACATAACTAATACCATAATTAATCAAATATCATAAAGAATGCAAATTCATGATCATTTCCTCAATATTTCTTTTAGGTGACTTAAGGTTCTTATCTCTTTTCCTTGGGGGCCACCCTATTATTCTCTCTTCTTGAGAGTTCTAGGTTTTGAGCTCATACTTCACTAGTTGTCACTAGCTAACAGTTATCTTCTCGATAAACAAATTTGCCGGCTCGATCTCAGAGTACGGGATAGGGGGCATAGGAATACTTATCTTCTCAATAAGTATGCTTATCCTATCAATAAGCAATTCCTCTGGGATCACCTTATGCCGGGCCCGGCTTATTCCGAAAGGATCATTTTCGAGTGTTTTATGTCACCTTAAGCTTAGCATGTTATATTGAGATGCAAGAGCACAAACTTATCATATAATGTCATATGTTTTCATATAAAGACATGCACCTTAATCATTCTAGGTGTAATCATAACATGCCACAACAAATCTTGCAATTGGTAGCCAAGTATGCAAACATAATCATCACATAAATTCTAAAATATATTGAATCATCACATCTTTTAATACAAGCACTTTCATTATCTTTTAATTGATAAAACCTCTAAGTCGAGTAAATGCAACTTTCGTATTTATTTATTTATGCATCTAAGGGATCAATTCCAATAATTCTCATTAATTATTAACCTTAAGAATCTCATAAAACCATGCTGGGCAGATTTGAACAGAAATGGAAGTTTAACTGATTCAGTATTCTAGAAGTTATGTTTTTGACCCTTTCTCATTACCGAATTTTCCTATGATGCTAAAATTAATTCCTAAGTCAATTATAAGTGATCCCTATATATTTACCAAGAGTTCAACCCTCCTTTATAGAATTATAGCTTACTAAAACAGAATTTGTAACTTTCTTTTTAAGGGTCCTAGGAATCGCATTTTTTATCCTTCCTAGATACCAATTTTTCTCTAAGTGCTAAAAATGATTATTACACTAATTACTAACAAGTTTTTCATGTTTGAACAATCCCAAACAGCGTTATATCATCCCAAAAAAGTTTGGATAGTGACTGAAAATATAGTTGTCAGAAGTTTCCATAAATACAATTTTACGAGTTTTTAGTTACTAGCTTTTACCTAAGATGCCAAGGATGATTTTCACCATAATTAATAGTAATTTTTCCAAGTTTAAACCACTCCAAACACTTTAAACAGATCTGAAAATACTATGCAAGAAATCGAAAATTTAATATTTCAAAAGCATGCAAAGTTGTAATGTAAGGCATTTCTAGTAACTAGACTTTCTAAAATTAATTCCTAGTTAAAGAACATTCTTAAGACCAAATTTTATTCCCTTTGGAAGATGGAAATATAACCTTTAGGACTTTAGTTGACAACTTGGAAAATAAATATGAATGGATTTTGTAACATCCTAATTTTTAACCCAATACTCTAGAGCATATTTAGGTTAATCATTAGTCTATTACTCTTTTAGTCTCATTCCTTACAACCTTTCATTAAAATACTTAGCGGAAAATACGAATAAATTTTTCTTTTTGAAACTTGAAAGCAAAACGCGAGCCGCGCACTAACCTAACATTCGTCATAACCATAACGTGCAAGAAAAGGTAGCCACACCATTGATAATCATGAAACATAGTATTATACATAACAATCATAATATCATCACATCTTCATAGATACATAGACTACTAACATCATTGTACCATCATTTACATCAAAACACGCCTATATATGTGAAGTCATCCTTATCCACCTATGAGGTTAGATAAATGTCAACCCAAAAGCTAAGCTAGCTATGCCTCCGCAGCGACCATCTGCTCTGTCTGCTAGTGTGTCCCTTAAGCGCGAGCCTCAGAAGAAGTCACGAACCTCGTTGTAATCCTCGTCTAGAGACGACACGGAAGAAAAGGAAGGGATGAGAAACTCATTCGAGATTCTCAGTAGGGGGTTCCCGACTCTAACACAAGTGTCATCGTCGTCATCCCCAGCCACCTCGGTTTTAATTATGAAAAAGGTGTACATGCATAAGGATTGGTTTTAGGCTTTTCAAATCTATTTATCCGAAGTGGGTGTCTTTTAGTATGTGTCTTAATGACATGAATGCAACAGATATTTGATGAATGCATGACAATACCATATGCACATTAACAAGAAAGTCGTAATACTTGGGCACATCATAAGGAAACAAGAATCATATGTGTGGCATAAAGAGGCATAGTAATTTTCATGTGATAGCTTTCTTATACGTAAGACTCTTAAGTTCCTTTTTCTTAAAGACCACCCTCTTAACATATCCACCAAAAGTCCAACTGATTCACCGGCCCGGCGATAATCTGGTCACCAAACTACGTCTCACCTATCGCCTAGGAATGAGCTCAATCCTAACTAGTCGTCACTAGATTTAATATGGGCTAATAGAGGGGGTATACATAACTGTCTTGGATCACCTATCTTAGGATCATTTCCTTCTTTGAAACGCTCTACTGGTATCTAGTACACAGCGAATTGTCCGCTTTGGCAAGCTCAAAGTCAATACCCTCACGGATTTGTTTCCTCCCCACCATAGCGGGAGAAATGCGTCTCAGTTTTATGTCACATCTGTTCTGGGGGTGCTCGGCCGAACCGGTGTCACCCAGGAGTTTTCGCAAGCTTTTTCTCAAGTACTCAAGTTTGATGGGAAATTCGGCAGCGTAACGGCGTACACCGGATTTCCATCAAACTTGATTTATGCCACCAAACATATAGAGCATGCATAGCCATTCAATACCAACACAAGGCATCATAATCATCGTGTGCATCATAAGTACCATAATCTCATAATTTTGCATAACGCATCATGGCGTGAGCATCAACATATCAACACTATATACTCTCATAAACTTACAACCTCATGAATTCCTCATATGAATAACATCATTATCATTTACATACCACATGCATCATCATAGAACATTCAAACATTTACCCTTACGGTAGCTTATGCTTTGACCCTTACGGGTCTAAATCTTGAGATATAGTTCTCTAACATCCGTCGCTCATAAGTTATGCACCTAAGGGCTCATAATCATCATTCCTAATTCTCATATTCATTCTCAAATTCGAAAGGCATAGGGCAGAATTCCTAACTTGTGGTTACGGGTTCTAGAACTTACGTTTTAGACCCTTTCTCGGTTCCGTCTTCACCTAAGGCGCTATAAATTAAATCTAAATCAATTATGAGGCATTCCTATGCTTAAGGACTAATTATTAATCATGTTTATCATGTTGTAAGGGTGCTGGACAGAATCCAGAAAAATAAATGTTCTAAGAGTTCTAAACTTGCACTTTTACGGTTTTCTAGTTACTAGTTTCCCCATAGGTGCTAGAATTCAATTCTAATCCAAATGTTACCAAGTTTTTCATGTCTAAATAATATAAATCTGATTATGTTCCCATTAAAACAGTTTGGAAAAGTTCCAAAAGCAAATGGGTTAAAACTATGTCAAATTCCAACTTTACGGTATTTCTAGTTAGCTAGTTTCTTACCTATCATGCATAGGATCGCTTCTACATCATCATATGATATTTTCACACATTCCAACACATCAAAACATCATCATACAGCATCACACTCATCATATCAGAACCGAAAACATTTAACTTTAATAAGAGAGTTAAATTGACGTTTCTAGGTACATAAGTTAACTAGTTTCTCTTGGAATCAATCTAGAACTTCTAAAACTCTTTTCAAAACATTTTGATTCATCAAGAGGCTAAGAGAAGCCTTAGGTCACTGACCAAAACATATTCCATCCCCTAAAAGATAATAAAATCACAACTTGTGATGACATAACCTTATAAAGTTTTGTAAAGCTTTAAGGAAAACTTAAAACATAGACTACTGGTCCTAGTAGCTAGATGAAAACTCATTGCACGTCCATCATCACTACTTGGCCGAAAATATGCATTCAAAGAATGGTTTCACATTAAACTTTAACTTGGAATGAAATGGGCAAGTCTTTGAGCTCTAGGTTCTTAAGTTATGACATAAAATAAACGTGCTCATGCTTTTCATTTTTAATCTTGCTTACAAAATAAAGTGATGACATAAAATAAATATGCAAGGCATAAACTTAAACGTGCAAGCTTGAAAGTAAAATGCAAGGTTCAATTCTTTATTTTAGTGTTCTTGGCCCAACAACAATCGACTTTAAGGCCGAAATAGAAAGGCATTCGAGAAATTAATTAGGTGATAATGCAAGTTCAATTCTTTATTTTAGTGCTCTAGGCCCAACAACAATCGACTTTAAGGCCGAAATAGAAAGGCTTCGAGAATTAAATTAAGTGATGATACAAGTTCCATTTTAATCTTTATGTTCTTAGGTGATAGCTAGAAAGTAAAGGTGTGTAAACATGAGTGCAAGCATAAGATAAATTATGCAAGTTCATTTTATCTCTCTAGAGCTCTTAACAAGACTTTAAAGGAACTTAAACCATAACCCAAACTCATCCAACAAGGTAAAGTCAAGCTTAGAGTTCTTAAAACTCAACATAATATTTTTAGGAAATCAAACCATGAAGCTTAGAAAAAATTAAGGAAATGGCCGAAATCTTCAAGAAGAAAAAGGAACATTTTAAAACTCTAAAGTTCATGATCTTGATGATATATTAACACCAACATCATGAGTCCTCATCATTGAGTTCATAGAGCCATTTTAAAACATCATCAAAGCTAAAGTTCTCAGGAGTTCAAGAAAGGAAGAACTAGAAACATTTTTGTTCAAGAACAAAGATCAAGCTCTAGAGTTTGTTTCAAGTGATGAACATCATCATGAAACTCTCATCATCAAGCTCTCATTTATTTGAACTTCAAGGCCCATGGCCGAAAATGAGAAAGAACAAAGAAAGGAAAAGAAGTTCTAAAAAGAATCAAGAGAAACTATGAACATCAAACTTGAAACAAGAACTTTAAAGAAGAGAATACATGGAAGGAAATCCCTACTTGATGTGATGAACTTGAAGATGGAAGAAGAAGATGAAGATGATGAAGAACTTTGAAGAACTTGAAGAACACTAGAACTTTGAGAGAAAAGAAAAGCTTTGAGTGTTCCTAAACTTAGCAAATGATCTAAAAGTGGTGCAAGCTCCTCAAGGCATTCTATTTATAGAGAAATGAAACAAATGAAGTGTGTGTGTGGGCTAATGTGTTTCGGCCATGAGGGTGCAGAATGGAGGCATCCATGAGTTTCATGAGGTGAGATAATGTGTTCTTGAGGCATGGTGAGGTATGGTTCAAGGCATGGTGAGGTATGGTTCAAGGTATGGCCTCAAGCATGGTTCTTTGAGTGAGAAAATAATTAAACATGTGGTCAATGGGGGCATGGCTGTTCGGCCATGTTGCAGCCAAGGGAGGAGAGTTTCTTGCATTTTAATTGTGGTTTAGAGTTGTGTTTAGGTGTATCTTTGATTATGCTTAAGATTTGGAATTTGTAAGATGTTTAGGTAAGGAAAAATGGATAATTAAGGTGGTCTAGACATAATTAAGGAGTGGTCTTGCACCATTAGTGAGTTAAATCCTCAATTTAGAGTCTAAACAACTCTAGACACATTTCCTTGATTTAAGGAATTGGAGAGAGAAAACACTATTCAAGATTCCAAGACTAGGAATCTTGAGTTCTAAAAAGAGATTTAAGTTTAATCTAAGCAATTTTAGGTTCTAATTAACTTTAATAAATTATTTTGACTCTAGATTAATTAGGGAAATTAATTAATCTTCGTTTAGAGCCTAATATTGCTTAGGTTTGCTTAATTACGTCATTAAGCTCAAAAACACTATTCTAGGGGCAAAATCGTAATTTTGCACTAAAACTGCCCGGGACCACCGGGACTTGAACAGAGACCTCTAGACACATGAAAACATGTTTTTAAACCTCAGGGGAAAGTTTCGGGCTCAAACGGCACCTTTACCCGCGTAAAACGCTACAGGGTTATTTTGGTCATTTTGACCCGAAACTGCGGAAAATGAGACTTTCGCCTCCGGAACCACTCAAGGGTCATTCAATCCCCTTCAAACATTGAGTTGGCTCTTTGAGTACTGCCGAGTCGGCCATCCTCGAATTCCGGGCCGAAAATGACCTCAGGGGCATTTCGGTCATTTTCCACTCAGACAGAAAATCAGGGCGTTACACATTTCCATTTCTCTAGTTTTAATGCCCAAGACTCCTATTTAGAGTAATTACTCTAAAACACCAATCAACTTTAAGGTTGAAATGGGTAAGTCTTGAACTTTAATTAGTTAGGTGATGATATAAACATAAATGCTAATGCAAGCTTTATTTTAATATTTAACATTTAGGTGATAACTTGGAAAATAAATATGAATGCATTTCCATTTCTTTCTTTTAGTACTCAAGGCTCCTATTTAGAGTAACCGCTCTAAATTACCGATCAACTTTAAGGTTGGAAGGGGTAAGCCTTGAACTTTTGGAAAATCAATTAGTGATATCAAAACCCTCATTATCAAGCTATGGCCTTGAACATCCAAAAAGGAAAACATTTCAAAAGAACCACAAACATTTCATCCATATCTCATTCTTTGCAACCAAAACAAAGAGAATCAAAACCTTGGGCTTTAGAGGTCAAACAAATAATGGTAATGCAACCAACATCAAAGATCCTCATCATCAAGCCATGGTTTTTAAACCATCCAACAACAACCAAATAAAAGAACAAAGACAAGGGGAGAGGAAACTTAAAACCAAAAATGGCAATGAAAAAGAGAAAGAACTCAACATAAAATCCCTACCAAAGAAAAGAAAGAACTTGGTCTTGAAATGAGATGAGAAGAATAATTCCTCCTTGAAGCAAGGAAGTGGTTTCGGCCAAGAGAAGAAAAAGAGAAATGAAGATGTGTTTTGGGATTGATCTTGGAAATGGAAGGGTTAGGTGTTTAAAGGAAGATCTATGGTGGTTTTGTAGTGGTTTGGGGTTGAGAGGTGGTGGTGAGTGGTGGTTCTTGGAAGAAATGAAAAAGAAAAGGAAGAAGAATTCTTTGAGAAACTAGAGAGAAACTTTGAGGATTCTTGAACCAAGATTACAAGAAATGAACAAAGGTATGATAAGAGTTTCCTTGCATGTGTATTTATAGAAGAATTGGAACATGAGGGGATGAAAATGGAGGGAGAATGCCGTAGCCTTCTAAAGGAACTTAGGGGGCAAGTTTCATCTCTAATGTAGGTTAGGATGTTATTAGAGGTAGATTTAATTAGGAAAATAGTTAGGAATGGGTAATTTGGTGTTTAGGTTGATAATCATGCATTTAGAAATTTCAAGATCATGGTTAAAGAATGGTCATAAACATTTAAAAGAGTTAAGTTCATTTAATTTGAATTAAACTCAATTATTTTGAATTTCAAAACCCAACACAATTCCTTAAATCATGGAATTATACACTATTTACCTTTTTGACTTTAAGGCCATTTGATTTTAGAAAGAGATTTAGTTTTCTCTAAGCAATCTTAAGTCTCAATTAACCTCAAATAATTATTTTGACTCAAGATTAATAATTAAAATTAATTAATCTTTAATTAGAGCCTAATGTTGCTTAGGTTTTATCAATCATACAATTAAGCTCATTATACCCTTAATTGGGGGCAAAATGGTAATTTTGTATAAAAACTTCCTGGGACCTCTCGGGTTTATACCAACATCCTACATTCCTTAAAAACAACATTCCAAACTTCCAATGAAATCCGGGCCCAATCGAAAATTGATTCTATATTAATTAGCCACAGGGGTACTTTGATAATTTCGCCCGGAAAAACAAAAAAATGGGATTTTCACCTCTAACATCATACACAACACAAATAATCCCTTTCAACCATAAAACTAACCTTTTGAGGTTAGCCGGGACTGACTGTCCTCGATTCCCAGGCAGAAATGATCTCAGGGGCATTTTAGTCATTCGAGAAAAATTGGGGCGTTACATTCAACATGACAATAGAGGTTGCTACTGCTCACGGTTTGGCTTGGAGAGGCTAGTGTCAAGACTACTTTCAGCATGACTGTAGGTGTAGCTACTGATCACGGGTTAGCTTGGATAGGCTAGTACAATATTACTTATGTTAGCTTGAAAAGGCTAGTACAATACTACTCATGTTAGCTTAGAAAGGCTAGTATGATACTACTTAGTTTAGCCTAGAGAGGCTAGTACGATACTACTCAGTTTAGCTTAGAGAGGCTTGAAGAAAGAATACTCAACTTGTGTCAGTCTTTGAGTTGGTCTGTTGGCACAAGTGAGAGCTTGGGAAGGCTAATGTAAAGACTATCCAACTTTACTTTCTCAAGTTGAGAAAGGTGTTTTGAATGGAACCTCAACAGTTGTTGAGTACTAGACGTAGGCAGGTTGGCTAAACCAGTATAAAATCCTGTGTCTTTTCTCTCTCTCTCTCTCTCTCTCTCTCTTTATGATCTTTTTTATCTGTCTCTGTTGCACCTTTACTTACTCTTGATCTGATATATCCTTCTTGCTTTCTGTTATTTCATTTGATAATGAGTGTTTTATTTAATAAGGTTCAGAAATCTACTCTCTAAAGCTACTACTATGTTTCCGCCGCACTGCAAGTTTTATACTTGATAGTATTTGTTTTTATATGTTTCAGAAAATGCAAAAAGGATCAAAAGGAGAAAGTTCAGGATTTAAATCAAGTCAATTCTCTACTCATTTAAGCCTTAAGCATAAACTATATATGTTACCTATGTGTGGATTGTTACGTAAGAAAGGCTATATGAGACAATCAGTACATGATGTTGAAGGATCTCAACTTGTATTAAGATATCTTTGATCCTACTTGTATCATATCGGATGTTTTACAACGATGAAGCGATGAAATTTGCTAAAGCTTCTCTGTGAAGTAGAAAAATATGATATTGTTGTCTGAGATTTGTTTTAGAGATGAAATCTCTGTCTGTGAAGTATATCTAAAGTCTGCAACAGCTATATCCAGAAGACAACAATCTCATGAATGATGGATCCGGACAAAGATTGTAACACCCTAACTTTCAACACAATACCCCTAGGACGCATAATGGTTAATCATTAGTTGTTACTCTTTCGTTTTAGAATTTTACTTAATTTTAAACTTTGAAAATAAGTCTTTGGAAAATACGACCCATTTTTTTTTAAAGAGACCAAACTATGAGTCGTTCGCATGTAAGTTATAGCATATGATTATTCACCATATAGCATACATGCAAATCACAACAGAGTGTAATATAAACTGAGAACATCATCACATCATAACATTGACTTTAAATATCATATCAAATATTAATAATAATAATGTGGAAATATCCCACAATTATAATACCACATCAAATATATTGAGCCCACCCATAGAGGCTGAGCATACAATAATATAAAAGCTAAACATGACTAAAATGTAACTAAACCCCACCCGAGTGCACGTCTACTAGGATTAAGTTACGAGCATGTACAAAGATAAGACAACTTCTAAGTATTGAAAATAGGAAGACCTATATCTCTACTTCCACTGTGCCTCTTTGATCTACAATACAGTGAAACTCCTACGCCGACATCTCAGGGTAGTCCACGGACATCGCCATCAATCTCGTTTAAAGACAAAGATGTAATAAAAGAGAGAGAGTGAGAAACTTATATAAGAATCTTAGTAGGCTTTCCATCTCCACACACGTGACATCATCATCGTCTCCAGGAGCCTCGGGTTTCATTATGAAAGTAGTGGATATAAATAAGATTTATTTATTAAGTTACAAATACCATTAGTTGAGGCCCATGTCTTTTAACATGCATCTTAATGTTATGAATGCAGCATACTAAGTCATGAATGCATGTCAATACCTTATGTAATATTCCAAGTATACAATGACATAATGTAGAAGAATAAGGAACATATCCATTACGTATGCAATCCTTCCTCTTTTTCTTTCTTAGGTGACTTAGCATTCAAATTATGTAATCGAATGACAAGTAAAAGAATGCAAACATGATGAACCATATAACTTGTAGTAGGCATGGGAGGCAAGAGAACCCATGATAATGTAATTTCTCATAATTAAACTCTCAAGTTCCTTTCTTAATAACCACCCTCTTACATGCACTCCTTAAACCAACCATCTCACATTCCCTGGTGATTTTAAACGCAACACCAAAACTCCACCATACTGATCATCTAGGATAAGCTCAACCTAACTAGCCTTTGCTAGATTTAATATGGGGTAATAGAGGGGAAAACACATCACTTTCTTGTCTTAACTTAACTTTCTTGTTATTAGAATGCAACTTCCTTGGATCACCTTTCATAACCTTTAATTTAGGGTATCTAAAGGATCATTTCCATATGTCTGATGTCACCTCTAATCTTAGCATGATATGTAGAGATGCAACATGAAATATAATCATAACTTATCATTTAACATTTTATGCTCCCAGTATAGGATTATCTTATTGGACCACTTCTCATAATTATTAATTCAGACAGTCTAGAGTGTAACGCCCTAATTTTTTTTATTCAGAAAATAATTGAGATCTTATTTATGAGAATATCAAAATTCTGATAGACATAGAAATGATGAGAACAATGTAACGAACGAACAAAAAAAATGAATAGTATTTTGTAGGCCCTACAGGCCCCCGGGACAACCGAAACCCTAGAATTGGGCCCCAAAGGTGCCCAAAATTGAGAAATTATATGATTATGTTAGAAATAGGTAGAAATAAAGATTTTATACTCGAAATTATTTTTTGGGCAATGTTTGATTACCCGGGTAGACTGTTTCACCCGTTCGGTGAAATTTCAGTGTGCGAATTCTAACACCGAAAACTAGTTGGATCTCTACAAAACAAATGAACCTACCTCTTTAAATCAAATGAATGGCTAAGATTCAATCTTGAATTACAAAATTGAATCACAACCATTCATTTTACTTTAGTGGATTAGTAATTATCTAAACATAATATATTATATTCGTTCATTTAATACATGATAAGCTCAACACTTGGCTTCTTTACGAAGCTACATTTTCGGCCAAACAAGGAGAAGAGAAGCAGCTCACTTTCCTCCATAACCAAGAGCTTCATTTTGATTTCAACTTCCAAATATGTTAGTTTAGAGTTACCAAAATCCAAATCTTCCTTCACAAAAATTATTCTACACCTCAACACCTACATATATAACCGATTAGAATCTCAATCACTCACCAAATCTCAACCTTATACCTTGTACCTCACTGTTTCGAAAGGGTTTTGGGTGTGTTTTGAGAGTCTTGAAATGGAGGGCATCATCTTGGAGCATACTAGGGACAAAGACATCACTAGCTTCCAAGAGTAGGGTTTTATTGGTTCTTTTCTTGTCAAATTTATATTTCACATTTCTAATTTGTTCTACCCGAAATATTTTATTGTTGTGGTTAATGATATATGGTTGTTGATGTATGAATTTTGGTGGAGGGTTTGGATGAGGTTTGATAACTCATTTTATCGAGAGAAGTTTTAGTTAGAGAGCTGGATTTTTGGTTTGCCTGCAGGGAGTAAAATTTCATGAACCAACATCTTGAACTATCTACACGAAGTTTCTTGAGCATTGGTTTCAAGGAATATTGTCTTAAAAAAATCAGGAACCAAAATAGTACTCATGATGTCTGGATTTTTGAAACTGAAGCAGGGAAATTATATGATTTTATTATCATAGTAAATGATCGATTTCTCTTTTGAAATTTTTACAGGGAGTTAATCACATCTTGAAGTGTAAATGTAATTTTTATTTTGAGTTGATTCCATCATATGATAAATTTAAAAATTGTGAGAACCCTGTCCTAGGCTGTGAAAAAGTGTTCTTTAACCACTAAACTTGTAAAATTTAGCGACATGGTTATAGAACTCCAATTGTATGAAAATTTTACAAGGTCTTTTAGACATATGAATGTGTCATAAAGAATTTTTGTAACGCCCCAATTTTCTATCTGAGAGGAAAATGACCAAAATGCCCCTGAGGTCATTTTCGGCTCAGAATTCGAGGATGGCCTGCCCAGCAGTCCTCGAAGGGCCAACTCAATGCTTGAAGGGGATTGAATGGCCCTTGAGTGGTTTCGAAGGCGAAAGTCTCATTTTCTGTAGTTTCGGGTCAAAATGACTAAAATACCTCTATAGCGTTTTTACGCGGGTAAAGGTGCCGTTTGAGCCCGAAACTTTCCCCGAAGGTTTAAAACAATGTTTTTACGTGTTTAGAAGCGTCTGTTCAAATCTTGGTGGTCCCGGCAGTTTTAGTGCAAAATTACGATTTTGCCCCTAGAATAGTATTTTTGAGCTTAATGATGTAATTAAGAAAACCTAAGCAATATTAGGCTCTAATCGAAGATTAATTAATTTCCATAATTAACCTAGAGTCAAAATAAACTATTAAAATTAATTAGAACCTAAAATTGCTTAGATTAGATTTAAATCTCTTTTTTTAAACTCAAGATTCCACTCTTGGAATCTTGAATGGTGTTTTCTCTCTCTAATTCCTTAAATCAAGGAATTGTGTCTAGAATTGTTTATGCACTAAAATGAGTTTATAACTCACTAATGATGCAAGAACACTCCTTAAACATGTCTTGACAACCTTGATTACCCATTTTCTCACCTAAACACTTTCTTACAAATTCCTAATCTTAATCCTAATCAAAGATACACCTAAACACAACTCTAAACCACAATTAAAATGCAAGAAAACCCTCTCCCATGGCTGATGCACCTTCGGCCACTCCTCCTCCATTTACATCACATGTTGATTTGTTTTTCACTCAAAGAACCATGCTTGAGCCATACCTTGAACCATACCTCACCATACTTTGAACCGTACCTCACCATGCCTCAAGATCACAACATCTCACCTCATGGACCTCATGGGGCTACCCTTGCTTGGCTGAAACCTCCCTCTCCCTCTTGCACCTTTCATTTGTTTCATTTCTCTATAAATAGCACACTTGAGTGAACTTGAAACACCTTTAGTTCATTTGCTAAGTGTAAGTTTTCAAAGAGCACTTCAAAGTTTTCTTTTCTCTCAAGTTCAAGTGTTCAAGTTCTTCAAGTTCTTCATCCTCTTCTCTCATCCCAATCTTCAAATCACTTGGTAGGGATTTTCTTTCAAGTGTTTCCTTTATTTAAGTTCTTACTCTAGTTATGTGTTTATGGTTTCTCTTGAGTCTTTTTAGAACTTCTTTCCCTCTCCTTTTTCTTCTTTATTTTCGGCCATGGGCCTTTGAGGACAAGGGAATGAGAGCTTGATGATGAGGTTTCATGATGAAGATGTCTATCACTTGAACAATCTCTAAAGCTTTATCTTTGTTCTTAAGTTAAAGATGTTTTTAGTTCTTTCTTCTTGAACCTTGAAATCTTTAACTTTGATGATGTTTTAAATGGTTACATGAACTCAATGTTGAGGACTCATGATGTTGGTGTTAATGCATCATCAAGATCATGGTCTCTAGAGTTTCAAATGTTTCCTTTTCTTCTTAAAAAGTTTCGGTTCCTTTTCCTTTTCTTTCTCCAAAGTTTCGGCCATGTTGGCCAATGAGATTCATAATGGCTTGATGATGAGAGCTTTTAGATGATGACTATGTGTTCATCACAATGAGATCTCTAGAGCTTGAGTTTTAATAAAAATGTTATTTATGACCTCATTTCAAGAAAAGAAATTTTGTGTTCTGAAGAACCCTTGAGGTTCACTCTTATCTTTAACTTATCTTGTCATGATAAGTTTGGGTTGAGGTTTAAGTTCCTTTAAAGTCTTGTATGAGCTCTAATAAGAAATAAAATGGACTAGCATTCATATTTAAAGTCAAGCTTATGCATTACATATTTACTTTGAGCTTTGCATTCATATTTATTTTCCAAGCCATCACTTAAAGTTAAAAGATAAAAAATGGAGTGCACCTCATATTTACATTCTTGTCTAGCATATTTACTTTTCATCACTAAAGAACATAAAGATTTAAAATGAGAGTTTGCACTATTACCTAACTAAATCTCAAAGCCTTTCTATTTCGGCCTTAAAGTCGATTGTTGCTGGGCCTAGAGCACTAAAATAAAGAAATGAACTTGCATGGCATATTTATTTTAGGTCTTGCATATTTATTTCAAGCCTTGCATATTTATATTTCAAGTCTTGCATATTTACTTTAAGCTCTCACTTTACTTTGTAATGAAGAATAAAAATGAGGTGCATAGTATGTTTAAATTATGTCATCACTTAAAAACCTTAGAGCTCAAAAACTTTTCCATTATATCTCAAGTTAAAGTTTAATGTGGGAGCATTCCTTGGATGCATAATTTCGTTCAAGTAGTGATGATGAACTTGGAAAAAGATTCATTTAGCTACAAGGGCCAACAATCTAAGTTTTAAGATTTTCTTCAAGCCTCATAAATTTTATAAAGTTAAGACCAACAAGGTTATGAATTTAATCCTCTTTTAAAGAGGGATCAAGTTGGTTACTGACCTAAAGGTGTTTTACCCTCTTTGACAAAATAAAATGGTTTGCAAAAGAGTTTTAGAAGTCCTAAAAATGATTCCAAGAGAAACTAGCAACTTATATGCTTTAGAAATATCAAGTTATGCATCTTTTTGGGACTTAATGTTTCGGTTCTGCCATGATGAGTTTGCTTCTATGTGATGATGTTTTGATGTGTTAGAATGTGTGAAAATTATGTATGATGAGGTAGGAACATTTCTATGCATGATAGAAGAGAAACTAGCTTTCTAGAAAAACCATAAAGTCAAGACTTAGTATAGTGTTAACCCATTTATTTTTGGATACTGCCCAAACTGTTTCAATGGGAATATAATTAGATTAGGATTTATTTAATCATGAAAAATTTGGTTACATTTGAAGAAGGATTGAATTTTTAGCACCTATAAAGAAACTAGTAACTAGAAAACCGTAAAATACTATTCTAGAACTCTTAGAACATTTAACTTTTAGAATCTGTCCAGCAACCTCATAATATGGTAAACATGGTTTATAAGTAGTTCTTAGGCATAGGAATTCCTCTTAATTGGTTTAGATTTAATTTATAGCGCCTTAAGCGAAGACGGAACCAGGAAAGGGTCTAAAACGTAAGTTCTAGAACCCCGTAATTGTAAGTTTATAATTCTGCCCCTAAAGAATGGTGTTGCCCAGATTTATTAAAGAGCATAAATAATAGTAAGATTTGCTAGAAGAGAATCCTTAGGTGCATAAGAGGTTGATAGAAAATGATAGATTAATTACATCACAAGTTTAAGGCCCGTAACGGTCAAAGCATAAAATACCACAGGACCAAGAGCATAATGAATTTTCAATGTGGCTTGTGAACGTATGAGAATGATTATGTGAATGCATGGAATTATGATGGAGGATGCATGTTTAATTGACTTATGTGGCATAAAGTAAAATTTGGAAGAAATTCGGCATGTTGCTGTTATGCTGCCAAATTTCTGACAAATTTGGGGACTTAGAAAGTTTTTGAGAAACCTATGAGATTTTTATTTATGAGGTACTAAGATGAGTTCTCGGATGACACCGGTTCGGCCGAGCACCTCCAGAGAACTCATGTGACATCGGTACCAAGATGAATTCTTGGGTGACACCGGTTCGGCCGAGCACCCCCAAGAAATGCCCCCTAGCCCGTACTAGATAAGTCGGGATTATGTTTATGATTATGATAAGCTTATCGAGATTGATAAGTAAGAACTAGTGACGACTAGTTAAGGTATGAGCTCATAACCTAGAGATGTGACACGTCCTGGGTGACACCGGTTCGACCGAGCACCCCCAGAACGATTGTCTTTTAGGGTGGCCTATGAGGAAGTAAAGTATGATGTTTATGTCACAAAGTTTCCCATATGAGAATTTAATTGCCACTTTATGCCACTATTATGATGTTCTTAATATTATGACTATTATTCTTGCATTAAGTAGAGCCATGCATACATTCTTTAATATGTTGCGTCCATGTCATTAAGAATCATGCTAAAATGAATGGACCTTGGCTAACTATGTTTCAAAGCTTAAAAATGGACTTAATGCATGTTCACTTATTTTGTATACTAAACCCAAGGTTCCTGAGGACGTAGATGATGACACCTAGGCAGTAGGAGGCCCTACTGAGATTCTTTAGCAAGATTCTCACTCCCTCTATCTCTTTCTTTCCGTCACGTCTTCAGATGGCGACGTTCGTAGTTTTTGTCGACACCCCGATGTGGGAGATGCACTATGATTCGGAGCACGGATTATACCATTTTGAGGGACAGTGTACGGTGCGAGTCTTTCATGTTCATTGGACATCCTTTCGCTCACCCTGTGCATACCCATCGCTTCTCCCCGACAGCACCCTACGGCGACGACGAGTGGGTTTTTGAGCGCGCGCGTATGCAGAACGAGAGAGTGCTCTGCATGCACACCGCTGCCTCAGCCATGCATGACTATCCCAACTACGTGCCCCGGACTTACTTCTCGGAGACCGACCCGTCAGAGGACCCGCCTACCCATCCGTACAGTGAGAGCTCCGCCCCCACTCCACCACTGATGAGAGAGGCCAGTGAGGATACCGTGACTCAGCCATGGCTAGCACGACGACCGGAGGTGCGGCCACGTCACGGGGGTCACTCTTGATCCCCGTTCCTCCTTTACACGCCAGAGGAGCTCGCCCAGTTTCCCGGATATGTGCCTCGCTCGTGAGATGGACGTCAGTAGGAGGTGACGTATGACCAATGGAGTACCCGGGTAGAACACACACCACTCAGATGAGGATGGACCTCCTTTTGTTTAGAGGTTATCCCTTTAGTTGCACTTAGGTAGGGTAGTTGTTTTTATGTTTTCTGTCGCACTTTCCTTTGTATTTTCTTTTTAGATGTATTTGCTCATGATGTACTAAACTAAGTCCCACTCTCCATGGGTGGGCATATCATATTATATAAATATGCAGTTCAATTCTATTGTGATGTGCCTTTACTTGCTTTATGTTATGATATTATGAGATGCTTGCTTTATTTCCTTTCATGCTTCATTGTTCATCAGGTCGCGCGGCTCTCACTTTGTTTTTATAATTCAAAAAAAATTTACCAGTATTTCCACTAAGTATTTTGAAGTAATAAGGAAACTATGACGTAACAGACTAATGATTAACCTGAACACGTTCTAGAGTATTAGGTTAAAAATTAGGATGTTACAATTTTTGTGGCTCTTGAATTGGTTGTTTGATTGTGGAAATTAGTTTTGAATTTTACAGTGATAAATTTGTCCGGTTGCTGAAAACGGTAAGAATGTCTTAAACTAATGATAGAATGGCTTTAAATGCAAGTATATATCATGTGAATGCATGCTAATTGTTTGAAAGTAATGTTGATAAGATACAGATGAGACTCCAACACAATGATATGCCTACATGTGATATAAGTAGGCCTTTGAAAAGAGAATTACATTATGTGGTTACTATGATTATAAAAGAAAATAAAAATGTGACTTTTAGTTTTGAAATTTTTAGCATATGGGAAAAACAAAGACAAGGCTTATATGGGGTATAGCGGGGAGGAAAAAATAAGGACTCCCTAGGAAACTTTATGAGTCGGTAGACGTATCAACTAGGAATAGAACTATGTGTGATTCGAAAATGGAAAAAAAATGAAGTCCGATGATCACGATTAGGAATGAGCTCATGTCCTTATAGTCTATTGTCCTTTTACTTGATGCAAAATTAAGCCTTCCCTATGTTAATGGAAAAGAGAATGTGGCACTAAATTGAGTTTATTGTATTGAGATAAAATGTTGATCATCGTTATTAAATCTATATTTATTCCTGGATGTGATTCTTGCATGATTTTAATGATGTAAAATTGTTAATTATGTTTGTTTAAGCTTGAGAGAGTACTCTACTGAGAATTTTATAATATTCTCATCCTTACGCTGCATGTATTTTATGTTGTATTCAGATTCTAAGGATGCCGTCAGTGATAATCTTCCTTGACTTGCCCCAATGGCAATGGCATTATGACCTGGCTTTAGACTCCTTATATGTTGTAGCATACTCCCGGATCAGAGTGTACACACTATAAAAAATTATGGGAATTATGGCAGGGAAAATAGGGCGGTTCCTAAAAATTGCCACAGTTGTAGTAAATTGCAGTAATTTTTTTAACCGCCATAATTTACATGAAATAAATGGCAGTGCACATACATGTACTCAACCTTAACGCATACGTACCACATACACATAGCTTACCACTAATTCATTCACACACCTACTAAAAAGAAAGAAAAACTAAGGGAAAGAGAGTCTGAAAGAGAAGGAATGAGAGAGAAGCAAAGAGAGAGAGAGTGAAAAACTAAGAGGAAGAGAGAGCCAATTGGCCGGTGCACGAGGGAAAGGGACCACAGTGCGGGGGTGCTGCGTGAGGTGGCCGGGATCGGAGCTGGGGGTGGGCCAATCTCCACGAGGCCAAACACAGAAAGGGGGTGGGCTGATCTCCGTGAGGCCAAACGCCAAGAGAGAACCGAAGGCCGAGAAAGGTGGCGGCCAATGCGCAAGGAAGGGGGGAAGCTAGCCGATCCACCATGAGCCGGTGCTATAGACCACGTGAGCAGTACTAGCAATGAGTGGTGATAGGGAAGGAGACCAAGGGAAGACGACTGTGATGATGTTGGCGGTGGCAGTAGTTACACCCGCCCCACCAGTTTTCTTTCTGCTTCTATTTTCTTTTTTTTTTTGGTTTCCTTTTTGATGAAATATTTTTGAATCTTGGTTTATGACATGGAGTAGAAATTTTCAGGTGTGGATGATGATGGTGGCAGAGAGATTGGGGAAGAGGGGAAGGCACGGAGGCTTTCATGGTGGCGGAGGACGAAGGGAGGTGTGGATTGGCCATTTGGCAGAGAGATTGGTGGCGGTTCTTTGAGGGGATGGACGTCACTGTTCGCGGTGGAGCAGCTGCGGGAAGCTCCGGCCAGAGGCGGTGAGGCAGCCCCCTCACGGTGGTTCCTTTTTCAGTTTCTGTTTCCCTTTTCTGCTTTCCTTTTTAATTTTCTGAAATGAAAATCTATGTTTGGTACTGCACTGAAACTGTATTGTAATGGATTATTGATGATGAACTGATGAATTTTGATTTGATGTGTATCTGTCTTAACGATTTGCCTAGTATGAATTTATCTAGCACACTTGGTGTTGAGCAGTGATTTTACATAAGCTAGTTGTCACTATCTTCTGTATGTGCTACAAATACAATTTGCAAGTTGAGAATGCTTCAGTTCTTCTTTTACTTGCTGAGATTCACAAGGTATGTAATCATATTGTTTGACACTTGGTAGTTTGTGTAGTCTTATGTATGTAAATGTTTGCTTTTTTTTGCCCCTCCTTAGAAAACTTTTATTCATTTAGGAAGTGCTTATAGGTTACAATTAAATGCCAAGTGACATCCCCTCTCCAATTCATATGACCATATCTACTTATATAGAAAATGACAATTGATTGCTAATGAAAAAGGAAGAAAAGATAAATTAAATGAAATTTGAGTAAGCAAAGACTACTAGATGAAGTCTCTTCATGCTTGTTTGTAGGCATTCATGTAAAATCCTAATTTTTAACCCAATACTCTAGAACATATTTAGGTTAATCATTAGTCTATTACTCTTTCAGTCTCATTCTTTAAAACCTTTCGTTAAAATACTTAGCGGAAGATACGAATAAATTTTTCTTTTTCGAAACTTGAAAAACAAAATGTGAGCCGCGTGCTCACCTAACGTTCATTGTAACCACATCGTGCAAGAAAAGTAATCACACCATTCATAATCATGAAATATAGTATCATACATAATAATCATAATATCATCACTCCTTCATAAATACATAAATTACTAGCATCATTGTACCATTATTTACATCAAAACATGCCTATATATATGAAGTGATCCTTATCCACCTATGAGATTGGATGAGTATCAATCCAAAAGCTAAACTATCTATGCTTCCGTGGCGACCCTCTACTCCATTTGCTAGCATGACCCTTAAGCACGAGCCTTAGAAGAAGTCACGAACCTCGTTATAATCCTTGTCTAGAGACAACACGGAAGAAGGGAGAGAGGGATGAGAAACTTATTCAGGATTCTCAGTAGGGCTTCCCGACTCTAACACGAGTGTCATCGTCGTTGTCCCCAGCCACCTCAGTTTTAATTATGAAAAAGGTGTTCACGCATAAGGTTCGATTTTAAGCTTTCCAAATCTATTTATCCGAAGTGGGTGTCTTTTAGTATCAGTCTTAATGGCATGAATGCAATAGATATTTGATGAATGCATGACAATACCATATGCACATTAACATGAAAATCATTGCTCTTAAGCTCAACATAAAGAAACATAAATCATACACGTGGCATAAAAGGCACAGTACTTTTCATGTGACATCTTTCTCATGAGTCGAACTCTTAAGTTCTTTTTCTTAAAGACCACCCTCTTAACATATCCGCCAAAAATCCAACCGACTCACCGGCCCGGCGATAATCTGGTCACCAAACTACATCTCACCTATCACCTAGGAATGAGCTCAATCCTAACTAGTCGTCACTAGATTTAATACGGGCTAATAGAGGGGGTATACATAACTTTCTTGGATCACCTATCTTAGGATCATTTCCTTTTTTGAAACGCTCTACTGGTATCTAGTACACAACGAATTGTCCACTTTGGCAAGCTCAATGTCACTACCCTCACGGATTTGTTTCCTCCCCACCGTAGCGGGAGGAATGCATCTCAGTATTATATCACATTTGTTCTGGGGGTGTTTGGCCAAACCGGTGTCACCTAGAACGTTTCCTGGGGGTGCTCGGCCAAACCGGCGTCACCTAGAAGTTTTCGTAAACTTTTCTCAAATCCTCAAGTTTGGTGGGAAATTCGGCAGTGTAACGGTGTACACTGGATTTCCTTCAAACTTGCTTTATGCCACGAAACATATAGAACATGCATAGCCATTCAACATCACCATAAGACATCAAGTCATTCTCATAATTAAACATACATTCTCATGTAACATTATAGCTCATTATGCTCTTGAACCTACAGTGTCTTATGCTTTGACCCTTATGGGTCTTAGACGTTAGATATAGTTATTCTATTGTTCTCTATCAACCTCTTATGCATCTAAGGGTTCTTAACTACTAATTCTTATTAGCATTTATGTTCATTGATAAATCTGGGCAGCATCATACTCTAAGGGCAGAGTTACTTTTTCATGATTACGGGGTTCTAGAACTTATATTTTAGACCCTTTCTTGGTTCCGTCTTGGCCTAAGGCGCTATATATTAAATCTAAACTAATTATGAGGTATTCCTAAGCCTTTGAACTATTTATAAATCATGTTTACCACTTTATAAGGGTGCTATATAGAATCAGGAAATTAAATGTTCTAAGAGTTCTAGAATTGTATTTGTATGGTTTTCTAGTTGCTAGTTTCTCTATAAACTCTAAAAATCAATCCTACATCAAATGTTACCAAGTTTTTCATAATTAAACAATCCTAATCTGATTATTATCCCACTAAAACATTTTGGGCAGAAACTAAAAATAAATGGGTCATAACTATGTTAAAACTTGACTTTACGGTTTTTCTGTTAGACTAGGTTCTTTCCTAACATGCATGGAAAGGCTCCTACCTCAACATATATAATTTTTGCATATTCTAACTTGTCAAAACATCATCATACAGTAGTGAACACACCATGGTAGAATCGAAAAGCATAGATCCCATAGAACACATAATCTCACACTTTCAAGACATATAAATTGCTAGTTTCTCTAGAGGTTTAATTCATAAATCTCATTGGTAATAATTTTATAAAACTCTTGAGGTCTAAAGAAAATCTTAGAATGTAGGTTGTTGGCTCTTGTGACTAGATGAGACTCACACCAAGCTCATCCTCATCACATGGCCGAAATATACATCCATGAGGATGTTTCCACAACCACCTTTATCTTGAGATAAAAAGGGTAAGTCTTAGAGCTCTAAGGCCTTTAAGTGATGACATAATATAAACATGCTATGTGCTTCATTTTTATTCTTCATTATAAAGTAAAGTGAGAGCTTAAAGTAAATATGAAATGCAAGAACATGAAATTAAATATGCAAGACTTGAAAGTAAATATGCAAGACTTGAAAATAAATATGCAAGTTCAATTCTTTATTTTAGTGCTCTAGGCCCAGCAACAATCGACTTTAAGGCCGAAATAGAAAGGCTTTGAGATTAATTAGGCGATATGCAAGCTCTCATTTTAAATCTTTAAGTTCTTAGGTGATGACTTGAAATATAAACGTGAAATGCAAAGCTTGAAACTTAAACGTGATAATGCAAGTCCTTTTCTTTAATCTTTAGAGCTTAGTGATGGCATAGGAAAGTAAGTATAAGATGCAAGAACATGAAATATAAATATGCAAGACTTGGAATATAAATATGCAAGGCTTGAAATATAAATATGTAAGTTCATTTTATATCTCGCTAGAGCTCATTCAAGACTTTAAAAGAGCATAAACCTCAACCCAACTTATCTTAACAAGGTAAAGCAAGCTTTAGAGTTCTTGTACCAAGGTTACAAGCAAACCTTATGGTTGAACATCATCATCAAGCTCAAGGAAATGGACTTAAAGAAACAAATCAAACATTAATATTATTTAAAGAACTGAAAATGGATCAAGTTAGAAATCAAGCTTTGAGTTTTAGAAACCATCTCACCATGTCCTTGGTGACAAACCAAAATATCAAAGAAAAGGAAACCATGCCCGAAACCATGAAGGAGAAAGGATGAAACTTTGAAACTCTAGAGACCATGATCTTGATGATACAGTAGCACCAACATCATGTGCTCTCATTCTTGAGTCAGTTTCCAACCAAAACAAGTTTTAAAAACCAAAACTAGAACCAAAGAAAAAGAAAGGAAAAACCGAGATGCCCCTTGGTTCAAAAACCAAGTTTTCAAGCTTTAGAGGTTACACAAGTGGTGATTCTCATGATCAACCCCTTGAACCCTCATCATCAAGCCAATATTTTTCTTTGAAGAAAGGCTCCAAGGCCGAAACATAAAGAGAGGAAAAGAAGTTCCAAGAAGCCAAGAGAAACCAACAAAACTCATTTTAAACAAGACTTTAAAGGATAAAGAAATTTAATAAAACAAATCCCTACCAAAGGTACGTCTCTTGGAGAATGAACAAGGCTTGGTCTTGAGGAGAATGGAAGAAAAATCTTCCCTTAGGCTTGAAGGAAGTTTCGGCCAAGAGAGGAGAAAAAGAAAGGAAGTTGTGCTTCTTGAGTTTGATCTTGAAAATGATATTGTAACACCCTAATATTCAACCCAATACTACTAGTACGTACTTAGGCTAAATATTAGTCGTTACTTACTGGCATGGTTCATCTTCTTAAGAAAATAGACTTAACGAAAATACGAGCCAACTTTTTTTTTGAAATCGTTACTTAAAATAGAAGCCGCGCGTAACTTTACGAGTCAGTATCATAGTATACGGAACGATAACATACGAATGGCTCCAAACCATAACATCGAACATAACATCAATCATAACTGAAATACCTCATAGATAAAATATGCCTACCCTACGGGGCAGGACTCTTCAAGTACATAGTGACATGAATACGGCAGAAAAACAGAATACATGGAAAAGAACTGGAAAGAAACATCCCTACCCATGTGCAACCTAAGGTGGATAACCTCAACACAAAAGAGGTATCATCCATACTATGTGACGTGTGTGCACTAAGGACTACCCTCCAATCTCCATAGCAGACTCAGTGCGGAGGAACGTAGCCAATCCACGGCGGGCTCGGCGGTGCGAGCATGCCTGTGGTGAACGTGTCATCCACGTCGGGGTTGTGGTCAGAACGCGAAGCCCTCCGACGCCGAGTATTTGTCTCCTCATTGCCTATCATCGTAGGCGGAGTGAAGCGAGCCCTCATGGTCCATGGGGAATCCTCTGAAGGGTCCTCCTGCGAGTGCTACGATGATGGCACGTCTTTGCGCGGCGTCCGCTGAACCGGCAGAGTGGGTCCGCAGTTCCTCTCATGTCGTGGCCGTGCATGCTCAAAGATCGCGGGGTCACCATAGGGGATCTTTGGGGAAGCGATAAGCTGTACAAGGGGTGTGCGAATGGCCGTCCTAAAAACATGAAGATGCGCCTGATGCACGGCCCTCAAAATGAAATGACCCATGCTCCGGGTCATGGTGGATCTCCCACCGTGGCGTGTCAATGAATAGGACGAAGGTCGCCATCTCGCTCTAAAGACATAATGGAAAGGAAAAGATAGAGGGAGTGAGATTCTTACTAAAGAAACTCAGTAGGGTTTTCCTTCTATCCTAGGTGTCATCATATACGTCTCCAGGAACCTCGGGTTATTTATAAAATAATGGACATACATAGGTTCAATTATGAGTTTTCCAAAAATCTCACTTTCCGAGAATCCGTTCTTTTTAACATGGCACTTGTGTTACATAGGCTATATACTAAAATCATAGACATAAATCATGTATCTTGGTACGTAGAACATAAATCATATAACTGGTACATGGAACATAAATCATATAACTGGTACATGGAATATAAATCATATAACTGGTACATGAAACATAAATCATACATGAAACATAAATCATATAACTGGTACATGAAACATAAATCATATAACTGGGTTACTTAGGTGACATAAGAACCTTTACTTAATCGGCGCCCTAATATTTCTCCACTTTTGAGAAATCTCTAGGTTATGAGCTCATACCACGCTAGTCGTCACTAGCATCTAGACTTTATCCATTTGGATAAGTCAACTTCCCGACTTTAAGTACGGGTTTAGGGGGCTAGAATCACATTGTCCCCACCCTTAATTCGGTGGTTTCAAAGGATTGCATTCTGATGTTCTAAGTCATCCTAAGTTTAACATGTTTCTTTAAGATGCCACATAATTAATGCATAACACATAATTACTACCTCGGCATCTTTAAGTCCTTTTTAAAGAATAATAATAACATGTTAGTACACGCTATCACATAGGGATAATAGTTAACATGGCACCATACACGTCATGAGCTAACACATCAATTCATCATCAAACTTAGCGAGGCATAATCATCCCAAAAGGTAAAAATGCCTAAATCGGGTAACCTCAAACTTTCCCATTACTTTCTAGTATATTTATGGGATTGATTAACCTCATTACCATAATCCATTAGGTTCTAATTCCTAATTAATTATGGTTGGACAGCCTATATGTAGTTGTTCATATTTGATGAATTACGTGTTCTAGAAAATGCGTTTTAAGCCCTTTCTCGCATCCGACTTTTTCTATGGTGCAATAATTAATACCTAAGCCAATTATGAGTCACTCCCACACATCTAGACATAATCTAATGTGATTCTAAATATTTTATCAAGGCTGGGCAGAAACTCATTTTGCCATTCTTTATAGTTCTAGAATTCACATATTAAGCAAACAAAGTCACCAATAATGCTTTAAAGAGTCTAGAACAATTATCACATACTTGGCAAGGTATTACAACATATTTAGACCACCCAAAACAGAATTTAAGGTGCTGGAATTTACTAAGGCAGAACCGAAATCCTTAAGGCATAAAATCATGAGAAAAACCTTTCTTTCAACCATATAACTTGCTAGTTTCTCTTGGAACCTTTTTGGGACTTCAAGACTATGTAAGATCAAAGTTTATTTTGCCAAAACTCATCATGGAACACCAAGGGCAGCAGCCATTTCAAGCTTGCTCTTGGCAAGGATTTAAAACTTAAAAACATGTTTAAAACCTTGGTTAAGTGCATCAAAGCTTAGAAAAATTCTAAGACATGCATTATGGGCCCTTGTAGTTAAATGAAACTCATCCTAGAGCCATTTACACCACATGGCGAATGATGTTCAAGGAGATACCTCCTTGATTTAATTCTTTTCTTAAGATGAAATGGGCAAGTCTTTGAGCTCTAAAGTTTCAAGTGATGACATAAAATAAGCGTGCTATGCATTTCATTTTATAGTCCTTTAGAAAATAAAGTGATAGCACAAAGTAAAGATGAAATGCATCTTCATTCTTATTCTTAGAGTTTAGTGATGACTTGAAACATAAAATGAGATGCAAAGCTTGAAACATAAACGTGCATTGTGCAAGTTCATTCATTATCTTGGGTCTTAGTGATGGCATAGGAAATAAACGTGCTAATGCGAAGCATAAACGTAAACGTGGATGCAACTTCTTTTATATCTTGTTTAGAGCTCTTGCAAGACTTTAAGGGAAACAAGGTTTCAACCCATAACTCATCCTCACAAGAAAAGAAAACTAAACTCATGACCAACATGGAAGAAAGTAACGGAAATATGCTTGGCCTAGGGACCAAGTCTATGCTCTAGAGCTTTGTTCATGTGACATACATCAACATGAAGCCCTCATCATCAAGCTACCATTTTTCTAAGTCCCAAAGCCTTTCATGGCCGAATACTCAAGGGAAAGAAATGGGGTTTTCAAAGATCCAAGAGAAACATAACTATGTCTTGAGCAAAACTTGAAAATAATAAACTTCTTTTTAGAAAACTCAAGCTTTAGAGGTTGTTCATGTGACAAACATCATCACACAACTCTCATCATCAAGCTCCTCATATTTCAAGTCCAAGAGGCCTTCATGCGCGAAAACTAACAAAAAGAAAAGGAAAGTTTCAAGGCATCAAAGAAACATAACTCATTCTTTGACCAAGACTTGAAAAGAGAAACCTTTCTTGGAAAAACTCAAACTTTAGAGTTTGATCATGTGACAAAGGCCAACATGAAGTGCTCATTACAAAGCTACCATTTTTCCAAGCTCTTTAAGCCTTCATGGCCGAAAACATCAAGGAACAAAAGCTCAAAGAGTTTTCATGAAAAACATAGCCTTGTCTTAACCAAGACATGAAAAAGATGAAACTTTTCTCAAACAAAACTCAAGCTTTAGAGGTCTCATGTTAGGATGAACACATGGTCATCTCAAAAGAGCACTCATCATCAAGCTCTCCTCATTTTGGTCTAGAGGCCGAAAATGAAAGAAAAAGGAGAAAGGATGGAACTTTTTCTTAAGAAAGGTTCAAGCTTTAGAGGCCTCACTTTAAGATGAACTCATGGTTTCATCTTTGAGAGCACTCATCATCAAGCTCTCACTACCATGGCCTTAAGGCCGAAAATGAAAGGGAAGAGAAAAGAAGAAACCGAAAATGTTTGAGAGAAAAACTTGCTAACAACACAACTTTCAAACAAGATAAACATTGATCATGAAAGTAAAAGAAAGCATTCTTAAAGAGCTCCCTACCTTAGAGTTTGAGATTTGAGAGGAAGTGAAGAAGATGAAGAGGTTGGAGAGGATGAGCTCTTGAACTTGAGAGAAAGGAACTCAAAGTGCTCTAACTCAAAGCTTTAGTGAAATGAACAAAGGTGCTTCAAGTTCCCTAAGCTACCTATTTATAGAGAAGTGAAATGAATTGAATATTGGAGGCCTTTTGGGGGGAGAATTTCGGCCACCTTTTCAGCCACATGAGGGAGGAAAAATCTTGTTCAAAGCATGGTGTAAAGTCATTCAAAGCATGGTGAAAAGTCTAGCTATGCATGTCCTAAAGTATGGCTAGAATGTACCTTATTTTCCAACCTTTAAAAATGCATAAAAACTTAAAATTTTGGGCTGCAAAATCTGAAGAGAAACCATGCTTCTCATGCCTAAAAAGAAGAGAAAATTTTCTAGACTTAAATTCCAAGGCATAGGTAATGTGTTGTAAGACATGTTGTCTTGAAAAAGTTTGATAGAAAGCTTGAATGACCACAAAAACAAATCATTCTTTTTGAGTTTGAAAGACATAATTATTTTCGTTTTAGAAATGAATTGAAAGCCTTGATTGACCATATAAAATATTCTTTGAGTCTTGAGTGACAATTTTTCTTGAAAGTTGATCATTGATTGAAAGTGTTCAAGACACATGTCACAAGATAGTTTGAACACATAGACTAATTTTTTTTGATGATTTCTAGAGAAAATGGTGCCATTCTTGGCAGCCTTGGGGAGGAGAAATATCTCCTTAAACCATGTTCTAGAAGTGTGTTTTGGTGTGACATAGATTAGGCTTAGGATTAAAAATTGCTAAGTAGGTACTTAGGTGCACTAATAGGTTAATTAAAACCATAAATCCCTAGGTTTAGAGGTGGTCTAGAAGGATTAGAGAGTCAACACCTCTAGGACTAGTGATGTGAGTGTGACAACTTGTCTCAAAAAGAAAAGTTGATGTGAATAGTGGAAACACTATTCGACACTATTCACATATTCTTTTTCCTTTTTAAAGAATAAGACTATGATGAGATTTGAATTTTCCCTAAGCAATTTTAGGTTCCAATTAATTCTAAATGATGGTTTTGGCTCTAGATTAATTATGGAAATTAATTAACCTTTAATTAGAGCCTAATATTGCTTAGGTTTGGAGTTAAACGGCTTATTAAGCCGAAAATGCAATATGAGGGGCAAACCGTAATTTTACCAAAAGTTGCGGGATCTCGGGACTTAAACCAACATAGTTTATGCCTTAAAATCATGGTTTTGAACCTCAGAACAAAGTCCGGTCAAAGCGGAACTTAATCTTGCCTTAATTGCATTACGGGAGTATTTTGGTCATTCTGTGTGAAATCTCAGAAATGAGGTTTTCCTGCTTTGTTAGGCACTCATGCTCATACAATCCCCTTCATATAACATATGAACCCTATGAGGATGGCCAAAGCCGGCCCCCTCAGTGTTCGGGTAAAAATGACCTCAGGGCAATTTGGTCATTATGAAAGTTTAGCGAAAATCGGGCGTTACATTACTCCCTCCTTAAAAGAATTTAGTCCTCGAAATTCATTACTGAGAACATCTCGGGGTATTGTGCTCGCATGTTGGCCTCCAACTCCCATGTGAAATCTTCGGCTTTCCCGCGTCCCCACGCGACCTTGACCAACGGCACTGACTTATTTCTCAGCTGTTTGACTCCTCGGTCCACAATTCTCGTGGGAGGCAGATCAAATGTCAGGTCATCCCTTAATTGTACATGTTTTGGTTCTAGCACATGACTTGGGTCAGACTGGTACTTTCGTAACTGGGAGACATGGAAGACATCGTGGAGGTTGGATAGATTTGGGGTAGGGCTATGCGGTATGCTCTGACCCTACTCTACTGAGGATTTCGAATGGGCCAAGGAATCTGGGGCTTAACTTTTTCACCTTCATAGCTCGACCTATGCCCGTGGTGGGGGTTATCTTGAGAAAAACGTGTTCCCCTACTTGGAACTCAATCGGCTTACGCCGCTTGTCCGCATAGCTTTTCTGTCGGCTTTGAGCAGTAAGAATCCTATCCCTAATCTTTTTAATCTGTTCCGTCGTTTCCCTCACTAAGTCTGGTCCAATTAGACTTTGCTCTCCAGGTTCATACCAACATAGGGGTGATTGACATTTTCGTCCATAAAGGGCTTCATACGGTGCCATACCGATACTTGCGTGGTAACTGTTGTTATACGCAAATTCGATTAGTGGCAGGTATTTGTCCCAACTCCCTTTCTGGTCTAGAACACACGCTCTAAGCATATCCTCCAAAGTTTGGATTGTTCTCTCAGATTGGCCATCTGTTTGTGGGTGGTAGGCCGTGCTTAAGCACAGCTTCGAACCAAACGCCTTTTGAAAGGCTCCCCAAAACCGTGATGTAAACCGCGGATCCCGATCCGAGATTATCATCGACGGCACTCCATGTAGTCTCACAATCTCTTGGATATACAATTGTGCTAACCTATCCAAGGAATATGTCACTTTAATAGGTAGAAAGTGGGCTGACTTCGTCAATCTATCCACTATTACCCATATAGCGTCATGATTCGCTTGGGTCCTTGGTAGTCCAGTCACAAAATCCATTGAGATGCTATCCCACTTCCATTCGGGAATCGATAGGGGTTGCAACATACCAGAGGGTTTTTGGTGCTCTATCTTCACCTTCTGGCATACTAGGCACTTACTAACCCAATTGCAAACATCCTTCTTTAATCCAGGCCACCAAAACATCTTCTTCAAGTCTTGGTACATCTTGGTGGCACCAGGATGAATTGAAAAATTGCTCTTGTGGGCCTCCTCAAGAATCTCTTTCCGGAGGTCACCACTAGCAGGTACACATATACGTCCTTCAAACCTCCACATACCATCCTTTCCTTGGACAAAACCTTTCAGTTTATCCGTTTTTGCTGCCCTTAGGGTCTCTTGAAACTCGTCGTCTACCCTTTGGGCTTGAGTGATTCTCCCACGGAATTCACTTGACACACTAAGGTGGCAAACTCTCATACTCGTAGGGGTTATGGTTATTCCTAGGTTCAGGTCTCTAAAAGCCTCGATCAATTCATCCTCCTTAATCATTAAGTGGGATAGGTGTAAGGATTTCCTACTTAGGGCATCGGCTACGACATTAGCTTTTCCGGGATGGTAGTTTAATCCGAAATCATAATCCTTCAAGAACTCCATCCACCTCCTTTGCCTCATGTTAAGCTCTTTCTGATCAAAAAGGTACTTTAAACTCTTGTGATCGGAGAACACCTCGAACCTCACCCCGTACAAATGGTGTCTCCAGATCTTGAGAGCAAACACAATGGCGGCCAATTCTAGGTCATGGGTGGGGTAGTTTGTTTCATGTGGCTTGAGTTGCCTAGATGCATAGGCTACCACTTGCCTATTTTGCATCAAGACACAACCTAGACCTTTACCAGAAGCGTCACAGTATACCTCAAAAGGCTCCTTAGGGTCGGGGAGAACTAGGACTGGGGTGGAAGTCAACTTATGCTTTAGTTTCTGAAAACTCTTCTCACAATCTGGGGTCCAGACAAAAGGAGTGTCTTTTCTAGTAAGCTTGGTTAAAGGTAGTGCGATCTGGGAAAATCCCTTGATGAACCTACGATAATAGCCAGCTAATCCCAAAAAGCTCCTTATCTCCGTCACGGTCCTAGGTTGTTCCCAATTCATCATTGCTTCCACCTTACTAGGATCGACTGCAATTCCTCCTCTAGACACTACATGCCCTAGAAATTTCACTTCTCCCAACCAAAACTCACATTTAGACAACTTGGCATAAAGTCTCTTCTCCCTCAAAATCTCTAATACTATGACTAAATGTTGCTCATGCTCTTCGTGGGTCCTTGAATAAATGAGTATATCATCTATAAAGACAACCACGAACTTATCCAAATAGGGTCTAAAGATCCTATTCATGTAATCCATGAAAACAGCTGGAGCATTGGTCAATCCAAAAGACATAACCGCAAACTCGAAATGTCCATATCGAGTGCGAAAAGCCGTCTTGGGTATATCCTCATCCCTAACTCTAATCTGATGATAACCAGACCTCAAGTCAATCTTAGAAAACACTACCGCACCTCTCAACTGGTCCATCAAATCGTCAATTCTAGGCAAAGGGTACTTATTTTTCACTGTTACTTTGTTCAATTGCCTATAATCGACACACATCCTCATGCTTCCGTCCTTCTTTTTCACAAACAACACCGGGGCTCCCCAGGGTGATGCACTCGGCCTAATGAAATTCTTTTCCAAAAGGTCCTCTAACTGGGTTTTCAACTCGGCCAATTCCAAAGGGGGCATTCTATATGGGGCTATGGATATGGGTCCGGTACCTGGGAGTAACTCTATTGAGAATTCAATCTCTCTCTTAGGGGGAAATTCTGGAATTTCATCTGGAAATACTTCGGGATAGTTCCTTACTATGGGTATCTCCTCGATGCTCTGCTCAAAGTCGACATCACTAGCGGCCAAAAGAATGTAACCTTTTTCACTTTTACCACAGCTTAGGTCTACAGCATTTAGGTACACTCTCATGGTTTCCCTAGGTTCAGGGGGAATGGGGAGAAAGGTGATGGTTTTCTCATAGCAGTTTAACAACACACGGTTGGCCCAAAGCCAATCCATGCCCAGAATTACCTCTAGTCCTTTCATGGGTAAGCATACGAAATCTAGAACAAATGGTCTATTTTCTAGAATGAAACTGCATTCCAAACAACATTTGCTAGTTCTAACTGGTTTCCCAGTGGGGGTAGAGACAACAAGATAAAACGGGAGTTCAGACACAGTCAAACCTAGGGTCTCTACACAAGAATATGATATAAAGGAATGGGTTGCGCCAGAATCATCTGATCTGACTAGGTTTTTACCATTCATTTCACACTTACCTTCCACGAGATCTGGGGACGTTGTCGTCTCTTCCGCATTGAGGGTGTAGACCCTTCCTTGACGTTGCGGCCGGGTTGGGGTTGGCTGGTTCCTTTTGGGACAATCTTTGGAGTAGTGTCGATTCTCCGCATCGGTAGCACACATCTAACCCGGCCCGACACGGCAAGCTTCCATGGGTCCGCCAGACTTGGGACACTCCGCATGTGGGGTGGAAGATGTCCCTTGAGGTGTCTTCCCCTTATTATTCGCGGGCTTGTTCTTGTTGTTGTTGTGGTTATTGTTGTTGTTCTTCGGTTTGAAGTCCTTCCGAGGTCCCTGAGGCTTGGATCGGATTGGGACTTGTTGGGGTTGAAACCTGCGACCCCTTTTTCTTGAGCTTCTGGCCTTGAGGTGCGACTTCTTGTTCGTGGAGTTGCCGGACCTTGTCGCATTCAACTCCCGTTGCCCTTCCTCAATAATACGGCATTTGTTCACCAGGGTTGGGAAGTCCCTGATTTCTAGATGAGCGACCGCTACCTTGAGCTCCGCTCTCAACCCCGCTTCGTACTTAAGACATTTCCAGTATTAAATCGGGGTTGGCCTGGTACATCCTTGAGAACTTGATGAGGTCCTCGAATTTGGCGGTATATTGTGCAACCGTCCGATTCTCCTGGAACAATTGCATGAACTCCACTTCCTTGGCGTTGCGAACAGACTCTGGGAAGTACTTCTCATAGAAGTGAACTTTGAATACTTCCCAGTTGATGGCCTCAGTGGCCGCTTCCAGCAGCCTCTGGGCTCCAGTCCACCAGCAACTGGCGTCACCTTCGAGCATGTATGTGGCGAACCTCACTTTTTGCTCCTCAGAGCACGGTATCACGCCAAAGATCTTCTCCATGTTTGGATCCACTCTTCGGCATGGTTTGGGTTAGCTTGATTCCCTTGAAGGTGGGAGGATTCGCCCTACGAAATTCGCCGAAGCGAACATGCTCCGGAATCTCAGCAGCAGGGGGAGCTGGTACAACATTCTCACATTGGTCCATTCGCTCGAACAGTCGTGTCATGGCTGCAGCCATCTGACGAGCAGCGGCGGCGATCGCATTGTCTTGGTCAACATTTGGTGTAGTCCTAGGCTGTCGTCGCGGTGCCATTGGTCCCTATACACACAAAACAGCAACACTGAGTTGATCAGGCTCAATCCTCCTAGTAAAGTGAGCAAGTTACCATGGCACGTGCAACAAACAGAAGTCATGTATTACTTAATCCTAAAACTTCCTATTCATGACATTTCTAGCGGAATATGCTTAAGAAGCATAGTCAGTCCAATCCTCAGGCTCCTGTGAGAACCGAACTGCTCTGATACCAAAATGTAACACCCTAATATTCAACCCAATACTACTAGTACGTACTTAGGCCAAATATTAGTCGTTACTTACTGGCATGGTTCATCTTCTTGAGAAAATAGACTTAACGAAAATACGAGCCAACTTTTTTTTTGAAATCGTTACTTAAAATAGAAGCCGCGCGTAACTTTACGAGTCAGTATCATAGTATACGGAACGATAACATACGAATGGCTCCAAACCATAACATCGAACATAACATCAATCATAACTGAATCATAGATAAAATATGCCTACCCTACGGGGCAGGACTCTTCAAGTACATAGTGACATGAATACGGCAGAAAAACAGAATACATGGAAAAGAACTGGAAAGAAGCATCCCTACCCATGTGCAACCTAAGGTGGATAACCTCAACACAAAAGAGGTATCATCCATACTATGTGACGTGTGTGCACTAAGGACTACCCTCCAATCTCCATAGCAGACTCACGGGTACGGAGGAACGTAGCCAATCCACGGGCGGAGCTCGGCAGGTGCAAGCATGCCTGTGGTGAAAGTGTCGTCCACGTCGGGTCGTGGTCCGCACCGAAGCCCTCCGACGCCGAGTGTTGTCTCCTCGCTGCCTATCTGTCGCCGAGGCGGAGTGAAGCGAGCCCTCATGGTCCATGGGGAATCCTGCGAAGGGTCCTCCTGCGAGTGCTACGATGATGGCACGTCTTGCGGCGCGTCCGCTGAACCGGCAGTGGGTCCGCAGTTCCTCTCATGTCGTGGCGTGCATGCTCAAAGATCGCGGGGTCACCATAGGGGATCTTTGGGAGAAGCGATAACTGTACAAGGGGTGTGCGAATGGCCGTCCTAAAAACATGAAGATGCGCACAGTACACCGGCCCTCAAAATGAAATGACCCATGCTCCGGGTCATGGTGGATCTCCCACCGTGGCGTGTCAATGAATAGGACGAAGGTCGCCATCTCGCTCTAAAGACGTAATGGAAAGGAAAAGATAGAGGGAGTGAGATTCTTACTAAAGAAACTCAGTAGGGTTTTCCTTCTATCCTAGGTGTCATCATATACGTCTCCAGGAACCTCGGGTTATTTATAAAATAATGGACATACATAGGTTCAATTATGAGTTTTCCAAAAATCTCACTTTCCGAGAATCCGTTCTTTTTAACATGGCACTTGTGTTACATAGGCTATATACTAAAATCATAGACATAAATCATGTATCTTGGTATGTAGAACATAAATCATATAAGCGGTACATGGAACATAAATCATATAAGCTGGTACATGGAATATAAATCATATAAGCTGGTACATGAAACATAAATCATATAACTAGTACATGAAACATAAATCATATAACTGGTACATGAAACATAAATCATATAACTGGGTTACTTAGGTGACATAAGAACCTTTACTTAACTGGGCCGCCCTAATATTTCTCCCTTTTGAGAAATCTCTAGGTTATGAGCTCATACCACGCTAGTCGTCACTAGCATCTAGACTTTATCCATTTGGATAAGTCAACTTCCCGACTTTAAATAAGGGTTTAGGGGGCTAGAATCACATTGTCCCCACCCTTAATTCGGTGGTTTCAAAGGATTGCATTCTGATGTTCTAAGTCATCCTAAGTTTAACATGTTTCTTTAAGATGCCACATAATTAATGCATAACACATAATTACTACCTCGGCATCTTTAAGTCCTTTTTAAAGAATAATAATAACATGTTAGTACACGCTATCACATAGGGATAATAGTTAACATGGCACCATACACGTCATGAGCTAACACATCAATTCATCATCAAACTTAGAAGCGCATAATCATCCCTTAAGGTAAAAATGCCTAAATCGGGTAACCTCAAACTTTCCCATTACTTTCTAGTATATTTATGGGATTGATTAACCTCATTACCATAATCCATTAGGTTCTAATTCCTAATTAATTATGGTTGGACAGCCTATATGTAGTTGTTCATATTTGATGAATTACGTGTTCTAGAAAATGCGTTTTAAGCCCTTTCTCGCATCCGACTTTTTCTATGGTGCAATAATTAATACCTAAGCCAATTATGAGTCACTCCCACACATCTAGACATAATCTAATGTGATTCTAAATATTTTATCAAGGCTGGGCAGAAACTCATTTTGCCATTCTTTATAGTTCTAGAATTCACATATTAAGCAAACAAAGTCACCAATAATGCTTTAAAGAGTCTAGAACAATTATCACATACTTGGCAAGGTATTACAACATATTTAGACCACCCAAAACAGAATTTAAGGTGCTGGAATTTACTAAGGCAGAACCGAAATCCTTAAGGCATAAAATCATGAGAAAAACCTTTCTTTCAACCATATAACTTGCTAGTTTCTCTTGGAACCTTTTTGGGACTTCAAGACTATGTAAGATCAAAGTTTATTTTGCCAAAACTCATCATGGAACACCAAGGGCAGCAGCCATTTCGGCTTGCTCTTGGCAAGGATTTAAAACTTAAAAACATGTTTAAAACCTTGGTTAAGTGCATCAAAGCTTAGAAAAATTCTAAGACATGCATTATGGGCCCTTGTAGTTAAATGAAACTCATCCTAGAGCCATTTACACCACATGGCCGAATGATGTTCAAGGAGATACCTCCTTGATTTAATTCTTTTCTTAAGATGAAATGGGCAAGTCTTTGAGCTCTAAAGTTTCAAGTGATGACATAAAATAAACGTGCTATGCATTTCATTTTATAGTCCTTTAGAAAATAAAGTGATAGCACAAAGTAAAGATGAAATGCATCTTCATTCTTATTCTTAGAGTTTAGTGATGACTTGAAACATAAAATGAGATGCAAAGCTTGAAACATAAGCGTGCATTGTGCAAGTTCATTCATTATCTTGGGTCTTAGTGATTGCATAGGAAATAAGCGTGCTAATGCGAAGCATAAGCGTAGCGTGGATGCAACTTCTTTTATATCTTGTTTAGAGCTCTTGCAAGACTTTAAGGGAAACAAGGTTTCAACCCATAACTCATCCTCACAAGAAAAGAAAACTAAACTCATGACCAACATGGAAGAAAGTAACCGAAATATGCTTGGCCTAGGGACCAAGTCTATGCTCTAGAGCTTTGTTCATGTGACATACATCAACATGAAGCCCTCATCATCAAGCTACCATTTTTCTAAGTCCCAAAGCCTTTCATGGCCGAATACTCAAGGGAAAGAAATGGGGTTTTCAAAGATCCAAGAGAAACATAACTATGTCTTGAGCAAAACTTGAAAATAATAAACTTGTTTTAGAAAACTCAAGCTTTAGAGGTTGTTCATGTGACAAACATCATCACACAACTCTCATCATCAAGCTCCTCATATTTCAAGTCCAAGAGGCCTTCATGGCGGAAAACTAACAAAAAGAAAAGGAAAGTTTCAAGGCATCAAAGAAACATAACTCATTCTTTGACCAAGACTTGAAAAGAGAAACCTTTCTTGGAAAAACTCAAACTTTAGAGTTTGATCATGTGACAAAGGCCAACATGAAGTGCTCATTACAAAGCTACCATTTTTCCAAGCTCTTTAAGCCTTCATGGCCGAAAACATCAAGGAACAAAAGCTCAAAAAGAGTTTTCATGAAAAACATAGCCTTGTCTTAACCAAGACATGAAAAAGATGAAACTTTTCTCAAACAAAACTCAAGCTTTAGAGGTCTCATGTTAGGATGAACACATGGTCATCTCAAAAGAGCACTCATCATCAAGCTCTCCTCATTTTGGTCTAGAGGCCGAAAATGAAAGAAAAAGGAGAAAGGATGGAACTTTTTCTTAAGAAAGGTTCAAGCTTTAGAGGCCTCACTTTAAGATGAACTCATGGTTTCATCTTTGAGAGCACTTATCATCAAGCTCTCACTACCATGGCCTTAAGGCCGAAAATGAAAGGGAAGAGAAAAGAAGAAACCGAAAATGTTTGAGAGAAAAACTTGCTAACAACACAACTTTCAAACAAGATAAACATTGATCATGAAAGTAAAAGAAAGCATTCTTAAAGAGCTCCCTACCTTAGAGTTTGAGATTTGAGAGGAAGTGAAGAAGATGAAGAGGTTGGAGAGGATGAGCTCTTGAACTTGAGAGAAAGGAACTCAAAGTGCTCTAACTCAAAGCTTTAGTGAAATGAACAAAGGTGCTTCAAGTTCCCTAAGCTACCTATTTATAGAGAAGTGAAATGAATTGAATATTGGAGGCCTTTTGGGGGGAGAATTTCGGCCACCTTTTCAGCCACATGAGGGAGGAAAAATCTTGTTCAAAGCATGGTGTAAAGTCATTCAAAGCATGGTGAAAAGTCTAGCTATGCATGTCCTAAAGTATGGCTAGAATGTACCTTATTTTCCAACCTTTAAAAATGCATAAAAACTTAAAATTTTGGGCTGCAAAATCTGAAGAGAAACCATGCTTCTCATGCCCAAAAAGAAGAGAAAATTTTCTAGACTTAAATTCCAAGGCATAGGTAATGTGTTGTAAGACATGTTGTCTTGAAAAAGTTTGATAGAAAGCTTGAATGACCACAAAAACAAATCATTCTTTTTGAGTTTGAAAGACATAATTATTTTCATTTTAGAAATGAATTGAAAGCCTTGATTGACCATATAAAATATTCTTTGAGTCTTGAGTGACAATTTTTTCTTGAAAGTTGATCATTGATTGAAAGTGTTCAAGACACATGTCACAAGATAGTTTGAACACATAGACTAATTTTTTTTGATGATTTCTAGAGAAAATGGTGCCATTCTTGGCAGCCTTGGGGAGGAGAAATATCTCCTTAAACCATGTTCTAGAAGTGTGTTTTGGTGTGACATAGATTAGGCTTAGGATTAAAAATTGCTAAGTAGGTACTTAGGTGCACTAATAGGTTAATTAAAACCATAAATCCCTAGGTTTAGAGGTGGTCTAGAAGGATTAGAGAGTCAACACCTCTAGGACTAGTGATGTGAGTATGACAACTTGTCTCAAAAAGAAAAGTTGATGTGAATAGTGGAAACACTATTCGACACTATTCACATATTCTTTTTCCTTTTTAAAGAATAAGACTATGATGAGATTTGAATTTTCCCTAAGCAATTTTAGGTTCCAATTAATTCTAAATGATGGTTTTGGCTCTAGATTAATTATGGAAATTAATTAACCTTTAATTAGAGCCTAATATTGCTTAGGTTTGGAGTTAAACGGCTCATTAAGCCGAAAATGCAATATGCAGGGGCAAAACCGTAATTTTTATCAAAAGTTGCCCGGGATCTCCGGGACTTAAACCAACATAGTTTATGCCTTAAAATCATGGTTTTGAACCTCAGAACAAAGTCCGGGTCAAAACGGAACTTAATACTGCCTTAATTACATTGCGGGGTATTTTGGTCATTTACGCGCAGAAATCTCAGAAATGAGGTTTTCCCGCTTTGTTAGGCACTCATGCTCATACAATCCCCTTCATATAACATATGAACCCTATGAGGATGGCCAAAGCCGGCCGTCCCCGTGTTTCGGGTAAAAATGACCTCAGGGGCAATTTGGTCATTATGAAAGTTTAGCGAAAATCGGGGCGTTACAGATATGGCTAAGTATTTCAAGGAGGATTTAATGGTGGTTGTGTGATAGTGGAAAGGATAAAGAAGATGAGAGGAAGAAGGAACTCTTGAGTTCTTGAAGAAGATGGAGAAAATGAGAGGAAAAGAAACTCTTGAGAGAAACTTAAGAGAATTCTTGAAGCTAGCTGGAGAAAATGAGCAAATGGCACCAAGTTCTCTTTAGATATGTATTTATAGAAAATTGAAACATGAAGAAGTTAATGGAGGAGGTAGAGACCATGAGTTTCATGGCTTTGGAGGAAAGGAAAATATCCCATTCAAGGTATGGTTGTGGTCATTCAAAGGTATGGCCAAGTATGGGTTCAAGTATGGGCTTAAGCATGGTTCAAGGTATGGCTCTTTAAGTGAGAATAAATCAACATGTGATGAATTTAGAGAGGTATGGGTGCTGCCTTGTTCAGCCAAGAATAAGGATAAATTATCTCCTTTAATGTGGTTTAGGAGTATGTTTAGGTGTGTCTTTGATTAGGCTTAGAATTAGGAATTTGTAAGTAAGTGTTTAGGTGAGGTAATGATTAATTAGAGGCTTGCAAGACTAGATTTAGGGGGTGGTCTCTCTAAATTAATGAAGTCAAACTTCATTAACTTGGAATCCAATGCCAACATGTTTCCTTGATTTAGGGAATTGGAGAGAGAAAATACTATTCAAGATTCCAAGATTAGAATCTTGAGTTTTAAAAAGAGATTTAAGTTTAATATAAGCAATTTTAGGTTCTAATTAATTTTAATAGCTTATTTTGACTCTAGATTAATTATGGAAATTAATTAATCTTCGATTAGAGCCTAATATTGCTTGGGTTTACTTAATTACGTCATTAAGCCTAAAAACACTATTCCAATGGCAAAATCATAATTTTGCACAAAACTGCCCGGGACTACCGGGACTTAAACAGACACTTTTAAACATGTAAAAACATTGTTTTAGACCTTCGAAGAAAGTTTCGGGCTCAAATGGCACCTTTACCCGCGTAGAAACGCTATAAGGGTATTTTGGTCATTTTGACACGAAACTGCGGAAAATGAAATTTTTGCCTCTGAAACCATTCAAGGGCCATCCAATCCCCTTCAAACATTGAGTTAGCCCTTCGAGGACTGTTGGGCTGGCCATCCTCGAATTTAGGGCAGAAAATGACCTCAAGGGCATTTTGGTCATTTTTCTCTCAGACAGAAAAATCGGGGCGTTACAATTCACAAGTATCATTGTTTCATCCTAGGAAAGATATTTGTTATGAGTCATGAGATTATGAATATTTAAATTCTGTTCTGATTTATACCATATGATAATTTCTTTTCTTTATAATTGCACAATCTATTATAACATCCTAACTGATATAGTATTACACTTTACTTCCAGCTGTCCTGCTATTTATGTTCTCTAATTAAAACCTTCATTTGTTTATTATTTATTAGAAATTAGGCCATGTGGTTCTAGGTCTCCCATATGCATTAGCAAGTCTCTTATTATACCAATCATTTAACTTGGATCTTCTAAAAGCCTTAGCTACTCTTACCCTAGCTGAGCTGTGGCTCTCTCTTGGATCAAGCCATGCAAGAAGGGCTTTGAACCTTATCCATGGAGCTTTCCCAATGATTCTTGGTCATGGTGGTTTGGAGCTCCGCTCATGGGCCTATATTGTTGAAGCAAAATGTTGTCTATCTGATACAAACTTCAATGGTATGTCACTGAAAATTCTGTATGTTAGATTGCTATATTCAAGTTTGTCTTTTCCAACAACTCTACATATATTTTTTGTGGTTTTTGCAAACATTTCAATACCCAAGCCAACTTTTTGATTTTGTTAGACAAGACAATCAAGTAAAGAGAAAATTGGAAGAACTATGTAACATGGTTTGTCAAATGAATTGATTATTGAAACTGATGCTGGACAGTTTTGGCAAACATTGGGAAATCTCTCAATCTTTATTGCTACGAGTCATTCTAAGTTTGGGCAATTTGAGGAGGATGATTGAAGCCTTGTTGAGAAATTATGTGGATTTGAGATATTTGAAAAATTAAAATTGAAATCTTTAAGAAGGGAGAAAGGCTATGGATTTGGTAAAGTCAAATCCTATTTTGGGGGGTATGTCTGGACCTGTGAAATGTCAATATTAATGGACCACTCAATTCAGACAATCTGGTAGCCTCTAGTCATGTCGACAGCTAGCTTTGTGTTGAATTTACCGTTAATTGCCAGCCGTCTTTTTGAAATAACGACTAAATTTCTCTCCAGATATGTGATGTTAAAAATTCTCATTGATTTCATTATGTTCTTAAAATTCTACATGCTCTTTTTGTTTTGCATGGCTTTGTAGTTATTGAGGTATAGTATTATGCTTCAGCAATGACACATTTTATTTTTGCTTAGGCTTGCAGCATTACACTAAGACCCTTGTGTTTGGCCAATTCTGATCTTTTCTTTCTAACAAAGTAATTTTTAAAATTTTTAAGTGTTTGTGATTTTATTATGTTCTTTTCTTCTCACTGCCCCCTTGCAGAAAAGTTTTTATGGCTTTCTGAAGGGTTTGAGTGGTGATCTTAGTGTTGGAGCTATAACTGAATATTTTTTTGCTGATTTAAATTTCTTTTAGTATTTGACAATTATGAGATTGTGATAGATTCATTAAGACAAGCATCCGATGAACTCCAACTTTTGGAGGTAAGCTAACTTCCTGCATTTTAATCGTGTGTATATTCTCTATTGGTCTTAATTTATTTGTAACCCAAAAGGCTGTCAATTTCACTGGATAAATGAGGTGACAAGCACAACACATTTGTGATGCTAAAGTTTTGTCTAAATGGAACTTGAAGTTATTCTTAATTTGATGACTGTGACGATGAAAAAGTAGTACAAATGAATCATGTAGATGACAGATATAAACATAGATATCATTTGATCACATGTTCTTTAAGATTTGATATTCTTGTACGAATTACAAGTGAAACTCCAAATTTGACCAATTAAAAGATATTTCATATACCCAGTTAAATCTCCATGATATTCAAGTCTTGAGTAGTAATTAACTCACTGCTCCTTCTCTTAGCATCTATGAGCATGCTTTTAATTAAATGATGCTATTGCACATTTGTACTTGCTTTAGTATGTTTATGTGCTACTTGAGTCCATTTATTTGTTCTTTCTTTTATTTTGCATGATTATTGGAACTTTTTTTTTTAAAATTGGTGTTGCAATTATGGTGGTTTAAAATTGTAATAAATATGTTTAAAAATTTTTCAAAAATATTTCACCACAAATTGTGACAGTTTCAAACCGCCATGACTAATATTTTATTTTAAAATATTACCACAAATTACGGCGATTTGAAACCACCATAATTTATTTTTTTAGAATATTTCACTAATTGCAGCGGTTTGAAACCGCCATAATTCAACCGCTGCAATTTACCCGAATTATGGCGGTTATACAAGGTGATTGTGGTGGTTTTTTTTATAACCGTGATAATTTACCGAATGGCATTGGTAATTATGGTGGTTCTTGAACCGTTATTAGCTGAGGAAAATGGCGGTTATAACCACCCTAATTTACCATGAAAACCGCTGCAATTTGCCTATTTTTTTGTAGTGACATATTCGTTAGCCGTTCGTTTAGTACTTCTATTTTCTCTGCTAAGTTTGACCCAAGTTTTCCTTATGTTGAGGTGCCTCTTGAAATGGCACACCCTGATGTATTTGTAGCTCCACCTGTACTACCTATGCTCCTTCTTGGAGATGATCCTTCATCCTCCTCCTCTGACTCCGACCCACCGGTTGATCCCAATGCCCCTGCTGGTGTAACACCCTAATATTTAACTCAACACGCCTAAGACGCATTTAAGTTAATTATTAGTCATTACTCTTTTGTTCCAGTTTTTAACTCAAAACTTCTTTAAAATACTATAGTGAAAATATGGGTAAATTTTTTTTAAAACTTTAAATACCAAATCGTGAGCCGCGCATACTAAATATCTAACGTCATTACTTTGCCTGCGTAAGAGAGATGTTAGAAACGAATAACAGGTAAATACATAGTACAACCATAACATAACATAACTCGAATAATAATGACATATCAATAACTGTATCATAATAGTGATGTTTTATAATCTTAAGGACATCAATATATATCCATCAATAGTATACAAACTGATAACTGAGATACGATCACTCTAAAGGCAGTTATCAAAAAGGAAGTTATCTCCGTAGCTCCTCGTCCACTCTCAAGACAAATCACGAACTACACCTTGATTCATGTCTGGAGACGACACGGAAAAGAAAAGGGATGAGAAACTTATACAAGAATCTTAGTAGGGCTTCTCGACTATAACACAAGTGTCATCGTCATCGTCCCCAGGAACCTCGGGTTTAATTATGAAAATGGTGAACATATATATAAGGTTCATTTATTAAGTTCTAAATATCATTAGCCGAGGCCCGTATCTTTTAGCATGAATCTTAATGTCATGAATGCAACATATTAGTCATGGATGCATGTCAATATCAATATGCGTAATATCATAAAATCCATAAAACAATGCATATGATATAAAGAACATCATGATTCATCATTCTTACAGGTGACTTAAACTTCTCTTTTCCTTGGGGGCCGCCCTATAATTCTCTCTTTTCTCGAGAGTTCTAGGTTATGAGCTCATACCTCACTAGTCGTCACTAGCGTAATCTTATCCCTTTTGATAAGATAAATTCCTGACTCTTAAGGTAAGGGATAGGGGGCATTAGGATCACCTCTCATAATCTTTAATTTGGGGAGTCTAGAGGATCATTTCCATGTGTCTTATGTCACCTTTAAACTTGGCATGTTATATGGAGATGCAAACATGAATATCACAATTATAACTCATCGATTCATCATTTCATGTGCATATCAATGAATCAAACATAATTATAACATGCCATAATGTATATCGCATAAACATGCATCATATGTCATTGTAAATATCCATAAGCCATATAAATTGCAGCACATCAACTCATCCTTCACAAAACATCATTCACATTCATCTCATCATATTGTCAATATTTATGTTTAAGCCCCAAAGGGTCAAATCACAATTTCTCAAAGATTACGGGTCAAAACGTAATTACCCCTTTTTAACATTTACTCAAAAATTAAAGATCTCTAACATTAACCAATACAATTCAAGAGGCATATAACTATTAGAAACCATAAAAACTCATCATGAAAATCTTTTAGGGCCATAGACTAAATTTAACACATTATAGGGGTCAAAGTACAAAGTTACTTATTTTGACACTTATCAAAAACCAATACTTGTAAAACTTTTTCTAAGCATTATAAATAGTATTTTGAACACATAATAACATCAGATATTATTACTAACCCTAATTAAAATCCTTTCATCAAAATTACATAATTGATAGTTTAGAAACACAACTTTCTACATTTTACAAAACGGTCAAAACTAACACTTATAATTATCCTTTTCAACCTCTAAGATACCAAAAACAATTTTTACATCTAATACTAATAATTCTAAGGTATATAAAATATATGATCAGTATCTAATCAGTGAGGAATTAATTCGAAAAATTCATTGTCTAAAGCTTTGTAGAATTACGATTTTGATCCTTTTTATCTACTAGTTTATCACAAAAATGCTAAAAATAATTCTTACATCAATTATAAGTAATTTATAAACATTCAAAGCCTTTAAATCAATATCCTAACTATTTTATTTAAATCAGGTCAGTAGCATAATTTTCAAATCATAAAGCTTGAGAAAAGCATAAATTCAAACATCTTTAGATTTCTAACTCTAACAAAATTATTTAAGTAGCTTAAAGACAATATCAAAGCCTTAGAAATAAAATAAGCCAACCTTAATATCAAGAGCATCAAGAGGCTAGAAATAACATAATTTAAATATATCCACAAAAATAAAATTCCTATTTAAGATTAAAGAGGTAAGTTTTGAGCTTTAAAGGTTTAGGTGATGGCAAGAATCATAAACATGCTATGCAATCCATTTTTATCATTATAAAGTGATATCTTGGAAATATAAATATGATGTGTAATACTTGAAATATAAATATGATTATGCAAAGCTTGAAGTATAAATATGAAAATGCAATTCATTCTTAGGTCTTTATAATTTATGTGATAACTTGAAAGTAAATATGAATATGCAAGTCCATATTATTATCTTCAAGAATTAAAATGATAACTTGAAGTATAAGTATGAAGATGCAAAACTTGAAATATAAATATAATTGTGCAAAGCTTGAAATATAAATATGGATATGCAAGCTTATTTTTAGATCTTTAAAGTTTAGTGATAACTTGAATCATAAAATGCATTACTTGAATTTAAACATGAGAATGCAAGTTTATATTATTATCTTCAAGATTTAAGGTGATGACTTGAAATTAAATATGATTATGTAAGGCTTGAAATTTAAATATGATATGCAAGAGCTTGAAACATAAACAATGGATATAGGTTCATTTGATTATCTTGTTAAGCTCAAAACTTTTAGAGAATTAAATTCTTTAACCTCAATCAATCTTAAATAAAGGAAGTTAGCATTAGAGTCCTTATTATCAAGATCCCAAGAACCATATTCCATAGTCTTATCATTAAGCCATAAATTAGAAGTCATTAGGAGGAAATAAAGGAAAGAACATGAAATAAAATCCCTACCAAGTTGTTTCTTGTTCTCAAATGTTAAAGCTTGATGTCTTAAGAAGTGAAAAGAAGAAAATCTCCTCTAGATGATGATGATGGCTTCGGTCAAGACAAGAACTAATGGAGGAAGGATTTTTCTTGTGATTTTGTGTTTGATAATGGAAAGGTTATGTGTCTAGGAGTTAGTTTATGGTTGGAATGTGTATGCTTGAGGTTTAGAGTTTGGTTAGAGGTTGGGAATGGAGGCTCTTGAATGTGAATAAGGAAAAAGAAGAAAGCTTGAAGTATTGAGAGAATTTGAGAACTTTGAGCAAACTTTGATCAAGAAAACTATCAAGTAACTAAGCACCAAGGCTATGGATGTTTGTGTGAACATTTTAGCAATGGAAGAGCTCTTATTTATAGGCCAAGGAAGGCCATATGACCATGCAACCAAGGCTGGAAAAATGGGATTTTAATTTCATTTTTCAATTAAAGAAACATAGAGAAAGAAAGCATAATGTGTAGTTATAATTGTGTTCATGTATCATAGCTTGAAGATGCATAAAATATTATGTAAATGGGAGGCAAGGAATCATGGCTGATGAGGCTGAACATGGATGGATTTCTTTTGATTAAATTTAGCCAAAAAAATAATGAAAAAGAAAGCCAAAGGTATGGTGTCATGTTGGATATGTTTCATGTTGGAAGAAAAGCAATAAAATATGGTTATTTGGGCTGATCATGGGCGCTGGTTTCTGATGCTTTCATGATCAGATTGGTGTTATTTTATAAGTGATAAATCATGTATTAGATGTGTATTTACTTAGGTAAAAGATTAGGAATTGATAGGTTAGTGAAAATGGTAAAAGGTCAAGTGTTTAGGACAAATCAAGACAAGGTAAAAAGAGAAATCTTACACTAGTAAATGAGGTTAATTTCAAATGAGTAAAAACCAATTTGTAACTTAGGTTCGAATCTTAGGATAAGAAAATATAAATGTACAAGATTTTACCGAAACCGTAAATTTAACTTTGACCTAAAACATTACTAACTTTATGAGCTTCTAAAATCAAGGAAAGGTAATTTAAATTTATCTTAGGTAAATCTTGACTCTAATTACCTCAAGTAATTATTTTTAACCTTGGGTAATTAATTTTAAACTCAAGGTTAATGAATAAAATCAATTTGAGTCCCAATAGAGTTTTAATACTATCTTAATTACACAAGTAAACCTATTTTACCACAACTAGGGGTAAAAAGGTAATTTCACATAAAAACTCTCTGTAAATATTGGACAACCTCAAATCATACTTGAAATAGCTATTTTGAATCTTTGGGTGAAAACCGAATTCAAAAATTATATAAGTTTATGAAAAATTACTGCAGGGGTAAAATGGTAATTTTACTTACGGTAAAAATTGAGAATTTGAGATTTTTACCTCTAAGGCACATATAATCCCCATCAAGCCTTAAACTAACCCCTCAAAGATAATCTAGATTGGTTATCTTTGATTTTCTAGGTAAAAATGACCTTAGGGGCATTTTGGTCATTTTACACGTATAGAAAAATCGGGGTTTGTGACTTTCGCAAGAATCGCTAAACAAGTCTCCTATGATGTTTCTCTAATGTTATATTCCTTTATTGAGAATTATTTGACCTTGAATTACGTGTAAAAATTACCTAGGGGCATTTTGGTAATCTTAACATAGTAGAAAAAACTGGGGCGTTACAGCTGGGGGCAATGCCATTGCACCAATGGCAAATGGTTGTATTTAGGAGACTATGGGACAACTCAGGGGCTCTTGATGTATGTATAGTGGCAGTTTAGAAGTAAGATCCACCAGATCGCAGTTTGACCTTATTAGATGTTGATGAGATTCATTTTCTGTTTGTGTAAAATTTTGCTGATCTCGACTTTGAGCAGGTCAGACTAGATAGTAGAGGTGTTCTTTTGTGGACTGAGTCCCTCGTGTTTGGGAAATAACTAGTTTGTTTTATAGTATTCCCTATTGTAAACTTAACAACGATGTCCATATATGTATATATTGGCTTTGTAACATATACGTCTACATTATTTTATTTCAATTATTTTCGACTAGTATAGATTGTGAACGTAGGTAATACTTTTCTAATTACTATATTGATGCTCGAGTAAAATATGGTAATTAGGAAGGTTAAGGCCATGGAGAAAATATTTTCAGTCCTTCCCTGTACAGAGATCCAAAAGGTGGCTTTTGCTACCTATATGCTAGAGCGATCTGAAATTGGTGAAATTTGGTACCAAGAGATTATTTGAAGCTTTCCAGACAGAAGTTACCTGGAATATTTTTAAGGAGGCTTTTTACTGTAAGTATTTCCGTACTTCGGTGAGGAATGCAAAAGAGTTGGAGTTCATGGCTCTTAAATAGGGACCTATGAGTGTAGCAGAGTATATCGCCAAATTTGAAGAGCTTTGCAAGTTTTCTGCGAATTACCAGCGTGACCCGAATGAAGCCTGGAAATGCATGAAATATGAAAGAGATCTACGAGAAGATATAAAATCAGCTATAAGTCCCTTGGAGATTAGAGACTATCCTACTTTGGTAAATAAATGTCGACGTGCAGAAGAGGCCAACAAGAAGCTGACAAGTTTCAAGTATGCCCAAAACAATGCTAGAAGAAGGTTGGCACCTCAAGGCCCCCGATTCAAGCTTGTTAACTAACCCTAGAGAAGATTTCCACACAGCAATAACAACAACAACAACATCAACAACAAAGGGAAACAACTTCAATCTTCAAAACCTGAGGTAGGGAGAGATTGCCATAAATGTGGGAAGAATCATGGAAATCGGCCTTGCTAGACAACACAAATCATTTGCTTTGAATATGGGAAGCTAAGACACAAGATATTTGAATGTCCTGACAAGAAAGGCCAGCAGCCCACTTCCAGGCCACAACAACATAGACGCATTTTTACTATAAGTGCCAAAGAAGCTTCTCAATTTGCCGATCTGATCTGAGGTAAGCGTGAAATAAATGGTAATACCCAAATGTACCGTATGATACGGGTGCCACTTATTCTTTTATATCCCATGAATGTGTATAAAAATTACAATTATCTGTGTCTGAATTACCTTACAATCTCCTTGTGTCCACTCCTACTGCTAGTCCTATTAGAACTTGTTATGCATGCATGAACTTTCCTTTTCAAATAGGTACTAGAGAGTTTACTGCCAATTTAGTTTGTCTTCCTTTATGTGGTTTAGAGGTAATTTTAGGTATAGATTGGCTAGTACCTAATTATGTTCTTTTACACTGTCCAGATAGAACTCCTATATTTTTTTCTGCATTACCTTCTATTCCTATGGTTCCTTTTTGTTTTTATTTAGACTTGGTAACACCCAACCTGAATAAAATAGATCATTAGGAATATGTTCTTCTCTCAGCTAGTAAAACTGAAAGTGACCACGAATTAAGTAAGATTCCAGTGGCGAGAGAATATTCAGATGTCTTTCCAGAGGATATTCTCGAATTTCCACTTGAACGAGAGATTGAATTCTCCATTGAGTTGGTTCCAGGGACAGGTCCTATTTCAATTGCTCCTTATAGAATTTCCCCTTTAGAGTTGAAGGAATTAGAGTCACAAATTGAAGAATTATTAAGAAAGCATTTCATTAGACCAAGTGCCTTCCCGTGGGGAGCTCCTGTTCTTCTAGTAAAGAAAAAGTATGGGGGTATGAGGCTTTATGTGGACTATAGGCAGTTGAATAAGGTGATGATTAAGAATAAATACCCTTTGCCAAGGATTGATGATCTTATGGATCAATTGAGAGGGGCAATTGTATTCTCAAAGATTAATCTTAGATCAGGATACCATCAGATTCGGGTTTGAGATGAGGATATTCCTAAAATTGCTTTTAGAACTCGATATGGGTATTATGAGTGTAAGGTGATGTCTTTTGGATTAGCTAATGCTCCAGCTGTATTTATGATTATATGAATCGAATTTTCCGTACTTGGATAAATTTGTAGTTGTCTTTATAGATGACATACTTATTTATTCAAGGACTGAGGAAGAACATGAGGACCATCTTAGGATTGTGTTACAGATCCTAAGGGAAAGGAAGTTGTATGCTAAATTGTCGAAATGTGAATTCTGCATGGAAGAGGTTAGATTTCTAGGTCATGTAATATCATGAGGGGGAATTTCAGTTGATCCAAGTAAGGTGGAATCAGTAGATTTCTAGGGTTAGCTGGATACTACAGGCATTTAATCATGAGTTTTTCTCAGATAACCTTACCTTTGACTAAGTTTACCCGAAAGAATGCTCTATTCAAGTGGACACCAGAGTGCGAAAATAGTTTCCAAGAGTTGAAGCAAAAGTTGACCATGGCTCCAGTATTAGTATTACTCGACCCCCATGAACTCTTTAAGGTTTATTGTAATGCTTTTAGTAAGGGTTTAGGATGTGTATTGATGCAAAATTGAAAAGTGGTCACCTATGCTTCTCAGCAGTTAAAACCCCATGAAGTCAAATATCCCACTCATGACCTTGAACTTGCAGTTGTGGTTTTTGCTCTAAAGATTTGGCGACATCTCCTTTACGGTGTGCAGTTCAATGTTTTCTTGGACCACAAAAGCTTAAAATATCTCTCTGACTAGAAAGAATTGAACATGAGGCAATGAAGATGGATGGAATTCCTCAAGTATTATGATTTTAGTCTGAATTACCATCCAGGCAAGGCAAATGTTATTGCCGATGCACTAAGCAGGAAATCCTTAAGTGTAGCATGTTTGAGGATTAAAGAGGTAGAGTTAGTTGAAAACTTTAAGAAGCTTAGTCTAGATACGTCGGTAACCCCTCAAGGTGTTATATTAGGCCAGATAAAAGTAACAAGTGAGTTCAAAGGATAGATTTTGACTGTACAACGCGAAAATCTAGAGTTCTAAGAGATGTTAAGATCAATTCATACAAAGGAACTGCCAGGATTTACTCAAGATCAATAAGGTATATGGAGATATAAGGGTAAAGTATATGTACCTGCTAATGGTAATCTTAGAAGAAGCTCATTGGGGCAATTTCATCGTACACCCAGGGACAAGTAAAATGTATGCAGATCTCAAAAAAATGTTTTGGTGGTCAGGAATGAAGAGAGACATAGTAGAGTCTGTTAAGAGGTATCTCACATGTCAAAAAGTTAAAATAGAACACCAAAAACCCTGCAACCTTTGGAAATCCCAGAATGGAAGTGGGAAAGTATCTCTATAGGCTTTGTAATGGGTTTGCCAAGGACATCATTAGGTCATGATGCTATATGGGTTATAGTAGATAGATTGACCAAGTCTGCTCATTTCTTACTAAGTAAGGCTAATTTTCCTTTGGATAAGTTAGCTTCTTTGTACATCCAAGAAATAGTAAGATTACACAGTGCTCCTTCTTCAATAGTTTCTGACAAAGACCCTAGATTTACTTCAAGAATTTGGGGAGCTTTTCAAAAGGCATTTGGAAACCAAACTTTGTTTAAGTACTGCCTACCATCCCCAGACTGACGGACAAACAGAACGCACCATACAAACCCTGGAAGACATGTTAGGCTTGCGTGATTAAGCAAAAAGGAAGTTGGGATAAGTTACTTTCATTGGTTGAATTTGCTTATGATAACAGTCATCACGCTAGTATTAGCATGGCCCCGTATGAAGCACTGTATAGAAGAAAATGATAATCTCCATTATGTTGGTACGACTCAAGGGAGACAAGATTGCTGGGACCTAACCTTGTTAACCAAACGATGGAGCAGATCTAAAAGATTAGGAGTAAAATCTACACCGCACAAAGTCATCAAAAGAGCTATGCTGACACTCGAAGGAAACCTTTAGAGTTTCAAGAGGAAGGACATGTATTCTTGAAGGTCACACCCACTATTGGAAAAGATAGGGCCTTTAGAGTTAAAAAGTTTTCACCTAGGTTCATAGGACCTTTTCAGATTCATTGACGAATTAGGTCAGCTGCCTACCAAATAGCCTTACTTCCGCATTTGTCTAACTTTTAGAATGTCTTCCATATATCTCAACTCTGAGCGTACCATCCAGATCCAACCCATATTATTGAGTTCGAATCTATACAGTTAAGGGATGACTTGACATTTCAAGCCTCTCCCATTCAGATCGTTGACAGAGAAGTCAGGAAACTTAGAAATAAATTTGTGCAACTTGTAAAAGTGGCTTTAAGTGGATATGGAAACGAAGAATATACATGGGAACTAGAATCAAGTATGAAGAAAGATCATTCGAAATTGTTTCCAGGTATGAAATTTTGAGGATAAAATTTTTATTTAAGTGGGTGGTAATGTAATGCCCTAATTTTTTTTATTCAGAAAATAATCAAGATCTTATTTATGAGAATATCAAAATTTTGATAGATGTAGAAATGATGTGAACAATGTAACGAGCAAACAAAAAAAATGAATAGTATTTTGTGGGCCCTGCATGCCCCAAGGACAACCGAAACCCTAGAATTGGGTCTCGGAGGTGCCCAAAATTGAGAAATTATAAGATTATAGTTATAAATAGGTAGAAATAAAGATTTTATATCCGAAATTATTTTTCGGGCAATGTTTGATTACCCGGGTACACTGTCCGTTCGATGAAATTTCAGTGTGCGAATTCTAATACCGAAAACTAGTTGGATCTCTACAAAACAAATGAACCTACATCTTTAAATCAAATGAATAGCTAAGATTCAATCTTGAATTACAAGATTGAATCACAACCGTTTATTTTACTTTATTGGATTAGTAATTATCTAAACATAATATATTGTATTCATTCATTTAATACATGATAAGCTCAGCACTTGGCTTCTTTAAGAAGCTACATTTTCAGCAAAACAAGGAGAAGAGACGCAGCTCACATTCCTCCATAGCCAAGAGCTTCATTTTGGTTTCAAATTCCATATATGGTAGCTTAGAGTTACCAAAATCCAAATCTTCCTTCACAAAAATTATTCTACACCTCAACACCTACACATATAACCGATTAGAATCTCAATCACTCACCAAATCCCAACCTTGACACCTTGCACCTCACTCTTTGGAAAGGATTTTGGGTGTGTTTTGAGAGCCTTGAAGTGAAGGGCATCTTGGAGCATACTAGGGACAAAGACATCATTAGCTTCCAAGAGTAGGGTTTTATTGGGTCTTTTCTTGTCAAATTTATATTTCACATTTCTGATTTGTTCTCTCTGAAATTTTTTATTTTTGTGTTTAATGATATATGGTTATTGATGTATGAATTTTGGTAGAAGGTTTGGATAAGGTTAGATAACTCATTTTATCAAGAGAAATTTTAGTCAGAGTTCTGGATTTTCGGTTTGCCTGCAGAGAGTAAAATTTCATGAATTTTTAGACATATTTGTAATTATAGTCATTGTCTAGAACAATTATACGTTTGACCTAATCTTGAACTATCTACATGAAATTTCATGAGCATTGGTTTCAAGGAATACTGTCTTAAAAAAAAATCAAGAACCAAAATAGTACTCATGTTGTCTGGATTTCTGAAATTGAAGCAAGGAAATTGTATGATTTTATTTTCATAGTAAATGATCGATTTCTCTTTTGAAAGTTTTATAGGGAGTTAATAACATCTTGAAGTGTAACTGTAATTTTTATTTTGAGTTGATTCCATCATATGATAAATTTAAAAATTGTGAGAACCCTGTCCTAGGCTGTGAAAAAGTGTCCTCTGACCACTAAACTTGTAAAATTTAGTGACATGGTTATAGAACTCCGATTGTTATGAAAATTTTACAGTTAGATATATGAAGATGTCATAGAGAATTTTCATGGATCCTGAATTGGCCATTTGATGTGGAAATTAATTTTGAATTGTAGAGTGATAAATCTGCCCGATTACTGAAAATGGTAACAATGTCTTAAACTAATGATAGAATGACTTTAAATGCAAGTATATATCATGTGAATGCATGCTAATTATTTGAACGTAATGTTGATTAGATATGGATGAGACTCCAACACAATGATATGCCTACCTATGATGTAAGTAGGCCTTTGAAAAGAGAATTACATTATGTGTAATGCCGCAATTTTTCTGTCTGAGAAGAAAATGACCAAAATGCCCCTGAGGTCATTTTCAGCCCAGAATTCAAGGATGGCTGGCCTGGCAGTCCTCGAAGGGCCAACTCAATGTTTGAAAGGGATTGGATGTCCCTTCAATGGTTTCGGAGGCAAAAGTCTCATTTTCTGCAGTTTCGGGTCAAAATGACCAAAATACCCCTATAGCGTTTCTGTGCCGGTAAAAGTGCCGTTTGAGCCCGAAACTTTCTCCGAAGGTCTACAACAATGTTTTTACATGTTTAAAAGCGTCTGTTTAAGTCCCGGTGGTCCCGGGCAATTTTTGCACAAAATTATGATTTTGCCCCTAGAATAGTGTTTTTGAGCTTAATGATGTAATTAAGCAAACCTAAGCAATATTGGGCTCTAATCGAAGATTAATTGATTTCCATAATTAATCTAGAGTCAAAATAAGCTATTAAAATTAATTAGAACCTCAAATTGCTTAGATTAGATTTAAATCTCTTTTTAAAACTCAAGATTCCAATCTTGGAATCTTGAATAGTATTTTCTCTCTCCAATTCCCTAAATCAAGGAAACATGTTGGCATTGGATTCCAAGATAATGAAGTTTGACTTCATTAATTTAGAAAGACCACCTCCTAAATCTAGTCTTGCAAGCCTCTAATTAATCATTACCTCACCTAAACACTTACTTACAAATTCCTAATTCTAAGCCTAATCAAAGACACCTAAACATACTCCTAAACCACATTAAAGGAGATGATTTCTCCTTATTCTTGGCTGAACAAGGCAGCACCCATACCTCTCTAAATTCATCACATGTTGATTTATTCTCACTCAAAGAGCCATACCTTGAACCATGCTTAAGCCCATACTTGAACCCATACTTGGCCATACCTTTGAATGACTACAACCATACCTTGAATGAGATATTTTCCTTCCCTCCAAAGCCTTGAAACCCACGGCCTCCACCTCCCCCATTCACTTCTTCATGTTTCAATTTTCTATAAATACATATCTAAAGAGAACTTGGTGCCATTTTCTCATTCTCTCAAGCTAGCTTCAAGAATTGTCTTAAGTTTCTCTCAAGAGTTTCTTTTCCTCTCATTTTCTCCATATTCTTCAAGAACTCAAGAGTTCTTTCTTCCTCTCATCTTCTTTATCCTTTCCACCACCACACAACCACCATTAATCCTCCTTGAAACACTTAGCCATATCATTCTCAAGATCAAACTCAAGAAGCACAACTTCCTTTCTTTTTCTTCTCTCTTGGCCGAAACTTCCTTCAAGCCCAAGGGAAGATTTTTCTTCCATTCTTCTCTCAAGACCAAGCCTTGTTCATTCTCCAAGAGGCATACCTTGGTAGGAATTTGTTTTATTAAATTTCTTTAACCTTTAAAGTCTTGTTTAAAATGAGTTTTGTTGGTTTCTCTTGGCTTCTTGGAACTTCTTTTCCTCTCTTTATGTTTCGGCCTTGGAGCCTTTCTTCAAAGAAAAATATTGGCTTGATGATGAGGGTTCAAGGGGTTGATCATAAGAATCACCACTTGTGTAACCTCAAAAGCTTGAAAACTTGGTTTTTAAACTAAGAAGCATTTCGGTTTTTCCTTTGCTTTTCTTTGTTTCTAGTTTTGGTTTTTAAATCTTGTTTTGGTTGGAAAGTGAGTCAAGGATGAGAGCACATGATGTTAGTGTTGATATATCATCAAGATCATGGCCTCTAGAGCTTCAAAGTTTCATCCTTTCTCCTTCATGGTTTCGGCCATAGTTTCCTTTTCTTTGATATTTTGGTTTTGTCACCAAAGACATGGCGAGATGGTTTCTAAAACTCAAAGCTTGCTTTGCCTTGTTAAGATAGGTTAGGGTTGAGGTTTATGCTCCTTTAAAGTCTTATAAGAGCTCTAGTAAAGATATAAAAATGAACTTGCATATTTATATTTCTAGCACCTCATATTTATATTTCAAGCTCTTGCATCTCATATTTACTTTCCTATGTCATCACTAAACTCTAAAGATTAAAGAAAAGGAATTGCATTATCATGTTTAAGTTCAAGCCTTGCATTGCATGTTTACATTTCAAGTCATCACTTAAAGAACTTAAAGATTTAAAACAAGAACTTGCATATCACCTAATTAAATCTCGAAACCTTTCTATTTCGGTCTTAAAGTCGATTGTTGCTGGGCATAGAGCACTAAAATAAAGAATTGAACTTGCATATTTATTTTCAAGTTTTGCATATTTACTTTAAGCCTTGCATATTTAATTTCAAGTCCTTGCATTTCATATTTACTTTAAAGCTCTCACTTTACTTTATAATGAAGAATAAAATGGAATGCATAGCACATTTATATTTTTGTCATCACTTAAAGAACCTAGAGCTCAAAGACTTGCCCTTTTTATCTCAAGATAAAGATGGTTGTGGAAACATCCTCATGGATGCATATTTCGGCCATGTGATGATGATGAGCTTGGTGTGAGTCTCATCTAGTCACAAGAACCAACAACCTACATTCTAAGATTTTCTTTAGACCTCAAGAGTTTTATAAAATTATTACCAATGAGATTTATGAATTAAACCTCTCCTAGGAATGATTTAAACTAGCTACTGCCCTATGGCCATTCTTAGTCCCTTTTGTGAGATAAAATGGTTTTCAAAGAGTTTTAGAAATCCTAAAACCATTCCAAGAGAAACTAGCAATTTTAAATGTCTTGAAAATGTGAGATTATGTGTTCTATGGAACCTATGCTTTTCAATTATGCCATGACATGTTTGCTGCTGTCTGATGATGTTTTGACATGTTAAAATGTGTAAAAATTATATGTGTTGAGGTAGGAAGCTTTCTATGCATGTTAGGGGAGAAACTAGCTTTATAGAAAAACCGTAAAGTTAAGTTCTAGCATAGTTTTGACCCATTAATTCTTAGCTTTTGCCAAAATTGTTTTAGTATGTTAACCTTCATTTTAGGATTGTTTAAATATGAAAAACTTGGTAACATTTGATGTAGGATTGATTTTTAGAGCCTATAGAAAAACTAGTAACTAGAAAACCGTAAAAGTGCAATTCTAGAACACTTAGAAATATAATTTTATGATTCTGTTACAGCATGATTAATCATAGCAAGAGTGATCTACAATTAGTGTAAATGTGTAGGAATCCCTCATAATTGGTTTAGATTTAATTAATAGCGCCTTAGGCGAAGACGGAACTCAGAAAGGGTCTAAAACGTAGTTTCTAGAACCCTGTAATCGCAAGATGTAAACTCTGCCCTTAAAGGATGATGCTATCCAGATTCGGTGATAGACATAAATATTTGTAAGAATTGTTGGTTGGGAATCCTAAGGTGCATAAAAGGTTGATAGCGAACATTGGAATAATTATACCTCAAGTTAAAGACCCGTAAGGGTCAAAGCATAAGACATCATAGGTCCCAAGATATAATGAACCTTATGACTTCCAGTAGATGTATGATTGATTATGAGAATGATTTGATGTCTTATGTTGATGTTGAATGGCTATGCATATTCTATATATAAAGCAAGTTTGAAGGAAATTCGGTGTACGCCGTTATGCTGCCGAATTTCCCATCAAACTTGAGAATTTGAGAAAAGTTTGTAAAAACTCCTGGGTGACACCAGTTCGGCCAAGCACCCCCAAGAAAGGTTCTGGGTGACACCGGTTCGGCCAAACACCCCCAAAACAGATGTGACGTAACACTGAGACACATTCCTCCCACTACGGTGGGGAGGAAACAAATCCGTGAGGGTATTGACATTGAGCTTGCCAAAGCGGACAATTCGCTGTGTACTAGATACCAGTAGAGCGTTTCAAAGAAGGAAATGATCCTAAGATAGGTGATCCAAGAAAGTTAAGTATACCCCTTCTATTAGCCCTTATTAAATCTAGTGACGACTAGTTAGGATTGAGCTCATTCTTAGGCGATAGGTGAGATGTAGTTTGGTGACCAGATTATCGCCGGGCCAGTGAGTCGGTTGGATTTTTGGTGGATATGTTAAGAAGGTGGTCTTTAAGAAAAAGAACTTAAGAGTTCGACTGATGAGAAAGATGTCACATGAAATTTACTATGCCTTTTATGCCATGTATATGATTTATGTTTCTTTATATTGAGCCCAAGAGCAATGATTTTCATGTTAATGTGCATATGGTATTGTCATGCATTCATCAAATATCTATTGCATTCATGCCATTAAGACTCATACTAAAAGACACCCACTTCGGATAAATGGATTTGGAAAGCTTAAAATTGAACCTTATGCATGTACACCTTTTTCATAATTAAAACCGAGGTGGCTGGGGACGATGACGATGACACTCGTGTTAGAGTCGGGAATCCCTACTGAGAATCTTGAATGAGTTTCTCATCCCTTCTTTTTCTTTCGTGTCGTCTCTAGATGAGGTTCATGAATTCTTCTAAGGCTCATGGTTAAGGGTTACGCTAGCCAATGGAGTAGAGGGTTGCCGCGGAAGCATAGATAGTCTAGCTTTTGGATTGATACTCATCCAACCTCATAGGTGGATAAGGATCACTTCATATATATATAGGCATGTTTTGATGTAAATAATGGTACAATAATGCTAGTAATTTATGTATTTATGAAGGAGTGATGATATTATGATTGTTATGTATGATACTATGTTTCATGATTATGAATGGTGTGATTACTTTTCTTGCACTATGTGGTTATGACGAACGTTAGGTTAGCGCACGGCTTGCGTTTTGTTTTTCAAGTTTTGAAAAAGAAAAATTTATTCTTCCGCTAAGTATTTTAATGAAAGGTTTTAAAGAATGAGACTAAAAGAGTAATAGACTAATGATTAACCTAAATATGTTCTAGAGTATTGAGTTAAAAATTAGGATATTACATTATGTGGTTACTATGATGACAAAAGAAAAAAAAACATGACTTTTAGTTGTGAAATTTTTAGCATATAGGGAAAACAGAGACAAGACTTATATGGGGTATAGCGGGGAGGGAAAAATAAGGATTCCCCAGGAAACTTTATGAGTTAGTAGACATATTGACTAGGAATAGAACTGTGTGTAATTCGGATATAGAAAAAAAAAGAAGTATAATGATCACGATTAGGAATGAGCTCATGTCCTAGCAGTCTATTGTCCTTTATGGAGTGATCCCTACAGATAGCACTTGATGTGAAATTAAGCCTTCCCTGTGTTAATGGAAAGGAGAATATGGCACTAAATTGAGTTTATTGTATTGAGATAAAATGCCGATCATCGTTATTAAATCTATATTTATTCATGGATGTGATTCTTGCGTGATTTTAATTATGTGAAATTGTTAATTATGCTTATTTAAGCTTGAGGAAGTACTCTACTGAGAATTTTATAATATTCTCATCCCTACGCCACATGTATTTTATGTTGTATTCAGATTCTAAATATGCCGTCAATGATAATCTTTCTTGACTAGCCCTAGTGGTGGTGGCACTATGACCCAGCTTTAGACTCCTTATATGTTGTAGCATACTCTCGGATCAGAGTGTATATGTTCTTTAGCTAGTCGTTTAGTACTTCTATTTTCTCTGCTGAGTTTGACCCAGGTTTTCCTTATGCTGAGGTACGTCTTAAAATGGCACACCCTGATGTATTTGTAGCTCCACCTGCACTACCTATGTCCCCTTGGAGATGATCCTTCATCCTTCTCCTCTGACTCCGACCCACCGGTTGATCCTGATGCCCCTGCCGGGGGCAATGCCATTGTACCTATGGCAAATGGTTTTATTTAGGAGACTATGGGACAACTTAGGGGCTCTTGATGTATGTATAGTGGCAGTTTAGAAGTAGGATCCACCAGACCACAGTTTGACCTTATTAGATGTTGATGAGATTCATTTTCTGTTTATATAAAATTTTGCTGGATCTCGACTTTAAGCAGGTTAGACTAGATAGTAAAGGTGTTCTTCTGTGAACTGAGTCGCTGATGTTTAGGAAATAACTAGTTTGTTTTACAGTATTACCTATTGTAAACTTAACAATGATGTCTATATATGTATATATTGGCTTTGCAACATATATGTCTACATTATTTTATTTCAATTATTTTCAACTAGTATAGATTATAAATATAGGTAATACTTTTCTAATTACTGTGTTGATGCTAGAGTAAAAAATGGTAATTAGGAGCGTGTTACATAGAGGGTCAGTATTGGCTCACCTCTTATTGGCTCGCCTCTCATAAGATTTATTTTGAGGAGTCTAAAGGATCACCTTGTCAGATCAACTCTCATAATCTTTGATTCGGGATGTCTAGAGGATAACTTCCATGAGTCTTATGTCATCTTGAGCCTTATCATATTATCAGAGATGCAATACAAGTATCACTTATCATTCATCATATCATGCTCATAACCTTCATAAAACATGCATCTCAATTATTTAAGCATAATATAGCATGCCATAACTCATCATGTAATTGATCACATAAGCATGCATCACATTCTTTGCATATATCCATAAGCATGTTATCACCAATATCACATTGAAAAGCAAACATGCTCCTAACCATTGTGTTAGAATTCAAGAACCAGGCTCAGCTAATGCATATGCTATGCTCAACAAGATATATGTGTTCAATCATACTAAAGGTAATCATTACTATAATTCAAGGTTAAGCATGCAAAGTCATCAATCCATGTTATTTCAAGTGAAAAAACTCCTATTTACACATTTCAAGTTCTAGTAATCGATTACATGAGTTGGTAATCGATTACATAGTTCAAATTTTCAAAACAGACATATTCAAGGTACTGGTGATCAATTACATGGGCTATGTAATTGATTACAAATGTTAAAAACACATTTTGAGCCCCCCAAAACATGCTAATAATCGATTATAGGATATGGTAATCGATTATGAAGGTTAAAAACCCATTCCCATACATTGAAGGCATACTAGTAATCGATTACATCACACTGGTAATCGATTACTAGAATCCCTATAAGTTGAAAAACTCAAGTTTTGACATCTTTCAAGTTGTTCTTTCATTCTAAAACCATTTTAAACATCATTCCAACCTTTTCTTTAAAATCACACTCACATTAGTCCCAACCAAATCAAACTTTTCAATAAACCAACGATTTCAAATAAAGATTTCTAAATCACTTAGAATTACATTTGAGTTCCTTTGCTTTTCAAAATTCATTTGCACATTATAGAAGCAAGACTCAAGTCTCAACATAAATAGAGCCAACCTTAAAGTCTCTAAGATCATAATGTTTTCATGAATCAAAACATCCATTTTAGATGAAAGAGGCAAGTCTTGAGCTTTAGAATTTAGGTGATAACTTGAAATATAAACTTGATATGCAAGACTTGGAATTTAAACATGAAAATGCAAGTCCTCTTTTCTTCTCTTCAAGATTTAAAATGATAACTTGAAATATAAACATGATATGCAAAACTTGGAATTTAAACATGCAATGCAAGAACTTGAAATATAAATATGAGGATGCAAGTCCATTTTAAGTCTTTAAGATTTAGGTGATGGCTTGAAATATAAACATGCTAGACTTGAAATTTAAACATAAAATGCAAGTCCATTCTTTTATCGTCAAGATTTAAGGTGATAACTTGGAAATAAACATGATATGCTAGGCTTGGAATTTAAACATGAGATGCAGGAACTTGAAATATAAACATGAATGCACCTCATTTTATCTCTTTAAGGTCCAAACTCAAGACTTTTAGAGAATAACTTCCTAACCCCAATCAATCTCACAAAATGGGAATGAGCTTTAGAGTCCATCAACACCATGGTTCCAAGAACCTCATTTCCTTGGACTCATCATCAAGCTCAAATAAAAACAACCCAAGAACACCAACAAAACAATCTTTTCTCATTTTTCTCTTGAAACTAAAAATTAAACCTTGAGCTCTAAAGGAAAAATAAATGATAGTAACAGAACCAAAATTAAAACCCTCATCATCAAGCCATGGTTTTTAATTATCCAACAAAATTAAAATCGAAGAGATTAAGGAATCAAAAGAAAGGTGAAAACCAAAATGGAAGGAAAAGAAAAAGCAAAAACATAGCCATCCTTCCATCATCAAACCCGAAAATGAGAGGAAAAATATAAAAGGAAAAGTTTTCCATTCATACCAACATCCAAACTGAAAATAAACTAAAGAAAAAGAGAAAGAAACTTAAAACAAAATCCCTACCAAGTATGTTTCCTTTTATGCAAGAGAAAGCTTGGTCTTGTGCAAGAAATGAGAAGAACAAATTTGCTCTTAGAGTAAGAATAAATTCGGCAAAGGGAGAAGAAAAGGGAAGAAGGATTTTTCTTGAGCTTTTGTGTCTTGGAATGCAAAGGTTATGTGTTTTAAGAAAGATCTATGGTGGTGGTGTGGTGGATTGAGGTTGAGAAGTGGTGGAGGATAAAGGTTCTTGGTGGTGGAAGAAGAAGGAAAAAGCTCTGAGTTGAGAAAGAATGGAGAGGTTTTTATTTGACACAACTTAGTTAGCAAGTTTGGCCTAAAAAATGAAAGAGAAGAAATAAGAGTTTGTGAGTGTGTTTGTGTTGAAAAAGAATTAAATATGAGGGCGAAATGGAGGGAGAGGGCTGATGCCATGTGGGGCTTTTTGGGGGGAAGGATTTTTGATTTTTCATTTGTGTTTAGGACATAAATTAGAGGTAGATTTAATTAGGAAATGGGTTAGGAAGTGGTAATTGGGTGTTTAGATTAGCAATCAAGTGTTTAAGGCTTTTCAAGACATGATAGGAGTGGTCTTGCACACTTAGCTGAATTAAACTCAATTAGTTTGAAATTCAAATTCCAACATATTTCCTAATTTTAGGAGAATAGAGAGAGAAAACACTATTTGCTTTTTGACTTTCTTAATGTCTTAAGATCTCTTTGACTAAGAAAGGAATTTGAACTTCTTTAAATAATATGAGGCCTTAATTAAGCTCAAATAATTATTTTGACTCAAGATAAATAACAAAAATTAATTTATCTTTAATTAGAGCCTAATATTGTCTAGGTTTCCTTAATCACACAATTAAGCTCATTTAGCACAAATTGGGGGCAAAAGGGTCATTTCACATAAAAATTCCCTGGGACCACTCAGACTTTCCCAGATATCATGCAATATGTATAAATAACATTTTGAATTCCTGGGTGATGATCGGGTCCAGTCATCACTTAATCCCGCGTCAAATTACCTTAGGGGTACTTTGGTAATCTTGTGCACAAGAAAAACTAGGAACTGAGGTTTCTACTCTTAACATCATCCATAACACATCTAATCACCTTCAAACATTGCACTAACCCCTTGAGGATAGCCTGGATCGGCCTCAGGAGCATTTTGGTCATTTGTACACGGGAAAAACTAGGGATTGCGATTTCTGTACGAATTGCTATCTAAACCTCATATAACCTCACCCAAATATTAAATTTCCCCACTGAGGATGGCTTGGACCGGCCGCCCTCGAATCTCATGCAAAAATAACCTCAGGGGTATTTTGGTCATTTGTACAATGAGAAAAATCGGGGGGTTACAAAGATCATCTTGAGAAAGAACATCTTCCTACAGTAATAATGGTGTACATCATGTATTTGATCTCTACTTCTTGTCCTATCCCTGTGCAAAAAAGAAGAATGTGCCAGACATTTGAAAGCGTTTGTTAGAAGATCTTGTCGTGCTAAAACTTGTGACCATTCTGTACTTCATGGCTGAAGGATATCATCAGAGACTCTTATGGTAAAAGCTTCTGTATCCTATCTCTATTATATTTTTCTTTTTACTTCATGAGATGATTTGCGTAGTGGATATCAAGCCTACTCATCTATATATCTCAATCTGTCTAAGAACTCATAGAGTTGCCATGAACACTTGAGAAAGTCTAGTCAAAAGCTGGAAAGCTGAAAGAGAGAAATACTCAAAGAGAGTTTACTTTTCTTAAGTTATATGTTTTTAAACCTCCAAGAAGCTATATGAACATGTCAGAAAATTCTTTTGAATTCTTGAGAAGACCTCATGAAATCTTAAGATTTGACCCGTTTAATCAGACAAAACTCAAAAACTATGTTTTTGTAAAAATGGTCAGTCTCGATAGATTGAGAAATGTAGGTAAAACATAAAGAGGAAGATCTATGCAACTTCATCCACCAAATATGTATATTCTTTTGTTTTTGTTCTTCAAAATGATTAAAGAGATACCTTTGCAAAAAATGAATGCTGAAAAGGAATCTCTTTAGAAATGTTGGAAAAGTCTCTTTATCTTAAACCAACAGAAAAGGACCCATAAGAAGTTTGGGTACCAAAAGTCATACTCTTTCTTGCAGGTACATATGAAAATATCTCTCTAACTGGCCAGATAAAGAAGCACTCTAATGATGATCTTTCCAGATACCAAACGTTGATTCTGAGTGTTGTCATAGTTTCTGAGAGATATTCCTCTCAAGGATCTCTCATGTATAATGATGATGAAAAGCTTAAGAAAGAATTTGCTGATAATCTTATTTTTTCTGAAGAATATCTTGAGATTTTTTATCTCAAGATATATCTAGAAAGCTAGCAGAAAAGAGCCAAAGCTTCAGAAAGTGAGCTCCAAAACCTCAGTCATTCAGAAAGGATGCTCGGTGTAACATCCTAATTTTTAACCCAATACTCCTAGAACATATTTAGGTTAACCATTAGTCTATTACCTTTTTAGTCTCATTCTTTAAACCTTTCTTTAAAATACTTAGCAAAAAATGTGGGTAAATTTTTTTTTTTTTGAAACACGGAAACAAAGTGAGAGCCATGGATACGCATAAAGTAAAACGCGTGGCTAATATACAAAGAAAAGATCAATCATTATAGACATAACATAAAATCGTAAAGGAACATCATCATAACTGGGTACAAGAAAGTCATAACATAGATATAGAGTTGTTATATAAGTTTAATACAGTCATCCATAAATGAAAAGTGAAGCAAATACACATGAATCCCCCATCTCCAAAAGTGCACCTAAAACTAGATAACCCCTAGGGCAAAAGTAGGCTTCCTAATCCAATTAGAAGCACAGGCACCAGATCACAACTGCAGTCTCCTACTGCTATCACCCCTAAATGGAGGAACATATCAAATCTACTGAGCTATCTCGGCTGGAGTGGCTATACGCTACATCGGTCGGGCATGGGCTCCTCGGCGAGGGATCATCCTCACTCATCCTTTGCGCACCGGTTGTGTGACGGTGGTCTCACTGCCCTCCCCGAAATCCATTGGCACGGTAGTGGAGGAACCCTCAGAAGGCACCTGAGTGGTGGAGTCCTTGGAAGGATCCGTCTCCAAAAATGACGTAGGGGAGCGGGGTACGTGCTGTGGGAAATCCCAGATAGCAGATGCGATCGGTGGGGTGCGGTGAGTCCACTTCTCACGGGGACGTGCGTGCTCGAACACAAGGTTGTCGCCAAAGGGTGAGGCAGGGGAGAAAGAGAAGTTGGAGACTGGATGTGCAAAGGGGCGATCCATGTAGACAAAAAGACGGACGGCACAATGACCTACAAAATGATAAGAACGGTGGACAGGGTCGTAGTGCATCTCCCAAGTGGGCGCATCAACAAAGATCACGAAAGTCGCCATCGAGCTCTAAAGACGTGATGGAAAGAAAATATAGAAGGTGTGAGAACCTTAGCGAAGAATCTCAGTAGGGTATCCTACTATCATGGTGACATCATCTACGTCCTCAAGAACCTTGGGTTTAATGTATAAAATAAGTGAGCATGCATCAAGTCCATTTTTAATCTTTAAAACGTAGTTAACCAAGGTCCGCCTATTTTAGAATGAATCTTAATGTCATGGATGCAGCATAATAAAGTATGCATGCATGACGATATGCTAGGCAGAAATCAATTAGAAATTCATAGAGAAATCATCATCCTATAAGTGGCATAAAGTGGCATATGTCTCTTATGTAAAACATTTTTCTTTCTTTAACTATGTAACATTCCAACATTGTACTTTACATCATAGGGATCACCCTAAAAACTTCTTTAGGTTATGAGCTCATACCTTAACTAGTCGTCACTAGTTCTTACTTATCCTCTAATAAGCGTAGTCATAATAACAATCATAATCGTAACATAACGCGTCGCACTGGTATTAGAATACACAATGAATATTGTTCTCTTTGGGGCGTTACGTATCGCCGTCCCCCTCAAGGATTTGTTTCTGGAGTGTTACATATCATCATCCTCCAGAATGCGTTCACAGTTCTATGTCACATCAAAATCTCATATATATATATTTTGAAAACTTTCTAAGCCCTCAAATTTGGCGGAAATTCGACAACGTAATGGCTATACACCGAATTTCCCCAAATTTTGCTTTATGCCACATAAACAAATAGAGCATGTGCTTTCAATCATAAATTAATAGTCAAGACAAACCATCAAGGTTATGCCAAAATCTTATACATTCACTTGGGATAATGAAGTTCATTATGCAACATACCTACAAAATCTTATGTTTTTAGCCCTTACGGGCCTAAGTCTTTGAAATCTAACTGACCGATTATCCATTCCTAACCTCTTATGCACCTAAGGGTTCACAATTAAAGATTTTTATTGATATTAATGATTATGAACATTCCCAAACAGCACCTAATAGCTAGGGGCAGAATTAGTTTTGCTTGATTTCGGGGTTCTGGAAGTCACGTCTCTAACCCTTTTCTAAGTTCCGTCTTCGCCTAAGGCGCTATAATTAATTCCTAGACCAATTATGAGTGCTTCCTCCACCTATATACTTGAATTAAACATGTTTCTATCATTTTTAATCATACCACAACAGAATCCATTGTTTGATCCTTGAGAGTCCTAGAAATCACCTTTTTACGATTTTCTAGTTACTAGTTTCTCTATAAGAGCTAAAATTTAATTCCACCTCAAACGTTACTAAGTTTTTCATGTTTAAACAATCCTAAACAGAATTTTATCCTACTAAAACAGTTTTGGCAGTAGCTAACATTAAATGGGTCATAGACTTGCAAAATCTCAACTTTATGGTTTTTCTAGTAAACTATCTTTTTAACTCACAAGCATAGAATAGTCTCCACTAAAATTCTTATCAGTTTATACACATTCTAACATATCAAAATATCATCAAGCAGCAGCAACCATGCTAAGGTAGAATCGAAATGTTATACTTCGAATAGCACATGAAAAATTATTTTCAATACACAAAAATTACTAGTTTCTCTTAGGACCATTTTAGGACTTCTAGAACTCCTTGGGAACTAATTTATTTCATCAAAATCATCATAAAATGAATAAGATCAGTAGCTATTTAAAAATCATTCATGGTTGGAATTTAAAACATAAAATCATGCTTGCAACATTCTTTGAGTTCTCCTATGCTTAAGAAAATCCTAAGATATAGATTATTGGCACTTGTGACTAGATGAGACTCACACCAAGCTCATCATCATCATATGGCAAAAATGTACACTCAAGAGAATGCTTCCATATCCAACTTTTTCTTGAGATAAATGGACAAGTCTTTGAGCTCTAAAATCTTTAAGTGATAGTAAAAGCATCAACATGATATGTACTTCATTTTATTCTTCATTAGAAAAGTAAAGCGAAGGCTCAAAGTAAATATGAGATGTAACTTCATTCTTATCTTTACGTTTAAGTGGTGACTTGAAAAATAAATATGGTGGACAAGGAAATGTAAATATGAATGCAAGTCTAATTCTTTATTTTAGTGCTCTAGGCTCCACAACAATTGACTTTAAGGCCGACATAGGCGAGCTTCGAGATTAATTATTAGGTGATATGAAAATGCAAGCTCTTGTTTTAATCTTTACATTTTAGGCGATTGCTTGAAAATAAATATGCTAGGAAAGGAATGTAAATATGAATGCAAGTTCATTTTATATTCTTTACTAGAGCTCATACAAGACTTTAAAGAAATATAAACCTCAATCCAACACATATCTTGACAAGACAAAGTGAGCTTTAGAGTTCTTTGTACCAAGGTTTTCAAAGAGACCTTACGGTTTGAACATTATCATCAAGCTCAAGGAAATGGGCTTAAAGGATTCAAATCATCTAACAACTTACTTTAACCAAAACCTTGAATCATCAAAGAAAAGGAAATAAGGCCGAAGCCAATAGGAAAGAAAAAGGAAAAGGAAACTGAAACCAAGATTGAAGAAAAGGAAAGGAAATACCAAAAATGTGTTAAGATCAATACTAAGTTTCAAGCTTTAGAGGTTTCTCAAATGATAACCATAGGACCATTATCTTGAAACCTCATCATCAAGCCAACATTTTATTTTAAAAGAAAGGCTCCAGGGCCAAAAAATCAAAGAGGAGAAAAGAAGTTCTAAAAGTTAAGAGAAACTAACAAAAACTCATTTTTTTACAAAGCCTTAGAAAATAAAACTTTAAAGAACAAAATCCCTACCAAATGGTGAAGAGAAAAGCTTGATCTTTGAAGAGGAAAAGAGAAGAAAACTTGTTCCCAAGTGGCTTGAGGTTTTCGGCCAAAGGGAAAGAAAAAGGAAGGAAAGGTTTTTATGTGAGTTTGATGTGTGATGATGTGAGCTTATGTGTTTAGATGTTGATCTATGGGGGTTGTGTGGTGGTTTGAGGTTGTGAGGGGTGGTTCTTTGGTGGAGATAGAGAAGATGATGAAGAAGAGAACTCTTGAAGAAAATGAGAGAACTTGAGACAACTCTTGAAAACTCAAAGCTAGCAAATGATCTAAAAGTGACTCAAGTTCATCCAAGCAAGCTATTTATAGAAAATGAAAGCAATGAGGTTATGAAGGGATGAGGGGTGGCCAGCCATGGGGAGGAAAAGAGAGAGGAAATATCTCTTTTAATGTGTCATTCAAGGTAAGGTTGGAGGTATGGCTAGGTAAGGTTTAAAGTATGGTACAAGGCATGGTCTAGGCATGGTGTAAGCATGGCTCTTTGTGTGTTTGAATTTCAACATGTGATTGACATATGGAGGGGGGAAGTGGCCGAATATGCATCAGCCAAGGGGGGAGGAGATTTCTCAGTTTAGATGTGTCTTTGATTAGGCTTAAGATTAGGAATTTGTGAGTAAGTGTTTAGGTGAGGTAATGGATGTTTAGGGATGTCAAGACATAATTAGGGAGTGCTCTTGCATTATCAGTGAGATTAAAACTCATTTTGGAACATAAACAATTGTAGACATAATTCCTTAATTTAAGGAATTGGAGAGAGAAAATATTATTCAAGATGCCAAGACTTGAAATCTTGAGTTTTATAAGAGGTTTAAGTTTAATCTAAGCAATTTTGGGTCTTAATTAACTTCAATAAATCATTTTGACTCTAGATTAATTATGGAAATTAATTAATCTTTGATTAGAGTCTAATATTACTTAGGTTTGCTTGCTTGAGTACATCATTAAGCTCAAACGGCACTATTCTAGGGGTAAAATCGTAATTTTGTACCAAAACTGTCCAGGATCACCGAGACCTAAACAGACATTGCCAGACACATGAATCATCATATTAAACTTTCTGGGAAAGTTCCGGGCTCAAATGGCACCTATACCTGAAAAAAAAAATGCTACAGGGGTATTTTGGTCATTTTAGGCTGAAAATTCGAAAAATGAAATTTTCACCTCCGAGATCATTCCCAACTCATCTAATCCCCTTTCAATATTGAGTTGATCCTTCAAGGACTACCGGGCCGGCTTTCCTCGGATTCCGGGTGAAAAATGACCTCATGGGCATTTTGGTCATTTTTACTCAGACAGAAAAATCAGGGTGTTACACTTGGACCTTTCAAGATGATCAGAAAGTGATCTTTCTAAAATACAACATGAGCAACTGAAGAAAACATAGAAGTAGAAATATTTGAATGCACTTTAACTTCATGAAAGTTCAATTTTTTAAAAAATAATCTTCTTTTGTCAAAGTTCTTAGAGTACCATTAGGGGGATGAGTGCAGAGTCATTCCTTGGATTTTTATCAATTGTGTTTTCTTCACCACCATATATCTATATATGTTGAGAAAACTTTGTATTATCAAAGTTAGGTGGAAGCTATGCTAAATATGCTTAGCAAGCTCAAGAGAAAGGCAAAGTCTACTCATCATCTTCGAGACATCATCATTGATACTAATAGGAAGCTCAACGACTATCTAGATAAATCTGATATCATCAAGGCAATAAAATCCATGCAAGAAGAAAGGCCCATGCATTCTAAGATCTTTAAACCCAAATACTGTGGATAAGGAATCAGCTGTAAGATTATCTCTTAAGGTAAGTTGCCTTCCTCTCATCTGAAACAATGTTGTGCTATTTATCCTTACAAGAATCCGATCACCACTCCTTATTCAAGTTTATTTGTAAAAATTTTCTTTTCTTTTAAAAGATAGAGATTCTTAGTAAATAGATATGTTTACTGAAGATCTTGTATCAAGATATAATCACAATATATATAGCTAAAGATCTCTTAGTTGTTTACTGGCTTTAAAAAGATTTTAAGTTTTCACATATGCATAAAAATCTCTAGGTGGTCTCTATACATTTTCCTGTGAAGGTCAAACAAAGTAATCTGAAATCATTGAAGTACATACCCTCCTGAAGACTTTGCTTCTCAGTTTGCAAGAACGTCAAAAGACTAGTATGCAAGATCAGATCTACCAACATGTGATTCAGAAGTCAATTTGCATGACCACAGATTTCTGTTTGCAAAATTAGAAGGGAGTCAGGTTGCTTAGTACGAAGACGGATTGATCAGAAAGAAGAAGATATGTTCAAAAAAAGGTTGTTTGGTCAGAAATAAGCTCTGAAAGATCAGTGAATGATAGTTAGATGAAGGCTTTGAACTTAGAGCAAGAAGAAGAATCTGGGATAAGATACGACTGTTCCTCTGGGGGTGAGAAAGTAAACCCTGAAGACTCAGAAAATAGTTTCTTCAGAAAGTGACATCAAGAGTTAGAAGACTCTCTTTCTGAAAAAAGGATGAAAAGGCGGGAGTTTCTGTCCATGATGTCAGAGTTTCTCTTTCCCACATTGCTTTGCCTTCAGTCATGTCACATCTTTTTAAACCCCCACGTCTTACCTTTCATCTTTACCTTCGCTTTCTGGAACAAACTTATTTTACTATCATTCTAACCTTAAACACTGAATCTTTCCTTTTGCTATCTCTTTCCTGAAATCTTATTTGCAACCCTTTTTCTCAGCCTTACTTAATCTCTTCTATTCTTGTCCTCTTGCTTACTTTACTAAACCCTAACTCACTTTTATATACTTTCAAGTTCCTTCTCCATGGCTGAAGGTTGAGAGATAGAAAAAGATATATCTAGACAAGGAGCTTTTCTCATGTACAATGAGCAATATATGCAGGAGGCATATGAAGAAGATTTTTGTAACATCCTAATTTTTAACCCAATACTCTAGAACATATTTAGGTTAATCATTAGTCTGTTACTTCATAGTTCTCATTTAACTTTGAATTACTTAGCGGAAAATACGGGTAATTTTTTTTTTGAAATAAAAGTGAGAGCCGCGTGATGCGATAAGTGGTAAACCATGTATGGTAAACAAATGTCTCACAACATCATAACATAAGGCACACCATGAGTAACACTGAAGATCATCTCATATATATATAATTTGCCCACTTATAAGTGTGGGACTTAGTTTAGTACAAGGAAAGTACAGGAAAAGAAATACAACATAAACATAAACATGATCTACTCCCCTACCCGAGTGCACCTAATGGGATAACCTCTACACAAAAGAAGGTTTATCCCCATCTTAGTGGTGTGTGCTCTAATCGGGTACTCCATCGGTCGATCGTCACCTCCTACTGACGTCCGTCTCGTGAACGAGGCAAGTATCCGGGAAACTGTGCGAGCTCCTCGGGCGTAAAGAGGCGGAATGGGGATCAATAGTGACCCCCGCGGTGTAGCCGCATCTCCGGTCGTCGTGCAAGTCGGGGCTGAGTCACGGTATCCTCACTGCCCTCCCTCATCAATGGTGGAGAGGGGCAGAGGTCTCGCTATACGGATGAGTAGGCGGGTCCTCTGACGGTCGGTCTCCGAGAAGTAGGTCCGGCACGTAATCGGATAGTCTCGCATGGCTAAGGTGGCGGTGTGCATGCGAGCACTCTCTCGTCATGGCGCGACGCGACGCCAAAAACCCGCCGCCGCCGCCATAGGGTGCGCCGGGAGAAGCGATGGGTGTGCACGGATGAGCGGCGGGCGCCCTACGAACATGAAAACCCGCACCGCACCGCCAAATGGTATGACCCGTGAGCCGGGTCATAGTGCACCTCCCATGTCGAGGTGTCCACGAACACTACGAACGTCACCATCTGAAGACGTGACGGAAAGGAAGAGATAGAGGGAATGAGAATCTTGCTAAAGAATCTCAGTAGGGCCTCCTACTACCTAGGTGTCATCATCTACGTCCTCAGGAACCTTGGGTTTATTTATACAAAATGGCTGAGCATGTATTAAGTTCATTTTAAACTTTAAAATATATTTTAGCCAAGGTCCATTCATTTTAGGATGATCTTAATGTCATGAATGCAACATTATAGAAAATGTATGCATGGCACTACCTAATGCACATACATAAAACATAACATCGAGCATCATCATACTTGGTGGCATAAAGTGGCAGGAGTAACATTCATATGGGACAAAACTTAGTGACATAATAATAATCATGAAACTTCTCTTCCTCATGGGCCACCCTAAAAGACAATCGAACTGGGGGTGCTCGGCCGAACCGGTGTCACCTAACGTGTCATACATCTAGGTTATGAGCTCATACCTTAACTAGTCGTCACTAGTTCTTACTTACCACTTAACGATAAGCGTATCATAAATCATAAATCCCGACTATCTGAGTACGGGTTAGGGGGCAAAACTCTTAGGGGTGCTCGGCCGAACCGGTGTCACCTAAGAGTGTAAAATGGTACTGATGTCACATGAGTTCTATGGAGGTGCTCGGCCGAACCGGTGTCATCCTAGAACCCATCTTAGTACCTTAATTTTCAAAATCTCTTTAAGTCCCCAAATTTGTCGGAAATTCAGCGGCACAACGGTTATTACACCGAATTTCCTTCCAAATTTGCTTTATGCCACATTAACATATAACCTCATGAATTCCTCATATGAATAACATCATCATCATTTGCATACTACATGCATCATCATAAAACATTCGAACGCTTACCCTTACGGTAGCTTATGCTTTGACCCTTACGGGTCTTAATCTTGAGATATAATTTTCTAACATCCGTCGCTCATATTTTTATGCACCTAAGGGCTCATAATTAATCATCATTCCTAATCCTCATGTTCATACTTAAATCTGAATAGCATAGGGCAAATCCTCTAACTTGTGTTCACGGGGTTCTAGAACTTACGTTTTAAACCCTTTCTTGGTTCCGTCTTCGCCTAAGGCGCTATGAATTAAATCTAAATCAATTATGAGGCATTCCTATGCTTAAGGACTAATTATTAATCATGGTTATCATGTTGTAAGGGTGCTGGACAGAATCCAGAAAATTAAATGTTCTAAGAGTTCTACATTTGCATTTTTACGATTTTTCTCGTTACTAGTTTCCCCATAGGTGCTAGAATTCGATTCTAATCCAAATGATACCAAGTTTGTCATGTCTAAACAATCTAAATCTGATTACGTTCCCATTAAAACAGTTTGGATTAGTTCCATAAACAAATGGGTCAAAACTATGTTAAATTCTAGCTTTACGGTATTTCTAGTTAGCTAGTTTTTTACCTATCATGCATAGGTTCGCTTCTACATCATCACATGATATTTTCACACATTCCAACACATCAAAACATCATCATACAGCATCACACTCATCACATCAGAACCGAAAACATTTAACTTAAATGAGAGAGTTAAATTGACATTTCTAGGTACATAAGTTAACTAGTTTCTCTCGGAATCGATCTAGAACTTCTAAAACTCTTTGCAAAACATTTTAATTCATCAAGAGGCTAAGTGAAGCCTTAGGTCACTGACCAAAACATATTCCATCCCTTAAAAGATAATAAAATCACAACTTGTGATGACGTAACCTTATAAAGATTTGTCAAGCTTTGAGGAAAACTTAAACATAGACTATTGGTCCTAGTAGCTAGATGAAAACTCATTGCGAGTCCATCATCACTACTTTGGCCGAAAATATGCATTCAAAGAATGGTTTCACATTAAACTTTAACTTGGAATGAAATGGGCAAGTCTTTGAGCTCTAGGTTCTTAAGTTTCGACATAAACTAAACGTGCTCATGCTTTTCATTTTTAATCTTGCTTACAAAGTAATGTGATGACTTAAATTTAAATATGCAAGGCATAAACTTAAACGCGGAAGCTTGAAAGTAAATATGCGAGGCATAAACTTAAACGTGCAAGCTTGAAGGTAAATATACATGGTTCAATTCTTTATTTTAGTGCTCTTGACCCAACAACAATCGACTTTAAGGCCGAAATAGATAGGCATTCGAGAAATTAATTAGGTGGTAATGCAAGTTCAATTCTTTATTTTAGTGCTCTAGGCCCAACAACAATCGACTTTAAGGCCGAAATAGAAAGGCTTCGAGAATTAAATTAAGTGATGAGACAAGTTCCATTTTAATCTTTATGTTCTTAGGTGATAGCTAGAAAGTAAAGATGCATAGCAAGAACGTAAATATGAATGCAAGCATAAAATAAATTATGCAAGTTCATTTTATCTTTCTAGAGCTCTTAACAAGACTTTAAAGGAATTTAAACCATAACCCAAACTCATCCAAACAAGGTAAAGTCAAGCTTAGAGTTCTTTAAAACTTAACATAATATTTTTAGGAAATCAAACCATGAAGCTTAGAAAAATTTAAGGAAATAGCCGAAATCTTCAAGAAGAAAAAGGAACATTTTAAAACTCTAGAGTTCATGATCTTGATGATATATTAACACCAACATCATGAGTCCTCATCATTGAGTTCATAGAGCCATTTTAAAACATCATCAAAGTTAAAGTTCTCAAGAGTTCAAGAAAGGAAAAACTAAAAACATTTTTGCTCAAGAACAAAGATCAAGCTCTAGAGTTTGTTTCAAGTGATGAACATCATCATGAAACTCTCATCATCAAGCTCTCATTCCTTCATTCCCAAAGGCCCATGGCCGAAACATAAAGAGGAAGAAGGAGAAGAAAAGAAGTTCTAAAAGGAACCAAGAGAAACTATGAACATCAAGCTTAAAACAAGAACTTTAAAGAAAAGATTACATGAAAGAAAATCCCTACTTGATGTGATGAACTTGAAGATGGAAGAAGAAGATGAAGAAGATGAAGAACTTGAAGAACTCCAAGAACTTGAAGAACACAAAAACTTTGAGAGAAAAAGAAAAGCTTTGAGTGTTCCTAAACTTAGCAAATGATCTAAAAGTGGTGCAAGCTCCTCAAGGCATTCTATTTATAGAGAAATGAAACAAATGGAGGGAGCTCATGGGGGAGAGTGGCTTCGGCCATGAGGTGCAGAATGGAGGCTTCCATGAGTTCCATGAGGTGAGATAATGTGTTCTTTGAGGTATGGTGAGGTATGGCTTAAGGTATGGTGAGGTATGGTTCAAGGTATGGCCTCAAGCATGGTTCTTTGAGTGAGAAAACAATTTAATATGTGGTCAAAGGGGGAGGATGTGGCCTGTAACGCCCCGATTTTCTGTCTGAGTGGAAAATGACCAAAATGCCCCTGAGGTCATTTTCGGCCCGGAATTCGAGGATGGCCGACCCGGCAGTTCTCGAAGGGCCAACTCAATGTTTGAAGGGGATTGAATGACCCTTGAGTGGTTCCGGAGGCGAAAGTCTCATTTTCCGCAGTTTCGGGTCAAAATGACCAAAATACCCCTATAGCGTTTTACGCGGGTAAAGGCGCCGTTTGAGCCCGGAACTTTCCCTCAAGGTTTAAAAACATGTTTTCATGTGTCTAGAGGTCTCTGTTCAAGTCCCGGTGGCCCCGGGCAGTTTTAGTGCAAAATTACGATTTTACCCCTAGAATAGTGTTTTTGAGCTTAATGACGTAATTAAGCAAACCTAAGCAATATTAGGCTCTAAACGAAGATTAATTTATTTCCCTAATTAATCTAGAGTCAAAATAATTTATTAAAGTTAATTAAAATCTAAAATTGCTTAGATTAAACTTAAATCCCTTTTTAGAGCTCAAGACTCCTAGTCTTGGAATCTTGAATAGTGTTTTCTCTCTCCAATTCCTTAAATCAAGGAAATGTGTCTAGAGTTGTTTAAACTCTAAATTGAGGATTTAACTCACTAATGGTGCAAGAGCACTCCTTAATTATGTCTAGACCACCTTAATTACCCATTTCCCTTACCTAAACACTTTCTTACAAATTCCTAATCTTAAGCATAATCAAAGATACACCTAAACACAACTCTAAACCACAATTAAAATGCAACTAAACCTCTCCCAAATCTGATGCACATGGCCGAAATTCTCTTCCCCATTGACCACATGTTTAATTATTTTCTCACTCAAAGAACCATGCTTGAGGCCATACCTTGAACCATACCTCACCATACTTTGAACCATACCTCACCATGCATCAAGACCACATTATCTCACCTCATGGAACTCATGGGCTGCACTCCCTTTGGCCGAAAATGCATCAGCCCCTCACCCCCTCCATTTGCTTCATTTCTCTATAAATAGAATGCCTTGAGGAGCTTGCACCACTTTTAGATCATTTGCTAAGTTTAGGAGCACTCAAAGCTTTTCTTTTCTCTCAAAGTTTTTGTGTTCTTCAAGTTCTTGGAGTTCTTGGAGTTCTTCATCTTCTTCATCTTCTTCTTCCATCTTCAAGTTCATCACATCAAGTAGGGATTTTCTTTCATGTGTTCTTTTCTTTAAAGTTCTTGTTTTAAGCTTGATGTTCATAGTTTCTCTTGGTTCCTTTTTAGAACTTCTTTTCTTCTCCTTCTTCCTCTTTATGTTTCGGCCATGGGCCTTTGGGAATGAAGGAATGAGAGCTTGATGATGAGAGTTTCATGATGATGTTCATCACTTGAAACAAACTCTAGAGCTTGATCTTTGTTCTTGAGCAAAAATGTCTTTAGTTTTTCCTTTCTTGAACTCTTGAGAACTTTAGCTTTGATGATGTTTTAAAATGGCTCTATGAACTCAATGATGAGGACTCATGATGTTGGTGTTAATATATCATCAAGATCATGAACTCTAGAGTTCTAAAATATTCCTTTTTCTTCTTGAAGATTTCGGCCATTTCCTTAATTTTTCTAAGCTTCATGGTTTGATTTCCTAAGAATATTATGTTGAGTTTTAAAGAACTCTAAGCTTGACTTTACCTTGTTTGGATGAGTTTGAGTTATGGTTTAAATTCCTTTAAAGTCTTGTTAAGAGCTCTAGAGAGATAAAATGAACTTGCATAATTTATCTTATGCTTGCACTCATGTTTACATTCTTGTTATGCACCTTTACTTTCTAGCTATCACTTAAGAACATAAAGATTAAAATGGAACTTGTATCATCACTTAATTTAATTCTCGAAGCCTTTCTATTTCGGCCTTAAAGTCGATTGTTGTTGGGCCTAGAGCACTAAAATAAAGAATTGAACTTGCATTATCACCTAATTAATTTCTCGAAGCCTTTCTATTTCGGCCTTAAAGTCGATTGTTGTTGGGCCAAGAGCACTAAAATAAAGAATTGAACCATGCATATTTACCTACAAGCTTGCACGTCTAAGTTTATGCCTCGCATATTTACTTTCAAGCTTGCACGTTTAAGTTTATGCCTTGCATATTTAAATTTAAGTCATCACTTTACTTTATAAGCAAGATTTAAAATGAAAAGCATGAGCACGTTTAGTTTATGTCGTAACTTAAGAACCTAGAGCTCAATGACTTGCCCATTTCATTCCAAGATAAAGTTAAATGTGAATGTATTCCTTGAATGCATAATTTCGGCCAAGTAGTGATGATGGACTTGCAATGAGTTTTCATCTAGCTACTAGGACCAATAGTCTATGTTTTAAGTTTTCCCTAAAGCTTTACAAATCTTTATAAGGTTATGTCATCACAAGTTGTGATTTTATTATCTTTAGGGGATGGAATATGTTTTGGTCAGTGACCTAAGGCTTCTCTTAGCTTTTTGATGAATTAAAATGATTTGCTAAGAGTTTTTAGAAATTCTAAATTGATTCCAAGAGAAACTAGTTAACTTATGTACCTAGAAATGTCAATTTAACTCTCTCATTTAAGTTAAATGTTTTCGGTTCTGATGTGACGAGTGTGATGTTGTATGATGATGTTTTGACGTGTTGGAATGTGTGAAAATATCATATGATGATGTAGAAGCGATCCTATGCATAATAGGTAAAAAACTAGCCAACTAGAAATACCGTAAAGCTAGAATTTAACATAGTTTTGACCCATTTGTTTATGGAACTTATCCAAACTGTTTTAATGGGAGCATAATCAGATTAGGATTGTTTAGACATGAAAAACTTGGTAACATTTGGATTAGAATCGAATTCTAGCACCTATAGGGAAACTAGTAACTAGAAAACCGTAAACGTGCAAGTTTAGAACTCTTAGAACATTTATTTTTCTGGAATCTGTCCAGCACCCTTACAACATGATAAACGTGATTAATAATTAGTTCTTAAGCATAGGAATGCCTCATAATTGATTTAGATTTAATTCATAGCGCCTTAGGCGAAGACGGAACCGAGAAAGGGTCTAAAACGTAAGTTCTAGAACCCCGTAATCACAAGTTAGGAATTCTGCCCTATGCTATTCAGATTTAAGTGTGAACATGAGGATGATGAATGATGTTTAATTATGAGCCCTTAGCTGCATAAAATATGAGCGACGGATGTTAGAGAACCATATCTCATGATTAAGACCCGTAAGGGTCAAAGCATAAGCTACCGTAAGGGTGAACGTTTGAATGTTCTATGATGATGCATGTGGTATGTAAATGATGATGATATTATGATTGTTATGTATAATACTATATTTCATGAGTATCAATGGTGTGGTTACTTTTTCTTGCACGTGATGGTTATGACGAACGTTAGGTTAGTGCGCGGCTCGCGTTTTGCTTTCAAGTTTCAAAAAGAAAAATTTATTCGTATTTTCCGCTAAGTATTTTAATGAAAGGTTGTAAGGAATGAGACTAAAAGAGTAATAGACTAATGATTAACCTAAATATGTTCTAGAGTATTGGGTTAAAAATTAGGATGTTACATGGCCGAAATGCATCAGCCCATGGGGGAGGTTTCTTTGCATTTTAATTGTGGTTTAGAGTTGTGTTTAGGTGTATCTTTGATTATGCTTAAGATTAGGAATTTGTAAGAAAGTGTTTAGGTAAGGTAAATGGGTAATTAAGGTGGTCTAGACATAATTAAGGTGTGCTCTTGCACCATTAGTGAGTTGAATCCTCAATTTAGAGTCTAAACAACTCTAGACACATTTCCTTGATTTAAGGAATTGGAGAGAGAAAACACTATTCAAGATTCCAAGACTAGGAGTCTTGAGTTCTAAAAAGAGATTTAATGTTTAATCTAAGCAATTTTAGGTTCTAATTAACTTTAATAAATTATTTTGACTCTAGATTAATTAGGGAAATTAATTAATCTTCGTTTAGAGCCTAATATTGCTTAGGTTTGTTTAATTACGTCATTAAACTTAAAAACACTATTCTAGGGGCAAAATCGTAATTTTGCACTAAAACTGCCCGAGGCCACCGGGACTTGAACAGAGACCTCTAGACACATGAAAACATGTTTTTAAACCTCTGGGGAAAGTTCCGGGCTCAAACGGCACCTTTACCCGCGTAAAACGCTATAGGGCTATTTTGGTCATTTTGACCAAATCATGAAACGAAATTTTCGCTTCCGGAAGCATTCAAAGGCCATTCAATCCCCCTCAAGCATTGAGTTGACCCTTCGAGGATGACCGAGTTGGTTACCCTCGAACTCGGGTCAGGAAATGACCTCAGGGGCATTTTGATCATTTCCCTCGGACAAAAAAATCGGGGTGTTACAATTTTTTCTCGGAGGACCATTGCCCCCAGAAAAAGGCTAAGCAATGTCTTACTGAATCAAGTTTAGATACTCAAGGAAGTCTTTACCTTCCAAGGATAGGAACACTTTTTGCTTATCTCAGATAGAGTATTTTCAGGAATGGTCACTAGTTTATATTGCTTTCTGGAAGCAAAGAACCAAACCACTCTCTCTGTAATAATCAGAGATGTTTTCATGGAAATAGAACTGTCAGACTTGGCAGCTGTGGTCAGAGGGATACTGGAATCACCTATCTTACTCATGAAGATTAGGTAAATTCCCTTAGGGTGAGTGCTGAGGAAATATCAAAATGCCTTACCGATTCCACGAAATACCAACCGAGTAACATTACTACTGCCCTACTCAGTTCTAGGGTAAGAAAAGTATTCTCTGTGGTTCAATTTACTGTTCTTCCTAGAAAAGGAAGCACAGAGATTATGATAGGAATGGATTGCATGTTACTTTTTTGTCTTATGAGCAACCGAAAGGTGAACTTGCCAAAGCTAAAGATGGACTGCATGCTTAGTGTCATTTCCAAAGACAAGAGAAGAACCACAATTGTACCTTATGGAATACTGCTAACAAAAGTCTTATAGTACTTCTAATAGCCTCTTATTGAAGAATGGTTTGAGTATGTTTTAGGAACTGACTACACCATCAATTCCTTCAAGTCAAAAAAGAAGACTCAATCATTTCCTTTGAAAATGAGCTCACGAAAGATGAGCCATCTGGTTGAGGGAACAAAACTAGAAAAGAAGACTACAAAGAGGAAGAAGAAAGTAGAAGATCAGAAAAGAAGGAAGGCTAAGAAAGTTGTCATTCTCTCTACAAGCAGTTCAGAAAGATCTAATAAAAAAGAATAGACATCCTCTGAAAGAGAGTCTGAGGAGGCTATATCAAAACTTCTTCAAAGAGGAAAGGGCAGATCAACCAAGAAACAAAAACTATGAAAAACACAACAGCAACATGACAAAAGGGTAAAAGCCTTAGAAAGCAAGCTTCCTTAAGGCAGACCGAATAAGCTCCCCATTCAAAAGAAAGTTCAAGAAAAGGAGACGATCTCTGTCTAAAGGAGTTCAAATAGCTGGCCTCATTTTGAAAATATGAGTGAGGCAGAGCACGTGGCTATAGCAACCAAGGAGGCAGAGCCATTTGATGATAAGGAAAAAGAAAACCTCTTTCTTAAGGAACAGAGGATTCTGCAGGAGAAAAGAAAACTTGAAATAGCAAAGAGAAGATAAGAAGCTGAAGGAATTCAGGGCTCAAGCAGCAGAATGATAAACTCTGTTCCTAAAACCTTTGTGGTTATTGAAGAACTACCCTTTCAACCTGTGACTCAACAATATAGGTATGCTTTTGGTCCTGCTCCCACTGTTTCAGATGTGTTGGCTTTTGATGTTTTTGAAGGCTTTATGATTGTAAGTCAAGTCCTGGAAATCATGTCAAGGTCCGAGGAACCAAATCCACAATCAAAGGAAAAGGATATGGATGGTTTGTAGTTCTTTGTCAATAAGGTCTTCTCAAATATGGAAGCAATTGTAGAAGAACCTAAAGAAGAAACATCAAAACCTTAGATGAAAATTTTTCTTATGGTGCCTCAACCTCCTCCTTGCATCCGCATTACTCCAGTGGAGGAAGAAATTGTTAGATCACCTGAAACTTCTTTAGGGAAGGATGTTGCTGTCTCTACTCCTGAACAAGATGTTCCTACTCCTTCCTTAGCTCAAATGATAAATATTGTTGCTGCTGAGTTAATCCTTACTTCTATTGCTTCGGCCTTTGCTATTGCAACACCTACCAAAGCTCTTGAGCTACCTTCCTTACCTCCACCTGCTGTACAAGATGACTTTAGGGCTGAATCGCTTCAATCAGGGGATATGGTTCCACTTGATATTCCTACACCCTCTCCAGAGCCATCCCTAAGAGTTGTTCCTGCTTGTATCAATCTGTCACCTCTTCTCTTAACTACATCTTTAGTATGCTATCAGGTCATCTGAAGAATCTAAGAGAGATTTCCTCTAGGCAAGATACCTTTGAAGCAACCCTGGCAGCACATCATGCTCAACTGAGATAGATAGAAGATCTTCAAGTTCGAATGTTTCAGTGGATGCAATGTGTAGTTCCTAGCACGCCTTCTTTTTGATGATGCCAAAAGGGGAGAAGTTTACATTGAAGAAAACCTGTGCCTTAGGAATTCAGAGGGAACAATGCTGATATGCAAAGGCTGTGCTAAGGACTCAGAGTATATACTAAGAGGGAGCCTAGAGAATTGTTTTGTTTAGCATGCTTTTAGCAGTTTTTTTTTTGTACATCTTTAAACATGTTTTATGTTTATATAAGTTTCTTTTATCATGTTCTCTTTGTGATCTCTTATGCCTTTCTTATATCCTCTTTAGGTTATGTGTTTGATGCATACATATTTATCATACTTCATTTTTTCTTTAAGCTCTGATTTATATCAATGCTCTTTTTAAGCTCAGCTAATTATATCTCTCTCTATTAGGTGTTTGCTGGTATACGTATGATTTGATCTGTTTATTCATATGTACGCTGAATATGAGCTTGCATATGTTTTATGATTAGTTAGGGCAAAGTATCTTTAGGACCACAAGTTATTTGTGGCTCTGGTACTTGTTCTAATACACTGAGTCTTGATATGCATGATGAGATTAATCATTTTTTCTCTTTACTCTCGTAAAAAATGTGTTTCTAAAAGTTTTAAGTATAACTTGATCAAAGTCTAGTTGTATAAAGTTTTTGACTTGTCTTTAGAAACCTGCGCTTACACATGATAAAAAGACCAAGATCAGTTAACAAACTTCAAAAATCTCTCGAAGAGTAATGTGTTTTTGTTTTCACAAAACCTGTTTTAAAAAGGATCTTACATCTTTTGTTTCTGAAAACTTTGTTTTAATAATTTGGTTGTTATAGAAAAGTTTCATAGCTCAATTGAAAGCTCCTTTTTGATGTTTTAGGGATTGATCCCTATATGAGCTTTAGAAACCTTGAGTAGCAATATGTTGATCTTATCCTTCTTACAGTTTCTCTGAGCGTCAGAAACTACATAAGCATCAGGCTGCTTCTCAAAAATTACGAATGCTCTATTTCATTTTTCATGCCTTTGAGCATTCTTTTTAAAGTTCTTTTTACTTAGATTAAGACTTGCTAAAAATAGATCTAGCTAAGATAAAATATCACAAGTTTTAGTTGTAATGCCCCGTTTTTCCCTAAACTTTTAAATGACTAAAATGCCCCTGAGGTCATTTTTACCCGAAACACGAAGACGGCTGGCTTTGGCCATCCTCATAGGGTTCATATGTTATATGAAGGGGATTGTATGATTGTGAATGTCCAACGGAGCAGAAAAACCTCATTTCTGAGATTTCTGTGTACAAATGACCAAAATACCCCTAATTTGATTTAAGGATGTTTTAAGTTTTGACTCCGACCCGGACTCGTCCCGGAGATCAAAAATGATGTTTTAAGGCATGAACTATGTTGGCCTAAGTCCCGGAGGTCCCGGGCAACTTTTGATAAAAATTATGATTTTACCCCTGCTTAGTGCATTTTAAGCCTAACGAGTTATTTAACTCAAACCTAAGCAATATTAGGCTCTGATGAAAGGTTAATTAATTTTCTTAATTAATCTAAAGCTAAAATAATTATTTAAGGTTAATTAGAACCTAAAATTGCTTAGGGAAATTTGCAACTCAATTCTAATTCTTTCCTTTCTTTAAAGAAAAAGCAACTTTAAATAGTATTTTCACTATTCACATTTCCTTTCCCAAAAATGCTTTCTCTTCCAAGAAAAGTTGTCATACATCAATCAAGGTTTTCAATTCATTTCTAAATTAAAAATATTTATGTCATTCAAATTCAAAAAGAATGAATTGTTTTTGTGGTCATTCAAGCTTTCAATCAAACTTTTCAAGACACCATGTCTTACACCACCTTACTTATGCTTTGGAAATTCAAGATTAGAAAATATTTTCTTTTTTTTTGACATGGAATGCATGGTTTTTTCCACTCCTTTACAACCCAAAATTTTATGATTTTATTCATTTAAAGGGTTTGGAAATAAGCTACATTGTTAGCCATACCTTAGGACATGCATAGCTAGACTTTTTACCATGCTTTGAATGACTAACACCATGCTTTGAACAAAGATATTTCCTCCCCCATGTGGCTGTAAAGTGGCCAAATGTTTTCCCCCTTAAAGGCCACCATCATTTCAATTCATTTTATGTCTCTATAAATAGGTAGCTTAGGGAACTTGAAGCACCTTTGTTCATTTTACTAAAGCTTAGAGTTTAGAGCACTTTGAGGTTTTCTTTCTGTCAAGCTTCCAAGAGTTCTTCAAGCTCAAGTTCTTCCTCTTCTTTTCAAAAACCACAAGGTAGGGAACTTTTTTAAATATGTCTTTCATTTCTATGTTGAATCTTGTTGGGAAATGATGAAAGGTGGAACCTCCATGTTGCTTCTTCATTTTCGGTTTCTTCCTTTTCTTTTCCTTTCATTTTCGGCCTCAAGGCCTTGAGCATGATGGCTTGATGATGAGTGCTCTCTAGAGGTGACCATAAGTTCATCTCACATGAGGCCTCTAAAGCTTGAGTTTTTCTCAAAGAAAGGTTTCATCTTTTACAAGTTTAGTTGAACATGAGGTTGTGTTTCTCTTGAATGTTTGAACTTCTCCTTTCTCCTTTAATGTTTCGGCCCTAAGGGCCTAAACCCATGAGAAAAATGAAGGCTTGATGATGAGGTTGTCATGAGGGTGCTTGTCACTCAACAACCTCTAAAGCTTGAGTTTTCCTAAGAAAAGTTTATTATTTCCAAGTTTTACTCAAGAGATAGTTGTGTTTCTCTTGAACCTTTGAAAACTCCATCTCTTTTCTTTGAGGTTTCGGCCATGAAGGCCTTTGGAACTTGAAAAAAAAATGGTAGCTTGATGATGAAGGCTTCATGTTGATGTATGTCACATGAACAAAACTCTAGAGCTTGAACTTGGTTCCTAGACCAAGTATGTTTTCGGTTTTGTTCCTTTATGTTTACCATGAGTTTGATTTTGATGGAAGTTTAAAGCATGGTAAAATACTCAATGATGAGAACTTGAGATGTTGGTGTTTGAATCATCAAGATCTTGGTCCCTAGAGTTCAAAAATGGTTTATTCTTCTTGATGAAGATTCAGCCATCTTCAAGTTTTTAAGGTCATGATTCATTTTAAGTATTCTAGTACTAGTAGTTCTCTTTTCTTGTGAGGATGAGGTTTGGGTTCGAACTATGTTCTTTTTAAAAGTCTTGCAAGAGCTCTAGACAAGATAAAAGTAACTTGCATTCACGTTTACTTTATGCTTTGCATAGCATGTTTATTTCTATGCTATCACTAAGCCCCAAGATAAGGAATGAACTTGCATATTGCACGTTTAAATTCCAAGCTTCGCATTCCATGTTTATATTTTAAGTCATCACTTAAGAACTTAAAGATGTAAAACGAGAGCTTGCATATCACCTAAAATAATCTCGAAGCCTTTCTATTTCAGCCTTAAAGTCGATTGGTGCTGGGCCTAGAGCACTAAAATAAAGAATGGAACTTGCATATTTACTTTGAGCTTTGCATATTTAATTTCAAGTTCTTGCATTTCATATTTACTTTGAAGCTCTCACTTTACTCTCTAATGAAGAATAAAATGGAATGCATAGCACATTTACTTTTATGTCATCACCTAAGAGACTAGAGCTCAAAGACTTGCCCTTTTCATCTTGAGCAAAGTTAAATCAAGAAGGTATCTTCTTGAAATACATTCGGCCATGTGATGATGAAAGCTCTAGGATGAGTTTGTCATTAGTTACAAGAGCTTATAGTTTATGTTTTAAGTTTTTCCTAGACATAAGTGACATTTGAAAGTATTTTGAGTATGTTCTTACATTTAGAATTTCAACCATGAGTAAATTTAAAGAGTTGCTGCCCTATGTATTTTATGAAAGTCCTTGACAAGTTAAATTGATTTCCAAGGTATTTTTGAAGTCCTAAAATTGTTCCAAGAGAAACTCGTTACCTATGTACATGAAAAAGAAAGTTTACACATGATTTGATGACTTACCAATTTCGGTTCTGCCATGATCATTTCCAGCACCTTAAATTATGTTTTGGGTGGTCTAAATATGTTTCAATACCTTGCTAAGTATATGCTAATTGTTCTAGACATTTTAGAGCATGTTTGGTTACTTTAATTGCTTGAAATGTGAATTCTAGAACCCCATAGGTACAGAAAATATGAATTCTGTCCAGATTGATTAACACCCATAGAATCACATTATATGATGTCTAGATTAGTAAGAGTGACTCATAATTGGCTTAGGTATTAATTGTTGCATCATAGAAAAAGTCGGATGTGAGAAAGGGTTTAAAACGCATCTTCTAGAACACCGTAATTCATCTAATACAAGCTTACTGCCAATGCTGTCCAGCCATGATTAATTGGGTTTTAGGACTTAATAACTCATGGTAATGAGGTTAATCAATCCCTTAGAGGTATAAGAAAATAATCTGGAAGTTTGAGGTTACCCGATTTAGGGATTTTTACCTTAAAGGATGATTTTGTGCCTCTCATTTAATGATGAATTGATGTGTTAGCTCATGACGTATGTGGTGCCATGTGAACTATTACCCTTATGTGATGGTTTATAATCTCATGTTATTGCTTCTTTAAAAGGACCTTAGAGATGCCGAAGTGGTAATTATGTGTTATGCATTAATTATGTGGCATTTTGAAGTAACATGTTAAACTTAGGGTGACTTAAAATATGAGAATGTAATCCTTTGAAACCACCAAACTAAGGGTGGGGACAATGTGATTCTAGCCCCCTAAACCCGTACTTAAAGTCGGGAAGTTGACTTATCCCAAGGGATAAAAGTCTGGATACTAGTGACGACTAGTGTGGTATGAGCTCATAGCCTAGAGATTTCTCAAAAAGGAGAAATATGAGGGCGGCCCCAGTTTAAGTGAAAGTTTTAATGTCACCTGAGTAACCAAGTTAAGTCACCATGTGCCAAGTACTAAGTTATATGATTTACGTTCTATGATCCAAGTTATATGATTGAAGTCCCACAATTTATTTCCCATGATTTATGTAAATACAAGTGATATGTTAAAAGGAATGGATCTCGAAAATGGAGACTTTAGAAAACTCATAATTGAACCAATATATGTCCATGGTTTTATAAATAACCCGAGATACCTGGAGACGTAGATGATGACACCTAGGATAGGAGGAGAACCCTACTGAGTTTCTTTAGTAAGAATCCCACTCTCTCTATCTCTTTCTTTCCATTACGTCTTCAGAGCGAGATGGCGACGTTCGTGCTGTCCGTTGACACACCTCGGTGGGAGGTCTACCATGACCTGGAGCATGGGTCATTCCATTTTGAGGGCCGATGTACTGTGCGCATCTTCATGTTTTTGGGACGGCCGTTTGCACACCCCGTATATAGTTATCACTTCTCCCCGACATCCCCCTATGATGACCCCACGATTTTTGAACGTGCACGGCCACGACATGAGAGGAACCTACGGACCCACTCTGCCGGTTCAGCTGACATACCTGAGTATGTGCCACTATCGCAGCACTTGGAAGAGGACCCTGTAGAGGACTCCCCCATGGACCATGAGGGCTCTGCCCCCACTCCGCCTCGGTGACCGATGGGCAGCGAGGAGACAGTTACTCAGCGTCGGAGGGCTTCGGTGCCCGGACCACGACCCCGGCATGGACGACACTTTCAGTCACAGGGCATGCCTGGACCCGCCGAGCTCCGCCCGTGGATTGGCTACGTTCCTCCGTACCCGTGATTCTGCTGTAGAGATTGGAGGGTAGCCCTTAGTGCACGCACGACACGTAGTATGGATGAAACCTCTTTTGTGTTGAGGTTATCCACCTTAGGTTGCACGTGGGTAGGGATGTTTCTTTCTAGTTCTTTTCCATGTATTCTGTATTTCCGTTGTATTCCTATTTATTATGTAATTGAAGAGTCCTGCCCCGTAGGGTAGGCATATTATATATGAAGTATTTTAGTTGTGATGATGTTATGACTCGGAGCCACTTCTATGTCTATATTTCTGCACTTTATGATACCGACTTAGTGAGATACGCGCAGCTTCTATTTTAAGTAATGTTTTGAAAAAAATTGGCTCGTATTTTCGTTAAGTTATTTTTCCAAGTAAAAAGAACCATGACAGTAAGTAATGACTAATATTTGGCCTAAGTACATACTAGTAGTATTGGGTCGAATGTTAGGGTGTTACATTAGTTGTTAAGTTTTCAAGCATGAGCATCTTCAGGAAGTTCTTTCTTTTGACAAATGATCAAGCTTGTTGTTTATCCATAACCTAAACATCTTTCTCCTTAACATCTGTTCTCACAACGATCAGAAAGTATGTTAAGTTTGTCTTATGCTTAAAACAAAACAACAACAGCTCTGATTAAATGTCACTTAAGGCTAAAAAGTTTTTATATGATTTATATCATGCCTTAAGAAAAAGAACTTCCTGAAAATTTCTTGTTGTGTTACATTGAAAGAATATGCATATCTTATTTCCATTTCTACGATATTTTTTTTCAATTATCTCTTCAAAAGATTTTCTTCAAATTGGTTTGTCATTATCAAAAAGGGGGAGATTGTTAGCTTCAAAACCTTATGCACTCATGTATTTTGAATGACAAGAAAACCAATTAAAAGAAAATACTTTGAAGAACAACTAATGTTTCTTTTCAGTTTCTTGTAAGATTATAACAGGTATCTATTATTTAGGAAGAGCAAAGCTTACTCAAATGAGTATATATATTTTACTATGCATGTGAAAACAAGTTATAAGATTTGTTATAAAATATAAGTGAAATTATATCTTTATCCAAGCTTTTGATAGCTAACAATCAGAGGTAGGCTGCAACACTACAAGAAACCATGTTCAGAGGCTTCAGAAAGTAGCACAGGACATCATAAAGTACACTCAAGATGAAGAAATTAGAATATATCCATATGCAACGTGTTACTTAATCTTCAATCATCACAATCGCAAAGAAATCATCTTCAAGAAGATTTGATTAAAGCTCAAAAAGAGAAAAATTCTTTAAGGGACTGATTGCATACTTTAGAAAGCTTACATTTGTGCGGAGCAAAGAATGCTACAAGAAAGGGAAGGAAATTTGAAATTTGAATTTCAAATAATCAAGTCAAACCCAGTTTCAAACTGATACGTCATCTCTTCTGCCTATATGATCAATCAGCATGGCTTCATGAAGGAGGAGTTCAGAAAGCAAGCTCAGAAAGTAGAAGAGTGGTTTCTGAAGGAAGATCAGAAATCTCATATTTACAACAGCTTCTAGAACTAATGTGACAGGTTCTGTCAACCTCTCTTCTAGCTATTCTTTCCAAGAAACAGCTAATGATCAACACGTGTCACTTGAGGAACTGATCTATGGCAACGGTCAAAAAGAAAGACCATTATAAAAGGAAATGCTAAGCTTGAAGATAGATAAGAGATTTGAAAATTCAAGAGAGGAAACTCTATAAAAACCTCTTCCCATGTCTTGGAATATTCAATCTTTATCACGTAATCAGTTTTATCCTTGAAGTGTAAAGAAAATCTTCCTTCTACATTCTTAATTAGATTTATGCTCTTCCCATGGAAGAAATAGAAGAAAGAAGTCATTCAAATGTTTCCCTGGAACTTCTTTGTATATGTTAAGGAAACTTGAGTGTAGGTTAGTTTGAGTGGTAACCCAAACACTTAACCTTTGTATCCTCGATCTGTTGGTGATAAAAGGTAAAACTACTTGCAACGCGATAGTAAAATGTTCTTACTTAGCATGGTTTAGCTTGGAGAGGCTAGTCAAAGACTACTTGCAGTTTGGCAAGACTAGGGAAAGACTATTCATAGCTTGAAGAGGCTGGTGAAAGACTACCTGTAGCTTGGAGAGGCTGGGGAAAGACTACTTATAGGTTAGAAAGGTTGGGGAAAGACTACTTTCAACGTGACAGTAGGATGGCTATTATTCACGGGGTAGCCTGGAGAGGCTAGTACAAAACTACTCATGTTAGCTTGGAGAGGCTAGTACAATACTATTTTCAACACGACAGTAGGGGTGGCTACTAATCACGGGTTAGTTTGGATAGGCTAGTATAAAACTACACAAATATGTGGCAACAGGTGATTTCTTAAGGCAACAGGTGATATGTAACACCCTAACTTTCAACATAAAATGCCTAGGACAGATAATGGTTAATTGTTAGTTGTTACTCTTTCGTCTCAAAATCTTACTTAGTTTTGGGCTTTGAAAATAAGTCTATGGAAAATAAGACTCTTTTTTTCTGAAAAACCAAACTATGAGCTGTTCACATTCAAGTTGTAGTGTATAACTATTCATCATATAACATATATATGGATCACAACAGAATCTAGCATAAACTGACCACATTGTCACATAACATTAACCTCAAATATCAAGTCAAACAATATTAATAGTAGTGATTATATAGGAATATTCTACAATAATACCACATCAAATATATTGAGCCCACTTGTAGAGGTTGAGCATACAACAATTCACAAAAACTAAACATAACTATGACATTGCTAAACCCTTCATGAAAAAGTTATGATCTCGTACGAAGGCAAGACAACTCCTAAGGCTGTGAAAATGAAAGACCATGTCTCCGCTTTTGCTACGCCACTCTGATCTCAACCATCGTGCAACTTCTATTCCAGCACCTCAGCGTAGTCCACGGACATCGTCGTCAACCTTGTCTGAAGATGAAGATGGAAAAGAAAGATAGAGGGAATAAGAAACATATACAAGAATCTCAATAGGATTTCCCTCTCAACACAGGTGTCATCATCATCCTCCTCAGGAGCCTCGAGTTTAATTATGAAAGTAGGGGGCATAAATAAGATTCATTTGTTAAGTTTTCAAATACCATTAACCGAGGGCCGTATCTTTTAGCATGAATCTTAATGCATGAATACAATAGGCATCTCATGTATGCATGGCAATGCCTCAGTGCATAAATCAACAATGTGTAAGTTCAACCACAAGATAAGGCTAAGCACACAGAGAAGCTAAAGAACTAAGAACAGTGGCAAGTAAATGGATGCACAATAGGGCAATGCGATGAGTTATACATCATGTAACATGCATAGGAAGGTAGGAGGACCCATGGAAATTTACTTTCTCATGAATGAATTCTCAAGTTCCTTTCTTATCAATTCCACCCTCTCACGTCATCGCCAAAAACCAACCAACATAACTTCCCTAGCAATTTTTTACAATCATCACCAAAACTAACCAACATAACGATTGCCTAGGATGAGCTCAACCTAACTAGCCGTTGCTAGATTTAACATGGGGTAATAGAGGGGAAGAAATACTTTACTTCATTGTCTTTCTTGTTATGAATATGCAATTTACTTAGATCACCTCTCATAACCTTTAAAGAGGGTCATTTCCCAAGTTTTATATCTCTTATCCATGGCATGTTCTTTTTAGAGATGTGATGCAATCATAAATCATTATTCAACTTATCATGCTCATAAACTTGTAAATCATGTATCTCAATAAGCATCATCATGCCACACCATAACTCGTCAAGTAATAAGCACCCAAGCATGCATAACTTTCATCACAGATATATATATATATATATATTCATCCAATTATAAGTCATCATGTTCATAATCCAAGAATAAGCATGCAAGATCACCAAATCATGATATTCAAGTGGCGAAATACTTATTCACATATTCTAGGTTCTGGTAATCGATTACATGAGCCTTGTAATTGATTACATAGCTCAAATCTTTAAAACAGGAAGGTTATGGGTTTTGATAATCGATTACATGAGCCTTATAATCGATTACCGCTATTGAAAATGCATTCTGAACCTCAAGAACATCTGATCGATTACATGGAATGGTAATGATTACTAGATTCCAGGAATATGTTTTGGGTTTCCCAGAACCTTGTGTAATCGATTACATGGGGTTTTAATCGATTATACAGGCCAAATATCATATCCGGGTAATGCAAAACACTCTGGTAATTGATTACACTATCCTAGTAATCGATTACTAGTAACCCCAAAATAGGAAAAACTCAAGTTTTGACATTCCTCAAATCATTCTTTCTTTCCAAAGCATTTTTAAACACTTTCCCAACATTTCCTTAAAATCAAACATACATTTTACTCCTCTCAAGTTCCTTAATCTTTCAAAACTTCTCTTCACATCATAAAAACCAAGATTCATCATCTACAAGGCCATTTCTAGTGACTAATTCCCTTCTTGAAGGCAAAACATATTTAATAAGGTAAATGCCCATGGAACCGAAATTCCTATGTAAGTTGAAAGGAGTAAGGCTTGAGCTCTAGATTGTTTAGGTGATAGCGTAAACTTAAACATGCAAATGCAAGCCTCATTTTAATCTTGATATTATAAGGTGATGGCAATGGAAATATAACTATGATATGCAAGGCTTGAATATAAATATGAGAATGCAAGCTCATTTTTTATCTTCAAAGTTTAGGTGAGGGCGTGAAATATAAATATGCTAGACAAGAAAAATAAATATGATATGCAAGTTCATTTTCTTATCTTCAAGTTTAAGGTGATAACTTGGAAGTAAATATGATATGCAAGGCTCAAATATAAATATGAAATGTAAAGACTTCAAATATAAATATGAATGTATTCCCATTTGTTATTTCTTTAAGTCATAGGCTCAAGTCTCCTATTTAGAGCAACAACTCTAAAACACCGATTAATCTTACAAAATGGACATGAGCTTTAGAGTCTCTCATTATTGTGGTTCTAAGAACCTTGTCTCCTTGGACTCACCATCAAGCTCAAAAGAAAACCCAACATATCTTTATTTAGTTTTTTAACGTTTGAGCTCAAGACTCGTATTTAGAGTGTAAACTCTAAAACACCGACCAACCTCAAGTTGAAAGGGGTAAATCTTGAACCCGTAAAACCAAGTGATAACAAAATCATAATATTTCATTTTCTAGAAACTCTTAAAACTAAGTAATGAAACCTTGAGCTCTAGAGGTCAAACAAATGATGGCTTCTCAACCAACATCAAAGATCTTCATCACCAAGCCATGGTTTCTAACTATTAAACAACAGCAGAACAAAAATAGATGGAGGAGAAGAAGAAGCTTAAAGCCGAAAAAAAAAAGGAACAAGGGAAAGAAAAAGAACTCAACATAAAAATATCCCTACCAAAGATGTGTTTCTTATAAAGAGAAAAGCTTGGTCTTGGAAATGAGATGAGAACAACAAATCTTCCTTGGAGCTTCAAGGTGATTTTCGGTCAAGGAGGGAAAAGAAAGAAGAGAGGTTTGCCTTTGACTTTTGATCTTGGAAATGGAGAGGTTAAGTGTTGAGAGGAAGATCTGTGGTGGTTGATGAGTAGTGGAGGGTGGTGGTTCTTGAAGAATGAAGGAGAAGAAGAAAAGGATTCTTAGAGATCAAAGGAAGAAAGCTTGAGATTGCAAGAATGCTCAAAGTTTCTTGCAAGCATTCCTTGATACCTATTTATAGAAAAATGAAACATATGGAGGGGCATGAAAGGGGAGTGTGTGGCCGGCCATAGGGGGAAGGAAAAAGAGAAAAATATCTCTTTTCATGATATGGTGTAGGCATGGTTCAAGGTATGGCTCAAGGTATGGTTCTTTGAGTGTATTTTTAATTGAAATTAAACATGTGATTAAATGAATGGGGGTGGGAAGGAACTGGTTTCATTAAGGGATAATGGGGGAGGATCTCTTTCATTTTAATGTCGATTAGAAGTGTGTTTAGGAGTAGATTTGGTTAGGCTTTTGATTAGGGATTTGTAGTTAAGCATTTAGGTGAGAAAGTGAGTAATTAAGGTTACTCAAGACAAGTTAAAGAGTGTTCTTACTCATTAGTGAAGTCAAACCCCCATTCAACAAGATTCTCCATCACATCTTTTGTAACATCCTAATTTTTAACCCAATACTCTAGAACATATTTAGGTTAATCATTAGTCGGTTATGTCATAGTTTCCTTTATACTTTAAAATACTTAGCGGAAATACTGGTAAATTTTTTTTTTGAATTATAAATGCAAAGTGAGAGCTGCGCGACACGATAAGCAATAAAGCATGAAAGGAAATAAAGCAAGTATCTCATAACATCATAACATAAAGCAAGTAAAGGCACATCACAATAAAACTGAACTGCATATTTATATAATATGATATGCCCACGCATGAAGAGTGGGACTTAGTTTAGTACAATAAATAATGAATACATCAAGAAAAAATACAAGGAAAGTACGACGGAAAGCATAAAAGCAAACTTCCCTATCCAAGTGCAACTAAAGGGATAACCTCTAAACAAAAGAAGGTTTATCCTTATCTAAGTGGTGTGTGCTCTACCTGGGTACTCCATCGGTCATACGTTACCTCCTACTGACGTTCATCTCGCAAGCGAGGCACATATTCGGGAAACTGGGCGAGCTCCTCCAGTGTGTAAAGGAAAAATGGGGATTGAGAGTGACCCCCACGACGTGGTTGCATCTCCGGTCGTTGTGCTAGCCGTGGCTGAGTCACAGTATCCTCACTGCCCTCTCTCATCAGTGGTGGAGTGGGGGCGGAGCTCTCGCTGTACGGATGGGTAGGCGGGTCCTCCAACGGGTTGGTCTCTGAGAAGTAAGTCCGGGGCACATAGTCGGGATAGTCACGCATGGCTAAGGCGGCGGTGTGCATGCAAAGCACTCTGTAACACCTCGATTCTTTCTGTCCGAGGGAAATGACCAAAATGCCCCTGAGGTCATTTCCTGACCCGAATTCGAGGGTAACCAACTCGGTCATCCTCGAAGGGTCAACTCAATGTTTGAAGGGGATTGAATGGCCTTAGAATGCTTTCAGAAGCGAAAATTTCGTTTTCCGCAGTTTCGGGTCAAAATGACCAAAATACCCTTATAGCGTTTTACGCGGGTAAAGGTGCCGTTTGAGCCTGAAACTTTCCCCCGAGGTTTAAAAACATGTTTTCATGTGTCTAGAGGTCTCTGTTCAAGTCCCGGTGGTCCCGGGCAGTTTTAGTGTAAAATTACGATTTTGCCCCTAGAATAGTATTTTTGAGCTTAATGACGTAATTAAGCAAACCTAAGCAATATTAGGCTCTAAACGAAGATTAATTAATTTCCCTAATTAATCTAGAGTCAAAATAATTTATTAAAGTTAATTAGAACCTAAAATTTCTTAGATTAAACTTAAATCTCTGTTTAGAACTCAAGATTCCTAGTCTTGGAATCTTGAATAGTGTTTTCTCTCTCCAATTCCTTAAATCAAGGAAATGTGTCTAGAGTTGTTTAGACTCTAAATTGAGGATTTAACTCACTAATGGTGCAAGACCACTCCTTAATTATGTCTAGACCACCTTAATTATCCATTTTTCCTTACCTAAACACCTTCTTACAAATTCCTAATCTTAAGCATAATCAAAGATACACCTAAACACAACTCTAAACCACAATTAAAATGCAAGAAACTCTCCTCCCTTGGCTGCAACATGGCCGAACAGCCATGCCCCCATTGACCACATGTTTAATTATTTTCTCACTCAAAGAACCATGCTTGAGGCCATACCTTGAACCATACCTTGTCATACCTTGAACCATATCTCACCATGCCTCAAGAACACATTATCTCACCTCATGGAACTCATGGATGCCTCCAATTCTGCACCTCATGGCCGAAAAGCCCTTCAGCCCTCACCCCCTCCATTTGTTTCATTTCTCTATAAATACAATGCCTTGAGGAGCTTGCACCACTTTTAGATCATTTGCTAAGTTTAGGAGCACTCAAAGCTTTTCCTTTTCTCTCAAAGTTCTAGTGTTCTTCAAGTTCTTGGAGTTCTTCATCTTCTTCATCTTCTCCTTCCATCTTCAAGTTCATCATATCAAGTAGGGATTTTCTTTCAAGTATTCCTTTCTTTAAAGTTCTTGTTCTAAGCTTTATGTTTATAGTTTCTCTTGATTCTTTTTAGAACTTCTTTTCTTCTCCTTTTCCTTTCTCATTCTCGGCCATGGGCCTTGGAGTTCAAAGAAATGAGAGCCTGATGATGAGAGTTTCATGATGATGTTCATCACTTGAAACAAACTCTAGAGCTTGATCTTTGTTCTTGAGCAAAAATGTTTCTAGTTTTTCCTTTCTTGAACTCTTGAGAACTTTAGCTTTGATGATGTTTTAAAATGGCTCTATGAACTCAATGATGAGGACTCATGATGTTGGTGTTAATATATCATCAAGATCATGAACTCTAGAGTTTTAAAATGTTCCTTTTTCTTCTTGAAGATTTCGGCCATTTCCTTAATTTTTCTAAGCTTCATGGGTTGATTTCCTAAGAATATTATGTTGAGTTTTAAGAACTCTAAGCTTGACTTTACCTTGTTTGGATGAGTTTGGGTCATGGTTTAAATTCCTTTAAAGTCTTGTTAAGAGCTCTAGAAAGATAAAATGAACTTGCATAATGTATTTTATGCTTGCATTCATATTTACATTCTTGCTATGCATCTTTACTTTCTAGGTATCACCTAAGAACATAAAGATTAAAATGGAACTTGTATCATCACTTAATGTAATTCTCGAAGCCTTTCTATTTCGGCCTTAAAGTCGATTGTTGTTGGGCCTAGAGCACTAAAATAAAGAATTGAACTTGCATTATCACCTAATTAATTTCTCGAATGCCTTTCTATTTCGGCCTTAAAGTCGATTATTGTTGGGCCAAGAGCACTAAAATAAGGAATTGAACCTTGCATTTTACTTTCAAGCTTGCACGTTTAAGTTTATGCTTTGCATTTTACTTTCAAGCTTGCACGTTTAAATTATGCCTTGCATATTTATTTTACGTCATCACTTTATTTTGTAAGCAAGATTAAAAATGAAAAGCATGAGCACGTTTATTTTATGTCATAACTTAAGAACCTAGAGCTCAAAGACTTGCCCATCTCATTCCAAGTTAAAGTTTAATGTGAAACCATTCTTTGAATGCATATTTTCGGCCAAGTAGTGATGATGGACTTGCAATGAGTTTTCATCTAGCTACTAGGACCAATAGTCTATGTTTTAAGTTTTCCTTAAAGCTTTACAAAACTTTATAAGGTTTACAAAACTTTATAAGGTTATGTCATCACAAGTTGTGATTTTATTCTCTTTTAGGGGATGGAATATGTTTTGGTCAGTGACCTAAGGCTTTTCTTAGCCTCTTGATGAATTAAAATGATTTGCAAAGAGTTTTAGAAATTCTAAATTGATTCCAAGAGAAACTAGTTAACTTATGTACCTAGAAACGTCAATTTAACTCTCTTATTAAAGTTAAATGTTTTCGGTTCTGATATGATGAGTGTGATGTTGTATGATGATGTTTTGATGTGTTGGAATGTGTGAAAATATCATATGATGATGTAGAAGCGATCCTATGCATGATAGGTAAGAAACTAGCTAACTAGAAATACCATAAAGTTGGAATTTGACATAGTTTTAACCCATTTGCTTTTGGAACTTTTCCAAACTGTTTTATTGGGAACATAATCAGATTTAGATTGTTTAGACATGAAAAACTTGGTAACATTTGGATTAGAATTGAATTCTAGCACCTATGGGGAAACTAGTAACTAGAAAACCGTAAAAGTGCAAGTTTAGAACTCTTAGAACGTTTATTTTTCTGGATTCTGTCCAGCACCCTTACAACACGATAAACATAATTAATAATTAGTCCTTAAGCATAGGAATGTCTCATAATTGATTTAGATTTAACTTATAGCGCCTTAGGCGAAGACAGAACCGAGAAAGGGTCTAAAACGTAAGTTCTAGAACCCCGTAAACACAAGTTAGAGATTTTGCCCTATGCTATTCAGAGTTAAGTATGAACATGAGGATTAGGAATGATGATTAATTATGAGCCCTTAGGTGCATAAAAATATGAGCGATGGATGTTAGAGAATGATATCTCAAGATTAAGACCCGTAAGGGTCAAAGTATAAGCTACCGTAAGGGTAAGCGTTTGAATGTTTTATGATGATGCATTTAGTATGCAAACGATGATGATGTTATTCATATGAGGAATTCATGAGGTTATATGTTTATGTGGCATAAAGCAAATTTGGAAGGAAATTCGATGTAATGCCGTTGTGCCGCCGAATTTCCGACAAATTTGGGGACTTAAAGAAATTTTGAAAATTAAGGTACTAAGATGGGTTCTAGGATGACACCGGTTCGGCCGAGCACCTCCATATAACTCATGTGACATCGGTACCATTTTATACTCTTAGGTGACACCGGTTCAGCCGAGCACCCCTAAGAGTTTTGCCCCCTAACCCGTACTCAGATAGTCGGGATTTATGATTTATGATACGCTTATCGTTAAGTGGTAAGTAAAAACTAGTGACGACTAGTTAAGGTATGAGCTCATAACCTAGATATGTCACACGTTCTGGGTGACACCGGTTCGGCCGAGCACCCCCAGTTCGATTGTCTTTTAGGGTGGTCCATGAGGAAGAGATGTTTCATGATTATGATTATGTCACTAAGTTTGTCCCATATGAATGTTTCTATTGCCACTTTATGCCACTAAGTTTGATGAGACTTGATGTTATGATTGATGTATGTGCATTAGATAGCGCTATGCATACATTTTCTATTATGTTGCATACATGACATTCAGATCATTCTAAAATGAATGGACCTTGGCTAAAGTATACCTTAAAAGATAAAATGAACTTGATGCATGCTTACTAGCTTTTACGAAAATAAACCCAAGGTTCCTGAGGACGTAGATGATGACACCTAGGTAGTAGGAGGCCCTACTGAGATTCTTTAGTAAGATTCTCACTCCCTCTATCTCCTCTTTCCGTCACGTCTTCAGATGGCGACATTCGTAGTGTTCGTGGACACCCCGACATGGGAGGTGCACTATGACCCGGCTCACGGGTCATACCATTTTGAGGGGCAGTGCACGGTGCGGGTTTTCATGTTCGTAGGACGCCCCTTCGCTTATCCCGTGCACACCTATCGCTTCTCCCCGACTGCACCCTATGGCGACGATGAGTGGGTTTCTGAGCGCACGCATACGCATGACGAGAGGGTGCTCCGCATGCACACCGCCACCCTAGCCATGCGAGGCCATCCCGATTACGTGCCCCGGACCTACTTTTCGGAGATCGACTCGTCCGAGGGCCCGCCTACTCATCCGTATAGCGAGAGCTCTGCCCCTTCTCCACCATTGATGAGGGAGGGCAGTGAGGATACCGTGACTCAGCCACGACTTGTGCGGCGACTGGAGCTGCAGCCACACCGCGGGGGTCACTCTCGATCCCCGTTCCGCCTCTTTACACCCGAGGAGCTCACCCAGTTTCCCAGATACTTGCCTCGTTCGCGAGATGGACGTCAGTAGGAGGTGACGATCGACCGATGGAGTACCCGGTTAGAGCACACACCACTTACATGGGGATAAACCTTCTTTTGTTTAGAGGCTATCCCATTAGATGCACTCGGGTAAGAGAGTAGTTCATGTTTATGATTATATTGTATTTCCTTCCTTGTATTTCTCTTGTACTAAATTAAGTCCCACACTTACAAGTGGGCAAGTTATATATATATATGAGATGATATTCAGTGTTATTCATGGTGTGCCTTATATTATGATGTTATGAGACATTTGTTTTACTATACATGGTTTACCGCTTATCGCATCATGCGGCTCTCACTTTTTATTTCAAAAAAAAAAAATTACCCGTATTTTCCGCTTAGTATTTCAAAGGAAAAATGAGAACTATGAAGTAACAGACTAATGATTAACCTAAATATGTTCTAGAGTATTGGGTTAAAAATTAGGATGTTACACACTCTCTCATTGTGCGTATGCGCACGCTCAAAAACTCGCTCATCGTTGCCGTAGGGTGCGATCGGGGAGAAGCGATGGGTATGTATGAGGTGAGCGAAGGGACGTCCAATGAACATGAAGACTCGCACCGTGCACTGTCCCTCAAAATGGTACAATTCATGCTCCAGATCATAGTGCACCTCCCACATCGGGGTGTCCACAAAAACTACGAATGTCGCCATCTGAAGACGTGACGGAAAGAAAAGATAGAGGGAGTGAGAATCTTGCTAAAGAATCTCAGTAGGGCCTCCTACTACCTAGGTGTCATCGTCTACGTCCTCAGGAACCTTGGGTTTAGTATACAAAATAAGTAAGGATGCATTAAGTCCATTTTTAAGCTTTGAAACATAGTTAGCCAAGGTCCATTCATTTTAGTATGATTCTTAATGTCATGGATGCAACATATTAAAGAATGTATGCATGGCTCTACTTAATGCAAGAATAATAATCATAACATTAAGAACATCATAATAGTGGCATAAAGTGGCAATTGAATCTCATATGGGAAAAACTTTGTGACATAATCATCATACTTTACTTCCTCATAGGCCACTCTAAAAGACAATCGTTCTAGGGGTGCTCGGCCGAACCGGTGTCACCCAGAACGTGTCACATCTCTAGGTTATGAGCTCATACCTTAACTAGTCATCACTAGTTTTTACTTATCAATCCCGATAAGCGTATCATAATCATAAACATAATCCCGACTTATCCAGTACGGGCTAGGAGGCATTTCTTGGGGGTGCTCGGCCGAACCGGTGTCACCTAAGAATACATCTAGGTACCGATGTCACATGAGTTCTCTGGAGGTGCTCGGCCGAACCAGTGTTATCCGAGATGTAACGCCCCAATTTTTACTGTAATTTTTACTGTCATTGGAAATTACTGAATTACCATAGGTAATTATTACATAAGATTTGAGGCCGAACAATCCTTAATAAAGGAATATAACATTAGAAGATAGGTTAGGAGCGATTCATGCGAGAGTCGCAAATCCCGAATTTCTGTACGTGTAAAATGACCAAAATGTCCCTGAAGTTATTTTACTCAGAAAATGAGGATTGTGGGCCCCACATATTCTCAAGGGGATGTTTTGAGAATAATAAGGGATTGTTTGTGTTATGTGTGTTAATAGAGCAGAAGAATCTCAATTTTGAGTTTCGACGCGCGAAATGACCAAAACGCCCTCATGTTGTTTTAACTCCGATGTAAGTGCCGACTGAGCCCGAACCTCACTAAAATGTTTTAAAATGTGTTTTTAAGCCATGATTAACCATTGGTTAAGCTCGGGTGGCCTCGGCGCTTTTAAGTGAAAATACGATTTTGCCCCGTTTTGGGCGCTTTACAATTTCGGGATTTTCGATTCATATACCGAAACCTAAGCAATATTAGGCTCAAATTAAAGCTTATTAAATTCTAAATATTAATCTAGATTCAAAATTATGTATTTAGATTGATTAGAACCCAAAATTGCTCAAAAACACCCAAATTGCTTACTAATTCACTTAAGCCCTTAACAGTAAATTCTCTATATTACATGAATACCTTGCCTACACCTAAATAATGCATGGAACACACAAATTTCACTTCTTTGGGCTGTAATGCACGAAATTATTGATGCCATTATGCAGCTGTATTATTTCCAAAAGTTGCACTAAAACAAAATGCCAAAATGTCACCATAAGAGACATAATTCCTTAATTTCATACAACTTTGTCTAAAATGATTTTTCCTCCATTATTTCTCCTGAAAAATTTTGACAACTACCTCCTCATTTTGGCCAATTAGAAGCCTCAAAATCTTCTATAAATAGGCTTGCTTGAGTGGTCTTGGAATGCTTGGTTCATAACTAGTTTTTAGGAGCACCAAAAACTTTCTTTCTTCCTCCTCTTTGGCTGAATTCTTTCTTCATTTTTTCAAAGAGATTTTGTGTCATTTCACTTCAAGAAATCAAGTTCTCTTCCTCTTCTTCAACTCAGATTAGGTAGGGAGTAGTTTCTAAATTTATTTCTATGCTTTGAGGAGTTGTGTTTTTAGCTCAAAATGATGAAATTATGAACTTACCTTAGCTTTTCATTTTGGTTTTCCTCTTCAATTTTTCTTTAACCAATTCAACCATATGGCCTAGGTGGAACTAAGATGATGGCTTGATGATGAGGACCTTGAGGGTGGGTTGTAAATCCATCACAAGTTAGGCCTCTAAAGCTTGAAAATTCCACTTGATGCAAAACCTTAAAGAATAATGCTTTATGATGCTAAAACAAAGATTTTTAGTTTAGAACTTGAAAGATGTATTTTTTTCCTTTTATGTTTTATTTCTTATTAAGATATGTATTGGGTTGAATTTATAATTCTTTTAAAGTCTTGAAGGAGCTCTAGTAAAGAAACAAAATGAATTTGCATCCATGATTAAGTTTATGCTTTGCATAACCATGTTTACCTTCTATGTCATCACTAAATTTTCAAGAATGAATAAAGGAACTTGCATTTCTCATGTTTAAATTCCAAGCTTGTATTTCAAGTTTATGTTTCAAGTCATCACTTAATCTTTCAAGATAATTAAGAGGTTGCATCTCATATTTAATTTATGCTCTCACTATATTTTATAATGGCTAAAAGAATCAACGCATGACATGTTTATTTTATGCCATCACCTAAAGATCCTAGAGCTTAAAGACTTGCCCATGTATCACAAGCAAAGAAATATGATTATTGGAGTTAAAGAATTTATTCTTTAAAAAGTCTTGAGATTGGAGCTTAAAAAGATGTAATAATAATTCTCTTCTCCCTCTACTGGTCCTGTGCGGACTCCCCCCGCTCCGGTTTCTTAATATTCTCTTCTCCCTCTACTGGTCCTGTGCGGATTACCGCCGCTCCGGTTTCTTGTATCATGTTTATATTTCAAGTTCTTGCATCATGTTTAATTTTCAAGTCATCACCTTAAATCTTAAAGATAAAGAAATGGAATTGCATATCATGTTTATAATTCCAAGCTATCACCTTATAAAGATAAGATTAAAATAAGGTTGCATAGCATGTTTATAATTCTAAGATGTCACCTAAATCTCTAAAGCTCAAGACTTACTCCTTTTATCTTAAGTGAGAATTTTAATTGTGAAGATCCTCCCAAATTTGACAAAAGAACTAGTATTTTATATGCACTTAAAATATGATTCTATGTAATTGCATGAGGTTCATGATTCGCCACCGATCCGAGTTTAGTATTAATGTGTGATAATGATTTGATATGATTGAAGTTGTGATAATTATGGTTTATTGTTAAGAGAATGATTCATAATTGGTTTAGTAACTAATTAGTTCTATAATTGATAATTCTATGTAAGGATTGGATGCTTATTAAGTACTTGATATCATTGAATGATTTCCTGACTTGCATGTTATAGTTCTTTGCTGCAAATAATAAGAATGCTTATACATGAAATGTTCTTATGTAAAATTCACCTTTGTTGCTAGAAGAAAGTGTATCATTGTAAAAGTGTAATTTGGAAAGGTTCTGGCTAAGGAAAGACTTGGTATTTAAGCGTGTCCATTGTGACCCACCTCTCTTTCCTCGGAATCTCCCATATGCATGATTACAATGATATATATTATTCTAGCTTAAGACTATAAATGAGAAAATGTTATGATGTTTATGAATTGTATTATGATATAACATGCAAAGATTTAATGGTGACTTAAACTTATAAGAAAATGATCCTTTGGAACCATCAGACTATAGGTGGTGAAAAGGTGATTTTAGCCCCTAACCCGTTCTCTCAAAAGGGTAGAGTCGGGACTTTAGCTTATCAAAAGGGATAAGTATATGCTAGTGACGACTAGTAAAGTATGAGCTCATAACCTAAATTACTCCCAAAAGGGTGGAGTATAGGGTGGCCCAAGGAAAATAATGATGATGATAAGATTTTAAGTCACCTAAGGCACTAAAGAAATGAAATATGTGCACTGTGTCCATGTGTAGCTAATATTATATGACGTTCTTTTATGCATGTTATTTTGATAATGATGATGAGGAATATGATGTAATGATAAAGGAAAAGTTCATTGTAAATATGACATGTTAAGAATAAGATGCATTATAAGACGCATGATTAAAAATTGACGAACCTCGGTTAAGTATTTGTCCGAACTTAAAATGAATCTTTGCATGCTCACTATTTTAGAATAATCCCGAGCTGTGTCGGGACTCTGATGATGAGACTGTAGAAGGAGGTACCTTATTGAGAATTCTTTAGCAAGATTCTCACTCCTTTTCTTTATTTCCGTCATTGTCTCCAGATTCAAATGGCGACATTCGCCCTGTTCGTTGATACCCCTACTTGGGAATTCCACTATGATCCAGTGCATCGCTCGTATCATTTTGAAGGGAGGTGCGCAGGTCGTGTTTTTATTTACATAGGTCGTCCATTTGCACATCCTGTCCCTAGTTATCGATCTTCTCCTACTTCTCCCTATGGCGATGAAATGGTTTTCGAACATGCACGACCACTTGATGAAAGGATGTTACGTTCTTATCCCGCTTGATCTGCTGTCCATGGATTTCAGAGTATGTTCCCGAGACGAGATATTAAACTGATCCTTCAGAGGACACTCCTACTCATGTATATTCTGAGAGCTCTGCTCCTACTCCCACACGTGTAAGAGAGGGTAGTGAGGAAACAGTTGTTCAGCCGAGGTTAGCGAGAAGGCTGCCCATGCGACCCCAGCCTGGTGCATCTCGTGTGTCCCTCCCGAGGGAGCTCATCGATGGATCGGATTTATTCCCCATTTTCAGGACATGGGCCATAGAAGGTTCTTAGTAGACTTATGTGTGATCATGCACCCTAGTTTTAGGATAACCTTCCCGCTTATGGAGTTATCTAGTTTAGGGGCATGAATTTCCTTAAGTATATTTTCTTTTATGGGTTTGCATAAGATAATGATGTATGAACATAACCCCCCCTTGAGTGAGGTTATTGTATGTAAATATATGCTATAATGTGCTTATGGATGTTATATGATGGAGCCTAAGTGATATGATGTGATATATTCTTAAACGCCTTATTATACTCCGCTACTCGCTCACGTTGTACTCGGCTCACGTTTTCAATTATGTGTTTTAAAAAAAAAAAAGGCTCGTAATTTCACTAAGTATTTTCAAATTATGAAGAAAGAACCAAAGCAAGGAGTAAAGTCTAGTCATTAATCAGATTCAACCTAGGTGTATCTGGTTAATTACTAGGTGTTACATTTTGGTATCGAGCGATTCGATTCTCATGGAGCCGAGGATTGGACTAGCTATGCTTCTAAAGCATAATACGTTAGTGACGTCATGTGTAGATGTTTATCATTAGGATGAGCCTAAGGATTAGAAATACATGACTACTGTATGTTGAAAGTGCCATGGTAACTTGCTCACTTTGCATGGAATATTGGGCACGATCACCTCAGTGTTGCTTTGTTTTGTGTGTATAGGGACCAATGGCACGTCGACAACGGACTAGGAGCGCAGACGTAATAATCAAGACAACGAGACACCAAGCACTCGCGATGTAGCAAGGACCATGAGAATGATGATGGAACGAATGGATCAGGATCGTCAAGCCAATATGAATCAAGGACATGAAATTCCTGAACATGCCCGTTTGAGAGTTTCGTAAGGCGAACCCACGGTTTTCAGGGGACCACAATCCAAATATTGCAGATGAATGGATTCGAATATTGAGAAGGTCTTTGCTTTGTAGTCCCATGCTCGGAGGAGCAAAAGGTCACCTTCGCTACTCATATGCTTGAGGGTGATGCCAGTTTCTGGTGGAGAGGTGTTCGAAGACTCCTGGAGACGACCGACATGGACATTGATTGGGAACTATTCAAGGTCCATTTTTATGAAAAGTACTTTCCAGAGTCAGTTAGAAATGCCAAGGACATTGAATTCATGCAACTTGTCCAGGGGAATATGAATGTGGCCCAGTACACTGCCAGATTTGAAGAACTCATTAAGTTCTCAAGAATGTACCAAGGAAATCCTGATGAGTACTGGAAATGCATTAAATACGAGTCAGGGTTGAAGGCGGAACTTAATGTGGCAGTTGCACATTTGGAGATTAGGGATTTCTCTACCCTAGTTAACAAATGTCGGATTATTGAAGAAGGTCAGAGAAAACTAAACACCCTAAAATCAGATAATATTACCAAAAAGTTGACACCTCAAGGTCAACAGTTCAAAAGGCAGAATCGACCTCCATTTCCCCCTCAATCAAGACCACAAGGGCCACAAAGAAATTTTCAACAAGGAAGGCCAAACAACAACAACCGCTATAATAACAATCGCTACAACAATAACCTCAAGAATAATCGCAACAACAACAATAACAACAATAAAGGAAAGCACCACAAAGAGGTCCAAAGAAGTACCTCCACGGCCACGCCATCCATGGAATGTCCCAAGCGCGGCAAGAATCATGGGAGCATGCCATGTCGAGCCGGAACAAACGTGTGCTATCGGTGTGGAAAACCAGGTCATTACTCCCGAGAATGCACTGAAAGGAACCCGCCAACGCCCAATCCCAAGCCGCAATACCAGGGAAGGGTATTTCTTGTTAATCTTTGAAGAAACAACGAAGTCACGAAATCTCGTGGAAGGTAAGGGTAATATGCATGGTAAAGACTTAATTGTACTATATGATTCTGGCGCTTCTCATTCTTTTATCTCCCATTCATGTGTTAAAAGCCTTAATTTACCTATGACTGAGCTTCCTTTTGACCTTATTGTTTCTACCCATTGGAAAACCCGTTAGGACTTGTAAATGTTGTTTAGATTGTAGTTTTATTATAGATAATAGATCCTTTGTTTTAGATCTTATTTGCTTACCCATGCGAGGTTTAGATGTGATTCTTGGCATGGATTGGCTTGAGGCCAACCGTGTACTGTTAAACTGTTATGAGAAAACCATCACTTTTCTTCCTATTCCTATTGAACCTAAGAAACCCATAAGTCTTTACATAACTGCTTGGGAAATGGACTGTGGTAAGGGTGAGAGTAAAGGTTACATTTTCTTAGCCGCTAGTGATGTAGACTTTGAGCAAAGTATCGATGAGATACCAATAGTAAGAAATTATCCCAAGTATTTCCAGATGAGATATGAGTTTCCTCAAGAGAGAGATAGAATTTTCCATAGAGTTGCTTTCCAAAAGGGACCTATATCCATAGCCCCATACAGATGTCCCCATTAGAATTGACCGAGTTAAAAACTCAATTGGAAGATTTATTGGAGAAAAAGTTTGTTAGGCCTAGTGCATCACCTTGGGAGCCCTGTGTTGTTTGTAAAGAAAAAGGATGGGAGTATGAGGATGTGTGTAGATTATAGGCAGTTGAATAAAGTAACGGTGAAAAACAAGTATCCTCTGCTTAGGATCGATGATTTAATGGACCAAGCTGAAAGGTGCGGTAGTGTTTTCTAAGATAGATTTCAGGTCAGGCTACCATCAAATTAGAGTGAGAGATGAAGACATACCTAAAACGGCCTTTACTTGACTGACACGGCCATTTTGAGTTTGCGATAATGTCCTTTGGGTTAACCAATGCTCCAGCTATTTTTATGGATTACATGAATAGGATCTTTCGACCCTATTTAGATCAGTTTGTAGTTGTCTTTATAGATGACATTCTCATATATTCTAAGACCCATGAAGAGCATGAATGCCACCTAACCATAGTACTAGAGATCTTGAAGGAAAAGAAACTATATGCCAAGATTTCCAAGTGTGAGTTTTGGTTGGATAAGGTGCAATTTTTAGGGCATGTAGTATCTACGAAAGGAATTGTTTGAGATCCTAGTAAGGTAGAAGCGGTAGTAAACTCGGGAAAGACCAACCACGATGAATCAAGTAAGGAGCTTTTTGGGTTTAGCGGTTATTACCGTCGATTTATCAAGGGATTTTCCCAGATTTCCCTACCTTTGACCAAGTGACTAGGAAGAACACCCCTTTTTCATGGACCCTGAGTGTGAAAAGAGCTTTCAAGAGTTAAAACACAAGCTAACCTCGACCCGTGTTTTAGTGTTACCCGACCCCAATGTGCCTTTCGAGGTGTATTGTGATGCTTCAAAAAAAGGTTTAGGTTGTGTATTGATGCAAGATAGGCAAGTGGTGGCCTATGCATCAAGACAACTCAAGCCACATGAGGCAAACTACCCTACCCATGACCTTGAGTTAGGCTGCCAGTCGTGTTTGCTCTAAAGATTTGGAGACACCATTTATATGGAGTTAAGTTTGAGGTGTTTTCCGATCACAAGAGTTTGAAATATCTCTTTGATCAAAAAGAGCTAAACATGAGGCAAAGGCGATGGATGGAGTTCTTGAAAGATTATGATTTTGGATTGAACTACCATCCTGGTAAAGCTAATGTAGTAGCCGATGCTTTGAGTAGGAAGTCCTTACAAGTGTCCCGTTTGATGGTGAAGGAGGTTGAATTGATTGAGCAATTTAGGGACTTAAACCTAGGAATGACTTTGACCACTAAGGGCATCGAGCTTGTCATCTTAGAGTGACAAGTGAGTTCAAAGAAAGGATTGTTCAAGCTCAAGGGGACGATGTTGAGTTTCAAGAGACTTTAGGGGCAGTGAAGGCAGGAAAGTTGATAGGTTTTACCCAAGGAATGGACGATTTGTGGAGGTTTAAAGGTCGAATATGTGTACCTGCTAGTGGTGGCCTCCGAAAGGATATTTTGGAGGAAGCCCATAAGAGCCATTTTACCCTTCATCCTGGTGCCACCAAGATGTATCAAGATTTGAAGAAGATGTTCTGGTGGCCTGGAATGAAGAAAGATGTGTGCACATGGGTGAGTAAGTGCTTGGTGTGTCAAAGGTGAAGATTGAACACCAAAAACCCTCTGGAATGCTGCAACCTCTGTCGATCCCTGAGTGGAAGTGGGATAGTATCTCCATGGATTTTGTGACTGGATTACCAAGGACCCAAAGGAATCATGATACCATATGGGTAATCGTGGATCGATTGACAAAGTCAGCCCACTTTTTACCTATTAAGGTGACTTATTCCTTGGATAGGTTAGCACAATTATATATTCAGGAGATAGTGAGGTTACATGGGGTGCCGTCGACGATAATCTCGGACCGAGATCCGCGATTTACGTCACGATTTTGGGGAGCCTTTCAAAAGGCATTTGGTTCAAAGCTGTGTCTAAGCACGACCTATCACCCCCAAACAGATGGTCAATCTGAAAGAACTATCCAAACCTTGGAGGATATGTTAAGGGCATGTGTTTTAGATCAAAGGGGAAGTTGGGATAAGTACCTGCCACTTATTGAATTTGCATATAACAACAGTTATCATGCAAGTATCGGTATGGCACCGTATGAGGCCCTCTATGGACGGAAATGTCAATCTCCCTTATGTTGGTATGAACCCGGAGAGCAAAGTTTACTCGGACCTGATATTGTGAGGGAAACAACGGAACAAATCAAAAAGATTAGGGATAAGATTCTTCTTGCTCAAAGACGACAGAAACAGTATGCGGACAAGCGGCGAAAACCGGTAGATTTACAAGAACGGGACCACGTGTTCCTAAGGATCACCCGCACCACAGGCATAGGCCGAGCAATAAAAGTAAAGAAATTGAGCCCCAGATTTCTTGGTCCGTTTGAAATCCTTACCAAAGTAGGACACAGTAGCTCACCGTATAGCCCTACCCCGAGTCTATCCAACCTTCATGATGTTTTCCATGTCTCTCGATTAAGAAAGTATCAATCGACCCGAGTCATGTACTAGAGCGAACATGTACAATTAAGAGATAACTCGACATTTAACTTACCACCCACGAGAATCGTCGATCGAGGAGTTAAGCGAGTTAAGGAACAAGGTTGTACCCTGGTCAAAGTAGCATGGGGACAGGTGAAACCGAAGAACTTACATGGGAGCTGGAATCGAACATGAAAGCACAATACCAGAGTTGTTCTCGGTAACGAATTTCAGGCGAAATTCTTTGTAAGGAGGAGTAATGTAACGCCTAATTTTACTTGTAATTTTCTTGTCATTGGAAATTACTGAATTACCATAGGTAATTATTACATAAGATTTGAGGCCGAACAATCCTTAATAAAGGAATATAACATTAGAAGATAGGTTAGGAGGGAATCATAAGAGAGTCGCAAATGCCGAATTTCAGACGTGTAAAATGACCAAAATGTCCCTGAAGTTATTTTACTCGAAAATGAGGATTGTGGGCCCCACATATTCTCAAGGGGATGTTTTGAGAATAATAAGGGATTGTTTGTGTTATGTGTGTTAATAGAGCAGAAGAATCTCAATTTTGAGTTTCGACGCGCGAAATGACCAACACGCCCCTGCGGCTGTTTTAACTCCGATGTGCGTGCGATCGAGCCCGAACCTCACTAAAATGTTTTAAAATGTGTTTTTAAGCCATGATTAACCATTGGTTAAGCTCGGGTGGCCTCGGCGCAGTTTTTAAGTGAAAATACGATTTTGCCCCGTTTTGGGCGCTTTGCGAATTTGGGATTTTCGATTCATATACGAAACCTAAGCAATATTAGGCTCAAATTAAAGCTTATTAAATTCTAAATATTAATCTAGATTCAAAATTATGTATTTAGATTGATTAGAACCCAAAATTGCTCAAAAACACCCAAATTGCTTACTAATTCACTTAAGCCCTTAGCCGTAAATTCTCTATATTACATGAATACCTTGCCTACACCTAAATAATGCATGGAACACACAAATTTCACTTCTTTGGGCTGTAATGCACGAAATTATTGATGCCATTATGCAGCTGTATTATTTCCAAAAGTTGCACTAAAACAAAATGCCAAAATGTCACCATAAGAGACATAATTCCTTAATTTCATACAACTTTGTCTAAAATGATTTTTCCTCCATTATTTCTCCTGAAAAATTTTGACAACTACCTCCTCATTTTGGCCAATTAGAAGCCTCAAAATCTTCTATAAATAGGCTTGCTTGAGTGGTCTTGGAATGCTTGGTTCATAACTAGTTTTTAGGAGCACCAAAAACTTTCTTTCTTCCTCCTCTTTGGCTGAATTCTTTCTTCATTTTTTCAAAGAGATTTTGTGTCATTTCACTTCAAGAAATCAAGTTCTCTTCCTCTTCTTCAACTCAGATTAGGTAGGGAGTAGTTTCTAAATTTATTTCTATGCTTTGAGGAGTTGTGTTTTTAGCTCAAAATGATGAAATTATGAACTTACCTTAGCTTTTCATTTTGGTTTTCCTCTTCAATTTTTCTTTAACCAATTCAACCATATGGCCTAGGTGGAACTAAGATGATGGCTTGATGATGAGGACCTTGAGGGTGGGTTGTAAATCCATCACAAGTTAGGCCTCTAAAGCTTGAAAATTCCACTTGATGCAAAACCTTAAAGAATAATGCTTTATGATGCTAAAACAAAGATTTTTAGTTTAGAACTTGAAAGATGTATTTTTTTTTCCTTTTATGTTTTATTTCTTATTAAGATATGTATTGGGTTGAATTTATAATTCTTTTAAAGTCTTGAAGGAGCTCTAGTAAAGAAACAAAATGAATTTGCATCCATGATTAAGTTTATGCTTTGCATAACCATGTTTACCTTCTATGTCATCACTAAATTTTCAAGAATGAATAAAGGAACTTGCATTTCTCATGTTTAAATTCCAAGCTTGTATTTCAAGTTTATGTTTCAAGTCATCACTTAATCTTTCAAGATAATTAAGAGGTTGCATCTCATATTTAATTTATGCTCTCACTATATTTTATAATGGCTAAAAGAATCAACGCATGACATGTTTATTTTATGCCATCACCTAAAGATCCTAGAGCTTAAAGACTTGCCCATGTATCACAAGCAAAGAAATATGATTATTGGAGTTAAAGAATTTATTCTTTAAAAAGTCTTGAGATTGGAGCTTAAAAAGATGTAATAATAATTCTCTTCTCCTCTCTCTTGGTCTGTGCGGACTCTGCCGCTCCGGTTTCTTAATATTCTCTTCTCCCTCTACTGGTCTGTGCGGATTACACGCTCCAGCTTTCGTGTATCATGTTTATATTTCAAGTTCTTGCATCATGTTTAATTTTCAAGTCATCACCTTAAATCTTAAAGATAAAGAAATGGAATTGCATATCATGTTTATAATTCCAAGCTATCACCTTATAAAGATAAGATTAAAATAAGGTTGCATAGCATGTTTATAATTCTAAGATGTCACCTAAATCTCTAAAGCTCAAGACTTACTCCTTTTATCTTAAGTGAGAATTTTAATTGTGAAGATCCTCCCAAATTTGACAAAAGAACTAGTATTTTATATGCACTTAAAATATGATTCTATGTAATTGCATGAGGTTCATGATTCGCCACCGATCCGAGTTTAGTATTAATGTGTGATAATGATTTGATATGATTGAAGTTGTGATAATTATGGTTTATTGTTAAGAGAATGATTCATAATTGGTTTAGTAACTAATTAGTTCTATAATTGATAATTCTATGTAAGGATTGGATGCTTATTAAGTACTTGATATCATTGAATGATTTCCTGACTTGCATGTTATAGTTGCTTTGTTGCAAATAATAAGAATGCTTATACATGAAATGTTCTTATGTAAAATTCACCTTTGTTGCTAGAAGAAAGTGTATCATTGTAAAAGTGTAATTTGGAAAGGTTCTGGCTAAGGAAAGACTTGGTATTTAAGCGTGTCCATTGTGACCCTCCTCTCTTTACTGGGAATCTGCCATATGCATGATTACAGATTGATATATATTATTCTAGCTTAAGACTATAAATGAGAAAATGTTATGATGTTTATGAATTGTATTATGATATAACATGCAAAGATTTAATGGTGACTTAAACTTATAAGAAAATGATCCTTTGGAACCATCGGACTATAGGTGGTGAAAAGGTGATTTTAGCCCCTAACCCGTTCTCTCAAAAGGGTAGAGTCGGGACTTTAGCTTATCAAAAGGGATAAGTATATGCTAGTGACGACTAGTAAAGTATGAGCTCATAACCTAAATTACTCCCAAAAGGGTGGAGTATAGGGTGGCCCAAGGAAAATAATGATGATGATAAGATTTTAAGTCACCTAAGGCACTAAAGAAATGAAATATGTGCACTGTGTCCATGTGTAGCTAATATTAAATGACGTTCTTTTATGCATGTTATTTTGATAATGATGATGAGGAATATGATGTAATGATAAAGGAAAAGTTCATTGTAAATATGACATGTTAAGAATAAGATGCATTATAAGACGCATGATTAAAAATTGACGAACCTCGGTTAAGTATTTGTCCGAACTTAAAATGAATCTTTGCATGCTCACTATTTTAGAATAATCCCGAGGTTCCTGGGGACTTTGATGATGACACTGTAGAAGGAGGTACCTTATTGAGAATTCTTTAGCAAGATTCTCACTCCCTTTTCTTTATTTCCGTCATTGTCTCCAGATTCAAATGGCGACATTCGTCCTGTTCGTTGATACCCCTACTTGGGAATTCCACTATGATCAGGTGCATCGCTCGTATCATTTTGAAGGGAGGTCTTGTGATTCGTGTTTTTATTTACATAGGTCGTCCATTTGCACATCCTGTCCCTAGTTATCGATCTTCTCCTACTTCTCCCTATGGCGATGAAATGGTTTTCGAACATGCACGTCCACTTGATGAAAGGATGTTACGTTCTTATCCCGCTTCATCTGCTGTCCATGGATTTGCAGAGTATGTTCCGGAGACGAGATATTACGAAACGATCCTTCAGAGGACACTCCTACTCATGTATATTCTGAGAGCTCTGCTCCTACTCCCACGTGTAAGAGAGGGTAGTAAGGAAACAGTTGTTCAGTGAGGTTAGCGAGAAGGCCGTCCCATGCGACCTCACTGGTGCATCTCGTGTGTCCTCCCGAGGGAGCTCATCGATGGATCGGATTTATTCCCCATTTTCGTGACAAAGGGCCAAAGAAGGTTCTTAGTAGACTTATGTGTGATCATGCACCCTAGTTTTAGGATAACCTTCGCGGCTTATGGAGTTATCTAGTTTAGGGGCATGAATTTCCTTAAGTATATTTTCTTTTATGGGTTTGCATAAGATAATGATGTATGAACATAACCCCCCCTTTGAGTGAGGTTATTGTATGTAAATATATGCTATAATGTGCTTATGGATGTTATATGATGGAGCCTAAGTGATATGATGTGATATATTCTTAAACGTCTTATTATACTCCGCTTACTCGTTCACGTTGTACTCGGCTCACGTTTTCAATTATGTGTTTTAAAAAAAAAAAAAAGGCTCGTAATTTCACTAAGTATTTTCAAATTATGAAGAAAGAACCAAAGCAAGGAGTAAAGTCTAGTCATTAATCAGATTCAACCTAGGTGTATCTGGTTAATTACTAGGGTGTTACACGAGAACTCATCTTAGTACCTCATAAATAAAAATCTCATAGGTTTTCAAAAACTTTCTAAGTCCCCAGATTTATTAGAAATTCGGCAGCATAACAGTAGCATGCCGAAGTTCTTCCAAATTTACTTTATGCCACATAAGTCAATCAAACATGCATCCTCCATCATAATTCCATGCGTTCTCATAATCATTCTCATACTTTACAAGCAACATTGAAAATTCATCATGCTCTTAATCCTACAGTATCTTATGCTTTGACCCTTACGGGCCTTAAACTTGAGATGTAATTATTCTATCATTTCCTATCAACCTCTTATGCACCTAAAGATTTACTTCTAACAAATCTTACCTTCATTTACGTTCCTTAATAATTCTGGGCAGCACCATACCCCAAGGCAGAGTTACATATCTATGATTACGGGGTTCTAGAACTTACGTTTTAGACCCTTTCTCGGATCCGTTTTCGCCTAAGGCGCTATAAATTAAATCTAAACCATTTATGAGGTGTTCCTAAACCTTTGAACTAATTATTAATCATTTATACCACATTTTAAGGGTGCTGTACAGAAACAGAAAACTAAATGTTCTATGAGTTCTAGAATTGCAATTTTACGATTTTCTAGTTACTAGTTTCTCTATAGGTGCTAAAATTCAATCCTACTTCAATTGTAACCAAATTTTTCATGATTAAACAATCCTAATCTGATTATATTCCCATTGAAATAGTTTGGGCAGTATCCAAAAATAAATGGGTTAAAACTATGCTAAATCTTGACTTTACGGTTTTTCTAGAAAGCTAATTTCTCTCCTATCATGCATGGAAATGTCCCTACCTCATCATACATAATTTTTACACATTCTAACACATCAAAACATAATCACACAGTAGCAAACTCATCATGGCAGAACCGAAACATCAAGTACCAAAAAGATGCATAATTTGACATTTCTAAAGCATATAAGTTGCTAGTTTGCCTTGGAATCATTTTAGGACTTCTAAAACTCTTTTGCAAACCATTTTATGTTGTCAAAGAGGCTAAAAACACCCTTATATCAGTAACCAACTTGATTCCTCCTTAAAAGAGGATAAAATTCATAAATCTTGTTAGTCTTAACTTCAAAAAGTTCATGAGGCTTAAAGAAAATCTTAAAACTTAGATTGTTGGCCCTTGTAGCTAAATGAAACTCATTCCAAGCTCATCATCACTACATGACCGAAATTATGCATTCAAAGAATGCTCCCACATTAAACTTTAACTTGAGATAAAATGGGCAAGTCTTTGAGCTCTAAGGTCTTTAAGTGATGACAAAATGTAAATATGCTATGCGCATCATTTTTATCTTTTATTATAAGGTAAAGTGAGAACTTAAAGTAAATATGCAAGACTTGAAATATAAATATGCAAGGCTTGAAATAAATATGCAAGACTTGAAATTTAATATGCAAGACTTGAAAGTAAATATGCAATGCAAGTTCATTTCTTTATTTTAGTGCTCTAGGCCTAGCAACAATCGACTTTAAGGCCGAAATAGAAAGGCTTCGAGAATTAATTAGGTGATAATGCAAGTCTTGTTTTAATCTTTGAGTCCTTAGGTGATAACTTGGAAAATAAAGATGTAAGGCAAGAATATAACCATGAGTGCAAGCTCAAAATAAATATGCAAGTTTATTTATATCTTATTAGAGCTCATTCAAGACTTTTAAAGGAACTTAAACCTCAACCCAAACTCATCATGACAACATAAAGTGAAGACAAGAGTTCTTAGGACTCAAAATAATATTCCTTAAAGAAACAAAGCCATAAGTGATCTATATATCATTTTCATGAAAACTCAAGCTCTAGAGATTTCTTTGTGGTGAACATAAAGTCACCATTTAGAACTCTCATCATCAAGCTATCATGTTGGACCATCCAACAAGTGTTGGCCGAAATCATGAAGAAGAAAAAAGGAAAGGAACCAAAAATTTTAAGAAGGAAAAGGAAACATTTGAGACTCTAGAGACCATGTTCTTAGTGATGTATTAACACTAACACCATGGGTCCTTTATCATCAAAGTTAAAGGTTTCAAGGTTCAAGAAAGAAAGAACTAAAAAAAATTTTAACTCAAGAACAAAGATCAAGCTTTAGAGGTTTGCTCAAGTGATGAACATCATCATGAAACCCTTATCATCAAGCTCTCATTCCTTTGCTTTACAAGCCTTATGGCCGAAAATGAAGGAGAAAAAAAGGAGAGGGAAAGAAGTTCTAAAAAGACTCAAGAGAAACCATAAACACATAACTAGAATAAGAACTTAGATGAAGGAAATACTTGAAAGAAAATCCCTACCAAGTGATTGAAGATTGGGATGAGAGAAGAGGATGAAGAACTTGAAGAAATTGAACACTTGAACTTGAGAGAAAAAGGAAACTTTGAAGTGCTCTTTGGAAATTTACACTTAGCAAATGAACTAAAGGTGTTTCAAGTTCACTCAAGTGTGCTATTTATAGAGAAATGAAACAAATGAAAGGTGCAAGAAGGAGAGGAAGGTTTCGGCCAAGCAAGGCAGCCCCATGAGGTCCATGAGGTGAGATGTTGTGATGTTGAGGCATGGTGTGGTATGGTTCAAAGTATGGTGAGGTATGGTTCAAGGTATGGCTCAACCATGGTTCTTTGAGTAAGAAACAAATCAACATGTGATACAAATGGGAGAGAGATGGCCGAAGGTGCATCAGCCAGGGGGGAGGGTTTTCTTGCATTTTAATTGTGGTTTACAGTTGTGTTTAGGTGTATCTTTGATTAGGATTAAGATTAGGAATTTGTAAGAAAGTGTTTAGGTGAGAAAATAGGTAATCAAGGTTGTCAAGACATGTTTAAGGAGTGGTCTTGCATCATTAGTGAGTAATAAACTCATTTGAGTGCATAAACAATTCTAGACACAATTCCTTGATTTAAGGAATTGGAGAGAGAAAATACTATTCAAGATACCAAGATTGGAATCTTAAGTTTTAAAAAGAGATTTAAATCTAATCTAAACAATTTTAGGTTCTAATTAATTTTAATAGCTTATTTTGACTCTAGATTAATTATGGAAATTAATTAATCTTTGATTAGAGCCTAATATTGCTTAGGTTTGCTTAATTACGTCATTAAGTTCAAAAATACTATTCTAGGGGTAAAATCATAATTTTGCACTAAAACTGCCCGGGACCACCGGAACTTAAACAGACGCTTCTAAACATGTAAAAACATTATTTTAAACTCTCAGGGAAAGTTTCGGGCTCAAACGGCACATTTACCCGCGTAAAAACGCTATAGGGGTATTTTGGTCATTTTGACCTGAAACTGCAGAAAATGAGACTTTCGCCTCCGAAACCACTCAAGGGCCATTCAATCCCCTTCAAATATTGAGTTGGCCTTTCGAGGTCTGTCGGGCCGGCCAACCTTGAATTCTAGGCCGAAAATGACCTCAGGGGCATTTCGGTCATTTTCTTCTCCGACAGAAAATCAAGGCATTACATCTTTGATTCCTTAATTTAAGGAATTGGAAAGAGAAAATAATATTTCTTTTGACATGACACAAAATCTTGATTTAAGAAAAGGATTTTGAGTTTCTTTAAGTATTCTTAGGCCCTGATTAACCTTATTTAATTATTTTGACTCTAGATTAGTTATTAGAATTAATTAATCTTTAATTAGAGCATAATATTGCTTAGGTTTCTTTAATTGTATGATAAAGCTCATTAGATGCTTAATCAGCGGCAAAATGGTCATTTTACAAAAAACTTCCTGGGACCACCCGAGCTTCATCAGGTCTTAGACATCTCTTAAAAATGACACTCCTAACTTCCGGGTGAAGTCCGGGCTTAGTCAACAATTAATTCTGTGTTAACTAGCCGCAGGGATATTTTGGTAATTTTGCATAGAAAAAACCAAAAATCGAGATTTTCATCTCTAACAATACATAGAACACAATTAATCCCCTTCAAGTGCTAAAATATTCTCTCAAGGCTTGCCTAGACTAGCATTCCTCAATTCTCAGCCAGAAATGACCTCAGGGGCATTTTTCTTATTTGTACATAGGGGAAAAATCAGGGCATTATATGGTAGTTTGGGAAGGCTAATATAAAGATTATCCATCTTTACTTTCTTAGGTTGAGAAAGTTGTTATTATAGTGGAACCTCAACAATTGTTTGAGTACTTGATGTAGGCAGGTTGGTGAACTAGAATAAAATTCCTTGTGTCCAATCTCTCTTTCTCTGATCTTGTTTATTGATCTCTACTAGATCGTTCTTTCTTTCTTTCTTTCTTTAGTATATATATCTTTATTACTTTCTGTTAATTCTTTTAATGATGAGCGTTTTACTTATTAGGGTTTAGAAAGCTACTTTATGAAGTTACTAACTTATTTCCGCTGCACTTCAAGTTTTACACTTGATAGTAATTAGTTTTAGAACCTTTAGAAAATGCGAGAAATGATCAATGCATGATTCAACCCCCTTTCTCATGCATATCTTCACCAGTAGATTCACCATGCATTTTTAAAGAGCACTACCTCATGAGTTTTGAGAGACCCAATGAGTGCATCCAAACCGAGAGTTTGAAGGTCTTTTACCGCAGTAATGGCTATGACCTTAGGCAGCCACTTGGCAGGGAGGCTTCTCAAGATTTTTCTAACTATTTTAGAGTTAGAATATCTTTTACCTAGTCATTTTAGCTGGTTTATGATGTACATAAACCTTGTGGTCATTTCATTAATATTTTCTTGATCTGTCATTTTGAACATCTCATATTGATGAATCAGCATGTTGATCTCAATCTCTTTGACGTGATCAGTATCTTCATGTAGCATGTGCAATCTTTCCCATATCTCCTTTGTTGTGTCATAAGCCCTGATTTTTCCCTATGTACAAATGACCAAAAATGCCCCTTAGGTCATTTTTGCCCGGGAATCGAGGACAGTTGGTTCCGGCTAACCTCAAGAGATTAATTTTATGATTGAATGGGATTAATTGTGTTGTGCATGATGTTAGAGGTGAAAATCTCAATTTTGATTTTCTGAGCGAAATTACCAAAATACCCTTGCGGCTAATTAATACAGAATTAATTACTGATTGGGCCTAGACTTCACTTGGAAGTTTGGAATGTTATTTTTTTTTAGGAATATATGATGTCGGTATAAGCCCGGGTGGCCTCAAGGAGTTTTTCTATAAAATTACCATTTTACCCCTAATTAAGGATATAATGAGCTTAATTGCATGATTAATAAAACATAGGCAATATTAGGTTCTAATTAAAGATTAATTAATTTTACTTATTAATCTTAAGTCAAAATAATTATTTGAGGTTAATTGGGGCTTAAGATTTCTTAGAGAAAGCTAAATCCCTTTTTAAAATCAAAGTAGTCTTATGACATCAAAAGTCAAAAAGGTGAATAGTGTACAATTTCCTAATTTAAGGAATTATGTTAGTTTTTGAAAGTCAAAATAATTGAGTTTAATTCAAACTAAATGAACTTAACTCCTCTAAATATTTATGGCCACTCTTTGATCATGATCTTGAAATTCCTAAATACATGAGTATCACCTAAACACCTAATTATCCATTTCCAACCATTTTCCTAATTAAATCTACCTCTAAATACACATCCTAACCTACATTAAAATGAAACTTGCCCCCCAAGCTCTTCTAGAAGGCCATGGCACTTCCCCTCATTTTTCATTCTCACATGTTAAAATTTTTCTATAGATACAACCTCAAGGCAAGCCACAAACACCATTTGTTCATTTATGGCAATCTTGGTTCAAGAATCCTCAATGTTTCTCTCTAGTTTCTCAAAGTGTCTTTCTTCCTCTTCTTCTTCATTTCTTCCAAGAACCACCACTCACCACCACCTCTCAACCTCAAACTACTACACAACTACCATAGATCTTCCTTTAAACACCTAGCCTCTCCATTTCTAAGATCAAAAATCTAAGACAAACCTTTCCTCCTTTCTTTCCCTCCTTGGCCGAAACCATTCCTTGCTCCAAAGGAAGGATTGTTCTTCTCATCTCATTTTCAAGATCAAGCTCTTTTCTTGCAAAAAGGAAAATACCCTGGAAGGGATTTTGTTTGGTTTTTCTTTCTAAATCTCTCTATTTTCAAAATCTTTGGCATATTGGAATATTGTGTTCTTCCTTTTTACTTGATGATGAATAATGGTTGAGTTTGTTTTCTTTTCTTTCCTTGACCATTTTCAATTTGGCCTTCTTTATTCTTTTCTAGTTTTGGCTTTAGTTGTCAATAAAATGTTGGAACCATTACTTGATGATAATGGATCTTGGTGATAGTTGTAAAACCATCATGTGATAGACCATTGAGAGCCCAAAAGTTTTAGGTTCCATTTTGTTTTCAAAAGGTTGAGCTAAAATGGAGTAATATGCTGATGTCATCACCTAATTAACTTAAGTTCAAGGCTTACCCCTTTCAACCTTAAAGTTGATCGGTGATTTAGAATGGTTACTCTAAATAAGAGTCTTGAGCACTAAAAGAAAGAAATGGGAATACATTCATATTTATTTTTCAAGTTATCACCTAAATCTTAAAGATTAAAATAAAGCTTGCATTAGTATATTTATGTTTATGTCATCACCTAACTAATTAAAGTTCAAGACTTACCCCTTTCAACTTTAAAGTTGATCGGTGTTTTAGAGTAACTACACTAAATCGGAGTTTTGAGCATTAAAACTAGAGAAATGGAAATTCATTCATATTTATTTTCCAAGTTGTCAACTAAAGTCCTAAATGTTATATTTCCATCTTCCGAAAGGAATAAAATTTGGTTCTAAGAATGTTCGTTAACTAGGAATTAATTTTAGAAAGACTAGTTACTAGAAATGTCTTACATTACAACTTTGCATGCTTTTGGAATATTAAATTTTTGATTTCTTGCATAAAATTTCTAGATTTGTTTAATTTTGTTTGGGGTGGCTTAAATGTGGGAAAAATTTCTATCAATTATGGTGGAAATCATCCTTGGCCTTTTAGATAAAAACTAGTAACTAAAGACTCGTAAAATTGTATTTATGGAAACTTTTAACAACTCTATTTTCAGTCACTATCCAAACTATTTTGGTATGATATAATGCCACTTGGGATTGTTTAAATATAAAAAAACTTGTTAGCAATTAGTGTAATAATTATTTTTAGCACTTAGAGAAACATTGGTATCAAGAAAGGACCAAAAATGCGATTCCTAGAACCTTTAAAAAGAAAGTTACAAATTCTATTTTAGTAAGCTATAATTTTGTAAAGGAGGGTTTAACTCTTAGTAAATATATAGGGATCACGGATAATTGACTTAGGAATTAATTTTAGTATCATAGGAAAAGTCGGTAATGAGAAAGGGTAAAAAATGTAACTTCTACAACACCAAAATTGTTGAATTTCCATTTCTGTTCAAATCTTCCCAGCATGGTTTCATGATGTTCTTAAGGTTAATAATTAACGAGAATCATTGGAATTGATCCCTTAGATGCATAAATAAATAAATACGAAAGTTGGGTTTACTCAATTTAGAGGTTTAATCAATTAAGAAATAATGAAAGTGCTTGCCTTAAGAGATGTTATGAGAATTTATGTGATGAATATGTTTGCATACTTGGCTACTAATTGCAAGATTTGTTGAGGCATGTTATTATTGCACTTGGAATGTCTAAGGTGCATGTATTGAAGTTATATGAAAGCATGTGACATTACATGATAAGTTTGTGCTCTTGCATCTCAACATAACATGCTAAGATTAAGGTGACATAAAACACTCGGAGATGATCCTTACATAACGAGCCGGGCTCGACGTAGAGGTGATCCAGGAAGGTGACCTTTTCATGATGGGCCGGGCCGAGCAAAAAGTATTCCTATGCCCCCTATCTTGTGCTCTGAGATGGAGCCGGGAATTCGCTTATCGAGAAGATAAGTGTTAGCTAGTGACAACTAGTGAGGTATGAGCACATAATCTAGAACCTCCCGAGAGGGGAGAGATTATAGGGAGGCCCAAAATAAAACAGATAAGAACTTAGGTCACCTCATAAATTGTCGAGAGGACGATCATGCTAGTATAATGTGCATCCTTTGTTGTGATGGATTGTTTGCAGCATTAGCATGACTCATCATGTTGCATCTATGCATTAAGACGCATGTTAAAATGAGCGGACCACGGATAAATAATCTTTGGAAATTAAAAATTGAACAATATATGCATGCCCACTATTTCATAATCAAACCTGAGGTTCCTAAGGACGTAAGTGATGACACTTATTAGAAGGTGAACTCCATATTGAGTTTCTTTTATAGGATTCCCATCCCCTCTTTCTTTCTTCCATCACGTCTTTGGAGGACAATGATTTTGTTCACGAGTAGCAGTAGGAGGCGACCGTGGATCTCATCAAGGACCTGTGCTCTGTCACGTGGACGATAGCTCCCTTTGCTTCTAGGGGTTATCTGTTTAAGTGTAGAGGGTGTCAAGACCCTGATTAGTTGTATATGTTATTCCCTTTTATGCCTTTAAATGATTGTACTATCCCAACCATTATTGGTGGGCATAACTCTATTATGATAAGGGTTTATGTAATATGAACCTCTGATGCTATTTATAAATGTCTTCATGATGATGTGTTACGTTTTGAGATTTTCTTTAATTCATGTATGTTTATGATGAGTCTAGTCCCTTATTGGCTTTCGGGCATATCATACGACGTGGTTCTTTTAAGTTACGTGGCTCACGTTTTCATTTTGAAATTTCTCAAAAAAAAAAAATTGACTAGTATTTTCGCTAAGTATTTTAATAATTTAAAAGTAAGAGCTGGAATAAAAGAGTAATAATTAATAATTAACTTAAATGCATCCTAGGCTTGTTGGGTTAAATATTTGCCGTACTCGTTAAGCTCTTCCTTTAGGGTGGCAATATGAGCACGGTCAGCAAGGTCGTCGACGGATGCCCTGTAACGCCCGGTGATGAAGTCAGTGAGTGATTGCTGGTGTAAGGAGGCATGGACAAAGAGCGGCTCCTGGCAGACTTCCAAGTGAAGAGGTACATGAATGGACCCATTACATACCCAAATTAGAGGGATCCTAAGATTGTATAGGTATGGGACTATACAGTTAAGGAGGGCTTATATGAATTGATTTGTACTACCTATACCAACAAGATGCATCTTCTTTTCGGTAGCCTATCACTAAAGAACTTCATAGTTAAGCGTGCTTGACTTGGAGCAATTTTGGGATAGGTGACCTTCTAGGAAGTTTTCCTAGGAAGCGTGTGAGTGAGGACAAAGCACGCTGAAAAGGCCCGTGTTGGTTTTGTGGGGACAATTGTCAATCCATAAAGTAGCAGGGGATGTTACAAATGGTATAACAAAGACATACCACATAACAAAGATAATTCGATTAAAATATATAACAAAGATAAAAACAATTATTTACTATAAAGTTAATTACATATGGAAGCTTTACTATGAGCTTTAATACATATATAATCTTTATTACATTTACCTACACAATTACTTACAACTATATACTACATAAGAAAAACATCAACTCCCAAACTACTGCAATCCTAAGTTTCACTCACGTAGCAGTCGCATCATTCTCTGGACCAACCTGGAGACGACACGGGAACACAAACACATATGGGTGAGAATTATACAATTCTCAGTAGGGCAACTCCCCAAAAACTTACTCATAATGTCATCATCATTGCTCTAGCCACTTTGGTTTATTAGAAAAGAGTGATCATGCATTTCATAATAGTGATTCATTTTTTAAGTTCCAAATCGTACTTTCGAAGTGGGTAGTTTTTAATGATCAATCACTAAATGCATATATATTATAATGTTCACACATCCAATAAATCATCCTAAGCAGACAATTCAAAAATAACAACCAAAACATAAGCAGAAATTTCATTCTTACTAGGATTATCAAGTAAACTTATATACAGAAATAATAATAAATTATGCATTTCTTTTCGTAGCTAAGGAACTTAATCTAGTTCATTTTTCTCTTTTCATTGACATAGGAAAGACTTAGTTTATATCATACTGCAAAACTCAATTCAGTGCATCTTTCTCTTTTCATTGATATAGGAAAAGACTTAGTTTATACCCAATGCGTATCTGCAGTGGACAATTCCACAATAGATAGTTTATATCAAATGGTATTTATAGTGGATAACATCACATATGGGAAATAGAATGCTTATTAGGACTGAGCTCATTCCTATACGTGATCATCGGACTTCATTTTTTTCCATTTCCGAATCACACACAGTTCTATTCCTAGCCGATACGTCTACCGACTCATAATATCTCGGGGGAAGTTCCTCTTTTTGCCTTCCCCTTAATTCAATCTAAGTCTTGTTTCTTTTTCCTCCATATGTTAGAACATGCAAATTAGGGAATTTGCTATTCTTGGCTTCCCGTTATTCAACTTAAGTCTTGTTTCTGTTTTCTCCAAATGCCAGAACATGCACTATTAAAGTTCATATATTCTCTTTTGCCACATACACATATCATTCACTTTTCTTTTTTAAATGCATGCATGAGGCACATATACGCATTCATTCATAATATGATTCCAATCATACCTCAAACTATTACTTAAAGTCACAAGCATGCATTCATATATGTCATACTTAAACCCAATGTCATTATTTCATCAACTCAAAGCATTAGTTCATTTTCAGCACAATGGCAGATTTCACATATCCATAGCACAAATTGTTCTATATTTCAAACCATAAAATCCAAGGCTATAAAAATTCTCAAGGGCACTTCAATATGTCCCAAGGTACTCTAAAAATTTCGGAGTAAACAAAGTTCTCTAAGTATAATAACAAAATTCAACAATTTTAATGGTCAGAGACTACTTATACTCAACTCAGAACCAGAAATGAATAATTTTTAACCCTAGCAAAATGAACCTAGAAAATTTGAAATAAAAATCCTAGTAAAACCTCAAGATGTCTCTAATATCCTGTAAAAATTTCAAAGGATAATTCAATCATTTTCTGTGGTAACAAAATTAGACAAATTTATGGCTTCAGTTATAATAATTTAGGCAGCATTGGTACACTTTTGGTTCATGATTTTTTTCAGGTAGTTAGAGTCTTTATCATGCTCCACGAAATTCTCAGAGTTGCTTTAGGATGTTAGCTTCAACATATAATTTTTATAGCTCATGAAAATGGCTACAATTGCACCAGAAAATTCATGCGCAAATCCTGCCCTGTTGAAATCCAAAAATCTAGCGGCATGTGTCAAATTCTCTTTTAACAAAAATGATTTTTCACAACATCAAACTACTCCACCAAAATTAACACATCACTATCAATATACTATCAACCAATTCAATAAAAATATTTAGTGAAATCAGTAAGAAAATCATAAAAATGGAGTTTAAGTAAAAGAGGTTTAGAATGCCCTACTTTGGTGGCTTTAAGGATGTTGACTTCAAGGATATTCCAAGAGTGATCTTGCTCACTTCAAGGCCACCAAACCAACATCAAATCCTTTCTTAGGCAGTGAAGAATGATCTCTCAAGGTGGAAAAATGTGATGGATTCAAATTCTAATCGGTTAATTTAGTAGATATTGAGGAGTGGAACAAGTTTAGTGAAGGAAGATTGAGCTTTTGGTGACTTTGGGCTAGTCCTTTGGAGGTTGAACCCTTGTTCATGGTAATTTGCGAGGAAGAAGAATGGAGTTTGTGTGTGCTGCATATATGGAAGAGAATGACAAGCTTCAAGTGTAAGCTTGGTGGCTTTGTTTTTATCTTGAAGCAAGATAGCATTTATGTAGTCAAAGTGTAATTCTTTCTAAGAATAAAAGAAATGGATGGCTAGGATTTAATCTTGTAAAGCAAGATTAAATCTTAGCCTTACATGTGGCATATAAAGGATAGACATTATCCTTTTTATAAGATTAAACTATCTTTCGGTGCTAAAAATCACACACTAAAATTTTACCGAACGGGTAAAACACTGTACTCAGTAATCAAACATTGCTCGAAAATTAATTATAAATATAAAACCTTTATTCCTACCCATTTCTAATCTTAACCCTATAATTTCTCAGTTTCGGGAATCTCCGAATTCCAATTCTATGGTTTCGGCTATCCCGACGGGCTTGTGGAGCCAACAAGTTACTATTCACTTTTTTTTTACAAATCCCTTGGATCGTCCTCATCATTGCTAAAACTATTAGATTTTTGAAATTATAACTAGTAAAGCCCAAAATAATTTTTAAATAATTTTTAGGGTGGTACAATTTGTACATGCATAGTGAAATATATATATACTCATTTGAGTAAGTCTTGCTCTTGCTAAACGACAGATACCTATTATAGACTTACAAGAGACTCAATAGAGACATTAGTCAAAAGGAGAAACTTTCTGAAGATCCTTATGCTTTGAAAAAGAAATTTTAATAAGTAATACTTGTGATACTTTATCTTTACAAGATCCATTTTCAGCAAGTCTTATACCAAAAGAAAACTTTGAAAAGAATGCTTAGAGATATAAAAGAAAGTGAAGCAGAGCATTCATAATTTTTGAAAACCAAACTAAAACTTATGTAGTTTCTACTACTTAGAGAAACCAAAAGAGAGATAAAATCAATACATTGCTATCCAAGTTTCTAAAACTCGTACAGGAATTAATCCCTGAATTAACAAGAAAGAGCATTTGAACTGAGTTATGAAACTTTTCTCATAAGAAACAGATTATGAAGAATGTTATTTTTTGAAAACAAAAGATGTATGATCCTTTTTGAAACAGGCTTTGTGAAAAACAAGAAACACAAAACTGTACGAGAGAATTCTAAAGCTAGCTCACTAATCTTGGTCTTTTTAACACATTTAAGTGCAGGTTTCTGAAGATAAGTCAGAAACTATATTCATCCAGACTTTGATCCAGTTAAGCATAGAGCTTTAGAAAAGCATCTCTAAAGAAAGTAAGAAAACAAATAAGCTCATCATATGTATCAATACTCAGCTTATAAAATAGTATCAGAGCAATAACCATTCGTGCTCCTAAAGATACATGGTCAAGACTAATCACACTAGAAGACAAAAACCAATGTCTAGCATATATGATCAAACATGACAAAGCATACGCATTCAAGATAAGAGGCAAAAGTATGTTAGAGATATATGTGATTAGTTGAGCTTAGGTAGAGTATGATATGAATTAGAGCTCAAGATAAAAACAAAATATGAAGCATGATAAAAGATGCGTCAGAACATATGAGATAGGAAAGATATAGATAAGGCACGAGAGGTCATAAGGAGATCAAGATAGAAGAAGCATGTATAAATATGAAACATGTTTAAAGATATACAGAAAGAAATGCTAAAAACATGCTAAACAACAACAAAAATTTGGACTCCCCCTCAGCATAACTCCCCTTGAGTCCTAGGCATTTTCTTCATATTAGCATAGCTCTCCCTGAATCCTTAGGCACAAATTCTCTTAAACATTAAACTTCTCCCCCTTTTGGTATCATCAAAAAGGAGGTGTGCTAGGAAATATATGCTGCAGCCACTGAAACATTTGGAGTTGAAGATCCTTCATCTGTCTTAGTTGAGCACCATGAGCAGCTAAGGTTACTTCAAATCTGTCTTGTCTAAAAAAATCTCTCTCAGATTCCGCAAGATGACTTAATGGATTGCAAAAGTTTCAGATGGGTAAGGAGGTGGCTGATTGAGTGAAGCAGGAGCAGTTCTGGTGGAAGATTCTGGAATGTCTAGAGGTACAGTGTCCCCTGATCTTGGTGAGTTCCCCTTAGTGTCATCTTGTTCCTTAGAAGGAAGTGAGGATGGTTATCTATGAGGATTTTTCAGAAGTGGCAGAGATTGAAGCAAAGAAAGTAGGAATAAGTATAGGCTCAACATCATCATTATTTAGCATGTGGGTAACAAAAGGATTAGGAAGATCTTATGCTTGAGTAGGTAAATCGGGAACATTTTGGCGTAGAATGGTGGCATTAGCTTCCTGAGTAGTAGGAGCTGAACCCTCAGCCAATCTGTCCCCTTCTTCTTCAACCGGAAGAATATGAATGGAAGATAGAGGTAAAAATTCAAATGGTAGGAGAGCAAAATAGGTTGCAAGATTTTCTTCTTCTAGCTCTTTGATAATGGGCTCCAGTTGAGGCTCTTCAGGTGTAAGCCTAGAACTTGTCACGGCACTCAATCTGGCCTTTTCACTGGTCATAAGATTTTCCTCTTCTTCAAAAGATGATGATGTAACATGTTCTTCATTAGCATCTTCTTCTTCTTCTTCTTCAATATTACTCAGCACAGTTATATGATATCCTTCTTTATGAAATTTTTTAACTTCCTCCCATAGAATGGTGACTAGTGATACACTTTTGTGCATCTTCTTGCATCTTAGCTCAATCTTCTTTCTGCTGATAACCTTTTCAGGTTTGGTTATCACTTCTGATGGTTAAGTGCATGCCTCCTCTCTTCTTTTTGTTCTTCATTCAAAGTGTTAAAATAAGGAAACATCATCTTCATCAGATTCATTATTAGGAAGAATGAGTTTTCTCTTCCTTTTTGCCTTTTCTTGGTTGGACTGAGACTTTTGAGAGGCTTCTTAAGCTTGTCCTCTTCTTGTTCTGGGGCTTTGTCTAGTAGGCTTAGATATTTGGAGGATTGACCTATTTCTCGCAGTTCTGAAGGATAAGGGTGTGAAAATGGTTCCTTCCATCAACACATATCTTTCATTGTCAAGGGGGAATTTTGCCTTTTGAAGCACCTTAGCCAGAAGCATGCCATATGGAACATTCGCAGTCTTTCAAGTTTCCTTTGTTGCAGCACTCATCATATAATCAAGAATAAGCATAGGCAGATTTACTTTTCTCCTTGTTATTAAGCAATAAAGAAGCATGCAATCCATTCCAACTAGAGTGTTTGTCCTACCAATCCATGGGAGGATAAAAAATTGAACTACGGAGTATACTTTTCTTGCCCTAGCACTTAACATGGTTGTGAGATACCTGGACATGTCTTCTTCATTTACACTAAGAGATTTTTCCTAGTCAGGTGTAGATATGTAGACGATCCCCTCGCACTGTGCCTTGATGATCTTTACAAGACCTGAGGTAATAACCTTGACAGAGAAAACTCTAATCATTCCTCTGACCTGTAAAGGTAAAAATCTCTATAGATGAGAGTAGAAGGCATTAACCAACCAAGAAAAGATGAGTTCATTTATTTCCAAAAACTCTTCCCATTTTTGAAATGTAAAGACTTCATTGAGAACAGTGACTTCTTCTCGTAGGTCTTTACTCAAGGACTTTCCAGGTGCCATCTTTCTGTTCATGAAGAAGCTCTCAAAATGATCCAACATACCAGTGTCTTTAAACATGTAAAAGGGTTTTTCTATAGGGACAGACTCAGCCACATTCTTATCCTTTGCTATAGAAGAGATGTAGGGGTAAGTCTAAAAAGATAAAGATTGAAAAAAAGGACAACAGAAGAAGGAAAGAAGAAAAAAAATGACTCAAGGCTGAAGATAGCGGTTAAAAGAGCAAGCGTGAAGCTTTGAAGAAGGATTGTTGTTGAGTGAAAGAAGAAAGGTTTAGGTTACAGTGAAGAGAGGGCAAAAAGGAAACGGTCAAGTGTATGGGGGTTAAAGATTATAAAAGACTTGCTCAAAAGGATGACGGTTAAGAACAAAGATAGACGTGGGAAATAAAAGGAGATTAAAAGACTTGCTCAAAAAGATAAAAAGACTCCCACTTTTTCATCCTTCTTTCAAAAGGAGAGTCTTCTGACTCTTGATCTCACTTTCTAAAGGAGAGACTTTCTGAAGTTTCATGGTTTACTTTCTGACCCTAGATGAACTTCCATATCTTATCCTAAATCTTTCTTCTTGATTTGAGTTCAACATCTTCATAAAAACATCACATTCTGACTTTCTTTCTAATCCTGCAATCTTCTTATGAACCCATAGTCTTCTTTCTTATCAATCCATCTTTAACCAAAGCAGCCTGATTTCTTTCTAATCTTGCAAATTGATACATTATAGTTCACAGAGAACTGTGGCCTTGCAACCTAACTTTTGAGACACATGATGGTAGACCTGATCTTGCACATTGATCTTCTGGCATTCTTGCATGCATAAACTTCAAAAGGATATGTACCTTGAAGAATTCTGATTCCTTTGCTTAATCTTCAGAAGGGAGTAGAAAAGAGAGACCATCCAGAGAGTTTGTAACGCCCTGATTTTTCTGTCTGAGTGGAAAATGACCGAAATGCCTCTGAGGTCATTTTCGGCCCGAAATTCGAGGATGGCCGACCCGGCAGTCCTCGAAGGGGCAACTCAATGTTTGAAGGGGATTGAATGACCCTTGAGTGGTTCCAGAGGCGAAAGTCTCATTTTCTGCAGTTTCGGGTCAAAAAGACCAAAATACCCCTATAGCGTTTTACGCGGGTAAAGGTGCCGTTTGAGCCCGAAACTTTCCCCAGAGGTTTAAAACCATGTTTTTACATGTTTCAAAATATTTGTTTGAGTCCCGGTGGTCCCGGGCAGTTTTAGTGCAAAATTACGATTTTGCCCATAAAATAGTGTTTTTGAGCTTAATGATGCAATTAAGCAAACCTAAGCAATATTAGGCTCTAAATGAAGATTAATTAATTTTCATAATTAATCTAGAGTCAAAATAAATTATTAAAATTAATTAGAACCTAAGATTGCTTAGATTAGATTTAAATCTCTTTTCTAAAACTCAAGATTTCACTCTTGGAATCTTGAATAGTGTTTTCTCTCTCCAATTCCTTAAATTAAGGAATTATGTCTAGAATTGTTCATACACTAAAATGAATTTATAACTCACTAATGATGCAAGAACACTCTTTAATTATTTCTTGACAACCTTAAGTACCCATTTTCTCCCCTAAACACTTTCTTACAAACTCCTAACCTTAATCCTAATCAAAGATACACCTAAACATAACTCTAAACCACAATTAAAATGCAAGAAACCCTCCCCCCATGGCTGATGCACATTCGGCCATCTCTTTCCTTTTACCTCATATGTTGAATTGTTTCTCACTCAAAAAACCATGCTTGAGGCCATACCTTGAACCATACCTCGTCATACCTTGAACCATACCTCACCATACTTTGAACCATACCTCACCATGCCTCAAGACCACATTATCTCACCTCATGGAACTCATGGGTTCCCTCCATTCTGCATGGCCGAAGCCTCCCCCTCCATTTGCACCCTTCATTGCTTCATTTCTCTATAAATAGCTTGCTTGGGTGAACTTGTATCATTTTGGGTTCATTTGGAAAGAGTAAGTTTTCAAAGAAACACTTCAAAGCTTCCTTTTTCTCTCAAGTTCAAGTCTTCAAGTTCTTCATCCTCTTCTTTCATTCGAACCTCCTAATCTCTAGGTAGGGATTTTCTTTCAAGAGTTATTTCATTTAAAGTTCACAATTCCTTTATGTGTTCATAGTTTCTCATGAATCCTTTTTAGAACTTCTTTTCTTCTTCCACTCCTCTTTGTTTTTCGGCCATGAGGCTTGTGAATCAAAGAAATGAGAGCTTGATGATGAGAGTTTCATGATGATGTTCATCACTTGAATAATCTCTAAAGCTTGATCTTTGATCTTGAGTTAAAGGTGTTTTTAGTTTTCTTCTTAAATCTTTGAAACCTTTCACTTTGATGATATTTTAAAATGGTTAACATGAACTCAATGATGAGAGCTCATGATGCTGGTGTTAATGCATCATCAAGATCATGATCTCTAAAGTTCAAAATGTTTCTTTTCTTCTCCAACACTTTCGGTTCTTCTTCCTTTTCTTTTTTCATGGTTTCGGCCATGTTGGCCAAGGGAACTCACAATGGCTTGATGATGAAAGCTTCTAGATGATGACTATGTGTTCATCACAATGAGGCCTCTAGAGCTTGAGTTTCAATAAGAATGCTATCTATGTTTACATTTCAAGAAAAGAAACTTTGTGTTTAAAGAACCCTTGAGGTTCACTCTTGTTTTTCTTTATCTTGTCATGATGAGTTTGGGTTGAGGTTTAAGTTCCTTTAAAGTCTTGTATGAGCTCTAATAAGAAATAAAATAAACTAGCATTCATATTTAAATTTGAGCTTATGCATTACATATTTATTTTGAGCTTTGCATTCATATTTAATTTACAAGCCATCACCTAAAGTTAAAGGCTAAAGAATGGAGTGCATCTCATATTTATATTCTTGTCTAGCAGATTTACCTTTCATCACTAAAGAACGTAAAGATTTAAAATGAGGTTTGCACTATCACCTAACTAAAATCTCAAAGCCTTTCTATTTCGGCCTTAAAGTCGATTGTTGTTGGGCCTAGAGCACTAAAATGAAGAATTGAACTTGTATATTTATATTCCAAGCTTTGCATATTTATATTCCAAGTCTTGCATATTTATTTTAAGCCTTGCATTTTTATATTCAAGTCTAGCATGTTTACTTTAAAGTTCTCACTTTATTTTGTAAATGAAGAATAAAAATGAAATGCATAGCATGTTTAAATCATGTCATCACTTAAAAGACCCTAGAGCTCAAAGACTTGCCCATTTTATCTCAAGTTAAAGTTTAATGAGGGAGCATTCTTTGAATACATGATTTCGGCCATGATGTGATGATGAACTTGGAATGAGTTTCATCTAGCTTCAAGGACCAATAAGTCAAGTTTTAAGGAATCCTTTTAAAGCTCATGAATTTGTTTAAGTTTAAGACCAATAAGGTTCTACGAATTTAACACTCTTTCAAGGAGGGATTAAGTAGTCACCAACCTAAGGATGTTTTAGTCTCTTTGACATGATAGAATGGTTTGCAAAAGAGTTTTAGAAGTCGTGAAAATGATTCCAAGAGAAACTAGTAACTTATGTGTTTTAAAAATATCAAGTTATGTGTCTTTTTGAGATTTAATGTTTCGGTTCTTCCATGATGTGTTTGCTGCCATGTGATGATGTTTGATGTGTTTGGATGAGTGAAAAATTATGTATGACGAAGTAGGAACAATTCTATGCAAGTTAGGAAAGAAACTAGCTTTCTAGGAAAACCGTAAAGTCAAGATTTAGCATAGTTTTATCCCATTTAATTATGGACACTGCCCAAACTGTTTTAATGGGGATATAATCAGATTAGGATTGATTAATTATGAAAAATTTGGTTTCATTTGAAGTAGGAATGAATTTTGGCACCTATAGAGAAACTAGTAACTAGAAAACCGTAAAACCGCAATTCTAGATCTCTTAGAACATTTAATTTTTAGAAATCTGTCCAGCAACCTTATAATGTAGATAACATGGTTTAAAATTAGCTCTTTTTTATAGGAATGACTCATAATTGGTTTAGGTTTAATTAATAGCACCTTGGGCGAAGACAGAACCAAGAAAGGGTCTAAAACGCAAGTTCTAGAACCCCGTAATCATAAGTTTATAACGCTGCCCCTAAGGAATGGTGATGTTCAGATTTATTAGATAGCATAAATAAATGATAAGGTTTGATAAGAGAGAACCCTTAGGTGCACAAAATTTTGATAGAAGATGATAGGTTAACTACATCACAAGTTTAAGGCCCGTAAGGGTCAGAGCATAAGATACCGTAGGATCGAGTGCATAACGAACTTTTAATGTTGCTTGTGAAAGTATGAGGATGATTATGTGATTGCATGAAAGTATGATGAAGGATGCATGTTTGATTGACTTATGTGGCATAAAGAAGAATTTGGAAGAAATTCGGCATGCCACAGTTATGCTGCCCAATTTCTGACAAATTCGGGACTCAGAAAGTTTTTGAAAAACTATGAAATTTTATGAGGTACTAAGATGGGTTCTCGGATGACACCGGTTCAGCCGAGCACCTCCAGAGAACTCATGTGACATCAGTACCAAGATTTAATTCTTGGGTGACACCGGTTCGGCCGAGCACCCCCAAGAAATGCCCCCTAGCCCGTACTGGATAAGTCGGGATTATGTTTATGATTATGTTACACTTATCGACATTGATAAGTAAGAACTAGTGACGACTAGTTAAGGTATGAGCTCATAACCTAGAGATGTGACACGTTCTGGGTGACACCGATTCGGCCGAGCACTCCCAAAGCGCTTGTCTTTTAGGGTGGCCTATGAGGAAGTTATGATGATTATGTCACAAAGAGAATTTATTTGCCACTTTATGCCACTACTATTATGACGTTCTTAAGTATATGATGATTATTCTTGCATTAAGTAGAGCCATGCATACATTCTTTAATATGCTTGCATCCATGACATTAAGAACCATGCTAAAATGAACGGACCTTGGCTAAACTATGTTTTAGAACCTAAAAATGGACTTAATGTATGCTCACTTATTTTGCATAACTAAACCCAAGGTTCTTGAGGACGTAGATGATGACACCTAGGTAGTAGGAGGCCCTACTGAGATTCTTTAGCAAGATTCTCACTCTCTTTATCTCTTTCTTTCCGTCACGTCTTCAGATGGCGAGGTTCGTGGTATTCGTGGACACCCCGACATGGGAGGTGCACTATGACCTGGCTCACGGGTCATATCATTTTGAGGGACAGTGCACGGTGCGAGTTTTCATGTTCGTAGGACGTCCCTTCGCTCATCCCGTGCACACCCATCGCTTCTCCCCGACTACACCCTACGGCGACAACGAGCGGGTTTTTGAGCGCGTGTGTACGCATAACGAGAGAGTGCTTTGCATGCACACCGCCGCTTCTGCCATACGAGACTATCCCGATTATGTGCCCCGGACCTACTTCTCAGAGACCAACCCGTCCGAGGACCCGCCTACCCATCCGTATAGCGAGAGCTCTGCCCTCTCTCCACCATTGATGAGGGAGGGCAGTGAGGATACCGTGACTTAGCCACGGCTTGCACGATGACCGGAGATGCGGCCACACCGCGGGGGTCACTCTCGATCCCCGTTCCGCCTCTTTACGCCCGAGGAGCTCGCCCAGTTTCTCGGATATGTGCCTCGCTCGCGAGATAGATGTCAGTAGGAGGTGACGATCAATCGATGGAGTACCCAGGTAGAGCACACACCACTTAGATGGAGATGAACCTTCTTTTATTTTAGAGGTCATCCCGTTAGTTGCACTTGGGTAGGGGAGTTGCTTTTATAGTTTCCGTTGCACTTTCTCTTGTATTTCCTTTTTAGTTGTATTGCTCATGTTGTACTAAACTAAGTCCCACTCTACCTAAGTGGGCATATTATATAAATATGTAGTTCCATGTTATTATGATGTGCTTTTATATGCTTATGTCATGTTGCTATGCGACGCTTGCTTTATTACCTTTTGTGCATTACTAGTTAACGTGTCGCGCGGCTCTCACTTTGCTTTTATAATTCAAAAAAAAATTTACCAGTATTTTCGCTAAGTATTTTAAAGTAATGAGAAAGCTATGACGTAACAGACTAATGATTAACCTAATTATGTTCTAGAGTATTGGGTTAAAAATTAGGATGTTACAGAGTTTCTATGCAGAAATGCTTATGCATAAGAAAAACTTAAAGGCTTTTCAAAAACGGAAACAACCAAGAGATCCTCAGTTATAGATATTGTGAATACATCTTGATACAAGATCTTCAGTAGACACATCTATATATTAAGCATCTTTTTTTCTTTTTTTTAAGCAAACAGAAGTTTTTCATAAGCATACTTAGATAAGAAGTGCTGATCACATTCTTTTAAAGATAGATACCATAGAAGAAAAAAAATTTACAAGATAGGAGGGAAACTTACCTCAAGAGATGATCTTGCACTTCATTCCTTATCCGCAACATCTGGGTTCAAAGAACTTGGCATGCACTGGCTTTTTCTTTTTGATCTTATCTCCCAATATATATATATATATGCTCTAATGATATCAGATTCATCCAGATGATCCTTGATTTTTTCCTCAGCAAGGATAATGATATCTTGAGCATGAAGCGTAAACTTTGCCTTTCTCTTAAGCTTAAATAGGACATTCAGCATAACTTCCACCAAACTTTGACAGCTCACAACATTTTCAACAGATGTGGATAACATGGTGGTGATGAAAGCATGATTGATAAAAATCCAAGAAATGACTTGGATTTCATTAACTTTAAGAAGCACTCAGAACTTTGACAACATAAGATAATTTCTAAAGACTGAACTATCATGAAGTTACAGTACATTCAAATCATTTAACTTTTATGTCATTTTTAAATTGCTTATGTTGTATGTCAAAAAGAATTACTTTCTGATCATCTTGAATGGTCTGAGCATATCTTTCTGAAAGACTGAGCTCTTGGAGCTCACTTTCTAAAACCTTTGGCTTTCATTTGCTGGCTTTCTATATATGCCTTAAGATAGAAAATCTCAGCATATTCCTTAGCGTAAACTAGACTATCATCAAAATCTTTCTTAAGCTTTTTCCTTATAATTATCATGAGGGATCCTTGAAAAAATTAACTCTTAGGAACTGTGACAATACTAAGAACCAGAGTCTGATATTTAGATGGATCAACATCAGAGTACTTCTTTTGATGTTTCAAGCAGAGAGATATCAAAAATGCCTACAAGAAAGAAAAAGACTTTTGGTATCTAGACTTTTATGGGTCCCTATCAATTAGTTTTAGATAAAGAGATTTTTCAACCTTTTAAAGGGAAACCTTTTTCAGGATTCATTAGTTGTGAAGGTATCACTTTAAACATATAGAAATAGAAGAGAAGACGTATATATATATATATATATATATATATATATGTATGTATATATATATATATATATATATATATATATGTATGTATATATATGTATGTATATATGACATTGCATAGATTTTTCTTTTGATGTTTCAATCCAATTTCTTTGAGACAAAAGATACTGACCATTTCTTACAAAAACATAGTTTTTGAATATGTCTTATAACACAGGTCAGATCTTGAGATGCCATGAGGTCTTCTTCAAGAATTCAGAAAAAATTTCTGACATGATCATATAGGTTCTTGAGAGAAGAGTAAACTCTCTTGGAGTATTTCTTTCTTTCAGCTTTTCTCAAGTGTTTATGGCAGCTTTTTCGAGTTATAAGATAGATTAAGATATATGGATGAATCAGCTTGATGACGTTCTAGCAACTCATCTAAAAAAAATGAAAGAGAGAAGATGTAACATCCTAATTTTTAACCCAATACTCCTAGAATGTATTTAGGTTAACCATTAGTGTATTACTCTTTTAGTCTCATTCTTTAAAACCTTTTATTAAAATACTTAGCGGAAGATACGACTAAATTTTTCTTTTTTGAAACTTGAAAGTAAAACACGAGCCGCGCGCTAACCTAACGTTCGTCATAACCATAACATGCAAGGAAAGTAATCACACCATTCATAATCATGAAACATAGTATTATACATAACAATCATAATATCAATACATCTTCATAGATATATAATTTACTAGCATCCTTGTAGCTTCATTTACATCAAAACATGCCCGTATGTATATGAAGTGATCCTTATCCACCTGTGAGGTTGGATAAGTGTCAACCCAAAAGCTAAGCTATCTATGCTCCTGCAGCAACCCTCTGCTCCGTTTGCTAGCGTGACCCTTAAGCACGAGCCTTAGAAGAAGTCACAAACCTCATTATAATCCTCGTCTAGAGACGACATGGAAGAAGAGAAAGGGATGAGAAACTCATTCAAGATTCTCAGTGGGGATTCCCGACTCTAACACAAGTGTTATCGTCGTCATCCCCAGCCACCTCGGTTTTAATTATGAAAAAGGTGTACATGCATAAGGAATGGTTTTAGACTTTTCAAATCTATTTATCCGAAGTGGGTGTCTTTTAGTATGAGTCTTAATGTCATGAATGTAACAGATATTAGACGAATGCATGGCAGTACCATATGCACTTTAACATGAAAATCGTAATACTTGGGTACATCATAAGGAAACATAAATCATATACGTAGCATAAAAGACATAGTACTTTTCATGTGACATCTTTCTCATAAGTCAAACTCCTTAAGTTCTTTTTCTTAAAGACCACGGGCTTAACATATCCACCAAAAATCCAACCAACTCACCGGCCCAACGATAATCTGGTCACCAAACTACATCTCACCTATCGCTAGGAATGAGCTCAATCCTAACTAGTCATCACTAGATTTAATATGGGCTAATAGAGGGGGTATACATAACTTTCTTGGATCACCTATCTTAGGATCATTTCCTTCTTTGAAATGCTCTACTGGTATCTAGTACCACAATGAATTATGCCTTGGCAAGCTCAATGTCAATACCCTCACGAATTTGTTTCCTCCCCACCGTAGCGGTAGGAATGCGTCTCAGTGTTATATCACATCTGTTCTAGGGGTGCTCGGCCGAACCGGTGTCATCCAAAACCTTTTCTGAGGGTGCTCAGCCGAACCGATGTCACCCAGGAGTTTTCGCAAACTTTTCTCAAATCCTCAAGTTTGATGGGAAATTCGGTAACATAACAGCGTACACCGGATTTCCTTCAAACTTGCTTTATGCCACAAAACATATAGAGCATGCATAGCCATTCAACATCACCATAAGACATCAATGTCGTATAGTCAAACTCATCATAATATATACATCATCACATCATTGCTTTAACATTCTTAAAAGATAGCATGCTCCTAACCAGTTTTCCAGAATCAAGGACCGGGCTCAGCTAATGCATATGCTATGCTCAAGTCATTCTCATAATTAAACATACATTCTCATGTAACATTATAGCTCATTATGCTCTTGAACCTACAGTGTCTTATGCTTTGACCCTTAAGGGCCTTAAACTTGAGATGTAATTATTCTATTGTTCTCTATTAACCTCTTATGCACCTAAGGTTCACAACTAATAATTTTTACTAGCATTTATATTCATCAATAAATCTGGGCAACATCATACTGTAAGGGAAAAGTTACATCTTTATGATTACGAGGTTCTAGAACTTACGTTTTAGACTCTTTCTCGGTTCCGTCTTCGCCTAAGGCGCTATAAATTAAATCTAAACCAATTATGAGGTATTCCTAAGCCTTTGAATTATTTATAAATCATGTTTAATACATTATAAGGGTGCTGTACAGAATCAGAAAATTAAATGTTCTAAGAGTTCTAGAATTGCATTTTTACGGTTTTTTAGTTGCTAGTTTCTCTATAGGCTCTAAAAATTAATCCTACATCAAATGTACCAAGTTTTTCATAATTAAACAATCCTAATCTGATTATTATCCCACTAAAACAGTTTGGGCAGAAACCAAAAATAGATGAGTCAATTCTATGCTAAAACTTGACTTTACGATTTTTCTATTAAACTAGTTTCTTTCCTAACATGCATAGAAAGGTCCCTACCTCAACACATAAATTTCACACATTCTAACATGTCAAAACATCATCATACAACAGCAAACATGTCATGGCAGAACCAAATTCATGCACGTTTAGAAATCATGCACGTTTATATTGTTCATTATAAAGTAGCGTGAGGGCTTTAAAGTAAATATGGAATGCAAGAAATTGAAATTAAATATGCAAGGCACAAAGTAAATATGCAAGTTCAATTCCTTATTTTAGTGCTCTAGGCCCAACAACAATTGACTTTAAGGCCGAAATAGAAAGGCTTCGAGATTAATTAGGTGATATGCAAGCTTTTGTTTTAAATCTTTACGTTTTTTAAGTGATGACTTGAAATATAAACGTGCAATGCAAGGCTTGAAACTTAAACATGATAATGCAAGTCCTTTTCTTTAATCTTTAGAGTTTAGTGATGACATAGGAAAGGTAAATATGAGATGCAAGAGCTTGAAATGTAAATATAAGGTGTTAGAAATATAAATATGCAAGTCCATTTTTATATCTTTACTAGAGCTCTTACAAGACTTTGAAGGACTTAAACCTTAACCCAAGTTTATCACAAATGCTAAAGTAAACAATATATCATTCCTTGAAGCAAAATCATAGATAACATTTTTGTTAAAACTCAAGCTCTAGAGGTCTCATTGTGATGAATACATGGTCATCATCTAGAAACTCCCATCATCAAGCTTCCATGTTGAACCACCAATGATGGCCAAATTTTTAGAGAAAGAAAAAGGAAAATGGGGCTGAAGCCATGAACAAGAAAAGAACCATTTTAAACTCTAGAGACCATGATCTTGATCATGTATTAACACCAAGATCATGTGTTCTCATCATTGAGTTCATACGCTTATTTCAAAACAACATCAAAGTAAAGTTTTCAAGATAAAAAGAAAGAAACTAAAAACACTTTCTCCTCAAGAACTAAGATCAAGCTTTAGGGGTTGTTCAAGTGATAAACATCATCATGCAATCCCCATTATCAAGCTCTCATTTCCAAGCTCACTAAAGGCCCATGGCCGAAAATGGAAGAAGAAACAAAGAGGAAGAAAGAAGTTCTAAAAGATTCAAGAGAAACTATAAAGCACATAACTTAAACAAGAACTTTAATGGCTAAAACATTTGAAACAAACTCCCTACCAAGTGAGATGATGTTGAAGAGGATGAAGAAGATGAAGAAGAACTCTTGATCTTTGAGAGAAAAGGAAAAGCTTTGAGTGCTCTAAACTTAGCAAATGAACTAAAGGTATTTCAAGTTCACTCAAGTGTGCTATTTATAAAGAAATGAAACAAATGAAAGGTGCCAAGGGGGAGGAGGGGTTTCAGCCAAGGCATGCAGCCCATGAGGTCCATGAGGTGAGATGTTGTGATCTTGAGGCATGGTGAGGTATGGTTCAAGGTATGGCTCAAAGCATGGCTCAAGGAGTGTTTAAAATTTAAAACATGTGATGAATTTTAGATGATGTGGCCAAAAATGCATCAGCCATGGGGGAGGGATTTCTTCCATTTAATTGTGGTTTAGAAGTGTGTTTAGGTGTGTTTTAGGTTATGTTTAAGATTAGGAATTTGTAGGAAAATGTTTAGGTAAGGTAATGGTTAATTAGAGGCTTGTAAAACTAGGTTTAGGAGGTGGTCTTGCTAAATTAATGGAGTCAAACTCCATTAACTAGGAATCCAATGCCAACATGTTTCTTTGATTTAGGGAAATGGAGAGAGAAAATACTATTTCTAGATTCCTTTCTCAAAGAATTAAAACTAGAAAAGAGTTTTGAGTTTCTCTAAGCAATCTTAGGTTCTAATTAACATCAATTAATTATTTTGACTCTAAATTAGGAATTAGAATTTACTAATCTTTAATTAGAGCCTAATATTGCTTAGGTTTTGCTAATCATATTATTAGGCCCAAAATGCACTGCGTAAGGGCAAAATCATAATTTTGTACAAAAACTGCCCGGGACCACTGAGACTTAAACAAATACTTTTAAACACATGAAAACATCATTTTAAACCTTCGGGAAAAGTTTCAGGCTCGAACGGCACTTTTACCCGTGTAAAAACGCTATAGGGGTATTTTGGTCATTTTGACCCGAAACTGCAAAAAATACGATTTTCGCTTTCGAAATCACTCAAGGACCATCTAACCCCCTTCAAACATTGAATTAACCCTTCGAGGACTTAGGTAGGTTATCCTCAATTAGGCAGAAAATGACCTCAGGGGCATTTTGGTCATTTTCTCTCAGGTAGAAAATCGGGGCGTTACATAAGATCCAAAAACATTTACCTCATATGTCTCTGATAAAGCTCTTTGGATATAAAGCACAGAATGGCAGCAGGTTTAAACATGGCAAGACTTTCTGACAAATACTTTCTAGATCATTGCACATTCTTCCTTTTCCAACAGGGATATAATGGTAAAGAGTTGAATAGATACATGATGTGAGATATAGTTGCTATGAGCAACTGATCTTTCTCAAGATGATCTTTGTCCTGATTTTTCATTCAAGAGATTGATGTCCTTTTGATATAGTCATTTTAGACTTCAGACATATTTGATAAATAAAGAATCCAATCTCAAGTAACAATATCATATCTTTCTACTTCTCTAAGAAGCTTCGAGCAAATATCATTGCCTCAACAAGGTAAGATATCTGACATGTTATAAATATGATAAAAGATATCACGATGCGCATTGAGTTCTTTTAACATCATGAAATAATTGTCTTATATAGCCTTTCTTATGTAACACATAATACATAAATACCATATACAGCTGTAGCTTAAGGCTTATATGAATAGAGACTTCACTTGATTGAGAAATAGAGTTTTTTTCCTTTGAAAGATGCTTGTTAGCGGGTCTCTTTTGAATCCCTTTCATCTTATTAATGAACTGTGACATGTCTTTGAGTCTTGTCAGCAAAGTCATCAGATATAGGAGTATCTTTAAGAGATGATATATGTCATTTTGTCCTTTGGATCTGCCATTCTGTCTTTTGGACCTTTGTCCTCTACAATCATTGGATTGCTCTATCCCTCAGAGGCCTAGCTCTAATACCACTTGTAGGTGGAAATGTGTACGAGAAGGGAGGTTGAATCGTGCATTGATCCTTTTTCATTTTCTGAAGCTTCTGAAAAAGATTACGACCAAGTATAAAACTTGAAGTGCAGTGGAAATGAAGTTACTGGCTTCAGAAAGTTACTTTCTGAAACTTATTAAATAAAATGCTCAGAATTAAAAAAAGATAGCATAAAAGGTGCATGACAATAAAGGAAAACAAAAGACATCAAAGCAAGAGAGAAAGGACACAAAGGATTTTATACTAGTTCAGCCAAGATGCCTATATCCAGTACTCAACATCTATTGAGGTTCCATTATAGCAACAACTTTCTCAACCTGAGAAAGTAAGGATGGATAGTCTTTTCATTAGCCTTTCTAAGCTATCATCCAAGGATTTCAAAAATCACATGTGACCAAGGATTTTGAGTAATTCTGTACTAGCCTCTCTGAGCTAACATGAGAGGTCTTGACTTTAGCCTCTCCAGGCCAACAGTGGCTGGCAGGCGACTCTTTCAACACTTTGTTAGTAATCTTTGCCTAGCCTCTTCAAGCTGCAAGTAGTCTTGACATTGGCCTTTCCAAGCCCAACTGAGTATTCTTGACACTAGCCTCTCAAAGCCCAATCGTGACTGACAGGCAACTCCTTCAACACGTTGCAAGTAGTTTGCTCGCAGCTTCTCCAAGCCGCAAGTAGTCTTTCCCCAGCCTCTCCAAGCTGCAAGTGTTAGCTCCAGAACCCTTGTGCTCATGTGTTTTGAATGGCAATAAAACCAATTCAAAGAAAATACTTTGAAGAATGACTGATGTCTCTATTGAGTTTTTTGTAAGTTTACAACAGGTATCTATTGTTTAGCAAGAGCAAGGCTTACTCAAATGAGTATATATATTTCACTATGCATGTGTAAACATGTTTCCAATTTTGCTCTATTAAAGAAGAGAAATTATATTCTTATCTAAGTCCTTGATAGCTAATGATTAGAAGAAGACAGCAATGCTATAGGAAACCAAGGAAAGAGACTTTAAAAAGTAGCACGGGGCATCAGAAAGTACTCTCAATCAGAATATGTCTATGTGCAACGTGTTACTTAGTTTTCAATCATCACAATTGCAATAAATTCATCATCAAGAAGAATTGATTAAAGATCTAAAAGCGAAATATCTCTTCAAAGGCTGATTATGAACATTAGAATGCTCACCTATGAGTAGAGCAAAGAATGCTATAGGAAAGGGAGGGAAATTTGAAATTTGAATTTCAAATTATTAAGTCAAACCCAGTCTTAAACTGGTACATCATCTCTTTTTCATTTTTGATCAATGACCTTAGCTTCATGAAGGAGGAGTTTAGAAAGCTCACTCAGAAAGTAGAAAAGCAATTTCTGATGGGAGATCAGAAAACTCACATTTACAATGGCTTCTGCAACAGATGTGATAGTTCTGCCAACCTCTCTTCTAGCTGCTTCTTTCAAGACACAAATTATGATTAACACGTGTTAATTGAAGAACTGATTTATGGCAAAGGTCACAAAGAAAGACCATTATATAAAGAGATGCTGAGCTTGAAAAATGTGAGAGATTTTGAAGATTCAAGAGAAGAATCTCTGCAAAAATCTTCTCCCACTTCCTAGAATATTCAATCTTTATCATATAATCAGTTTTATCCTTGAAGTGTAAAGAAAATCTTCCTTCTATATTCTTAATTAGATTTATATTCTTTTTGTGGAAGAAGCATAAGAAGGAAGTCATTCAAGTTCTCCTAGGATCTTTAAAATGTATCATCTTTAAGGAAACTTAACTGTAGGTTAGTTTGAGTGGCAACCCAAATACTTAACCTTTGTATCCTTGATCCATTAATGATTAGAGTGAGACATAGCTTGGAGAGGCTAAGGTAAAACTACTTACAATGCGATAGTAAGATGTTATTGCTTATCACGGTTTAGCTTAGAGAGACTAGTCAAAGACTACTTGCAGCTTAGAGAGGCCGGGGAAAGACTACTTACAACTTGGGGAGGCCAGGAATAGACTCCTTGCAACATGCTAAAGGAGTTGCCTGTCAGTCATGGTTGGGTTTGGAGAGGCCAATGTCAAGGCTACTCGGTTGGGATTGGAGAGGCTAGTGTCAAGACTACTCGGTTCAGCTTGGAGAGGCCAGTGTCAAGACTACTTAGTTAGGCTTGGAGAAGCTAATGTCAAGACTACTTGCAGCTTGGAGAGGCTGGGCAAAGACTACTAGCAACATGTTGAAGGTGTTGCTTGTTAGTCACGAGTTGGCTTGGAGAAGCCAAAGTCAAGACTACTCATGTTAGCTTAGGGAGGCTAGTACATAACTACTCTAAATCCTTGGTTACAGGTGATTTCTGAAATCCTTGGATGATAGCTTGCGAAGGCTAATGGAAATACTATCCATCCTTACTCTCTCAGGTTGAGACGATTTTCTGTAGCTTACAAAATAGGGTCAGTAGCTTACAAAATAGCTTTACCCCTTAATCTCTCCAATCTTCACGACGTCTTTCACGTTTCTCAGTTGAGGAAGTACGAGTCCGACCCTAGCCATGTTTTGGAACCAGAGCATGTACAGTTAAGGGAAGACCTGACTTTCAATCTACCACCTACGAGGATCGTGGATCGCAGAGTCAAGCAATTGAGAAACAAGTCTATTCCCTTAGTGAAAGTAGCATGAGGACGGGACAAGTCCGAAGAATTCACATGGGAACTAGAGTCAGAGATGAGGACCAAGTATCCAGAGCTTTTCTAAGGTAACGAATTTCGAGGTGAAATTCTTTTTAAGGAAGGCAGTAATGTAACACCTCGATTTTTTGTCTGAGAGAAAAATGATCAAAATGCCCTTGAGGTCATTTTCTATCTGGAATTCGAGGATAGCTGACCTGGCAATCCTCAAAGGGTCAACTCAATGTTTGAAGGGATTAGATGGTCCTTGAGTGGTTTGGAAACGAAAATCTTGTTTTCTGCAGTTTCGGGTCAGAATGACCAAAATACCCCTATAGTGTTTTATGTGGGTAAAGGTGCCGTTCGAGCCTAAAACTTTCCCCAAAGGTTTAAAATGATGTTTTCATGTGTTTAAAAGTATCTGTTTAAGTCCTAGTGGTCCCGGGCAGTTTCTGTGCAAAATTATGATTTTGCCCCTGGAATAGTGCCGTTTGAGCTTAATGATGTAATTAAGCAAACCTAAGCAACATTAGGCTCTAATCAAAAATTAATTAATTTCCATAATTAATCTAGATCAAAATAAGTTATTAAAATTAATTAGAACCTAAAAGTGCTTAGATTAAACCTAAATCTCTTTTTAAAACTCAAGATTCATAGTCTTGGAATCTTGAATAGTGTTTTCTCTCTCCAATTCCTTAAATTAAGGAATTGTGTCTAGAATTGTTTATACACTAAAATGAGTTTTTATTTCACTAATGAAGCAAGAGCACTCCCTAACCTTGTCTTGAAATCCTTAATTACATCCTTAGTCACCAAAACACTTTCTTACAAATTCCTAAACTTAAGCCTAATTAAAGACACACCTAAACACAACTCTAAAACACAATTACAAGAGAGATTTTCTTCCTCCCTTAGCTGATGCAATTCGGTCACCTTTCCTACCATTTCCATCACATGTTTGAAATTTTAAACACTCAAAGAACCATACCTCAAGCCATACCGCACCATACCTTGAACCATACCTTACCATGCTTCAAGAACACAACATCTCACCTCATGGCACACATGGGCTGGCTGAAACTCCTCCCTCCATTTACACCTCTTATTTGTTTCATTTCTCTATAAATAGCATGCTTGGATGAACTTGAATCACTTTTAGTTCATTTGCTAAGTTTGAGTTTTCAAAGAGCACTTTGAGCTTTTCTTTTTCTCTCAAGTTCAAGAGTTCCCCTTTTTCAACTTCTTCATCTTCTTTTCTCATCTCAACCTCAAGTCACTTGGTAGGGATTTTGTTCTAAGTGTTTCATTCATTAAAGTTCTTATTTAGTATTGTGCTTTATGATTTCTCTTGAAACTTTTTAGAACTTCTTTTCTTCCTCCTTGTTTTCGGCCAAGAACCTTTGGGAACTTGGGAATGAGAGCTTGATGATGAGGAATCCATGATGATATTCATCACTTGTGTAACCTCTAAAGCTTGATCTTGGTTCATGAGTAAAAGATGTTTTTGGTTTCTTCCTTTCTTATTCTTGAGAAACTTAACTTTGATTATGTCCTAAAATGAATATATGAACTCAACGATGAGGACACATGATGTTGGTGTTAATACATCATCAACATCATGGCCTCTAGAGTTTTAAAGTCTCATTCTTTTCTTCCTATGGTTTTGGCGAGTTTTCCTTTTCTTTAAGATCATTTGTTCTTTTAATCTATTTCCTTAGAGCTTGATGATAAAGTTCATGCCATATGGTTTCTTTGAAAACCTTGGTACAGGAGCTCTAAAGCTTGCTTTATCTTGCTATAATAAGTTTGGGTTGAGGTTTAAGTTCCTTTAAAGTCTTGCAAGAGCTCTAGTGAAGAATATAAAATGAACTTGCATTCATATTTACTTTCCTTGCCTAGCACATTTATTATTTTGCCCTAAAATGTAAAGATTAAAACAAGAGTTGCATTTTCTTATCACCTAATAATTAATCTCGAAGCTCGCCTATTTCGGCCTTAAAGTCGATTGTTATGGAGCCTAGAGCACTAAAATAAAGAATTGGACTTGCATTCATGTTTATGTTTCCTTGTCTAGCATATTTATATTTCAAGTCATCACTTAAATCCTAAAAGATAAAATGAACTTGCATATTTACTTTCAAGTCTTGCATATTTATTTTCAAGTCTTGCATATTTACATTTTTAGTACCTCATATTTATATTTCAAGTTCTTGTATCTCATATTTACTTTGAAGTTCTCACTTTACTTTATAATGAAGAACAAAATGGGATACATAGCATGTTTACATTTTGTCATCACTTAAAGACTCTAGAAGCTCAAAGACTTAACCTCTTTATCTCAAGTTAAAGTTTGGTTATGGAAACATCCCCATGGATGCATATTTCGTCCATGTGATGATGATGAACTTGATGTGAGTTTCATCTAGTCACAAGAGCTAACAATCTATGTTCTAAGATTTTCTTTAGGCCTTGAGAGTTTTATAAGATTTTTACCAACAAGATTTATGAGTTAAACCTCTTCTAAACATGCCTTGAATTAGCTACTACCCTATAGTTATTTTTAGTCTCCTTTTAGAAAATAAAATGGGTTTCAATGAGTTTTAGAAATCCTAAAATGATTTCAAGAGAAACTAGTAACTTGTATGTATTAAGGACATGATTTTTTAATGATGCTTGAGCTTTAATGTTTCGGTTCTGCCTTGGTATGTTTGCTGCTGTATGATGTTGTTTTGGCATATTATAATGTGTAAAAATTATATATGTTGAGGTAGGAGCCTTTCTATGCATGTTAGGAAAGAAACTAGTCTTACAGAAAAACCGTAAAGTCGAGTTTTAGCATAGTTTGACCCATTTATTTTTAGCCACTGCCAAAACTATTTTAATGGGATAACATTCAGTTTAGGATTGTTTAATTATGAAAAAATTGGTAACATTTTAGGTAGGATTGATTTTTAGCACCTATAGAGAAACTAGTAACTAGAAAACTATAAAAGTGCAATTCTAGAACACTTAGATTAATTAATTTTCTGTTTTTGTCCAGCAACCTTGTAATACAGCAAACATGGTTTATAATTAGTTCATAGGCATAGGAATGCCTCATAATTGGTTTAGATTTGATTTATAGCGCCTTGGACGAAGATGAAACGTAGAAAGGGTCTAAAACGTAGTTTCTAGAACCCCGTAATTGCAAGACTTAGAACTTGACAATCTGTATGGAGTTGTTTGGTTTTACTCCTAAGCATAAAAATTAATGAGGATAATTAGTTGTGAACCCATAGGTGCATAAAAGGTTAATAGCGAATGTTAGAATAATTATATCTCGAGTTTAAGCCTCATAAGGGTAAATGCATAAGACACCATAGTTTTAAGAGCATAACGAGCTTTAATATTTCATGTGAATGCTGTTTTATTATGAAAATAACCTGAGCATGTGATCTCCTATGAGAGTATATGAGGTCGATGTGTTGATACTCATGCTATGATGTCTTATGAAAAATTTATGATGATTGTGATGCTCATGACTATGTATATATATATGAATGTGGCATAAAGCAAATTTGGAAGAAATTTGGTGCACTCTTTATGCTGCCGAATTTATGATGAATTTCAGGAACATAGAAGTTTTCAAAAAGATATGAGTTTTTGAATGTGACATAGTACTATAAGAACGCATTCTAGGGGACAACGATACGTAACACCCCAGAAACAAATTGTAACACCCTAGTAATTAACCAGATACACCTACGTTGAATCTGATTAATGACTAGACTTGACTCCTTGCTTTGGTTCTTTCTTCATAATTTGAAAATACTTAGTGAAATTACGAGCCATTTTTTTTTTTAAACACATAATTGAAAACGTGAGCCGAGTACAACGTGAACGAGTAAGCGGGGTATAATAAGACGTTTAAGAATATATCACATCATATCACTTAGGCTCCATCATATAACATCCATAAGCACATTATAGCATATATTTACATACAATAACCTCACTCAAAGGGTGGGTTATGTTCATACATCATTATCTTATGCAAACCCATAAAAGAAAATATACTTAAGGAAATACATGCCCCTAAACTAGATAACTCCATAAGCCGGGAAGGTTATCCTAAAACTAGGGTGCATGATCACACATAAATCTACTAAGAACTCTCTAGGGCCCTTTGTCCTGGAAATGGGGAATAAATCCGATCCATCGATGAGCTCCCTCGGGAGGGACACGAGAGATGCACCAGTGGGAGTCGCATGGACGGCCTTCTCGCTAACCTCAATTTGAACATTTGTTTCCTCACTACCCTCTCTTACACGTGTGGGAGTAGGAGCGAGCTCTCAGGAATATACATGAGTAGGAGTGTCCTCTGAAGGATCGGTTTGAATATCTCGTCTCGAGAACATACTCTGGAAATCCATGGACAGCAGATGAAGCGGGATAAGAATGTAACATCCTTTCATCAAGTGGACGTGCATGTTCGAAAACCATTTCATCGCCATAGGGAGAAGTAGGAGAAAATCGATAACTAGGGACAGGATGTGCAAATGGACGACCTATGTAAATAAAAACACGAACTGCGCACCTCCCTTCAAAATGATACGAGCGATGCACCGGATCATAGTGAAATTCCCAAGTAGGGGTATCAACGAACAGGACGAATGTCGCCATCTGAATCTGGAGACAATGACGGAAATAAAGAAAAGGGAGTGAGAATCTTGCTAAAGAATTCTCAGTAAGGTACCTCCTTCTACAGTGTCATCATCAAAGTCCCCAGGAACCTCGGGATTATTCTAAAATAGTGAGCATGCAAAGATTCATTTTGTTTCTTTACTAGAGCTCATTCAAGACTTTAAAAGAATTATAAATTCAACCCAATACATATCTTAACAAGAAACAAAACATAAAAGGAAAAAAAAATACATCTTTCAAGTTCTAAACTAAAAATCTTTGTTTTAGCATCATAAAGCATTATTCTTTAAAGTTTTGCATCAAGTGGAATTTTCAAGCTTTAGAGGCCTAACTTGTGATGGATTTACAACCCACCCTCAAGGTCCTCATCATCAAGCCATCATCTTAGTTCCACCTAGGCCATATGGTTGAATTGGTTAAAGAAAAAAATTGAAGAGGGAAAACCAAAATGAAAAGCTAAGGTAAGTTCATAATTTCATCATTTTGAGCTAAAAACACAACTCCTCAAAGCATAGAAATAAATTTAAAAACTACTCCCTACCTGATCTGAGTTGAAGAAGAGGAAGAGAACTTGGTTTCTTGAAGTGAAATGAAACAAAATCTCTTTGAAAAAATTGAAGAAAGAATTCAGCCAAAGAGGAGGAAGAAAGAAAGTTTTTGGTGCTCCTAAAAACTAGTTATGAACCAAGCATTCCAAGACCACTCAAGCAAGCCTATTTATAGAAGATTTTGAGGCTTCTAATTAGCCAAAATGATGAGGTAGTGGACAGAATTTTGCAGGAGAAATAAGGGAGGAAAAATCATTTTAGACAAAGTTGTATGAAATTAAGGAATTATGTCTCTTATGGTGACATTTTGGCATTTTGTTTTAGTGCAACTTTTGGCAATAATTCAGCTGCATAATGGCATCAATAATTTCGTCCATTACAGCCCAAAGAAGTGAAATTTGTGTGTTCCATGCATTATTTAGGTGTAGGCAAGATATTCATGTAATTTAGAGAATTTACGGTTAAGGGTTTAAGTGAATTAGTAAGTAATTTGGGTGTTTTGGAGCAATTTTGGGATGGGTGACCTCCTGGGAAGTTTTCCTAGGAAGCGTGTGAGTGAGGACAAAGCATGCTGAAAAGACTCGTGTTGGTTTGTGGGGACAGTCGTCAATCCATAAAGCAGCAGGGGATGTTATACAAATCCTTAAGGGGGACGGCGATACATAATGCCCCAAAGAGGACAATATTTGCTGTGTATTTGATATCAGTGTGATGCGTTTTGTTATGATGATTATTATTATGATTACGCTTATCAGAGGATAAGTAAGAACTAGTGACGACTAGTTAAGGTATGAGCTCATAACCTAGAGAAGATTTTAGGGTGATCCCTATGTTGCAGTACGATGCTTTGAATGTTACACAGTTACAGAAAGAGAAATGTTTTTACATGAGAAGAATATGCCACTTTATCCCACCTGCATGATGTTGATTTCTCTATGGATGTTTATTTGATTTCTGCTTAATGCATCTTCATGCATTCATGCTTTATTATGCTGCATCCATAACATTAAGATTCATCCTAAAAGAAACGGACCATGGATAATTAAGTTTAAAACCTAATAAATAAAATATATGCATGTTCACCTTTTTCAAAGAAACCCAAGGTTCCTGATGACATAGATGATGTCACCTAGATAGGAGGTTGCTCTACTGAGATTCTTTAGCAAGATTCTCACTCCCTCTATCTCTTTTCCGTCACGTCTTCAGATGGTGACATTCTTGGTCTTCATGGATACCCTGACGTGGGAGGTGCACTATGATCCAGAGCATGGATCATATCATTTTGAGGGTTGATGTACTGTTCATGTTTTCATGTTTGTCGGATGACCCTTTGCTCATCCTATACATACCCACCGTTTCTCCTCGACATCACTCTACGATGATAACGATCGAATTTTTGAGCGAGCCTGCACGCACAACGAGAGGGTGCTCCGTATGTACACCGCCACTTCGGCCATGTGCGACTACCTTGACTACTTGCCTCATACGTTTTTCTCGGAGACCGACCCTTCAGAAGACCCGCCTACCCACATGTATAGCGAGAGCTCAGCCCCCACCCCGCCGCAGATGAGAGAGGGTAGTGAGGAAACTGTCACGCAGCCGAGATTGGCTCGGAGGCCATCTATGCGTCCATGTCGTAGAGGTCACTCATAATTTTTTGGCGTGCCCGTTCCCACTGAGCTCCAACAATGGATTGGATATGTCCCACCTTCTCCGGGACCGCAGCAGTAGAGGCCCATGGGTAGAGATAGTGCACACACCACATAGATGAGGATAAACCTTCTTTTGTTTAAAGGTTATACATTTTAGATGCACTTGGGTAGGGGAGTTTCCCTTTTCGCTTTCTATTGCATTTTACTTTCTATTGTATTTTCATTTTGGATGTATTTGTTTCTACGTTGTACCAACTAAGTCCCGCTTTTCATGAGTGGGCATATTTTATATGTATACAGTTAGTTTTATCATGATGTGCAATTATATGCTTTATGTTCTGCTATTCATGAGATTGTTTGTTTACTCTTGTGTCTCGTTTCTCTATGTGCCTCATCATCCATCATGTTGCGTGGCTCTCACCTTGCATTTACATTTCAAAATATATTTACCTGTATTTTCCGCTAAATATTTTAATAAAAGGTTTAAAGAATGAGACTAAAAGAGTAATAGAATAATGATTAACTTAAATACATTCTAGGAGTATTAGGTTAAAAATTAGAATGTTACATTTTGGTATCAGAGCAGTTCGGTTCTCATGGAGCTTGAGAATTGGACTGACTATGCTTTCTAAGCGTGGTGCGATAGTTATGTCATGCATAGTGCTTGGATAGTAGAGATAAGCTGTAGGGTAGAGATACATGACCCCTGTTTGCTTGCGTGTGCCATGATAACTAGCTCATCTTACATGGAATATTGAGCCTGATCACCTCAATGTTTGTTGTTTCGTGTGTTTAGGAACCAATGGCACCCAGGAGATAGCCTAGGACCCCGACCGAGGATAACCAAGACAACGCAACTGCTGCCACCATCCGTGACATGGCAAGGGCCATGGAACGTATGTTCAAGAGGATGAACCAGCAGGGAGAAGCTGGACGTGCTCCCCCTACTACGGAGATGATCGAGCAAGCTCGGTTCGGCGAGTTTTATTAGGCAAACCCCCCAACCTTTAGGGGAGCTATGGACTCCAACAAGGCGGATGAATAGATCAAGAACATGGAAAAGATCTATTCGGTGGTCATCTGCTCAGAGGAGCAAAAGGTCACGTTCGCGGCCTATATGATGGAATCTGACGCCGAGTTCTGGTGGACCGGCACGCGAAGGTTGTTGGAAGCTTCTGGTACTGCTATAGACTGGGAGTTGTTCAAGACCTATTTCTATGAGAAATACTTCCCCGAGTTGGTTAGAAACGCAAGAGACATCGAGTTCATGCAGCTAACCCAAGAAGGGCTAACTATTGCCAGTACACGGCGAAATTTGAAAAGCTAATCAAGTTCTCGCGGGTGTTCCAAGGGAACGCCGATGAGATATGGAAGCGTGTAAAGTACAAGGCCGGGTTAAAGTCGAAACTAAACTACGCCGTGGCACATATGGAGATCAGGGATTTCCCTACCCTAGTCAACAAGTGCTGCATTCTGGAGGAAGGACAAGGAAAGCTCCACACCGCAAAGGCGAAACATGCCAAAGGGCTAGGACCTCAAGCCCTGAGGTTCAAACCGCAGCATCAGAATTAATCACAAAATCACTATAACCCCTACCACACCAACCAGTTCAAGCCACAGTAACAACAACAAAGAACACCCTTTCACTAACAACCCAAGCAACATCAAAGAACACCATTCAAGCACAACAACCCCAGAAACAACAAAAAAAACAACAACAACAACAACCGACAAGGAGGGTCTAGCAGGGCCAAGAACAAGGAACCTCAAGGAGCCCCCACTACTTTCCCCAACCCCGCACCGATCGCGAAATGTCCTCAATGTGGGAGGATTCACGGTGATCGCCCCTGCATGGCTGGGTAGGGAGTCTACTTCAGGTGCGAAAAACCCGGCCATTATGCCAACAAATGCACCAATGGGAGACCAACGAACCAGAACCCCAGGCCACAACACCAAGGGAGGGTCTTCACCCTCAGTGTAGATGACGCAGAAAAGTCCAACGACCTCATAGAAGGTAAGTGCAAAATAAATGGTAGAACCTTAACTGTACTATATGACTCTGGTGCAACACATTCTTTCATTTCATATGTTAGTGTCGAGTTTCTAAACTTAAAGGTTTCCAAACTTCCTTTTGATCTTATTGTTGCTACCCCACAAATTATCTTGTAAATACTTGTTTTTGTTGTTTAAACTGCTATCTCACTACAGAAAATAAATCTTGTCATAGATTTGATTTGCTTACCCATGAAAGGTATAGGTGTAGTCCTTGGCATGGATTGGCTTCATGCCAACCATGTAATGTTAGATTGTAATACCAAAACTGTTGTTTTTCCTTCTCCCCCTAACGAAACTAGTCAAATCCTAAAACTTTACCTTAATGCCGTAGAGGTCAACTGTAGTGGGCAAAAGACTAAGGGATACGTTCTCCTAGCCGTTAATGACGTAGATTTTGAGCAGAGCTTGGATAGCATACCAATAGTAAGAGACTATCCCAAGGTGTTCCCAAATGAGATACTCGATTTCCCTCCCGAGAGAGAAGTGGAGTTCTCTATTGAGTTGGTTCCTGGAGCAGGACCAATGTCTATAGCCCCTTATCGGATGTCACCCTTGGAGTTAGCTGAGTTGAAAACCCAACTTGAGGAGCTTTTAGAGAAGAGTTTCATAAGACCTAGTGCCTCACCTTGGGAAGCCCCGGTTTTGTTTATTGAAAAGAAGGACGGGAGCATGAGGTTATGCATAGACTATAGGCAATTGAATTGTGTAACGGTGAAAAACAAGTATCCTTTGCCTAGGATTGATGATCTTATGGACCAGTTGAGAGGAGCGGTGGTTTTTTCTAAGATTGATCTAAGGTCGGGATACCACCAGATTAGGGTGAGAGATCAAGATATACCGAAGACCGCCTTTAGGAGTCGGTATGGACACTTTGAGTTCACAATGATGTCTTTTGGGTTGACGAATGCTCCTGTAGTGTTCATGGATTACATGAATAGGATCTTTAGACCCTATTTAGACCAATTCGTGGTTGTTTTCATAGATGATATACTCGTCTATTCAAAGACCCACGAGGAGCATGAACGTCACTTAAGGGTGGTTTTAGAGATCTTGAAGGAGAAGAAGCTGTATGCCAAGCTTTCTAAGTGTGAATTTTAGTTAGAGGAGGTGAAGTTTCTATGTCATGTTGTATCAAAATGAGGCATAGTTGTTGATCCCAGTAAGGTGGAAGTAGTGATGAATTGGGATAGGCCAACCATCGTAATGCAAATACGGAGTTTCTTGGGCTTAGCAAGCTACTATCGTAGGTTTATAAAAGGATTTTCCTAGATCGCCCTGCCCCTGACCAAGCTAACTAGGAAGAATACCCCTTTCGTATGGAATCCCGAGTGTGAGAAGAGCTTCCAAGAGCTAAAAGAAAAGCTAACCACGACCCCGGTTTTGGTTTTACCTAGCCCCAAGGTACCCTTCGAGGTATATTGTAACGCCCCAATTTTCTGTCTGAGAATAAAATGACCAAACTGCCCCTGAGGTCATTTTTTGCCCAGAATTCGAGGATAGCCAACCCGGCAATCCTTTAAGGGTCAACTCAATGTTTGAAGGGAATTAGATGGTCCTTGAGTGGTTTCGGAAACGAAAATCTTATTTTCTACAGTTTCGGGTCAAAATGACCAAAATACCCCTATAGTGTTTTACGCAGGTAAAGGTGTCGTTTGAGCCGAAACTTTCCCCGAAGGTTTAAAATGATGTTTTCATGTGTTTAAAAGTATCTGTTTAAGTCCCGGTGGTCTCGGGCAATTTTGTACAAAATTACGATTTTGCCCCTGGAATAGTGTCGTTTGAGCTTAATAATGTAATTAGGCAAACCTAAGCAATATTAGGCTTTAATCAAAAATTAATTAATTTCCATAATTAATCTAGAGCCAAAATAAGTTATTAAAATTAATTAGAACCTAAAATTGCTTAGATTAAACCTAATTCTCTTTTTAAAACTCAAGATTCCTAGTCTTGGAATCTTGAATAGTATTTTTTTCTCTCCAATTCCTTAAATTAAGAAATTGTATCTAGAATTGTTTATACACTAAAATGAGTTTTTATTTCACTAATGAAGTAAGAGCACTCCTTAACCCTGTCTTGACATCCTTAATTACATCCTTAGTCACCTAAACATTTTCTCACAAATTCCTAAACTTAAGTCTAATCAAAGACACATCTAAACACAACTCTAAAACACAATTAAAAGAGAGATTTTCCTTCTCCCTCGGCTGATGCAATTCAGCCACCTCTCCTACCATTTCGTAGCATTATAAGACCAGAGGGAGTATTAGAAAATGTTCTTATCTAGGTAAATGATTTAATATTCCCTGTTGATTTTTATGTGCTTGAAATGGAAAATGACACCAATGCCAGCTAGCATACATTGATATTGGGAAAACCCTTTTTGAAACCTGCTAAAACCTTAATTGATGTTCATGCTAGTACATTATCCATGTAGTGTAGGGACATGAAAGTTCAATTTGACTTATCTGATGCTATGAAACATCCCCATGAGGAACACTCCGTGTTTGGTATTGATGTCATTGACTTTTCAGTTGATGATGCTTATAAGGACCCAGATCCCCCCTTCCCCACTTTTTCATCTTCCATAGGATATGATGCGCCTATTGTTTTAGAGTGTTCCAAGTTTTCAGATATAGGTACATCACCCAGGCAGCAGTCATCAGTTTGCCAGGTGCTTTATGACCAGCCCATATTGGGTAAAAAGCTCTGTGAGGGGCAACAAATCTTGCTACATGAGCCCAGGGAAAAACTAATGGCTGGGAAGCTAAGGTCTAGATGGAAGCGACTAGTCTTGGTCACATGTGTGCACCCTGATGGTGCAATTAAGCTGGAATTTTCTAGGATGACTCAGTGTAAAATTGAAAGGCACCGACTGATACACCTTCATGAGACTCCCATAGATCTAAGGGCTTAGGCAACCTGTTTGTGGGTTGAAGCTGCTCACCCTCCATGAGGGTCCTAACCGTCCAACTTAGGGACGTTAAAGCAAAGTGCTGGCTTGGAGACAACCCACCGTGAGGTTTTTCTTTACCTTTCCCTTTTATTTTTCTGTATTTTATTCTTTTGTCATTTATAGTTTTAATTCTTGCATCATATTTATTTTCATTTGCATTTTACGCCATTCCTTTAGCACCTTAGAGGTTACATGCCTAGGCTCACACCACATGCACCTTATGGACTTGTTTGACATTGACTTTATCTTGTATTGCATGCTTGGTGGATTCATTGTGATGATTGGATTAAGTACATGAACTTTTACCTGTGAGATTTTGAGCCTCTTTGATTAAATTATAATATGTCATCCTTATTTGTTCATGTGTGTTTCCCTCTTTGGATTTACATTCTAGAACTTGCTTATGGTCTTGCTTGAAAATATGTTTCCATGTGCATGCTTGAATATGATTGAGGCATTTTTCTTGTCTTTAGCCACTTGCCCATACAGCCAACCTTTGCATGTTACCATTGTTTAGCCCCTTTGAACCTTATTGCCCATTCTTTTATTTTAGCACATCCTTAGCCAAAAGTGAAAAACCATGAAAATTCCTAACCTTTTAGGCTTAGGAGAGCATTTGTGCATTTCTTATATGTGCTTGAGCATAAGTGTGGGGGAGAGCATGAGAACATGCTTCAATTTAAGTGTGGGGGAGGAACAATGTGTATCCAAAATTCAACAAGTGGCACACCAAAAAAAAAAAAAAATGCAAGGTTTAAAAAAAGTTATGGAAAAAGTTTGGTTAAAGGTGTGCCACATTGTAAAAGAAGAGCTTGTAATTGTGTTAAGTTGGACAAAGTGTACCCTTGGGCACTTGTGCTCTTGGTATATGAAATTGCTCTCTTTTGACATGAGGTTTAACCCCATTAGCATATATTTTTATCCACCTTCACCCAAGCCCCATTACAACCAAAGGTAAGCCTTATTGATTCAGTATGCATATGTGTGTGACAAAATAGAGAATGAGACCTGTAGCAAGCTTATGGTAATACATTTTCATTTGAGGTGATTGAGTGTGCATCATAACCCAAATACTTGAGTAAATGAGGGGCAAACACTGACCTTGGGAGGACTTTTGTGCTTGATCCATGCATCATATGTGAATTCTACTCTATGTGCTATGTTCTTGTTCATGCCTTGCTTATTTTAATTCTTTTGATTGTTGGTGTGAAAGCTTACTGTTGTACCTCTAGGTTCATTGGATTGGTGTATTGTCATTTAATTACATACATAATACATTTTAGGTTAGGAGTCTAGTGTAGTCCTTGTTTATTGCTTCTCATCCATACATTGGTTTGATCTTAGTTTCACATAAGGACATGTTAAAGCTTAAGTGTGGGGGAGTTTGATAAGGGGCATTTGTGCTACTTATCTTACTTCTAAACCTTTGCTTTTTACATGAGTTTTACTATATTGTTGACATAATTAATAAGGATTTTGATTTATCCCTGATTGTGTGATTTTCATAGAATTGATGGCTTTTGCATTGATTATGGGATAATTTATAATTACATCTTGTTGCATTTAACTTGTCTCTTTGAGTATGGTTTTGAGTACAGGAGCTTTGGATCAAATGCAATTGTCAAGAATAAGGGATCGGATTAAGACAAATAAAGATGTTTCGGAAGGCTCAAGAAGTCCTCTACAACTTTCATGTTCAGCCCAAAACCCAGTTCTAAGAGTATCTTGGTGAAAATCGGGTTGCAAGATTAAAGGTTGCTAATGTTCTGATACTGTCCAACTTGACCTCCAATTAGTATTTTTGCAATATCGGGAGCTACAAATGACTGATTGAGGTGATTTTAGTGGCACTGGAAAGCTTATTCAAAAGGATACAATTTTTATTTCTAGTGCCGAGACCAGATTCAATTCTATCCAGCACTTCAGCACTAATGAGTGCAGCAGTGCTCAACAGCAACTTGCAAAATGGCGTTCATTAGCAAGCTCACTGTTGAGCGCCGCAGCGCTCATTAGCGCTATAGTGCTTGTACAATGACGCAGAACAACTCATTTAACTTATTTTTGGGCCCAGTTTGGACTATTTTAGAGAGCAATATTTAAAGGATTGTTATAGACTTTTATCCTAGCTTCATACTCAATTTTAAGCCGCCACTTTTAGTTGCTATTATTCTCTCTCTACATCTCTCTCTTCTCCTTCTCTATTTTTCTCTCTCTAAGGGTTCCATTGGTGAAGATGCTTTGTCTTGGAGATTGTGACAAGGATCATTGCTATTATTTTCAGGCTCTTTTATCTTCATTGTTGTAATCCTCCAGAGATGGAGGAGTAGATTTCTTTACTAGTGTAGGGATTTCCAGATGGATTGGGATGACATTTGAGACCCTTTGTTTATATTGAATGCATTGGTTTTCTTAATATTTTGCAGTTTCCTTTCCTTTAATTATTGTGGTGATTGCTATAATCTTTATTGGAATAACTAAATTGGCGATCGTCATTTAGGGAAACCCTTTAGACATAAATTGATAGATCTATTGGTTTATGTTTGAGGGAGAACATTAAAATTAACTTTCTGATTGGTGGTTAGGCTATGGCAATTGGTTCATTAAATCAATGTGATTTCTAAATAAATTGGCGATCATCATTTATTAGTTATTTGCTTTAGTCAAATTCTAGAGGTTGATTGATCACTAGTAGAATTGCCAGTAATTTATTACTAATAGCCATCAATGTGTTTAATATTTGGTCAGTGATAATTGATTTCCAATCCTAGGAATACGTTGCACTAGTAATTTTTTCATTATTGCTATTATCTCATTGTTATTAACTTTTAATTTTAATTGTTTTAATTTTCATTCTTTCAAATCCCTAATTTTCTAACTAAATATTGAAGCATTCTTGAGAGAAGACCTGAGTTATGCCCTTTGCTACATTTTTTGTACAATTTAGTATTAAAATTATTTTCTAATTTGCTGTGAGTTGCGACGCTCGCATTGCTTGTCTTGCCTAAAGTGCCAAGAATGATTTTTACAACAATCAATAGTAATTTTCACACCTCTAAACCATTCGAAACAACATGTTAAAGATTTAAAAGGATCAAAACTGTAGCTATAATTTTAACTTCTAACAGCATTGAAAATTACAATATTAATCATTTCTAGTAACTAGTTTTCCTCTAATTTATTCGAAGTCAATGAAAACACTTGAAACCAATTTACCCCTTTGAAAATGTTCATAATAACCCTTAGGGCAGTAGCAAAAATAAAGATTTCAATAATAAGGTTTTGTCCATGAAAATCATATTTTTGATACCTTTAGAGTTTCCAATTCTTTCAAAAATTACAAGACATAAGTTTTGAACTTTAAATGAAAATAAAATCCATTCTAAGACTGACACTTTGTCATGGCCAAAAATGCATTCAAGAGAAAAAACCATGACCAAAATTTCCATTTAAGATACAAGGGCAAGTCTTTGAGCACTAGAGGTTTAGGTGATGACAAGAAAATAAATATGATATGCAAAATGAGTCTTTGTCATCATAAGGTGATGGCTTAGGAATGTAAATATGATGTGCAAGACTTGAAATATATGTAAGCAAAAGACACACAAGAAAAGGGTTGAATCGTGTTTAACCTTTTTCTGCTTTTAAGGAAGATATGAAAAACTAAGATGAAAATGCTATCAAGATGAACTTGTAGTGCAGGGGAAATATATATTAAGCACCTTTAGAAAGCTAGCTTTCTGAACACGATTAAAAAATGATAGAGAAAAAAAAATAAAAGCTTAAACTTGAATGAAGAAAAGGAATAAGGATAGAGAAAACAAACATAGAGGGATTTATACTGGTTCGGCCAATCCTGCCTACATCCAGTTCTCAACCAATATTGAGCTTCACTGCTTCTTCCTCTAACTAGAGAAAAAGACAAGATAGTCTTTTTAGTAGCCTTCTCAAGCTTTGATTAATTGACCAGTAGACTCTTCTACTATCTCACACCAAGTAGTTTTTTACCAGCCTCTTCAAGCTAAACTGAATAGGCTTTAACTAGCCTCTCCAAGCTAAACTCGTGGACAGTAAAACTCGGTTACTGACACTTTGCAAGTAGTATTTGGCAAGCCCCTTCAAGCTATCTCACACTGATCTCTACTGGATCAAGGTTACAATGATTACAAGTTTAGGTTGCCATTCAAATTGTCCTACACTCAAGATTTCTTTGAATATACAATGAAAAGCTCTAAATATCTTGAATGACTTCTTCCAAAAAGGAAAAAAGAAAGAGGGGATAGGAATCTTATAAAAGAAACTCAATAGGGAGTTCACCTCCTAACAAGTATCATCATCTACGTCCTCAGGAACCTCGGGTTTCTTTATGAAGTGGTGAGCATGCATATGGTTCAATTATTAAGTTCCAAAAGTTATTATCCGAGCCCCGTTCATTCTAGAATGAGTCTTAATGCAAGAATGCAGCATGACATATCATGATAACATAACTAATACCACAATTAATCAACATATAATAAAGAGTAGAAATTCATGATCTTTTCCTCAATATTTCTTTTAGGTGACTTAAGGTTCTTATCTCTTTTTCTTGGAGGCCACCCTATTATTCTCTCTTCTCGATAGTTCTAGGTTATGACCTCATACCTCACTAGTCGTCACTAGCTAACACTCATATTCTCGATAAGCAAATTCCCAGCTCCATCTCAGAGTAGGGGATAAGGGGCATAAGAATACTTATCCTCTTGATAAGTACGCTCATCCTCTTGATAAGTACGCTTATCTTCTCGATAAGCAATTTCCTGGGATCACCTTACGTCGAGCCCAGCTCGTTATGAAAGGATCATTTTCAAGTGTTTTATGTCACCTTAAGTTTAACATGTTACGTTCGGATGCAAGAGCACAAATTTATCATGTAATGTCATAAGCTTTCATATAACTTCAATACATGTACCTTAAACGTTCCAAGTGTAATCATAACATGCCACAACAAATCTAGAATACTCCGTAATATCAACCTATCAAGAATACTCCGTAATGGGGCTTCATCCCATGCATCCGCTTACTTGAAGGGCTCATAAGAAGACCTATTTTCTTCTTTTGCCACTACATTACGACTAACATGATTTATGTAACACCCATCCTACTATAGTGCTATGCTTGAGTCATAACATTACAGTAAGTAGTCGTTACTCATAACTTATCTTCTAGATTTTTAATTTCTTAACTATATGAATTATATACGTATAAGTTGTAATAAATAAGAGCCTTGCACTAAAAACTATACCAGTTTTTTCTACTAATCGCAATCTTTTTTACATAATAATCAACATATAGAAATAGCAGAAATATAATGCGCATCCTAAGAAGTCAGTCACACAATAATTTACATTTCATATCACATCCATAGTAAGTTAAGTGATACCATTACACCACATATATTCACACCTAATTACATACGTATTATAAACAACCCCACCCTGGTCCTCGCAAAGACCTCCTAATCCGGGTTGGGGCCTAACAAAATACAACCAACTACAAACAAATAAACCTAGCTCCCTCGATCAGTGGTTCATCAAAAATCAGACGTAAGAGCCCATGATAGTCAGATAATGTGAGGGATTCTAAGTCAGACTACGTCTATAAACAAGCTGGATACACCATAGTCAGTCAGATAAGAGGAGAGTAGTGCCCATTAGGCACATTAGCTAGGTTGCCCTGCCAGTCCCCCCCACTACCCCTGGAAGGAGTATAGGAACCAGAAGATGTGTCCTCTAATGGATCAGACTCAGCATCGATGACAGGATGTGGTAGATGAGTGATATACAATGGAAAATCAGAAAAAGGGGACTTTGGATCAAAAGTAAGACTCATAACAGTAGTAGCGAACGGGTGAGCAAATAGTACATAAATACGAATACAAGACTCAATGACCAGGTACAGTGACCCTAACTCCGAGTCATAATGCCACTACAAATCAGGCATCTCGAGAAAGAACACGATCGAGGCCATCTATAGAAAATAAATCATACAGCAGGAATGAGAATCAATGATCCCAGTAGAAAAAAAAACCAGTCTGCTACTCAATGATATTCAACTTAATGCAAAATAAGTAATGGATTTTCGGTTGTTTATATAATGGTCTTATTAGTTAGCGTCATTATCTCTTATGACTTAATTTTATTAGATAATTTTAAAACTTAATAATAGAACTCATAGGACTCTTTTGGTATACTTCTCATTAGATCGTACTGTCAATGATGTAACGTCATCGTGTTACAACCTGATATAGTTCACTAGATGGAGTACATCTACTACATCTCATCTCAATAGCCTCGTTATTCTATATCCCTGTTCTTATAACGATGTAACGCCGTCGCAATTACAACCTGATATAGATCTAAAGGTGTAGCACATCAACTACTACTCGTGAATCGATGAGCTTACCACTAAGCAATTTACATTGCATAAGATTTATTCTCTTAAGTTTCCTTTCTTTGCGTGCATTTTTATCATTTGCATAAAATTTCTCGTAGTTATTGAATAAGATTTATTCTTTAAGAATTCTATTTTTCATACGTTACTTTGAGATTTTTCCTTGAAATCTACTTAAACTTTTATGAAATATTCTATTAAAATCTCTTGAATATGTATAATGTCTCTCTTTAACTTTTATTAGATATTTCTTGTAACATTTGGTATACTGTTGCAAGGGTTTTTCTGCAAAGTCTACTAGGCTTTTAATAGATTTTATACTATTAGAATTTCTGTTACATCTCTTGGTTAGCAATAATTCTTATCAATTTTCCAACAATTGAACCAAGTTCCATGTGATGGATTTCAAGCTATTTCTACGATGAATCAAAATTCCTTGGACAATAATTTCTTTGAAATTTTTGAAGATACAAGCCAAGTCTTGGTGCGACTTTTTCAAGCTTTGATTAGTATGTATAATGAGATCATACAACCTAAGAATTAATGCTGTAAAATTTCAGCACAATAAAATTCGAGCACATACCCACTTAGAGCACTTCTTATGTCATACAATCCAAGATTTAATGCTATAAAATTCCAGCACAATAAAATTCCAATACAGAAGAGTTCATAATAATCCAAGCACTTATAAATTCTGAAATTCTGAAATAAAATTTAGGTTCCAATATACATAATCTCATCACAACTTAATCCATCACAAATTCTAAAATTTGGTTTCAGATTTTCAGCAAGCATAACCTAAACAAAGTTCAAGCACTTATCTTAGCAAAATAGTCAAATATCATGAAGTAAAAGACTAAAATAATTTCCTACCTTCCTCCAAGCTTTTTCTCTAGTTCTTTTTATTTATCAAGCCTCAAACCCCTTTCTTTTCGACCCCTATTTTGTGCTACCATGTGAACCAAGTGCAAGGAAAAATAAAGTTTTCAATTGATCTTGATATAGAGAAGATGTTCTTGAAGTAGTTTAGATGCTTACCTAAGAGTTTCCTTTATAGATATGGTGGTTTGATGGAGTTTTTCCAAAGAGAAAGTTTTGAAAATGGAGAAGTGAAGAAGAAAGAAAGCAATGAAGAAAAACTTGGTTCTATGCAAATGGAGAAGAAAATGAAATTTCTTTGCCTTTTTCCTTTTTATAAAGTCACTAACTTGGAGAGAAAACAAAGGAATTGATATTTCTAGATCAATTTATCTTCTACAGTATTAGAAATATATATATTTATTTGATTATTCTAAGTAAAAACTTATTTAAGAGATGATAATATCCATCAGTTAGGCCAATCTTGATGTTTCGGTATACCGGTTATTACCATTTCGGTATACAGTTTCTTATTATTTCAGTACCCGATTGATAAAAAAAAAATCTTTATTGGGTAAAATTATCATTTTAACCTTTTCCTAATTTTTTATTTTATCCTAATATCATTTATAAGATCTCATCCTATATTACTGATTAAAATATTATTATTCTAAATTCTTAATAATTATTTAATTAATTTTCATTTTTTTTGTTTTTTTAATAGAATCCTTATATTGTTCCGATCCTAACTGTGTCGGCTGAAATTTTTAAAATCCCTACTGATTACTCACAATTAATTATTTTATCAGAGAAAATACAAATCGTTACAATTTAAATCCACATTCAAAATGATAATGAAAAAAGGATCTCGAACAATATTGATAATGTAAAAATATTTTATATTATTATTTAATCATGTTTTGTTACTTTAGTAAAACTAATTGAATTTTATATCCACTACAAATTATTCAAATGGAATGATTTGATCAAATAAATTAGAATTATTTTCAAAACAATTAAACCAAACCAACTTCTATCTCAATTTTGTGCTTTCATTGAAATTGAAAATAAAAAAACACCCAATCCAAGCGCACTCGATTTTTGTTTCCCTCCAGCGATCCAGCCCAATCAAACCCCCTCTCAAAACGCCATCTCCCCGTCTCTTCATAGCTTTTACTTATTCACTCTTATCTTCACTTCAGCCAACGGATATACAGGCGAATGCAACTGTCCAAAATCTTGCTCCAAAATATCTCTCCCAGCTAAAATCAACAAACACCCTTGTCCTACTTCTTCCTCAGAAAACTCGGAGCGAAACAGCACCATCTTCGTCTTCGAACTCGAAATCCCCAGTTTCTAAACCCTACCCATATGGAAGTTTCGCGCCTCTCAGTTCCAATTTCAGACCAACGCTTCTTCTCCCCTTCAATTGGCCACTCTTCTGCTCACCCTCTCGCCGCATTGCCCACATTCTTCGCCCTCTCTCTCTGCAAGAGCCGCCACCGTTCCCTCCGCCGGAAATGTCACTGCTCCGCCTCCAATCCCGATACCTTGGTTGCCGCCGGTGGCGGAAGAGAAGCCGTCGTTTCTGCCGGCAAGAAGGGGGAGGAGGAGCAAGGAGACTTGAAATCATGGATGCACAAGCATGGCCTCCCTCCTTGTAAGATTGTTCTGAAGGAAAGGCCTTCCCACATTGCTACCCACAAGCCCATACATTACGTTGCTGCCAGTGAAGATCTCCAGGTTCACTCATTCTTCAAACCATTTACTACTGGAAAATAATTAACGGGGTTTCCGGTTTTTTTTTTTCTTCTTTTTTGTTTTCTTTAATAAAAAATAGTGTTATTTCTTGATATAGGTTGGCGATGTTGCATTCTCCGTTCCAAACTCGTTGGTTGTCACGCTAGAGAGGGTCTTGGGAAACGAGACGATTGGTAATTGTTCGGTGATCATGATTCTGTTATGTCTTGTCCATCTTTCCAATCCTACATATTGCAAATTGCTTTTCCTTTGAAAGATGTGTTGGTCTTAAGAAATGAAAAATTGATATTATTTTTGAAAACTTATGAAATATTAAATATTTTCTTTTTTAAGGAATCAGAGAACTTAGTTAATATGTTTTTAACAGTAAGGAAAAATGACCTGCTCAGTTGCTCTAATAGATGACTTAACTGTTCTTGTTTGATGTCCAATGAGTTATTTAAATGGGTACCGACTTGCTCATGGACTTGGGCTATGTTTGGATTGGTAGAAGGGGATTGAATGGATTAGAAGGAAATGGAATAAACGAAGGTGTCATTGTTCAGGTATTGAAAAAAAAAAGGATGGAATGAAATGGAAGATGATGGAATGGATTCCATATCCATCCTATTCCACCATATCCCCTTATTTTTCTTCGCACCTATATAGGTGTAATGGGATGGAATCCTTACTTTTTAGTTATAATCCTCTTCGTTTCATGTCTTTCTGGTCTATTTCCAAACAATAGACTGGCAACTTTATTCCATCCCATCATTGATCAATAGTCATCTAGATGTAGCCAAGCATGGAAAACTAAAAGATGTATGCATTGTAAGGATCTCTCTACCACCTCGGTGTTGTTTTGGGTTTCTGGCTATTAATTTTGAATTACAAAGTGGCTGTCTCTTTCTCTCTCTCTCTCCCTCTCACACACACACACACACACTAGCTCTCTCTCTCTATCTCTTTCTCAGTCTCTCCCTCACAAACACACACACACACAGAACTCCATAGCTAGTGTAAGGATCTCTCTACTGCCTTGGTGTTATTTCGGGTTTCTGGCTATTACTTTTGAATTACAAGGTGGTTGTCCCTCTCTCTCTCTCAGACACACACATATTACAAAGTCTGTCTCTCTCTCTCTCTCACACACACACACACACACAGCTCCTTAGCCAGCAGCTCCTTATCTAGCAGTTGGAGCTCACACACACACATACATGCGATTTTACTTTTGAATTACAAAGTGGTTCCCCCCCCCCCCCCTCCCCCACCATATTACAAAGTGGCTCTCTCTCTCTCACACACACACACACATATTCAGTAGCTCTTCTCTAGCAGATATCAATTCTAACAATTGGTATCAGAAGCTTTGTCTCATCTTAGGGAAAAGCTTCCATTGTGGTGCCAAAAATGGAGAAGAAAATGGAATCTGTTGAAGCAGCCCTGAATGTAGTCTGGAAGCAAATGGAAGAGGATTGCGAGCTTGCCAAGGAAGATTGCGAGCACTTTGTGGCATCATTCACATCCATCACTAAGCTGCTCTAGCAATTGAGCAATCGCTTAGGAGTTTTGGAGAAGGATCGCAATCACGAAGAATTTTCGTGAATGGTTCTGCAATGTGAACTAGCGGGTGGCAGGTCACACCACGTGTGGCAACATGACGTAGGGCATGGTGATTCGGAAGATGGCAATAGTTCTCTGAGGAGGAATGACCATGGAACAGGTGTGGAACAGTGGCAACATGTCGATGTGGATGTTTTTCATGATGAAGGGCCCTATGCATCGGCCGATGGCATTGGAAGGTATTTCCAGTTGTCCTAATTGCCAATGGCTTTACGTCACCATGATCGCCATGGAAGGAAGAGCTTTGGTTTGGTTTCAATGGTGGGAGGAAACGTCCCAAGTCCAGTCTTGGTCAGAATTCAAGGATGTTGTAGTGCATAGGTTTCATCTTGAAATGGTGCCAAATCCGTTTGAGTCCTTGTTGGAGTTGAGGCAAGAAGGCACTGAACGAGAGTACAGGGAGTTGTTCGAATTGTATTCAAGCACCCTCAAGATTACGTAGTGATGCTACCTGTTTGGGCTATTCCTCAATGGATTGAAGCAAGAGGGAAGCGTTGAACTTAAGCTCTAAATGTAACATCCTCCCAATTATAACGTCATCCTTAAGTCATGACATCATACTCGAGAGTTGTTACTTATAAATTAGCGGACCTTTCTTAAATATCTATAGCCATTTGGATTGATTCGCGAGATAACTTGGTCATAATTCTACTGAAATATATAGCAATGAAACTAAAATATTTATTTAATACAAAGTTCAGTACATAAAGGAAGCTCTTTTGTGAGTTTTAACACGCTTTTGTCCTCTAACATATATACATACATATCCATTCCACTAAATACAACATAATAAAAGCATTAACTACTACACTATTGCACTTCCGAGTTCTTTTGCACAACAGTCTCTTGATTTTCTGCATCAACCTGGAGACGACACGGGAACACAAAAACATAGGGGTGAGAATTATACAATTCTCAATAGGGTAACTCCTCCAAATACACAATCATAATGTCATTGTCATCGCTCCAGCCACTTCGGTTTATTAAGAAAAAGTGGTCATGCATTATATAATAACGGTTTATTTTTAAAATTCCAAATCATACTTCCGAAGTGGGTTACTTTTAACATTCAATCACTTAATATACATATACCATACTACTCAACATCATATACTACTAAACTTTCCACTTAAATATATTGGTCTCAATATCGATACTAAACTTCTTCACTCGGCATATAAGACAAAGGATTTCTTTGAAAGTTTACTTCTTAAACTTGCCTTGACCCTTGACTAATCTTGTCACATCTGGGCATTACTTATCGCTATCTCCAGAGTGGCAATAATGGGCAATAGATTGCTTTTTAGGACTGAGTTCATTCCTATACATGATCATTGAATTTACTTTCTCCAATTCTCACACAGACTTATTCCTAACCAGGTTTACTTTCCCTGACTCAATTCAAGGGTAGTCAGGTTTACTTTCCCCGACAGACCGAATTTACTTTCTCCAGCCCAAGGATTATAAATCTTATGCTCTTCTTGGTAGTTAGGTTTACTTTCCCTAACAAACTGGATTTACTTTCTTCAGTCCAAGAAATATAATCTTATACTTTTCTTTTGCATATAAGCAATTGTAATAATCATTCATATCTATGTGTACCTAACCTCATCAATAAGTTCACATGCTCAATTATTCCTCCTCATATTCAGGTACTCATGTCATACTAGTACAAAATGCCATCATTTCATCAATTCAAAGCATCAATTTATTTTTAGCACAATGGCAGATTTCACACTATTGTGGCACGAATTTATTTGCACATAAAACAATCGTTTCAGAGGCTATAAAAATTATCAAGGACACCTCAATGTGTCACCAAGGTCCTGTAAAAATTTCAGGGTAATTAGAGTTCTCTAACTATATTAACAAAATTAGACAAATTTGGTGGTCAGAAACCACTCAACCTCAGCTCAAGAACTAAAATTCATAATTTTTAACCCTAACAATTGAACCCAGAAAATTCAAAATAAAAATCGTAATAAAACCTCAATATGTCTCTAATACCCTGTAAAAATTTCAAGTGATAATTCCATCGTTTGATATGGTAACAAAAATTAGCAAAATTTACAGCTTTTGTTCCAACACTTTAGGTAGCATATGCTTAAGTTCGGTTCTTGATTTTTCTAAGGCAGTTTGACTCAAAATAAAAACCCAAGAAAATTCATGGGACTAGCTCAAGATGTTATCTCTAACATATATTTTTTTCAGCTCACAAAAATGTCCACAACAAGCCTAGAAAATTCGTGAACAAATACTGTCTGTACAAAAACCGAAACTCTAGCAACATGGCTCAAAATCTCTTTTAACAAAAATGATTTCTAACATCATCCAAATACTCCACCAAATTAAACACATCAATATCTATCTATCATTAATCAATACATCCAGAATTTCCAGCCAAACCAATCAGAGAAATTAAAAACAAATTTTGAAAGAAAAGAGAACAAGTAAAGCCCTACTCTTGGGAGCTATTGTATCCTTGTCTCTAGCTTGTTCCAATATGAAAATTGTTCACTCCAAAGCTCTTAAAACACACTCAAACCCTCCTCAAATCAGTGAAGGATGAGGTAGTAAGATAAGGTTTAGAGATTCTAATCGGTTATTTTTGTAGAGGTTGAAGTGTAGAACAATTTTGGCGAAGGAAGATTTTGATTTTGTCAAGGTTTGGCTTAGGATTTTTGAGGTTGAAATCAAGGTTTTGATGAAGAAGGAAATGGAGGTTCTGCTGTGTGGTTTCTGCCGAGGATGAAAAATGTCTTGGAGAAGAAGTTTGGTCATATTTATCTTGTAATAAATGGTTGAATACTTTATGTCATAACTAGATAAATCCTAATCTAAGAAAATATATTGGATGATTATGATTCAACCTTGTAATTCAAGATTGAATCTTAGCCATTCATTTTGTTTAAAGAGATAAGGCCATTCTTTTTATAGAGATCTAATTAGTTTTCGGTGTTAAAAATTACACACCGAAATTTTACCGAACGGGTAAAACAGTGTACCCGAGAAATCAAACATTGCTCGAAAAATATTTTCAGGTATAAAATCTTTAATTCTATCTAATTTTTAATCATAATCATATAATTTCTTAATTTTGGGCATCTCCGGGGCCCAATTCTAGGATTTCGGCTGTCCCAGCGGGTCTGTGAGGCCCGCAAGTTACTATTCACTTTTTTTTTTTTTTACAAATCTGTTGGATTGTCCTCATCATTGTTCAAACTATCAAATTTTTGAAATTATGATTGATAAAGCTCAAATTAATTTTTAGGGTGTTACATCAAAAGTTCACTACCTTAGAGGAATTGATGAGTTTGGCTGAATTGGTTAAGTGTAGGAATAAGATTCTACAGCAATGTGTTGGTAGATCTTTGAGTAGGGTTGGGGATGGTCCTGGGTCTTTTGACAAAGGAGCAGGTAGAGGCCCTTTTCCCAGTGGACCTAATGCCATAGGAGGGGGGCAAGGAAGCAAGAGATAGTAAAGGAGGTCCAGGACCAGGGGGAAGAGGGTTCAAACCATTTTTAGACGAGAAATATAGGGAAAAATGACTAAGGGCTGTGTTTTTGTTGTGATGAGCAATTTACTCTGGAGTGTATGTGCTAGCATAAATGGTTTAGGTTCCTGATTGTAGAACTTAAGAATACCAATGAGGGGGAGTGGCACAATGCTGCAGAAGAATTAAAGGTGGAGAATCCTAAGTTGTGTTTGGATTATAAGAGCATGGCAGGGCATATGACTCAAAGGTCAATTAGAGCATGGAATATGGTTGAAGGATGCAACATGAGACTCTTAATTGACTCGGATGCTTTGCATAATTTCATTTGCCCTTCACTAGTGCAAGAAATGGGGTTACAAGTTTAGAGCAGCACTGATTATGTGGAAATAGTAGGTGATGGCTACCAAATTTCATGCAAGGGGAAGTGCAAAGGGGTAGCAATCAAGTTTCCAAACTTGAGAGTCATTGAAGACTTTTACATCTTTCTCTTGGATGGTTCAGAGGTGGTATTGGGGCTGGCATGGTTGGATACTTTATGGCAAGTCGAGGATGACTATTAACTGGGAGATAAATGGATGGTCTTGCAAGGGGACCCTGAACTATGTTATGGGGGTACTGCACTCCGAGCTGCAATGAAGTAGCTGCAAGAAGAGGGGCAGGGCTATATAGTGCAACTTTGGGCCAGCCTTCCACCTGGTTACAGCAGCTGAAACTGTCCCAAATATTGTACAACAGGTGCTGGATACCCATCCAGCAGTCTTTGAATCATAACCAGGGCTGCCTCCCCACAAGAGCCACAACCATGCGATCACCTTGAAGGAGGGAGCTAACATTCCGAATTCAAGGCCTTCTAGATACCCCCACCATCAAAAGTCCGAGCAAGAAAAGCTCCAAATCAAATCCACATCTGTTTTTGCATTGTCCCATGGCTGAACTTCTTGTGGGATGCTTTTTTTGGTACCTTCGGTGATTGTTAGATGCTCCCTAAAACTTTGGATCAGCTCTTGTTGACTAGTTTTTCTGGTTTTGGGAGGAGGAAGAAAGCCAAGTCTTAGTGTGCAGTCAATACCATTGTTTGATGTGTTTGGTTGGAGCATGATTCTCACATCTTTGACAATAGATATTTGAACAAAGTCTTATTGGACATGATTAAGCGTTTGGCTTCTATTTGAGGCAAAGTTCTAGATCTTTTCAGATGGATTCCCTTTCATATATGTTGATAGATTGGAAAGCCTTGATCTTTTGGTGGTTTTTCTTCTGTCAGATATTGTTTTTGTAATTAGGATCTCTTGTCCTGCATTTTCTATGTATTCTTATTCTCTTCTTGTTAATAATATTCTTCTATAAAAAACAAAAACTGTGAGACAAAAATAATGATAGTTGGATTTTATCGTTTTATGGCTATTGACTGATATGGTTTCAGCATGTAAATTCAGGTCGTATGTTGGGTTGAAAAGATCATAGATGTAAGGGGATTTCACAATCTTGATAAAAACATTAGATAAGGTGTTGCATATTTTGATGGCTCATTCTTGCAAATCATACTTAGTTTCAGAAAGACAGTACTATGTAGAAGAGGTTCAGGACTTTTGAGAGAAAACATTCTAGGCTCACACCTATCCACATTTTCAATTTTAAGACAATGGGAAAAAGGTGGATTGTGTTCATGTTCCTTCTTGAATTGAATCGGTTTATGTGTGACTTTGTTATTTGGGTATAATAAAAGTTAAATATTAACAGATTGGAGGCATATCAAAGCATTTCAAATTTTAAATTTATACGTTGGGCTTTATTGCTATTGCAGCTGAGCTATTGACCACGAACAAATTATCTGAATTGGCATGCTTGGCATTGTATCTAATGTATGAGAAAAAACAAGGGAAGAAGTCTTTCTGGTATCCATACATCAAGGAGCTTGATCGTCAGCGTGGTAGGGGGCAGCTGGCGGTGGAGTCACCTCTTCTATGGTCAGAATCTGAGCTAGCTTACCTTACAGGAAGTCCTACAAAGGTTTTCCCTCCCCCCAATCCTGATTAAAGATGAATACACATTCACTGTACTGATTCGTGATAAGCTTAGGTAGTTAGGCTGGTTTAATGGTTGATATCTTCAAATATATCCAGACTAAATTCTGGTTGCTGTGCTTTAGGCTGAAGTTCTTCAAAGGGCCGAAGGAATAAAAAGAGAGTATAATGAACTTGACACTGTCTGGTTTATGGCTGGTTCTTTATTTCAGGTATCTAAAGACATGCACTAGAATAAGAAGTATAGTAGTTATTTACGATATGACTCTTGGTGCTTATGTTATATGCATACTGCAGCAATACCCATATGACATTCCTACTGAGGCCTTTCCATATGAGATTTTCAAACAAGCCTTTGTTGCAGTTCAGTCATGTGTGGTGCATTTGCAGGTAAGGTTTCCTTCTTATCTGGTTCATTACATATCTATACAGCTAGTAGAACATGCACAAAAACTCCAAACTAATAGAGTGGCTGACCAAATTTTTAGGTCTATATAGTTCCATTCCAGGTGAATGAACATTTTACATTTGGCCATGGAATTTACCTGAACCTGAAATGTCATAGTCTTCCACGATACAATTAGATATGTTGGAGGACAGAGCTTTAAAACAAATTTTGTTCAATCTGATTCGTACTTGCTGAATTTGTTGGAAAATATGAGGAAGGGAAGTGTAGGAGAAGAGAAACACCAAGTGTTGCAGAATTGTTTAGATCTTAGATGCTTAGTATTGACACCAGCAGCCCTATAAATACGTATTAAGAAATAAATACATAGCAAATTTTCAAGACACAGTAACTAATGACTAGCTATTTCCTATGCCATACTTATTATACACGTGGCATAACACATTAGATGCATGCATATTTTTAACACTTTCTCTGGTAAATGGCTTGGTCCTCCGTAAGGATGAGAACACAAGTTCAAATCCCGAGAAGCGCACTTGTTGGGAGGGGAGTAATCTTAAATGCTCCATGTCTCCCACAATATTAAGACTTAGGAAAAAAAAAAAGAAGCTTACTAATCTTTAAGCTTGTTTCAAATTAATCTCTTGACAATAATAAAATATAAAGGAGAAACCTTAAGACAAGAGTGGCTAGGCAACAAATGCTAGAATGATTGTCGATAAATATTTCCTAATGTAGACAGTCTTCCAAGTTCAGCAACGATGTTTGGAAGCCATTGGATGGGACCAAGAGCTTGGGACTGCCGCATAATGGGGCTCTGGGATTGCTGTACAGCAGGGACAGATTGCTGGGAATACTGTATAACAGGGTCAAATAGCCTGGGAATGGCCTACAATGAGGCCAAGATGCGTGGGGCTGTCTGATTCAACAAACGACAACAAAAGTGGTTGAAGGTCATCAAAAGACCTTGCTAGATTCAACCCAACTTAGATCTTGATCAAAAACTTGACTTGCATCACCATACGCCTGAGTGAGATCTGAAACAACAAAACCAGGACTGAAAAATAAAAAAACACAGAAAAATAGAACAAACAACATTCCCTTGCTCTCATAGGGAAGAGAATAAAGACCAAAACCAGCCCTGAAACCTGCTAGCCAGAGTCTTCACTGGAGCTCTGTTCACTGATCACCCTTGCAGGCCTCCAACTGGAGTTACGCATGCCAGAAAGTCAAATGCCCAAGCCACTGTGGATTCACACAGCTTCAGAACACAAGAAAAGTGAGAAAATTGCAGAAATATCCATTACTATTTCAATTTAGCCAGCAATAACACCTATGAGCTAGAAAAGTGAACAGTTTCCAGAAAATTTGCCAGCAGCAGTAGGGTGGGCTGTTGAAATAATATGGCTGAGTTCTAAGTGATTGCTGCTAAGAGAACAATGAAGAGAAAAGGTGAAGTTCGTGGAAGAAGGGTATGATGGCCGGAAATTCTCATCCAGAACAATGGAGTTTCCATTTTACTTAGGAACACAGCAACAGAATAGCAATGAGACAGGTCCTAGAGGTTGGTATGGCTCTGATACTGAATTGCATTTGTAAGAAAATATGAGAGGAAGGGGAGTGTAAGAGAAGAGAAACACCAGTGTGGCAGAACTGTTTAGGTCTGAGGTGCTTAGCATTGATACCAACAGTCCTATAAATATTTATTAGGAAATAAATACATAGCATATTTTCAAGACACCATAACTAATGACTAGCTATTTCCTAAGAGCCTAATATTTCCAATGCCACACTTATCATACACATGGCATAATCAATTAGAAACATGCATACTGTTAACAGTACTTATATTTTAAAGTTAATATATTTTGGTCCTTGAAAGACTTTCTGGATTTAATTAATTAGTCCTTCAAAGAAAATTTGCTAACACTTTCCTAAATTTAAACATGTTGTAAGAAGCTAGTCCTTTTGTTAACTTCCATTCGTTAAATGCCATGCTATATCCAACCTGAAATTAATTGAAACATCGCGTTTCAGTAATACATACAAGTAGACACTAATAAAGGTGCAAATTACCAAGCAGAAGGATCAACTTGTTACTACATGTTCAGCTTTAGATGAAAGTATTAGCAAAATTTTGTTCATGGACTAGCCTGTAAAATCTTGATTCTTTTAGGGACCAAAATGTGTATTAACTCTATTTTAATTCTTTGTTGGATTTATTAAATGAATTGGCAGTGAATGAAGTTAAATAGAAAAAATTTAGTATTGCCTAGACACATCAGTATTATCTATGTAGCACTGAATTTTAAAAATTGTAAGACACAAACATGGTTGTGTATATATATAATTAAAAGGGAAAGGACCCACTTACGCTAAACATAAGTCTTGGTATACTTACTCCATGGATAACTTTTTATAACCACTTGCACATTCGCCCTCCTATGAGTCAGCTTTTGAGGTGAAGTAAGGCCCACTATCTTAAGAACTCCGATATCTTACTTTTGCATAATGTTCTAATGTCCATAATGTTTGGATAGTTATTTACATTTTCCAAGATTCAGCTTTAAGACCTCATGCAAGACTTCTCATTGATTGAAGAACTGTTCTGTTTCTGCTATTTGATATGTTTGCTGGGAGTGCAGTGCTCTTTTTCTATGCCAACTTCTAGTCCGAAATTCCAACAATAGCAATTCTTAACCAAATGATGATGTTTAACACACAACCCATGCAAATTCCTAGTGCCATATGTGAAAAATGTAGATGCGAATAGCACTTATCATTGGCCTACAATAATTTGATTTTTTTTATTTTCTCCTTTCAGTTTCAAAAAGGAGTGTTAAATTGATTGTTTCTTCTTGTTTGGAAATCAGAAAGTAAGTTTAGCTCGGAGATTTGCTTTGGTTCCCCTAGGACCTCCTTTGCTGGCATATCGGAGTAACTGCAAGGCAATGTTAACGGCTGTTGATGATGCTGTGGAGTTTGTAGTTGATCGCCCATACAAAGCGGGGGATCCAATTGTTGTCTGGTATATATATTCTTCATTTGAAAGTTTGTAACTGGGCAAAAGGATTTTCTCTTGCAAAACCTTCTGGCAATTTGGCATTGAATTTGTCTCTAGGAGCTTCATAATAAGATTTAAAGGTGGTCATTTTCAGGTGTGGTCCACAGCCTAACTCAAAGTTACTTCTAAATTATGGTTTTGTTGATGATGATAATTCCTATGATCGTCTAGTAGTTGAGGTATGAGGTGGACATCTACTTTTATTGCATCCAGTATTTTGTTGTTTCCAATTAACCTGGCTGATACGTTTGTCGCAGGCAGCTTTGAATACTGAAGATCCACAATATCAAGATAAAAGAATGGTTGCTCAAAGAAATGGGAAGTTATCAATTCAAGTTTTTCATGTATTAATACTGAACTCTTATGGTATTGAAGGTTATTATTCAGTGATTGTTCGCATTAATCCTTAGTTCTAAGCTTGGCACAGGTTTATGCTGGGAAGGAGAGGGAAGCTGTCATAGATATGCTTCCTTATTTGCGGTTGGGATATGTTACAGATCCTTCTGAGATGCAATCTGTCATTTCCTCTCAAGGTCCAGTTTGTCCTGTGAGTTTGTCAAATCCAGTTCTTTTCTTACACGAGTTTGAGGAATTTCAAGAAACCAAAATCAAATTCTAGTGATGTCCTTTCAACTTGTCTATTTCATATTTTGCTTTCTTGATTCTCTCCTCATGAAGTACTGTGATAAATTAAAACATAATTTTTGTCCTTTTTCTGCTTTTGGTCTTATATGACAAATGGACAGTAAATTGCCCCGTTGTGAAAAGTTGACTTCAAATGTGCACTGTAGGTGAGCCCTTGTATGGAACGGGCGGTGTTGGACCAGCTTGCTGATTATTTCAGGACTCGCCTGGCAGGCTATCCTACTACCTTGGCTGGAGATGAGTCTATGGTATTGTTTGTTCGAAATAGAAGTTGACTAGATTGTTACCCAAGACTTATCAACTTTTCATTAATAATTTATAATTTACATTAGTTGACAGATGGTAATCTGAATCCAAAAAAGCGAGTTGCTACTCAACTAGTTAGACTGGAAAAGAGAATGCTTCATGCTTGTTTGCAGGCAACCATTGATTTCATAAACCAGCTACCAGACCACAGTGAATTGCCGTGCCCTGCTCTCTATGCACCTTTATTGAAATGAGGTCCATCTCCCTCTTTCTACTTTTAAACATAATCATCTCATTAATGATTCGGAAATTTCTGTATTGAGTCCCAATTTTGTTTTGGTATCTCTTAAGTTTTGGACCTACTTTGTAGGGACTGGATATGCTTTGTACTGTAGTATATGGATTAGAAGACCAGGTCAGTCAAATTAAATATTCTTGATAATACCGAAGATTTTATGCACGATAATTTATGTTTTCTGGTGTATTTGTAAGCATTATATTAGATGTCATGGACATGAACAGTAAAAGAAGTGCGCTCGATAGAAATCTTATGAATTAAGATATATTGTAGTTTAACATTTATGGATTTGGTATGGTAGAAATGATCCTTTCCAAAATTCAGACTTTGCAAAAACCCCTCCATCAAGCAAAGCACTATCACCGAATTATGATGAGATATCTTTGAAAAAGAAAAGTTACCTTTTTTGTTATAAAGATTAAAATAGATTTTTTTCTGCCTTATTTCTCTTCAAAGATAAAATTTATTTCTGACGAACGTGAAAGAGATGCTGTGCAGCAGCCAAAAAATAAAAAACTGTGATTTGTAGTTTATTAGTTGTCTCATTACTGTTGTACTTTTTTCACAGTAGTATTCTTTTTGTTTTTTGGGTTATGCCGTAAATTTGTTCAACTGCTTCGGTAAATGCTTGTGCATGATGATGGGTTTGGTTTCTATTTATAATAGCATTTACATAATTCACAAACTTGTTAAAAAGAAAAAAACGGAACAGTGGTTTATAATTGTGGTAGGTCTATTTTGTCCAGTACAAGTCATATATTTGATTCATGGCTCACGTGATGCTGATTCTAAATTTTCTGGTGTACTAGAGTTGTGATATAAGAGTACCAGATTGAAAGGGGTTCCTGAGTTCTTTGCATTTCACCCTGAAGGTCAGAACACAATCCGAGTACCTTCGCGAGTACTTCCGCCTTGGACCCTCAGTTTGGTGTTGCTCAATTTCAATGGTAAGGAAGCGAGCAACCCCCGTGCAAAGTTGTGTGTTCTTTTTTCCTTTTATATCTTTAAATTTGACTGTTTGAATGATGGCCAATCTTTCTTTGTAAATGAGAAGCTGCATCACAAATCCTAATTCAATTGTGTATATGTTTTTTGTGCAGTTCTTTGGATTTTATTTGGTCTGGTTTTTTGTTTCAGCCAGCTCTTTAGTTTAACGGGGAAAAAAGGGGTTGGGAAAATGTTATGATGAATGAACATTTCTTAAGTGTCATAGATGCGGACGCAGTGAATAAGAAAATGGATCCTCTCATGTTTATTTTAAGCATGCTGGTATCATGTGTGAACCATTAATTATTTATGATGTATGTCATATGCCATGTTGACATCCCACGATCTAATTCAACAATAAGAGGTCATGCATGATAAATTATGTGAAAATTCAATCTGAAGTAGTCATTATATATAAAATCATTAATGTGTTATAACTCAACTTTAGAAGAGATGATTTTATGGCATAGTATCAAAGTCTTTATGACTTAACAGTTTAGAGTTTGATTCTTGTTGCTCTCATTCTTCTAATAAAATAATACAATTTCAATACAAGATAATGTGAACTTGTACATTGACCGCGCTTCAAGTTCAAAAAGTGATATTCGGGGGCATGATAGTTATGAAACCATTAATGTGTTATATTTGAACAACTTATGATTTGATTATATTTGTAACTAAAAGTGTTGTCTCTGTATTTCCATAAACATGGGTTAAATGGGGATTTTACTTCAAATGGAATGTACAATGGTTTTGAAAGTATCCAATTCAACTGATTGAATCAGGAATTGACTAGATGTTCTGGTTGAATCGGGAATGGACTAGGTGATCTGGTCTAGTCATGGCCAAGAAATGGGATTTAAAAGATTGTTTTTGAACTACTTGCAAAGGCTAGATTTTGGTAAACTAGACAAGTCGGACCTGTTTACGGGTTGAACAAGTTGGGAAAAAAAAAGAGAAAAAAACAAGGTTGTGGCCTTGGTCATTTCAATGGGAAAGAAGAAAAGACATAATGGAAGAGAAGCAAACAAAGATTTTAAGGTTGATGTATCCCTTGTTATGTTGTGTCCATAGGTATCAAACTTGAGCTGATGATTGACTTGGCTGAAGTGTTGGGTTATTAGTTCAATCAGTGTGTAATTGGTTGAATTGGATTTTTAACCTTATTAGCACATGATAACACAAGTACTTACAAAGCTCGAATCCTATCTAAGCAATCTTTGGGTTTTGATCATTTTTCAACTCAACCAGTTCAATGAATAAGGTTTGATGTCAAACTTGGCTGGTTCACACCTATGCTGATTGGAGTTGATCTTATTGATTGCATATTTGGTCCTTACAAATCGAATCAGGCAAGTGGAGGGCTTTCAAGTGCTCGATTCGAATCACAAGAAGCAATTGGTGACGGAGGCAAGCTTTTAAGGGTATCCTCTATAGCAGGCATGACTCCAAACCATAGTTAAGAAAACCAAACCAGAATGGATGGTTCAACTAGGTATCGAATGCCTGTCCAGTCTGGCTACCTGCGAAAAACTAGAAAATAGATAACCAGTCAACAATTGGATAAAAAAGTTAATAACCGAGTAAACTCGCATTGGTTTCAAGGGTTTTCGGTTCATTTTTCCAAGAAAAAACTTTTGACTTTTGGAAACAGCTAGCTCACTTGTAACTGTCATCTATTGTTGCAATGCCCATGTCATGCACGCGGGCACAGGAATCTCAAAACTACATGCAACATTTCTTTTTATAACAAAAGGGACTTGGATCCTTCTTAGAGTAGTTTGATGTGGGACTTGACTTGCAAGAAAAGGAGGTGCAAAATCGATTTGCAGTGGTGGTGTGTTTCAAGTATCATCGATGCATTTTATTTACTATCTTTCTCCTTTTTTCTTTTTCTCTCTCTGTAGTGAGACCCTCTCCTAAAACAACAATTTTTTTATAAGTGAAATGACTAGGTGAGGAGCAATGGCATGCTATACAAGAAAAATAAAGGACCAAGAACCATATAAAATTGCACAAAATGAACTAAAGATAACATCTGTAAACTCTCCAGCCAATAGCTAGAAGATGATGCAGAATACAATTAAGCACCCACGAGATCAGTACCTGTGCCATGGAACACCAGTTACAGCCTATGGAATATCCACACCCATATCATGTTAGCGCTGTAACATGTGATGTAGTTAACATTCAAGCATGTTGTTAAGGAATAAGCATAGGGGCTGTGGGCGTTTCAATGATAGATCCTTTAGAATATCATTTTTAATAGGTCTAATTTTCTGAATATTGCTTAATTTCCTCTTTAATAAGTTGAAGATATACATGGACTAATGTGCATGGTCAAGAAGACACCCATAAAATTATAGATTCATATGTTTTATTAAATTTTTCATTATATTTTATAGCATTCGTTTCATTATTGAATCTCTAAACCAGTACCTCATCTGGTCGATGCCTGATTCGATTTTCAAAACCTTGATCTAAACTGACAAGAGCGACATCAATATAAAGAACAGAGATCGAGGGATGCTAGTAGGACTAGAGTCCAAGGAACTATTTGTGGTGGTAGAATAGTATTTACTTGAGAGGTGTTTAAAGGCAAAGTGAAGAAAGTTAGTGCTCAAAAAATGTGATATTAGCAAAAACTAGATAATTACCCAAATCAGGTAAGTAACAATAGTATCCAATCTATAGATGAGAAATGTTAGGGAATATCAGAGTTGGGTACACCCCAAGTGTAATAAATACTTTATAGATATGAGCGGAAGCACGCCCAAATTTATGAAGAGTAACAAATAAATGAAGCACGATGAATAGTCATTTGCAATGGGACCTCCGTCACTATTTATGAATAGTATCTCATTACTATTCGCACCAATAAAATAGATCAAGAGAACTGTACATCAAATTTTAACGTGGAAAACCCTCTTGTAATTTTGAGTGAAAAACCACAGGCCAAACTTCGAAAAATATTTCACTATATTTAAAGAGTAATTACAATATAGTGTATTTTTAGTGAGACTCTTTTCTGCTACAATTAGTAGTATTACAGAGATTTAGAGAATATACCCAAAACTTTCAGTGTATACTCACACTACATTCTTGGAATTTTCTTACACACTATTTTTTTTCACTACAAGAAGCCTACACTCTTCTTCTTAAAGCTGGAACTGCTTCGACTTGGGATGGATGAAACGGTTGCAGCCTCGCTCTATTTGTAAAGGCCTTTGAGAGTTACAGTGCACGTGCATAGTAACTTCCCGTGATTTTCGATCATATAGTTGTGCATCACAAGTGAAGTTGCTGTGCATGTGCACAATAACTTCTTAATTTTAGCTTTTGGTGGCCTACAATTTCTAACTACTGTGGCAAAATTATAGCCACTATTCTCGACAATTCTCCACCATGACTTGTATTTTGCAACAGCCTTCAACCTCTACAAATATTGACCAAGCCTAAGTTGATTTTTCAACATACTAATTTCAACCTTGTTTTGTAATGCCCTAATTTTCCCTGTATACAAATGACCAAAATGCCCTAAGGTCATTTTTACCGGGAGACTGAGGATAACCGGCCCCGACCATCCTCAAAGAGTTGTTTTAATATTGAATGGGCACTATGTGTGTTAATAGAGCAAAATAATATTATTTTTGGGTTCCTGCACTCTAAATTATCAAAATACCCATGTCGTAATTTAATGTGAAATTAACTACCGAGTGGACCCGGACCTTACCCAGGTTTTCAAATGTCATTTTAAAGGAATTTAATGGCTGTTTAAGCTCGGGTGGTCCCGGGGAGTTTTTGTGAAAAATTACTGTTTTGTTTCTAATTAATGGCATAATGAGTTTAATTGCGTGATAACAAAACCTAAGCAATATTAGGCTCTAATTAAAGATTAATAATTCTAATAATTAATCTAAAGTCAAAATAATTAATTGAGATTAATTAGAGCTTAAGATTGCTTAAAAAAACTGAAAATCCCTTTTTAATTAGACTTTGTGTCCTATTTTATGGAATAGTATTTTCTCTCTCCACTTCCTTAAATTAAGGAATCAAAGTTATGATTGCAATTCTTGTTGAATGAGATTTGACTCCACTAAATGAGCAAGAGCACTCATTAACCGTGTCTTGAATGGCCTTAATCACTCACTTTCTTACCTAAACGCTTGGTTACAAACTCATAATCAATGGCCTAATCAAATCTACCTCTAAACACACTTCTTGTAACGCCCCAATTTTTACTGTAATTTTTATTGTCATTAGAAATTACTCAATTACCGAATTACCGTAGGTAATTATTACATAAGATTTGAGGCCGAACAATCCTCAATAAAGGAATATAACATTAGAAGAGAGGTTAGGAACGATTCATGAGAGAGGTTAGGAACGATTCATGCGAGAGTTGCAAATCCCGAATTTCTGTACGTATAAAATGACCAAAATGCCCCTGAAGTTATTTTACTCAGAAAATGAGGATCGTGGGCCCCACCTATTCTCAAGGGGATATTTTGAGGATAATAAGGGATTGTTTGTGTTATGTGTGTTAATAGAGCAGAAGGATCTCAATTTTGAGTTCCGACGCGCGAAATGGCCAAAACGCCCCTGCGGCTGTTTTAACTCCGATGTGCGTGCCGACTGAGCCTGAACCTCACTAAAACGTTTTAAAATGTGTTTTTAAGCCACGATTAACCATTGGTTAAGCTCGGGTGGCCTCGGGTAGTTTTTAAGTGAAAGTACGATTTTGCCCCTGTTTTTGGGCAGTTTTGCGAATTTTGGGATTTTTGATTCGTATACCGAAACCTAAGCAATATTAGGCTCAAATTAAAGCTTATTAAATTCTAAATATTAATCTAGAGTCAAAATTATGTATTTAGATTGATTAGAACCCAAAATTGCTCAAAAACACCCAAATTGCTTACTAATTCACTTAAACCCTTAACCGTAAATTCTCTAAATTACATGAATACCTTGCCTACACCTAAATAATGCATGGAACACACAAATTTCACTTCTTTGGGCTGTAATGGACGAAATTATTGATGCCATTATGCAGCTGAATTATTGCCAAAAGTTGCACTAAAACAAAATGCCAAAATGTCACCATAAGAGACATAATTCCTTAATTTCATACAACTTTGTCTAAAATGATTTTTCCTCCCTTATTTCTCCTGCAAAATTCCGTCCACTACCTCATCATTTTGGCCAATTAGAAGCCTCAAAATCTTCTATAAATAGGGTTGCTTGAGTGGTCTTGGAATGCTTGGTTCATAACTAGTTTTTAAGAGCACCAAAAACTTTCTTTCTTCCTCCTCTTTGGCTGAATTCTTTCTTCAATTTTTTCAAAGAGATTTTGTTTCATTTTACTTCAAGAAACCAAGTTCTCTTCCTCTTCTTCAACTCAGATTAGGTAGGGAGTAGTTTCTAAATTTATTTCTATGCTTTGAGGAGTTGTGTTTTTAGCTCAAAATGATGAAATTATGAACTTACCTTAGCTTTTCATTTTGGTTTTCCTCTTCAATTTTTCTTTAACCAATTCAACCATATGGCCTAGGTGGAACTAAGATGATGGCTTGATGATGAGGACCTTGAGGGTGGGTTGTAAATCCATCACAAGTTAGGCCTCTAAAGCTTGAAAATTCCACTTGATGCAAAACTTTAAAGAATAATGCTTTATGATGCTAAAACAAAGATTTTTAGTTTAGAACTTGAAAGATGTATTTTTCTTTTATGTTTTATTTCTTGTTAAGATATGTATTGGGTTGAATTTATAATTCTTTTAAAGTCTTGAAGGAGCTCTAGTAAAGAAACAAAATGAATTTGCATCCATGATTAAGTTTATGCTTTGCATAACCATGTTTACCTTCTATGTCATCACTAAATTTTCAAGAATGAATAAATGAACTTGCATTTCTCATGTTTAAATTCCAAGCTTGTATTTCATGTTTATGTTTCAAGACATCACTTAATCTTTCAAGATAATAAAGAGGTTGCATCTCATATTTAATTTATGCTCTCACTATATTTTATAATGGCTAAAAGAATCAACGCATGACATGTTTATTTTATGCCATCACCTAAAGATCCTAGAGCTCAAAGACTTGCCCATGTATCACAAGCAAAGAAATATGATTATTGGAGTTAAAGAATTTATTCTTTAAAAAGTCTTGAGATTGGAGCTTAAAAAGATGTAATAATAATTCCCTTCTCCCTCTACTGGTCCTGTGCGGACTACCGCCGCTCCGGTTTCTTAATATTCTCTTCTCCCTCTACTGGTCCTGTGCGGACTACCGCCGCCTCGGTTTCTTAATATTCTCTTCTCCCTCTACTGGTTCTGTGCGGATTACCGCCGCTCCAGTTTCTTGTATCATGTTTATATTTCAAGTTCTTGCATCATGTTTAAATTTTCAAGTCATCACCTTAAATCTTAAAGATAAAGAAATGGAATTGCATATCATGTTTATAATTCCAAGCTATCACCTTATAAAGATAAGATTAAAATAAGATTGCATAGCATGTTTATAATTCTAAGATGTCACCTAAATCTCTAAAGCTCAAGACTTACTCCTTTTATCTTAAGTGAGAATTTTAATTGTGAAGATCCTCCCAAATTTGACAAAAGAACTAGTTTCTAAATGAGTTTTAAGGCTTTGCAAGGATTTTACGGGGAACTAGTATTTTATATGCACTTAAAATATGATTCTATGTAATTGCATGAGGTTCATGATTCGGCCACTGATCTGAGTTTAGTATCAATGATTTGATATGATTGAAGTTGTGATAATTATGGTTTATTGTTAAGAGAATGATTCATAATTAGTTTAGTAACTAATTAGTTCTATAATTGATAATTCTATGTAAGGATTGGATGCTTATTAAATGATTTCCTGGCTTGCATGTTATAGTTGCTATTGCAAATAATGAGAATGCTTATACATGAAATGTTCTTTATTATGAAAAATTTACCTTTGTTGCTAGAAGAAAGTGTATCATTATAAAAGTGTAATTTGGAAAGGTTCTGGCTAAGGAAAGACTTGGTATTTAAGCGTGTCCATTGTGACTCACCTCTCTTTCCTGGGAATCTCCCATATGCATGATTACAGTTGATATATATTATTCTAGCTTAAGACTATAAATGAGAAAATGTTATGATGTTTATGAATTGTATTATGATATAACATACAAAGATTTAATGGTGACTTAAACTTATAAGAAAATGATCCTTTGGAACCATCAGACTATAGGTGGTGAAAAGGTGATTTTAGCCCCCTAACCCATTCTCTCAAAAGGGTAGAGTCGGCACTTTAGCTTATCAAAAGGATAAGTATATGCTAGTGACGACTAGTAAAGTATGAGCTCATAACCTAAATTACTCCCAAAAGGGTGGAGTATAGGGTGGCCTAAGGAAAATAATGATGATGATAAGATTTTAAGTCACCTAAGGCACTAAAGAAATGAAATATGTGCACTATGTCCACGTGTAGCTAATATTATATGACGTTCTTTTATGCATGTTATTTGATAATGATGATGAGGAAAATGATGTAATGATAAAGGAAAAGTTCATTGTAAATATGACATGTTAAGATTATGATGCATTATAAGACGCATGATTAAAAATTGACGAACCTCGGTTAAGTATTTGTCCGAACTTAAAATGAATCTTTCCATGCTCACTATTTTAGAATAATCCCGAGGATCCTGGGGACTTTGATGAAGACCTTTGTAGAAGGAGGTACCTTCTTGAGAATTCTTTAGCAAGATTCTCACTCCTTTTCTTTATTTCCGTCATTGTCTCCAGATACAGATGGCGACATTCGCCCTGTTCGTTGATACCCTACTTGGGAATTTCACTATGATCCGGTGCATCGCTCGTATCATTTTGAAGGGAGGTGCGCAGTTCGTGTTTTTATTTACATAGGTCGTCCATTTGCACATCCTGTCCCTAGTTATCGATTTTCTCCTACTTCTCCCTATGGCGATGAAATGGTTTTCGAACATGCACGACCACTTGATGAAAGGATGTTACGTTCTTATCCCGCTTCATCTGCTTTGTCCATGGATTTCAGAGTATGTTCGAGATGAGATATTCAAACTGATCCTTGAGAGGACACTCCTACTCATGTATATTCTGAGAGCTCTGCTCCTACTCCCACACGTGTAAGAGAGGGTAGTGAGGAAACAGTTGTTCAGTCGAGGTTAGCAAGAAGGCCGTCCATGCGACTGACTGGTGCATCTTGTGTGTCCCCTCCCGAGGGAGCTCATCAATGGATCGGATATATTCCCCCATTTCCAGGACAGTGGCCATAGAGGGTTCTTAGTAGATTTATGTGTGATCATGCACCCTAGTTTTAGGATAACCTTCCCGGCTTATGGAGTTATCTAGTTTAGGGGCATGTATTTCCTTAAGTATATTTTCTTTTATGGGTTTGCATAAGATAATGATGTATGAACATAACCCACCCTTTGAGTGAGGTTATTGTATGTAAATATATGCTATAATGTGCTTATGGATGTTATATGATGGAGCCTAAGTGATATATTCTTAAACGTCTTATTATACTCCGCTTACTCGTTCACGTTGTACTCGGCTCACGTTTTCAATTATGTGTTTAAAAAAAAATGGCTCGTAATTTCACTAAGTATTTTCAAATTATGAAGAAAGAACCAAAGCAAGGAGTAAAGTCTAGTCATTAATCAGATTCAACCTAGGTGTATTTGGTTAATTACTAGGGTGTTACACTTCTAATCCACATTAAGATGAGATATTTTCCTCCCCCATTCTCCTTAAGAAATCGGTGCCACTCCCCCTCCATTTATCTCATCACATTTTAATTTATTTACTTACACACACAAGGAAAGCCATGCGTAGCCATACCCAAACCTATACCTAGCCATTCCATGACATGATACTCTTAGATGAGATATTTTTCTCTTCCTTTTTCCCTTGTAAATGCCACGGCTTCTCCGTTCCCCTCTCATCCTCTCATGTTGCATTTCCTCTATAAATACACACTCAATGAAGCTTACAAGAACATTTGCTCATTCTTACAACTTTAGTTTTCTCTCTTTGCTCTCAAGAGTTCGTCTTCTTCTTCTTTTTCTTCATTCTTCAAAGAAACCACCATTAACCACCACATCTCAACCTCAAACCACCACCCAACCACCTAGATCTTTCCTAAAACACCTAACCTTCCACTTCCAAGATCAAAAACCCAAGACAAATCTTCCTCCCTTTCCTTTTTCTTCTTGGCCGAAACTACATTAGGCCCCAAAGAAGAATTTTTCTTCTCATCTCTTTTCAAGAGCAAGCTCTTTTCTTTCAACAAGAAAAACATATTTGGTAAGGAGTTTGTTTTAAAGTTTTCATTCTTTTCTTTTGAATCATTTTTGGTTGGAATGTTGAATTGATTGGAAATATTCTCTTCTTCTATGCTCTCTTATTTTGGGGTTTGAATGAATATTGGAGTGTTGGTTCTCTCTTTTTCTTTCTTTCTTTCGATTTCAAGTTTCCTTTTCTTTCTTTTCTTTCTTTTCTTTTCGGCATTGATGGCCTTATTGTTTAAGAATCATGGCTTGATGATGAGGATCTTTGATGTTGATTGTAAAACCATCATTTGTTTGACCTCTAAAGCTTAAGATTTTATTTTTAGTTTTAAGAGTTCCTAGAAAATGAAAATGTTATTTGGTTTTCTTTGATGGTTTTCCTTTGAGCTTGATGGTGAGTCTAAGAAGACAAGGTTCTTGGAACCATAATGATGAGAGACTCTTGAGCTTAGGACCTAAAGAAATAATAAATGAAAATGCATTCATATTTATTTTCAAGTCCTTGTATTTCATATTTATATTTGAGCCTTGCATATCATACTTTTTTCCAAGTTATCACCTAAAGCTTGAAAATAAGAAAATGAACTTGCATTTCATATTTATATTTCTTTTCTAGCATATTTATATTTCATGCCATCACCTAAACTTTAAAGATTAAAAATGAGCTTGCATTCTCATATTTATATTCAAGCTTTGCATATCATATTTATATTTCCATTGCCATCACTTTCTGATATCAAAATTAAAATGAGGCTTGCTGTAACGCCTTGATTTTTCTGTTTGAGAGGAAAATAACCAAAATGCCCCTAAGGTTATTTTCTGCCCGGAATTTGAGGAAAGCCATCCCGGCCATCCTTGAAGGGCCGACTCAAGGTTATTTTCGGCAGTTTCAGGTCAAAATGACTAAAATACCCCTATAGCGTTTTTACGCGGGTAAAGGTGCCGTTTGAGCCTAAAACTTTTCCCAAAGGATTAAAAAGGTAATTTCAAGTGTTTAGAGGTATCTGTTTAAGTCCCGGTGGTCCCGGGCAGTTTTAGTGCAAAACTATGATTTTGCCCCTAGAATAGTGTTTTTGAGCTTAATGACGTAATTAAGCAAACCTAAACAATATTAGGTTCTAATCAAAGATTAATTAATTTTCATAATTAATCTAGAGTCAAAATAAGCTATTAAAATTAATTAGAACCTAAAATTGCTTAGATTAAACTTAAATCTCTTTTTAAAACTCAAGATTCCAATCTTGGAATCTTGAATAGTATTTTCTCTTTCCAATTCCTTAAATCATGGAATTGTGTCTAGAGTTGTTTATGAACTAAAATGAATTTATAACTCACTAATGATGCAAGACCACTCCTTAAACATGTCTTGACAACCTTGACTACCCATTTTCTTACCTAAACACTTTCTTACAAATTCCTAATCTTAATCCTAATCAAAGATACACCTAAACACAACTCTAAACCACAATTAAAATGCAAGAAATCCTCCCCCATGGCTGATGCATTTCCACCACCTCCTCCCCTATTTGCATCACATGTTGATTTGTTTCTCACTCAAAGAACCATGCTTGACCCATACTTGCACCCATACTTGAACCCATAATCATCATGCTTTCCACCATGCCTTGAACCATACCTTGGAGAAGATATTTTCTCTTCCCCATGGCTATAAATGGCCGAAGCTTTCCTCCCCATTTACACCTCTCATTTTGTTTCATTTCCCTACAAATAGCATGCTTGGGTGAACTTGCATCACTTTGGGTTCATTTGCTAAGTGTAAGTCTTCAAAGAGCACTCTAAAGTTTTCTTTTTTTCTCAAAGTTCAAGTGTCCAAGTTCTTCAACTTCTTCATCCTCTTCACTCATCTCAACCTCCAATCACTTGGTAGGGATTTTCTTTCAAGTGTTTCTTTCATTTAAGTTCTTAATCTAGTTATGTGTTTTATGGTTTCTCTTGAATCTTTTTGGAACTTCTTTTCTTCTTCTCTTCCTTCTTCATTTTCGGCCATGAGCCTTTGAAAACAAAGGAATGAGAGCTTGATGATGAGGGTTTCATGATGATATTCATCACTTGAACAACCTCTAAAGCTTTATCTTTGTTCTTAAGCAAAAGGTGTTTTTAGTTTCTTTCTTTCTTGAACCTTGAGATTCTTAACTTTGATGTTGATTTAAAATGAGTTAGTGAACTCAGTGATGAGGACTCATGATGTTGGTGTTAATACATCATCAAGATCATGGTCTCTAGAGTTTCAAAATGGATCTTTTCTTGCTTATGATTTCAGTTCCTTCCTTTTTCTCTTTTCAAGATTTCGGTTTCTTTCCTTTTCTTTCCTTCATGATTTCAGCCAACCAACTTGGGTGGTCCAACATGATAGCTTGATGATGAGAGTTCTAGATGGAGACTTTATGTTCACCACAATGAAACCTCTAAAGCTTGAGTTTTCATAAAAATGTTATATAGCTCACTTGTGGTTTAATTCTTTAGAAATGTTATCTTGAGTTCTAAGAACTCTAGACCTCACTTTATCTTGTCATGATGAGTTTGGATTAAGGTTTAAGTTCCTCTAAAGTCTTGAATGAACTCTAATAAGATATAAATGAACTTGCATATTTATTTTGAGGTTGCACTCATGTTTATATTCTTGCTTTACATCTTTATTTTCAAGTCATCACCTAAGGACTCAAAGATTAAAACAAGGCTTGCATTATCACCTAATTAATTCTCAAAGCCTTTCTATTTCGGTCTTAAAGTTGATTGTTGCTGGACCTAGAGCACTAAAATAAAGAAATGAACTTGCATTGCATATTTATTTCAATTCTTGCATATTTAAATTTCAAGTCTTGTATATTTATTTCCAAGTCTTGCATATTTACTTTAAGGTTCTCACTTTACTTTGTAATGAAGAATAAAAATAAAGTGCATAGCATGTTTATATTTTGTCATCACTTAAAGACCTTAGAGCTCAAAGACTTGCCCATTTTATGTCAAGTTAAAGTTTAATAAGGAATCATTCTTTGAATGTATAATTTTGGCCAAGTAATAATGATAAACTTGGAATGAATTCCATTTAGTTACAAGGGCCAACAACCTATGTTCTAGGATTTTCTTTAAGCTTGATGAGTTTTATAAAGTTATGACCAACAAGATTTATGATTTTAATCCTCTTCTAAAGAAGAATTAAATTGGTTACTGACCTAAGGTTGTTTTTAGCCTCTTGATAAAATAAAATGGTTTGCAAAGAGTTTTAGAAGTCCTAAAATGATTCCAAGGGAAACTAGCAACTTATATGCTTTAGAAATGTCAAATTATGTGTCTTTTTGGACTTGAACAGTTCGGTTCTGCCTTGATGTGTTTGTTGCTGTATGATGATGTTTTGATGTGTTAGAATGTGTGAAAATGATATATGATGAGGTAGGAACACTTCTATGCATGTTAGGAGAGAAACTAGCTTCATAGAAAAACTGTAAAGTTGGAATTTAACGTGTGTTTAACCCCTTCAATCCTAATCAATGCCAAAACTATTTTAGTATGATAACAATCAGTTTAGGATTGATTAATCATGAAAAATTTGGTTACATTTGAAGTAGGATTGAATTTTAGCACCTATAGAAAAACTAGTAACTAGAAAATCATAAAAGTGCAATCCTAGAACTTTTAGAATATTTAATTTCTAGATTATGTGCAGCAACCTCATAATATGGCAAACATGGTTTATAATTAGTTCTTAGGCATAGGAATGCCTTATAATTGGTTTAGATTTAATTTATAGCGCCTTAGGCGAAGACGGAACTGAGAAAGGGTCTAAAACGTAAGTTCTAGAACCCCGTAATCATAGATATATAATTCTGCCCTTAGAAGTATAATGCTGTCCAGATTTATTAATGAACATAAATGCTAATAAGAATTATTAGTTGTGAATCATTAGGTGCATAAGAGGTTGATAGAGAATGATAGAATAATTACATCTCAAGTTTAAGGCCCGTAAGGGTCAAAACATAAGATACCGTAGGATCAAGAGCATAATGAGTTTCAATGTTACATGTGAATGTATGTTTTATTTGAGAATGATTATGTAAACGTATGAAATTATGATTGGGGATACATGTTCTACTTGTTTATGTGGCATAAAGTAAATTTGGAAGAAATTTGGTATGCCGTCGTTATGCTGCCGAATTTCTGACAAATTTGGGGACTTAGAAAGTTTTTGAAAAACCCATGAGATTTTCTTTAAAAGAGATGAGGTACTAAGATGTGTTCTTGGATGACACTGGTTCGGCCGAGCACCTCTAAGAACTCATGTGACATCGGTACCAAGATGTATTCTTGGGTGACACCGGTTCGGCCGAGCACCCCCAGAATGAATGCTTTTAGGGTGGCCCCATGAGAAAGTAAAGTATGATGATTATGTCACAAAGTTTTCCCCACCTGAGATTTCAATTGCCACTTTATGCCACTATTATGATGTTACTTGATGTTATGATGAATATTCTTGCATTAAGTAGTGCCATGCATACATTCTTTAATATGTTGCATCCATGACATTAAGAATCATTCTAAAATGAACGGACCTTGGTTAACTATGTTTTGAAGCTTAAAATAAACTTGATGCATGCTCACTTATTTTATACACTAAACCCACGGTTCCTGATGACGTAGATGATGACACTTAGGTAGTAGGAGACCCTACGAAGATTCTTTAGCAAGATTCTCACTCCCTCTATCTTTTCTTTCCATCACGTCTTCAGATGGCGACGTTCGTGGTTTTTGTGGACACCCCGACGTGGGAGGTGCACTATGATCCAGAGCACGGATCATACCATTTTGAGGGTCAGTGCATAGTTCGTGTCTTCATGTTCATTGGACGACCCTTTGCTCACCCTGTACATACCCATCGCTTCTCCCCGACAGCACTCCACGGCGACACATGTGCGCACAATGAGAGAGTGCTACGCATGCACACCATGCGCGACTACCCCGACTATGTGCCCCAGACATACTTCTCGGAGACCGACCCGTCGGAGGACCTGCCTACCCATCTGTACAGCGAGAGCTCTGCCCTCACTCCACCACTGATGAGAGAGGGCAGTGAGGACACCGTGACTCAGCCTCGGCTAGCACGACGACTGGAGATGCGGCCACATCGTGGGGGTCACTCCCGATCCCCGCTTGGTCTTTACACATCGAAGGAGCTCGCCCAGTTTGCTGGGTATGTGCCTCGCTCGCGGGATGGACGTCAGTAGGAGGTAGCGGATGACCGATGGAGTACCCGGGCTAGTGTACACACCACTTAGATGAGGATAAACCTTCTTTTGTTTAGAGGTTATCCCTTTAGTTGCACTTGGGTAGGGGAGTTTGCTTTTATGCTTTCCGTCGCACTTTCCTTTGTATTTTCTTTTTAGATGTATTCATTTTATGTTGTACCAAACTAAGTTCCACTCTTTGTAAATGGGCATATCATATCATATATATATGCAGTTCAGTTTTATCGTGTCGCGTGGCTCTCACTTTGCTTTTATAATTCAAAAAAAAATTTACCAATATTTTTCGCTATATTTTAAAGTAATAAGGAAACTATGATGTAATAGACTGATGATTAACTTAAATATGTTCAAGAGTATTGGGTTAAAAATTAGGATGTTACACTTGCACTTGCATGTTTAAGTTTATGCCATCACTTAAATAATCTAGAGTTCAAGACTTACCCTTTTCAACTTACATGGGAATTTTAGTTCCATGGGCATTTGTATTTATAAAAAGGTTTTGTTTTCAAACGAATAAAGTTTTAAGGTTTGGAGTATTATTATCTTGAGGGTTCAAAGTCTGTGTCTTGCAATTTTCCTTGAGAAATATGTTAATTCCTAAAGTGTTAAAACATGATTCACATAACCAAAATCTTTTTATTGAGCCCTCTGATTTTGCTACTGACCTAAGGACATTTACTTGTGTTTCTAAAGGGATAAATTAATCATAAGAGTGTTCTATGACTAGAATTAATTCCAAGAAAGACTAGTTGCTAGAAATGCTTACTATTGCAATTTTGCATGCTCTTGGAAAATTAAATTTAGTTATGTTCTAATATTTCCAGATCTGATATATGCTGTTTGGGGTTGCTTAAATGTGTAAAATTTGTTAATAATTAGTGTTATAATTATTTTTAGCACTTAAGAAAAGACTAGTAACTAGAAAGAATAAAAAAAGTGATTTCTAGGACCCTTAAGGATGAAAGATGTGGTTTCTATCCAGCAAGTTATAATTGGGTAAAAAGATGTTTAACACTTAGTAAATGTGTAGGAATCACTCATAATTGACTTAGAAATTAATTTTAGCATCATAGGAGTCGGTAATGAGAAAAGATCAAAAACGTAATCGTTAGTGTACGCCTCCATGATGTTGTGGTATGCTATGGTTTGTATTTACTTAAATCTATGGGTGCTTATGATTACGTTTAGTTCCTTTTCGGCTTATACGCGTAATGCATGATGTAGTTCTTTTAAAGTTGCACGGTTCATGTTTTCATTTTAAATTTAAAAAAAAAAAATTTACCTATATTTTCATTAAGTATTTTAAACAACTAGAGTCAAGAACTGAAACAAAAGAGTAATAACTAATAATTAATCTAAATGCGTCCTAGGCTTGTTGGGTTAAATATTAGAGTGTTACATGTTTCGAGTTGCAATTAGCATATCATCTACATACAAAAAAAGATAAATTCACAAACCATCTGAAAGCTCCATAGAGTAGATACAATTATCATATTGGTTTCTACTGTATTCAGTACCAATCATAAATGCATCAAACTTTTTATACCACTACCTCGGGGATTGCTTCAAGCCGTACAATAACTTCTTCAATAGGTAAACATGATCTTCCTTACTAGGAATTATGAACCCCTCTAGTTGACTCATGTAGATCTGCTCCACTAGCTCACCATGTAAGAATGTCATTTTCACATCAAGCTGTTCTAGCTCCAAGTCAAACGTACTCACCATAGCTAATAGGATTCGATTAGAGCTATGCGTCACTGAGAGAATACTTCATGTAAGTTAACACCCTTCTTTTGAATATAACCCTTTGCTACTAGTCTCGGCTTGAACCTTGGAGGCTCAATGCTAGGGATTCCTTCTTTGCTTTTGTAGACCCATTTTGCAGCCTATGATTCTCTTCCTTTTTGGAAGTTGTACCAACTCCCACATTTGATTCTTTTTGAAGAGATTCAATCCCCTCATTCATTGCCATCAGCCACTGCTTTAATTCCTTACTTTCTATTGTATCACGGTACGTACATGGTTCATCTCCAACTGCACCATCCACCATAGCCAAGGCAAAGGCTATAGCATTTGCATCTAATGAGTCAAGTGCACAGGTAGCAGAATCCAGATATCTTTTTGGTTTCTAAATTTCTCGCCTTTCTCTGCCAATAGAAATACTGTATGGCTCTGCTTCTCTGGTTTGGTTACCAGCATCCTCATAGTCTGGTTCATCTTATTATTCAACTTCAGGTTGAGCAATCCCTGAAGTACTCAACTAATTCATTTCATTCTTTTCTTGCTTCACGTTCCTACAATCAATCTCCAGCTCCACCTGCTTCTTAGCACCATGATCTGTCTCTGCCTCATCTAAGTTAGACTCCTTTTGATTTAGCATTGCCATCTCATCAAAAGTCTATTACGTCATAGTTTCCTTTTTACTTTAAAATACTTAGCGGAAAATACTGGTAAATTTTTTTTTGAATTATAAAACCAAAGTGAGAGCCGCGCGACTTGATGAACAATGAAGCATGAAAGGAATGAAACGCAATCCAAATAAACACATCATAAACATCTGATCATAAAACATGTAAATGCACAGAATAATATGGCAAACTGCATAAGTGGATATATATATTATGCCCACCCAAAAAGGCGGGACTTAGTTTGGTACAACATAAAGCGAATACAACCGAAATAGAAATACATGAAAAATGAAAGTACAACAAAAGGCATGAAAAGAAACCCTTCTACTCGGGTGTGCCTACAACTAGATAGCCTAAAGACAAAAGGAGGCTATCCTGGTCTAGTCAAAGCTCGGGCACCAGAACATGACCATTGTAACGCCCCGATTTTCTGTCTGAGTGAAAAATGACCAAAATGCCCCTGAGGTCATTTTCGGCCTGGAATTCGAGGATGGCCGACCCGGCAGTTCTTGAAGGGCCAACTCAATGTTTGAAGGGGATTGAATGACCCTTGAGTGGTCTTATTTTCTGCAGTTTCGGGTCAAAATGACCAAAATACCTCTATAGCGTTTTTACACAGGAAAAGGTGCCATTTGAGCCCGAAACTTTCCCCAGAGGTTTAAAACAATGCTTTTACATGTTTCAAAGCATCTGGTTGAGTCCCGGTGGCCCCGGGCAGTTTTAGTGTAAAATTACGATTTTGCCCCTAGAATAGTATTTTTGAGCTTAATGATGTAATTAAGCAAACCTAAGCAATATTTGGCTCTAATAGAAGATTAATTAATTTTCATAACTAATCTAGAGTCAAAATAAATTATTAAAATTAATTAGAACCTAAGATTGCTTAGATTAGATTTAAATCTCCTTTCTAAAACTCAAGATTTCACTCTTGGAATCTTGAATAATGTTTTCTCTCTCCAATTCCTTAAATCAAGGAATTGTGTCTAGAATTGTTTATGCACTAAAATGAGTTTATAACTCACTAATGATGCAAGACCACTCTTTAAATATGTTTTGAAAACCTTGATTAACCATTTCCTCACCTAAACACTTTCTTACAAATTCATAATCTTAATCCTAATCAAAGATACACCTAAACACAACTCTAAACCACAATTAAAATGCAAGAAATCCTCCCCCCATGGCTGATGCAAGTTCGGCCACTCCTCCTCCATTTGCATCACATGTTGATTTGTTTCTCACTCAAGGAACCATGCTTGAGCCATACCTTAAACCATACCTCGCCATACTTTGAACCATACCTCACCATGCCTCAAGATCACAACATCTCACCTCATGGAACTCATGGGGCTGCTCATTGTGGCCGACACCTTCCCTCCCTCCTTGCACCTTGCATTTGTTTCATTTCTCTATAAATAGCATGCTTGGGTGAACTTGCATCATTTTGGGTTCATTTGCTAAGTGTAAGTTTTCAAAGAGCACTTCAAAGTTTCCTTTTTCTCTCAAGTTCAAGTGTTCAAGTTCTTCAAGTTCTTCATCCTCTTCTCTAATCCCAACCTTCAATCACTTGGTAGGGGTTTTCTTTCAAGTATTTTCTTTATTTAAGTTCTATTTCTAGTTATGTGTTTATGATTTCTCTTGAGTCTTTTTAGAACTTCTCTCCTTCTCCTTTTTCTTTACCATTTTGGCCATGGGCCTTTGAGAGCAAAGGAATGAGAGCTTGATGATGAGGTTCCATGATGATGATGTTCATCACTTGAACAATCTCTAAAGCTTGATCTTTATTCTTAAGCCAAAGACATTTTTAGTTTTCTTCTTGAACCTTGAAACCTTTCACTTGATAATGTTTTAAAATGGTTACATGAACTCAATGATAAGGACTCATGATGTTGGTGTTAATGCATCATCAAGATCATGGTCTCTAGAGTTTCAAATGTTTCCTTTTCTTCTTAAAAGTTTCGGTTCCTTTCCTTTTCTTTCTTCACATTTTCGGCCATGTTGGCCAATAAAGTTCACAATGGCTTGATGATGAGAGCTTCTAGATGATGACTATGTGTTCATCACAATGAGGCTTCTAGAGCTTGAGTTTTAATAAAAATGCTATTTATGACCTCATTTCAAGAAAAGAAACTTGTGTTCTAATGAACCCTTGAGGCTCACTCTTGTCTTTACTTTATCTTGTCATGATAAGTTTGGGTTGAGATTTAAGTTCCTTTAAAGTCTTGTATGAGCTCTAATAAGAAATAAAATGGACTAGCATTCATATTTGAATTAAAGCTTATGTATTACATATTTACTTTGAGCTTTGCATTCATATTTATTTTCCCAAGCCATCACTTAAAGTTAAAGGATAAAGAATGGATTGCACCTCATATTTACATTCTTGTCTAGCATATTTACTTCTCATCACAAAAGAATATAAAGATTTAAAATGAGAGCTTGCACTATCACCTAACTAAATCTCAAAGCCTTTCTATTTCGGCCTTAAAGTCGATTGTTGCTGGGCCTAAAGCACTAAAATAAAGAAATGAACTTGCATATTTATATTTCAAGTCTCGCATGTTTATTTCAAGCCTTGCATATTTATATTCAAGTCTTGCATATTTACTTTAAGCTCTCACTTTACTTTGTAATGAAGAATAAAAATGAAGTGCATAGCATGTTTAAATTATGTCATCACTTAAAGACCTTAAAGCTCAAAGACTTGCCCATTTTATCTCAAGTTAAAGTCTAATGTGGAAGCATTCTTTGAATGCATAATTTCGGCCATGTAGTGATGATGAACTTGGAAGGAGATTCATCTAGCTACAAGGGCCAACAATCTAAATTTTAAAATTCTTTTTAAAGCCTCATGAAGTTTATGAGATTAAGACCAACAAGATTTATGAATTTAGTACTCTTTTAAAAAGGGATCAAATGGTCACTGACCTAATGATGTTTTAGCCTCTTTTACAAAATAAAATGGTTTGCAAAAGAGCTTAGATGTCTTAAAAATGATTCCAAGAGAAACTAGCAACTTATATGTTTTAGAAATATCAAGATATGCATCTTTTTGGGACTTAATGTTTCGGTTCTTCCATGACAAGTTGCTGCTGAATGATGATGTTTTGATGTGTTAGAATGTGTGAAAATTATGTATGATGAGGTAGGAACATTTCTATGCATGATAGGAGAGAAACTAGCTTTCTAGAAAAACCGTAAAGTTAAGATTTAGCATAGTTTTAACCCATTTATTTTTGGACACTGCCCAAACTGTTTCTATGGGAATATAATCAGATTAGGATTGTTTAATCATGAAAAATTTGGTTACAATTGAAGTAGGATTGAATTTTAGCACCTATAGAGAAACTAGTAACTACAAAATCGTAAAACCGCAATTCTAGAATTCTTAGAACATTTAATTCTTAGAATCATTCCAGTAACCTTATAGTGTAGAGAACATGGCTTATAATTAGTTCTTAGGCATAGAAATGTCTCATAATTGGTTTAGGTCAAACTTATAGCGCCTTAGGCGAAGACAGAACCAAGAAAGGGTCTAAAACGTAAGTTCTAGAACCCCGCGATTATAAGTTAATAATGCCGCCCCTAAGGAATGATGTTGTTTAGATTTAATAGAGAGAATAAATAATAATAAGATTTTTTATAAGAGAACCCTTAGGTGCATAAAAGGTTGATAGAAGATGATAGGTTAATTACATTACAAGTTTAAGGCCCGTAAGGGTCAAAGCATAAGATACCATAGGACCAAGAGCATAATGAATTTTTAATGTTGCTTGTGAACACATGAGAATGATTATGTGAATGCATGAAAATTATGATGGAGGATGCATGTTTGAATGACTTATGTGGCATAAAGAAGAATTTGGAAGAAATTCGGCATCTTCTGATTATCTTTGCCAATTTCTGACAAATTCGGGGGCTCAGAGAGTTTTTGAAAACCTATGAGATTTTTATGAGGTACTAAGATGAGTTCTTGGATAACACCGGTTCGGCCGAGCACCTCTAGAGAACTCATGTGACATCGGTACCAAGATGAATTCTTGGGTGACACCGGTTCGGCCGAGCACCCCCAAAAAATGCCCCCTAGCCCGTACTGGATAAGTCGGGATTATGTTTATGATTATGTTACACTTATCGGGATTGATAAGTAAGAACTAGTGACGACTAGTTAAGGTATGAGCTCATAACCTAGAGATGTGACACATTCTGGGTGACACCGGTTCGGCCGAGCACTCCCAGAGCGATTGTCTTTTAGGGTGGCCTATGAGGAAGTAAAGTATGATGTTTATGTCACAAAGATTCCCATATGAGTATTTAACTGCCACTTTATGCCACTATTATGATGTTCTTAATGTTACGACTACTTTCTTGTATTAAGTAGAGCCATGCATACATTCTTTAATATGATTGCATCCATGACATTAAGAATCATGCTAAAATGAACGAACCTTGGCTAATTATGTTTTAGAACCTAAAAATAGACTTAATGCATGCTCACTTATTTCGTATACTACACCCAAGGTTCCTGAGGACGTAGATGATGACACCTAGGTAGTAGGAGGCCCTACTGAGATTCTTTAGCAAGATTCTCACTCCCTCTATCTCTTTCTTTCCGTCACATCTTCAGATGACGACGTTCGTGGTTTTTGTGGACACCCCGACGTAGAAGGTGCACTATGATCCAGAGCATGGATTATACCATTTTGAGGGACAGTGCACAGTGCGAGTCTTCATGTTCGTTGGACGTCCCTTCGCTCACCCCGTACATACCTATCGCTTCTCCCCGACAGCACCCTATGGCGACGACGAGCAGGTTTTTGAGTGTGCGCGTACACATAATGAGAGAGTGCTCCGCATGTACACCGTCGCCTCAGCCATGCGTGACTATCCCGACTACGTGCCCCGGACTTACTTCTCGGAGACCGATCCGTCGGAGGACCCGCCTACCTATCCATACAGCTAGAGCTCTGCCCCCACTCCACCACTGATAAGGGAGGGCAGTGAGGATACCATGACTCAGCCACGGCTCGCACGATGACCGGAGATGCGGCCTCATTGTGGAGGTCACTCTCGATCCCCGTTCCGCCTCTATATGCCAGAGGAGCTCACCCAATTTCCCGGATATGTGCCTCGCTCGCGAGATGGACGTCAGTAGGAGGTGACGTACGACCAATGGAGTACCCGGGTAGAGCACACACCACTTAGATGAGGATGGACCTCCTTTTGTTTAGAGGTTATCCCTTTAGTTGCACTTGGGTAGGGGAGTTGCTTTTATATTTTCCGTCATACTTTCCTTTGCATTTTCTTTTTAGTTGTATCTGTTCATGATGTATTAAACTAAGTCTCACCCTTTACGTGTGGGCATATCCTATTATATATAAATATGCAGTTCAGTTTTATTGTGATGAGTCTTTACTTGCCTTGTGTTATGACGAGATGTTTGCTTTATCTTCATCCATGCTTTATTGCTCATCGTGTCGCGCGGCTTTCACTTTGCTTTTATAATTCAAAAAAAAAATTTACCAGTATTTCCGCTAAGTATTTTAAAGTAATAAGGAAGCTATGATGTAACAGACTAATAATTAACCTAAATATGTTCTAGAGTATTGGATTAAAAATTAGGATGTTACAACCGTCGTCTCCTACTGTGGGCCTCTCTGGAAAGGAGGGACGTATCCGATCCACTGGGCTATCTCTGCCACGGTAGCTATGCGCTGCATCGGCCGGGCATGAGTCCCACGGCGGGGAATCATCCTCACCCGTCCTCCACTTATCAGCTGAGTGACAGAAGCCTCGCTACCCTCCCTAAGGTCCATCGGTACAGTAGGGGAGGATCCCTCGGAAGGTACCGAAGTGGCAGAGTCCTCTGAAGGGTCCATCTCGGAGAATGATGAGGGAGAGCGGGGCACATACTGTGGGTAGTCCCGGATGGCAAAAGCTGTCGGTGGGGTGCGGCGGATCCGCTCCTCTCGAGGGTGTGCGCGCTTGAACACAAAGTCGTCGCCGAATGGCGAAGTAGGAGAGAATCGATGAGTATGTACAGGGTGACTGAAGGGCCGTCCAACGAACATGAATACACGAATGACACAGTGACCCACAAAAATGGTATGACCTGTGGTTCGGATCATGATGCACCTCCCATGTCAGGGTGTCCACAAAAATCATGAACGTCACCATCTGAAGACGTGACGGAAGGAAAAGATAGAGAAAGTGAGAATCTTACTAAAGAATCTCAGTAGGGCCTCCTACTACCTAAGTGTCATCATCTACGTCCTCAGGAACCTTGGGTTTAGTGTATAAAATAAGTGAGCATGCATCAAGTTCATTTTAAGCTTCAAACATAGTTAGCCAAGGTCCGTTCTTTTTAGAATGATTCTTGATGTCATGGATGCAGCATATTAATGAATGTATGCATGGCACTACTTAAGGCAAGAATACTCATCATAATATCAAGTAACATCATAAAAGTGGCAATCGAAATCTCAGGTGGGAAAACTTTGTGACATAATCATCATGCTTACTTTCTCATGGGGCCACCCTAAAAAGACATTCGTTCTGGGGGTGCTCGGCCGAACCGGTGTCACCCAGAACGTGTCACTTCTCTAGGTTATGAGCTCATACCTAACTAGTCGTCACTAGTTCTTACTTATCCCTTACCGATAAGCTTATCATAAATAAATCCCGACTCTCTAGTACGGGCTAGGGAGCATTTTCTTGGGAGTGCTCGGCCGAACCGATGTCACCCAAGAATATATCTTGGTACCGATGTCACATGAGTTCTTTGGAGGTGCTCGGCCGAACTGGTGTCATCCAAGAACACATCTTAGTACCTCATCTCTTTTAAAGAAAATCTCATAGGTTTTCAAAATGTTTCTAGGTCCCCAAATTTGTCGGAAATTCGGCAGCATAATAGTAGCACGCCGGATTTCCTCCAAATTTGCTTTATGCCACGTAAACAATAGAACATGCACCTTCAATCATAATTTCAAACATTGACATGATCATTCTCAAATAAAACATACATCCCTGTATAACATGAAAACTCATTATATTCTTGATGCTTTGACCCTTACGGGCCTTAAACTTGAGATGTAATTATTTTATTATTCTCTATCAATCTCTATCACTAGCATTTATGTTCATTAATAAATCTGGGCAGTATCATACTCTAAGGGCAGAATTTTATCTTTATGATTATGGGGTTCTAGAATTTTCGTTTTAGACCCTTTTTCGGTTCCGTCTTTACCTAAGGCGCTATAAATTGAATCTAAACCAATTATGAGGTATTCCTAAGCCTTTGAACTACTTATGAATCATGTTTACTACATTATAAGGGTGCTGTACAGAATCAGAAAATTAAATGTCCTAAGAGTTCTAGAATTGCACTTTTTACGGTTTTCTAGTTACTAGTTTCTCTATGGATGCTAAAATTCATTCCTACACCAAATGTTATCAATTTTTTCGTAACTAAACAATCCTAATCTGATTATCATCATACTAAAACAGTTTGGGCAGAACCTAAACATAAATGGGTCATAACTATGCTAAAACTTGACTTTACGGTTTTTTAGTTAGACTAGTTTCTTTCCTAACATACATAGAAAGGTTCCTACCTCAACACATATAAATTTCACACATTCTAACATTTCAAAACATCATCATACAGCAGCAAACATGTCATGGCCGAACCGAATTCATGCATATACATATCTTGCATAAAATCTCATTTTTCGTAAGCATAGGTTGCTAGCTTCCCCTCGAATTGTTTTAGAAATTTTAAAACTCTTTTGCAAAACATTTTATCTTGTAAAAGAGGCTAGGAACAATCATAGGGCAGTAACAAATTTAGATCACTCTTGAAAGAGGTTTAATTTATAAATCTTGTTGATCATGACCTTATAGAAGCCTTAAAATCATAGAAAACTTTTGAGCAAAGATTGTGGGCCCTTGCAACTAGATGAAACTCATTTTGAGTCTATCAACATCACATGGCTGAATTTACGTCCTTGGGGATGTTTCCATAATCAAACTTTAACTTGAGATAATGAGGGCAAGTCTTTGAGCTCTAGGTTCCTTAAGTGATGACAAAATATAGACGTGCTATGCATTCCATTTTATTATTCATTATAAAGTAAAGTGAGGGCTTTAAAGTAAATATGGAATGCAAGAACTTGAAATTAAATATGCAAGGCACAAAGTGAATATGCGAAACTTGAAAATAAATATGCAAGTCCAATTCTTTATTTTAGTGCTCTAGGCCCGGCAACAATCGACTTTAAGGCCGAAATAGAAAGGTTTCAAGATTAATTAGGTGATATGCAAGCTCTCGTTTTAAATCTTTAAGTTCTTTAAGTGATGACTTGAAATATAAACATGCAATGCAAGGCTTGAAGCTTAAACGTGATAATGCAAGTCCTTTTCTTTAATCTTTAGAGTTTAGTGATGACATCGGAAAGTAAATATGAGATGCAAGAGCTTGAAATATAAATATGAGGTGCTAGAAATATAAATATGCAAGTTCATTTTTATATCTTTACTAGAGCTCTTACAAGACTTTGAAGGAACTTAAGCCTTAACTCGAATTTATCATAACAAGCTAAAGTAAACAAAATATCATTCCTTGAAGCAAAATCATAAATAGAAGTTTTGTTAAAACTCAAGCTCTAGAGGTCTCATTGTGATGAATACATGGTCATCATCTAGAAACTCTCATCATCAAGCTTCCATGTTGAACCATCAATGATGGCCGAAATTTTAGAGAAAGAAAAAAGGAAGAGAGGCTGAAATCATGAGCAAAGAAAAGTACGATTTTGAAACTCTAGAGACCATGATCTTGATGATGTATTAACATCAACATCATGAGTCCTCATCATTGAGTTCATACATCCATTTCTAAAACATTATCAAAACTAAGTTTTCCAAGACCAAGAAAGAAAGAAAACTAAAAACATCTTTTACTCAAGAACCAAGATCAAGCTTTAGAGGTTGCTTAAGTGATAAATATCATTATGAGGTCCTCATCATCAAGCTCTCATTTTCAAGTCTTTCAAGGCCCTTGGCTGAAAATGAAAAGAATCAAGGAGGAAGAAAGAAGTTCTAAGAGATTCAAGAGAACTATAAAGCATATAACTTAAACAAAAACTTTAATGGCTAAAACATTTAAAACAAAATCCCTACCAAGTGAAATGATGTTGAAGAGGATGAAGAAGATGAAGAAGCTTGAAGGAGAAGAGGTCTTGGTCTTTGAGAGAAAAGGAAAGCTTTGAGTGCTCTAAACTTAGCAAATGAACTAAAGGTATTTCAAGTTCACTCAAGGGTGCTATTTATAGAGAAATGAAACAAACGAAAGGTGCCAAGGGGGAGGAGGGGTTTTGGCCAAGGCATGCAGTCCCATGAGGTCCATGAGGTGAGATGTTGTGATCTTGAGGTATGGTGAGGTATGGTTCAAGGTATTGCTCAAAGCATGGCTCAAGGAGTGTTTAAAATTTAAATCATGTAATGAAACTTGGATGATGTGGCTGAAAATGCATCAGCCATGGGGGAGGGGTTTCTTTCATTTAATTGTGATTTAGAAGTGTGTTTAGGTGTGTTTTAGGTTATGTTTAAGATTAGGAATTTGTAGGAAAGTGTTTAGGTGAGGTAATGGTTAATTAGAGGCTTGTAATACTAGATTTAGGAGGTGGTCTTGCTAAATTAATGGAGTCAAATTCCATTAACAAGGAATCCAATGCCAACATAATTCCTTGATTTAGGAAAATTAGAGAGAGAAAATACTATTCAAGATTCCAAGACTAGGAATCTTCAGTTTTAAAAAGAGATTTAGGTTTAATCTAAGCAATTTTAGGTCCTAATTAATTTTATTAACTTATTTTGACTCTAGATTAATTATGAAAATTAATTAATCTTCAATTAGAGCCTAATATTGCTTAGGTTTGCTTAACTACGTCATTAAGCTCAAATGACACTATTTCGGGGGCAAAATCATAATTTTGCACAAAAACTGTCCGAGATCACCGGGACTTAAACAGACACTTTTAAACACATGAAAACATTATTTTAAACCTTCGGGAAAAGTTTCGGGCTCAACGGCACCTTTACCCGCGTAAAAACGCTATAGGGGTATTTTGGTCATTTTGACCTGAAATTGCAGAAAATGAGATTTTCGCCTCCAAAACCACTCTAGGGTTATCTAATCCCCTTCAAACATTGAGTTAACCCTTCAAGGACTGCCGGGCCAGCCATCCTCGAATTCTAGGCAGAAAGTGACCTCAGGGGCATTTTGGTCATTTTCCTCTCAGGCAGAAAAATCGGGGCGTTACAAGTGACATCTTTGCTAACAATGATTTTAGGTGAACTTGCCTTCTCTATGCACCACAGTCTGTATCCTTTTACCTTTCGTGCATACCCTAGAAATACACACCTTCTTGCCCTCGCCTCAAGTTTACCATTACTCACATGAGCATATGCAGGACAACCAAATATCCTCAAATCAGAAGAGTTTATGGGTGGACCTAATCATACATTTTGTGGAATCTTCAAATCAATTGATGGAGATTTGTTAGCCAGGTATACAGCTGTATTGATTGCCTTAGCCCAAAATAATTTGGGAAGTACAACATTGATTTGCATGCATCTCGCACGCTCTAGAAGTGTTCTATTCATCCATTCTGCAACTCTATTTTACTATGGTGTTCCTGGTACAGTATGGTGCCTCACTATACCAGTATTTCTACAGAACTCTGCAAATTCTTTACTGCAAAATTCTTCACCATTGTCAATTCTCAATCTCTTGACTGAATGCCGGGTTTGCTTCTCGACCATGGTCTTCCATTGCTTGAATTTTTCGAACACCTCTTCTTTTGTCTTCAGGAAATAAATCTAGACTTTCCTAGAATAATCATCTATCAGAGTAAGAAAATAGCGACCTCCATGTAACGCCCCATTTTTTTTCTCTAAACTTTTAAATGACCAAAATGCCCCTAAGGTCATTTTTACCCAAAACACGAGGACGGCCGGCTTTGGCTATCCTCATAGGGTTCATATGTTATATGAAGGGGATTGTATGATTGTGAATGTCCAACGGAGCAGAAAAACCTCATTTAAAGATTTCTGCATAAGTGACTGAATACCCTGTGATGATTTCAGGCAGTTTTAAAATTCCGTTTTGACCCGGACTTGGTCCTGAGGTTTAAAACCATGATTTTAAGGCATGAACTATGATTGTTTAAGGTTTGGTTAAGTCCCGGTGGTCCCGGGCAGTTTTTGATTAAAATTACGATTTTGCCCCTGCTTAGTGTATGTTGGGCTTAATGAGTTATCTAACTCAGAACCTAGGCGATTTTAGGCTCTAATTGAAGGTTAATTAATTTCCATAATTAATCTAGAGCCAAAATCATTATTTAAAACTAATTGGAACCTAGAATTGTTTAAGGAAATTTAGAACTCTTTTCTAAATTCTTTTCTTTCTTTTAAAAAAAAAAGCAACTATGAATAGTGTTTTCACTATTCACACTCCCTTTCCCAATGACACTCTCTTTTCCAAGAAAGTTGTCACTCTCAAATAATCATGATCACATTTGAAAAATATATGTCATTCAAAATTCAAAAAGAATAAATTGTTTATGTTGTCACTCAAAGCTTTCAATCAAGCTTCATAATCAATCATACCTTCCATACTTTCTTCCATACCTTTGAATGACAACACATATAGATATTTTATCTTGTGGCCATGAAACTTTCTCTCCCTTGGCCCTATAATTTTCAGCCACTTCCCCCAAGAATTCAAAAGAATTTTATTTTATGTAGTCAATCAAGTTGTCTTTCAAGCTACCCTATGACCTATGCCTACCCATGGTTTTAATCACACCAAGAATGACCACACAAGAAGATATTTCTCTCTTCCTTCTTCAAGAAGCTTCAACCAACTCCCCCTTCACTCCTTCATTTGCCTATAAATACACCACACTCCACAACTCCATCACTTTTGCATCCTTCTCCAAAGTCTCAAACTCTCTCATTTCCTTCTCTCAAGCTTTCTCACTTTTCTCTCAAACTCTCAAAGAGTTCCTCAAGCTCAAGTTCTCTCCTTCATTTTCAAGACACAAGGTAGGGAACTCTTTCAAAACATGTCTTTGATTCTTATGCTTGAATCTTGATTGGAAGTTGATGAATGGTTGAACCTCTATGTTGCTTTCTTTTTGGTTTCTTCCTTTTCTTCCCCCTTAGTTTTTGGCCTCAAGGCCTTGAATATGATGGCTTGATGATGAGTGTTCTCTAAATGTGACCATGAGTCCATCTCTCATGAGACCTCTAAAGCTTGAGTTTTCTTAAAGAAAGTTTCATTCTTTACAAGTTTAGTTAAAAGAGTTTATGTTTCTCTTGAACATTTTGGATCTTCTTTCTTTCTTCTTCTCATGTTTTCGGCCATGGAGCCTTTTTACATGGGAAAAATGTAAGCTTGATGATGAGAGCTTCATGTTGATGCTTGTCACATGAACAAACTCTAAAGCTTGAAACTTTGACCCTAAACCGAGCATGGTTTTGGTTTTGCTTTTGCTTTCTTCTTTATCATGAACTTCGTTTAAATATTTGTTTTGAAGGAAGCTATGTACTCAATGATGAGGACTTAGGATGTTGATGCTTGGATCATCAAGATCTTGGTCCCTAGAGATTTAAAAATGGTTCCTTTCTTTTGTTAAGATTTGACCACTTTCATGATTCTTGAAGTCATGTTTTCTCTTGATGCCTTGGTACCAATGGTTTTCCTTTTCTTGTGAAGATGAGTTTTGGGTTGGGACTATGTTCCTTCTTAAAAGCCTTGTAAGAGCTCTAGACAAGATATAAAAGTAACTTGCATTCACATTTATGTTTATGCTTTGCATGGCACGTTTATTTTCTATGCCATCACTAAATCCCAAGATAAAGAATGAACTTGCATTATGCACGTTTAAATTCCAAGCTTTGCATCTCATTTTATATTTCAAGTCCTCACTAAACTCAAAGAATGAAAATGGATATGCACCTCATATTTACTTTGAGCTATCACTTTACTTTCTAAAGGACTCTAAAATGAAATGCATAGCACGTTTATTTTATGTTATCACCTAAGATACTAGAGCTCAAAGACTTGCCCATTTCATCTTGGGAATAGGTTAACCATGGAAACATTCTTGGAATGTACATTTTGGCCATGTGACGATGATGGCTCCAAGATGAGTTTTCATTAGTCATAAGAGCCTATAGCTCATGTTTTAAGTCTTTTTGAAACATAGGTTGTACTCAAAAAGCATTTTGAGTATGTTCTTATATTTATGAGGATTTTGACAAGTTAAAATGATTGCTAAGATGTTTTTGAAATTCAAAATTGTTCCAAGAGAAACTGGCCACCATAAGCATTTCAAAGGAATGACTCAGATATGTTCAGACCTGATTTTTTTTCTTGTTTTTAAGATGCTGGTAATCGATTACACAGCCTATGTAATCGATTACCAGAGAGCTCGGATGAGCTCAAACATGAACTTTTGCCCAAAGTAATCGATTACTGTATAGTGTAATCGATTACACATTCTGGACTCTAGTAATCGATTACCGAATCATGTAATCGACTACCCAGATGTTCTCGGGGCCCAGCAAAGTTTTTTTTTAAACAAAGTAATCGATTACAAGTTCCATGTAATCGATTCCCACAAAGCTCGGATGAGCTCAAACATGAACTTTTGCCCAAAGTAATCGATTACTATATAGTGTAATCGATTACACATTCTGGACTCTAGTAATCGATTACCGAATCATGTAATCGACTACCCAGATGTTCTAGGGGCCCAGCAAGGAGTTTTTAAACACAGTAATTGATTACAAGTTCCATGTAATCGATTACCAAAACCCCCTATCTTCCATGTTTTGAAATCTCGAAGCTGTGTAATCGACTACGATACTTATGTAATCGATTACCAGAACCCAAGTTCACAAACAGAATGCCTTTCTGATTCGATCACTTGAAGCTATGACCTTACTTTGCTCGAATCTGGGAATTTTTATGACATGAGTTTATGCTTTAGCCTAACATGAATATATGATCTTATGTTAGATTTCAAGCATGATCAAGTTAAGAGGCTTATTGCTCTTGCTTACTTTATGATGATTTTTACTCCATGAGTCAGGTATGATGGTACCATGTGAACTATTATTCTACAATGATAATTTTATGTTTGCATGTTATTGTTCTTTAAAAAACTTTAAAGATGCCTATGATGTAATTAGGTTTGACATACATGAATTATGTGGCATCTTGCATTAACATGCTAAGACTTAAGGTGACTTAAACTATGAGAAGATGACCCTTGAACCACCAGGTTAAAGGTGGGGATAAGGTGATTCTAGCCCTCTAGACCCGTACTTTAGGTCGGGACCTTTAACTTATCAAAAGGGATAAGTCAATGTGCTAGTGACGACTAGCGTGGTATGAGCTCATAACCTAGAATTTTTCTCCACAGGGAGATCAGTTAGGGTGGCCCCAGGAAAATAATGATGATGTTTTAATGTCACCTCAAGTAACCAAGATATGTATCATGTTCCATGAATTATGCTTCTATGCACCATGATTATATGAATGTATGTGCTATGACCCATGACATAGGAAACCATGATATATGATTTATGTTCTATGATCCAAGTTATATATGCTTTATGTTCTATGAATCAAGTTATATGATTTACGTTCTATGATCCAAGTTATATGGTTTCTGTCCGAATTATATGATTGAAGTCCCACGATTTACTTCCCATGATTTATGTAAATACAAGTGACATGTTAAAAGGAACGGATCTCGAAAATGGAGACTTTAGAAAACTCATAATTGAATCAATATATGTCCACGGTTTTATACATAACCCGAGATACCTAGAGACGTAAATGATGACACCTAGGATAGGAGGAGAGCCCTACTGAGTTTCTTAGTAAGAATCTCACTCCCACTATCTCTTTCTTTCCATTACGTCTTCAGAGCGAGATGGCGACGATCGTCCTGTTCGTTGACACACCCCGGTGGGAGGTCCACCATGACCCGGAGCATGGGTCATTCCATTTTGAAGGCCGATGTACTGTACGCATCTTCATGTTTATGGGACGGCCATTCACACACCCCGTGTATAGTTATCGCTTCTCCCCAACATCCCCCTATGGTGACCCCACGATCTTTGAGCATGCACGGCCACGACATGAGAGGAACCTGCGGACCCACTCTGCCGATTCAGCTGACATACCAGAGTATGTGCCACTATCGCAGCACTCGGAAGAGGACCCTGTGGAGGACTCCCCCATGGACCATGAAGGCTCTGCCCCCACTCTGCCTCTGCGATCGATGGGCAGCGAGGAGACAGTCACTCAGCGTCGGAGGGCTTCGGTGCCCGGACCACGACCCCGATGTGGACGACATGTTCAGTCACAGGATATGCCTGCACCCGTGCGAGCTCCGCCTGTGGATTGGCTACGTTCCTCCGTACCCGTGATTCTGCTGTGGAGATTGAGGGGTAGCCCCCAGTGCACGCCCGACACGTAGTATGGATGAAACCTTTTTTGTGTTGAGGTTATCCACCTTAGGATGCACGTGGGTGGGGATGTTTCGTTCTAGTTCTTTTCTATGTATTCTGCATTTCCGTTGTATTCCTGTTTAAAAAGTCCTGCCCCGTAGGGTAGGCATATTATATATGAGGTATTCCAGTTGTTATGATGTTATGATTAGGAGCCACTTCTATGTTTATATTTATGCACTTTATGATACCGACCCGGTAAGGTATGCGCGGCTTCTATTTTAAGTAATGTTTCGAAAAAAATTGGCTCATATTTTCGTTAAGTTATTTTTCCAAGTAAAAGAAAGAACCATGGCAGTAGGTAATGACTAATATTTGGCCTAAGTACGTACTAGTAGTATTGGGTCGAATATTAGGGTGTTACACTCCACCTCTTTCTTGACTATGTCCTGTCATCATGGACAACCCATCTACAGGACCTTCGGCACTGGGTCCGGATATTAACTTCTTATGCTCCTTTTATTACCAGTGATTCTTTGACATTTTTCACTGAGATATTAGATTTACCATAAAGTATGGCATCATAGAAATTATTATAAGACGAAGGTAGTGAAGTCAACAAGATCATGGCTTGATCAACATCTTCAACTTTAATTCCAGTTGCTCCGACATTGGAGATCATCCTATTGAAATTGTCTATATGCTCTTGCATTGATTTTCCTCCTGAATATTTGAATGTGTACAGTTTTTTCTTCTAATAAAGCTTATTGGATAAGGTCTTTACAGAATATTTCTCTTCCAAAGCCTTCCATAGTGAATCAGTAATCTTTTCTTCCATAACATCTCGCAGAACATTATCTGCCAGGCTCAATTGTATTGTACTCTGTACTTTGCCCATCATCTCCTCCTTTTTATCATCAGGTAATGACCATGGGCCCTCTAATGCCTTTGACAGATGTAACATTCTAATTTTTAACCCAATACTCTAGAACATATTTAGGTTAATCATTAGTCGGTTACGTCATAGTTTCCTTTTTACTTTAAAATACTTAACGAAAATACTGGTAAATTTTTTTTTGAATTATAAAAGCAAAGTGAGAGCCGCACAAAATGATGATTGATAAAGCATGAAAGGAAATAAAGCAAGCATCTCATAACATCATAACATAAAGCAAGTAAAGGCACATCACAATAAAACTGAACTGCATATTTATATAATATGATATGCCCACTTATGAAGAGTGGGACTTAGTTTGGTACAATTGGAATAGAAATACATGGAAAATGAAAGTACAACAAAAGGCATAAAAAGAGACTCTCCTAACTCTAGTGCGCCTACAAATAGATAGTCTAAAGACAAAAGGAGGCTATCCTAGCCTAGTCGAAGCTCAGGCACCTGAACGCGACGGTCGTCTCCTACTGTTGGCCTCTTTGGAAAGAAGGGATGTATCCGATCCACTGGGCTATCTCGGCCGGGGTGGCTATGCGCTGCATTGGTCGGGCATGAGCTTCATAGCGGGGAATCATCCTCACCCGCCCTCCATGTACAGACTGAGTGACAGATGTAACATCCTAATTTTTAACCCAATACTCTAGAACATAATTAGGTTAATCACTAGTCTGTTACGTCATAGCTTCCTTATTACTTTAAAATACTTAGCGGAAATACTGGTAAATTTTTTTTTGAATTTATAAAAGCAAAGTAAGAGCCGCGCGATACGATGATCAATAGAGCATAGACGGAAGTAAAGCAAACAACTCATCATAGCACATGGGAAGTAAAGGCACATCACAATAACATTGAACTGCATATTTATATATTATATGATATGCCCACTTGTGTAGAGTGGGGCTTAGTTTGATACATCATAAACAGATACAACTAAAAGAAAATACAAAGGAAATATGATGGAAATGTAAAAGCAACTCCCTTACCCAAGTGCAACTAAAGGGATAACCTCTAAACAAAAGGAGATCCATCCCCATCTAAGTGGTGTGTGCTCTACCCGGGTACTCCATCAGTCATACGTCACCTCCTACTGATATCCATCTCGCGAGTGAGGTACATAACCAGGAAACTGGGCGAGCTCCTCTGGCGTAAAGAGGCGGAACGGGGATCAAGAGTGACCCCGCGATGTGGCCGCATCTCCAGTCGTCGTGCAAGCCGTGACTGAGTCACGGTATCCTCACTGCCCTTTTTCACCACTGGTGGAGTAGGGGCGGAGCTCTCGCTATACGGATGGGTAGGCGGGTCCTCGGACAGGTTGGTCTCCGAGAAGTAGGTCCGGGGCACGTAGTCGGGATAGTCACGCATGGCTGAGGCGGCGGTGTGCATGCGGAGTACTCTTTCGTTATGCGTACGCGCGCGCTCAAAAACCCGCTCGTCGTCATCGTAGGGTGCTGTCGGGGAGAAGCGATGGGTATGCATGGGGTGAGCGAAGGGACGTCCTACGAACATGAAGACTCGCACCATGCACTGTCCCTCAAAATGGTATGATCCGTGATCCGGATCATAGTGCACCTCCCATGTCGGGGTGTCCACAAAAACCACGAACGTCGTCATCTGAAGACGTGACGGAAAGAAAGAGATAGAGGGAGTGAGAATCTTGCTAAAGAATCTTAGTAGGGCCTCCTACTACCTAGGTGTCATCATCTACGTCCTCAGGAACCTTGGGTTTAGTAAACAAAATAAGTGAGCATGCATTAAGTCTATTTTTAGGTTTTAAAACATATTTAGCCAAGGTCCGTTCGTTTTAGCATGATTCTTAATGACATGGATGCAAACATACTAAGGAATGTATGCATGACTTTACTTAATGCAAGAATAATAATCTCAACAATAGGAACATCATAATAGTGGCATAAAGTGGCAATTAAATTCTCATATGGGAAACTTTGTGACATAAACATCATAATTTACTTCCTCATAGGCCACCCTAAAAGACAATCGCTCTGGGGGTTCTCGGCTGAATCAGTGTCACCCAGAACGTGTCACATCTCTAGGTTATGAGCTCATACCTTAACTAGTCGTCACTAGTTCTTACTTATCAATCCCGATAAGCGTAACATAATCATAAACATAATCCCGACTTATCCAGTACGGGCTAGGGGGCATTTCTTGGGGGTGCTCGGCCGAACCGGTGTCACCCAAGAATTCATCTTGGTACCGATGTCACATGAGTTCTCTAGAGGTGTTCGGCTGAACCGGTGTCATCCGAGAACTCATCTTAGTACCTCATAAAAATCTCATAGGTTTTCAAAAACTTTACAGTACTGAATTTGTCGAGAATTCGGCAAAGATAATCGCAGTATGCCGAATTTCTTCCAAATTCTTCTTTATGCCACATAAGTCAATCAAACATGCATCCTTCATCATAATTTCATGCATTCACATAATCATCCAAGCAACATTAAAAATTCATTATGCACTTGGTCCTACGGTATCTTATACTTTGACCCTTACGAGCCTTAAACTTGTGATGTAATTAACCTATCATCTTCTATCCAACTTTTATGCACCTAAGGGTTCTCTTCTAACAAATTTTATTATCATTTATGCTCTCTTATTAAATCTGAACAACATCATTCCTTAGGGGCAACATTATAAACTTGTGATTGCAGGGTTCTAGAACTTACGTCTTAGACCCTTTCTTGGTTCTGTCTTCGCCTAAGGCGCTATAAGTTAAACCTAAACCAATTATGAGACATTCCTATGTCTAAGGACTAATTATAAACCATGTCTACCATATTATGAGGTTGCTGGACAGTTTCTAAAAACTAAATGTTCTAAGACTTCTAGAATTGCGGTTTTACGGTTTTCTAGTTACTAGCTTCTCTATGGGTGCTAAAATTCAATCCTACTTCAATTGTAACCAAATTTTTCATGATTAAACAATCCTAATCTGATTGTATCCACATAGAAACAGTTTGGGTAGTGTCCAAAGGTAAATGGGTTAAAATTATGCTAAATCTTGACTTTACGGTTTTTCTAGAAAGCTAGTTTCTCTCCTATCATACATAGAAGTGTTCCTACTTCAACATACATAATTTTTACTCATTCAAACACATCAAAACATCATTAAATAGTAGCAAACTCATCATGGAAGAACTGAAGCATTAAGTCTCCAAAAAGATGCATAACTTGATATTTCTAAAACATATAAGTTGCTAGTTTCTCTCGGAATCATTTTTAGGACATCTAAAACTCTTTTGCAAACCATTTTATTTGTAAAAGAGGATAAAAACATCATTAGGTCAGTGACCACTTGACCCCTCCTTAAAAGAGGATTAAATTCATAAATCTGGTTTGGTCTTAATCTCATAAAGTTCATGAGGTTTAAAGAAAGTCGTAAAACTTAGATTGTTGGGCCTCGTAGCTAGATGAAACTCATTCCAAGCTCATCATCACTACATGACTGAAATTGTGCATTCAAAGAATGTTCCCACATAAAACTTTAACTTAAGATAAAATGGGCAAGTCTTTGAGCTCTAAGGTTCTTAGGTGTTGACATAATTTAAACATGCTATGCACCTCATTTTTATTCTTCATTACAAAGTAAAGTGAGAGCTTAAAGTAAATATGCAAGACTTGAATGTAAATATGCAAGGCTTGAAATAAATATGCAAGACTTGAAATATAAATATGCAAGTTCATTTCTTTATTTTAGTGCTCTAGGCCCAGCAACAATCGACTTTAAGGCCGAAATAGAAAGGCTTTGAGATTTAGTTAGGTGATAGTGCAATTCTCATTTTAAATCTTTATGTTCTTTAGTGATGAAAAGTAAATATGCTAGACAAGAATGTAAATATGATATGCATTCCATTCTTTATCCTTTAATCTTAAGTGGTGGCTTGGAAAATAAATATGAATGCAAAGCTCAAAGTAAATATGTAATGCATAAGCTTGAATTTAAATATGCATGCTAGTTCATTTTATTTCTTATTAGAGCTCAGACAAGACTTTAGAGGAACTTAAACCTCAACCCAAACTTATCATGACAAGATAAAATAAAAACAAGGGTGAACCTCAAGGGTTCCTTAAAAACACAAAGTTTCTTTTCTTGAAATGAGGTCATAAATAGCCTTTTTATTAAAACTCAAGCTCTAGAGGCCTCATTGTGATGAACACATAGTCATCATCTAGAAGCTCTCATCATCAAGCCATTGTGAACCTTATTGGCCATCATGGCCGAAAATGTGAAGAGAGAAAAAGAAGGGAATCAAAACTTTTAAGAAGAAAAGGAAACATTTGAAACTCTAGAGACCATGATCTTGATGATGCATTAACACCAACATGATGAGTCCTCATCATTGAGTTCATGTGACCATTTTAAAACATCATCGAGTGAAAGGTTTCAAGGATTCAAGAAGAAAAACTAAAGACACCTTTAACTCAAGAACAAAGATCAAGCTTTAGAGATTGTTCAAGTGATGAACATCATCATGAAACTCTTATCATCAAGCTCTCATTCCCTTGTCCTCAAGGCCCATGGCCGAAACAAAGAAGGAGAAGAAGAAGAAAAAAAGTTCTAAAAAGATTCAAGAGAAACTATGAACACAAAGAGATTAAGAACTTTAAATGAAAGAAACTCTTGAAAGAAAACCCCTACCAAGTGATTTGGAGATTGGGATGAGAGAAGAGGATGAATAACTTGAAGAACTTGAAGACTTGAACTTGAGAGAAAAAGGAAACTTTGAAGTGCTCTTTGAAAACTTACACTTAGCAAATGAACCCAAAATGATGCAAGTTCACCCTAGCATGCTATTTATAGAGAAATGAAACAAATGCAAGGTGCAAATGAGGGGTGAGGGCTTCGGCCATTACAGCATCATGGGCAGCCCCATGAGTTTCATGAGGTAAGATGTTGTGATCTTGAGGCATGATGAGGTATGGTTCAAGGTATGGCTTCAAGCATGGTTCTTTGAGTGAGAAACAAATCAACATGTGATGCAAATGGGAGAGAGATGGCCGAAGGTGCATCAGCCATGGGGGGAGGATTTCTTGCATTTTAATTGTGGTTTAGAGTTGTGTTTAGGTGTATCTTTGATTAGGATTAAGATTAGGAATTTGTAAGAAAGTGTTTAGGTGAGAAAATGGGTAATCAAGGTTATCAAGACATAATTAAGGAATGTTCTTGCATCATTAGTGAGTTATAAACTCATTTTAGTGTATAAACAATTCTAGACACAATTCCTTGATTTAAGGAATTGGAGAGAGAAAACACTATTCAAGATTCCAAGAGTGGAATCTTGAGTTTTAGAAAAGAGATTTAAATCTAATCTAAGCAATTTTAGGTTCTAATTAATTTTAATAATTTATTTTGACTCTAGATTAATTATGGAAATTAATGAATCTTCGATTAGAGCCTAATATTGCTTAGGTTTGCTTAATTACATCATTAAGCTCAAAAACACTATTCTAGGGGCAAAATCATAATTTTGCACTAAAATTGCCCGGGACTGCCGGGACTCAAACAGATGTTTTGAAACATGTAAAAACATTGTTTTAAACCTCTGGGGAAAGTTTCGGGCTCAAACGGCACCTTTACCCGTGTAAAACGCTATAGGGGTATTTTGGTCATTTTGACCCGAAACTGCAGAAAATGAGACTTTTGCCTCCGGAACCACTCAAGGGTCATTCAATCCCCTTCAAACATTGAGCTGGCCCTTCGAGAACTGCGAGGTCGGCTATCTTCGAATTCCGGGCTGAAAATGACCTCAAGGGCATTTTGGTCATTTTCCACTCAGACAGAGAATCGAGGCGTTACAACAGAAGCCTCGCTACCCTCCCCAAAGTCCATCGGCCCAGTGGGGGAGGACCCTCGGAAGGTACCTGAGTGGCAGAGTCCTCCGAAGGGTCTGTCTCGGAGAATGATGAGGGCGAGCGGGGCACATACTGTGGGTAGTCCCCGATGGCAGAAGCTGTCGGTGGGGTGCGGCGGATCCGCTCCTCTTGAGGGCGTGCGCGCTCGAACACAAAGTCATTGTCGAAAGGTGAGGCAGGAGAGAATCGATGACTATGTACAAGGTGACTGAAGGGTCGTCCAATGAACATAAATATACGAACGACGCAGCGACCCACAAAATGGTATGACACGTGGTCCGGATCATGATGCACTTCCCATGTCGGGGTGTCCACAAAAATCATGAACGTTACCATCTGAAGACGTGGTGGAAAGAAAGAGATAGAGGGAGTGAGAATCTTGCTAAAGAATCTCAGTAGGGCCTCGTACTACCTAGGTGTCATCATCTACGTCCTCAGGATCCTTGGATTTAGTGTACAAAATAAGTGAGCATGCATTAGGTCCATTTTTAAGCTTTTGAAACATAGTTAGCCAAGGTCCATTCATTTTAGTATGATTCTTAATGTCATGGATGCAACATATTAAAGAATGTATGCATAGCTCTACTCAATGCAAGAATAGTACTCATAACAATAAGAACATCATAATAGTGGCATAAAGTGGCAATTGAAATCTCATATGGGAAAACTTTGTGACATAATCATCATACTTTTCTTCCTCATGGGCCACCCTAAAAGACAACCGTTCCGGGGGTGCTCGGCCGAACTGGTGTCACCCAGAACGTGTCACATCTTTAGGTTATGAACTCATACCTTAACTAGTCATCACTAGTTCTTACTTATCAATCCCGATAAGCGTATCATAATCATAAATATAATCCCGACTTATCCAGTACGGGCTAGGGGGCATTTCTTGGGATGCTCGGCCGAACCGGCGTCACCCAAGAATACATCTTGGTACCAGTGTCACATGAGTTCTCTGGAGGTGCTCAGCCGAACCGGTGTCATCCGAGAACTCATCTTAGTACCTCATAAATAAAATCTCATAGGTTTTTTTCAAAAACTTTTAAGTCCCCAAATTTGTCAGAAATTCAGCAACATAACAGAAGCATGTCGGATTTCTTCCAAATTTACTTTATGCCACATAAGTCAATCAAACATGCATCCTCCATCATAAATTCATGCGTTCACATAATCATTCCCATACGTACACAAGTAACATTGAAAATTTATTATGTTCTTGATCCTATAGTATCTTATGCTTTGACCCTTACGGGCCTTAAACTTGAGATGTAATTATGTTATCATTCTCTATCAACCTCATATGCACCTATGGATTCTCTTCTTACAAATCTTACTATCATTTATGCTCTTCAATAAATCTGGGCAGCACCATTCTTTAAGGGCAGAGTTATAAACTTACAATTACGGGGTTCTAGAACTTACGTTTTAGACCCTTTCTTGGTTCCGTCTTCACCTAAGGCACTATAAATTAAATCTAAACCAGTTATGAGGCATTCCTATGCCTAAGAACTAATTATAAACCATGTTTACCATATTATGAGGTTGCTGGACAGATTCTAAAAATTAAATGTTCTAAGAGTTCTAGAATTGCATTTTTACGGTTTTCTAGTTTCTAGTTTCTCTATGGGTGCTAAAATTCAATCTTACCTCAAATGTAACCAAATTTTTCATGATTATTCAATCCCAAACTGATTGTTATCATACTAAAACAGTTTTGGCATTAACTATGATTAAAGGGGTTAAACATACATTAAATTCCAACTTTACAGTTTTCCTATGAAGCTAGTTTCTCCCCTAACATGCATAGAAGTGTTCCTACCTCATCATACATCATTTTCACACATTCTAACACATCAAAACATCATCATTCAGCATCAAACATATCAAGATAGAACCGAATGGCTCAATGTTCAAAAGACACATAATTTGACATTTCTAAAGCATATAAGTTGCTAATTTCTCTTGGAATCATTTTAAGACTTCTAAAACTCTTTACAAACCATTTTATTTTAATAAGAGGCTAAAAATAACCTTAGATCAGTAACCAATTTAATACTTCTTTAGAAGAGGAATAGAAATCATAAATCTTGTTGATCATAACTTTATAAACTTTATCAAACTAAAGGAAAACACTAGAGCATAGGTTGTTGGCCCTTGTAACTAGATGAAACTCATTCCAAGCTCATCATTGTTACTTGGCCGAAATTATGCATTCAAAGAACGCTTCCATTTTGAACTTCAACTTGAGATAAAATGGGCAAGTCCTTGAGCTCTAAGGTTTTAAGTGATGACATAATTTAAACATGCTATGCACTTCATTTTTATTCTTCACTACAAAGTGAAGTGAGAACTTTAAAGTGAATATGCAAGATTTAGAATTTAAATATGCAAGGCTTAAAATTTAAATATGCAAGACTTGAAATAAAGATGCAAGGCTTAAAATAAATATGTCATGCAAGTTCATTCTTTATTTTAGTGCTCTAGGCCCAGCAACGATCGACTTTAAGGCAGAAATAGAAAGGCTTTGAGAATTAATTAGGTGATAATGCAAGCTCTCATTTTAAATCTTTATGTTCTTTAGTGATGAAAAGTAAATATGTTAGACAAGAACGTAAATATGAGATGCACTCCATTTCTTATCCTTTAACTTTAAGTGATGGCTTGGAAAATAAATATGAATACAAAGCTCAAAGTAAATATGAAATGTATAAGCTTGAATATAAATATGAATGCGAGTTTATTTTATTTCTTATTAGAGCTCATACAAAACTTTTAGAGGAATTTTAACCTTAACCCAAACTTATCATGACAAGGTAAAGTGAGGTCTAGAATTCTTAGAACTCAAGAGAACATTCCTTAACAATGTGACCATAAATGAACTTTATAACACCTTTATGAAAACTCAAGCTTTAGAGATTTCCTTGTGGTGAACACAAAGTCACCAACTAGAACTCTCATCATCAAGCTATCATGTTTGGACCACCAAGGATGGTTGGCTGAAAATTTTAGAGAAAGGAAAGAAAAGAAATTGAAACTTGAGAGCAAGAAAGAACCATTTTGAAACTCTAGAGACTATGATCTTGATGATGTATTAACACCAACATCATGAGTCCTCATCATTGAGTTCATGTAACCATTTTAAAACATCATCAAAGTTAAAGATTTCAAGGTTCAAGAAAGAAAGAACTATGAACATTTTTAACTCAAGAACAAAGATCAAGCTTTAGAGGTTTGTTCAAGTGATGATCATCATTATGAAACCCTCATCATCAAGCTCTCATTCCTTTGATCTTCAAGCCTCATGGCCGAAACAAAGAAGGAGGAGGAGAAGAAAAGAAGTTCCCAAAAAGATTCAAGAGAAACTATGAACACATAAAGAGTTTAAGAACTTAAATGAAAGAAACACTTGAAAGAAAATCCCTACCAAGTGATTGAAGGTTGGGATGAGAGAAGAAGATGAAGAACTTGAAGAACTTGAACACTTGAACTTGAGAGAAAAAGGAAACTTTGAAGTGCTCTTTGAAAACTTACACTTAACAAATGAACTAAAGGTGTTTCAAGTTCACTCAAGTGTGCTATTTATAGAGAAATGAAACAAATGAAAGGTGCAAGAGGGAGAGGAAGGTTTCGGCCAAGCAAGGCAGCCCCATGAGGTCCATGAGGTGAGATGTTGTGATCTTGAGGCATGGTGAGGTATGGTTCAAAGTATGGTGAGGTATGGTTCAAGGTATGGCTCAAGTATGGGTCTTTGAGTGAGAAACAAATCAACATGTGATGCAAATGGGAGAGAGGTGGCCGAAACTTGCATCAGCTTTGGGGAGGATTTCTTGCATTTTAAGTGTGGTTTAGAGTTGTGTTTAGGTGTATCTTTGATTAGGATTAAGATTAGGAATTTGTAAGAAAGTGTTTAGGTGAGAAAATGGGTAATCAAGGTTGTCAAGACATATTTAAGGAGTGGTCTTGCATCATTAGTGAGTTATAAACTCATTTTAGTGCATAAATAATTCTAGACACAATTCCATTATTTAAGGAATTGAAGAGAAAAAATACTATTCAAGATTCCAAGATTAGAATCTTGAGTTTTAAAAAGAGATTTAAACCTAATATAAGCAATTTTAGGTTCTAATTAATTTTAATAGCTTATTTTGATTCTAGATTAATTATAGAAATTAATTAATCTTCGATTAGGGCCTAATATTGCTTAGATTTGCTTAATTACGTCATTAAGCTCAAAAACACTATTTTAGGGGCAAAATCGTAATTTTTCACTAAAACTGCCCGGGACCATCGGGACTTAAACAGACGCTTTTAAACATGTAAAAATATTGTTTTAAGCCTTCGGGGAAAGTTTCGGGCTCAAACGGCACCTTTACCCGCATAAAAACACTATAGGGGTATTTTGGTCATTTTGACCCGAAATTGCAGAAAACGAGACTTTCGCCTCCGAAACCATTCAAAAGCCATTCAATCCCCTTCAAACATTGAGTTAGCCCTTCGAGGACTGTCGGGCTGGCCATCCTCAAATTCTGGGCCGAAAATGACCTCAGGGGCATTTTGGTCATTTTCCTCTCAAACAGAAAAATCGGGGCGTTACACAAGACTTTGATGATGCCTACAATTTTAGCTTCCATAGTCTAAAGTCGTTGGATCTATCAAATTTCTCCACTTTAAATTTTGGCATTGACATCTTGGATCTGAAATCAAGTGGCTCTGATATCACTTGTTAGGGAATATCAAAGTTGGATACACCCCAAGTATAATAAATAATTTATAGATATGAGTGGAAGCATGTCCAAATTTATGGAGAGTAATAGATAAATGAAGAACGGTGAATAGTAATTTACAGTGGGATCTAAGTGTCACTATTCACATGAATAATACCTCAGTGAAACTGTGTTAATATTGCTTTAGTGGGACCTGCGTCACTATTTGTAAATAATACTATATAGTGAGACCTACATCACTATTTATGAATAGTACCTCGTTATTATTCATTCCAACAAAATAGATCAAAAGAATTGCACACCAAATTTTAACATGGAAAACCCTCCTGTAATTTTAAGGGAAAAACTACGAGCCAAACTCCGAAAAATATTTCACTATATTTAAAGAGTAATTACAATATAGTGTATCCCCAGTGAGACTTTCTTCAACTACAATTAGTAGTATTATAGAGATCTAGAGAATATATCCAAAACCCCCAATGTATACTCGCACCACACTCTTAGAATTTTCTTACACAAACTATTTTTCTTAATACAAAAAGCCTACACTACTTCTTCTTAAAGCTGGAACTGCTTCAGCTTGGGTTGGATGAAACAGTTGTAGCCTCGCTCTATTTATAGAGGCCTTTGAAAGTTACTGTCCATGTGCATAGTAACTTCCCATGATTTTCAGTCATACAACTGTGCATCACATTTGAAGTTACTGTTCATATGTAGAGTAACTTCCCGTTTTCAACTTTCGGTGGCCTACAATTTCTGACTACTGTGGCGAAATTATAACCATTATTCTTGACAAGAAAAACTAAGAAAAAGGCACTTGAGAGCTTTAGCTGTGAGTTGGTATTTCCTTGGTGAAAGATCATAAACAAAATAGGTACAACCAAAAACACGTGGAGACAAAATAAACAAGATCACTGGGAAACAACAGTGTCAAACTGAAATTTTATCATAAAGAAACTAAAACACTTTAGATAGCAACTTCAAATGTTTGAAAAGTGGTCTAGGGAACCTCTAATTAGGAAAATAAAACCAGATTTGTAAGGAGAAGACTATAGTGAGTCAAGTGGGGCCAACACTAGCGCAAGCAATGGCTAGAAGTTCCCTCATGTAACAGCGAATAATGGCAGTAGAGTAGCAGTGCATTGGAGCTCCAATGGTGGTGTATCATTAAGGTTTGGCAATATGGTGGTGAAAAATAATATTTTGGCGGGTGTGATGAAAAATAAAGTAGTTATCCCCAGAGAAGGTGATAGTCACGAAAAAATAGCTAAAAGTCTCCAAAGAAGGTAAGATGCCGAAAAAGATGATGGTCACAATAGGAATCACAATAGAGGATAGTCGACGATAGGGAGAACAATGAATGATGTGACAACTGATAAGAGACATAGCTAAGATTTTATTTATTTATTTTTTATCATTTTAATATCAATGGGCAGTGGGCATAGTGGTTCACAAGACCGAGCTAGGTCAAAACTTGCTCTGATATCAACTTGAAGAAAAAGATGGCAGAAATTGTGAATAAATTGCTTGATAATTTCATTCATCATACAAGAGTATATATAGATGAGATAGTCTACACATTAACTTCTCCTACTTAGAAGACAATAATAAAGGGTTTGATCTATTTCCTATGGAACTATCTTAGATATATGAATTTAGCTAGTTTCAATATTCCAACAATTATCATGAGAAAATGGACAATTAATGAAGAAGTTAGAAATTGATTAAAATGTGGCTCATCATAATTTTTTAGAGATGAGCATATGATACAGAAATAGAAAGGAGGGAAGTTTAATTATGTGATATCTCAAAGGAGGGGGTTGTCTTTAACTATTTTTTTAATTTGATTGTTATATGAAATTACTTAATTTAACTTGATATATGTTAAAATTCATGTAGTTTCTATTTTATTGGTTATATATTTTGTCATCTAAAATTTTATATAATAACTCAAGTGAGAGAAATGATTTATTGTGAAGGTGACAAGATTAAATCTTGAACATTAAGTGCACGTTTTAGCTACTAAAACAACCTTTTTCCCCTTGTTTTAGAAAAATAATCTTGATTTGGGTAATTTACCTAAAAAAAGTTAAGCTGTTTTTGTCATTAAAAAAAGGTTAAAGCTAAAAGTTGGACATTATTTTAAAAACAATTGTTTTACTCTAATCCAAAATTGTTTTTTTTTTCAAATTTTTTAACAATCCAAAAAACAATAATTAACTTTAAATTCACATTTCACTTAAAGTTCCCAAACATAAATTGATTTTTCAAATAAGCGACTATATAAAAGAGAAGATTATATAAATAAGTGATTATTGAAATAAACATAATCTTACAATTTTCACAAATACGTTTTAAATCTTACATAAATAATCAAGATTAAAATATAAGGTCAAAGTAACTTTTTATAAGTGATTATGTAATCACTAAATAACTTTTAATCTTAGAGATCAATGTTAGTTATATTGTCCAAATTTATCACTTTTACTATGAGAATGAAATAAATAAATCATCATCGTTAGATCTTATACATATGGTCAAAATTAAAACTCAAAATTATGTTAACTTTTTTAAGTGAACAAATTATCATTAAATAACTATTAGTCTTGATTGCCCATTTACTACACATGGATGGGAGTAACTCAAATGAGAGTAGTTTATTTTGAAGTTGAAAAAGGTAAATCTTGATCATTGAAGATACTCATACCCCACTACTCATTGCCATGCTTGGTACTGGTACTGTACCTCCACAGCTGTGAATTCTCAATTTGATTCCCAAAAGTATATACATACTTCCCCTTAATCCATAAAACTAAGAAATTAATTATTTAGTTCATGAAATTGTAAAAAATGATTTACATTAGTTCCACAATGAAATCTATTACTTTATTCTAGCACCTATTTTGAATCATGTTATGTAATTTCAATAACTAAATAATTATTTTACTTTCAAGTATTAAAGTGAAATGTGTAATTTTACAAATCAAAATAAGCATTTATTAAAAGAAAAAACCTTACCAAGAAAACATGCATCTCAATAATAAGCAAGCAACACTAAAACTGAAAGGGACCTCGATTCCAATTTCTCAAAAAAATAAAACAATTGCTTGTGCCATTTTCTAATTCTGTATTTCCTCATAAGGCAAAAGTAAAAGTAAAATTTAAATTAATAAATTTCATACATAATTTCATATATGAAATTTATCCATGATAAATTTTTCTCCCCTTTTACCCCCGCACTAAATACACCCTTAATGTAACATTTTACCGTAGTTAAAAAGTCCTCGTCTAATTATGATAAACCAAACAAATTAAAAGGAAGGATTTTACCGAGATTACCGTCATAGCAAATATAACCTAAATATGTTCACTATCGAAAGACCCCATACACAGGTCAATTGCAATAAATAACCAAATTGAATCAAAATAGGATTACAGGATTCCAGGAGTATCCAACAAAACACGTCTGGGATGGGAATAAAAAGTAACGCATCTCAGATATATGGAACAGCCTTATTTCTATCTCAAAACAAAAATAGAACACGCTTCCAGTTACTCTACTAACGAATTTGACATGATGAGACAACTTAAATCATCTGACAAAATTATTGCCAACAATAATCTTTCCGAAGTTTAAAAAGAAACTTGAAGGCAGCTAGTTGACAACGTCAAGGACGAGCTTGCGAGACTTCAGAACGGACCACCTAAGGCGGCGATAGTATCCGGCTTGAAGTAATGCTAGTGTAAGAACAAATATCCATTTAAATCCCATCTGCATGTAATAGCAATGTGGTTAGAAAATATGATATTTTCTGCATTGATCAAGTGAGAAAAGGATATTAAAGGAAACACACGAGTTTTCTCTCTTCCATCTCAGGCTCGGCAGCCCAAGACAAGAATGACACTACGTCTTTCCCCATCTGCAGCAAAACAAAACCATGGAAAACAAAATTAGCTCCATTCTTCCATTCACATACAATACATTCTGTGATGAGATTTACGGAAACCAATCCTCAACAAACAGGAGTACCTGAGCCTCAGTGGCAGGGGTACCATCTTCATATTCAACAGCACCATCATTAAGCATTTTAGGCATGGCAATGGCTCCGCCAGGAAAGTAAGGATTATAGTGCAGTCCCTCTCTAATCTGCACAATTATTTAAGAAGATAACCGTGAATAGAATGGTTAAGCACAGTATTGGCATCCTGGTATAGGGGCAGAATAATCAAAACTTGTATTTAATATATAGATTTGAGGAGAAATAGAAAGTCAAGAAGGTCTAATGAAGTTCATCGTCCTACTATTAATATCCATACGCATGCATGACTAACAAGTGACAACTGGAGTCACACAAGACATAGGTGCAAAAGAAACATTAATTATGAGTACTTTGACACATGTAAATAAACCGAAGACATGCATATTGAACATAGTATTCTTGAACATTGAGGAATTCTACAGCTTGTAGAAATGGCATACATCAAGTTTAGTCAGTATGCAACAGTATGCAAAAAAAACGGTGCAAAATGTCAACTGTCAAAGGCCCTTTCACAATCCACAGCCTACCATGCACACAGTCACTGGTGTGCCCAAAAAAGGGAAACAGATTATTTGACTGTCTGCCGACTGTGCTTGCAGCGATTTCATAGCCACAAAACAAATTTCACAACAGTTCGTATTGGTTCTGAACAGGTATTTAGCAATTCCATATAACAATCTTTGCAGAATGTACAAAATTACTCAGATAAATGTAGACAATTTAGTATTACTTTTCAAAAAAGTTTTTAGTGAAGAATTTACCGAAACTCCAGCAGGGGGATCACGATAACCAGTTAGAAGGGCAAACACATAGTTCTGACCATTGTGACGAGCCTGACAATACAAAGTGTAAATATATTTCTGAATCACATACAACAGAAAAATCTAAAGACATTACTTGCAGACAACTGACAGTACTTTGGTAATAAGACTTAGATCAGGAGGATAGGCTCCTCCATTAGCAAACCTAGCAGCTGCTTCATTTGCATATGGCTCAGGAAACCGATCACTGAGTTTACCAGGGCGTGTAAACATCTCACCCTCATCATTAGGGCCATCAACCACCTCAATCTCAGCTGCCATAGCCTTTACCTCATCTTCTGTATAAGCAACACCAACCAAATCACGGTATGATATCAAGGACATAGAATGGCAGGAAGCACAGACTTGTTGATACACTTGATGACCACGACGAACCCTGCTCATCCAAAATTAGTTGAGTGCATTAAGACCTGAATTAGTATTCATGTTGATATGGCATTCATGTTAAACTTTATTTTAATACATTATGGGGGCATAGAGCAGGATCCAGATCCACCATATTATGAAACCTGTTGCAGAGAAAAGGCCCAAGAAAGAAGAGGGGTGGACATCTATCGCAGAATTTAAGAAAATGCAACAATTTTTTTTTTTTTAGGAAATTAAAATCTACCAATCAACGTGAATTACTATCTTTGATAAAACATTGCATTATAAAGTCTACTAATCAGCATATAAAAGCAACAAAATTTAAACCATATCAAAGACACGGAACGACAAAGCAAGAAAGGGAGGCTGAATGAAGGCAACGAAAAATGAAAATAAGGTTGATAAGACAAAAAGAAAATAGACAAAGCCAGTATATATAATTAACAACCACTTGTAATTCATCCTTAAAATACAGCAGGTGCTAATTTGAGTGTATGTAGTTACTGATTTGGCAGACAATATGATTTAGCAAAAAAAGGACAAGGAAAATATAGGGAAAATTCAAGAGGAACTCACGATGCGTGATCATATGAACTGAGGATGCCACTGTGAGGCCATGGATAGCTTGGGCATGCCAGGCCATGTTCAGCCTCATCAGCTGATGCTGTTGTTGCAAAACCCAAAAACCCAGTGACACCAGCTCCAATGAACATAAGTGCTCTTAAGGAGCTGCTACCAGTAGAGCCAGCAGTATCTTTCTTGGTGATAATGGATGACATAAAACAAGGATTCTGCAATAGGTATAAAGTAGCAATTAGCAAAAGATACAATCAGCTTGTACCATTGGACACAAATAGTTATAGACTAATCAAACTCATCACATGCATGAGCACACACCATATACACCATACCAGTTTGCATTAAAGTTTGACTCACATGTCGAATTCACGTCCTCAGCCCTATCTACAGGGACGAATTAAAATCTAGGACACAGACAAATCCATCTGACTTCTGAAGTGCTTCTAATATAAATATTTTTTTGCCCTAAATGATGAGCAGATGGTGCATAATTGGAAGTCAGAGAATTGCACTATCATATACCACCTAAAAGAACCACCAGTGGAGAACTTTTTAAGCCCACATCTCCAGATTGGTCCTTCTCCACCACCTAATATGATTGGAAAATTAAGACATATTGAACAGATTTCCTAAACTTCACAATGACAAATGATTGTTAGATAGGGTTTGAATGCTGGTTGGAATTAGTTGAGAAATTGGTGAACTTTGGCAAAGATATTTTAGGAAGCAGGCTCTAAAGTCCTTGTTGGCTTCTCATCTCAACTTGATTTCTCTGGAATTGTTACAGTTCCCACCTTGCCGACTGTACTCTCCTTCATCTGTCTTCATTGTATCTGTCAACATTTTGAGTTTCTACAGCTGATCAATTATGATGTAGGCAGGAGTCAACAGATGTGCTGGCTGATTTAGGTGTACAAATTAAGACTACCTTTGCAGGAGGACTGCATGTCATTATGCTTCAAGGAATAGGACCCTGGTAGGAATTTCCTTTGGATGACTCAGATTATGAATGAAGATACTTTCCTATTTCCTGGGCCTAGATATTTACTGCTGAGGTTAAGATGTATCCAATGGCTTAATGTAGGCCTAATGCAGCAGGAAAATGTGGAAAGGAGGGAAGATTGTTATGCTGAGGTGGCATAGGAGAGAGCATGTTCTGAGATTGTGAGATTCTGGACGGGGAATTTGCTATATGCATGAGGGGACCGTGAGGAAAGAAGCTAGGCAGAAATTGAGAGGAAACTAGGAGGTTGAAGGGCTCCTTTACGCCCAGGTTATTTTCTCCATTTTTCTTCTATAATTGTTCTTCATACTTGTTATATGTTTCTGAAGCTTGCAATTCCCTCCAGTGGAATTCAGACCTTTGTCATTGATATACAGAGGTTTATTGCAGTAATCTTGAATGGATAAATTGGAAAAACAATGGCAACATGAAATGGCCAATGTATGATATGCTTCTAGAAAAGTTATATCAATATACAGGCACAGGCTTATAACAAGTGTTAAAGACTCAGGGATGCAGTGCCTAAGGGCAAGGAGAATTCTAAAAATACTGGAAAGAACAACAAAATAATTTCCGAGACTTATCATCTTTGGCACAATCTTATTGTTGATCCTTGCCTTAAAAGGAATCAGTGAAGTTCAACATTAGCCACTGATTGCCTAACACAACGGTTCTCCTTTACAAGGGCTTGATGTTTGTTTTGGACTTTTGGGGGTAAAAGGAACGAAATAGGAAATCCCAGATAAAGGAAATTGATCAAAACATAGATGGTGAAGTTTAGGCACCTAGGCAATACAATAAGAAAAGGTGGATGATTTATTTCAGTGTGCATCCCAATGGAGGACATACACCAATAACATACTTGGAGAGTTTAAACACAAGAAAATTATTAAAATTACACATTTTCTGTAGAATTAAGGAGTTCATGTAAAGAAAGCATTAAAGAAGATGCACAATGGTAAAGCAAATGGAAAAGATGTGGTATATGAAATTACAAGATGAGTCGAAGAGCAATTTGACACCTTCTAATGGAACAAAGGTCATTTAAAATTGTTCAAATTACAGATAAATTAAGCCCATAAACCCTAATATGAAACTAGTGTGATGACAAGCAAGGATTTAACTAGCATTAGTGTTTGCAGTTGTTTTACAGCGTTGGCTGATGGGGGCCAAAGTAGTCTGCAACCACTAGGTGATGTTGAGGTGGCTACCAGAACTTAGATGTAGCAACTGTATCCAGTGATGAAGACTATTAGGGACCGAGTTAGTGACAATTGGGCTTTATTGTAATTACCAAAATGAGAGTTGAGAGAGGAGGATAAATAATTGTGCCGAGTTGGCATAGAGAGAGAGAGAGCATGTGAGAAATTGAAGGAAAATTCTATTATGGATAGAGAATATAGCTTATAGAAGAGGGAGGGTATCATGGGAGAGGGCACAAAAAAAGTTAGGATTGGGCTGGGAGAGTTTTAGAGTCTCTCTAATACTCTGGGTTACTTTGCATTTTCTGTATACACACTCATCTTCTTTAGTGGATTGTTTCAACATTTCAATCTGTTTCTATCTTGAATGGCTATGTACCTATTAAATGGCATTGGAGCTTCCAAACTTGGGAGCTCTGTGCCAGAACCCATGCCAACTACTGTTGTGCTAGAGTCAGAGTCAAGGTCAGAGTCAGAGAAAATAAAGCAGATGAAGAAGATGGAGCAGGATCTGAAGAAAATAAAAATTCTAGTAAGAGGTCAGTACCAACGGCGTTGTCAAGACTCTGTTTAGGAGGGAGATGAAGATTGGTGGTGGAGGAGACGAAAAAGATCCTCCATGGCCGATGGGCCTCCAAACCTTCGTGAATTATTTGAAAGCATGCAGCATGAAGGGGAGGAAAAGGGAGCCAGTGACGATGCACATGAACCTGAGGAAGTGAAGATCGATCACCCTTTTCCTCCCTCGGATTCGTTTTCGATGGAAGAATCAGTGGAAAACGAAGGGATGTGGGAAGTGATTTTTGTTCACAATTCTGCAAAATCTGTTGAGATGCAAGGAATGGTGGAGACAAAATCCCTCTCTGTTAATGGTGTAGAGGCTGTGAGGAGGATGGACGTGGTCGAACAGAGAGAGAAATGGGTCGCTCAATGGAGTGTCGCGCGTGAGCAACAGAAGGGAGAAGAGTTCGCTTTCGTCTATTGGGTCCCGTGAAAATCGGCCAAGCTTTCGCCGGTGGAATTTCCGGAACCGCTGAACCCATGGGCATCGCCATAGCCGCCAACCAAGCCATCAAAACCAACGACACAGAAAGAGAGGGAGAATTTGCGATCGGGGACTGAGATTGGGGTTCCAAGCATGCTGGCCGATCTTCCACTGCCAGAACCACCCAAACCGCCAGATCCAATGGCAACGTCGACTGCAACAACGGCGGAGATTGCCGACACTAGAAGGAAGAAGCTCAAGGGGGGAAGTACGCAACTGATCTGGAGCTTGGTGTTTTGCTAAGGCCGACCAACCACCTCCCATCGCCAACGCCACCCAACACAAGTGAAGCTATGGCTGCCACGGCAGAGATGTTGCAATCGCCAGACCCAGCTTCATCGGGGGCGACAGGGAAGACACATGTCGCGATGCAGCTCGAAACCTCATGCGCGTCGCCCCTACTTCCACCGACAGAACCACTAGAGCCATCGAGTCCTGAGACCGCGATGACCGGCGCTAAGAGGCGAAGATAGCAGTCGTCAAGTCACGCCGACGGGGAACCAAGAAGAATCGCTGACATGCAAGGGCACAACCAAGCTTAGCGTGAATCAGGGGAAGAAAAGAGTGGAAGTAGGTTAGGTAAGCTTGAAATTGGGATGTGAAATTGACCCGATGGCTCAAGCCCAAAACCAAGCAAAGGAAAGAAAAGCTTCAGAAAATGGAGAACATGATGTAATGTTGCTGAAGAATTGTTTGAAGCAACCCAACCCAAGGAGGAGAAGAATTGGGATGCTGATGGAGGGAATTCACTAATGGGCCAAGCCCAAACATGTGAGGTTAGTCTTTCTAATCTCCATATTGCTAGTGAAGAGCGCCAAGGATGTTTGGAGAAAGTTTTGAACACCAAAACAGTAAACCATTCTTTGAAACAAATGGGCCAAGCTCGAAATTGGTTCTGTACAATTGGTGTTTTAATGGGTAATGAAAAAGAATCAAGAAGTGGGCTTGAACTCTTCAGCTTGGTTTATACTCACCCTTTGGATTCTCGTCACCTTGACTGGAACGAGCAAAGTGTGCTGGCCTTGGAGCAGTCCAGCAATTCACAAGTTAAAAGGCTTATTGAGTATATCGTATAAAGAACTGGTTAAAAATGTTGCTGTTATGGTTATGAGAACTGAGCATGGAGCTAATAATTCAGTGGATAGTTTGTTCAAGAAATTGCAAGTTTGAAGCATATGCATCATAAAAAATCCATTCATTTTGCTGATGTAGGTACAAAGTATAGGCAGAAAGGAGGTCTCTACGACAGTTCATGGTCATTAATGCTAGAGATTCCAGATACTGGGAATTTTACAACTTTTGGTATTAAGGGTGCCGAGACATAGAGTGATGCCTTTGGTATCAATTACTTAAAGGACAGAGCAAGCGAACTTGAGACAGCTTCATGGGACCTTGGAGGATATTACAACAATGCAAGCTCACTCCCTATGGGATCCAGGGGAAATCTTTCTTCAGCACTTAATGTTTTTCCTTTCCAGACATCACCTTGAGGACAAGGTGATTCTTTTAGGGGGGGGAGTATTGTTAGGGACCGAGTCAGTGACAATTGGGCTTTATTGTAATTACCAAAATGAGAGTTGAGAGAGGAGGAATGGGTGACTCTTATGTAACTAATTGTGCTGAGTTGGCATAGAGAGAGAGAGAGAGAGCATGTGAGGAATTGGAGGGAAATTCTGTTATGGATAGAGAATATAGCTTATAAAACAGGGAGGGTATCATGGGAGAGGGCACCAAAAAAGGTTAGGATTGGGCTGGGAGAGTTTTAGATTCTCTCTAATACTATGGGTTACTTTGCATTTTCTGTATACACACTCGTCTTCTTTAGTGGATTGTTTTAGCATTTCAATCTATTTCTATCTTGAATGGCTATGTCCCTATTAAAGACAACAATTTAAACCCTCGGTATAGAGTAACTAAGACATAGGGAATGAGACATAGCACAAAAGAACTGATGTGGTTTTATGCAAGTAAGCTATATGTACATCGCTTGATTTGACAGAGAATTACAACAACAACAAAGTTGCATCTAACTACGTGGGAATAGCCACATGGATCAAATAATACCATTGGAAATCATATCTAAAGACAAATCACTGATATCTAAATATTTCTTAATGGTTTTGCCCATAAGTTTTTCATAGTGTCTCTCCACCTCTAGCTATTAGGCTACCCTCCATCCGACCTACTATCCTCATAAAAGACTTCACACATAATGAAACTGTATAAGGTGACCATTTTTTCACAATAGGTGCAACTTCAACTTGCTCACTCTTGTATTCAGTTTGAATCCTACTTTTGTCCACTATGCCCACTCATCCAACACAACATTCTCATCTCTACAACATTCATTCTCATAATAATTCTCTTGTTGGCTTTTTAGGTCTTTTCGATGTGATAAAATTCTGCTTTATGCTTGACTGATACTTTTCTACAACAAATAATGTCCAAAACACTCCTCCTTGTGGGATAAGGCTTGATCATTGTTTATGTTGCATGCCATTTATTATCATGTTAAAAGAATTTTTCTTTATTTTCCTAAATTTGTTTTTTCTTGTCTATCATCAAATGCTCTTTTAAGACATTTTTGTTCACATAAGTTTCTATACAAATTAATGCTATGGCAGTGTCTATCCATCACTATTGTAACATCAATCTAACACTAATAGATATGTCTCAGAAACAATATTGCTCAAATGAGAAATATAAGAAAAAGCAAATAATCAACTCTAACCTCCTTCATCTCCAACAAGAAAAACCTATATTCACTTCCCCTCAAATTTGTATAACGGAAAATCAATTTTTTTTCAACCTCCAACTTTTATTCAAAGGGTCTCCATTTTAAGTCACAGACTTGGACCAGAAAAGTAAATACTTCCCATAGCATAAAATCATGAAGAGCATGGAGAATGCTTACAGGAGAAAGAGACTGGAGTTTCCTCCTCAATAACTGTTGAATAACACCTCCAGCCATCTCAGTCGGCACTGAAAATAATTCACAGATAAAAATAAAAAATATACATAGTAATAAATACATCTAACCATATATTAGAGATAAAAGTTTTACAAATAATCATAAATAAAATGATAAAGGCATCATCGCTAAGTATGTGCAAGTGCAACAAAGAACGATGAAAACTAACATGTAAAATGAAAATGATTACAAAAGTTTAGCAGAATTTTAATTTTGGATTATGGTGAGATGGCCTATCAAGAATCAACTATACATTTGATAAATAGGCATGCAGTCTGATTCTTGGTGTAGCAAATGTTGACAACAAGAATGTAAAAGTAGACAAGATAACACAAGGACAAGTGTGCAATCTCCAGATTCGAATACCCTTTGTACGACATATACCAACAACTAGAAACCCAACATGAAGGTAACATGTGCCGGGACGCTCTTAAATGCCAGTGACCCATGGGTCCAATAGTACCATAACCAATTCAAAAATGATTTTTTATCAGCCAACCGAACGATACACATCAGTAGAACTTTATAAGGATATCTATCTAGCAAGGGCTTTTGCTCCGCAAGCACATCAACCGCAAGAAATGCATCATAATTTATTACTCTACCCATGACCCTGGATATCCACGAAACAATCTAAGCCAACACATTTCCTGAACTCACAACCTAGATCATGCAATTATCATTCAAGTATCTTTCACAATTATCATGTAAACAACATTGAAATTCTGACAAGGTCACATCTAATTCTTTTCAAAGTACATACACTTCAATAAGTTTACTCCAAATTCCAAACAGCATTTTCTTCCCCGTTTAAAAAATAAAAAATAACAAAAGTGACAAAAAAGGACCAAGGATATGAGGAGAGTCAAATTCAAACACTGGCTTGCAAACATACTCACTCTTGGCCTGGCCTGTTGTTAACTAGCTTAAGAAGCAAATGAGAATAACAATTATGAATGCAACAGAACCACCAACTATCTGAATGAAACAGTTACAGACGAAACACGCAACTTTAAGTCAGTCAAATGCACAAGATGATGGAATTTAAGTCCGACATATGCTACTGCTACTACTAAACACTGACACAAAACCCCCAAAGTAAAAAAATCAAGGAAAAGGCAAAAGTGTCGTAATCACAAATGCAGCAATCTCAGGGAAAAAAACCCACGCTGCCAAACACGACCACACGAAATTCAATGGGAAAGATAATCGCCTAACAAGTAACGACAACACAACATGTAATGAACCATGGTTTAAGCCAAGTGGGAAATAACAGAACGATTAACACGTGCAACGGTTACACGTGTGCAAATATATAATTACAGTCTACAGAGGCCAAAATTGAGAAACCCCGAACTCAAAAGTGGGTCATAGATCCGAGTTACAGCGGCAGATTAACATAAACAAAGACCATAAGAAAAAAATAGAGAGAGGAAGAAAAGAGGCCGATGGAAGAGAAGGGAAAAGGGACTCACGAAATGGGAGCAGGACGGGGAACTGAGGGCGCCCTTTAGATCCAATGAAGCGAAAGAAGACGAAAACGAAGAATAATCTAAGCTGCTGATACAGAAGAGACCGGAAGAGGAGATTTGGCACACAGCGCTTCTATCGTTGCAGCCACAAAAATTGCTCTGGCCTTTTGGGCTTTACTGACGGGCTTTCATGCTAATCGAAAAAGGCCCATGTTCAGGTCAAAAGAAAAACATGAAAAAATAATCTTGATCACACCGAAAAAAAAAGGGAACTTCGAAAGCGCTCAGTTGACTGGGAAAAAAAATAAAATAAAATAAAACACGTTCTGTTAACATCAAAAGGACGTTGAACAAGTTAAGAGGATGTGAGGAGGAACGACTAGACAAAAAAGTCATGTTGAAATGGAATTTGTATTACTTAGTTGGGAACTGGGAGACCTGACATTCTTTTTTGACCGAGTTCTTTTGCGGTGTCAAATATCTTTGGCACCATATGGTGACAAAATTATATCTATTGATCAACAAATCTAACAGTTAATATTACTTATGATTAAAATTTATTTTTATATTTTAATATTAATAAAAAATGATTTTATAACTGATTTCTCTCTTTTACCCTTCAATTTAATCACTTTATTTCCTTTCTATTTATTTACTTCCAACATAGATACCGACAACCACCACCTACAGTTATGAAATATTATTTATTTATAGATATCTATGTCTTTCATTGATTCAATTAAGATTTAATTATATTAGATAGAATTTGTTATGATTTGATATGATATTATATCTCTTTTCCTTTGGCTATAAATAGCCCTTTAGATGCTCCATATAGAGTACCTTTGAGATTATCAATGAAACTATTCTTTCTCTTTTTCTTCATTATTCTCTCTATTCTCATTTTTTATAACACGTTATCAGCATGACTTTGCTCTCAAAATGAAAAAGCTCATTAATGCAGTGCAGACATGATTCCTTCTTCTAGGATTCTTGGTTGATGGTGGAAATTGAGAGAGCATTCGATACAAATCACAATTTTTTTCCTAGTGCCGCTTACACTTACGGATGCACTTGTTCTTGGTAGGTTTCCTTTCCCCTGTATTATTATTATAGTATTGGTACACAGTCATGAATAATAAGGCTTGAGGTCAAACATCCTAACCATATTTATCTTAAATATTACATGTTGAGATTTATTTTTACTCATATTTATTTTTACTCATTGGATCTTGAGACTAATAAACAAAAAATATTGTATTCCCAGAAGTGAATGACAATCATTCCAAGAAGTTAATGAGAATTATACAAAAATATGGATAATCATTCCCTGAAGTGAATGAGAATTATACAGAAAATAGATAATCATCCACTAAAGTGAATGGATTCTGAATTATTCAAAATTATCCAAGAAAATTACAATAGATTTGCTTCTCTATTTAAAGGGATTTACATATTTCCATAAGTGAATATGTCAAAAGATTATTCTCCAAAGTGACTAAATCTTTTATTCACACCACGTAGAGTGTGTGATATTATAATCTAAAATAACTTTGTATATTTCCTTGAAGCAATTACATTTTGGTATTTATATTCCCTGAAATGGATGTATCTCCAAGGATAATTTTGAGTAGAGCTGGGCATACGGACCGCGGTCCGCGGACCAACCCATTTAACTCGCAACCCGTACGAAGATGGACCAGAAAATTTTTAGTCCGCCAAGCTGCGGACTTTTCTGATCCACACCGCTTAACTCGAGAACTAAATGGGCCTGACTCGTGGGGTTCGCGGACTAACCCGCTAGCTCGCATTAATGAGAAAATGCTTCCATTTGTGATATTTATTTATATTATTGATGGATGGATTTTGGTGAATTGGTTTATTTTATTATTTTTGGTACTTGTATTTGGTAAAATATACTATATAAATATAAATATATAATATAAGGTATAAAAAATTCAAAAAAAATATGAAAGAAAAAAAAGGGATTATGTAGGTTGGTCCACGTGGCTTGCAATTGGTCTGCGTTCAATCCGCACGGTTCGCATTCGATCCGTGAGTGGTCCGCAATTGGTCCCCGTATGGTCCGCGAGCTGGTTATGTGGACTGGTCCGTTGGTCCGCGGGTTTATGCAGGCCGGACGTGGACCACCCTAAAGCCTAATCCATTTAATAAACGGACCGATTCAGTCTGGCCTGTTTAATTGTGGTCCGTCGCGGGCTGGGCTAAACGGACCGGACTGGTTCGATACCCATCTCTAATTTTGAGTATTTGTAATATATAAATTTTCAATTTTGAGTATTTAAATTAAATACTTATATTCTCATGAAAAGAACAATGTAATGGATTTATTTATTTTCCTTCTTTGCTACCTTTATAAAGGATTATGTCTATGTATTTTGATCGTGGTGATCTTTTTAATAAAGTACAAAGAAGAGTTGTAAGCCCATTACGATAACACTTGTATTATTGATAAATATATGTTGAAAAATATTATTGACTTTAATGTCCCAAATATGCTCTTAGGTAGCACTATCAAGAAAAGAGCTTTACAAGATATTAAATAATGAGTTTTTATGAAAAAAATATTCATGAAACTTGCCTAGTTGGCTCTGCTCTATTCCTTGAAGTGAATGTGACAAAAAAAAAATATAACTCCAAAACTGGTATCAAAGCCAATGGTTTCGCTAGGCCATGTCTATCTGTTTGCGCTCAGGTGGTTATAATATTAGGCCAAGATTTTGTATTTGATTTTTTCGTAAAAGCTGCTGTTAAGGGGGAGTACACCATGTTGAACCTCACACTTTGGGGGATGTGATGAATGTTATTGCTATGACATCAAAGTAAATTTAGCATGTACCTATCATACATTGATATATTTGTTTGATTTGTTAGTGTCAATTTTTTTTTTGTTTTATGTGGTTTTTTTATTCCCTACTAATTTCCATCTTCATTTCTGGTCTTATCTTGCTTTGGAATTTTTCCATCTTTTTTTTTGTTATCTTTGCTCTAACTTTGCTTGGTTAAAATCTTTGACTTTGATTGAGCAAGCCTATTCCCCCCTCTCTCTCTCTCTCTCTCTCTCTCTCTCTCTTTTTGCTTTTGCTCTTATTTTTGCCTAGACCACCCTTTTGGGTTTTCAATCTAGCGAGCTTTTCATTTTTCTTGGATTTCTTTTTTGTATTTGCTCTAATTTTTGCCTAGACTATCCTTGTAGGTTTTGGATCTAGCGAGCTCCTTTTTTGAACTAGATGTTGACTTGACTTGTTAGCTAATGTTGTGATTATGCATGATGAGGATTTGATGGTGAATGAAAGAGAGGATGGAGATGAGATAGGGTTTAGAATGAAAGGATTGAATGTGATAATGCATGATATTTACAGGGCACCTATATGTGAAGATGTGCATGAGAGGGGGGGTTGAATCGTACATTGATCTTTTTTCATTTTCTGAAGCTTTTGAAAAAGATTATTATTAAGTATAAAACTTGAAATGCAACGAAAACATAGTTAGTGGCTTCAGAAAGTTACTTTCTGAACCATATTAAATGAAACCCTTGATATTGAAAGGGATAACATAAAAAGCATGGTATATATAAGACTGATGGTAAGGTAATGAAGCAATAAAGGTAAATAAAAGAGATCAACATAAGAGAGAAAGTACACAAAGAATTTTATACTGGTTCAGTCAACAGGCCTACATCCAGTACTCAACAACCATTAAGGTTCCACTATAACAACAACTTGCTCAACCTGAGAAAGTAAAAATGGATAGTCTTTTCATTAGCCTTCCCAAGCTATCATCCAAGGATTTTAGAAATCACTTGTAACCAAGGATTTTAAGTAGTTTTGTACTAGCCTCTTTAAGCTCACATCAGTAGTCTTGACTCTGGCCTCTCTAAGCTAACCTGTGACTGACAGGCAACTCTTTCAGCACGTTGTTAGTAGTTTTTCCCCGGCCTCTCCAAGATGCAAGTAGTCTTGACACTGGTCTCTCCAAGTCAACTCGTGACTAACAGGCAACTTCTTCAGCACGTTGTTAGTAGTCTTTCCCCAGTCTCTCCAAGCTGCAAGTAGCCTTGACATTGGCCTTTCCAAGTCCAACTGAGTAGTCTTAACTCCGACCTCTCCAAGCCTAACCATGTGTACACTCCAAAAAAAATGGTAAATTGCAGTGGTTAGTTTTGCAAATTAGGGCGATTTTTTACCGTCGTTTTTCACAGTAATGACGGTTTTGGAAACCATTGTAATTACCAACACTATTCAGTTAATTACGGTGGTTTGAAACCACCATAATTTTCAGTTAAATTAAAACGATATTGTTAATTATGGCAGTTTAGAACAGCCACAAGTTGTAACAAAATTTAAAAAAAAAATTAATTATGGTGGTTTGAACTGCCATAATTTGTAGTGAAATTTATTAAAAAAAAAGGAGTTACTGATGGCAGTTTGAAACCGCCATAATTTGCATTCCAATTGACAAAAAAAAATCCTTTAATTTGATAATAATGCCTTATAAAATCTTTCTTTTACACATGTTCCTATCTTGGTGCTGGACCAAATAAAATCCTTCCTTTACACTATCAAAAAGCAAGAGTCAACACAAATACATATGTTATAGTGCACACATCATCATCAGTTACCAAAATCACAAAATAAGTCAAAAGCAAGTTATACATCCCTAATGCAAAAACTAAAAGACATAGCTATGCACAGGCATGGGAACTCAAGGACATACTTTCACAACCATTAATTCCAGGAAATAAAGCAAATGAGGAAACATTTAAATTTAAATAGCAAACCTAAAAAGAAACTATGAGTGCACTACCTATTGAACCAATCTCTGAAACAGAGGCCCTTGGACTTGGCATCCTCTAATTTCTTCTTGAGCTCAAATATTTCCAATCCCTAGCCAATTTTTTCATTTAGATAATAGGGCACCTTCAGACATTCCATTATTGTAACCAACATCAAGTATCAACACAACTATACGAGTTCAAAATTCTAAGATTAAGTGATTACTAGCCAATCATATATACAACTATGTAAGCTTATATATTACTGGAAAAAAAATTACTTTTCTTGAATTGTAACTTCTCTTGAAGTCAAAAACAAAAAAAATGCCACGGAGAATGGCAGTAAAAAATGCAGACCTTGAGCCAAGCAGGAGCAAAACATATTTGAGTATACAAAATAGGTTTCCAAGGAAAGAACACAACCCCTAGGCACATATCCAAGAAACCACAGCCCCTAATTAAATCCCTACACTTTGATACCCAATTTACACCCTCATACATTATTTTTCTGCATAAAAGGAATAGCCCCTAATTCCATTTATTTTAGCCCCCTAAATGGCTAAAAAAGTGTTGAAAGTGTTCAAGAATGCAAGGCTAAAGAGATATAAATTTTTCTACACGTGTATCTACACATTCCAACATGAACCTTTCATATTTTCACCCTTTTGGCCCCTCCAAACCAGAATTTACAGCAACAAACAATGAAGAAATAAAAATAGAGGAAGAAGGAAAGCAAAGGAAGAACTTGTGGAGGCAACTAAAGGGTGTTAAAATGATTCCAGCACTTATATATATAGCATCCAAAATCATATAGCGCCTATATATATATGTTATAGAAACTATTATATATACAAAACTGGTAAAGAAGTTACATTAAGAAAGAAAATAATAATAAGTTTCTATAAGGATTAATGGATTATCAAATTAGAGGATTTAATTAGAAAAATATTATAAAACTATTTTTCTTTTTTCCCCCTGTTAGTGGCATACTTGTTTACTATTGTATTGGCATGCAATCCATCCCTATCACTTTATTACATGATTGCATCCAACAACTACCCTTATATAATGTCCAAAATCTAGATTTCTTTTTTGGTAGCATTGGTCAGCTAGTTATCTTTTTTTTATGAAACATGCATTATTTTTTTATGTTTTATGAGGGCTCAAATTCAGTAATATATACCTCAGATCCAAATCCTTCTACTATTTCACTGAAAGTATCTTTGAAATTAACTTTTCTTGCAACTTCAAGTAGAGCTGAAACTCCCAACATTAGTAACTTTATAACTAAGCTAAACTTAATGAAGTTAGTTTTCACAGGAATCAAATCCTCTTGTGCAAATTTCATGTATCATGCGCACATAATTACCATTGATTAGGAAGATGGAGAGTAGGAAGTGCACACAAGAAAATATGATCAATGATAATTATTTATGCATGATTAAGTCATGTGAAATTCACACAACAGGATTCAAATTGGTTTGCATTGAACACAACAAAGGATAAATGCATATGTTCCACTCTCAACTAACTTTATTAAGGATTTATATGATCACTTCAATGAAAGTGGAAGCCTTGAGGCATATATTCAAGAAAATTTTGTGATTAGTGCGAGTCCAGAGTCTTCAAACAAGTAAGAAAATCAATAAATACATCTAAAAACAATAGTAAAAATTAGCAAAGATGTTTAGCAATGGATTCATAGGTACTATAAGAACCAAACCTTAGCTTCTGAAATAGTCCAGGAATGGTAGATGAAGCTGTTAATGGATTGTTCATTATTGCTACCTTTGATGTCTTGCTTGAGTTCTTCAGGGCCCAAGTCAGTCCATATGAACGTACAAGAAACCCCTTAAGGAAAAGTGTGACCTTAGATTAGACACAATGTTTAAGTGTAAATAACCAATCAATCCATAAGCTAAAAAACTTAACAAAATAACTAAAATGTACCTAAGTTAAGGGGATAGATTCATGAAAGATCCTAGCACACTTGAAGAAACTTTTTTGGACCAATTTAAGACTCTTTAAATGTCTACAACGGGAAAGAAAAAATGATTGTAGATATTGATTACGTGCATAATGTGATTGTACCAATGACAATATCCCAGAAAGGAATGAAAATGAATAAAAGTAAGCAAAGATCACAAAAGGGCACAATAACAAGGCAAAGTCTTCCAAAATCAGGTACAAACTCAAAAATTAGCAGAAGCATTACATCATTAGTCCACTACAACAAGTTTGCAAAACTCTATCAGTAACCTTACCTGTCTCCACATCCTTCAAATTATTATAGCTAAGTCTTCACACAGAAATGAGTATTTACCAAGACATCCCGCAAAAAAAATTTCATTTTTCTGCTTTGAAAAAAAAATTAGAACTTGACAATGGGTTGGAACAAAAGCTTCAGATTTTGAGTTGTTGATAATGGGTGAGATATATGAACGAGAAGGGAAAAGGGAGATGGAAGCAGTGACTGACCGGTAGAGTGTGGGTAGCACAATTGTGACCAGCGGAGGCTCCGAACGACTGGCGAAGAAGCAGCGGCGTCGTGTTTGGTTGTGCAATGGATGTGCTTTAAAGGTGGAAGATGCAGGCGAGGCAACGGTGCGGGGGAGGTGGTCATGAGGCAGAGGTCTAGACGCGGAGGTTGGCTGGGCAGAACTGCATCGCGATGTTGGGTTTTCTCTAGTGCGGGTGAGGCGGCGACGACACGGAGTGGGTGAGGCATAGGCCAGATGCCAGACACGGAGGTTGGCTGGGCTCGGAGCTAAGGTCATGGGGCAGAGGCCAGATGCGGGTTTCCTCTAGTGTGGGGTGAGGTTTCGCTGGGGTAAGGTTTTGCTATGAGTGAGAGTAGCGTGGGGCAATTTTCAATGCGAAGAATAAAAGGAAAGTGAAGAATAGCGCCTATAGATGGTTTTCTTAGCGTTGATGTTTTATTTTTTTTGCTTTCTTCTTGTACTTGAGCTTATGAGATCTTATTTTTATCTCAAGTTTAATTATAAAAGAATTTTTTTTTTAGATTGACAAGTTAATTATTTTAAAAAATATTTTATTTTTTCTTCTTTCTATATTATTTAAATTTTTAACTAAATTATTTAACTAACATATTCTTTAAAATTAGTCCTTTTTAAAATTTTGAAAATTCATGTATAGCAAAGCACAATAAAATTTGAGTTAGAATCTAAAAGCTCCACAATAAACAAATGATTTATAAACCGTGTGTATGTGTATATATATATTTGCTCGTGTTTTCTCAATTATTTAGATTTTGTTTCCATTTTCAAAGGAATACAAATACAATTGTTGTAACAAAATAAGTTTCAAATTCAATTGAAATTAAAAAAGAAAACATAAATGTGCTCTATGTACCATAGTTCACTATTTTTATTAGAAGATTACAAAAATCAAGAGATAATTAATGCATCTTTTTAGAAGAGATGACGTTTAATTTGAGTTTTCCATCCTTATATAATTAGATATTTTACCACATCACCCATTTAGCTAAACTCAAAATTAAATAAAATGACTAATTTTGAGGATTCCATAGTTTAAGCATCTAATTAGAAGATTTAGAAGTTAAGGTATCTATTTGTAACTAGCTAAAATATTAAAAAAGAAATGCTATTTTCCCCTACTTTATTAAAAAAGTAATAAAAGAAACACAAAAATAGTTTATGTAAATAACGGCGGTTCAACCCGCCATAATTTACGAAACCGCCATAACTTACTTAGATTTGTGGCGGTTTTAAAGAACCGCCATAATGTATATGCCATTTCTGTCACTGAGATTGTGGTGATTACTAAAACCGCCGTAATTTACTGAAGATTATGGCGGATTTTGGGAACTACCCTAATTTCACCACCACAATCCATAGATTTTTTTGTAGTGGCAGTAGCAACCTCTACTAACACGTTGAAAGTAGTCTTACTCCAGCCTCTCTAAGATGCAAGTAGTCTTTCTCTAGCCTCTCCAAGCTGTAAGTAGTTTTTGACTAGCCTCTCTAAGCTAAACTGTGATAAGCAAGAATATCTTACTATCATGTTGCAAGTAGTTTTACCTTAACCTCTCCAAGCTATGTCTCACACTGATCACTAAGGGATTAAGGATACAAAGGTTAAGTATTTGGATTGTCACTCAAACTAACCTACACTCAAGTTTCCTTAAAGATGATACATTTTAAAAGATCATAGGAGAACTTGAATGACTTTCTTCTTCTACTTCTTCCATAAGAAGAACATAATCTAACTAAAAATATAGAAGGAAGATTTTCTTTACACTTCAAGGATAAAGTTGATTACATGATAAGGATTGAATATTTCAGGAAGTGGGAATAGATGTTTGCAGAGTTTCTTTGCTTGAATTTCAAATAAAATCTCTCTCTATCTCTCTTTGTATCTCTATTTGCGTTTTTTAAGTTTAGCATATCTTTATATAAAGGTCTTTCTTTATGACCGTTGCTATAGATTGTAACATCCTAGTAATTAACCAGATAGACCTAGGTTGAATCTGATTAATGACTAGACTTTACTCCTTGCTTTGGTTCTTTCTTCATAATTTGAAAATACTTAGTGAAATTACGAGCCATTTTTTTTTAAAACACATAATTGAAAACATGAGCCGAGTACAACGTGAACGAGTAAGCGGAGTATAATAAAACGTTTAAGAATATATCACATCATATCACTTAGGCTCCATCATATAACATCCATAAGCACATTATAGCATATATTTACATACAATAACCTTACTCAAAGGGTGGGTTATGTTCATACATCATTATCTTATGCAAACCCATAAAAGAAAATATACATAAGGAAATACATGCCCTTAAACTAGATAACTCCATAAGCCGGGAAGGTTATCCTAAAACTAGGGTGCATGATCACACATAAATCTACTAAGAACCCTCTATGGCCACTGTCCTGGAAATGGGGGAATAAATCCGATCCACTGATGAGCTCCCTCGGGAGGGGACACACGAGATGCACCAGGCTGGGGTGGCATGGACGGCCTTCTTGCTAACCTTGGCTGAACAACTGTTTCCTCACTACCCTCTCTTACACGTGTGGGAGTAGGAGCAGAGCTCTCAGAATATACATGAGTAGGAGTGTCCTCTAAAGGATCGGTTTCAGAATATCTCGTCTCGGGAACATACTCTGGAAATCCATGGACAGCAGATGAAGCGGGATAAGAACGTAACATCCTTTCATCAAGTGGACGTGCATGTTCGAAAACCATTTCATCGCCATAGGGAGAAGTAGGAGAAAATTGATAACTAGGGACAGGATGTGCAAATGGACGACCTATGTAAATAAAAACACAAACTGCGCACCTCCCTTCAAAATGATACGAGCGATGCACCGGATTATAGTGAAATTCCCAAGTAGGGGTATCAACGAACAGGACGAATGTCACCATCTAAATCTGGAGACAATGACGGAAATAAAGAAAAGGGAGTGAGAATCTTGCTAAAGAATTCTCAGTAAGGTACCTCCTTCTCTGATGTCATCATCAAAGTCCCGGGAACCTCGGGATTATTCTAAAATAGTGAGCATGCAAAGATTCATTTTAAGTTCGGACAAATACTTAACCGAGGTTCGTCAATTTTTAATCATGCGTCTTATAATGCATCATAATCTTAACATGTCATATTTACAATGAACTTTGCCTTTATCATTACATCCTTTTCCTCATCATCATTATCAAATAACATGCATAAAAGAACGTCATATAATATTAGCTACACGTGGACATAGTGCACATATTTCATTTCTTTAGTGCCTTAGGTGACTTGATACCCTATACTCCACCCTTTTGGGAGTAATTTAGGTTATGAGCTCATACTTTACTAGTCGTCACTAGCATATACTTATCCCTTTTGATAAGCTAAAGTCCCGACTCTACCCTTTTGAGAGAACGGGTTAGGGGGCTAAAATCACCTTTTCACCACCTATAGTCTGATGGTTCCAAAGGATCATTTTCTTATAAGTTTAAGTCACCATTAAATCTTTGCATGTTATATCATAATACAATTCATAAACATCATAACATTTTCTCATTTATAGTTTTAAGCTAGAATAATATATATCAACTGTAATCATGCATATGGGAGATTCCCAGGAAAGAGAGGTGGGTCACAATGGACATGCTTAAATACCAAGTCTTTCCTTAGCCAGAACCTTTCCAAATTACACTTTTACAATGATACACTTTCTTCTAGCAACAAAGGTAAATTTTACATAATAAAGAACATTTCATGTATAAGCATTCTCATTATTTGCAACAGTAACTATAACATGCAAGCCAGGAAATCATTCAATGATATCAAGTACTTAATAAGCATCCAATCCTTACATAGAATTATCAATTATAGAACTAATTAGTTACAAAACCAATTATGAATCATTCTCTTAACAATAAACCATAATTATCACAACTTCAATCATATCAAATCATTATCACACATTGATACTAAACTCAGATCAGTGGCCGAATCATGGACCTCATGCAATTACATAGAATTATATTTTAAGTGCATATAAAATACTAGTTCCCCGTAAAATCCTTGCAAAGCCTTAAAACTCATTTAGAAACTAGTTCTTTTGTCAAATTTGGGAGGATCTTCACAATTAAAATTCTCACTTAAGATAAAAGGAGTAAGTCTTGAGCTTTAGAGATTTAGGTGACATCTTAGAATTATAAACATGCTATGCAACCTTATTTTAATCTTATCTTTATAAGGTGATAGCTTGGAATTATAAACATGATATGCAATTCCATTTCTTTATCTTTAAGATTTAAGGTGATGACTTGAAAATTAAACATGATGCAAGAACTTGAAATATAAACATGATACAAGAAACTGGAGCGGCGGTAATCCGCACAGACCAGTAGAGGGAGAAGAGAATATTAAGAAACCGGAGCGGCGGTAGTCCGCACATGACCAGTAGAGGGAGAAGAGAATTATTATTACATCTTTTTAAGCTCCAATCTCAAGACTTTTTAAAGAATAAATTCTTTAACTCCAATAATCATATTTCTTTGCTTGTGATACATGGGCAAGTCTTTGAGCTCTAGGATCTTTAGGTGATGGCATAAAATAAACATGCCATGCGTTGATTCTTTTAGCCATTATGAAATATAGTGAGAGCATAAATTAAATATGAGATGCAACCTCTTTATTATCTTGAAAGATTAAGTGATGATTTGAAACTTAAACATGAAATACAAGCTTGGAATTTAAACATGAGAAATCCAAGTTCATTTATTCATTCTTGAAAATTTAGTGATGACATAGAAGGTAAACATGGTTATGCAAAGCATAAACTTAATCATGGATGCAAATTCATTTTGTTTCTTTACTAGAGCTCCTTCAAGAACTTTAAAAGAATTATAAATTCAACCCAATACATATCTTAACAAGAAATAAAACATAAAAGGAAAATATATCTTTCAAGTTCTAAACTAAAAATCTTTGTTTTAGCATCATAAAGCATTATTCTTTAAAGTTTTGCATCAAGTGGAATTTTCAAGCTTTAGAGGCCTAACTTGTGATGGATTTACAACCCACCCTCAAGGTCCTCATCATCAAGCCATCATCAAGCCATCATCTTAGTTCCACCTAGGCCATATGGTTGAATTGGTTAAAGAAAAATTGAAGAGGAAAACCAAAATGAAAAGCTAAGGTAAGTTCATAATTTCATCATTTTGAGCTAAAAACACAACTCCTCAAAGCATAGAAATAAATTTAGAAACTACTCCCTACCTAATCTGAGTTGAAGAAGAGGAAGAGAACTTGGTTTCTTGAAGTGAAATGAAACAAAATCTCTTTGAAAAAATTGAAGAAAGAATTCAGCCAAAGAGGAGGAAGAAAGAAAGTTTTTGGTGCTCCTAAAACTAGTTAGGAACCAAGCATTCCAAGACCACTCAAGCAAGCCTATTTATAGAAGATTTTGAGGCTTCTAATTGGCCAAAATGATGAGGTAGTGGACGGAATTTTTCAGGAGAAATAAGGGAGGAAAAATCATTTTAGACAAAGTTGTATGAAATTAAGGAATTATGTCTCTTATGGTGACATTTTGGCATTTTGTTTTAGTGCAACTTTTGGCAATAATTCAACTGCATAATGACATCAATAATTTCATCCATTACAGCCCAAAGAAGTGAAATTTGTGTGTTCCATGCATTATTTAGGTGTAGGCAAGGTATTCATGTAATTTAGAGAATTTACGGTTAAGGGTTTAAGTGAATTAGTAAGCAATTTGGGTGTTTTTGAGCAATTTTGGGTTCTAATCAATCTAAATACATAATTTTGACTCTAGATTAATATTTAGAATTTAATAAGCTTTAATTTGAGCCTAATATTGCTTAGGTTTCGGTATACGAATCAAAAATCCCGAAATTCGGAAAACTGCCCAAAAACAGGGGCAAAATCGTACTTTCACTTAAAAACTGCCCGAGGCCACCTGAGCTTAACCAATGATTAATCATGGATTAAAAACACATTTTAAAACATTTTAGTGAGGTTCGGGCTCAGTCGGCACGCACATCGGAGTTAAAACAGCCGTAGGGCGTTTTGGTCATTTCGCGCGTCGGAACTCAAAATTGAGATCCTTCTGCTCTATTAACACACATAACACAAACAATCCCTTATTATCCTCAAAATATCCCCTTGAGAATAGGTGGGGCCCACGATCCTCATTTTCTGAGTAAAATAACTTCAGGGGCATTTTGGTCATTTTATACGTACAGAAATTCGGGATTTGCGACTCTCGCATGAATCGTTCCTAACCTCTCTTCTAATGTTATATTCCTTTATTGAGGATTGTTCAGCCTCAAATCTTATGTAATAATTACCTACGGTAATTCGGTAATTGAGTAATTTCTAATGACAGTAAAAATTACAGTAAAAATTGGGGCGTTACATAGATCATTTCTTCAAGTGACACGTGTTGATTATCAGTTGTGTCTTGAAAGAAATAGATAGAAGAGAAGCTAACAGAACTGTCACATTGGTTGTAGAAGCCGTTGTAAATATGAGCTTTCTGATCTCCCATCAGAAACTGCTTTTCTACTTTCTGAGTGAGCTTTCTAAACTCTTCCTTCATGAAGCTAGGGTCGTTGATCAAAAGGGCAGAAGAGATGACGTACCAGTTTAAAATTGGGTTTGATTTGATACTTTGAAATTCAAATTTCAAATTTTCCTCCCTTTCCTGTAGCATTCTTTGCTCCACTCACAGGTGAGCTTTTCTAATGTACGTAATTAGCCCTTGAAAGGTTGTTTCACTTTCTGATATTTAATCAAATCTTCTTTATGATTATTTCTTTGCAATTGTGATGATTGAAGATTAAGTAACATGTTACATATGGACATATTCTATTATCTTCATCTTGAGAGTACTTTCTAATGTCCCGTGCTACTTTCTGAAGTCTCTTTCTTTGATTGCTTGTAGCGTTGCAGCCTTCCACTGATCGTTAGCTATCAGAAGCTTGGATAAGGATACAATTTCACTTTTTTAATATAACAAAACTTGTAACATGTTTATACATGTACAGCGAAATATATATACTCATTTGAGTAAGCCTTGCTCTTGCTAAACGATAGATACCTGTTGTAATCTTATAAAAAACTCAATAGAGACATCAATCATTCTTCAAAGTATTTTCTTTGGATTGGTTTTTTTGTCATTCAAAACACATAAGCGCAAGGGTTCTAGAGCTAATAGCACCAAGAGGGTAAGAATTAGGTGTCAGGGTTGTGCAGTATGGATTCCATTTGATTATCCATTTCATTCATTACTTGGCTATTCTAGACTAGAAATCATGACTAAGATTATGATCCATTACTATACTACAAACGTGTCTTGAGCTGCTAATTCATCTTCGATCGAAAGGACTCTTCTTTGATTATCCATAATTTAATTGCCCCAATTTGGCATCATTCAAAGTCTTTGACTACGGGCGCTCTTTTCCTAGATCGCCCTTTTGGGTTTTCTGTAACGCCCCAATTTTTCTATCTGAGAAGAAAATGACCAAAATGTCTCTGAGGTCATTTTCGGCCCGAAATTCGAGAAAAGCCATCTCGGCCATCCTCGAAGGGCCGACTCAATGTTTGAAGGGGATTGGATGATCCTTGAGTGATTTCAGAAATGAAATCTCGTTTTCTGCAGTTTCAGGTCAAAATGACCAAAATACCCCTATAGCGTTTTTATGCGGGTAAAGGTATCGTTTGAGCCTTAAACTTTTCCCAAAGGATTAAAAAGGTAATTTCAAGTGTTTAGAGGTATCTGTTTAAGTCTCGGTGGTCCCGGGCAGTTTTAGTGCAAAATTATGATTTTGCTCCTGGAATAGTGTTTTTGAGCTTAATGACGTAATTAAGCAAACCTAAGCAATATTAGGCTCTAATCGAAGATTAATTAATTTCCATTATTAATCTAGAGTCAAAATAAGCTATTAAAATTAATTAGAACCTAAAATTGCTTAGATTAAACTAAAATCTCTTTTTAAAACTCAAGATTCCAATCTTAGAATTTTGAATAGTATTTTCTCTTTTCAATTCCTTAAATCATGGAATTGTGTCTAGAGTTGTTTATGAACTAAAATGAATTTATAACTCACTAATGATGCAAGACCACTCCTTAAACATGTCTTGACAACCTTGACTACCCATTTTTTCACCTAAACACTTTCTTACAAATTCCTAATCTTAATCCTAATCAAGGATACACCTAAACACAACTCTAAACCACAATTAAAATGCAAGAAATCCTCCCCCATGGCTGATGCATTTCCACCACCTCCTCCCCCATTTGCATCACATGTTGATTTGTTTCTCACTCAAAGAACCATGCTTGACCCATACTTGCACCCATACTTGAACCCATACCTAGCCATGCTTTCCACCATGCCTTGAACTATACCTTGGAGAAGATATTTTCTCTTCCCTAGGGCTGTAAATGGCCGAAGCTTTCCTCCCCATTTACACCTCTCATTTTGTTTCATTTCCCTATAAATAGCATGCTTGGATGAACTTGCATCACTTTGGGTTCATTTGCTAAGTGTAAGTCTTCAAAGAGCACTCTAAAGTTTTCTTTTTCTCTCAAAGTTCAAGTGTCTAAGTTCTTTAACTTCTTCATCCTCTTCACTCATCTCAACCTCCAATCACTTGGTAGGGATTTTCTTTCAAATGTTTCTTTCATTTAAGTTCTTAATCTAGTTATGTGTTTTATGGTTTCTCTTGAATCTTTTTGGAACTTCTTTTCTTCTTCTCTTCCTTCTTCATTTTCGGCCATGAGCCTTTGAAAACAATGGAATGAGAGCTTGATGATGAGGGTTTCATGATGATATTCATCACTTGAACAACCTCTAAAGCTTGATCTTTGTTCTTAAGCAAAAGGTGTTTTTAGTTTCTTTCTTTCTTGAACCTTGAGATTCTTAACTTTGATGTTGATTTAAAATGAGTTAGTGAACTCAGTGATGAGGACTCATGATGTTGGTGCTAATACATCATCAAGATCATGGTCTCTAGAGTTTCAAAATGGATCTTTTCTTGCTTATGATTTCGATTCCTTCCTTTTTCTTTTCTCAAGATTTCGGTTTCTTTCCTTTTCTTTCCATCACGATTTCGGGCAACCAACTTGGGTGGTCTAACATGATAGCTTGATGATGAGAGTTCTAGATGGAGACTTTATGTTCACCACAATGAAACCTCTAAAGCTTGAGTTTTCATAAACATGTTATATAGCTCACTTGTGGTTTAATTCTTTAGAAATGTTATCTTGAGTTCTAAGAACTCTATACCTCACTTTATCTTGTCATGATGAGTTTGGGTTAAGGTTTAAGTTCCTCTAAAGTCTTCAATGAGCTCTAATAAGATATAAATAAACTTGCATATTTATTTTGAGGTTGCACTCATGTTTATATTCTTGCTCTGCATCTTTATTTTCAAGTCATCACCTAAGGACTCAAAGATTAAAACAAGACTTGCATTATCACCTAATTAATTCTCAAAGCTTTTCTATTTCGGTCTTAAAGTCGATTGTTGCTGGGCCTAGAGCACTAAAATAAAGAAATGAACTTGCATTGCATATTTATTTCAAGTCTTGCATATTTACTTCAAGTCTTGCATATTTACTTTTAAGCCTTGCATATTTATTTCCAAGTTTTGCATATTTACTTTAAAGTTCTCACTTTACTTTGTAATGAAGAATAAAAATGAAGTGCATAGTATGTTTATATTTTGTCATCACTTAAAGACCTTAGAGCTCAAAGACTTGCCCATTTTATCTCAAGTTAAAGTTTAATATGGAAGCATTCTTTGAATGTATAATTTCGGCCAAGTGATAATGATGAGTTTGGAATGAGTTCTATCTAGTTACAAGGGCCAACAACCTATGTTCTAGGATTCTCTTTAAGCTTTATGAGTTGTATAAAGTTAGGACCAACAAGATTTATGATTTTAATCCTCTTCTAAAGATGAATTAAATTGGTTACTGACCTAAGGTTGTTTTTAGCCTCTTGATAAAATAAAATGGTTTGCAAAGAGGTTTAGAAGTCCTAAAATGATTTCAAGAGAAACTAGCAACTTATATGCTTTAGAAATGTCAAATTATGTGTCTTTTTGGACTTGAACAGTTTGGTTCTGCCTTGATGTGGTTGTTGCTGTATGATGATGTTTTGATGTGTTAGAATGTGTGAAAATGATATTTGATGAGGTAGGAACACTTCTATGCATGTTAGGAGAGAAACTAGCTTCATAGAAAAATCGTAAAGTTGGAATTTAACGTGTGTTTAACCCCTTCAATCCTAATCAATGCCAAAACTGCTTTAGTATGATAACAATCAGTTTAGGATTGATTAATCATGAAAAATTTGGTTACGTTGGAAGTAGGATTGAATTTTAGCACCTATAAAGAAATTAGTAACTAGAAAACCATAAAAGTGCAATCCTAAAACTCTTAGAATATTTAATTCTGGATTCTATCCAGCAACCTCATAATATGGCAAACATGGTTTATAATCAGTTCTTAGGCATCGAAATGCCTCATAATTGGTTTAGATTTAATTTATAGCGCCTTAGGCGAAGTGGAACCGAGAAAGGGTATAAAACGTAAGTTCTAGAACCCCGTAATCATATATATATAACTCTGCCCTTGGAGTATGGTGCTGCCTAGATTTATTAAAGAACATAAATGATAGTAAGATTTGTTAGAAGAGAATCCTTAGGTGCATAAGAGGTTGATAGAGAATGATAGAATAATTACATTTCAAGTTTAAGGCTCGTAAGGGTCAAAGCATAAGATACCGTAGGATCAAGAGCATAATGAGTTTCAATGTTACTTGTGAATGTATGTTTTAATTGAGAATGATTATGTAAACGTATGGAATTATGATTGAGGGTACATGTTCTACTTGTTTATGTGGCATAAAATAAATTTGGAAGAAATTCGGTATGCCGCCGTTATGCTGCCGAATTTCTGACAAATTTGGGGACTTAGAAAATTTTTGAAAAACCCATGAGATTTTCTTTAAAAGAGATGAGGTACTAAGATGTGTTTTTGGATGACATCGGTTTAGTTGAGCACCTCCAAGAACTCATGTGACATCGGTACCAAGATGTATTCTTGGGTGACACCGGTTCGGCCAAGCACCCCCATGAAAATGCCCCATAGCCCGTACTAGAGAGTCGAGATTTATTTATGATACGCTTATCGGTAAGGGATAAGTAAGAACTAGTGACGACTAGTTAGGTATGAGCTCATAACCTAGAGATATGACACGTTCTGGGTGACATCAGTTCGGCCTAACACCCCTAGAATGAATGTCTTTTAAGGTGGTCCTATGAGAAAGTAAAGTATGATTATTATGTCACAAAGTTTACCACACATGAGATTTCAATTGCCACTTTATGCCACCATTATGATGCTTCTTGATGTTATGATTGATGTCCTTGCATTAAGTAATGTCATGCATACATCCTTTACTATATTACATTCATGACATTAAGATTCATTCTAAAATGAATGGACCTTGGTTAATTATATTTTAAAAGCTTAAAAATGAACTTAACGCATGCTCACTTATTTTATACACTAAACCCAAGGTTCCTGAGGACGTAGATGATGACACCTAGGTAGTAGGAGGCCCTACTGAGATTCTTTAGCAAGATTCTCACTCCCTCTATCTTTTCTTTTCGCCACATCTTCAAATGGTGACGTTCATGGTTTTTGTGGACACCCCAATGTGGGAGGTGCACTATGATCCGGAGCACGAATCATACCATTTTGAGGGTCAGTGCATATTTCGTGTCTTCATGTTCATTGGACGACCCTTCGCTCACCCTGTACATACCCATCGCTTCTCCCTGACAGCACCCTACAGTGATAACGAGCGGGTTTTCGAGCATGCATGTACGCACAACAAGAGAGTGCTCCGCATGCACACCGCCGCTTCAGCCATGCACGACTACCCCAACTATGTGCCCCAAACATACTTCTCGGAGACCGACCCGTCGGAAGACCTGCCTATCCATCTGTACAATGAGAGCTCTGCCCCCACTCCACCATTGATGAGAGAGGGCAGTGAGGACACCGTGACTCAGCCTCGACTAGCACGATGACCGGAGATGCGGCCATGTCGTGGGGGTCACTCCTGATCTCCGCTTCATCTTTACACGTCGGAGGAGCTCACCCAGTTTGCCAAGTATGTGCCTCGCTCACGGGATGGACGTCAGTAGGAGGTAGCGGATGACCGATGGAGTAGCCGGGCTAGTGCACACATTGCTTAGATGAGGATAAACCTTCTTTTGTTTAGAGGTTATCCCTTTAGTTGCACTTAGGTAGGGGAGTTTGCTTTTATGCTTTCTGTCACACTTTCCATTGTATTTTCTTTTTAGATGTATTCGTTTTATGTTGTACCAAACTAAGTCCCACTCTTCATAAGTGGGCATATCATATCATATATATATGCAGTTCAGTTTTATCGTGATGTACCTTTACTTGCTTTATGTTATGATGTTTATGAGATACTTGCTTTATTTCCTTACGTGCTTCATTACTTATCGTGTCGCGAGGCTCTCACTTTGCCTTTATAATTCAAAAAAAAATTTATCAGTATTTTCTGCTAAGTATTTTAAAGTAATAAGGAAACTTAGACTAATGATTAACCTAAATATGTTCTAGACTATTGGGTTAAAAATTAGGATGTTACATTATGGTATCAAAGCAGTTTGATTCTCATGGAGCCTGAGGATTGGACTGATTATGCTTTCTGAGTGTAGAATGATAGCCATGTCATGCGTAGTGCTTAGATGGTAGGGATAAGCTGTAGGATAGAAATGCATGATCCTTGTCCGCTTGCATGTGCCATGGTAACTAGCTCATCTTACATGGAATATTGAGCCTAATCACCTCAGTGTTTATTGTCTCGTGTGTTTAGGAACCAATGGCACCCAGGAGATAGCCTAGGACTTCGACTGAGGATAACGAAGACAATACAACTGCTGCTATCGTCCGTGACATGGCAAGAGCCATGGAGCGGATGTTCGAAAGGATGAACCAACAAGGGGACACCGGACGTGCTCCCCCTACTGCTGAAATGATCAAGCAAGCAAGGTCCAGTGAATTTCGAAAGGCAAACCCACCGGCCTTTAGAGGAGCCATGGATCCCGACAAAGCTGATGAGTGGATCAAGAACATGGAGAAAATCTACTCTGTGGTCGCTTACTCGGAGGAGCAAAAGGTCACGTTCGCTGCCTATATGATGGAATCAGACACCGAGTTCTAGTGGACCGGCACCCGAAGACTACTGGAAGCTTCGCATCGCTTATCGATCGAGGCTGTTCAAGACCTACTTCTATGAGAAGTACTTCCCAGAGCCAGTAAAGAATGCGAAGGATATCGAGTTTATGTAACTGACCCAAGGAGGGTCTATTGTCGCCAGTACACGGCAAAGTTTGATGAGCTCATCAAATTCTCACGGGTGTTTTAAGGGAACCCCGATGAGGTATGGAAGTGCGTCAAGTATGAAGCCGGACTAACAGCAGAGCTAAACTATGCCGTGGTGCACATGAAGATTAGGGATTTCCCTACCCTGGTCAACAAGTGCCGAATCATGGAGGAAGGACAAAAGAAAATCAATGTTGTAAGAGCAGAACGAACCAAGGGGCTGGGACCGCAAGCCCCGAGGTTCAAGCCGCAACAACAGAACCAGTCACAAACCCACTACAACCGCTACCATACTAACCAATTTAAGCCACATCAACAACAACAAAGAACCCCCTTCCACCAACAACCCAAGCAATACCCCAGGCCCCCATTCTCGTACAACAACCACCGAAACAACAACAACAACAATAACCAACAAAGAGGGTCGGGCGGCCCCCGTAACACCAATCAGCAAGGGGGGTCTAGCGAGACCAAGAACAAGACACCCTAAGAAGCCCCCACCACCTTTGCCAGACCCGCACCAACTATGGTGTATCCTCAGTGCGGGAAAGACCACGGCAATCGTCCCTGCTTGGCTGGGCAGAACGTTTGTTTCAAGTATGGGAAGCTTGGCCACTATGCCAACAAATGCTCTAATGGGAGTCCAACGAACCAGAACCCCAGGGCACAACACCAAGGGAGGGTCTTCACCCTCAATGCAGACGAAGCGGAAAAATCCAATGGCCTCATAGAAGGTAAATGCGAAATAGATGGTAAAACCTTAGCTATACTTTATGACTCTGGTGCAACACATTCTTTCATTTTGTATGCTAGTGTCGAGTCTCTAAACTTAAAGACTTCCAAACTTCCTTTTGATCTTATTGTTTCTACCCCCACAAATCGTCCTGTAAATAATTGTTTTTGTTGTCTAAACTGCCATCTCACTGTAAAAAATAGATCCTTTGTCATAGATTTAATTTGCTTGTCCATGAAAGGTATAGGTGTAGTCCTTGGCATGGATTGGCTTTACGCCAACCGTGTATTGTTAGATTGTGACACCAAAACAATTGTTTTTCCTTCTTTCCCTAGTGAAACTAGTAAAACCTTGAAACTTTACCTCAATGCCGTAATAGTCAACTGTAGTGGGGAAAGGACTAAGGGATATGTTCTCCTAGCCGCTAGTGAGGTAGACTTTGAACAAAACCTAGAAGATATACCAGTAGTAAGAGACTATCCCAAGATATTTCCGGAAGAGATACTCGAGTTCCTTTCCAAGAGAGAAGTGGAGTTCTCCATTGAGTTGGTTCCTGGAGCGGGACCAATCTCTATAGTCCCTTATAGGATGTCACCCTTGGAGCTAGCTGAGTTGAAAACCCAGCTTGAAGAGCTTTTGGAGAAGAGTTTCATAAGACCTAGTGCCTCACCTTGGGGAGCTCCAATTTTGTTTGTTAAGAAAAAGGACGGGAGTATGAGGTTGTGCATAGACTATAGGTAATTGAATCATGTAACGGTGAAAAACAAGTACTCTTTGCCTAGGATAGATAATCTTATGGACCAATTGAGAGGAGCGGTGTAATGCCCCGATTTTTCTATCTGAGAGGAAAATGGCCAAAATGCCCCTGAGGTCATTTTCTGCCCGGAATTCGAGGAAAGCCATCCCAGCCATCCCCGAAGGGCTGACTCAATGTTTGAAGGGGATTGGATGATCCTTGAGTGATTTCAGAAACGAAATCTCGTTTTCTGCAATTTCGGGTCAAAATGACCAAAATACCCCTATAGCGTTTTTACGCGGGTAAAGGTGCCGTTTGAGCCTGAAACTTTCCCCGAAGGTTTGAAACAATATTTTTACATGTTTAAAAGCGTCTGTTTAAAGTCCCGGTGGTTCCGGGCATTTTTTGTGCAAAATTACGATTTTGACCCTGGAATAGTATTTTTGAGCTTAATGACGTAATTAAGCAAACTTAAGCAATATTAGGCTCTGATCGAAGATTAATTAATTTTCATAATTAATCTAGAGTCAAAATAAGCTATTAAAATTAATTAGAACCTAAAATTGCTTAGATTGAACTTAAATCTCTTTTTAAAACTCAAGATTCCAATCTTGGAATCTTGAATAGTATTTTCTCTTTTCAATTCCTTAAATCATGGAATTGTGTCTAGAGTTGTTTATCAACTAAAATGAATTTATAACTCACTAATGATACAAGACCACTCCTTCAACATGTCTTGACAACCTTGACTACCCATTTTCTCACCTAAACACTTTCTTACAAATTCTTAATCTTAATCCTAATCAAAGGAACATCTAAACACAACTCTAAACCACAATTAAAATGCAAGAAATCCTCCCCCATGGCTGATGCATGTTTCGGCCATCCCTCCCCCAATTCCATCACATGTTGATTTATTTCTCACTCAAAGAACCATGCTTGACCCATACTTGTACCCATACCTAGCCATGCTTTCCACCATGCCTTGAACCATGCCTTGGAGAAGATATTTTTCTCCTCCTTATGGCTGTAAATGGTTGAAGCCATTCCCTCCCCAAACACCCCTCATTTGTCTCATTTCTCTATAAATATCATGTTTATATTTTGTCATCACTTGAAGACCTTAGAGCTCAAAGACTTGCCCATTTTATCTCAAGTTAAAATTTAATATGGAAGCATCCTTTGAATGTATAATTTCGGCCAAGTAATAATGATGAGCTTGGAATGAGTTCCATCTAGTTACAAGGGCCAACAACCTATGTTCTAGGATTTTCTTTAAGCTTGATGAGTTTTATAAAGTTATGACTAACAAGATTTATGATTTTAATCCTCTTCTAAAGATGAATTAAATTGGTTACTGACCTAAGGTTGTTTTTAGCCTCTTGATAAAATAAAATGGTTTGCAAAGAGCTTTAGAATTCCTAAAATGATCCCAAGGGAAACTAGCAACTTATGTGCTTTAGAAATGTCAAATTATGTGTCTTTTTTGGACTTGAACAGTTTGGTTTTGCCTTGATGTGTTTGTTGCTGTATGATGATGTTTTGAAGTGTTAGAATGTGTGCAAATAGTATATGATGAGGTAGGAACACTTCTATGCATTTTAGGGGAAAAACTAGCTTCATAGAAAAATCATAAAGTTGGAATTTAATGTGTGTTTAACCCCTTCAATCCTAATCAATGCCAAAGCTGTTTTAGTATGATAACAATCAGTTTAGGATTGATTAATCATGAAAAATTTGGTTACATTTGAAGTAGGATTGAATTTTAGCACCTATAGAGAAACTAGTAACTAGAAAACCGTAAAAGTGCAATCCTAGAACTCTTAGAACATTTAATTTCTGGATTCTGTCCAGCAACCTCATAATATGGAAAACATGGTTTATAATTAGTTCTTAGGCATAGGAATGTCTCATAATTGGTTTAGATTTAATTTATAGCACCTTAGGTGAAGATGGAACCGATAAAGAGTCTAAAACGTAAGTTCTAGAACCTCGTAATCATAGATATATAACTCTGCCCTTGGCTAGGAGTTTGTACATTGTCTTCAAGGGATGCATGATATCTATATAAGCCCAGGCGGTCCCAGGAAGTTTTTATGCAAAATTACTGTTTTGCCCCTACCTAAGTGCATAAAGAGCTTAGTTAAACAATTAAGAAAATGCTTGCAATATTAGGCTCTAATTAAAGATCAATTAATTTTAATTATTAATCTTGAGTTAAAATAATTAATTGAGGTTAATTAATTAATTAAGGTTAATTAAGGATTAAGATTGTTTTGAAAAAGTTAAATCTCTTTTCTTAATCAAAGGAACTTATAAGACATGAAATAGTCAAAAGATGAATAGTATTTTTTCCTTAAAATTAGGATTTGTGTTAGCTTTGAAATTTAAACTAATTGAGTTTAATTCAAACTAAGAGTGTAAGACTACTCTAATCATGTCTTGAAGCCCTAAACACATAGTTACAACTCCAAACTCTTAATTACCAATCTCTAACCCTTTTCCTAATTAAATCTACCTTTAATACACCTTCTAACCTACGTGAAAAACAAAATATTTCCTTCCCCAGAAAGCCCAAAGGTCGTGGCTACTCCCCCCAAATTCACCCTCATGTTTTAATTTTTCTTACACACTAACACTCACAAACATTCTTATTTTGACCATTCACTTTTTTGACCAAAAGATTTGTGTCAAAAAAGAACTCTTGTATTCTCTCAACTCCAAAGCTTTCTCTTCCTCTTCCACCACCAAGAACCTCCATCCTCTACCATTTCTCAACCTCAAACCATCACACCACCACCATAGATCTTCCCTAAAACACATAACCTTTCCATTCTCAAGCTTAAAAACTCATGAAAAATCCTTCTCCCCTTTTCTTCCTCACTTGGCTGAATCATTGTAGTGCTCCAAGAGAAGATATATCCATCTCATTTCTTTGCAAAGATCAAGCTTTTTCCTTGCTAACAAGAAGACATCTTTGGTAAGGATTTTGCTTTGAGTTCCTTCTTTTTTTTCTTTGGTTTATTTTCGGTTTGGATGTTGGAACAAATGGAATAGTTTTCTTCTTTTATTTTCCTTCTTATTTTCGATTATGATGATGAATGAATGGTTGATTTTTTGCTCTTTTCTTTCTTTCCATTTCAATTTTGAGCTTTCCTTTTCCTTTTTCATTCTTTTGGATTTTGTTGTTGATGGATGGTTAAAAGCCATGGCCTGATAATGGGGGATCTTGATAGTGGTTTTGATATCATCATGTGCTTGACCTCTAAAACCTAAGATTTGGTTCATTTTTGGTTTTAAGAAAATGAGAAATAGAGAATATTGATGGTTCTTTGAAATATCCTTTCTTTGATGTTTGAGACCATGGCTTGATGATGAGTGTTCCTAGATGATTTTTAGTGAAATCATCATATTTGTGACCTCCAAAGCTCAATGTTTCATTTTTGGTTTCAAATGGTTTATGACAAGTAAAATTCTATTTGGTTCTCTTTGTTGGTTTTTCTTTGAGCTTGATGGCGAGTCTAAGGAATAAGGTTCTTGGAACCATCATAATGAGAGACTCTAAAGCTCATTTCCATTTGTTAAGATTGATTGGGGTTGGAAGTATCATTCTTTAAAGTCTTGAAATGAGCTCTAGTAAGATATAAAAATAGACCTGCATCATGTTTATATTTCAGGCTCTTGCATCTCATGGTTATGTTTCAATGCCTTGCATATCATGTTTATTTTCAAGTCATCACCTTAAATCTTGAGGACTAAAGAAATGGACTTGTATTTCCATGTTTAAATTTCAAGCCTTGCATTTCATATTTATATTTCAATTTATCACCTAAACTTTAAAGACTTAAAAACAAACTTACATTCCCACATTTATATTTCAAGTCTTGCACGTCATATTTACATTTTCAAGCCATCATCTTATAAATGATAAAGACTAAAATGAGGTTGCATATCATGTTTATTTTCTTGTCATCATCTAAATCTTTAGAGCTCAAAGGCTTGCCCTTGTATCTTAAAATGCAAGTTTTGATCATGGCTATTTCTCTTAAATGCATTTTCGGCCATGATAAAAAATTAGGTTGGAATGGATTTTATTTTACTTTAAGGTTCAAAACTTGTGTTTATAATCCTTTTGTTTATTTTTGAAACAATTGGAAACTCTAAAGGTATCAAAAATATGATTTTCATGGACAAAACCTTATTAATGAAATCTTTATTTTTGCTACTGCCCTAAGGGTTAATATTTATATTTTCAAAGGGGTAAATTGATTTTAAGTGTTTTCATTTACTTAGAATAAATTTAGAGGAAAATTAGTTACTAGAAATGAATAATATTGCAATTTTTTGATGCTATTAGAAATTAAAATTATAACTACTGATTTGATCCTTCTAAAGCTGTAACATGCTGTCTGGGATGGTTTAGATATGTTAAAATTATTATTAATTATTGTAAAAATCATTCTTGGCACTTTAGGCAAAACTAGCAACTAGAAATGTGTAGTATTGCATTTTTGAAAGCTTTTAGCAATTTGAATTTTGGCTACTGCCTAAACTATTCTGATTCTGTATGGTGCTATTTGGGATTGTCTAATTGTGTAAAATTTGCTAATAATTATTTTTAGCATTTGGGGAAAAACTAGTAACTAGAAAAGATAAAAATGTGATTTCTACAGCTCTTAAGGATTGAATTATGGATTCTATTTCAGCATGTTTCAATTCTATAAAAAGATCTTTGACACTTTGTATATGTGTGAGAATCACTAATAATTGGTGTAGGAATTAATTTTAGCATCTTAGGAAAAACTGGTAACTAGAAAGGGTCAAAAACGTAATTTCTAGAATCCCGAAACTGTTTATTTCTAAGTGCTGCCCAAACTATACAACATTGTTTGGTAATGTTCATGAGGTCAAAAATTAGTGGGAATCATTATAATTGATCTCTTAGATGCATAAAAGAATAATTACTAATGTTAGGTTAAACCAATTTGTAGTTTTGACCTGTTGGCTAATGAGTAATTAGTAATAATTTGAGGATGAAAATGTGAATAATATCTATGATGATCTTTAGTACGTTGTGTATATATATGTATACCTTGTTGAGCATAGCATAAGCATTAGCTGAGTCCGGTCCTTGATTCCGGCATACTAGGTAGGAGCATGTTTACTTTTGATAAGATATAGACAATGGCATGTTTATGTGAATTACTTTATGAAGGGTTGCAATTATGGTTGAGATATTTGAAATGCATAGTGGATGTGTTTTATGAGCATGAAATGTTAATTGTTAAATTATGATGGTGTGATTATGTGCTCATGTTTGCATCTCTAAATAATATGTTAAGATTAAAGGTGACATAAAATACTTGGAAATGATCCTTTCGTAATAGGCTGGGCTTGGCATAAGGTGATCTAAGGAGGTAATCTTTCCGTAATAGGCCGGGTCTAATGAAAAGTGATCCAATGCCCCCTAACCTGCACTCCGGGAGTCGGAAATTTGCTTATTGAGAAGATAAGTGTAGACTAGTAACGACTAGTTAGGTATGAGCTTATAAGCTAGAACTATAAAGAGAAGAGAGAGTATAAGGGTGGCCCTCACAAAGAGAAATGAGAAATTTAAGTCACCTAAAGAATAAAAAGGAAGAGATCATGCCATGCTATTCATGTTCTTTATGTCATTACCTATTTTACAAATGATTACTTATAGGATGATGCATATGCTATTGACATGTATTTCATGATATGGTATGATGCATTCATGACATTCAAACTCATGTTAAAAGACATGGGCCTCGGCTAATGGTATTTAGAACTTATTAAATAAACTATATTTATGCCCACTATTTCATAATGAAACTCGAGAGTCCTGAAGACGTAGATGTCTACTGAGATTATTATATAAGTTTCTCATTCCCTATTTCTTTCCATCTCGTCTTTAGAGGACGATGGCTTCGTTCGTGATCTTCATTGACACTCCTACCTAGGAGTTGCACTTCGACGCTAGTTACTAGACATATTGCTTCGTGGATCGATGTGCTATGCACCTTTTTGTCTTCATGGAGTGTCCCTTTGCACACCCAATCTTAAGCTTTAGATTCTCTCGTACCTCTCCGTTCACCAATGATCTTGTAACACCCTAAAAATTGTCTAAAAATTAATTTGAGGTTTATTAGTCATAATTTCAAAAATTTGATAGTTTGAACAATGATGAGGACGATCCAATGGATTTGTAAAAAAAAAAAAATGTGAATAAAGATTTTATGATTGGGACCCGGAGATGTCCGAAATTGAGAAATTATATGATTATGGTTAGAAATAGGTAGAAATAAAGATTTTATACCTGAAATTATTTTTCAGGCAATGTTTAATGTCTCGGGTACACTGTTTTGGCTGTTCGATAAAATTTCGGTGTGTGATTTTTAACACCAAAAGCTAGTTAATCTCTGCATAATTATGAAGTCTATCACTTTGAATGCCAAATGAATGGCTTAGATTTTATCTTGGATGAAAGATCAAATCTTAGCAAGATAAAATCTTAGCCATTGATATTCAGCTCCTTTAATGAAAAGTAACTATGCTTTATGATTAACCAATCATATTATTTCTTACAAGATATATATGACCAAATTCTTCTCCAAGAAGCCATTTCATCCTCAGCAGAAACCACACAGCAGAAACCTCCATTTCTTTCTTCATCAAAACCTTGATTTCAACCTCAAAAATCCTAAGCCAAACCTTGATAAAATCAAAATCTTCCTTCACCAAAATTGTTCTACACTTCAACCTCTATAAAAATAACCGATTAGAATCTCTAAACCTTATCTTACTACGTCATCCTTCACTGATTTGAGGAGGGTTTGAGTGTATTTTAAGAGCTTTGGAGTGAAGAATTTCCATCTTGGAACAAGCTAGAGACAAGGATACAATAGCTCCCAAGAGTAGGGCTTTACTTGTTCTCTTTTCTTTCAATATTTGTTTTTAATTTCTCTGATATTCTGGATGTATTGATTGATGATAGATAGATATTGATGTGTTTAATTTGGTGGAGTGTTTGGATGATGTTAGAAATCATTTTTATTAAAAGAGATTTTGAGCCATGTTGCTGGAATTTCGGTTCTTGTATAGGAAGTATTTGTTCACGAATTTTCTGGGCTTGTTGTGGACATTTTCGTAGTTAAAAAAAATATATGTTGGAGCTAACATCTTGAGATAGTCCCATGAATTTTCTTGGGTTTTGATTTTGAGTCAAACTGCCTTAGAAAAATCAAGAACCGAAATTAAGCATATGCTGCCTGAAGTGTTGGAACAAAAGCTGTAAATTTTGATAATTTTGTTACCATGCCAAATGATATAATTATCACTTGAAATTTTTACAGGGTATTAGAGACATGTTAAGATTTTACCAGGATTTTTATTTCGAATTTTCTGGGTTCAATTTCTAGGGTTAACAATTATGAATTTTGGTTCTTGAGCTGAGATTGAGTGGTTTCTGACTACCAAATTTGTCTAATTTTGTTAACATAGTTAGAGAACTATTTTTACTTTGAAATTTTTTTGGAACCTTTTGGACACATTGAGGTGTCATTGAGAATTTTTATAGCCTCTGAATTGATTGTTTGATGTGGAAATAAATTTGTGCTACCATGGTGTAAAATCTGCCCACTTGCTGGAAATGAACCAAAGACTTGAAGTGATAATGTAATGGTATTTTGGTTCTAGTATGACATGAATACTTGATGTTAAATATTTGGCCATGTGACTTGTGATGTATAAATGCATATTAGAGGAAGTAAAGATTGGTTTATGAAGCATGATTGAAATCACAAGGTGAATGAATGTCTATGTGTGTTTTATACATGCATTGGAAAGAAAGTGAATGATATATTGAATTAAGTTCTGTAACCATAAATAAACATGAGATCCTCTGTGACTTGTCAAGGGCAAATAAGAAACATGAGATTCTCTATGACTTGTCAAGAGCAAATAGAGAAACATAAGATCCTTTCGACTTGTCGAGGGCAAATAGAGAGAAAAATGAGATCCTCTTCGATTTATCAAGGGCAATTAAAGATAATTTCTCTACTTTTGGTATATACATATTTGTATTATATCAAATCATTTTGATTGACATTATTTACTATGATTATGAGCTTATGAAAAATGTGTACAAGTGATTGATTCTTAAAAACAACCCACTTCGGAAATATGATTTGGAACTTTAAAAATGAACCGTTATTAGGTCATGCTTGATCACTGCTTTTTTAATAAACCGAAGTGGCTGGGGCGATGACGATGACATTATGTTTGTGTATTAGGGGAGTTGTCCTACTGAGAATTGTATAATTCTCACCCCTATTTTGTGTGTTCCCGTGTCGTCTCTAGGTTGATTCGAAAAATGGTGAAGACATTACAAGAAAAACTATACTGGAGTTGCAGTAGTTTAGTAGTTGATGTGTTTATTTTACCGTAACTTTATTGTGGTTATATATATGTAAATGTAATAGAGAACAGATGTGTTAAGCTCATAGAAGAGCTTCCCTAGTGTACTTAACCTTGTATTAAATAAATGTTTTGGTTTTCCTTATTGTATATAATTCAATAGAACTATGTAACACCCTAGTATTCGACCCAATACTACTAGTACGTACTTAGGCCAAATATTAGTCGTTACTTGCTGGCATGGTTCATCTTCTTGAGAAAATAGACTTAACGAAAATACGAGCCAACTTTTTTTTTGAAATCGTTACTTAAAATAGAAGCCGCGCGTAACTTTACGAGTCGGTATCATAGTATACGGAATGATAACATAGGAATGGCTCCAAACCATAACATCGAACATAACATCAATCATAACTGAAATACCTCATAGATAAAATATGCCTACCCTACAGGGCAGGACTCTTCAAGTACATAGTAACATGAATACGTGGAAAAGCAGAATACATGGAAAAGAACTGGAAAGAAGCATCCCTACCCATGTGCAACCTAAGATGGATAACCTCAACACAAAAGAGGTATCATCCATACTATGTGACGTCCGTGCACTAAGGACTACCCTCCAATCTCCAGAGCAGACTCACGGCACGGCGAACGTAGCCAATCCACGGCGGGCTCGGCAGTGCGAGCATGCCCTGTGGGTGAGCGTGTCGTCCCACGTCGGGTCGTGGTCCAGGCAGAAGCCCTCCGACAACGAGTATTTGTCTCCTCATTGCCTATCTGTCGCAGAGGTGGAGTGGGGCGAGCCCTCATGGTCCATGGGGGAATCCTCTGAAGGGTCCTCCTCTGAGTGCTGCGATGATGGCACGTACTGCGGCGCGTCCGCTGAACCGGCAGAGTGGGTTCGCAGGTTCCTCTCATGTCGTGGCCGTGCATGCTCAAAGATCGCGGGGTCACCATAGGGGGATGCTGGGGAGAAGCGATAACTGTACAAGGGGTGTGCGAATGGCCGTCCTAAAAACATGAAGATACGCACAGTACACCGGCCCTCAAAATGAAATGACCCATGCTCCGGGTCATGGTGGATCTCCCACCGTGGCGTGTCAATGAATAGGGCGAAGGTCGCCATCTCGCTCTGAAGACGTAATGGAAAGGAAAAGATACAGGGAGTGAGATTCTTACTAAAGAAACTTCGGTAGGGTTTTCCTTCTATCCTAGGTGTCATCATATACGTCTCCAGGAATCTCGGGTTATTTATAAAATAATGGACATACATAGGTTCAATTATGAGTTTTCCAAAATCTCATTTTCCGAGAATCCGTTCTTTTTAACATGGCACTTGTGTTACATAGGCTATATACTAAAATCATAGACATAAATCATGTAGCTTGGTACGTAGATCATGCATCATATAACTGGTACATGGAACATAAATCATATAACTGGTACATGAAACATAAATCATATAACTGGTACATGAAACATAAATCATACAACTGGTACATGAAACATAAATCATATAACTGGTTTACTTAGGTGACATAAGAACCTTTACTTAATCGGGCGCCCTAATATTTCTCCCTTTTGAGAAAACTCTAGGTTATGAGCTCATATCACGCTAGTCGTCACTAGCATCTAGACTTTATCCATTTGGATAAGTCAACTTCCCGACTTTAAGTACGGGTTTAGGGGGCTAGAATCACATTGTCCCCACCCTTAATTCGGTGGTTTCAAAGGATTGCATTCTGATGTTCTAAGTCATCCTAAGTTTAACATGTTTCTTTAAGATGCCACATAATTAATGCATAACACATGATTACTACCTCGGCATCTTTAAGTCCTTTTTAAAGAATAATAATAACATGTTAATACACGCTATCACATAGGGATAATAGTTAACATGGCACCATACACGTCATGAGCTAACATATCAATTCATCATCAAACTTAGAGGCGCATAATCATCCCTTAAGGTAAAAATCCCTAAATCGGGCAACCTCAAACTTTCCCATTACTTTCTAGTATATTTATGGGATTGATTAACCTCATTACCATAATCCATTAGGTTCTAATTCCTAATTAATTATGGTTGGACAGCCTTATGTAGTTGTTCATATTTGATGAATTACGTGTTCTAGAAAATGCGTTTTAGGCCGTTTCTCGCATCCGACTTTTTCTATGGTGCAATAATTAATACCTAAGCCAATTATGAGTCACTCCCACACATCTAGACATAATCTAATGTGATTCTAAATATTTTATCAAGGCTGGGCAGAAACTCATTTTGCCATTCTTTATAGTTCTAGAATTCACACATTAAGCAAACAAAGTCACTAACAATGCTTTAACGAGTCTAGAACAATTATCACATACTTGGCAAGGTATTACAACATATTTAGACCACCCAAAATAGAATTTAAGGTGCTGGAGTTATTAAGGCAGAACCGAAATCCTTAAGGCATAAAATCATGAGAAAAACCTTTCTTTCAACCATATAACTTGCTAGTTTCTCTTGGAACCTTTTTGGGACTTCAAGACTATGTAAGATCAAAGTTTATTTTGCCAAAACTCATCATGGAACACCAAGGGTAGCAGCCATTTCGACTTGCTCTTGGCAAGGATTTAAAACTTGAAAACATGTTTAAAACCTTGGTTAAGTGCATCAAAGCTTAGAAAAATTCTAAGACATGCATTATGGGCCCTTGTAGTTAAATGAAACTCATCCTAGAGCCATTTACACCACATGGCCGAATGATGTTCAAGGAGATACCTCCTTGATTTAATTCTTTTCTTAAGATGAAATGGGCAAGTCTTTGAGCTCTAAAGTTTCAAGTGATGACATAAAATAAACGTGCTATGCATTTCATTTTATAGTCCTTTAGAAAATAAAGTGATAGCACAAAGTAAAGATGAAATGCATCTCCATTCTTATTCTTAGAGTTTAGTGATGACTTGAAATATAAAATGAGATGCAAAGCTTGAAACATAAACGTGCATTGTGCAAGTTCATTCATTATCTTGGGTCTTAGTGATGGCATAAGAAATAAACGTGCTAATGCAAAGCATAAACGTAAACGTGGATGCAACTTCTTTTATATCTTGTTTAGAGCTCTTGCAAGACTTTAAAGGAAACAAGGTTTCAACCCATAACTCACCCTCACAAGAAAAGAAAACTAAACTCATGACCAACATGGAGGAAAGTAACCGAAATATGCTTGGCCTAGGGACCAAGTCTATACTCTAGAGCTTTGTTCATGTGACATACATCAACATGAAGCCCTCATCATCAAGCTACCATTTTTCTAAGTCCCAAAGCCTTTCATGGCCGAATACTCAAGGGAAAGAAATGGGGTTTTCAAAGATCCAAGAGAAACATAACTATGTCTTGAGCAAAACTTGAAAATAATAAACTTATTTTTAGAAAACTCAAGCTTTAGAGGTTGTTCATGTGACAAACATCATCACACAACTCTCATCATCAAGCTCCTTATATTTCAAGTCCAAGAGGCCTTCATGGCCGAAAACTAACAAAAAGGAAAAGGAAAGTTTCAAGGCATCAAAGGAACATAACTCATTCTTTGACCAAGACTTGAAAAGAGAAACCTTTCTTGGAAAAACTCAAACTTTAGAGTTTGATCATGTGACAAAGGCCAACATGAAGTGCTCATTACAAAGCTACCATTTTTCCAAGCTCTTTAAGCCTTCATGGCTGAAAACATCAAGGAACAAAAGCTCAAAAAGAGTTTTCATGAAAAACATAGCCTTGTCTTAACCAAGACATGAAAAAAATGAAACTTTTCTCAAACAAAACTCAAGCTTTTGAGGTCTCATGTTAGGATGAACACATGGTCATCCCAAAAGAGCACTCATCATCAACCTCTCCTCATTTTGGTCTAGAGGCCGAAAATGAAAGAAAAAGGAGAAAGGATGGAACTTTTTCTTAAGAAAGGTTCAAGCTTTAGAGGCCTCACTTTAAGATGAACTCATGGTTTCATCTTTGAGAACACTCATCATCAAGCTCTCACTACCATGGCCTTAAGGCCGAAAATGAAAAGGAAGAGAAAAGAAGAAACCGAAATAATGCTTGGGAAGAAAACTTACTAACAACACAACTTTCAAGCAAGATAAACATTGAGCATGAAAATAAAAGAAAGCATTCTTAAAGAGCTCCCTACCTAGAGTTTGGGATTTGAGAGGAAGTGAAGAAGATGAAGAGGTTGGAGAGGATGAGCTCTTGTGTAACATCCTAATTTTTAACCCAATACTCTAGAACATATTTAGGTTAATCATTAGTCTATTACTTCATAGTCTCCTTTTTACTTTAAAATTACTTAGCGAAAATATGGGTAAATTTTTTTTTGAATAATAAAAGCAAAGTGAGAGCCGCGTAACCCGGTGAATGATGAAGCACATAAAGAAATATAACAAATATCTCATAAGCATCACAACATAAGGCAGATAATGGCACATCATCAAGAAAACCGAACTGCATATATATATATATATAACACGATATGCCCACTTATAAGAAGCGGGACTTAGTTTGGTACAACATAGAACAAATACAACTGAAAAGAAGGTACATTAGAAAGGAAATTACTACAGAAAGTGAGAAGGGAAAACTCCCCTACCCAAGTGCATCTAAAACGGATAACCTCTATACAAGAGAAGGTTTATCCTCTCCTACGTGGTGTGTGCACTATTTCTACCCGTGAGCCTCAACTGCTAGGATCCCGTAAAGGATAGGGCGTATCCAATCCAAGGACGAGGCACATCTGGAATTGGGCACGCTCAAAACTTGATCCTCGTCGCCGTATGGTGATGTCGCGTCGCCTATCAAACGCGAAATCACGAGCGATTGCATCGGCCCTCAAAAAGGTATAGCCCATGCTCCGAATCATGGTGCACTTCCCACGTCGGGGAATCCACAAAATCCACGAGCGTCGTCATCTGAAGACGTGACGGAAAGAAGAGATAGAGGGAGTGAGAATCTTGCTAAAGAATCTCAGTAGGGTAACCTCCTATCTAGGTGTCATCATCTACGTCCTCAGGAACCTTGGGTTTATTGTATAAAATGAGTGAGCATGCATCAAATTCATTTTTAAGTTACTAAACGTAATTAGCCAAGGTCCGCCTATTTTAGAATGAGTCTTGATGTTACGGATGCAGCATAATAAAGCATGGATGCATGAAGATGCATCAAGCATAAATCATTTAATCATCATAGAAGAATCAATATCACGTAAGTGGCATAAAGTGGCATATACTTCTCATGTAAAACATCTTTCTATAACTTGTGTGACATTCCAAGCATTGTACTGTAACATAGGGATCACCCTAAAAGACAACCGATCTGGGGGTGCTCGGCCGAACCGGTGTCACCCAGAACGTGTCACATCTCTAGGTTATGAGCTCATACCTAACTAGTCGTCACTAGTTCTTACTTATCAATCCCGATAAGCGTAATCATAATAATAATCATAATCATAACAAAACGCGTCCCACCGGCATCAAGTACACGGTGAATATTGTCCTCTTCGGGGCGTTACGTATCGCCGTCCCCCTCAAGGATTTGTTTCTGGGGCGTTACATATCGCCGTCCCCCAGAACGCGTTTTCACAGTACTATGTCACATTAAAAACTCATGTACTTTCAAAACTTTCAAGGTCCTCAAGTTTATCAGAAATTCGGCAGCCTAATAGCAGCACACCGAACTTCTTCCAAACTTTCTTTATGCCACATTCATATCTTTACACAATCATTTATAATCATGTGTGTCATAAGCATCATCATCATATGCATCATAGGCATTGTAAAACATCGCACGCATCATAACGTGAGCATCAATAAATTAACATTGCATATCCTCATAAGAAATCATATGCCCAAGATATTCTCATAATAAAACATGCGATCACGTAAAACACTAAAGTTTATTATGCCCTTACGCCTATGGTGTCTTATGCTTTGACCCTTACGAGCCTTAAACTTGAGGTATAATTATTCTGACATTCTCTATTAACCTTTTATGCACCTATAGGTTCACAACTAATGATCTTTACTAATGTTTATGTTCAATGATGAATCTGGACAGCATCTTTCTTAAGGGCAAAATTACATCTTGGGATTACGGGGTTCTAGAAGCTACGTCTTAGACCCTTTTTTGGTTCCGTCTTCGCCTAAGGCGCTATAAATTAAATCTAAACCAATTGTGAGGTATTCCTAAGCCATTGAACTAATTATAAATCATATTTACTCCATTATAAGGGTGCTGTACAGAATCAGAAAATTCAATGTTCTAAGAGTTCTAGAATTACGTTTTTTACGGTTTTCTAGTTACTAGTTTCTCTGTAGGCGCTAAAAATTCAATTCTAATCCAAATGTCACCAAGTTTTTCATGCCTAAACAATCCTAATCTGAATATGTTCCCATTAAAACAGTTTGGGCAGAATCCATAAAGAAATGAGTTGAAACTATGTTAAATTCTAACTTTACGGTATTTCTAGTTACTAGTTTCTCTATGGGTGCTAAAAATTCAATCCTATTCCAAATGTAACCAAATTTTTCATGAATAATCAATCCTAAACTGATTGTTATCATACTAAAACAGTTTTGGTATTAGGTATGAATGAATGGGTCAAAACTAGGTTGAAACACAACTTTACGGTTTTTCTATAAAGCTAGTTTCTTTCCTAACATACATAGAAAGGTTCCTACCTCATCATAAGTAATTTTCACACATTCTAACACATCAAAACATCATCATTCAGTAGCAAACTCATCATGAAAGAACCGAAATATCAAGCCCCAAAAAGATGTATAAATTGATATTTCTAAAGCATCTAAATTGCTAGTTTCTCTTGGAATCATTTTAGGACTTCTAAAACTCTTTGCAAACCATTTTACTTCATCAAGAGGCTAAAAATAACCTTAGGTCAGCAACCAATTAAATTATCCTTTAGAAGAGGATTAACATCATAAATTTTGTTGGTCATGACTTTATAAAACTCATCAAGCTTAAAGAAAATCCTAGAACCTAGGTTGTTGGCCCTTGTAACTAGATGAAACTCACTCCAATCTCATCATCACTACATGGCCGAGATTATGCATTCAAAGAATGCTTCCATAGTAGACTTTAACTTGAGATAAAATGGGCAAGTCTTTGAGCTCTAGGTCCTTAAGTTATGACATAAAGTAAACGTGCTATGCTTTTCATTTTTAATCTTGCTTACAAAATAAAGTGATGACTTAACATAAATATGCAAGACTTGAAAGGTAAATATGCAAGGCATAAACTTAAACGTGCAAGCTTGAAAATAAATATGCAAGACATAAACTTAAACGTGCAAGCTTGAAGGTAAACATGCAAGGTTCAATTCTTTATTTTAGTGCTCTTGGCCCAGCAACAATCGACTTTAAGGCCGAAATAGAAAGGCATTCGAGAAATTAATTAAGTGATAATGCAAGTTCAATTCTTTATTTTAGTGCTCTAGGCCCAGCAACAATCGACTTTAAGGCCGAAATAGAAAGGCTTTGAGAATTAAATTAAGTGATGATGCAAGTTCCATTTTAATCTTTATGTTCTTAGGTGATAGCTTGAAAAGTAAAGATGCATAGCAAGAATGTAAATATGAATGCAAGCATAAAATAAATTATGCAAGTTCATTTTATCTTTCTAGAGCTCTTAACAAGACTTTAGAGGAACTCAATGCTTAACCCAAACTCATCCAACCAAGGTAAAGTAAAGGTAAGAGTTCTTAGAACTCAACATAATATTTTTAGAAAACCAAAACATAAAACTTGGAAAAACAAGGAAAAAGGCCGAAACTTCAAGAAGGAAAAAGGAACATTTTATAACTCTAGAGTCCATGATCTTGATGATATATTAACACCAACATCATGAGTCCTCATCATTGAGTCCTTAGAACCATTTTTGAAACATCATCAAAGTTAGAGTTCTCAAAAGTTCAAGAAAGGAAGAACTAGAAACATTTTTACTCAAGAACAAAGATCAAGCTTTAGAGTTTGTTTCAAGTGATGAACATCATCATGAAACTCTCATCATCAAGCTCTCATTTCTTTGAGCCTCAAGGCCCATGGCCGAAAATGGGAAAGAAAAAGGAGAATAAAAGAAGTTCTAAAAAGAATCAAGAGAAACTATGACCATAAAGCTAGAACAAGAACTTTAAAGAAAGAAATATTTGAAAGAAAATCCCTACTTGGTGTGATGATCTTGAAGATGGAAGAAGATGAAGAGCTTCAAGAACTTGAAGAACACAAGAGTTTTTGAGAGAAAAAGAAAAGCTTTGGAGAGATCTAAACTTTACAAATGAACTAAAGTAGTAAAATGTTCACCAAGGCAAGCTATATATAGAGCCTTGAGTCATGAATGAGTGGAGAGGAAGAGGCCATGTAGTTGTCTTCTAGAATAAGGGAAGTATGTGGAGGAGAATGAATGAGAAGTTGTCTTGGAGACATGGCCAATTGTGTGCCACACATTCAAACAACTTGTGATGCAAAGTGGAGGGAAAAGTGGAGCCATTTTTTGGGCAACCATGGGGGCAAAATCATCTCCTCTAATCATGGTTTAAAGGTGTGTTTAGGTGTGTTATGGATTAGACTTAGGATTAAGGGTTGTTATGTAGGTACTTTAAGTAAACTAGTTAGCTAATTAATGCTATAATCCCATAGGTTAGAAGTGATCATGTAGGTTTAGTGGAGTCAAAAACTTTTATGACTAGTGATCTGAGTGTGACAACTTTTCTTGGAAATGGGGGCATGAATAGTGAAAACACTATTCATGGATACTTTTTCTTTAAAGAAAGAAAAGAATTTAGAAAAGGGTTTTTAAATTTCTTTAAACAATTCTAGGTTCCAATTAATTTTAAATAATGATTTTGGCTCTAGATTAATTATGGAAATTAATTAACCTTTAATTAGAGCCTAATATTGCTTAGGTTTGCTTAATTATATCATTAAACTCAAACAAAGACTATCAGGGCAAAATCGTAATTTTGTACAAAAACTGCCCGAGACCATCGGAACTTAAACAGACACTTTAAAATAGTTGAAAACGTTATTTTAAACCTTTAGGGAAAGTTTCGGGTTCGAATGGCATTTCTACCCACGTAGTATGCTATAGGGGTATTTTGGTCATTTTGACCAAAGCTAGAAAAACACGATTTTTGTTTCGAAAGCACACAAAGACCATCCAATCCCCTTGAAACATTGAGTTGACCCTTCGAGGACTGCCGGATCGGTTATCCTCGAATTCCGGGCAGAAAATGACCTCAGGGGCATTTTGGTCATTTTCTCTTAAACAGAAAATCGAGGCGTTACATCTTGAACTTGAGAGAAAGAAACTCAAAGTGCTCTAACTCAAAGCTTTAGTGAAATGAACAAAGGTGCTTCAAGTTCCCTAAGCTACCTATTTATAGAGAAGTGAAATGAATTAAATATTGGAGGCTTTTTGGGGGGAAGAATTCGGCCACATTTTCAGCCACAAGAAGGAAGAAATATCTTTGTTCAAAGCATGGTGTTGGTCATTCAAAGTATGGTGAAAAGTCTAGCTATGCATGTCCTAAAGCATGGCTAGAATGTACCTTATTTTCCAATCTTTAAAAATGCATGAAAACACAAAATTTTGGGCTGCACAAGGGTGAAGAAAACCGTGCTCCTCATGCCCAAAAAGAAGAGAAAATTTTCTAGACTTAAATTCCCAAAGCATAGGTAATGTGTTGTAAGACATGTTGTCTTGAAAAAGTTTGATAGAAAGCTTGAATGACCACAAAAACAAATCATTCTTTTTGAATTTGAAAGACATAATTTAATTCATTTTAGAAATGAATTGAAAACCTTGATTGACCATATAAAATATTCTTTGAGTCTTGAGTGACAATTTTTCTTGAAAGTTGATCATTGATTGAAAGTGTTCAAGACACATGTCACAAGATAGCTTGAACACATAGACTAATTTTTTTGATGATTTCTAGAGAAAATGGCGCCATTCTTGGCAGCCTTGGGGAGGAGAAATATCTCCTTAAACCATGTTCTAGAAGTGTGTTTTGGTGTGACATAGATTAGGCTTAGGATTAAAAATTGCTAAGTAGGTACTTAGGTGCACTAATAGGTTAATTAAAACCATAAATCCCTAGGTTTAGAGGTGGTCTAGAAGGATTAGGAGTCAACACCTCTAGGACTAGTGATGTGAGTGTGACAACTTGTCTCAAAAAGAAAAGTTGATGTGAATAGTGGAAACACTATTCGACACTATTTACATATTCTTTTTCCTTTTTAAAGAATAAGACTATGATGAGATTTGAATTTTCCCTAAGCAATTTTAGTTTCCAATTAATTCTAAATGATGGTTTTGGCTCTAGATTAATTATGGAAATTAATTAACCTTTAATTAGAGCCTAATATTGCTTAGGTTTGGAGTTAAACGGCTCATTGAGCCGAAAATGCAATATGCAGGGGCAAAATCGTAATTTTCACCGAAAGTTGCCCGGGATCTCCGGGACTTAAACCAACATAGTTTATGCCTTAAAATCATTGTTTTGAACCTCAGAACAAAGTCCGGGTCAAAACGGAACTTAATACTGCCTTAATGCATTGTGGGTATTTTGGTCATTTACGCGCAGAAATCTCAGAAATGAGGTTTTCCCGCTTTGTTAGGCATTCATGCTCATACAATCCCCTTCATATAACATATGAACCCTATGAGGATGGCCAAAGTCGGCCGCCCTCGTGTTTCGGGTAAAAATGACCTCAGGGGCAATTTGGTCATTATGAAAGTTTAACGAAAATCGGGACGTTACAAACTACGACATAGTTATCTTGCAAATCAATCAAACTAGCTATAGATATTTAAGAATGGCCCACTAATTTATAAGTAACAACTCTCGAGTCTAATGTCATGACTTAAGGATGACGTTGTACTTGGGAAGATGTTACAGATCTCATATTTGAGTGTGCTCGTCCGCATAGAGAGCAGATCCGCCGTACTCGTCCTACTGCATCAGCCGTTCGTGATTACCCTGACGACATTCCCTGATCACCTCCTCAGCCGACGAAGCAATTGTTCGACCTGTCTGATGATTATGCTACCCAGCATTCTTCGGATAGTTCCGCACCTACCGTCCCCATGGAGATTGGAGGCAGTAGTGAGGCCACTGTGACTCAGCTCATGAGAGGAGCTAGGGGAGCTACCCGACTGTGCCAAGGTGCCCACATTCGTCCTAGTCATCGTCTAGCTATACTCGACGAGCTGGCCTAGTGGATTGGTTACCTTCCTCCCTCCCAGGAGTGACAACAGTAGGTGATAGCAGTGGACCTCATAGAGCACCCATGCGTATTTCATGGAGATGATAACCTTCTTTTGCTTTTTGATTATTAGAGGTTATCTACTTAGGCACACCTAGTAGGAGTAACGGAGAGGAGAGGTCTTGGCTAGTTGTATTAGTTTTTATTTTCATGACTATTATGGATGACTGTACTATCCCAACCTTTAATGGTAGGTATGATGCTACTTATTATATTTATATATTATGGTGTGTAATGAGGAACATTTGTTGCTTCAACATATGAATCTATGATGATGTGTTATGCTTATGGCTTTGTGTTTATTTATAATCCATGTCTATCGATGATGTGCTTTAGTTTCCTTTCCATATGTATGCACGACGTGTGATGCAGTTTGTTTAAGTATGCACGGCTCACATTTTCATTTTAAGATTAAAAAAAAAAAATTTTACCCATATTTTCACTAAGTATTTTAACAATTTAAAGTTCAGGATTGAAACAAAAGAGTAATAACTAATAATTAACTTGAATGCATCCTAGGCGTATTAGGTTAAATATTAGGGTGTTACAGTTCACCCTTGCAAGGCTTGATGTTACTTTTAGGGGAAGAAATAATGACATAGGAAAAATTAGAAAAAGAGAAACTCATAAAAAATATGGGTGGAAAAGTTTAGGCACCTAACCAATATATTAAGATAAGGAAGATGGTTTATTTTTATAAGCAACTCATGAAGGGCATACACCAGTAGCATACTTAGAGAGTTTAAACATAAGGGAAAATTTATTAAAATTATACATTTTATTACATGGAATTAAGAATTTCATGTTAAGAAAGAATTAAAAATACATAATAGTAAAGCAATTAGACAAGATAATACAATTATTTAAATTTGGAAGTTTTTAGTGAAAAGGTTGAAGAGCATACTAAGTTTTTAAATGAAAAATGGTATATGAAAATGCTGGATAAGTTAAAAAGAAATTTCTCCATTCAACTAGAATAAAGAGGTCATTCAGAATGCAAATTTACAAACATAGCTCATTAGTCTTACTTCGAAACTATTGTAACAAGCATGGTTTTAAATTGCAATAGTGTTTGTAGTCGTGTTACATCATCATAGAGTAATGTGGGACAAACTAGTTTGCAATTGCAAGGTGATGCAATTGAGGTAGTTGCCGATTGCCACAAATTAGATGTTTCAGCTGTATCAAGTTATGTAGGCTAAAGAATTAAACCTTTGGTAAAGAGAACTTTTAAGACAAAGTACAAGAGGCATATATACCAAAGAATTGATGTGGCTTAATGTAATGCCTGGTGACGAAGTCGAGGCGTGATCACCGGTGCAAAGAAGGCACGAACAAGGGAGAGGTACATGAATGAATTGATTACACATGTGAATAAGAGAGATCCTGAGACTGTGTATGTATGGGACTATACAGTTAAGGAGGGCTTATATGAATTGATTTGTATTACCTATACCAACAAGATGCATCTTCTTTTCGGTAGCCCATTACTAAAGAACTCCATAGTTAAATGTGCTTGACTTAGAGCAATTTTTAAATAGGCAACCTCCTGAGAAGTTTTCCCAGGACGCGTGTGAGTAAGGACAAAGCACGCTGAAAAGACCCATGTTGGTTTGTGAGGATAGTCATCAATCCATAAAACAGCAGGGGATGTTACAAAATGGTATCAGAGCTTGCACCTCACCCAGGACGGTGTGGTTAGAGGATGAATCACGGGGAAGCTGGTAGGCATATAACACCCGATAACGAAGTCGAGGAATGATCACTGATGCAAAGAAGGCACGGACAATGAGCGGCTCCTGATAGATGATAAACGCTTTTTTTGTAAATATTTTCCCTTTTTACACTTAGTGCTTTTGCATTGTTTTTGAGTTTAATTTCCATGAGTTTGCTAACTTTTGTATATAATCCCCCTTGCACTCAATTTTTCTTGGTGTTTTCTTTTCAATAACTTTTGCACAATTTTAGTTTATGTCTCTTATGAGTTCTTTTTCTCGCAAAGAAGTTCATCGTCATCTGAAGAATCACCTTTGGTAATGCACTATGGAGTGGAGCTTAGAGTACACATGAGGGAAGAGTGAGAAACTGTTTGCCGGGACAACTTGCTGCAACGAGCATGAAAGATAGAGCTTGCCCAAAAATGAAGACATCCTTGTTGCAGGAAACATCACTTGCTGCAGCGAGAGTGAGAAGTGGCACTGATGGAGTTTTTCAAGCCCATTCGCTGTAGCGAACATCACTCGCTACAGCGAGCGTAGCGGGACCGAATCTAAAAGTTTAATTTTATAATTTTGACCCACTTAGGCCCCTTTTTAGCAAATTTTATGTTGATATAATGCTCGGAGGCACGAAAACTGGGGCATTCTTTGCCAAATGAGGAAAAATACTTAGGTTTTGGAGAGAGCTCACCTCCTCTCTTCTCTTTTTCTTCTTCTTCTTCCTCTCTACCTTCAAGAAGTCACTGATACACTTAGCTAAGTTTATCTTTAATTAGATTTAGTTTTTGATCCTAGCATTCTTTACCTTTCTCTGATTGTAACCTCCTTCACGGAGGAGTAGTGTTCTTGCTAGCTTAAGGGATTCAAGAGCTAGGGTTGTGTTTTTGAAACATTGTTGATTTTAATGTAATGCTTTATATTGTTCTGTTTCCCTTTATGTTTTCCCTCTCTTTTCATGTTTATGATTCATTTGCATGTTGAGTTAGGTGCTATTTTATGTATGTGAGCATGATTTGTGAGCATATTTAGTCCAGCTTGTTGATTGAATGTATGCCAATTGATTGATTAGTGTGTATTTAGTTAACTAGAAGAATAGAGATAATTCTTGATTGAGGATTGGACTATGGCAATTGGTATTTTGTTGGTTCATACATTTATATGTTGTGATTTCAATCATTTAAGTGTATGTGCTTTATGTTACCCTTTAGTTGATTGACTTTAAGGAGAATTGCTAGCTAATTGTGTGATTGCATGATTAGTACATAGTTCCTCACTAAGCGTTTGATATTTTGTTATGTTGATGATTAGCACCCCCTAGCTTGAGAATCCCCTAGGCTGGTTTCCATTATAATTGTTAATTTTTATTCCTTGCTATTTTGATTTTAATCTCAATGTAACAAAACCCCCTTTTTACCCCAGCTAATTAGTTTAGCTTCCTTGTAAGACGACCTGGGTTGTATACCACTATCTAGGTGCTTTGTGCAATCTGGTTTAGGAATCTAATTTCTTATTTTAAACTTGGTGTTAACAACGGCTAGCCGCCAAGTTTTTGGCGTCATTGCCGGGGACGTCTATGCTATTTAGTTGTGTTCATATTGTGAATTTCTGAATATTTGTTTTCTTGTTTTCTTTTTTTAAGAAAAATCCAAAAATAATAGTTAGTTTTTATCTTTTTGTTATTTTTCTTTTTATGTTGGTTCCTATACATGACTTGATTTGAGCCTGACCCTCAGTTAGCCTGCTTTGATCCTGAAATTAAAAGGACTCTTAGGCAATTGAGACAGACTAGGAGACAGTTGTTCATTTCTGGGGAACCATATGCAATTTTTCCTCTTAACTCTAGTTCAGATTTAGAAACTGTTTATACTTTTCTTGAACTTTCTGATTCTTCTATTAGTGTCGCAGGGAGCTCTGACTACGTGGCTGATTAAGGGAGAACTCTTAAGGAGCTTGTAGCTCCGAACATGTTTCCACAACCCTTGGGAATCATCTATCCTGAGTTGGAGTTGGACTTTCAGCTCAAATCTGAGCTCATACATCTACTTCCAAAGTTTCATGGTCTTACTAGTGAAGACCCGCTTAAGCACCTTAAAGAGTTTCGTGTAGTCTATTCAAACATGAGGCCTGTAACATCCCCTGCTGCTTTATAGATTGACGACTGTCCCCACAAACCAACACGGGTCTTCTTAGCATGCTTTGTCCTCACTCACACGCTCCCTGGGAAAACTTCCCAGGAGGTCACCCATCCTAAAATTGCTCCAAGTCAAGCACGTTTAACTATGGAGTTCTTTCATGATGGGCTACCGAAAAGAAAATGCATTTTATTAGTATAGGTAGTACAAATCAATTCGTATAAGCCCTCCTTAACTGTATAGTCCCATACCTATACAGTCTCAGGATTGTAACGCCTCGATTTTTCTGTCTGAGAGGAAAATGACTAAAATGCCCCTGAGGTTATTTTCTGCTCGGATTTCAAGGATGGCTGGCCCGGCTGTCCTCGAAGAGCTAACTCAATGTTTGAAGGGGACTAGATGGCCCTAGAGTGGTTTCGGAGGTGAAATCTCATTTTCTGCAGTTTCGGGTCAAAATGACCAAAATACCTCTATAGCGTTTTTATGCGGGTAAAGGTGCCATTGAGCTCGAAACTTTCTCTGAAGGTTTAAAACAATGTTTTCATGTGTATAAAAGTGTCTGTTCAAGTCCCGATGGTTCAGGGCAGTTTTTGTGCAAAATTATGATTTTGTCCCCGGGATAGTGCCGTTTGAGCCTAATGACGTAATCAAGCAAACCTAAGCAATATTAGGCTCTAATTGAAGATTAATTAATTTCCATAATTAATCTAGAGTCAAAATAAGTTAATAAAATTAATTAGGACCTAAAATTGCTTAGATTAAATCTAAAATCTCTTTTTAAAACTCAAGATTCCTAATCTTGGAATCTTGAATAGTGTTTTCTCTCTCCAATTTCCCTAAATCAAGGAATTGTGTTGGCATTGGATTCCTTGTTAATGGAGTTTGACTCCATTAATTTAGCAAGACCACCTCCTAAACCTACTCTTACAAGCCTCTAATTAACCATTACCTCACCTAAACACTTTCCTACAAATTCCTAATCTTAAACATAATCTAAAACACACCTAAACACACTTCTAAACCACAATTAAATAGAAGAAATCCCTCCCCCACGGCTGATGCAATTCGGCCACATCACCCAAAATTCTATCACATGTTTTAAATTTTAAACACTCCTTGAGTCATGCCTTGAGCCATACCTCACCAAGCCTCAAGATCACAACATCTCACCTCATGGGCTGCTTGCCTTGGCCGAAACCCTCCTCTCCCTTTTACACCTTTCATTTGTTTTATTTCTCTATAAATAGAACACTTGAGTGAACTTGAAATACCTTTAGTTCACTTGCTAAGTCTAGAGCACTCAAAGCTTTTCCTTTTCTCTCAAAGATCAAGAGTTCTTTTTCTTCATCTTCTTCATCCTCTTTAACATCATTTCACTTGGTAGGGATTTTGTTTTAAATGTTTTATCCATCAAAGTTCTTGTTTAAGTTATGTGCTTCATAGTTTCTCTTGAATCTTTTAGACCTTCTTTCTTCCTCTTTCTTTCTTTTTCCATTTTCGGCCATGGGCCTTTATTGAATTTGGAAATGAGAGCTTGATGATAGGGATTGCATGATGATGTCCATCACTTGAGCAACCCCTAAAGCTTGATCTTAGTTCTTGAGGAAAAGGTGTTTCTAGTTTCTTTCTTTCTATCTTGGAAACCTTACTTTGATGTTGTTCTAAAATAAGTGTATGAACTTAATGACGAGGACACATGATCTTGGTGTTAATACATGATCAAGATCATGGTCTCTATAGTTTTAAAACGGTTCTTTTCTTGTTCATGGCTTCGGCCCCATTTTCCTTTTCCTTTCTCTAAAAATTCGGCCATCATTGGTAGTTTAACATGGAAGCTTGATGATGAGAGTTTCTAGATGATGACCATGTGTTCATCATAATGAGACCTCTAGAGCTTGAGTTTTAACAAAAATTCTATTTATGATTTTCCTTCAAGGAATGATATTTTGTTTACTTTAGCTTGTTGTGATAAATTCGGGTTAAGGCTTAAGTTCCTTCAAAGTCTTGTAAGAGCTCTAGTAAAGATATAAAAATGAACTTGCATATTTATATTTCTAGCACCTCATATTTATATTTCAAGCTCTTGCATCTCGTATTTTCTTTCCTATGTCACCACTAAACTCTAAAGATTAAAGAAAAGGACTTGCATTATCACGTTTAAGTGTCAAGCTTTGCATTGCACATTTATATTCCAAGTCATCACTTAAAGATTTAAAACGAGAGCTTGCATATTACCTAATTAATCTCGAAGCCTTTCTATTTCGTCCTTAAAGTCGATTGTTGCTGGGCCTAGAGCACTAAAATAAAGAATTGAACTTGCACATTTATTTTTCAAGTTTCGCATATTTACTTTGTGCCTTGCATATTTAATTTCAAGTTCTTGCATTCCATATTTACTTTGAAGCTTTCACTTTACTTTATAATGAAGAACAAAATGGAATGCATAGCACGTTTATATTTTGCCATCACTTAAAGAACCTAGAGCTCAAAGACTTGCCCTCATTATCTCAAGTTAAAGTTTGATTATGGAAACATCCCCAAGGATGTAAATTCGGCCATGTGATGTTGATAGACTCAAAATGAGTTTCATCTAGTTGCAAGGGCCAACAATCTATGTTCAAAAGTTCTCCTATGTTTTTAAGAGTTCTATAAGATCATAATCGACAAGATTTGCAAATTAAACCTCTTCTAAAAGTGTTTTAAATTAATTATTGCCCCATGATTGTTCTTAGCCTCTTTTACGAGATAAAATGTTTTGCAAAAGAGTTTTAGAAGTCCTAAAGCGATTCAAGGAGAAACTAGCAACCTATGCTTGTTGAAAATGAGATTTTATGCAAGATATGTATATGCATGAATTCAGTTCTGCTATGACATGTTTACTGTTGTATGATGATGTTTTGACATGTTAGAATGTGTGAAATTTAGATGTGTTGAAGTAAGAACCTTTCTATGCATGTTAGGAAAGAACCTAGTCTACTAGAAAAATCGTAAAGTTAAGTTTTAGCATAGTTTTGACCCATCTATTTTTGGTTTCTGTCCAAATTGTTTTAGTGTGATAATAATCAGATTAGGATTGTTTAATTATGAAAAACTTGGTAACATTTGATGTAGGATTGAATTTTAGCACCTATAGAGAAATTAGCAACTAGAGAACCATAAAAATGCAATTCTAGAACTCTTAGAACATTTAATTTTTTTTCTGATTCTGTATAGCACCCTTATAATATAGTAAACATGATTTATAAATAGTTCAAAGGCTTAGGAATACCTCATAATTGGTTTAGACTTAATTTATAGCGCTTTAGGTGAAGACGGAACCGATAAAGGGTCTAAAACGTAAATTCTAGAACCCCAAAATCATAAAGATGTAATTCTGCCCTTAGAGTATGATGCTGCCCAGATTTATTAATGGACATAAATGCTAGTAAAAATTATTAGATGTGAACCTTAGGTGCATAAGAGGTTAATAGAGAGCGATAGAATAATTACATCTCAAGTTTAAGACCTGTAAGGGTCAGAGCATAAGTTACCGTAAGTTCAAGGATATAATGAGCTTTTATGTTGCACGAGGACGCATGTTTTATTTGAGGATGATCATGTCAGCGTGTGAAATTTTGATTGAGGATACATGTTCTATTTATTTAAGTGGCATATAGCAAATTTGGAAGAAATCCGGCGTCTTTATTTGTTATCTTTGTCAATTTCACTTAATTTGGGGACTTAGAAAGTTTTTGAAAAACCTATGAGATTTTCTTTAAAAGAGATGAAGTACTAAGATATGTTCTTGGATGACATCGGTTCGACTGAGCACCTCCAAGAACTCATGTGACATCGGTACCAAGATGTATTCTTGGGTGACCCCGGTTCAGCGAGCACCCTCAAGAAAATGCCCCCTAGCCCGTACTAGAGAGTCGGGATTTATTTATGATACCCTTATCGGTAAGGGATAAGTTAGAACTAGTGACGACTAGTTAGGTATGAGCTCGTAACCTAGAGATGTGGCACGTTCTGGGTGACACCGGTTCGATCGAGCACCCCCAGAACGAATGTCTTTTTAGGGTGGCCCTATGAGAAAGTAAAGTATGATGATTATGTCACAAAGTTTTTCCACCTGAAATTTTGATTGCCACTTTATGCCACTATTATGATGTTACTTGATATTATGATGAATATTCTTGCATTGAGTAGTGCCATGCATACATTCTTTAATATGTTGCATCCATGACATTAAGAATCATTCTAAAATGAACTAACCTTGGTTAACTATGTTTTGAAGCTTAAAATGAACTTGATGCATGCTCACTTATTTTATACACTAAACCCAAGGTTCCTGAGGACGTAGATGAGGACACTTAGGTAGTAGGAGGCCCTACTGAGATTCTTTAGCAAGATTCTCACTCCCTTTATCTTTTCCTTCCGTCACGTCTTCAGATGGCAACGTTCGTGATTTTTGTGGACACCCCGACATGGGAGGTGCATCATGATCCGGACCATGGGTCATGCCATTTTGTGGGTAGTTGTGTCGTTTGTGTATTCATGTTCATTGGATGGCCCTTCAGTCACCCTGTACATACTCATCGATTCTCTCCTGCCTCACCATTCGGCCACGACTTCGTGTTTGAGCGCGCACGGCCTCGAGAGGAGCGGATCCGCTGTACCCCACCGACAGCTTCTGCTATTCGGGACTACCCGCAGTACGTGCCCCGCTCCCCCTAATCATTATTTAAAACTAATTGGAACCTAGAATTGCTTAAGGAAATTCAAACTTAATTCTAGTCTCTTCCTTTAAAGAGAGAAAGTATCTATAAATAGTGTTTTCACTATTCACGCTCCCATTTCCAAGAAAGGTTGTCACACTCACATCACTAGTCATAGAGGTTTTGACTCCATTAAACCTACAAGACCACTTCTAACCTAAGGAATTATAGCTTTAATTAACTAATTAGTTTACTTAAAGTACCTACTTAACAACCCTTAATCCTAAGTCTAATCCATAACACACCTAAACACACCTTTAAACCATGATTAGCGGAGATGAATTTTGCCCCCATGGCTGCCCAAAAATGGTGCCACTTTTCCCTCCACTTTGCATCACATGTTGTTTGAATGTGTGGCACACAAATGGCCATGTCTCCAAGACAACTTCTCATTCATTCTCCTCTACACACTTCCCTCATTCTAGAAGAAAACCACATGGCCTCTTCCCCTCCACTCATTCATGACTCAAGGCTCTATATATAGCTTGCCTTGGTGAACATTTTGCTACTTTAGTTCATTTGCAAAGTTTAAACTTCCACGAGCAAGTTCTAGTCTCTCCAAGTTCTCTCAAATTTTCCTTTCTTCCTCCTTGTCCAAGCCAAAACCGCCACCTTCTCCACCTCCAATCTTCATCTCTTTTTCTTCTTAACACACATCCAAGTCCAAACACAAGCCAACAACACATCCTTCCTCCATTTCCTTGTTTGGCCGAAAATACATACCCAAGTTCAAAGGAGATTTCTTTTTCTTGTTGTTCAAGATCAAACCTTTCTCCATCTTCAAGAGCACAAGTACTATGTAGGGAGTTTTTCTAAAAATGCTTTCCTTGTTCTCTATGTCTTGATCTTGTTGGAAAAATTTTGTTTGGATGAACATCCATGAAGTTTTATTTTCGGTTTCATCTTTTTCCTTTTCTTTGATTTTCGGCCTCAAGGCCAAGATGATGATGGCTTGATGATGAGTGCTCTCCAAGATGTAACTATGAGTTCATCTCAACATGAGGCCTCTAAAGCTTGAATCTTTTTGAAGAAAAGCCTCACCTTTTTTCAAGTTTTAGTAAAGTATGAGCTATGTTTCTCTTGAATCTCTTGGAACCTCACTTTCTTTTCCTTGAATGTTTCGGCCATGTAGGCCTTGGATGCTTGGAAAAATGGAAGCTTGATGATGAGGGTTTCATGTTGATGCTTGTCATATGAACAACCTCTAAAGCTTGAGTTTTCAAAAAGAAAAGTTTCATCTTTTTCAAGATTTATTCAAGAATGGGTTATGTTTCCTTTGAACCCTTAAAAACCTCATTTCTTTCTCTCAAGGTTTCAGCCATGAAGGCCTTTGAAACTTGGAAAAATGTAAGCTTGATGATGAGGGTTTCATGATGGTGTTTAGCACTTGAACAACCTCTAGAGCTTGATCTATGTTTCAAGCAAACATGGTTTTCGGTTTTCTCTTTTCCTTAACTTGTCATGAACTTTGTTTTGATGATGGTTTAGAATGATGTTAAGTACTCAATGATGAGGACTCATGATGTTGGTGTTAACACATCACCAAGGTCTTGGTCCCTAGAGTTTAAAAATGGTCCATTATTCCTTGCTAGGATTCGACCATTTCCATTCTTTTGAGGTTACCACCTCTATGAGTTCATTCTCTTTATGTTTTGCTTAACTCACCATGGTTTTATCCAAGAAAAAAAAAGAAATTAATAAGGTTTTCAAAAAGTCCATAACCTACCCTTGTCAACCTTAAAGTTGGCCGGCACGTTCTAGAGTTCTCTCTAGATAGGGGTTATTGGGCATTAATAAAGAATATGACATAGGTCCCTTTATGTTTACATCTTTAAGGCTTAGTAAAGCTTCTTATCTTTTCTTGTGAGGATGAGTTTTGGGTTGGAACTTAGTTCTTTTTAAAGTCTTAAAAGAGCTCTAGTCAAGATGTAAAAGTAACTTACATTCACGTTTATTTCACGCTTTGCATAGCACATTTATTTTCTATGCCATCACTAAATCCCAAGATAAAGAATGAACTTGCATTATGCACGTTTAAATTCCAAGCTTTGCATCTCATTTCATATTTCAAGTCCTCACTAAACTCAAAGAATGAAAATGAATATGCACTTCATATTTACTTTGAGCTATCACTTTACTTTCTAAAGGACTCTAAAATGAAATGCATAGTACGTTTATTTTATGTCATCACCTAAGATATTGCCCATTTCATCTTGAGAAAAGATCTATCAAGGAGGTATTTCTTGGATATGCATTCGGCCATGTGATGATAATGGCTCAAGCATGAGTTTCATTTAGTTACAAGGGCCTATAACCTATGTTTTAGGATTTTCTTAAGCATAGGTAGTCTTGAAGAATGCTTCAAGCATGTTTTTATGATTTAAATCCTAACCATGAAAGAAAATAGATAGTTACTGCCCTATGTCTTTTGTAAAGATTTTTGACAAGATGAATTGATTTCCAAAGAGTTTTAGAAGTTTCAAAAGTGTTCCAAGAGAAACTAGCAAACTATGTGAACTAGAAATGTTTTATTTTGAGCATTTACATGCCTTTAAGTTTCGATTCTGCCCTTTTATTTTCCAGCACCTTAAATTCTATTTTGGGTGGTCTATATGTGTTTAAATACCTTGCCTTATGTATGATAAAGGTTCTAGGCATCTTAGGCATGCCTAGTAACTTGAAATGCTTGAAAATGTGAATTCTAGAACACTTAGAATCAAAAGTAAAACTGTTTCTGTCCAGCAACCCTTAGGTGCAGAAATCATGTTTTATAATTAGTTTATATGTATAGGAATCCCTTACAATTGGTTTAGGGATGATTTATAGCGCCTTAGGTGAAGACAGAACTTAAAAAGGGTCTGAAACGTAGTTTCTAGAACCCCTGCAAAACTGAACTTATACATTCTGTTGCAGCCTTGTTTAAGTGTATAGAATCACATTATATGATGTCTAGATGAGTGAGAGTGACTCATAATTGGCTTAGGTATTAATTCTTGCATCATAGGAAAAGTCGGTAAAGAGAAAGGATCTAAAACGCAACTTGTAGAACACCGTAATCCATCAAAACTATGCTTACTGCCTATGCTGCCCAGCCATAATAAATTAGGTTCTAGGACTTAATAAATTATGGTAATGAGATTAATCAATCCCTTAGAGGCATAAGGAAATAATTTGGAAGTTTGAGGTTACCCGATTTAGGGGTTTATTCTTAAGGGAATGATTTATATGTTCTATGTGAATGATGATGGATTATTGTGTTGTCTTATGACCACTATGATGCTATGCGAGTTATTGCTCTTAAATGATGATTGTATCATTTGCATGTTATGGTTCCCTTTAGAACTTTAAAGATGCCTATGTTAGAATTACACGATATATATGACATGCATGAAATATGTAGCATCTTGCTATGACTAAACTATGAGAAAATGATCCTTTGGAACCATCAAACCATAGGTGGGGATGAGGTGATTCATATGTAACATGCATGGACTATGGGGCATCTTGTCATAACATGCTAAGACTTAAGGTGACATTGAACTATGAGAAAATGATCCTTTGGAACCATCAAACTATAGGTGGGGATGAGGTGATTCTATGCCCCCCTAGACCCGTACTTTAAGTCGAGATTTTTAACTTATCACAATGTGATAAGTCCAGATGCTAGTGACGACTAGCTAGGTATGAGCTCATAACCTAGAGATTTCTCAAAAGGGAGAAATATTAGGGTGGCCCCTAGGAAGAAAAGAATAATATGTCAACGTCACCTAAGTAACCAAGTTAAGCTACCATGCACCATGTTTTAAGTGCCAAGTTCTACGTTCCACGATTCATGTTTTATGTACCATGTACTATGTATCAAGTTCCATGTTCTATGTTTTATGATCTATGTTTTTATGACCCATGTATCATGCACTATGTTTATGAATGCTATACTTCCTAACAAGCTAGTACTGTTTGCATATGGTATTGACATGCATTCATTCAATATCTATTGCATTCATATCATTAAGACTCATGTTAAAAGACACCCACTTCGGATAAATAAATTTAAGAAGTTTAAAATCGATCCTTATGTATGCACACCCTCTTTATAATGAAAATCGGAGTGGCTGGGGACGATGACGATGACATTTGTGTTAGAGTCTGAAATCCCTACTGAGAATCTTGAATAAGTTTCTCATCCCTCTCTTTTCTTCCGTGTCGTCTCCAGACAAGGATAGTAACGAGGTTCGTGACTTCTTCTGAGGTTCGTGCTTAAAGGTCACTTCAGCAAACAGATGCCAAGGGTCGTTGCGGAAGAATAGATAGGATAGTCTCTAGGTTGTTACTTATCCAACCTCGTAGGTGGATAAGAAGTATTTCATATATATATGCATGTTTTGGTGTAAACACTGATGCTAGTACTATGAAACTATAATGATGTGGTTATGATATGTGGTTAATATAATGTTGTATTTCATGTTTATATGTGATTTCTTTTCCTTGTAAGTTATGTTTATGACGAATGAAAGGTTTTATATTAATGCGAGGCTCACGTTTTTGTTTTCAAGTTCAAAAAGAAAAAGTTATTCGTATTTTCCGCTAAGTAATTTAAAGAAAAGATGAAACTAAGAAGTAATAGACTAATGGTTAACCTAAATACGTTCTAGGAGTATTGGGTTAAAAATTAGGATGTTACATCAAGAACCCACATGAGGAGGAGAAACAAGAGGAACCAAAGGTAGTGGTTGAAGAGGATATACCCATCCATGATAGGAAGAAACAACCATTGGTGACTCCAGCTATTAAAGAGACAACACTTATCTCATTACCTTTCCCTCAAAAGGCCACTTCGTCAAAAAGGCCAACTAAAGTTGAGGTAGACAAGGACTTGTTGGAGATATTCAAGAAGGTTGAGGTGAATATACCTCTCCTAGATACAATTAAGCAAATTCCAAAATTTTCCAAGTTTTTGAAGGAATTGTGCACCAACAAGTGAAGACTTAAGGGCAATGAGAAGGTGAATTTGGGAGTGCATGTATCCTCTATCATAAATCCAAGCCTCCTATAGAAATACAAAGATCTGGGCACATTTATTGTGGAGCAGGAATTAATGTCATGCCACGGTCAGTTTATCGTGCTCTTCATGTGGAAGAGTTGAAGCCTACTAGAGTAATCTTGCAATTTGCAAACAGGAGCATTCAGTAGCTAGATGGACTACTTGAAGATGTCCTTGTGAGGGTAAATGATCTCATCTTTACTGCTGATTTTTATGTCTTAGAAATGGCTAAGGATGAGGATGCGCACCAACATACACTGATGTTAGGAAGGCCATTTTTGAAAATTGCAAGGGGCAAGGTTGATGTGTATGCTGGCACACTTTCCTTAGAGTGCGGTGATTTGAGAGAGCATAATTTAACTTGCATGATGCCATGAAATTCCCCATAGAAAACCATTTCACTTTTGCAATTGACTTTATTGATTCATTGATAAAAAATGCATATAGTGATCTTGTAGGAAATCCTTTTGGAATGTTTGAACTTGAGAATGATTTTGCATGCCCCAATTGTGATGGAATATTAGACCTGTACAAAGAGTGTGCTGAAATTGATGCTTCATTGGCTGAAAATATTGTTGATAGTACTGTTGAACTATCACATGAAAAGCACAATTTCAACTCATCTCTCACAAGTCTTGAGAATTTTGCAAAGCCAGAAGCTGTCATAGGCTTGCTACAGTGAGAAAACTTCATTACAATAAACAATTCAATTCAAAGACTATCGCTGTAGTGAACAATTTTTGCTAGAGCGAGTGACTCTGAACAAAATCTACAGAAATGCACAATTGGGAATTGTCAGTGTGTTTAGGAATACATGGCTCTATTTTTAACCCAGAAAATCAACATTTCTCTCTTACTTCTTATCTTGGCAATGGAAATTCCACTTTTTTTTGCCATCCCTTCTTTTATTAGGTATGATGATGCATTTGTTTTGAGTCTATATGAAGTTTCGGGTACAAACATGAGACCATCACAACCATCAACCACCCTTAAACTAAAGCCCCTCCCTAAGCACTTGAAATATGCATATTTGGGGGAGGATGAAAAGTTCCCTGTGATCTTTGCCAATGATGTTGAGAAAGACCAGGAGGATAGGTTGCTTGGAGTTCTTAGAAGCCATAAAAAAGCCATTAGGTAGACCTTAGTTGACATCTCGGGCATCAGCCTTTCCACATACGTTCACCGCATTTTCTTGGAGGAAAGTGTTAAGCCCGTGAGATAACCTCAAAGGTGTTTAAATCCTCTCATATTGGATGTGGTCAAAAAGAAGGCCACCAAATTATTGGCTACGAGTATCCTATACCCAATCTTTGATAGCCAATGTGTCAGCCCGGTCCAGGTTATTCCCAAGAAGTCTGGCATCACAGCGATAAAGAACGATCAGAATGAATTGGTACCTACAAGGGTCCAAAATAGCTAGTGGGTCTACATTGATTATAGTAGATTGAACCAGGCCACCAGGAAGGATCACTTCTCACATCCATTCATTATTCAAATGCTTGAGCGCCTGGTAGGCCAATCCCATTACTGCTTTCTAGATGGGTTTTCCGAGTTCTTTCAGATCCATATTGCTCCTGAAGACCAAGAGAAGACCACCTTCACCTGTCTTTTCGGTACTTTCACTTACAGACGCATGCCATTTGGGTTATGTAACACTCCAGGTACCTTTCAAAGGTGTATGGTAAGTATCTTTTCTGATTTCTTGGAAAGTTGCATGGAGGTTTTCATGGATGATTTCACTATTTTTGGTTCTTCATTTGACTCATGTTTAGAGAGCCTAACCAAGGTTTTGAAACGATGTGTTGAAACTCGCCTTGTTCTTAATTTTGAAAAATGTCACTTTATGGTTCAACAAGGCATGGTTTTAGGACACATCGTTTCAGCCGAAGGGATTTTTATGGATAAGGCTAAGATTGATGTTATCTCCTCTCTACCTTACCTCATATGCGTGCAGGATATTTGTTTTTTTCTTTGCCATGCTGGCTTTTACAGAATTTTCATCAAGGACTTCAGCAAGCTAGCTACTCCTCTCACTTCCTTGCTGCAAAAAGATGCAGAATTTGTGTTTGATGACAAACGCAAGGAGGCCTTTGAAGCTTTGAAGGTGGCTTTGACCACAACACTTGTAATTCAGCCCCCTGACTAGAGCCTTCCTTTTGAGCCGATGTAAGATGCTTCCAACAAGCTTTAGGTGCTATGCTTGCACAGTGGGTCAGTAAGGTCCCTCATGCCATTTACTATGCATCTAGGACTTTAGATTCTGCACAATGCAACTACACTACCATTGAAAAAGAACTTTTGGCAATTATTTTTGCTCTGGACAAGTTCAGGTCCTATCTGCTTGGAGCAAAAGTGGTAGTGTTTCTCAAATCACGTAGCTCTGACGTACCTTTTGAAAAAACCTAAGGCCAAGCCCCGCCTTATCAGATGGATGCTCCTCCTTCAAGAGTTTGACAATGAAATAAAAGATAGAAGTGGAGCTGAAAATTTGGTTGCTGACCATCTGAGCAGGCTGGAGCATATTGAGCCTGACCCCATTCCCTTTTGTAATGCATTCCCTGATGAACATTTGATGCATGTCGATGTAGCACCTTCATTTGCCTACATTGTTAATTATTGGTTGGTCATGCCATCCTACCATACTTCACTAAATCTCATATTGCCAAGCTTAAGAATGATTGTAAATTTTTCGTGTGGGATGATCTATACTTGTGGAAGTTTTGTTCCAACCAAGTGATTAGGAAATGTGTACCTAACAAAGAATTCAATTCATCCTGTAATTTTGTCATTCTTATGCGTGTGGAGGTCACTTTGGGCCCCACCACACTGCTAGGAGGGTTTTGGATTCTGGTTTCTATTGGCCTTCCTTGTACAAGGATTCATATGAATTTTGCAAATCTTGTAATCAATTCTGGTCTTGGAGGAATAAAATGCCCCAACAACCTTTATTGTTCTGTGAAATCTTTGATGTTTGGGGCATTGACTTCATGGGTCATTTCCTTATGTCTTCTGGTTTTGTTTACATTCTATTGGCTATTGATTATATCTCCAAATAGGTGGAAACAAGAGCCAACAAAACTAATGACTCTTCAGTTGTTGTTGATTTTGTCAGGAAAAATATCTTTTGTAGGTTTGGGATGCCACATGCCATCATTAGTGATCAAGGCACACACTTTTGCAATCGGAACATGGAGGCTTTGCTCCATAAATATGGAGTTGTTCATAGTGTATCCACTCCATACCACCCCTAAACTAATGGGCAAGCCGAAATGTCCAACTGAGAGATCAAGCACATTCTAGAGAAAGTGGTGAAACCAAATAGGAAGGATTAGAGTATGCATTTTCCAGATGCTTTGTCGGCATATCGGACTGCCTACAAGACACGTATTAGGATGAGTCCTTTTAGGATTGTCTTTGGAAAGGCATGTCACTTGGCCATGGAGCTTCAACATAAAGCTTACTGGGCAGTCAAGCAATGCGATATAGACTTGATAGAAGCTTGCCAAAAGAGGAAACTCCAATTGCAACAACTGGAAGAGTTACGGATTGAAGCCTATGGAAATTCAAAAGTCTAAAAGGAAAAGACAAAGGCTTTCCATGACAAGAGCATCTTGAGGAAGGAATTTCAGATTGGCCAATTGGTGTTACTTTATAACTCTGGCTTGCGCTTGATGCCAGGCAAGCTACGCTCCAAATGGGATGGGCCTTTCCTTGTGACTCGTATACACCCATTTGGCACTATGGAGTTAGAAGACCCACATTTCAAAGAAAAATTCTGTGTGAATGGCCACCGCTTGAAAAATTATCATGAAGGATCAGAGGAACCAAGGGCTGAAGTGGAAGTGTCATTGATTGAAGCCACTTATACCCTTTGAGGCTTCTAGGAATCTAACTTAGGGACGTCAAACCAAAGTGCTCAGTAGAAGACAACCCACTATTTCTCTTCCTTTTTCTCTCTTTCCTTGATTTTATTTTACTTAGCTTTGTTTTTTTTTTTTCTGATTTCAATTCGACTTTATATTATGTTATTTTTTATCAAATTAGGGAAATCAGTAATTTTGGAGAGCCTAAGCTCTGTCAAGCTCGCTCCAACTAGATTTTCTTACTCTAGCGAGAATCCGCTGGCTGAAACAGTCCACTGCAGTGAACCTCACTCCAAAAAAATAAAAATCAAAAATTAATTTCTAGGGGAGCGCGCGTTAATGAAATGATGTGTTCCACATCACTGTTCTTGCTGCAACAAATTAAACTCGCTACAGTGAGCGAGGGTTCACAGAACATGCTCTTATTAGCATCATATGCCCTTCTTCCTCCTTCATTCTTTCTTTTTCCTTGTTTCTGAAACCCTCCCTTCCATTCTTGTATACTCAAACTTACTCATTCAGCCCTTCATTAACCGACACACTGTCACTACACTCACCATTCATGCTCATTCTCACAGTCATCATCCATCATCACTCACTCCGTTTCACTCTTCATTCTGCACCAACTAGGTTTCTTCTCTTCCTTTTCTCTGCTTGTATTTGTTTCAAATTTTAATTTCCTCTATTTGTGTTTGAGCAACTCTCTTTTCCTAAATACATGTTATTGGTTAAGTTTAGTTCTCTTTCATTGATGATGCTAGGTTTATCTTTTTAGTCCTATTAAGTTAGTTTAGGGTAATGTTTTTGCCTTTCTTTGTTTTTGTTAATTGACAAACTAATTGTGTGCTTGATCTTCATTAGTTTCCTTCTTGGTTTTGTTAGTTTTCAATACTGCTTGTAACTAGGAGTAGTCTCTGTTAGTTTCTGATATTGGGATGGCATTGTGCTACTGAGGCTCGCTTGCTGCAGTGAAACTATGTCGCTGCAGCGACCCTATTTTGAACTTACTTGCTCCAGTGAGTGAAACTCGCTCCAGGGAGCCTTCACCCTCTTTCTGCATTTGTTTCGGTCTTCTTGCTTTCATCCATCCTCATTACTTTTGAATGCTTATTTTTCTTACTTCTTTTGAATAATTTGGACTACCCTCATACTCCTCATTCTCCTTTGCAGGTTCATGGCTCCAAAAAGTCAACGCCCAACCCCGAATCGCCCTCAAGAGCTAGCTGCTCCCCTACCCCCTGCAGACCCATTTTGGTTCAAGAATATTGCTACTGAGCAGGCCTTTCAGAGGGCTATGCATAGACGTCTCTGTCTTTTTGAGAACCTGATCTTATAAAATGACCTTGTAGAGAACAGGCTACAGGGGTTCCTAGATGACATAGAACCCAATGGTAGGGATTTTTGCTGGATGTTACCATGGCAGTGGCTAACGTCTCTTGGGTTTGCAAGTTCTATGCGAACCTATGGGACGCATTTGCTGAGACGGTGTACCTTAGAAAAAGGCAGGTTCCCCCATTTGCTTCCAATATCCGCACCATCCTGGCCCTGTCCAAGGACCTAGAGGAGGGAGAGCCTGATGATTATCAGTTGCTCCTGGACGACATCCAGGCCTTGGACCTGGATGAAATCAGAGATAGGCTTACACATCCCGGGAGTGAGTGGGTGTTCAATCAGTATAATTAGCCCACCTTGCTCTATGGTACTCATCTGATACTAGAGGCCAGAGCTTGGATGCGCATTCTTTTTTCTCATATCATACCATGCTCGCATGTCTCTGACTTTAGCCTAAACAACACCCTCATGCTTTATTACTTGGTGGAGGGCAGGAGGATTGATTTCCCATCTCGAATCTTAGTCCACTTGCGTGATGCCCCTTCTACTGCTGTCCGAGTGGGATTACCTTATTTTGTCCTCATTACCAGAATGGCCATTGCTTGTGGCATCTAAGCACTCCCTGATGACCTCCTCTAGACTAGATTCCCTTCTGTTACCATTGCTGGCCTTATGCCAAATAATGCTGTGGCTAAGAAGAAGGCCAATGAGGGTCCACCAGCGGATAACCCCTATGGAGAATTGCTAGCTTCGATTAAGGAACTTAAGGTCCAGATGCAGAAGAGAGCCAGAAGGCTCAAACAGAGCCTTTACTAGCACATCACAGACACTGTTACTACCTCTGAGTACAGGATAATGTGGAGGATAGCTCAGCTGAAAGAGCAGATGGCTGGCATAGAACAAGAGGATTCTGAGGAGGAGGCTGATGACCAAGAGGGTTTGGATTTTGAGGACCTAGATGCTGAGGATGATGATGAGGAGGCCTCAGATGACTGAGCTGCCTTTTTGCTGCTCCCCCCAGTGCACCTTGTTTATCATACTCTTTTGTAGCACTGTAGACAGTGCATTGTCTAAGTGTGAAGGGTTGATATACTTTTATAGGACCTTCTTTCCTTTTCTCTTTGTTTATATCATTTATTTTTACGTTGTTTCATTTACTGTTTTCTGTTATATGTTTAGAACTTGTTTGGATGCTTTTTCCATTTTAGTTGCATTTAGATCTTTTACTATTTTGCGTACATTTTTGTTATTATGTTTTTATTATTTTAGTTTATGCTTAGCTCTTAAAAAAAAAGGTTTGGAATTTAGTAAGTTAATGAATCATTTTGGTCATTTTGGTTATTTTGTTTTGGGCACTCGATTTTCATTTATGAGCAATAAGCATGAGCTTAATCTTGATGTTAATTGATTGGTTAGATTTAGCTTGTAAGCTTTTGAGCCTTGTTGATGATCCTCTTAATTTGATCATGCTTAATTCTTTTCTATGTGGACATTTGCATTGCTTGTCATCCTAGAACTTGCCTAATTCTTTTTCAAGCATTTCTAATACATTGTATAGCATGTGTGTGATTAAGGTATTTTCTTTGTTTTCCTTTAACCACTTGACCTAGAAAGCCACCCTTTTATGTGAATCCCTTATTTGAACCCCCACCTCTTGAGCCTTTTCATTTGCTTTTCTTGTTTTAACCTACCCATAGAAACCCTAAGTGAAAAACAAAGAAAAACACCCAACTTGAGTCTAGGGAAGCATTGGTGTAGTTGTTAAGGGTTTACCAACAATAAATGAACTTAGGAAAGTGATGAAGGCTATGCATGTTTATGTGCTTATTACATGACGAGTTATGGTGTGGCATGATGATGCTTATTTGATTGAGATGCATGATTTACAAGTTTATAAGCATGATAAGTTGAATAATGATTTATGATTGCATTGCATCTCTAAAAAGAGCATGCCATGGATAAGAGATATAAAACTTAGGAAATGACCCTCTTTAAAGTTTATGAGAGTTTATCCAAGTAAGTTGTATATTCATAACAAGAAAGGCAAGGAAGTGATGTGCTTCTCCCCCTCTATCACCCCATGTTAAATCTAGCGACAGCTAATTAGGTTGAGCTCATCCTAGGCGATCATTATGTTGGTTAGTTTTGGTGATGATTGTAAAAATTGCCAAGGAAGTTATGTTGGTTGGTTTTTGGTGATGACGTGAGAGTGTGGAATTGATAAGAAAGGAACTTGAGAATTCATTCATGAGAAAGTAAATTACCATGGATTCTCCTGCCTTTCCATACATGTTACATGATGTATAGCTCATCACATTGCCCTATCATGCATCCATTTACTTGCCACTATTTTAGTTCTTTAGCTTATCTCATGTTTATGTGCTTAGCCTTATGTTGTGTTTTGGACTTACACGTTATTGATATATGTTGCGAGTAGGGCTATGTTATTTGTATGTGTTACTAATGTACTGAGGCATTGCCATGCATACATGAGATACTTGTTGCATTCATGCATTAAGATTCATGCTTAAAGATATGGGCATCGGTTAATGTTATTTAAAACTTAACAAATGAATCTTACTTATGCCCACTACTTGCATAATTAAACCCGAGGTTCCTGAGGATGATGATGATGACACTTGTATGGAGAGGGAAACCCTACTAAGATTCTTGTATAAGTTTCTCACTCCTCTAACTTTCTTTTCTATCTTCGTCTTCAGACAAGGTTGATGAAAATGTCTGTGGACCACCCTGAGGTACCGGCATAGAAGTTGTATGATGGTCTAGATCAGAGTGAAGCAGCAGGAGTGGGGATATAGTCTTTCATTTTCACAACCTTAGGAGTTATCTCACCTTCGTACAAGTTCGTAACTTAGTCGCGAAGGGTTTAGCTACGTCATAGTTATGTTTAGTTTTTGAATTGTTGTATGCTCAACCTCTATAGGTGGGCTCAATATATTTGATATGGTGTTATTGTAGAATATTCCTATATCATCACTATTTTTATTATTTGACTTGATATTTGAAGTTAATGTTATATGACGATGTGCTCAGTTTATGCTAGATTCTATTGTGATCTGTATATGTGTTATATGATGAATAGTTATATGCTACAACTTAAATGCGAACGACTCATGATTTGGTTTTTCAGGAAAAAAAGGTCGTACTTTCCATAGACTTATTTTCAAAACCCAAAATTAAGTAAAATTCTGAGATAAAAGAGTAACAAGTAATGATTAACCATTATGCATCTAGGCGTACAGTGTTGAAAGTTAGGGTGTTACATTTTGGTATCAAAGTAGTTCATTTTCACTGAGCTTGAGGATTGGACTAACTATGCTTCTTAAGCATGATGCGGTAGTTATGTCATGTATAGTGCTTTATTGATGGATAAGCAATGGGATAGGAATGCATAACTCCTGTAATGTGTGAATGTGCCATGGTAACTAGCTTACTTTGCATAAAGTATTGAGCCTGGTTACCTCATTGTTTGTTGCTCTGTGTACTTAGCGACCAATGGCGTGTCAACAACAGAATAGGATCTCGACTGCTAGTGAACAAAGCAACGAGACTGTTAAAGCCCTCCGAGACATGCAAGGGCTATGCAGAAGATGTTCGAGAGGATGGATCACTAGGGTGATACGAGATGTAATGCTATTGAGAACCTCAAGCACGCCCGATTTGGGGAATTCCGTAAGGCAAACCCACCGTCCTTTAAGGGAATCTTGAACCCGAACCATGCAAACGAGTGGATTAAGAGTATGGAAAAGATCTTCACTAGGATCACGTGCAAGGAAGTGTAGAAGGTAACCTTCACCACCTTTATGCTGGAATCAGATGCCGAGTTCTGGTTGACCGGTATCCAGAGACTGCTGGAGGCAGCTGGCACCCAGGTAGACTGGGAATTATTCAAGGCTCATTTCTACAAGAAATATTTCCCTAAGTCTGTGAGGAATGCCAAAGACATTGAGTTCATGCAATTAACCCAGGGAGGTATGAACGTCGCATAGTACACCACCAAATTTGAGGAGCTAATCAAGTTCTCAAGAATTTTCCAAGGCAACCCTAACGAGTACTGGAAATGTGAGAAATATGAGTCTAGGCTGAAGGCGGAGCTAAATGTCGCCGTTGCTCATTTTGAGATTAGGGACTTTCCTACCCTAGTCAATAAGTGTTGTATTATTGAGGAGAGTAACAAGAAACTAAGTTCAACAATGGTGGAGGACTATAAGAGGAAGCTGGCACCACAAGCCCCGAGGTTTAAGCCTCGAGTGCAAAGCAAGATCTTTCAACATAAGGGAGTGAATGTTCAGAGAGAAAAGGCACCCCAAAGGGACCCTGCCAATAACTGTCCAAAGTGCGAAAAGAACCATGGTGGCCATCCCTGTCTAGCTGACCAAGGAGTATGCTTTAGGTGTGGCAAGCCTGGCCACATAATTAGAGATTGCAATATGATGCCGGTACGTTTAAATGCCATTTCTAGACCTCAACACCAAGGGTGAGTGTTCATAATCAATGCTAAAGATACGTCCAGTTCTAACACTTGAGGAAGGCATGAGATAAATGGTAGGAGATTAGATATGCTTCTTTGCTTCTTAGTTTTGGAGGAATCTTTACGAGTCCTTGATTCACCCTTTAGATCTTTGATGGCTTTCCTACTTTTGCCTATATTTGAGTCTCCTTGTAAATGGCTTGATCATGCTTCTTATTATACACCTGTCATATGCGTCATGATTTCTTATGTTCCCATCTTCTTAGGTGTTGTATATTTCTTCCTTCATATTTCCTGTTGTCTATTTGTGGATAATTTTAATGATGACCCTATAAATGTTTGGCTTTGATCTTCCCATTGGAGCTAATGTACCCTTCTTTTGAAACCCCTAAGCCTAGTTATATTTGTTGTTTTTTTTTTAAAACAAGTAACCTTAAAGATGAGTTGCCCTACCATTTTAAGTTTCTACATTATGTAAGTCATGAGTATTGATGTTACCTAACATTGTCACCTGTGCCTAGCCAAGTCCTAATCTTCAAGAGTGCTTGGATTGTTCTAAAACCCTCATATTATCTATTTTTTCATTGCCTTTGTTTCTCTCATTTTGACCAGTCATGTCTATCCGATTAGTATAACCATGTATATATAACGAATTCCGAGGATGAAATTATTTTTAAGGAGGGGAGTAATGTAACGCCCTGATTTTTTTCCCTGTGTACAAATGACCAAAATGCTCCTGAGGTCATTTCTACCTGAGAATCAAGGATAGCTAGTGCAGGCTAACCTCAAAGGGTTAGTCTAATGATTGATGGGGATTGGGTGTGTTCTAGATTATGTTAGAAGTGAAAACCTCAATCTTTGGTTTATCCCGTATGTGGAATTACTGAAATACCCCTACGGTAATTTAGCACGGGATTGTTTGCCGACTGAACCCAGATGTTATCCGAAAGTTTGAAATTTTGTTTTTAAGGACTGTATGACATCTCTGTAAACCTGGGTAGTCCCAGGGAGTTTTTTGTACAATGGCCGATTTTCCCCTGATTAAGCATATAATGAGCTTAATCATGCAATTGAAGAAACTTAAGCAATATTAGGCTCTAATTAAAGATTAATTAATTTAAATAATTAATCTAGAGTCAAAATAATTAATTGGGGTTGATTAAGGCCTAAGATTACTTAAAGAAACTCAAAATTTAATTCAAGATTTAGTATCATATCAAATGAAATATTATTTTCTTTTTCCAATTCCTTAAATCAAGGAATCAAAGATGTGATGGAGAATCTTATTGAATGGAGGTTTGATTCCACTAATTGAGCAAAACAACTTCCTAATCTTGTCTTGCATAGCTTTAATTGCTTGTTACTAGCTCAAACACTCCATTAACAGTTGCCAACCAAGTGCCAAATCAAATTTATCTCTAAACACGATCCCTAATACACATGAAAAGAAAATATCTCCCCCCTATGCCTCCATGATGGCTAGCCATTCCTTGCCCATACCTCCTTCATGGCCACCCATACCTCCCATCATACTTTCAAATTTTTATTATAAACACATACATACTCTAAGAAACACACACTTTACCATTCACTTTTTTGGAATCACAACTTGTCCAAAAAAGTTGTCTTGCAAATTCTCTCTTTTCTCACTTCTCAAAGATTTCTCTTTTCCTTCCACCACCATAAAAGCCACCATCCACCACCACCCCTCAACCCCAAACCACCACATCACTACCATAGATCATCCATAAAAATACCCAATCTCTCCATTTCAAAACACCACAACTCAAGAAATATCTTCCTCTTCTTCCATCCCTCTTGGCCGAACTTGTTCAAGAGCTCCCAGAAGAGATTTTTTCATCTCATTGTCTTGCAAAGATCAAGCTCTTTTCTTTCAACAAGAAAAACATCTTTGGTAGGGATTTTTGTTTAGTTTTCTTTCTTAATCTCTCTTTATTTTCAAAATTTTTGGTGTATTAGAATGTTGTGTTCTTCCTCCCATTTTCGGCCTTGATGATAAATATTTGGTTGAGTTTATTTTCTTTTCTTTCTTCTTCACTATTTCGGTTTGGTCTTCTTTCTTTCTTTCTAGTTTTGGTTTTGGTTGTCAATGAAATATTGGAGCTATAGCTTGATAATTATGGATCTTGGTGATGGTTATAAAATCATCATGTGATAAACCATTTAGAGCCCAAAGTTGTGGTTCCATTTTGGTTTTAAAGAATTGAGCAAAATGGAATGATATTGTTGTTCTTTAAAAATTGTTTTGAAGAGCTTGATGATGAGTCCACGAAATGAGGTTCTTGGAACCATGCTATTGATGGATTCTAAAGCTCACATCCATTTCGTAAGATTGATCGGTGTTTTAGAGTTTTTACTCTAAATAGGAGTCTTGGGCTTGGAACTTAAAGAAATAACAATGGAAATGTATTCATGTTTACTTTCCAAGTCCTTGCATTTCATATTTATATTTGAGCCTTGCATATCATGTTTATTTCCAAGTTATCACCTAAATCTTGAAGATAAGGAAATGAACTTGCATTTCATGTTTATATTTCTTGTCTAGCATGTTGATATTTCAAGCCATCACCTAAATCTTAAAGATAAAAAATGAGCTTGCATTCTCATGTTTATCTTCAAGCCTTGCATATCATATTTATATTTCCATTGCCATCACTTTATAATGAGGCTTGCATTAGCATGTTTAAGTCAAGACTTACCCCTTTCAACTTACATGAAAATTTTGGTTTCATGGACATTTGTCATTACAAATATGTTTTGATTATCAAAGAAATAAAGTTCTTAAAGTTTCCCTTGTTGATGATGAATCTTAGCTTGGAGTCATGTAAGTTAGTTTTGAAAGATTTGAGGACTCAAGAAGGGAAAAATGTGTTCCTAAGTGATCTTTGAAAGAAACTTTTGGTTTTAAAGGAAGATTTGGTTTGGTTTGAAACAAAGATGTTTTGATTTCAAAGGAAGAGTGGGGATGATGTTCAAAATGATTTTAGAAAGAATGAGTGATTTGAGGAATATTAAAACTTGAGTTTTCTTATTTTGGGGTTACTTGTAATCGATTACCAGGGTGATGTAATCGATCACCAGAATGTTTTGCAATACTCGGATATGATATTTGGCCTGTATAATCGATTATAACCTCAAGTAATCGATTACACAAGGTTCTGGAAAACCCAGAATATGTTTCTAGACTCTAGTGATCAATTATCAATACATGTAATCGATTACTTAGATGATCTTGAGGCCCAGGAATGCATTTTCAATACTGGTAATCGATTACACAGTCTGTGTAATCGATTATCAGCAGCTAAAACATGTCTATTTTCAAAAATTGACCTGTGTAATTGATTACACAGCCAATGTAATTGATTACTGGAACCTCAAGAATTCCTGTTTTGAAAATTCAAACAATGTAATCGATTACAATGCCCATGTAATTGATTACCAGAACCTGAAATGTGTGAATAACTGTTTCCCCACTTGAATAACATGATTTTGGTGATCTTGCATGCTTGTTCTTGGATTATGAACATGATCACTTATAGTTGGATGAATATATATTTATATATATATATATATATATATATATATATGTACATACATATATGTGTGTATGTATGTATATATCCTGTAAGCATAGCATGTGCGTTAGCTGTGCCCGATCCTTAATTTCTGGCACACTGGATAGAAGCACATTTATTATTATATTAGAATATGATATGTTTAAGGATATATGTGATGAAGGTTATGCATGCTTATGTGCTTATTACTTGATGAGTTATGGTGTGGCATTATGATTGTAACGCCTTGATTTTTCTGTCTGAGAGAAATGACCAAAATGCCCCTGAGGCCATTTCCTAACCGGGATTTTAGGATAGCCGACACGGCAGTTCTCGAAAGGTCAGCTCAATGTTCGAAGGGGATTGGGTGATCCTTAAGTGTTTTCGGAAACGAAAAACGTGTTTTCTGCAGTTTCGAGTCAAAATGACCAAAATACCCCTATAGCGTTTTACGCGGGTAAAGGTGCCATTTGAGCCCAAAACTTTTCCCAAAGGTTTAAAATGACATTTTCATGTATTTAAAAGTATCTGTTTAAGTCCCGGTGATCCCGAACAGTTTTTGTGTAAAATTACGATTTTGCCCCTGGCATAGTGCCATTTGAGCTTAATGATGTAATTAAGCAAACCTAAGCAATATTGGGCTCTAATAGAAGATTAATTAATTTCCATAATTAATCTAGAGTCAAAATAAGTCATTAAAATTAATTAGAACCTAAGATTGCTTAGATTAAACTCAAAACCCCTTTTTCTTTTAAAAACTCAAGTTTCTAGAACATAGAATCTTGAATAGTGTTTTCACTATTCACTCTCCATACTCCAAGGAGCCTAGCTAGAGTAGGATGTTAACTCCACTAATGAGCTAGAATGCTCACTAATCATGCCTTAACATAGCCTTAATTACCTATCATTTCACTTACACACCTACTTAGAAGTTCCTAATCCTAAGCCTAATCAAAGCTATACCTAAACACATCTCTAAACCACAATTAAATGGAAGATTTTCCTCCCCCATTCCATGGAGAAGATAGTGCCACATCACCCTCCATTATCCACCACATGCTTGAATTCTTTCATTCAAAGAACCATGCCTACACTATGCCTAAACCCATGCCTACACCTTACCTTGAAATGACATAACCAAGAGATATTTTCTCCCTCCTTCCTTCCCTAAAAGTGGCCCCATTTTTCCCTCCCTTTTTCATCCCTCGTGTTTTGTTTTGCTATAAATAGCACACTTGGGTGAACTTGAGCCACCTTTAGTCATTTGCTAAGTTTTAGTTTTCTAGAGCACTCAAAGCTTTCCTTTTTCTCTCAAAGACCAAGAGTACTTCTTCTTCAACTTCTTCATCTTCTTCATCTTCTTCAACCTCATTTCACTTGGTAGGGATTTTATTTCAAGTGTTTTTTTCATTAAAAGTTCTTGCTAGTTATGTGTTTTATGGTTTCTCTTGAATCTTTTAGAACTTTTTTCTTCCTATTTGTTTCTCTTTCATTTTCGGCCAAGGGCCTTGAGAGACTTGGAAATGAGAGCTTGATGATGAGGATCTCGTGATAATATTTATTACTTGAGCAACCTTTAAAGCTTGATCTTGGTTCTTGAGTAAAAGATGTTTTTGGTTTCCTTCTTTCTTGATCTTGGGAACTTAGTTTTGATAATGCTCTAAAATGGATGTATGAACTCAATGATGAGGACTCATAATGTTGGTGTTAATATATCATCAAGATCATGGTCTCTAGAGTTTCAAAATAGTTTCTTTTCTTATTCATGGTTTTGGTTCTTTTCCTTTTCTTGCCTTTGAGTTTTCGGCAATTATGTTGAATGGCTCAACATGATAGCTTGATGATGAGAGTTCTAGATGATGACTTCTTGTTCATCATAATGAAATCTCTAAAGTTTGAGTTTTCATAAAAATGTTATATGGCTCTCTTATGGTTTTATTTTTAAGGAATGTTGTTTTGTGTTCTAGGAACTCTAAAGTTCACTTTACCTTGTCATGATAAGTTTGGGTTAAGGCTTATGTCCCTTTAAAGTCTTGGAAGAGCTCTAATAAAGATGTAAAAATGAACTTGCATATTTATATTTCTAGCCCCTCATATTTATATTCCAAGTTCTTGCATCTCATATTTACTTTTCTATGTCATCACTAAACTCTAAGGATCTAAGAAAAGAACTTCCATTATCACGTTTAAGTTTTAAGCTTTGCATTTCATGTTTATATTTCAAGTCATCACCTAAGAACTTAAAGATTAAAACAAGAATTTGCATATCACCTAAATAATCTCAAAGCCTTTCTATTTCGGCCTTGTAACATCCCCTGCTGCTTTATGGATTGACGACTGTCCCCACAAACCAACACGGGTCTTTTCAGCGTGCTTTGTCCTCACTCGCACGCTTCCTAGGAAAACTTCCCAGGAGGTCACCCATCCCAAAATTGCTCCAAGTAAAACACGCTTAACTGTGGGGTTCTTTCAGTTTGGGCTACCGAAAAGAAGATGCATCTTGTTGGTATAGGTAGTACAAATCAATTCATATAAGCCCTCCTTAACTATATAGTCCCATACTTATATAGTCTCAGGATCCCTCTCATTCGGGTGTGTAATCGGTTCATTCATGTACCCCTCCACTTTCGAAGTCTGCCAGGAGCCGCTCCTTGTCCGTGCCTCCTTGCACCGGCGATCACTCCCCGACTTCGCAATCCCCGGGCGTTACATGCCCACCAGCTTCCGCTTGGTTCATCCCCGAACCACACCGTACTGGGAGAGGTGCAGGCTCTGATACCATTTGTAACATCCCCTGCTGCTTTATGGATTGACGACTGTCCCCACAAATTAACATGGGTCTTTTCAGCGTGCTTTGTCCTCACTCGCACGCTTCCTAGGAAAACTTCCCAGGAGGTCACTCATCCCAAAATTGCTCCAAGTCAAGCACGCTTAACTATGGAGTTCTTTCAGTTTGGGCTACCGAAAAGAAGATGCATCTTGTTGGTATAGGTAGTACAAATCAATTCATATAAGCCCTCCTCAACTGTATAGTCCCATACTTATACAGTCTCAGGATCCCTCTCATTCGGGTGTGTAATCAGTTCATTCATGTACCCCTCCGCTTTCGAAATCTGCCAGGAGCCGCTCCTTGTCCGTGCCTCCTTGTACAGGCGATCACTCCCCGACTTCGCAATCCCCGGGCGTTACAGGCCTTAAAGTCGATTGTTGCTAGGCCTAGAGCACTAAAATAAAGAATTGAACTTGCATACTTACTTTCAAGTTTTGCATATTTACTTTGAGCTTTGCATATTTACTTTCAAGCCTTGCATATTTAATTTCAAGTTCTTGTATTTCATATTTACTTTGAAGTCTCACTTTACTTTATAATGAAGAATAAAATGGAATGCATAGCACGTTTATATTTTGTCATCACTTAAAGAACCTAGAGCTCAAAGTCTTGCCCTTATTATCTCAAGTTAAAGTTGGTTATGGAGACATCCTCATGGATGCATATTTCGGCCATGTGATGATGATGAACTTGGTGTAAGTCTTATCTAGTCACAAGAGCCAACAATCTATGTTTTAAGATTTTCTTTAGACCTCAAGAGTTTTATAAAATTATTACCAATGAGATTTATGAATTAAATCTCTTCTAGGAATGTTTTAAACTAGCTACTGCCCTATGGCCATTCTTAGTCCCTTTCGTGAAACAAAATGGTTTTCAAAGAGTTTTAGAAGTCCTAAAATGATTCCAAGAAAAACTAGCAATTTATATGTCTTGAAAATATGAGATTATGTGTTCTTTGGAACCTATGCTTTTTTGATTCTGCCGTGGTGTGGTTGCTGCTGTATGATGATGTTTTGACATGTTATAATGCATAAAAATTATGTATGTTGAGGTATGAGCCTTTCTATTCATGTTAGGAAAGAAACTAGTCTTACCGATAAACTGTAAAGTTGAGTTTTAGCATAGTTTTGACCCATTTACTTTTGGCCACTACCAAAACTATTTTAATGGGATAACATTCAGTTTAGGATTGATTAATCATGAAAAATTTGGTAATATTTGATGTAGGATTGATTTTTAGCACCTATGGAGAAACTAGTAACTAGAAAACTGTAAAAGTGCGATCCTAGAACACTTAGATTAATTAATTTTCTGTTTCTGTTCTAGCACCTTTGGAGGATTGTAAAACCATGTTATGCCATGATTACTTGAGTGAGAATGACCCATAAATGGTTTAGGAATTAATTCTAGCATCATAAGAAAAGTTTAGTAGAAAGGGCGTAAAACGCAACTTCTAGAACACCTTAAATCATAGAATTTCATTTATTACCTATGCTGCCCAACTTTGATCAATGATGTTCTTGAGGTTAATAATTAGTGGTAATGATGATGATTAGTCCCTTAGATGCATAAGGAAATAATTTGACAATTTGAGTTACCCAATTTAAGTGTTTGGCCATTTAAGGGAATGTTTATGAGATGATGATTTGAGATGATGCATTCATGTGATATTTGATGTTATGTGAGGTATTGGTATAGAATTCATCATTTGCATGTTATGGTTTCATTTGAAACATTAGAGATGCATATGTTAGAAATATATGAAGAATTATGACATTATGAGATATGTGTTGCATCTTGTTATAACATACTAAGACTTAAGGAGACTTAACGTATGAGAAAATGATCCTTTGGACTCACCAAACTATAGGTGATGAAAAGGTGATTCTTGCTCAAGGAAATGTAAAGTATGAGAAAGTGATCTTTTGGACTCACCAAACTATAGGTGATGAAAAAGTGATTCTTGCTTAAAAAGATGTAATGTATGAGAAAATGATCCTTTGGACTCATCAAACTATAGGTGATGAAAAGGTGATTCTTACCCCCTAACCCATACTTATCAAGTCAGGACTTCAACTTATCAAAAGGGAATAAGTTTATGCTAGTGACGACTAGTGAGGTATGAGCTCATAACCTATAAGTACTCTCAAAAGGGAAGATTAATAGGGTGGCCCCAAGGATGAAAAGAAACTAATTTAAAGTCACCTAAAGAGACAAGGAATGCCATTCATGAATCATGTTCTATGCACACCATGCTTGCTATGAAGTTAGATGTATGATTTAGAGTTAATGTTGAAAAGTATTAACATGCATACCATAAAGAAGTATGTTGCATTCATTACAAGACTCATGATAAAACGAATGGGCCTCAGTTATGGATGTTTTAGAACATAATAAATGAATCTTTGCATGCTCACTATTTCATAACTAGACCCGAGGTTCCTGAGGACGATGATGATGACACGTGTGTAAAAAGGGGAGCCCTACTGAGATTCTTGTATAAGTTTCTCACCCCTATCTTTCTTTTCCATCTTCGTCTTCAAACAAGGTCAACAATGACGTCCATGGGTAGCCTTGAGGTGCTGACATGGAAGTAGCTCGAGGGTCGAGAATAGAGTGGCACAACGGAAGTGGGGACACGGCCTTAGCTTTTTAAGCCATAATTATGTGTGGTTTTTAAGTTGTTGCATGCTCAACCTTTATAAGTGGGCTCAGTGTAACGCCCGGGAATTGCAAAGTAAGGGAGTGATCGCCGGTGCAAAGGAGGCACGGACAAGGAGCGGCTCCTGGCAGACTTCGAAAGCGGAAGGGTACATGAATAAACCGATTACACACCCGAATGAGAGGGATCCTGAGACTATATAGGTATGGGACTATACAGTTAAGGAGGGCTTATATGAATTGATTTGTACTACCTATACCAACAAGATGCATCTTCTTTTTGGTAGCCCAAACTGAAAGAACTACACAGTTAAGCGTGCTTGACTTGGAGCAATTTTGGGATGGGTGACCTCCTAGGAAGTTTTCCTAGGAAGCGTGCGAGTGAGGACAAAGCACGTTGAAAAGACCCATGTTGGTTTGTGGGGACAGTTGTCAATCCATAAAGCAGCAGGGGATGTTACAAATGGTATCAGAGCTGCACCTCTCCCAATACGGTGTGGTTCGGGGACGAACCAAGCGGAAGCTGGTGGGCATGTAACGCCCGGGGATTGTGAAGTCAGGGAGTGATCTCCGGTGCAAAGGAGGCACGGACAAGGAGCGGCTCCTAGCAGACTTCGAAAGTGGAGGGGTACATGAATGAACCGATTACACACCCGAATGAGAGGGATCCTGAGACTGTATAGGTATGGGACTATACAGTTAAGGAGGGCTTATATGAATTGATTTGTACTACCTATACCAACAAGATGCATCTTCTTTTTGGTAGCCCAAACTGAAAGAACTCCACAGTTAAGCGTGCTTGACTTGGAGCAATTTTGGGATGGGTGACCTCCTGGGAAGTTTTCCTAGGAAGCGTGCGAGTGAGGACAAAGTAAGTTGAAAAGACCCGTGTTGGTTTGTGGGGACAGTCGTCAATCCATAAAGCAACAGGGGATGTTACAAATGGTATCAGAGCCTGCACCTCTCCCAATACGGTGTGGTTCAGGGACGAACCAAGCGGAAGCTGGTGGGCATGTAATGCCCGGGGATTGTGAAGTCGGGGAGTGATCTCCGGTGCAAAGGAGGCACGGACAAGGAGCGGCTCCTAGCAGACTTCGAAAGTAGAGGGGTACATGAATGAACCGATTACACACCCGAATGAGAGGGATCCTGAGACTGTATAGGTATGGGACTATACAGTTAAGGAGGGCTTATATGAATTGATTTGTACTACCTATACCAACAAGATGCATCTTCTTTTCGGTAGCCCAAACTGAAAGAACTCCACAGTTAAGCGTGCTTGACTTGGAGCAATTTTGGGATAGGTGACCTCCTGGGAAGTTTTCCTAGGAAGCGTGCGAGTGAGGACAAAGCACGCTGAAAAGACCCATGTTGGTTTGTGGGGACAGTCGTCAATCCATAAAGTAGCAGGGGATGTTACACTCAGTATGATTAATGTGATGTTACTGTGGAATATTCCTATATCATTAATACTATTAATGTTATTTGACTTAAATATTTGAAGATTGATGTTATATGATGATGTGATGATGTTTCTAATTATGCTATTCTTTTTATGTTTACGCTTTACATTAACGACCTTTTATGATACACGAGGCTCACGTTTTGTTTATGTTTTCAAAAAAAATTTCTACCTGTATTTTCCGCTAAGTACTTTTAATGAAAAGTTCTAAAGAATGAGACTAAGAGTAATAGACTAATGGTTAACCTAACTACATTCTAGGAGTGTTGGGTTAAAAATTAGGATGTTACAATGATGCTTATTTGATTAAGATGCATGATTTACAAGTTTATGAGCATGATAAGTTGAATAATGATTTATGATTGCATTGCATCTCTAAAAAGAACATGCCATGGATAAGAGATATAAAACTTAGGAAATGACCCTCTTTAAAGGTTATGAGAGGTGATCCAAGTAAGTTACATATTCATAACAAGAAAGGCAAGGAAGTGATGTGTTTCTCCCCCTCTAGTACCCAATGTTAAATCTAGTGACGGCTAGTTAGGTTGAGCTCATCTTAGACGATCGTTATGTTAGTTGGTTTTGGTGATGATTGTAAAAATCACCAAGGAAGTTATGTTGGTTGGTTTTTGGTGATGACTTGAGAGGGTGGAATTGATAAGAAAGGAACTTGCGAATTCATTCATGAGAAAGTAAATTACCATGGGTTCTCCTGCCTACCCATACATGTTACATGATGTATAACTCATTGCATTGCCCTATCATGCATCTATTTACTTGCCATTGTTTTAGTTCTTTAGCTTATCTCATGTTTATGTGCTTAGCCTTATCTTATGTTTTGGACTTACATGTTATTGATCTATGTTGCGAGTAGGGCTATGTTATTTGTATGTGTTACTAATGCACTGAGGCATTGCCATGCATACATGACATACCTGTTGTATTCATGCATTAAGATTCATACTAAAAGATACGGGTCTTGGTTAATGGTATTTAAAACTTAACAAATGAATCTTACTTATGCTCACTACTTTCATAATTAAACCCGAGATTCCTAAGGATGATGATGATGACACGTGTGTGGAAAGGGAAACCCTACTGAGATTCTTGTATAAGTTTCTCACTCCGTCTATCTTTCTTTTCCATCTTCGTCTTTAGACAAGGTTAACGACGATGTTTGTAGACCACCCTGAGGTGCCGACATAGAAGTTGCACGATGGTCGAGATCAGAGTGGCGCAGCAGAAGCGGGGATGTAGTCTTTCATTTTCACAACCTTAGGAGTCATCTCGCCTTCGTATAAGTTCGCAACTTAGTCACGAAGGGTTTAGCTACGTCATTGTTATGTCTAGTTTTTGAACTGTTGTACGCTCAACCTCTACAGGTGGGCTCAATATATTTGATGTGGTATTATTATGGAATATTCTTATATCATCACTATTATTATTATTTAACTTGATATTTGAAGTTAATGTTATATGACGATGTGCTTAGTTTATGCTAGATTCTGTTGTGATTTGTATATGTGTTATATGATGAATAGTTATACGCTACAACTTAAATGCGAACGGCTCATAGTTTAGTTTTTCAGAAAAAAAAGGGGTCATATTTTCCATAGACTTATTTTTCAAAGCCCAAAATTAAGTAAAATTCCGAGACCAAAGAGTAACAACTAATGATTAACCGTTATGTGTCCTAGGCATATTGTGTTTGAAAGTTAGGGTGTTACAGTCTGCGTCTTCATGTGGCAGCCTTTTGTTAGAAGTGTCCTGAGCAGATTGGAGGATTGCTAACTTTTGTTAGAGTCCTCTACATGATGGCACTTGTTTACTAAGGTTGCATAGTCCTGAATTTCAAAGAGGCCCACAATAGCTTTGATGTCCTCACGTAAACCTCCGTCATACTTCATGCATTTCCAAGCTTCATCAGGATTACGCTGATAGAAAAGTGAAAAAAAATAGGAAAAACTTCATCCCCCTTTTTTGTAAGAATTTTAGCAATCCTACAAGGATGCCAACTTTTCTAATACACTAGTTGCAATGTGACCCGGGTCAGATTGTGGCAAAAACCTATGTATTCTTACACATTTACTAATGATTTTGTATACAAAAAAAGAAACATTATATTTCTATAGTGTTGTTAAAAATAGAGCGAAAAATTAGCATTTTTTTTTCAAAAAAAAGCCTAAACCATTAATAAATAGTAGTATCAGTCTTTGCAAAATTGCACATTTGTAAGTTTCAAAAGTGATAAGTGATAACATAATGCAATTAAAACATACTAAATGATAATAGAGACAAAGATTAATATGCTAAACTACAAAGACATTAATAGTTTTTTGGAACATAATTAGTACTTATTGCAAGTAACTGATAACAAAGTAATAACATAATAGTAATCAATTAAATTTAACTGTAACTTTCTTTTTAACCTCATAGTCCATATATATAAATATACATATGAAGAAGTTCACTTTGTCCATGGTTCTTGCAAATAACAATTAATAATTAAGTCTAAAGCATTGCCTCAATTTTGCATCAGTAAAGGATGGTAAACCTCAACATCGAGTTACTCGTGATCTTGTTACTTATGTGTACAGTAATTCAAGTTACTACATGTCAAAGAATGCATTGGTATCACCATCAGTTGGCACCAGAACCTCAACCTGATCATGACCCATTGGAACGTTGTACCATAGTGAAGACAGACAAATGTAGAAATGATATTTCAAATTATATTTCGAAAGAAGAGAAAACAAAAATGAGTAAAGATTGTCTTGACCACTTTGTGAAACCATGCAAGGAGCTCTCGATGGATAAAAAGGGGAAAGGTTGGGGAAAATTGTTTGGAAAGATTATTAAAATAGGTCAAGGTGCTGATCAAGGTGCTGATCAAGGTGCCAATGATCCATAAAATACACATCATTAAGAGCAATAACCTCAATTGGTTAAGATTCCAAGATAACTACTTCTTCAAAAGTGGAATCAAAAGCAGAACCCGAAAGAGAAGGATAAATTTTTTTATATTTTGATGTAACTATAAAAGGACTTTTGATAATAAAAAAGGTTATTCGATTATGACAAATATAGAAGTACTTTTCTTACAAAATTATAAATGATGAGGATATGAAAACTAAGTTCTTAAGAAAGATGGTTAAATGGAAATGTATATTTTATAGATAATAAATATCTTTAAAAATTAGACTTAATTTATAATCATTCTTTATAATTTAAAATCATTGAATTAAATATAATAACTATAAACTATAGCCAAAAAAAATTATTTTAATAAAGGCATTTTTTATATATTTAGGAATAAAAAGTATATTACATTTATATGGTTTTTTATCGAATGTTCAATTTCAATTCCATGCTCAATTCAAACACGATACAAGTCCTAAAAGATAATATATATGTAATAATTCATGTTCATTTTTTTACACTCAATCATTTTTTTTCTCATATATATAACGCCCCGATTTTCTGTCTGAGAGAAAATGACCAAAATGTCTCTGAGGCCATTTTCTGCCCGGAATTCAAGGATAGCCGGCCCGATAGTCCTCGAAGGGTCAACTCAATGTTTTAAGGGGATTGGATGGTCTTTGAGTGATTTCGGAAACAAAAATTGTGTTTTCTGCAGTTTCGGGTCAAATGACCAAAATACCCCTATAGCATTTTGCGCGGGTAGAGGTGCTCGAGCCCGAAACTTCCTCCAAAGGTTTAAAATGAGTAAATGAAGTTTTCATGTGTTTAAAGATATTTGTTTAAGTCTCAGTAGTCCCAGGTGTAACATCCTAATTTTTAATCCAATACTCTAGAATATATTTAGGTTAATCATTAATCTATTACGTCATAGTTTCCTTATTACTTTAAAATACTTAGCAGAAATACTGGTAAAATTTTTTTTTGAATTATAAAAGCAAAGTGAGAATTGCGCGACTTGATGAACAATGAAGCATGAAAGGAAATAAAGCAAGCATCTCATAATATCATAACATAAAGCAAGTAAATGCACATCACAATAGAATTGAACCGCATATTTATATAATATGATATGCCTACTCATGGAGAATGGGGCTTAGTTTAGTACATCATGAGCAAATACATCTGAAAAGAAAATACAAAGGAAAGTGCGACGGAAAACATACAAGCAACTCCCCTACCTAAGTACAACTAAAGGGTTAACCTCTAAACAAAAGGAGGTTCATTCTCATCTAAGTGGTGTGTGCTCTACCCAGGTACTTCATTGGTCGTACATCACCTCCTACTGACGTCCATCTCGTGAGTGAGGCACATATCCGAGAAATTGGGCGAGCTCCTCTGGCGTATAAAGGCGGAACGGGGATTGAGAGTGACCCCCGTGACGTGGCCGCATCTCCGGTCGTCGTGCTAGCCGTGGCTGAGTCACAATATCCTCACTTCCCTCTCTCATCAGTGGTGGAGTGGAGGTGGAGCTCTCGCTGTACGGATGGGTAGGCGGGTCCTCCGACGGGTCGGTCTCTGATCCAGGGCACGTAGTCGGGATAGTCACGCATGGCTAAGGCGGCGGTGTGCATGCGGAGCACTCTCTTGTTATGCGTACGCGCGCGCTCAAAAAACCGCTCGTCGTCGCCGTAGGGTGCTGTCGAGGAGAAGCGATGGGTATGCACAGGGTGAGCGAAGGGACGTCCAACGAACATGAAGACTCGCACCGTGCACTATCCCTCAAAATGGCATGATCCGTGCTCTGGATCATAGTGCACCTCCCACGTCAGGGTGTCCACAAAAACTACGAACGTCGCCATCTGAAGACGTGACAGAAAGAAAAAGATAGAGGGAGTGAGAATCTTACTAAAGAATCTCAGTAGGGCCTCTTACTACCTAGGTGTCATCATCTACGTTCTCAGGAACCTTGGGTTTAGTATACAAAATAAGTGAACATGCATTGAGTCCACTTTTAAGCTTTGAAACATAGTTAGCCAAGGTCCATTCATTTTAGCATGATTCTTAATGATATGGATGCAATCATATTAAAGAATGTATGCATGGCTCTACTTAATACAAGAATAATAATCGTAACTTTAAGAACATCATAATAGTGGCATAAAGTGGCAATTAAATTCTCATATGGGAAACTTTGTGGCATAAACATCATACTTTACTTCCTCATAGGCCACCCTAAAAGACAATCGTTCTGGGGGTGCTCGGCCGAACCGGTGTCACCCAGAACATGTCACATCTCTAGGTTATGAGCTCATACCTTAACTAGTCGTCACTAGTTCTTACTTATCAATCCCGATAAGCGTATCATAATCATAAATATAATCCCGACTTATCCAGTACGGGCTAGGGGGCATTTCTTGGGGGTGCACGGGCAAACCGGTGTCACTGATATGTACTGTCACATCCAATATCAAAATAGTCTAAATCCCCTTATTTGCAGTATAAGTAGACTCAGGTCATTCTTCCTCAGGACACATCAGTTATGTTATCGAATTGTAAATACTAATAACAATAAAAAGGTGGGGGGTGGGGGGAGTGAAAGTTTGTGATTTTTAGAATGAAACTGAATGAAAGGATTACAGAAATAGAATAGAATCACACTTGATCAAAGAATCAATCCCAGACATCATGACTATTGGCAGAATTCATCACAGTTCAAAAGAGTTAACTTTGTATGATACTCTATTAATCCGAATCAACTATATAATCATATAGTTTTTACTCAACAATCCTTAAATCACAATCGCAATTTAAATGAATGTCAAATTACATGCAGTTTGGATTAACCTGAACAACCAATCGGTTATTCAGCCTTTACTTCAATTTCACTAACGAATTCAATCCTATATCTAATTAGATATAATTCAAAGATGATCATGTTAAATAACCAAATCCATAATCGAAATTGAAGTTTAGAAAAGGAAAGCATACATACAAATAAGATTTATACAACAGAAACTCCGAATTCAAACCAACTATCTATGATGTCAAGGATTGAGAGAAGTTTAGCCTTCCATGGACATCTCCATTGGCAAGCTCTCTGTATGAACACCTTGAGTTTGAAAGGAAAAATGAAAATACAAGTTTCTGGTTCTTTATTGTTGATTGAGTACAGAATTGCAAAGGAAACAGAAATTTATAGGCAATCCAATGTCCCTACCCGGATTTCCACTTATCACTAACCTTATCTTATCCAGATTTTCCTGATTTCTGAAACCTGATCTAGATAAGATGATCCTCTCTGGATAAGCTTTCTAGAGACATATTATATGCCTTAATTGGACCAGAAATGAGTGAGATATGCCCAATTATGTGAGGAAAGGTCTTGGACCCGCCTAAGCATTAGCTCTGGAACTTGGAAGCCCAATTACACCTTGAAACAGACCGAATTTGATGAAGCCTGTGAAACCCAAAATTATAAATCTAGGTCTCAGCTTTTAGTAGCCACCAAGATCACCAAAATCCGATATTTGTAGAGCCCAAAATGATCTATGGAAGACAAAAAGGTCATAGTGAGTGTAAAATCCGAAATTAATCAAATTTCAACAATTAAATCCAATGAGCCCAATAATGCAAAACTCAATTAAATCATTAGCATTAAACACATATAGAAGCTAAGTAGGCCAAGTATGAACAATAATAGATGCCTAAAAATTTCTCTATCAAATTCCCCTACACTTAGTCTTTTGCACTCCTCGGCAAAATCCAAAAGTTGAATCATAGGGGCCTAAAAATTCACCATTGGAAATAAGAAACAAACACTTTATTCACAAGAATTCAGAACATATGTATGAACACATTCTCAACATCTCAAGAAGACAAATCCAATCAAAAGATGAACCAAGAGTAATAGAATCTCGTTAGGCAAACTCTCAAGTGTTTAGGCTTGTATTTACACTCAAAGCACATCATGAATGTTAACACTACCATAAGCTTGACAAGCCTCTAACATCAACATTTGAAACACATGCACATAAAGATCAAAAGGACTTTCCAGGTTGTAGCAGGGTTAAGGTATGGGAAGATATTAGAAAGGATACTAGCTATCAACCTAAGAGACTAGAAGAGCCATGAGGAATGATTCCAAATAAACATGCACAACTGAACCCATTTCCATTTTGCCTTTCATATATATTTTTTTTCTTTTTCTTTTCCTCTTCTTCTTTTCTCTTTTTTCAATCCTACCAAATATGCATTTCTATTATATTTACAACTAAACACAAATTTTTTTTGTATCATTTTCATCATTTTTGTTTTTTTGTTTTTTTTTTCATAACGAATACATAGATGATGTAAACAAAACAAGAAAACCTCAAATTGTTGGATAACTCCTACATTTTTAAGAACCCATTCCAAAGCTCTTTTACTCTCTAAAGTTAAGGCGAATCATTGTTTTTCACTTTATGAGCTTGTAGTGAGTTACAAAACAAAGGATGGTTTAAATAGGCTCAAATAAGCAAACAATGGAATTAATGCAAGGTAGGCTAATTTGGATAGTAGCATAGAAAAAAAAATGGCCTAAATCATCTCAATACATGCATGTGAACCAAAAGCTTCAACAAGAATTAAGTCAAGTTCTAGAGTGACTAACAAACATGAGTGAAAACACACAAGCAAATAAAAACATAATTATTCATATGTACAAGGCTCAAAAACTCTCAAGGGATAAATCTATCACAATTGGTCCATTAATTAATCATCAATGCTTACTAAAAAAATGCATCCATATCATGCCATGAAAACTTGAGCACAAAATCAAAACATACTCTTTTTATATATATATTTTTTATTTTTTATTTTTTTTATTTTTTGTTTGTTTTTTTTTTAGAAAGACTTAGGAAGACAAAATCCTAATTCTAAAACACTCCCCCACACTTAAATTACACATTGTCCTCTATGTGATTACAAAACAAAAGATAAAGAAACTTGTGTAATTAAAAAGCGAAGGAGGAAAAACTCCCTTATTATAATGGAAAAATTTGCACTTGAGGATGAGTGGGCTTATCCAAAGATAGCTCCTCTAGTTCCTCCCCTACCAATGCCGGGTTTTCATGAAAATGCTTCAGACGGTGACCATTAACTTTGAAACTCTTGTCACTAGATTCACTTTTGATTTCCACTGTACCATAAGGAAAAATGTTAGTAACAACAAAAGGACCATCCCATCTTGAACGAAGCTTACTGGGCATGAGCTTAAGACGAGAATTGAACAAAAGGACTTTTTGGCCAACAGAGAATTCTTTTCTAGAAATCATCTTGTCATGAAATTTCTTAGTTTTTTCCTTGTAAAATTTTGAATTCTCATAAGCCTCCAAACGAAGCTCCTCAAGTTCCTGCAACTGAAATTTCCTTTCAACACCTGTTTTATCAGAATCCATATTACAACACTTAACTGTCCAATATGCACGATGCTCAATCTCCACCGGAAGGTGCCATGCTTTACCAAAAACAACTCGAAAAGGAGACATCCCTATAGGTGTCTTGTAAGCAGTCTTGTGAGCCCAAAGAGCATCCTCAAGCCTACGGCTCCAGTCTTTCCTATTCGGTTGCACTACCTTTTGCAAAATTTTCTTGATCTCCCTATTAAAAACCTCAGCCTGCCCATTAGTTTGGGGATGATAGGCAGTGGAAACTCTATGGACAACCCCATACTTCCGAAGCAAAGCTTCCATGGTCTTATTGCAAAAATGACTCCCTTGGTCACTAATGATAACGCGAGGCACACCAAACCTACAAAATATGTTAGACTTTACAAAATCTATAACAACACGGGAGTCATTAGTCTTGGTGGCTTTGGCCTCCACCCATTTGGATACATAATCAACAGCAAGTAAAACATATGTAAATCCAAAAGAGGCAGGAAAGGGTCCCATAAAATCAATACCCCAAACATCAAAAACTTCACAAAAGAGAAAGGTTGCTGTGGCATCTCATGTCTACGAGTGATGGCAGATTCGATTTTCTGGCACTGCTCACAAGTGGTAAAAACTTGATGTGCATCCTTGAAAATGGTAGGCCAATAGAAGCCAGAGTCCAGTACTTTCCTAGCTGTCCGCTGTGGTCCAAAGTGCCCTCCAACAGAGGAAGCATGACCGAAATGAAGTACAGACTGGATCTCATGATCTGGTATGCACTTGCAAATTACCTGGTCACTACAAAATTTCCACAAATATAGATCATCCCATACATAGTATTTGGCATCACTTTTTAATTTAGCAATTTGTGACCTAGATGCATGTTGGGGCAAAATAGATGCAACCAAGAAATTAACTAAATCAGCAAACCAGGGGGAAATGGTGGTATCATGCAGCTGCATAAGCTGCTCATCAGGAAAATCATCTCTGATAGGTAAAAGGTCAGAATCCTGCTCGATCCTGCTTAAATGATCAGCTACCAAGTTCTGTGAACCGCTCCTATCTTTGATCTCTATATCAAACTCCTAGAGTAGCAACATCCAACGAATCAGCCTTGGCTTTGCATCTGGCTTTTTCAATAAGAACTTCAATGCTGCATGATCTAAAAAGACAATCACTCTAGAACCAAGTAAATAAGAGCGAAACTTGTCTAATGCAAAAACAATAGCCAAAAGTTCTTTCTCAGTGGTAGTATAATTAGCTTGAGTTGTGTCTAATGTCCGTGAAGCATAGGCTATAACATGAGAAATCTTGCCAATTCTTTGAGCTAAGACAGCTCCAAGTGCAAAGTTAGAAGCATCACACATCAGCTCAAAAGGAGACTCCCAATTAGGTGGTTGGATGATGGGAGCTGTAGTGAGTTGCTTCTTCAGCTCATCAAATGCCTGCTGACAAGGTGTATCAAAAACAAACTCCACTTCCTTCTGTAGCAGCCTAGATAAAGGTAAAGCTATCTTGCTGAAATCTCGTATAAATCTCCTCAGAAAAGTTTGCATGGCCAAGAAAAGAACGCAGAGTTCCATACAGACACGGGGTAAAGTAAAGAAGCAATAACATCTATCTTGGCTCTATCAGTTTCAATGCCTCTCCTAGATACTAAATGCCCTAAGACTATCCCTTCTGTCACCATAAAATGACATTTCTCAAAATTTAGCACAAGATTAGTCTTAATGCACCTATCCAAGACTCTAGATAGACTTTCTAAACATGCATCAAATGAGGATCCATAAACAGTGAAATCATCCATAAATACCTCTATGCAACTCTCTAAAAGATCTGAGAAAATACTTACTATACACCTCAACAAAGACTGAGGCGTTACGCCGGACCAAATGGCATCTTCCTATAGGCAAAAGTGCCGAATGGACAAGTGAAAGTAGTTTTGTGCTGGTCCTCTGGTGCTATATGGATTTGAAGGTAACCTGAGAATCCATCCAAGAAGCAATAATGAGAATTGCCTACAAGTCTCTCTAATACTTGATCAATGAATGGAAGAGGAAAATGGTCCTTTCTAGTGGCTTGGTTCAACTTCCTGTAGTCTACACACACCCTCCAACTATTTTGGATTCTAGTTGGAATCAATTCATTGTTCTGATTTTTCACAACAGTTATGCCAGTCTTCTTAGGAACCACTTGCAAAGGACTAACCCACTCACTGTCTGATATAGGATAAATGATCCCTGCTGCTAGCAACTTGCTAACTTCTTTCTTCACTACCTCCAAAATGGTAGGATTCAGCCGCCTTTGTGGCTGTCTTACAGTTCTAGCACCATCCTCTAACAATATCCGGTGCATACAAGTGGAAGGACTAATCCCTGGAATATCAGCTAAAGACCAGCCAATAGCTTTCTTGTGATCTTTCAACATCTGCAGTAACTTATCTTCTTGATCCGGTTGGAGATCATTTGCTATAATAACTGGCAGCTTATCATTAGCCTCTAAGAAAGCATATTTTAGGTGTGAAGGTAGAGGCTTCAACTCTAGAGTTGGTGGTTGCATAATGGATGGTAATGGTGGTTCTTTCAATTACATTCTTTGCAACATTCAAATCTGCACAAATATTTTCTACAGCAACAGTTTCTGCAGAATCAATCTCCACACTTTTGAACTCTTCACAATCAGCAAAATCATCATATTCAGAGCTTAAATCTGTGTAATCATCAATTAGAAAATCAATGACATCAAGATAGAAAAGAGAATGCTCTTCCGAAGGATGTTTCATTGCATCAAAAATATTGAATTGCACAACATCATCACCAAACTCCATAGAAAGAGTTCCTGCATCCACATCTATCTTAGTTTTTGCTGTTTTCAGAAAGGGTCTTCCCAAAATCAGTGTGGATCCATTGCTGGACATTTCATCTTCCATTTCCAGAATGTAGAAATCAGTTGGGAAAATTAACTCATTTACCTGAACAAGCACATCTTCAAGCACACCTGCTGGATGTGTAGTGCTCCTGTTGGCTAGTTGGATTACTACACCAGTTGGTTTCAAATCTCCAAGCTTCAATGATCTATAAACTGATGTAGGCATGACATTTATGGAGGCACCTAAATCTAGCATTGCATTCCCAAATTTAGAGTTGCCTATGGTGCAAGGGATGGTGAAAGTACCTGGATCTTTGCACTTCTTGGGTATATTGGGCTGAATAAACACAGAAACATTTCTACCTATGCTCACCTTTTCATGACCGTTCAACTTCCTTTTATGAGTGCATAACTCCTTAAGAAACTTTGCATATTTGGGAATCTGCTTTATGGCATCCAAGAGAGGGATGTTGATCTCTACTTTCTTAAAAGTGTCAAACAGCTCCTTATCTACTTCAGCTGCTTTTCTTGTTTGAGCTATTCTGTTGGGAAAAGGTAATGGAGGTATGAAATTAGAATCTGCAGCACTTGACTTTTTCTGAATTTCATTTTTTTCTGCTGCATCATTTTTTTCTGTTTTCTCGCCGCTAGATTCAATTTTCTGTTTCTCCATTTCTAACTCCTTACCACTTCTCAATGTAATGGCACTCACATTTCCTTTTGGATTGATGACTGATTGAGAAGGGATTTGGCTAGAACAACCATTGCATTTTGTTGACTGAAGTTGCCAACTGTCCAATCTGTGTCTGCAAGTCTTGAATTGTAGAATTCACATTTTGCTGGAACTGTAGCTTACTGGTCACCATCTGTTTCACCAAATCCTCTAATGTAGGATCTGAACTGGTACTCTGCATGGGTTGTATCACATTCTGCTGCATATTCTGCTGCTGTCTAAATGGAGGTGGTTGGTACTTATTGCTTTGACTTGGACTTGGTCCGGCTGTTTGAAATTTTTGTTGCTGTGGTACATTTTGCTGCACAGGACCATATCTCAGGTTAGGATGATCTCTCCACCCTGGATTGTACCTCTCAGAAAATGGATCATACTTTTCCTGTTGTTGAGGTCTGTATGGTTGCTGTTGCTGTGGCCATCCAATGAACATTCCGGCCACTGCAGCTGAGTCTTGTACTCCTAGATCAGTTTCTTGTAATGTAGGACATGCATCAGTATAATGACCTGTGGTGGTACATTTGCCGCATACTTGTGAAGGACACTGATTTGCTGGTGTTGTCCAACAGCTAGCTGTCTTACAAGAGATGTAAGCTCGGTTATCTTATTTTCGACCTCGATTATCGGCGATTGCTGATCACCTCATTGACTCCCTTAGCTGGTGCAAAAGATCTTGAGCCAAACTGCTGTGAGTTGGCTGCCATGTTAGCAATTAGTGTTCTGGCTTCTGCAGGTGTCTTGTCCATCAATGCTCCACCACTTGCTGCATCAATCATATTTCTATCATTTTGAATCAGCCCTTCATAGAAATATTGGATGAGAAGCTGATCATTAATCTGGTGGTGAGGACATGTTGCACACAACTTTTTGAATCTTTCCCAGTACTCATATAAAGTCTCCCAGAAGCTGCACGATCCCACAAATATCTTTTCGGATAGATCTTTGTGCGGATGCAGGGAAGAACTTCTCTAAGAACAATCTCTTCATTTCTTGCCATGTAGTAACAGAACCTGGATGAAGATAATACAACCAGTCCTTTGCTTCAACATCTAAAGAGAAAGGAAATGCTTTCAACTTGATATGCTCTTCAGGCACTCCTTGAGGTCGCATGGTGGAGCACACAACATGAAACTCCTTAAGATGCTTATTAGGATCCTCTCCTACAAGACCATGAAACTTGGGCAGCAAATGGATTAGACCAGACTTAAGCTCAAATAACACCTCTAACTCAGGATATTGAATACACAAAGGCTGATATGCAACATCAGGTGCAGCCAATTCTTTCAAAGTTCTGTTAGCCATGTTATCAATACTAATTTCAGATACAAGAACACGGATATCAGATGCACAATTAGATACAGAATCACTTGCAGAATCACTCAAATTAACACCTTGATTACTACCAGCAACCAAATTCCTATTCACTCTATTCAATCTATGAAAAGTTCTATCTATTTCAGGATCATGTGCATACAATTCACCAGGATCAGACCTTGTCATGCACACACACACACAAAAAGCACAGCTAGAATTGAGGAACACAACTCAAAATAGCCTATATACTGCGAAATATAATAGAAATTGAAAAGTCCTATCAATTAATTTTTTAAAAAATAAATAACACCATAGAAGTACTGTAAAATACTAAGGAAGTAATCTGACTAATTTTTTTCATTTTTAAAAATATAAAAAATAATAAAAAATTTAAAAAGTGGTCTAAATGAAGGATTTTTGGAAAAATAAGCATAGCAAGACAATTACTCTGATAATTACTTTTTTTTCTGATTTTCTAGAAAAAGTGGTCTATTACTTTTTTTTTCTGATTTTCTAGAATTTTTTGAGGTAAAATGAGTAAGTCGAAAAATACCTGTATTTTCTGCAGCACAAGAAACAACAGCCTGCAACACCACTGTTAGTGAAATACAGAAGCACAAATATGTGCAGAATTATTTGAAACACACATATATAACAAGATCAGATAACATAATATGCATCCCTGACAACGGCGCAAAATTTTGATATGTACTGTCACATCCAATATCAAAATAGTATAAATCCCCTTATTTGCAGTATAAGTAGACTCAGGTCATTCTTCCTCAGGACACATCAGTTATGTTATCGAATTGTAAATACTAATAACAATAAAAAGGCGGGGGGTGGGGGGAGTGAAAGTTTGTGATTTTTAGAATGAAACTGAATGAAAGGATTACAGAAATAGAATAGAATCACACTTGATCAAAGAATCAATCCCAAACATCATGACTATTGGCAGAATTCATCACAGTTCAAAAGAGTTAACTTTGTATGATACTCTATTAATCCGAATCAACTATATAATCATATAGTTTTTACTCAACAATCCTTAAATCACAATCGCAATTTAAATGAATGTCAAATTACGTGCAGTTTGGATTAACCTGAACAACTAATCGGTTATTCAGCTTTTACTTTAATTTCACTAACGAATTCAGTCCTATATCTAATCAGATATAATTCAAAGATGATCATGTTAAATAACCAAATCCATAATCGAAATTGAAGTTTAGAAAAGGAAAGCATACATACAAATAAGATTTATACAACAGGAACTCCGAATTCAAACCAACTATCTATGATGTCAAGGATTGAGAGAAGTTTAGCCTTCCATGGACATCTCCATTGGCAAGCTCTCTGTATGAACACCTTGAGTTTGAAAGGAAAAATGAAAATACAAGTTTCTGGTTCTTTATTGTTGATTGAGTACAGAATTGCAAAGGAAACAGAAATTTATAGGCAATCCAATGTCCCTATCCGGATTTCCACTTATCACTAACCTTATCTTATCCTGATTTCTAAAATCTGATCTAGATAAGATAATCCTCTCTGGATAAGCTTTCCAGAGACATATTATATGCCTTAATTGGACCAGAAATGAGTGAGATATGCCCAATTATGTGAGGAAAGGTCTTGGACCCGCCTAAGCATTAGCTCCAGAACTTGGAAGCCCAATTACACCTTGAAACAAACCGAATTTGATGAAGCCTGTGAAACCCAAAATTATAAATCTTGGTCTTAGCTTTCAGGAACCACCAAGATCACCTAAATTTGATATTTGTAGGGCCCAAAATGATCTGTGGAAGACAAAAAGGTCATAGTGAGTGTAAAATCTGAAATTAATCAAATTTCAACAATTAAATCCAATGAGGCCCAATAATGCAAAACTCAATTAAATCATTAGCATTAAACACATATAGAAGCTAAGTAGGCCAAGTATGAATAATAATAGATGCCTAAAAATTTCTCTATCAGTCACCTAAGAATTCATCTTGGTACCGATGTCACATGAGTTCTCTGGAGGTGCTCGGCCGAACCGGTGTCATCCGAGAACTCATCGTAGTACCTCATAAATAAAAATCTCATAGGTTTCTCAAAAACTTTCTAAGTCCCCAAATTTGTCAGAAATTGGAAGATAACAAATGACATGCCGAATTTCTTCCAAATTTTACTTTATGCCACATAAGTCAATTAAACATGCATCCTCCATCATAATTCCATGCATTCACATAATCATTCTCATACTTTCACAAGCCACATTGAAAATTCATTATAATCTCGGTCCTACGGTATCTCATGTTTTGACCCTTACGGGCCTTAAACTTGTGATGTAATTAATCTATCATTTCCTATCAACCTCTTATGCACCTAAGGATTCTCTTCTAAAAAATCTTACTATTATTTATGCTCTTTAATAAATCTGGGCAACACCATTCTTTAGGGGCAGAATTATAAACTTACAATTACGGGGTTTTAGAACTTACGGTTTAGACCCTTTCCTGGTTCTGTCTTCGCCTAAGGCGCTATAAATTAAATCTAAACCAATTATGAGGCATTCCTATGTCTAAGAACTACTTATAAACCATGTTTACCATATTATGAGGTTGCTGGACAGATTCTAAAAGTTAAATGTTCTAAGAGTTCTAGAATTGCATTTTACGGTTTTCTAGTTACTAGTTTCTCTATAGGTGCTAAAAATTCAATCCTACTTCAAATGTAACCAAATTTTTCATGATTAAACAATCCTAATCTGATTATATTCCCATTGAAAAAGTTTGGGTAGTATCCAAAAATAAATGGGTTAAAACTATGCTAAGTCTTGACTTTACGGTTTTTCTAGAAAGCTAGTTTCTCTCCTATCATGCATAGAAATGTTCCTACCTCATCATATATAATTTTCACACATTCTAACACATCAAAAAATCATCATACAGCAGCAAACTCATCATGGCAGAACCGAAACATTAAGTCCCAAAAAGATGCATAACTTGATATTTCTAAAGCATATAAGTTGCTAGTTTCTCTTGGAATCATTTTTAGGACTTCTAAAACTCTTTTGCAAACCATTTTATTTTGTCAAAGAGGCTAAAACACCTTTAGGTCAGTAACCAACTTGATCCCTCTTTAAAAGAGGATTAAATTCATAACCTTGTTGGCCTTAACTTTATAAAATTTATGAGGCTTGAAGAAAATCTTAAAACTTAAAATGTTGGCCCTTGTAGCTAGACAAATCTCTTTCCAAGTTCATCATCACTACTTGACCGAAATTATGCATCCAAGGAATGCTCCCACATTAAACTTTAACTTGAGATAAAATGGGCAAGTCTTTGAGCTCTAAGGTCTTTAAGTGATGACATAATTTAAACATGCTATGCACCTCATTTTTATTCTTCATTACAAAGTAAAGTGAGAGCTTAAAGTAAATATGCAAGACTTGAAATATAAATATGCAAGGCTTGAAATAAATATGCAAGACTTAAAATAAATATGCCATGCAAGTTCATTTCTTTATTTTAGTGCTCTAGGCCCAGCAACAATCGACTTTAAGGCCGAAATAGAAAGGCTTTGAGATTTAGTTAGGTGATAGTGCAACTCTCATTTTAAATCTTTATGTTCTTTAGTGATGAAAAGTAAATATGCTAGACAAGAATGTAAATATGAGGTGCACTCCATTCTTTATCCTTTAACTTTAAGTGATGGCTTAGAAAATAAATATGAATGCAAAGCTCAAAGTAAATATGTAATGCATAAGCTTGAATTTAAATATGAATGCTAGTCCATTTTATTTCTTATTAGAGCTCATACAAGACTTTAGAGGAACTCAAACCTCAACCCAAACTTATTATGACAAGATGAGGTAAAGACAAGAGTGAACCTCAAGGGTTCTTTAGAACACAAAGTTTTTTTTTCTTGAAATGAGGTCATAAATAACATTTTTATTAAAACTCAAGCTCTAGAGGCCTCATTGTGATGAACACATAGTCATCATCTAGAAGCTCTCATCATCAAGCCATTATGAATCTTATTGGCCAACATGGCCGACAATTTGGAGAAAGAAAAGGAAAAGGAATCGAAACTTTTTAAGAAAAGGAAACATTTGAAACTCTAGAAACCATGATCTTGATGATGCATTAACATCAACATCATGAGTCCTCATCATTGAGTTCATGTAACCATTTTGAAACATCATCAAAGTTAAAGATTTCAAGGTTCAAGAAGAAAGAACTAAAAACATCTTTAACTTAATAACAAAGATCAAACTTTAGAGATTGTTCAAGTGATGGACATCATCATCATGAAACCTCATCATCAAGCTCTCATTCCCTTGTCCTCAAAGGCCCATGGTCGAAAATGAAGAAGACAAAGGAGAGGGAAAGAAGTTCTAAAAAGACTCAAGAGAAACCATAAACACATAACTAGAGTAAGAACTTAAATAAAGGAAACACTTGAAAGAAAATCCCTACCAAGTGATTTGAAGATTGGGATAAGAGAAGAGGATGAAGAACTTGAAGAACTTGAACACTTGAACTTGAGAGAAAAGAAAACTTTGAAGTGCTCTTTGAAAACTTACACTTAGCAAATGAACCTAAAATGATGCAAGTTCACCCAAGCATACTATTTATAGAGAAATGAAACAAATGGAAGGTGCAAGAGGGAGAGGAAGGTTTCGGCCAACAAGAGCAACCCCATGAGGTCCATGAGGTGAGATTTTGTGATCTTGAGGTATGGTAAGGTATGGCTTAAGGTATGGCTCAAGCATGGTTCTTTGAGTGAGAAACAAATCAACATGTGATGTAGATGAGAGAGAGATGGCCGCATTTTAATTGTGGTTTAGAGTTGTGTTTAGGTGTATCTTTGATTAGGATTAAGATCAGGAATTTGTAAGAAAGTGTTTAGGTGAGGAAATGGGTAATCAAGGTTGTCAAGACATGTTTAAGGAGTGGTCTTACATCATTAGTGAGTTATAAACTCATTTTAGTGCATAAACAATTCTAGACACAATTCCTTGATTTAAGGAATTGGAGAGAGAAAACACTATTCAAGATTCCAAGAGTGGAATCTTGAGTTTTAAAAAGAGATTTAAATCTAATCTAAGCAATTTTAGGTTCTAATTAATTTTAATAGTTTATTTTGACTCTAGATTAATTATGGAAATTAATTAATCTTTGATTAGAGCCTAATATTGCTTAAATTTGCTTAATTACATCATTAAGCTCAAAACACTATTCTAGGGGCAAAATCATAATTTTACACTAAAACTGCCTGGGACCACCGGGACTTGAACAGACGCTTCTAAACATGTAAAAATATTGTTTTAAACCTTCGGGGATAGTTTCAGGCTCAAACGGCATCTTTACCCGCGTAAAAACGCTGTAGGGGTATTTTGGTCATTTTGACCCGAAACTGTAGAAAATGAGACTTTCGCCTCCGAAACCACTCAAGGGTCATTCAATCCCCTTCAAACATTGAGTTGGCCCTTCGAGGACTGCCGGGCCGGCCATCCTTGAATTCTGCGTCGAAAATAACCTTAGGGGCATTTTGGTCATTTTCCTCTCAGACAGAAAATCGGGGCATTACACCAGGCAGTTTTTGTGCAAAATTATAATTTTGCCCCTAGCATAGTGCCATTTGAGCTTAATGATGTAATATTGGGTTCTAATCGAAAATTAATTAATTTTCATAATTAATGTAGAGTCAAAATAAGTTTTTAAAATTAATTAGAACCTAAGATTGCTTAGATTAAACTCAAAAACCCCTTTTTCTTTTAAAAAATTTAAGTTCCCAAGACAGAGAATCTTGAATAGTGTTTTCACTATTCACTCTCCATAGGTAGAGTAGGATTTTGACCCTACTAATAGGCTAGAGTGCTCACTAATCATGCCTTAAAACAGCCTTGATTACCTATCCTTTCACTTACACACTTACTTACAAGTTCCTAATCCTAAGCCTAATCAAAGCTACACCTAAACACACCTCTAAACCACAATTAAATGAAAGATTTTCCTCCCCTTGGACCCCTAAAAAGTGGCGCCACCTTATCCCCTCTTTCATCACAAATTTGTTCACTCACACACTCAAAGAAGCATGCTACACCTCACCTTGAAATGACATAACCAAGAGATATTTTTCTCCCTCCTCCCTTCCCCAAAATGGCACCATTCTTCCCCCCACTCTCACCCCTCATGTTTCATTTCTCTATAAATAGCATGCTTGGATGAACTTGAGTCACTTTTGATTCATTTGCCAAGTTGAGCTTTCAAGAGCACCTCAAAGCTTTCCTTTTTCTCTCAAGTTCAAGAGTTCCTCTTCTTCAACTTCTTCATCTTCTCCTTTCATCTCAACCTCCAATCACTTGGTAGAGATTTTATTTTAAGTGTTTCATTCATTAAAAGTTCTTATTTAGTTATGTGCTTTGTGATTTCTCTTGAATCTTTAGTTCTTCCTTCCTTCTCTTTTCTTTCTTTTTTCGGTTCTTGGCTTCCTTTTTCTTCCTTCTAGTTTCGACCGTAATGGCCTATCTTGGGAGAAAAACAATGGCTTGATGATGAGGTTTTAAAATAATGGACTCATGATTTTCATTTGAGAAACCTCTAAAGCTTGAAACTTGGTCTTAATCTCCGCACATTTTGGGTTACCCCTTTCTTTTCTTCTAATGGTTTCGGTTCCTTTTCCTTTTCCTTTTCTTGTTTTGATTTCAGTTTCTCCTTCTCTTTTCCTTGCTATGGTTTTGGTTTTGAAGGTTTGTTTTTGGATAAAAATGACTCAAGGATGAGAGCACATGATGTTGGAGTTTATGTGTCACCAAGATCATGGCCTCTAGAGTTTTAAAGTTTTGTTCTTTTCCTCCTCATGGCTTCGGCCTTGTTTTCCTTTCCTTTGGTGTTCAAGGTTTTGTTTTGAATAATGTTGGTTGTTAGTTATTTTGATCTCCTAATCCATTTCCTTGAACTTGATGATGATGTTCAAACCATAAGGTTTCTTTGACACCTTGGTACAAGAACTCTAAAGTTCACTTTATCTTGCTATGATATGTTTGGGTTGAGGTTTAAGTTCCTTTAAAGTCTTGTAAAGAGCTCTAGTGAAGAATGCAAAATGGACTTGCATTCATATTTATTTTCCTTGCCTAGCATATTTATTTTTGAGCTAATCACCTACAACGTAAAGATTAAAACAAGAGTTGTATTCTCATATCACCTAATAATTAATCTCGAAGCTCACCTATTTTGGCCTTAAAGTCAATTGTTGTGGAGTTTAGAGCACTAAAATAAAGAACCGGACTTGCATTCATATTTATATTCCAAGTCATCACTTAAATCCCAAAAGATAAAATGAACTTGCATATTTACTTTCAAGTCTTGCATATTTATATTCCTAGCACCTCATGTTTATATTTCAAGTTCTTGCATCTCATATTTACTTTGAAGTTCTTACTTTACTTTATAATGAAGAATAAAACGGAATGCATAGCACGTTTATATTTTGTCATCACTTAAAGAACCTAGAGCTCACAGACTTGCCCTTTTGTCTCAAGTTAAAGGTGGCTATGGAGACATACTCATGGATGCATATTTCGGCCATGTGGTGATGATGAACTTGGTGTCAGTTTCATCTAGTCACAAGAGCCAACAATCTATGTTTTAAGATTTTCTTTAGACTTCAAAAGTTTTATAAAATTATTACCATGAGATTTATGAATTTAACCTCTTCTAGGAATGTTTTAAACTAGCCACTTCCCTATGGCCATTCTTACTCCCTTTCGTGAAATAAAATGGTTTTTAAAGAGTTTTATGTAACATCCTAATTTTTAACCCAATACTCTAGAACATATTTAGGTTAATCATTAGTCTATTACTCTTTTAGTCTCATTCCTTACAACCTTTCATTAAAATACTTAGCGGAAAATATGAATAAATTTTTCTTTTTGAAACTTGAAAGCAAAACGCGAGCCGCGCACTAACCTAACATTCGTCATAACCATAACGTGCAAGAAAAGGTAGCCACACCATTGATAATCATGAAACATAGTATTATACATGACAATCATAATATCATCACATCTTCATAGATACATAGACTACTAACATCATTGTACCATCATTTACATCAAAACACGCCTATATATGTGAAGTCATCCTTATCCACCTATGAGGTTAGATAAATGTCAACCCAAAAGCTAAGCTAGCTATGCCTCCGCAGCGACCATCTGCTCCGTCTGCTAGTGTGTCCCTTAAGCGCGAGCCTCAGAAGAAGTCACGAACCTCGTTGTAATCCTCGTCTAGAGACGACACGGAAGAAAAGGAAGGGATGAGAAACTTATTCGAGATTCTCAGTAGGGGGTTCCCGACTCTAACACAAGTGTCATCGTCGTCATCCCCAGCCACCTCGGTTTTAATTATGAAAAAGGTGTACATGCATAAGGATTGGTTTTAGGCTTTTCAAATCTATTTATCCGAAGTGGGTGTCTTTTAGTATGTGTCTTAATGACATGAATGCAACAGATATTTGATGAATGCATGACAATACCATATACACATTAACACGAGAATCGTAATACTTGGGCACATCATAAAGAAACATAAATCATTTATGTGGCATAAAAGGCATAGTACTTTTCATGTGACATCTTTCTCATAACTAAAACTCTTAAGTTCTTTTTCTTAAAGACCACCCTCTTAACATATCCACCAAACGTCCAACCGATTCACCAGCCCGGCGATAATCTGGTCACCAAACTACGTCTCACCTATCGCCTAGGAATGAGCTCATTCCTAACTAGTCGTCACTAGATTTAATATGGGCTAATAGAGGGGGTATACATAACTTTCTCGGATCACCTATCTTAGGATCATTTCCTTCTTTGAAACGCTCTACTGGTATCTAGTACACAACGAATTGTCCGCTTTGGCAAGCTCAATGTCAATACCCTCACAGATTTGTTTCCTCCCCACCGTAGCGGGAGAAATGCATCTCAGTACTACATCACATCTGTTCTGGGGGTGCTCGGCCGAACCGGTGTCACCCAGAACCTATCCTGGGGGTGCTCGGCCGAACCGGTGTCACCCAGGAGTTTTCACAAGCTTTTTCTCAAGTACTCAAGTTTGATGGGAAATTCGGCAGCGTAACGGGGTACACCGGATTTCCATCAAACTTGTTTTATGCCACCAAACATATAGAGCATGCATAGCCATTCAAAACCAACATAAGGCATCATCATCGTGTGCATCATAAGCATCATAATATCATAATTTTGCATAACGCATCATGGCGTGAGCATCAACATATCAACACTATATACTCTCATAAACATACAACCTCATGAATTCCTCATATGAATAACATCATCATCATTTACATACCACATGCATCATCATAGAACATTCAAACGTTCACCCTTACGGTAGCTTATGCTTTGACCCTTACGGGTCTTAATCATGAGATATGGTTCTCTAACATCCGTCGCTCATATTTTATGCACCTAAGGGCTCATAATTAAACATCATTCATCATCCTCATGTTCACACTTAAATCTGAATAGCATAGGGCAGAATTCCTAACTTGTGATTACGGGGTTTTAGAACTTACGTTTTAGACCCTTTCTCGGTTCCGTCTTCGCCTAAGGCGCTGTGAATTAAATCTAAATCAATTATGAGGCATTCCTATGCTTAAGAACTAATTATTAATCATGTTTATCATGTTGTAAGGGTGCTGGACAGATTCCAGAAAAATAAATGTTCTAAGAGTTCTAAACTTGCACTTTTACGGTTTTCTAGTTACTAGTTTCCCTATAGGTGCTAGAATTCAATTCTAATTCAAATGATACCAAGTTTTTCATGTCTAAACAATCTAAATCTGATTATGTTCCCATTAAAACAGTTTGGATAAGTTCCAAAAATAAATGGGTCAAAACTATGTTAAATTCTAGCTTTACGGTATTTCTAGTTAGCTAGTTTCTTACCTATCATGCATAGGATCGCTTCTACATCATCATATGATATTTCCACACATTCCAACACATCAAGACATCATCATACAACATCACACTCATCATATCAGAACCGAAAACATTTAACTTAAATGAGAGAGTTAAGTTGACGTTTCTAGGTTCATAAGTTAACTAGTTTCTCTCGGAATCGATCTAGAACTTCTAAAACTCTTTGCAAAACACTTTAATTCATCAAAAGGATAAGAGAAGCCTTAGGTCACTGACCAAAACATATTCCATCCCCTAAAGATAATAAAATCACATCTTGTGATGACATAACCTTATAAAGATTTGTAAAGCTTTAGTGAAAAGTTAAAACATAGACTATTGGTCCTAGTAGCTAGATGAAAACTCATTGCAAGTCCATCATCACTACTTGGCCGAAATTATGCATTCAAGGAATACATTCACATTTGTCTTTATCTTGGGATGAAATGGGCAAGTCTTTGAGCTCTAGGTTCTTAAGTTACGACATAAACTAAACGTGCTCATGCTTTTCATTTTTAATCTTGCTTACAAAGTAAAGTGATGACTTGAATTTAAATATGCAAGGCATAAACTTAACGTGCGAGCTTGAAGGTAATATACATGGTTCAATTCTTTATTTTAGTGCTCTTGGCCCAACAACAATCGACTTTAAGGCCGAAATAGATAGGCATTCGAGGAATTAATTAAGTGATAATGCAAGTTCAATTCTTTATTTTAGTGCTCTAGGCCCAACAACAATCGACTTTAAGGCCGAAATAGAAAGGCTTCGAGAATTAAATTAAGTGATGATACAAGTTCCATTTTAATCTTTATGTTCTTAGGTGATACCTAGAAAGCAAAGATGCATAGCAAGAATGTAAATATGGATGTAAGCATAAAATAAATTATGCAAGTTCATTTTATCTTTCTAGAGCTCTTAACAAGACTTTAAAGGAATTTAAACCATAACCCAAACTCATCCAAACAAGGTAAAGTCAAGCTTAGAGTTCTTTAAAACTTAACATAATATTTTTAGGAAATCAAACCATGAAGCTTAGAAAAATTTAAGGAAATGGCGAAATCTTTAAGAAGAAAAAGGAACATTTTAAAACTCTAGAGTTCATGATCTTGGTGATATATTAACACCAACATCATGAGTCCTCATCATTGAGTTCATAGAGCCATTTAAAACCATCATCAAAGCTAAAGTTCTTAAGAGTTCAAGAAAAGAAAAACTAAAAACATTTTTGCTCAAGAACAAAGATCAAGCTCTAGAGTTTGTTTCAAGTGATGAACATCATCATGAAACTCTCATCATCAAGCTCTCATTCCTTTGTTCTCCAAGGCCTATGGCCGAAAATGAAAAGGAAAAAGGAGTGGAAATGAAGTTCCAAAGAGAAACAAGAGAAACTATGAACATCAAGCTTGAAACAAGAACTTTAAAGAAAAGAATACATGAAAGAAAATCCCTACTTGATGTGATGAACTTGAAGATGGAAGAAGAAGATGAAGAACTTGAAGAACTCCAAGAACTTGAAGAACACTAGAACTTTGAGAGAAAAGGAAAAGCTTTGAGTGCTCCTAAACTTAGCAAATGATCTAAAAGTGGTGCAAGCTCCTCAAGGCATTCTATTTATAGAGAAATGAAGCAAATGGAGGGGGTGAGGGGCTGATGCATTTTCGGCCAAGGGGAGTGCAGCCCATGAGTTCCATGAGGTGAGATAATGTGTTCTTGAGGCATGGTGAGGTATGGCTCAAAGTATGGTGAGGTATGGTTCAAGGTATGGCCTCAAGCATGGTTCTTTGAGTGAGAAAATAATTAAACATGTGGTCAATGGGAGAGGAGAATTTCGGCCATGTGCATCAAATTTGGGAGAGGTTTAGTTGCATTTTAATTGTGGTTTGGAGTTGTGTTTAGGTGTATCTTTGATTATGCTTAAGATTAGGAATTTGTAAGAAAGTGTTTAGGTAAGGGAAATGGATAATTAAGGTGGTCTAGACATAATTAAGGAGTGGTCTTGCACCATTAGTGAGTTAAATCCTCAATTTAGAGTCTAAACAACTCTAGACACATTTCCTTGATTTAAGGAATTGGAGAGAAAACACTATTCAAGATTCCAAGACTAGGAGTCTTGAGTTCTAAAAAGGGATTTAAGTTTAATCTAAGCAATTTTAGGTTCTAATTAACTTTAATAAATTATTTTGACTCTAGATTAATTAGGGAAATAAATTAATCTTCGTTTAGAGCCTAATATTGCTTAGGTTTGCTTAATTACGTCATTAAGCTCAAAAACACTATTCTAGGGGCAAAATCGTAATTTTGCACTAAAACTGCCCGGGGCCACCGGGACTTGAACAGAGACCTCTAGACACATGAAAACATGTTTTTAAACCTCGGGGGAAAGTTCCGGGCTCAAACGGCACCTTTACCCGCGTAAAACGCTATAGGGGTATTTTGGTCATTTTGACCCGAAACTGCGGAAAATGAGACTTTTGCCTCCGGAACCACTCAAGGGTCATTCAATCCCCTTCAAACATTGAGTTGGCCCTTCGAGGACTGCCGGGTCGGCCATCCTCGAATTCCGGGCCGAAAATGACCTCAGGGGCATTTCGGTCATTTTCCACTCAGACAGAAAATCGGGGCGTTACATTTTAGATGTCCTAAAACGATTCCAAGAGAAACTAGCGATTTACATGTCTTGAAAATATGAAATTATGTGTTCTTTAGAATCTATGCTTTTCAATTCTGCCATGGTGTGGTTGCTACTGTATGATGATATTTTGACATGTTAGAATGTGTAAAAATTATATATGTTGAGGTAGGAGCCTTTCTATGCATGTTAGGAAAGAAACTAGTCTTACCAATAAACTGTAAAGTTGAGTTTTAGCATAGTTTTGACCCATTTATTTTTAGCCACTGCCAAAATTTTTTTAATGGGATAACATTCAGTTTAGGATTGATTAATCATGAAAAACTTGATACCATTTGATGTAGGATTGATTTTTAACGGCTATAGAGAAACTAGTAACTAGAAAACCGTAAAAGTGCAATCCTAGAACACTTAGATTATTTAATTTTCTAATTCTTTCCAGAAACCTTATAATGTAGTAAACATGTTTTATAATTAGTTCAAAGGCATAGGAATACCCCATAATTGGTTTGGATTTAATATATAGCACCTTAGGCGAAGACGGAACATAAAAAGGGTCTAAAACGTAGTTTCTAGAACCCTGTAATCGCAAGTTTTAGAAAATGGCAGATCTGTATGGGGCTGTTTTGTTTTGCTTCTAGGCATAAAAATTAGTGAGGATATTAGTTGTGAACCCATAGGTGCATAAAAGATTAATAGCGAACGTAAGAATAATTATATCTCAAGTTTAAGACCTGTAAGGGTCAAAGCATAAGACACCCTAGGTTTAAAAGCATAATGAACTTTAGTGCTTCTTGTGGGTGCGTGATTTTATTATGGAAATTCATGATGACTATGATGCTCATGATTATGTGTATATATATATATATATATGAATGTGGCATAAATCAAATTTGGAAGAAATTCGGTGTGCTGTGGTTATGCTACCGAATTTCTGACAAATTTAAGGAACTTGGAAAGTTTTCAAAAAGATGAGTTTTAAATGTGACAAAGTATTGTGAGAACGCGTTCTAGGGGATGGCGACACATAACGCCCCGAAGAGGACAATATTCACTGTGTACTTGATGCCGGTGCGACGCGTTCTGTTATGATTATTGTTATTATTGAGATTTCACTTATCAATTGATAAGTAAGAACTAGTGACGACTAGTTAAGGTATGAGCTCATAACCTAGAGATGTGACATGTTCTGGGTGACACCGGTTTGGCTGAGTACCCCCAGGTTGATTGTCTTTTTAGGGTGGTCCCTATGTTTCAGTACGATGCTTTGAATGTCACACAACTACAGAAAGATAAATGCTTTTACATGAGAAGTATTTGCCACTTTATGCCACCCGTATTATATTGATATCTCTATAAGTGTTTAATTGATTTTGCCTATTGCATCTTCATGCATTCATACTTTATTGTGTTGCATCCATGACATTAAGACTCATCCTAAAAGGAATGAACCTTGGATGATTAAGTTTAAAACCTAATAAGTGAATTTTATGCATGTTCACCTTTTTTCAAAGAAACCTAAGATTCCTGAGGACGTAGATGATGACACCTAGATAAGAGGTCATTCTACTGAGATTCTTTAGCAAGATTCTCACCCCCGCTATCTTTTCTTTTCGTCACGTCTTCAGATGGTGACTTTCGTGTTGTTCGTTGATACCCCCACCTGGGAGGTGCACTACGACCCGGAGCACCGATTGTATCATTTTGAGGAGAGCTGCACACTCTGAGTGTTTATGTTTTTGGGATGCCCCTTTTCTCACCCTGTACGTAGCCATCAATTTTCTCTGACTTCCCCGTATGGCGATGACATGGTTTTTGAGCGAGCGCAGACACAACGAAAGAGTGCTCCGTACATACTTTGCTGAGTCCGCCGCCCGTCATTGTCCCGACTATGTCCCCCGTTCGAGACGTTTCGAGATTGACCCATCAGAGGATCCACCCATCCATCCATACTCCGAGAGCTCTGCTCCTACTCCCCCGCTGAATGTAACACCCTGATTTTTCTGTCTGAGAGAAAATGACCAAAATGCCCTTGAGATCATTTTTCACCCAGAATTCGAGGATAGCCGACCCGGCGGTCCTGAAAGGGTCAACTCAATGTTTGAAGGGGATTAGATGGTTTTTGAGTGGTTCCAGGAATGAAAATCTCATTTTCTGAGGTTTCAGGCCAAAATGACCAAAATACCCCTGTAACGTTTTTATGCGGGTATAAGTGCCGTTTGAGCCTGGAAATTTTCTAGAAGGTTTAAATAATGTTTTTATGTGTTTAGTGACCTCTGTTTGAGTCCTAGTGGCCCCGGGCAGTTTTGTACAAAATTACGATTTTGCCCTTACGTAGTGCATTTTGGGCCTAATGATATAACTAGCAAAACCTAAGCAATATTAGGCTCTAATTAAAGATTAGTAAATTCTAATTACTAATTTAGAGTCAAAATAATTAATTGAGGTTAATTAGAACCTAAGATTGCTTAGAGAAACTCAAAACTCTTTTCTAGTTTTAATTCTTTGAGAAAGGAATCTAGAAATAGTATTTTCTCTCTCCAATTCCCTAAATCAAGGAAAAATGTTGGCATTGGATTCCTAGTTAATGGAGTTTGAATCCATTAATTTAGTAAGACCACCTCCTAAATCTAGTCTTACGAGTCTCTAATTACATCCTTAGTCACCTAAACACTTTCTCACAAATTCCTAATCCTATGCCTAATCAAAGTTACACTTAAACACACATCCTAACCCACAATTAAGGAACAACTTGTTCCCTAAGTTCTTCTAGAAAGGCATGGCCACCCATACCTCCCTCATGGCTACCTATACCACACCATGCCTTGCACCATGCTTAAGCCCATACTTGAACCCATACTTGGCCATACCTTTGAATGACCACAACCATACTTTGAAGAGATATTTTCTTCCTTTCCTTCCATGAAGATTTCGGCCATTCCCTCCATTCTTACACCCTTGATGTTGTTTTTCTATAAATACCACGTCTAGATGGACTTAGTTCTACTTTGGTTCATTTGCTAAGTTTGGCTTCAAAAGTAGTTCTAAGTTCTTTCTTTTTCTCTCAAGAGTTCAAGAGTTCTTTCATCATCTTCTTCTTCTTCTTCTTACTCACCAAGAGCCACCACTTCTCAATCATACACAACCTTCTAAACACTTAGCCTTGCCTTTCTAAGGATCAAGTTCAAGAATCACAACTTTCTTCCTTTCTTTTTCCTCCTTGGCCGAAAATATCATCAAGCTCCAAGGGAGATTTTCCTTTCAGTCTCCTCTCAAGATCAAGTCCTTTTCATCTCCAAGAAAACATACCTTGGTAGGGATTTGTTTTATTAAATTTCTTTATCCTTTAATGTCTTGTTTAAAATGAGTTTTGTTGGTTTCTCTTGGCTTCTTGGAACTTTTTTTCCTCTCTTTATGTTTTGGCCTTGAAGCCTTTCTTCAAAGAAAAATATTGGCTTAATGATGAGGGTTCAAGGGGTTGATCATGAGAATCACCACTTGTGTAACCTCTAAAGCTTGAAAACTTGGTTTTTGAACCAAGGAGCATTTCGGTTTTTCTTTTCCTTTTCTTTGGTTCTAGTTTTGGTTTTTAAAACTTGTTTTGGTTGGAAAATGACTCAAGGATGAGAGCACATGATGTTGGTGTTGATGTATCATCAAGATCATGTCCTCTAGAGTTTCAAAGTTTCATCCTTTCTCCTTCATGGTTTCCTTTTCTTTGATATTTTAGTTTTGTCACCAAAGACATGGTGAGATGTGTAACACTCTCCTAATTACCATACTTTACTAGAGTATCAATACAGTAATTAGAAAAGTATTACGTATTTTCATAATCTATACTAGTCGAAAGAAGTGAAATCAAATAATTTAGACACATATATGGCTAAACTCGTATATACATATATAAACATCATTTTTAAGTTTACAATATGTACATCGTACCAAGAAACCTACTAGTTAATGTCTAAGCTAGTCAGGAACTCAGTTCACCAAAAAGGAAAGAAACACCTCCAGTATCTAGTCTAACCTGCTCAAAGTTGAGGTCCAGCAAAATTTTATACAACCAGAATTGGACCTCATAACATTTAATAAGATCAAATCTGCAGGCTAGTAAGGCTCTAGTATTAAACTACCACTATATACATATCAGGAGTCCCTGAAGATCTCACGTCCTACTAGATAAAACTATTGGCCATCGGTATGATAGCCTCACCTCTGCCAGGGGCCTCAGGACCCTCAGGTGGGTCAGAATCTGAAGACGAGGAGGAAGGGGGATCATCTCTTTGGAGGAGTCTTTGGTGGTGCAGGCGGGACATCAAATATCACAGGATGTGCCAAGTGGAGAGGAACACCATCATAAGGGAAAGCCGGGTCAAAATCAGCTGTAAATACAGAGGTACTAAAAGAACGGCCGAAAAACACATAAGCACGAACTTGCGAGTAACCCACTACATAAAGAGAGTCAAGAACAGGATCATAATGCCACACCCACTATGGCGAGTCAAGGTAAAATACTAGTGATGGCATCTACTGGATCTGAATAATACAAAGTAAATAAAACCATAGGGATGAGGATATTATAAAATTCTTAGTAGGGTACTCCCTCCAATGTGAACATAATACAATCTGTAAATTCATTCATATAGAATTAATCATGCTAAATTATATGCATAAATACTAATGTGCATAGTTCATATAAAGTCGAATGCAAAATGGTAATAATCAAGTGTTTTTCTCATGTAACTTGTGGAATTCAACTTAGTGCAATTATCTCTTTTCAGTAACATAGAGAAGACTTAATCTTATATCAAGTGGTATCTGTAGTGGAGTCATTCCACAAGAACTATTGATTACTAGGACATGAGCTCATTCCTATATATCGATACGTCTGTCGACTCATCAAATTCCTAGAGAAGCTCTTACTTTTGCCTTCCCCTCTTAACCACACAAGCCTTGTTTCTATTTTCCCCGTTTGTTAAAAACATTGCACAACTAAAAATCATGTTATTTTTCTTTTCTTTTCCTTTATCCTCACAATAATCACATAGTGTACTTCTCTTTTCAAAGATCTGCGTAGATCACAGGTAGGTATACAATTATATTGGAGTCTCATCCATATCTCATCAACATTTTTTTTAAACAATTAACATGCATTAACATGGTATATACTTGCATCTGAAGCCATTCTATCATTAGTTCAAGAGTCAAAAAAATTTTCATAAAAATAAGAGTTCTATAACCATGTCACTAAATTTTACAAATTTAGTGGTCACACTACACCTTTTCACAGCCTAGGACAGGGTTCTCCTAATTTTTAAATTCACCATATGATGGAATCAACCCAAGATAAAATTTACAGGTACAATTCAAGATATTGTTAAACCCCTATAAAAATTTCAAAAGAGAAATCACTCATTTACTATAATAATAAAATCATGCAATTTTCCTGCTTCAGATTCAAAAATCCAGTCAGCATGAGTACTAATTTGGTTCTTGATTTTTCTCAGGGAGTTAAAGTATTTATCATGAACCAAAATTTTTTTCAGAGTTTCCTTAGGATGTTACATTCAACCTATAATTTTTACAGCTCAAAACAATGAACACAATTGTACCAGAAAATTCATACACAGCAAATCAATTCAAAATCTCTTGTGATAAAAGTGATTTTTCCACAATACCAAACACCCCACCAAAATTATTACATCAATATCAACATATTATCAACCAAAAAAATCAAAAATTTTGGGCAGAACCAGCAAGAACTTCTCAGAATAAATTTTGAAACAAAAGAGAGCAAATAAACCCTACTTTGAGAGCTTTTGAGTTCGTTGCTTGAAAAGTGCTCTACTTGACCTCCCTTCACCTTGAGAGCTACTAATCATACACCAAACCTCCCCTAGGCAGTAAGGGAGTGAGAGACCAAGGTGAAAATTGATGGAGAATTAGAATTCTGATCGGTTAGAATTGTAGAGTTTGAGGTGTAGAACAACTTTGATGAAGGAAAGTTTTGATTTTAAGGACTCTTGGCTAGTATATATGGAAATCAAAACCAAGATGAAGCTCTTGGCTATGGAGGAAGGCAGCTGAGTTCTCTTTCCTTGGGCTGGCCAAAAATGAGCTTCTTGAAGAAGCTAATTGGTCATGTTTATCACTTATAGTAAAGATATGAATATTATATATATATTTAGATAGTTATCATCCAATAAAGTAAAATGAATGGTTGTGATTCAATCTTGTAATTCAAGATTGAATCTTGGCCATTTATTTGATTTTAAAAGACAGGATCATTTGTTTTGTAGAGATGTAATTAGTTTTCGGGGTTAGAAATCACACACCGAAATTTCATCGAACGGGTGAAACAGTGTACCCGGGCAATCAAACATTGCTCGAAAAATATTTTCAAGTATAAAATCTTTAATTCTACCTATTTCTAACCATAATCATATAATTTCTCAATTTTGGACATCTCCGGGGTCCAATTCTAGGATTTCAGCTGTCCCGGCAGGCTTGCGGGGCCCACAAAATACTATTCATGTTCATTTTTTTTTTGCTTCCTTGAATCCTTCTCATCATTTCTACTTCTATCAAAATCTTAAAATTCTCATTAATAAACCTTATTTAATTTCTAAAGAGAATTAGAGTGTTACAAGATGGTTTCTAAAACTCAAAACTTGGTTTTCTAACTTGATCCATTTTTAGTTCTTTAAATAATATTAATGTTTAATTTGTTTCTTTTAGTCCATTTCCTTGAGCTTGATGATGATGTTCAAACCAGAAGGTTTAATTGTAACCTTGGTACAAGAACTCTAAAGCTTGCTTTACCTTGTTAAGATAAGTTAGGCTTGAGGTTTATGCTCCTTTAAAGTCTTGAATGAGCTCTAGGAAGATATAAAATGAACTTGCATATTTATATTTCAAGCCTTGTATATTTATATTCTAAGTCTTGCATATTTATATTTCAAGTTCTTACATCTCATATTTACTTTCCTATGCTATCACTAAGCTCTAAAGATTAAAGAAAAGGACTTGCATTATCACGTTTAAGTTTCAAGCTTTGCATTTCACATTTATATTTCAAGTCATCACTTAAGAACTTAAAGATTTAAAATGAGAACTTGCATATCACCTAATTAATCTCAAAGCCTTTCTATTTCGGCCTTAAAGTCGATTGTTGCTGGGCCTAGAGCACTAAAATAAAGAATTGAACTTGCATATTTATTTTCAAGTCTTGCCTATTTAATTTCAAGTTCTTGCATTTCATATTTACTTTAAAGCTCTCACTTTACTTTATAATGAAGAATAAAAAGGAATGCATAGCACGTTTATATTTTTCTCATCACTTAAAGAACCTAGAGCTCAAAGACTTGCCTTTTTTATCTCAAGATAAAGGTGGTTGTGGAAACATCCTCATGGATGCATATTTCGGCCATGTGATGATGATGAGCTTGGTGTGAGTCTCATCTAGTCACAAGAGCCAACAACCTACATTCTAAGATTTTCTTTAGACCTCAAGAGTTTTATAAAATTATTACCAATGAGATTTATGAATTAAACCTCTCCTAGGAATGTTTTAAACTAGCTACTGCCCTATGGCCATTCTTAGTCCCTTTTGTGAAATAAAATGGTTTTCAAAGAGTTTCAGAAATCCTAAAATGATTCCAAGAGAAACTAGCAATTTATATGTCTTAAAATGTGAGATTATGTGTTCTACGGAATCTATGCTTTTCGATTCTTCCATGACATGTTTGCTGCTGTATGATGATGTTTTGACATGTTAGAATGTGTAAAAAATTATGTGTTGAGGTAGGAAGCTTTCTATGCATGTTAGGAAAGAAACTAGTCTTCAAGAAAAAACCATAAAGTTGAGTTTTAGCATAGTTTTGACCCACTTATTTTTAGCCACTGCCAAAATTGTTTTAAAGGGAAACATTCAATTTAGGATTGTTTAATTATGAAAAACTTGATAACATTTGAGGTAGGATTGATTTTTAGCACCTATAGGGAAACTAGAAATATAATTTTCTGATTCTGTTACAGCATGATTAATCATAGCAAAAGTGATCCACAATTAGTGCAAATGTGTAGGAATCCCTCATAATTGGTTTAGATTTAATTTATAGCGCCTTAGGCGAAAATGTAACATCCTCCCAAGTACAACATCATCCTTAAGTCATGACATCAGACTCGAGAGTTGTTACTTCTAAATTATCGAACCTTTCTTAAGTAACTATAGCAAATACGATAAGATCGTATAATAACTAGCATAATTCAATTAACATGTGTAACAAAGATACAAGTCAAATTACATAAGGAAGCTCTACTGTGAGGTTGAATATATATACAATCTCTTTTACATTTACCTACACATATACCTACAACTATATACCATATAAGAAAAACATCAGCTATTAAACTACTGCAATCCCGAGTCCTTCCATGTAACAGTTCCATAGTCCACTGGATCAACCTAGAGACGACACAGGAACACAAACACATAGGGGTGAGAATTCTAAAATTCTCAGTAGGGCATCGCTGAAACATATACTAAAATATTTGTCATCGTCATCGTCCCAGCCACTTCAGTTTATTAGAAAAGAGTGATCATGCACTTTATAACAATGGTTCATTTTTAGAGTTCCAAATCGTACTTCCGAAGTGGGTAGCTTTTAATGATCAATCACTTAATGCACATATATCATAAAGCTCAAACATATAGTTAATAATCCTAATCAAGAAATTAAATATGATATGAGTATGCATATGCTAAGTATAGTGAACTTATCTCAGAGTGACCTGGTTTTACTTGTGGTCATAGAACTCAACTCGGTGCATTTTTCTCTTTTCATTGACATAGGAAAGACTTAGTGTATACCCGACGGGTATTTACTATGGATAACTCCACAATGAACAGTTTATACCACATGGTATTTATAGTGGTTCACACCACACAAGGGAAATAGACTACTTATCAGGACTGAGCTCATTCCTATACATGATCATTGGATTTACTTTCTCCAATTCTCACACAGATCTATTCTTATCCGATACGTCTACCGACTCATTATCTCTAGGGAAGTTCATCTTTTTGCCTCCCCCTTTATCTCTAGGGAAGTTCCTCTTTTTGCCTTCCCCTCATTCCACATAAGTCTTGTTTCTGTTTTCGCCATATGTCAGAACATGCACGAGTGAAATTTATACATTCTCTTTTCTCATATAATTGCATCACGTACTTTCTTTTCCCAAATGCATGCATAAGTCATATGTAGGCTTTCAAGCACAAGTAATTCTCATTTTTTCCTCATAAATAAATCTTTAAATTGTCTAACATGCATTCATACTCATCATACTTAAATTAAGAGTCATTATATCATCAACTCAATACTTAAGTTCATTTCAGCACAAATACAACAGGTTGGCAGAATTTATGCCTAAGGAGTACAATTTATTCTGTTTATCAAAGATCCATTTCAAGGGCTATAAAAATTCTCCAAGACACCTCAATGTGTCCACAAGGTGCTGTAAAATTTTCAGAACAAAGATCCTTGTCTAACTTTTTTAACAAAATTAGACAAACTTTGTGGTTAGAAACCACTCAGCCTCAGCTCAGAACCACAATTTCATAATTTTTAACCCTAGCAAATGATTGAATCAATTCAAAATAAAAATCACGGTTACACTTCAATATGTTATCAACATCCTGTGAAAATTTTAAAGGATAATTCAATCATTTGCTATGGTAACAAAATTGGACAAATTCACAGCTTTAATTCCAAGAGTTCAGGCAGTATAGGTACCAGTTCAGTCCTAGATTTTTTTAAGGCAGTATAAATCGAAATCAGAGCTCAATAAAATTCATGGAACTAGCCTAAGATGTTATCTTAAACATATAATTTTTATAGCTCATAAAAATACCAAAAATTTACCCAGAAATTTCGTGATTATCTGCTGCCTAGAGCAGAACCGAAAATCCAGCATGCATGTTTCAATTTCTCTTTAGCAAAAATGATTTTTAACATCATCCAAACTCTCCACCAAATTAAACACATCAATATGTATCTATCATCAACCAATACATCTAGAAATTTTTAATTAAAACCAATTAGAAAGTTTCAAAAAAATTTGAAACTAAAAGGCCAAAGAAAACCCTACTTTTGGTGTCTTTTGGATCCTTGGCTCCAAGGTGCTCCAAGGTTGATTCCTTTCACTTCAAAGCTCCTAAACCCACACTAAACCCTTCCTTAGGCAGTAGTACATGAGGTATCAAGGTGAGAAATGGTGAGGAAATGAAATTCCAATCGGTTAGAATTGTAGATTATGAAGAGTGGAACAAGTTTTGTGAAGGAAATTGGAAGTTTTATCAACTCTAGGTTAAGGTTTTTGAGGTTGGAAATCAATTTTGGAGCTTTTAAGAAGAAGAAATGGAGGTTTCTGTTCATGCTCCTTTGCTACCCGAGAATGGAGAATGAAAATGACAAGGTTTTGGTAGCTTTAAATGATTATATATTGGTTTAATCTTTATCTAATATAAAATCCAAACTTTTCTTACAAGAAAGCAAGATAAATGGCTATGATTTAATCTTGTAATTCAAGATTAAATCTTAGCCTTACACTTGGTATATAAAGGATAGACACTATCTTTTTATAATATCAAACTATCCTTCGATGTTAGAAATCGCGCACCGAAATTTCACCGAACGGGTAAAATAGTGTACCCGGGTAATCAAACATTGCCCGAAAAATAATTTCGGGTATAAAATCTTTATTTCTACTTATTTCTAACCATAATCATATAATTTCTCAATTTCGAGCATCTCCGGGTCCCAATTCTAGGGTTTCGACTGTCCCGACGGACCGGTGGGGCCCACAGGTTACTATTCATATTTTTTTTTTACAAATCCATTGCATTAGCCTCATCATTATTAAAACTGTTAGATTTTTGAAATTACGATTAATGAAGCTCAAATTAATTTTTAACTAATTTTTCGGGTGTTACAGAAGACGGAACTTAGAAAGGGTCTAAGACGTAGATTCTAGAATCCCATAAGTATATGATATTAATTCAGCCCACATCTTCATGATATTGTCCAGATTTGTTTATGATCATAAAAATGAGTAAGGATTATTAGTTGTGAATCTACAGGTGTATAAAAGGATAAAAGTGAATGTTAGTGTAATTAGTTTTCAAGATTAAGACCCGTAAGGGTCAAAGCATAAGACACTATAGGTCCCAAGATATGATGAGCTTTATGACTTCAAGTAGATGTATTTTTAATTATGAGAATGACTTGAGCATGGCATATACATTAGCTGAGCCTGGCCCTTGATTCCGGCAAACTGGTTAGAAGTATCCTATCTTTTAAGAATGTTAAAGCAATGAATGTGATGACGTATACGCTATGATGAGTTTGACTATATGACTTGATGTCTTATGGTGGAGTTGAATGGCTATGCATGCTCTATATGTTTCGTGGCATAAAACAAGTTTGAAGGAAATCTAGTGTATGCCGTTACGCTGTCGAATTTCCCATCAAACTTGAGAATTTGAGAAAAGTTTGTGAAAACTCCTGGGTGACACCGGTTCGGCCGAGCACCCCCAGAACAGATGTGATATAACACTAAGACACATTCCTTCCACTACTGTGGGGAGGAAACAAATTGTGAGGGTATTGACATTGAGCTTACCAAAGCGGACAATTCGCTGTGTACTAGATACCAGTAGAGCGTTTCAAAGAAGGAAATGATCCTAAGATAGGTGATCCAAGAAAGTTATGTATACCCCCTCTATTAGCCCATATTAAATCTAGTGATGACTAGTTAGGATTAAACTCATTCCTAGGCGATAGGTGAGATGTAGTTTGGTGACCAGATTATCGTCGGGCTGGTGAGTCGGTTGGATTTTTGGTGGATATGTTAAGAGGGTGGTCTTTGAGAAAAAGAACTTAAGAGTTTGACTTATGAAAAAGATGTCACATAGAAAGTACTGTGCCTTTTATGCCATGTATATGATTTATGTTTCTTTATGTTGGAACCAAGTACTATGACTTTCATGTTAATGTGCATATGGTATTGTCATACATTCATCAAATATTTGTTGCATTCATGTCATTAAGACACATACTAAAAGACACCCACTTCGGATAAATAGATTTAAAAAGCCTAAAACTAATCCTTATGCATGTACACCTTTTTCATAATTAAAACTGAGGTGGCTGGGGACGACGATGATGACACTTGTGTTAGAGTCGGGAATCCTTACTGAGAATCTTGAATGAGTTTCTCATCCCTTCCTTTTCTTCCATGTCATCTCTAGACGAGGATTACAACGAGGTTCATGACTTCTTTTGAGGCTCATGCTTAAGGGTCACACTAGCAGACGGAGCAAAGGGTCGCTGCGGGAGCATAGATAGCTTAGCTTTTGGGTTGACACTTATCCAACCTCATAGGTGGATAAGGATCATTTCATATATATGGGCATGTTTTGATGTAAATGATGGTACAATGATGCTAGTAAATTATGTATCTATGAAGATGTAATGATATTATGTTGTTATGTATAATACTATATTTCATGATTATGTATGGTATGATTACTTTCTCTTGTATATTATAGTTATGTCGAACGTTAGGATAGTGCGCGGCTCGTGTTTTGCTTTCAAGTTTCAAAAAGAAAAATTTATTTGTATTTTTCGCTGAGTATTTTAATGAAAGGTTTTAAAGAATGAGATTAAAGGGGGTAATAGACTAATTTTTAACCTAAATATGTTCTAAGAGTATTGGGTTAAAAAATTAGGATGTTACACTAAAGGTAGAGGGTAGCGAGGAGACTGTCACACAGCCGAGTCTGGCTTGGAGGCAGTCCATGCATCCCCGTCGAGAAACTCATGTCCAGCCATAGCGAGTGCCCACTCCGGATGCTCTCCGCCTATGGATCGGTTATGTCACGCCCTATTCGAACTACCAGTAGTAGAGGCGCTTGAGGAGTGATAGTGTACACATCACACGTAGATTAGGGTAGCCTTCTTTTGTTCAAAAAGGCTATTCATTTTAGGTACACTAGGGTGTGGGTGTTCTCTTTTATGTTTCCATGTATTTCTATTTCAGTTGTATTTGTTTGATGTTGTACTAAAATAAGTCCCACTTTTCTTAGGTGGGCATATGATATATCTATTTATGCAGTTTGTTTTATCATGCTGCGCCATTACATGTTTTATGATCGGATGTTCATTATGTGTTTATTTGGGATTGTGTTTTATTTCTTTTACGTTTCATCATTCGTTGTGTTGCGCGGCTCTCACTTTGCTTTTACAGTTTTAAAAAAAAAGGAATTTACTTTTAAAGTAAAGAGGAAACTATGACGTAATAGACTGATGGTTAACCTAAATATGTTCTAGAGTATTGGGTTAAAAATTAGGATGTTACAATATACATATATCTATAGTGTGACTTATTATTAAAAAAGGATAAAGTTTCATTTATGTTCTTCACATTTTATCAAGATCTTTATTTGGTCCTAAATGTGTTTTATAAAACCCTAATATTTAACTCAATACACCTAGAATGTATTCAAGTTAATTATTAGTTATTACTTTTTTATTTCAGTTCTTAATTCTGGTTTTAGAAAATTCTTAGGAAAATATTGAGAAATTTTTTTTCTTTTTTGTTTGGAATGAAAAACAAAAACATGAGCCATACGCACACATAAAGTAAACTACATTGTTGCCTTGTAAATAATCAAAAGGGGAATCACACCATATTAAAAAGAACATAAAACCATAAATGAAACAACATCACAGTTAGACATATAAATAGTTATACCATACACTAGACAAGTAGTGGTAGTGTTAATACAGTCATCTGTGCATAACATGAAGAAACATAAAGAAAATATATATGAATCCCCTAACTATAAAAGTGCATCTAAGATAGATAACCTCTAAAAGCAAAAGAAGGCTATCCTAAACATGTAAGGGTGTGTGCACTAGAGTCAGCTACCAGCTCCTCCTTCTGCCCATCAAAAGGAGGTACATAACTAACCCACTGAGCCAACTCGGCCGGGGTAGCCTGTAACATCCTCCCAAGTGCAACGTCATCCTTAAGTCATAACATTAGACTCGAGAGTTGTTACTATAACACCTTCCTAATTACCATACTTTACTCGAGCATCAATCCAGTAATTAGAAAAGTATTACGTATCTTTATAATCTATACTAGTCGAAAGAAGTGAAATCAAATAATTCAGACACATATATGGTTAAACTCGTATATACATATATAAACATCATTTTTAAGTTTACAATATGTACATTGTACCGAGAAACCCACTAGTTAATGTCTAAGCTAGTCAGGAACTCAGTTCACCAAAAAGGAAAGAAACACCTCTAGTATCTAGTCTAACCTGCTCAAAGTCGAGGTCCAGCAAAATTTTATACAACCAAAATTAGAACTCATAACATTTAATAAGATCAAATCTGCAGGCTACCAAGGCTCATGTACTAATCTACCACTATATACATATCAGGAGTCCCTAAAGATCTCACGTCCTACTAGATAAAACCATTGGCCATCGGTATGATAGCCTCACCTCCGCCAGGGGCATTAGGACCCTCAGGTGGGTTAGAATCTGAAGACGAGGATGAAGAGGGATAATCTGCTAGAGGGGGTGCTGGTGGTGCAGGCGGGACATCAAATATCACAGGATGTGCCAAGTGTAACACCCTCCTAATTACCATATTTTACTCGAGTATCCACACAGTAATTAGAAAAGTATTACTTACATTCACAATCTATACTAGTCGAAAATAATTGAAATCAAATAATTTAGACACATATATGGCTAAACTCGTATATACATATATAAACATCATTTTAAAGTTTGCAATATGTACATCGTACCGAGAAATGTAACATCCTAATTTTTAACCCAATACTCTAGAACATATTTAGGTTAATCATTAGTCTATTACTCTTTTAGTCTCATTCCTTACAACCTTTCGTTAAAATACTTAGCGGAAAATATGAATAAATTTTTCTTTCTGAAACTTGAAAGCAAAACGCGAGCCGCGCACTAACCTAACGTTCGTCATAACCATCACGTGCAAGAAAAAGTAACCACACCATTGATAATCATGAAACATAGTATTATACATAACAATCATAATATCATCACATCTTCATAGATACATAGACTACTAACATCATGATACCATCATTTACATCAAAACATGCCCATATATGTGAAATCATCCTTATCCACCTATGAGGTTAGATAAGTGTCAACCCAAAAGCTAAGCTATCTATGCCCCCGTAGTGACCCTCTGCTCCATCTGCTAGTGTGTCCCTTCAGCGCGCGCCTCAAAAGAAGTCACGAACCTCATTGTAATCCTCGTCTAGAGACGACACGAAAGAAAAGGAAGGGATGAGAAACTCATTTGAGATTCTCAGTAGGGATTCCCGACTCTAACACTAGTGTCATCGTCGTCGTCCCCAGCCACCTCGGTTTTAATTATGAAAAAGGTGTACATGCATAAGGATTGGTTTTAGGCTTTACAAATCTATTTATCCGAAGTGGGTGTCTTTTAGTATGTGTCTTAATGACATGAATGCAACAGATATTGGATGAATGCATGACAATACCATATGCACATTAACATGAAAATCGTAATACTTGGTCACATCATAAATCATATACGCGGTGTAACGCCCGGGGATCGCGAAGTCGGGGAGTGATCGCCGGTGCAAAGAGGCACGGACAAGGAGCGGCTCCCGGCAGACTTCGAAAGCGGAGGGGTACATGAATGAGCCGATTACACACCCGAATGAGAGGGATCCTAAGACTGTATAGGTATGGGACTATCTGATTGAGGAGGGCTTATATGAATTGATTTGTACTACCTATACCAACAAGATGCATCTTCTTTTCGGTAGCCCAAACTGAAAGAACTCCATAGTTAAGCGTGCTTGACTTGGAGCAATTTTGGGATGGGTGACCTCCTGGGAAGTTTTCCTAGGAAGTGTGCGAGTGAGGACAAAGCATCTTTGAAAAAGACCCGTGTTGGTTTGTGGGGACGATCGTCAATCCATAAAGCGAAGGGATGTTACAAATGGTATCGAGCCTGCACCTCTCCCGAAGACGGTGTGGTTTGGGGACGAACCAGCGGAAGCTAGTGGGCATGTAACGCCCGGGATCGCGAAGTCGGGAGTGATCGTGGTGCAAAGAGGCACGGACAAGGAGCGGCTCGCAGACGGAAGCGGAGGGGTACATGAATGAACCGATTACACACCCGAATGAGAGGGATCCTAAGACTGTATAGGTATGGGACTATACAGTTGAGGAGGGCTTATATGAATTGATTTGTACTACCTATACCAACAAGATGCATCTTCTTTTCGGTAGCCCAAACTGAAAGAACTCCACAGTTAAGCATGCTTGACTTGGAGCAATTTTGGGATGGGTGACCTCCTGGGAAGTTTTCCTAGGAAGTGTGCGAGTGAGGACAAAGCATGCTGAAAAGACCCGTGTTGGTTTGTGGGGACAGTCGTCAATCCATAAAGCAGCAGGGGATGTTACAAGGGACCATTGAGATCACACTAGCTAGGGGCTTTGTCTGCCAGGGACTAAGTACCCTCCCTACAGTTGATGAATACTCTATTCCCTTGTGTAATTCTTGAGATTTTGAAAGATTATAATTATTATGTAAAGTAAATAGAAATGTTTATGAATGTTGCATTGTTATTACTATTTATTTACAATGTTTTCTCACCCCATGCACGGTTATGAGTGAGGATCCACTCATTGAGTTTTTGTTGCAAAACTCACCCCTCTCTTCTTCTTTTTTCCTCACAAATACAAGTGTAGCTTAGGATCCTCCTTTTCTTCCTCCTCAGTAATAGTATTCTTCAGTTTGAGTTGCTTCACTTTGGCATGAAGCCTTAGTATTTTGTTCATCGTAGATATGCTCTAGTGATGTGACGGGTAGGGTCCTGGACCACATATAGTTTATTTTGCATTTTGATTATACCATGATTCTTTTGTATTTAACAGTATAACACTCATAGATAGTTTGCATTTGAGCAACTCAGTTGAAATGTATTTTACAGTTACAGTTCCATAATTTATTTATGAGAAAAATGTTTATTTCATAATTAGAAAGGATTAGTAGCTAATTTGATTTATGATTAAACCATGTTTTATGAATAAAGTAAGTTTATAGTATGGTATAGAGATCACAAGGCTTATGTGGAGACCGAATTCCTCACGTGTCAGTCACGATCCAAATCGGGTTGTGACATATTCTTAATTAGATTGTTAAATTGTTGGAAATATGCAATTGGATGTTAACTGAATAGGGAGTGTTTCATGGCTATGTGACATGGCACAACTCATACTAATGTGAAGTAAAGATCGGAGAATTAGCATGTTAAGTGGAAATCCTAAGCTTTGTTATTGAAGTGCATAAAAGTTGTGCTATGTCTTTTAATAATTTATCAGACTTTCCATTATGTTGCGTGGTAAGATGTGAAAGAGTTAGGTTAAAAGTTTACAAGAAGTTTTTCCTTTCTAACCCCATTTAAATTTGGCTATGGCTAGTTAGATTGAGCTCATCCTAGATGATAGATGATGTAGCATATTGGTGATAGTTGAATTACTGGGGTAGTGATACGGTTTGTTGAGGTGATATGACAGATGGTGGCATGTTTAAGAAAAAAAAGTCTAAATAAATAAAAGTGTTAGAGAATGTGTCATATCTTGTTTCCTCATATATTATGCATTCCTCATGCTAGATGTTTGACATGTTAGAAATATTATGCATTTCATTTTATTATTTGTTAACTATGGGATTTTTCATAAGATTTAAAATATGTATCACTTCAAAATTGTAGTATGTGAACTAATTAAAGGAATTAAAGCATGCCAATTTGTTTCATAATCAAAATGAAATGACTGGAGACAATAATGATGGCATTTAAACTATTTTTGTATAACTACTAAGTTTCCTTTCGGATTCTCACCCAATTCATTTGTTTTTTCATGTCGTCTTTAGAAGAGCTTGCTGACATTGATAGATGGGCTCCTTGAGTTTGGATTGAGATTTTCTAGCGCATGTTTGTGAGCTCAGATGTTATCTTTGATGTCTATCTTTATTATGTTCTCAGCACATAGACTTATGTTCAACTTATGTTTCTATTATGTATTAAGAGATTTTTTGCTATTTGGGATTACTGTGTTTGAGACCGAACTCTAACACTGGCTCTTAGTTAGGATTTGTTCATGTTATGCTTTCATATAGGATTCCTTTGTGTTATGTCAAGCATTGGGTTGTAACAAGTGTAGGTGTCCTTCATGGACCCATGTCCCATACTTAAGTATTTACTATATTGTAATATGATTTCTATGCTTCTTGAAGTATGAGACTATGTGGATGACTTATGAGGTAACTGATTGTTATGTCCATGAATTATTTTTTTATGTTTGTTTAGTTAAATGAGAACTTATCTTTACAGTTTATGATATGTTTCATGTATTTGGATTAGTGCACAAGGCTCTTGTTGTTGAAAGTTTTCAAAAAAAAAAACGTTACACTATTTTCTACTATAAGTATTTTGAAAGAAATCCTAATGAATGAAATCAAAACGTAATTAACTAATAATTGGCTGGTTGTGTCTTAAGGATAAGAAGCTAATTATGAGGGCTCCCCAAAGTCAAGTTGGTTCTAGAAGTACATTCTTGACTTCCAACGGTGAGTGGATTTTTCATTACTAAACTTTTGGTCATTATTAGTGCTTTTCTAGCATTTTGTAAATTGTTTATGAAATTCTAGAATGATTTATGTTTAGTATAAGCTTTCACATATTATGCCAATCTCAGTGAAAATATTGTTTTCTGTATTGATTATGAAAATATTATTTAGAAAGCTCATAAGACATCACTTGTTATCTGTATGATTTAGAACTATTTGTCTCAGTTTATGAAATATATGAAACCCATGTTTAGTAGAAAAAACATAAACATTTGATTATCATGAATGCTTGTTTTTAGCTAGTAATTAGTGAGAAATAGATCAAATAGTGAGTTAATGGCTACACAATCGTTAACCCTTATATCAAATGGTCTATTAGAAGACTAGCTCAATCCTAGTTACAGTTATGGTGTAACACCCTAATAAACCCAACTATGCTTAAGTTCATATTTGGATTCCTATTAGTTGTTACTTGTGCCTTATGTTCATTTTCTTTTGAAATTAACAAAAGAAAATAGCAGATAACTTTTTTTTTTTGTACAAATTACTTTTGGAAAGCTTAAGCCTGTAGAGAGAATTGAAGTACATAGCATTCACGTAGATGATAATCCAAATTACTTTACAGATTTACTTAATTTAATAAAGTGGAATAAGGAAATAGATATAAAATTACTATCATATAAACTAAAATATAACTACTTGATACATGAGTTATACTGTAATGCCCTAATTTTTCTCTAAGTGTACAAATGATCAAAATATCCCTGAGGTCATTTTTACTAGAAAAATGAGGATAGTCAACCCCGACCATCCTCAAAGGGCTGTTGAAATGTCAGAAGGGAATTGTATGGGAGTGAATGTTAATAGAGTAGAAAAATCTCATTTTTGGGGTTTCTGCGAAAAATGACCAAAATACCCTTGCTATGATTAAGTACGGTTTCGAATTCTGTTTTGACCCGGACTTTGCCCAAAAGTCTAAAACCATATTTTCAAGGCATATTTAAGTTTTGTTTAAGCCCCAGAGACCCCGGGCAGTTTTTGAAAAAAATTACAATTTTGCCCCTACATAGTGCATTTTGGACCTAATGATGTAATTAAGGAAACCTAAGCAATATTAGGTTCTAATCAAAGATTAATTAAATTCGGTAATTAATCTAGGGTCAAAATAATTTATTCAAGTTAATTACAACCAAAGATTGCTTAGATAAACTTAAATTCTTATCTTATGTTAAGATTCCATGTCATGGAATCTTGAATAGTATTTTCTCTCTCCAATTCCATAAATCAAGGAATTGTGTTCACAATTGTTTACACTATAAAATGAGTTTTAATCTCTCTAATAAAGTAAGAACACTCCCTAATCATGTCTTGAGATCCTTAATTACCCATTACCTCACCTAAACATTTACTTACAATCTCCTAATCAATTACCTAATCAAACCCATTCCCTAAACCAAGTCATAACACAAATAAAATGACAAAATATTCTCCCTAAACCTCCTATAAGAACTGGCCACACCCTCCTCCATAAATCTATCACATGTTGGAATTCAAACACTCAAGGAGCCATGCTTAGGACCATGCTCAAGGCCATGCTTTGAGCCATACTCCACCATGCCTTGAACCATGCCTTTGAATGACCAACTAATGAGATACTTTCCTTCCTTCTTCCCTCAAAAATGCCACGGCCTTCCCCTCCATTCATTCACCCTTGATTTTGTTTTTCTATAAATACCATACTTGGAAGAACTTGGTCACATTTTGAGCATTTGTGAAGAGCGAGTTTCAAAGAGCATTCTTGAATTTCTTTCATTTTCTCTCAAGAGTTCAAAGAGTTCTTTCATCTTCTTCTTCATCTCCTTCTTACTCAAAAAGAACCACCACCTCTCAACTATACACCACCTTCTAAACACTTGACCTTATCATTCCAAAGATCAAACTCAAAGAAAACACAACTTTCTTCCTTTTTCCTCCATGGCCAAAAATACCATTAAGCTCTAAGGAAGAATTTTTTTTCATCCTTCTCTCCAGATCAAGTCTTTTTCATCCCCAAGAAAACATACCTTTGATAGAAAGTTATTTTGAAAATTATTTCCTAAGCTTTGTTCTTGGTTTAAAATGATGTTTTGATGCTTTACCATTTCAGTTTCCTCCTTTTTTTCCTTCCTTATGCATTTCAACCATCAAGGTTTTGATGGTTTCTCATGATAGCTTGATGATGAGAGTATGTAGATAATGACTATGAGTTCATTACAATGGGACCTCTAGAGCTTGAGTTCTTCTTTTTATAAAGTTAGATGAAAATGCTAGGTAGCACATTGCATTCATGTTTATATTCTTTTGCTATCACCTAATTAATTAATCTCAAAGCCTACCTATTTCAACCTTAAAGTTGATTGTTGATTTAGAGTGAATACTCTAAGGGGCCTAGAGCACTAAAATAAAGAATTGGACTTGCATATCATATTTACTTCCAAGTTATCACCTAAAGCTTAAAGATAAGAATGAACTTGCACTTCATATTTACAATTCTTGCCTAGCATGTTTACTCTCAAGCCATCACCTAAAACTTAAAGATTAAAATGAGAGCTTGCATTTTCATATCACCTAATTAATTAACTCAAAGCCTACCTATCTCAACCTTAAAGTTGATTGTTGATTTAGAGTAAATACTCTAAGGGGCCTAGAGGACTAAAATAAAGAATTGGACTTGCATTCATGTCTACTTTTCCTTGCCTAGCATATTCATTATATCTCTTGATTTAGAAGTTATTTTAAGTATGAAGTTTAGTTACTAGAAATGCCTTATATGTACTCATGGGACTTGATACTTTTCGGTTTGCCTTTAAAATATTCGGCACCTTTAAATTCTGTTTGGATGATTTGAATGTGTTAGATACCTTGTTACTTGATGTGAAAATTATTCTTGGCACTTTAGGCAAGCCTAGTAACCAAAAGGAATTGAAAATGTAACTTCTAGAACTCCTAAGGAATCACATTTATACATGCTGTTCCAGCACCTTGAATGTTTGTAAAATCATGTTATACCATGTTTACTTGAAGAGAGAATGACTCAAATGGTTTAGGAATTAATTTTAGCATCATAGGAAAAGCCGGTAATGAGAAAGGGCGTAAAACACAGCTTCTGGAGCACCGTAACTCATAAAAATTTATTTACTATCTATGCTATCCAACCTTGATTAATGATGTTCTTGAGGATATAAATTAGTGGCAATGATGTTAATTAATCCTTTAAATGCATAAGAAAATAATTTGACTATTAGAGTTACCCGATTTAGGGGTTTCATTATTTAAGGAAATAATTGCGTATTGATGATTTGAGATGATGAAATAATGTGATATTTAATGTTATGTGAGACAGAGTTCATCATTTGCATGTTATGGTTTCATTTGAAACATTAGAGATGCATATGCTAGAAATATATGAAGAATTATGACATTTATGAGTTATGTATTGCATCTTAGTATAACATGCTAAGACTTAAGGTGACTTAAAATATGAGAAAATAATCCTTTGGACTCATCAAACTATAGGTGATGAAACGGTGATTCTTGCCCCCTAACCCAAACTTATCAAGTTGGGATTTAACTTATCAAAAGGGATAAGTATACGCTAGTGACGACTAGTGAGGTGTGAGCTCATAACTAGAAGTACTCTCAAAAGGGAAGAGTAATAGGGTGGCCCAAGAATGAAAAGAAAACTCAAGTCACCTAAAGAACCAAGGAATGTCATTCATGAACCATGTTCTATGCACGTCATGTTTACTATAAAGTTAGATGTATGCTATAAAGTCAAATGTTGCAAAAAGTATTGACATGCATATTATAAAGAAGTATGATGCATTCATTATAAGACTCATGATAAAATGAACAGGCCTCGGTAATTGATGTTTTAGAACTTAATAAATGAATCTTTGCATGCTCACTATTTCATAAAAAGCCTGAGGTTCCCGGGGACGTTGATGATGTCACTTAGATAGGAGGATACCCTACTGAGATTCTTTAGCAAGATTCTCATTCCCTCTCTCTTTCTTTCCATCACATCTTCAGATTCCGATGGCGACGTGCGTTCTCTTCATTGACACCCCCACCTGGGAGGTTCACTTCGACCCCGACCACTAGTAGGGATGCTGCTCCGTCCGAGTCTTCATGTTTGTGGGACGACCGTTTGCACACCCCGTACATAGCTACCGTTTCTCTCCGACTTCCTCGTATGGCGATGATATGGTTTTTGAGTGTGCGCATACGCACAACGAAAGGATTCTTCATACGTACACCACCGCATCTGCCATTCACAATTTTCCGGACTATGTCCCCCGCTCAAGGTGTTCGGAGACCAACCCATCAGAGGACTCGCCTACCCACGTGTATTTCGAGAGTTCTGCCGCTATTCCCCTACAGATGAGGGAGGGTAGCAAGGAGATGGTTACCCAGCCGAGGTTGGCATGGAGGCCAGCTATGCACCCTCGGCGTGGAGCCCATGTTCAACCACTTTGTGAACCCACTTGTAACATCCTAATTTTTAACCCAATACTCTAGAACATATTCAGGTTAATCATTAGTCCATTACGTCATAGTTTCCTTCTTTCTTTAAAATACTTAGCGAAAAATACTGATAAATTTTTTTTTGAATTATATGAGCAAAGTGAGAGCCGCGCGACTTAGTGAACAATAAAGCATGAAAGGAAATAAAGCAAGCATCTCATAACATCATAAAATAAAGCAAGTAAAGCAACATCATGATAAAACTGAACTGCATATTTATATAATATGATATGCCCACTTATGAAGAGTGGGACTTAGTTTAGTACAATAGGAAACGAATACATCAAAGAGAAAATACAAGGAAAGTGCGACGGAAAGCATAAAAGCAAACCCCCTACCCAAGTGCAACAAAGGGATAACCTCTAAACAAAAGAAGGTTTATCCTCATCTAAGTGGTGTGTGCACTACCCGGGTACTCCGTTGGTCATCCACCACCTCCTATTGACGTCTATCTTGCGAGCAAGGAACATACCTGACAAACTGGGCAAGCTCCTTCGGCGTGTAAAAGTGAAGCGGGGATCGAGAGTGACCTCCACGACGTGGCCGCATCTCAGATCATCGTGCTAGCCGAGGCTGAGTCACAGTATCCTTACTGCCCTCCCTCATCAGTGGTGGAGTGAGGGCAGAGCTCTCGCTGTACGGATGGGTAGGCGGGTCCTCCGACGGGTCGGTCTCTGAGAAGTATGTCCGGAGCACGTAGTCAGGATAGTCACGCATGGCTGAGGTGGCGGTGTGCATGTGGAGGACTCTCTCATTGTGCATACGCGCGCACTCAAAAACCCGCTGGTCATCGCCATAGGGTGCTATTGGGGAAAAGCGATAGGTATGTACGGGGTGAGTGAAGGGACGTCCAACGAACATGAAGACTCGCACCGTGCACTGTCCCTCAAAATGGTATGATCCGTGCTCCGGATCATAGTGCACCTCCCACGTCAGGGTGTCTACAAAAACTATGAATGTCACCATCTGAAAACGTGACGAAAAGAAAAGATAAAGGGAGTGAGAATCTTGCTAAAGAATCTAAGTAGGGCCTCCTACTACCTATTTGTCATCATCTACGTCCTCAGGAACCTTGGGTTTAGTATACAAAATAAGTGAGCATGCAGTAAGTCCATTTTTAAACTTTTGAAACATAGTTAGCCAAGGTCCATTCATTTTAGTATGATTCTTAATGTCATGGATGCAACATATTAAAGAATGTATGCATGGATTTACTTAATGCAAGAATAATAATCATAACATTAAGAACATCATAGTAGTGGCATAAAGTGGCAATTGAATTCTCATGTGGGAAAACTTTGTGACATAATCATCATACTTTACTTCCTCATAGGCCACCCTAAAAGACAACTGTTCTGGGGGTGCTCGGCTGAACTGGTGTCACCCAGAACGTGTCACATCTCTAGGTTATGAGCTCATACCTTAACTAGTCATCACTAGTTCTTACTTATCAATCCCGATAAGCGTATCATAATCATAATCACAATCCCAACTTATCCAGTATGGGCTAGGGGGTATTTCTTGGGGGTGCTCAACCGAACCGGTGTCACCTAAGAATACATCTTGGTACCGATGTCACATGAGTTCTCTGGAGGTGCTCAGCCGAACCGGTGTCATCCGAGAACTCATCTTAGTACCTCATAAATAAAATCTCATAGGCTTTTCAAAAACTTTCTAAGTCCCCAAATTTGTCAGAAATTCGGTAACATAACAGCAGCATGTTGAATTTCTTCCAAATTTATTTTATGCCACATAAGTCAATCAAACATGCATCCTTCATCATAATTCCATGCGTTCACATAATCATTCTTATACGTTCACAAGTAACATTGAAACTCATTATGCTCTTGATCCTAAGTTATCTTATGCTTTGACCCTTATGGGCCTTAAACTTGAGATGTAATTATTCTATCGTTCTCTATCAACCTCATATGCACCTAAGGATTCTCTTCTAACAAATCTTACTATCATTTATGGTCTTTAATAAATCTGGGCAGCACCATTCTTTAAGGGCAGAGTTATAATTTTACAATCACAGGGTTCTAGAACTTACGTTTTAGACCCTTTCTTGGTTTCGTCTTTGTCTAAGGCGCTATAAATTAGATCTAAACCAATTATGAGGCATTCCTATGTCTAAGAACTAATTATAAACCATGTTTACCAAATTATGAGGTTTCTGGACAGATTCTAAAAATTAAATGTCCTAAGAGTTCTAGAATTGCATTTTTATGATTTTTTAGTTGCTAGTTTCTCTATAGGTGCTAAAATTCAATCCTACTTCAAATGTAACCAAATTTTTCATGATTATTCAATCCTAAACTGATTGTTATCATACTAAAATAGTTTTGGCATTGATTAAGATTAAAGGGGTTAAACACACGTTAAATTCCAACTTTATGGTTTTTCTATGAAGCTAGTTTCTCCCCTAACATGCATAGAAGTGTTCCTACCTCATATATCATTTTCACACATTATAACACATCAAAATATCATCATTCAGCATCAAACATATCAAGATAGAACCAAATTGTTCAATGTTCAAAAGATACATAATTTGACATTTCTAAAGCATATAAGTTGTTAGTTTCTCTTGGAATCATTTTAGGACTTCTAAACTCTTTGTAAATCCTATTATTTTATCAAGAGGCTAAAAATAACCTTAGGTCAGTAACCAATCTAATACTTTTTTAGAAGAGGAATAAAATCCCAATTCTTGTTGGTCATAACTTTATAAAATTCTTCAAACTTAAAGAAAACACTAGAACATAGGTTGTTGGCCCTTGTAACTAGATGGAACTCATTCCAAGCTCATCATTGTTACTTGGTCAAAATTATGCATTCAAAGAATGCTTCCATTTTGAACTTTAACTTAAGATAAAATGGGCAAGTCCTTGAGCTCTAAGGTTTTTAAGTGATGACATAATCTAAACATGCTATGCACTTCATTTTTATTCTTTGTTACGAAGTGAAGTGAGTACTTTAAAGTAAACATGCAAGACTTGGAATTTAAATATGCAAGACTTGAAATAAATATGCAAGACTTGAAGTAGATATGCAAGGCTTGGAATTTAAATATGCAAGACTTAAAATAAATATGCCATGCAAGTTCATTTCTTTATTTTAGTGCTCTAGGCCCAACAACAATCGACTTTAAGGCCGAAATAGAAAGGCTTTGAGAATTAGTTAGGTGATAAGGCAATCTCTCATTTTAAATCTTTATGTTCTTTAGTGATGAAAAGTAAATATGCTAAGCAAGAACGTAAATATGAGATGCACTCCATTTCTTATCCTTTAACTTTAAGTGATGGCTTGGAAAATAAATATGAATGCAAAGCTCAAAGTAAATATGTAATGCATAAACTTGAATATAAATATGGATGCGAGTTTATTTTATTTCTTATTAGAGCTCATACAAGACTTTTAGAGGAATTTAACCTTAACCCAAACTCATCATGACAAGGTAAAGTGAGGTCTAGAGTTCTTAGAACTCAAGGGAACATTCCTTAAAATATAACCATAAATGAACTTTATGACACCTTTATGAAAACTTAAGCTTTAGAGATTTCTTTGTGGTGAACACAAAGTCTCCAACTAGAACTCTTATCATCAAGCTATCATGTTAGACCACCCAATGTTGGTTGGCCGAAATTTTAGAGAAAAAGGAAAGGAGAGAAACCAAACTTAAGGGCAAGAAAGAACCATTTTGAAGCTCTAGAGACCATGATCTTGATGATGTATTAACACCAATATCATGAGTCCTCATCATTGAGCTCATGTAACCATTTTAAAACATCATCAAAGTTAAAGATTTTCAAGGTTTAAGAAAGAAAGAACTATAAACATTTTTAACTCAAGAACAAAGATCAAGCTTTAGAGGTTTGTTCAAGTGATGAACATCATCATGAAACCCTCATCATCAAGCTCTCATTCCTTTGCTCTTCAAGCCTCATGGTCGGAACAAGGAAGGAGGAGGAGAAGAAAAGAAGTTCCCAAAAAGATTCAAGAGAAACTATGAACACATAAAGAGATTAAGAACTTAAATGAAAGAAACACTTAAAAGAAAATCCCTACCAAGTGATTGAAGGTTAGGATGAGAGAAGAGGATGAAGAACTTGAAGAACTTGGACACTTGAACTTTGAGAGAAAAGAAAACTTTGAAGTGCTCTTTGAAAACTTACACTTAGCAAATGAACCCAAAATGATGCAAGTTCACCCAAGCATGCTATTTATAGAGAAATGAAACAAAATGAGAGGTGTAAATAGGAGAGGGAGCTTCGGCCATTTACAGCACAAGAGGAAAGAAAATATCTTCTCCAAGGTATGGTTCAAGGCATGGTAGAAGGCATGGCTAGGTATGGGTTCAAGTATGGGTGCAAGTATGAGTCAAGCATGGTTCTTTGAGTGAGAAAAAAAATCAACATGTGATGTAAATGGGGGAAGAGTGGCCGAAACTTGCATCAGCCATGGGGGGGATTTCTTGCATTTTAATTATGGTTTAGAGTTGTGTTTAGGTGTATCTTTGATTATGATTAAGATTGGGAATTTGTAAGAAAGTGTTTAGATGAGAAAATAGGTAATCAAGGTTGTCAAGACATGTTTAAGGAGTGGTCTTGCATCATTAGTGAGTTATAAACTCATTTGAGTGCATAAACAATTCTAGATACAATTCCTTAATTTAAGGAATTGGAGAGAAAATATTATTCAAGATTCCAAGATTGGAATCTTGAGTTTTAAAAAGAGATTTAAGTTTAATCTAAGCAATTTTAGGTTGTAATTAATTTTAATAGCTTATTTTGACTCTAGATTAATTATGAAAATTAATTAATCTTTGATTAGAGCCTAATATTGCTTAGGTTTGCTTAATTATGTCATTAAGCTCAAAAATACTATTCTAGGGGTAAAATCGTAATTTTGCACTAAAACTGCCCAGGACCACCGAGACTTAAACAGACGTTTTTAAACATGTAAAAACATTATTTTAAACCTTCGGGGAATGTTTCAGTCTCAAACGGCACCTTTACCCGCGTAAAAACGCTATAGGGGTATTTTGGTCATTTTGACCCGAAATTGCAGAAAATGAGACTTTCGCCTCCGAAACCATTCAAGGGCCATCCAATCCCCTTCAAACATTGAGTTGGCCCTTCGAGGACTGCCAGGCCAGCCATCCTTGAATTCTAGGCCGAAAATGACCTCAGGGGCATTTCGATCATTTTCCTCTCAGATAGAAAAATCGGGGCGTTACACCACTCCCAACGGGCTTCGCCCATGGATCAGTTGTAACACCCTAAAAATTAATTTGAGCTTTATCAATTATAATTTCAAAAATTTGATAGTTTGAACAATGATGAGGACGGTCCAACGGATTTGTAAAAAAAAAAAAAATGTGAATAGTAACTTGCAGGCCCCACAGGACTGCCGGGATAGCCAAAATCCTAGAATTGGGCCTCGGAGATGCCCAAAATTGAGAAATTATATGATTATGGTTAGAAATAGGTAGAATTAAAGATTTTATACCTGGAATTAATTTTCGGGCAATATTTGATTACCCGAGTACGATGTTTCACCCGTTCGGTAAAATTTCAGTGTGTGATTTTTAACACCGAAAGATAGTTTAATCTTCACAAAAGGATAATGTATATCCCTTAGGAACAAGTGTAAGGCTAAGATTTAATCTTGTAATTTAAGATTAAATTATAGCCATCCATCATATTTTCCTTTATGAAAGAATTAAGGGTTTATATTAATCTAACATACATAAGTCAACCAACCTTATCACTCCAACATTTTTCATTCTCGGCCAGCCTCCCATGAATATAGCCTTCATTCTTTCTTTCCATGCCACCATTAAAAAACTTCAAGCTCCCAAAATCATAGCCAAACCTTGATAAAATCACAAACCCTCTTCACAAAACTTATTCTACTCACCACCATCTACAAAACTAACTGATTGGAATTTTAATTTCTCACCAATTCTCACTTTGATATTTCATTCGTCACTGTTTAAGGGAGGATTAGGTGCTGTTTGGAAGGCTTGAAGTGAAGAAAAATCATTTTTGAAAGATCCTTTGGAGTTAGAAGCCTTAAAGCTTCACAAGTAGGGTTTTCTTTGGCCTTTTTCTTTCAAAATTTTTCTGAGCAATTCTTACTAGTTTCAATCCAAAATTTCTAGTTAATTTGGTTGATATTATGTTGTTATTGATGTATGAATTTTTCTGAAGTGTTTGGATGAGGTTAGAAAGATCATTTTGTCAAAAGATGTTGAGTGATACTTGCTGGATTTTTGGTTTTCTTACAGGTAGTGTGTGATCATGAATTTTCTGGGCTTTTTGTGTGCATTTTCGTGATCTGAAGAAAATATATGTTGGAGTTAACATCTTTAGCTAGTCCCACAAATTTTCTTGGGTTTTTATTTTCAGTCAAACTACTTTAGAAAAATCAAGAACTAAAATTAAGCATATGCTGCCTAAAGTGTTGGAACAAAAGCTATAAATTTTGCTAATTTTGTTACCATATCAAATGATGGAATTATCACTTGAAAGTTTTACAGGGTATTAGAGACATGTTAAGGTTTTACCAGGATTTTTATTTCAAATTTTCTGGGTTCAATTACTGGGTTAAAAATTATGAATTTTAGTTCTTGAGCTGAGGTTGAGTGGTTTCTGACCACCAAATTTGTCTAATTTTGTTAACATAGTTATAGAATCTTTTTGCCCTGAAATTTTTACAGCACCTTGGGGATACATTGAAGTGTCTTGGATAATTTTTATAGCCTCTGAATTGATTTTTTGATATGTAAATAAAATTGTGCTAAAATAGTGTGAAATCTGCCATTGTGCTGAAAATAAATTGATGTTTTGAATTGATGAAATGATGGCATTTTGTACTAGTATGACATGAGTACCTGAATATGAGGATGAATAATTGAGCATGCGAACTTATTGATGAGGTTAGGTACACATATATATGAATAAGTATTACAATTGCTTATATGCGAAAGAAAAGCATAAGATTATATTTCTTGGACTAGAGAAAGTAAATCCAGTTTGTTAGGGAAAGTAAACCTAACTACCAAGAAGAGCATGAGATTTATAATCCTTGGGCTGGAGAAAGTAAATCCGGTCTATCAGGGAAAGTAAACTTGACTACCCTTGAATTAAGTCAGGGAAAGTAAACCTGGCCAGGAATAGGTCTGTGTGAGAATTGGAGAAAGTAAATCCAATGATCATGTATAGGAATGACCTCAGTCCTGAAAAACAGTCTATTACCCATTATTGCCACACTCGAGACGACGGTACGTAATGGCCAGATGTGACAAGATTAGTCAAGGGCCAAGGCAAGTTTAAGAAGTAAATTTTCTAAGGAATCTTTTGTCTTATATGCCGAGTGAAGAAGTTTAGTATTGATATTGAGACCAATATATTTAAGTGGAAAGTTAGTAGTGTATGATGTTGAGTAGTATGGTATATGTACATTAAGTGATTGAATGTTAAAAGAAACCCACTTCGGAAAGGTGATTTTATAACTTTAAAATGAACCTTTGATATATATATTGCATGCCCACTTTTTCTTAATAAACCGAAGTGGCTGGGGCGATGACGATGACATTATGATTGTGTATTTGGGGGAGTTACCCTACTGAGAATTGTATAATTCTCACCCCTATGTTTTTGTGTTCCCGTGTCGTCTCCAGGTTGATGCAGAAAATCAAGAAACTGCTATGCTACAGAACTCGGAAGTACAATAGGGTAGTAGTTAATACTTTTGCTATGTTATATTTAGTGGAATGGATATGTAGTTAATACTCATCAAAGAGCTTTCTTAATGTACTGAACTTTGTATTAAATGAATATTTTGGTTTCATTACTATATATTTCAGTAGAATTATGACCAAGTTATCTCGCGAAACAATCCAAATGGCTATAGATATTTAAGAAAGGTCTGCTAATTTATAAGTAACAACTCTCGAGTATGATGTCATGACTTAAGGATGACGTTATAATTGGGAGGATGTTACATCAGTTGTATTCTACCCTTTCCGGGCCCATAGCAGTAGATCTCTTGGAAGGTTTTTAGTGCACACACCACTACTAGTTTAGGATAACCTTCTTTTGCTTTAGAGGTTATCTACCTTAGGTGCACTAGGTAGGCATGTTTTCCATTGTATTTTCCTTTCTCGATGTATTTGTATTTCCATGTTGTACTGAACTTAACTCACCTTTCATAGGTGGCATATTATCTAGTTAACTATTGTGTGCTGATGGGTGTTTATCTTATGGAGCCTATATGATGTTTCTGTTTTATGTTATTCTTTTTATGATTACGCATTACGTTAATAATCGCTTATGTTATGCGTGGCTCACATTTTGTTTGTTTTCAAAAAAAAATTGGCTTATATTTTCATTAAGTACTTACAAAGAAAGGAAAACTGAAACAAAGAATAATATCCAATAATCAACTGGAATATGTCCTAGGCGTGTTGAGTTAATTATTAGGGTGTTACACATATTAGGACATATATCATAGTGATAAGTTCTTACAAATAACAATCTAAATTCTACTACTATTGGTCTATTCTTTGCAGCCTATAACATAGCTAAAATCAGAATGCTAATTGTTGGAAGTTATGAAATCTTCACATATTGCCTCCTTCCTTAACTATAGCTCCATTGCTTCAAGTGGACTCACCTATCTCTGGTGACGACAACGGAAAGAGAAACATAGGAGTGAAAAATACAAGATTTCTCAATAGGAGTTCCTATTTGCACTAATCGTGTCATTGTTGTCATCCCAGTCATTTCGGGTTTATTATAAAAAGTTAGGCATAAAGATGGTTCAATTACTAGGTTTTTTACAAACATAATTAGCCAAAGTGCGGTTGCTTTTAAACTACTCTTATAACATTAATAGGAATATCCATTCAATCATTCATCAATCATACATTTCATGTAAATCACTAATGAGCAATAACTAATTCAAGAAATGCATGCATTTCATGATTACTCATCCTCGACATTTACTTGAGTTGTAATCATCATCTTTTCTTTGATTAACATTTCTTTCAATTACTCAAGCAAAGCAAGTATTAGAATAAGATAGGTTCACTATAGCTGTATGCATGCACTTGATATTTTATATATCTTTAACTTGGTTCAGTCCTTCACTCACTGAGTAATTCCAAGTGAAATGTCTTTTATACCCTTACAAAGTTACCCTATTCCAACAATGTCCTAAAACCCAACCCGTGGCTTGTTTTACAGTTCTGGAATAATGTGGACATATCGAATGCATATATATTATATGTTTGTGTTCCTTAGGGTCTTAGCTTTCCAAAAAAATCATTTTTACACTTTTTTATTTTCTATAGTGAAAGATAAGTTCAGTTTAGTGCTCAAAGGTCAGACAACAATTCCAGTAAGAAGGCTAAACTTTAGAAAATTATATTTCTATCTAGGAAATGTATTTTTCTATGATTTCTTTTGGAGAATGTTCTTTGGGAAGTCAGATTTCACATATAACTTTTCCAGAGGTTCCAGAGGCATGTTTTTCAAATGTAACATGTTTTAGTGTACTTATCTCAGGCAGAAAATGTTTTTTTTCAACACTAGTGTGTGACTGTACTTGCTTCTTTTCAAATTAAATCATGGATTTCTATTATTTCCAGTCATGGCCAGCACATATATACATCAATATAGAGATTTTGAACATACTAACACACATCTTGGAGCATATTTATCATGGAGAGAAAATAACACAACTTTTAGAGGAGTAGATGTGCAAGCTTTAAGCCTTTGAGCCTAAAATGAGCTAAAGACTTAAAACCCTCACATCCTCGAGATCAAAACCACCTACCAAGCCAATGTAGAGGTTTTATGAGTCCTTCACTCCCTTGAGAGAGTTCACAAACAAGCAGAAAAAAAAAAGGAATAGTAGAAGAGAAAATCTTTGTTCCTAGCTCCAAGCTTTAGTGTCTTGTTTGCAAGAAAGAACCTAGTGCGTGACTTGGGATGTGTTTGCAAGGTTTGAAAGAGATGTTCCTTAACTAATCAAAAAGAGGACTTAGAGTTGAGGGTAGGAGTGTATGAGGAAGAGTTTTCGGATAAAATGGAAGAAGTTAGGAAACTTAAGACTTAGGAATGATAAGGAGTCTGTAAAGAACACAATTGCAACAACCATTCCTCCTTTTATAGGCCTCTTGGCCGAAATGTATACGGGTTGTTTGGGAGGATTTTATTTCTCCACTTATTTCATTTAGTTACCTATCTAGTTGGGGTAATGGAAAATTAAACTTGGTTAGGGTAGATAGTTGATCTTTTTACTTCTTAAACACAACCTTAAGACTAGCTTCTTATGTCTATGACAACATGTCAATTCTTGACATCTTTCAACCTTTTCATCTAGCCTCATAAGCAACCTTCTAATCAGATTTCTGTAACCCCAAAATGGAGGCTGATGTGTTTGGCCATGACAGGAAAATAATGAAAGAAAACTTGTGTTTTGTTTTGATGTATAACTTGGTGTTGCCTTGTAGTTAAATTAGTTCTAGTGTAAGTTGTTTTGAAGAAACTTATATGAGTGTTTCTTTTACATGTTGGCTGAAAAAAGAGGTTTAGAAAAGGGTCCAAGGGGTTTTAAGAGTTATTCTGTAGAGAAGCACATTATCTAGTGGATAAACAGGTGCTTTTACCTCTTTTAGTAATATTCTCTTTACCAAAAATGATTTAATCCACTTTTTAAATATATTTTATTTTTAATGAAGAATCTATCATAGATTAATTATATTAATCTCTCATCAGGTTGGTAATCATCCTGATTAGTAATTAATCATCTCTATCTTGGCTATTTATGGGATAACTTATTTTAAGATTGTTGTCATATATAGTAAATTACTAGTTAAGCTTACTTTATTATTATTTTGGGAATCCTATGTTATTTATGTTGATCTAATCCATGATTAGTATATTAATCCTTGATTAGCTCTAATTAAATTACTTAATAATGATTTAATTGGTCTTTGATCATTGTTTGATCATTATGTTAACTATTACATGTTTTAGTTGACTTTCTCATGATTTTATTGACTTTTACAAATCTTTCACTTTTATGGTTGACTTTTGAATTTGACCTTTGACCTTGACTTTTGTTGACCCTTAGTCAACACTTAACATTTTATGTTGACTTGCCCTTGATCGAGTGAACGTTCAACAGTTTCAACCAAAATCATTTACTCGGGTCATCACCGAGTAAACCTTCATTTTAGGATGAAAATGGGGATGTTACATATAGAACCCAATGAGGTGTCCACTGTAACATCCTCCCAAGTACAACATTATTCTTAAGTCATAACATTGTACTCGAGAGTTGTTACTTATTAATTAGCGGACCTTTCTTAAATATTTATAGCTAGTTTGATTGATTCATGAGATAACTATGTTGTAATTCTATTGAAATATATAACAAGGAAACCAAAGCATTTATTTAATACAAAGTTAAGCACATAAGGAAAGCTCTTCTATGAGTTTTAATACATATTTATTCTCTATTATATTTACATACATATAACCATAACTAAGTTACGGTAAAATAAACACATCAACTACTAAACTACTACAACTCCAGTATAGTTTTTCTTGCAGCGGCTTCATTGTTCTCTAGATCAACTTGGAGGCAGCATGGGAACACACAAAATAGGGGTGAGAATTATACAATTCTCGGTAGGGCAACTCCCTAAGTACACAATCATAATATCATCATCATCATTCCAGCCACTTCGATTTGTCAAGAAAATGTGATCATACAATACATATTAATAATTCATTTTAAAGTTCTAAAATCATCCTTTCAAAGTGGGTAACTTTTATTATTCAATCACATATCATACTACTCAACATTGTATAAACCATATACTGCCAAAATCATACTTAAACATACTGGCCTCAATATTGATATTAAAATTCTTCACTTAGCACATAAAGAAAAGAACTACTTAAAACAATTTCTACTTCGACTTGTCTTGGCCCTTGAATAATCTTGTCACGTTTGGGCATTACGTATCGCAGTCTCCAGCATGGCAATAATATGTAATAGACTGCTTTTTCAAGACTAAGCTCATTCTTATACATGATCATTGGATTTACTTTCTCCAATTCTCACACAGACCTATTCCTAGCTAGGTTTACTTTCCCTAATAGATCGGATTTACTTTCTCTAGCCCAAGAATTATAAATCTTATGCTCTTCTTGGTAGTCAGGTTTACTTTCCCTAACAAACTGGATTTACTTTCTCTAGTCCAAGAAACATCTTATGCTTTTCTTTTGCATATGAGTAATTATAATAAGCATTCATATCTATGTATGCCTAATCTCATCAATAAGCTCACACACTCAGTTATTCATATTCATATTCTTGTACTCATATCATACTAGTACAAGATGCCATTATTTCATCAATTCAAAGCATCAATCTATTTTCCAGCACAATTGCAGATTTTTTTACTTAAGTAGCAAGATTTATTTTTCACATCCAATAACCAATTTAGAGGCCATAAAAATTCTCGATGACACCTCAATGTTTCCATAAGTTTCCATAAAAATTTTAGGCAAAAAGATTTTCTAACTATGTTAACAAAATTAGACAAATTTGGTGGTCAGAGACCACTGATTCTCAGCTAAATTCCTGAATTCCCTAATTTTTAACCTTAGCAAATGAAACCAAAAAATTTGAAATAAAAATCCTAGTAAAACCTTAAGATGTCTCTAATACCTTGTAAAAATTTCAGAGGAAAAATGAATCATTCCTATGGTAACAAAATTAGACAAATTCGCAGCTTCAAGACCAGAAAATCAGGCAGTATAGACATTGTCTAGGTTCATGATTTTTTTTTTTCAGATAGTTAGAGTCTTTATCATGCTCCATGAAAATTCTCAGAGTTGCCTTAGAATGTTAGCTTCAACATATAATTTTTGTAGCTCATAAAATTATATACAATTGTGCCAGAAAATTCATGAACAGCCACTGCTAGTAGGAAAACCGAAAATTCAGCAAGTAAGGTTTAACATCTCTTTAGCATAAATGAGTTTTCCATAATAACAAACTAATCCACCAAGGAAAATACATCTATATATATGTGAAATCACCCAATAGAACTAGAAAACACCAATTAAATTAGAAATCAAACTTCAAAAAATAGATTTGAAAACAAAAGGTTCAAGAGCCCTATTTTGAAAACTTTAAAGCTTTATAACTCCAAAGGTTGTTCTAATTGATTTCCCTTCACTTCAAGGCCACCAATTCAAGCACCACAGACTTCTTAGGCAATGAAGAATAAAATATCAAAGTGAGAATTGGTAAGGAATTGAAATTCCAATTGGTTAGTTTTGTAGGTATGGAAGTGTAGAACAAGTTTAGCAAAGGAAGGTTAGGGTTTTAACAATTTTAGGCCAAGGATTTTGAGGTTGGAAAATCAAACTTGAACTCTTGGAATGGAAAGAAGGTTACTGTTGTTTCTTGCTTGGTGATGGCGGAAGGATGTTTGGCTTATTGAAGAAGAATTCCAATTGTAGTTATCTTATAAGTAATGAATAAATATTATATAATAAAATTGGATAATCTTTAATCTAAGGAAGTAAAGTGGATAGCTAGGATTAAATCTTATAATTCAAGATTGAATCTTAGATATTCATTTGATTTAAAATGATAAGCCTTTTCAGCTGTAGAGATTAAACTAGATTTCGATGTTAAAAATCATACACTGAAATTCCACCAAACAGGTAAATCACTATACCTAAGTAATCAAACGTTGCCCAAAAATTAATTATAGGTATAAAATTCTCATTCCTACCAATTTTTAATCTTAATCCTATAATTCTCAGTTCTAGGTACCTCTAGGTCCCAATTCTAATGTTTCGATTGTCTCGATGGGCCCACAAGGCCCACAAGTTATTATTTATATTTTCTTTTTTTTTTTGTTATTAAATCCGTTAGATTGTCCTCATCATTATTGAAACTATTAGATTTTTGAAATTATGTCTAATAAAGCTCAAATTGATCTTTAAATAATTTTTAGGGTGTTACATCTACATTAGGGGACCTAGCTAGATGCCCTTCCATTTCTATTTTCAGCTCAATACAATTAATTTATTTAGCTCAACTCATGTTTCTCCATTAGTTACTGCTTGAGTCCAACTGAAATATCATTTTCAATATAGCTATATATATATGTATATATATTAAAACGTTTTATGCTATCTACGAGTAGACTATATGTACTATTTGTTTTCCATTCATTGAGTCTTCAGGAACTTACCCTTTTTTTTCCTCCCTTATAGATATGGCAACAGGTTCAGCTGCACCATAGGATCCATCTTAGTAATGCTACAAGTCCTTTTGAGTGAGCTTTACTTTAGAGTGAAACTTGTTATAAGTTAATTATATTCATGTTAATTTTAGTAGTGCTCCAGTAATTGTGTAGGCAGGATCCCGAACATGCATAAGTTTATTTTTATTTATTTTGGACTTACAGTCATTTTATTAATTATATTTGGCTATGGCCCAGAATAGCATTATTTAATTTTGTATTCAAGATTTTTTTTTTGAAGATAATTTAGGATTATGATTTTTCAATTGAAATTGGATTATTTGGATTTGATTTATAATAATTATTTTTACAATATTTAAGCTTTGGAATGTAAATATATCTTATTATACATTTTAGCTAGTCATGTTACTAGAGGCTTTTGTAAGGGTCAGTCCCTCACATGCTAGTCATATTCCCAAATTAGGTCGTTACAATGTGGGCTTGATTTGGGTCATCTTGGGTTTTAGGTAATGTTTTGATTGAAAAATTAGCTGTAAATATTCTAGATTTTCTCCATATACCATATGGAAGGTTAGCTCTCGTGGTGAATTGATGCAAGCTGTTGCTACCCACAACAAATTAAAATTTACAAAGTGCCAAGTTACACCAAAAATGTAGTAAAGCACACAACTCAGGTCGTCTCACAAAGAAGTATTCTAATTAATTCAAGAGATTTGGGGTTTTGGAAGAATGAGAATTATAGCAATGGAAATTAAAATATAATAGCAACAGTAGAGAAAGGCACTAGTGCAAGGTATTCCTAGGATTGGAAATTAATTATCATTGACCAAATATTAAACCCATTGATGGCTATTAGTAATATATTACTGGCAATTCAACTAGTGATTAATCGACCTCTAGAATTTGATCAATGCAAATAACGAATAAATAATAATCACCAATTTATTTAGAAATCACATTAATTTAATGAACCAATTGCTATAGCCTAACCGCCAATCAGAATGTTAATTCTAATGTTCTCCCTCAAACATAAACCAATAGATCTACCAATTTATGCCCAAAGGGTTTCCCTAAACGACAATTGCCAATTTAGTTATTCCAATAAAGATTATAGCAATCACCACAATAATTAAAGGAATAGAAACTACAGAATATTAAGAAAACCAATGCATTCAATATAAACAAAGGGTCTCAAATGTCGTCCCAATCCATCTGAAAATCCCTACACTAGTAAAGAAATCTATTCCTTCATTTCTAGAGAATTATAACAATGAAGATAAAAGAACCTGAAAATAATAGTAATAATCCTTGCCACAATCTCCAAGACAAAGCACCTTCACCAATGAAACCCTTAGAGAGAGATATAGAGTAGAAAAAACTAAAATTTTCAAACATGAGAGAGTCTGAGCGCTCAACCCCCCGAGCTCAATCGACGTCTTCTTTTCTTTTTCTTTTTATTCCAACAGGCCTCTAGAAAGAAGCAAAACTAGGCCCAACTATCACGACCCACTCAGGTATGACCGCTTGGGAGGTAAAAGACTGCCTGGGCGGTCATGTGAAGAGTTCCCAGAATTACACTCCCTCTATTTACTGCCTGAGCGATGAATAGTATGCTTCCAAACCTATTTTGATGTCCAAAATGTTCAAATTAGCTCTTCGGCCTAGAAATAGAAGTTGTAGGTCTTTCAATAAGCTTTCCAAGGCCATAAGAACCATCTCAATCAGACATTTATAGCTCTAGATATTGGAAAAACACTAAGTAAAGGTCAAACTAGACAGCATCATAACCTCATCAGTGTTCCTGAGTCCTTCTTCTACTCTAATGCACCGACCTGGAAGTCCCTATTATCAAACAACACTCCCACAAAGAGGTTAAAAGCACAAAGGACTTCTAAGAAATGATTATGCACCAAAAATAATGTTTATAGCTATGAGATTAACCAACGATGCATATTGACGACAAAGTATAAATTAAGTAATTTAACCATCAATTAAGTACAATTCAAATGCAAAATGTCCAGAGTTATGACGGAGAATGGGTGCATAAATGCGACCCATCAATCTTCTCCACACTTAACCAATTGCGTATCCTCATGCAAGAGACTGAGATGGATGCGGCAAAGTGACTGAACTCCTAACTCTAAAATTGTATGATGCATGAAAAATAATAGTACACCAATCCAACAGACTTTAGAGATATAACTAATGGGCTTTCACACCCTTGTGGAATCAATATGCATGATAAATGAATCAAGTACATAGTACACAAGGTGGAATCAATATGCATGATAAATGAATCAAGTACAAAAATCCTCCCAAGGTAGTGTTTGCCACTCATTTACTCAAGTGTTTTGGTTATAATGCACACTCAATCACCTCAAATGAAAATGCATTACCATAAGCTTGCTAGGGGCCTCATTCTCCATTTTTTCATACACACATGCATATTAAATCAAAAGGACTTACCTTTCGTTGTGTAATATCCTCTGCTGCTTTATGGATTGACGACTGTCCCCACAAACCAACACGGGTCTTTTCAGCATGCTTTGTCCTCACTGGCACACTTCCTAGGAAAACTTCCCTGGAGGTCACCCATCCCAAAATTTCTCCAAGTCAAGCACGCTTAACTGTGGAGTTCTTTTAGTTTGGGCTACCGAAAAGAATATGCATCTTGTTGGTATAGGTAGTACAAACCAATTCATATAAGCCCTCCTCAACTACATAGTCCCATACCTATACAGTCTTAGGATCCCTCTCATTCGAATGTGTAATCGGTTCATTCATGTACCCCTCCGCTTTCAAAGTTTGCCAGGAGTCGCTCCTTGTCCGTGCCTCCTTGCACCGGCGATCACTCCTCGACTTTGCAATCCCTGGGCGTTACATGCCCACCAGCTTCCGCCTGGTTCGTCCCCGAACCACACCGTACTAGGAGAGGTGCAGGCTCTGATACCATTTGTAACGTCCCCTGCTGCTTTGTGGATTGATGACTGTCCCCACAAACCAACACGGGTCTTTTCAGCATGCTTTTTCCTCACTCGCACACTTCCTAGGAAAACTTCCCAGAAGGTCACCCATCCCAAAATTTCTCCAAGTCAAGCATGCTTAACTGTGGTGTTCTTTTAGTTTGGGCTATCGAAAAGAAGATGCATCTTGTTGGTATAGGTAGTACAAATCAATTCATATAAGCCTTCCTCAACTGCATAGTCCCATACCTATGCAGTCTTAGGATCCCTCTCATTCGGGTGTGTAATCGGTTCATTCATGTACCTCTCCGCTTTCGAAGTCTGCCAGGAGCCGCTCCTTGTCCGTGCCTCCTTGCACCTATGATCACTCCCCGACTTCGCAATCCCCAAGCGTTACACGTTGCAATGGGGCTTAGGTGAAGGTGGATAAATATATAGGCCAATGGGCTAAACCTCAAGTCAAAAGAGAGCAAATGTATACATTAAGAGCAAAAATGCTTCAGGGTACACTTTGTCCATCTTAATCACAATTACAGGCCTTTAATTTCAATGTGGCACATCTTTAACCAAACTTTTGTCAGATTTTTTTTTTTTCAATCAACCTTGTATTTTTCCTTTTCTTTTCTTTTTTGTGTGCCACTTGCTAAATTTTGGGTACATATTGTTCCTCCTCCACACTTAAATTGGAGCATGTCCTCATGCTCTCCCTCACACTAATACTCAAGCACATATAAGAAATCACACTTGCTCTCTTAAGCCTAAAAGTTTGGGAATTTTCATGGTTTTTTACTGTTGGCTAACGATGAGCTAAAATAAAAGAATGGGCAATAAGGCTCAAAGGGGCTAAACAATGGTAACATGCAAAGGTTGGCTATATGGGCAAGTGGCTAAAAATAAGAAAATTGCCTCAATCACCTTCAAGTATGCACATGGGAACATATTTTCAAACAAGACCCTAGGCAAGTTCTAGAATACAATTCTAAAGAAGGAAACACACATGAACAAACAAGGGTGGTACACGATAGTCCAACCAAAAGGCTCAAAATCTCACAGGTAAAAGTGCATGTACTCAATCCAAACAACACAATGAATCTACCAAGCATGTAATACAAAGTAAAGTCAATGCCAAGAAAGTCAATATAGTACCTATGGTGTGAGCCTATGTATGTAACCTCTAAGGTGCCAAAGCGATGGTGTGAAATGCAAATGAAAATAAATATGATGCAATAATTAAAACTAAAAATAAAATGTAGAAAAATAAAATTCAAAGGTAAAGAAAAGCCTCACAGTGGGTTGTCTCTTACCTAGCACTTTGCTTTAACGTCCCTAAGTTGGACGGTCAGGGCCCTCACGGAGGCCGTGTAGCTTCAACCCATAGAACTCCCATCTCAGCCCCAAAATCCATGGGGGCTTCATAGAGGTGTGTCAATTGGCACCCACTAACTTTACAACGAATCTTAGACCTTGGGTCCTTTAACTCTACTGCACCACAAGGGTGTGCATAGGAGACCAAGAGTGGTTGTTTCCACCTGGACTTTGATTTTCCAGTCATAAGTTTTGCTTGAGGCTCATGTAACAAAATCTTTTGCACCAGATACAGCTTCTTTCCTAGAGCAAGTTAGTGATGAGGCACCTCTGAAACTAATGACTGCTGCCCAAATGGGATACCTGTATCTGTAAGCTCGAAAAACTCTACCACAACAGATTCATCACATCCCATAGGGGAAGAAAAAATAGGAAAAGGGGTTGTTCATCCTTGTCAAGTAAAGTACCATATGCATCTTTCACTAAGGAGTCAATGACATCAATGCCAAACACAGAGTGTTCCTCAAGGGGGAATTTCATGGCATCAAACAAACAAAATTGAGCTTTTATGTCTCCACACTTCATGGATAATGTACCAGCATAAACATCAATCTTGGTTCTGGCAGTTTTCAAAAAGGGCATACCCAAGATTAATGTATGCTGGTTGGCATCAGTGTCATTTTCTATCTCAAGCACATAAAAATTAGCAGGGAAAATTAAATTAGTTGCCTTTACCAGGACATCTTCTAATACCCTTTCTGGCTTCATGATGCTGCGGTTGGCAAGCTGGATTGTCAACCCGGTGGGCTTGAGTTCCCCAAAGTGTAAAGACCTGTAGAGTGATTTTGACATAACATTGATGCCAGCCCCGAGATTAGCCATGGTTTGCTTGATTTGCAGGTTCCCAATGGTGCAGGGAATATTGAACATGCCTGGATCCTTACACTTGGGTGGCAGGTTGCCTGGCTTGATAAGGGAGGAAGCATTCACCCCCATAGTCACCTTCTCCTTCTCACTGCCCTGTCGTCTCCTCCTATTGGTGCACAAATCCTTAAGATATTTGGCATATTTAGGGATTTGCCTTATCGCATCCAGTAGAAAAATGTTGACCTCTATCTTCCAAAAAGTTTTCAAGAGGTCTTTTTCCAATTCCAACTCATTGGACCTCTTAGGCCTTACAACTCTCTATGGGAAAGGCAATGGAATAGGTCTTTCTACCTGCTCTTTTGCTTGCTTTTGCTGGGGTGTAGGCTTATCTTGCTGCACCTCTAGCTGAACTGTCTCATCCTCCTGGCTCTCAACCACAACCTGCTCTAAAGGGCCAACAACCTCAGGCGAAACTATACCAGACCTTAGAGTAATAACAAAAACGTTCCCCTTGGGTTGGGAACTGTCTAAGAAGGAATAGTGGATGCACTTCCCTACTGATATTGGGAACTCTTTAGCCTCATAATTGCATTTTTCATCTCTTGCATGGCTTGTTCCTATTTTCTCTATGTTTCTATCTTCATGATCATCATCTCTTACCATGGTGCATCTGAAGAGGCAGGTAGTGCCACAGGCTGCTAAGGGGTAGGTAATTGTGGAGCAAGTGGTTGTTGGTAAACATGTGGGATGCCCTGCTATTTTTACTTGGTGGAACATACTTTTGTTTCTGCTGTGATGAGTTGTTCCACCTCAGATTGGGATGATCTCTCCAACCCGGGCTATATGTGCTGCCGTAAAGGGCATACCCCTACTAGTTGTTTTGATTTCGGGGTCTACCAGGGAACACATTACTAGTAGCCACCAAAGTAGGGTCTTTCTGTAGCTATTGTCCACAGTAGTATGGGTATTACAAGAACAAATACCATAAGCTGTATGAGGTGAAGGAGCTTACCTTAACTGATTCAAGGATATTTGTTTTAGGAACTTAGTCATCTCATCTAGTTTCCGGTCCACTCTACTATTATCCATTGGAGTCACTTCACTCACATTGTGGGTGTTACTACCAGCTCTGGACCCAAACTGCTGAGAGTTCTCTGCCATGTTTTCAATCAAAGTTCTAGCTACAGCAGGAGTTTTATCAACTAAGAAACCCCCACTTGCAGCATCAATCATGGTCCTCTCCATGGCTAACAATCCCTCATAAAAATACTGAATAAGTAATTGTTCTGGGATCTGATGCTGGGAATAGCTCGCACATAACCTCTTGAACCTATCCCAATACTCACAAAGAGATTCACCTTGCAACTGCTTGATGCCATAAATATCTTTTCTGATTTCAACTGCTCTGGAGGCTAGTAAGAATTTCTCTCAAAATATGCACTTCATGCTAGCCCAACTATCAACTATTCTGGGGGGATATAGAAGAACCAATCCTTAGCAGCTCTTTTAAGGTAAAAAAGGGAAGGCCGTCAGCTTGATTTGGTCTTCCGTTACCCCCTAAGGCTTCATTGTCACACAAATCACATGAAACTGCTGCAGGTGTTTGTGTGGGTCTTCCCTAGATAACCCATGGAACTTGGGCAAGTAGTGTAGGAGCCCAGACTTAAGCTCAAAGTCAACATCATAGTTAGGGTAAGTGATCCCTAACAATTGGTAATTAAGATCTTGGGTAGCAAGCTCCTTTAAAGTCCTGTTATTCTCAGCCATATTCCCTGCAACACTAGTAGTGGGATTAGAAAGTTCAGGAGAATGATAAAATAAATTATTGAATTCCCTGGTTGTATCAGAAGAAAAGGGGTTTCCTGATAAGTTAATTCTCTCCTTCATGACCTTCCTAAGCCTTTTGGCAGTTTTCTCAATCTCCGAATTAATCGGCAGTATGGGAAAATTAGGAAGCGAGGGAGTTATAAAATTAAATTACGGCAACAACTGAATACAACAGGGAACAAAGAAAAGATAAATAAAATTTAAATTAAACAAAACTGAATTTTTTTAAAATAAAGAAGACAATGCAGAAATTAATAAACAAATAAATAAAATAAAATAAATAAAAATGAAAATAAAAAAGAATTAACTAGAAGCAAGAAAAAGAATCAATTAGCACCACTTCCCCGGTAATGGTGCCAAAATTTGATACGAGCTATCACTATCCACAACAAATTAAAATTTATAAAGTGCCAAGTGTAACGCCTCAATTTTTCGTCTGAGAGAAAATGACCAAAATGCCCCTGAAGTCATTTTCTGCCCGGAATTCGAGGATAGCTGGCCCAGCAGTCCTCGAAGGGTCAACTCAATGTTTGAAGGGGATTAGATGATCCTTTAGTGTTTTCGGAAACGAAAAACTTGTTTTTTGCGATTTCGGGTCAAAATGACCAAAATACCCCTGCAGCATTTTGTGCGGGTAAAATTTCCTTCAAGCCCGAAACTTTCCCCGAAGGTTTAAAATGATGTTTTCAAGTATATAAAGTGTCTGTTTAAATCTCGGTGGTCCCGGGGAGTTTTTATGTAAAATTACGATTTTGCCCCTGGCATAGTGCCATTTGAGCTTAATGATGTAATTAAGCAAACCTAAGCAATATTAGGCTCTAATCGAAGATTAATTAATTTTCATAATTAATCTAGGGTCAAAATAAATTATTAAAGTTAATTAGAACCTAAGATTGCTTATATTAAACCTAAATCCCTTTTTAAAACTCAAGATTCCTAGCCTTGGAATCTTGAATCGTGTTTTCTCTCTCCAATTCCTTAAATTAAGGAATTGTGTCTAGAATTGTTTATACCTTAAAATGAATTTCTATCTCCCTAATGAAGCAAGACCACTCCCTAATTATGTCTAGACAACCTTAATTACCCACTTCCTTACCTAAACGTCTTCCTACAAATTCCTAATCTTAAAGATGCACCTAAACGCATCACTAAACCACAATTAATAAGACATTTTCCTCCCCCTTGGATGCTCCAAATGGCGCCATCTCACCCTCCAATTCCATCACATGTTGGTTTATGTCTCACTCAAGGAGCCATGCTTGAAGTCATACTCACCCATACCCAAGACCGTACCTCACCATGCTTTAGGTCATACCTCACCATACCTTGAACCATGCCTTTGAATGACCATTTGAAGGAGATATTTCCTTCATTTCCTTCCTCAAAATTTGGCCAACCCTCCATTCTTCCACCCTTGGTTTTGTTTTTCTGTAAATACATATGCAAATGAGCTTATAAGAACCTTTGGATCCTTTGCTAGCTTTGAGTTTTTAAGAGTTGTCTCAAGTTCTCTCATTTCTTCAAGAGTTCTCTTCTTCTTCATCTTCTTCATCTCCACGCAAGAACCACCCTTCACAACCTCAAGCCACCATACTCCAACCTTATCTCACCACTTCTCAACCATGCACCACCCTTTAACCACAAAGCTCAAAGAAAACACCATTACTTCCTTTTTCTTCCTCTTTGGCCGAATCTCAAGTACATCTTGGGAGCAAGTTTTTTTCTCACTGTCATCTCAAGAAACAAGCTTTCCTCTTTACCATTTGGTAGGGATTTGTTTTATTAAATTTCTTTATCCTTTACAGCCTTGTTTAAAATGAGTTTTGTTGGTTTCTCTTGGCTTCTTGGAACTTCTTTTCCTCTGTTTATGTTTCGGCCTTGGAGCCTTTCTTCAAAGAAAAATATTGGTTTAATGATGAGGATTCAAGGGGTTGATCATGAAAATCACCACTTGTGTAACCTCTAAAGCTTGAAAACTTGGTTTTGAACCAAGAAGCATTTCGGTTTTTCCTTTCCTTTTCTTTGGTTCTAGTTTTGGTTGGAAAATGACTCAAGGATGAGAGCACATGATGTTGGTATTGATGTATCATCAAGATCATGGCCTCTAGAGTTTTAAAGTTTCATCCTTTCTCCTTCATGGTTTTGGCCATGGTTTCCTTTTCTTTGATGTTTTGGTTTTGTCACCAAAGACATGGTGAGATGGTTTCTAAAACTCAAAGCTTGGTTTTCCAACTTGATCCATTTTTGATTCTTTAAATAATATTAATGTTTAATTTGTTTCTTTAAGTCCATTTCTTGAGAACTTGATGATGATGTTCAAACCGTAAGGTTTCCTTGTAACCTTGGTACAAGAACTCTAAAGCTTGCTTTACCTTGTTAAGATACATTGGGGTTGAGGTTTATGCTCCTTTAAAGTCTTGAATGAGCTCTAGCAAGGTATAAAATGAACTTGCATATTTATATTTCTAGTTCTTGCATCTCATATTTACTTTCCTATGTCATCACTAAGCTCTAAAGATTAAAGAAAAAGACTTACATTATCACGTTTAAGTTTCAAGCCTTGCATTGCACGTTTATATTTCAAGTCCTCACTTAAGAACTTAAAGATTTAAAATGAGAACTTGCATATCACCTAATTAAATCTCGAAGCCTTTCTATTTCGGCCTTAAAGTCGATTGTTGCTGGGCCTAGAGCACTAAAATAAAGAATTGAACTTGTATATTTACTTTAAGCCTTGCATATTTAATTTCAAGTTCTTGCATTTCATATTTACTTTGAAGCTCTAACTTTACTTTATAATGAAGAATAAAATGGAATACATAGCACGTTTATATTTTGTCATCACTTAAGAAACCTAGAGCTCAAAGACTTGCCCTCATTATCTCAAGTGAAAGTTTGTTTATGAAGACATCCCCATGGATGCAAATTTCGGCCATGTGATGTTGATGAACTGAAAATGAATTTCATCTAGTTGTGAGGGCCAACAATCTATGTTCAAAAGTTTTCCTATGTTTTAAGAGTCCTATAAAGTCATTATCAACGAGATTTGTAAATTAAACCTCTCCCAAGAGTGTTTTGAATTGGTTGCTGCCCCATGATTGTTCTTAGTCTCTTTTACAAGATAGAATGTTTTGCAAAAGAGTTTTAAAAGTCTTAAGGCGATTCAAAGAGAAACTAGTAACTTATGCTTGTTGAAAATGAAATTTTATACATAATATGTACATATATGAATTCGGTTCTGCCATGACATGTTTGCTACTGTATGATGATGTTTTGACGTGCTAGAATGTGTAAAAATTATGTATGTGGAGGTAGGAACCTTTCTATGCATGCTAGGAAAGAAACTAGCTTTATAGAAAAATCGTAAAATTGAGTTTTAACATAGTTTTGACCCACTAATTCTTATCTATTGCCAAAACTGTTTTAGTATGTTAACCTTCAGTTTAGGATTTTTTAATTATGAAAAAATTGGTAACATTTGATATAGGATTGATTTTTAGAGCCTATAAAGAAACTAGCAACTAGAAAACCGTAAAAAAAAATGCAATTCTAGAACTCTTAGAACATTTAATTTCCTGATTCTGTCCAGCACCCTTATAATGTAGTAAACATGATTTATAATTAGTTCAATGGCTTAGGAATACCTCATAATTGATTTAGATTTAATTAATAGCCCCTTAGGCGAAGACGGAACTCAGAAAGGGTCTAAAACGTAGTTTCTAGAACCCCATAATCACAAGATGTAAACTCTGCCCTTGAAGCATGATGCTGTCCAGATTCAGTGATGGACATAAATATTTGTAAGAATTGTTGGTTGGGAATCCTGAGGTGCATAAAAGGTTGATAGCGAATGTTAGAATATTATACCTCAAGTTAAAGACCCGTAAGGGTCAAAGTATAAGACACCATAAGTCCCAAGACATAATGAACCTTATGACTTCCAATAGATGTATGATTGATTATGAGAATGACTTGATGTCTTATGATGATGTTGAATGGCTATGCGTGTCCTATAAGTTTTGTGGCATAAAGCAAGTTTGAAGGAAATCCGGTGTACGCCGTTACGCTGTCGAATTTCCCATCAAACTTGAGAATTTGAGAAAAGTTTGTGAAAACTCCTGGGTGACACCGGTTCGGCCGAGCACCCCCAGGAAAGGTTCTGGGTGACATCGGTTCGGCCCAGCACCCCCAGAACAGATGTGATGTAACATTGAGACGCATTCCTCCTGCTACGATGGGGAGGAAACAAAACTGTGAGGGTATTGACATTAAGCTTGCCAAAGCGGACAATTCGCTGTGTACTAGATACCAGTAGAGCATTTCAAAGAAGGAAATGATCCTAAGATAGGTGATCCAAGAAAGTAATTTACACCCCCTCTATTAGCCCATACTAAATCTAGTGACGACTAGTTAGGATTGAGCTCATTCCTAGGCGATAGGTGAGAGGTAGTTTGGTGACCAGATTATCGTTGGGCCGGTGAGTCGGTTGGATTTTTGGTGGATATGTTAAGAGGGTGGTCTTAAAGAAAAAGAACTTAAGAGTTTGACTTATGAGAAAGGTGTCACATGAAAAGTACTATGCCTTTTTATGCCACGTGTATGATTTATGTTTCCTTATGATGTGCCCAAGTATTACGATTTCCATGTTAAAGTGCATATGGTACTGCCATGCATTCATCTAATATCTGTTGCATTCATGACATAAAGACTCATAGTAAAAGACACCTACTTCAGATAAATAGATTTGAAAAGTCTAAAACTAATCCTTATTCCTGTACACCTTTTTCATAATTAAAACCGAGGTGGCTGGGGATGACGACAATGGCACTTGTGTTAAAGTCGGGAATCCCTACTGAGAATCTTGAATGAGTTTCTCATCCCTCTATTTTCTTCCGTGTCGTCTCTAGACGAGGATTACAACGAGGTTTGTGACTTCTTCTAAGGCTCGTGCTTAAGGGTCACGCTAGCAAATAGAGTAGAGGGTCGCCGCGGAAGCATAGATAGTTTAGCTTTTGGATTGATACTCATCCAACCTCATAGGTGGATAAGGATCACTTCATATATATACGCATGTTTTGATGTAAATAATGGTACAATGATGCTAGTAATTTATCTATTTATGAAGGAGTGATGATATTATGATTGTTATGTATGATACTATATTCCATGATTATGAATGGTGTGATTACTTTTCTTGCACCATGTGGTTATGACGAATGTTAGGTTAGCGCGCGGCTCGTGTTTTGTTTTTCAAGTTTCGAAAAAGAAAAATTTATTCGTAACTTCTGCTAAGTATTTTAATGAAAGGTTTTAAAGAATGAGACTAAAAGCGTAATAGACTAATGATTAACCTAAATATGTTCTAAAGTATTCGGTTAAAAATTAGGATGTTACACCAAGTTGCACCAAAAATGTAGTAAAGCGCACAACTCAAGTCGTCTCATAAGGAAGTGTTCTAATTAATTCAAGAGATTTGGGGGTTTGGAAGAATGAGAATTATAATAATAGAAATTAAAAGATAATAAAAACAGTGGAGAAAGGCACTAGTGCAAGGTGTTCCTAGAATTGGAAATTAATTGTCATTGACCAAATATTAAACTCATTGATGGCTATTAGTAATAAATTACTGGAAATTCTATTAGTGATCCATCGACCTCTAGAATTTGATCAATGCAAATAAGTAATAAACGATGATCACCAATTTATTTAGAAATCACATTGATTTAATGAACCAATTGCTATAGCCTAATCGTCAATCGGAATGTTAATTCTAATGTTCTCTCTCAAAGATAAACCAATGGATCTACCAATTTATGCCCAAAAGGTTTCCCTAAACGACAGTCGTCAATTTAGTTATTCCAATAAAGATTATAGCAATCACCACAATAATTAAAGGAATAGAAACTACAGAATATTAAGAAAACCAATGCATTCAATATAAAACAAAGGGTCTCAAATGTCATCCCAATCCATCCGCAAATCCCTACACTCGTAAAGAAATCTACTCCTTCATCTCTAGAGAATTACAACAATGAAGATAAAAGAACCTAAAAATAATATCAATAATCATTGCCACAATCTCCAAGACAAAGCACCTTCACCAATGGTGTAACGCCCCAATTTTTACTGTAATTTTTACTGTCATTAGAAATTACTCAATTACCGTAGGTAATTATTACATAAGATTTGAGGCCGAACAATCCTCAATAAAGGAATATAACGTTAGAAGAGAGGTTAGGAACGATTCATGCGAGAGTCGCAAATCCCGAATTTCTGTACGTATAAAATGACCAAAATGCCCCTGAAGTTATTTTACTCAGAAAATGAGGATCGTGGGCCCCACCTATTCTCAAGGGGATATTTTGAGGATAATAAGGGATTGTTTGTGTTATGTGTGTTAATAGAACAGAAGGATATCAATTTTGAGTTCCGACACGCGAAATGACCAAAACGCCCCTGCGGCTATTTTAACTCCGATGTGCGTGCCGACTGAGCCCGAACCTCACTAAAATGTTTTAAAATGTGTTTTTAAGCCATGATTAACCATTGGTTAAGCTCGGGTGGCCTCGGGCAGTTTTTAAGTGAAAGTACGATTTTGCCCCTGTTTTTGGGCAGTTTTGCGAATTTCGGGATTTTTGATTGGTATACCGAAACCTAAGCAATATTAGGCTCAAATTAAAGCTTATTAAATTCTAAATATTAATCTAGAGTCAAAATTATGTATTTAGATTGATTAGAACCCAAAATTGCTCAAAAACACCCAAATTGCTTACTAATTCACTTAAACCCTTAACCGTAAATTCTCTAAATTACATGAATATCTTGCCTACACCTAAATAATGCATGGAACACACAAATTTCACTTCTTTGGGCTGTAATGGACGAAATTATTGATGCCATTATGCAGCTGAATTATTGCCAAAAGTTGCACTAAAACAAAATGCCAAAATGTCACCATAAGAGACATAATTCCTTAATTTCATACAACTTTGTCTAAAATGATTTTTCCTCCCTTATTTCTCCTGCAAAATTCCGTCCACTACCTCATCATTTTGGCCAATTAGAAGCCTCAAAATCTTCTATAAATAGGCTTGCTTGAGTGGTCTTGGAATGCTTGGTTCATAACTAGTTTTTAGGAGCACCAAAAACTTTCTTTCTTCCTCCTCTTTGGCTGAATTCTTTCTTCAATTTTTTCAAAGAGATTTTGTTTCATTTCACTTCAAGAAACCAAGTTCTCTTCCTCTTCTTCAACTCAGATCAGATAGGGAGTAGTTTCTAAATTTATTTTTATGCTTTGAGGAGTTGTGTTTTTAACTCAAAATGATGAAATTATGAACTTACCTTAGCTTTTCATTTTGGTTTCCCTCTTCAATTTTTCTTTAACCAATTCAACCATATGGCCTAGGTGGAACTAAGATGATGGCTTGATGATGAGGACCTTGAGGGTGGGTTGTAAATCCATCACAAGTTAGGCCTCTAAAGCTTGAAAATTCCACTTGATGCAAAACTTTAAAGAATAATGCTTTATGATGCTAAAACAAAGATTTTTAGTTTAGAACTTGAAAGATGTATTTTCCTTTTATGTTTTATTTCTTGTTAAGATATGTATTGGGTTGAATTTATAATTCTTTTAAAGTCTTGAAGGAGCTCTAGTAAAGAAACAAAATGAATTTGCATCCATGATTAACTTCTATGTCATCACTAAATTTTCAAGAATGAATAAATGAACTTGCATTTCTCATGTTTAAATTCCAAGCTTGTATTTCATGTTTATGTTTCAAGTCATCACTTAATCTTTCAAGATAATTAAGAAGTTGCATCTCATATTTAATTTATGCTCTCACTATATTTTATAATGGCTAAAAGAATCAACGCATGACATGTTTATTTTATGCCATCACCTAAAGATCCTAGAGCTTAAAGACTTGCCCATGTATCACAAGCAAAGAAATATGATTATTGGAGTTAAAGAATTTATTCTTTAAAAAGTCTTGAGATTGGAGCTTAAAAGATGTAATAATAATTCTCTTCTCCCTCTCTTGGTCTGTGCGGACTACATGCTCCGGTTTCTTAATATTCTCTTCTCCCTCTACTGGTCCTGTGCGGATTACCACCGCTCCAGTTTCTTGTATCATGTTTATATTTCAAGTTCTTGCATCATGTTTAATTTTCAAGTCATCACCTTAAATCTTAAAGATAAAGAAATGGAATTGCATATCATGTTTATAATTCCAAGCTATCACCTTATAAAGATAAGATTAAAATAAGGTTGCATAGCATGTTTATAATTCTAAGATGTCACCTAAATCTCTAAAGCTCAAGACTTACTCCTTTTATCTTAAGTGAGAATTTTAATTGTGAAGATCCTCCCAAATTTGACAAAAGAACTAGTTTCTAAATGAGTTTTAAGGCTTTGCAAGGATTTTACTGGGGAACTAGTATTTTATATGCACTTAAAATATGATTCTATGTAATTGCATGAGGTTCATGATTGACCACTGATCTGAGTTTAGTATCAATGTGTGATAATGATTTGATATGATTGAAGTTGTGATAATTATGGTTTATTATTAAGAGAATGATTCATAATTGGTTTAGTAACTAATTAGTTCTATAATTGACAATTCTATGTAAGGATTGGATGCTTATTAAGTACTTGATATCATTGAATGGTTTCTGGCTTGCATGTTATAGTTCTGTTGCAAATAATAAGAATGCTTATACATGAAATGTTCTTTATTATGAAAAATTCACCTTTGTTGCTAGAAGAAAGTGTATCATTGTAAAAGTGTAATTTGGAAAGGTTCTGGCTAAGGAAAGACTTGGTATTTAAGTGTGTCCATTGTGACCCACCTCTCTTTCCCCGGGAATCTCCCATATCCATGATTACAATTGATATATATTATTCTAGCTTAAGACTATAAATGAGAAAATGTTATGATGTTTATGAATTGTATTATGATATAACATGCAAAGATTTAATGGTGACTTAAACTTATAAGAAAATGATCCTTTGGAACCATCGGACTATAGGTGGTGAAAAGGTGATTTTAGCCCCTAACCCGTTCTCTCAAAAGGGTAGAGTCGGGACTTTAGCTTATCAAAGGGATAAGTATATGCTAGTGACGACTAGTAAAGTATGAGCTCATAACCTAAATTACTCCCAAAAGGGTGGAGTATAGGGTGGCCCAAGGAAAATAATGATGATGATAAGATTTTAAGTCACCTAAGGCACTAAAGAAATGAAATATGTGCCTTTGTGTCCATGTGTAGCTAATATTATATGACGTTCTTTTATGCATGTTATTTTGATAATGATGATGAGGAATATGATGTAATGATAAAGGAAAAGTTCATTGTAAATATGACATGTTAAGAATATGATGCATTATAAGACGCATGATTAAAAATTGACGAACCTCGGTTAAGTATTTGTCAGAACTTAAAATGAATCTTTGCATGCTCACTATTTTAGAATAATCCCGAGGTTCTGGGGACTTTGATGATGACACTTGTAGAAGGAGGTACCTTCTTGAGAATTCTTTAGCAAGATTCTCATTCCCTTTTCTTTATTTCCGTCATTGTCTCCAGATTCAGATGGCGACATTCGTCTGTTCGTTGATACCCCTACTTGGGAATTTCACTATGATCCGGTGCATCGCTCGTATCATTTTGAAGGGAGGTCTTGTGATTCGTGTTTTTATTTACATAGGTCGTCCATTTGCACATCCTGTCCCTAGTTATCGATTTTCTCCTACTTCTCCCTATGGCGATGAAATGGTTTCGAACATGCACGTCCACTTGATGAAAGGATGTTACGTTCTTATCCCGCTTCATCTGCTGTCCATGGATTTCAGTATGTTCCCGAGGCGAGATATTCTGAAACTGATCCTTCAGAGGACACTCCTACTCATGTATATTCTGAGAGCTCTGCTCCTACTCCCTGCGTGTAAGAGAGGGTAGTGAGGAAGCAGTTGTTCAGCCGAGGTTAGCAAGAAGGCCGTCCATGCGACCCGACTTGGTGCATCTCGTGTGTCCCTCAGAGGAGCTCATCGATGGATCGGATTTATTCCCCATTTCGGGACAGTGGCCCTAGAGAGTTCTTAGTGGATTTATGTGTGATCATGCACCCTAGTTTTAGGATAACCTTCCCGGCTTATGGAGTTATCTAGTTTAGGGGCATGAATTTCCTTAAGTATATTTTCTTTTATGGGTTTGCATAAGATAATGATGTATGAACATAACCCACCCTTTGAGTGAGGTTATTGTATGTAAATATATGCTATAATGTGCTTATGGATGTTATATGATGGAGCCTAAGTGATATGATGTGATATATTCTTAAACGTCTTATTATACTCCGCTTACTCGTTCACGTTATACTCGGCACACGTTTTCAATTATGTGTTTAAAAAAAAAATGGCTCGTAATTTCACTAAGTATTTTCAAATTATGAAGAAAGAACCAAAGCAAGGAGTAAAGTCTAGTCATTAATCAGATTCAACCTAGGTGTATCTGGTTAATTACTAGGGTGTTACAAATGGAACCCTTAGAGAGAGAAGGAGAAAAGAGAGATGTAGAGAGAGAAAAACTAAAATTCTCAAACATGAAAAAGTTTGAGCGCTCAACCCCCCGAGCTCAATCGACGTCTTCTTTTCTTTTTTCTTTTTCTTCCAACAGGCCTCTAGAAAGAATCAAAACTGGGCCCAACTGTCGTGACCCACTCAGGTACAACCACCTACGCAGCGATGTGAAGCGTTCCCAGAATTATGCTCTCTTTGTTTACTGCTTGGGTGGTGAATAGTACACCTCAAAGCCTATTTTCTAGTCCAAAACTTTCGAATTAGCTCTTCGGTCTAGAAATAGAAGTTGTAGCTCTTTCAATAAGCTTTCCAATGCCGTAAGAATCACCTCAATCGGATATTTAGAGCTTCAGATATTGGAAAAATACTGACTAAAGGTCAAACTAGATAGCATCATAACCTCAACAGTGTTCCTGAGTCCTTCTTCTGCTCTAATGCACCAACCTAAAAGTCCTTATTATCAAACAACACTCCCACAAAGAGATTAAAAGCACAAAGGACTTCTAAGAAATGATTATGCACTAAAAATAATGTTTATAGCTATGATATTAACCAATGATGCATATTGAGGACAAAGTATAAATTCAGTAATTTAACCATCAATTAAATACAATTCAAATGCAAAATGTCTAGAGTTAGGATGAAAAATGGGTGCATAAATACAACCCATAATGAATTGTGTACTTACAGTATGTTTAAAATAGAAGAATATAAATGTTTTTGTTGGTGTTGTGAACTTGTTGAGAGACTAAATGAGCCTCCACTAGGTCTATATATGTTGGTTAGTTTGTTGTATAGGTTTTCAATATAGAGAAGTGAAAAAACAAATAAAAAAAAACTTTATCCTTTTTTTGTAAGAATTTTAGTAGTCCTACAAGGATACCAACTTTTCTAATGCACTGGTTGCAATGTGACCTGGGTCAGATTGTGACAAAACCTTTGTATTCTTAAAAATTTACTAATGATTTTGTATACAAAAAAGAAACATTATATTTCCCCAGTGTTGTTAAAAATGGAGCAAAAAATTAACATTTTTTTTTGAAAAGGCCTAAACCATTAATAAATAGTAGTATTAGTCTTTGCAAAATAGCACATTTGTAAGCTCCAAAAGTGATAAATGATAACATAATGCAATTAAAACATACTTAAAAGATAATACAGACAAAGATGAATATGCAAAGACATTAATAGTTTTTGGGAACATAATTATTACTTATTATAAGTAACTGATAACAAAGTAATAACATAATAGTAATCAATTAAATTCAACTGTAACACTCTTTTTAACCTCATAGTTCGTATATATAAATATACATATGAAGAAGTTCACTTTGTCCATGGTTCTTGAAGATAACAATTAATAATTAAGTCTAAAGCTTTACCTCAATTTTGCATCAGTAAAGGATGGTAAACCACAACATCGAGTCACTCGTGATCTTGCTACTTATTTGTACAGTAATTCAAGTTACTACATGTCAAAGAATGCATTGGTATCGCCATCAGCTGGCACTAGAACCTCAACCTGATCATGACCCGTTGGAACGCTGTACCATAGTGAGGACAGACAAATGTAGAAATGAGATTTCAAATTATATTTCGAAAGAAGAGAAAACAAAAATGAGTAAAGATTGTCTTGACCACTTTGTTAAACCATGCAAGGAGCTCTCAATGGATAAAAAGGGGAAAGGTTGGGGAAAAATGTTTGGAAAGATTATTAAAATAGGTCAAGGTGCCGATCAAGGTGCCAGTGATCAACAAAATACACATCATTAAGAGCAATAACCTCAATTGGTTAAGATTCCAAGATAACTACTTCTACAAAAGTGGAATCAAAAGCAGAACCCAAAAGAGAAGCATAAATTTGTTTTATATTTTGATGTAACTATAAAAGTACTTTTGATAATAAAAAAGGTTATTCGATTATGACAAATATAGAAGTACTTTTCTTACAAAATTATAAATGATGAGGATATGGAAAACTAAGTTCTTAAGAAATATGGTTGGATGGAAATGTATATTTTATAGATAATAAACATCTTCAAAAATTAGACTTAATTTATAATCATTCTTTATAATTTAAAATAATTGAATGAAACATAATAATTTAAAACTATAGATAAAAAAAACTTATTTTAATAAAGGCATTTTATATATTAAGAGTATATTACATTTATATGGTTTTTTATGGGATGTTCAATTTCAATTCCATGCTCAATTCAAACACCATAGAAGTCCTAAAAGATAATATGTATGTAATAATTCATGTTCATTTTTTTACACCCAATCATTTTTTTTTTGTCATATACATATATCTATAGTGTGACTTATTATTAAAAAAGGATAAAGTTTCATTTATGTTCTTCACATTTTATCAAGATTTTTATTTGGTCCCAAATGTGTTTTTTGTTCAATTTACATCTTTAATGTTGAAATAAGTAAATGACACTCAAATTCCAAACAAAAACTTGACATTTTATATTTTATTATGATCTTATCAGTAATATGACATTTTTATATTTTTTATTATATCTTGATTTTGTGATTTGACCTCTACATCAATTATTTCATCTATAATTTGAACGCTGTCTATTGAAAGGGAAAGATTGAAATGTTTTACAAATGTTAAGTACGTATATAGAATCAAGAAATCCATAAATTAATTTAAAATCTTGGTAAAATACTAGAGATGTAAATGAAGTTTTACCCTGAAAAAATTGAAAATAATATTTTTTTCACAAAAAAAATCATAATCTCAAAATTCTACAAAGTAAACATAAAAGAAGAAAATAGTCCAGTTGTCATAAGGGAGATGTGAATACTATTTTTCCGAATGATTAAAATCATCAAGTTTGAAATTATATGAATAATACACAAATATGTCTATTATTTAAAGATTAATTAATTAAACATGTCAAAAGATAATTTGTTTTAAAAGGTAGATCAAAACAAAAGAAAACTAAACGTTCATATTCTAATACACCTAATAGTTTCCAACAAAGTTGTGAGATTTCTATGGTACTGTTCATAAAGGGCGTGAAAAACATTTCTTATAAAAAAAATAAAGGATAAGCCATCAAAAAACATTGGTTACAATTGAAAACTCCAAATGTGATAAGTGATAGCAACATATTCCAATTAAAATGTACTTCTTTTGGTGGGTTACCTAGGAGGTATATATCCAATTAAAACATATTTAAAGATAACATAGATAAACCGTGTAACATCCTCTCGAGTACAACGTCATCCTTAAGTTATGTCATCATATTTAGGAGTTGTTACTTATAAATTAGCAGACTTTTGTTAATTATCTATTGCAAGATTGATCAAATCGTGAAGTAACTAAGATCTAATTCTATTAAAATATATAACAAGGAAACAAACATTTATTAATTATAAGGTCGAGTACAAAAGAAAGCTCTTTTATAAGCTTCAATACACATCTGGTCTCTATTATATTTACAGACATAAATGTATGAATAAGTACAATTGATACAAGCTTCAACCTTAAGCTACTACAAATTTGATTTCCTTTCATACAACAATCTCCTTGTTCTCTAGATTAACTTGGAAACAATACGTGAAAACAAACACATAGGGGTAAGAATTCTAAAATTCTTAGTAGGGCATCCCTAAAACATATACTAAAATCCTTGTCATTGTCATTGTCTTCATCATAGCCACTTTGGTTTATTAAGAAAATTATGATCATACAACATTTGTTCATTTTAAAGTTCAAAAACCATTCTTCTGAAATGGGTAGCTTTTAGTCATCAATCACTTAGTGCACATATATCATAAAGCTCAAACATATAGTTAATACTCTTAATCAAGCAATTAAATATGATATGAGTATGCATATGCTAAATGTAGTGAAATTATCTCAAAGAGGCCCTGCTCTCTAACTTAGGGCCACAGAACTCAATTCAGTGGCCCGGCTCTCTAACTTACGGCCACAGAACTCAATTCAATGGCCCTGCTCTAACTTACGGCTTTAGAAATCAATTTAGTGCATTTTTCTCTTTTCATCAACATAAGGAGGACTTAGTTCATACCAAATAGTATCTGCCATGGATAACTCCATAATGGGAATAGACTGCTTATCTGGAGTGAGCTTGTTTCTGCACGTAATCATCGGGCTTCAGTTTTTTCTCTTCCAAATCACACACTGATCTATTCCTAGTCGATATGTCTAATAACTCATAATATCTCCAGGGACGTTCCTCTTTTTGCCTTCCCCATTACCCAACCTAAGTCTTGTTTCTGTTTTGCCTATACGTCAAAATATGCAAGTTAAAGTTCATATATTCTCTTTTCTCACATAATTGCATCACATACTTTTCTTTTCTCAAATGGATGCATAATCCACATATTGGCATTCAATCATAATTGACTCTCATTTGTGCCTCATTAGCCAATCTTTAAATTTTCTAGTATTTATTCATACTCATCATATTTAAATTAAGAGTCATTATATCACCAAATCAATACTTGGGTTCAATTCTAGCATTGGCAGAATTCTTGATGACACCTCAAGGCCTTGTAAGAATTTAGAAACAAGAATCATTCTCTAACTGTGTTAACAAAATTTAGACAAATTTGGTGGTCAAAGACTACTTAGTCTCAGCTCAAAATAAAAAATTCATATTTTTTAACCCTAGCAAATGACTGAATCAATTTAGAATAAAAACCGTGGTTGAACGTCAAGATGTTTCAAACACTCTACAAAAATTTGAAAGGAAAAATCAATCATTTTCTATGGTAACAAAATTAACAAAATTCAGAGCTTCTATTCCAATAATTTAGGCAACACAAGTATGATTTTGGTTCATGATTTTTTTGAAGTAGTAAAAGTCTTCAACATGACCCAACAAAAATCATGGATTTGTCTCTTCAACATATAATTTTTCTAGCCATAAAAATACTTACAAATGCATCAGAAAATTCATGAACAATCCTTGCCTATATCAAAACCAAAATTCTAGCAAGGTATTCCAAAAATTCTTTTGAAAAAAATGATTTTTTCCACAACACCAAACTACTCTACCTATGCAAATACATGTATATCTAGGTATAATCATGCATTAGAACTGGAAAATACCAAATCCTACAAGTAAAAATCAAAAGAAACATAATTGAACAACAAAGGTACAAGAACCCTACTTTGGTAGCTTTGGTGATTTTTGCTCAAACGGATAATCTAATAATGACTTCTCTTTACTTCAAGGTTTCCAAACCAACACTAAATCCTCCCTTAGGTAGTAAAGGATGATCTCACAAGGTGGAAAAGGGTGACAGATTCAAATTCTAATCGGTTAGGATGGTAGATTTTAATGAAAGGAGAAAGTTTTGTAAAGAGGTCTTGTGATTTCATCAAGTTTAAGCTATGATTTTTGAGGATTTGAAGCTTGTTAATAGAAGTTTGGAAAAGAAAAATGAAGGCTAGTTCTTCTTTCTCCTTGGCTGAATATGATGGCTTCAAGGATAAGTTTTGTAGCTTGTAAATGCTCTTAGATAAGGTTGTAATAATTTGGATAAAGTTTGATATTTCTTTCTTTTCTAAACAAAAGGAATGGCTAGAATTTAATCTTGTTATTAAGATTAAATCTAACCTTATGCTTGGCCTCAAAAGGATGGACGTTATCCTTTTGTAGAGATTAAATCATCTTTCGATATTAGAAATCGCACATCAAAATTTTACTGAATGGGTAAAACACCATACCCAGGAAATCAAACATTGTCCGAAAAGTAATTCCAAGTATAAAATCTTTATTTCTAACCATTTCTAACCTTAACCATATCTTTTCTAAGTCCTGGATATTTCTTGGTCCCTAATTTAGGGTTTCGACTGTCTTGATGGGCACGTGGTGCCCGCAAGGTTACTATTCACACTTTGTAACGCCCCGATTTTCTGTCTGAGTGGAAAATGACCAAAATGCCCCTGAGGTCATTTTCGGCCCGAAATTCGAGGATGGCCGATCCGGCAATCATCGAAGGGCCAACTCAATGTTTGAAGGGGATTGAATGACCCTTGAGTGGTTCCGGAGGCGAAAGTCTCATTTTCCGCAGTTTCGGGTCAAAATGACCAAAATACCCCTATAGCGTCTTACGCGGGTAAAGGTGCCATTTGAGCCCGAAACTTTCCCCAGAGGTTTAAAACCATGTTTTTACATGTTTCAAAACATCTGTTTGAGTCCCAGTGGTCCCGGGCAGTTTTTGTGCAAAATTATGATTTTGCCCCTAGAATAGTGTTTTTGAGCTTAATGATGTAATTAAGCAAACCTAAGCAATATTAGGCTCTAATCGAAGATTAATTAATTTTCATAATTAATCTAGAGCCAAAATAAATTATTAAAATTAATTGGAACCTAAGATTGCTTAGATTAGGTTTAAATCCCTTTTCTAAAACTCAAGATTTCACTCTTGGAATCTTGAATAGTGTTTTCTCTCTCCAATTCCTTAAATCAAGGAATTGTGTCTAGAATTGTTTATACACTAAAATGAATTTATAACTCACTAATGATGCAAGAACACTCTTTAATTATGTCTTGACAACCTTAATTACCCATTTTCTCACCTAAACACTTTCTTACAAATTCCTAATCTTAATCCTAATCAAAGATATAACTAAACACAACTCTAAACCACAATTAAAATGCAAGAAATCCTCCCCCCATGGCTGATGCACATTCGACCATCTCTCTCTCTTTTACCACACATGTTGAATTGTTTCTCACTCAAAGAACCATGCTTGAGGTCATACCTTGAACCATACCTCACCATACTTTGAACCATGCCTCAAGACCACATTATCTCACCTCATGGAACTCATGGGTTCCCTCCAATCTGATGGCCGAACTCCCTCTCCCTCCATGCACCTTTCATTTGTTTCATTTCTCTATAAATAGCTTGCTTGGGTGAACTTGTATCATTTTGGGTTCATGTGCAAAGTGTAAGTTTTCAAAGAAACACTTCAAAGCTTCTTTTTCTCTCAAGTTTAAGTCTTCAAGTTCTTCAAGTTCTTCATCCTCTTCTCTCATTCCAACCTCCTAATCTCTAGGTAGGGATTTTCTTTCAAGAGTTCTTTCATTTAAAGTTCTTACTTTCCTTATGTGTTCTTAGTTTCTCTTGAATCCTTTCTAAAACTTCTTTTCTTTTCTTCTCCTCTTTGTTTTTCGGCCATGAGGCTTGTGAATCAAAGAAATGAGAGCTTGATGATGAGAGTTTCATGATGATGTTCATCACTTGAACAATCTCTAAAGCTTGATCTTTGATCTTGAGTTAAAGATGTTTTTAGTTTTCCTCTCAAATTTTTGAAACATTTCACTTTGATGATATTTTAAAATGGTTAACATAAACTCAATGATGAGAGCTCATGATGTTGGTGTTAATGCATCATCAAGATCATGATCTCTAGAGTTCCAAATGTTTCTTTTCCTCTCCAACAATTTCGATTCTTCTTCCTATTCTTTCTTTTTGATTTTTGGCCATGTTGGCCAAGGGAACTCACAATGGCTTGATGATGAGAGCTTCTAGATTATGACTATGTGTTCATCACAATGAGGCCTCTAGAGCTTGAGTTTTAATAAAAATGTTATTCATGTTTACATTCCAAGAAAAGAAACTTTGTGTATAAAGAACCCATGAAGTTCACTCTTGTTTTTCTTTATCTTGTCATGATGAGTTTGGGTTGAGGTTTGAGTTCCTTTAAAGTCTTGTAATAGCTCTAATAAGAAATAAAAATGGACTAGCATTCATATTTAAATTTGAGCTTATGCATTACATATTTATTTTGAGCTTTGCATTCATATTTAATTTTCAAGCCATCACCTAAAGTTAAAGGCTAAAGAATGGAGTGCATCTCATATTTATATTCTTGTATAGCATATTTACCTTTCATCACTAAAGAACGTAAAGATTTAAAATGAGGTTTGCACTATCACCTAACTAAATCTCAAAGCCTTTCTATTTCAGCCTTAAAGTCGATTGTTGCTGGGCCTAGAGCACTAAAATAAAGAAATGAACTTGCATATCTATATTTCAAGCTTTGCATATTTATATTTCAAGCCTTGCATATTTATATTCCAAGTCTTGCATATTTATTTTAAGCCTTGCATTTTTATATTCAAGTCTAGCATGTTTACTTTAAGTTCTCACTTTAATTAGTAATGAAGAATAAAAATGAAGTGCATAGCATGTTTAAATTATGTCATCACTTAAAAGATCTTAGAGCTCAAAGACTTGCCCATTTCATCTCAAGTTAAAGTTTAATGAGGGAGCATTCCTTGAATGCATGATTTCGGCCATGAAATGATGATGAACTTGAATGAGTTCCATCTAGCTTCAAGGACCAATAAGTCAAGTTTTAAGAAATCTTTTCAAAGCTCATGAATTTGTTTAAGTTTAAGACCAACAAGGTTCTATGAATTTAACACTCTTTTAAGGAAGGGTTAAGTGGTCACTGACCCAAGGATGTGTGTTTAGTCTCTTTGACATGATAAAATGGTTTGCAAAAGAGTTTTAGAAGTCTTGCAAATGATTTCAAGAGAAACTAGCAACTTATGTGCTTTAAAAATGTCAAGTTAAGTATTCTTTCGGAAACTTAATGTTTCGGTTCTTCCATGATGTGTTTGCTGCCATCTGATGATGTTTGATGTGTTTGAATGAGTGAAAAATTATGTATGACGAAGTAGGAACAATTCTATGCAAGTTAGGAAAAAAACTAGCTTTCTAAGAAAACCGTAAAGTCAACATTTAGCATAGTTTTATCCCATTTAGTTATGGACACTGCCCAAACTATTTTAATGGGAGTATAATCAGATTAGGATTGATTAATCATGAAAAATTTGGTTTCATTTGAAGTAGGAATGAATTTTAGCACCTATAGAGAAACTAGTAACTAGAAAATCGTAAAACCGCAATTCTAGAACTCTTAGAACATTTAATTCTTAGAATCTGTCCAGCAACCTTAAAATGTAGAGAACATGGTTTATAAATAGTTCCTTGATATAGGAATGACTCATAATTGGTTTAGGATTAACTTATAGCGCCTTAGGCGAAGACAGAACCAAGAAAGGGTCTAAAACGCAAGTTATAGAACCCCGTAATCATAAGTTTATAACGCTGCCCCTAAGGAATGGTGATGTTCAGATTTAATAGATAGAATAAATAAATGATAAGGTTTGATAAGAGAGAACCCTTAGGTGCATAAAAGTTTGATAGAAGATGATAGGTTAACTACATCACAAGTTTAAGGCTCATAAGGGTCAGAGCATAAGATACCATAGGATTGAGTGCATAACGAACTTTTAGTGTTGCTTGTGAAAGTATGAGGATGATTATGTGATTGCATGAAAGTATGATGAAGGATGCATGTTTGATTAACTCATGTGGCATAAAGAAGAATTTGGAAGAAATTCGGCAAGCTACAGTTATGCCGTCGAATTTCTGACAAATTCGGAAAGTTTTTGAAAACCTATGAAATTTTTATGAGGTACTAAGATGGCTTCTCGGATGACACCGGTTCGGCCGAGCACCTCTAGAGAACTCATGTGACATCGGTACCAAGATTTAATTCTTGGGTGACACCGGTTCGGCCGAGTACCCCCAAGAAATGCCCCCTAGCCCGTACTGGATAAGTCGGGATTATGTTTATGATTATGTTACGCTTATCGAGATTGATAAGTAAGAACTAGTGACGACTAGTTAAGGTATGAGCTCATAACCTAGAGATGTGACACGTTCTGGGTGACACCTGTTCGGCCGAGCACCCCCAGAGCGCTTGTCTTTTAGGATGGCCTATGAGGAAGTTATGATGATTATGTCACAAAGAGAATTTATTTGCTACTTTATGCCACTACTATTATGATGTTCTTAAATATATGATGATTATTCTTGCATTAAGTAGAGCCATGCATACATTCTCTAATATGCTTGCATCCATGTCACTAAGAATCATGCTAAAATAAATGGACCTTGGCTAAATTATGTTTTAGAACCTAAAAATGGACTTAATGCATGCTCACTTATTTTGTATAACTAAACCCAAGGTTCTTAAGGACGTAGACGATGACACCTAGGTAGTAGGAGGCCCTACTGAGATTCTTTAGCAAGATTCTCACTCCCTCTATCTCTTTCTTTCCGTCACGTCTTCAGATGGCGACGTTCGTGGTTTTCATGGACACCCCAACTTGGGAGGTACATCATGATCCGGACCACGGGTCATATCATTTTGTGGGCCGCTGCATCGTTCGAGTGTTCATGTTCATTGGACGACCCTTCAGTCACCCCATACATAGCCACCGATTCTCTCCTGTCTCACCCTACGGCGATGACTTCGTGTTCGAGTGCGCACGCCCTCGAGAGGAGCGGATCCACCGCACCCCACCGACGACTTCTGCCATGCTAGACTACCCCGATTACGTGCCTCGGACCTACTTCTCGGAGACCGATTCGTCCGAGGACCCGCCTACCCATCCGTATAGCGAGAGCTCCGCCCTTTCTCCACCACTGATAAGGGGGGGCAGTGAGGATACCGTGACTCAGCCACGGCTTGCACGACGATCGGAGATGCGGCCACACCGCGTGGGTCACTCTCGATCCCCGTTCCGCCTCTTTATGCCCGAGGAGCTCGCCCAGTTTCCCGGATATTTGCCTCGTTCACGAGATGGACGTCAGTAGGAGGTGATGATCGACCGATGGAGTACCCGAGTAGAGCACACACCACTTAGATGGAGATAAACCTCCTTTTGTATTAGAGGTCATCTCGTTAGTTGCACTTGGGTAGGGGAGTTGCTTTTATAGTTTCCGTTGCACTTTCTCTTGTATTTCCTTTTTAGTTGCATTGCTCATATTGTACTAAACTAAGACCTACACTATCTAAGTGGGCATATTATATAAATATGCAGTTCCATGTTATTATGATGTGCTTTTATGCGCTTATGTGATGTTGCTATGTGATGTTTGCTTTATTACCTTTCGTGCATTACTAGTTAAACGTGTCGCACGGCTCTCACTTTGCTTTTATAATTCAAAAAACAATTTACCAGTATTTCCACTAAGTATTTTAAAGTAATAAGAAAGCTATGACATAACAGACTAATGATTAACCTAATTATGTTTTAGAGTATTGGGTTAAAAATTAGGATGTTACACACTCGGCCCGTAAATTTTTTTTTCATACATTCATTGGGCCATCCCCATCGTTGCTAAAACTTCAGATTTTTGAAATTATAAATAATAAAGCTCAAATAAAGTTTTAAATAGATTTTAGGGTGTTATAATACCACTAACCTTAGAAAGAATTTTGCCTTCAAAATTCATTTGAAAACAATTTCAAAAGACAAGTTTCATAAATCAAACAAGGAATTCACACATAGTTCAAACAATTCAATCAAATCCTACATGTTCCTACCTTAGATTGGATTCTTGGATGGTGACGTCCTTTCAGTACTTATGGTGAAGACCCTACTTTGATGTTGTGGTATTGTAGTTGGTTTTGAATACCTATCTGGACACTCCCAAATCTTGTGTCCTAGTTTTTCATAGCGATAGTACACATTTTGTCCAGCCAAGCACACTCTATTCCCGTGATCTCTTCCATATTTTGGGCATGGCCTTGACTGCTGTTATTGTTTATCCTTATATAGACTTGGTTGAAACCGCTTCTTTCAGTGCAGGTCCTCCTCATAGTCTACGTCTTCAAGTGGCAGTCTTTTGTTAGAAGTGTCCTGAGCATATTGGAGGATTGCTAACTCCTTGTTGGAGTCCTTTACACGATGGCACTTGTTTACTATGGTTGCATAGTCCCAAACCTCAAAGAGGCCCACAACAACTTCGATGTCCTCACGTAAACCTCTGTCATACTTCATGCATTTCTAAGCTTTATCAGGATTACGCTGATAGAGAAGTGAAAAAAAATAGCAAAAACTTTATCCCTTTTTTGTAAGAATTTTAGCAGTCCTACAAGAATGCCAACTTTTCTAATGCACTGGTTGCAATGTGGCCCTGGTCAGATTGTGACAAAACCTCTGTATTCTTACACATTTACTAATGATTTTGTATACAAAAAAGAAACGTTATATTTCTATAGTGTTGCTAAAAATGGAGCGAAAAATTAACCATTTTTTTAAAAGAGGCCTAAACCATTCGTAAATAGTAGTATCAGTCTTTGCAAAATAGCACATTTGTAAGCTACAAAAGTGATAAGTGATAACATAATGCAATTAAAACATACTTAAATGATAATAGAGACAAAGATGAATATGCTAAACTACAAAGACATTAATAGTTTTTTGGAACATAATTAGTACTTATTGTAAGTAACTGATAACAAAGTAATAACATAATAGTAATCAATTAAATTCAACTGTAACACTCTTTTTAACCTCATAGTTCGTATATATAAATATACATATGAAGAAATTCACTTTGTCCATGGTTCTTGAAGATAACAATTAATAATTAAGTCTAAAGCATTGCCTCAATTTTACATCAGCAAAGGATGGTAAACCTCAACATCGAGTCACTCGTGATCTTGCTACTTATTTGTACAGTAATTCAAGTTACTACATGTCAAAGAATGCATTGGTATCGCCATCAGTTGGCACCAGAACCTCAACCAGATCATGACCCGTTGGAACGTTGTACCATAGTAAGGATAGACAAATGTAGAAATGAGATTCCAAATTATATTTCGAAAGAAGAGAAAACAAAAATGAGTAAAGATTGTCTTGACCACTTTGTTAAACCATGCAAGGAGCTCTCAATGGATAAAAAGGGAAAAGGTTGGGGAAAAATGTTCGGAAAGATTATTAAAATAGGTCAAGGTGCTGAACAAGGTGGCGATCAAGGTGCCAGTGATCCACAAAATACACATCATTAAGAGCAGTAACCTTAATTGGTTAAGATTCCAAGATAACTACTTCTTCAAAAGTGGAATCAAAAGCAGAACCCAAAAAAGAAGCATAAATTTGTTTTATATTATGATGTAACCATAAAATTACTTTTGATGATAAAAAAGGTTATTCGATTATGACAAATATAGAAGTACTTTTCTTACAAAATTATAAATGATGAAGATATGAAAAACTAAGTTCTTAAGAAATATGGTTAGATGGAAATGTATATTTTATAGATAATAAATATCTTTAAAAATTAGACTTAATTTATAATCATTCGTTATAATTTAAAGTCATTGAATTAAATATAACAATTAAAAACTATAGCTAAAAAAAATTATTTTAATAAAGGTGTTTTATATATTTAGGAATAAAGAGTATATTACATTTATATGGTTTTTTATGGGATGTTCAATTTCAATTCCATGCTCAATTCAAACACCATACATGTCCTAAAAGATAATATATATGTAATAATTCATGTTCATTTTTTTACACTCAATCATTTTTTTGTCATATACATATATCTATAGTGTGACTTATTATTAAAAAAGGATAAAGTTTCATTTATGTTCTTCACATTTTATCAAGATTTTTATTTGGTCCCAAATGTGTTTTTCGTCCAATTTACATCTTTAATGTTGGAATAAGTATATGACACTCAAATTCTAAACATAAACTTGACATTTTATATTATATTATGATCTTATTCGTAATATGACATTTTATATTTTTTATGACCTCTTGATTTTGTGATTTGACCTCTACGTCAATTATTTCATCTATAATTTGAATGCTGTCTATTGAAAGGGAAAGATTGAAATGTTTTGAAAATGTTAAGTACGTATATAGAATCAAAGAAATCCATAAATTAGTTAAAACCTTGGTAAAATACTAGAGATGTAAATGAAGTTTTACCTTGAAAAAATGGGAAATAATATTTTTTCACCAAAAAATCATAATTTCAAATTTCTACAAAGTAAACATAATAGAAGAAAATAGTCCAGTTTTCATAAGGGAGATGTGAATATTATTTTTCTAAATGATTAAAACCATCAAGTTTGAAATTATATGAATAATACACAAATATGTCAATTATTTAAAGATTAATTAATTAAAAATATCAAAAGAGAATTTTTTTTAAAGATAGATAAAAACAAAAGAAAAACTAGTCATTCATATTCTAATACACCTAATAGTTTCAAAGAAAGTCGTGATATTTGTATGGTACTGTTCATAAAGGGGGTGAAAAACATTTCTTATAAAAAAATAAAGGATAGGCTATCAAAAAACATCGGTCACAATTGAAAACTCCAAATGTGATAAATGATGGTAACATATTCCAATTAAAACGTACTTCTTTTGGTGGGTTACCTTGGAGGTATATATCCAATTAAAACATATTCAAAGATAATATAGATAGACCGTGTAACATCCTCCCGAGTACAATGTCATCCTTAAATCATGTCATCATAATTAGGAGTTGTTACTTATAAATTAGCAGACCTTTGTTGATTATTTATAGCATGATCCATCAAATCGTGAAGTAACTAAGATGCAATTCTATTAAAATATATAACAAGACACAAACATTTATTTATTATAAGGTTAAGTACAAAAGAAAGCTCTTCTATAAGCTTCAATACACATCTGGTCTCTATTATATTTACAGACATAAATATATGACTAAGTACAATTGATACAAGCTTCAGCCTTAAACTACTGCAAATTTGATTTCCTTTCATAAAACAGTCTCCTTGTTCTCTAGATTAACTTGGAGATGACACATGAACACAAAAACATATGGGTTAAAATTCTAAAATTCTCAATAGGGCATCCCTAATTCATATACTAAAATCTTTGTCATCGTCATTGTCATTGTCATAGCCACTTTCGTTTATTAAGAAAATTATGATCATATAACATTTATCAAAAGTTCATTTTAAAATTCAAAAACCATTCTTCCGAAGTGGGTAGCTTTTAATCATCAATCACTTAGTGCACATATATCATAAAGCTCAAACATATAGTTAATACTCCTAATTAAGCAATTAAATATGATATGAGCATGCATATGCTAAATGTAGTGAAATTATCTCAAAGAGGCCCTGCTCTCTAACTTACGGTCACAAAACTCAATTCAATGGCCCTGCTCTAACTTACGGCATTAGAAATCAATTTAGTGCATTTTCTCTTTTCATTAACATAGGGAAGACTTAGTTTATACCGAATGGTATCTGCCATGGATAACTCGATAATAGGAAATAGAATGCTTATCCGAACTGAGCTTGTTCCTATATATGATCATCGGACTTCATTTTTTCCTCTTCCGAATGACACACTGATCTATTCCTAGGGGCATTCCTCTTTTTGCCTTCCCCTTTACCCAACCTAAGTCTTGTTTCTGTTTTGCCTATATGTCACAACATGCACAATTGAGGTTCACACATTCTCTTTTCTCACATGATTGAATCACATACTTTTCTTCTCTCGAATGCATGCGTAATCCACATACAGGCATTCAATCATAAGTGATTCTCATTTGTGCCTCATTAGCCAATCTTTAAATTATATAGCATGCATTCATGCCCATCATACTTAAATTAAGAGTCATTATATCACCAAATCAATACTTGGATTCAATTCCAGCAAGTTGGCAGAATTCTCCATGACACCTGAAGGCCTTGTAAGAATTTTAGAACAAAAATCATTCTTTAACTGTATTAACAAAATTTGACAAATTTGGTGGTCAAAGATTACTTAGTCTCAGCTCAAAATCGAAAATTCATAATTTTTAACCCTAGCAAATCACTAAATCAATTTAGAATGAAAATCATGGTTGAACTTCAAGATGTTTCAAACACTTTATAAAAATTTGAAAGGAAAAATCAATCATTTTCTATGGTAACAAAATTAACAAAATTCACAGCTTCTATTCCAACAATTCAGGTAACGCAAGTATCATTTCGGTTCAGGATATTTTTTAAGTAGTAAAAGTCTTCAACATGACCCAAGAAAAATCATAGATTTGCCGATATTACCTTCAACATATAATTTTTCTAGTCATAAAAATAATTACAAATGCATCAAAAAAATTATGAACAATCCTTGCCTATATCAATACCAAAATTATAGCAAGGTATTCCAAAACTTCTTTTGGAAAAAATGATTTTTTCCACAACACCAAACAACTCTACCTATGCTAATACGTGTATATCTAGGTATAATCATGCATTAGAACTGGAAAATACCAAATCCGAACAAGCAAAATTCTAAAGAAACAAAATTGAACAATGAAGGTACAAGAACCCTACTTTGGTGGCTTTAGTGATTTTGGCTCAAATGGATAATCTAACGATGACATCTCTTCACTTCAAGGTTTCCAAACCAACACCAAACCCTCCCTTAGGTAGTAATGATTTCACAAGGTGGAAAAGGGTGACAGATTCAAGTTCTAATCGGTTACTTTGGTAGATTTTAATGAATAGAGGAAGATTTGTAAAGAGGTCTTGTGATTTTATCAAGTTTAAGCTATGATTTTTGAGGATTTGAAGCTTGTTAATGTAGGTTAGGAAAAGGAAAAATGAAGGCTAGTTCTTCTTTCTCCTCGGCTGAATGTGATGGCTTCAAGGATAAGTTTCGTAGCTTTTAAATGCCCTGAGATAAGGTTGTAATAATTTGGATAAAGTTTGATTTTTCTTTCTTTTCTAAACAAAAGGAATGGCTATGAGTTAATATTGTTATCAAGATTAAATCTTAACCTTGCACTTGGCCTCAAAAGGATAGACATTATCCTTTTGTAGAGATTAAATCATCTTTTGATATTAGAAATCGCATACCAAAATTTTACTGAACGGGTAAAACACCATATCCAGGAAATCAAACATTGTCCAGAAAGTAATTCCAAGCATAAAATCTTTATTTCTAACTATTTCTAATCTTAACCCTATCTTTTCTCAGTCCTGGGCATTTCTTGGTCACTGATCTAGGGTTTTGGCTATCTAGATGGGCACATGGGGCCCGCAAGGTTACTATTCATACTCGGCCCGAATTTTTTTTTTCATACATTCATTGGGCCATCATCATCGTTGCTAAAATTGTCAAATTTTTGAAATTATGAATAATAAAGCTCAAATAAATTTTTAAATAATTTTTAGGGTGTTATAACACCACTAACCTTAAAAAGAATTTTACCTTCAAAATTCATTTGAAAACAATTTCAAAAGGCAAGTTTCATAAATCAAACAAGGAATTCACACACAGTCCAAATAATTCAATCAAATCCTACACGTTCCTACCTAAGATTGGATTTTTGGGTGGTGACGTTCTTTCAGCACTTATGGTGAAGACCCTGTAATGCCCCGATTTTTCTATCTGAGGGGAAATGACCAAAATGCCCCTGAGATCATTTCTAGACCGGAATTCGAGGATAGCCGGCACGGTAGTCCTCGAAGGGTCAACTCAATGTTCGAAAGGGACTGGATGATCCTTGAGTGTTTTCAGAAACGAAGAACCTGTTTTCTGCGGTTTCGGGTCAAAATGACCAAAATACCCCTACAGCGTTTTTACGCGGGTAAAAGTGCCGTTCGTTCCCGAAACTTTCCCCAAAGGTTTAAAACGATGTTTTCAAGTATTTAAAAGTGTCTGTTTAAACCCCGGTGGTCCCGGGGAGTTTTTGTGCAAAATTACGATTTTGCCCCCGGGATAGTGTCATTTGAGCTTAATGACGTAATTAAGCAAACCTAAGCAATATTAGGCTCTAATCGAAGATTAATTAATTTCCATAATTAATCTAGAGTCAAAATAAGTTATTAAAATTAATTAGAACCTAAGATTGCTTAGATTAAACTCAAATCCCTTTTTAAAACTCAAGATTCCTAGTCTTGGAATCTTGAATAGTGTTTTCTCTCTCCAATTCCTTAAATTAAGGAATTATGTCTAGAATTGTTTATACTCTAAAATGAATTTCCATCTCACTAATGAAACAAGACCACCCCTTAATTATGCCTAGACAACTTTACTTACCCATTTCCTTACCTAAACACCTTCCTACAAATTCCTAATCTTAAGCATAATCTAAGACACATCTAAACACAACTCTAAACCACAATTAAAATGTGAAAACTCCTCCCCCATGGTTGATGCATTTTTGGCCACATCATCATCCCATTTCCACCATATGTTTTAAAATTCAAACACTCCTTGAGGCCATACCTTGAACCATGCTTGAAGCCATACCTTGAACCATGCTTGAAGCCATACCTAGCCATGCTTCCACCATGCTTTGAACCATGCTTTGAATGAGGTATTTTCTCTCCCTTTGACCATGAACCTCATGACCAACACACCCTTCACTCACCCTTCCATGTTTTGTTTCTCTATAAATAGCACACTTGGGTGAACTTGAATCACCTTTTGTCATTTGCTAAGTTTTAGTTTTCTAGAGCACTCAAAGCTTTCCTTTTTCTCTCAAAGATCAAGAGTTCTTCTTCTTCAAATTCTTCATCTTCTTCAACCTTATTTCACTTGGTAGGGGTGTTGTTTTAAATATGTTAGCCATTAAAGTTCTTGTTTAAGTTATGTGCTTTATAGTTTCTCTTGAATCTTTTAGAACTTCTTTCTTCCTCTTTATTTTTCTTCATTTTCGGCCAAGGGCCTTGAGTGACTTGGAAATGAGAGCTTGATGATGAGGATTTCATGATGTTATTCATCATTTGAGAGACCTCTAAAGCTTAGAACCTAGTCTTGATTTCAACACTTTTTGGTTATCTCTTTCTTTTCTTCTCAAGATTTTGGTTTCTTTCCCTTCTCTTGCTTTAGTTTTCCTTTCTTTTTCTTGCTATGATTTCGATTTATGAAGGCTTGTTCTTGGATAAAAAAGACTCAAGGATGAGAGTTCATGATGTTGATGTGGTTACATCATTAAGATCATGGCCTCTAGAGCTTTAAAGTCCTATTTTTTGCCCCATGGATTTGGCCATTTTCTTTTTTTTTTTCCTTAAGTTATTGAGCTTTCATTTTCAAAGTTATGGAGGAATGTTAACTTGGTTTGCTCTTTTAATCCATTTCCTTAAAGCTTGATGATGATGTTCATACCATATGGTTTCTTTGCAAACCTTGGTGCAAGAAACTCTAAAGCTTACTTTACCTTGCTATGATAAGTTTTGGGTTCAGGTTTAAGTCCCTCTAAAGTCTTGGATGAGCTGTAATAAGAAATAAAATGAACTTGCACTCATGTTTATATTCAAGCTTTTGCAATTGCATATTTACTTTTGAGCTTTGCCTTCATGTTTACCTTCCAAGCTATCACTTAAAGTTAAAGATAAGGAACAAAGAGCATCTCATATTTATGTTCTTGTCTAGCATGTTTACTTTTCAAGTCATCACTTAAGAACTTAAAGATTTAAAATGAGAGCTTGCATATCACCTAATTAATCTCGAAGTCTTTCTATTTCGCCCTTAAAGTCGATTGTTGCTGGGCCTAAAGCACTAAAATAAAGAATTGAACTTGCATATTTATTTTCAAGCTTTGCATATTTATTTTCAAGTCTTGCATATTTATTTTCAAGTCTTGCATATTTACTTTGGAGTTCTCACTTTACTTTACAATAAAGGATAAAATGGAATGCATAGCACGTTTACTTTTTTGTCGTCACCTAAAAACTGTAAGAGCTCAAAGACTTGCCCTTATTGTCTCAAGTTAAAGTTTGGTTACGGAGACATCCCCATGGATGCATATTTTGGCCATGTGATGATGATGAACTTAATGTGAGTTTCATCTAGTTGCAAGGGAACAATCTATATTCAAAAAGTTTTCCTATGTTGTAAGAACTCTATAAGGTCATTACCCACAAGAATTGTAAATTAAACCTCTTTCACAAGTGTTTTAATTTAGTTCCGGCCCTATGATTGTTCTTAGTCTCTTTTACAAGATAAAATGTTTTGCAAAAGAGTTTTAGAAGTCCTAAAACGATTCAAAGAGGGACTAGTAACTCATGCTTGTTAAAAATGAAATTTTATGCATGATATGAATATATATGAATTCGGTTTTGTCAAGGTATATTTGCTGCTGAATGATGTTGTTTTGGTATGATGGAATGTGTTAAAATTATGTATAATAAGTTAAGAACCTTTCTATGCATATTAGGAAAGAAACTAGTCTTACAGAAAAATTGTAAAATTGAGTTTTAGCATAGTTTTGACCCATTTATTTTTAGACATTGCCAAAACTGTTTTAGTATGATAATAATCAGATTAGGATTGTTTATTTATGAAAAACTTGGTAACATTTGATGTAGGGTTGAATTTTAGCACCCATGGAGAAACTAGTAACTAGAAAACCGTAAAAATGCAATTCTAGAACTCTTAGAACATTCAATTTTCTGATTCTGTCCAGCGCCCCTATAATGTAGTAAACATGATTTATAATTAGCCCATAGGCATAGGAATACCTCATAAATGGTTTAGATTTAATTTATAGCGCCTTAGGCAAAGACGGAACTAAGAAAGGGTCTAAAACGTAAGTGCTAGAACGCCGTAATCATAAAAATGTAATTCTGCCCTTAGAGGATAATGCTGCCCAGATTTATTAATGGACATAAGTGCTAGTAAAAGTCATTAGTTGTGAATACTTAGGTGCATAAGAGGTTGATAGAGAACGATAGAATAATTATATCTCAAGTTTAAGGCCCGTAAGGGTCAAAGCATAAGACACCGTAGATCCAAGAGCATAATGAGCTATGATGTTACATGAGAACATATGTTTTATTTAAGAATGATTATGTATACGTGTGAAATTATGATTGAGGATACGTGTTCTATTTGTTTATGTGGCATAAAGTAAATTTGGAAGAAATCCGGCGTGCTGCTATTATGCTGCCAAATTTCTGACAAATTTGCGGACTTAGAAAGTTTTTGAAAAACCTATGAAATTTTCTTTAAAAGAGATGAGGTACTAAGATATGTTCTTGGATGACACCAGCTCGGTCGAGCACCTCCAAGAACTCATGTGACATCGGTACCAAGATGTATTCTTGGGTGACACTGGTTCGGCCGAGCACCCCCAAGAAAATGCTCTATGGCCCGTAATAGAAAGTCGGGATTTATTTATGATACGCTTATCGGTAAGAGATAAGTAAGAACTAGTGACAACTAGTTAGGTATAAGCTCATAACCTAGAGATATGACACCGGTTTAGCCAAGCACCCCCAGGACAAATGTCTTTTTAGGGTGGCCTATGAGAAAGTAAAGTATGATGATTATGTCACAAAAGTCTTCCCACATGAGATTTCAATTGCCACTTTATGCCACTATCATGATGTTTCTTGATGTCATGATTAATATTCTTGCAATAAGTAGCGCCATGCATACATTCTTTACTATGTTGCATCCATGACACTGAGAATCATTCTAAAATGAATGAACCTTGGCTAACTATGTTTTGAAGCTTAAAAATGAACTTGATGCATGCTCACTTATTTTATACACTAAACCTAAGGTTCCTGAGGACGTAGATGATGACACCTAAGTAGGAGGTTGCCCTACTGAGATTCTTTACTAAGATTCTCACTCCCTCTATCTTTCCTTTCCGTTATGTCTTCAGATGGCGACGTTCGTATTGTTCGTTGATACCCCCACCTGGGAGGTGCACTATGACTCGGAGCATCGATCGTATCATTTTGAAGGGAGCTACACACTCTGAGTGTTTATGTTTTTAGGACGCCCCTTTTCTTACCCTGTACATAGCCATTGATTTTCTCCGACTTCCCCGTATGGCAACGACATGGTTTTTGAGCGAGCGCGGGCGCATAACGAGAGGGTACTCCGCCCGTGATTTTCCCGACTATGTCCCCCGATCAAGACATTCAGAGACTAACCTATCAGAGGATCCACCCACCCATCCATACTCTGAGAGCTCTGCCCCTACTCCCCCATTGAGGGTAAAGGGTAGTGAGGAGACAGTCACATAGCCGAGACTGGCTCAGAGGCAGTCCATGCATCCCCGTTGAGGAGCTCATGTTCAGTCGCAGCGAGTGCCCACTTCGGATGCGCTTCGCCCATGGATCGGTTATGTCCCGCCCTATTCGGACTACCAGTGGTAGAGGCGCTCGAGGAGTGATAGTGTACACACCACACGTAGATTAGGATAGCTTTCTTTTGTTCAGAAAGGTTCCATTTTAGGTGCACTAGAGTGTGGGTGTTCTCTTTTTATATTTCCATGTATTTCTATTTCAGTTGTATTTGTCCTATGTTGTACTAAACTAAGTCCCGCCTTTCTTGGGTGGGCATAATATATATCTACTTATGCAGTTTGTTTTATTATGCTGTGCAATTACATGTTTTATGATCGGATGTTCATGATGTGTTTATTTGGATTTGTGTTTTATTCCTTTCATGCTTCATCGTTCGACATGTTGCGCGGCTCTCACTTTGCCTTTACATTTCAAAAAAAAAAATTTAATTACCTATATTTTCCGCTAAGTATTTTAAAGTAAAAACGAAACTATGATATAATAGACTAATGATTAACCTAAATATGTTCTAGAGTATTGGGTTAAAAATTAGGATGTTACAGACCCTACTTTGGTGTTGTGGTATTGTAGTTGGTTTTGAATACCTATCTGGACACTCTCAAATCTTGTGTCCTGGTTTTCACAGCGATAGTACACATTTTGTCCAGCCAAGCACACTATTTGTAACACCCCGATTTTTCTGTCCGAGGGAAATGACCAAAATGCCCCTGAGGTCATTTCCCGACCCGAATGCGAGGGTAACCAACTCGGTCATCCTCGAAGGGTCAACTCAATGTTTGAAGGGGATTGAATGGCCTTTGAATGCTCCCGGAAGCGAAAATCTCGTTTTCCGTAGTTTCGGGTCAAAATGACCAAAATACCCCTATAGCGTTTTTACGCGGGTAAAGGTGCCGTTTGAGCCCGGAACTTTCCCCAGAGGTTTAAAAACATGTTTTCATGTGTCTAGAGGTCTCTGTTCAAGTCCCGGTGGTCCCGGGCAGTTTTAGTGCAAAATTATGATTTTGCCCCTAGAATAGTGTTTTTGAGCTTAATGACGTAATTAGGCAAACCTAAGAAATATTAGGCTCTAAACGAAGATTAATTTATTTCCCTAATTAATCTAGAGTCAAAATAATTTATTAAAGTTAATTAGAACCTAAAATTGCTTAGATTAAACGTAAATCCCTTTTTAGAACTCAAGACTCCTAGTCTTGGAATCTTGAATAGTATTTTCTCTCTCCAATTCCTTAAATCAAGGAAATGTGTCTAGAGTTGTTTAGACTCTAAATTGAGGATTTAACTCACTAATGGTGCAAGACCACTCCTTAATTATGTCTAGGCCACCTTAATTACCCATTTTCCTTACCTAAACACTTTCTTACAAATTCCTAATCTTAAGCATAATCAAAGATACATCTAAACACAACTCTAAACCACAATTAAAATGCAAAGAACCCTCCCCCATGGGCTGATGCATTTCGGCCACCTCCTCCCCCATTGACCACATGTTTAATTATTTTCTCACTCAAAGAACCATGCTTGAGGCCATACCTTGAACCATACCTCACCATACCTTAAGCCATACCTCACCATGCCTCAAGAACACATTATCTCACCTCATGGAACTCATGGATGCCTCCATTCTGCACCCTCATGGCCGAACACCTTCAGCCCACACACACACTCCATTTGTTTCATTTCTCTATAAATAGAATGCCTTAAGGAGCTTGCACCACTTTTAGATCATTTGCTAAGTTTAGGAGCACTCAAAGCTTTTCTTTTTCTCTCAAAGTTCTAGTGTTCTTCAAGTTCTTCAAGTTCTTCAAAGTTCTTCATCATCTTCATCTTCTTCTTCCATCTTCAAGTTCATCACATCAAGTAGGGATTTTCTTTCATGTATTCTTTTCTTTAAAGTTCTTGTTTCAAGCTTGATGTTCATAGTTTCTCTTGGTTCCTTTTAGAACTTCTTTTCTTCTCCTTCTTCCTCTTTATGTTTCGGCCATGGGCCTTTGGGAATGAAGGAATGAGAGCTTGATGATGAGAGTTTCATGATGATGTTCATCACTTGAAACAAACTCTAGAGCTTGATCTTTGTTCTTGAGCAAAAATGTTTTTAGTTTTTCCTTTCTTGAACTCTTGAGAACTTTAGCTTTAATGATGTTTTAAAATGGCTCTATGAGTTTTAAATATATCATCAAGATCATGAACTCTAGAGTTTTAAAATGTTCCTTTTTCTTCTTGAAGATTTCGGCCATTTCCTTAAATTTTGCTTGGCTTCATGGTTTGATTTCCTAAAAATATTATGTTAAGTTTTAAAGAACTCTAAGCTTGACTTTACCTTGTTTGGGTGAGTTTGGGTTATGGTTTAAATTCCTTTAAAGTCTTGTTAAGAGCTCTAGAAAGATAAAATAAACTTGCATAATTTATTTTATGCTTGCATTCATATTTACATTCTTGTTATGCACCTTTACTTTCAAGCTATCACCTAAGAACATAAAGATTAAAATGGAACTTGCATCTTCACTTAATTTAATTCTCAAAGCCTTTCTATTTCGGCCTTAAAGTCGATTGTTGTTGGGCCCAGAGCACTAAAATAAAGAATTGAACTTGCATCCTCACTTAATTAATTCCTCGAATGCCTATCTATTTCGGCCTTAAAGTCGATTGTTGTTGGGCCAAGAGCACTAAAATAAAGAATTGAACCTTGCATCTTTACTTTCAAGCTTGCACGTTTAAGTTTATGTCTCGCATATTTACTTTCAAGCTTGCACGTTTAAGTTTATGCCTTGCATATTTAAATTTAAGTCATCACTTTACTTTGTAAGCAAGATTAAAAATGAAAAGCATGAGCACGTTTAGTTTATGTCATAACTTAAGAACCTAGAGCTCAAAGACTTGCCCATTTCATTCCAAGTTAAAGTTTAATGTGAAACCTTTCTTTGAATGCATATTTTCGGCCAAGTAGTGATGATGGACTTGCAATGAGTTTTCATCTAGCTACTTGGACCAATAGTCTATGTTTCAAGTTTTCCCTAAAGCCTTACAAATTTTTATAAGGTTATATCGTCACAAGTTGTGATTTCATTCTCGTTTAGGGGATGGGATATGTTTTGGTCACTGACCTAAGGCTTCACTTAGCCTCTTGATGAATTAAAATGTTTTGCAAAGAGTTTTAGAAGTTCTAGATCGATTCCAAGAGAAACTAGTTAACTTATGTACCTAGAAATGTCAATTTAACTCTCTCATTTAAGTTAAATGTTTTCGATTCTGATATGATGAGTGTGATGCTGTATGATGATGTTTTGATGTGTTGGAATGTGTGAAAATATCATGTGATGATGTAGAAGCGATCCTATGCATGATAGGTAAGAAACTAGCTAACTAGAAATACCGTAAAGCTAGAATTTAACATAGTTTTGACCCATTTGTTTATGGAACTAATCCAAACTGTTTTAATGGGAACATAATCAGATTTAGATTGTTTAGACATGAAAAACTTGGTATCATTTGAATTAGAATTGAATTCTAGCACCTATAGGAAAACTAGTAACTAGAAAACCGTAAAAATGCAATGTAGAACCCTTGGAACATTTATTTTTCTGGATGCTGTCCAGCACCCTTACAACATGATAAACATGATTAATAATTAGTCCTTAAGCATGGGAATGCCTCATAATTGATTTAGATTTAATCCATAGCGCCTTAGGCGAAGACGGAACCAAGAAAGGGTCTAAAACGTAAGTTCTAGAACCCCATGATCACAAGTTAAGAATTCTACCCTATGCTCTTCAGATTTAAATGTAGATATGAGGATTATGAGTGATGTTTAATTATGAGCCCTTAGGTGCATAAAATATGAGCGACGGATGTTAGAGAACCAAATCTCATGATTAAGACCTGTAAGGGGCAAAGCATAAGCTACCGTAAGGATAAACGGTTGATTGTTCCATGATGATATATGTTATGTAAATGATGATGATGTTATTCATATGATGAATTCATAAGGATATATGTTTATGTGGCATAAAGTAAATTTGGAAGGAATTTGGTGTAATGCCATCGTGCCGCCGAATTCCCAACAAATTTTGGGACTTAAAGAGATTTTGAAAATTAAGGTACTAAGATGGGTTCTAGGATGACACCGGTTCGGCCGAGCACCTCCATAAAACTCATGTGACATCGGTACCATTTTATACTCTTAGGTGACACCGGTTCGGCCGAGCACCCCTAAGAGTTTTGCCCCCTAACCCGTACTCAGATAGTCGGGATTTATGATTTATGATACGCTTATCGTTAAGTGGTAAGTAAGAACTAGTGACGACTAGTTAAGGTATGAGCTCATAACCTAGATGTATGACACGTTCTGGGTGACACCGGTTCGGCCGAGCACCCCCAGTTCGATTGTCTTTTAGGGTGGCCCATGAGGAAGAGATGGTTCATGATTATGATTATGTCACTAAGTTTGTCCCATATGAATGTTTCTATTGCCACTTTATGCCACCAAGTATGATGATGCTTGATGTTATGTTTTATGTATGTGCATTAGGTAGTGCCATGCATACATTTTCTATTATGTTGCATTCATGACATTAAGATCATCCTACAATGAATGAACCTTGGCTAAAATATATTTTAAAGTTTAAAATGAACTTAATACATGCTCAGTCATTTTGTATAAATAAACCCAAGGTTCCTGAGGACGTAGATGATGACACCTAGGTAGTAGGAGGCCCTACTGAGATTCTTTAGCAAGATTCTCACTCCCTCTATCTCTTTCTTTTCGTCACGTCTTCAGATGGCGACGTTCGTAGTGTTCGTGGACACGCCGACATGGGAGGTGCACCATGACCCGGACCACGGGTCATTCCATTTTGTGGGTCGATGCACAGTTAGAGTATTCATGTTCATGGGTCGACCCTTCACTCCCCCTGTACATTCCCATCGTTTCTCCCCCGTCTCACCTTTTGGCGATGACCTGGTGTTCGAGCGCACGTCCCCGAGAGGGGAGGCTACGCCGCATTCCCACCGTCCGCGTCTGCCGCTCGAGACTACCCCCAGTACGTGCCCCGTTGCCCGTCGTCTTTCTCGGAGACGGATCTTTCTGAGGATTTGGCCACCCAGGTACCCTCCGAGGGATCATCCCCCACCATACCCATGGACTTTGGAGAGGATAGCGAGCCCACCGTGACTCAGCCGAGGCGTGCACGACGACCGGAGATGCGGCCATACCGCGGGGACCCCGCTCGATCCCCGTTCCGTCTCTTCACGCCCGAGGAGCTCGCCTAGTTTCCCGGATATTTGCCTCGCTCACGAGATAGTTGCCAGTAAGAGGCCGTGGATGGCCCGGGTTAGAGCACACATCACTTAGATGGGGATAAACCTTCTTTTGTATAGAGGTTACCCCATTAGATGCACTCGGGTAGGGGAGTAGATTATGTTCATGTTTTAAGTTGTATTTTCTTTTATGTATTTCCCTTGTACTAAATTAAGTCCCACACTTATAAGTGGGCAAGTTATATATATATGAAATGATATTCAGTGATATTTATGTTGTGCTCTATGTTATGATGTTGTGAGACATTTGTGTTACTTTACATGGTTTACCGTTTAACGCATCACACGGCTCTCACTTTGTTTTTCGAAAAAAATTTTACCCGTATTTTCCGCTAAGTATTTCAAAGTAAAATGAGAACTATGAAGTAACAAACTAATGATTAACCTAAATATGTTCTAGAGTATTGGGTTAAAAATTAGGATGTTACACTATTCCCGTGATATCTTCCACATTTTGGGCATGGCCTCGATTGCTGTTGCTATTTATCCTTTTGTGGACTTGGTTGAAACCACTTTTTTAAGTGCAGGTCCTCTTTATAGTCTGTGTAACGCCCTAATTTTCTTCCCTGTGTCCAAATGACCAAAATGCCCCTGAGGTCATTTCTGCCTGGGAATCGAGGACAACCTGTCCAGGCTAACCTCAAGGGGTTAGTCTAATGATTGATAAGCATTGGGTGTGTTCTGGATTGTGTTAGAAGTGAAAACCTCAATATTTGGTTTATCCTATAAGTGGAATTACCGAAATACCCCTGCGGCAATTTAGCACGGGATTGTTTACCAACTGAACCCAGATGTTATCCGAAAGTTTGAAATGTTATTTTTAAGGACTGCATGGTGTCTCTGTAAACCCAGGTGGTCCCAAGGAGTTTTCTATAAAATGACCATTTTGCCCTTGATTATGCATCTAATGAGCTTAATCATGAAATTAAAGAAACCTAAGCAATATTAGGCTTTAATTAAAGATTAATTAATTCTAATAATTAATCTAGACTCAAAATAATTCATTAGAGTTGATTAGGGCCTAAGATTACTTAAAGAAACTCAAAATTCCTTTCTTAATTCAAAATTGTGTCATATCAAGTGAAATATTATTTTCTCCTTCCAATTCCTTAAATTAAGGAATCAAAGATGTGATGGGGAATCTTGTTGAATGGAGGTTTGACTCCACTAATTAAGCAAGACAACTTCCCAATCTTGTCTTGTATAGTCTTAATTGCTTATTACTAGCCCAAACACTCCATTAACAATTCCTAACCAAATGCCAAATAATATCTCTAAACATGATTCCTAATACACATGAAAAGAAAATATCTCCCCCCTCCCCATGCCTCCATGATGGCTAGCCATTCCTTGCCCAAACCTCCCTCATGGCCACCCATATCTCCTATCACACTCTCATATTTCCATTATAAACACATACATACTCTAAGAAATACACACTTTACCATTTACTTTTTTGGAATCACAACTTGTCCAAAAAGGTTGTCTTGTGAATTCTTTCTTCTCTCACTTCTCAAAGATTTCTCTTTTCCTTCCACCACCACAAAAGCCACCGTCCACCACCACCCCTCAACCCCAAACCACCACACCACCACACCACCACCATAGATCATCCATAAAAATACCCAACCTCTCCATTTCTAAACACCACAACTCAAGAAAGATCTTCATTTTCTTCCTTCCCTCTTGGCCGAACTTGTTCAAGAGCTCCAAGAGAAAATTTGTTCTTCTCATTGTCTTGCAAAGATCAAGCTATTTTCTTTCAACAAGAAAAACATCTTTGGTAGGGATTTTTGTTTGGTTTTCTTTCTTAATCTCTCTTTATTTTTGAAATTTTTTGGTGTATTGGAATGTTGTGTTCTTCCTCCCATTTTCAGCCTTGATGATAAATATTTGGTTGAGTTTGTTTTCTTTTCTTTTTTCTTCACCATTTCGGTTTGGTCTTCTTTCTTTCTTTCTAGTTTTGGTTTTGGTTGTCAATGAAATATTGGAGCTATGGCTTGATGATGATGGATCTTGGTGATGGTTATAAAACCATCATGTGATAGACCATTTAGATCCCAAAGCTATGGTTCCATTTTGGTTTTAAAAGATTGAGCAAAATGGAATGATGTTGTTGTTCTTTAAAAATTGTTTTGATAAGCTTGATAATAAGTCCAAGGAATGAGGTTCTTACAACCATGGTATTGATGGATTCTAAAGCTGATGTCCATTTTGTAAGATTGATCGATGTTTTAGAGTTTTTACTCTAAATAGGAGTCTTGAGCTTGGAACTTAAAGAAATAACAATGGAAATGCATTCATGTTTACTTTCCATGTCCTTGCATTTCATATTTATATTTGAGCCTTACATATCATGTTTATTTCCAAGTTATCACCTAAATCTTGAAGATAAGGAAATGAACTTGCATTTCATGTTTATATTTCTTGTCTAGCATGTTGATATTTCAAGCCATCACCTAAATCTTAAAGATAAAAAATGAGCTTGCATTCTCATGTTTATTTTCAAGCCTTGCATATCATATTTATATTTCCATTGCCATCACTTTATAATGCCAACGATTAAAATGAGGTTTGCATTAGCATGTTTAAGTTTATGTCATCACCAAAATATCTAAAGCTCAAGACTTACCCCTTTCAACTTACATGGAAATTTCGGTTTCATGGACATTTGTCATCACAAATTTGTTTTGATTATCAAAGAAATGAAGTTCTTAAAGTTTCCCTTGCTGGTAATGAATCTTAGCTTTGAGTCATGTAAGTTAGTTTTGAAAGATTTAAGGACTCAAGAAGGGAAAAATGTGTTCCTAAGTGATCTTTGAAAGAAACTTTTGGTTTTAAAGGAAGATTTGGTTTGGTTTGAAACAAAGATGTTTTGATTTCAAAGGAAGAGTTGGGATGATGTTCAAAATGGTTTTAGAAAGATTGAGTAATTTGAGGAATGTTAAAATTTGAGTTTTCTTATTTTGGGGTTACTGGTAATCGACTACCAAGGTGATACCAGAGTGTTTTGCAATACTCGGATATGATATTTGGCCTGTGTAATTGATTACAACCTCATGTAATCGATTACACAAGGTTCTGGAAAACCTAGAATATGTTTCTGGACTCTAGTAATCGATTAGCAATAAATGTAATCAATTACTTAGATGATCTTGAGGCCCAGGAATGCATTTTCAACATTGGTAATCGATTACACAGTTTATATAATGGATTATCAGCAGCTAAAACATGTCTAATTTGAAAAATTGACCTGTGTAATTGATTACACATCAAATGTAATAGATTACCGGAACCTCAAGCATTCTTGTTTTGAAAATTCGAACAACGTAATCGATTACCAGAACCTGAAGTATGTGAATAAGTGTTTCCCCACTTAAATAACATGATTTGGTGATCTTGCATGCTTATTCTTGGATTATGAACATGATGACTTATAGTTGGATGAATATATATATATATATATATATATATATATATATATATATATATATATATATATCCTGTAAGCATAGCATATGCATTAGCTGTGCCTGGTCCTTGATTTATGGCACCCTGGATAGGAGCATGTTTATTGTCATATTGGAATATGATATGTTTAAGGATATATGTGATGAAGGTTATGCATGCTTATGTGCTTATTATTTGATGAGTTATGGTGTGGCTTGATGATGCTTATTTGATTGAGATGCATGATTTACAAGTTTATGAGCATGATAAGTTGAATAATGATTTATGATTGCATTGCAACTCTAAAAAGAACATACCATGGAAAAAAGATATAAAACTGGGGAAATGACCCTCTTTAAAGGTTATGAGAGGTGATCTAAGTAAGTTGCATATTCATAACAAGACAGGCAAGGAAGTAATGTGTTTCTCCCCCTCTAGTACCCCACATTAAATCTAGCAACGGCTAGTTAGGTTGAGCTCATCTTTGGAGATCATTATGTTGGTTGGTTTTGGTGATGATTGTAAAAATCACTAGGGAATTTATGTTGGTTGGTTTTTGGTGATGACGTGAGAGGGTGGAATTGATAAGAAAGGAACTTGAGAATTCATTCATGAGAAAGTAAATTACCAAGGGTTCTCCTACCTTCCCATACATGTTACATGATGTATAACTCATCGCATTGCCTTATCATGCATCCATTTACTTGCCACTATTTTAGTTTTTTAGCTTATCTCATGTTTATGTTCTTAGCTTTATCTTGTGTTTTGGACTTACATGTTATTGATCTATGTTTTGAGTAAGGCTATGTTATTTGTATGTGTTACTAATACATTGAGACATTGCCATGCATACATGAGATACCTGTTGCATTCATGCTAAAAGATACGGGCCTTGGTTAATGGTATTTAAAACTTAACAAATGAATCTTACTTATGCCCAATACTTTCATAATTAAACTCGAGTTTCCTGAGGACAAATATGATGACACGTATGTGGAGAGGGAAACCCTACTGAGATTCTTGTATAAGTTTCTCACTCCCTCTATCTTTCTTTTCCATCTTTGTCTTCAGACAAGGTTAACGAAGACGTCCGTAGACCACCCTGAGGTGTCAGCATAGAAGTTGCACGATGGTCGAGATCAAAGCAGTGTAGTGGAAGTGGGAATATAGTCTTTCATTTTCACAACCTTAGGAGTTATCTCACCTTTATACAAGTTCGTAACTTAGTCCTGAAGGGTTTAGCTACGTCATAGTTATGTTTAGTTTTTGAGCTATTGTATGCTCAACCTCTAAACAGGTGGGCTCAATATATTTGATGTGATGTTATTGTCAAATATTCCTATATCATCACTATTATTATTATTTGACTTGATATTTCAAGTTAATGGTATATGACGATGTGCTTACTTTATGCTAGATTCTGTTGTGATTTGTATATGTGTTATATGATGAATAGTTACATGCTACAACTTAAATGTGAACGACTCATAGTTTGTTTTTTTAGAAAAAAATGGATTGTATTTTTCATAGACTTATTTTGAAAGCCCAAAATTAAGTAAAATTCTGAGACAAAATAGTACCAACTAACAATTAACCATTATGCGTCCTAGGCATATTGTGTTTGAAAGTTAGGGTGTTACAGTCTGTGTAACGCCCCGATTTTCTGTCTGAGTGGAAAATGATCGAAATGCCCCTGAGGTCATTTTCGGCCCGGAATTCGAGGATGGCCGACCCGGCAGTCCTCAAAGGGCCAACTCAATGGTTGAAGGGGATTGAATGACCTTTGAATGCTCCCGGAAGCGAAAATCTCAAGCTCATAGCTTCGGGTCAAAATGACCAAAATACCCTATAGCGCTTTTACGCAGTAAAGGTGCCGCTTGAGCCCTAACTTTCCCAGAGGTTTAAAAACATGTTTTCATGTGTCTAGAGGTCTCTGCTCAAGTCCCGTGGTCCTGGTCGCTTTAGTGCAAAATTACGATTTTGCCCCTAGAATAGTGTTTTTGAGCTTAATGACGTAATTAAGCAAACCTAAGCAATATTAGGCTCTAAACGAAGATTAATTTATTTCCCTAATTAATCTAGAGCCAAAATAATTTATTGAAGTTAATTAGAACCTAAAATTGCTTAGATTAAACTTAAATCCCTTTTTAGAACTCAAGACTCCTAGTCTTGGAATCTTAAATAGTATTTTCTCTCTCCAATTCCTTAAATCAAGGAAATGTGTCTAGAGTTGTTTAGACTCTAAATTGAGGATTTAACTCTCTAATGGTGCAAGACCACTCCTTAATTATGTCTAGACCACCTTAATTACCCATTTACCTTACCTAAACACTTTCTTACAAATTCCTAATCTTAAGCATAATCAAAGATACACCTAAACACAACTCTAAACCACAATTAAAATGCAAAGAAACCTCCCCCATGGATGGTGAAGTTTCGGCCAGCACACTCCTCCTTTGACCACATATTAAATTGTTTCTCACTCAAAGAACCATGCTTGAGGCCATACCTTGAACCATACCTCACCATACCTTAAGCCATACCTCACCATGCCTCAAGAACACAATATCTCACCTCATGGAACACATGGAACCCTCCAATTCTGCACCTCTTGGCCGAAAATACATCAGCCCATTCACACCATCCATTTGTTTTATTTCTCTATAAATAGAATGCCTTGAGGAGCTTGCACCACTTTTAGATCATTTGCTAAGTTTAGGAAACACTCAAAGCTTTTCTTTTCTCTCAAAGTTCTAGTGTTCTTCAAGTTCTTCAAGCTCTTCAAAGTTCTTCATCATCTTCATCTTCTTCTTCCATCTTCAAGTTCATCACACCAAGTAGGGATTTTCTTTCATGTATTCCTTTCTTTAAAGATCTTGTTTTAAGCTTGATGTTCATAGTTTCTCTTGGTTCCTTTTTAGAACTTCTTTTCTTCTCCTTCTTCCTCTTTATGTTTCGGCCATGGGCCTTTGGGAATGAAGGAATGAGAGCTTGATGATGAGAGTTTCATGATGATGTTCATCACTTGAAACAAGCTCTAGAGCTTGATCTTTGTTCTTGAGCAAAAATGTTTCTAGTTTTTCCTTTCTTGAACTCTTGAGAACTTTAGCTTTGATGATGTTTTAAAATGGCTCTATGAACTCAATGATGAGGACTCATGATGTTGGTGTTAATGTATCATCAAGATCATGAACTCTAGAGTTTCTAAAATGTTCCTTTTTCTTCTTGAAGATTTCGGCCATTTCCTTAATTTTTCTAAGCTTCATGGTTTGATTTCCTAAGAATATTATGTTGAGTTTTAAGAACTCTAAGCTTGACTTTACCTTGTTTGGATGAGTTTGGGTTATGGTTTAAATTCCTTTAAAGTCTTGTTAAGAGCTCTAGAAAGATAAAATGAACTTGCATAATTTATTTTATGCTTGCATTCATATTTACATTCTTGCTATGCATCTTTACTTTCTAGCTATCACTTAAGAACATAAAGATTAAAATGGAACTTGTATCATCACTTAATTTAATTCTCAAAGCCTTTCTATTTCAGCCTTAAAGTCGATTGTTGTTGGGCCTAGAGTACTAAAATAAAGAATTGAACTTGCATTATCACCTAATTAATTTCTCGAATGCCTATCTATTTCGGCCTTAAAGTCGATTGTTGTTGGGCCAAGAGCACTAAAATAAAGAATTGAACCTTGCATCTTTACTTTCAAGCTTGCACGTCTAAAGTTTATGCCTCGCATATTTACTTTCAAGCTTGCACGTTTAAGTTTATGCCTTGCATATTTAAATTTAAGTCATCACATTACTTTGTAAGCAAGATTAAAAATGAAAAGCATGAGCACGTTTAGTTTATGTCGAAACTTAAGAACCTAGAGCTCAAAGACTTGCCCATTTCATTCCAAGTTAAAATTTAATGTGAATGCATTCCTTGAATGCATAATTTCGGCCAAGTAGTGATGATGGACTTGCAATGAGTTTTCATCTAGCTACTAGGACCAATAGTCTATGTTTTAAGTTTTCCTTAAAGCTTTACAAATCTTTATAAGGTTATGTCATCACAAGTTGTGATTTTATTATCTTTTAGGGGATGGAATATGTTTTGGTCAGTGACCTAAGGCTTCTCTTAGCCTTTTGATGAATTAAAGTGTTTTGCAAAGAGTTTTAGAAGTTCTAGATCGATTCCGAGAGAAACTAGTTAACTTATGTACCTAGAAATGTCAATTTAACTCTCTCATTTAAGTTAAATGTTTTCGGTACTGATGTGATGAGTGTGATGCTGTATGATGATGTTTTGATGTGTTGGAATGTGTGAAAATATCATATGATGATGTAGAAGCGATCCTATGCATGATAGGTAAGAAACTAGCTAACTGGAAATACCGTAAAGCTAGAATTTAACATAGTTTTGACCCATTTGTTTAGGGAACTTTTCCAAACTGTTTTAATGGGGACATAATCAGATTTAGATTGTTTAGACATGAAAAAATTGGTATCATTTGAGTTAGAATTGAATTCTAGCACCTATGGGGAAACTAGTAACGAGAAAAACCGTAAAAATGCAAATGTAGAACTCTTAGAACATTTAATTTTCTGGATTCTGTCCAGCACCCTTACAACATGATAAACATGATTAATAATTAGTCCTTAAGCATGGGAATGCCTCATAATTGATTTAGATTTAATCCATAGCACCTTAGGCGAAGACGGAACCAAGAAAGGGTCTAAAATGTAAGTTCTAGAACCCCGTGATCACAAGTTAAGAATTCTACCCTATGCTTTTCAGATTTAAATGTAGATATGAGGATTATGAGTGATGTTTAATTATGAGCCCTTAGGTGCATAAAATATGAGCGACGGATATTAGAGAACCAAATCTCATGATTAAGACCCGTAAGGGTCAAAGCATAAGCTACCGTAAGGATAGACGGTTGAATATTCCATGATGATGTATGTTATGTAAATGATGATGATGATATTCATATGAGGAATTCATGAGGATATATGTTTTATTACGAGAACAACTTGAGCATGTGATCTCTGATGAGAGTGTATAGTATTGATGTGTTGATGCTCCCGCCACGATGCGTTATGTAAAATTATGATATTATGATGCTTACGATGCATACGATGAATATGATGCCTTATGTTGATGTTGAATGGCTATGCATGCTCTATATGTTTCGTGGCATAAAGCAAGTTTGAAGGAAATCCGATGTATGCCGTTACGCTGCCGAATTTCCCATCAAACTTGAGAATTTGAGAAAAGTTTGTGAAAACTCCTGGGTGACACCGGTTCGGCCGAGCACCCCCAGGATAGGTTCTGGGTGACACCGGTTCGGCCGAGCACCCCCAGAACAGATGTGACATAGTACTGAGACGCATTTCTCCCGCTACGGTGGGGAGGAAACAAATCCGTGAGGGTATTGACATTGAGCTTGCCAAAGCGGACAATTCGCTGTGTACTAGATACCAGTAGAGCGTTTCAAAGAAGGAAATGATCCTAAGATAGGTGATCCGAGAAAGTTATGTATACCCCCTCTATTAGCCCATATTAAATCTAGTGACGACTAGTTAGGAATGAGCTCATTCCTAGGTGATAGGTGAGATGTAGTTTGGTGACCAGATTATCGCTGGGCCGGTGAATCGGTTGGACTTTTGGTGGATATGTTAAGAGGGTGGTCTTCAAGAAAAAGAACTTAAGAGTTTTAGTTATGAGAAAAATGTCACATGAAAAGTACTATGCCTTTTATGCCACATAAATGATTTATGTTTCTTTATGATGTGCCCAAGTATTACGATTTTCGTGTTAATGTGCATATGGTATTGTCATGCATTCATCAAATATCTGTTGCATTCATGTCATTAAGACACATACTAAAAGACACCCACTTCGGATAAATAGATTTGTAAAGCCTAAAACCAATCCTTATGCATGTACACCTTTTTCATAATTAAAATCGAGGTGGCTGGGGACGACGACGATGACACTAGTGTTAGAGTCTGAATCCTCGAGAATCTCGAATGAGTTTCTCATCCCTTCCTTTCTTCCGTGTCGTCTCTAGACGAGGATTACAACGAGGATCGTGACTTCTTCTGAGGCTCGTGCTTGAGGATCACACTAGAAGACAGGGCAGAGGGTCGCTGCGGAAGCATAGATAGCTTAGCTTTTGGGTTGACACGTATCCAACCTCATAGGTGGATAAGGATGACTTCACATATATGGACGTGTTTTGGTGTAAATGATGGTACAATGATGTTAGTAGTCTATGTATCTATGAAGAGGTGATGATATTATGATTGTTAAGTATAATACTATGTTTCATGATTATCAATGGTGTGGTTACTTTTCTCGCACGATATGGTTATGACGACCGATAGGTTAGTGCGCGGCTCGCGTTTTGCTTTCAAGTTTCAAAAAGAAAAATTTATTCGTATTTTCCGCTAAGTATTTTAATGAAAGGTTGTAAGGAATGTGACTAAAAGAGTAATAGACTAATGATTAACCTAAATATGTTCTAGAGTATTGGGTTAAAAAAATTAGGATGTTACAGTCTGCGTCTTCAAGTGGCAGTCTCTTGTTAGAAGTGTCCTGAGCAGATTGGAGGATTGCTAACTTCTTGTTGGAGTCCTCTACATGATAGCACTTGTTTACTAAGGTTGCATAGTCCCGAATCTCAAAGAGGCCCACAACAGCTTCGATGTTCTCACGTAAACCCTTGTCACACTTCATGCATTTCCAAGCTTCATCAGGATTACGCTGATAGAGAAGTGAAAAAAAAAAGAAAAAACTTTATCCCCTTTTTTTGTAAGAATTTTAGCAATCCTACAAGAATGCCAACTTTTCTAATGCACTGGTTGTAATGTGACCCCGATCAGACTATGAGAAAACCTCTGTATTCTTACACATTTACTAATGATTTTGTATACAAAAAAAGAAACATTATTTTCTATAGTGTTGTTAAAAATGGAGCGAAAAATTAACATTTTTTAAAAAAAAAGGCCTAAACCATTAATAAATAGTAGTATCAGTCTTTGCAAAATAGCACAATTGCAAGCTACATAAGTGATTAGTGATAACATAATGCAATAAAAACATACTTAAATGATAATAGAGACAAAGATGAATATGCTTAACTACAAAGACATTAATAGTTTTTGGGAACATAATTAGTACTTATTGTAAGTAACTGATAACAAAGTAATAACATAATAGTAATCAATTAAATTCAACTGTAACACTCTTTTTAACCTCATAGTTCGTATATATAAATATACATATGAAGAAATTCACTTTGTCCATGGTTCTTGAAGATAACAATTAATAATTAAGTCTAAAGCATTGCCTCAATTTTGCATCAGTAAAGGATGGTAAACCACAACATCGAGTCACTTGTGATCTTGCTACTTATTTGTACAGTAATTCAAGTTACTAGATGTCAAGGAATGCATCGGTATCGCCATCAGTTGGCACTAGAACCTCAACCTGATCATGACCCGTTGGAAAGTTGTACCATAGTGAGGACAGACAAATGTAGAAATGAGATTTCAAATTATATTTCGAAAGAAGAGAAAACAAAAATGAGTAAAGATTGTCTTGACCACTTTGTTAAACCATGCAAGGAGCTCTCAATGGATAAAAAGGGGAAAGGTTGGGGAAAAATGTTTGGAAAGATTATTAAAATAGGTCAAGGTGCCGATCAAGGTGCCGATCAAGGTGCCAGTGATCAACAAAATACACATCATTAAGAGCAATAACCTCAATTGGTTAAGATTCTAAGATAACTGCTTCTGCAAAAGTGGAATCAAAAGCAGAACCCAAAAGAGAAGCATAAATTTGTTTGATATTATGATGTAACCATAAAAGTACTTTTGATAATAAAAAAGGTTATTCGATTATGACAAATATAGAAGTACTTTTCTTACAAAATTATAAATGAAGAGGATATGAAAAACTATGTTATTAAGAAATATGGTTAGATGGAAATGTATATTTTATAGATAACAAATATCTTTAAAAATTAGACTTAATTTATAATCATTCTTTATAATTTAAAGTCATTGAATTAAATATAACAATTAAAAACTATAGCTAAAAAAATTTATTTTAATAAAGGTGTTTTTATATATTTAGGAATAAAGAGTATATTACATTTATATGGTTTTGTATGGGATGTTCAATTTCAATTCCATGCTCAATTCAAACACCATACATGTCCTAAAAGATAATATACATGTAATAATTCATGTTCATTTTTTTACACTTAATCATTTTTTTTGTCATATATAGTGTGACTTATTATTAAAAAGGGATAAAGTTTCATTTATGTTCTTCACATTTTATCAAGATTTTTATTTGGTCCCAAATGTGTTTTTCATCCAATTTACATCATTAATGTTGGAATAAGTAAATGACACTCAAATGCTAAACATAAACTTGACATTTTATATTATATTATGATCTTATCCGTAATATGACATTTTATATTTTTTATGACCTCTTGATTTTGTCATTTGACCTCTACATCAATTATTTCATCTATAATTTGAATGTTGTCTATTAAAAGGGAAAGATTAAAATGTTTTGAAAATGTTAAGTACATATATAGAATCAAAGAAATCCATAAATTAAGTTAAAATCTTGGTAAAATACTAGAGATGTAAATGAAGTTTTACCTTGAAAAAATGGGAAATAATATTTTTTTCACCAAAAAATCATAATCTCAAAATTCTACAAAGTAAACATAAAAGAAGAAAATAGTCCATTTGTCATAAGGGAGATGTGAATACTATTTTTCCAAATGATTAAAATCATCAAGTTTGAAATTATATGAATAATACACAAATATGTCTATTATTTAAAGATTAATTAATTAAACATATCAAAAGAGAATTTTTTTAAAAGATAGATAAAAACAAAAGAAAAACTAGTCATTCATATTCTAATACACCTAATAGTTTCAAACAAAGTTGTGATATTTGTATGGTATTGTTCATAAAGGGGGTGAAAAACATTTCTTATAAAAAAAATAAAGGATAGGCTATCAAAAAACATCAGTCACAATTGAAAACTCCAAATGTGATAAATGATAGTAACATATTCCAATTAAAACGTACTTCTTTTGGTGGATTACCTTGGAGGTATATATCCAATTAAAACATATTCAAAGATAATATAGATAGACCATGTAACATCCTCCCGAGTACAATGTCATCCTTAAGTCATGTCATCATAATTAGGAGTTGTTACTTATAAATTAGCGGACCTTTGTTGATTATCTATAGCAAGATTGATCAAATCGTGAAGTAACTAAGATGCAATTCTTTTAAAATATATAACAAGACACAGACATTTATTGATTATAAGGTCTAGTACAAAAGAAAGCTCTTCTATAAGCTTCAATACACATCTGGTCTCTATTATATTTACAGACATAAATATATGACTAAGTACAATTGATACAAGCTTCAGCCTTAAACTACTACAAATTTGATTTCCTTTCATAAAACAGTCTCCTTGTTCTCTAGATTAACTTGGAGATGACACGTGAACACAAAAACATATAGGATAAAATTCTAAAATTTTAGTAGGGCATCCCCAATTCATATGCTAAAATCCTTGTCATCGTCATCATCATTGTCACAGCCACTTTCGTTTATAATGAAAATTATGATCATATAACATTTATCAAAAGTTCATTTTAAAATTCAAAAACCATTCTTCCGAAGTGGGTAGCTTTTAATCATCAATCACTTAGTGCACATATATCATAAAGCTCAAACATATAGTTAATACTCCTAATTAAGCAATTAAATATAATATGAGTATGCATATGCTAAATGTAGTGAAATTATCTCAAAGAGGCCCAAATCTCTACCTTATGGCCACAGAACTCAATTCAGTGGCCCTGCTCTAACTTATGGTATCAGAAATCAATTTAGTGCATTTTCTCTTTTCATCAACATACGGAGGACTTAGTTCGTACCGAATGGTATCTGCCATGGATAACTCGACAATGGGAAATAGACTGCTTATCCGAACTAAGCTTGTTCCTATACTTGATCATCAGACTTCATTTTTTCCTCTTCCGAATGACACACTGATCTATTCCTAGCCGATAAGTCTAACAACTCATAATATCTCCAGGGGCGTTCCTCTTTTTTCCTTCCCCTTTACCCAACCAAAGTCTTGTTTCTGTTTTGCCTATATGTCACAACATGCACAATTGAGGTTCACACATTCTCTTTTCTCACATAATTGAATCACATACTTTTCTTCTCTCGAATGCATGCGTAATCCACATTCAAGCATTCAATCATAAGTGATTCTCATTTGTGCTTCATTAGCCAATCTTTAAATTATCTAGCATGCATTCATACTCATCATACTTAAATTAAGAGTCATTATATCACCAAATCAATACTTGGATTCAATTCCAGCAAGTTGGTGGAATTCTCCATGACACCTGAAGGCCTTGTAAGAATTTTAGAACGAAAATCATTCTTTAACTCTATTAACAAAATTTGACAAATTTGGTGGTCAAAGACTACTTAGTCTCAGCTCAAAATCGAAAATTCATAATTTTTAACCCTAGCAAATCACTAAATCAATTTAGAATGAAAATCATGGTTGAACTTCAAGATGTTTCAAACACTTTATAAAAATTTGAACGGAAAAATCAATCATTTTCTATGGTAACAAAATTAACAAAATTCACAGCTTCTATTCCAACAATTCAGGCAACACAAGTATCATTTCGGTTCAGGATTTTTTCTAAGTAGTAAAAGTCTTCAACATGACCCAAGAAAAATCATAGATTTGCCGATATTACCTTCAACATATAATTTTTCTAGTCATAAAAATACATACAAATGCATCAGAAAATTTACGAACAATCCTTGCCTATATCAATACCAAAATGATAGCAAGGTATTCCAAAACTTCTTTTGGAAAAAATGAGTTTTTCCACAACACCAAACTACTCCACCTATGCAAATATATGTATATCTAGGTATAGTCATGCATTAGAACTAGGAAATACCGAATCCGAACAAGCAAAATTCTAAAGAAACAGAATTGAACAACAAAGGTACAAGAACCCTACTTTGGTGGCTTTAGTGATTTTGGCTCAAATGGATGATCTAACGATGACATCTCTTCACTTCAAGGTTTCCAAACTAACACCAAATCCTCCCTTAGGTAGTAAAGGATGATCTTACAAGGTGGAAAAGGGTGACAGGTTCAAGTTCTAATCGATTACTTTGGTAAATTTTAATGAATGGAGGAAGTTTTGTAAAGAGGTCTTGTGATTTTATCAAGTTTAAGCTATGATTTTTGAGGATTTGAAGCTTGTTAATGGAGGTTTGGAAAAGGAAAAATGAAGGCTAGTTCTTCTTTCTCCTCGGCTGAATATGATGGCTTCAAGGATAAGTTTCGTGGCTTTTAAATGCCCTTAGATAAGGTTGTAATAATTTGGATAAAGTTTGATTTTTCTTTCTTTTCTAAACAAAAGGAATGGCTAGGAGTTAATCTTGTTATCAAGATTAAATCTTAACATTACACTCGCCTCAAAAGGATAGACATTATCCTTTTGTAGAGATTAAATCATCTTTTGATATCAGAAATCGTATACCAAAATTTTACTGAACAGGTAAAACACCGTATCCGGGAAATCAAACATTGTCCAAAAAGTAATTTCAGGCATAAAATCTTTATTTTTAACTATTTCTAATCTTAACCCTATCTTTTTTTCAGTCCTGGGCATTTCTTGGTCACTGATCTAGGGTTTCAGCTATCTCGATGGGACGTAGGGCTTATAGGGTTACTATTCATACTCGGCCTAGAAATTTTTTTTATATACATTCATTGGGCCGTCATCATCGTTGCTAAAACTGTAACGCCCCGATTTTCTGCCTGAGTAGAAAATGACCGAAATGCCCCTGAGGTCATTTTCGGCCCGGAATTCGAGGATGGTCGACCCGGCAGTCCTCGAAGGGCCAACTCAATGCTTGAAGGGGATTGAATGACCCTTGAGTGGTTCCGGAGGCGAAAGTCTCATTTTCTACAGTTTCGGGTCAAAATGACCAAAATACCCCTATAGCGTTTTACGTGGGTAGAAGTGCCGTTTGAGCCCGAAACTTTCCCTAGAGGTTTAAAAACATGTTTTCATGTGTCTAGAGGTCTCTGTTCAAGTCCCGGTGGTCCCGAGCAGTTTTGTGCAAAATTACGATTTTACCCCTAGAATAGTGTCTTTACGCCTAATGACGTAACTAAGCTAACCTAAGTAATATTAGGCTCTAATCGAAGATTAATTAATTTCCCTAATTAATCTAGAGTCAAAATAATTTATTAAAGTTAATTTGAACCTAAAATTGCTTAGATTAAACTTAAATCCCTTTTTAGAACTCAAGATTCCTAGTCTTGGAATCTTGAATAGTGTTTTCTCTCTCCAATTCCTTAAATCAAGGAATTGTGTCTAGAATTGTTTAAACACTAAAATGAGTTTATAACCCACTAATGATGCAAGAACACTCTTTAATTATGTCTTGACAACCTTAATTACCCATTTTCCTTACCTAAACACTTTCTTACAAATTCCTAATCTTAAGCATAATCAAAGATACACCTAAACACAACTCTAAATCATAATTAAATTGCAAAACAAACCTCCCCTTGGCTGTAACATGGCCGAATAGCCATGCTCTCTTTGGCCACATGATTGAATTGTTTTCTCACTCCTTGAAGCCATGCTTGAGCCATACCTTGAACCATACCTCACCATGCCTCAAAACCACATTATCTCACCTCATGGAACTCATGGATGCCCTCCAATTCTGCACACAATGGCCGAAACTCATCAGCCCATTCACACCCTTCATTTGTTTCATTTCTCTATAAATAGAATGCCTTGAGGAGCTTGCACCACTTTTAGATCATTTGCTAAGTTTAGGAGCACTCAAAGCTTTTCTTTTTCTCTCAAAGCTCTTGTGTTCTTCAAGTTTTTGGAGTTCTTCATCATCTTCATCTTCTTCTTCCATCTTCAAGTTCATCACACCAAGTAGGGATTTCCTTTCATGTATTCCTTTCTTTAAAGTTCTTGTTCTAGCTTTATGTTCATAGTTTCTCTTGATTCTTTTTAGAACTTCTTCTCCTTTCCTTGTTCTTTCTCATTTTCGGCCATGGGCCTTGAAGTTCAAAGAAATGAGAGCTTGATGATGAGAGTTTCATGATGATGTTCATCACTTGAAACAAACTCTAGAGCTTGATCTTTGTTCTTGAGCAAAAATGTTTCTAGTTCTTCCTTTCTTGAACTCTTGAGAACTTTAGTTTTGATGGTGATTTAAAATGGTTCTAAGGACTCAATGATGAGGTCTCATGATGTTAGTGTTAATATATCATCAAGATCATGGACTCTAGAGTTTCAAAATGTTCTTTTGTTCCTTGAAATTTCGGCCATTTCCTTTTCTTTTACATGCAAAATGTTTGATTTTCTAAAAATGTTATGTTGTGTTCTAAGAACTCTAGACTTTACTTTATCTTGGTTTGATGAGTTTGGGTTGAGGTTTAAGTTCCTTTAAAGTCTTGTTAAGAGCTCTAGAAAGATAAAATGAACTTGCATAATTTATTTTATGCTTGCATTTATATTTACATCCTTGCTATGCACCTTTACTTTCAAGCTATCACCTAAGAACATAAAGATTAAAATGGAACTTGCATCATCACTCAATAAAATTCTCAAAGCCTTTCTATTTCGGCCTTAAAGTCGATTGTTGTTAGGCTGAGAGCACTAAAATAAAGAATTGAACTTGCATTATCACCTAATTAATTTCTCAAATGCCTATCTATTTCGGCCTTAAAGTCGATTGTTGTTGGCCAAGAGCACTAAAATAAAGAATTGAACCTTGCATCTTTACTTTCAAGCTTGCACGTTTAAGTTTATGCCTCGCATATTTACTTTCAAGCTTGCACGTTTAAGTTTATGCCTTGCACATTTAATCTAAGTCATCACTTTATTTTGTAAGCAAGATTAAGAATGAAAAGCATGAGCATGTTTATTTCATGTCATAACTTAAGAACCTAGAGCTCAAAGACTTGCCCATTTCATTCCAAGTTAAAGTTTAATGTGAATGCATTCTTTGAATGTATGTTTTCGGCCAAGTAGTGATGATGGACTTGCAATGAGTTTTCATCTAGCTACAAGGACTAATAGTCTACGTTTTAAGTTTTTCTTAAAGCTTTACAAATCTTTACAAGGTTATGTTATCATGAGTTACGGCTTTATTCCCTTTTTAGAAGATGAAAAATATTTTGGTCATTGACCTAAGGCTTCTCTTAGCCTCTTGATTAATTAAAATGATTTGCAAAGAGTTTTAGAAATTCTAAATTGATTCCATGAGAAACTTGTTAACTTATGTACCTATAAATGTCAATTTAAATCCTTTACTGAAGCTAAATGTTTTCGGTTCTGATATGATGAGTGTGATGCTGTATGATGATGTTTTGATGTGCTAGAATGTGTGAAAATATCATATGATGATGTAGAAATGATTCTATGCATAATAGGTAAGAAACTAGCTAACTAGAAATACCGTAAAGCTAGAATTTAACATAGTTTTGACTCATTTGTTTATGAAACTTATCCAAACTGTTTTAATGGGAGCATAATCAGATTAGGATTGTTTAGACATGAAAAACTTGGTAACATTTGGATTAGAATCGAATTCTAGTACCTATAGGGAAACTAGTAACTAGAAAACCGTAAAAGTGCAAGTTTAGAACATTTATTTTTCTGGATTCTGTCCAGCACCCTTACAACATGATAAACGTGATTAATAGTTAGTCCTTAAGCATAGGAATGCCTCATAATTGATTTAGATTTAATTCATAGTGCCTTAGGCGAAGACAGAACCGAGAAAGGGTCTAAAACGTAAGTTCTAGAACCCCGTAATCACAAGTTAGGAATTCTACCCTATGCTATTCAGATTTAAGTGTGAACATGAGGATTATGAATGATGTTTAATTATGAGCCCTTAGGTGCATAAAATATGAGCGACGGATGTTAGAGAACCATATCTCATGATTAAGACCCGTAAGGGTCAAAGCATAAGCTACCGTAAGGGTAAACGTTTGAATGTTCTATGATGATGCATGTGGTATGTAAATGATGATGATGTTATTCATATGAGGAATTCATGAGGTTGTATGTTTATGAGAGTATATAGTGTTGATATGTTGATCCTCACGCCATGATGCGCTATGCAAAATTATGATATTATGATGCTTATGATGCACACGATGATTATGATGCCTTATGTTGGTATTGAATGGCTATGCATGCTCTATATGTTTGGTGGCATAAAGCAAGTTTGATGGAAATCCGGTGTACGCCGTTACGCTGTCGAATTTCCCATTAAACTTGAGTACTTGGGAAAAAGCTTGTGAAAACTCCTGGGTGACACCGGTTCGGCTGAGCACCCCCAGGATAGGTTCTGGGTGACACCGGTTCGGCCGAGCACCCCCAGAACAGATGTGACATAGTACTGAGACGCATTTCTCCCGCTACGGTGGGGAGGAAACAAATCTGTGAGGGTATTGACATTGACCTTGCCAAAGCGGACAATTCGTTGTGTACTAGATACCAGTAGAGCGTTTCAAAGAAGGAAATGATCCTAAGATAGGTGATCCAAGAAAGTTATGTATACCCCCTCTATTAGCCCATGTTAAATCTAGTGACGACTAGTTAGGATTGAGCTCATTCCTAGGCGATAGGTGAGACGTAGTTTGGTGACCAGATTATCGCCGGGCCGGTGAATCGGTTGGACTTTTGGTGGATATGTTAAGAGGGTGGTCTTCAAGAAAAAGAACTTAAGAGCTTTATTTATAAGAAAGATATCACATGAAAATTACTATGCCTCTTTATGCCACATATATGATTCTTGTTTCCTTATGATGTGCCCAAGTATTACGACTTTCGTGTTAATGTGCATATGGTATTGTCATGCATTCATCAAATATCTATTGCATTCATGTCATTAAGACACATACTAAAAGACACCCACTTCGGATAAGTAGATTTGAAAAGCCTAAAACCAATCCTTATGCATGTACACCTTTTTCATAATTAAAACTGAGGTGGCTGGGGATGACGACGATGACACTTGTGTTAGAGTCGGGAATTCCTACTGAGAATCTTGATTAAGTTTCTCATCCCTTCCTCTTCTTCCGTGTCGTCTCTAGACGAGGATTACAACGAGGTTCGTGACTTCTATTAAGGCTCGTGCTTAAGGATCACCCTAGAAGACGGGGCGGAGGGTCGCTGCGGGAGCATAGATAGCTTACCTTTTTGGGTTGACACTTATCCAACCTCATAGGTAGATAAGGATGACTTCACATATATGGGGGTGTTTTGATGTAAATGATGGTACAATGATGTTAGTAGTCTATGTATCTATGAAGATGTGATGATATTATGATTGATATGTATAATACTATGTTTCATGATTATCAATGGTGTAGTTACTTTTTCTTGCACGTTATGGTTATGACGAACGTTAGGTTAGTGCGCGGCTCGCATTTTGCTATCAAGTTTTAAAAAGAAAAATTTATTCGTATTTTTCGCTAAGTATTTTAATGAAAGGTTGTAAAGAATGAGACTAAAAGAGTAATAGACTAATGGTTAACCTAAATATGTTCTAGAGTATTGGGTTAAAAATTAGGATGTTACAAAAACTGTTAAATTTTTGAAATTATGAATAATATAGCTCAAATAAATTTTTAAATAATTTTTAGGGTGTTATAATACCACTAACCTTAAAAAGAATTTTGCCTTCAAAATTCATTTGAAAACAATTTCAAAAGGCAATTTTCATAAATCAAACAAGGAATTCATACATAGTTCAAATAATTCAATCAAATCCTACACGTTCCTACCTAAGATTGGATTTTTGGGTGGTGACGTTTTTTCAGCACTTATGGTGAAGACCTTACTTTGGTGTTGTGGTATTGTAGTTGGTTTTGAATACCTATCTGGACACTGTCAAATCTTGTGTCCTAGTTTTCACAGCGATAGCACACATTTTGTCTAGCCAAGCACACTCTATTCCCGTGATCTTTTCCACATTTTGGGCATGGCCTCGATTGCTGTTGCTGTTTATCCTTTTATGGACTTGGTTGAAACTGCTTCTTTAAGTACAGGTCCTCCTTATAGTCTGTGTAACACCCTGATTTTCTTCCCTGTGTCCAAATGACCAAAATGTCATTGAGGTCATTTCTGCCTAGGAATCAAGGATATCCTATCCAAGCTAACCTCAAGGGGTTAGTCTAATGATTGATAGGGATTGGGTGTGTTCTGGATTGTGTTAGAAGTGAAAACCTCAATCTTTGGTTTATCCCATACGTGAAATTACCGAAATACCCCTGCAGTAATTTAGCACGGGATTGTTTACCGACTGAACCCAGATGTTATCCGAAAGTTCGAAATGTTGTTTTTAAGGACTGCATGATGTCTCTATAAACCCAGGTGGTCCCAAGGAGTTTACTATAAAATGACCGTTTTGCCCCTGATTATGCATCTAATGAGCTTAATCATGAAATAAAGAAACCTAAGCAATATTAGGCTTTAATTAAAGATTAATTAATTCCAATAATTAATCTAGAGTTAAAATAATTAATTGGAGTTGATTAGGGCCTAAGATTGCTTAAAGAAACTCAAAATCCCTTTCTTAATTCAAGATTTTGTGTCATATCAAATGAAATATTATTTTCTCTTTCCAATTCCTTAAATTAAGGAATCAAAGATGTGATGGGGAATCTTGTTGAATGGAGGTTTGACTCCACTAATTGAGCAAGACAACTTCCTAATCTTGTCTTGCATGGTCTTAATTGCTTATTACTAGCCCATACACTTTAAACACAATTCCTAATACACATGAAAAGAAAATATCTCCCCCCACCCCATGCCTCCATGATGGCTAGCCATTCCTTACCTATACCTCCCTTATGGCCACCCATACCTCCTATTGTACTCTGACATTTTCATTATAAACACATACATACACCAAGAAACACACACTTCACCATTAACTTTTTTGGAATCACAACTTGTCCAAACAAGTTGCCCTACAAATCCTCTCTTTTTTCACTTCTCAGAGATTTCTCTTTTCCTTCCACCACCACCCCCTAACCCCTAACCCCAAACCACCACACCAACACCATAGATCATCCATAAAAATACCCAACCACTCCATTTCTAAACACCACAACTCAATAAAGATCTTCCTTTTCTTCCTTCCTTCTTGGCCAAACTTGTTCAAGAGCTCCAAGAGAAGATTTGTTCTTCTCATTGTCTTGCAAAGATCAAGCTCTTTTCTTTCAATAAGAAAAACATCTTTGGTAGGGATTTTTGTTCGGTTTTATTTCTTAATCTCTCTTTATTTTTGTAGCGCCCCGATTTTTCTGTCTGATAGGAAAATGACCAAAATACCCCTGAGGTCATTTTCTATCCGGAATTCGAGGATGGCCGGCCCGGCAGTCCTTGAAGAGTTAACTCAATGTTTGAAGAGGATTAGATGGCCCTTGAGTGGTTTTGGAGGTGAAAATCTCATTTTCTGTAGTTTCAGGTCAAAATAACCAAAATACCCCTATAGCGTTTTGATGCGGGTAGAGGTGCCGCTGAGCCCGAAACTTTCCCCAAAGATTTAAAACAATATTTTCATGTGTTTAAAAGTGTTTATTCAAGTCCCGGTGGTCCCGGGCAGTTTTTGTGCAAAATTATGATTTTGCCCCTGGGATAGTGCCGTTTGAGCTTAATGACATAATTAAATAAACCTAAGCAATATTAGGCTCTAATCGAAGATTAATTAATTTTCGTAATTAATCTAGAGTCAAAATAAGTTAATAAAATTAATTAGGACCTAAAATTGCTTAGGTTAAACCTAAATCTCTTTTTAAAACTCAAGATTCCTAGTCTTGGAATCTTGAATAGTGTTTTCTCTCTCCAATTTTCCTAAATCAAGGAATTGTGTTGGCATTGGATTCCTTGTTAATGGAGTTTGACTCCATTAATTTAGCAAGACCACCTCTAAACCTAGTCTTACAAGCCTCTAATTAACCATTACCTCATCTAAACACTTTCCTACAAATTCCTAATCTTAAACATAATCTATGACACACCTAAACACACCTCTAAACCACAATTAAATGGAAGATTTCCCTCCCTTATTCCATGGAGAAGATGGTGCCACATCATCATCCAATATCCACCACATGTTTGAATTCTTTCATTCAAAGAACCCATGCTTGAGGCCATCCTCGAGACCATACCTAGCCATGCCTACACCATACCTTACAAAGAGATATTTTCTTCCTTTTCCCTCCAAGAGAATTCGGCCACTCCCTCCTTTTCTTTCACCCTTGTTTTGTTTTTCTATAAATAGCACACTTAGGTGAACTTGAATCACCTTTAGTCCATTTGCTAAGTTTAGTTTCTTAGAGCACTCAAAGCTTTCCTTTTTCTCTCAAAGATCAAGAGTCCATCTTCTTCAACTTCTTCATCTTCTTCAACATCATTTCACTTGGTAGGGATTTTGTTTTAAATGTTTTAGCCATTACAGTTCTTGTTTAAGTTGTGTGCTTTATAGTTTCTCTTGAATCTTTTAGAACTTCTTTCTTCCTCTTTGTTTCTTTTCCATTTTTGGCCATGGGCCTTTAGTGAGCTTGGAAATGAGAGCTTGATGATGGGATTTTCATGATGATATTCATCACTTGAGCAACCCCTAAAGCTTGATCTTAGTTCTTGAGGAAAAGGTGTTTTTAGCCTCCTTCCTTTTTACCTTGAAAAATGTAACCTTTATGTTGTTCTAAAATGAATGTATGAACTCAACAATAAGGATACATGATGTTGGTGTTGATACATCATCAAGATCATGGTCTCTAGAGTTTCAAAGTTTTATCCTTTCTCCTCCATGGTTTCGGCCATGGTTTCCTTTTCTTTGATATTTTGGTTTTGTCACCAAAGACATGGTGAGATAGTTTCTAGAACTCAAAGCTTGGTTTTCTAACTTGATCCATTTTTGGTTCTTTAAATAATATTAATGTTTATCTTGTTTGTTTTAATCCATTCCTCAAAGCTTGATGATGATGTTCCTACCATATGGTTTCTTTGTAAACCTTGTTTCAAGGAACTCTAAAGCTTGCTTTACCTTGCTATGATAGGTTTTGGGTTGAGGTTTAAGTTCCTCTAAAGTCTTGAATGAGCTCTATTAAGAATAAAATGAACTTGTACATATGTTTATATTTAAGCTTTTGCATTTGCATATTTACTTTTGAGCTTTGCATTTATGTTTACCTTCCAAGCTATCACTTAAAGTTAAAGATAAGAAATGAAGAGCATCTCATATTTATATTTCTCGCCTAGCATGTTTACTTTCAAGTCATCACTTAAAGAACTTAAAGATTTAAAACGAGAGCTTGCATATCACCTAATTAATCTCAAAGCCTTTTTATTTCGGCCTTAAAGTCTATTGTTGCTGGGCCTACAGCACTAAAATAAAGAATTGAACTTGCATATTTACTTTCAAGTCTTGCATATTTATTCTCAAGTCTAGCATATTTACTTTCAAGCTCTCACTTTACTTTATAATGAAGGATAAAATGGAATGCATAGCACGTTTACTTTATGTCATCACTTAAAAACTCTAAGAGCTCAAAGACTTGCCCTCATTATCTCAAGTTAAATTTTGATTATGGAAACACCCCTAAGGATGTAAATTCAGCCATGTGATGTTGATAAACTCAAAATGAGTCTCATCTAGTTGCAAGGGCCAACAATCTATGTTCAAGAAGTTTTCCTATGTTTTAAGAATTCTATAAGATCATTACCAATAAGATTTGTAAATTAAACCCCTTCCAAAGGTAATTTAAAGTAGTTTCTGTCCTCTGATTGTTCTTAGCCTCTTTTACAAGATAAAATGTTTTGCAAAAGAGTTTTAGAAGTCCTAAAACATTTCCAAGAGAAACTAGTAACTGGTGTTGTTAGAAATTGAGATTTTACGCATGATATATATATATATATATATATGAGTTCGGTTCTGCCATGGCGTGCTTGGTGCTGTATGATGTTGTTTTGATATGCTAGAATGTGTAAAATTTATATGTGTTGAGGTAGGGACCTTTCTATGCATGTTAGGAAAGAAACTAGTCTTATAGAAAAACTATAAAGTTAAGTTTTAGCATGGTTTTGACCCATTTATTTTTAGGTTCTGCCCAAACTGTTTTAGTATGATCATAATCAAATTAGGATTGTTTAGTTATGAAAAACTTGGTAACATTTGGTGTAGGATTGAATTTTAGCACCCATAGAGAAACTAGTAACTAGAAAACCGTAAAAATGCAATTCTAGAACTCTTAGAACATTTAATTTTCTGTTTTTGTTCAGCACCCTTACAATATAGTGAACATGATTTATAATTAGTTCAAAGGCTTAGGAATACCTCATAATTGGTTTAGATTTAATTTATAGCACCTTAGGCGAAGATGGAATCGAGAAAGGGTCTAAAACGTAAGTTCTAGAACCCCATAATCATAAAGATGAAATTCTGCCCTTAGAGTATAATACTGCCCAGATTTATTAATGAACATAAATGCTAGTAAAAATTATCAGTTGTGAACCCTTAGGTGATGGAGAACAATAGGATAATTATACCTCAAGTTTAAGACCCGTAAGGGTCAAAGCATAAAACACTATAGGTGTAAGAGCATAATGAACTTTAGTGTTTTACGTGAATGCATGTTTGATTATGAGAATATCTTGGGCATATGATTTCTTATGAGAATACGTAATGTTGATGTGTTGATGCTCATGTTATGATGCATATGGTGTTTTACAATGCTGATGATGCATATGATAATGATGCTTATGACATACATGATTATAAATGACTATGTAAAGATATGAATGTGGCATCAAGAAGGAAATCGGCGTGCTGCTGTTATGCTGCCGAATTTCTGATAAACTTGAGGACTTTGAAAAGTTTTCAAAAAGATATGAGCTTTGAATGTGATATAGTACTGTGAGAACGCGTTCTGGGGGACGGCGATACGTAACGCCCCAGAAATAAATCTTTGAGGGGGACGATGATACATAACGCCCCGAAGAGGACAATATTCACCGTGTACTCGATGCCGATGCCACATTCTGTTATGATTATTATTAAGAACTAGTGACGACTAGTTAATGGATGAGCTCATAACCTAGAGATGTGACACGTTCTAGGTGACACCGATTTGGCCGAGCACCCCCAGAACGATTGTCTTTTTAGAGTGATCCCTATGTTATAGTACGATGCTTTGAATGTCATACATTTATAGAAAGAGAAATGAGAAGTATATACCACTTTATGCCACTATTAAGATGCTACTTGATGTTATGATGAATATTCTTGCACTAAGTAGTGCCATGCATACATTCTTTAATATGTTGCATCCATGACATTAAGAATCATTCTAAAATGAACGGACCTTGGCTAACTATGTTTTGAAACTTAAAAATGAACTTGATGCATGCTCACTTATTTTATACACTAAACCCAAGGTTCCTGAGGACGTAGATGATGACACCTAGATAGGAGGTTACCCTACTGAGATTCTTTAGTAAGATTCTCACTCCCTCTATCTCTTCTTTCCGTCACGTCTTCGATGACGACGTCCGTGGTTTTTGTGGATTCCCCGACATGGGAAGCGCGCCATGATCCGGAGCATGGGTCATACCATTTTGAGGGTCGATGCACTGTTCGTGTCTTCATGGTTGATGGACGACCCTTTGCTCATCCTGTACATACTCATTGCTTCTCCCCGACATCACCATACGGCGATGACGATTAAGTTTTTGAGCGTGCCCACCCTGGATGCACTTCGTCCTTGGATTGTGTAATATCCTAATTTTTAACCCAATACTCTAGAACATATTTAGGTTAATCATTAGTCTATTACGTCATACTTTCCTTCTTTCTTTAAAATACTTAGCGGAAAATACTGGTAAATTTTTTTTTTGAATTATAAAAGCAAAGTGAGAGCCGCGTGATGTAACATCCCCTGTTGCTTTCTGGATTAACGACTGTCCCCACAAACCATCACGGGTCTTTTCAGCATGCTTTGTCCTCACTCGCACACTTCCAAGGAAAACTTCCTAGGAGGCCACCCATCCCAAAATTGCTCCAAGTCAAGCACACTTAACTGTGGAGTTCTTTCAGTTTGGGCTACCGAAAAGAAGATACATCTTGTAGTACAAATCAATTCATATAAGCCCTCCTTAACTGTATAGTCCCATACCTATACAGTCTCAGGATCCCTCTCATTCGAGTGTGTAATCAATTCATTCATGTACCCCTCCGTTTTCAAAGTCTGCCAGGAGCCACTCCTTGTCCGTGCCTTTTTGCACCGACGATCACTCCCCGACTTCACAATCCCTGGGCGTTACACGTGACACGATAAGCTATGAAGCACGTAAGGAAATAAAACAAGCATCTCATAATCATCATAACACAAAGCAAGTGAAGGCACATCATGATAAATTTGAACTGCATATTTATATGATATAATATGCCCACTCGTGGAGAATGGGACTTAGTTTAGTACAACATGAGCGAATACATCTAAAAAGAAAAATACAAAGGAAAGTGCGACGAAAAGCATAAAAGCAAACTCTCCTACCCAAGTGCAACTAAAGGGATAACTTCTACACAAAAGAAGGTTTATCCTCATCTAAGTGGTGTAGGGGCAGAGCTCTCGCTGTACAGATGGGTAGGCGGGTCCTCTGACGGGTCGGTCTCCGAGAAGTATGTCCGGGGCACGTAGTCGGGATAGTCACGCATGGCTAAGGTGGCAGTGTGCATGCGGAGCACTCTCTCATTGTGCGTACGCGCGCGCTCAAAAACCCGCTCGTCGTCGCCGTAGGGTGCTATCGGGGAAAAGCGATGGGTATGTACGGGGTGAGTGAAGGGACGTCCAATGAACGTGAAGACTCGCACCGTGCACTGTCCCTCAAAATGGTATGATCCGTGCTCCGGATCATAGTACACCTCCCATGTCGGGGTGTCCACAAAAACTACGAACATCGCCATTTGAAGACGTGACGGGAAGAAAAGATAGAGGGAGTGAGAATCTTGCTAAAGAATCTCAGTAGGGCCTCCTACTACCTAGGTGTCATCATCTACGTCCTCAGGAACCTTGGGTTTAGTGTACAAAATAAGTGAGCATGCATTAAGTCCATTTTTAAGCTTTTCAAACATGGTTAGCCAAGGTCCATTCATTTTAGTATGATTCTTAATGTCATAGATGCAACATGTTAAGGAATGTATGTATGGCTCTACTTAATGTAGGAATAGTAATCATAACATTAAGAACATCATAATAGTGGCATAAAGTGGCAATTGAAATCTCATATGGGACAACTTTGTGACATAATCATCATACTTTACTTCCTCATGGGCCACCCTAAAAGACATTTGTTCTGGGGGTGCTCGGCCGAACCGGTGTCACCCAGAACGTGTCACATCTCTAGGTTATGAGCTTATACCTAACTAGTCATCACTAGTTCTTACTTATCAATCCCGAAAGCGTATCAGAATCATAATCATAATCCCGACTTATCCAGTACGGGCTAGGGGGCATTTCTTGGGGGTGCTCGGCCAAACCGGTGTCACCCAAGAATACATCTTGGTACCGATGTCACATGAGTTCTCTATAGGTGCTCAGCTGAATCGGTGTCATTCGAGAACTCATCTTAGTACCTCATAAAGAAAATCTCATAGGTTTTTCAAAAACTTTCTAAGTCCCTAAATTTGTCAAAAATTCAGCAGCATAACAGCAGCATGCTGGATTTCTTCCAAATTTACTTTATGCCACATAAACCAATAAAACATGCATCCTCAATCATAATTCTACACGTTTACATCATCATTCTCACATAAAACATACATTTACATGTAACATTGAAACTCATTATGCTCTTGATCCTATGGTATCTTATGCTTCAACCCTTACAGGCCTTAAACTTTGAGATGTAATTATTCTATCGTTCTCTATCAACCTCTTATGCACATAAGGATTCTCTTCTAACAAATCTTACTATCATTTATGCTCTTTAATAAATCTGGGTAGAGTTATACCTCTATGATTACGGGGTTCTAGAACTTACGTTTTAGACCCTTTCTTGGTTCCGTCTTCGCCTAAGGCGCTATAAATTAAATCTAAACCAATTATAAGGCATTCCTATGCGTAAGAAATAATTATAAACCATGTTTGCCATATTATGAGGTTTCTAGACAGAATCCAGAAATTAGATGTTCTAGGAGTTCTAGGATTGCATTTTTATGGTTTTCTAGTTACTAGTTTCTCTATAGGTGCTAAAATTCAATCCTACTTCAAATGTAACCAAATTTTTCATGATTATTCAATCTTAAACTGATTGTTATCATACTAAAATAGTTTTGGCATTGATTAATATTAATGGGGTTAAACACACGTTAAATCCCAACTTTATGGTTTTCTTATGAAGCTAGTTTCTCCCCTAACATGCATAAAAGTGTTCCTACCTCATCATATATCATTTTCACACATTCTAACACAATCAAAACATCATCATTCAGCATCAAACATATCAAGACAGAACCGAATAGTTCAATTCCAAAAAGACACTTGGTTTGACGTTTCTAAAACATATAAGTTGCTAGTTTCCCTTGGAATCATTTTAAGACTTCTGAAACTCTTTACAAACCATTTTATTTTATCAAGAGGCTAAAAATAACCTTAGGTCAGTAACCAATTTAATTCTTCTCTAGAAGAGGAATAAAATCATAAATCCTGTTGGTCATAACTTTATAAAACTCATCAATCTTAAAGAAAATACTAGAACATAGGTTGTTGGTGTAACATCCTAATTTTTAACCCAATACTCTAGAACATACTTAGGTTAATCATTAGTCTGTTACTTCATAGTTCTCATTTTTACTTTGAAATACTTAGCGGAAAATACGGGTAAATTTTTTGAAATACAAAGTGAGAGCCGCGTGATGCGATATAACATGTAACGGACAAAGCATACATCTTATAACGTCATAGCATAAGGCACATAAAGGCACATCATGAGAAACACTGAATATCACCTCATATATATATAACTTGCCCACTTATAAGTGTGGGACTTAATTTAGTACAAAGGAATACATGAAAGATAATACAACATAAACATAAACATAAACTACTCCCCTACCCAAGTGCATCTAATGGGATAACCTCTAAACAAAAGAAGGTTTATCTCCATCTAAGTGGTGTGTGCTCTAACCCGGGCCATCCACAGCCTCCTACTGGCGATTATCCCTCGAGCGTGGCATGTAACTAGGAAACTGAGCAAGCTCCTCCAGCGTGAATAGGCGAAACGGGGCTCGGAAGTGACCTCCACGGCATAGCCTCATCTCCGGTCGTCGTGCAAGCCTCGGCTGAGTCACGGAGGGCTCGCTACCCTCCCCAAGGTCCATGGGTATGGTGGGGGAAGATCCCTCGTGTAACATCCTAATTTTTAACCCAATACTCTAGAACATATTTAGGTTAATCATTAGTCTGTTACTTCATAGTTCTCATTTATCTTTGAATTACTTAGCGGAAAATACGGGTAATTTTTTTTTTGAAATAAAAGTGAGAGCCACGTGATGCGATAAGCGGTACACCATGTAAAGTGAAACAATTATCTCACAACATCATAACATGAGGCACAACATGAACATCACTGAATATCATCTCATATATATATAACTTGCCCACTTATAAGTGTGGGTCTTAATTTAGTACAAGGGAAATGCATAAAAGAAAGTACAACATAAGCATAAACATAATCTACTCCCCTACCCGAGTGCATCTAATGGGAAACCTTTAAACAAAAGAAGGTTTATCCCCATCTAAGTGGTGTGTGCTCTAACTCGGGCCATCCACGGCCTCCTACTGGCGACTATCTCGTGATCGAGGCAGATATCCGGGAAACTGGGCAAGCTCCTCGGGCATGAAGAGGCGGAGCGGGGATCGAGTGTGAGCCTCGGGGTATGGCCGCATCTCCGGTCGTCGTGCACGCCTCGGCTGAGTCACGGTGGGCTCGCTATCCTCTCCAAAGTCCATAGGTATGGAGGGGGAAGATCCCTCGGAGGGTGCCTGGGTTGCCGAATCCTCGGAAGGATCCGTCTCCGAAAAGGACGACGGGCAACGGGGCACATACTGGGGGTAGTCTCGAGCGGCGGACGTGGATGATGGGGTACGGCGAAGCCTCTCCTCTAGGGGACGTGCGCGCTCGAACACCAGGTCATCGCCAAAAGGTGAGACGGGGGAGAAACGATGGGAATGTACAGGGGGAGTGAAGGGTCGACCCATAAACATGAATACTCTAACCGTGCATCGACCCACAAAATGGAATGACCCGTGGTCCGGGTCATGGTGCACCTCCCATGTCGGCGTGTCCACGAACACCACGAACGTCGCCATCTGAAGACGTGACGGAAAGAAAGAGGTAGAGGGAGTGAGAATCTTGCTAAAGAATCTCAGTAGGGCCTCCTACTACCTAGGTGTCATCATCTACGTCCTCAGGAACCTTGGGTTTATTTACACAAAATGACTGAGCATGTATTAGGTTCATTTTAAACTTTAAAATATATTTTAGCCAAGGTCCATTCATTTTAGGATGATCTTAATGTCATGGATGCAACATGATAGAAAATGTATGCATGGCACTACCTAATGCACATACATAAAACATAGCATCAAGCATCATCATTCTTGGTGGCATAAAGTGGCAATAGTAACATTCATATGGGACAAAACTTAGTGACATAATCATAATCATGAAACTTCTCTTCCTCATGGGCCACCCTAAAAGACAATCGGCTGGGGGTGCTCGGCCGAACCAGGTGTCACTTGAGAATGTGTCATACATCTAGGTTATGAGCTCATACCTTAACTAGTCGTCACTAGTTCTTACTTACCACTTAACGATAAGCGTATCATAAATCATAAATCCCGACTATCCGAGTGCGGGTTAGGGGCAAAACTCTTAGGGTGCTCGGCCAACCGGTGTCACCTAAGAGTGTAAAATGGTACCGATGTCACATGAGTTCTATGGAGGTGCTCGGCCGAACGGTGTCATCCTAGAACCCATCTTAGTACCTTAATTTTCAAAATCTCTTTAAGTCCCCAAATTTGTCGGAAATTCGGCGGCACAACGGTCATTACATCGAATTTCCTTCCAAATTTGCTTTATGCCACATAAACATATAGTCTCATAAATTCCTCATATGAATAACATCATCATCATTAGCATACTTCATGCATCATCATAAAACATCCAAACGCTTACCCTTACGGTAGCTTATGCTTTGACCCTTACGGGTCTTAATCTTGAGATATAGTTCTCTACATCCGTCGTTCATATTTTAAGCACCTAAGGCTCATAATTAAACATCATTCATAATCCTCTCATTTTACTTTTAAATCTGAATGGCATAGGGTGGAAATCCTAACATGTGAATACGGGGTTCTAGAACTTACGTTTTAGACCCTTTCTTGGTTCCGTTTTCACCGAAGGCGCTATGGATTAAATCTAAATCAATTATGAGGCATTCCTATGCTTAAGGACTAATTATTAATCATGTTTACCATGTTGTAAGGGTGGTGGACAGAATCCAGAAAATTAAATGTTCTAAGAGTTCTACATTTGCACTTTTACGGTTTTCTAGTTACTAGTTTCCCCATAGGTGCTAGAATTCAATTCTAACTCAAATGATACCAAGTTTTTCATGTCTAAACAATCTAAATCTGATTATGTCCCCATTAAAACAGTTTGGAAAAGTCCCATAAACAAATGGGTCAAAACTATGTTAAATTCTAGCTTTACGGTATTTCTAGTTAGCTAGTTTCTTACCTATCATGCATAGGATCGCTTCTACATCATCATATGATATTTTCACACATTCCAACACATCAAAACATCATCATACAGCATCACATTCATCACATCAGAACCGAAAACATTTAACCTAAATGAGAGAGTTAAATTGACATTTCTAGGTACATAAGTTAACTAGTTTCTCTTGGAATCAATCTAGAACTTCTAAAACTCTTTGCAAAACATTTTAATTCATCAAGAGGCTAAGTGAAGCCTTAGGTCACTGACCAAAACATATTCCATCCCCTAAAAGATAATAAAATCACAACTTGTGATGACATAACCTTATAAAGATTGTAAAGCTTTAGGGAAAACTTAAAACATAGACTATTGGTCCTAGTAGCTAGATGAAAACCCATTGTAAGCCCATCATCACTACTTGGCCGAAATTATACATTCAAGGAATACATTCGCATTTAACTTTAACTTGGAATGAAATGGGCAAGTCTTTGAGCTCTAGGTTCTTAAGTTTCGACATAAACTAAACGTGCTCATGCTTTTCATTTTGAATCTTGCTTACAAAGTAAAGTGATGACTTAAAATTAAATATGCAAGGCATAACTTAAACGTGCAAGCTTGAAAGTAAATATGCGAGGCATAAACTTCAACGTGCAAGCTTGAAGGTAAATATGAATGGTTCAATTCTTTATTTTAGTGCTCTTGGCCCAACAACAATCGACTTTAAGGCCGAAATAGATAGGCATTCGAGAAATTAATTAGATGGTAATGCAAGTTCAATTCTTTATTTTAGTGCTCTAGGCCCAACAACAATCGACTTTAAGGCCGAAATAGAAAGGCTTCGAGAATTAAATTAAGTGATGATACAAATTCCATTTTAATCTTTATGTTCTTAGGTGATAGCTAGAAAGCAAAGATGCATAGCAAGAATGTAAATATGGATGTAAGCATAAAATAAATTATGCAAGTTCATTTTATCTTTCTAGAGCTCTTAACAAGACTTTAAAGGAATTTAAACCATAACCCAAACTCATCCAAACAAGGTAAAGTCAAGCTTAGAGTTCTTTAAAACTTAACATAATATTTTTAGGAAATCAAACCATGAAGCTTAGAAAAATTTAAGGAAATGGCCGAAATCTTCAAGAAGAAAAAGGAACATTTTAAAACTCTAGAGTTCATGATCTTGGTGATATATTAACACCAACATCATGAGTCCTCATCATTGAGTTCATAGAGCCATTTAAAACCATCATCAAAGCTAAAGTTCTTAAGAGTTCAAGAAAAGAAAAACTAAAAACATTTTTGCTCCAGAACAAAGATCAAGCTCTAGAGTTTGTTTCAAGTGATGAACATCATCATGAAACTCTCATCATCAAGCTCTCATTCCTTTGTTCCCCAAGGCCTATGGCCGAAAATGAAAAGGAAAAAGGAGTGGAAATGAAGTTCTAAAGAGAAACAAGAGAAACTATGAACATCAAGCTGGAAACAAGAACTTTAAAGAAAAAAATACATGAAAGAAAATCCCTACTTGATGTGATGAACTTGAAGATGGAAGAAGAAGATGAAGAAGATGAAGAACTTGAGGAACTCCAAGAACTTGAAGAACACAAAAACTTTGAGAGAAAAAGAAAAGCTTTGAGAGTTCCTAAACTTAGCAAATGATCTAAAAGTGGTGCAAGCTCCTCAAGGCATTCTATTTATAGAGAAATGAAACAAGTGGAGGGAGCTCATGGGTGAAGAGGTTTCGGCCATGAGGGTGCAGATTGGAGGCTTCCCATGAGTTCCATGAGGTGAGATAATGTGTTCTTGAGGTATGGTGAGGTATGGTTCAAGGCATGGTGAGGTATGGCTCAAGGTATGGCTCAAGCATGGTTCTTTGAGTGAGAAAACAATTTAATATGTGTGGTAATTGGAGAGAGATGGCCGAATATGCATCAGCCCATGGGGGAGGTTTCTTTGCATTTTAATTGTGGTTTAGAGTTGTGTTTAGGTGTATCTTTGATTATGCTTAAGATTAGGAATTTGTAAGAAAGTGTTTAGGTAAGGTAAATGGGTAATTAAGGTGGTCTAGACATAATTAAGGAGTGGTCTTGCACCATTAGTGAGTTAAATCCTCAATTTAGAGTCTAAACAACTCTAGACACATTTCCTTGATTTAAGGAATTGGAAAGAGAAAACACTATTCAAGATTCCAAGACTAGGAGTCTTGAGTTCTAAAAAGGGATTTAATGTTTAATCTAAGCAATTTTAGGTTCTAATTAACTTTAATAAATTATTTTGACTCTAGATTAATTAGGGAAATAAATTAATCTTCGTTTAGAGCCTAATATTGCTTAGGTTTGCTTAATTACGTCATTAAGCTCAAAAACACTATTTTAGGGGCAAAATCGTAATTTTGCACTAAAACTGCCCGGGACCACCGGGACTTGAACAGAGACCTCTAGACGCATGAAAACATGTTTTTAAACCTCTGAGAAAAGTTCTGGGCTCAAACGGCACCTTTACCCGCGTAAAAACGCTATAGGGGTATTTTGGTCATTTTGACCCGAAACTGCGGAAAACGAGATTTTCATTTCCGGAAGCATTCAAAAGTCATTCAATCCCCATCAAACATTGAGTTGACCCTTCGAGGACGACCGAGTTGGTTACCCTCGAGTTCGGGTCAGGAAATGACCTCAGGGGCATTTTGGTCATTTCCCTCGGACAGAGAAATCGGGGTGTTACACCTCGGAGGGTACCTGGGTTGCCAAATCCTCGAAAGGATCCGTCTCCGAAAAGGACGACGGGCAACGGGGTACATACTGGGGGTAGTCTCGAACGGCAGACGCAGACGGTGGAGTACGGCGAAGCCTCTCTTCTCGGGGGCGTGCGCGCTCGAACACCAGGTCATCGCCAAAAGGTGAGACGGGGAAGAAGCGATGGGAATGTACAGGGGGAGTGAAAGGTCGACCCATGAACATGAATACTCTAACCGTGCATCGACCCACAAAATGGAATGATCCGTGGTCTGGGTCATGGTACACCTCCCATGTCGGCGTGTCCACAAACACCACGAACGTCGCCATCTGAAGACGTGACGGAAAGAAGAGATAGAGGGAGTGAGAATCTTACTAAAGAATCTCAGTAGGGCCTCCTACTACCTAGGTGTCATCATCTACGTCCTCAGGAACCTTGGGTTTATTTTCGTAGAAGTAAGTGAGCATGCATCGAGTTCATTTTTAAACTTTAAAATATACTTTAGCCAAGGTCCATTCATTTTAGGATGATCTTAATGTCATGAATGCAACATAATAGAGAATGTATACATGGCGCTACCTAATGCACATACATAAATCATGTCATCAAGCATCATCATACTTAGTGGCATAAAGTGGCAATAGAAACATTCATATGGGACAAACTTAGTGACATAATCATAATCATGAAACTTCTCTTCCTCATGGGCCGCCCTAAAAGACAAGCGCTCTGGGGGTGCTCGGCCGAACCGGTGTCACCCAGAACGTGTCACATCTCTAGGTTATGAGCTCATACCTTAACTAGTCGTCACTAGTTCTTACTTACCACTTAATGATAAGCGTATCATAAATCATAAATCCCGACTATCTGAGTACGGGTTAGGGGGCAATTCTCTTAGGGGTGCTCGGCTGAACCGGTGTCACCTAAGAGTATAAATTGGTACCGATGTCACATGAGTTCTATGGAGGTGCTCGGACGAACTCGTGTCATCCTAGAACCCATCTTAGTACCTTAATTTTCAAAATCTCTTTAAGTCCCCAAATTTCTCGGGAATTCGACGGCACAAATGCATTACGCCGAATTCCTTCCAAATTTGCTTTATGCCACATAAACATATATCCTCACGAATTCCTCATATGAATAACATTATCATTTTTCACATAACACATGCATCATCATAGAACATTCAAACGCTTACCCCTCACGGTAGCTTATGCTTTGACCTTTACGGGTCTTAATCTTGAGATATAGTTCTCTAACATCCGTCGTTCATATGTTATGCACCTAAGGGCTCATAATTAATCATCATTCCTAATCCTCATGTTCATACTCAAATCTGGAAAGCATAGGGCAGAATTTCTAACTTGTGATTACGGGGTTCTAGAACTTACGTTTTAGACCCTTTCTCAGTTCCGTCTTCGCCTAAGGTGCTATAAATTAAATCTAAATCAATTATGAGACATTCCTATGCTTAAGAACTAATTGTAAATCACATTTATCATGTTGTAACGTTGCTGGACAGAATCCAGAAAACTAAATGTTCTAAGAGTTCTTCATTTGCATTTTTACGGTTTTCTAGTTACTAGTTTCCCGATAGGTGCTAAAATTCAATTCTAATCCAAATGTTACCAAGTTTTTCATGTCTAAACAATCCTAATCTGATTATGTTTCCATTAAAACAGTTTGGATAAGTTCCAAAAACAAATGGGTCTAAACTATGTTAAATTCTAGCTTTATGGTGTTTCTAGTTAGCTAGTTTCTTACCTATCATGCATAGAATCATTTCTACATCATCATGTGATATTTTCACACATTCTAACACATCAAAACATCATCATACAGCATCACACTCATCATGACAAAACCGAGATCATGGAGCTTCAGTAAGAGAATCAAATTGACATTTCGAGGTACATAAGTTAACTAGTTTCTCTTGGAATCAAATTAGAATTTCTAAAACTCTTTGCAAATCATTTTAATTCATCAAGAGGCTAAGAGAAGCCTTAGGTCAATGACCAAAATATATTTCATCTTCTAAAAGGGGAAATAAAGTCATATCTCATGACAACATAACCTTGTAAAGATTGTAAAGCTTTTAAGAAAAACTTAGAACATAGACTATTAGTCCTTGTAGCTAGATGAAAACTCATTGCAAGTCCATCATCACTACTTGGCCGAAAACATGCATTCAAAAAAGGCATTCACATTAAACTTTAACTTGAAATGAAATGGGCAAGTCTTTGAGCTCTAGGTTCTTAAGTTATGACATAAGATAAACGTGCTCATGCTTTTCATTTTTAATTTTGCTTACAAAATAAGGTGATGACTTAAAATAAATATGCAAGGCATAAACTTAAACGTGCAAGCTTGAAAGTAAATATGCAAGGTTCAATTCTTTATTTTAGTGCTCTTGGCCCAACAACAATCGACTTTAAGGCCGAAATAGAAAGGCATTCGAGAAATTAATTAGGTGACAATGCAAGTTCAATTCTTTATTTTAGTGCTCTCGGCCCAACAACAATCGACTTTAAGGCCGAAATAGAAAGGCTTTGAGAATTAAATTAAGTGATGATGCAAGTTCCATTTTAATCTTTATGTTCTTAGGTGATAGCTTGAAAGTAAAGGTGCATAGCAAGAATGTAAATATAAATGCAAGCATAAAATAAAGTATGCAAGTTCATTTTATCTTTCTAGAGCTCTTAACAAGACTTTAAAGGAACTTAAACCTTAACCCAAACTCATCAAACCAAGATCAAGTAAAGCTTAGAGTTCCTAGAACTCAAGACAACATTTTTAGAAAATCAAAACATTGAACATGTAGAAGAAAAGGAAATGGCCGAAACATTCTAGGCAAGAAAAGGAATATTTGAAAACTCTAGAGTCCATGATCTTGGTGATATATTAACACCAACACCATGAGTCCTCGTCATTGAGTTCATAGAACCATTTAAAACACCATCAAAGCTAAAGTTCTCAAGAGTTCAAGAAAGGAAGAACTAGAAACATTTTTGCTCAAGAACAAAGATCAAGCTCTAGAGTTTGTTTCAAGTGATGAACATCATCATGAAACTCTCATCATCAAGCTCTCATTTCTTTGAACTTCAAGGCCCATGGCCGAAAATGAGAAAGAACAAGGAGGAGAAAAGAAGTTCTAAAAAGAATCAAGAGAAACTATGAACATAAAGCTAGAACAAGAACTTTAAAGAAAGAAGTACTTGAAAGAAAATCCCTACTTGGTGTGATGCTCTTGAAGATGGAAGAAGAAGATGAAGAACTTGAAGAACTTTGAAGGCTTGAACTTGAGAGAAAAGAAAGCTTTGAAGTGTTTCTTTGAAAACTTACACTTTGCAAATGAACCCAAAATGATACAAGTTCACCCAAGCAAGCTATTTATAGAGAAATGAAACAAATGAAGGGTGCACAAGGAGGGGAAGGCTTCGGCCATCAGATGGGGAGGGAGCCCATGAGTTCCATGAGGTGAGATAATGTGGTCTTGAGGCATGGTGAGGTATGGTTCAAAGTATGGTAAGGTATGGTTCAAGGTATGACCTCAAGCATGGTTCTTTGAGTGAAAAAACAATTTAACATGTGGTCAAGGGGGGATGAGGTGGCCGAAATGCATCAGCCCATATGGGGTTGTGTTTGCATTTTAATTGTGGTTTAGAGTTGTGTTTAGGTGTATCTTTGATTAGGATTAAGATTAGGAATTTGTAAGAAAGTGTTTATGTGAGGAAATGGGTAATTAAGGTTGGCAAGACATAATTAGAGAGTGTTCTTACATCATTAGTGAGTTATAAATTCATTTTAGTGTATAAACAATTCTAGACACAATTCCTTGATTTAAGGAATTGGAGAGAGAAAACACTATTCAAGATTCCAAGACTAGGAATCTTGAGTTTTAAAAAAGGGATTTAAGTTTAATCTAAGCAATTTTAGGTTCTAATTAACTTTAATAAATCATTTTGACTCTAGATTAATTATAGAAATTAATTAATCTTCGTTTAGAGCCTAATATTGCTTAGGTTTGCTTAATTACATCATTAAGCTTAAAAACACTATTCTAGGGCAAAATCATAATTTTGCACTAAAACTGCCCGGGACCACCGGGACTTAAACGGATGTTTTGAAACATGTAAAAACATGGTTTTAAACCTCTGGGGAAAGTTCCGGGCTCAAACGGCACCTTTACCCGCTTAAAACGCTACAGGGGTATTTTGGTCATTTTGACCCGAAATTGCGGAAAATGAGACTTTCGCCTCCAGAACCACTCAAGGGTCATTCAATCCCCTTCAAACATTGAGTTGGCCCTTCGAGTACTGCCAAGTCGGCCATCCTCGAATTCCGGGCCGAAAATGACCTCAGGGCCATTTCGGTCATTTTCCACTCAGACAGAAAATTGGGGCGTTACAGTTGGCCCTTGCAACTAGATGGAACTCATTCCAAGCTCATCATTGTTACTTGGCCGAAATTATGCATTGAAAGAATGCTTCCATACTAAACTTTAACTTGAGATAAAATGAGCAAGTCTTTGAGCTCTAAGGTCTTTAAGTGATGACATAATCTAAACATGCTATACACTTCATTTTTATTCTTCGTTACAAAGTAAAGTGAGAACTTTGAAGTAAATATGCAAGACTTAGAATTTAAATATGCAAGACTTGAAATAAATATGCAAGGCTTGAAATTTAAATATGCAAGACTTGAAGTAAATATGCAAGGCTTGGAATTTAAATATGCAAGACCTGAAATAAATATGTCATGCAAGTTCATTTCTTTATTTTAGTGCTCTAAGCCCAGTAACAATTGACGTTAAGGCCGAAATAGAAAGGCTTTGAGAATTAATTAGGTGATAATGCAAGCTCTCATTTTAAATCTTTATGTTCTTTAGTGATGAAAAGTAAATATGCTAGACAAGAACATAAATATGAGATGCACTCCATTCCTTATCTTTTAACTTTAAGTGATGGCTTGGAAAATAAATATGAATACAAAGCTCAAAGTGAATATGCAATGCATAAGCTTGAATACAAATATGAATGCGAGTTTATTTTATTTCTTATTAGAGCTCCTATAAGACTTTTAGAGGAACTTTATCCTTAACCCAAACTCATCATGACAAGGTAAAGTGAGGTCTAGAGTTCTTAGAACTCAAGATAACATTCCTTGAAAATATAACCATAAATGAACTTTATAACACCTTTATGAAAACTCAAGCTTTAGAGATTTCTTTGTGGTGAACATAAAGTCACCAACTAGAACTCTCATCATCAAGCTATCATGTTGGGCCACCCAAGTTGGTTGGCCGAAATTTTTAGAGAAAAGGAAAAGAAAGAAACCGAAACTTAAGAGCAAGAAAGAACCATTTTGAAACTCTAGAGACCATGATCGTGATGATGTATTAACACCAACATCATGAGTCCTCATCATTGAGTTCATGTAACCATTTTAAAACATCATCAAAGTTAAAGATTTCAAGGTTCAAGAAAGAGAGAACCATAAACATTTTTAACTAAAGAACAAAGATCAAGCTTTAGAGGTTTGTTCAAGTGATGAACATCATCATGAAACCCTCATCATCAAGCTCTCATTCCTTTGTTTTCAAAGGCTCATGGCCAAAATAAAGAAGGAGGAGGAGAAGAAAAGAAGTTCCAAAAAGATTCAAGAGAAACTATGAACATATAACTAGATTAAGAACTTAAAGGAAAGAAACTCTTGAAAGAAAATCCCTATCAAGTGATTGGAGGTTGAGATGAGTGAAGAGAATAAAGAACTTGAAGAACTTGGACACTTGAACTTTGAGAGAAAAAGAAAACTTTGAAGTGCTCTTTGAAAACTTACACTTAGCAAATGAACCCAAAATGATGCAAGTTCACCTAAGCATGCTATTTATAGAGAAATGAAATAGAATAAGAGGTTTAAATGGGAGAGAGAGCTTCGGCCATTTATAGCACAAGGAGGAGAGAAAATATCTTCTCCAAGGTATGGTTCAAGGCATGGTGGAAAGCATGGCTAGGTATGGTTTCAAGTATGGGTGCAAGTATGGGTCAAGCATGGTTCTTTGAGTGAGAAACAATTCAACATGTGATGTAAATCGGAGAGAGGTGGCCGAAACTTGCATCAGCCATGGGGGAGGATTTCTTGCATTTTAATTGTGGTTTAGAGTTGTGTTTAGGTGTATCTTTGATTAGTATTAAGATTAGGAATTTGTAAGAAAGTGTTTAGGTGAGAAAATGGGTAATCAAGGTTGTCAAGACATGTTTAAGGAGTGGTCTTGCATCATTAGTGAGTTATAAATTCATTTTAGTGCATAAACAATTCTAGACACAATTCCATGATTTAAGGAATTAGAGAGAAAAAAATACTATTCAAGATTCCAAGATTGGAATCTTGAGTTTTTAAAAGAGATTTAAATCTTATCTAAGCAATTTTAAATTCTAATTAATTTTAATAGCTTATTTTAACTCTAGATTAATTATGAAAATTAATTAATCTTCGATTAGAGCCTAATATTGCTTAGGTTTGCTTAATTACGTCATTAAGCTCAAAAATACTATTCTAGGGGCAAAATTGTAGTTTTACACTAAAACTGCCCGGGACCACCGGGACTTAAACAGACGTTTTTAAACATGTAAAAATATTATTTTAAACCTTTGGGGAAAGTTTTGGGCTCAAACGGCACCTTTACCCGCGTAAAAACGCTATAGGGATATTTTGGTCATTTTGACCCGAAACTGCAGAAAATGAGACTTTCGCCTCCGAAACCATTTAAAGGCCATCCAATCCCCTTCAAACATTGAGTTGGCCCTTCCAGGACTGCCGGGCCAGCCATCCTCGAATTCCGGACAGAAAATGACCTTAGGGGCATTTTGGTCATTTTCCTCTCAGATAGAAAAATCGGGGCGTTACAGATTTGATACGTCCTACCCTTTCCGAGATCCTAGCAGTAGAGGCTCGCGGGTAGAGATATTGCACACACCACGTAGAAAAGGATAAACCTTTTCTTGTTTAGAGTTCATCCATTTTAGATGCACCTGGGTAGGGGAGTTTCCCTTTTCGCTTTCTGTAGTATTTTCTTTTCTGTTGTACCTTCATTTTAGTTGTATTTGTTCCATGTTGTACCCAATTAAGTCCCACTTCTCATGAGTGGGTATATGATATATATATATATATATATATTTGCAGTTTGTTTTATCATGATTGATCGGATGTTCAAGAGATGTTTATTTGAGTTTGTGTTTATCTATTTATGTGCTTCATCGTTCACCGTGTTGCGCGGCTCTCACTTTGTCTTTGCATTTCAAAAAAAATTTCCTATATTTTCCGTTAAGTATTTTAACAAAAAAAGGAAACTATGACGTAATAGACTAATGATTAACCTAAATATGTTCTAAAGTATTGGGTTAAAAATTAGGATGTTACAACTCTCGAAATTTTTAGTGTATTGGAATGTTGTGTTCTTCCTCCCATTTTCAGCCTTGATGATAAATATTTGGTTGACTTTGTTTTCTTTTCGTTCTTCTTCACCATTTTGGTTTAGTCTTCTTTCTTTCTTTCTAGTTTTGGTTTTGGTTGTCAATGAAATATTAGAGCTATGGCTTGATGATGGTTATAAAACCATCATGTGATAGACCATTTAGAGCCCAAAGCTTTGGTTTCATTTTGGTTTTAAAGGATTGAGCAAAATTGGATGATGTTGTTGCTCTTTAAAAATTGTTTTGATGAGCTTGATGATGAGTCCAGGGAATAAGGTTCTTGGAACCATGGTATTGATGGATTCTAAAGCTCACATCTATTTTGTAAGATTGATCAATGTTTTGGAGTTTTTACTCTAAATAGGAGTCTTGGGCGTGGAACTTAAAGAAATAACAACGGAAATGTATTCATGTTTCCTTTCCAAGTCCTTGCATTTCATATTTATATTTGAGCCTTGCCTATCATGTTTATTTCCAAGTTATCACCTAAATCTTGAAGATAAGGAAATGAACTTGCATTTCATGTTTATATTTCTTGTCTAGCATATTGATATTTCTAGCCATCACCTAAATCTTAAAGATAAAAAATGAGCTTGCATTCTCATGTTTATTTTCAAGCCTTGCATATCATATTTATATTTCCATTGCCATTACTTGAGGCTTGCATTAGCATGTTTAAGTTTATTTCATCACCTAAATATCTGAAGCTCAAGATTTACTCCTTTCAACTTACATGGAAATTTCGGTTTCATGGACATTTGTCATTATAAATATGTTTTGATTATCAAAGAAATTAAGTTCTTAGAGTTTCCCTTGTTGATGATGAATCTTAGCTTTGAGTCATGTAAGTTAGTTTTGAAAGATTTGAGGACTCAAGAAGGAAAAAATATGTTCCTAAGTGATCTTTGAAAGAAACTTTTGGTTTTAAAGGAAGACTTGGTTTGGTTTGAAGCAAAGATGTTTTGATTTCAAAGGACACTGTTGGAGGCAGCTGGCACCCAGGTAGACTGGGAATTGTTCAAGGCTCATTTCTATGAGAAATATTTCCCCGAGTCCGTTAAGAACACCAAAGACATTGAGTTCATGCAATTAACCCAGGGAGGTATGAATGTCGCGTACTACACTGCCAAATTTGAGGAGCTGATCAGGTTCTCAAGAATTTTTCAAGGCAACCCTAACGAGGACTGGAAATGCGAGAAATATGAGTCTGGGCTGAAGACGGAGCTAAATGTCGCCGTTGCTCATTTGGAGATTAGGGACTTTCCTACCCAGGTCACTAAATGTTGCATTATTGAGGAGAGTAACAAGAAGCTGAGTTCAGCAAAAGCGAAGGACTATAAGAAGAAGCTGGCACCATAAGCCCCGAGGTTTAAGCCTCGAGTGCAAAGCAAGATCTTTCAGATATGATATTTGGCCTGTGTAATTGATTATATCTCTTTTTGTCAATATAGGGAAGACTTAGTTCAAACTGAATGGTATCTGCCATGGATAACTCGATAATGGGAAATAGACTACTTATCTGAACTGAGCTTGTTCCTGTACATGATCATCAGACTTCATTTTTTCCTTTTTCGAATCATACACTGATCTATTCCTAGCCAATACGTCTAACAACTCATAATATCTCCAGGGACGTTCCTCCTTTTGCCTACCTAACCTAAGTCTTGTTTCTGTTTTGCCTATATGTCAGAACATGCACAATTGAAGTTCACACATTCTCTTTTCTCACATAATTGAATCACATACTTTTCTTCTCTCAAATGCATGCATAATCCGCATATAGGCATTCAATCATAAGTGATTCTTATTTGTGCCTTATTAGCCAATCTTTAAATTATCTAGCATGAATTCATACTCATCATACTTAAATTAAGAGTCATTATATCACGAAATCATTGGATTCAATTCCAGCATGTTGGCAGAATTCTCCATGACACCTCAAGGCCTTGTAAGAATTTTAGAACAAAAATCATTCTTTAACTGTGTTAACAAAATTAGACAAATTTGGTGGTCAAAGACTACTTAGTCTCAGCTCAAAATCAAAAATTTATAATTTTTAACCCTAGCAAATAACTGAATCAATTTAGAATAAGAATCATGGTTGAACTTCAAGATGTTTCAAACATTATAAAAATTTGAAAAGAAAAATCAATCATTTTCTATGGTCACAAAATTAACAAAATTCACAACTTCTATTCCAACAATTCAGGCAACACAAGTATCATTTTGGTTCATGGTTTTTTTGAAGTAGTAAAAGTCTTCAACATGACCTAAGAAAAATAATGGATTTGCCGATATTAGCTTCAACATATAATTTTTCTAGTCATAAAAATACTTACAAATGCATCAGAAAATTTATGAACAATCCTTGCCTATATCAAAACCAAAATCATAGCAAGGTATTCCAAAACTTCTTTTGGAAAAAATGAGTTTTTCCACAACACCAAACTACTCCACCTATGCAAATATATGTATATCTAGGTATAGTCATGCATTAGAACTAGAAAATATCGAATCCCAACAAGCAAAATTCTAAAGAAACTGAATTGAACAACAAAGGTACAAGAACCCTACTTTGGTGGCTTTAGTGATTTTGGCTCAAACGGATGATCTAACAATGACTTCTCTTCACTTCAAGGTTTCCAAACCAACACCAAATCCTCCCTTAGCAAATAAAGGATGATCTCACAAGGTCAAAAAGGGTGGCAGATTCAAATTCTAATTGGTTACTTTGGTAGATTTTAATGAAAGGAGGAAGTTTTGTATAGAGGTCTTGTGATTTTATCAAGTTTAAGCTATGATTTTTGAGGATTTGAAGCTTGTTGATGGAGGTTTGGAAAAGGAAAAATGAAGGCTAGTTCTTCTTTCTCCATAGCTGAATATGATGGCTTCAAGGATAAGTTTGGTAGCTTTTAAATGCCCTTAGATAAGGTTGTAATAATTTGGATAAAGTTTGATTTTTCTTTCTTTTCTAAACAAAAGGAATAGCTACGAGTTAATCTTGTTATCAAGATTAAATCTTAACCTTGCACTTGGCCTCAAAAGGATAGACATTATCCTTTTGTAGAGATTAAATCATCTTTCGATATTAGAAATCGCACATTAAAATTTTACTGAATAGGTAAAACACCGTACCTGGGAAATCAAACATTGTCCAAAAAGTAATTCCAGGTATAAAATCTTTATTTCTAGCCATTTCTAACCTTAACCCTATCTTTTCTTAGTCTTGGGCATTTCTTGGTCCCTGATCTAGGGTTTCGGCTCTCTCGATGGGCACATAGGGCCTGCAAGGTTACTATTCACACTCGGCCCAGAAATTTTTTTTCATACATTCATTGGGTCATCCTCATCGTTGCTAAAATTATCAGATTTTTGAAATTATGAATAATAAAGCTCAAATAAATTTTTAAATAATTTTTAGGGTATTATAATACCATTAACCTTAAAAAGAATTTTGCTTTCAAAATTCATTTGAAAACAATTTCAAAAGGGAAGTTTCATAAATCAAACAAAGAATTCACACATAGTTCAAACAATTCAATCAAAGCCTACACGTTCCTACGTAAGATTGGATTTTGGGTGATGACGTTCTTTCAGCACTTATGGTGAAGACCCTGCTCTGGTGTTATGGTATTGTAATTGGTTTTGAATACCTATTTGGATACTCTCAAATCTTGTGTCTTGGTTTTTCACAGCGATAGCATACATTTTATCCAACTAACCACAGTTTATTCCCGTGATCTCTTCCACATTTTGGGCATGGCCTCGACTACTATTGCTGTTTATCCTTTTGTAAACTTGGTTAAAGCCGCTTCTTTTAGTGCAGGTCCTCCTCATAGTCTGTGTAATGCCCCGATTTTTCTTCCTTGTGTCCAAATGACCAAGATGCTCTTGAGGTCATTTCTGCCTGGAAATCAAGGACAGCCGGTCCAGGCTAACCTCAAGGAGTTAGTCTAATGATTGATGGGGATTGGGTGTGTTCTGGATTGTGTTAGAAGTGAAAACCTCAATCTTTGGTTTATCCCGTACGTAGAATTACCAAAATACCCCTACGGTAATTTTGTAACATCCTAATTTTTAACCCAATACTCTTAGAATGTATTCAGATTAATCATTAGTCTATTACCTTTTTAGTCTCATCCTTTAAAACTTTCTTTAAAATACTTAGCGGAAAATATGGAGAAATTTTTTTTTTTGAAATATAAATGCAAGGTGAGAGCCGTGCGTATCCTAAGTGAACGTTAACATAACTCATACAAAAGAGAGCTCAAGGTAAGATAATCCAATAACTTCATAGCATAGGACAATCATAGGCACATCACAATAATATCATATTAATATAAGTTTAGTACATCATAGTGTGACATACAATTGAAACAGAAATACAAGAAAATACAAAAGAAACATAAAGGAAGCCATCTCCTACCCTCGTGCACCTAAGATGGATAACCTCTAGAACAAAAGAAGGTTACCCTAAACTAGTGGTATTGTGTGTGCACTAACAATCCCCAAGAGTCCTACTGCTGGTAGTCCGGATAGAGTGGGACATAGCCGATCCACGGACAAAGCTCGTTGGGAGTGGGCAATTGAGATGCCTAAGCATGAGTGCCACGTCGGGGTTGCATGGCTGGCCTTCAAGCTAACCTCGGCTGCATGACCGTCTCCTAGCTACCATCCACCCTCAGAGGGGGAAAGGGGGCAGAATTCTCGGAGTAGATGTGGGTAGGCGAATCTTCCGACGGGTCAGTCTCCGAGTGCCTAGAGTGGGGAATGTAATCTGGGAAGTCGCGGACGGCAGATCTGGAAGTATACGTACGGAGTATCCTCTCGTTGTGCATCCTTGCACGTTCAAAGACCATGTCGTCGCCGAAGGGAGAGGTCAGAGAAAAGCGGTAACTATGTACAAGGTGTGCAAAGGGGCATCCCAAAAACATAAAAACATGAACTGTGCAGCTCCCCTCAAAATGATAGGACCGATGCTCCGAGTCGAAATGAACCTCCCAGGTGGGGGTGTCAATGAAAAGCATGAAGGTCACCATCGAAGTTTGAAGATGTGACAAAAAAGAAAAGGAGTGAGAATCTTACAAAAGAATCTCAGTAGAGAAATCTCCTATCTAAGTGTCATCGTACATATCCTCAGGAACCTTGGGTTTGTTATAAAAAGGTGTGTATACATATAATTCATTGTTAGGTTTTAAGCATAATTATCCAAGGTCCGTTTATTTTAGAATTAGTCTTAATGTCATGTATGCAACATATCAAATCATGAATGCATGGCAATACTTTATGCAAGAAGACAATAAAGTGCATCATCAAGCAATCTCATACAGGTGGCATAAAGTGGCACATAACTTTTCTCGTAAAACTTTCCCTTTTCTCAACTTTGTGACATTAAACTTTATATTTTACATCATGGGGGCCATCCTAAAAACATCTCTAGTTTATGAGCTCATACCTAACTAGTCATTACTAGTTCTTACTTATCCCTCTTGATAAGCGTATCATAATAATCCCGACTTCTAGAGTACGGGCTAGGGGGCATAAGGATCACCTATCATAACCTTTAATTTGGGGAGTCCATAGGAATATTTCCTTCTTTGAAACGCAATTACTGATAACTAGTACTCAGTTATTTGTCCACTCTGGCAAGCTCTATGTCAATACCCTTACGGTTTTGTTTTTGGGGGTGCTCGGCCGAACCGGTGTCACCTAGAACGTGTCTCAATACATGTCACATCTGTTCTAGGGGTGCTCGCCCGAACCAGTGTCACCCAGAATGTATCACATCCATCCCGAGGGTGCTCAGCCGAACCGGTACCCAGGAGTTTTCAAAAACTTTTCTTAAAACCCTCAAGTTTGATGGAAATTCGGCAGCGTAATGGTAGTACACTGGATTTCCTTCATAACATATGCATCGACACATCATACTTGAATTAATGAATTCCTTAAGATCATCATAAAGTAAATAAGGAAACAGCTATATAACTCGTTCATGGTTGAGATTTAAAACATAAGATCATATATTCAGGTCATACAGGGTCATATATTCATGTTGTATGAAAGCATAAACTCATACCATACCAAATCATAGATTCAAGCAACATAGAATCATGGTTTCATGTTATTCAAGCAGGGAAATATCTTATTTACAAAACTTTGGGTTTCTGGTAATCAATTACATGAGCCTTGTAATTGATTACACATCTTCGGGTTTCCAAAACATAAGTTTGCGGGCTCTGGGAATTGATTACATGAGCCTTGTAATCGATTACCATTGTTGCATTCTTGGGCCTTAAGCACATCTGAGTAATCGATTACTAAGGCCAAAAGTTCATACTTGAGTGCATAAAAGCTCTCTGGTAATAAATTACATGGGCCGTGTAATCGATTACCAACACCTTCAACACACGAAAATCCAAATTTAAAACACATTCTAAGTCATTCCTTCCTTCTCAAACCATTTTAAACCTGTTTTCATCATTTACTTTGAAATCAAAACCTCTTTGCAAAGGTACATGCCCATGGATTTGAGATCACTATGTGGAGTTAGAGGGAGTAAATCTTGAGCCTTAGACATTTAGGTGATATCATGATCGTAAACGTGCCAATGCAAGCTTTGTTTTAATCTTGATATTATACGGTGATGACAATGGAAACTTAAATATGGGGTGCAAGGCTCGAATATAAACATGGGATGCAAGGACTTGAAATGTAAACATGGGATGCAAGTTTATCTCTTTATTTTATTGCTCTAGGCCCCTTAGAGTATTTCACTCTAAATCAACAATCAACTTTAAGGTTGAAATAGGTAGGCTTCGAGTTAATTAATTGGTGATGGCAAGGAAATATAGACATGAATGGAAGTTTAACACAAACATAAAATGCAAGAACTTGAAAGATAAATATGAATGCAACCCATTTATTATCTTTGTGAGTCTTAGGCTTAAGTTCATCACTTAAACTCCTTTGAAAACATCATACTTCCTTTTCTTGATAAAACCATTTAAAAGAGTGAAACCTTCAAGCTCTAGAGGTCAACAAAGTAGAGGCTTTTCAACCAATACCCAAGATCCTCATCATCAAACCATGGTTCCTTCCAATGTAGGCCATTATGGCCAAAAATTAAGAGAAGAAGAAAGAATCCCAAGGATCGAAAAGAAAAGAAAAAGAGAAGGAAAGAAAACCAACACTTTATCATTTCAAACCAAAAGCTAGACAAGGAAAAGAATAACATTCTCTATATAACTTGTAACATCCTAATTTTTAACCCAATACTCTAGAACATATTTAGGTTAATAATTAGTCAATTACTCTTTTAGTCTCATTCCTTACAACCTTTCATTAAAATACTTAGCGGGAAAATATGAATAAATTTTTTTTTTTTTGAAACTTGAAAGCAAAACGTGAGCCGCGCACTAACCTAACGTTCATCATAACCATAACGTGCAAGGAAAAGTAGCCACACCATTGATAATCATGAAACATAGTATTATACATAACAATCATAATATCATCACATCTTTATAGATACATAGACTACTAACATCATTGTACCATCATTTACATCAATACACGCCCATATATGTGAAGTCATCCTTATCCACCTATGAGGTTGGATAAGTGTCGACCCAAAAAGCTAAGCTATTTATGCTCCCGCAGCGACCCTCTGCTCCGTTTGCTAGTGTGTCCCTTAAGCGCGAGCCTCAGAAGAAATCACGAACCTCGTTGTAATCCTCGTCTAGAGACGACACGGAAGAAAAGGAAGGGATGAGAAACTCATTCGAGATTCTCAGTAGGGATTCCCGACTCTAACACTAGTGTCATCGTCGTCGTCCCCAGCCACCTCGGTTTTAATTATGAAAAAGGTGTACATGCATAAGGATTGGTTTTAGGCTTTACAAATCTAATTATCCGAAGTGGGTGTCTTTTAGTATGTGTCTTAATGACATGAATGCAACAGATATTTGATGAATGCATGACAATACCATATGCACATTAACATGAAAATCGTAATACTTGGGCACATCATAAAGGAACATAAATCATATACGTGGCATGAAAAGGCATAGTACTTTTCTTGTGGCATCTTTCTCATAAGTAAAACTCTTAAGTTCTTTTTCTTAAAGACCACCCTCTTAACATATCCACCAAAAGTCCAACCGATTCACCGGCCCGGCGATAATCTGCTCACCAAACTACATCTCACCTATCGCCTAGGAATGAGCTCATTCCTAACTAGTCGTCACTAGATTTAATATGGGCTAATAGAGGGGGTATACATAACTTTTCTTGGATCACCTATCTTAGGATCATTTCCTTCTTTGAAACGCTCTACTGGTATCTAGTACACAATAATTGTCCGCTTTGGCAAGCTCAATGTCAATACCCTCACGGATTTGTTTCCTCCCCACCGTAGCGGGAGAAATGCGTCTCAGTACTATGTCACATCTGTTCTGGGGGTGCTCGGCCGAACCGGTGTCACCCAGAACCTATCCTGGGGGTGCTCGGCCGAACCGGTGTCACCCAGGAGTTTTCGCAAGCTTTTTCTCAAGTACTCAAGTTTGATGGGAAATCCGGCAGCGTAACGGCGTACACCGGATTTCCATCAAACTTGCTTTATGCCACCAAACATATAGAGCATACATAGCCATTCAATACCAACATAAGGCATCATAATCATCGTGTGCATCATAAGCATCATAATACCATAATTTTGCATAACGCATCATGGCGTGAGCATCAACGTATCAACACTATATACTCTCATAAACATACAACCTCATGAATTCCTTAGATGAATAACATCATCATCATTCGCATACTACATGCATCATCATAAAACATTCAAACGCTTACCCTTACGGTAGCTTATGCTTTGACCCTTACGGGTCTTAATCTTGAGATATAGTTCTCTAACATCCGTCACTCATATTTTATGCACCTAAGGGCTCATAATTAAACATCATTCATCATCCTCATGTTCATACTTAAATCTGAATAGCATAGGGCAGAATCTCTAACTTGTGTTTACAGGGTTCTAGAACTTACATTTTAGACCCTTTCTCGGTTCCGTCTTCGCCTAAGGCGCTATGAATTAAATCTAAATCAATTATGAGACATCCCTATGCTTAAGGACTAATTATTAATCATGTTTATCATGTTGTAAGGGTGCTGGACAGATTCCAGAAAAATAAATGTTCCAAGGGTTCTAAACTTGCATTTTTACGGTTTTCTAGTTACTAGTTTCCCCGTAGGTGCTAGAATTCAATTCTAACTCAAATGATGCCAAGTTTTTCATGTCTAAACAATCTAAATCTGATTATGTCCCCATTAAAACAGTTTGGATTAGTTCCATAAACAAATGGGTCAAAACTATGTTAAATTCTAGCTTTACGGTATTTCTAGTTAGCTAGTTTCTCACCTATTATGCATAGGATCGCTTCTACATCATCATATGATATTTTCACACATTCCAACACATTAAAACATCATCATACAGCGTCACATTCATCACATCAGAACCGAAAACATCTTGCCTCAATAAGAGAATTAAATTGGCATTTCTAGGTACATAAGTTAACTAGTTTCTCTTGGAATCAATCTAGAACTTCTAAAACTATTTGCAAATCGTTTTAATTTATCAAGAGGCTAAGAGAAGCCTTAGGTCACTGACCAAAACATATTCCATCCCCTAAAAGAGATTGGAATCACAACTTATAATGACATAACCTTATAATGAATTTGTAAAACTTTAAGGAAAACTTAAAACATAGGCTATTGGTCCTAGTAGCTAGATGAAAACTCATTGCAAGTCCATCATCACTACTTGGCCGAAAAACATACATTCAAAGTGTGGTTTGCATTAAACTTTAACTTGGAATGAAATGGGCAAGTCTTTGAGCTCTAGGTCCTTAAGTTACGACATAAACTAAACGTGCTCATGCTTTTCATTTTTAATCTTGCTTTCAAAGTAAAGTGATGACTTGAAATTAAATATGCAAGGCATAATTTAAACGTGCAAGCTTGAAAGTAAATATGCGAAGCTTAATCTTAAACGTGCAAGCTTGAAAGTAAATATGCGAAGCATAATCTTAAACGTGCAAGCTTGAAAGTAAATATGCAAGGTTCAATTCTATATTTTAGTGCTCTTGGCCCAACAACAATCGACTTTAAGGCCGAAATAGATAGGCAATCGAGAAATTAATTAGGTGGTAATGCAAGTTCAATTCTTTATTTTAGTGCTCTAGGCCCAACAACAATCGACTTTAAGGCCGAAATAGAAAGGCTTTGAGAATTAAATTAAGTGATGGTACAAGTTCCATTTTAATCTTTATGTTCTTAGGTGATAGCTTGAAAGTAAAGATGCATAGCAAGAATGTAAATATGAATGCAAGCATAAAATAAATTATGCAAGTTCATTTTATCTTTCTTAACAAGACTTTAAAGGAATTTAAACCTTAACCCAAACTCATTTAAACAAGGTAAAGTCAAGCTTGGAGTTCTTAGAACTCAACATAATATCTTTGGGAATCAAACTATGAAACTTAGAAAAATTAAGGGAATGGCCGAAAACTTCAAGAAAGAAAGATGCATTTTTAAAACTCTAGAGTTCATGACCTTGATGATATATTAACACCAACATCATGAGTCCTCATCATTGAGTTCATAGAGCCTTTTAAAACATCAACAAAATTAAAGTTCTCAAAGGTTCAAGAAAGGAAAATCTAGAAACACTTTTGCTCAAGAACAAAAATCAAGCTCTAGAGTTTGTTTCAAGTGATGAACATCATCATGAAACTCTCATCATCAAGCTCTCATTCCTTTGTTCTCCAAGGCCCATGGCCGAAAATGAGTAAGAACAAGGAAAGGAAAAGAAGTTCTAAAAAGAATCAAGAGAAACTATGAACATAAAGCTTGAAGCAAGAACTCTAAAGAAAGAATACATGAAAGAAAATCCCTACTTGGTGTGATGTTCTTGAAGATGGAAGAAGAAGATGAAGAAGATGAAGAACTTGAGGAACTCCAAGAACTTGAAGAACACAAAAACTTTGAGAGAAAAAGAAAAGCTTTGAGAGTTCCTAAACTTAGCAAATGATCTAAAAGTGGTGCAAGCTTCCCAAGGCCATCTATTTATAGAGAAATGAAGCAAATGGAGGGGATGAGAGGCTGATGTGTTTTTGGCCAAGGGGAGTGCAGCCCATGAGTTCCATGAGGTGAGATAATGTGGTCTTGAGGCATGGTGAGGTATGGTTCAAAGTATGGTGAGGTATGGTTCAAGGTATGGCCTCAAGCATGGTTCTTTGAGTGAGAAACAATTCAAATTGTGTGGTAAAAGGAGAGAGATGGCTGAATATGCATCAGCCCATGTGTGGTTGTGTTTGCATTTTAATTGTGGTTTAGAGTTGTGTTTAGGTGTATCTTTGATTATGCTTAAGATTAGGAATTTGTAAGAAAGTGTTTAGGCAAGGGAAATGGATAATTAAGGTGGTCTAGACATAATTAAGGAGTGGTCTTGCACCATTAGTGAGTTAAATCCTCAATTTAGAGTTTAAACAACTCTAGACACATTTCCTTGATTTAAGGAATTGGAGAGAGAAAACACTATTCAAGATTCCAAGACTAGGCATCTTGAGTTCTAAAAAGGGATTTAAGTTTAATCTAAGAAATTTTAGGTTCTAATTAACTTTAATAAATTATTTTGACTTTAGATTAATTAGGGAAATAAATTAATCTTCGTTTAGAGCCTAATATTGCTTAGGTTTGCTTAATTACGTCATTAAGCTCAAAAACACTATTCTAGGGGCAAAATCGTAATTTTGCACTAAAACTGCCCGGGACCACCGGGACTTGAACAGAGACCTCTAGACACATGAAAACATGTTTTTAAACCTCTGGGGAAAGTTTCGGGCTCAAACGGCACCTTTACCCGCGTAAAACGCTATAGGGGTATTTTGGTCATTTTGACTAAGCTGAAACGAGATTTTCGCTTCCGGAAGCATTCAAAGGCCATTCAATCCCCTTCAAACATTGAGTTGACCCTTCGAGGATGACCCAGTTGGTTACCCTCGAGTTCGGGTCAGGAAATGACCTCAGGGGCATTTTGGTCATTTCCCTCGGACAGAAAAATCGGGGTGTTACATTACTCCCTACCTTGGATGTGCTTCTTGATTGAGAGAGAGCTTGCTCTTGGAAGATTGGAGAAGAAGAAGAAGGAGGAGAACTCCTTGAAGTTGAAAGAAAGAGAGTCTTTGAGAAGTGCAAGAGAATCAGCAAATGTTCTTGCAAGGTCCCTTGGTGCCTATTTATAGAGGAAATGAAACATGTGTGTGAGAATGGAGGGGAAAATGGCACCACTTTTGGGGGAAAGGAGGAGAAAAAAAATATCTCTTGGTTGTGTCATTTCAAGGTGAGGTTATAGGTATAGGCTAAGTGCGGTGTGTCATGCTTCTTTGAGTGTTTGAGTGAACAAACTTGTGATGCATGGGGAATGAGATGGCGCCATTCTTGGGTATCCAAGGAGGAGGAAAATGTCTCATTTAATTGTGGTTTAGTGATGTGTTTAGGTGTATCTTTGATTAGGCTTAAGATTAGGAGTTTGTAGTGAAGTATTTGAGTGAAAGGATGAGTATTTAAGGCTATTTAAGGCATGATTAGTGAGCATTCTTGCCCATTAGTGGAGTCAAACCCTACTCAATCAAGGTTACCAATCACATCCTAGGTTCCCTTAAGTATGACAATGAATAGTGAAAATACTATTCAAGATCGCATGCCTTGGAGTCTTGGGTTAAAAAAAGAGGTTTAAGTTTAATCTAAACAATTTTAGGTTCTAGTTAACCTTAATAAATCATTTTGACTCTAGATTAATTATGAAAATTAATTAACCTTCGATTAGAGCCTAATATTGCTTAGGTTTGCTTAATTACATCATTAAGCCAAAAATCACTATTCCAGGGGTAAAATTGTAATTTTGCACAAAACTAACCGGGACTACCGGGGCTTAAACAGACATGTCCAGGCTCATAAAAACATCATCTTAGACCCTTGGGGTGGGGTCCGGGCTCAGTCGACTTATTAAACGGTGCTAGACAGCCACAAGGGTGTTTTGGTCATTTAGTGCATCAGAACTCAAAAGTGAGATCCTTCTGCTCTATTAGCATACATACCATACATAATCCCCTTTGAATATTGATTTCACCCTTCGAGGACTTCCGGGTCGGCTATCCTCAAATTCCGGGTGGAAAATGACCTCAGGGACATTTTGGTCATTTTCGGTCAAACAGAAAAATCGGGGTGTTACAAATTTAGCATGGGATTGTTTGTTGATTGAACCCAAATGTTATTTGGAAGTTCAAAATTTTGATTTTAAGGACTGTATGATGTCTCTGAAAACCTAGGGGTCCCAGGCAGTTTTCTATAAAATGACCATTTTGCCTCTAATTAAGCATCTAACGAGCTTAATCATGCAATTAAAGAAACTTAAGCAATATTAGTCTCTAATTAAAGAATCTTGAGTCAAAATAATTAATTGGGATTGATTAGGGCTTTAAGATTGCTTAAAGAAACTCAAAATCCCTTTCTTAATTCAAGATTTTGTGTCATATCAAATGAAATATTATTTTCTCTTTCCAATTCCTTAAATAAAGGAATCAAAGATGTGATGGAGAATCTTATTGAATAGAGGTTTGATTCCACTAATTGAGCAAGACAACTTCCTAATCTTATCTTGCATAGCCTTAATTGCTTGTTACTAGCCCAAACACTCCATTAACAATTCCTAACTAAGTGCCAAATCAAATTTATCTCTAAACACGATTCCTAAAACACATGAAAAGAAAATATCTCCCCCCTCCCGATGCCTTCATGATGGCTAGCCATTCCTTGCCCATACCTCCCTTATGGCCACCCATATCTCTTATTACACTCTCACATTTTCATTATAAACACATACATACTCTAAGAAACACATACTTTACCATTCACTTTTTTGGAATCACAACTTGTCCAAAAAGGTTGTCTTGTAAATTCTCTCTTCTCTCACTTCTCAAAGAATTCTTGTAACATCTTAATTTTTAACCCAATACTCTAGAACATATTTAGGTTAATCATTAGTCTGTTACTTCATAGTTCTCATTTATCTTTGAATTACTTAGCGGAAAATACGGGTAATTTTTTTTTTTTTTGAAAAACAAAGTGAGAGCCGCGTGATGCGATAAGCGGTAAACCATGTATGGTAAACAAATGTCTCACAACATCATAACATAAGGCACACCATGAGTAACACTGAAGATCATCTCATATATATATAATTTGCCCACTTATAAGTGTGGGACTTAGTTTAGTACAAGGAAAATACAGGAAAGGAAATACAACATAAACATAAACATGATCTACTCCCCTACCCGAGTGCACCTAATGGGATAACCTCTAAACAAAAGAAGGTTTATCCCCATCTTAGTGGTGTGTGCTCTAACCGGGTACTCCATCGGTCGATCGTCACCTCCTACTGACGTCCGTCTCGTGAACGAGGCAAGTATCCGGGAAACTGTGCGAGCTCCTCGGGCGTAAAGAGGCGGAACGGGGATCAAGAGTGACCCCCGCGGTGTGGCCGCATCTCCGGTCATCGTGCAAGTCGAGGCTGAGTCACGGTATCCTCACTGCCCTCCCTCATCAATGGTGGAGAGGGGGCAGAGCTCTCGCTATACGGATGGGTAGGCGGGTCCTCGGACGGGTCGGTCTCCGAGAAGTAAGTCCGGGGCACGTAATCGGGATAGTCTCGCATGGCTAAGGCGGCGGTGTGCATGCGGAGCACTCTCTCATCATGCGAACGCGCACGCTCAAAAACCCGCTCGTCATCGCCATAGGGTGCAGTCGGGGAGAAGCGATGGGTGTGCACGGGATGAGCGAAGGGGCGCCCTACGAACATGAAACCCGCACCGTGCACTGCCCCTCAAAATGGTATGACCCGTGAGCTGGGTCATAGTGCACCTCCCATGTCGGGGTGTCCACGAACACTACGAACGTCGCCATCTGAAGACGTGACGGAAAGAAAGAGATAGAGGGAGTGAGAATCTTGCTAAAGAATCTCAGTAGGGCCTCCTACTACCTAGGTGTCATCATCTACGTCCTCAGGAACCTTGGGTTTATTTATACAAAATGACTGAGCATGTATTAGGATCATTTTAAACTTTAAAATATATTTTAGCCAAGGTCCATTCATTTTAGGATGATCTTAATGTCATGGATGCAACATGATAGAAAATGTATGCATGGCACTACCTAATGCACATACATAAAACATAACATCAAGCATCATCATTCTTGGTGGCATAAAGTGACAATAGTAACATTCATATGGGACAAAACTTAGTGACATAATCATAATCATGAAACTTCTCTCCCTCATGGGCCACCCTAAAAGACAATCGAACTGGGGGTGCTCGACCGAACCGATGTCACCCAAAATGTGTCATACATCTAGGTTATGAGCTCATACCTTAACTAGTCGTCACTAGTTCTTACTTACCACTTAACGATAAGCGTATCATAAATCATAAATCCCGACTATCTGAGTACGGGTTAGGGGGCAAAACTCTTAGGGGTGCTCGGACGAACCGGTGTCACCCAGAACGTGTCATACATCTAGGTTATGAGCTCATACCTTAACTAGTCGTCACTAGTTCTTACTTACCACTTAACGATAAGCGTATCATAAATCATAAATCCCGACTATCTGAGTACGGGTTAGGGGGCAAAACTCTTAGGGGTGCTCGGACGAACCGGTGTCACCCAGAACGTGTCATACATCTAGGTTATGAGCTCATACCTTAACTAGTCGTCACTAGTTCTTACTTACCACTTAACGATAAGCGTATCATAAATCATAAATCTCGACTATCTGAGTACGGGTTAGGGGGCAAAACTCTTAGGGGTGCTCGACCGAACCGGTGTCACCTAAGAGTGTAAAATGGTACCGATGTCACATGAGTTCTATGGAGGTGCTCGGCCGAACCGGTGTCATCCTGGAACCCATCTTAGTACCTTAATTTTCAAAATCTCTTTAAGTCCCCAAATTTGTCAGAAATTAAGCACAACGGTCATTACAGAATATCCTTCCAAATTTGCTTTATGCCACATTAACATATAACCTCATGAATTCCTCATATGAATAATCATCATCATCATTTGCATACTACATGCATCATCATAAAATATTCAAACGCTTACCCTTACGGTAGCTTATGCTTTGACCCTTACGGGTCTTAATCTTGAGATATAATTCTCTAACATCCGACGCTCATATTTTTATGCACCTAAGGGCTCATAATTAATCATCATTCCTAATCCTCATGTTCATACTTAAATCTGAAAAGCATAGGGCAGAATCTCTAACTTGTATTTACGGGGTTCTAGAACTTACGTTTTAGACCATTTCTCGGTTCCGCTACAAGGCGCTATATATTAAATCTAAATCAATTATGAGGCATTCCTATGCTTAAGGATTAATTATTAATCATGTTTATCATGTTGTAAGGGTGCTGGACAGAATCTAGAAAATTAAATGTTCTAAGAGTTCTACATTTGCATTTTTATGGTTTTCTAGCTACTAGTTTCCCCGTAGGTGCTAGAATTCAATTCTAATCCAAATGTTACCAAGTTTTTCATGTCTAAACAATCTAAATCTGATTATGTTCCCATTAAAACAGTTTGGATAAGTTCCAAAAATAAATGGGTCAAAACTATGTTAAATTCTAGCTTTACGGTATTTCTAGTTAGCTAGTTTCTTACCTATCATGCATAGGATCGCTTCTACATCATCATATGATATTTCCACACGTTCCAACACATCAAGACATCATCATACAACATCACACTCATCATATCAGAACCGAAAACATTTAACTTAAATGAGAGAGTTAAGTTGACGTTTCTAGGTTCATAAGTTAACTAGTTTCTCTCGGAATCGATCTAGAACTTCTAAAACTCTTTGCAAAACACTTTAATTCATCAAAAGGCTAAGAGAAGCCTTAGGTCACTGACCAAAACATATTCCATCCCCTAAAGATAATAAAATCACATCTTGTGATGACATAACCTTATAAAGATTTGTAAAGCTTTGAGGGGAACTTAAACATAGACTTTTGGTCCTAGTAGCTAGATGAAAACTCATTGCGAGTCCATCATCACTACTTTGGCCGAAAATATGCATTCAAAGTATGGCTTCACATTAAACTTTAACTTGGAATGAAATGGGCAAGTCTTTGAGCTCTAGGTTCTTAAGTTACGACATAAACTAAACATGCTCATGCTTTTCGTTTTTAATCTTGCTTACAAAGTAAAGTGATGACTTGAATTTAAATATGCAAGGCATAAACTTAAACGTTCAAGCTTGAAGGTAAATATACATGGTTCAATTCTTTATTTTAGTGCTCTGGGCCCAACAACAATCGACTTTAAGGCCGAAATAGAAAGGCTTTGAGAATTAAATTAAGTGAAGATGCAAGTTCCATTTTAATCTTTATGTTCTTAGGTGATAGCTTGAAAGTAAAGGTGCATAACAAGAATGTAAATATGAATGCAAGCATAAAATAAATTATGCAAGTTCATTTTATCTTTCTAGAGCTCTTAACAAGACTTTAAAGGAATTTAAACCATAACCCAAACTCATCCAAACAAGGTAAGGTCAAGCTTAGAGTTCTTAAAACTCAACATAATATTTTTAGGAAATCAAACCATGAAGCTTAGAAAAATTTAAGGAAATGGCTGAAATCTTCAAGAAGGAAAAGGAACATTTTAAAACTCTAAAGTTCATAATCTTGATGATATATTAACACCAACATCATGAGTCCTCATCATTGAGTTCATAGAGCCATTTTAAAACATCATTAAAGCTAAAGTTCTCAAGAGTTCAAGAATGGAAAAACTAAAAACATTTTTGCTCAAGAACAAAGATCAAGCTCTAGAGTTTGTTTCAAGTGATGAACACCATCATGAAACTCTCATCATCAAGCTCTCATTTCTTCATTCCCAAAGGCCCATGGCCGAAAATGCAAAGGAAAAAGGAATGGAAGAGAAGTTCTAAAATGAGACAAGAGAAACTATGAACATCAAGCTTGAAGCAAGAACTTTAAAGAAAAGAATACATGAAAGAAAATCCCTACTTGGTGTGATGAACTTGAAGATGGAAGAAGAAGATGAAGATGATGAAGAACTTTCAAGAGCTTGAAGAACTTGAAGAACACTAGAACTTTGAGAGAAAAGAAAAGCTTTGAGTGTTTCCTAAACTTAGCAAATGATCTAAAAGTGGTGCAAGCTCCTCAAGGCATTCTATTTATAGAGAAATGAAACAAATGGAGGGAGCTCATGGGGGAGGATAGCTTCGGCCATGAGGTGCAGATTGGAGGCATTCCATGAGTTCCATGAGGTGAGATAATGTGTTCTTGAGGTATGGTGAGGTATGGCTTAAGGTATGGTGAGGTATGATTCAAGGTATGGCTTCAAGCATGGTTCTTTGAGTGAGAAAACAATTTAATATGTGGTCAAAGGGGATGAGGTCTAGCCGAAATGCATCAGCCCATGGGGAGGATTAGTTTGCATTTTAATTGTGGTTTAGAGTTGTGTTTAGGTGTATCTTTGATTATGCTTAAGATTAGGAGTTTGTAAGAAAGTGTTTAGGTAAGGTAAATGGGTAATTAAGGTGGTCTAGACATAATTAAGGAGTGGTCTTGCACCAATAGTGAGTTAAATCCTCAATTTAGAGTTTAAACAACTCTAGACACATTTCCTTGATTTAAGGAATTGGAGAGAGAAAACACTATTCAAGATTCTAAGACTAGGAGTCTTGAGTTCTAAAAAGGGATTTAAGTTTAATCTAAGAAATTTTAGGTTCTAATTAACTTTAATAAATTATTTTGACTCTAGATTAATTAGGGAAACAAATTAATCTTCGTTTAGAGCCTAATATTGCTTAGGTTTGCTTAATTACGTCATTAAGCTCAAAAGCACTATTCTAGGGGCAAAATCGTAATTTTGCACTAAAACTGCCCGAGACCACCGGGACTTGAACGGAGACCTCTAGACACATGAAAACATGTTTTTAAACCTCTGGGGAAAGTTCCGGGCTCAAACGGCACCTTTACCCGCGTAAAAATGCTATAGGGGTATTTTGGTCATTTTGACCCGAAACTGCGGAAAACGAAATTTTTGCTTCCGAAAGCATTCAAGGGCCATTTAATCCCCTTCAAACATTGAGTTGACCCTTCGAGGACGACCGAGTTGGTTACCCTCGAGTTCGGTCGAAATGACCTCAGGGGCATTTTGGTCATTTCCCTCGGACAGAGAAATCGGGGTGTTACATTACTCCCCTCCTTAAAAAGAATTTCGCCCTCGAAATTCGTTACCTTGGAAAAGCTCGGGATACTTGTCTTGCATTTCTGACTCTTGCTCCCATGTAAACTCTTCGGATTTGTCGCGTCCCCATGCTACCTTTACCAATGGAACAGACTTGTTCCTCAGCTGCTTGACTCCGCGGTCCACGATTCTCGTAGGGGGAAGATTGAAAGTTAGGTCATCCCTTAACTGAACAGGCTCTGGCTCTAAAACGTGGCTAGGGTCGGACTCATACTTCCTTAATTGAGAGACGTGAAAGACGTCGTGAAGATTAGAAAGGTTAGGGGGTAAGGCTATTTTGTAGGCAACTGTTCCTATCTTTTGAAGAATTTGGAAGGGACCAAGGAATCAGGGGCTCAACTTTTTGACTTTCATGGCTCTCCCTATGCCTGTAGTAGGGGTAATCCTAAGGAACACATGTTCTCCCTCTTCGAACTCCAAGGGCTTGCGCCGCTTGTCCGCATAGCTCTTTTGTCTACTTTGAGCAGTGAGCATCCTATCCCGGATCCTCTTGATTTGTTCCGTCGTCTCCCTCACTACATCGGGTCCTATTATGGTTTGTTCTCCGGACTCATACCAACATAAGGGTGATTGGCACTTCCTCCCATACAATGCCTCGTACGGTGCCATACCGATGCTCGCGTGATAACTGTTGTTATACGCAAACTCGATCAAAGGCAAGTACTTATCCCAACTTCCGCTTTGGTGTAACACACAGCCTCTTAGCATATCCTCTAGGGTTTGGATCGTCCTTTCGGATTGTCCGTCTGTTTGTGGGTGGTAAGCAGTGCTTAAGCATAGCTTTGAACCAAACGCCTTTTGAAAGGCTCCCCAAAAACGTGACGTAAACTGCGGATCTCTATCCGAGATTATCGTCGACGGTACTCCATGCAATCTTACGATCTCGTGGATGTATAACTGAGCCAATTTATCTAAAGAGTATGTCACTCTAATAGGTAGAAAGTGTGCCGACTTGGTTAGTCGATCCACTATCACCCAAATAGCATCATGGCCAGCTTGGGTCTTAGGCAATCCTATCACGAAATCCATGGATATGCATTCCCACTTCCATTCGGGGATTGACAGGGGTTGCAACAAACCTGAAGGTTTTTGGTGCTCGATTTTCACTTTCTGACATACCAAGCACTTACTAACCCAGGCGACTACATCCTTCTTCATTCCGGGCCACCAAAACATCTTCTTCAAGTCTTGGTACATCTTGGTGACACCGGGATGAATGGTGAAATAGCTTTTGTGAGCCTCCTCCAAGATCTTCTCTCGGAGGTCGCCATCTTGGGGTACGCAGATCCTTCCTTCAAACCTCCATATCGAATCCTCACCTCTTTCAAAACCTTTCAACTTTCCAACCTTAACAGCATCTATGATCTCCTCGAACTCCTCATTCTCTCGTTGTGCTAACATGATTCTTTGCTTAAATCCACTTGTCACACTAAGATAGCACATCTTTATCCCTCTATCGGTTGCTGACATCCCTAGATTCATATCCCTAAACTTCTCTATCAACTCAACTTCTTTGATCATCATGTGGGACAGGTGTAACGACTTTCGGCTCAAGGCGTCGGCGACTACATTAGCCTTGCCGGGGTGGTAACTTAAACCGAAATCGTAGTCTTTGAGGAATTCCATCCACCTTCTTTGCCTCATGTTTAACTCCTTTTGATCAAAGAGGTACTTGAGACTCTTATGATCGGAGAAAACTTCAAACCTTACACCATACAGATGGTGTCTCCACATCTTTAAGGCAAACACTACGGCGGCTAATTCTAGGTCATGGGTGGGGTAGTTAGCCTCGTGAGGCTTGAGTTGTCGTGATGCATAGGCTACCACTTGCCTATTTTGCATCAACACACACCCTAGTCCTTTGCCCGAAGCATCACAATATACCTCGAAGGGTACATTGGGGTTAGGTAAGACTAAGACTGGGGTCGTGGTTAACCTTTACTTAAGCTCTTGAAAACTCTTCTCACATTCGGGGCTCCACTCAAACGGGGCATTCTTCCTAGTGAGCTTGGTCAAGGGTAGGGCTAACTGGGAAAATCCTTTGATAAACCTACGGTAGTAGCCTGCTAAGCCCAAAAAGCTCCGTATTTCCGTTACGGTGGTCGGTCTATCCCAATTCATTACGGCTTCTACCTTACTAGGATCAACGGCTATGCCTCCTTTTGACACAACGTGCCCTAAAAACTTGACCTCCTCCAACCAAAATTCACACTTAGAGAGTTTTGCATACAGCTTTTTCTCCTTCAAAATCTCCAAAACTATCCTCAAATGACGCTCATGCTCCTCGTGGGTCTTCGAATAGATGAGTATATCATCTATGAAAATGACCATGAACTGATCTAAATAGGGTCTAAAGATCCTATTCATGTAATCCATAAATACTGCAGGAGCATTTGTCAACCCAAAAGACATCACCGCGAACTCAAAGTGTCCATACTGAGTTCTAAAGGCGGTCTTTGGTATATCTTGATCTCTCACTCTAATTTGGTGGTATCCTGACCTTAGGTCGATCTTGGAAAACACTACCACTCCTCTCAATTGGTCCATGAGATCATCAATCCTAGGCAAAGGGTATTTGTTTTTCACTGTCACACGATTTAATTGCCTATAATCTATGCACAACCTCATACTCCTGTCCTTCTTTTTCACAAACAAGACCGGGCTTCCCCATGGTGAAGCACTAGGTCTTACAAAGCTTTTCTCTAAAAGTTCCTCAAGTTGGGTTTTAAGCTCGGCTAGTTCTGGGGGTGACATTCTATAGGGGGCAATGGAGATTGGTCCCGCTCCAGGAACTAACTCAATGGAGAACTCCACTTCTCGCTCGGGAGGGAACTCGGGTATATCTTCCGGAAATACCTCGGGATAGTCTCTCACTATAGGTATATTCTCTAAATTCTGCTCAAAGTGTACTTCGCTAGCGGCTAGGAGAACATATCCCTTAGTCTTTTCCCACTACAGTGGACCTCTACGGTATTGAGATAAAGTCTCAAAGGTTGGCTTATTTCACTAGGGGGAGAAGGAAAGACAACTGTTTTGGTGTCACAGTCTAACAATACACGGTTGACGTGAAGCCAATCCATGCCAAGAACTACTCCTATACCTTTCATGGGTAAACAAATTAAATCCACAACAAATGATCTATTTTCTGTGGTGAGGTGACAATTTAGGCAATAATAACAAGTATTCACAGGATGATTTGTGGGGGTAGAGACAATAAGATCAAAAGGAAGTTTGGAAGTTTTCAAATTTAGAGCCTCGACACTAGCATAAGAAATAAAAGAATGTGTTGCACCAGAGTCATAAAGTACAGTTAAGGTCCTATCATCTATTTCGCACTTACCTTCTATGAGACCGTTGGATGTGTCCGCTTCATCCACATTGAGGGTGAAGACCCTCCCTTGGTGTTGCGGCCTAGGGTTCTGATTTGCTGGCCCTCCGTTGTTGCATCTATTGGCGTAGTGGCCGGGCTTCCCGCACTTGAAGCACACGTTTTGTCCAGCTAGGCAGGGACGGTTGCCATGATTTTTCCCGCACTGGGGGCATAGTATTGCCGGTGTAGGCCTAGCAAAGGTGGCGGGGGCTCCTTGGGGCGTCTTGTTCTTAGTCCCACTTGATCCTCCTTGGTGGTTTCAGGGGCCGCCCGACCCTCCTTGTCGGTTGTTGTTGTTGTTGTTGCGGTTGTTGTTGTTGTTCTGGAATTGTGGTCGGTATGGTTGCTTGGGTTGTTGGTGGAAGGGGGTTCTTTGTTGTTGTTGTGGTTTGAACTGGTTGGTTTGGTAGGGATTATAGTGATTTCAGGATTGGTTTGGATATTGGGGCTTGAATTTTGGGGCTTGAGGTGCTAGCCCCTTATTCCGTGCTGCCCTTGCAGCATTGATTTTCTTCTGTCCCTCTTCCATGATCCGGCACTTATTGACTAGGGTTGGAAAGTCCCTAATCTCCATGTGCGCCACAACATAGTTGAGCTCTGCCGTTAGTCCGGCCTCATACTTGACGCACTTCCACACCTCATCGGGGTTCCCTTTAAACACCCTAGAGAACTTGATCAGCTCCTCGAATTTCGCCGTGTACTGGGCGACAGTAGACCCTCCTTGGGTCAGTTGCATGAACTCGATGTCCTTCGTATTCCTCACCGATTCCGGAAAGTACTTCTCATAGAAGTAGGTCTTGAAACGACTCCCGATTGACCAGCATGCGAAGCTTCTAGCGATCTTGGTGCCGGTCCACCAAAACTCGGCATCCGATTCCATCATATAGGCCGCAAAGGTGACCTTCTGCTCCTCCGAGCAAGCCACCACAGAGTAGACCTTTTCCATGTTTTTGATCCACTCATAAGCTTGGTCGGGGTCCATGGCTCCTCGGAAGGTTGGCGGGTTCGCCTTGCGAAACTCACCAAACCTCGCTTGCTCGACCATCTCAGCAGTAGGGGGAGCACGTCCGGTGTCCCCTTGTTGGTTCATCCTCTCGAACATTCGTTCCATGGCTCTTGCCATGTCACGAACAGCAGCAGCAGTGGCATCGCTTTGGTCCCCATTGTAACGCCCCGATTTTCGCTAAACTTTCATAATGACCAAATTGCCCCTGAGGTCATTTTTACCCGAAACACGAGGACGGCCGACTTTGGCCATCCTCATAGGGTTCATATGTTATATGAAGGGGATTGTATGAGCATGAGTGCCTAACAAAGCGGGAAAACCTCATTTCTGGGATTTCTGCGCGTAAATGACCAAAATACCTCAGAATGAATTAAGGCAGTATTAAGTTCCGTTTTGACCCGGACTTTGTTCTGAGGTTCAAAACAATGATTTTAAGGCATAAACTATGTTGGTTTAAGTCCCGGAGATCCCGGGTAACTTTTGGTAAAAATTACGGTTTTGCCCCTGCATATTGCATTTTCGGCTTAATGAGCCGTTTAACTCCAAACCTAAGCAATATTAGGCTCTAATTAAAGGTTAATTAATTTCCATAATTAATCTAGAGCCAAAACCATCATTTAGAATTAATTGGAACCTAAAATTGCTTAGGGAAAATTCAAATCTCATCATAGTCTTATTCTTTAAAAAGGAAAAAGAATATGTGAATAGTATCGAATAGTGTTTCCACTATTCACATCAACTTTTCTTTTTGAGACAAGTTGTCACACTCACATCACTAGTCCTAGAGGTGTTGACTCCCTAATCCTTCTAGACCACCTCTAAACCTAGGGATTTATGGTTTTAATTAACCTATTAGTGCACCTAAGTACCTACTTAGCAATTTTTAATCCTAAGCCTAATCTATGTCACACCAAAACACACTTCTAGAACATGGTTTAAGGAGATATTTCTCCTCCCCAAGGCTGCCAAGAATGGCGCCATTTTCTCTAGAAATCATCAAAAATTAGTCTATGTGTTCAAGCTATCTTGTGACATGTGTCTTGAACACTTTCAATCAATGATCAACTTTCAAGAAAAATTGTCACTCAAGACTCAAAGAATATTTTATATGGTCAATCAAGGTTTTCAATTCATTTCTAAAATGAATTAAATTATGTCTTTCAAAATCAAAAAGAATGATTTGTTTTTGTGGTCATTCAAGCTTTCTATCAAACTTTTTCAAGACAACATGTCTTACAACACATTACCTATGCTTTGGGAATTTAAGTCTAGAAAATTTTCTCTTCTTTTTGGGCATGAGGAGCACGGTTTTCTTCACCCTTGTGCAGCCCAAAATTTTGTGTTTTCATGCATTTTTAAAGGTTGGAAAATAAGGTACATTCTAGCCATGCTTTAGGACATGCATAGCTAGACTTTTCACCATACTTTGAATGACCAACACCATGCTTTGAACAAAGATATTTCTTCCTTCTTGTAGCTGAAATGTGGCCGAATTCTCCCCCCAAAAAAAAAAGCCTCCAATATTTAATTCATCTCACTTCTCTATAAATAGGTAGCTTAGGGAACTTGAAGCACCTTTGTTCATTTTTCACTAAAGCTTTGAGTTAGAGCACTTTGAGTTTCTTTCTCTCAAGTTCAAGAGCTCATCTTCTCCAACCTCTTCATCTTCTTCACTTCCTCTCAAAACTTAAACTCTAAGGTAGGGAGCTCTTCAAGAATGCTTTCTTTTACTTTCATGATCAATGTTTATCTTGTTTGAAAGTTGTGTTGTTAGCAAGTTTTTCTCTCAAACATTTTCGGTTTCTTCTTTTCTCTTCCTCTTCATTTTCGGCCTCAAGACCAAAATGAGGAAAGCTTGATGATAAGTGTTCTTTTGGGATGACCATGTGTTCATCCTAACATGAGACCTCTAAAGCTTGAGTTTTGTTTGAGAAAAGTTTCATCTTTTTCATGTCCTGGTTAAGACAAGGCTATGTTTTTCATGAAAACTCTTTTTGAGCTTTTGTTCCTTGATGTTTTCGGCCATGAAGGCTTAAAGAGCTTGGAAAAATGGTAGCTTTGTAATGAGCACTTCATGTTGGCCTTTGTCACATGATCAAACTCTAAAGTTTGAGTTTTTCCAAGAAAGGTTTCTCTTTTCAAGTCTTGGTCAAAGAATGAGTTATGTTTCTTTCATGCCTTGAAACTTTCCTTTTCTTTTTGTTAGTTTTCGGCCATGAAGGCCTCTTGGACTTGAAATATGAGAAGCTTGATGATGAGAGTTGTGTGATGATGTTTGTCACATGAACAACCTCTAAAGCTTGAGTTTTCTAAAAAAATAAGTTTACTATTTTCAAGTTTTGCTCAAGACATAGTTATGTTTCTCTTGAACCTTGAAAACCTCATTTCTTTTCCCTTGAGTTTTCGGCCTTGAAGGCCTTTGGGACTTAGAAAAATGGTAGCTTAATGATGAGGGCTTCATGTTGATGTATGTCACATGAACAAAACTCTAGAGCATAAATTTGGTTTCTAGGCCAAGTATGTTTCGGTTTCTTTCCTTTATGTTGGTCATGAGTTTTGTGTTGTTAATAAATGTAGAGCATTGCAAAAATACTCAATGATGAGGACTTGAGATGTTGGTATTTGAATCACCAAGATCTTGGTCCCTAGAGTTCAAAAATAAGGTTGTTTCCTCATGATGAGGATTCGGCCACCTCATGGACTTTGAGGATATGGTTTTCTTTTATACAACTTAGCAACACTAGTATTTTCTCTTCTTGTGAGGATGAGTTATGGGTTGAAACTTTGTTTCCTTTAAAGTCTTGCAAGAGCTCTAAACAAGATATAAAAGAAGTTGCATCCACGTTTACGTTATGCTTTGCATTAGCACGTTTATTTCCTATGCCATCACTCGCACTCCAAGATAATGAATGAACTTGCACAATGCACGTTTATGTTTCAAGCTTTGCATCTCATTTTATATTTCAAGCCATCACTAAACTCTAAGAATAAGAATGAAGATGCATTTCATCTTTACTTTGTGCTATCACTTTATTTTCTAAAGGACTATAAAATGAAATGCATAGCACGTTTATTTTATGTCACCACTTGAAACTTTAGAGCTCAAAGACTTGCCCATTTCATCTTAAGAAAAGAATTAAATCAAGGAGGTATCTCCTTGAACATCATTCGGCCATGTGGTGTAAATGGCTCTAGGATGAGTTTCATTTAACTACAAGGGCCTATAATGCATGTCTTAGAATTTTTCTAAGCTTTGATGCACTTAACCAAGGTTTTAAACATGTTTTTAAGTTTTAAATCCTTGCCAAGAGCAAGCCGAAATGGCTGCTGCCCTTGGTGTTCCATGATGAGTTTTGGCAAAATAAACTTTGATCTTACATAGTCTTGAAGTCCCAAAAAGGTTCCAAGAGAAACTAGCAAGTTATATGGTTGAAAGAAAGGTTTTTCTCATGATTTTATGCCTTAAAGGTTTTCGGTTCTGCCTTAGTAATTCCAGCACCTTAAATTCTGTTTTGGGTGGTCTAAATATGTTGTAATACCTTGCCAAGTATGTGATAATTGTTCTAGACTCGTTAAAGCATTGTTAGTGACTTTGTTTGCTTAATGTGTGAATTCTAGAACTATAAAGAATGGCAAAATGAGTTTCTGCCCAGCCTTGATAAAATATTTAGAATCACATTAGATTATGTCTAGATGTGTGGGAGTGACTCATAATTGGCTTAGGTATTAATTATTGCACCATAGAAAAAGTCGGATGCGAGAAAGGGCTTAAAACGCATTTTCTAGAACACGTAATTCATCAAATATGAACAACTACATAAAGCTGTCCAACCATAATTAATTAGGATTTAGAACCTAATGGATTATGGTAATGAGGTTAATCAATCCCATAAATATACTAGAAAGTAATGGGAAAGTTTGAGGTTACCCGATTTAGGGATTTTTACCTTAAGGGATGATTATGCGCCTCTAAGTTTGATGATGAATTGAGGTGTTAGCTCATGACGTGTATGGTGCCATGTTAACTATTATCTCTATGTGATAGTGTGTACTAACATGTTATTATTATTCTTTAAAAAGGACTTAAAGATGCCGAGGTAGTAATTATGTGTTATGCATTAATTATGTGGCATCTTAAAGAAACATGTTAAACTTAGGATGACTTAGAACATCAGAATGCAATCCTTTGAAACCACCGAATTAAGGGTGGGGACAATGTGATTCTAGCCCCTAAACCCGCATTTAAAGTCGGGAAGTTGACTTATCCAAATGGATAAAGTCTAGATGCTAGTGACGACTAGCGTGGTATGAGCTCATAACCTAGAGTTTTTTCAAAAGGGAGAAATATTTAGGGCGGCCCAGTTAAGTAAAGGTTCTTATGTCACCTAAGTAAACCAGTTATATGATTTATGTTTCATGTACCAGTTATATGATTTATGTTCCATGCACCAGTTATATGATTTACGTTCCATGCACTAGTTATATGATTTACGTTTCATGTACCAGTTATATGATTTATGTTCCATGTACCAGTTATATGATTTATGTTCCATGTACCAGTTGTATGATTCATGTTCTACGTACCAAGATACATGATTTATGTCTATGATTTTAGTATTAGCCTATGTAACACAAGTGCCATGTTAAAAAGAACGGATTCTCGGAAAGTGAGATTTTGGAAAACTCATAATTGAACCTATGTATGTCCATTATTTTATAAATAACCCGAGATTCCTGGAGACGTATATGATGACACCTAGGATAGAAGGAAAACCCTATCGAGTTTCTTTAGTAAGAATCTCACTCCCTCTATCTTTTCCTTTCCATTACGTCTTGAGCGAGATGGCGACCTTCGCCCTATTCATTGACACGCCACGGTGGGAGATCCACCATGACCCGAGCATGGGTCATTTCATTTTGAGGGCCTGCATCAGGCGCATCTTCATGTTTTTAGGACGGCCATTCGCACACCCCTTGTACGATTATCGCTTCTCAAAGAACCCCTATGGTGACCCCGCGATCTTTGAGCATGCACGGCCACGACATGAGAGGAACTCGCGGACCCACTCTGCCGGCTCAGCGGACGCGCGCAAAGACGTGCCATCATCGCAGCACTCAGAGGAGGACCCTTCAGAGGATTCCCCCATGGACCATGAGGGCTCTGCCCCCACTCCGCCTCTGTGACAGATAGGCAGCGAGGAGACAGTCACTCAGCGTCGGAGGGCTTCGGTGCCCGGACCACGACCCCGACGTGGACGACACGTTCAGTCACAGGGCATGCTCGCACTGCCGAGCCCGCCCGTGGATTGGCTACGTTCCTCCGTACCCGTGAGTCTGCTATGGAGATTGGAGGGTAGTCCTTAGTGCACGCACGTCACATAGTATGGATGAAACCTCTTTTGTGTTGAGGTTATCCATCTTAGGTTGCACATGGGTAGGGATGCTTCTTTCCAGTTCTTTCCATGTATTCTGTTTTTCTGCCGTATTCATGTTACTATGTACTTGAAGAGTCTTGCCCTGTAGGGTAGGCATATTTTATCTATGAGGTATTTCAGTTATGATTGATGTTATGTTCGATGTTATGGTTTGGAGCCATTCCTATGTTATCGTTCCGTATACTATGATACCGACTCGTAAAGTTACGCGCGGCTTCTATTTTAAGTAACGATTTCAAAAAAAAATTGGCTCGTATTTTCGTTAAGCTATTTGCCCAAGTAAGAAGAACCATGATAGTAAGTAATGACTAATATTTGGCCTAAGTACGTACTAGTAGTATTAGGTCGAATATTAGGGTGTTACACCCATCGGTCGGGGTCCTAGGTTGTCTCCTTGGTGCCATTGGTTCCTAAACACACGAGACAATAAACACTGAGGTGATCAGGCTCAATATTCCATGTAAAATGAGCTAGTTACCATGGCACACGCAAGTAGACAAGGGTCATGCACTCCTACCCTATAGCTTATCTCTAACTAAGCACTACGCATGACATAGCTATCGTACTACGCTTTAGAAAGCATAGTCAGTCCAATCCTCAGGCTCCATGAGAATCGAACTGCTCTGATACCATAATGTAACATCCTAATTTTTAACCCAATACTCTAGAACATATTTAGGTTAATCATTAGTCTGTTACTTCATAGTTCTCATTTATCTTTGAATTACAAAGCGGAAAATACGGGTAATTTTTTTTTTTTTGAAAAACAAAGTGAGAACAGCATGATGCGATAAGCGGTAAACCATGTATGGTAAACAAATGTCTCACAACATCATAACATAAGGCACACCATGAGTAACACTGAAGATCATCTCATATATATATAATTTGCCCACTTATAAGTGTGGGACTTAGTTTAGTACAAGGAAAATACAGGAAAGGAAATACAACATAAACATAAACATGATCTACTCCCCTACCCGAGTGCACCTAATGGGATAACCTCTAAACAAAAGAAGGTTTATCCCCATCTTAGTGGTGTGTGCTCTAACTGGGTACTCCATCAGTCGATCGTCACCCCCTACTGACGTCCGTCTCGTAAACGAGGCAAGTATCCGGGAAACTGTGCGAGCTCCTCGGGCGTAAAGAGGCGGAACGGGGATCGACAGTGACCCCCGCGGTGTGGCCGCATCTCCGGTCGTCGTGCAAGTCAGGGCTGAGTCACGGTATCCTCACTGCCCTCCCTCATCAATGGTGGAGAGGGGGCAGAGCTCTCGCTATACGCATGGGTAGGCGGGTCCCCGGACGGGTCGGTCTCCGAGAAGTAGGTCCGGGGCACGTAATCGGGATAGTCTCCCATGGCTAAGGCGGCGGTGTGCATGCGGAGCAATCTCTCGTCATGCATACGCGCACGCTCAAAAACCCGCTCGTCGTCGCCATAGGGTGCAGTCGGGGAGAAGCGATGGGTGTGCACGGGATGAGCGAAGGGGCGCCCTACGAACATGAAAACCCGCACCCTGCGCTCCCCCTCAAAATGGTATGACCCGTGAGCCGGGTCATAGTGCACCTCCCATGTCGAGGTGTCCACGAACACTACGAACGTCGCCATCTGAAGACGTGACGGAAAGAAAGAGATAGAGGGAGTGAGAATCTTGCTAAAGAATCTCAGTAGGGCCTCCTACTACCTAGGTGTCATCATCTACGTCCTCAGGAACCTTGGGTTTATTTATACAAAATGACTGAGCATGTATTAGGATCATTTTAAATCATACTTACCACTTAACGATAAGCGTATCATAAATCATAAATCCCGACTATCTGAGTATGGGTTAGGGGGCAAAACTCTTAGGGGTGCTCGGCCGAACCGGTGTCACCCAGAACGTGTCATACATCTAGGTTATGAGCTCATACCTTAACTAGTCGTCACTAGTTCTTACTTACCACTTAACGATAAGCGTATCATAAATCATAAATCCCGACTATCTGAGTACGGGTTAGGGGGCAAAACTCTTAGGGGTGCTCGGCCGAACTGGTGTCACCTAAGAGTGTAAAATGGTACCGTTGTCACATGAGTTCTATGGAGGTGCTCGGCCAAACCGGTGTCATCCTAGAACCCATCTTAGTACCTTAATTTTCAAAATCTCTTTAAGTCCCCAAATTTGACGGAAATTCGGCGGCACAACGGTCATTACACCGAATTTCCTTCCAAATTTGCTTTATGCCACATTAACATATAACCTCATGAATTCCTCATATGAATAATCATCATCATCATTTGCATACTACATGCATCATCATAAAACATTCAAACGCTTACCCTTACGGTAGCTTATGCTTTGACCCTTACGGGTCTTAATCTTGAGATATAATTCTCTAACATCCGACGCTCATATTTTTATGCACCTAAGGGCTCATAATTAATCATCATTCCTAATCTTCATGTTCATACTTAAATCTGAAAAGCATAGGGCAGAATCTCTAACTTGTATTTACGGGGTTCTAGAACTTACGTTTTAGACCCTTTCTCGGTTCCATTTTACTAAGGCTATATATTAAATCTAAATCAATTATGAGGCATTCCTATGCTTAAGGATTAATTATTAATCATGTTTATCATGTTGTAAGGGTGCTGGACAGAATCTAGAAAATTAAATGTTCTAAGAGTTCTACATTTGCATTTTTACGGTTTTCTAGCTACTAGTTTCCCTGTAGGTGCTAGAATTCAATTCTAATCCAAATGTTACCAAGTTTTTCATGTCTAAACAATCTAAATCTGATTATGTTCCCATTAAAACAGTTTGGATAAGTTCCAAAAACAAATGGGTCAAAACTATGTTAAATTCTAGCTTTACGGTATTTCTAGTTAGCTAGTTTCTTACCTATCATGCATAGGATCGCTTCTACATCATCATATGATATTTCCACACATTCCAACACATCAAGACATCATCATACAACATCACACTCATCATATCAGAACCGAAAACATTTAACTTAAATGAGAGAGTTAAGTTGACGTTTCTAGGTTCATAAGTTAACTAGTTTCTCTCGGAATCGATCTAGAACTTCTAAAACTCTTTGCAAAACACTTTAATTCATCAAAAGGCTAAGAGAAGCCTTAGGTCACTGACCAAAACATATTCCATCCCCTAAAGATAATAAAATCACATCTTGTGATGACATAACCTTATAAAGATTTGTAAAGCTTTGAGGGGAACTTAAACATAGACTTTTGGTCCTCGTAGCTAGATGAAAACTCATTGCGAGTCCATCATCACTACTTTGGCCGAAAATATGCATTCAAAGTATGGCTTCACATTAAACTTTAACTTGGAATGAAATGGGCAAGTCTTTGAGCTCTAGGTTCTTAAGTTACGACATAAACTAAACGTGCTCATGCTTTTCGTTTTTAATCTTGCTTACAAAGTAAAGTGATGACTTGAATTTAAATATGCAAGGCATAAACTTAAACGTTCAAGCTTGAAGGTAAATATACATGGTTCAATTCTTTATTTTAGTGCTCTTGGCCCAACAACAATCGACTTTAAGGCCGAAATAGAAAGGCTTTGAGAATTAAATTAAGTGAAGATGCAAGTTCCATTTTAATCTTTATGTTCTTAGGTGATAGCTTGAAAGTAAAGGTGCATAACAAGAATGTAAATATGAATGCAAGCATAAAATAAATTATGCAAGTTCATTTTATCTTTCTAGAACTCTTAACAAGACTTTAAAGGAATTTAAACCATAACCCAAACTCATCCAAACAAGGTAAGGTCAAGCTTAGAGTTCTTAAAACTCAACATAATATTTTTAGGAAATCAAACCATGAAGCTTAGAAAAATTTAAGGAAATGGCCGAAATCTTCAAGAAGGAAAAGGAACATTTTAAAACTCTAAAGTTCATGATCTTGATGATATATTAACACCAACATCATGAGTCCTCATCATTGAGTTCATAGAGCCATTTTAAAACATCATTAAAGCTAAAGTTCTCAAGAGTTCAAGAAAGGAAAAACTAAAAACATTTTTGCTCAAGAACAAAGATCAAGCTCTAGAGTTTGTTTCAAGTGATGAACATCATCATGAAACTCTCATCATCAAGCTCTCATTTCTTCATTCCCAAAGGCCCATGGCCGAAAATGGAAAGGAAAAAGGAATGGAAGAGAAGTTCTAAAAAGAGACAAGAGAAACTATGAACATCAAGCTTGAAACAAGAACTTTAAAGAAAAGAATACATGAAAGAAAATCCCTACTTGGTGTGATGAACTTGAAGATGGAAGAAGAAGATGAAGATGATGAAGAACTTTGAAGAGCTTGAAGAACTTGAAGAACACTAGAACTTTGAGAGAAAAGAAAAGCTTTGAGTGTTTCCTAAACTTAGCAAATGATCTAAAAGTGGTGCAAGCTCCTCAAGGCATTCTATTTATAGAGAAATGAAACAAATGGAGGGAGCTCATGGGGGAGGATAGCTTCGGCCATGAGGTGCAGATTGGAGGCATTCCATGAGTTCCATGAGGTGTGATAATGTGTTCTTGAGGTATGGTGAGGTATGGCTTAAGGTATGGTGAGGTATGATTCAAGGTATGGCTTCAAGCATGGTTCTTTGAGTGAGAAAACAATTTAATATGTGGTCAAAGGGGATGAGGTCTGGCCGAAATGCATCAGCCCATGGGGAGGATTAGTTTGCATTTTAATTGTGGTTTAGAGTTGTGTTTAGGTGTATCTTTGATTATGCTTAAGATTAGGAGTTTGTAAAAAAGTGTTTAGGTAAGGTAAATGGGTAATTAAGGTGGTCTAGACATAATTAAGGAGTGGTCTTGCACCAATAGTGAGTTAAATCCTCAATTTAGAGTTTAAACAACTCTAGACACATTTCCTTGATTTAAGGAATTAGAGAGAGAAAACACTATTCAAGATTCCAAGACTAGGAGTCTTGAGTTCTAAAAAGGGATTTAAGTTTAATCTAAGAAATTTTAGGTTCTAATTAACTTTAATAAATTATTTTGACTCTAGATTAATTAGGGAAATAAATTAATCTTCGTTTAGAGCCTAATATTGCTTAGGTTTGCTTAATTACGTCATTAAGCTCAAAAGCACTATTCTAGGGGCAAAATCGTAATTTTGCACTAAAACTGCCCGGGACCACCGGGACTTGAACAGAGACCTCTAGACACATGAAAACATGTTTTTAAACCTCTGGGGAAAGTTCCGGGCTCAAACGGCACCTTTACCCGCGTAAAAACGCTATAGGGGTATTTTGGTCATTTTGACCAAATCATGAAACGAAATTTTTGCTTCCGAAAGCATTCAAGGGCCATTTAATCCCCTTCAAACATTGAGTTGACCCTTCGAGGACGACCGAGTTGGTTACCCTCGAGTTCGGGTCAGGAAATGACCTCAGGGGCATTTTGGTCATTTCCCTCGGACAGAGAAATCGGGGTGTTACAATTCTCTTTTCTTTCCACCACCACAAAAGCCACCATCCACCACCACCCCTCAACACCAAACCACCACACCACCACCATAGATCATCCATAAAAATACCTAACTTCTCCATTTCTAAACACCATAACTCAAGAAAGATCTTCCTTTTCTTCCTTCCCTCTTGGCCGAACTTGTTCAAGAGCTCCAAGAGAAGATTTGTTCTTCTCATTGTCTTGCAAAGATCAAGCTCTTTTCTTTCAACAAGAAAAACATCTTTGGTAGAGATTTTTGTTTGGTTTTCTTTCTTAATCTCTCCTTATTTTCGAAATTTTTTGGTGTATTAGAATGTTGTGTTCTTCTTCCCATTTTCGGCCTTGATGATAAATATTTGGTTGAGTTTGTTTTCTTTTCTTTCTTCTTCACCATTTCGGTTTGGTCTTCTTTCTTTCTTTCTAGTTTTGATTTTGGTTGTCAATGAAATATTGGAGCTATGGCTTGATGATGATGGATCTTGGTAATGGTTACAAAACCATCATGTGATAGACCATTTAGAGCCCAAAGCTATGGTTCCATTTTGGTTTTAAAGGATTGAGCAAAATGGAATAATGTTGTTGTTCTTTAAAAATTGTTTTGATAAGCTTGATGATAAGTTCAAGGAATGAGGTTCTTGCAACCATGGTATTGATGAATTCTAAAGCTCACGTCCATTTTGTAAGATTGATCAGTGTTTTAAAGTTTTTACTCTAAATAGGAGTCTTGAGCTTGGAACTTAAAGAAATAATAATGGAAATGCATTCATGTTTACTTTCCAAGTCCTTGCATTTCATATTTATATTTGAGCCTTGCATATCATGTTTATTTTCAAGTTATCACCTAAATCTTGAAGATAAGGAAATGAACTTGCATTTCATGTTTATATTTCTTGTCTAGCATGTTGATATTTTAAGCCATCATCTAAATCTTAAAGATAAAAAATGAGCTTGCATTCTCATGTATATTTTTAAACCTTGCATATCATATTTATATTTTCATTGCCATCACTTTATAATGCCAAAGATTTGTCATTACAAATATGTTTTGATTATCAAAGAAATGAAGTTCTTAAAGTTTCCCTTGCTGATGATGAATCTTAGGTTTGAGTCATGTAAGTTAGTTTTGAAAGATTTGAGGACTCAAGAAGGGAAAAATGTGTTCCTAAGTGATCTTTGAAAGAAACTTTTGGTTTTAAAGGAAGATCTAGTTTGGTTTGAAACAAAGATGTTTTGATTTCAAAGGAAGAGTTGGGATAATGTTCAAAATGGTTTTAGAAAGAATGAGTGATTTGAGGAATGTTAAAGCTTGAGTTTTCTTATTTTGGGGTTACTGGTAATCGATTACCAGAGTGTTTTGCAATACTCGGATATGATATTTGGCCTGTGTAATCGATTATAACCTCATGTAATCTATTACACAAGGTTCTAGAAAACCTAGAATATGGTTTTGGACTCTAGTAATCGATTACCAATAAATGTAATCGATTACTTAGATGATCTTGAGGCTCGGGAATGCATTTTCAACACTGGTAATCAATTACACAGTTTATGTAATCAATTATCAGTAGCTAAAACATGTCTATTTTGAAAAATTGACCTGTGTAATTGATTACACATCCAATGTATTAGATTACTGGAACCTCAAGCATTCCCTGTTTTGAAAATTCAAACTACGTAATCGATTACAAGGCCCATGTAATCGATTACTAGAACCTAAAGTATGTGAATAAGTGTTTCCCCACTTGAATAACATGATTTGGTGATCTTGCATGCTTATTCTTGGATTATGAACATGATGACTTATAGTTAGATGAATATATATATATATCCTGTAAGCATATCATATGCATTAGCTGTGCCCGGTCCTTGATTTGCAGCACCCTGGATAGGAGCATGTTTATTGTTATATTGGAATATGATATGTTTAAGGATATATGTAATGAAGGTTGTGCATGCTTATGTGCATATTACTTGACAAGTTATGGTGTGGCTTGATGATGCTTATTTGATTGAGATGCGTGATTTACAAGTTTATGAGCATGATAAGTTAAATAATGATTTATGATTGATTTGCATCTTTAAAAAGAACATACCATGGATAAAAGATATAAAACTTGGGAAATGACCCTATTTAAAGGTTATGAGAGGTGATCCAAGTAAGTTGCATATTCATAACAAGACAGGGAAAGAAGTGATGTGTTTCTCCCCCTCTAGTACCCCACGTTAAATCTAGCAACGGCTAGTTTGGTTGAGCTCATCTTAGGCGATCATTATGTTGGTTGGTTTTGGTGATGATTGTAAAAACCACCAAGGAATTTATGTTGGTTGGTTTTTAGTGATGACGTGAAAAGGTGGAATTGATAAGAAAGGAACTTGAGAACTCATTCATGAGAAAGTAAATTACCATGGGTTCTCCTACCTTCCCATACATGTTACATGATGTATAACTCATCGCATTGCCTTATCATGTATCCATTTACTTGCCACTATTTTAGTTTTTTAGCTTATCTCATGTTTATGTGCTCAGCCTTATCTTGTGTTTTGGACTTACATGTTATTGATCTATGTTTCGAGTAGGGCTATGTTATTTGTATGTGTTACTAATGCATTGAGGCATTGCCATGCATACATGAGATACCTGTTGCATTCATGCTAAAAGATACGGGCCTTGGTTATTGGTATTTAAAACTTAACACATGAATCTTATTTATGCCCAATACTTTCATAATTAAAATCGAGTTTCCTAAGGATGATAATGATGACACGTGTGTGGAGAAGGAAACCCTACTGAGATTCTTGTATAAGTTTCTCACTCCCTCTATCTTTCTTTTCCATCTTTGTCTTTAGACAAGGTTGACGACGACGTTCGTAGACCACCCTGAGGTGTCTGAGGTGTCAGCATAGAAGTTGCATGATGGTCAAGATCAAAGTGGCGTAGCGGAAGTGGGAATATAGTCTTTCATTTTCACAACCTTAGGAGTTATCTCACCTTTATACAAGTTCGTAACTTAGTCATGAAGGGTTTAACTACGTCATAGTTATGTTTAGTTTTTGAGTTGTTGTATGCTCAACCTCTATAGGTGGGCTCAATATATTTGATGTGGTATTATTGTGGAATATTCCTATATCATCACTATTATTATTATTTGACTTGATATTTGAAGTTAATGTTATATGACGATGTGCTTACTTTATGCTAGATTCTATTGTGATTTGTATATGTGTTATATGATGCATAGTTACACGCTACAACTTAAATGCGAATAGCTCATAGTTTGTTTTTTCAGAAAAAAATGGGTCGCATTTTTCATAGACTTATTTTCAAAGCCCAAAATTAAGTAAAATTCTGAGACGAAAGAGTACCAACTAACGATTAACCATTATGCGTCCTAGGCGTATTGTGTTTGAAAGTTAGGGTGTTACAGTCTGTGTCTTCAAGTGGTAGCCTTTTGTTAGAAGTGTCCTGAGCAGATTGGAGGATTGCTAACTTCTTGTTGGAGTCCTCTACATGATAGCACTTGTTTACTAAGGTTGCATAGTCCTGAATCTCAAAGAGGCCCACAACAGCTTCGATGTCCTCACGTAAACCCCCGTCATACTTCATGCATTTCCAAGCTTCATCAAGATTGCGCTGATAGAGAAGTGAAAAAAAAAAAAAGAAAAAACTTTATCCCCTTTTTTGTAAGAATTTTAGCAATCCTACAAGGATGCCAACTTTTCTAATGCATTGGTTTCAATATGACCTGAGTCAGATTATGACAAAACCTTTGTATTCTTACACATTTACTAATGATTTTTATACAAAAAAAGAAACATTTTATTTCTATTGTGTTGTTAAAAATGGAGCGAAAAATTAGCTTTTTTTTTAAAAAAAAGGGCCTAAACCATTAATAAATAGTAGTATCAGTCTTTGCAAAATTGCACATTTGTAAGCTCCAAAAGGGATAAGTGATAACATAATGTAATTAAAACATACTTAAATGATAATAGAGACAAAGATGAATATGCTAAACTACAAAGACATTAATAGTTTTTTGGAACATAATTAGTACTAATTGTAAGTAACTGATAACAAAGTAATAACATAATAGTAATCAATTAAATTCAACGATAACTTTCTTTTTAACCTCATAGTCCGTATATATAAATATACATATGAAGAAGTTCACTTTTTCCATGGTTCTTAAAGATAACAATTAATAATTAAGTCTAAAGCATTGCCTCAATTTTGCATCAGTAAAGGATGGTAAACCTCAACATCGCGTCACTCGTGATCTTGTTACTCATGTGTACAGTAATTCAAGTTACTACATGTCAAAGAATGCATTGGCATCGCCATCAGTTGGCACCAGAACCTCAACCTGATCATGACCCGTTGGAACGCTGTATCATAGTGAGGACAAACAACCTGATCTTGACCACTTTGTTAGACCCTACAAGGAGCTCTCAATGGATAAAAAGGGGAATGGTTGGGGAAAATTGTTCAGAAAGATTAGTAAAATAGGTCAAGGTGCTTATGAAGGTGCCAATGATCCACAAAACACACATCATTAAGAGCAATAACCTCAATTGATTAAGATTCCAAGATAACTACTTCTTCAAAATTGGAATCAAAAGCAGAACCCAAAAGAGAAGCATAAATTTGTTTTATGTTTTGATGTAACTATAAAAGTATTTTTGATAATAAAAAAGGTTATTTGATTATAACAAATATAGAAGTACTTTTCTTACAAAATTATAAATGATGAGGACATGAAAACTAAGTTCTTAAGAAATATGGTTAGATGGAAATGTATATTTTATAGATACTAAATATCTTTAAAAATTAGACTTAATTTATAATCATTCTTTATAATTTAAAATCATTAAATTAAATATAATAATTAAAAACTATAGCTAAAAAAAATTTATTTTAATAAAGGCGGTTTATATATTTAGGAATAAAGAGTATATTATATTTATATGGTTTTTATGAGATGTTCAATTTCAATTCCATGCTCAATTCAAACATCACAAGTCCTAAAAGATAATATATATGTAATAATTCATGTTCATTTTTTTACACTCAATCATTTTTTTTGTCATATACATACATCTATAGTGTGACTTATTATTTAAAAAAGGATAAAGTTTCATTTATGTTCTTCACATTTTGTCAAGATTTTTAGTTGGTCCCAAATATGTTTTTTAACACCCTAATATTTAACTCAATACACCTAGGATGTATTCAAGTTAATTATTAGTTATTACTCTTTTGTTTCAGTTCTTAATTATGGTTTTAGAAAATACTTAGGAAAATATGGGTAAATTTTTTTTATTTTGGAATGAAAAACAAAAACGTGAGCCATACGCACGTATAAAGCAAACTACATCGTTGCCTTGTAAATAATCAAAAGGGGAATCACAACATATCAAAAGAAACATAAAACCATAAATTAAACAACATCATAGTTTGACATATAAATAGTTATACTACACACCAGACAAGTAGTAGTAGCGTTAATACAGTCATCCGTGCATAACATGAAGAAATATAAAGAAAGTACATCTAAGATAGATAACCTCCAAAAGCAAAAGAAGGCTATCCCAAACATGTATGGTGTGTGCACTAAAGTCAGCTGCCAACTCCTACTCCTGCCTTTCAAAATGAGGTACATAACCAACCCATTGAGCCAGCTCGGCCGAGGTGGCCATGTAACGCCCCGATTTTCTGTCTGAGTGGAAAATGACCAAAATGCCCCTGAGGTCATTTCCGGCCCGGAATTCGAGAATGGCCGACCCGGCAGTCCTCGAAGGGCCAACTCAATGTTTGAAGGGGATTGAATGACCCTTGAGTGGTTCCGGAGGCGAAAGTCTCATTTTCTGCAGTTTCGGGTCAAAATGACCAAAATACCCCTATAGCGTTTTACGCGAGTAAAGGTGCCGTTTGAGCCCGAAACTTTCCCCAGAAGTTTAAAACGATGTTTTTACATGTTTCAAAGCATCTGTTTGAGTCCCGGTGGTCCCGGGCAGTTTTAGTGTAAAATTACGATTTTGCCCCTAGAATAGTGTTTTTGAGCTTAACGATGTGATTAAGCAAACCTAAGCAATATTAGGCTCTAAACCTAGAGATTAATTAGAACCTAAGATTGCTTAGATTAGATTTAAATCTCTTTTCTAAAACTCAAGATTTCGCTCTTGGAATCTTGAATAGTATTTTCTCTCTCCAATTCCTTAAATCAAGGAATTGTGTCTAGAATTGTTTATACACTAAAATGAGTTTATAACTCACTAATGATGCAAGAACACTCCTTAATTATGTCTTGACAACCTTGATTACCCATTTTCTCACCTAAACACTTTCTTACAAATTCCTAATCTTAATCCTAATCAAAGATACACCTAAACACAACTCTAAACCACAATTAAAATGCAAGAAACCCTCCTCCATGGTTGATGCACATTTGGCCATCTCTCTCTCATTTACCACACATGTTGAATTGTTTTTCACTCAAAGAACCATGCTTGAAGCCATGCCTTGAACCATACCTCACCATGCCTCAAGACCACATTATCTCACCTCATGGAACTCATGGGCTGCCCATGAGGCTAATGGCCGAAGCTCCTCCCCCTCCATGCACCTCTCATTTGTTTCATTTCTCTATAAATAGCTTGCTTGGATGAACTTGTATCATTTTGGGCTCATTTGCTAAGTGTAAGTTTTCAAAGAATACTTCAAAGTTTCCTTTTTCTCTCAAGTTCAAGTCTTCAAGTTCTTTATCCTCTTCTCTCATTCCAACCTCCTAATCACTAGGTAGGGATTTTCTTTCAAGAGTTCTTTCATTTAAAGCTCTTAATCTCTTTATGTGTTCATAGTTTCTCTTGAATCTGTTTTTAGAACTTCTTTTCTTCTTCTTCTCCTCTATGTTTTCGGCCATGAAGCTTGAGAATCAAAGGAATGACAGCTTGATGATGAGAGTTTCATGATGATGTTCATCACTTGAACAATCTCTAAAGCTTGATCTTTGTTCTTGAGTTAAAGATGTTTTAGTTTTTTTCTTGAATCCTTGAGAACCTTTCACTTTGATGATGTTTTAAAATAGTTAACATGAACTCAATGATGATAACTCATGATGTTGGTGTTAATGCATCATCAAGATCATGGTCTCTAGAGTTCCAAATGTTCCTTTCCTTCTCCAACAATTTCGGTTCCTTTTCCTTTTCTTTCTCTAAGGTTTCGGCCATATTGGCCAAGGAAGTTCACAATGGCTTGATGATGAGAGCTTCTAGATGATGACTATGTGTTCATCACAAAGAGGCCTCTAGAGCTTGAGTTTTAATAAAAATGTTATTTATGTTTACATCCCAAGAAAGAAACTTTGTGTTTTAAAGAACCTTTGAGGTTCACTCTTGTTTTTACTTTATCTTGTCATGATAAGTTTGGGTTGAGGTTTAAGTTCCTTCAAAAGTCTTATATGAGCTCTAATAAGAAATAAATGGACTAGCATTCATATTTATATTCAAGCTTATGCATTACATATTTATTTTGAGCTTTGCATTCATATTTAATTTCCAAGCCATCACTTAAAGTTAAAGGCTAAAGAATGGAGTGCATCTATATTCTTGTCTAGCATATTTACCTTTCATCACTAAAGAACGTAAAGATTTAAATTGATGACTTGCACTATCACCTAACTAAATCTCAAAGCCTTTCTATTTCGGGCTTAAAGTCGATTGTTGCTGGGCCTAGAGCACTAAAATAAAGAAATGAACTTGCATATTTATATTTTAAAGCTTTGCATATTTATATTTCAAGTCTTGCATATTTAATTCAAGCTTTGCATATGTATATTTCAAGTCTTGCATATTTAATTCAAGCTTTGCATATTTATAATTCAAGTCTTGCATATTTACTTTAAGCTCTCACTTTATTTTGTAATGAAGAATAAAAATGAAGTACATAGCATGTTTCCCATTTTATCTCAAGTTAAAATTTAAATGAGGGAGCATTCTTTGAATGCATGATTTCGGTCTTGTAGTGATGATGAACTTGGAATGAGTTTCATCTAGCTTCAAGGACCAATAAGTCAAGTTTTAAGAATCCTTTTAAATCTCATGAATTTGTTTGAGTTTAAGACCAACAAGGTTCTATGAATTTAATTCTCTTTTAAGGAAGGATTAAGTGGTCAGTGACCTAAGGATGTTTTTAGTCCCTTCCACAAAATAAAATGGTTTGCAAAAGAGTTTTAGAAGTCTTGAAAATGATTCCAAGGGAAACTAGCAACTTATGTGTTTTAAAAATATCAAGTTATGTATCTTTTTGGGACTTAATGTTTCGGTCCTTCCATGATGGGTTTGCTGCTGTATGATGATGTTATGATGTGTGGAAATTATGTATGATGAGGTAGGAATACTTCTATGCATGTTAAAAAAGAAACTAGCTTTCTAGAAAAACTGTAAAGTCAAAATTTAGAATAGTTTAATCCCATTTAATTATGGACACTGCCCAAACTGTTTCAATGGGGATATAATCATATTAGGAGTGTTTAATCATGAAAAATTTGGTTACATTTGAAGTAGGATTGAATTTTAGCACCTATAGAGAAACTAGTAACTAGTAAACCGCAATTCTAGAACTCTTAGAACATTTAATTCTTAGAATCTGTCCAGCAACATTATAATGTAGAGAACATGGTGTATAATTAGTTCTTTGATGTAGGAATGACTCATAATTGGTTTAAGTTTAACTTATAGCGCCTTAGGCAAAGACAGAACCAAGAAAGGGCCTAAAACGCAAGTTCTAAAACCCCGTAATCATAAGTTTATAACGCCGCCCCTAAGGAATGATATTATTCAGATTTAATAGAGAGCATAAATAAATAATAAGATTTGTTAAAAGAGAACCCTTAGGTGCACAAAAGTTTGATAGAAGATGATAGGTTAACTACATCACAAGTTTAAGGCCCATAAGGGTCAGAGCATAAAATACCATAGGACCAAGTGCATAACGAACTTTTAATGTTGCTTGTGAAAGTATGAGGATGATTATGAGAATGCATGAAGTTATGATGAAGGATGCATGTTTGATTGACTTATGTGGCATAAAGAAGGATTTGGAAGAAATTCGGCGTGCTACAGTTATGCCGTCGAATTTTTGACGAATTCGGGACTCAGAAAGTTTTCGAAAACCTATGAAAATTTTATGAGGTACTAAGATGAGTTCTTGAATGACACCGGTTCGGTCGAGCACCTCCAGAGAACTCATGTGACATCAGTACCAAGATGAATTCTTGGGTGACACCGGTTCGGCCGAGCACCCCCAAGAAATGCCCCTTAGCCCGTACTGGATAAGTCGGGATTATGTTTATGATTATGTTACGCTTATCGGGATTGATAAGTAAGAACTAGTGACGACTAGTTAAGGTATAAGCTCATAACCTAGAGATGTAACACGTTCTGGGTGACACCGGTTCGGCCGAGCACCCCCAGAGCGATTGTCTTTTAAGGTGGCCTATGAGGAAGTTATGACGATTATGTCATAGAGAATTTAATTGCCACTTTATGCCACTATTATGATGTTCTTAAAGATATGATGATTATTCTTGTATTAAGTAGAGCCATGCATACATCCTTTAATATGATTGCATCCATGACATTAAGAATCATGCTAAAATGAACGGACCTTGGCTAAATTATGTTTTAGAACCTAAAAATGGACTTAATGCATGCTCACATATTTTGTTGATGAAACCCAAGGTTCCTGAGGACGTAGATGATGACACCTAGGTAGTAGGAGGCCTTACTGAGATTCTTTAGCAAGATTCTCACTCCCTCTATCTCTTTCTTTCCGTCACGTCTTCAGATGGCAACGTTCGTGGTTTTCGTGGACACCCCGACATGGGAGGTGCACTATGATCCGGATCACGGATCATACCATTTTGAGGGACAATGCACGGTACGAGTCTTCATGTTCGTAGGACGTCCCTTCGCTCACCCCGTGCACACCCATCGCTTCTCCCCGACAGTACCCTGCAGCGACGACGAGTGGGTTTTTGAGCGCGTGCGTACGCAAAACGAGAGAGTGCTCCGCATGCACACCGCCGCCTCAGCTATGCGTGACTATCCCGATTACGTGCCCCAAACCTACTTCTCGGAGACCGACCCGTCTGAGGACCCGCCTACCCATCCGTATAGCCAGAGCTCCACCCCCACTCCACCACTGATGAGGGAGGGCAGTGAGGATACTGTGACTCAGCCACGGCTTGCACGACGACCAGAGATGCGGCCACATCGTGGGGGTCACTCTTGATCCCCGTTCCGCCTCTTTACGCTCGAGGAGCTTGCCCAGTTTCTCGAATATGTGCCTCGCTCGCGAGATGGACGTCAATAGGAGGAGACGTATGATCGACGGAGTACCCGGGTAGAGCACACACCACTTAGATGAGGATAGACCTCCTTTTGTTTAGAGGTTATCCCTTTAGTTGCACTTGGGTAGGGGAATTGCTTTTACGTTCCTTAGTATTTTCCTTTGTATCTTCCTTTAGTTGAATCTGTTTATGATGTATCAAACTAAGTCTCACTCTTTATGAGTGAGCATATCATATATTATATAATTATGCAGTTCAATGTTATTGTGATGTGCCTTTACTTGCCTTATGATATGATGAGATGTTTGCTTTACTTTCAATCACGTTTTATCATTTATCGTGTTGCGCGGCTCTCACTTTGCTTTTATAATTCAAAAAATAATTTACCAGTATTTTCGCTAAGTATTTTAAAGTAACAAGGAAGCTATGACGTAACAGACTAATGGTTAACCTAATTATGTTCTAGAGTATTGGGTTAAAAATTAGGATGTTACAGGCGAAACGGTGAGAGGGTCGGGCATGTGCTCCATGATGGGGTACCATCCTCACCTTTCCTCCTCAAAATGGTTGCGCCACAATAGCCTCGCTACCTAACTCTATGGGTACAGTGGGGGAGGAACCCATGGATGAAATGTCTATCTCGGAGGATCAATCTCAGAAAAAGCCGTGGGTCAACGGGGAACATACTCTGGGTAGTCTCGGACGGCGGAGATAGTAGCAGGGGCATGATGGATACACTTTCCTCGGGAGCATGTGCACTCGAAGAGTAGGTCATCGGCAAAGGGCGAGGTCGGTGAGAATTGGAAGCTAGTAACTGGCTAAGCAAAAAGGCAATCCAAAAATATAAACAGACGGACTAAACAACGACCAATGAAGTGATAGGACTAGTGTGTGGCGTCAAAATGCAGCTCCCAAGTCAGTGCATCAACGTAGATCACGAAGGCTGCCATTGTCTTCTGAAAATGCGATGGAAAGAAAAGATAGAGAGAGTGAGAAACTTGGTAAAGAATCTTAGTAAGGTATTCTCCTATCTTGGTGTCATCATCTATGTTCTCAGGAACCTCGGGTTTCTTTATAAAAAGGTGAACATGCATAAGGTTCAATTTTAAGGTTCTAAAGTACCATTAACCAAGGCCCATTCACTTTAGTATGCATCTTGGATGTCATGAATGCAACATACCTTATCATGGAATGCATGGCAACGCAAGGTACAATCTACTAATTCTAATCATAAGAAATGCTCATGGATCATAACAATAATAACATAACTTTCTTCCATTTATCTTTTAGGTGACTTATATTTATTCTTTCTCTCATTTAGGGCCACCCTATTTCTCTCACCTTTTGAGAGTTCTAGGTTATGAGCTCATACTTCACTAGTCGTCACTAGCATAATCTTATCCTATGATAAGTTAACACCCGACTCTTAGAGTACGAGATAAGGGGCAATAGGATCACCTTTCATAACCTTTAATTCGAGGAGTCCAAAGGATCATTTCCTTATTGGATCACCTCTCATAACCTTTAATTCGGGGAATCTAGAGGATTATTTCCATATATTTTTATGTCACTTTTATATTAGCATGTTATGTTAAGATGCAAAAACATAACTATATTATATACTTTTCTCATGCTCTTCACATTAATTGAACATATGCAACTTTGAAACATTTCAAGTGAAATCATAGCATGCCATATCAATTCCCACAATTAAGTAACTAAACATGTAGGGCATCAATTTCACATAATTTTCAAGCATATAGAAAATCACAACATTTTACAGGATAAATACTTTCTTTGCTTCATAAATGATTTAACCTCTAAATCCGGAAAACCCGACTTTCATATTTTTCGTTTTATGCATCTAAGGGATCAAATACAAGAATTCTCATTTATTATTAACCTAAGAGCATCACTAAGCAAATCTGGATAGATTTGAAATAAAAATGAAATGAACCTTTTTGGTGTTCTTATGAAATACATTTTTTACCCTTTCTCATTACAGGCTTTTCCTATGATGCTAGAATTAATTTCTAAGCCAATTATGGTGATTCCTATATATTCACTAAGTGTTAAATGTCATTTTTACTTAAGTATCACATGCTGTAACAGAAAGTATATTTTCATTTTAAAGAGTCCTAGAATTTATATTTTTTGGTTCTTTCTAGTTACTAGACTTTCCTTAACTATCACCAATGATTATCATATCCAACAATTTTTGCATGTTAAGAGCACTCCAAACAACATACATCAATTCTGGAAAGTTTTGAACTGAAACCAAAGTTTAATTTCCTAAGAGCATACAAAATTGTGAAGCAAGCATTTCTAGTAACTAGTCTTTCTTAGAATTATTTCTAGATCAAGGAATGCCCTTATAGTCAATTCTTAACCTTATGGTAACACAATTAATAACCTTAGATCAGTAGCATAATTAGAGAGCTTAATAAAAGGATGTTTACATTTAATAAGAAATACACACACACACACACACACACACACACATATATATATATATTCCATGAGTCAAAGTTCTCATGTGAGTTGAAAGGGTTAGTCTTGAGCACTAGATTAATTAAGTGATGACATAAATTTAAACGTGCAATCCAAGCTTCATTTTTAATCTTGGCATTATAGGGTGGTGGCAAGAGAAATATAAATAGTGATATGCAAAGCTTGAATATAAATATGCAAACTCTAGTTTTAATCTTTAAGTTTAGGTGACGGCTTGAGAAGTAAACATGCTAGGCAAGGAAATGTAAATATAAATGCAGGTCCAATTCTTTATTTTAGTGCTCTAGGCCCTTTAGAGTATTCACTCTAAATCAACAATCAACTTTAAGGTTGAAATATGTAACATCCTAACTTTTAACCCAATACTCTAGAACATATTTAGGTTAATCATTAGTCTATTATGTCATAGTTTCCTTATTACTTTAAAATACTTAGCGGAAAATACTAGTAAATTTTTTTTTTGAATTATAAAAGCAAAGTAAGAGTCGCGCGACACGATAAGCAATGAAGCACGTAAGGAAATAAAGCAAGCATTTCATAAACATCATAACATAAAGCAGGTAAAGGCACATCACAATAAAACTAAACTGCATATATATATGATATGATATGCCCACTTATGAAGAGTGGGACTTAGTTTGGTACAACATGAAACAAATACATCTAAAAAGAAAATACAAAGGAAAGTGCGACAAAAAACATAAAAGCAAACTCTCCTACTCTACTGCGCCTACAAATAGATAGCCTTAAGGCAAAAAGAGGCTATCCTGGTTTAGTCAAAGCTCGGGCACCAGAACGCGATGGTCGTCTCTTACTGTGGGCCTCTCTGGAAAGGAGGGACGTATCCGATCCACTGGGTTATCTCTGCCAGGGTAGCTATGCGCTGCATCAGCCTAGCATGAGCTCCATGGTGGGGAATCATCCTCACTCGTCCTGCACGTACCGGCTGAGTGATGGAAGCCTCGCTACCCTCCCCAAGGTCCATCGAGATGGTAGGGGAGGATCCCTCGGAAGGTACCTGAGTAGCAGAGTCCTCTGAAGGGCCCGTCTCAGAGAATGATGAGGGAGAGCGGGGCACATACTGTGGGTAGTCCCGGATGGCAAAAGCTATTAGTGGGGCGCGGCGGATCCGCTCCTCTCGAGGGCGGGCGCGTTCAAACACGAAGTCATCGCAGAAAGGTGAGGTAGGAGAAAATCGATGAGTATGTACAAGGTGACTAAAGGGCCGTCTAAAAACATGAATACATGAACAACACAGCGACCCACAAAATGGTATAACTCGTGGTCTGGATCATGATGCACCTCCCATGTCGGGGTGTCCACAAAAATCACAAACGTCGCCATCTGAAGACGTGACGGAAAGAAAAGATAGAAGAATCTCAATAGGGCCTCCTACTACCTAAGTGTCATCATCTACGTCCTCAGGAACCTTGGGTTTAGTGTATAAGATAAGTGAGCATGCGTTAAGTTCATTTTTGAGCTTTTAAAATATAATTAACCAAGGTCCGTTCATTTTAGAATGAATCTTAATGTCATGAATCCAATATAGTAAATGATGTATGCATGGAACTACCTAATGTAAGGACATCAATCATAACATCAAGAAGCATCATAATGGTGGCATAAAGTGCCAATTGAAATCTCATGTGGGGAAAACTTTTTGACATAATCATCATACTTCACTTTCTCATGGGGCCACCCTAAAAGACATTCGTTCTAGGGGTGCTCGGCCGAACCAGTGTCACCCAGAACGTGTCACATCTCAGGTTATGAGCTCATACCTAACTAGTCGTCAATATTTCTTACTTATCAATCCCGATAAGCGTATTATAATCATAATCCCAACTATCTAGTACGGGCTAGGGGGTGTAACATCCTAGTTTTTAACCCAATACTCTAGAACATATTCAGGTTAATCATTAGTCTGTTACGTCATAGTTTCCTTATTACTTCAAAATACTTAGCGGAAATACTGGTAAATTTTTTTTTGAATTATAAAAACAAAGTGAGAGCCACGCGACTTGATGAACAATGAAGCATGAAAGGAAATAAAGCAAGCATCTCATAATATCATAACATAAAGCAAGTAAAGGTACATCACAATAGAACTGAACTGCATATTTATATAATATGATATGCCCACCCATGGAGAGTGGAACTTAGTTTAGTACATCATGAGCAAATACATCTAAAAAGAAAATACAAAGGAAAGTGCGATAGAAAACATAAAAACAACTCCCCTACCCAAGTGCAACTAAAACGATAACCTCTAAACAAAAGGAGGTCCATCCTCATCTAAGTGGGTGTGCTCTACCCGGGTACTCCATCGGTCGTACGTTACCTCCTACTAACGTCCATCTAGCGAGCAAGGCACATATCCGGGAAACTGGGTGAGCTCCTCTGGCGTGTAAAGGCGGAACAGGGATCGAGAGTGACCCCCGCGATGTGGCCGCACCTCCAGTCATCGTGCTAGCCGTGGCTGAGTCACGGTATCCTCACTGCCCTTTCTCATCAGTGGTGGAGTGGAGGCGGAGCTCTCGCTGTACGGATGGGTAGGCGGGTCCTCCGACGGGTCGGTCTCCTAGAAGTAAGTCCGAGGCACGTAGTCGAGATAGTCACACATGGCTGAGGCGGCGGTGTGCATGCGGAGCACTCTCTCATTATGCATACTCACGCGCTCAAAAACCCGCTCGTCGTCACCGTAGGGTGCTGTCGGGGAGAAGAGATGGGTATGCATGGGGTGAAAGAAGGGACGTCCAACGAACATGAAGACTCGCACCGTGCACTGTCCCTCAAAATGGTATGATCCGTGCTCCGGATCATAGTGCACCTCCCACTACGGGGTGTCCACAAGAACTACAAACATTGCCATCTGAAGACGTGACAGAAAGAAAGAGATAGAGGGAGTGAGAATCTTGCTAAAGAATCTCAGTAGGGCCTCCTACTACCTAGGTGTCATCATCTACGTCCTCAAGAACCTTGGGTTTAGTATACAAAATATGTGAACATGCATTAAGTCCATTTTTTAAGCTTTGAAACATAGTTAGCCAAGGTCCATTCATTTTACCATGATTCTTAATGACATGGATGCAACATATTAAAGAATGTATGCATGGCTCTACTTAATGCAAGAATAATAGTCATAACATTAAGAACATCATAATAGTGGCATAAAGTGGCAATTAAATTCTCATATGGAAAACGTTGTGACATAAACATCATACTTTACTTCCTCATAGGCCACCCTAAAAGACAATCGTTCTGGGGGTGCTCAGCCGAACCGGTGTCACCCAGGACGTGTCACATCTCTAGGTTATGAGCTCATACCTTAACTAGTCATCACTAGTTCTTACTTATCAATCCCGATAAGCGTATCATAATCATAAACATAATCCCGACTTATCTAGTACGAGCTAGGGGGCATTTCTTGGGGGTACTCGGCCGAACCGGTGTCACCCAAGAATTCATCTTGGTACCGATGTCACATGCGTTCTCTGGAGGTGCTCGGCCGAACCGGTGTCATTCGAGAACTCATCTTAGTACCTCATAAATAAAAATCTTATAGGTTTCTCGAAAACTTTCTAAGTCTCCAAATTTATCAGAAATTCGGCAGCATAACAGTAGCATGCCGAATTTCTTCCAAATTTTACTTTATGCCACATAAGTCAATTAAACATGCATCCTCCATCATAATTCCATGCATTCACATAATCATTCTCATACGTTTCACAAGCCATATTGAAAATTCGTTATGCTCTTGGTCCTACGGTATCTTATTCTTTGACCCTTACGGGCCTTAAACTTGTGATGTAATTAATTTATCATTTTCTATCAACCTCTTATGCACCTAAGGATTCTCTTCTAACAAATCTTACTATTATTTATGCTCTTTAATAAATCTGGGCAACATCATTCTTTAGGGGGCAGAATTATAAACTTACAATTACAGTGTTCTAGAACTTACGTTTTAGACCCTTTCCTGATTTCGTCTTCGCCTAAGGCGCTATAAATTAAATCTAAACCAATTATGAGGTGTTCCTAAACCTTTGAACTAATTATAAATCATTTATACCACATTTTAAGGGTGCTGTACAGAAACAAAAAACTAAATGTTCTAAGAGTTCTAGAATTACGATTTTACGATTTTCTAGTTACTAGTTTCTCTATAGGTGCTAAAATTCAATCCTACTTCAATTGTAACCAAATTTTTCATGATTAAACAATCCTAATCTGATTATATTCCCATTGAAACAATTTTGGCAGTATCCAAAAATAAATGGGCTAAGTCTATGCTAAATCTTGACTTTATGGTTTTTTTCTGGAAAGCTAGTTTCTCTCCTATCATGCATAGAAATGTTCCTACCTCATCATACATAATTTTCACACATTCTAACACATCAAAACATCATCACACAGCAGCAAACTCATCATGGCAGAACCAAAACATTAAGTCCCAAAAAGATGCATAACTTGATATTTCTAAGCATATAAGTTGCTAGTTTCTCTTGGAATCATTTTTAGGACTTCTAAAACTCTTTTGCAAACCATTTTATTTTGTCAAAGAGGCTAAAACACCTTTAGGTCAGTAACCAACTTGATCCCTCTTTAAAAAAGGGTTAAATTCATAACCTTGTTGGTCTTAACTTTATAAAATTTATGAGGCTTGAAGAAAATCTTAAAACTTAGATTGTTGACCCTTGTAGCTAGATGAATCTCTTTCCAAGTTCATCATCACTACTTGATCGAAATTATGCATCCAATGAATGCTCCCTCATTAAAATTTAACTTGAGATAAAATGGGCAAGTCTTTGAGCTCTAAGGTCTTTAAGTGATGACATAATTTAAACATGCTATGCACCTCATTTTTATTCTTCATTACAAAGTAAAGTGAGAGCTTAAAGTAAATATGCAAGACTTGAAATATAAATATGCAAGGCTTAAAATAAATATGCAAGACTTGAGAAATGTAAATATGCAAGGCTTGAAATAAATATGCCATGCAAGTTTATTTCTTTATTTTAGTGGTCTAGGCCCAACAACAATCGACTTTAAGGCCAAAATAAAAAGGCTTTGAGATTTAGTTAGGTGATAGTGAAAGTTCTCATTTTAAATCTTTACGTTCTTTAGTGATAAAAAGTAAATATGCTAGACAAGAATGTAAATATGAGGTGCACTCCATTCTTTATCCTTTAACTTTAAGTGATGACTTGGAAACTAAATATGAATGCAAAGCTCAAAGTAAATATGTAATGCATAAGCTTGAATTTAAATATGAATGCTAGTCCATTTTATTTCTTATTAGAGCTCATACAAGACTTTAAAGGAACTTAAACCTCAACCCAAACTGATCATGACAAGATAAGGTAAAGACAAGAGTGAACCTCAAGGGTTCTTTAGAACACAAGGTTTCCTTTCTTGAAATGAGGTCATAAATAACATTTTTATTAAAACTCAAGCTCTAGAGGCCTCATTGTGATGAACACATAGTCATCATCTAGAAGCTCTCATCATCAAGCCATTATGAATCTTATTAGCCAACATGGCCGAAAATTTGGAGAAAGAAAAGGAAAAGGAACCGAAACTTTTTAAGAAGAAAAGGAAGCATTTGAAACTCTAGAGACCATGATCTTGATGATGCATTAACACCAACATCATGAGTCCTCATCATTGAGTTGATGTAACCATTTTAAAACATCATCAAAGTTAAAGATTTCAAGGTTCAAGAAGAAAGAACAAAAAACATCTTTAACTTAAGAACAAAGATCAAGCTTTAGAGATTGTTCAAGTGATGGACATCATCATCATCATGAAACCTCATCATCAAGCTCTCATTCCCTTGTCCTCAAAGGCCCATGACCGAAAATGAAGAAGAAAAAGGAGAGGGAAAGAAGTTCTAAAAAGACTCAAGAGAAACCATAAACACATAACTAGAGTAAGAACATAAATAAAGGAAACACTTGAAAGAAAATCCCTACAAAGTGATTTGAAGATTGGGATGAGAGAAGAGGATGAAGAACATGAAGAACTTGAACACTTGAACTTAAGAGAAAAGAAAACTTTGAAGTGCTCTTTGAAAACTTACATTTAGCAAATGAACTAAAGGTGTTTCAAGTTCACTCAAGTGTGCTATTTATAGAGAAATGAAACAAATGAAAGGTGCAAGAAGGGGAGGGAGGTTTCGGCCAAGCAAGGGCAGCCCCATGAGGTCTATGAGGTGAGATGTTGTGATCTTGAGGCATGGTGAAGTATGGTTCAAAGTATGGTGAAGTATGGTTCAAGGTATGGCTCAAGCATGGTTCTTTGAGTAAGAAACAAATCAACATGTAATGTAAATGGAGGAGGAGTGGCCGAAGGTGCATCAGCCATGGGGGAGGGTTTTCTTGCATTTTAATTGTGGTTTAGAGTTGTGTTTAGGTGTATCTTTGATTAGGATTAAGATTAGGAATTTGCAAGAAAGTGTTTAGGTGAGGAAATGGGTAATCAAGGTTGTCAAGACATGTTTAAGGAGTGGTCTTGCATCATTAGTGAGTTATAAACTCATTTTAGTGCATGAACAATTTTAGACACAATTCCTTGATTTAAGGAATTGGAGAGAGAAAATACTATTCAAGATTCCAAGAGTGGAATCTTGAGTTTAAAAACAGAAATTTAAATCTAATCTAAGTAATTTTAGGTTCTAATTAATTTTAATAGTTTATTTTGACTCTAGATTAATTATGAAAATTAATTAATCTTCGGTTAGTGCCTAATATTGCTTAGGTTTGCTTAATTACATCATTAAGCTCAAAAATACTATTCTAGGCGCAAAATCATAATTTTGCACTAAAACTGCCCGGGACCACCGGGACTTGAACAGACGCTTCTAAACACGTGAAAACATTTTTTTAAACCTTCGGGGAAAGTTTCATGCTCAAACGGCACTTTTACCTGCGTAAAAATGCTATAAGGGTATTTTGATCATTTTGACCCGAAACTGCAGAAAATGAGACTTTCCACTCCGAAACCACTTAAGGGTCATTCAATCCCCTTCAAGCATTGAGTTGGCCCTTCGAGGACTGCCGGGCCGGCCATCCTCGAATTCTGGGCCGAACATGACCTCAGGGGCATTTTGGTCATTTTCCTCTCAGACAGAAAATCGGGGCGTTACAGGGGGCATTTCTTGGGGGTGCTCGGCCAAACCGGTGTCACCTAAGAATACATCTTGGTACCGATGTCACATGAGTTCTTTAGAGGTACTCGGCTGAACCGGTGTCATCCAAGAACTCATCTTAGTACCTCATATCTTATAAAGAAAATCTCATAGGTTTTTCAAAAACTTTCTATGTCCCTAAATTTGTCAGAAATTCGGCAGCATAACAGCAGCACACCGGATTTCTTCCAAATTTACTTTATGCCACATAAACAAATAGAACATATATCCTCAATCATAAATTCATACATTGACATAATCATTCTCAAATAGAACATACATTCACATATAACATTGAAACTCATTATGCTCTTGATCCTACGGTATCTTATGCTTTGACCCTTACGGGCCTTAAACTTGAGATATAATTATTCTATCATTCTCTATCAACCTCTTATGCAACTAAGGATTCTCTTCTAACAAATCTTACCATCATTTATGTTCTTTAATAAATCTGGGCAGCACCATACTCCAAAGGCAGAGTTATATATATCTATGATTACGGGGTTCTAGAACTTACGTTTTAGACCCTTTCTCGATTTCATCTTCGCCTAAGGCGCTATAAATTAAATCTAAACCAATTATGAGGCATTCCTATGCCTAAGAACTAATTATAAACTGTAACGCCCCAATTTTTACTGTAATTTTTACTATCATTAGAAATTACCGAATTACTGTAGGTAATTATTACATAAGATTTGAGGCCGAACAATCCTCAATAAAGGAATATAACATTAGAAGAGAGGTTAGGAGCGATTCATGCGAGAGTCGCAAATCCCGAATTTCTGTACGTATAAAATGACCAAAATGCCCCTGAAGTTATTTTACTCAGAAAATGAGGATCGTGGGCCCCACCTATTCTCAAGGGGATGTTTTGATGATAATAAGGGATTGTTTGTGTTATGTGTGTTAATAGAGCAGAATGATCTCAATTTTGAGTTCCGACGCGCGAAATGACCAAAACGCCCCTGCGGCTGTTTTAACTCTGATGTGCGTGCCGACTGAGCCCGAACCTCACTAAAATGTTTTAAAATTATTTTTTAAGCCATGATTAACCATTGGTTAAGCTCGGGTGGCCTCGGGCAGTTTTTAAGTGAAAGTACGATTTTGCCCCTATTTTTGCGCAGTTTTGCGAATTTCTGGATTTTTGATTCGTATACCGAAACCTAAGCAATATTAGGCTCAAATTAAAGCTTATTAAATTCTAAATATTAATCTAGAGTCAAAATTATGTATTTAGATTGATTAGAACCCAAAATTGCTCAAAAACACCCAAATTGCTTACTAATTCACTTAAGCCCTTAACCGTAAATTCTCTAAATTACATGAATACCTTGCCTACACCTAAATAATGCATGGAACACACAAATTTCACTTATTTGGACTGTAATGGATGAAATTATTGATGCCATTATGCAGTTGAATTATTGCCAAAAGTTGCACTAAAACAAAATGCCAAAATGTCACCATAAGAGACATAATTCCTTAATTTCATACAACTTTGTCTAAAATGATTTTTCCTCCCTTATTTCTCCTGCAAAATTCCGCCAACTACCTCCTCATTTTGGCCAATTAGAAGCCTCAAAATCTTCTATAAATAGGCTTGCTTGAGTGGTCTTGGAATGCTTTGTTCATAACTAGTTTTTAGGAGCACCAAAAACTTTCTTTCTTCCTCCTCTTTGGCTGAATTCTTTCTTCAATTTTTTCAAAGAGATTTTGTTTCATTTCACTTCAAGAAATTAAGTTCTCTTCCTCTTCTTCAACTCAGATTAGGTAGGGAGTAGTTTCTAAATTTATTTCTATGCTTTGAGGAGTTGTGTTTTTAGCTCAAAATGATGAAATTATGAACTTACCTTAGCTTTTCATTTCGGTTTTCCTCTTCATTTTTCTTTAACCAATTCGGCCATATGGCCTTGGTGGAACTAAGATGATGGCTTGATGATGAGGACCTTGAGGGTGGGTTGTAAATCCATCACAAGTTAGGCCTTTAAAGCTTGAAAATTCCACTTGATGCAAAACTTTAAAGAATAATGCTTTATGATGCTAAAACAAAGATTTTTAGTTTAGAACTTGAAAGATGTATTTTCCAAGCTTGTATTTCATGTTTATGCTTCAAGTCATCACTTAATCTTTCAAGATAATAAAGAGGTTGCATCTCATATTTAATTTATGCTCTCACTTTATTTTATAATGGCTAAAAGAATCAACGCATGGCATGTTTATTTTATGCCATCACCTAAAGATCCTAGAGGTCAAAGACTTGGCCATGTATCACAAGCAAAGAAATATGATTATTGGAGTTAAAGAATTTATTCTTTAAAAAGTCTTGAGATTGGAGCTTAAAAAGATGTAATAATAATTCTCTTCTCCCTTCACCGGTCCTGTGCGGACTACTGCCGCTCCGGTTTCTTAATATTCTCTTCTCCCTCTCTTGGTCACATGCGGATTACCGCCACTCCAGTTTCTTGCATTATGTTTATATTTCAAGTTCTTGCATCATGTTAAATTTTCAAGTCATCACCTTAAATCTTAAAGATAAAGAAATGGAATTGCATATCATGTTTATAATTCCAAGCTATCACCTTATAAAGATAAGATTAAAATAAGGTTGCATAGCATGTTTATAATTCTAAGATGTCACCTAAATCTCTAAAGCTCAAGACTTACTCCTTTTATCTTAAGTGAGAATTTTAATTGTGAAGATCCTCCCAAGTTTGACAAAAGAACTAGTTTCTAAATGAGTTTTAAGACTTTGCAAGGATTTTACGGGGAACTAGTATTTTATATGCACTTAAAATATGATTCTATGTAATTGCATGAGGTTCATGATTCGACCACTGATCTGAGTTTAGTATCAATGTATGATAATGATTTGATATGTTTGAAGTTGTGATAATTATGGTTTATTGTTAAGAGAATGATTCACTGCATGTTAGAGATAAAACTAGCTCCCTAGAACAACCGAAGAGCTAGAATTTACCTAGTTTTTGACCCCTTTAAGTTTAGCCAATGCCAAATCTATTTTAGTATGTTATAATTCTGTCTAGGATTAGTTAGCCACGAAAAATTTGGTATCAATTAGACTAGGATTGATCCCGAACACTAAAAATGAACTTAGCAACTAGAAAACCGTAAAAACAAGATTTCTAGAACTCTAGGGAATGAAATTTATGCATTCTATCCAGAATCTTTAGCAACGATAAGAACCAGGTTTTATTATGTTTAAATAAGGGAGAATGATTTATAATTGGTTTAGTAACTAATTTCAGTATCATAGGGAAAGCAGGTAACAAGAAAGGATTTAAAACATAACTTCTAGCATACCGTAAAACCTTAGGAACAACTTACTACCTATGCTACCCCATTTGATTTAATAGTGTTCTTAAGGCCTATAAATAATCGTAAGGATGGTAATAAATCCCTTAGGTGCATAACTAATTAGTTCTATAATTGATAATTCTATGTAAGTATTGGATGCTTATTAAGTACTTGATATCATTGAATGATTTCTGGCTTGCATGTTATAGTTCTTTGTTGCAAATAATGAGAATGCTTATGCATGAAATATTCTTTATTATGTAAAATTTACCTTTGTTGCTAGCAGAAAGTGTATCATTGTAAAAGTGTAATTTGGAAAGGTTCTGGCTAAGGAAAGACTTGGTATTTAAGCGTGTCCATTGTGACCCACCTCTCTTTCCTGGGAATTTCCCAGATGCATGATTATAGTTGATATATATTATTCTAGCTTAAGACTATAAATGAGAAAATGCTATGATGTTTATGAATTGTATTGTGATATAACATGCAAAGATTTAATTGTGACTTAAACTTATAAGAAAATGATCCTTTGGAACCATCAGACTATAGGTGGTGAAAAAGTGATTTTAGCCCCCTAACCCGTTCTCTCAAAAGGGTAGAGTCAGGACTTTAGCTTATCAAAAGGGATAAGTATATGCTAGTGACGACTAGTAAAGTATGAGCTCATAACCTAAATTACTCCTAAAAGGGTGGAGTATAGGGTGGCCCAAGGAAAATAATGATGATGATAAGATTTTAAGTCACCTAAGGCACTAAAGAAATGAAATATGTGCACTATGTCCCTGTGTAGCTAATATTATATGACGTTCTTTTATGCATGTTATTTTGATAATGATGATAAGGAATATGATGTAATGATAAAGGAAAAGTTCATTGTGAATATGACATGTTAAGATTATGATGCATTATAAGACGCATGATTAAAAATTGACGAACCTCGACTAAGTATTTGTCCGAACTTAAAATGAATCTTTGCATGCTCACTATTTTAGAATAATCCCGAGGTTCCTGGGGACTTTGATGATGACACTGTAGAAGGAGGTACCCTACTGAGAATTCTTTAGCAAGATTCCCATTCCCTTTTCTTTATTTCCGTCATTGTCTCCAGATTCAAATGGCGACATTCGTCCTATTCGTTGATACCCCTACTTGGGAATTCCACTATGATCCGGTGCATCGCTCGTATCATTTTGAAGGGAGGTCTTGTGATTCGTGTTTTTATTTACATAGGTCGTCCATTTGCACATCCTGTCCCTAGTTATCGATTTTCTCCTACTTCTCCCTATGGCGATGAAATGGTTTTCGAACATGCACGTCCACTTGATGAAAGGATGTTACGTTCTTATCCCGCTTCATCTGTTGTCCATGGATTTCCAGAATATGTTCTCGAGATGAGATATTCTGAAACTGATCCTTTAGAGGACACTCCTACTCATGTATATTCTAAGAACTCTGCTCCTACTCCTACACGTGTAAGAGAGGGTAGTGAGGAAACAGTTGTTCAATCGAGGTTAGCAAGAAGGTCGTCCATGCGACCCCAGCCTGGTGCATCTCGTGTGTCCCCTACCAAGGGAGCTCATCAGTAGATCGGATTTATTCCCCCATTTCCAGGACAGTGGCCATAGAAGGTTCTTAGTAGATTTATGTGTGTTCATGCACCCTAGTTTTAGGATAACCTTCCCGGCTTATGGAGTTATCTAGTTTAGGGGCATGTATTTCCTTATGTATATTTTCTTTTATGGGTTTGCATAAGACAATGATGTATGATCATAACCCACCCTTTGAGTGAGGTTATTGTATGTAAATATATGTTATAATGTGCTTATGGATGTTATATGATGGAGCCAAAGTGATATAATGTGATATATTCTTAAACGTCTTATTATACTCCGCTTACTCGTTCACGTTGTACTCGGCTCACGTTTTCAATTATGTTTTTTTTTTCAAAAAATGGCTCGTAATTTCACTAAGTATTTTCAAATTATGAAGAAAGAACCAAAGCAAGGAGTAAAGTCTAGTCATTAATCAGATTCAACCTAGGTGTATTTGGTTAATTACTAGGGTGTTACATAAACCATGTTTTCCATATTATGAGGTTGTGGACAGAATCCAGAAATTAAATGTTCTAAGAGTTCTAGGATTGCACTTTTACGATTTTCTAGTTACTAGTTTCTCTATAGGTGCTAAAATTCAATCCTACTTCAAATGTAACCAAATTTTTCATGATTAATCAATCCTAAACTGATTGCTATCATACTAAAACATTTTTGGCATTGATTAGGATTGAAGGGGTTAAACACACATTAAATTCCAACTTTACGGTATTTGTATGAAGCTAGTTTTTCTCCTAACATGCATAGAAGTGTTCCTACCTCATCATATATCATTTTCATGCATTCTAACACATCAAAACATCATCATACAGCAACAAACACATCAAGGCAGAACCGAACTGTTCAAGTACAAAAAGACACATAATTTGACATTTCTAAAGCATATAAGTTGCTAGTTTCCCTTGGAATCATTTTAGGACTTCTAAAACTCTTGCAAACCATTTTATTTTATCAAGAGGCTAAAAACAACCTTAGGTCAGTAACCAATTTAATTCTTCTTTAGAAGATGATTAAAACCATAAATCTTGTTGGTCATAACTTTATAAAACTCATCAAGCTTAAAGAAAATCCTAAAACATAGGTTGTTGGCCCTTGTAACTAGATAGAACTCATTCCAAGCTCATCATTATTACTTGGCCGAAATTATATATTCAAAGAATGCTTCCATATTAAACTTTAACTTGAGATAAAATGGGCAAGTCTTTGAGCTCTAAGGTCTTTAAGTGATGACAAAATATAAACATGCTATGCACTTCATTTTTATTCTTCATTACAAAGTAAAGTGAGAACTTTAAAGTAAATATGCAAGACTTGGAAACAAATATGCAAGGCTTGAAATTTAAATATGCAAGATGTAACATCCTAATTTTTAACCCAATACTCTAGAACATAATTAGGTTAATCATTAGTCTGTTACTTCATAGTTCTCATTTTTACCTTGAAATACTTAGCGGAAAATATGGTAAATTTTTTTTTTGAAACACAAAGTGAGAGCCGCGTGATGCGATATATCATGTAACGGACAAAACATACATCTTATAACGTCATAACATAAGGCACATAAAGGCACATCATGAGAAACACTGAATATCACCTCATATTATATATATAACTTACCCACTTATAAGTGTGGAGCTTAATTTGGTACAAAGGAATACATGAAAGATAACACAACATAAACATAAACATAAACTACTTCCCTACCCGAGTGCATCTAATGGGATAACCTCTAAACAAAAGAAGGTTTATCTCCATTTAAGTAGTGTGTGCTCTATCCCGGGCCATCCACAGCCTCCTAGTGGCGACTATCCCTCGAGCGTGGCACGTAACTAGGAAACTGAGCAAGCTCCTCCGGCATGAATAGGCGGAACGGGGCTCGGAAGTGACCTCCACGGCGTGGCCTCATCTCCGGTCGTCGTGCAAGCCTCGACTGAGTCACGGAGGGCTCGCTACCTTCCCCAAGGTCCATGGGTATGGTGGGGGAAGATCCCTCGGAGGGTACCTGGGTTGCCAAATCCTCGGAAGGATCCGTCTCCGAAAAAGACGACGAGCAACGGGGCACATACTGGGGGTAGTCTTGAACGGCGGATGCGGATGGTGGAGTACGGCGAAGCCTCTCCTCTCGGGGACGTGCGCGCTCGAAGACCAGGTCATCGCCAAAAGGTGAGACGGGGGAGAAGCGATGGAAATGTACAGGGGGAGTGAAGGGTCGACCCATGAACATGAATACTCTAACCGTGCATCGACCCACAAAATGGAATGACCCGTGGTCCGGGTCATGGTGCACCTCCCATGTCGGCGTGTCCATGAATACCACGAACGTCGCCATCTGAAGACATGACGGAAAGAAGAGGTAGAGGGAGTGAGAATCTTACTAAAGAATCTCAGTAGGGCCTCCTACTACCTAGGTGTCATCATCTACGTCCTCAGGAACCTTGGGTTTAATTATACAAAATGAGTGAGCATGCATTAAGTCCATTTTTAAGTTCTAAAACATAGTTTAGCCAAGGTCCATTCATTTTAGGATGATCTTAATGTCATGGATGCAACATAATAGAGAATGTATGCATGGTGCTACCTAATGCACATACATAAATCATATCATCAAGCATCATCATACTTAGTGGCATAAAGTGGCAATAGAAACATTCATATGGGACAAACTTAGTGACATAATCATAATCATGAAACTTCTCTTCCTCATGGGCCGCCCTAAAAGACAAGTGCTCTAGGGGTGCTCGGCCAAATCGGTGTCACCCAGAACGTGTCACATCTCTAGGTTATGAGCTCATACCTTAACTAGTCGTCACTAGTTCTTACTTACCACTTAACGATAAGCGTATCATAAATCATAAATCCCGACTATCTGAGTACGGGTTAAGGGGCAATTCTCTTAGGGGTGCTCGGCCGAACCGATGTCACCTAAGAGTATAAATTGGTACCGATGTCACATGAGTTCTATGGAGGTGCTCGGCCGAACCGGTGTCATCCTAGAACCCATCTTAGTACCTTAATTTTCAAAATCTCTTTACGTCCCCAAATTTGTCGGGAATTCGACGGCACAAAGGCATTACGCCGAATTCCTTTCAAATTTGCTTTATGCCACATAAACATATATCCTCATGAATGCCTCATATGAATAACATTATCATTCTTCACATAACACATGCATCATCACAGAACATTCAAACGCTTACCCTTACGGTAGCTTATGCTTTGACCCTTACGGGTCTTAATCTTGAGATATAGTTTTCTAACATCCGTCATTCATATGTTATGCACCTAAGGGCTCATAATTAATCATCATTCCTAATCCTCATGTTCATACTCAAATCTGAAAAGCATAGGTAGAATTTCTAACTTGTGATTATGGGGTTCTAGAACTTATGTTTTAGACCCTTTCTTAGTTCCCTCTTCGCCTAAGGCGCTATAAATTAAATCTAAATCAATTATGAGACATTCCTATGCTTAAGAACTAATTATAAATCACATTTATCATGTTGTAACATTGCTGGACAGAATCCAGAAAACTAAATGTTCTAAGAGTTCTACATTTGCATTTTTACGGTTTTCTAGTTACTAGTTTCCCGATAGGTGCTAAAATTCAATTCTAATCCAAATGTTACCAAGTTTTTCATGTCTAAACAATCCTAATCGGATTATGTTCCCATTAAAACAGTTTGGATAAGTTCCAAAAACAAATGGGTCTAAACTATGTTAAATTCTAGTTTTACAGTGTTTCTAGTTAGCTAGTTTCTTACCTATCATGCATAGAATCATTTCTACATCATCATGTGATATTTTCACACATTCTAACACATCAAAACATCATCATACAGCATCACACTCATCATGACAAAACCGAGATCATGGAGCTTCAGTAAGAGAATTAAATTGACATTTCGAGGTACATAAGTTAACTAGTTTCTCTTGGAATCAAATTAGAATTTCTAAAACTCTTTGCAAATCATTTTAATTCATCAAGAGGCTAAGAGAAGCCTTAGGTCAGTGACCAAAATATATTTCATCTTCTAAAAAGGAACTAAAGTCATATCTCATGACAACATAACCTTGTAAAGATTTTGTAAAGCTTTTTAAGAAAAACTTAGAACATAGGTTATCGGCCCTTGTAGCTAGATGAAAACTCATTGCAAGTCCATCATCACTACTTGGCCGAAACATGCATTCAAAGAATGCATTCACTTTAAACTTTAACTTGAAATGAAATGGGCAAGTCTTTGAGCTCTAGGTTCTTAAGTTATGACATAAAATAAACGTACTCATGCTTTTCATTTTTAATCTTGCTTACAAAATAAAGTAATGACTTAAAATAAATATGCAAGGCATAAACTTAAACGTGCAAGCTTGAAGGTAAATATGCAAGGTTCAATTCTTTATTTTAGTGCTCTTGGCCCAACAACAATCGACTTTAAGGCCAAAATAGATAGGCATTCGAGAAATTAATTAGGTGATAATGCAAGTTCAATTCTTTATTTTAGTGCTCTCGGCCCAACAACAATCGACTTTAAGGCCGAAATAGAAAGGCTTTGAGAATTAAATTAGTGATGATGCAAGTTTCATTTTAATCTTTATGTTCTTAGGTGATAGCTTGAAAGTAAAGATGCATAGCAAGAATGTAAATATGAATGCAAGCATAAAATAAATTATGCAAGTTCATTTTATCTTTCTAGAGCCCTTAACAAGAATTTAAAGGAACTTAAATCTTAACCCAAACTCATCAAACCAAGATCAAGTAAAGCTTAGAGTTCCTAGAACTCAAGACAACATTTTTTAGAAATTCAAAACATTGAACATGTAGAAGAAAAGGAAATGGCCGAAACATTCTAGGCAAGAAAAGGAATATTTGAAAACTCTAGAGTCCATGATCTTGGTGATATATTAACACCAACACCATGAGTCCTCATCATTGAGTTCATAGAACCATTTTAAAACACCATCAAAGCTAAAGTTCTCAAGAGTTCAAGCAAGGAAGAACTAGAAACATTTTTGCTCAAGAACAAAGATCAAGCTCTAGAGTTTGTTTCAAGTGATGAACATCATTATGAAACTTTCATCATCAAGCTCTCATTTCTTTGAACTCCAAGGCCCATGGCCGAAAATGAGAAAGAAAAAGGAGAAGAAAAGAAGTTCTAAAAAGAATCAAGAGAAACTATGAACATAAAGCTAGAACAAGAACTTTAAAGAAAGAAGTACTTGAAAGAAAATCCCTACTTGGTGTGATGATCTTGAAGATGGAAGAAGAAGATGAAGAAGATGAAGAACTTGAAGAACTTTGAAGACTTGAACTTGAGAGAAAAAGGAAGCTTTGAAGTGTTTCTTTGAGAACTTACTCTTTGCAAATGAACCCAAAATGATACAAGTTCACCCAAGCAAGCTATTTATAGAGAAATGAAACAAATGAAGGGTGCAAATGGAGGGGGAGGCTTCGGCCATGCATAATGGAGGGAACCCATGAGTTCCATGAGGTAAGATAATGTGGTCTTGAGGCATGGTGAGGTATGGTTCAAAGTATGGTGAGGTATGGTTCAAGGTATGGCCTCAAGCATGGTTCTTTGAGTGAGAACTAATTCAACATGTGAGGTAAAAGGAGAGAGATGGCCGAATGTGCATCAGCCATGAGGGAGAGTTTCTTGCATTTTAATTGTGGTTTAGAGTTGTGTTTAGGTGTATCTTTGGTTAGGATTAAGATTAGGAATTTGTAAGAAAGTGTTTAGGTAAGGAAATGGGTAATTAAGGTTGGCAAGACATAATTAGAGAGTGTTCTTGCATCATTAGTGAGTTATAAATTCATTTTAGTGTATAAACAATTCTAGACACAATTCCTTGATTTAAGGAATTGGAGAGAGAAAATACTATTCAAGATTCCAAGACTAGGAATCTTGAGTTCTAAAAAGGGATTTAAGTTTAATCTAAACAATTTTAGGTTCTAATTAACTTTAATAAATTATTTTGACTCTAGATTAATTAGGGAAATTAATTAATCTTCGTTTAGAGCCTAATATTGCTTAGGTTTGCTTAATTACATCATTAAGCTCAAAAACACTATTCTAGGGGCAAAATCGTAATTTTGCACTAAAACTGCCCGGGACCACCGGGACTTAAACAAATGTTTTGAAACATGTAAAAACATGGTTTTAAACCTCTGGGGAAAGTTCCGGGCTCAAATAGCACCTTTACCCGCATAAAACGCTACAGGGGTATTTTGGTCATTTTGACCCGAAACTGCGAAAAATGAGACTTTCGCCTCCGGAACCACTCAAGGGTCATTCAATCCCCTTCAAACATTGAGTTGGCCCTTCGAGGACTGCCGGGTCAACTATCCTCGAATTCGGGGCCGAAAATGACCTCAGGAGCATTTCGGTCATTTCCCACTCAGACAGAAAATCGGGGCGTTACACAAGACATGAAGTAAATATGCAAGGCTTGAAAGTAAATATGCAAGACTTGAAATAAATATGCAATGCAAGTTCATTTCTTTATTTTAGTGCTCTAGGCCCAGCAACAATCGACTTTAAGGACAAAATAGAAAGGCTTTGAGAATTAATTAGGTGATATGCAAGCTCTCGTTTTAAATCTTTACGTTCTTTAGTGAAGAAAAGTAAATAGGCTAGACAAAAACGTAAATATGAGATGCACTTCATTCCTTATCTTTTAACTTTAATTGATGGCTTGGAAAATAAATATGAATGCAAAGCTCAAAGTAAATATGCAATGCATAAGCTTGAATATAAATATGAATGCGAGTTCATTTTATTTCTTATTAGAGCTCATTCAAGACTTTAGAGGAACTTAAACCTTAACCCAAACTCTTCATGAAAAAAGATAAAGTGAGGTCTAGAGTTCTAAGAACTCAAGATAACATTCCTTAAAAATATAACCATAAATGAACGTTATAACACCTTTATGAAAACTCAAGCTTTAGAGATTTCTTTGTGGTGAACATAGAGTTACCAACTAGAACTCTCATCATCAAGCTATCATGAGGGCTCATCCAACAATTGTTGGCCAAAAATTTTAAAGAAAAAGAAAAGGAAAGAAATTGAAACTTAAGAGCAAGAAAGAACCATTTTGAAACTCTAGAGACCATGATCTTGATGATGTATTAATATTGACACCATGGGTCCTCATCATTGAGTTCATGTAACCATTTTAAAACATCATCAAAGCTAAAGATTTCAAGGTTCAAGAAAGAAAGAACTATAAACATTTTTAACTCAAGAACAAAGATCAAGCTTTAGAGGTTGTTCAAGTGATTAACATCATCATGAAACCCTCATCATCAAGCTCTCATTCCTTTGTTTTCAAGGGCTCAAGGCCGAAAATGGAAAAGGAAGAGAAGAAGAAAAGAAGTTCCAAAAGATTCAAGAGAAACCATAAAACACATAACTAGATTAAGAACTTAAATGAAAGAAACACTTGAAAGGAAATCCCTACCAAGTGATTGGAGGTTGAGATGAGTGAAGAGGATGAAGAATTTGAAAAACTTGGACACTTGAACTTTGAGAGAAAAAGAAAACTTTGAAGTGCTCTTTGAAAACCTACACTTAGCAAATGAACCCAAAATGATGCAAGTTCACCCAAGCATGCTATTTATAGAGAAATGAAACAAATGAGGGGTGTTTGGGGAGGGAATGGCTTCGACCATTACAGCTACAAGGAGGAGAAAATTATCTTCTCCAAGGCATGATTCAGGGTATGGTGGGAAGCATGGCTAGGTATGGGTTCAAGTATGGGTGCAAGTATGGGTCAAGCATGGTTCTTTGAGTGAGAAATAAATCAACATGTGATGGAATTAGGGGAGGAATGGCCGAAACATGCATCAGCCATGGGGGAGGATTTCTTGCATGTTAATTGTGGTTTAGAGTTTTGTTTAGGTGTATCTTTGATTAGGATTAAGATTAGGAATTTGTAAGTGTTTAGGTGAGAAAATGGGTAATCAAGGTTGTCAAGACATGTTTAAGGAGTGGTCTTGCATCATTAGTGAGTTATAAATTCATTTTAGTTCATAAACAACTCTAGACACAATTCCATGATTTAAAGAATTGGAAAGAGAAAATACTATTCAAGATTCTAAGATTGGAATCTTGAGTTTAAAAAGAGATTTAAGTTTAGTCTAAGCAATTTTAGGTTCTAATTAATTTTAATAGCTCATTTTGACTCTAGATTAATTATGAAAGTTAATTAATCTTCGATTAGAGCCAAAGTATTTGGCACCTCATCAGAGGCAACAGCCCTTCCTGCACCTCCATCTTCAGATCCCACCATGATTGAGATGATGAAGATGATGATGGAGCAAATGTAGGAAATTAGAAAGAAAATGCCTAACCAAGAAAGGAAGTGACTCAAATGAAAAATAGTCAAAGCCAGCCGACCCAGCTGCCTAATTACCCTCTCAAACCATGCCCAATCCAAGGGGAATGTATGTGGTATCACTCTGAGATCTGGGATGAAAATTCCAGAAGTGACTAAGCTTATACAGGGATAAGGGCAAGCTGAAGACGAGCCTAAAGAGTAATCTGGAGAGAACCGCAGCAGTCAACAAATGCTGCAGTGGTCAACAGAACCATCAGATGAAGGACTGGCACCAGAGCAACCCTCGGGTGAGTGCCACAATGCTTAACCAGCACTTGGGTGCTTAACAGAAGCCGAAAAAGTTCCAAAATTCACTCCCCCATTACCATTCCCACAAAGGATCCAACCCAGAAAATCTACTGCATTAGAATTAGATTCTGAAACTTCGGAAACATTTAAAAAGATGCAAGTTAACATACTCCTATTGGATGTAATCAAGAAAATTCCTAAATATGCAAAATTCTTGAAAGATCTTTTCACCAATAGGAGGAAAATCAAGGGCAGTAAGGAGGACAAGATGACTATGGGGGTCAATGCTTCCTCCATTATTAAGCTAAGCAATCTGCCAACCAAGTGCGAGGACCCGAGCACATTCTTTGTTACTTGTACCATTGGAAACTTGTATATCACGAGAGCCCTAGCTGACCTTGGGCTGGGAATTAATGTTATGCCCAAATCACTTTACCAGTCCTTGAACTTTGGAGGGCTCAAGCCAATCGAGTTGTAAATTCAGCTGGCCAACCGCAGCATCATAAGACCAGAGGAAGTATTGGAAAATGTTTTTGTCCAGATAAATGATTTAATATTCCCTACTAACTTTTATGTGCTTGAAATGGAAAATGACATCAATGCTAGCCAGCATACATTGATCTTGGGGAAACCTTTTTTGAAAACTGCGAGAACATTGATTGATGTTGGCACATTATCCATGGCGTGTGGGGACATGAAAGTCCAATTTAATTTATCTGATGCTATGAAACAACCCCCCAAGGAACACTCTGTGTTTGGCATTGATGTCATTGACTCTTTAGTTGATGATGCTTGTAAGGACCTAGACCCCCCTTCTCGACTTTTTCTTCTTCCATGAAATATGATGCACCTATTGTTTTAGAATATCCTAAGTTTTCATATACAAGTACACCACTCAGGCAGCAATTATTAGTTTTCTAGGTGCTCCATAACCAGCCCATTGTGGGTAAGAAGCCCTGTGAAGGGCAGTAAATCTTGCTACATGAGCCACAAGCAAAACTAATGACTAGGAGGCCAAAGTCTAAATGGAAAGGACCATTCTTGGTCACCCATGTGCACCTTAATGATGCAATTGAGTTAGAGAACTCTATGATGGTTTAGTGCACCATTGATGGGAACCGGCTGATGTACCTCCATGGGACTCCCATAGATCTGAGGGCTCAGATAGCTTATCTATGGGTTAAAGCTGCTCACTCTCCATGAGGGTCCTGACCGTCCACCTTAAGTGTAATATCCTAATTTTTAACCCAATACTTTAGAACATATTTAGATTAATCATTAGTCTATTACTCTTTTAGTCTTATTCTTCGAAACCTTTCATTAAAATACTTAACGGAAGATACGAATAAATTTTTATTTTTCAAAACTTGAAAAACAAAACGCGAGCCGCGTGCTAACTTAACATTTGTCATAACCACATCGTGCAAGAAAAGTAATCACACCATTCATAATCATGAAACATAGTATCATACATAACAATCATAATATCATCACTCCTTCATAAATACATAAATTACTAGTATCATTGTACCATTATTTACATCAAAACATGCCTATTTATATGAAGTGATCCTTATCCACCTATGAGGTTGGATGATTAATCCAAAAGTTGAACTATCTATGCGTCCGCGGCGATCTTCTACTCCATTTGCTAGTGTAACCCTTAAGCACGAGCCTTAGAAGAAGTTACGAGCCTCGTTGTAATCCTCGTCTAAAGACGACACAGAAGAAAAGGAAGGGATGAGAAACTCATTCAAGATTCTCAGTAAGGATTCCCGACTCTAACACGAGTGTCGTCGTCGTCGTCCCCAGCCACCTCGGTTTTTAATTATGAAAAAGGTGTACATGCATAAGGTTCGGTTTTAAGCTTTCCAAATCTATTTATCCGAAGTGGGTGTCTTTTAGTATGAGTCTTAATGGCATGGATACAACAAATATTTGATGAATGCATGACAATACCATATGCACATTAACATGGACATCATTGCTCTTGGGCTCCACATAAAGAAACATAAATCATATGCATGGCATAAAAGGCACAGTACTTTTCATGTGACATCCTTCTCATAAGTTGTACTCTTAAGTTCTTTTTAAGACCACCCTCTTAACATATCCACCAAAAATCCAACCGACTCACCGGCTCGATGATAATCTGGTCATCAAACTACGTCTCACCTATCGCCTAGGAATGAGCTCAATCCTAACTAGTCGTCACTAGATTTAATAAGAGCTAATAGAGGGGGTGTACTTAACTTTCTTGGATCACCTATCTTAGGATCATTTCCTTCTTTGAAACTCTCTACTAGTAACTAGTACACAGCGAATTGTTCGCTTTGGCAAGCTCAATGTCAATACCCTCACGGATTCGTTTCCTCCCCATCGTAGCGGGAGGAATGCGTCTCAGTGTTATGTCACATCTATTCTGGGGTTGATCGGCTAAACCGGTGTCACCCAAAACCTTTCCTGGGGGTGCTCGGCCGAACTAGTGTCACCCAGGAGTTTTTTACAAACTTTTCTCAAATTCTCAAGTTTGATGGGAAATTCGGCAGCGTAACGATGTACACCGGATTTCCTTCAAACTTGCTTTATGCCACGAAACAAATAGAACATGCATAGCCATTCAACATCAACATAAGACATCAAATCATTCTCATAATCAATCATACATCTACTGGAAGTCATAAGGTTCATTATGTCTTAGGACCTATGGTGTCTTATGCTTTGACCCTTACGGGTCTTTAACTTGAGGTATAATTATTCCAATGTTCACTATCAACCTTTTATGTACCTCGGGATTCCCAACTAAAAATTCTTACAAATATTTATGTCTATCACCGAATCTAGACAGCATCATGCTTTAATGGCAGAGTTTACATCTTGTGATTACGGGGTTCTAGAAACTACGTTTTAGACCCTTTCCTGATTTCGTCTTCGCCTAAGGCGCTATAAATTAAATCTAAACTAATTATGAGATGTTCCTAAACCTTTGAACTAATTATAAACCATGTTTACCATATTATGAGGTTGCTGGACAGATTCTAAAAAATTAAATGTTCTAAGAGTTCTAGAATTGCGATTTTACGGTTTTCTAGTTACTAGTTTCTCTATAGATGCTAAAATTCAATCCTACTTCAATTGTAACCAAATTTTTCATGATTAAACAATCCTAATCTAATTATATTCCCATTGAAATAGTTTGGGCAGTATCCAAAAATAAATGGGTTAAGACCATGCTAAGTCTTGATTTTACGGTTTTACTAGAAAGCTAGTTTCTCTCCTATCATGCATAGAAATGTTCCTACCTCATCATACATAATTTTCACACATTCTAACACATCAAAACATCATCACGCAGCAGCAAATTCATCATGGCAGAACCGAAACATTAAGTCCCAAAAAGATGCATAACTTGATATTTCTAAAGCATATAAGTTGCTAGTTTCTCTTGGAATCATTTTTAGGACTTCTAAAACTCTTTGAAAACCATTTTATCTCACAAAAGGGACTAAGAATGGCCATAGGGCAGTAGCTAGTTTAAATCATTCCTAGGAGAGGTTTAATTCATAAATCTCATTGGTAATAATTTTATAAAACTCTTGAGGTCTAAAGAAAATCTTAGAATGTAGGTTGTTGGTTCTTGTCACTAGATGAGACTCATACCAAGCTCATCATCATCACATGGCCGAAATATGCATCCATGAGGATGTTTCCACAACCAACTTTATCTTGAGATAAAAAGGGCAAGTCTTTGAGCTCTAGGTTCTTTAAGTGATGACAAAAATATAAACGTGCTATGCATTCCATTTTATTCTTCTTTATAAAGTAAAGTGAGAGCTTAAAGTAAATATGCAAGACTTGAAATGTAAATATGCAAGGCTTGAAATAAATATGCAAGACTTGAAATATAAATATGCAAGGCTTAAAATAAATATGCCATGCAAGTTTATTTCTTTATTTTAGTATTCTAGGCCCAGCAACAATCGACTTTAAGGCCAAAATAGAAAGGCTTTGAGATTTAGTTAGGTGATAATGCAAGTTCTCATTTAAAATCTTTACGTTCTTTAATGATGGAAGTAAATATGCTAGATAAGAATGTAAATATGAGGTGCACTCCATTCTTTATCCTTTAACTTTAAGTGATGGCTTAGAAAGTAAATATGAATGCAAAGCTCAAAGTAAATATGTAATGCATAAGCTTGAATTTAAATATGAATGCTAGTCCATTTTATTTCTTATTAGAGCTCATACAAGACTTTAAAGGAAGTTAAACCTCAACCCAAACTTATCATGACAAGGTAAAGTAAAGACATGAGTGAACCTCAAAGGTTCTTTAGAACACAAAGTTTCTTTTCTTGAAATGTGGTCATAAATAACATTTTTATTAAAACTCAAGCTCTAGAGGCCTCATTGTGACGAACACATAGTCATCATTTAGAAGCTCTTATCATCCAGCCATTATGAATCTCATTGGCCAACATGGCCGAAAATTTGGAGAAAGAAAAGGAAAAGGAACCGAAACTTTTTAAGAAGAAAAGGAAACATTTGAAACTCTAGAGACCATGATCTTAATGATGCATTAACACCAACATCATGAGTCTTCAATATTGAGTTTATGTGACCATTTTAAAACATCATCAAAGTTAAAGATTCAAGGTTCAAGAAGAAAGAACTAAAAATATCTTTAACTTAAGAACAAAAATCAAGCTTTAGAGATTGTTCAAGTGATGGACATCATCATGAAACCCCATCATCAAGCTCTCATTTCCTTGTTCTCAAAGGCCCATGGCCGAAGATGAAGAATAAAAGGAGAGGGAAAGAAGTTCTAAAGAGACTCAAGAGAAACCATAAACACATAACTAGAATAAGAACTTAAACAAAGGAAATACTTGAAAGAAAATCCCTACCAAGTGATTTGAAGATTAGGATGAGAGAAGAGGATGAAGAACATGAAGAACTTGAACACTTGAACTTGAGAGAAAAGAAAACTTTGAAGTGCTCTTTGAAAACTTACACTTAGCAAATGAACCCAAAATGATGCAAGTTCACCCAAGCATGCGATTTATAGAGAAATGAAACAAATGCAAGGTGCAAGAGGGGGGAGGAAGATTCGGGCAATAAGAGCAGCCCCATGAGTTCCATGAGGTGAGATGTTGTGATCTTGAGGCATGGTGAGGTATGGTTCAAAGTATGGTGAGGTATGGTTCAAGGTATGGCTTAAGCATGGTTCTTTGAGTGAGAAACAAATCAACATGTGATGTAAATGGAGGAGGAGTGGCCGAAACTTGCATCAGCCTTGGGGGGGGGGGATTTCTTGCATTTTAATTGTGGTTTAGAGTTGTGTTTAGGTGTATCTTTGATTAAGATTAAGATTAGGAATTTGTAAGAAAGTGTTTAGGTGAGAAAATGGGTAACCAAGGTTGTCAAAACATATTTAAGGAGTGGTCTTGCATCATTAGTGAGTTATAAACTCATTTTAGTGCATAAACAATTCTAGACACAATTCCTTGATTTAAGGAATTGGAGAGAGAAAACACTATTCAAGATTCCAAGAGTGGAATCTTGAGCTTTAGAAAAGAGATTTAAATCTAATCTAAACAATTTTAGGTTCTAATTAATTTTAATAGTTTATTTTGACTCTAGATTAATTATGGAAATTAATTAATCTTTGATTAGAGCCTAATATTGCTTAGGTTTGCTTAATTACATCATTAAGCTCAAAAACACTATTCTAGGGGTAAAATCGTAATTTTGCACTAAAACTGCCCGGGACCACCGGGACTCAAACAGATGCTTTTAAACATGTAAAAACATTATTTTAAACCTTCGGGGAAAGTTTCGGGTTCAAACGGCACATTTACCTGCGTAAAAACGCTATAGGGGTATTTTGGTCATTTTGATCCGAAACTGCAGAAAATGAGACTTTCGCCTCCGAAACCATTCAAGGGTCATTCAATCCCCTTCAAACATTGATTTGGCCCTTTGAGGGCTGCCGGCCCGGCCATCCTCAAATTCCGAGCCAAAAATGACCTCAGGGGCATTTTGGTCATTTTCCACTCAGACAGAAAATCAGGGCGTTACATTAAAGACGTTAAAGCAAAGTGCTGGGTGGGAGACAACCCACCGTAAGGTTTTTCTTTACCTTTCCCTTTTATTACTCTTCTACATTTTATTTTTTGTCATTTTTTGTTTTAATTATTGCATCATATTTATTTTCATTTGTATTTTACACCATTCTTTTGGCACCTTAAAGATTACATGCATAGGCTCACACCACATGCACCTCATTGACTTACTTGGCATTGACTTTATTTTGTGTTGAATGCTTGGTGGATTTATTGTGTTGTTTGGATTGAGTACATGCACTTTCACCTGTGAGATTTTGGACCTCTTTGATTGGACTGTCATATGCCATGCTTATTTGTTCATATGTGTTTCCCTCTTTGGATTATATTCTAGAACTTGCTTAGGGTCTTGCTTGAAAATTTGTTTCCATGTGCATGCTTGAATATGATCGACATATTTTTCTTGTTTTTAGCCATTTGCTCATATAGCCAACCTTTACATGTTACCATTATTTGGCCCCTTTGAGCCTTATTACCCATTCTTTTGTTTAGGACATCCTTAACCAAAAGTAGAAAATCATGAAAATTCCCAACCTTTTAAGCTTAGGAAAGCATTTGTGCATTTCTTATATGTGCTTGAGCATAAGTGTGGGGGAAAGCATGAGGACATGCTTTAATTTAAGTGTAGGGAAGGAATAATGTGTACCCAACATTCAGCGAGTGGCACACCAGAAAAAAGGAAAAATGCAAGGTTGATAAAAAAAATTCTTAAAAAAGTTTGGTTGAAGGTGTGCCACATTGCAAAAGAAGGGCCTGTAATTGTGTTAAGTTGGACAAAGTGTACCCTTAGACACATGTGTTCTTGGTGTACGCATTCATTCTCCTTTGACTAGAGGTTTAACCCCATTAGCCTATATTTTTATCCATCTTCACCCAAGCCCCATTACAACCAAAGGTAAGTCCTCTTGATTCAATATGCATATGTGTATGACAAAATGGAGAATGAGACCTGTAGCAAGCTTATGGTAATGCATTTACATTTGAGGTGATTGAGTGTGCATCATAACCTAAACACTTGAGTCCATGAAGGGCAAACACTGACCTTGGGAGGATTTTTGTACTTGATCCATGTATTATATGGGTTCTACCTTGTGTGCTATGTTGTTGATCATGTCTTGCTTGTTGGTGTGAAAGCTTATTGTTATGCTTCTAGGTTCATTTGATTAGGGTATTGTCATTTAATTTCATGCATCAAGCATTTTAGGTTAGGAGTCTAGTGTAGTCCTTGTTTACTGCTTCTCATCCATGCCTTTTTTCATCTTAATTTCACATGAGGACATGTGAAAGCTTAAGTATAGGGGAGTTTATCAGTAGATTCTGACACCAAGATTTGACTTTTTCAAATTTAAATATTGAAATTCAAATTTCCCTCCATTTCCTTATAGATTGCATTGTTTTACTGAGTGCAAGTTTTCTGAAGAGCAGTAATATTTCCTTGATGAAATTTGAGTCCTTTTGTCTTCAATCATTGTTTGTTATTAAACCAAATGTTGCAAGAGTGATGATTGAAAATATTAGAACACTTTTCCTTCATAGATTATGTGATATCTTCCTTTCTGATGTACATTCTAAAGTCTAGTTCTACATTCTGAAGTCTCAAAAACTTGGTTTCTTGGATCATTGATTCTTCTTCAGTTATTAGCTATTTTCTACTTGAATAAGGATATTATATTCACTTCCTTTTCAGTTCATATCTCGTATCATGAGATAAACCTATTTGTATATGTGATGTGAAAAATTATCCTTGCTTGAGTAAGTCTTGCTCTTGCTAAATGATACAATCCTAATATGATCTTACAAGAAACTCAAGACAACCATAGTCATTTTTCAAAGTATTTTCTTTAAATTGACTTTGTTGTCATTCAAAACTAATTAGCGCATTTTGACAGGGTTCTGGAGCTAACAAAGACATGGTTGGGAAGGTTTTCACTCTCAAAATCTGGAGTCTGCTTTACATAAACTTCCTTAGAGAGGAATCCATGTAGGAATACATACTTTATATCCATTTGGTATAATGTGAATCCCTTGAAGGCAGTAAAAATAAGTATCATTCTTATGCCTTCAAGCCTTGCCATTTGTGCAAAGGTTTCATCATAATAAATTCCCTCTTGTTGATGATAACCTTGTTTAACCCGTAACGCCCCGATTTTCTGTCTGAGTGGAAAATGACCAAAATGCCCTTGAGGTCATTTTCAGCCCGGAATTCGAGGATGGCCAGCCCGGCAATTCTCAAAGGGCCAACTCAATGTTTGAAAGGGATTGAATGACCCTTGAGTGGTTTCGAAGGCGAAAGTCTCATTTTCTACAGTTGTGGGTCAAAATGACCAAAATACCCCTATAGCATTTTTACGCTGGTAAAGGTGCCGTTTGAGCTCGAAACTTTCCCCAAAGGTTTAAAACAATGTTTTTACATGTTTAAAAGCATCTATTTGAGTCCCAGTGGTCGCGGGCAGTTTTAGTGCAAAATTACGATTTTGCCCCTAGAATAGTGTTTTTGAGCTTAATGATGTAATTAAGCAAACCTAAGCAATATTAGGCACTAACCGAAGATTAATTAATTTTCATAATTAATCTAGAGTCAAAATAAACTATTAAAATTAATTAGAACCTAAAATTGCTTAGATTAGATTTAAATTTCTTTTTTTAAACTCAAGATTCCACTCTTGGAATCTTGAATAGTGATTTCTCTCTCCAATTCCTTAAATCAAGGAATTGTGTCTAGAATTGTTCATGCACTAAAATGAGTTTATAACTCACTAATGATGCAAGACCACTCCTTAAACATGTCTTGACAACCTTGATTACCCATTTTCTCACCTAAACACTTTCTTGCAAATTCCTAATCTTAATCCTAATCAAAGATACACCTAAACACAATTCTAAACCACAATTAAAATGCAAGAAAACCCTCCCCCATGGCTGATACACCTTCGGCCACTCCTCCTCCATTTACATCACATGTTGATTTGTTTCTCACTCAAAGAACCATGCTTGAGTCATACCTTGAACCATACCTCACCATACTTTGAACCATACTGCACCATGCCTCAAGATCACAACATCTCACCTCATAGACCTCATGGGGCAGCCCTTGCTTGGCCGAAACCTCCCTCTCCCTCTCGTACCTTTCATTTGTTTCATTTCTCTATAAATAGCACACTTGAGTGAACTTGAAACACCTTTAGTTCGTTTGCTAAGTGTAAGTTTTCAAAGAGCACTTCAAAGTTTTCTTTTCTCTCAAGTTCAAGTGTTCAAGTTCTTCATCCTCTTCTCTCATCCCAATCTTCAAATCACTTGGTAGGGATTTTCTTTCAAGTATTTACTTTGTTTAAGTTCTTACTATATTTATGTGTTTATGGTTTCTCTTGAGTCTTTTTTTGAACTTCTTTCCCTCTCCTTCTTCTTCTCCATTTTTGACCATGGGCCTTTGAGGACAAGGGAATGAGAGCTTGATGATGAGGTTTCATGATGATGATTGTAACGCCCCGATTTTTCTGTCTGAGTGGAAAATGACCGAAATGCCCCTGAGGTCATTTTCGGCCCGAAATTCGAGGATGGCCGACTCGGCAGTCCTCGAAGGGCCAACTCAATGTTTGAAGGGGATTGAATGACCCTTGAGTGGTTCCGAAGGCGATAGTCTCATTTTCCACAATTTCGGGTCAAAATGACCAAAATACCCCTGTAGCGTTTTATGCGAGTAAAGGTGCCGTTTGAGCCCGGAACTTTCCCCAGAGGTTTAAAACCATGTTTTTACATGTTTCAAAACATCTGTTTAAGTCCCGATGGTCCCGGGCAGTTTTAGTGAAAAATTACGATTTTGCCCCTAGAATAGTGTTTTTGAGCTTAATGATGTAATTAAGCAAACCTAAGCAATATTAGGCTCTAAACGAAGATTAATTAATTTCCCTAATTAATCTAGAGTCAAAATAATTTATTAAAGTTAATTAGAACCTAAAATTGCTTAGATTAAACTTAAATCCCTTTTTAGAACTCAAGATTCCTAGTCTTGGAATCTTGAATAGTGTTTTCTCTCTCCAATTCCTTAAATCAAGGAATTGTGTCTAGAATTGTTTATACACTAAAATGAGTTTATAACCCACTAATGATGCAAGAACACTCTCTAATTATGTCTTGACAACCTTGATTACCCATTTTCTCACCTAAACACTTTCTTACAACTTCCTAACCTTAAGCATAATCAAAGATACACCTAAACACAACTCTAAACCACAATTAAAATGCAAACTAATCCTCTCCCAAATCTGATGCACATGGCCGAAACTCTTACCCCCATTTGACCACATGTTGAATTGTTTTCTCACTCAAAGAACCGTGCCTTGAACCATACCTCACCATACTTGAGCCCATGCTTGACCATGCTTCCACCATGCTTTTAACCATGCCTTGTAAGAGATATTTTTCTCTCTCATTCTGCACTCCTCATGGCCGAAGCTCCTCCCCCTCCATGCACCTTCCATTTGCTTCATTTCTCTATAAATAGATGGCCTTGGGAAGCTTGCACTACTTTTAGATTATTTGTTAAGTTTAGGAACACTCAAAGCTTTTGTTTTTCTCTCAAAGTTCTAGTGTTCTTCAAGATCTTCAAAGTTCTTCAAGTTCTTCATCTTCTTCATCTTCTTCTTCCATCTTCAAGAGCATCACACTAAGTAAGGATTTTCTTTCAAGTACTTCTTTCTTCAAAGTTCTTGTTCTAGCTTTATGTTCATAGTTTCTCTTGATTCTTTTTAGAACTTCTTTTCTTCTCCTTGTTCTTTCTCATTTTCGGCCATGGGCCTTGAAGTTCAAAGAAATGAGAGCTTGATGATGAGAGTTTCATGATGATGTTCATCACTTGGAACAAACTCTAGAGTTTGATCTTTGTTCTTGAGCAAAAATGTTTCTAGTTCTTCCTTTCTTGAACTCTTGAGAACTTTAGCTTTGATGGTGTTTTAAATGGTTCTATGAACTCAATGATGAGGACTCATGGTGTTGGTGTTAATATATCACCAAGACCATGGACTCTAGAGTTTTCAAATATTCCTTTTCTTGCCTAGAATGTTTCGGCCATTTCCTTTTCTTCTACATGTTCAATGTTTTGATTTTCTAAAAATGTTATCTTGAGTTCTAGGAACTCTAAGCTTTACTTGATCTTGGTTTGATGAGTTTGGGTTAAGGTTTAAGTTCCTTTAAAGTCTTGTTAAGAGCTCTAGAAAGATAAAATGAACTTGCATAATTTATTTTATGTTTGCATTTATATTTACATTCTTGCTATGCACCTTTACTTTCAAGCTATCACCTAAGAACATAAAGATTAAAATGGAACTTGCATCATCACTTAATTTAATTCTCAAAGCCTTTCTATTTCGGCCTTAAAGTCGATTGTTGTTGGGCCGAGAGCACTAAAATAAAGAATTGAACTTGCATTATCACCTAATTAATTTCTCGAATGCCTTTCTATTTCGGCCTTAAAGTCGATTGTTGTTGGGCCAAGAGCACTAAAATAAAGAATTGAACCTTGCATATTTACTTTCAAGCTTGCACGTTTAAGTTTATGCCTTGCATATTTATTTTAAGTCATCACCTTATTTTGTAAGCAAGATTAAAAATAAAAAGCATGAGCACGTTTATCTTATGTCATAACTTAAGAACCTAGAGCTCAAAGACTTGCCCATTTCATTTCAAGTTAAAGTTTAATGTGAATGCCTTCTTTGAATGCATGTTTTCGGCCAAGTAGTGATGATGGACTTGCAATGAGTTTTCATCTAGCTACAAGGACTAATAGTCTATGTTCTAAGTTTTCCTTAAAAGCTTTACAATCTTTACAAGGTTATGTTATCATGAGATATGACTTTATTTTCCCTTTTAGAAGATAAAATATATTTTGGTCACTGACCTAAGGCTTCTCTTAGCCTCTCGATGAATTAAAATGATTTGCAAAGAGTTTTAGAAATTCTAATTTGATTCCAAGAGAAACTAGTTAACTTATGTACCTCGAAATGTCAATTTAATTCTCTTACTGAAGCTCCATGATCTCGGTTTTGTCATGATGAGTGTGATGTTGTATGATGATGTTTTGATGTGTTAGAATGTGTGAAAATATCACATGATGATGTAGAAATGATTCTATGCATGATAGGTAAGAAATTAGCTAACTAGAAACACCATAAAGCTAGAATTTAACATAGTTTAGACCCATTTGGTTTTGGAACATATCCAAACTATTTTAATGGGAACATAATCAGATCAGGATTGTTTAGACATGAAAAACTTGGTAACATTTGGATTAGAATTGAATTTTAGCACCTATCGGGAAACTAGTAACTAGAAAACCGTAAAAATGCAAATGTAGAACTCTTAGAACATTTAGTTTTCTGGATTCTGTCCAGCAATGTTACAACATGATAAATGTGATTTATAATTATTTCTTAAGCATAGGAATATCTCATAATTGATTTAGATTTAATTTATAGCGCCTTAGGCGAAGACGGAACTAAGAAAGGGTCTAAAACGTAAGTTCTAAAACCCCGTAATCACAAGTTAGAAATTCTGCCCTATGCTTTTCAGATTTGAGTATGAACATGAGGATTAGGAATGATGATTAATTATGAGCCCTTAGGTGCATAACATATGAGCGACGGATGTTAGAAAACTATATCTCAAGATTAAGACCTGTAAGGGTTAAAGCATAAGCTACCGTGAGGGGTAAGCATTTGAATGTTCTATGATGATGCATGTGTTATGTGAAAAATGATAATGTTATTCATATGAGGAATTCGTGAGGATATATGTTTATGTGGCATAAAGGAAATTTGGAAGGAATTCGGCGTAATGCATTTGTGCCACCGAATTCCCGACAAATTTGGGGACTTAAAGAGATTTTGAAAATTAAGGTACTAAGATGGGTTCTAGGATGACACCGGTTCGGCCGAGCACCCCTAAGAGAATTGCCCCCTAACCCGTACTCAGATAGTCAGGATTTATGATTTATGATACGCTTATCATTAAGTGGTAAGTAAGAACTAGTGACGACTAGTTAAGGTATGAGCTCATAACCTAGAGATGTGACACATTCCAGGTGACACCGGTTCGGCCGAGCACCCCCAGAGCGCTTGTCTTTTAGGGCAGCCCATGAGGAAGAGAAGTTTCATGATTATGATTATGTCACTAAGTTTGTCCCATATGAATGTTTCTATTGCCACTTTATGCCACTAAGTATGATGATGCTTGATGATATGATTTATGTATGTGCATTAGGTAGCGCCATGTATACATTCTCTATTATGTTGCATTCATGACATTAAGATCATCCTAAAATGAATGGACCTTGGCTAAAGTATATTTTAAAGTTTAAAAATGAACTCGATGCATGCTCACTTACTTCTACGAAAATAAACCCAAGGTTCCTGAGGACATAGATGATGACACCTAGGTAGTAGGAGGCCCTACTGAGATTCTTTAATAAGATTCTCACTCCCTCTATCTCTTCTTTCTGTCACGTCTTCAGATGGCGACGTTCGTGGTATTTGTGGACACCCCGACATGGGAGGTGCACTATGACCCGGCTCACGGGTCATACCATTTTGAGGGACAGTGCACGGTGCGGGTTTTCATGTTTGTAGGACGCCCCGTCGCCTATCCCGTGCATACCCATCGCTTCTCCCCGACTGCACCCTATGGCGACGACGAGCGGGTTTTTGAGCGTGCGCGTACGCATGACGAGAGAGTGCTCCGCATGCACACCGCCGCCTCAACCATGCGAGACTATCCCGATTACATGCCCCGGACCTACTTCTCGGAGACCGACCCGTCCGAGGACTCGCCTACCCATCCGTATAGCGAGAGCTCCGCCCCCTCTCCCCCACTGACGAGGGAGGGCAGTGAGGATATCGTGACTCAGCCATAGCTTGCACGACGACCGGAGATGCGGCCACACCGCGGGGGTCACTCTCGATCCCCGTTCCGCCTCTTTACGCCCGAGGAGCTTACCCAGTTTCTCGGATATTTGCCTCGTTCGCGAGATGAGCGTCAGGAAGAGGTGACGATCGACCGATGGAGTACCCGAGTAGAGCACACACCACTTAGATGGAGATGAACCTTCTTTTGTATTTAAGGTCATCCCATTAGTTGCACTTGGGTAGGGGAGTTGCTTTTATAGTTTCCGTTGCACTTTCTCTTATATTTCCTTTTTAATTGCATTACTTGTGTTGTACTAAATTAAGCCCCACACTTATAAGTGGGCAAGTTATATATATATATGAGATGATATTTAGTGTTTCTCATGATGTGCCTTTATGTGCCCTATGCTATAACGTTATGACATGTATGTTTTGTCTTTTACGTGTTATATCGCATCACGTGGCTCTCACTTTGTATTTCAAAAAAAAAATTTACCGTCTTTTCCGCTAAGTATTTCAAGGTAAAAATGAGAACTATGAAGTAACAGACTAATGATTAACCTAAGTATGTTCTAGAGTATTGGGTTAAAAATTAGGATGTTGCAATGATGTTCATCACTTGAACAATCTCTAAAGCTTGATCCTTGTTCTTAAGTTAAAGATGTTTTTTTTTAGTTCTTTCTTCTTGAACCTTGAATCTTTAACTTTGATGATGTTTTAAATGGTCACATAAACTCAATGTTGAGGACTCATGATGTTGGTGTAAATGCATCATCAAGATCATGGTCTCTAGAGTTCCAAATGTTTCCTTTTCTTCTTAAAAAGTTTCGGTTCCTTTTCCTTTTCTTTCTTCAAATTTTCGGCCATGTTGGCCAATGAGATTCATAATGGCTTGATGATGAGAGCTTCTAGACGATGACTATATATTCATCACAATGAGGCCTCTAGAGCTTGAGTTTTAATAAAAATGTTATCTATGACCTCATTTCAAGAAAAGAAACTTTGTGTTATAAAGAACCCTTGAGGTTTACTCTTGTTTTTACCTTATCTTGTCATGATAAGTTTGGGTTGAGGTTTAAGTTCCTTTAAAGTCTTGTATGAGCTCTAATAAGAAATAAAATGGACTAGCATTCATATTTAAATTCAAGCTTATGCATTACATATTTACTTTGAGCTTTGCATTCATATTTATCTTCCAAGCCATCACTTAAAGTTAAAGGATAAAGAATGGAGTGCACCTCATATTTACATTCTTGTCTAGCATATTTACTTTTCATCACTAAAGAACGTAAAGATTTAAAATGAGAACTTGCACTATCACCTAACTAAATCTCAAAGCCTTTCTATTTCGGCCTTAAAGTCGATTGTTGATGGGCCTAGAGCACTAAAATAAAGAAATAAACTTGCATGGCATATTTATTTTAAGTCTTGCATATTTATTTCAAGCCTTGCATATTTACTTTAAGCTCTCACTTTACTTGGTAATAAAGAATAAAAATGAGGTGCATAGCATGTTTAAATTATATCAACACCTAAGAACCTTAGAGCTCAAAGACTTGCCCATTTTATCTCAAGTTAAAGTTTTATGTTGGAACATTCTTTGAATGCATAATTTCGGTCATCTAGTGATGATGAGCCTGGAATGAGTTTCGTCTAGCTACGAGGGCCAACAATCTAAGTTTTACGACTTTCTTTAAGCCTCATGAACTTTGTGAGATTAAGACCAACAAGACTTATGAATTAAATTCTCTTTCAAGGAGGGATCAAGTGGTCACTGATCTAATGATGTTTTTAGCCTCTTTTACAAAATAAAATGGTTTGCAAAAGAGTTTTAGAAGTCCTAAAAATGATTTCAAGAGAAACTAGCAACTTATATGCTTTAGAAATATCAAGTTATGCATCTTTTTGGGACTTAATGTTTTGGTTCTTCCATGATGAGTTTACTACTGTATGATGATGTTTTGATGTGTTAGAATGTGTGAAAATTATGTATGATGAGGTAGGAACATTTCTATGCATGATAGGAGAGAAACTAGCTCTCTAGAAAAACCGTAAAGTCAAGACTTAGCATAGTTTTAACCCATTTAATTTTGGATACTGCCCGAGCTCTCTCAAGGGGAATATAATCAGATTAGGACTGTTTAATCATGAAAAATTTGGTTACATTTGAAGTAGGATTGAATTTTAGCACCTATAGAGAAACTAGTAACTAGAAAACCGTAAAATCGCAATTCTAGAACTCTTTGAACATTTAATTTCTAGAATCTGTCCAGCAATATAATTAGTTCTTAGACATAGGAATGTCTCATAATTGGTTTAGGTTTAATTTATAGCACCTTAGGCGAAAATGGAATCGAGAAAGGGTCTAAAACGTAAGTTCTAAAACCCCGTAATTGTAAGTTTATAATTCTGCCCCCTAAGGAATGGAGTTGCCCAGATTTATTAAAGAGCATAAATAATAGTAATATTTGTTAGAAGAGAATCTTTAGGTGTATAAGAGGTTGATATAAAGTAATAGATTAATTACATCACAAGTTTAAGGCTCGTAAGGGTCAATGCATAAGATACCGTAGGACCAAGAGCATAATGAAATTTCAATATTGCCTATGAACGTATGAGGATGATTATGTGAATGCATGGAATTATGATGAAGGATGCATGTTTAATTGACTTATGTGGCATAAAGTAAAATTTGGAAGAAATTCGGCATGCTGTTGTTATGCCGCCGAATTTCTGACAAATTTGGGGACTTAGAAAGTTTTTGAAAACCTATGAGATTTTTATTTGTGAGGTACTAAGATGAGTTCTCGGATGACACCGGTTCGGCTGAGCACCTCCAGAGAACTCATGTGACATCGGTACCAAGATAAATTCTTGGGTGACACCGGTTCGACCGAGCACCCCAAAGAAATGCCCCCTAGCTCATACTAGATAAGTCGGGATTGTGTTTATGGTTATGATACGCTTATCGGGATTGATAATTAAGAACTAGTGACGACTAGTTAAGGTGTGAACTCATAACCTAGAGATGTGGCACGTTCTGGGTGACACCGGTTCGGCCGAGCACCCCCAGAACGATTGTCTTTTAGGGTGGCCTATGAGGAAGTAAAATATGATGTTCATGTCACAAAGTTTCCCATATGAGAATTTAATTGCCACTTTATGCCACTATTATGATGTTCTTAAAGTTACGATGATTATTCTTGCATTAAGTAGAGCCATGCATGCATTCTTTAATTTGTTGCATCCATGTCATTAAGAATTATGCTAAAATGAACGGACCTTGGCTAATTATGTTTTAAAACCTAAAAATAGACTTAATGCATGCTCACTTATTTTGTATACTAAACCCAAGGTTTCTGAGGATATAGATGATGACACCTAGGTAGTAGGAGGCTCTACTGAGATTCTTTAGCAAGATTCTCACTCCCTCTATCTCTTTCTTTCTGTCATGTCTTCAGATGGCGACGTTCGTGGTTTTTGTGGACACCCCGACGTGGGAAGTGCACTATGATCCGGAACACGGATCATACCATTTTGAGGACAAAGGCACCTGCGAAGTCTTCATGTTCGTGGGACGCCCTTCGCTCACCCCGTGCATACCCATCGCTTCTCCCGACGGCACCCTCTGGCGACAACGGCGGGTTTTTTGAGCGGCGCACAGACGCATAACGAGAGAGTGCTCCGCATGCACACCGCCGCCTCAGCCATGTGTGACTATCCCGACTACGTGCCCCGGACTTACTTCTTGGAGACCGACCCATCGGAGGACCTGCCTATCCATCCATACAGCGAGAGCTCCGCCCCCACTCCACCACTGATGAGAGAGGGCAGTGAGGATACCGTGACCCAGCCACGGCTAGCACGATGATCGGAGATGCGGCCACATCGCAGGGGTCACTATCGATCCCCGTTCCGCCTCTATATGCCAGAGGAGCTCGCCCAATTTCCCGGATATGTGCCTCGCTCGCGAGATGGACGTCAGTAGGAGGTGACATACGACCAATGGAGTACCCAGGTAGAGCACACACCACTTAGATGAGGATGGACCTCTTTTTGTTTAGAGGTTATCCCTTTAGTTGCACTTGGGTAGGGGAGTTGCTTTTATGTTTTCCGTCATACTTTCCTTTGTATTTTCATTTTAGTTGTATCTGTTCATGATGTACTAAAGTAAGCCCCACTCTCCATGAGTGGGCCTATCATATTATATATAGATATGCAATTCAGTTTTATTGTGATATGCCTTTATTTGCCTTATGTTATGATGTTTGCTTTATCTCCATCCATGCTTTATTGCTCATAGTGTCGCGTGGCTCTCACTTTGCTTTTATAAATTCAAAAAAAAAAAATTTACCAGTATTTCCGCTAAGTATTTTACAGTAAAGAGGAGACTATGACTTAACCGACTAATGATTAACCTAAATATGTTTTAGAGTATTGGGTTAAAAATTAGGATGTTACACAACCAATCTTGCATTGTTTCTAATCACCTTTCTAACTTCATCCATCTTGTTTTTAAACACCCATTTGGTTCTAATAATGGTTTTTCCTTTGAGCTTCTTCATGAGTGTCCAGACTTTGCTTTTCTTGAACTGATCTACCTCCTCTTGCATGGCCTCCACCTAACTCTGATCACTCAAAGCATCTTCAATGCATTCAAGCTGGATGGTAAAGGTCAAAGCTCAGCTGAACTCATTTCTGAGGGAGAATATGGTTCCTATACCCTTGGAAATGTCTCCTAGAACTTGATTCTTAGAAATTGTTCTTAAATCATAAACTCCTCTGTAGTTTATGTACCCTTGACATTCTTTAGTTTCTCTTTCATCTTCAGATAGCTCATCCTCATGCTCAGAAATGTCACTTTCTGAAGGCTTTGGAGTTCTGAGTAAGCTTTCTAAGTTGATTATGTTTTGGAGCTTACTTTCTAAAGATTGTGCTTTTTTCTGCTTGCTTTTAGAAGATTCCTTGAGTTTTAGCTTCTCAAGATACTCTTCTAGTTCTTCCAATTCATCAGCAAGGTCCTTGTTAACCTCTTTAAATTTGATATGAATAGTCTCTTCAACACAAAGTGTTCTCTTGTTGTATACCCTATAAGCTTTTGAGACTGAAGAGTATCCTAAGAAATTTCCATCATCAGATTTAGGATTAAACTTTGAGAGTTTGTCCTTGGTGTTAAGAATAAAGAAAAATGAGCCAAAGATATGGAAATATAATATATTAGTTTTTCTACCCTTCCATAGCTCATAACAAGTTTTCTTGAGGATTGGCCTGGGAAAGATTCTATTTTGAAAATAGCATGAGATGTTTACAACCTCTGCCCAAAAACTTTTTGATAAACCATTTTCTAAAAGCATGATTCTAGCCATCTTTTGTAATCATCTGTTCTTTCTTTCTGCAACCCTATTCTAAATCTAGAGAAATCATCCACTATGACAATGTAATATCGTTTTCCAACAAGACTACCAGTCTTGATTAGTCCAAAAATATCCATGTGTAAAAGCTCAAGCGGCTTAGAGGTATAAACCACATTTTTGCTAGGGAAAGAAGCTTCGACTTACTTGTCAATTTCACATAAGTAACAAGTCGAATCCTTGTGACATCTGATCTTTGACAAGCCTTTAATAAGCTCGTTCTGAGATAGCTCAGAAATAAGCTTCATATAAGCATGTCCAAGCTTCTTATGCCATAGCCACTTATCATCCATGAAGGATGCAAGATATTTTATGTAACATCCTAATTTTTAACCCAATACTCCTAGAACATATTTAGGTTAAACATTAGTCTATTACTCTTTTAGTCACATTCTTTAAAACCCTTCTTTAAAATACTTAGTAGAAAATACGAATAAATTTTTCTTTTTTGAAACTTGAAAACAAAACGCGAGCTGCGTGCTAACTTAACGTTCGTCATAACCATAATGTACAAGAAAAGTAATCACACTATACATAATCATGGAATATATTATTGTACATAACAACATAATATCATCACATCTTCATAGATACATAAATCACTAGCATCATTGTACCATCATTTACATCAAAACATGCACATATATATGGAGTGTTCGTTATCTGCCTATGAGGTTAGATAAGTACCAATCCAAAAACTAAACTATCCAGGCTTCCGCAATGACCCTCTGCTCTGTTTGCTAGTGTGACCCTTAAGCACGAGCCTTAGAAGAAGTCACGAACCTTGTTGTCATCCTCGTCTGGAGACAACATGGAAGGAAAGAAAGGGATGAGAAACTCATTCAAGATTCTCAGCAGGGATTTCCGACTCTAATACAGGTGTCATCGTCATCGTCCCCAGCCACCTCGGTTTTATTTATTGAAAAGGTGTGCATGCATAAGGTTTAGTTTTAGACTTTTCAAATCTATTTATCCGAAGTAGGTGTCGTTTAGTATGATTCTTAATGACATGAATGCAATAAATATTAGGTAAGTGCATGACAATACCGTATGCACATTAACATGAAAATCATAATACTTGGACCCAACATAAAGAAACATAAATCATATACGTGGCATAAAAAGGCACAGTACTTTTCATGTGACATCTTTCTCATAAGCCAAACTCTTAAGTTTTTTTTCTTAAAGACCACCCTCTTAACATATTCACCAAAAATCCAACCGACTCACCAGCCACGGCGATAATCTGGTCACTAAACTACATCTCACCTATTGCCTAGGAATGCGCTTAATCCTAACTAGTCGTCACTAGATTTAATATGGAGTAATAGAGGGGGTAATTCATCATTCTTTCTTCGAAACGCATCTACTGGTATCCAATGCACAGTACTATTGTCTGCTTCGGCAGGCTCAATGTCCATACCTCCCACGGTCTTGCTTTCTCCTCACTGTAGCAGGAGAAATACGTCTCAGTACTATGTCACATTTGTTCTGGGGGTGCTCGGCCGAGCCGGTGTCACCCAGAACGTATCTTATAGAGTTTCAAAAACTTTTCTAGGTTCTCAAACTTGACGGAAATTCGGTAGCATAATAGCTGTAAACCGAATTTCCTCAAATTTGCTTTATGCCATGAAATATATAGAGCATGCATAGCCATTCAACATCAACATAGGATATCAAGTCATATAGTCAAACTCATCATAGCATATACATCATTACATCATTACTTTAACATTCTTAAAAGATAGCATACTCCTAGCCAGTTTGCTGGAATCAAGGACTGGGCTTAGCTAATGTATATGCTATGGTCAAGCCATTCTCATAATTAAACATACATCTACTTGAAGTCATAAAGCTCATTATGTCTTAGGACCTATGGTGTCTTATGCTTTGACCCTTACGGGTCTAAATCTTGAAAACTAATTATGCTAACATCCGTTCTTATCCTTTTACGCACCTATAGGTTCACAACTAATTATCCTCATTAATTTCTACGTTTAGGATCAAAACCGAATAACTCCATACAGATTGTCAATTTCTAAATCTTACAATTACGGAGTTCTAGAAACTATGTTTTAGACCCTTTCTACATTCCATCTTCGCCTAAGGCGCTATAAATAAAATCTAAATCAATTATGGGGCATTCCTATGCCTATGAACTAATTATAAACCATGTTTACTGCATTACAAGGTTGCTAGATAGAAACAGAAAATTAATTAATCTAAGTGTTCTAGAATTGCACTTTTACAGTTTTCTAGTTACTAATTTCTCTATAGGTACTAAAAATCAATTCTACATCAAATGTTACCAAGTTTTTCAAAATTAAACAATCCTAAACTGAATGTTATACCATTAAAACAGTTTTGGCAGTGGCTAAAAATAAAGGGATCAAAACTATGCTAAAACTCAACTTTACAGTTTTTCTGTAAGACTAGTTTCTTTCCTAACATGCATAGAAAGGCTCCTACCTCAACATATGTAATTTTTACACATTCTAACATACCAAAACAATATCATACAGCAGCAAGCACATGAGGGCAGAATCAAAACATTAAAGCTTAAGCATCATTCAAAAATCATGTCCTTAATACATACAAGTTACTAGTATCTCTTGAAATCATTTTAGGACTTCTAAAACTCATTGAAACCCATTTTATTTCCTAAAAGGAGACTAAAAATAACCATAGGGCAGTAGCTAATTCAAGGCATGTTTAGAAGAGGTTTAACTCATAAATCTTGTTGGTAATAATCTTATAAAACTCTTAAGGCCTAAAGGAAATCTTAGAACGTAGATTGTTGGCTCTTGTGACTAGATGGAACTCACATCAAGTTCATCATCATCACATAGCTGAAATATGCATCCATGGGATGTTTCCATGACCAAACTTTAACTTGAGATAAAGAGGGCAAGTCTTTGAGCTTCTAGAGTCTTTAAGTGATGACAAAATATAAACATGCTATGCATCCCATTTTATTCTTCATTATAAAGTAAAGTTAGAACTTCAAGGTAAATATGAGATGCAAGAACTTGAAATATAAATATGAGGTGCTAGAAATATAAATATGCAAGACTTGAAAATAAATATGCAAGACTTGAAAGTAAATATGCAAAGCTTGAAAGTAAATATGCAAGGCTTGAAAGTAAATATGCAAGTTCATTTTATCTTTTAGGATTTAAGTGATGGCTTGAAATATAAATATACTAGACAAGGAAATGTAAACATGAATGCAAGTCCAATTCTTTATTTTAGTGCTCTAGGCTCCACAATAATCGTCTTTAAGGCCGAAATAGGCGAGCTTCAAGATTAATTCTTAGGTGATATGAAAATGCAACTCTTGTTTTAATCTTTACATTTTAGGTGATGGCCAAAAATAAATATGCTAGGCAAGGAAAGTAAATATGAATGCAAGTTCATTTTACATTCTTCACTAGAGCTCTTGCAAGACTTTAAAGGAACTTAAACCTCAACCCAAACTTATCATAGCAAGATAAAGAAAGCTTTAGAGTTCTTGTACCAAGGTTTTCAAAGAAACCATATGGTGTGAACTTCATCATCAAGCTCAAGGAAATGGATTCCAAAGAAAACAAAACCATAAAGAAAAGGAAAAGGGGCCGAAACCATGAGGGAGAAAAGGATAAAATTTTAAAACTCTAGAGACCATGTTCTTGATGATATATCACCACCAACATCATGTACTCTCATCCTTGAGTCATTTTCTAACTTACATAAGCCTTTAAAATCAAAACTAGGACCAAGGAAAAAGAAAAGGAAACCGAAACTAGAGCATGAAAAGAAAAGGAAAAACCAAAACATGCTTGGTCCAAGAACCAAGTTCCAAGCTCTAGAGATCTCACAAGTGAAGATTCTCATGATCTTTATCTTGAACCCTCATCATCAAGCATCATTTTCTTTAAAAAGAAAGGTTCCAAGGCCGAAATCAAAGAGAAGCAAAAGAAGTTCTAAAAGCCAAGAGAACCTAGCAAAAACTCATTTTTTATCAAAACTTTAAAAGGCCAAACTTTAAAGAACAAAATCCCTACCAAGTGGTGAAGAGGAAAGCTTGTTTCTTGAAGTGAAAAAAGAAGAAATCTTCCTTCCAAGTGGTCCTTGGATTTTCGGCCAAAGAGGAGAAAAAGGAAGGAAAAGTTTTTGTGTGAGCTTGATGTGTGAGGATGAAAGCTTATGTGTTTAAATGGTGATCTAGGGTGGTTGTGTGGTGGTTTGAGCTTATGAGGGGTGGCTCTTTGGTGGAGAAGAAGAAGATAAAGAAGAAGAGAACTTTTGAAGAAAATGAGAGAACTTGAGACAACTCTTGAAAAACTCAAAACTAGCAAATGAACTAAAGGTTCTCACAAGTTCATTTGCATGTGTATTTATAGAAAAACAAAACAAAGGGTGAAGGAGTGAAGGGGGTGGCCGAAATTTTGAGGAAGGATAGGAAAGAAAATATCTTCTTCAAATGGTCATTCAAAGGCATGGTTCAAGGTATGGTGAGGTATGGCTCAAGGTATAGCTCTTTGAGTGTAAGAATTCAAACATGTGATGGATATTAGAGGTGAGGTGGCGCCATTCTTGGAGCATCCAAGGGGGAGGAAAATGTCTCATTAATTGTGGCTTAGTGATGTGTTAAGGTGTATCTTGGATTAGGCTTAAGATTAAGAATTTGTGAAAAAGTGTTTAGGTGACTAAGGATGTAATTAAGGATTTCAAGACAAGGTTAGGGAGTGCTCTTGCTTTATCAGTGAGATAAAACTCATTTTAGTGTATAAACAACTCTAGACATAATTCCTTAATTTAAGGAATTGGAGAGAGAAAATACTATTCAAGATTCCAAGACTAGGAATCTTGAGTTTTAAAAAGAGATTTAGGTTTAATATATGCAATTTTAGGTTCTAATTAATTTAATAACTTATTTTGACTCTAAATTAATTATGAAAATTAATTAATTTTTTATTAAAGCCTAATATTGCTTAGGTTTGCTTAATTACATCATTAAGCTCAAACGGCACTATTCCAGTGGTAAAATCGTAATTTTACACAAAAACTGTCTGGGACCATCGGGACTTAAAAAGATACTTTCAAACACATGAAAACATCATTTTAAACCTTTAGGGAAAGTTTCGGGCTTGAACGGCACCTTTACCCGCGTAAAAACACTCTAGGGTTATTTTGGTCATTTTGACCAAAAATTGCAGAAAACAAGATTTTTATTTCCAAAACCACTCAAGGACCATCTAATCCCCTTCAAACATTGAGTTGACCCTTTGAAGACTGCCGTGCTGGCTATCCTCGAATTCCGGGCAGAAAATGACCTCAGGGGTATTTTGGTCATTTTTCTCTCAAACAAAAAATCGGGGCGTTACATTTTACATCTTGATCTAGAAGGTCATCCAAGAAAAATACACAAGTGTTATCATGTCTCTTACTAGATAAAATGACTTGTCTAGAGGTAGGATTTATAATTTTTCAAGCATGTGCATTAAATAAAATATTAAAACCTTGGTCACATAATTAGCTTATGCTTAGCAGATTGTGAGCTAGACCATCAATAAGTCAAACATCATAAATTTGGTGAGAGTCATTCTTACTAACATTTTGTATACCTATAACCTTGGCTTTTCCTCAATCAACAAATTTTATTAATGCAGAGTTCTTAGGTTTCAAGTTTCTGATCAACTTTCTGGATCCAAACATGTGTTGGGAGAAGACATTGTCCATATACCACTTGTTGTCTTTGCCAACGTGCATTCTCAGACATACATACAATAAAAACAATTTTCATCTTATACCTAGATTTTCTTGGGTCCTTTTGGGCTAGTTTTTCTTAGAGGAGGTTTCCCAGCCTATTTTACAACCTATTTTTTCCTAAAATATTTCTCAAGTGGGTGTCTCTTTTGTGGCAGAAATTATGGGAGCTTTTCTTATTACCCTTCTTTGACAAGATAGTTTTACCTTTCTCATCCATTTCATTCTCATATCCCAATCTTGTTCTTTGAAAGTATGGCCTTTGACCTCCAAGCAATAGCTCAAGATTCTTTGAACCATTAACCATTTTTTCAAGGTCAGATTTTAGAAGCTTTGAGGTTCTTTCAAGTTCATAAATAACTTTCTGAGCTTTCTAACCTTTGTCAGTGACCTCAACCTCTAAGGCTTTGAGTTTTATATTTAAAATCATATTTCTCCTTTAATCTCTTATGTTTCAAGCCTTAGATTCTCAGTATTTGGTTTTGCCTTCTCAAGTTTTAAAATCACTTTCTGATGGTTCTTTTTAAGATTTAGATAATAAGAGGATAAAGCCTAAGAATTCCCAAGCAATTCATCATATAATGCTAGCATTTCATCATAAGAAAGATCAAGTTTAGAGGATGTTTTTACCTCGTGTTCTCCTTCTATAGTGTAGCTAGCCATGAAACATAAGTTTGCTACATCTTTAAGCTCATCCTAACTTTTTGAACTTCCTTTCTTGTCCTCTAAATCACTCTTGGTGGCCAACATTCCCTTCTTCTTTGTGGAGAACTTTTTATGTGGACCCTTGAGCTTCAGACATTCAGTCTTGAAGTGTTTTTTCTCTTCACAGTTGTAGCATGTTATGCTATCCAGCTTTCCTTTACCCTTCCTATCCTTTCTGAAGTTGATATCCTTTATTTTCTTTGTTCTGCCTTTCCAACCCCTAGACATCTTTCTCAAGAGAATGAAGATCTTATCTCTATCTTCTTCTTCAGATCAATATTCTGATTCTTCTTCTTCATTTGAGGTTTCAGTAACTTTCATTGCTTTACCTTTGGGCTGCTTCTTATGTAAAGATTTTAGGGCCATGGACTTACTTTTCTTTATGGCTTCTCTATAAACTTCAAAGAGCACAACCTTATGTGTTTTGAAATACCCAATGAGTGCATCTAGGTTGAGAGTTGCAAGTCCTTTGCCATAGTAATGGTAGTGACCTTGGAAAGCCATTTTGCAGAGAAACTTCTCAAGTTATTCCTTACCATTTCATAGTTTAAGTATCTTTTACCCAAACCTTTGAACTGATTCACAATGGGCATGAACCTGGTAGTCATGGCATAAATTCTCCTTTATTCTGTGATTTTAAACATCTCACATTGATGGACCAACATACTGATCTTTGTCTTCTTGACTTGATCAGTTCCTTCATACAGCATATGAAGTCTATCCCACATTTCTTTAACTATTTCATGAGCAATAATTTTATCATATTCAACTTTGCTTAGTGCACATGTAAGTAGTTATTTGGCCTTTGAGTTTAACTAAACTCTTGCCTTTTGTTGATCCATCTATCTACTCCTAGGAACTTCTCTAGAGGTGGAGCATGCATCTTCAGTTCCAGCAACTTCTTCCGTTAGAGATAGTATCCTTCTTGGATGATTTCCCACAAGTCAAGGATTGTGTATTTTATAAATAGGTCTACTTTGTTTCTCTAGTATGCATAACCTCTACGATCAAAGAATGGTGGTCTATTTATGGAGTGTCCTTCTGCAATATGAATATTTTGTGCCATATATCCTTAGGATCATTAACCTATGTACCCTTTAGAGGCCTAAGCTCTTATGCCAATTTTAGGTTGAAAAGTGCATAGAGGGGGGGTTGAATTATGCTTTCACTTTTCTTTCCTTTTTCATTTCTGAAAAACTTTAAACACAAACTATCAAGTGTGAACTTGAAGTGCAGTAAAAATAACATTAGTACATATCAGAAAGTAACTTTTTGAACTAAAACATAAATATGTGAAAATAGTTTCAAGATGTTTTTCAAAAGAGCTTTTATAATAAGCATAAAATAAATTATAAATGAGATTTAAGGAAAGAAGAAATACTGTACAAGAGCTTTTACACTGGTTCGGCCAACCTGCCTATATCCAGTTTGCAACAAATGTTGAGTTCCACTAATCAACCATTTCTTAACCCTAAGAAAGTCAAATAGTCTTTCAATAGCCTTCTTAAGCTATCACACGTGACCAATAGCTCACTCTACTGTCACTCCTAAGTAGTCTTTGACTAGCTTCTTCAAGCTATCTCATAACGATCGCTACTGGATCGGGGTACAAAGAATATCTATGGGTTCGTTCACTCCAACTGTTAAACACTCAAGTTTTCTCATAATAAAAAATATGTATGGGCTTAAAACTTGAATGATTTATTTCTAGCAATTATTTTTAGGAAAAGGAAGAAAAGATTTGTACAAAAGAATGAAACTGATTACAAGATGTTATAACTTTATAGCAGATGAATAAAAGTCTCATGTTCTTGACAGCCTTTGAAAATGAATTAAAAAAGTCTTGGGTTATAAGCACATGATCTCCTTTTATACGTGATTTCTCATTTTTTACTATTGCCCTTGATTCGTTTTCCTAGTGACATGTGTTGATCTTCTTTTTGCATCTTGGAAATTCAGTCTTGAAGAGTAGCTCAGCATGTTAGAGCCACTTTTGTAGCAACAGAGATCGTTGTCTAATAGAGGTTTCTGAGTCCATCTTTAGAAACTATTTTTTGCTTTCTAAATGTGGTTTCTGAAATTTTTTTTCTAAAAGCTAGGACAGTTGACCAATTTAGATATGTGATGTCATAGTTAGTCCTTGACTGAGTTTAACTTTAATTTGAAATTTGAATTTTCCCTCCTTTTTCTGTAAAGTGAACCATTTTAGTAAACATACTTTCTGAAGCATTGTTTCAATTTCTAGACATTCCTTTTGATCATCTGGTCTTCGATCGAAGATTTTTGTAAAGGAATTATTGCGATCATGGTGATTCAATATGTTAACCACTTTTAGTTCAGAGATAGATTGAAATCTTCACTTGAATGTCACTTTTGGAAGCCGTAGGATACATTCTGAAGATCTGCACCTTGATTTCTTATTCTTGAAATTTTTCTTTCATGCATTGATCATAATAATGTCTATTTCAAAGATTCATTTTCACTTCCTTTAAGTTATAAATCTCTTTGAATGAGATTAAACATATTTACACATGCTATTGTGAAAATAACCTTGTTTTAAAAACTTGTATGCTAACATTAATAGTTTAGTTTCATACTCAAGAAACTCAAGTGAAAGATTAGTCCTTCTACAAAATATTTTCACGAAATTGGTTTTGTTGTCATTAAAAACATTAAGCACTGATGCATTCTGAAAGGTTCTAAAGCTAACAATATGACCTCAGGATCTTTGTCTCTACAATCATTTGAATGCTCAACCCCTTAGAGGCTTGAGCTTTGATACCAATTGTAGGTTGAAAATATCATGAAAAAGGGGTTGAATCATTCTTTAAATTCTTTTATAGATTCTAAAATATTTAAATAAAGTCTCTTAAGTTTACACTTAAAGGGAGTGGAAATCTTTGTTAATAAGGTTCAAAAAGTTACTTTCTAAACTAAGTGAAAACTTAGAAACTGTTTAACAACGCCTTTCATAAATATATAACATAGTAAATCACAAATGCTTAACATAAAAGAGATAAGTAGAGATAGAGAGATACTACATAGTGATTTTTATACTGGTTCAGCTAACTCTGCCTACATTTTGTTCTCAACAAACTTTTAAGCTCCACTGATCAACCCTTTCTCAACCCCAAGAAAGTAAGATAGTCTTTGGATAGCCTTCTCAAGTTATATCCAATAAGCAGTAGTTGCAATTTACAGTCACTCCAAGTAGTCTTTTCACTAGCCTTTTCAAGTTAACTTCACAATGATCATTAACGAATTAGGGTACAAGATTTTTGTTTGGTTAGTTCACTCAACTAAGATACACTCAAGTTTTTGAGAATGAAACAGTGTATGAATTGAAAAATTTGAAAGATTTCTTTCTAAAAATTCTTCCTAAGAAGAAGATGTTATCTAATGAAAGTTAGAAAGAAAATCTTTACATAAACATAAACTGATTACAAGATGTAATGTACTTTACAAAAGAAGAAAAAGAAGAGGGATTCGCGTTTGAGCATTTTTGGAAAGTTTCAAAAGTTTTGAGTTGTATGCACATGACATCCCTTTATACTTGATTTTCAAATCAGACCATTGTCACTTGATTTCTCTTCCTCCTGACATGTGTTGATCTTCTTTTTATGTCTTATGAAATGTCATCTAGAAAACTAGCTTAGTTGTGTTAGAGCTACTTTTGCAGATGCAGAGACTATTGCCAAATGTGATTTTTGAGTAAAGCTTCAGAAACTACTTTTTACTTTCTGGATAAGGTTTCTAAACTTTTTTTTCTAGAAGCTGGGAGTTAACTTAATTTGAAATTTGAATTTTCCCTCTTTTTTTGTAAAGTGTACACAGTTTGTGAAAACACGTGCTTTCTGATGCACTTTGATATTGTAATATCCTCCCAAGTACAATGTCATCTTTAAGTCATGACATCAGACTTGAGAATTGTTACTTATAAATTATCGGACCTTTCTTAAATAACTATGGCAAATGCGATAAGATCGTGTAATAACTAACGTAATTTGGTTAAAATATATAACAGAGAAACACAACATTTATTGAATACATAGCTAAATACAAAAGGAAGCTCTTCTAAGAGCTTTAATACATATACGTTCTTTATTACATTTACATACATATAACTCCAACTAAGTACAGTAAATTAAAAACATCAACTATTAAACTACTGTAATCCTGAGTTATTTCACGTAGCAGCTGCATCATTCTCTGGATTAACCTGAAGATGACACGGGAACACAAAACACATAGGGGTGAGAATTATATAATTCTCAGTAGGGTAACCCCCCGAACACTCAACTATAATGTCATCGTCATCACCCCAGCCGCTTCGGTTTACTAAGAAAATGTGATCAACCATTACATAATAATGATTCATTTTTAAAGTTCCAAATCATATTTCCGAAATGGGTTATTTTTTAATGACCAATCACTTAATACACATATATCATAAAGCTCAAACATATAGTTAATAATCCTAATCAAGAAATTAAATATGATATGAGTATGCATATGCTAAATATAGTGAACTTATCTCAAAGTGACCTGGTTTTACTTGTGGCCATAGAACTCAACTCGGTACATTTTTCTCTTTTCATCGACATAGGAAAGACTTAGTGTATACCCAAAGGGTATTTACTATGGATAACTCCACAATGAGCAGTTTATACCACATGGTATGTATAGTGGTTCACATCACACAGGGGAAATAGACTACTTCTCAGGACTGAGCTCATTCCTATATATGATCATTGGATTTACTTTCTCCAATTCTCACGCAGATCTATTCCTAGCCGATACGTCTACCAACTCATATTATCTCTAGGGAAGTTCATCTTTTTACCTTCCCTTTTATCTCTGGGGAACTTCCTCTTTTTGTCTTCCCCTCATTCCACATAAGTTTTATTTCTGTTTTCTCCATATGGCAGAACATGCACAAGTGAAATTTATACATTTTCTTTTCTCATATAACTGCATCATGCACTTTCTTTTCCCAAATGCATGCATAAGCCACATGTAGGCTTTTAATCACAAGTAATTCTCATTTTTGCCTAATAAATAAATTTTTAAATTGTCTAGCATGCATTCATACTCATCATACTTAAATCAAGAGTCATTATATCATCAACTCAATATTTAAGTTCATTTCAGCAAAAATATAGTAGGTTAGCAAAATTCATGCCTAAGGAGTACAATTTATTCTGTCCATCAAACACCTATTGCAAGGGCTATAAAAATTCTCCAAGATACCTCAATATGTCCACAAGGCCCTGTAAAAACTTCAGAATAAAGATCCTTGTCTAACTTGTTTAACAAAATTAGACAAACTTTGTGGTCAGAAACCATTCAGCCTCAGCTCAGAACCAGAAATTCATAATTTTTAACCCTAGTAAATGATTGAATCAATTCAAACTAAAAATCAGGGTTGAACCTCAAGATGTTTGAAAGGCCTTGTAAAAATTTCAAGTGATAATTTAATCATTTACTATGGCAACAAAATTAGAGAAAATCACAGCTTCAAGACCAGAAAATCAAGTAGCACATACATAGTCTCGATTCATGATTTTTTTCAAGTAGCTAAAGTCTTTATCATGCTCCATGAAAATTCTCAGGGTTGCCTTAGGATGTGACATATAATTTTTATAACTCATGAAAATACCCACAATTCACCCAGAAAATTCGTGACTAGTTGCTGCTTGGAACAGAATTGAAAATCCAGCATGCATGTTTCAATTTCTCTTTAGCAAAAATGATTTTTAACATCATCCAAACTCTCCACCAAATTAAACACATCAATATCTATCTATCATCAACCAATATATCTAGAAAATTCCAGCCAATTCATTCAAAAACAATCAGAACAAAATTAGAAAGAAAAATGAACAAATAAAACCCTACTTGAAGTGATGTGTGATGTGTGATGAACAAATAATTCCCCAAGTGCATTTCTTCATTCAAAATCCTTCCAAACAGCCCTTAAACCTTTCTTGGTAGTGATGTGTGATGGCTCAAAGTGGGAAAATGGTGATAGATTAAAATTCTAATCGGCTAGATTTGTAGGGATTGAGGTGTAGAACAAGTTTTGCGAAAGGATCTTGGTGTTTTAGTGAATTTGAGCTTAGGTTTTAGGGGGTTTGAAAGCAAGAATGAAGGTTGGAAAGAAAGAACAATGGAGGGCTGTGTTTCTAGGCCTCTTGGCCGAAAATGATGATAGTGGGATGATAAGGGTGGTGGCTTTATATTTATCTTATGAGAAAACTTGTAAAGGAAGCTTAATTATAATAATGTAAAAGGAGAATTATTAAATATTGTAAAATGGATGGCTAGGATTGTTTCCTTGGTCAAAGAATGGATCTTGGTCATCCACTTGGTTCAAGATCATTGGATCACTTTAACTTGGGGAGAAAATAGCTTTTTCAGTGTTAAAACTGTACACTGAAATTCCACCGAACGGAAGAAATATTGGCTCTTGGGTAAATTAATAATTAATGAAAGGTAATAATTAAAACTTACTTTTCAAGTTTCAATCCTTGCCATCCACTTGGCATAAAGTGGTTGGTAAAGGTTACTTGGCCATCAAGTAACTTTTATGGTGTCAAAAACAGCACATCAAAACTCTACCGAACGAGCGAAACACTGTACCCGGGTAATAAGACATTGCCCGAAAACTAATAATAGATATAAAATATATATTTATAACTATTTCTAGCCCTAACCCTATGTTTCCTGAGTTTTTGGCATCTCTGGGTCTCAATTCTAGGGTTTCGACTGTCCCGACGGGCCCACGGAGCCCACAAGGTTACTATTCACTTTTTTTTTTTTTACAATTCCCTTAGACCATCCTCATCATTATAAAACTATTAGATTTTTGAAATTATGACTAGTAAAGCCCAAATTAATTTTTAAATAATTTTTAGGGTGTTACAGATATTCTTTGCTTCAATCTGATCTTGATAATGATCTTTTCACTATGATTGATGACTATGATCATAACTTCCCTCAGGAAAAGGTTTATTTCTTCATTGAGAAGCACTTTTCTGAATGCGAATCATTTTCATAAGATCTAAACTTGGATTCTAACTTTGGAATTCCTTTTTCATGTATATAACATACTCAAGTTCAGTTTTAGAACTGTTTTTCACATCATTATAATTATGAATCTCTTTGAATGAGATTAAAATCACATTAAAACATAATATTGTGAAAAATATCTCGTTGATTGAATTTGTATGTTCATGAGAGTAGTCCTATTGAATGCTATAGAAACTCAAGTAAACCATTAGTCTATCCTTCAAAATATTTTTAAAAAAATTACTTTATTGTCACTTAAAACTCAAGCTATAAAGCTTTCTGAAGGGTTATGGAGCTAACATATATATCTTATTGAACACAGCATATGCATTAGCTGAGTCCAGTCATTGACTTCCAGTAACTAGGTAGGAGCATATTTAGCTTTCAATGAGATATTAATAATAATATGCTTATGGATATATAGAAATGTAATGTGCATGCTTATGTAATCCATGAAATTACAATTGTGGGATATCATGATTATGAATGAATAATTGAGATACATGATTGATATGTTATATGGCAGGAAATAAATTTGGAAAAAATCCATTTCCAGCTGTTATACTGTCGAATTTCTGCCAAATTTGCAGACTTAGAGGAATTATAAATTTATGAGCATAAAAATGTCAAGTGATAAACTATGATGATGATTATGATTACATGCTCATGTTTGTATATCTGAAATAACATGTTCAGATTAAAGGTGACATAAGACACATGGACATGAACCTTTAGACTCCAAAAATTACTGGTTATCAAAGGTGATCCAAGGAGGTGATCCTTTAGACTCCAGAAGATAAAAGTTATGAAGGTGATCCAAACCACCTATCCTGCACTCTAAGAGTCAAGAAATAGCTTATCAAAAGGAATAAGTACAGGCTAGTGATGACTAGTTAGGTATGAGCTCATAACCTTAGAACTCTCAAGAGAGATAGAGTATTAAGGTGGCCTTCATAAGAAATTAAGAAAGCTAAGTCACCTAAGATAGAAAAGAGGAAAGTACATGCTGAGATGTTTATGTTCCTTATGCTATGATAGTTTGTTATTATGTGTTGGTATGTTGCATAAGGCATTAACATACGTCCATGATGTGGTATGATACATTTATTACATTAAGACTCATGCTAAAAGACACGAACCTTCACTAATGGTTTTGAAAATTAATAAATGAATCTTTCTATGTCCATTATTTCATAATGAAACTCGATGTTTCTAGGGATGAAGATGAATAGATGATGACACTTGTTTGGAGGCGAAAGCCTTATTGAGATTATTGTACAAGTTTATCAGTCCTCCTCTCTCTTTTTCCATCTTGTCTTTAGAGGTCAGTGGTGACATTCATCCTGTACATTGATGTGCCTACATAGGAGTTGCATTTCGACCCAGGCAACTAGCCATACTACTTCATCAGTCATTGTGCAGTCTGCTTGTTTGTGTTCCTAGATCGTCCCTTCACATACCTTATTACTAGCTTTTAGTTTTCGATGGCTACTCCTTTTGATGACGACTTCATTTTTGAGCGTATGCACTCGCATACTGATAAGGGGCATTTGTGCCACTTATCTTACTTCTAAACATTGGCCTTTTACATGAGTTTTAATGTGTTGTTGACACAATTAATAAGGATTTTTATTTATTCCTCATTATGTGATTTTGATAGAATTGATGACTTTTGCATTGATTATGGGATAATTTGTAATTACATCCTGTTGCGTTTGACTTGTCTCTGAGTATGGTCTTGAGTACAGGAGCTTTGGATCAAATGCAATTGTTAAGAACAAGGGATCAGATTAAGACAAATAAAACTATTTTGGAAAGCTTAAGAAGTCCTCTACAACTTTCATGTTCAGCTCAAAACCCAGTTCTAAGAGTATCTTGGTGAAAATCGAGTTGCAAGATTAAAGGTTGCTAATGTCCTAATGCTGTCCAACTTGACCTCTAGTTAGTATTTTCGCAATATCTTGCATTACAGATGTCTCATTGAGATGATTTTTGTGGCATTAGAAAACTTATTCAAAAGGCTACAATCGCTATTTCCAGTACCGAGGATAGATTCAGATTTTTAAAGGGCCAAAATGACCAAATACGTGAATACATCAATTCTATCCAGCGCCATAGCTTGTGAGATGACGGGATTGCAGCCCACTTATTTGTTTTTGGGCCCACTTTGACCTATCTTTAGAGAGCAGTATTTAAGGGATTGTTATAGACTTTTACCTAGCTTTTTACTTAGTTTTAAGCCACCACTTTCAGTTGCTATTATTCTCTCTCTACATCTCTCTCTTCTTCTTCTCTATTCTTCTCTCTCTAAGGGTTCCATTGGTGAAGTGCTTTATCTTGAAGATTGTGGCAAGGATCATTGCTATTATTTTCAAGTTCTTTTATCTTCATTGTTTTAATCCTCCAGAGATGGAGGAGTAGATTTCTTTACTAGTGAATGGATTTCCGGATGGATTGGGATGACATTTGAGACCCTTTGTTTATATTTAATACATTGGTTTTCTTAATGTTTTGCAGTTTCTATTCCTTTAATTATTGTGGTGATTGCTATAATCTTTATTGGAATAACTAAATTGGCAATCACCATTTAGGAAAACCCTTTGGGCATAAATTAATAGATCTATTAGTTTATGTTTGAGGGAGAACATTAAATCAATATAATTTCTAAATAAATTGGCGATCATTGTTTATTAGTTATTTGCATTGGTCAAATTCTAGAGGTCGATTGATCACTAGTATAATTACCAATAATTGATTACTAATAGCCATCACTGTGTTCAATATTTTGTCAATGATAATTGATTTCCAATCCTAGGTATACCTTGCATTAGTGCTTTCTTCACTGTTGCTATTATCTCATTGTTATTAATTCTAATTTTAATTGTTTTAATTTTCATCCTTCCAAATCCCCAATTTTCCAACTAAGTGTTGAAGCCTTCTTGAGAGACGACCTAGGTTGTGCCCTTTATTACATTTTTTGTGCAACTTAGCACTTTATAAATTCTAATTTGTTGTGACTTATGAGAGTTGCAACACCTCGCATCAAATTTTGGCGCTGTTGCTGGGGAGGCATTAAAACTTAGTTGTTTATTTTTTCTGTATTTTTTTCTCTCCTATTTTTATTTTATTTTTTATTTATTTATTTACTATTTTTATTTTCTACAATTATTTTATTCTGTAAAAATAAAAAGTAAAAAAAAATTGTTCCCTTGTATGAGGCGTTCCTTGTCTGTTGGAAATTTAATACCTCTTGATTCTGAAATCGAGAAAACTTTGAAAAAAAATCAGACAGGTAAAGTGTCAACAAACGGAACCATCTAAGCATTCTAATCCTCTGTTTCACCCTTAGGGAGCTCATTACTCCTGATTTCACCCAGCAGCCCTTGGCCATTACATATCCCAGGCTAGACAATGATTTTGAGCTTAAAGGGTACATGGTTCATGCTTTGCCTAAGTTCCATAGGCTATCTGGAGAAGACCCCCATCAACATTTGAAGAAGCTTCACATGATGTGTTCTGGCATGAGACCCAATAGGGTAGAGGTGGATGATGTTAAACTGAAAGCATTCCCCTTTTCCCTTGAGGGTGCAGCAAAAAATTGGTTCTTCAACCTTCCTGATAGGGTTGTCAATAACTGGACTGGAATGAAAAGGCTTTTCTTGGAGATGTATTTTCCTGCCTCTAGAGTGGCTTCTATCAGAAAAGAGATCTCTGGAATCCACCAGTCAGACAAGACTCTCCTTGAGTATTGGGAGCGTTTCAAGCTCCTTTGTGCCAGCTACCCTAACCATCAAATTCTAGAGCAACTCCCGACGGGCCCATGATGGTTCAATGCACCATTGATGGGAACCAATTGATGTACCTCCATGAGAACCCCATAGATCTAAGGGCTCAGACAGCTTATCTGTGGGTTGAAGCTACTCACCCTCCATGAGGGTCCTGACCGTCAATGTGATTAATATTTGGTCAATAATAATTGATTTCCAATCCTAGGAGTACCTTGCACTATTGCTTTCTTCACTGTTGCTATTATCTCATTGTTATTAACTTCTAATTTTAATTGTTTTAATTTTTATTCTTCCAAATCCCTAATTTTCTAACTAAGTGTTGAAGCCTCCTTGAGAGACGACCTAGGTTGTGTCCTTTATTACATTTTTTGGTGCAACTTAGCACTTTATAAATTCTAATTTGTTGTGAGCTGTGACAGCTCACATCACATACAGAGGTTTTCCCCTACATTCGTCCTGCAGCATTAACTATAAGAGATTTCCCAATGTAAGTGGCTCAATCACTACCTCACCTCTCTATGCCATGGTCAAACCCATCTGAGGAGTTGCTCTTTCAGTACTCATCTGGTGGTTTCACGTCCACGGTCCCTATGGAGGTAGGTAGTAGTAGCAATGGCGAGGCCATAGTGAGGCTGCCTTTGAAAGGACTTACACACGTCTAGAGGGAAGACACTCATCCGTGTAGAGGTGCTCATGTCCACCCAGTCGGTCATCCTTCTATGCCTACTGATCTCGTTCACATACTTGGTTACCTTCCTCCCTCTTGAGAGCAGCATACTTAGTAACCAACCTTGGATTTTGAGAGCGCTTGTGCAAATTCTATAGATAGGATAGCCCTCATTTTGTTAGTATGTCATGGGATTATCCATTTTCAGGTGCATTTCAGTAGGAGTAGCATTAGAGGGATTTTTACTAGACTGTCTATGTTCCTGTTTATATTTCTATTTATCTTTCTTTATCAGATCATTGTACTTAGCCAACCTTCATAGTGGGTATATACTTATTTGGTATTAGATGTTGGTGTGCATGAAGGGAACAATTGGTATTTATGATTATATATATATATATATATGATGTATTTATGTTCATGATGCTATTGTGATATGGATTATGTGTATGTCCATATAATGAATATTCTTCTTTCGTATGAGGCGAGCAAAGGGTCTAATTTAGTATGTGTGGCTCATATTTTGTTTTCAAAGTTCAAAAAAAAATTCACTTGTACTTTTTTAAAGTTACTAAAATTAAGCAAAAGAGTTATCTCTAATAATTAACTTAAATGTGTCCTAGTTATGTTGGGTTAAATATTAGGGTGTTACATACTTCTAGAGAGATTGTAGGGTACTATGATGCTAATTATGCTGGAGATAAGGTGGATAGAAAAAGCATAACCGGTTGTTGCTATTTCTTTAGAGATTACCTCATCACTTGGTGATGCAAGAAGCAAAACACCCTTGGTCTCTCTCTCAACTACAGAAGATGGGTATGCTGCTACTGCAAATTGTTGCACTCAAATGTTGTGGATCAAAAACCAATTTTATAATTATCACTTGAGGTATACCAAAATTCCTATTCTATCTGATAATATTAGTTTTATAAATCTTGCTAAAAATCGTATTCAACACTCTAGATCCAACCATATTGATATTAAATATCACTTTATCATAGACCATGTACAAAAAGGGGATGTTGAGCTAAAGTTTGTGAATACAGAAAACCAAGTTTCTGACATATTCACTAAGCTATTAGCTAAAGATCGTTTATATATATATATATATATATATATATATATATATATATATATATATGAAAAACCTTTTGAACTTAAAAAGTTTTTTAAAAACTTGCATTTCATGAACCTTATTTGCATACATTGCACTTTCTGGAGTCCCTAAGTGACTCTTATCTAAGACCTTTCATGGATGATTGTTTAAACTAGTTCAAAAACTAGTTTGCTAGGTTCAAAAAGCACTTGCTCACATTAGAAACTCCTCAAAAAGTCCAAAATAGGTTCAAAAAGTTATATGATATGCTAAGAAGTGGGTGAAGATCAGAAGATAGGTTTAGAAAAGGGTAGAGTTCAGAAAGCTTCTCAATATCAATAGGGTCACAAACTAGATATAGTTTCTGAAAGCTCAAAAACTCTTAGTTAGTAAGTATTCTTCATGCTTTCTGGCATAATTGTATGGTTGTATAGTTTCCCTCAAACCTTTTCAATTCTCACCCACGATATAAACATTCCACCAACCCTACTCTTCTCAAAACTTCCATAACTCCGTAAACCCTTATTTCTTCATATTTATCTCTATTTAAACTCCTCTCTTTCACTTTAAACACCTTCTCATAATCCCATTCTTCTTCTCAAACACTTTAACCCTCTCACAAACTCTCTCAACTTCTTCTAATCAACCTATATCTCCTAACTTTCTTTTACCTCTTAGAATCCATGGCTAAAGAAAAACCTTTTCTTTTCACAAGCAAAAAGAACTGGCTTCCACATGTACAATGATCTAGATATGCAAGAGTTCTACATAGAAAGTTTTTTCTCAGAGAAAAGTGGCTCTAAAAAAAACTCTAAGACAAGATCTTCTTGATCAAGTCCACCTTCTCCAAGAAGTCTTTTCTTTTCAAGCACAGGAGGACTTTCTGGCAATTTAGAAAAAAGTCTTGATAGGAATGATCATTGTCTTCTACTCTCAATTGGAGCAAACTACGGAGACCCCTCTCTCCTCAGTAATAAGAGGCTATGGAATAGACATTACTCCTCTTGGGCTTGCACAGATCATAAACGCAACCTATGATAGACTAATTTGCTTATCCTATAATAGATGGTTTCATAAGATCGGAGTCAATAAAGAAGACATTACTCAAACCTTAATAGATTCCAAAATCTACAAGATAAGTAAAATAAACATTGCTATGCTCACATCTAAGGCTAGAATAGTGAGATTAATTATGGAATATATGCTTAGTGCCATAGCCAAGGGGAAAAGAAAAATTGATACTATCCCATATGAGATATTGTTGACCAAAATCTTTTAGAATATTGGGTATCCATTGGCTAATGAATAGTCTGAGTGCATGGTGGGGACAGAGTTCACAATCAACTTATTCAAACCCATCAGGAGAACAAAGAAAAGAGCTCAGAAAGCTAGCCTAAAGAAACCAAGTCCAAAGAAACGAAAGAAGGAAGAAAAGAATAAGCAAGCCAAGGGAAAATCACAAAAAGAGGCATAAGAATAATTGAAGAGAAAGCTTATTCTTCCCCTAAAAAGTAATCGAGAAGATTATGAGGAAACTCAGTCTAAATATATGTACATTAGAAACTTGGAAAGGAGAACCAAGAATAGAGAAGAAAAGAGACAGAGGATGCAAGAAGAGCCTTCAAAACTAAGGTACAATCTTTAGAAAGTGAAAAAGCACAAAGGAGACCTGACAAACTCCTTATAATAGAAACTCAAAAACCTTCCCAAGGGAGCAAATTATAAGGTGGGCCCTTTTTTTTGGTTCCATGATTATTATTAGTTCTTAGATTATTACTATTTTTGTTGGATGATTTGATCTAACGATTAATGATAGAGCGTACATAATGGATCCAAAAATAAGAAATCTACCATAAAATCCACCTTCCAAAGGTATGCCTAGAGGATCTCTAGTATTAAGAGAACAATTGGCTGCAAAGCAACAGTAATAGTGGTAGAAGATGAGTATGCATTCTTTGATGATGAGGATATTGAAGATGTCCTAAAGGAAATCAAGATTCTTCAAGAGAAGAGAAAGATAGAGGAAGTTCAAAAAGCCCAACATGCCAAAGGAATTCAAAGCTCCAGTAGAAGTCAAAGTGCTGTAGTCACTACACCAAAATGGGTGTTTTGTGGCGGTTCATTTCAGGTTTTGCAGCAGTTAACATTTCCTGGCAGTTCCATAATCGCCGTTATCCCGAGTGTCACCAGCCATTTTGCGACGGTTTTGAGCAACCACTGGAACAACCGCTAAAAGTTATTTTGTTGCGGTTTAGATGTCAATTTAACCGCTGCGAATTAATTTTTCAAAAACCTTGCTAAAAGTTTTGTGGCGATTTTCAAACCACCGTGAATTAAAATTTTTTTAAAACTTGTTGAAGCTTTAGCGACATTTTCAAACCGCCACAAAATAAATTTTTAAAAAAACTTGTTGAAACTTTAGCAACATTTTTAAACCATCACTAATTACTTTTTCTTAAAAATTTGTTGAAAATTTTGTGGCAGTTTAACTGCCACTATTTTTCGACATTATTTTGCAGCGTCTTCAACCACCATGATTTTTATTTTTTGAGCTATTGCTACTATACCAATGTATATCTTTTTTTTTCCTCTTTAGTTTTAATCTCTAACATTTTTAAACTACCTCTACTTGTGTAATCTTTCTTTGAATTCATTTATTTACAACTAAAAATAAATTCATTAATGTACCTAAAAAACTATCAATCAAATTGTTCCAAGTATATAATTAAAAAGAAATTAAGTACAAACCAAATGCATCAAATGCAAATTTATCTTGCTAAAGGTGCTAAGTAAACACAAATCCTTAAATATATAGATATCTTAAATATCTGTAGATTTATATCTAATGAAAAAGACAAAGGATTAGATGATGACGATGGTTTTCATTTTGGAGTTCATGACTAGGCTCCGAACAACGCCTAGCTTCTAACAGTGTGTTGAAGTCTGTTTCCTGAAATTAGAAAAAAAAAACTCAATATTAGACTCATGATCGATGATCCACAAACTTCAACTTTACATATACGCAAAGAATAATAGAATGCCCACAAATGAGACATGCAAATATCATATCAATTAGAAAACAAATCAAAGGTTACATCAGTACATTCTTCCCAAGGTTACATCTGTACCATTCTTCCAAAGGATACAATCACTATAGCCAAAATAAGTCAAAAGCCTACACTGCACTACTAAACTACTCACCCATTACTATCAAATACATAACTTCCAGCTACAATGCTACAAAACTAATGCATCTTATAGCTTCATGAGCAATTAGACCAGATGGATTGCAAAAAATAATGATGCAACATGAAAAAAGCAGACCCACGGTTCCCAGTCCAAGAAAAAATTGATATTACTAAAAGGAATTGCTCTTTTTAATAAACCATTTATGTTATCATACCAAAATAATACCTGTCATTTAACCATTCCCAGTACAACTATTTCTACTATTATGATGACAACAATAGCAATAATATCTTCCAATTTCCAGTGAATATAGACTGAGGGTATACTAATGGTTTTTGAAAAGAACTCTTGTTAACCCAATTAACAAGCATCAATAGTAGCGGAACCTAACATAGGTGAACAATATATCAACATCAGGAGCACCTTTGAACCAAATACCAGAAGCTGAAAAGATTCTGTGGTTCGATTAATGCAAGAAGCTAAAAATAATTTTAAGAACATCAATACACTTGCGCAGTTTTCTTGCATTTCGATAAGGAATAGTGTCAGTCTCATTTCTAAGCAAACTATAACAGTAGAACACCTAATGAAATTGCTCATAAGACATATCCATCAAATTTTTATAACTATACCTGATTGGTAGGAAAACTAATAGGAAATTGACCGCTTTGTTGACTCATAAAAAAACTATTTGATCCTTGACCAATCTCCTTTTCTAAATCTTCCTATATACGTTAACCAAAAATCAAGAATTCTAAGCATAAATTACATATTTAGAAACAATATAAACACTCAAAATATCAAAAATATATTTAAGACTTACATTCTGAGTTTTAAAGTGAATGACTTTTGTACTTTTGATTCTCTATTCTTTTTCCCTTTTTCCCTTACTCATAGTAAAATTGTTCCCTAGCTTGACAATCTCAATCTATAGCTGAATAAAGAAGCATTTGAACTGAAAATTAGTAACTATCCTTAAACTTGTGAATAGAAATTCAACATCATAGGAGACTACTCAACAAATATTAACACCAGTTATCTCTAGTTTGTAAATGCGAACTTGGAAATTCCATTTAGCATGTGAGTTTTGAAACAGTAATAATCATAAAATTTGAAATGGCCTAGCTAAAAAAATAGAAACAATAGGCACAAGTGACAGTGAAAGGAGAATCCATCCGTAACAGAACAAGGAAAAACAATAGTCTCCAAGTCAATGCTTGGCAGCATTCTCATCATTATATCATTTGGTAGCTAGAATTAAAAACTTAACTGCATCATGTTATAGCGCACAAGATTAGAAACAAAATCCAATATATGCATAATAAAAATTACTTCTATCACAATATTTACCTTGGAGTATTACCACAAAAGTTACAAACTTTTCCAGTTGATTTTTTTTCTTCAAATCCACATGCTCTTAAGTCTTAAGTTTTCCAACATCAAATGCATATTTAAAACTTTACCTGCACCTATAATCAGGTGTGGACCTGAAAATAGCTTCCCTGTCCTAATCCATGTGTTGAGTCCTCCACCAACTGCCTCAAGCACCCAAAATCCTAACAGTATGGATCCTGTATTGTAGTGCCTATCCGTGTAAGAGCCTTTCATTCATACAAAATAAAAAAAAAAAGCTGAAAACAACAAACATGGAAAGAATGAGCATTCCCCATAATTATTTACTCGTAGGTATACACATTTTAACCCCAAAACAAAAAAATTCTCTTCAACCTAATAAGCTAACTTCTGCAAAATCGCTAATTACTAACAAATAAAAGATGAATCCTCTTCTTACGGCCAAAAATAAATAGAGGACTCTTATAATCCAATCAAATCACTTACCCTCTTAAGAAGATTCAAATCAAATCAAATAAAAAAAAGAAGAAGAGAAGAAACACAATGAATCCCACTGTTTCAAATTTTTTAAAAAAAATTAAACCTTTAAGATTGAAAACACCATCGCATTCACAAAAACCATTACAATCACAGAAAACAAAAATAAAGAGAAAGAGAGAGAGAGAGAGAGAGAGAGAGAGAGAAAGAGGGAAGGAGGGAAACCCGCAAACAGTGGGCCAGAGTGGGCCAGAATATCATGGCAGGGGCGACGACGCTGAACACGCTAAAGCAGACGAACAGCACACCGGACAAGACGAAGCGCACAAAAGCCTAAGGAGGCAGCTCGAGGGGCTTCGTTTCTGAACAATCTCGGTAGGTGATGGTGATGGAGGGTGCTAACGGAGAATGAGGATGCCGAGACGGTGGTGAACGATGATAAATGAATAAAGGAGAACGGTGTTAGGGTATGAGGGTGAGTACAGAGAGAAAGGAAAACGAGCAAAGAGGGTGAAAATAAGGAGTGAGGGGCTTAATGAGGGTATATGTTTGGTTCAAGTGAGAGCCGAGAGTGGGTGAGGTTCTCTTGTGTTTACCTGAGAAGAGAGCCTATAATCAGTGTTGTGTCCTTATTTTCATTTTTAAAAACAGTCTTTGCGCCATTGTAATGTACTTCTCCAAATTTTTATTTTCACTTTAAAAAACAAGGGTGAACATAAAGAATTGTATTTTAATAGTTTATTAAATATTAATCATTAATAATATTAGTAAATTTTTTTATATGTATGATAATTGAATTAATATTTTTAAATAGAGAAAGATGAAATTAATTACTTTATTTATTGTAAATGTAAAAGTGAAATTATTTTAAAATATATTGATTATATTTTTCATAATATTGTGTAGAAAACAGGTTAAAAAAGGGAAGGGATATATATAATATTGTGGCATTGGAGACTATTCTTGGGTAGTTGAGAGGTCGTGGAGAAGGCTACTCATGCCAGTTATGAGTTTGCAGAGAGGGTTATTCATGCTGGTTGTGGCATCATGAAAGGGCTTTATTATGATTGTTTTTCCATCGAATGAAGAATATGCAGCAAATGGGTAGGCAATAGAGCTTTACTCAAATTAGTTAAAGAATGTTTTTACAATATTTAAAAATATGGTAAAATGAAAAGTTGTTATTTAAACTTAACTCTTAATATCAAAAATAAAAATCTCAGTTTGTCTTATTTTAGATTTAAAAGAATAAGTTCATTTCCTTGTTTGAATTTTTAAAAAAGAAATCAATAAGTTCATTTCCTTGTTTGATTTTTTTAAAAAGAAATCTTTATAGTCTGTGATTCATAGCTTATCTTAGTTCATTAGTTGATGAATCTCATTTTTATCAATCAAATTATTTTCTAATTGTTAATGAATGAGCAAAAAGATACTTTCTAATTGTTTTTATCAATTAAAAGAAAATACTTTTCTCAACTAAATGAAAATGAGCATTTTTTTTAGAATTGATGAATCTCATTTTTATCAATCAAATTATTTTCTAATTGTTTTTTAGATCAAATATTTCTTATTTGTTTTTTATTTTTTAATCAAATCTTCTTGAAATTTTTTTATTTAGTATCAATAAAATCTTTTAAAACAAAATTGTTTCTCGTTGTGCTAGCCACTAAGACGTTGTGGCAACATGTTTATAGAAAATTTAATCACTTAAATAGTAAAAAATAAAAATAAAAAATGCAACTCAATATAGGCACAATGCTAGTAATAATAATAGAAATATAATATTTAATTTTTTACATATTTATATAAAAAATTGAAGTTACTAGAATTGGTCTAGTGGTGAGGAGTTTTGGTAGTATATGTGGGATCCTAAATTTAAATATCATTGTGATCAATGTAATTTACCCACAAAAAAATAATAAAGTTTGCAATTTGCGGCAGTTACAAAACCGTTGCTATATGATAATTATAACCAAAACCGCCACCTTAACCACCGCGATGAGCAAGTCTTTTGCAGCGGTTCTGTGAAACTGCCTCCATATGTTGATATAACTCATGACCACTGTGTAAACCGCCGCTACATTACAATAATTTTGTGGCGATTACATGAAACTGCCACTATATGCAAGTAATTAGCGGCAGTTGCCAAACCGCCATAAAATAGTCCTTTTTTGCAGCAGTTTTCATGAACCGCCACAAATCAACCATCGCAAAACTACCTTTTTCGTGTAGCGAGTTTCTGAACCTTTTATGGTGATTAATGACCAGCCATTAGGCCTAATTTCTGAGCAATTTGGCTACACCTCCTTTTCCATCTTTGTTGTTGTTCTTGGTTCCAAACCACCTTCAAAAACCCCTTTAAAAGTTAGTTCAGAAAGTGCTCTAGATCCAACACTTGATCTTAGTGCTTGATTGATAAAGCTATCCAATAATCCAAGGAGCTTAAGAAGATAATTTCTAAAAGTGATGAGGACCATATGTTCGCGAGTCAGAAACTCAAATCTGTCTTAAAGGATATGGAGGAAGAAACTCTCATGTTGAAGGGAAGGCACAAAGGAGCTCAACTTATACATGAATGAGCTTTCCATAGCTTTAGAGCCTATCATTTAGGAATTTGAGGAGCATAAAGAGCTAGAAAATCCAAGTTCTGCTTTCATGTTGAAAAGATTGCCCCAACCTCAACCATCCATCAGGAAGCTTCAAAAATTAAACCAGAGCCTATTGTTGAACTTGTTGTTAAGGTTGAGAAGGAAGTATCTCAAGAATCTAAAGGTTCTAGTGATACAGTTCCTCTAAATCTCTCTGATGAATAAGCTGATACAGAACCTACACTTACCAATGTTCCTCCACTTCTTACATAATCCCAACTTCTCCTACACAACCAAAGAGACTTGGCTACAAGACTAGACAAAGTTAATGCAACTAATCGAGATCTTGGAGCTCAATAAGAAGACATGAAGATCTTTTCCTGCAGATTCTTAATGAAATTAAGGGTCTTAGAAAGGGTGACTAGTGATGGTATGACTATGTGAACTATTTTTTCTTATGACAAAAAGGACAGAAAAATGATGATAAATGTTTTGCATATCTAGTCAAGAAGTCATTTGTTGAAAGAGAGCTTCAAAAAGACCTTCAGCTTCTCATTTCTCGTGCGTATCATTTTTTTTTTTTTTTGCATTTTGTGTTCTGTTCAAGTTTATGAACTCCTTTATGATTTTCTCTTATTACAAATATCAATTTCAGTACATTATCTCTATGTTGCGCTTGAAATGAAATTTGATGTTTCTTTGATCAATTTGGATTCATTGTACTGAATATTATGCTCTATCACAAGATTGTATCACAGATTATTATCATATTTGATATATCTTACACTTGTTAGTTTTTGATATAGTGTTATGATAAACTTAACAAAATTTTGATTCATAATAAGAAACCTTAAGAAAGTTCATTTTCTAGAAAAGCTAAGTTGTAAACAAAATTTCATTAAGTTTCTAAAAGAATGTTTCCTTAAAAGTCTCTGACACTTCAAGAAACATTCTTTCAATTATTCTCCAAAAGATTTTCTCAAAATTTAGTTTGTCATCATAAAAAATAGGGAGATTATTGACTTTAGAACCCTTGAGAAAGTTATCATAGCTTGAGTTTCGAATGACAACAAAGTAAATTTTGTTAAAATACTTTGAAGAAAGAACTAACGATTTGCGTGAGTTTCTATAGTGCTTAACAGAGATTTTCTCATATACATATAATTCAATAATTCGTGGTATATTTTTCATGTTGTCATATTTCAACATGATAAAAATCTCTTTCAAACAGATTTAAATTCTTAAGAATGTGAACAATAGATTAGAAAGTGAACCACAATATGTAAGAAAATTAAAAAAAGCAAGCTAGGGCATCAGAAAGTAAAATTAGGTATTCAAAAACCAGTTCATGACATTAGAAAATAACATGCAACTCAAGAAAGTGCTCTCTCATGATCAAGTCAAAAGCACATCATCATCATATTCGTTCATGCTCATCATTTAAGAAGAACATCACTAGCTGAAGATCATCATCTATCTCAAAGAGAAATCAACATACATGTAAAGAGCTCAAAAAGTGTAGAAGATCATCAAAAAGCAAAACATACATCAGAAACTACACTAAGTCATCAAAAATTGAACTGAGTCATCAAAAACTGAAAGGAAATTTGAATTTAAAAGAAGTCAAAAGCTCATAAAGTTATGACAGTGATGTATTAGTCTTATACTCAAAAGTTCACCATCCCCAATGAAGTTTGCACAAAGAGAGAAGTTCAGAAATCATGCTATGTTTGAAGACGTAGTTTCTGAAGTTACCTTCAGCAACAAAGGACAATGATTTTTTGTACTGCAAAAGTTGTTACTAACATATCTAAGCTCACATATCTAGAAAACTAAAACCCTAGGACACACAAAGTTTGATCAATATGTGTCAAGAGGAGAAAAGATTATGGGGCCAACAGTCTTATTCAAATTCAAGTATAAAAGCAAAAAGCATTCAAACAAGAGAAAGAATTTCTAGGCACAAAAAAAAACTTCAAGCACTCTTACTTTCTAAAGTTCTTTTTCATATCAATTTCATTTTCTCTAAAAGAAAATATTCTTTCTTGTATTTCTTAGCGAACATTCTTCTTTAGAAGATCAAAGAAATCTCTCAAGTATATTACTTACTTATTTCTTTATACTAGGAAACTTGAGAATTCATTGAAGTGAAAAACACCAAAAAGTTATATCTCTTGTACCTTGACCTATTAGTGATCAATATGAAATTAGCTTGGAGAGACTAAAATAAAACTACTTGTGAGTGAGGATTGACTGTATAAACTACTCACTGAAAATCACTTGAGAAAGCTAGTAAAAAATAATATCTGGATTTATTGTGCAGAGAAAGAAGTTGATAGTGAAACTCAACAGATTTTGTTGAAAACTTAATGTAGGTAAAATTAGTCGAACTAGTATAAAACACATGTGTGATACCTTATCTCCATCTCTCTTGGCGGAAGTGTGGTCTTCATTTCTTGTATGTGATTGTTATATTTGAATCAATATATTTCTGAAGTTATTCTAAGTTTCTAGACACTTCAGAAACTAACTTTCTAAGTCTACTAATTCATATTTTCTACTGCTTTCAAGCTTAGCACTTGATAGACTTTATTTTGGTTTCATTTAGTAAAAAAGAGTTTAAAAGGATGATTCAATTCCCCTTCTTTTATATATATATATATCTTCACCTACAGACTATGATGGATTGGCAAGCTAGCTCGTAAAATATATTATAAAAAAAGGGAAAAGGTTCTTAGTATGTCACTGCATTAGTACCAATTCAATAACTTAATATTGGTAAATATATATATATATATATACCATTACCTCCGGGTCCTCCACCTACAACATCAGTATAATAATTAAAAAATTCCCGCATAAACAAACAACAAAGATCCAAGACAAATTTCAAACTAAATTCAGAACAAATAGATACAATTTTTATTTTTGAAATGTAGGAAAATGAAAGAGGAAGAGGACCGTCGAGCTGCTCATTGCTGAAACCCATGTTGCCAGGAGAGACGCTTGACACTAGCAAGGCTTAGAAATCATGATGTGAGGCTCAAAAGACGAGTGCCAACTGCTGGCAAAGAAGAAGAAAACATAAAAAAAAAGCATTGCCACTGCTCGCAAGAGGAGAAGTGAGGCATTGTCATCGCCACTTGGAAGAAGATGAAGCTTGGTTCTTAACATGATAATTCGCTGCCACCACTAGAGTTAGAGGGAGGCATTGTGGTGAGAATAAGACTGAGACCATGAGAGAAAATGAGAGAAAGGGAACCGTAATGTCTCACAATGATAATGTGGCCACTAACCTTCTGACCCATTTTAATTCCCAAAAAGAAAAGAAAACTAAAAGGGATTATAACCTCAGGCAAATCCTGCCTCAACTTGTCTGAACCCATAGCTTGAAAGATTTTGGTAGGTTTAAAAGCTCAATCCAACCCGCAAAAAATAGCAGATTAGATGGGCAAAACCCATTTTGCCACCTCCAATTTAGAATTAAGCTCATTTCATTTTGAGCTTGAGCTCAAACAAGTCGAGCCAATTATTATCAAGCAAAGCTTGAGTTTTAATTAACAAGTTCACCTCAGCTCAACTGTCTATCCCCATAACGTAAATTAGAAGAGAGAGTATTGACAATTAAAAAAATTGAATAGTTATATATTTAAATTCAGATTAAAAAAAGTTGAAAAAATACTTAAATCCTCAGGTAGTAAAAATATTTAAACCCAATCAATCAATAAATTGAAACATTTCTTGTCATATCATCAATACTGGAAACCGTAATTAATACTTCGATTTATTTTTTAATACGTGTATGACTGCCTCTTAAATTTTGAAAACCAACACCAAGTCTGATTCAGAAATCACTGATCACTTGTATAAACAACAAATAATCCACTGTTTGAATAGTAAACTTCTTCCAACAATAAATAATTAATCCACTGTTTGGATAGTAAACTTCAATTTTTATAAGGGTATGGTTGGTTAAAGAATAAAAATTTATACCCATTATTATTCCCCGGCCACAGATACCGTCAGAGTTAAAAATATAACCCACTATATTTTCTTTCCATCCGTCCATACTTCCCGTTGAGGCAACTATATATCTTTAAAGATGAAAGTAGGAGTAGTAACGTGTAACGCTAAAACTCTCAACACTTGCAAAACACTAGAGCAAGTTCAGCTTCTTTTGGAGCTTTGCCTAACTGCATATGCCCCCACATAAATAAATAGAAGATTAATCAAACACGACATGCTTGTTACTATACTCTCTCCTTCTCTATCTACACTCATTCAGACATAAAGTAAGTCAGGCTTCATGCACATATAGATAATGACAAATATATATCAACTAATAACTATACATTTCTCAATTTTTGTTAGTTGCAAAGTCTTAAACAGGAAATAGTTACACACTCAATTGCTTTTTAGACATAGCATAGCAGTACTTTTCATAGCTCTATGCATGTTTATCTCTCACTTGTTTACTTTTTCTCCCCCTCTCAATTCCCAAGAGAAGACCACCCAAAGACCATCCCAACACAAGTTAACCCAACCCGCCCTTCTCCCTGCCTCCCTCCTTCCACTTCCTTATGATCAAACACTGACACCTTTTTAGTTTTCTTTTTTTTTTTTTGGTAAATTTTTAAAATTCTTCAAACAGGAGCAGAAACTCTTAACTGGAAAAGTACCTAACCATGGTGGTGAAGAGGTGCTTGTCCTCAGTCCACAGAAGCATTCGAGCTAGAGCTAGTAGCTACTATATAAGTATACAGCAATATATATAAGACATATAGAGATATTTCATGTTGTTTCATAGACCCAAGCTCAATGCAGCCTTCACGTCTAGCCTCCATGCAAAACCACCCCAGCCCAATCTCCAAACATCACACGGCACCATTTTCGTGCACTTCTCGTTCCGCCACGTGTACTGGAGCCTCACCCCGCACGTGAACGCCGGGTAGGAATAGCAGCATGACCACGCAGCATTATCCTTCACCTTCAACCAAACCACAACCTCCGGCGCCGGCTTCCCCATCTCCTCACTAACCACCATCCTCCTGAAGGCGTCGTTCACCCACCGAACCATGAAGTAAGCGTCCGAAACGAACCCTGGACACGTGTCAGTCTCTAGGCTCTTCACCTTCTCAACGTCCGTACAGCCTAAGCCCCCTCCTCCTTGACCCTCCCCCATGCACGTGCCCGTCACGCTCTCCACCGTCACCCACGTCTTCACAACCGCCGCCGCCTCCGCCGGCGGATCTGAACCCCTTAACGGGTCCAGGTCCGCCGCCGCACGCGGCGGCTCCGGGTTATCGAGGATCTGGATGTTCTCTACGGTTAGGTCGAGATCAACGTTCTTACACCACGAATCTCCGGCGAGCGAGGCTTGTTGGGGCTCGTCCTTCTCCGGCATCAGCTGGAGGGTCACGACCGCAACGCCGTCGTTTCTCTCCGCCGATCTCTCGGGGGATTTATCGTTCCTTCTCACGCTGACACTGTTCCTGCGAACCCTAACGTACTTCCTCTTCGGTCTTTTTCCTTGGAGTGGAGCCTTGCTGTTGCTCACGTGGGACTCACCGGCGGCGGAGACGGAGCCTCCGGCGACGGGTTTGGGAGCGATCGGCCGGAATCGGAGCATTATTCTGTTTAGTATTCTGTTATCGCGAGGAGCAGCGCTGTCGCCACCACATGCTGCCACGCGCCACGTGTCACCGCCTTCCATCACGCCGTGGATCTATCTGTCTGCTTCTCTCTCTCTCTCTCTGTACCGGCTTTTTTCTCTCTTTCTCTCTCTTTTGGGTGGTTCGGATGGGGTTCCCTCTTCAGTGTCTCTGTCTCTGAGATGGAGCGGAAGCGATAATGATAACGGCAGCACGGTGGCTGGGTGAGGAGGCGCCACGTGTCTAGGGCAATACAGGCAGAACAGTAGGAAAAAAATTCTAAAACACTAGTAACAACTTTAGGAAGGTCACATTTTTTATTTTTTAACTCTATCCTATATATAAAGGAAATAGTTAAAATACCTTTGATATATATAGGGAGTTGAAGGAAGTTATAAACACAAATGAAATAAGTTGTAAAAATTGAAATAAATTATAAAAATAAAAATGTGAATTGATAGGAACACAATTAAATAAAATTATTAATATTAATAAAATTAAATATTTTTTAATAATAAATTATTAAATTTTATTAAATATATTTTTTAAATGATTTAGGGTGAGGTAGATATTTTTTCTTTTCAAAAGAAGTGTGTAGAAAAGGAAAAAAACTTGAGGAAGATTTAAATCTATGGATTTAAAATAAAATTAATAAAATTAGGAGACACCTAAAAAATATTATAAAATTGAATCTTTTTTATTAATAATATAGATAAAATATTTTTCAAGAGAGATAAAAATAATTTAATTTTGGTAAACTAACCATGATTTAATTATAGATGATACATGAGCAAAAATAATCAATTTTCACAAAAAAAATATGATTAATTTTTATATTTATTATTCTAAAAATTAATAAAATATTTTAGTTTATTGAATATATGGGAGAATAAAATTTTTGTACACGGATAATATATTAAAATTAAAATAAATTTAAAAGATTACCGATATCTTGATATCTTTAAAAAAGATTATGAGGACAACGTATCATGAGTTATTAAATTTATCATGCATGTTATTGAGATAATTGATTTTTAAATTTAGTTTTAATATATAATTAATATAATATAATATTGATATATTTATTTAATTATGTGTTGTTATATCATTATAAACATTGAATTTTTACAATAATTATCCTAAAAGTCGCACATAATATTTGATTGATTTATATTCTGTAATATTTTAGAGTTTTGATTTTGATATACCAATAGTATAAAATTAAAGAGTTTTATGTCGTTTTTCAATTAATTTGTTTATGACTTTTTAAGTAGCGAAAATGTAAGTTATTCATATTTAGTAATGTGATAATATATGATTAATTAATGTTTATGTAAAATATTTTTATATTGTTAATACATTAAAATTAAATTTATACTTTTACATTATCAATAAATTAAAATTTTTCAACAAAATTCATGAATTTTCAATGTCTATGGATTATAAAGTGTATTAATTTTTATTTAAGAGCAAATTATGAGGTAATATAGCATTTTTATAAAAGATAATATTTTTAAGTTTTAAACCCACATTTTTAGATTGGAAATTAAAATTGTGCATTATTGATCTTAACTAACTTTAAATTTTTTTATTTTTCCTATCATTTTAACTATAAATCTTATGTGCTTAAATGATTTTCATGATGTTAATTTTTATACATATTTAGTGTAGAATTTTATATTGATATCAATCATATTTTGTTGACTTGTAAGATAATGATTATAGAAGTCAGCTATTTGTGATAATATATATTTAAATAATTATTAAAAAAAGCCACTAAAATTAGTCTAATAGTAAAGGGTTTGGATAATATGTATGAGGTTTTATGTTCAAACCTCATAATGATTAATGTAATTCTATTAATATATAAAAAAACTTATTAAGAATATTTTATTGAGAATTATATTAAAATTTAATTTAATTTCTGTATCTTTTATTGTGTATTAGGATCAGATTTTAATACATTGTACGAGTAAATGTTTATATAATTACCTAATTCTATATATATTTATGCTTTTCACTTTCAGTATAATAATCTCAAAAAGTTATATAAAAAATAGAATTGTCTGATGATTTTAAGTATTTTACGATGTTAAATTGTTAATGGAGCAAAATGAATCTCGCCACAGTATTACGTATTTTTTTTCTGAATAAATAATTCTTGACGTTTCTTTTTCTGATAAAATATGGTCCCATGAGAGGTTGTTGAACTTCAGGGGAAGGTGATTGGGCAATATTTTCAATATCGGGGTGGGGCCCTTGGGGAAAGTGGCGTATCTGGGATGCGTAGATGGAGGCGTTGTGATTGGTCCCACGGGAGAAGGGATTGGCCAGTGAGGGAGGAGAAGGTGTCCAGCACTCCTGGGGGTACGTGGCCTCTTTACAGGGAGCAGCACTCCACAATATTCTCGCCTTTGATGTGGAAATCACTTTTGGCCCGCAGGAACTTCCAGAAGGTGCCCACGTGCAGTCGTTTTATTTGCCGACAACAACCATAGTACGCCTTTCTTCATATATATTTTTCTATTTTTTAGATGCACAATTGTGATTTGTCCGCTGTCCATTTTATTCTTTTAAGGGAATTAAGCATTTGAATTTAGCTTTCAGCAAGACAGAAAACTTTTGTACATACATGGGTTTAATAATTAAACTCATACTTACATATATTTATGATAAAAGTTATGTGATTGATAATCAAGTACTTATATCTTGAATAAATTTGTCGGATCATTTTTATTGTGAATATGTCTAAATTTAAGTTATAGAAATTGTACTTATACAAGAATCTTTCATTGACATTTAATCTTTTGCAAACTTTTTAAACAATAACTTAATTTTATATTTTACCCTAGTTTTTCAGTAGTTAAAAGTTGCTATAATTAATCTAGCTTGAGTTGAATGATTTATAGCCAATAATAGTAGTAAAGCTTTCAATATTATTTTTTTCTATAGGACGGGTCAAACTTGATACCTTACTTAAAATGAATTGAATTATTCATATTATTAATAGTATTTAGCTAGTATAATACGTATCTTAATTATAAGCTATTCTTACCTAGAGATAGTGGTAAGGGTGCAAGTAGCTCCGATGTCCGTGACAACAGGGGGTGGGGTACCTACAAAGACACTCCAATACTTAAGTCAGTGAAAACGTGAGAAGTGGAGAGGTGTTTATGTCATAGAGATTGTTCATACCTGGGAGGCAATAGCCCCTTTATATAGAGATAATATATGGGATTTGCAAGATATCCTCAGCTAAATCCAGAGTAAATCCACAGGGGATATCATGCCGTGTGGTCGAGCTGTGGGACCCCAAGGGAAAGAAATTTGGGTTTGGCCAATCTTTGGGGGGCTATGGCTGAGTTCTTATGAATTGGGCCAAGAGGTCGATCCATATTTTCTAGTTCAGTACATAACCCCCAAGCTTGGTCGTGGGCTGAGTAGCTAGTACCGAGATAGTTTACCGAGGACTACGTGCCCAGCTCGAATGAGCCAACTTTTGATGTCTTGGGCGAGCTGTTGGTCAGGTATATGATTATGTAGGTCATGCCTCTTTGGGTCGAGCACTTCATGGCGAGTTTTGAGGCTTCGAGTTGAGCTGTGAGTCTCCTCAGTTGCAATTGTAACAGTCATGGGAAGACATGCCACGATGCGTTCCTTTCGTGAATGGTGAGCAATCATTTCTCACAAATGTGGGAACGTGCATTTGCGCCCCCTCCATTGGATAAGAGTAATGAGCCCCTAGACGTTAGATGTAATGAGCGTCCTGGATGCATTGTTGAGTGGAAGGAAATCATTTCATCCGTTGGATGGGCTCCGTTTCAAGCAAAAAGGGAGGAGAGAGGCTTTTCCGTTTTCATTTCTGGAAAACTCCTCACTTTTCACTCATTCTCAGTGCTATTTGCTCTTCGTGATCATTTGGTGTCTATGGCCAAAAGCTTCGAGCTTGATCATCCAAAGTTCGATTTCCTCTACTTTCAATCAGTGAGTTTGATTCTTCTCTCCTTTTCCTTTCATTTGAATAGTTTATTGTGTTCTGAACCCTAGGGTAAGAGATGTTGTTAGTTGCTGTTGTTTTTCTGCATTCATTTTTTTTCCTTTTCCTGAGTTTTTATCCGTCATCTTGCTTTGTTTAGGTATTAACTGATGGCCAAATGGAAAGGTCCTTCTGTTTCTGGAAAGGGGAAGGAGGTAGTGGATGAAGCTGAGTATGATCCTTATGAATAGGTTAGTAGTAAGGTTAAGGAGGTAGTCTCCATTTTTAATGATAGAGAGTCTGTCCGTAGGGCTAGGAGGACATGCTTGGTGTCTTCTGAAAATGAGAGAAGAGTGGAATGTCTTCCTTGCGGTGCTGAGGATAGGGTTTGTAAGTATAGGGAAGGGGATGGCGAGGTTAACCATAACACCCTTCACACAATAAAGCTATGCTTAAGCCATAACCTCATAGTGCGTAGTTGTTACTTGTAAACTCTACTTAATCTTAAAGAAGTGTACATATATTATTACATATGAGCCTGCTTTTCATGATAAATGTAACGCCTCGATTTTTATTGCTATGCAAAATGACCAAAATACCCCTAGGTCATTTCTACACAAGATTTGAGGCCAAAATGGTCCAGGCCATCTTCAATAGGATATTTTGATATTAGAATAACATTATATGGTGATTAAATAGCAATATGTGCAAAAATCGTGATTTTCAATTTTTCAATGTACAAATGACCAAAATGCCCCTAAGGTCATTTTTGCCCCGAAATCAAGGACGGCCAGTCCAGGCTATCCTCAAGGGGTTAGTTTTATGCTTGAAGGGGATTATGTGTGTTGTAGATGTGAAAATATTAACTTCAATTTTTACATAAAGTGAAATTACCAAAATACCCTTGTGGTAATTTAACACGAGATTAAGTAATTTCTGAACCTAGTCATCGCCCGGGAGTTCAAAATGTTTATTACATGTGTAATTTGATATTTGAAAATGTTCAGGTGGTTTCGGGGAGTTTTTGTGTGAAATTACCATTTTGCCCCTAATTAACAATAAATGAGTTTATTTACGTAATCAAATAAATATAGGCAATATTAGGCTCTAATTAAAGATAAATTAATTTTATTTATTTATCTTGAGTCAAAATAATTATTTGAGGTAATTTTAAAGCATAAGATTATTTTAGAAAAGATTGTTTTTCTTTCTTAATTAAAGCATGGTTCTTAAGACACATAATAGGAAATTAGTGTATTAAATTTCTTTTTCTTAAAAATAAAATATATTTTATATTTATTTATTTTTTATTACTTCAGATTATTTGCACTAAAAATTCCACTACATATGTTGGCCATTTAATTTTGTAGTGGAGCACCTTAAATATTTGATTATTAAGCACTTACTTTAGTTTATCAATTTCTTTTCCACTAACAATTTCTTTTTCTCAAAAATAAAATATATTTTAGATTTATTTTTATTTTATTACTTCAGATTATTAGCACTAAAATTTCCACTATAAGTGTTGGCCATTTAATCTTGTCTTGAGGAATTTTAAACTCTTGATGGTTAAGCCACTTACACTAATTTATCATTTCTAAACCATTACAAATTAAATACCCATCAAATATATGTCCTACCACTCACAAAAATTGAAAAAAATACTCCCCATTATAGCCATTAATGCAGCTGCCTCACCCCCCAAAATCCCTATAAATATGTGTTTTCCAAGCCTAATTCACACACAAACATTCATTCTTACCATTTGTATTTTTTGTTGTAGTCTTGCTCACAAAAATTAGCCAAAAATCCTCTCTTCTCTCTCTAAATACAAAGCTCTCTTCTTCTTCCTTATCCACCTCCAAGAGACTCCATTCTTGATATCCATCCAAGTTCCCAAGCTCAAACAAACACATACATACCGTAAACCAACCCCTAAGCACCTAAACTTTCCATATCCAAACACAAGAACACAACAAAAATCCTCCCACCATTTCATCTTCACTTGGCCAAATATATACCATCACTAAAATCAGATTTTTGTCGTTGATATCTCATACAAGATCAAGCTCTTGCTCTAATTAACAAAGAAACAACTTGGTAGGGATTTTATTTCATGTACTTTCTTCTGTTCTTCCTTTATATTTTTGATTTTTATGATTTGATAATGACCATGGCTTGATGATGAGGAATCATGGTGGTGGTTGTGAATCCATCATTTAAATGTCCTTTAAAGCCCAAGATTTAATTCTTGATGACAAAAGATTTCTAAAGGAGTTACTAAGTCTTGAGTTTTAAGCTTAAAAATGAACTTGCATTCATATTTATGTTATAAGTTCTTGCATATCATATTTATATTTCAAGCCTTGCATTTCATATTTATATTTCCAAGTTATCACCTTATAATGATAATAATAAGGTTACAAGACAAGTTTATGATTCTAGTTATCATTTAAATCCTAAAGTTCAAGATTTACTTGTTTTATTTTAAATGACAACTTTGATCATGGACACTTCTCATCTATTTATTTTTGGCACTTATATAATTCTGATTTAAATCTTGATATACTTTATTTTTAGGTATGATCTTGTCTTTAAATTTGTACAAAGAAATTTTGAAAGACCTACAAATTATAAAGGATTAAGAATACGGTTTTTCTCATGATTTTAAATGTTAAAATTGTAGTATTCTGATCTAATCTTTTAGAACTGGAAAGGTTACTGATTTAGGACGTTTAGATGAGTTTAAATCGCTAATAGTTATTGTAAAAATTATTTTTGGTACCATAGATGCATAAAAGGGTAGTTACAAGTGTTAGTTTGGGCTGTTTTGCAAAATGCAGAAAGTTGTGTTTTGAACTATCAACTATGTTATTTCAGCCAAATGATTTTATTTAAAGCTACTAATGATGTTGAATGTGTCCATGAGTCCAAAATACCATTTATGAAGTTTATATAAAGTTTTAGAAATTTCGGTCGTCGTAAAATATTAAAAACAAGCGATTTTGCACTTTGACCCTAAAATGTATTGAAATTTGGTTTATGGCCTTAAAAGGTTTTTACGATGAGTTTATAACGGTTTCTAATAGTTATATGTCTATTAAAAGTATTGGTTAATGTTAAAGATCTCTAGTTTGTGAGAAGGTGTTACAAAAGGGTATTTGCATTTTGACCCGTAACCTTTGAGAAATTGTGATTTGACCCTTTGGGGCTTAAGCGTAAATGTTGATAAATTTGATGGCATGAATGCGGTTGATATCTTGTGAAGGCTATATTCATGTGTTGAAACTTATATGGCCTATGGATATATGCAATGAAGTATGATGCATGTTTATGTAGTTTAAGTTGTGGTATGTTATAATTATGCTTGATAAATTGAGATGCATGATTCCATAAAGTTTATGAGCATGAAATGTTGAAATGATGAGTTATTCATATTTGCATCTCTATATAACATACCAAGTTTAAAGGTGACATAAAACACATGGAAATGATTCTCTAGACTCCCCGAATTAAAGGTTATGAGAGGTGATCCAAATAGGAAATGATCCTTTAGACTCCCCGAATTAAAGGTTATGAAAGGTGATCCTAATGCCCCCTATCCCGTACCTTAAGAGTCGGGAATTTATCTTATCAAAAGGGATAAGAATACGCTAGTGACGACTAGTGAGGTATGAGCTCATAACCTAGAACTCTCGAGAAAAGAGAGAATTATAGGGCGGCCCCCAAGGAAAAGAGAAAAAAGAAGTTTAAGTCACTTGTAAGAATGATGATCATGATGTTCTTTATATCATATGCATTGTTTTATGAATTTTATGATATTATGTATATGATATTGACATGCATCCATGATTAATATGTTGCATTCATGACATTAAGATTCATGCTAAAAGATACGGGTCTCGGCTAATGATATTTAGAACTTAATAAATGAACCTTATATATATGTTCACCATTTTCATAATTAAACCCGAGATTCCTGGGGACGATGACGATGACACTTGTGTTATAGTCGGGAAGCCCTACTGAGATTCTTGTATAAGTTTCTCATCCCTTTTCTTTTTCGTGTCGTCTCAGGACATGAATGAAGGTGTAGTTCGTGATTTGTCTTGAGAGTGGACGAGGAGCTACGGAGATAACTTCCTTTTGGATATTTTTCCCTTAGAGTAATTGTATCTCAGTTATCAGTTTGTATATTATTGACGGATATATATTGATGTCCTTAAGATTACAAGACATCACTATTATGATACAGTTATTGATATGTCATCATTATTTGAGTTATGTTATGTTATGGTTGTATTCTGTATTTACCTGATATTCGTTTCTAACATCTCTCTTACGCAGGTAAGGTAATGACGTTAGGTATTTAGTATGCGCGGCTCACGATTTGTTATTTAAGTTCAAAAAAAAATTTTACCCATATTTTTACTAAAGTATTTTAAAGAAGTTTGAGTTAAAAACTGGAACAAAAGAGTAATGACTAATAATTAATTTAAATGCGTCTTAGGCGTGTTGAGTTAAATATTAGGGTGTTACATTTAAACATAGAGCGCCTCCTCTCTATGACGCTAAGTTTGAACATAAATAATATGTCAAAAATACATAATTAAAGTAACCGATTACTAATCAACAGTATCCTATAACTATATCAAACCCTTATCCTGGTTCACGCAGGAACCCTCTAGTCTAGGTAGGGCACTACTCAAAATTCATCAAAAGCAAATAAAGAGAACTGATTAATTCTCTATCATCGATTCATCAAAACGTCTGGACCATAGTGCCAATACCAGCTAAGAATCTCCACAAAATAAATCACCATTATTGCAATCTATATAAAAAATATGATAATAGCAGGAATAAGAATCAAGGATTCCCAGTAGGAAAAACACTAGTCTACTACACAGTAATATCTGACATAGTCTTAAAATGATCAAAGCATTTTAGATGTCTTATGAAATGATTGCTTTTCCTTGTTCTCTCTTTGATCTACTGTATTATTCTAAGTATCATTCATCCTCAATTATATAGTCTCATACCTATATAGTCTTAGAATTTCTCTTATTCTGGTTGTTCATATAATACTTATCTCGTTAACTTCATTATTTCTTTATCATAAGCTCATGAACAACTTTAGGCTTTAGAAAAGAATTACTTATGATTTTCTGATATACTTCTCTTTTGGTGTATTGCCTCTGCTGTAACACCTCGTGTTACAACCTGATATACTTCACTTGATATAGTATCTCGTACTATATCCTGATATAGATCTCAAAACATTTCCTTCTCAATATATCAATCTCATTTTTTTTTCTTTGTAACACCTTGTGTTATAATCTGATATATTTCATCCCTTTAACATGATATACTTCATTTTATTTTATCAATTTCATTTCCTCTTTGACATGATCTTATTATTAAAGTTTAGGCTTGATAGTAGAACTCATAGGATTCTTCTGATATACTTCTCTGTGGATCGTATTGTAATGATGCAATGTCATCACGTTACAACCTGATATAGTTCACTAGATGGAGTATGTCTACTACATCTTATCTAGAATAGCCTCACTATTCTCAGTACATCCCTTTCTCATAACGATATAATGCCGTTGCAATTACAACCTGATATAGTTCTAAGGACGTAGCACGTCTACTACTACTCGTGAATCCATGAGCTTACCATTAAGAAATTGAATATTACGTAAAGCTTATTTTCTTGATTTCCCTCTCTTTGTGTGAGACTTATTTTCTTGATTTCCTCTCTTTATGAAGCTCGTTTTCTTATAAATGTCTGAGATTTCCTTGAAATTTCATTAAATTCTCATGAGATATTTCCTTAAAGTCTCTTGAATCTTTATGAGATATTCTATGTAAAACCTCCTGATGTTCCATGAGATATTCTGTTAAAAAGTCTCTATTAAAGTCTTGTGAGATGTTCTGTTAAAATATACTAAATGTGTATTTCAGTTCAAAATCTATCTTTAAATTTTTTTATGAGATTTATCAGAAAATTTGGTAAACTTTTTATGAAATATTCTAGTCAAAATCTCTTAAAATATTGTAAAAATCTCGCGAAGTTCAATTATTCATATTCATATTCAAGTGCTCATGTCAAACTAGTACAAGATGCCATCATTTCATCAATTCAAAGTATCAATTTATGTTCAGCACAATGACAGATTTCATATATTTGTAGCACAATTTAATATGCAATTCAAACCATCAAATCGGAGACCATAAAAATTCTCAATGACACCTCAATATATCCACAAGGTTCCATAAAATTTTCATAGTAAAAAGAGTTCTCTAGCTATGTTAACAAAATTAGACAAATTTGGTCGTCAGAGACCACCAATTCTCAGCTAAATTCCCGAATTCCCTAATTTGTAACCCTAGCAAATGAAACCAAAAAATTAGGAATAAAAATGGTAGTAAAACCTTAAGATGTCCCTAATACTCTATAAAAATTTCAAAGGAAAAATCGATCATTTGCTATGGTAACAAAAATAGACAAATTTGTAGCTTCAGTTCCAATAATTTAGGCAGCATAGATACAATTTCGGTTCTTGATTTTTTAAACATAGCAAAGTGCCAGAATAGCTCAAAATTTTTACTGAAGATGCCTTAACACGTTAACTACATATAAAATTTTCTGCTCAATCTAAAGCCTCCAACTATGTCAGAAAATTTATGAACAAATGTTGCCTTGTTGAAATCCGAAAATCCAGCAAACCCCAAAACTCATATCTATTGCATCCTTTATATTCATCCAACTCACATATATATGAATCTCGAAGATAAATTTCAGATTTCATAAAATAATTTCAAACATATCTTAAGGATTTATATTAACAAACTAGCCAAACAATTACTAAGTAATAGACATAGATCTTCCCTATCTTTCTTCTAAGCTTTTGCTAAACTTTCTCTAGCTTTTTCTTCTCTAAATCAAGGCTTAAACCCCCTTTCCAGCCCTTATTTGAATTGCTGTTTGGACCAAGTTGAAGGGGAAAAATAAGGTTTTGGCTTGAGTTTGATATAGAGAAAGTGTTCTTGAACTAGTTTATGTGTATATCTAAATGTAACCTTCAAAGACTTGGTGGTTTCATGGAGGTTCAAGAAGAAAGAAATGAAGAAGATGAAGGAAAAAGAAGGGAACATGAACTTGCTACCCGAGGAAAGGAAGGAAATGTCATTTTTTTCATTTTTTTTCTTTATATAGAAAAACTTACTTGGAGAAAAAGTAAGTAGTATATCTCTTTTCAGATCAAATTGTCTTATATTTATATTAGATATATCTATATTTATTTAATTGTTCTAACTAAAAATTATAGGAGATATGATAATATCTATTATTTATACCAGATTCAGTATTTCGGTATACCAGTTATTACCATTTTGGTTTACCGATTATTACCACTTCGATACCTGATTAACATAAAAAGAAACTTTACCGGGTTAAAATATTTATTTACCCTTATCCTTATTTTTATCTATGTCCGTACACCAATTATTGGGTCTCATTCTATATCACCGATTAAAATATTATTATATTATTTTTTTAATAATATTAAATTAAATTTTTTTTACAAACTCCTCATATTATTGCGATAAAAACTGTGCTTGCCAAAATTTTCAAAATCCCTACCAATTACTGACAATTAATTATTTTATCAGGGACAATATAATAAGGTGATTCGTTACATTGACTCTATTTATATATATGTAGATTTTTTTGAGAAGTTAGATGTTAAGGTCCCTTTTACCCGGTTTGAAGAGGGGTACTTGAACAAAGTTAATGTTGTTTCTTCTCAGCTTCATCCCAACAGTTGGGCATTTGTCCGAGCTTTTGAGAATTTGTTTGCTATGCTCGGGCAGGAGCCCAATGTTGGTGTATTCTTTTATTTTTTTCAAGTCAAGGGTGTAGAAAAATGGAGTTGGATTTTTTTCAACAGTGTCCCCAAGAGGAAGTTGTTGTCTTTGTTAACTTCCAACTTCAAGAGGTTCAAGGAGAAGTTTATTAGGGTTAAGTCAGTTGAGACTGAGTTCCCTTTCTTTTTGGATTTGAATAGTCTTGAGAGGTTTTCTTTATACTAGCAGCACAATCCTTGCCAGATTTTGAGGGTAGAGTATGGTTCTCTACCCTATTACGATCAAGTTGTGATTGATTTCCTGGAGGAGTGCATGAGTCTGAGCTTTCTGTTGTCTTGTGCGGTTTTATTGGAGTAGGTTTATGATAATAGAGGAATCCTCAAATATATAGGTAGTATTTTATATATTTGTTCTTTGTGGCTTGATTTTGCTTGTATGATTTTGACCTGTGTTTCTTTGCAGGCGAGATGGCTCCTAAGCTTGGTCCCAAAGAGCTGGTCGCTGTCAAGTTGAAGATGGGTGTGGCTGTGACCGAAAGTTGAGACGTGTCGGATTCTCTTGCTAGTAGGTCAAGCTCGGGCACTCCCACGAATCCCAACCCATTGAGGCCTTGGAAAAGGACTGAGGTGGATACTAGTCCCTAGGCGGCTCCTAAGCCAATGCCCTCACTTTATCCCTTTGCTCTTTTGGGAGCTATAGAGATGAAGGACTTCCTCGACACTGCTGGTCAATCAAGCCTTTGGAGCAAGGGATTTCCTCACCCCGAGTTTATTGATCAACAGTTTGCTCATCCTAAAGATTCTTTTCTGATGGAGAAGGCAGGTATTCCTGGCCTATGTTGTCACTTGGAGGTCCAGGGTCTTCGTCAGGCGGCAATTTGTCGGTTGCTTGAGAGGCGTTACGGGAGCTTTATTCGAGAACTAGGACTGAAAGACTGATTGGCCGGGACTTCAACGCTGAGACGGAGGAAGCCGAGGCCAAGTTGGCCGAGGAGAGGAGGGGTTGGCTGGAGGCCAGGAAGTTATTTGAAGAGAAGATCGACTCCCTCATGGCCCGAGTTAAAATTGATGCCGAGGCAGCCGCTATGAAAATCCGAGAACTTGAGGTCGAGAAGAAACTCTCTGAGGAGAAGAGTAGAAGGTTGGCCAAGAAAAACAATAGGCTCAAGGGTCTTCAGGCAGAGGTCGACTCTTTGAAGGATAAGATGGTCGACCAATACACGGCTGGCTTTGATCGGGCCCTTGAGCAAGTCTGGTTCTTCCATGGAAACCTGGATTTGGCTCAATGTGGCCCTTTCAAGGAGATCATTGATGGTGTACTGGTCGACCATTTTGCTACCAGGGAGGTTGAGGAGGGTGCTCAGGTTAGAGGAGCTGTTGAGGAAGGAGGTGATGATAAGGTTCAGGTTATGGCACCTGTTCAAGTCATCCTTCCTGATGAGGCTAGAGCCTTTGCCGATCATTGAGCCTTTTGTATTTTTCCTTTTTAATGCTCGAACATTTAATTTGTAATCGATATTTGTAATTTTATGAATATGGTATGATTTCTTATGATTTTTTGCAAGATCTATTCGGATGATGACATTTAATGCATATTTTTTATGATTTCTGCATATGATCGAATAATGACATGTTATGTATATCTTTTATGATGAATTTTAATCAAGCATGCTAAACTTGGATTAAGCATGGTAAGCTCAGATTGTTATGAACTTGGATCCAGTATTATAACTTGGATAAAGTAAAATATACTTGGATCAAGTAATATAACTCGGGTCAGATAATATATACTCGAATTTTGTAATATATACTCGGATCCAGTAATAATATGTTTATGAAGTAGCTGGTACTAGGATGCCGCTGCTTGAAGTGTGTTTTTAGACTTTGGCTGTGCTATATTTGGTGTGTTTTTCTAATTGGCTAGGGCCGTGGCGATCTTTTGTGTGCCATTCATTGCTCGGTTTGTGGTCCGAGGCTTATATGAGGTGTGGCGGCTTTTTAGTTCACCTTCACGACTCAAGTATACTAAGATTCACAGTGAGTATGGTGGCTTTTGGGTGCGCCTTCACAACTCAAATGAACTGAGATTGACTGTGAGTATGGCGGCTTTTGGATGCGCCTTCACGACTCAAATATACTGAGATTTACTGTGAGTATGACAGCTTTTTGTGCGACCGAGATTTTGTGTATGAACATCTGTAGAGGCATGATATGAGAAGACAAATATTATATTAAAAAGAAAAGAAGGATTACACTTGTAACTTTCTTGCCACTGAAGTGTTCGGCTCATATTCGATCATGCCTCGTTAAAACCTTTATTGGTAAAACCCTGCAGAATAAAACCCAACAAGGGAAAAAGAGTGCACCCATCGAGTGTAATTTGAGGCGTCTATCCACTAGCTATAGTATCTTCTTAGGGACAGAGCATTCCATGTCCGTGAGGGGTCCTGTCCTGAGAGTTCAGTGATTTTGTAAGCCCCTTGGCTGATATCTTGAGTGATTCTGAATGGTCCTTCCCAGTTTGGAGCTAACTTCCCTTCTCTTGGGGGGCTTTCTTTGCTATTCGAGTTTGCGTAGGACCAGATCTCCAACTTGGAAAGCTCTTGGGTCAAGTTTCTTATTGTAGACTCAGGCTACCCTTTATTTGGTTGCTTGTTCTTTGATGTGGGCTAGCTTTTGGTCTTCTTCTAGGAGGTCTAATTCTGCTCTTTGTTTTTATTCGTTTGTCGTATCTGCAAATGCCAGTCTACAGGCATTAGGTTGAGCGACCTCTATTAGGAGCATGGCTTTGCTGCCGAAGATGAGTCTGTATGGTGTTTCCTGTATTGAGGATTGAGCAGTTGTATGATACCCCCAAAGGATCTCGGGGAGGTCTTCAGCCCAGAGACCCTTGGCTTTGTCAAGCTTTTTCTTCAAGGCTGTGAGGACAACTTTGTTAGTAGCTTCTGCTAGGCTGTTGGTTTGAGGATGTTCTACAGAGGAGAAGATGTGTTTGATTTGAAAATTGTCACAGAGTTCCCTTAGTCTTTGGTATATGAATTGTGTGCCATTGTCAGCGATCAATACTTTAGGAAGTTAGAACCTGCATATGATTCTCTTCCAGATGAATTTCCTGACATTCTCTGCAGTAATTATTGACAGAGGTTCTACTTTAATCCACCTGGTGAAGTAGCCTATGGCTACTACCAAGTATTTGAGTTGTCCTGGTGCAAGGGGAAAGGGGCTGAGGAGGTTAATTCCCCACTTGTGAAAGGGCCAGCTAGCTTCAGAAAAGTGTAATGGTTCTGGGTGCTTTTGGGAGACTTCGGAGAATCTTTAGCATTTGTTACATCTTCTCACGAAGTTTGTGTAGTCAGTTTTCATAGTGATCCAAAAATATCTTGCTTGGAGTATTTTGGTAGCTAGGGCTCAGCCTCTAATATGATTTTCGCAGACCCCTTCATGTACTGTGGTCATGACATCTTTAACTTCATGAGGGCCGAGGCACCTTAGGAGGGGGAGTGAGTATCCCCTTCTGAACAATAACCCTCCATAAAGAGTGTAGTAGCTTGCTTGTCTTCTGAATTTCTTCTTATCTGGCATTGAGCTCAGAATTTCTCCAAAATTCAGGTAGTTAAAGAGCGGAGTTTGCTAGTCTAGGCCTCCTACTTCTGTGTTGTAGCTTTCGGATTGAAGGCAGCTCGATTTCTGGAGCTTTATTTGGATCACAGATTTGTTGTTCTGTGGTTTGCTGGTGCTGGCGAGCTTAGAAAGGATGTTAGCTTTGGTGTTATGCTTTTTGGGTATATGCGTCACTTTGCATGAGTCGAAGTGTTGCATCAAGTTCTTTACCAATGTTAGATATTTTTCCAAGAAAGGATCTCTGGCTGTGAAAGTGCCAGTGACTTGGCCGACAACTAGCTGTGAATTAGCTTTGATGATGAGTCTTTGAGCTCTAACTTCTTATGCGAGCTTGAGGCCAGCTATAAGTGCTTCATATTCTGCTTGGTTGTTGCTGGCATGGAACTAGAATTGGAGATATTATTCAATTAAGATCCCTTCGCCATTTTCAAGAGTGATCCCTGCTCCGCTTCCCTTCCCATTGGATGCTCCATCCACATGTAGGATCCAGGAGCCGAGTTCTTGTTTGGGGATGGGGGAAAGCTCAGCAAGGAAATCGACCAAGACTTGAGCCTTGATTGGCCCTCTAGGCTAATATTCTAGGTTGTGCTCTGAGAGTTCAATCGACCATGAGATGATTCTTCCCACCAGTTCTGGTTTGATCAGAATTTGTCAGATGGGTTGTTTGGTTCAGATGATGATGTGGTGGCTCTGGAAGTACGGTCTTAGCTTCCTTGCAGATACCACCATAGCAAAGGCTAGTTTTTCAATCTTCTGATACCTTTATTCAGGTCCTTGGAGCATTTTACTTACGAAGTAAATAGGCTTTTATTTTTTATCTCGCTCGGTTACCTGGACCGAGCTCACTGCATGTTCAGTTACTGACAGATACAGGAAGAGGGTCTCCCCTGGGCAGGGTTTGGTGAGGATGGGTGGTGTAGAAAGGAATACTTTGAGTTCGGCGAAGGTTTTTTCACATTCTTCGGACTACTCGAATGACATCTACTTCTTTAGTGTTTTGAAGAATGGAGTTGCTTTTTCTACCGATCTCGATAAGAAGCGAGGCTGCTAGTCGACTTGTGAGCTGTTGTACTTCCTTGACTGAGCTTGGACTTATCATTTCCAAAATTGCTCGGCATTTGTCAGGGTTGGCCTCTGTTCCTCGGTTTGTAAGCATGAATCTGAGGAATTTTCCTCCACGAACTCGGAATGCACATTTTTCTGGGTTTAGTCTCATGTTGTATCTTCTTAATTGTCCAAATATTTCTCCCAGGTCGTCAATGTGATTTCTAGTTGTAGGGGTTTTGCCACCATGTCGTCGACGTACACCTCGACGTTCCTGTTGATCTTTTTTTCGAAGACTTTGTTCATGAGCCTTTGGTATGTGGCTCATACATTTTTCAAACTGAAAGGCATGACTCGGTTGCAGAAGTTGGCATCTTCGGTGAGGAATGCGGTTTTGTCTTCATCTTATGGGTGCATTCTGATTTGATTATAACCAGCGTATACATCTTTAAAGCTTAGGTATTGGTAGCTAGATGCATTGTCGATGAGCTTGTTGATGCTGGATAATGGGTAGGAATCTTTTGGGTAGGCATTGTCGAGGTCGGTGAAGTCCACGCACATGCACCACTTTCCAGATGCTTTTTTTACCATCACCGCGTTTGCAAGCCAGTGGTATATCTGATATCCCTGATGAAGTTGGCCTTGAGGAGTTTCTTGGTTTTTTCTAAAGCTACTTTCTGGCGCTCGACTCCAAGAGTTCTCTTCTTCTATGTTATTGGCTGAGCTTTCGAGTCGACCATGAGCTTACGGCTGATTATGTCTGGGCTTATTCCTGGCAAATCAGCTGGAGTCCAAGCGAAGATATCGGCATTCTCTAGGAGTAAGGTCGTGAGTGCAGCTGATAAACTCGGGTGGAGATCGGCTCTAATGAAAGTTACTTTACTGGCTTCATCCTCGATCTGGATTGGTTGCAAGTCATCTGCTGGTTGGGGATGATTCTAGATCTCTCCTCTAGGATCGAGTTTAGAGATCAGGGTGGTTACTGTGAGAAACACTGTGTACCTGTTCAGTTTTGGACTCCTTAGTGAACTTTTTCTTCAAGCATTTGTTGTAGCATGTTCTTGCTTCTTTCGGGTCAGCATGGACTACTCCGACCTTGGATTTAGATACCGGGAACTTCACGGCCAGGTTGGGTGTCGAGACTACAGCTCCCAGGGCGTTAAGTGATGGTCGTCCTAGGATTATGTGGTAGGGACTGTTGGCATCTATGATAAGGTATTGGAAGTCGACAGTCTTGGTTAGTGATTCTGTATTGAACGTGGTCCTCAGCTACACGTAACCGAGTACTTTACCCCATTTCCCGTGAATCCAACTAGCTCACCATTATATGGGAGAAGTGAGCTTTCAGAGAGTTACATGAGTTTGAAAGTGGAATAGAAAAGGATTTCAGCTGAACTCCCTTGATCCATCAAGACTTTCCAAACCAAAAAATTGCCGGCAAAGATGAAAATTACAACAGGATCATGTAAATTTTCATTGATTCCTTTATAATCGGAGTCTGAGAAAGATATTACCGGGTTTTTGGTCTTTGATCTTGATGAATGTGATGCTACTTCAAGTGACATGATCGCCTGGAGTGATTTTTTTCTTGCCAAGCTCGTTTCTCCCCCTACAAATCCTCCAGCAATATCAATAACTCCTCAGATATTGGCTTCCTCGAGAGTATGAGACTGTGTTCTTCTTTAGCACTTTTTGTGCTTTGGTAGGGATTCATTGTTTGATGAGGAAAAGCTATGATGTTTGTTTTTTCTTTCTCAGCCTCGACGTCTTTTCTTTTCTTCTTCCTTTTCTTTAATGAATTGCTTCAGGTATCCTTATCGGACGAGGTGTCGATCTGCATTTTCAGATTTTTGCATTCGTCGATTGTATGTCTTGTAGTGTTATGATATTCGCATACTTTGCTCTTTTCCGCGCCTTTTGGACCTGGTCGAGGTTCGCCTTTTATTAGTTTCATCAGCCAAGCACTGAATATTTCTCTTAGTATTGTGCTTGCTAAGGTGTTGAGTGGCGTGTAAGTGGTGAATCTTGGCTCGAAAGACTCTGAGTTCAATTTGTGTTTGGATTAACATTCCTTGTGCCTCTGTGCCAAGCTATCTTTTTCTTGCTTCTGGATATTCTCCACAGCTCGGAGCTCCTCGGCGTTGATGTATCTGAGGGCTCTTTCACGGAGTTCGTGTATAGTTCTTGGTCTATTGATTTCCAGGCTTTCCTTGAATGGTCCAGAATGCAAGTCGATTCGAATTTGGTGGAGCTCGACGGCGGGGTCGAGGTCTGGGATTTGTGATGCTTCTTCTTGGAATCATGTCAAGTAGGTTCTTAGGGGCACATCAAATCCCTGTCTGACGTGTTCCAGGGAATCTGAGGTCTTGGTGTAGATTTTGGAGGACACAAACCTGTTGGTAAAGGCTTTTGCTAAGTTGTCAAACTTGTGGATAGAGTTTCGAGATAGTGTAGAGAACCAGAGTAGTGCCGATTTCTCCAGGAAGGATAGGAAGGTTCGGCAAAGAATTTGGTCGATGGCCCCATTGATGAGCATCATGGATCTGAACATCGTGATGAATGATTGTGGGTCTCCTGTTCCGTCATAGGGGTGGAGTGAGGTTAGGAGCCTGAATTGAGGGTAAGCTGGTGGCCATGAATTTTTCTGAAAATCGTCCACAGTCTATGGTTTCCAGCTCGTTATTGGATTCAGTCTGATAGGTTGGGTGGTCTGAATATCGAGGCTTACCGTTACAGAAATTATGACTGACTTGTTCAGTATTCCCCAAAGTGGTGGTTCCCTATCTGGGGTTTTTTAAGCTTTCAAACCTCAGGGATTTGTTTTCTTCTTGTAGTTTACGGAGTTGCTTAACTAGTCTTCGATTTTCTTCTTGCAACTGGTTAAGCTTAGGAGGAGGCCGACTATTTGGAGGTAAGTGTTGGCTTGAAGTGTCAGCCATGGGTAATGGGGTTTGAGGTTGTGAGGTAAGCTTATTTACCAGCCCCAGGGTGCAAGTAGCTCAAATGTCCGTGGCAACAAGGGGTGGGGTACTTGTGAAGACACTCCAATGCTTAAGTCACTAAAAGCGTGAGGAGTAGAGAGGTGTTTATGTCATGGAGATTGTTCATACTAAGGGTAATAGCCCCCTTAAATAATGTGAGGTTACCCCGTGGTAAATCTGTTATGATCTTCTTTAAGTATAGGAGATATTCCTATGATTTGGTTAGTAATAAAGATAATGGTAAGATATAATGAGATATATAGAGAGATATTATATGGGATTTGCAAGATATCCTTAGCTAAATCTAGAGTAAATCCACAGAGGATACCATGCCGTGTGGTCAAGCTGTGGGACCCCGAGAGAGAGAGATTTGGGCTGGGCTGATCTTTGGCGGCCCATGGCTGAGTTCTTATGAATTGGGCCGAGGAGGTCAGTCCATATTTTCTAGTCCAATACATAAGCTATACATAATTATAAAAGTTTAATCAATTGTGTAAAAAATATTAATATTATTGATGTATTAAAAACCTAACTAAATAAAATAAATTAGAAAAAACTTATATTACATAAATGAGCAACTCACATTTATCTATTTTAAAGTCCTTCAATATTACACTTGTGCTCCTCTGATTTTTTTAATTAACATTCAATTCGTTAATCTCCTAAAGAGATTACTCTGTTAAGTGTTAACACTTGGTACAAAGTATCTATTTTACCTGTTTTCTCAACAGAGAGTACTTCTTAATCTCAACCTACCGCTGCCCCCTTTCTCAAACCGTATGCACTTCCACTGAAGTCCTTTATGTACTCTTACATATTTTGGAATTTGGATGTGATTCATCCCTATGAAATTTGCAACCTAAGGCTTGTGGTACTTGAGATTGAACTTTATTAGTTTGATTTTGTCAATAATAATTTGTTCATGCTGTTATAATTTGTGGTGTATTTCTTGACTCTTTGAAGCTTGAAATATCTCTAGGAGAAGGCCAACGATGTTCCATGATGTCATCAATGAATATGTTAGGGGAAGGGGGTTTCTCAGCGGGGGGTTAGGGTTTGGAGGGGATGATGAGAAAACAGAACGCCTCCCCTAACTACGGTCTTCTTGGTGACGAACTAACCATAATACAGCAAGTCAATTTGAATCCAAGGCAACGCTGAAGATAGACAACAAAGCCATGCATGGCTGTTTGGTGCGAGATGCCTTCTTGAGTAGGTTGCAAGGGAAATCGAAGAATGGAGAAATACGGAAGAAATAGAGTGATCATGTAATAGACTCGGGTTCATGATTAACCCTACATATGGGATTATATTCACTACCTAAAATCTGAAATAAAATTATATCTATATTTTTTTTGTGATAATAAAATTATGTGTTAATATTTAAAAATAAGAGTTAGATATATTATCACTTGAGTTGTTTTACACATTTAAAATTTAAAAAAATGAGATATTATATATCTACTCGGATCTGAAAAGTATTACGAATATGTCTTGTTTTTATTATATAGAAATTGATCTTGTTAACCTATCGAGCCAGCTTTATATTTACACACAAATCGACTTAAATTGAAACATGTCAGAATCTCAAAAATCGATTTAAATAGATTTTTGAAATATCATGATATATTCTGACATGTTTCTAAAATTGATTTAAGTTGTTCTATAGTAATCAATGGATGTGGCTGCACCATCTAATTATAACGCCTAGTTTTTAAGATTTGTGTAGGCTACAAAAAAATATTGCGATAAAATGAATAATTAATTATATTCAATTTATAATTGACATAATATTTATTTTGCAAAAATTAAATTACACAGATCCTGTGTTTCTAAGAAATCAAACAATATATTAAATACTTTCTATCCTATAAAGAGAATAAGTGCTTCTATCCTATAAGAGAACAAATGTGTCACATATAGTTTTCAAACTTGGACCAGTGATCGACTTAGTCAAGACACCGGGTCACTAGGTCACTAGTTCAACGGGTAGGTTATTAGTCAAACCGATTGAACAGGATTTATAGGAAAAAATATAAAAAAATTTAAATAAAATATAATAAAAGGACAACTAATTAATAACTTGAGACACTTTAAGAGCTCCAAATACAAAAACATAAATAAATAATATACATTCCTAAATATTATTCATTTTCACAATCATAAATCATAAATGACAAGTTCAAAACATAATTATACAAGCAAACTCAAAAGTATGACAATATCAACAAAGTTATTGTATTTTTCTATAAGTCAGATTGGAAATTTTTTTAAGGTTTTGAAAAAAGACATCATTTAGCAAAAAAAAAAAAGACAAAATTACTAAATTCGTCCCTTAAAAATTTCGCGCCGATCAAATTGGTCCCTACAAAAAAAAAACTCCCAAATTGCTCCCTTCCAAATTCAAACGTCTACCAAGTTAATCCTTCTGTTAACATCACTAACGGAGCCCTTACTTTTCCATTACTATACCATTAACATTCATCTTCTTCCTCATCTTCCTTCTTCTTTTTTAGTGAGAAACCATAAATCCCATTTCTGAAAGTTAAACTCTGGCCCCAATCTCCATTTGCTTGTCATTTTAATTAAAATACACATAGTATGTGCTCTCTTATTTATCCTCTTTGCTTCTGTGCTTTCTTTCCATGATTCTCACTTTTCTTTTCTCCCAAATAGCACAAAAAGAGAAGAAACAGAAAGACAGAGGCAAGAGAGAGAAAATTCCTAGAGAGAAAACCTCACCACTGACGAGCAAATACATAGATTCCAATACCCTCCTCCAATATAGAGACACACATACCCCTCCACAGCTTAAAAGGTTAACCAAAAAAAAAAAAAACTCAAAGCACTTGTACGCGATGAACCCATTGACACCCTCTCCATCACCAGGAATACCAAGTCGAAGATCAAAGACATTGAGAAAAAGCCATCGCTATCACCGTTGCTGGAGACAAACAAATGCAGATTTCGCCTTTCCATTCATATCTCTTTTCTCTACCAAGCCAGTTCAATCAATAAAACATGCAGGAAAGTTTGAAAGATTAAGAGTTGGGGTAGGCAAAGCTTTGCCAGTTATCAGGAGGGGGTCCAGGAATTGCTTTCCAGCCATTGAGATTTCTCTTATGATTGTCCCATTCCCCTTTGCAGTAAGTGGTGGGATTTATGGTTTCTCATTGACGAAGAAGAAAGGAGATGAAGAAGATGGTGGATGTTAGTGGATATTAACAGTACAGTAATGAAAATGTAAGCATACTCCGTTAGTGATGGTAATAGAGGGATTAACTTGGTAGACGTTTGAATTTAGGAGGGACCAATTTGAAAGTTTTTTTTTTATAGGAACCAATTTGGTCGACGCTAAATTTTCGAGGGACGAATTTGGTAGTTTTGTCAAAAAAAAAAGAAAAAAAATCGATCAGACTCGACCTAGTTCAACTGACCAAGTCACCAATTTTAATAAAAACCCGGCTGAGTCGAACCGGTTCACAACGATTTTGATACGGGATGATACGAGCTATCATGACTCACAAACAAATTACAATTTATAAAGTGCCAAGTTACACCAAAAATGTAATAAAGGGCACAACTCAGGTCATCTCAAAAGGAAGTGTTACTAGCCAATTAGAAATTTGGGGTTTTTGAGATTATAGCAACTAAATTAAATAAGAATTCTAATGAAAAGAATTACCTGCACAAAGGTTGTTCAATCATAGACCTAAACCCTAAACCTTCAGATTAAAATTATTCAATCATAGACTTAAAAGATAAAATTGTGTTGGTGGTTGCTTCCATTAAAATGTTAACACACAAAAATGGCATAATTCTACTTAATGGATATACAATCACAATCCCGCCAAGGGTTTAAATAACATATGAACTAGTAATTCACAATCGTGATTCTATGATCCTATGCTAGTCTGATTACCAATTATAGCAACCTAATTTCTAACAAAATTAATCCCAATCCCTCACCCAATGGATAAACATCACATAAATCGGTAGCTCTAAAAAAATGATTGTAATAATCATACAACCAGTAATTAAAAGAGATAACAAAGGGAAAGAAAAACCAACCACAATCTTGCAATAAAATAATAGAAGTCTCATGAACAATTTCAATCTTCAGTCACCCCTGTGCACGGTAAGGGGATTACTCCTCCATAGGGAAAGTTTCATGATCAATGTTGAAGATAAGCGATAAATTTACACTCCGAAATTTTTGATCAAATACTGACTAAGAACCCTAGCCTAGAGAGATAGTGGGAGAGAAAAATAGAGAGAGAGTTCCTAATGAGAGAAAAACTAAAAACTAAACGTCCGTGAGTCTTAGCGTGAGCTTGGGTTCTTTTGTCTGTTTGCAAAGGCTTCTTAGAGAGTAGATAAAATGGGCCCAACTAACGCGACCTACAATGATATGACCACCTGGGCGGTCCTGAGAAGGCTCCCAAAATGTGCTCTTTCTGTTTACCGCCCGGGTGGTCCTTAACCACCTAGGCGGTGAATAATGCTGCTGACTTCCTTATTTTTGCTCCAATGCACCAAGGCTTATGTCTTTTCACTTCACTTGGATCCCATAGTATATGAATCATGCCATAGGCCTTGAAACTATTAAGCCTCCTAGGCCCAAGTGTTGAAGAGGATGATACATTCTTGGAAGCCTTGAAGCTCTTCTCGAGCCTCACACTTGCAAAACACCCCAATTCTAATAGGAAAGAATGTGTGTTCCCAAAAGAAGTCTTCCACTATGACATACTATAACCAAGTTCCCAAGAAGTGTTAGCCAGCTCACCAGACAATGCACATAGAACTCAAAGTTGGGCATCAGTCTCCAGAATGGCATATTCATTTCGCTCTAGAAGGTGCTCAGAGAGGGGAGATTCCAATTTTCGTAAGAGTGGTTGGTTGTCAAGAGGTGGTGGTTAAGCACATGATACAACCTCTGTAGCCAACATCTCAACCATAGAAGCATTCTTTGCAACATCAACAACATTGTTGACATCAATATTGTCTATATCTTTGCCACAATCAGGGTCATCAGAACTAGCAAATGCAATGCAGGGAACATCAAATGTCCCCTCAACTAATTTCTCTTGTGGTGCTTCATCCATATGAGTCGTGTCTTATTGAGATGTATCATTACTCTGCTCAAGACTTGGCACCGCATCTAGAATCTGAGATGAACTTAGTTGTCGGAACAGTGAGTTATACAACTCAGTTATGTCATTCATCATCTCTAGCAAAGCATCATTGGTTCTCTTTTGATTCTCCATTATCATTCTCATCATTTCTTGCCATGGAGATTCATAAGTACTAGGAAGAACAAACAAAGTTGGAGACTACTGATACTGCAAGGCATAGGTCTCGTATTGTTGGGGTGGTTGCAAGTTCTGCTGATAGAGTAGTGGTGGTGGCTGGAATTGCTGCTAGAAATACGAGTGTTAAGGCGGCTCAACACCTTCATATCCCGGATCCATATAATCATACCAATCTGATTGGGATAAGCCAGAGTAAGCATCATATTCATGTTGTGACTGCTGAGCATGACTCCGCATGGCATATTGCCCCAATACATACTGTATCTCATCCAGCTGGCACTCCATTCTTTGGTATGGGTTATTGTCAACAACCTGTATCCCTACAACATTGTAAGAATCATATGGCTGGGAACTAAAATGTGTTAGTAAACATGAAAGATCAAGTGGAAAAAATAATAATAATAAAATAATAAAGTCGAAGAAATAAAATAAAATTATTTTTTTAAAAAAATTATCACTTTTTTTTTATTTTGGAATGAAAATATAAAAAATAAAAATAAAAAGGAAACGGAAAATAAAAATAAAAATAAAATAGAAAAATTGAAAGAAAAGTTATTTACAAAAATTAACTAGTATCACTTCCCCGGCAACAACACCAAAATTTGATGTGATCTGCCACGACTCACAGACAAATTACAATTTATAAACTGCCAAGTTGCACCAAAAATGTAGTAAATAGCACAACTTATGTTGTCTCACAAGAAAGTGTTACTAGCCAATTAGAAATTTGGGGTTTTTGAGATTATAGCAACTAAATTAAATGAGAAGAATTCTAATGGGAAGAATTACCTGCACAAAGGTTCCTTCGAATTAAAATTGTTCAATCATAGACTTAAAAGATAAAATTGTGGTAGTGGTTGCTTCCATTAAAATGTTAACATGCAACAATGGCATAATTCAACTTAACGGATATACAATCGCACTCGCTCTAAGGGTTTAATTAACATACGAACTAGTAATTTACAATCGTGATTCTATGATCCTATGCTAGTTTGATTACACAATTATAGCAACCTAATTTCTAACAAAATTAATCCCAATCCCTCACCCAATGGATAAACATCACATAAATGGGTAACTCACAGAAAAACAATTGCAATAATCATACAACCAGTAATTAAAAGAGATAACAAAGGGAAAGAAAAACCAACCATAATTTTACAATAAAATATTATAAGTCTCATGAACAATTTCGATTTTTAGTCACCCCTATGCACAGTAAGGGGGTTACTCCTCCACAGGGGGAGTTTCACGATCAATGTTGAAGAAAAGCGATAAAATTACACTCTGGAATTTTCGATCAAATACTGACTAAGAACCTTAGCCTAGAGAGAGAGTTCCTAGTGAGAGAAAAACTAAAAACTAAATGTCCACGAGTCTCAGTGTGAGCTTGCATTCTTTTGTCTGTTCGTAAAGGTTTCTCAGAGAGTGAATAAAATAGGCCCAACTGATGTGACCTACAAGCATATGACCGCCTAGACGGTCCTGAGAAGGCTCCCAAAATATGCTTTCTTTGTTTATCACCTAGGTGGTCCTTAGCGGTCAAGGACTGCTTGGGCGGTGAACAGTGCTGCTAACTTCCTTATTTTTGCTCCAATGCACTAACCTGGAAGTTCCTAGTACCAAGAAAAACTCCAAAAAGAGATTAAAAGTACAGAGAACTTCCAAAGAATGAGGATTCACTAAAAACTATGATGATAGCTACAAAATTATTCAAAAATACATGTTGAGAACAAAGTGCAAATTCATTAATTTGGCATCAATTAAATACAATTCAAATGCAAATTATTCAGAGTTAGAATGGAGAATAGATACATAAATGCAACCCATCACAAGACTGATCCAAACAGCGACTCAGATCGGTTTCTTGACTGGTTCACCGGCTTTCATAACTATGGTGTTACATACTAAATATTTATATAAAACTAATTAAATTTAAATTATAATTGTCAAAATATTTATTCTAAAAAAAATAAATTTTGTAAAATCGTATAATCTAAACTAACTAAACAATAACATATTAAGTATATTCTATCATAAAAAAGTTAATATAATCTATGCACAAAAAGTCTATAAAGTTAATTATATTTAATTTTTATTTGAAATTTCATTTATTATACAAAAATTAAATTATATTAAATCTTATAATCTTAACTTAACCAACTAAATAGTAATATATTAAATTATCTTATCCTACAAGACAAAGTGCAACATACACACTAAATACTTGTATACACAGAAAAAATTATACTAAATAGCCAATCGCATATTAAATTATGTTCAAATTTTACATATCCTACAATACATTTTACTATGCGATCGGCTATTTAGTATAATTTTTTCTGTCTATATAAATATTTAGTGTGCATGTTGCACTTTGTCTTGTAGGATAGAATAATTTAATATATTATTGTTTAGCTAGTTAAGATTATAAGATTTAGTGAAATTTATTTTTTTTAGAATAAATGAAATGTCAAAAAAAATTAAATATAATTAACTTTATAGACTTTTTGTGCATACATTACGCTACTTCTTTTAGGATAGAATATAGTTAATATGTTATTGTTTAGTTGGTTTAGATCATAGGATTTTACAAAATTTATTTTTTAGAATAAATATTATGAAAATTATAATTTAAATTTAATTAGTTTTATATAGATATTTAGTATGCAACACACATGTTTTCTTATAGGATAGAAACACTTGTTCCCTTATAGGATAGAATGTATTTAATATATTGTTTGGTTGCTTAGAAGCATAAGATCTGTGTAATTTAATTTTTATAGTATATCAATTATAAATTAAATATAATTAATTATTCATTATATGATAATATCTTTTTTTATAGCTTACGCAAATCTTAAAAACTAGGCGTTATAATGAGATGGTGGAGCCACATCCATCAATTACCGTAGAACCAAGAAATCGACTTCAATCCTTTTTAGAACATGTCAGAATGTGTCAGGATGTTTCAAAATCTATTTAAATCAATTTTTGAAATAATCGGACATGTTCTTAAAATCGATTTAAGTCGATTGATGTACAAATATAAAGTTAGTTTGATGGGTTAACAAGGAAATCAATTCAAATCGATTTCTATATAATAGAAAATAAAGTATATTCGTAATACTTTTTAGATCCATATAGATGTATACTATCTCATTTTTTTTAATCTTAAATGTGCCAAAAACTTTTATCACTTCTCGAATTCAGAGGGAATTAAGTCTGTAATATTATTTGTTGAAGGAATATGATTTGGTAAGAAAAGAGAGGGAAAGATAGAGGACAAAGTAGTATTTTTAATATTTTTTTATGTTAAGAATCGAAAAAACTCACGTGCAAGTCACATGCAACTAACAGAGCAATTGATTTTCCATTGACAGAGGAGGTACTACCATAATATTACGCGTAAATTTATAATATTACCTTCATTATAGTACTAATTAATTATATTCATTTGGATATTAAAATTGAAATTGTAATATCAATTTCTAATTTTGATTTCAGGCTTTTCTAACTAAAATAAGAGTTAATGGTTATCTTTATCCTCTGAAATTGGGATTTTTTTTAATATGGTATTTTAATTTAACAATTCCTCATATATGAAATTATAGAGAAATTTACATGAATATAGTGTGCAAATTTTTCCATTAACAGGATTTTATTTAAAAATAATATTTTAATATTAAAATATTATTATTAAAAATATTTGATTTAAAAAATTATATTTTATTATTCAAATTTTGTAATTAGTGAAATTTGCTTTCCAAAATACCATATTCTTATAAATAACCATAAAAACTCTGACAAATTCTGGATACAAATCTCATATAAAAAAAATATGACCTTTGAAATTGTGTGTGACTTTGAACTTGAAATTTATAAATTAATTTTTTTATACCCAATGTTCTAAAATATGCATCAAATTAATAATTGATTTCATTTCTATTAATATGTTATCATATTTTCGCTAATGTATCATGTTAAGTTATATACCTATAATATACTAACATTCTACTTTGCATTAAATGTGACATGGTTCAATAATATGGTCAAATTTTCAGTCCATGCTAAATATATTTATAACTTTACTTACTTGTAAAATTTATCTTATAGTTTTTAATTATATTTATTTTCATACAGTCTGATTTTCAAATACCAACTAGAATGTCAACATATCATTGGTTTGTTAACTAATATAACATATCAATAAAAGCCTGAGAATGCAATAATAAAAATTAGATTAGGGACTAATATGACTCACATTTTATAATTTTAGGGATTAAAATTTTAATTTCTAACTTTTAGTGACCACACTGACTCACACATATAATTTTAAGAACTAAGTTGAGCATTTATTCTTTAAATACTAATACTAATATTTTTTTTGAAGATTATTTACATATAAAATAATAAATTGAAAGTTTAAAACTTTTCATGTAATGATATATTTTATGAAGAAATTAATTTTAATAAATATGATTGCTTGAGAAAAGTGAAAATGAGAGAATTATATAAATTTCAATAAAGATATATTTTTAAAATTTAGAATTAACAATAATTAAGATATAGATTATTAATTGAGATAGCTTGTTTTAGTTATTTTTCATTTTCAAAAGTTGGTTTATAAAGTTTAAATTTTATATGTTATTTTAATTATAAAAGAATTTGATCATTATTTCTCCAATTTAGATTTTGGATTTTCTAATGAATATTTTAAGAAATAAAAAATCATAAGTGTTGTATTGAGAATAAGTTTTTTGAGTTTTTAATATTAGTTTGATTTCTATGCATAAACAGTTAAAAATATTTTCACATTATCCTTTGATCAATTGTCACATTAGTAAAAGTAGTTAAAACTCATAATCGCTACTTAAAAAGTTATGTAAATGAAGTTATTCGATTAAATAACAGTAAAAATAATTTTATATCGTCGGTACATAAAATTTAGACTCCTTTAATGCATTGAATGTATAAAAAAAATTAATATTTAATATTTTATTTTTTAACAAATTAAAAAATAGATCAATTTTTTATTTTATACTCAATTTGAATTGAAAGGAAAATCACTTATGATTTGGTAAATACTCTTTGCCTTGGCGCGTGGGTGTACCACCTCCGCAATGGATTTCTTTTTTTGGGTGCATCCTCCACAGTGGATTTGATAACATCTATGCAGTACGATTATATGATACAATTCATATACGATATAAAGAAATATTATAAATTAAACTAAAAAATACATAAAATACAAATAAATGTATTATTTCAATACTTGATATGATATGTATTCTATACAGATATCTGGATTGTATTGAAATATCCGTGGCCAATGGGATAACACTGTTTTGAACGTCTTCTGTTGCACCAACGTTCTACTCCATGTTCCATGTTTCTCAATTCTCATACACGAAACATAGGTCTGTATGGTAGGGATCGATCTATGGGCTTGCCATCAATTCATCACTCTTCTCACCTCATTTTGTCTCTGTTAGCAATTTTCCTTTAGGTTGACTCATACAAGGGGGCAAGAGCCGACTGGCGAAGCAGCGTAGAGTGAAAAAAGGCCAGGAAGGACACCTGTCTTATGAAAGGTACAGGCAGCGACTTGTTTTGATTGGTTTATTTTGATTTTGAGTGGTGAGGGCCCTACCACTAAAGCGAAGTGATGTACCCGACGCCTATTAATTAACGACCAATAGCTTGCGAGAAGGTGTCAAAACACTGCCAAAGCTGAGGCTGCGTCAATGTTGGTGTTGAGTTGAAGTAAAGAGAAGCATTGGGATGAGGTTCGAGAATGTCGACACGTGATTTGGTACTACTGGTAAAATTGGCACAACGCCACGTCCCAATTCAACTCGAAGGTGCTTGCCTCTTTGAGCATCTCAGTCTCGAGTCAGAACGAGTGCTGGGCACTGCCCAGTTAGAAAGCAAAGAGGTCCATGGACTTTTCTTAGGGAACTGGAGCGTGCGTCTTAGGAGCGTGGGGCAGGTATCCGATCCTTTGCATTAATGAATCTATCGTATTAGACGCATTGCATGCTTTTGCCGAAGCGCATCTTGAGCTGGATTTGTTGTTTTTTTATTGTCGTCTACTTATTTGCTTTGGACAGTGACCGTTTTGTGCCAACTCCTCTTACTCTTTACTGTCATCGAAACCTAACTGCTTTGAGGGTTTACTATTTAAAGAAAACTTCTAAAAGAATTTGTGACATGCTAATTTAAGAATAATATTGTGAGAATAATAAAATTATATAATAAATATATTTTATATATTTAATTATTATTGGATGTGATTAATAATTTTTATTTATTTTACTCACTTATCATATTTAATAGTAATAAGATGTATAATATAAATTTATTATGAAATTTTATTGTTCCTATAGCATTATTTATAGTTCAATTCTTAAAATATTCGGTGACATCTATTAAATATTTAAAAAATTAATTTTTATGACAATTTATTCTATAAGTTAACTTCCGTTAATATATATATATATATATATATATATATATATATATATATATATATATATATATATATATATATATATATATATATATAACATGTCATATTATATAATATGATGTATCACATCATTTAAGGAGATAGACCACGTATTGGCTCCATAAAAGCTGTAAAACATTACCATGGTGATTGAGAGCCAAATTTACATTCTACGCGTCTTCTGATAACCAATTTAGAATGCATTTTTGCAAATATTGTGCCATGTCATTCACATAATATGGTACATCAAACCCTAATTAGTAATTTTTTCATAGGTGCTAGTGTTTGGATTAATGTTAAGTAAAACTTAATCTTTTAAGTATTAAATTAAGGGATAAACACATTTTACCTCTCTGAATTTTAGGTCACGTGTAATTTACCCCAAGACTTTTCAAAATATGCATCGCGATACCCTAAACTTTCTAAACTGTGCAAAACACCTCTTAGTATAATTTTGGCAACTAATAAAGGTAATATTTATGTGCACTTAACCCCGTTGAAGTTTCTAATTTTTGCAATTCAACCACTACAAAAAAAATTATGTTAATTGTGACGGTTAAATTAGGGCGGTTCTTTAAAACTACCATAATTTACTGTATATTATGGCGGTTTTATTGATCGCCACAATTTTAGTGAAAATAACGGCAGTTGTAATCACCTTAATGTTCTTGTAGCCATTCTTCCCATCCACACAAAAGAAAGGGGAATTAGGACTTTCGAGGTTCATTACCCATTCTCCCCTTTCACAAAACAACGCAACCCTCCCTTCTATGTCCAACCATGGTGCTTCCATCCCCCAACCGTTGCCACCACGCGTCCTTGCCACCCCCACCCAACCGACGTGCGCTCCTTCTCCTTCTCCATCCTGTCTTTTCCTTTGCACCTCGCACTTCGCAATAGCGTTGCCTGCCCTCACCAGCCACATCGCGTGGTCACCCTCTGCTCATCCCCTCGCCTTGCAGAAGGCATCGCTTCTGTATTGGAGAGTTCTCGCAAGTTTAGAGCCCTCAGCCACAACCTTCTCCTTTCTCTTTCTTCTAACTCTTCAAATTGCTTTAAGCCTCTTCGTTCCATTGAGCTTCAACACCTCGATTCCCCGACTGGATAACTCGTTGCCATGCTCGATATCACCGCCCCCGATGATTACTCCCCCTCCAATCACCACCGTGCTCTCCAAAAACTCATGGTATAATCAATTTCTTTTTTTAAAAGTTTTCTATATTTTTATTATTTTAGGTCTTTGAGCTTCTTTGTTAGGTTCTACAGCTCAGTGATGTTTGTGCATGCCTGGAGAGCTTTAGAGTAAATAAACAAAAGAGAAATAGGATTCAAGAGTTAACTCCTATCTTGTAGAGTGGAATGAAACTGCTGCACATGTTTGTTTGCTTTGGGGATTTTTGGTTCTTTATTTTTTTTTCAAGTTTGAGCTATGTGGAAAGTGTTTGGAGTTTTGAGTTCTATCTTGATGAAGAGTAAGAGCATGTTTTAGTAGAGATATTATTTCAAATGTTCAAATTGAATACAAGGGAAATCACCTTGAATGCAGGAGATGGACTACATCTATGTTCTATGATAGAAACATTCTATGTTCTGCTTTGTCTATTAAAAAAATGAAAAAAAGAATTGGGGCTATTTGATTGATTGCATTTTGTGTATCGGTGAACTTGAATAGTTATAGGGACTAGATTGTGGAAACATGAAGGAGGCATTTGTGTGTGCCTTTTGAATACCGTAAATATGGTTGTTGTGGATGCCTCAATTCATTGTTGAGGATTCTATAATGATGATTTTGTTGAATTGTGACTCTGTAAATTGTTGTTAGCTTTGTGAGGTTATGAGACTAAACTTGCCAACTATCTGGCTCTTGATCACTAGCTGTTTGGTCCTTGAGAATATTATAATATGTGGTGTTGAGCAACTTCTATGTATGTTTTTGATTTCTTAGTGAGCCTTAAGATACTGGACTTGTATAGACCTGAGATTATTCTAGAATGTATGTTAAGTTTTCTGTTGTCACATGTTTGTTTGTATAGAGTAGTGTACATTAGTTTATTTTATTGTCTTCTATTTGACTTTACTAAGAAAGTGGTTGTTGATAGTGCTCAATGGCATGATTGATCCAAGTTGTCAACTTTTCCTACTGGTTTGATACTTGGTTGTGGTTGTGGTAGAAACACAAAGCAAGAATCGATTGACTTGTTGTTCCCATTCATGTCACCTATCATATTAACCCCACCAAATCATATTAAACTTTAAGATTAAATTAACATTAGAAGGTTTGTAACATGCAAATTGCAAAACACATTAAACTTGTGTACCTCAGAATGTGTGGCTTCTGCTATAAAAGGCCTAATAGGATTATGAGAACCATTAGGAAAGCACTGTTTTGTTTCTGCTTAGCTCAAGGTCTGCATGTGTTACTGCCATTCATGTGGCATTTTTTTTTTTGTTTTTGAGTTCAAGAGAAGTTACAATTCAAGAGAAGCAATTTTTTTTTTCAGTAATATATAAGCTTACATAGTTGTATACATGATTGACTAGTAATCACTTAATCTTAGAATCTTGAACTTGTATAGTTGTACTGATACTTGGTGTTGGTTAGAATAATGGAATGTCTGAAGGTACCTTATTATCTAAATGAAGAAACTGGCTAACCATTGGAAATATCTGCGCTCAAGAAGAAATTGGAGGATGCCAAGTCCAAGGGCCTCTGTGTTAGAGCTTTACTTATTATAAATCTAGGAAACCCAATGGGGCAGGTGAGCTATTAAAGGATTTTGTAATGCTAAAATAGAAGGTTGCTTAGATTGTGAATCTAAGCTGGTTACATTTATAACATGGTGTGTGTGTGCCTCCAGGTTTTTTTTGAGCAGAACCAGGATACAATGCAAAGGCCCATAGTCCAACACTTTGGGTTTACTCACCTCAGTGTTGGTGATCTTCTAGGTGCAGAAATCAAATCTAGTATTAAAAAAATGGGTATATATGTTATGCTTCATTTTCATATCATACTGGAGAGATTCATAGTTCTATCATACTAATATAATGTATTGCCTTTGTTAATTATGATTAGAGATTAGTTCAATAGGTAGTGCACTCATAGTTTCTTTTTAGATTTGCTATTTAAATTTGAATGCTTCCTCATTTGCTTTATTTCTTGGAATTAATAGTTGCCAAAGCATGTCCTGGAGTTCCCATTCTTGTGCATAGCTATGTCTTTTAGATTTTGCATTAGGGAAGTATAACTTGCTTTTGACTTTATGATTTTGGTAACTGATGATGATGTGTGCACTATAACATATGTATTTGTGTTGATTCTTGCTTTTTGATAGTGTAAAATAAGGATTTTATTTGGGTCTAGCACCAAGATAGGAACATGTGTAAAAGAAGGATTTTATCTGGGTTGAACACCAAGATTAATCATTTATTGTGCATAAGTTAGACATTATTTAGAGAATTCACCCATAGCTTCTTGTATAAACATAGGAATATGGCATAACTTGGCTAGTTTTGCTTCTGTTTTGGTAAGGGGCAAAATTCATGAATAGTACCTGTGCTACTTGTAAGGCATTAAGGTTAGCTTGCAAGGTATAGGAAGGACTTTCTAAACCCATTGTAGATGGTATTGTGTCCATTTCTTGCCAATGGTGAGCTTGGTATGAATATTAATTAAAAAAAAGAGAAGAACGAGAGAAAATTTATTATGCATTTAGGCATATAGTATCTCTTGGAATGTAGACTTTTTTAATGGTACAACTTGTTTTAATTTTTGTGTGGTGCAGCCATAAGGGACAGCTATACATAAGGTGTGCTGTTTTCTTAATTTGAGTTCTTCATGAGCAACTAAACATATTCATTTGTTTATGTGAAGCTTGAAAGGGACAAAAATTTGAAATGGGCATATTCAATTCTTTCTTTTCTTTGCTTTTCCTGGACTTGTCACTACTTTATCTATTTCTCTAAGATACAAAAGGTCATATTTGACGCATGGCATGGAATAAGAATAAATCAGTACAGTTTGCATGTCAATTCTTACCTTTTGTGATTTGTGAAACAGACAAAGAAAGAAGATGGATGAGGAGAACAATTATGATTATGGCGGGAATAGCAGCAGCAGTTGCTAGTGTCTTTTACCTCTAGTGTTTGAAGTTGATCTCAATTTGAGACTAATTAAAGAATATGAATAGAATAATTACTTTGTTTTTTTATATATAGACTGATGTATATTTGTATATTCTAGTTATATGATTTAGCTTAATTTGAAATTTCATCTTTGTTTAATTCCTTTACTTTATCTTACTAGATTAATATGAAGTTAAAGTTGGTTTAATTAAATTATGAAGTATTATTATTAAAATAAAGGAATTATTTTTTTTGTCAATTGGGATGCAAATTATGGTGGTTTCAAATTGTCATCAGTAACTTTTTTTCACAAAATTGCATTGCAAATTATCACGGTTCAAACCGCCATAATTAATAATTTTTTTAAATTTTGTTGCAACTTGTGGTGGTTCTAAACCGCCATAACTAACAACATAGTTTTAATTTGACTGAAAATTATGGCGATTTCAAACCGCCGTAATCAGCCATATCTAAATTATGGCAGTTAAAAAGAAATCGCCATAATTAACCAAATGACATTGGTAATTATTGTAATTCCCAAAACCGTCGTTACTGTGGAAAACAGCAGCCAAAAATCGTCCTAATTTGCAAAACTAACCGCCATAATGTACCATTTTTTTTTGTAGTGATCCCTATGTCTATGAATACTATATGCAGTTAATTCCCCTATTTTCTTATATGCAACTTGACACCCCGCTATGACTTAAATTTTTGGAGGGTCTTTTGCACACTTTGAAAAGTTCAAGGTGTCATAAAGCATCATTTGAAAAATAGGGAGTGTTTTGCACAATTTGGAAAGTTCAGGGTGTTATAATGCACAAATTTTTAATGTCACAAAAGTTCAGGGGATAAAATACATTTAACCCTTAAATTATTAATGTCACAAATTTTTCAAAAATCAAATTAACACCCACAACTTTTTATATGGTCAATTTGAAGCTTTACCCTTTTCTATTTTTTCCATTAATTTGGAGCTATACAATTCATCAATGTGTTTTCTTAAATCCAAATCCGATGATTAAATACTAGAGCGCCAATTTTGGAATTTTAAAAAGAAATACATTTTAATTTTGAGATTAATCTTGACATAATATCAGCATAAAATGTTTTCTATACTTGTAACCAATTCTATTTGATCTTTCACATGATTTTTGAGATGGTTATGATAAAGTTAAAATTTTAAATGGTGTAATTATATACAATCAAATCAATGTGTAAGAAAAATTTAGGGATAAATGCATTTTATCCCCTTGAATTTTAGGTCATGTGCAATTTACTCCTTGATTTTTCAAAATGTGCATCGCGACATCCTGAACTTTCCACACTGTGCAAAAGACCCTTCAATATAATTTTGACAACTAATAAAGGTAAGATTTATGTGCACTTGACTCTTTGAAGTTTCTAATTTGTGCAATTCGACACCTTATTTATGACTACTATATGCAATTAACCTCCTGATTTTTTTATTATGTGTAACTCAACACTCTACTGCGATTTAAATTTTTTGAGGGGTTTTTTTTGCAGAGTTTGGAAAGTTCAGGGTGTTGTAATGTATGATCTGAAAAGAAGGGTTTTTTGCACAGTTTGAAAAGTTCAGAGTGTCATAATGTACATTTTGAAAAGTCAAGGTTTAAATTGCACATGACTTAAAATTTAGGGGAGTAAAATACATTTAACCCAAAAATTTATAATCATTACTAGGAACACATGGGTTACTAACAGATGTTATCGAGGGATTTTTTTCCCTTAGTATTACTAGCAGATTTATCAAGGGATCTAAGGGAAAATGAAGAAAAAAAATAAAAATATAATTATTGACTAAATTTCTCTCGGTATGTTTGGCACCATATGGTGCCTATATTCGCATGAGCAATATGGAGAGAACTTCTATTGGTAAACACTATAAGAAATGGGTGGTATACCAATGGATTTTCTGACGGGTTAGATTAGTACCAACAGATACGGGCCATCGGATTTTTGGCCATCTATAGAATACTACCGACAGATATAACTACTGACGAGTGTAAAAATGAAAACCAGTCGGTACAATTGCATTAAAGGCGTTATTGAGGTTGTCAGATAAATAATATTACCGACGAGTTATAAAAAATAAAAATAATTTTTTTATTATTTGCTACTTACTGGTTCACCAATGGGAAAATATTTTTAAAAAAAATTTAATTTGGAAAATTTATTTTGTTACTGATGAGTTAGCTTGTCGGTAATATTTTCATATTTCTTTTTAAATAATCGATTGCATTACTATGTAACTCATCTATATAAACTATCCATTTGTTTGGTGTTTATTTATTTATTTTTATTTATATAATAATTTAATTATCAAATAAATTAAATTATTTAAGAAAATAATGAAATAATAATAAAATAAACAAAGTGATGGAATAAATAAACAAAGTATCAGAATAAAATAAATACAAAATGTGATAAACATAAAAAAATGAAATAAAAAGTTATTATGAGGATGAACCAATAGATGTGTAAGAAAAAAAAAGTAAATAGTGACCTTGCGAGCTCTGTGGGCCCATCAAGGCAACCAAAACCCTAGATCCGAGACCAAAAGATGCCCGGGACTGAGAAAAGATAGGGTTAAGGTTAGACATAGTTAGGAATGAGGATTTTATACCTTAAATTTAATTTTAGGGAATATCTGATTACCTGGCCATGGTGTTTCATCTATTCGGCAAAATTTCAGTGTAGGATTTCTAACATCGAAAGATAGTTTAATCTTTAGAAAAAGATAATGCCTATCTTTTAAGGCCAAGTGTAAGGCTAAGATTTAATCTCGATTTACAAGATTAAATCCTACCCATCCATCTCTTTTATTATTAGACAGAACCTATACTTTATCTACATAAAAACTATATTTATATCAAGATAATACAAGCCTGCCAAACTTTATCACATTTCCTTATCATTCTCAGCCAGCAAAGGAAGCCCAACAATCTCCATTTTTGCTTCCTCAAGAACATCAAAACTTGATTTCAACCTCCCAAAATCATAGCCTAGACCTGCCAAAACTTCAAACTTCCTTTACTAAACTTACTCCCCTCATCAAGATCTACCAATTAACCGATTGGAATTTCAATTTCTCACCATTTCTCACTTTGATATCTCATAACCTACTGTCTAAGGAAGGGTTTGGTATTGGTTTGAAGGCCTTGAAGTTAGAAAAATCATTCTTGGAACATCCTTTGGAGCAAGATCCCTAAAGCTCTAAAAGTAGGGTTCTTTGTACCTTATTGTTCAATTATGTTCTTTTTCATATTTTGCTTATTAGAATTTGATATTCTTGGTTTAATGTATGATTATACTTAAATATAGATGTATTTAGATTGGTGGAGTAGTTTGGCATTGTTGAAAAATCATTTTTGTCAAAAGAAGTTTTGATCTAGGTTGTTGGATTCTCAAATTTTCTAGGGGCAGGAATTAGTCATGATTTTTCTAAGGTATTTGTATATATTTTTATAAGCTAAAAATTTTATATGTTGAAGCTAACATCCTAAGGTAATTTGAATGGGGGCTGTCGCCTACTTCTTAAATTAGAAATTTATTTTAATGCTAAGTTGCACAAAAAATGTAGTAAAGGGCATATCATAAGTCGTCTCTCAATGAGGTTTCAATACTTAGTTGGGAGAAATTTGGGGTTTGGAAGAATGAGAATTATAGCAATAGAAATTAAAAGATAATAGCAATAGTAGGAAAGTACTAGTGCAAGGTATTTCTAGGATTGAAAATCAATTATCATTGACCAAATATTAAACTCATTGGTGGCTATTAGTAATAAATTACTGACAATTCTACTAGTGATTGATCGACCTCTAGAATTTAACCAATGCAAATAACTAATAAATGAGATCTCAATATCTTTAGAAATCACGTTGATTTAATGAATCATCTGCTATAGCCTAAATGCTAATCGAAAAGTTAATTCTAATGTTCTCCTTCAAACATAAACCAATAGATCTATCAATTTATGCCTAAAGGGGTTTCTCTAAATGATGATCACCAACTTAATTATTCTAATAAAAATTATAGCAATCACCATAATAATTAAAGGAATAGAAACTGCAAAACATTAAGAAAACTAATGTATTCAATATCAATAAAGGGTCTCAAATGTCATCCCAATCCATCCAGAAATCCCTACACTAGTAAAGAAATCTACTCCTCCATCTCTAGAGGATTACAATAATGGAGATAGAAGAACCTGAAAATAATAGTAATAATCCTTACAACAATCTCCAAGACAAAACGCCTTCACTAGTGGAACCCTTAGAGAGAGAAGAATAGAGAAGAAGAAAATGTAGAGAGAGAATAATAGTAATTGAAAGTGGCGGCTTAAAACTGAGTAAAAAACTAGGGTAAAAGTCTATAAAAATTCATTAAATACTGCTCTCTAATAATAGGCCAAAGTGGGCCCCAAAAACAGATAAATGAGCTGTAATCTCATCATCTCACAAGTTGCAGTGCTGGACAAAATTGACGTCTTCATGTATTTGGTCATTTTGGCCCTTTAAACATCCGAATCTATCCTTGGCACTAGAAATAGCGATCGTAGCGCTTTGAATAAGCTTTCTAACACCATCAAAATCACCTCAACCGGACATCTGTAGCTTCAGATATTGTAAAAATGACAACTAGAGGTTAAGATGGATAGTATCAGAACATCAGCAACATTTAATCTTGCAACTCAATTTTCACCAAGATGCTCTTAGAACTGGGTTTTGAGATAAACATAAAAGTTTTAGAAGACTTCTTGAACTTTTCAAAACATCTTTATTTATCCCAATCTGATCCTATAGAGAGAGATATAGATTTCTCATTACAATACGTTTTGTAATTGTACTCAAATGAACTCAAGAACTCTTCTATTTTACTCCCAAATTCTTCCCAACAGTTTCCAACTTTGTTTTTGACATTTTGCACTTGATCCAAAGCTCCTGTATACCAAAACCATACTCAAAGAGACAAGTTAGATGCAACAAGCTTTACTCCAATAATTATTCTAAAATCAATGCAAAAGCCATCAATTCTATCAAAATCACACAATGGGATTAAATCAAAATCCTAATTAATTCTTCCAATAACTCAATGAAACTCATGCAAAATGCTAAGGTTTGGTAGCAAGATAAGTGGTATAAATGCCCCTTATCATAACTCCATTTTTCTTGGGTATTCAAAATGACTTTTACTATTTTATAAAAATTAGAAACCGAGATAGTTATGGTTCTGCTTGCGCAGTCTAATCTGAAGCTATAAATTTGTCTAATTTTGTTACCATAGCAAATGATTGAATTTTCATTTGAAATTTTTATAGGGTGTTGGGAACATCCTTAAGTTTTACCATGAATATTATTAGAATTTTCTAGAGTCATTTACTATGGTAGAAAAATAAAAAAATTTGGTTTTGAGCTAAGACTAGGTTGTTTCTGACCACTAAATTTGTAGAATTGGGTTAACCTAGCTAAAGAACTATTTTTCCTCTGAAAGACCTTGTTGACACATTGAGATGCCATGGAGGATTTTTTGTAGCCTTTGAATTGATTGTTTGAAATGCAAAATAAATTTTGCTACACAAGTGTAAAATCTGCTAATGTGCTGGAAATGAACCAAAGTATTGAATTGATGATATAATGATTTTTAATTCAAATATGATGAGTATAAATGCATGCTATATAGTTTAAAGATTGGTTTATGAGAAATAAATGAGAATCCCTTGTACTTGATCATCTATATGTGATCAATACATGCAAAAAGAGATGGTATGAACTTCAATTGTGCATGTTCTGACATATGCACAAAATAAAAACAAGAATTATGTTGAATGAGGGGAAGGCAAAAATGGAACTTCCCTAGATATGACTCGGTAGACGTATCTTAAAGGCAGCAAAAACAAGTATCAATCTTATGGCTTCCAGCCTAGTTATTGGTACAAAGGTTTCATCATAATCAATTCCCTCTTGTTGATTATAACCTTGTGCAACCAACTTTACTTTGTTCTGGATGACTTTGCCAGCTTCATCAAGCTTTTTCCTGATCATCTATTTTGTTCTGATTATGGTCTTCCTTTTGGGCCTTTCAATGAGCGTCCAAACTTTGCTTTTCTTGAACTGGTCAAGTTTTTCTTGCATATCATCCACTTAACTTTGATCATTCAAAGCTTCTTCAATGCATTTAGGTTCAATGGTGGAGATGAAAGCATAGTTTGACTGATTTCTAAGGGATGGTCTGGTTCTTACTCCCTTGAATGTGTCTCTAAGAACTTTGTTCTAAGAAACTACCTTTAAATTAGAAACCCTCTTGTAGCTTGTATGGCCTTGAAGATCTTCAGTTTCTCTTTCATTTTCAGAGTGCTCTTCTTCATGCTCAGAAAGATCACTTTTTGAAGGCTTTGGAGTCCTAAGCCAACTCTATGAAGCATCTATATTCTGTAGCTTTCTTTCTAAAGGTTGAGCTTTCATCTTCTTATTGTCTAAAGAATCCTTGAGGTTTAGCTTTTCAAGACTGTCTTTAGCTTTTCAAGATCATCAGCAAAGTCCTTCTTAAGCTCTTTGAATTTGAAGTGAATAGTCTCCTCAATCCATAGCGTTCTTTTGTTGTGTACCTTGTAAGCTTTATAGACTGAGGAACAACCTAAGAAAATATCATCATCAGACTCAGGATCATACTTTGCTAGTTTGTCCTTTGTGTTAAGGATAAAATAGGACGAGCCAAAGATATAAAAGTATGATATATTGAGTTTTCTGCCCTTCCACAACTCATAAGGTGTTTTCTTGAGGATTGACCTTAGAAACATTCTATTTTGGATATTACAAGAGGCATTTACAGCCTTTACCTAAAAACCTTTTGATAAACCACTTTCTTAAAGTATTATCCTGGCTATCTCTGGAAAGCTTCTGTTTTTCCTTTCAGTAACCCCATTTTGTTAGGGAGTTCTAGGTGCAAAAAAACTCATGAGGGATGCCATATTTTTCATAAAATTCTTCTCAAATATATGATTTTCAAATTCTTCGCCATGATCAAATTAGATAGAGGTGATTTAAGAATCCTTTTCAGTACAAACACATTTTGCAAAAACATTGAATCTTTCTACCATCTCGTCTTTAGAAACTTGGAAGATAACCCATATAAATCTTGAGTAATCATCCACAATGTCAAGACAATATCTCTTTCCAGTAAGACTAGTAGTCTTGGTTGGTCCAAAAAGATCCATGTCTAAAAGATCCATGTGTAAATGCTCAAGTGGCTTAATGGTTTGGAAAGAAGCCTTGGTTTGCTTACCTTTCTAACAAAAGTCACAAGTTGAGTCCTTGTCAAATTTGATCTTTGGCATGCCTTTAATAAGGTATTTCTAAGAAAGCTTAGAAATAATCTTCATATAAGCATGTCCAAGCTTCTTGTGCCACAACCACTTATCATCCATGAAGGATAGAAAACACTTTACATCTTGATCTAAAAGGTCATCCAAGAATAACACATAAGTGTTATCATGCCTCTTGCCAGATACGATGACATATCCCGAAGTAGGATTTACTATCTTGCATGCCTGAGCATTAAATAAAATATTAAAGCCTTGGTCACAGAACTGTCTAATACTTAACAGATTGTGAGCCAGACTATCAACAGGCTGTACATCATAAATTTGGTAGGAATCACCCTTACTAACATTTTCTATGCCTGTAACCTTAGCTTTATCTCCATCAGTATACTTGACTGATCCAGCATTCTTTGGCTTTAGGTTTATAAGCCACATTCTGGATCTAGACATGTGTTTAGAGCAACCACTATTCATGTACCACTTGTTGCTTTCTTCAATGTGAGTTCTTAGATGCACCTGTAACAAACACACTTTTTAATTTAGGTACCTAGATTTTCTTGGGTCCTTTTGGGTTAGTCTTTAAAGGATGAGGTTTCTTAACTTTTCTGACAAAGTTCTTCCTCATGAAACACTTGTCAGATAGGTATCCCTTCTTATGATAAAAAGTGTAATAAACTTTGTTCTTTACTTTCTTTGGTTGAGTTATTTTTCTTTTTCATCCATTTCCTCCTCATACCTTAACTCAATTTTTTGAAAATATGGCCTTTGACCTCATAGTATCAGTTCAAGGTTCTTTGAACTATTAACCATCTTTTCAAGGTCAGATTTGAGAAGCTTTGGAGTCCTTTATAGTTCAGAAATAAGTTTAGAGTTTTCTCATTTTTTATAGAGACTTTAGCTTCTAAGGCATTGAGCTTGATATTTGAAACTTTATTTTCTCCTTTTAATTCTTCCTTCTGAAGCTTTAGATTCTCCGTATCTAATTTGACCATTTGAGGTCCTAAAATAACCTCTTGATGTTTCTTTTTCATGTTGAAATAGTGGAAAGAAAGTGTTTGAGAGTCCTTAAGCAACTCTTTATATAAAGCTAATAGTTCATCACAGGAAAGATTAGAGTTAAAATTATTTACCTCAGGTTCACTTTTTGGAGTATAGCCTACCATGAAACATAGGTTGGCAACGTCTAGCGCCTCTTGGCTTTCTAATCCTTCCTTTTCTTCTTCTGAGTCACTCAAGTAGCCAACATGCCTCTTTTCTTGGGGCCAAACTTCTTCTGTGAACCCTTGAGCTTGGGTCATTCATGGTTAAAGTGTCTTTTCTCTCCATAGTTGTAATAAGTGATGCTTTCCAGCTTTCCCTTGCTCTTTCTGTCCTTCTTCAGGTTGATGTCTTTTCTTTGGACATCTTTCTTACCAGCATGGAGATCTCATCTCCATCTTCTTCTTTTGTCTCATCATTAAATTCTTCCTCTTTATTAGAGTGATGCTTTCCATTTCATTGGCTTTATTTTGTTTCTGATGAGCCGATTTCAAGGCTACAAACTTACTTTTTTTCATGGATTCACCGTGCATATAAGAGAGCACAACCTCATGGGTTTTAAGAGACCTAATGGATACGTCCAACCCGAGAGTTTGAAGGTCTTTAACTTCTGTAATGGCTATGGCCTTAGGTAGCCATTTGGCAGGGAGGCAACTTCTACTGACACGTTGTATGTAGTCTTGACATTGGCCTCTCCAAGCCAAACCATGTGCAGCAGCAACCTCTACTGACACATTGAAAATAGTCTTGCCCTAGCCTCTCCAAACTGTAAGTAGTCTTTCCCCAGCCTCTCCAAGCTGCAAGTAGTCTTTACACTGGCTTCTCCAAGCCAAGTCATGTACAGTAGCAACCTCTACTGAGATGTTGAAAGTAGTCTTGACATTGGCCTCTCCAAGCCCAATCGTGACTAATAGGAAACTCCTTCAGCACGTTGTAAGTAGTCTTTTTCTAGCCTCTCCAAGATGCAAGTAGTCTTTCCCCAGCCTCTCCAAATTGTAAGTAGCCTTTGACTAGCCTCTTCAAGCTAAACCATGATAAGCAAGAATATCTTACTATCACATTGCAAGTAGTTTTACCTTACCCTTTCCAAGTTATGTTTCACACTGATCACTAATAGATTAAGGATATAGAGGTTTGTGTTTGGGTTGCCAGTCAAACTAACCTATACTCAAGTTTCCTTAAAGATGATACATTTTAAAATGATCCTGGGAGAACTTGAACAACTTCCTTCTTCTACTTCTTTCATAAGAAGAACATAAATCTAACTAAAAATATAGAAGGATGATTTTCTTTACACTTTAACGATAAACTGATTACATGATAAAGATTGAATATTCTAGGAAGTGGGAAGAGATTTTTGTAGAGTTTTCTTTCTTGAATCTTCAAATCTCTTGACGTTCTTCCAGCTTAGCATCTCTTTATATAATGTTATTTCTGTGTGACCGTTTCCATAGATCAGTTCTTCAAGTGACACGTGTTGATCATCAGTTGTGTCTTGAAAGAAATAGCTAGAAAAGAGGTTGACAAAACTATCACATCAGTTGCAGAAGCTGTTGTAAATATGAGCTTTCTGATTTTCTATCATAAACTACTTTTCTACTTTTTGAGCAAGCTTTTTAAACTTCTCTTTCATGAAGCTAGGTTGGTTAATCAAGTTGGCAAAGAGATGACGTACCAGTTTGAAACTGGTTTGACTTGATAATATGAAATTCAAATTTTTCTCCTTTTCCTGTAGCATTCTTTGCTTCACTCACAGGTAAGCTGTTTGATGTATGTAATTAGCCATTGAAGAGTTGTTTCACTTTCTGATCTTCAATCAACTCTTCTTTATGATGATTTCTTTGCTATTGTGATGATTGAAGATTAAGTAACACGTTGTATGGACATATTCTGATATTTTTATCTTGAGAGTACTTTCTGATGTCCTGTGCTAGTTTCTGCAGTCTTTTCCTTAGTTTCTTATAGCGTTGCAGCCTACTTCTGATCGTTAGCTATCAAAAGCTTGGATAAGGATATAATTTCACTTCTTTTATATAACAAATCTTGTAACATGTTTACACATGCATAATGAAATATATATACTCATTTGAGTAAGTCTTGCTCTTGCCAAACAAAATATACCTATTATAATTTTACAAGAAACTCAATAGAGACATCAGTCATTCTTTAAAATATTTTCTTTGAATTGGTTTTGTTGTCATTCAAAACATATGAGCGCAAGAGTTCTGAAGCTAACAATCTCCCCTCTTTTTTGTAACACCCTAATATTTAACCCGACACGCCTAGGATGAATTTGAGTTAATTATTGGTCATTACTTTTAGTTCCAGATTTTTAACTCAAACTCTTGGAAAATACCTTAGTGAAAATATAGGTAAATATTTTTTTGAATAAATACAAAACGTGAGCCGCGCATTCTAAATAACGACGTTGATCACCTTACAAAGAAAAGAAAGATGATAAAACAATTCACAAGTACATCAAAACATCAACTTATAATAATAATATCAAAGTAATTATTGATCGTTCCATGTTGTGCACCAAATCGTAAAAGCATCATACTACTAACAAGAGTTATGTCAAGTTCAATAATCCAAATAAATGTTATGCAAATGAACACAAAATAACTAGCATAAACCTCCCCCCTCTCACAACTCCGGGTCAAAGCATCTATAGCAAACATCATCGTGTTGGCTCATCACGTGTGGCGAGGCGTCCCGAGCACCTTGGCGCGGACGATTAGCGCCTCTACGTATAGGTATAGTTCCTCTCATTGGTTGCACAACAGTGGCCTCTCCATCACTATCATATCCCACTTCCATAGGGATGACAGGGGCAAAACTACCCGAAAAGTGATGGGAAGGTGGATCTTCTAATGGGTTTGATTCTAATGGATCTGACCATGACCCAGTAGAACGAGGAGGCGGTCGGGGTATGTAAACTAGAAAATTACAGACGACCGATGCAACTAAACGAGTAGGAGGATACTGTTGAGTCTGTGAACAAGTACGCTCAAAGGCGAGGTCATCTGGAAAAGGAGCGATCGGAGAAAACCAATAACTAGAAACAGGATGCGCAAAGGGATGATCCATAAACACATACAAATGAACAACACAATGACCTACATAGTGATATGACCAATTGATTGGATTGAAGTGCATTTCCTGTATGGGAGCATCAACAAAGATCACGAACATCGCCATTGTCCTCTGAAGACGATATGGAAAGAAAAGAAGAGGGAATGAGAAACTTATAAAAGAATCTCAGTCGGGCTATCTCTTCCTAATATGTGTGTCATCATCATCGTCCCCAGGAACCTTAGATTTCATTATGAAAATGTGAGCATATGTATGAAGTTCATTTATTAAGTTCCAAATACCATTAGCCGAGGCCCGTATCTTTTAGTATGAATCTTTAATGTCATGAATGCATTGTACTATATCATGAGTGCATGTCAATACCATATGCAAGATATAATAGGATACACAACAAATAGGCATGACATAAAGAACATATGTATATCCTTATAACATGATTATTCCTCATTATTTTTTTAGGTAACTTAAATTTCTTATTCTCTTTCCTTGTAGGCCGCCCTGTATTTTCTCTTTTAAGAGTTTTAGATTATGAGCTCATACCTCACTAGTCGTCACTAGTCTACACTTGTCCTTTTGATAAGTTTAATTCCCAACTCTTAGAGTACGGGATAGGGGGCATAAGATCACCTTTCATAGCCTTTAATTCGGGAAGTCTAAAGGATCACCTAGTTGGATCTCCTCTCATAACCTTTAATTCGGGAAGTCTAGAGGATCACATTATTGTATCACCTCTCATAACCTTTAATTCGGGGAGTTTAGAGGATCACTTCCATGTATTTTATGTCACCTTAACCTTGGCATGTTATCTATAGATGCAAACATGACACATATGCTCATAACTTATCACTTAACATTTCATACTCATAAACTTCATAAATCATGCATCTCAATAAATCAATCATAAATATAACATGCCACAATTCATCATATAATTAATCACATAAGCATCCATCATATTCTTTGCATATATCCATAAGCATGTTATCAATCAATATCAATAAACATGCTCCTACCCAGTATGCTGGAATCAAGGATCGGGCTCAGCTAGTGCATATGCCATGCTCAACAGGATAAATGCAACATACTAGTGATCATCACAAATCATATAAATTTTAATCAAACACATGAGTATAGCTTCAATAAGATATCATTCACACTATTCTCATCAAGTTATCAACATTTACGATTGGCCCAAAAGAGGGTCAAAATTGTAATTTCTCAAAAGTTATGGGTCAAAACGTAATTTTCCTTTTTAACTTATATTCTCAAACTAATGATCCTTAAAACTAATCTATACATTTCAGAGACCCATAGCACTTAGAAATCAGTTAAATTCATCATAAAAATCATCTTTGGCCATAGACCAAATTTTGCTATACTTTAGGGGTCAAAATGCAAAATTGCTCATTTTTTAACACTAAAGCAAGAATCAAAACTTCTAAAACTTTTTCTAAACGTCATAAATGGTATTTTGAACTCATGGACACATTCAACATCATTGCCAACTCTAATTAAAACCATTTGGCTGAAATTACATGATTGATAGTTTAAAACACAACTTTCCACATTCTGCAAAATGGCCCGAAGTAACACTTGTAATTATTCTTTTATGCCTCTAGGATACCAAAAACAATTTTTACAACAAATATTAGTAGTTTTTAAGTATGTGAATAGCATGAACAACCTTGAACAACCTTTGAATAGAATCAGAAAATTAGTCTCCTTAAAGCTTCATAAAATCACAATTTTGATTTTTTTTAATTATTAGTTCTTCACAAATTACTAAAATTTTTTTTTGTAACAATTATTAGTGATCCTCAAGTGTGTGATCATCATGAACAATGATGACCAGGTTCGAAAATAGTGAGCACAATTCCAGAAAATTAATGTTTCTAAAGTTTCATGAAATCACAATTTTGATTCTTTTCAATTCCTAGTTCTTCCCAAAAAGCTAAAATCAATTTTTATAGCAATAATTAGTAATTTGCACTCATCTAAACATCTCAAATCATTAATCATTCTAGATATGAAAGATTAGATCAGAAACTAAAACTTTAGCTTTTAAATTCATGAGAAAGACCATGTTCTTAATCCTTTTCAATTTCTAAGTCTTTCAAAGTTCTTTGTACATCTTAAAGACAAGATCCAAGCCTTAAAATAAAAATAAAACAAACTTCAAATCCAAAACTCATGAAGGCCAAAAACATATAGATGAGATGTGTCCATGATCAAAATTTCCATTTAAGATAAAGGAGCAAGTCTTGAGCTTTAGAGATTTAGATGATAATTTAGATCATGAACATGCCATGCAATCCATTTTAATCTTTGTCATTATAAGGTGATAACTTGGGAATATAAACATGGAGTTGCAAGTTCATTTCTTAATCTTTAAGATTTAAGTAATAACTTGAACATAAACATGAATATGCAAGTCCATATTATTATCTTCAAAAATTAAGGTGATAACTTAGAAAATAAACATGATTATGCAAGACCATATTGTTATCTTCAAGATTTAAAGTGATAACTTGGAACGTAAACATGATTATGTAAAGTTTGGAATATAAACATGATGCAACTTCATTTTTACATCTTATTAAGCTCAAAACTCAAGACTTTAGAGAATAAAACTCCTTAATTTCCAATTTTAATCTTAACAAAAGGAAGTGAGCTTTAGAGTTCTTTGTTACCATGGTTCCAAGAACCTTATTTCATTTGAACTCATCATCAAGCTCCAAAAAGAATCAAATCAAAGAAAACAAGAAATAGTTCATAAATCTTTTGACATCAAGAATCAAGCCTTGAGCTTTAGAAGTCATTTAAATGATGGATTCACAATCACCACCATGATTTCTCACCATCAAGCCATGGCCATTATCAACTCATAGGAATCGAAAAACAAAGGAAGAAACATAAGATAGAATATGAAATAATATCCCTACCAAGTTGTTTCTTGTTTAGTAAAGAGAATGCTTGATCTTCTTTGAAGCAACACGAACAAAATCTGATCTTAATACTAATGATACAGGTTCGGTCAAGTTGAGTTAAAATAGAGGAAGGATTTTTCTTGTATTTTTGTGTTTAGAATTTGAAAGTTTAGGTGCTTAGAAGTTGGTTTATGGTGTATTTGTGTTTACTTGAGTTAGAGAACTTAGATGGATGTCAAGAATGGTGTCTCTTGGAGATGGAGGAGGAAGAAGATGGAAGTTTGTGTTCTTGAGAGTGTGCTGAAAATATTTTTAATCCGAAGTGCAAGGCAACTTCAAACAAAACATAAGGTAATGGAGTATGATGTGTTCTTGTGCATTATTATGGAATAAAAATAAAATATGGAGGTGATAAGGGAGCATGGAGGCCGCGGCACCTTCGGGGCATAATGGGAGACATAATGCTTTCAATCATGTAAGGTAGGACATGTAGGATAGTTTAAATAATTAGATGGTAGGTTTGTCATTGATAATTTTGTGTAAATGGTAAAAGTCAATTATGTAAGACTTACCAAGACAAGGTAAAAGATTAATCTTACACTAATAATGGGTTTAATATCAATTGAGTTGAAAATCAATTAGTAACAATAGTTCTAATCTCAAGACAAGGAAAGAAAATGCACTTGATTTTACCTTGATCCTAACATTATTGATTTTATGAGTTCTTGTAATTAAGAAAGGAAATTAAATTTTCGTAAACAATTCTTAGGCTCTAATTACCTCAAGTAATTATTTTTAACCCAAGGTTAGTGAATGAAAACAATTTGAATTGAAATAGAGCCTAATCTTACCTTAATTACTTAAGAGGATTCATTAAGCACTAACTAGGGGTAAAAAAGTAATTTTGTGTAAAAATTTCCCGGAATTGCCTGTACATTTCTAGATATCGAAATCATACTTGTAACAAACATCTTGAACCTCTTGGATGATAACCAGGTTTAAAGGTTACTTAATCTCGTGTTAAGTTACCACAGGGATAATTCGGTAATTTTACGTACGGTAAAAATTGGGAGTTGAGATTTTTACCATAACATCAACACAACACAAATAATCCCTTTCAAACATAAATCTAACCCCTAGAGGATAGCTGGGATTGGCTATCTTTGATTTCCAGGCAAAAAAGACTCCAGGGGCATTTTGGTTATCTGTACATGGAAAAATCGGGATTTGCGATTTTTGCATGAATTACTGTTCAAGCCTCATATCATGTTATTCTAATGTTAAAATGCCCTATTAAGGATTGTTCAGCTTCAAATCTTATGCAAAATTTACCTAAGGGCATTTTGGTAATTTTGCATAGCAGGTAAAAATTGGGGTGTTACATTTTTGATGATGACAAACTAATTTGAAGAAAATCTTTTGAAGACATAATTGAAAGAAATATTGCAGAAATGTAAATAGGATAAGCATATTCTTTCGAATTATTAGAAAGAGAGATTTTCAAGAATTTCTTTTTTCTTAAGGCATGATGTGAATCATATAAAAACATTTTAGCCTTAAGTGACACTTAATCAAGACTGTTGTTGTTTCTTTTTAAGTATAAGAAAGACTTAATCATACTTTCTAATCGTTGTAGGAGCAGATGTTTAAGAGGAAGATGTTTAAGCTATGGATAAACAACTAGTTTGATCATTTGTCAAAAAAAAAAAAAGCTTTCTGAAGATTCTTATACTTGAAAAGAAAGCAAGTAAGACTTGTGATATTTTGTATTAACTAGATCCATTTTCAGCATGACTTATTCCAAAAGAGACTTTGAAAGGAATGCTTGACAATATAAAAAACAAAATAGAGCATTCATAATTTTTTGAAAAGCAAATTGATGCTTATGTAGTTTCTGATGCTTAAAGAAACCATAAGAAAGATAAGATCAACATATTGCTATCCAAGGTTTCTAAAGCTCGTATAGGGATCAATCCTTGAATCATCAAGAAGGAGCTTTTGAACTGAGGTATGAAACTTTCCCATAAGAAACAAATTGTAAAAGCGATGTTTTCAAAAATAGAGGATGTATGATCCTTTTTAAAACAGGTTTTGTGAAAGGAAGATCACATTACTCTATGAGAGATTTCTGAAGCTTGCTTATTAATCTAGGTCTTTTTAACACATGTAAGCGCAGGTTTCTAAGGACAAGTCAGAAACTATATAAATCTAGACTTTGATCAAGTTAAGCACAAAACTTTAGAAAACCATCTCTTAAGAGAGTAAGGATAAAGAAAACGATTAAGCTCATCATGTGTATCAATACTCAGCTTATAAAACAGTATAAGAGCAACAACCACTTTATGCTCCTAAAGATACTTGGCCAAGATTAATCACAAAAAAATGTAAGCTAATATCCAGTGTATATGATCAAACATGACAAAGCATATGTATTCAAGATAAGAAGCAAACATATGATAGAGATATAAGTGATTAGCTGAGCTTTGATAGAGTATCAACATGAATCACAGCTTAAGATAAAACAAAACATGAAGCATGATAAAAGGATGCATTAAAACATATGAATTAAGAAAGATATAAAGAAAGCACAAAGGAACTAAAAGAGATCATGACTAAAGAAACTCTTATAAACACAAAGCATGTTCAAAGATGTACAAAAAGAACTACTAAAAGAAGGCTAAACAAAACAATTCTCTGGGCTCCCCCTCAGCATATCTCCCCCTGAGTCCTTGGCACAGTCTTCATATCAGCATTGCTCCCCCTGAATCCTTTATACACAGATTTTCTTCAATCTAAAACTTCTCCCCCTTTTGGCATCATAAAAAAGGAGGTGTGCCAAGAAACCAAGGATACCAAATTCAACCTCTTCGCCTCAGTTCTTGTAGAATGTCAGAAGTATTCTGAACGATTTGTCGCAGTAAATCTTCATGATTCTAGGACTTATTTTCTAGGTTGTGCAGTTTGTCTGAAATGAGCTGTTGATTATACATGAGACTCATTATGCCAGGATAGGTGTAGTTTGAAGGAGGTACGATCTGAAGAGAACTAGAAGAAGGTTGATTAGTACCTTGATCTTGAGTTGGTTGAGGTATAGGTGGGACAGAAGAGAAAGGTTGCCCAAAACGAGAAGGTGGAGAGTCACTAGCACGTGTAAAGATAGTCTATTCGATGATTGTATCTTTAGGGAAGATACATCATCATGCATCTGAATTCTACTGCCTTGATCAGTTCCAGATCTTGATGTTTTGGATAGAGGAATAGTGTTTCCACTAGCTTTTGTATCTGACAAAAGCTTTGCAGAATCTTCTGAGCTATCATCCAGATCAATCACACATCTTTTTGCATCCCTTTTCTCTTCATTCCTCTGAATCTCAAGGTGAGATATGACATATTCAGTTCCAACTATGTACTTATACCATTCATTTTCTAGCGGATAATACAAGTATTTAAAGATCTTGCTTAAGAGAATCCCATAACGAACAACATCAGTTTTCTTCTTTTTGACAGAAATGGTACTTAACATGTAGTCAAAAATAAATTTGGGCAAATTTACTTTTTGCCTTGTCAATAGACAGAATAACAACATGAAATCCATTTCAACTAGTAACTCCATGCTTCTTGACTTCGGAAGTAGAGAGAGTTGGATGAGAGTAAGGACCTTTCACACTTGGGTAATTTGCATGGAGGGAGTTATCTCACCTGGTTAATGTTTGGTAGACCTTGTGAGACAACTGGAGACTTCCTCTGCTTAAACTCTAAGAGATGTAAACCAATCTTCTTTAGATGAACAACTGACACCTTCATTTGGAGCATTGACGATATGGGAGAGATCATTTATACTTAATGTCATGTGAGTGTCTCTGATGTAGGTGATAAGAAGAAAATTAGACACATGTTCTAATTGTGAGTAGAATGCCTTAACCATTCCAAGGAAGACTCTGTCTATGATATTTAGGAACCCAGTCCATCCTTGAAAGGAGACTACTTCTAGCAGAATAAGAACCTGAGTCATCAGCTCGTGTCCTAGCCTTTTTTCAGGAGTAGTTGGTTGCTGAGAAAAGTTGTCAGCATAGTGTTGCTGGTCTAGAGGATTTTTAAACATGAGTAGTATTTCCATGCTAGAGATGTGATCAGAACAGAGCTTTCTTTTAGCCATATAGGTTAAGAGTGTGTAAGAAGGATTTATGTTGGGACACAAAGATGAAGGTTGAGGTTACAGAGGGATTTGAAAGAGGATGGAACGAATAAGATCTTGATATTGGGAGAAGACCAACAAGTTTGAGGAAGCATATATGGGAAAATGAAGGTTAAGGCAAGACATGGGGTTTTAAAAAGATATGACATGATTGAAACCAAAGTGATATGGGAGAGAGAAACTCTGACATCATGGATAGAAACTCCCGTTATTTTAACCTTCTTTTAGAAAGAGAGTCTTTTGACTCTTGATCTCACTTTCTAAAGGAGTTACATTCTGAGACTTCAAAGTTTACTTTCAGAGCTCCGGAGGAACTTTCGTATCATATCCTAGATTTTTCTTAATGCTCTGGGTTCAAGGATACCATTCAATCCTTATTCACTGATCCTTAAGAGCTTCTTTTTGACCGAACAAACTTATTCTGAAAACTTCTTCTTCTTGCTGATTGATCTGTCTTTAAACTAAGCAAATTGATGCACCATACTTCACAAAGAACTGGGGCCTTGCAAACTGACTTCTGAAGAATATGTTGGTAGACTTGATCTTTTATACTGAGTTTCTAATGTTCTTGCAAACTGATAAGCACAGTCTTCAAGAGGATGTGTACACTGACAATTATTGATGCTTTGTTTGATTTTCATAAGGGAGTAAAGAGAGACCACCTAAAGAGTTTTTATGTAGGAATGCTTATGCATATGTTAAAACTTAAAAACTTTTTAAAGCCAGAAAAATAACCAAGAGATCTTTAGCTATAGATATTGTGATTACATCTTGATACAAGATCTTCAGTAAACATATCTTTTTACTAAGCATCTCTATTTTTATAAAAAAACTTTACAAAAGCAGACAAGGATAAGGAGTGCTTGAACGGATTCTTATAAAGAGAAAAAGCACATAAAAGTAATAGAGGATTTGAAGGCAACTTACTTAAGAGATGGTCTTGCACTTGATTCCTTATCCGCAGCATCTGGGTTCAATGAACTTAGCATGCTTTGACCTTTCCTTTTTGATCTTTTCTCCTTGAATGGATATGCTAGCTAATGATCCTAAAGCTTTCTCTTAGGAGTAGATGATGATGTCTTTAACATGATGAGTAGACTTTGCCTTTCTCTTGAGCTTGGATAGCACATTCAGCATAATTTCTACCAAATTTTGATAGCTCAAATCTTTCTTAACAAATATAGATATCGTGGTAGTGATGAAAGTACAGTTGATAAAAATCCAAGGAATGACTTCATACCCATCCTTTTTGTGCTACTCCAAGAATTTTGACAATAGAAAATTATCGTTTTAAAACAAAACTTTCATGAAGTTACTGTGCATTTGGATCCTCTAGCTTCTATGTCATCTAAGAATTGCTCAAGTTGTATATCAGAAAGATTGCTTTCTGATTATCTTGAATAATCCGGGCATGCTCTCCCAAACACTGAGGTTCTAGAGCTCACAATCTGAAATTTTTGGCTTTCATCTGCTAGCTTTCTAGAGATGCCTTGAGGTAAAAAATCTTAGGGCTTTCTTTATGATACATAAGATTATTAGCAAAGTCTTCCTTAGGCTTTTCTATATCATCATCATCATGAGATATCCTTGAAAGGATTAACTCTTAGGATTATGACAACACTTAGAAATAAGGTCTGATATCTGAAAGATCAACATCAGAGTGCTTCTTTTAGCTCTTCAGTTAGATGGATATTTTTAGATAATCCTGCAAGAAGAAGTATGACTTTTGGTACCCAAACTTCCAAGGGTCCTTATTAGTTAGTTTCAGATAAAGAGATTCTTCCAACCTTTCTAAAGGAAATCCTTTTCAAGATTCATTTGTCATAAAGGTATTTCTTTAAACATATTGAAAAACAGAAATAAAAGAGAATACGTATATAGCAAATGAAGTTGCATAGACCTTTCTCATTTAGTTTCACCTATCTATCTCAATCCAGTTTCCAGAAATGAGAGATGTTGACCATCTTTCACAAAAACAATTTTTGAATTTTGTCAAATAAACAGGTCAGAACTTATGATGCCATGAAGTCCTCTCAAGGATTCAGAAGAAATTTCTAACATGTTCATATAGCTACTTGGAGACTTCACTAATATATAACTTGAGAAGAGTAAACTTTCTTAGAGAATTTCCCTCTTTCAGCTTTCCAGCTTTAGATTAGACTTTCTCAAGTACTCATGGCAACTCTTTAAGATCTTTGATAGATTGAGATATATAGACGAGTAGTCATGAAAATATTCTAGCAACTCAAAAAAAAAAAAAAAAGAAAACGAAGATAGGATACAAGAACTTTTACCTCATGAGTTACTTATGATGTTCTTCAGTAGTGGAGCACAGAATGACATCAAGGTTTAGCACAACAAGTGCTCTTGACCAAGACTTACTAGAGGTATAGCACATTCTTCCTTTTAGCACAGGGATATATTGATAAAGAGCTGAACAAATACATGATGTGTGACATTGCTGCTATAAGCATATGTTCTTTTTCAAGATAATCTTTATCCTGATTTGTCATTAATGAGATTGTTGTCCTTTTGATATAGTCATTACAGACTTTAGACATATTTCATAGATAGAGAATCCAATCTCAGGTAACAATATCAGATTTTTCTACTTCACTGAGAAGTTTTAGCAATTGTCATTACTTTATCATTGTAAAACATTTGATATGCTACAAATAGGAACAAAGACATCTTGATACAAGTTGAGATCCTTCAACATCATGTACTGATTGTCTCATATAGCTTTTCTTATATCACAACCCATACTTAGGTAACATATATAGTCCAAGCTTGAGGCTTTAACTGAGCAGAGACTTGACTTGATTGAAATGCTGAACTTTTTCCTTTATAGAGTTCATGTCAACAGGTCTTTTTTGGATCCTTTTCATCATATGAATGAACTATGCCATGACTTAGAGTCTTGTCAACAAAAGATCATCAGATAAAAGATCGATCTTGAAAAGATGATATATGCCATTCTGACATTTGGATCTTTGTCCTCTGCAATCATTGGATTGCTTAATCCCTCAAAGGCCTGGGGGTTGAATCATCAATTGATCTTTGTTCGCATTTTCTGAAGCTTCTGAAAAAGATTACTATCAAGTATAAAATTTGAAGTGCAGCGGAAACATAGTTATTAGCTTCAGAAAGTAGCTTTCTGAACCTTATTAATTTTAGCGCTTATTCACACATAAAATAATAGAGATCAGAAAAGGTATATATGATTAAGAGTAAGAAGACGATGCAACAGGGATAAATAAAAAGGAAATCAGAGAGAGAGAGAAGGATACAAAGAATTTTATACTGTTTCGGCCAATTTACCTACATCTAGTACTCAACAACTATTGAGGTTCCATTATAACAACAACTTTCTCAACCTGAGAAAGTAAAGATAGATAGTCTTTACTTTAGCCTTACCAAGCTATCATCTGAGGTTTTCAGAGATCACCTGTAGCCAAGGATTTTGAGTAGTTTTGTACTAGCCTCTCCAAGCTAAACCGTGTCCAGTAGCAACATCTACTGACACGTTTGTAGTCTCAACACTGGCCTTTCTAAGCCAAATTATGTGCAGCAGCAATCTTTACTGACACGTTGAAAATAGTCTTGCCCTAGCCTCTCCAAGCTACAAGTAGTCTTTCCCAGCCTCTCCAACTTTAAGTAGTCTTTACACTTGCCTCCCCAAGCCAAACCATGTGCAGTGGCAACCTTTACTGACATGTTGAAAGTAGTTTTGACACTGGCCTCTCCAAGCCCAACCGTGATTGACAGGCAACTCCTTCAGTAGGTTGTAAGTAGTCTTTCCCCAGCCTCTCCAAGGTGCAACTAGTCTTTTCCAAGCTTTTCTATGCTGCAAGTAGTCTTTGACTAGTCTCTCTAAGTTAAACCGTGATAAGCAAGAACATCCTACTATCACGTTGTAAGTAGTTTTACCTTAGCCTTTCCAAGCTATGTTTCAAACTGATCACTAACGGATCAAAGATATAGAGGTTTGTGTTTTAGTTGCCACTATGATCTATTAAGAACATAGAAAGAAGATTTTTTAGACAAGGAAACTGATCACAAGATGTAATAAATGTTACAAGAGATAAGGAGAAATTTTCATAACATTTCAACTCTTATGCAGCATCAAGATCTTTATTCTTTTTGAGCATAACATCTCTATTTATAAATGGTTTTCATTTATGACATTGCCTTTGATCAGTTGTCCAAGTGACATGTGTTGGTCGTCCATTTGGGTCTTCGAAAAGCAGTCTACAGGAGTAGTTTGTTGTTTGTTAGAGCTATTCCAGAAGCCATTGTGAAATAGAGGTTTCTAAGGTTACCTTTAGAAACTAATTTTTACTTTCTAAATGAGGTTTCTGAACTCTTCCTTCAAGAAGCTAGAGTGGTTGACCAAGTTGACAGAAGATATGACACGCCAATCTCACTACAAGAAAAACTCGAGTTTTCGACGAATTTTACCGATGAATTCTTTCCGTCGGTGTTTCCGATGGATTTATCGAAAAAAAATGAGAAATTTAGAGAAATTTTTTTTTAGGGGTTTCAGTCATTACCGATAGATTTTTCCATTGGTAATCTGTAGGTAAATTTGGCGCCAACTTGAAATGAATATGGCACGCTAATTACTGACGAATTTTTTCGTCGGTAATTATTTTTAAGAAAAACATTAAATTTCTGAAATTAAATTTACCGATGGATTTTTCCATCGGTAATTATTATTAAATTTTTTATTTTGACGTCAAATTTATCGACGGATTTTTTCGTCGATAAAATTAATTTCAGAAATTAAATTTTTTTCATAGAAAATAATTATTGTTGGAAAAATCCGTCAGTAAAGGTTAAAAGACATTTTTGGGGAAAATAGAAAAAAGGCGCGTTTTATTCTGATTACTGAGGGATTTATTCCATCGAAAATTCAAAAATCCATCGGTAATCTTGTTAGTGTATTAAAGATCTGATGTAGACTTTCTCTCTTTCCATCTTATACACACACACACACTCTTTCTTCATCTCATAAACTCTCTGTCTCTCCGTCTCAGATCGGTCGCCTCCCGCTGCTACCACCTAGCGCACACTAGCCCATTGCCCACCGCACAATGCACTTGTCCCTCTCTGTAACACCCTAAAAATTATTTAAAAATTAATTTGGGCTTTACTAGTCGTAATTTCAAAAATTTGACAGTTTTAGTAATGATGAGGATGGTCTAAGGGATTTGTAAAAAAAAGAAAAAAGAAAAATGTGAGTAGTAATCTTGTGGGCTCCACGAGCCCGTTGGGATAGCTAAAATTCTAGAATTAAGACCCAGAGATGCCCAAAACTTAGGAAACATAGGGTTACGGCTAGAAATATTTATAAATATATATTTTATATCTATTATTAGTTTTTAGGCAATGTCTTATTACCTGGATACAGTGTTTCACTCATTCGGTAGAGTTTTGATGTGCTGTTTTTGACATCGTAAAAGTTACTTGGTGGCTAAGTAATCTTTACCAACCACTTTATGCCAAGTGGATGGTAAGGATTAAAACTTGAAAAGCAAGTTTTAATCTTAACCTTTCATTTATTATATTTTACTGGGGAGCTAATAACTCACCCGTTCAGCAAAATTTTGGTGTGTGGTTTTAACATCGAAAAGGCTACTTGCTTCCCAAGTTAAAGTGAGCCAATTATCTTGAGCCAAGTAGATGACCAAGATCCATTTTTGGACCAAGAAAACAATCCTAGCCATCCATTTTACTATCTTTCTTTAAGAATTCTCCTTTTATATTATAATAACCAAGCTTTACTTACAAGCTTCTTTACAAGATGAATACAAAACCAATCTTTTCCATCAAGCCACCCTTATTTCGGCTAGGAAGAGAAGAACACAGCAGCCACCATTTTCATTTTCTCAAGAGCTCAAAACTTGATTTAAGTTCCTAAACTCCTAGCCTAGACTTGTTAAAAACCTAAACTTCGTTCATAAAACTTGTTCTACTCATCAATACCTATAAAACTAACTGATTAGAATTTGAATCCATCACCCTTTTCCACCTTCAGAGATCATCCTTTACTGATTAAGGAAGGGATTGGTGCTGGTTTGGTGGCCTTGAAGTGAGCAAAATCAATCTTGGAGTATCCTTTGGAGCCAAGATCTCTAAAGCCATCAAAATAGGGTTTTCTTTGGCCTCTTTTTTCAAAATTTATTCTAAATGTTTCTGATTGGTCTTGGTCTGAAATTTTTGGTTTTATTGGTTAATGATATATGGATATTGATGTATTAATTTTGGTGGAGTGTTTGGATGATGTTAGAAAACCCATTTTGGCAAATCAAGTTTTGAACCATGTGTTGGAATTCTTGGATTTGCATTGGCAGGTTATGATGTATTTGTAGATGTTTTTATGAGCTATAAAAATTATATGTTGAAGCTAACATCCTAAGGCAACTCCATGATTTTTCTTGGGTCCTAAAATTGAGTTTTACTATTTTATAAAAATAAAAAACTGAAACTATGTATGTGCTGCCTGATTTTCTAGTCTTGAAGCTATGATTTTGTCTAATTTTATTGCCATAGCAAATGATTGAATTATCAGTTGAAATTTTTACAAGGCCTTTCAAACATCTTGAAGTTCAACCCTGATTTTTAGTTTGAATTGATTCAATCATTTGCTAGGGTTAAAAAGTTATGAAATTCTAGTTCTGAGCTGAGGCTGAGTGGTTTCTGACCACAAAGTTTGTCTAATTTTGTTAAATAAGTTAGACAAGGATCTTTGTTCTAAAATTTTTACAAGGCCTTGTGGACACATTGAGGTGTCTTGGATAATTTTTATAGCCCTTGCAATGGATTTTTGATGGATAGAATAAATTGTACTCCTTAGGCATGAATTCTACCAACCTACTGTATTTGTGCTAAAATGAACTAAAGTATTGAGTTGATGATATAATGACTCTTGATTTAAGTATGATGAGTATGAATGCATGCTAGATAATTTAAAGATTGATGTATGAGGCAAAAATGAGAATTACTTGTGATTGATAGCCTACATGTGGTTTATGCATGCATTTGAGAAAAGAAAGTACATGATGCAGTTACATGAGAAAAGAGAATGTATAAATTTCACTCGTACTTGTTCTGACATATGGAGAAAATAGAAACAAGACTTATGTGGAATGAAGGGAAGGCAAAAAGTTGAACTTCCTCAGAGATAAAGGGGGAGGCAAAAAGAAGAACTTCCCTAGAGATAATATGAGTTGGTAAAGGTATCGGCTAGGAATAGATTTGTGTGAGAATTGGAGAAAGTAAATCCAATGATCATGTATAGGAATGAGCTCAGTCCTGATAAGCAACCTATTTCCCTTGTATGGTGTGAATCACTATAAATACCATGTGGTATAAACTGTTCATTGTGGAGTTATCCATAATAAATACCCGTCGGGTATACACTAAGTCTTTCCTATGCCAATGAAAAAATAAAAATGCACCGAGTTGAGTTCTATGGCCACAAGTAAAACCAGGTCACTTTGAGATAAGCTCACTATAGTTAGCATATGCATACTCATATCATATTTAATTTCTTGGTTAGGATTATTAACTATATGTTTGAGCTTTATGATATATGTGCATTAAGTGATTGATCATTAAAAACAACCCACTTCGGAAATATAATTTGGAACTTTAAAAATGAATCACTATTATGCAATGCTTGATCACCTTTTCTTAATAAATCGAAGTGGTTGGGGTGATGATGATGATATTATGGTTGAGTTTTTGGGGAGTTACTTATTGAGGATTGTATAATTCTCACCCCTATGTGTTTTGTGTTCCCGTGTCGTCTCCAGGTTAATCCAGAGAGTGATGCAGCTTCTACATGAAGGAACTCAGGATTACAATAGTTTAATAGTTGATGTTTTTAATTTACTGTACTTAGTTGGAGTTATATGTATGTAAATGTAATAGAGAATGTATATGTATTAAGGCTCTTAGAAGAGCTTCCTTTTGTATTTAGCTATGTATTTAATAAATGTTGTGTTTCTTTATCATATATTTTAACCAAATTAGGCTAGTTATTACATGATCTTATCGCATTTGCTATAGTTATTTGAAAAAGGTCCGGTAATTTTTAAGTAGCAACTCTCAAGTTTGATGTCATGACTTAAGGATGACGTTGCTCTTGGGAGGATGTTACACTCTCCGCCTACTTATGCAATGTGTGCAACCCTTACCGCCTCAAGTCTGTCCTTGCCGAGCCTTCCCTTGCCCATCATGCTAGCACATCCTCGCTGTCCCATGGACATCCCCGTCCTCCAACCAGTGCTCTTTCTCTCTCTCTCTGCCTAAATAAAACCCGGATTAGAAACTCCACAATGGATTAAACATTTTAACATCAGCTGCCAAATCTATATCTGCAAGTCTATATTATCTTTACACATCTACAAATATAGGAAAGAAATTGGAAGCATATAATATAAAACATTTCAGTTTTGGGTCTCTGAAACTATAGTGTGGGAACAATGGAAATGTGAAAAAAAATTAATCTTTTTTCATCTTTGCACCTTTGTTTCTACTTAAAAAACAAGATTAAATTAAAGTCCCTATGATTCTAGCTTTATCATTCTTGGTAACCTGATGTTTGCCAATAGAAATGCCAACAATTGATTCTTATTCCGTGCTTCTTGGGTCCATTTTAGTGTTTTAGCTGTCATCCTCACATGTCAATGAAGAATGTATTGTGAAAATTTCTAACTTCACCTCCCTTCACATTATTCTAAGAACACCAATGAGCCATAATACTCGCACACAGCAACCAAACTATAAGAATTTTTTAATTAGTTCAAGTTTGACTGCGGAACTACAGGTCTGAAATCACATGACATTAGTATTTTACGTTTTACACATAGATACACCCTCAGTTAGGTTTAGCCTTCAAAGTGGCTATATACTGATACCATATTTCTATTTTTATTTACAGGAATTTTATGAAGCATTTTCGAGTTTCATGAACCCTAAAATTAAAAGGATTCTAAAATTAAACAGTGAATAGGCTAAGTAATTAGTGACTACATTTTATTTGTTTTGAAGTTATTAGTATTTGTTTTGAAGTTATTAATCTAAGTAATTGATTTTGTTACAGAATGTCAAATCTGGTTGGAGTATTTCTTTGGAGGAGCATGTTATTCCTTTGTCTCTTTTAAGGTAAGTAATTATCTCTTCTCCTTATTTAATTAAATTTTCTAGGATAGAGACTTATGATTTCTAAGATAGAGTTATTGGAAATTAGGATTGCATGACCGGGGGGGAAGGGCACAGATATCCTTCCTCGACTTGTTTGCATTGTTTGCTGTGGAGATTGATTTTATATGCAAAGATTGTAGGATATGCATGTTGTGATGTTATAAAGGGATATGTTCTCAAACCATTTTAAGATCTTTAAATATTTGTTTGATTGTATTATGAAGCTTTTTTGACTGGATTGATATATGTATATATTGAAATTAATTTTTGTGGGATGTCTTAGTTTTCGGGGAGGTTCTATTAATTTTTTTTTTTAATTTAAAGAGTGGAATGCTAATTTAAGGGGAGGTGCTATGAAAATTTTGTTAAATTAAAGAGCACACACTATTTACTTAAAAGAGTTTTACTTTTAGAAGATGGTTTGTTGAGACATATTTATAATTAAATAAAATTTTAATTTGAGAAACTTTAAATGAATTTGTTAGGTTAAATTACACATTCAAGAACCATGAGTTCCACAAATAGACTATGGATCTATGACAAGGTGCACCCTAGTCAAGGGGGAATCAAACATGAATTTTATACGGGAGTTAAACTGTTTGCAAGGGTAGTTTGTTAGATAGTACAATTTATGAATGAGGAAAAAGTTAGGTGTCTGTGTGCTAGGTGCAAATGTAGGAAATATTTTGATATGGACACCATTAGGTATCACTTGTATAAGGATGGTTTTGTGTGGATTGTTGGGTTTGGACTATGCATGGGGAAGTTGCCACACAAAATTTTGGATATGCTAGTATTGAAAATACATATGTTGGAGGTAGTTCAAGTAAAGTTAATATTGGTGAGCATGTCACAGGAAATATTAATTGGGAGGATAACTCTAGACGATATGAAGAAATGACTTATGATGCAATTAGGCCTCAAATTCATGCAAATTATGAACCTTTTATCGAGGCTCCTAATGCCGAGGTTGAGAAATTTTTCTCTATATTAGAGGTTGTAAAGGCCCCTCTATGGGAAGGATGTGTACACTCAGAGTTGTCTCTAGCGGTTAGAATGTTTATAAGGTCAGAAGCTACACAAAGTCAAAATTCATTTGACCAGTGGGCAACATTGATGAGTGAGATTTGTCCACAACCTAGTTCTGTTCCAAAGGATTTCTATCAAGCTAAGAAATTAGTTTCAAAACTCAGGCTGAAATTAGAAAAAATAGATTGTTGTTTAAAGAGATGCATGTTGCACTACAAAGATGATGCATACCTAACCCAATGCAAATTTTGTGGAAGCCTTAGGTTCGAACCAAAAAGATTTGGAAATGGAAGATATAAGGATGTTCCTTATAAAAGAATGCACTATTTGCCCCTAATTCCAAGATTAAAGAGGTTGTATGCTTCAATGAGTTTAACACCTCACATGAGATGACACTTTGAGAAAAAGAGAAATGATGGTGTCATGACCCATCCTTTCCATGGTGAAGCCTAGAAACACTTTGACAAACTTATCCTGATTTTGCTGTGGATCCTAGGAATGTTAGGTTAGGGCTTTGTGCAGATAGATTTACTCTGAATAATCAGTTTAACAAACCCTATTCCTGCTGGCCTGTTGTTGTTACACCTTAAAATCTCTCTCCTGAAATGTGCATAAATGATCCTTACATGTTTCTAACGTGTATAATCCCTGGCCTTGATAATCCCAAAGCCAAGATTGATGTTTACCTCTAACCATTGATTGATGAGCTTAAAGAGTTGTGGTATTCAGATGTACAAACTTATGATATTTCAACAAAACAAAATTTCTTACTGAGGCCATCATTGATGTGGACTATCAATGATTTTTCGGCCTATGGAATGTTGTCAGATTGGATGACACGGGGAAAATTGGCATGTCCAATTTATATGGAGGATACAAAGGCGTTCACATTGAAACATGGTTGAAAAAACTCATGATTTGATTGTCATTGGAGGTTTTTGGACCTTGATCATGAATTTAGAGGCAAGAAGGATGTGTTTAAAAAGAAGATGGCTGAACGTGATAAGCCTCTTATGAGGCTAAGTGGTAACCAAGTTTGGCACAGAGTTAGAGACTTTCCAAAGATAACTGAACTAGGTAAATCCATACGATTTTTAGATATAGAATAAATCATAATTGGACCAAACAAAGTATATTTTGGGAGCTGCTTTATTAGGGGGATAATCTAGCTTGTCACCGTATTGATGTAATGCATATAGAAAAAATGTGTGTGCTAACATCATAAACACTATGATGGACACCGATAAGACTAAGGACAATGTGAAAGCAAGGAAAGATTTGGCAAATTATTGTAAGAGACCTGAGTTGAGTTTATAGAAGTTGCTAGATGGCCGTGCATGTAAGCCGAAAGCGAGTTACACATTAACCTCTTTCCAGAAACAATCTGTGTGTAGGTGGATGCAAGAGTTAAGGATGCCTGACTGTTATGCCTCAAACTTGGGTAGGTGCACCAATGTTGCACAAGGACAATTTTTTGGCATGAAGAGTCATGATTGTCATGTATTCATAGAGTGTTTACTACCTATTGCATTTAGAGAATTACCTCTCCTTGTTTGGAAGCCATTGATTGAGTTGAGTCAATATTTTAGAGACCTATGGTCATCCACTCTGAAGGTTGAAGATCTCCTAATTATGGAGAGAAACATCCCTATAATTTTGTGCAAATTAGAGAGAATATTTCCTTCCGGTTTCTTTGATTCTATGGAACATTTTCCCGTACACTTAGCATACGAAGCACGGGTGTATGGGTTAGTTCAATATAGATGGATGTATCCCTTTGAAAGGAATACTGGAAGTCTCAAGAAAATTGTGAAAAACAGGGCTTAAGTAGAAGGTTCCATATGTGAGGCATATATCTCTAAGGAGACATCTTTCTTTTGTTCCTATTACTTTGAGCCACATGTTCAATCTAGAAGAATAAGGTTTGTCGAAATGATGATAGGGGTGAAAGTTCAGTTCAAAATTAGCCTAGATGTGCAGCTAGAAAATCCAAACCCCATTGGCTATCAGAGATAGAGAAACATGTTACACATTTGCATATCTTAATCAACTATGATGAAGTGCAGTCATTTAAAATGTAAGTGACATCAATGTATCATCACTTTCAATTATTGATGAACTGACATAAATCAAATCTTATTTTACCTACACTGTTTAATTTATAGGTATTTTGAACAAGTTGATGATCGACACACCCTTGAACAATTTCCAGCGTGGTTCAAATCATTTGTATGTGGCCTAACTATCTAGTAACCTTTTGATCCAAAATCCCACACATTCTTGTTGTCATCTTTTGTGTTGATGTTTGCATTTCAATTATTCATGTAGGTGTTTGATAAAAACAATAATGTTTCTTGTCCTTATTTACAAAGTTTGGCTTAGGGTCTTACTAACAAAGTAAACAGTTAGCCAATGTATTATGTGAATGGATATAAGTTTCATACATTTGAATGGGGCCGAGGGAAAGCAATAGACAATAGTGGGATTTGTGTCAGAGGGGATGCAGGCAATGAGGAGGGTGATTGGTATAGAGTAATCAAACAAATACTGGAGATTGAATATGTGAGTGATGGACCTAAAAAATTAGTAGTGTTGTTCAATTGTGATTGGTGTGACCTAAGATGTCCTGACGGAGCATACATACACAACCAATATAAAATTATTGAGGTGAATCATATTAAGAGACACAGTGCATATGATCTTTTCATTATTGTTCAGAATACAAGACAGGTATATATTATGTATCATACCCTGATAAGTGCAAAAAGGATTGGAAGATGGTCATGAAAACTAAACCTAGGGATCGAGTTGAGGTCAAAGAACTACCTGATGATGCTTTTCAAGTGAATGATCCAGTCCCTTCTCAGGTAGTCATTGTAACACCCCAATTTTTCCATTGTGCAAAATGACCAAAATGCCCCTGAGGTAATTTTTGCCCGAAATCAAGGATGGCCAGTCTAGACTATCTTCAAAAGGATTGAAAGGGATTATTTGTGTTGTGCATAATGTTGGAGGTGAAAATCTCAGTTTTTGGTTTTTTTCGCATGAAATTACCAAAATACTCCTGCGGCAAATTAATGCGAGATTGATTACTGACTGGACCCAAATATTACCCAGGAGTTTGGAATATTATTTTTAAGGGATGCATGATATTTGTATAAGTCCGGGTGGTCCCAAGGAGTTTTTGTCTAAAATTACTATTTTACCTCTGCTTACGTGCATAATGAGCTTAATCGTGCAATTAAGGAAACACAAGCAATATTAGGCTCTAATTAAAGATTAGTAAATTTTAATTATTAATTTTGAGTCAAAATAATTAATTGAGATTAATTAGTGCCTAAGATCGCTTAGGAAAATTCAAAATCTCATCCTTAATCTAAGATTTTGTGTCATGTCAAGTGCAGTAGTGTTTTCTCTCTCCAATTCCTTAAATCATGGAACCCATGATGTGATGAGATTCCTAGCTAATTAAGGTGGTTTTACTCTAATTGAGCAAGACAACTTCCTAATCTTATCTTGCATGGCTTTAATAATTTGCTTACTAGCCCAAACACTCCATTAATAATTCCTAACCAAGTGTCAAATCAAGTTTATTTCTAAACACAACTCCTAACACAAAAGAAAGAAAATATCTTTCCCCCCATGCTTTCCTCATAGCTAGCCATACCTTTCCCTTTACACCCTCAAATGTGTCTTTTTATACACTTACACACACAAGGAAACACACACTTTACCATTCAAATTTTTGGAATCACAACTTGTCAAAAAAGTGGTCTTACAATTCTCTCTTCTCTTACTTTTCAAAGACTCTCTTTTCTTCCTCCACCACCTCTCAACCCTAAACCACCACAAACCACCCTCAGGAAACACAACCTTTCCATCTTTGAAAACAAGAACTCAAGAAAAACTTTCTTTCCTTTTCTTCCTCTTATGGCTGAAATCTATCTTGAGCCCAAGAGAAAATTTTTTTTTCTTATTTTCTTGTACAAGACCAAGCTCTTTCTTTGCAACAAGAAAATATCTTTGGTAGGGGTTTTTGTTTTGAGTTTTCTGTTTTTCCTTGCTATTTTCGGTTCTTGATTTGATATTGAATGAGCTTTGCTCTCTTTCTTTCTTTTCTTTCTTTTTCGATTTGGGTTTTTCATTTTTCTTTCTTTATTCTTTCTAGTTTTGTTTTTATTGAATGGTTAGAAACCATGGCTTGATGATGAGGATCCTTGATGTTGGTAGTGTTACCATTATTTGTTTGACCTTTAGAGCTTAAGGTTTGATTTTTGACTTCAAGAGAAAAATGAGAAAAGATTGTTTTATTGTTGTTCTTGAGGTTGATTTTGTTTGAGCTTGATGGTGAGTTTAAGGAAACAAGGTTCTTGGAACCATAATGATGAGAGACTCTAAAGCTCACTTCCGTTTGTTAAGATTGTATAGGGTTAAAAGTATCATTTCTTAAAGTCTTGAAATGGGTCGTAGTAAGATGTAAAAATGGACTTGCATCATATTTATATTTCAAGCTCTTGCATCTCATGTTTATGTTTCAATTCCTTGCACCTCATATTTATTTTCAAGTTATCACTTTAAATCTTGAAGACTAAAGAAATAGACTTGCATTCTCATGTTTAAGGTTCAAGTTTTGCATTTCATATTTATATTTCAAGTTATCACCTAAAGCTTCAAAGACTTAAAAATAAACTCGTATTCTCATATTTATATTTCAAGTCTTGCACATCATATTTACTTTTTCTTGCCATCACCTAAATCTCTAGAGCTCAAAGACTTGTCCTTGTATCTTAAATGGAAGTTTTAGTCATGATTACCTATCTTGATGGTATTTTCGGCCATGACAAGTATTGGTCTTGGAATGGAATTTTATTTTTATCTCAAGATTCAAAACATATGTCTATGATCCGTTAGTTTTTTTGTGAAGAAAACTAGTTACTAGAAATGCTTTATCTTGCAACTTTTTGATGCTATTAGAAGTTAAATTATGGCTACTAATTTGATTCCTTTAATTCTGTTATATGCTATTTGGAATGGTTTAGAGGTGTAAAAATTACTATTAATTGTTGTGAAAATCATCCTTGACACCTTAGGTAAACATTAGCAACTAGAAACACATAAAATTGTAATTTTGGAAGCTTTTGGCAACTTCATTTTTGGTTACTACCTAAACTATTTCATTACTGTATGGTGCTATTTGGGATTGTTTAAGTGTGTAAAATTTGTTAATAATTAGTGTAATAATTATTTTTAACACTTAGGGAAAGACGAGTAACTAGAAAGGATAAATTTGAATTTCAGAACTCTTAAGGATAGAATTATGGATTCTGTTTCAGCAAAGTTATAATCCTATAAAAGGATGTTTAACACTTAGTAAACGTGTAAGAATCACTTTTATAATTGGTATAAGAATTAATTTTAACATCTTATGAAAAGCCGATAATAGGAAATGGTCAAAGGCGTAACTTCTAGAACCTCGAAATGGTATAGTTTTAAGTGCTGTCCAAACTTTACAGCCTTGATTGGTAATGTTCATGAGGTTAAAAATCAGTGGGAATCATAGTAATTGATCTCTTAAATGCATAAAAGAATCATTACTAATGTTAGGTTAACCCGAATCATAGTTTTGACCTGTTTAAGGGCTATTGAGTAATTACTGATAACTTGAGCATGGCTATGTGAATAACATCTGTGATGATCTTTAATACTTCATATATGTGTATGTATACCTTGTTGAACATAGCATATGCATTAGCTGAGTTTGGTCCTTGATTTCGGCATACTGGGTAGGAGTATGTTTACCTTTAATAAAATGTTGATAATGGCATGTTTATGTGAATTTGCAATTATGATTGAGATATTTGGGGATGCATAGTTGATGTGTTTTATGAGCATGATAAGTTAATTGACGAATGCTCATGTTTGCATCTCTAAATAACATGCTAAGATTAAAGGTGACATAAAATATTTGGAGATGATCCTTCCGTAATAGGCCAGGCCTGGCGTAAGGTGATCCAAGGAGGTGATCTTTTCATAATAGGTTGAGTCCATCGAAAAATGATCCAATGTCCCCTAACCCACACTCTGGGAATCGGGAATTTGCTTATCGAGAGGATAAGTGTAAGCTACTGATGATTAGTGAAGTATGAGCTCATAACCTAGAACTCCCAAGAGAAAAGAGTATTAAGGTGGTCTCCACAGAGAGTAATGAGAAATTTAAGTCACTTAAGGAATAAAAAGGAAGAAATCATGCCATGCTATTTGTGTTCCTCATGTCATTGATTATTTCATAGGTGATTGCTTATAGTATGATGCACCTACTATTGACAAGCAGTCCATGGTATGATATGATGCATTCATGATATTCAAACTCATGTTAAAAGACATGGGCCTCGGCTAATGGTATTTAGAACTTAATAAATGAATTATATTTATACCCGCTATTTCATAATAAAACCCAAGGTTCTTGAGGACGTAGATGAATACAATAGTTAGGAGGCGAGAGCCCTACTGAGATTCTTTTATAAGTTTTTTATCCCTTCTTTCTTTTATCCCATGGCTTCGTTCATGATCTTTATTGATGTGCCCAGTTGGGAGATACACTACGACACTGCTCATCGGTCATATCACTTCGTGGGTCGTTGTGCTGTACATCTTTTTGTGTTCATGGAGTGTCCTTTTGCATATCCGGTTTCTAGCTTCCAGTTTTCTCCTGTTTCTCCTTTCGATGACGACCTCGTCTTCAAGCATTCTTGCCCTTGTGAGGAGCAAACTTGCCGTACCCATCCTGCCACTTTTGCCGTCCGCGACTGCTTCGAGTACGTGCCTTGATCCCCCACGATGGACTTGTAGTATGATCTGTCTAAGGATTCGACTACTTAGTGGCCTTCAAAGGGTTCCGCACCCACTGTCCCCATGGATATCGGAGGACATAGCGAGGCCACGGTGACCCAGCCTGTGAGATGAGCTAGGGTAGCAATGTGACCACGCCGAGGTGCTCACACAGGTCCAGCTCACCGTTTGGCCACACCCGATGAGTTGGTTCAGTGAATTGGATACCTTCCTCCCTCCAGGGGAAGGTAGCAGTAGGAGCGAGTAGTGGACCTTGGGGTGCTGTTGCATATGTCATGGCGATGATAGTCTTCTTTTGTATCTTATAGATTATCTACCATAGGTGCACCCCAGTAGGAGTAGTAGAGAGGAGAGACCTTGGCTAGACGTGTAACATCCTCCCAAGTGCAATATCATCCTTAAGTCATGACATTGGACTTCAGAGTTGTTACTTATAAATTATCGAACCTTTGTTAAATAACCATAGCAAATGAGATAAGATCGTGTAATAACTAGTGTAATTTGGTTAAAATATATAACAAGGAAACATAACATTTATTGAATACATAGCTAAGAACAAAAGGAAGCTCTTCTAAGAGCTTTAATACATATACATTCTTTATTACATTTACCTACATATAACTCCAACTAAGTACAGTAAATTAAAAAATCAACTATTAAACTATTGTAATCTTGAGTTCTTTCACGTAGCAGCCACATTATTCTCTGGATTAACTTGGAGACGACATGGGAACATAAAATACATAGGGGTGAGAATTATACAATTCTCAGTAGGGTAACTCCCCAAAAACTCAACCATAATGTCATCGTCGTTGCCCCAGCCACTTCGATTTATTAAGAAAAGGTGATCAAACATTACATAATAATGATTTATTTTTAAAGTTCCAAATCATATTTCCGAAGTGGGTTGTTTTTAAATGATCAATCACTTAATACACATATATCATAAAGCTCAAATATATAGTTAATAATCCTAATCAAGCAATTAAATATGATGTGAGTATGCATATGCTAAATGTATTGAACTTATCTCAAAATAACCTGGATTCACTTGTGGCTATAGAACTCAACTCGGTGCAATTTTCTCTTTTCATCAACATAGGAAAGACTTAGTGTATACCCGACGGGTATTTACTATGGATAACTCCACAATGAATAGTTTATACCACATGGTATTTATAGTGGTTTGCACCACACAAGGGATATAGACTGCTTATCAGGACTGAGCTCATTCCTATACAAGATCATTGGATTTACTTTCTCCAATTCTCACACAGATCTATTCCTAGCCGATACGTCTACCGATTCATATTATCTTTAGGGAAGTTCAGCTTTTTGCTTTCCCCTTTATCTCTAGGGAAGTTCCTCTTTTTGCCTTCCCCTCATTCTACATAAGTCTTGTTTCTATTTTCTCCATACGCCAGAACATGCATGAGTGAAATTATACATTCTCTTTTCTCATATAATTGCATCTTGTACTTTCTTTTCTCAAATGCATGCATAAGCCACATGTAAGCATTCAATCACAAGTAATTCTTATTTTTACCTCATAATTCAATCTTTAAATTGGCTAGCATGCATTTATACTCATCATACTTAAAGCAAGAGTCATTATATCATCAATTCAATACTTGAGTTCATTTCGGCACAAAATAGCATGTTGACAGAATTCATGCCTAAGGAGTACGATTTATTCTGTCTGTCAAACATCCCTTGCAAGGGCTATAAAAATTCTCCAAGACACCTCAATATGTCCATAAGGTCTTGTAAAAAGTTCAGAAGAAAAATCCTTCTCTAACTTGTTTAACAAAATTAGACAAACTTGGTGGTCAGAAACCACTCAGCCTTAGCTTAGAACCAAAATCTCATAATTTTTAACCCTAGCAAATGATTGAATTAATTCTAATAAAAATCACGGTTACACTTCAATATGTTATGAATTCCCTGTAAAAATTTCAAAGGAAGAACCAATCATTTGCTATGGTAACAAAATTAGCAAAATTCACAGCTTTAGAGTCAACATCTTAGGCAGCACAGTTACAACTTCGGTTCATGATTTTTGTAAACATAGTAAAAGTGACCAGAATACCTCAAAAGTTTTACTGAAGATGCCTTAACATGTTAACTACATTATATAAAATTTTTAGCTCAATCTAAAGCGTCTAACTAGGTCAAAAAATTCGTGAACAAATGCTGCCCTGTTGAAATCTGAAAATCCAGCAAACCAATCCAAAATCTCTCTTGATAAAAATGATTTTTTCACAACACCAAACACCCTACCAAAATTAATACATCAATATCAACATATTATCAACCAATAACATCAGAAATTTTGGACAAAACCACTCAGAATTTTTAGAATAATTTTTGAAATAACAGAGAACAAATAATCCTTACTTGAATCTCCATAGCTCTTTGCCTAGAACAATCTTCCCCAAGTGCTTTTCTTCATTTAAAATCCTTCCAAACAGCCTCTAAAGCTCTCTTTGGCAGTGATGTATGATGGCTCAAAGTGGAAAAATAGTGATGGATTAAAATTCTAATCGGTTAGATTGGTAGATTATGAAGAGTAGAACAAGTTTAGTGAAGGAAGATTGAGCTTTTGGTGACTTTGGGCTAGAGTTTTTGAAACTTGAAGCTTGTTAATGGAGGTTTGAGAGGAAGAATAATGGAGTTTGTGTGTGCTGCAATTGTGGCCTAGAATGACAAGCTTCAAGTGTAAGCTTGGTGGCTTTGTTTTTATCTTGAAGTAAAGTTAACATTTATTAAGTCAAAGTGTAATTCTTTAAGAAATGGATGGCTAGGATTTAATCTTGTAAAGCAAGATTAAATCTTAGCCTTAAACTTGGGATATAAAGGATAAACATTATCCTTTTTATAAGAATAAACTATCTTTCGGTGTTAGAAATCGCACACTGAAATTTCACCGAATGAGTAAAACAGTGTACCCGAGTAATCAAATATTGTTTGAAAATTAATTCCAGGTATATAGTCCTCATTCCTTACTATTTCTAATCCCAATTCTCTAATTTCTCAGTTTCAAGTATCTCCGGGTCCTGATTCTAGTGTTTTGGCTGTCCCGATGGGCAGGTGGGGCCCACAAGTTACTATTCACTTTTTTTTTACAAATCTGTTGAACCATCCTCATCTTTGTTAAAACTGTCAAATTTTTGAAATTACGACTAGTAAAACCCAAATTAATTTTTAAATAATTTTTAGGGTATTACAAGACGTACTGTGATCTTTTCTTTTTATGTTTTCATGGATGACTGTACTGTCCTAACCTTTAATGGTGGGCATAACACTATTTAAGTACTTATGTTATGGTATGGAACTCCTGATGTTATTAACATATGCCTCTATGATGTTATGTTATGCTATGGCTTGTACTTACTTAAATTCATGAATGTTTTTGGTGTGTTTAGTTTCCTTCTTGACTTGTATGCATAGCTACAATGTAGCATTCATAAGTTCGCGTGGCTCATATTTTTCATTTTAAGATTCAAAAAAAAAATCACCCATATTTTCGCCAATTATCTTAATAAACTGAAGTTAAGAACTGAAGCAAAAGAGTAATAACTAATAATTAACTTAAATGCGTCCTATGTGTGTTAAGTTATAGTTTTTGATACAAGAACATTGCCAAGTTTACGTACTGATTCGGGTGAGGTTGAGATAATTCACTCTTCTAGTGATCAATTAGTGAATGAACATAATGAAAGCGATGGTAGTGATGAAGAGGACAAGGAAGATGAGTTTGAGGATGATGTTGAGACTGAGAATGATGAAGATAGTCCTCAACTTTCAAATTAAATGTGATGTGTCTAGTCTCATACTTATTACATCTTCTTATTTTTAATTATCATATTATTTGGTTTTTAATACATTGTCTTTTCTTTTTTAAATATGGCACCTAAATTGAAAAACAAGGCGAAGGGAAGTGTGTCCCAAATGTTAGCCTTCCCACTCAGGCATCTACCACAGCCGCTCACACCTCTACTTTTATCCCTTGCATGCTCACCAAGAAAGACTTATGATACCCACTCCTGGCCTGTGACAAGAGAGGTGCCTTCACCTCCACCATCACCAGAAGATCCTGTCCCCACCCCTATACACGATTGACAAAGGGGTGATGAAAGTGGGGCAGTTGGTGGCTGCACGGCAGAGCAACCAGGACATGGGTCCACAGGGGATGAATGTGTAAAACTTGTATGTCTCAGTAAGAAAAGGTTAGTAATTTAATTCTTCAATTCATGAATCTTGTTGCAATTATTTGAACAATTTCTTGATATATAATAACATTGTTTTGTACTATTTGCTATGCAGTTGGGATCCAAACACACGAGCCATGCATGAGGTGACACACACCATCCAGAAATTGTATGAACGACTGATTGAGTCCTTCGGCAAGCTGACGAAGGAGGAGAAGCTACGCTAGTTTCTTGATTGGAAGGTAAAATAAAATAATTAAAACCAAATGTGTGATTTACTTTAGAAACTGCTTTACTTCCATGTGCACAGCCACTTCATCATCCATCCCAAAGATGAAGATTTCATGTTTAAGCTCTTTAAATCCAAGGCAGCTCATAAGCTGCAAGACATGTACATCGAAATCCGGGAACGACAGGACGAGACCCCTAGGTGGATGACTCAAGCCAACCTAGACTATTTGGGACAATATTGGAGAAGTGAGAAATTTAAAGACAAGTCTTTGAAGGCTAAGGCGAGCAGAATGTCACGAAATGGTGGATCTGTTCATTGTGGTGGTTCTACTACTATAGAGTCTATGCGTTATCGGATGGTTTAGTCATTATTTTAAACATTTTTTAAATTCCTTTTGTTAAATTTTTATTTTCACTCACTAATATTTTACGTGTTTCACTCAAATTGCAGACTACTGAGCTAAAAAGGCCACCCACACAAAGTAAGTTGTTCAAAAAGACTCACACGCGCAAGAAAGACAAAACATGGGTCAATCTTCGCTTAGAGAATGCTTGGTACATATTTTCTGAGCACTTATTATTTGTATATATATTTAATTTATTATTTCAAATATTTGATAGAGGTTTAATTAATTTTATTTTGTTATAGCATACCTATGAGCAGTGCTATCAGGAGGCTATGACCCAGCGAGGGGAGAGGATTGTAGCTGGTAAGGAGTACCCACCGATTGATGAGGACCGGTTGTGGCAAGAGACAGTCAATAGTCCTTACAAGGACCACATCTATGGTATGGGGTCATTTAATACAAGTAGTTTGTCCACTACCTCTATCACTTGGGCATCTATAGGCACTGGGTTCATTGCCGAAGATGATGAGGTCCGCGAGCGAGTTCACCTGCTCAACGTGGAACCTCATTGTATGCAAGAGAAGGACACAGAGAGGGAGCACCAGTTTCAAGAGATACAAAAGAAGGTGGAGTCCAAGGAAAAGACCATAGACATGAAGATGAAGAAGCATATGGTATCTTTGTGGAAGAAGATAAAGGCAAGCTCATCTACACAGCCAGACACTGGTGATGATGATAAGGGTAGTGGTGATAGTGATGTTGCTGACTTCTCCTGATTTTAGTTATTGTTTTTTCTTTCTTTGTTTATTATATGTTGAATTTTTATATTTGTGTCTATACACTTTCTGACACATAAACCACTTGCTGACTTTTATCTGTTTTGCATTTCAAAGTAAAATTTGTTGTGTTTATTTTTTATTGAAATTTTTTTATGATTTTTCATCATTAAATATATTTATAATTAGCTATAAATGATCAAGTAACATACAAATTACTTAAAAATCAATAAAAATAAATTTTAATTATCGACGAATTTTTCCATCGATAACAAACAAAAATTAAAATTCTACATTTACCGATGAAAAAATCTATCGGTAAAAAAAATGAAATTTTTAAAATTTATAATTATCAATGGAAAAATCCATCGGTAATTTAAAAAATAAAATTTTTAAAATTATAATTACTGACGAAAAAATTCATCGAAAATTTAATTAAATAAAAAATTAAAATTACCGATTGAAAAATCCGTCAGCAAAATAAAAATAAAAAAATAACATTTATGAAATTTAACGATTACTTCGTCGGTAATTAATGAAAATCCATCGGTAATGCGAAAAGTTAACGAATTTCTTGGCGATTTTTTTTAGCTCGTTATCGACAGATTTTATCATCCAAAATCCATCGGTAATTCCGTCGATAAAATTTTTTGATGGATTTTTTCTGTCGATAATTATTTTCAGCTATGTTATTACCAGTGGTAAAAATCCATTGGAAATGAAATTTTCTATCAGTAAAATCCATCGGTAACAACAGTTTTTCTAGTAGTATCTGTAACTAGGTTTGACTTTGAATTTGAAATTTAAATATCCCTTCGTTTCCTGTAGAGTGCACCGTTTCACTATGAAGTGAATTTTCTTAAGTGCAGTATTAGTTCCTTTATATATATATATATATATATATATATATATATATGTATGTATGTATGTATATGATTTATCAGTCTTCAATCAAAGCTTGTAGATGATGAGATGATCGCGATCATGATGATTGAAGGTTGTAGAGCACATTTGCTTCAGAGCTAATTTGAGACCTTCATTTGAAGTGTACTTTATAAAGTCGTGTCCTACTTTCTGAAGACCTATGCCTTGGTTTCTTGTATACAATGATTTTCTTTAGTCCATTAAGCATGTATATGTTCAATCCAGGATATAATTTTCACTTTCATTGAGTTCCTATCTCTTTAAACGAGATAAATCATGTTTGCACATGTAAAAACATGTAATGCAAACTGAAGAAGCTGTTTGCTATTTCAAGAAAACTCAAGGAAAATATTAGTCATTATTCAAAATATTTTTTCTGAATTGGTTTTGTTATCACTCAAAATATTTTGCATTAATGCATTTTGAAGGGTTTTGGAGCTAACAAGAGCTTTTTGGAGGACCCTAGAAAGTGAAATGTATGCAAGCTTTTCAAAAACATTTTAGGTTCAAGAGCTTTTTCAGATAACAAAACTGGTCTTCAGCTAAGGGTTTAGTGAATATATCAAATACTTGATCTTCAGTATTCACAAACTTTAGCTCAACATCGCCTTTTTGAACATGATCTCTAATAAAATGATGTTTTATATCAATATGTTTGGGTCTGGAATGCTAAATTAAGTTCTTAGCAAGATTAATAGCACTAGTATTATCACAAAGGATAGGGATTTTGGAATCTATCAAGTGATAATCTTCTAGTTGGTTTCTGATCCACAGCATTTGTGTGCAACAATTTGTAGCTACAACATATTTATCTTCTATTATTGAGAAAGCGATTATATTCTACTTATTGCAAGACCAAGTAATAAGGCATTCTCCAAAGAAGTAACCATATACACTTGTGCTCTTTCTATCCACTCTATCTCCAGCAAAATTAGCATCACAGAAACCTACAATCTCACAAGATGTACTTTTCTCTGACCATAGACTAAGATTAGTTGAACATGCTAAGTACCTTCAAATTATTTTCATAGCATTTAAGTATGATTGCTTTGGGTAGATTGAAATCTAGCACAAATACCTACACTTAACTAAAAGTCTGGTCTACTAGTAGTAAGATAAAGGAGTGAGCTAATCATATCCTTATAATTACTTTTTGACATCTTCTCATCGTTCTTATCTACATCAATGACTTAATAGGGATGCATGGGGGTGCTTATAGGTTTGACTTGATCCATACTGAACCTCTTTAAGAGGTCCTTGGTGTATTTTTTTTTTTTTCATGAATCAAGGTTTCCTCTTTTTGTTGTTTGATTTGAAGCCCCAAAAAGAATTTTAATTCACCTATCATGCTCATCTCAAACTTACTCTACATAAGCTTTCAAAACTTTTCATATAGAGAGTCATTAGTGGCAACAAATATAATGTCATCAACATATATTTGATTAATTAAAAAGTGATTATCTTCCTTTAATGAAAATAAAGTAGTATCAACGTTACCTCTCTTAAGCTTATTCTTAAGCAATAAGGTACTTAATATCTTATACCAAGCTCTAGGTTCTTGTTTGAGACCATAAAGTGCCTTGATTAGCTTAAACACATGGTTGGGAAGGTTTTACTTTCAAATCCTAGAGGTTGCCTTACATAAACTTCTTCAGAAAGAAGTCCATTTAGAAAGGCAGACTTTACATCTATTTGATATAGAGTGAATCCCTTGAAGGCTATAAAAGCAAGTAGCATTGTAATGGCTTCTGGCCTTGATACTAATGCAAAGGTTTCATCATAATAAATTCCCTCTTATTGATTATAACATTGTAGAACCAATCTTGCTTTGTTTCTTACCACCTTTCGAGCTTTATCTAGCTTGTTTCTGAACACCCACTTGGTTTCAATGATGGATTTTCCTGTGGGTTTCTCCACAAATGTCCAGACTTTGTTCTTCTCAAATTGATCTAATTCTTCTTGATAGCATCAACCCAGCTTTGGTCATCCAATACCTCTTCAATTCTTTCTGGTTCTATGGTGGATATGAAAGCATATTGGTTCCATTTTTGATGAATGATCTTGTTTTGACACCCTTAGAAACATCTCTAAGAACTTGGTTATGAGAGATTGCTCTTAAATCTAAAACTCTGTTTTAGTTTCTGTGTTGTTGTTGATATGCAAAATCTTCTTGATCTTCATATTTTTTTTCCTTGTGTTTAGAAAGTATGTCTCTATTTGAAATGTCACATTCTGAAGGCTTTGGAACTCCAAGATAGCTTTCTAAGTTTATTGCTTTCTAAGGCTTACGTTTTGAAAATGGTGTCTTCTCTTGCATGCTTTCTAAAGTTTCCTTGATAGTCAGCTTCGCAAGGCCTTCTTTGAAATCAACCAAATTGTGGGCAAAGTATTTCTTGTGTTATTTGAACTTAATATGGATAGTCTTTTCAACACATAGTGTATCATGACCTGATTTGGGAATGTGACCGACATATGAAGAATCTCATCCCTACATAAACCTTGTGATGGCTGAGTCGAACTATATGCATACTTTAATCATGAAAGTCCTTTTCTAAATATAATTTAACTTGAAATTTCAAATCATAAAAGTAACAATCCTAAATAACCCATTCTATAAATCAACTATAAGAATATAGTTGTATTACAAAATAAGCTCAGTTGCTCTATTACAAAAAGACCATGAAAGCTATATCATTTTAATTATATAATGAATCATGGTAATCAAAATGTACAAAATATACCTATATGGTTCGAGACTCTAGCCGCACTGCTATTAGAGCACTCTACAAAAAACATACTAATGCTTCATTACGAGGTGAAGCTTACCAAGCCAAATAGCTATAGCTGCTATGGAGGAAGTTGAGGAGAATCTGATTCAACAGCTATAAGTGAATTGTCACCCACAACCACACATAGGACAACAGGAAATTTATATAGATAATAATGCAAGCTCAAGCATTATTTAAATATATAATACCTAAGAACTGTGATAACACTAGTTCGTAAGTAACATAATGAACATATTCATTTCTATATTACAAAAGGACAGACTATCTATAAACTGTATGGTGGTGCTTAATCCCTTTGGAACAAGAGCACCTATTTGAGATCTTAACGATCCCTTGTGAATCGCGTCCTTCGTGAACTTATCTAAGTAAGGATAATTTACCCTTTGTGGGCACTTGGTATACCAAGGTTGACTATTGAACTATTGTTAACTCATAACTTTGTTCCTCTTGATAATTCTTTATTCTAAAATCATACTATAATCATGAAATTGGGGGTTCTATGATTCTAAGTTCAACAACTCGTAATCTTCATAATTAAACATAATATTTCACATTTTCTTTCATTAATCATAGCTAATTCTTATCATCATAGATCGAGTCTAAAATTATGAATTAAATCATATGATAGTAATTACATTTCAAATATGGTGCCATGCACCTTGATAATCATAGATTTTCATAAGCACTTTAAAATAATGCATTTTCTAGTCCTTGCATATTTTTGTATATTCTAGTCTCTAAATACCTCAAAATGCTAGAAAGTCAAAATAAGGCCATAGGATCAAACCCACTTACTTGGAAGGGTAGAATGTTAAAGGCCAACACCAAGAGAGCTCTTGGGAGCAAAAGTGGCACCAATGTATGCTATTGAAGTAAAGAAACTCTTGAATAGTCTAGGATAATCTCTAAATAACTCTAGGACAACTCTAAGAATATTAAGGAAGTACCCCCACTTGATAATAATGAGAAATAATAACATGCAACCCAAGAACATAAGACAATAGAGAGAAAGAGGGCATAACTAGCAATAATCTCTTACCTTAAAGCTTGGAGGAGGTATGATTGAGTGTGGTTGAGAGTGGAGGCGAGAAAAAAGTGTTGGGAGTAGGGGTTTTAGGTTTTGAAGTGAAGAACCCAAAGGGGGAGGGGTTTTATAGGGTTGGAGGCTAATTAAGCAAAACTGTTGTTTCGCTACTGTTCTGGCATCAAGGCAACACAGTGCTCTATAAGTGGGCTATGCGAGTGAACATATAACTACTATAGCGGTCATGGACCACTGTAGTAGTTGACACAGAATGGGATTCTTTTTCTTGGGGAACCTTGACTCCTATAGTGGTCCTAGATCGCTATAGAGGTGTCAGAAAAGGGTTGGCTGCATTTTTCATGGCCTTTTCAACAGCACAAGTAGGTCCTAGGGGATCCTAAGGCTATACTAGACTTATTTAGGGACACATGTACCTGAGGTATTACGTAGTGTTCTTTTGTTGTATATGTGTATACTTTAGAGACTAAAAAGTATCCTAAAAAAAAGCCATAATTTGATTTAGGATCAAACTTTATGAGCTTGTCCTTAATGTTAAGAATGAAACAGTTGACCCAAAAATATGGATATATTATATGTTGGGATTTCTTCCTTTCCAAAGATCATAAGGAGTTTTCTTAAGGATTGGTCTTAGAAACACTCTATTATGAATGTAGTAAAAAGTGTTGATAGCCTTTACCCAAAATCCTTCTGATAAATCACTTTCCAAAAGCATTATTCTTGCCATTTCTTGTTAGCTACCTCATTTTGTTAGGGAGTTCTAGGAGAAGAGAACTCATGAGAAATGTCATGGTTTTCATAAAATTTTGAAAAACATAGTGTTCAAATTCTCCTCCATGATCTGATCTAATAGAAGTGATTTGAGAACCTTTTTCATTAGAAACATGTTTTGCAAAAACTTTAAACTTTTCAACCACCTTATCTTTAGAAGCCAAGAAAATAACCCATGTAAATCTTGAGAAATCATCCACAATGACAAGGTAAAATTTTTTCCAACAAGACTTGCAATCTTGGTTGGTCCAAAAAGATGCATATGTAAATGCTCTGGTTGCCTTGTTGTTGAAACCATATTTTTATTGCGAAAAGAAGCCTTGGCTTACTTGCCTTTCTCATAAAAATCACAAGTTAAATCCTTGTCATAACTGATCTTAGTAATGCCTTTAACAAGCTCTTTTTGAGATAGCTTAGAAATTAGCTTCATATGAGCATGACCAAGTTTCTTATACCACAAGCACTTATCATCCATGAAGGATGCAAGACATTTTACATCTTGATCTAGAGGTCATCTAAGAATAAAACATAGGTGTTATCGTGTCTCTTACTAGATAAAATGACTTGTCCATAAATTGGATCCATTACGTTGCATTCTTTGGCAGTAAACAAAATATTAAAGTCTTAGTCACAAAATTGGCTAATGTTCAACAAGTTGTGAGCCAAACCACCAACTAATAATTCACAAAAAATTTGGTGAAAATCATCCTTGCCAACATTTCTAATGCCTATGAATTTTGCTTTACATCCGTCCACAAACTCTACAGAACCTGAGTACTTTGGCCTCAAGTTTCTAAACAATTTCTTTCTTCCTGACATGTGTCTGGAGCAGTCATTATCCATGTACCACTTATCATCCTTTTGAACATGTGTCCTTAGGCACACCTGTAACACCCTAATATTTAACTCAACACGCCTATGATGCATTTAAGTTAATTCTTAGTTATTACTTTTTTGTTTCAGTTTTTAACTCAAAACTTCTTGAAAATACTTTAGTGAAAATATGGGTAAATTTTTTTTTTGAACTTAAATACCAAAACATGAGCCGCGCATACTAAATATCTAACATCATTTATCTTGCCTGCGTAAGAGAGATGTTAGAAACAAATAACAGACAAATACATAATACAACTATGGCATAATATAACTCAAATAATAATAACATATCAATAACTGTATCATAATAATGATGTCTTGTAAACTGAAGGACATTAATATATAACCATCAATAGAATACAAACTAATAAATGAGATATGACCACTCCAAAGGCAAATATCCAAAGGGAAGTTATCTCCGTAGCTCCTCATCCAGTCTCAAGGTAAATCACGAACTACACCATCATTCATGTCTGGAGACAACACGGAAAAGAAAAGGGATGAGAAACTTATACAAGAATCTCAGTAGGGCTTCCCGACTCTAACACAGGTGTCATCGTCATCGTCCCCAGGAACCTCGGGTTTAATTATGAAAATGGGGAACATATATATAAGGTTCATTTATTAAGTTCTAAATACCATTAGCCGAGGCTCGTATCTTTTAGCATGAATCTTAAGGTCATGAATGCAACATATTAGTCATGGATGCATGCCAATATCATATACATAATATCATAAAATTCATAAAACAATGCATATGATATAAAGAACATCATTATCATCATTCTTACAGGTGACTTCAACTTTTTTATTCTCTTTTCCTTAGGGGCCGCCCTATAATTCTCTCTTTGCTCGAGAGTTCTAAGTTATGAGCTCATACCTCACTAGTCATCACTAACGTAATCTTATCCCTTTTGATAAGTTAAATTCCCGACTCTTAAGGTACGGGATAGGGGGCATTAGGATCACCTTTCATAACCTTTAATTCGGGGAGTCCAAAGGATCACTTCCTATTTGGATTACCTCTCATAACCTTTAATTCGGGAAGTCTAGAGGATCATTTCCATGTGTCTTATGTCACCTTTAATCTTGGCATGATATATGAGATGCAAACATGAATAACTCATCATTTCAATATTTCATGCTCATAAACTTCATAAACTTATGCATCTCAATCAATCAGACATAACCGTAACATGCCATAAATCAAATCATATAAATATGCATCATATTTCATTGCATATATCCATAAGTCATATAAAATTACAACACATGAACATAGCCTTCATGAGATATCAATCACATTCATCTCATCAAATTATCAATATTTATGCTTAAGCCCCAAAAAAGGTCAAATCATAATTTCTCAAAGATTACGGGTCAAAACGTAAATACCTTTTTTTAACACATTCTCACAAACTAAAGATCTTTAATATTAACCAATACTTTCAAGAGACATATAACTATTAGAATTATTTAAAACTCATCATAAAAACCTTTTAGGGCCATAAACCAAATTATAACATACTTTAAGGGTCAAAGTGCAGAATTGATTGTTTTTAACCGAAATTTCTAAAACTTTAACTAAACTTCATAAATGGTATTTTGAACTCATGGACATATTCAACATCATTAGTAGCTCTAAATAAAATCATTTGACTAAAATAACATAGTTGACAGTTCAAAACACAACTTTTCGCATTTTGCAAAACGGCACAAACTAACACTTGTAATTACCCTTTTATGCATCTATGGTACCAAAAATAATTTTTACAACAAATATTAGTAGTTTTTAAGTATGTGAACAACATGAACAGCCTTGAACAACTCTTGAATAGAATCAGAAAATTTGTCTCCTTAAAGCTTCATAAAATCACAATTTTAATCCTTTCTAAGAACAATTTTTATGACAATTATTAGTGATCCTCAATTATGTGAACAGCTATAAACAGTAGTGACCAATGGTGAACAGTGATGAATAGGGCTGAACAGTAATTAGAAAAATTAGCATTCTAAAAGCATCATAAAAACACAATTTTGATCCTTTTTAGTTTCTAGTTTTTCCTAAAACACTAAAAACAATATTTACAACAAGTACTAGTGATTTAAAATCATCTAAACATCCTAAATCAGTAACCATTCCAATTCTAAAAGATTAGATCAGAAACTAAAACTTTAGCATTTAGAACCAAGAGAAAGACCATATTCTTAATCCTTTGTAATTTCTAGGTCTTTCAAAATTTCTTTGTACAACTTTAAAGGCAAGATCATACCTAAAAATAAAATATATCAAGCTTTAAATTAGAATTATATAAGGGCCAAAAATAAATAGATGAGAAGTGTCCATGATCAAAATTGCCATTTAAGATAAAAGAAGTAAATCTTGAACTTTAGGATTTAAGTGATGACTAGAATCATAAACTTGCCTTGTAACCTTATTATTATCATTATAAGGTGATAACTTGGAAATATAAATATGAAATGCAAGGCTTGAGATATAAATATAAAGATGCAAATTTATTCTTAAATCTTTATGATTTAGGTGATAACTTGAAATGTAACTATGAATATGCAAGTTCATATTATTATCTTCAAGAATTAAAGTGTTAACTTAAAATATAAATATGATTATGCAAAGCTTGAAATATAAATATGATGTGTAAGAACTTGAAACATAAATATGGATGCTAGTTCATTTTTATATCTTGTTAAGCTTAAAACTCAAAACTTAGTAATTCCTTCATTAATCTTTTGACATCAAGAATTAAACCTTGGGCTTTAGAGGTCATTTAAATGATGGATTCACAACCACCACCATGATTCTTCATCATCAAGCCATGTTCATTATCAAATCATAAAAATCGCAATATAAAGGAAGAACAAAAGAAAGAACATGAAATAAAATCCCTACCAAGTTGTTTCTTGTTATCAAAAGGTAATGCTTGATCTTTAGAGAAGTTAGACGAAGAAAATATGTCCTTGAATTTCGGCCAAGATTAGAGCAAATGGAGGGAGGATTTTTCTTGTGTTTTTGTGTTTGATAATGGAAAGGCTATGTGTTTAAGAGTTGATTTGTGGTTGGAATGTAACACCCTAAAAATTATTTAAAAATTAATTTGGGCTTTACTAGTCGTAATTTCAAAAATCTGACAATTTTAGAAATGATGAGGACGATCCAACGGATTTGTAAAAAAAAATCATGAATAGTAACCTTGTGGGCCCTACGGGCCCGTCAGGACAGCCAAAACCCTAGAATTGGGACCCGAAGGTGCCCAAAACTGAGAAATTATAGGATTGAGATTAGAAATAGTTAGAAATGAGGATTTTATACTTAGAATTAATTTTCGAGCAATGTCTTATTACCTAGGTACAGTGTTTTGCCCATTCAGTGGAATTTCAAAATGCAGTTTTTAATGCCGTACAAGTTACTTAGTGGCTAAGTAACCTTTACCAACCACTTTATGCCAAGTGGATTGCAAGGATTAAAACTTGAAAAGCAAGTTTTAATCATGACCTTTGATTTATTATATTTTACTCGGGAGCCAATAACTCATCCGTTCGGTGGAATTTCGATGTGCGGTTTTAACACCGAAAAGGCTACTTGCTCCCCAAGTTAAAGTGATCCAATTATCTTGAGCCAAGTGCATGACCAAGATCCATTCTTTGCCTAAGAAAATAATCCTAGCCATCCATTTTATTATCTTTAAGAATTCTCCTTTTACATTACAATAACCAAGCTTTCTTTACAAGCTTCCTCTAAAGATATCACTCCACCATTATCATTTTCGGCCAAGAGGCCTAGAAACACAGCCCTCCATTGTTCTTCCTCTCAAACCTCCATTAACAAGCTTCAAGCTTCAAAAACTCTAACTTAGAGTCACTAAAACACCAAGATCCTTTCACAAAACTTATTCTACTCCTCATAATCTATCAAACTAACCGATTAGAATTTCAATTCCTCATCAATCCTCACCTTGGTATCTCGTTCATCACTGATTAAGGAAGGGCTTGGTGCTCATTTTGTGGCCTTGAAGTGAGCAAAATCAATCTTGGAGCATCCTTTGGAGTCAAGATCCCTAAAGCCATCAAAGTAGGGTTTTTGAACCTCTTCTTCTTCAAATCTATTTTTCTATGTTAATCACTGATTTAAATTGATATTTTTGGTTGCGTTGGTTGATAGTATATAGATATTGATGTATTAATTTTGGTGGACTGTTTGGATGATTCTAGAAATCATTTTTGTCAAAAGGAATATTAGACTATGCTGCTGGATTTTCGGATTTCTTCTGGATAGGTTATGGTTCATGAATTTTATGATGTATTTGTAAAACATTTTATGAGCTATAAAAATTATATGTTGAAGCTAACATCCTAAGACAAGTCCATGATTTTTCTTGGGTCCTAAAAATGAGTTTTACTATTTTATAAAAATCAAAAACTGAGACTGTTCTTGAGTTGTCTGGATAGCCAATTCTGAAGCTCTGAGTTTGTCTAATTTTGTTACCATATCAAATGATTGATTTTTCTACTGAAATTTCTACAGGATATTGAGGACATGTTGAAGTCCAACCATGAATTTTTGTATGATTTTATATGATCATTTGATAAGGTAATAAGATTGGAACTTTGGTTGTTGGCTGCAAGTAGGGGGTTTCTGGTCTCCTAATTTGTTGAATTTTGTTATCATACTTAGAGAACCTTTTAACTCCGAAATTTTTAGACGACCTTGGGGACACATTGAAGTGTATTGAATAATTTTTATATGTGAAATCTGCCATTGTGCTGAAAATAAATTGATGCTTTGAGTTGATGAGATAATGACATTGGGTTCAAGTATGACATATATGAGTGCATGCTAGTGACTTTAAGGAATGGTTTGAGGCATGATTGAAATCATATTATGAATGAATGCGTATATGTGCCTCATGCATGCATTTGGAAAAGAACAATGAATGATATGTATATGTGGCAAAAGAGAATATATGAACTTTAATTGTGCATGTTCTGACATATGGAGAAAGTAGAAACAAGACTTAGATTGAATAAGGGAAGGGCAAAAGTAGGAGCTTTCCCAAAATACTGAGTGTGCCTATTCTGACATATGGAGAAAACAGAAACAAGACTTAGATTGAATTAAGGGGAAGGCAAAAAAATGAACTTCCCTCGAGATATTATGAGTCGGTAGACGTATCGGCTAGGAATAGAACTGTGTGTGATTCGAAAATGGAAAAAAATGAAGTCTGATGATCACGTATAGGAATGAGCTCAGTCCTAATAAGCAGTCTATTTCCCTTGGGTATAAACTATCTATTGTGGAGTTGTCCACGGCAGATACCCGTTGGGTATAAACTAAGTTTTTCCTATGTCAATGAAGAGCAAAAGTTGCACTGAAATGAGTTTTACAACATGATATAAGCTAAGTGTTTCATATGTCAATGAAAAGAGAAAAACGCACTAGATTAAGTTCCTTGGCCACGAAAAAGAATGCATAATTTATTATTATTTCTGCATATAAGTTTACTTGATAACGCTTGTAAGAATGAAATTTCTACTTATATTTTGGTTGTTATTTTTGAATGTCTACTTAGGATGATTTACTAGATGCTTGACATTATAATACATATGCATTAAGTGATTGATTATTAAAAAACTACCCACTTCGGAAGTATGATTTGGAACTTTAAAAATGAACCATTGGTATGAAAGGCATGATCACTCTTTTTCTAATAAACCGAAATGGCTGGGGCGATGACGATGACAATATGAGTAGGTTTTGGGGAGTTGCCCTACTGAGAATTTTATAATTCTCACCCCTATGTGTTTTGTGTTCCCATGTCACCTCCAGGTTGATCCAGAGAACGATGTGGCTGCTACGTGAAAGAACTTGGAATTACCATTGTTTAGTAGTTGATATTGTTATTATGTTGTATATAGTCATAGGCATATGTGTATGTAAATGTAATAGAGAATGTATATGTATTAAAGCTCTTAGAAAAGCTTCCTTTTGTACTTAGCTATGTATTCAATAAATGTTGTGTTTCTTTGTTCTATATTTTAACCAAATTACGCTAGTTATTACATGATCTTATCACATTTGCTATAGTTATTTAAGAAAGGTTCGGTAATTTATAAGTAATAACTTTCAAGTCTGATGTCATGACTTAAGAATGATGTTGTACTTGGAAGGATGTTACATGGAATGTGTATGCTTGAGGTTTAGAACTTGATTAGAGGTTGGGAATGGAGTCTCTTGAGTGTGAATGAGGAAGAAGAAGGAAGCTTGAAGTATTGAGAGAATTAGAGAACTTTGAGCAAACTTCGAGCAAGAAAACTATCAAGTAAGAAAATGCTAAGGCTAGGAATGTTTTTGTGTGCATCTTGGCTTGAAAGAAACACATATTTATAGGGGTTTGGAGCTGTATGGCAGCTACCTTCATGACTGGAAAATGGAGGTTTTATTTCATTTTTCAATTAAAGAAAACATAGAAAAAAATACTTTTATTCTTGTAATAATTTTGTTCATGCATAATGGATGAAAACACTAAAATATGATGCTAACGGAAGACATTGTTGCTGATCACATCATGGCTGAAATGGGTGGGTTTTCTTTTGATTAATCATAACTAAAAATAATGAAAAAGAAAGCTAAAGAAATGGTGATAAGGTTGGATATGATTTCATGTTGGAAAAACAATTAAAATATGATGTAATGGGGCATAAAAGGGTGCTGGCTTCTGATTACATTTGGATCAGATTTCTTATCATTTGCAAGTGGTAAAACATGCATTAGATGTGTAATTACTTAGGTAAAAGGTTAGGAATTGATAAATTAGTGAAAATAGTAAAAGGTTAAGTGTTTAGGTCAACTTAAGACAAGGTAAAAAGAGTAATCATACACCAGTAAATGAAGTTAATTTCAAATGAGTAAAAATCAATTTGTAACATAAGTTCTAAACTTAGGATAAGAAAATGTAAATGTACAAGATTTTACCTAAACCAAAATCATAACTTTGATCTCAATTATCACTAATTTTATGAGCTTTCATAATTAAGAAAAGGTAATTTAATTTTACCTTAGGTAATTTTAGACTCTAATTACCTTAGTAATTAATTTTTAACCTTAGGTAATTAATTTAAACTCAAGGTTGATGAGTGAAATCATTTTGAGTTCAAATAGAGCTTTAATACTACCTTGATTACACAAGTAAATCTATTTAGTACAACTAGGGGTAAAAAGGTAATTTCACGTAAAAACTCCCTGTAAATACTGGACAATCTCAAATCATACTTGAAATAGTTATTTTGAATCTTTGGGTGAAAACCGAATTCAAAGATTATATAATTTCATGAAAAAATTACTGCAGGGGTAAAATGGTAATTTTACTTACGGTAAAAATTGAGAATTGATATTTTACCTCTAAGGTACATATAATCGCCATCAATCATAAAACTAACCCCTCAAAGATAATTTAGATTGGTTATTCTTGATTTCTCGGTAAAAAAAAAAATCTCAGGGACATTTTGGTCATTTTACACGTATAGAAAAATTGGGGTTTCGACTTTTGCACGAATCACTATTCAAATTTCTCTTAATGTTTCTCTAATTTTGTTTCCTTTATTGATGGTTATTCGGCCTCGAATTACATGCAAAAATTACCTAGGGACATTTTAGTAATTTTTACACAGTAATAAAAATTGGGGCGTTACAACACCTACAATAGAAATGGTTTTTGTTTTAAGTACCGACTTTATTGGGTCGTTTTGGGTTAGTCACTGTTAAGGGATTGTTTCTGACTTGTTTATTTGCTTCATTTAACAAAAAGCATTTATCAGGTAGATGCCCCTTTTATGATAGAAATTACAAGATTTCTTAATCTCAAGTTTCTTAGATAAGGTATCTTTTGCTTTCTCATCCATTTTCTTCTCATGTTCAATCCCTGTCTTTTGAAAATAAGGTCTTTGACCTCCAAGGATCATTTTAGAAGCTTTGAGCCATTAACCATTTTTCCTAAATCTATTTTGAGAAGATTTGAAGTTCCTTCTAGTTTAGAAATTTCTTTCTGAGCTTTATACTCTTTCTTAGAGACTTTATTTTCTCAAGACTTGCGTTTGACATTAAAAAATTTGTTTTCTCCTTGAATTTTGACCTTCTCATATCTTAGATTCTCAATATCAGTTTTACTTTCTCAAGCTCAGAGGTTACTTTATGATGACTCTTTTTGAGAGATAAGTAGTGAAAAGTCAAGGTTTTGAGAATTCTCAAGCAGCTCATCATATAATTATGAAAGATCATTATATGAAAGTTTAGTTTCTGAAGGTTTATTTACCTTAGTTTCTCCTTCAGATGTGTGGTCAACCATGAAGTAGAAATTGGCCAAATCTTCTGGTTCATCTCGGCTTTCTGAACCTTCATTTTCTTTTTCAGGATCACTCCAAGTGGCAAGTATTACTTCCTTCTTTGGAGTGAACTTCTTTTGTGGACCCTTGAGCTTAAGACAATCTATGTTGAAATGTCCTTTTTCTCCACACTTGTAGCAGCTCACATTCTCTATCTTTCTTTTTCCTTTCTTGTCCTTTGTGAGGTTGATATCCTTCCTCTTCCTGATTTTGTTCTTCTAAGCTCTGACATCTTCCTTACAAGAATGGAGATTTCATCTCCATCTTCTTCTTCTAATTCCTCTTCTAAATCTTCTTCATTATTAGAGGCCTTAGCAACTTTCATTGCTTTTCTTTTGCTTTGCTTTTTGTGAGAAGATTTCAAGGCTAAAATTTTTTATTTCTTTATAGTTTCACTATGACCTTCAAAGACCACAACCTCATGGGTTTTGAGGGGCCCAATGAGGGCATCTAAGCTAAAGGTTTGAAGATCCTTAGTTTCTATTATTGTTGTAACCTTGGGAAACCACTTGGAAGGAAGGCTTGTTGGGATCTTTCTCATCATCTTAGAGTTTGAGTATCTTTTACCCAAGCCCTTGAGTTGGTCTACTCTGTTCATGATCCTGGTGGTTATCTCATCAATACTGTCATTTTAAATATTTCATATTGATAGAATAACATGCTCATTTTGGTCTCCTTGACCTGACCAGTTCCTTTATGCAACATGTGTTATATATCCCAGATTTCTTTAGCTGTGTCATAAGAAATGATTTTATCATATTCTGCTTTGCTTAGTACATAGAAAAGTAGATATATATTTATCTTTAGAGTTCAACTGAACTCTTGCTTTATGTTGATCTGTCCATCTACTTCTGGGGATCCCTCTTAACATGTAGCTCTTGGTACATCCTCCATAAGAATGTAATCTCCATCTTGAATAATCTCCCACAAGTCAAAACTTGTATATTTAATAAATAAATCCATCATATCTCTCCAATAGGCATAGTCACCACTATCAAAGAATGGGGGTCTATTTATGGAGTGTCCTTCGCAATGTAAACATTGTGTGCCATTTCCTTAGGATTTTTTCCTTTACAACCATATGGATGCTCAACCCCTTTGAAACCTGGCTCTGATACCAATTGTAGGTAGAATGTAACATGAGAAGAGGGGCTGAATCGTGCTGTAAACTTCTTTTTGAATTCTGAAACACTAAAACAAAGGCTATCAAGTTGTTTATTTGAAGGCAGTGGATATTATCATTAGAGTGCTTCAAAAGTAACACTCTGAACCAAATAGGAAAAACTCAAAATTTCAAAATTAGTTTTTAAATCATTTTCAAATAAACACACAATACCAACTAACACAAATGCTAATGATAAAGAGAGAAAGATATTACACAGATATTTTTTATTAGTTCAGCCAAATATTGCCTACATCTAGTTCTCAACAACCTACTGAGTTTCACTAACAACCCTTTCTTAACCTAGAGAAAGTGAGATAGTCTTTGGATAGCCTTCTCAAGCTATTTCCAATGAGTAGTAGTTTCAATTTACTCTCACACCAAATAGTCTTTTTGATAGACTCTTCAAGCTAACCTCATTTTGATCACTACTAGATCAAGGTACAAAGTTTTGGTTTTGGTTCATTCTCTCCAACAAAGAATACTCAAGTTTTCTAAGAATAATGTGTAAATTAAAAACATGAGAAACTTCTTTCTAGATTCTTCGTAAGAAGAAAATGTTATCTAATAGTCTTAAAAAAGAAGATTTTGTGAAACAGAAACTGATTACAAGAAGTAATAGATGAAGTTTCAAAGTGTATTGAAAAGCTTCAGAGTTGGTTGTACAAAAGTTTTGTACTCGTATGAAAGGCTCTTCCTTTTATACTTGAATTTCAAATATAACCATGTCTTCTTGATTTTCCATCCTCTTGACACATGTTCATCATCTTTTTGTGTCCTAGGAACTATCCTCTAGAAAAGTAGTTGAGCTATGTCAGAGCTGTCCTTGTTGGTACAGAACAATTGTCAAATGTGGTTTCTGAACATAGCTTTAGAAACAACTTTTATTTTCTGAATGTGGTTTCTGAACATTTTAATATAAAAGGGGGGATATTGACCAAATACAAAAGTAGTGTCACTGTCAATACTTTTCTAAAAGTTGACTTAATTTGAATTTCAAATTTCCCTCCATTTCATTGAGGATATTGACACATGTTGATCATCTTTTTGCATCCTAGGAACTGTCCTCTAGAAAAGAAGGATATAGAAAAGAATGAAATTGACACATGTTGATCATCTTTTTGCATCCTAGGAACTGTTCTCTAAAAAAGTAGTTGAGTTGTGTCAGAACTGTCCTTGTTGGTACAGAACCATTGTCAAATGTGGCTTTTGAACATAGCTTTAGAAACAATTTTTACTTTCTGAATGTGGTTTCTGAACTTTTTATTATAGAAAGGGAGGATATTAACCAAATACAAAAGTAGTATCACTATCAATGCTTTTCTAAAAGTTGACTTAATTTGAATTTCAAATTTCCCTCCATTTCATTGACTTAGCATGGTTTTTGAATAATGCGTGCTTTCTGAAATAGCTTCACAACTTTTGAATTTTGTGTTGATCTTCTTTACTTAACTCTGAACTTGATAAGGATCTTTTCAGCATCTAAATGTCTTTAGAGTTAATTCTCATTGAGATTGAAGATTATGATTATGATATGCTCAAGAGGAATTGATTTCTTCAATGATATAGTGTTTTCTAAATGTGTAAGATACTTTTTGATATTGTATGCTTGGTTTCTAATGTTGTACATTGCTTTCTCGAGTCTTTGACATATCTTAGTTCACTTTCTGAACTATTTTTCACATCATTGAAACTTTGAATCTCTTTGAATAAGATCACAATCATGTTAAAACATGAGATTGTGAAAAATATGTCATTAGTTGAACTTATATGAAACGAGAATAGTTCTACTTAATTGCTATAGAAACTTAATTGAAACGTTAGTGCTTTCTTCAAAATATTTTAATAAATTTTGCTTTATTGTCACTCAAAACACAAGCTATATAGCTTTCTAAAGGGTTCTAGAGTTAACATTTGGGAATATAGGATGTAAAATAATAGGAAAACATCATTAGATGTAATCATCTAATCAAGACAATATCAAACTAAGTATAACTAAAGAACATATATAAACATTATAAAGAATATTTAAGAAAATCTATGCAACCTACTTAAATAACACATGCGAAAACACAAAAAAGATACTCTTACCTCTAAGAAGATGGATCAAAGATCTCTTGAAGAAGAATAACCTAAGCTTCTTGAAGAAAAACTCCCTTTCTATTTCAACTCCTAAGGTGGTGCCAACTTCAGAGAAAAAAGGAGAAAAGGAGATCTTACCTTTTTAGAGAATATGGCTCTAATTTAGAGAGAGAATGGTATGAGTAGATAGGTGAGGGGGTTTCTATTTATTAGAGTAGAAAGTGGGGTAAGTGAAAATTCCTAAGATTGGACGATATGAACAAGGTTTGGATAGTAAGATAAGTTGGACGGTGGGTGAAAAAAGAAAGAAAATCTACAAAATGAAATTTGAACTTTAGACCTTAAGGATGATAGACACTCTTTCTTCCCATATGCTATATATGTGTTTTTATTTCATTTTCCCAACAAAAATTAATTATATAATTAAAATAAAAATCATCATCTTCAATTGACCTTCATACCCGTGGTATAAACTCATCTTGGGTTAGGCTTGCAATCACTAATCATACAAAGAATATGGGCCCAAGCCCAAAGTTGCACAAACCAAATTGGGCTCTTCTAGAAAACCCTAAAAATACATGGTCCTTTATAACTAAGAACTTACCCTTAATTTTAAAGGTATTAGTCCTAATTACAAATTTTAAAATTTATTTTTGAGAAGCTTGAAAACTCAGGATGTTACATGGAAAAATGCTACAACATGCTAACAAAAACTAATGCACTTGTGCATGTACGTTCCTCCCCTAAACATTCCAAAACCCCTCCTAGGCCTTATCTAACCATTTCCTAGCCTAGAGTTGATCTTCCTAAGAGCATTTAGTCCTCAAACATTACAGTTATCCTCCACCTACCCATCCTCAAAAACCCCCTCCCATGTATGTGTAAGACTTAGTCTACAATACCTACAGCTCCAATTGTGTCACCCACTTACTCCTCTACGTTCTATAGGCATTATCTTATGCAGTGATTGTCAATATGAGTTTGTAAAGTGGTGCCAACTCTTACTGAGGTAGGTTTAAAATTATAAATTTGAAAACCTTCACATAATATAAGGAACAAAGTTATATGGAAAATGCTTGAAAATCAATATGTTTTTGTCAAAATTTTAGAATATATATTGATTGATCTTTAGATGAGTATATTGGATATATTACTTTATTCCATCAAATAATTTCCTTTATTTTCTGTCAAAAGTTCTGATAATAAATTCTTAGAGTTCTTCCAAATTTGTAGCAAACCTTAACTTACGTAACTAAATAGCAAGTTTTGACGATAAATTCTTATAGAGTTGCAGTGCTCAAAATTCATTGAACTGTTTAGGGATGACAATATGGCAGGACAAAGGAGGGGAGTAGTCCCTCATTACTTTCCCCATGCCTCTAGAGTTCTCTCGTGCCTATGCCAATTACCTATTGATCCACGGATACCCTAGAAAAAGTTTAAAAAAATTAAGAAAACCTATCTAACCAATTTAGGTAGCCTAAAAATTTTGAATAATAAAAAAATTAAAAATAATAATACAAACTTGATCCAAGTCTTACTATGCAACATCTTCCCAAGTATAACATCATCCTTAAGTCATGACATTATACTTAGGAGTTGTTACTTATAAATTAGCAGACCTCTCTTAATTATCTATAGCAGAATCGATCGAATTGTTGTAACTAATTCGTAGTTCTATCAAAATATAAAGCAAAGAAACAAGTATTTATTTAACACAAGGTCAAATACAAAAAGGCAGCTCTTGCAAGAGTTTTATAGTACATCTGTTATCTCTTATATTTATAGGCATATGCATACACCTAAGTACAATAGATGCAAGTCTCCACTACTAACTACTGCAAATTCCAAATTATTCTTTCTTGTAGTGGCCTTACTGTCCTCTGGATCAACCTAGAGATGACACAGGAAACAAAACACACAAGGGTGATTCTAAAATTCTCAATAGGACATCCCCAAAATATATACTGAAATCTATGTTATCGTCATCGCTCCTAGCTACTTCAGTTTATTAAGAAAATGTGAGCATGCAACACATATTAAAGGTTCATTTTAAAGTTCAAAAATCATTCTCCTAAAGTGGATTCCTTTTACTCTTAAACTAAAACTTAAACATATTGGCCTCAATATCGATGCTAAAGTTATTCACTTAGCATATAAGATAAAGGACCACTTAGAACAATTGCTACTTTAACTTGTCTTGGCCCTCGACCATTATGGCTTTGACCACTTTAGGGCAATAGACTGCTTTTCAAGACTGAGCTCATTCCTATATATGATCATTAGATTTAATTTCTCTAATTCTAACATAGACTTATTCCTAGCCAGGTTTATTTTCCCTGACTCAATTCAAGGTTAACTAGGTTTTCTTTTCTTGACAGACTAGATTTACTTTCTCTAGCCCAAAAATTATAAGTCTTATGCTTTTCTTCTGCATATAAGTAATTGTAATAAGTATTCACATTTATATGTGCCTAACCTCATCAATATATTCACATGCTCAATTATTCATATTCAAGCACTCATGCCATATTAGTGCCAAATGATTATTATTTTCATCAATTCAAAGCATCGGTTCATTTTTAGCACAATAGTAGATTTTTCACTTAAGTAGCAAGATTTATTTTTAATGCCAAATAACCAATTAAAAGGCCATAAAAATTCTCCATGACACCTCAATATGTATCCAAGGTCCTATAAAAATTTTAGAGCAAGAATCATTCTCTAACTGTATTAACAAAATTAGACAAATCCAAAGGTCAGAAACCCGCTAATTACAGCCAACAGTCATAGTTCCCAGTTTTATTACCATATCAAATAAATATACCAAATCATACAAAAATTTAGGGTTTTACTTGAAGATGTCCTCAACACTCTATAAAAATTTCAAGTAATAATTCAATCATTTTCTATAGTAACAAAATTAGTAAAATTTACTTAATCAACTCCAGCAATTTAGCAACAATATGATTAGCAATGGTTCTTGATTTTTTTTTAAGGCAGTAAAAGTCTTTATCATGGCCTAAGAAAAATCACAAAGTTGTCTTAGGATATTAGCTTTAACATATAATTTTCCCAACTCATAAAAATATCACATCAAAAAATTCATGATTAGTTGCTGCTTGGGAGAAAATCGAAAATCCAACAACTAGCTCAAAGCTGCTTTTGACAAAAAGGGTTTTTTAACATCATTCAAATACTCCACCAAATTACAAACCTCAAAATCTATATATTATCAACCAATAAAATAAAAAATATTAAATTAAATTAATGATTAAAAGTTAGAAACAGATTTGAAAAGAAAAAGGTTCAAAAACCCTACTTTGGTAGCTTTAGGGATCTTGACTCCAAAGGTGATCCAAGAATGATTTTCTTTACTTCAAAGCCTCAAACCAACACCAAACCCTCCCTTAGGTAGTAAAGGATGATATCTCAAAATGAGTAATGTAATATCCTAATTTTTAACCCAATACTCTAGAACATATTTAGATTAATCATTAGTCTGTTACGTCATAGTTTCCTTCTTTCTTTAAAATACTTAGCAGAAAATACCGGAAATTTTTTTTTTGAATTATAAAAGCAAAGTGAGAGCCGTGCGACACGATAAGCTATGAAGCACGTAAGGAAATAAAGCAAACATCTCATAAACATCATAACATAAAGTAAGTAAAGGCACATCACGATAAAACTGAGTTGTATATTTATATAATATGATATGCCTACTCATGGAAAATGGGACTTAGTTTAGTACAACTGAAATGAAAATATATGGAACACGAAAGTACAACAGAAGGAAAAAAAAGAAACTCTCCTAACTCTAGTGCGCCTACAAATAGATAGCCTTAGACAAAAGGAGGCTATCCTGGCCTAGTCAAAGCTCGGACACCAGAACACAATGGTCATCTCCTACTGCGGGCCTCTCTGGAAAGGAGGGATGTATCCGATCCACTGGGCTATCTCGGCCGGGGTGGCTATGCGCTGCATCAGTCGGGCATGAGCTCCATGGCGAGGAATCATCCTTACCCATCTTCCACGTACTGGCTGGGCGATAGAAGCCTCACTACCCTCCCCAAAGTCCATCGGCACAGTGGGGGAGGATTCCTCGGAAGGTACCTGAGTGGCAGAGTCCTCCGAAGGGTCCGTCTCGGATGATGATGAGGGTGAGCGGGGCACATATTGTAGGTAGTCCTGGATGGCAGAAGCTGTCGGTGGGGTGCGACAGATCCGCTCTTCTCGAGGGCGTGCGCGCTCGAACACGAAATCGTCGCTGAAAGGTGAGGTAGGAGAGAATCGATGACTACGTACAGGGTGACTGAAGGGCTATCCAACGAACATGAATACACAAACGACACAGTGACCCACAAAATGGTATGACCCGTGGTCCAGATCATGATGCACTTCCCATGTCGAGATGTCCACAAAAATCACGAACGTCGCCATCTGAAGACGTAACAGAAAGAAAGAGATAAAAGGAGTGAGAATCTTGCTAAAGAATCTTAGTAGGGCCTCCTACTACCTAGGTGTCATCATCTACGTCCTCAGGAACCTTGGGTTTAGTATACAAAGTAAGTGAGCATGCATTGAGTTCATTTTTAAGCTTTTGAAATAGAGTTAGCCAAGGTCCATTCATTTTAGTATGATTCTTAATGTCATGGATGCAACATATTAAAGTATGTATGCATGGCTCTACTTAATGCAAGAATAGTAATCATAACATTAAGAACATCATAATAGTGGCATAAAGTGGCAATTGAAATCTCATATGGGAAAATCTTGTGACATAATCATCATACTTTTCTTCCTCATGGGGCCACCCTAAAAGACATTTGTTCTGGGGGTACTCGGCTGAACCGGTGTCACCCAAAACGTGTCACATCTCTAGGTTATGAGCTCATACCTAACTAGTCGTCACTAGTTCTTACTTATCAATCCCGATAAGCGTATCATAATCATAATCATAATCCTGACTTATCCAGTACGGGCTAGGGGGCATTTCTTGGGGGTGCTCGGCCAAACCAGTGTCACCCAAGAATACATCTTGGTACCGATGTCACATGAGTTCTTTGGAAGTGCTCGGTCGAACCGGTGTCATCCAAGAACCCATCTTAGTACCTCATATCTCATAAAAAGAACCTCATAGGTTTTTCAAAAACTTTCTAAGTCCCCAAATTTGTCAGAAATTCGGCAGCGCAATAGCAGCATGCCGGATTTCTTCCAAATTTACTTTATGCCACATAAATAAATAGAACATGCATCTTCAATCATAATTCCATCCGTTTTCATAATCATTCTCAAATAACACATACGTTCACATGTAACATTGAAACTCATTATGCTCTTGATCCTACGGTATCCTATTCTTTGACCCTTACGGGCATTAAACTTGGGATGTAATTATTCTATCGTTCTCTATCAACCTCTTATGCACCTAATGATTCTCTTCTAACAAATCTTACTATCATTTATTCTCTTTAATAAATCTGGGCAGCACCACATTCCAAGGGCAGAGTTATATATCTATGATTACGGGGTTCTAGAACTTACGTTTTAGACCCTTTCTTGGTTCCGTCTTCGCCTAAGGCGCTATAAATTAAATCTAAACCAATTATGAGGCATTCCTATGCCTAAGAACTAATTATAAACTATGTTTACCATATTATGAGGTTTCTGGACAGAGTCCAGAAATTAAATGTTCTAGGAGTTCTAGGATTGCACTTTTACGGTTTTCTAGTTACTAGTTTCTCTATAGGTGCTAGAATTCAATCCTACTTCAAATGTAACAAATTTTTCATGCTTAATTAATCCTAAACTGAATGTTATCATACTAAAATAGTTTTGACATTGTTTAAGATTAAAGGGGTTAAACACGCGTTAAATTCCAACTTTACAGTTTTCCTATGAAGCTAGTTTCTCCCCTAACATGCATAGAAGTATTCCTACCTCATCATATATCATTTTCACACATTCTAACACATCAAAACATCATCATTCAGCATCAAACATATCAAGACAGAACTGAATAGTTCAATTCGAAAAGACACATAATTTGACGTTTCTAAAACATATAAGTTGCTAGTTTCCCTTGGAATCTTTTTAGGACTTCTAAAACTCTTTGAAAACCATTTTATTTTATCAAGAGGCTAAAACCAACCTTAGGTCAGTAACCAATTTAATTCTTCTTTTGGAAGAGGAATAAAATCATAAATCTTGTTGGTCATAACTTTATAAAACTCATCAAACTTAAAGAAAACACTAGAACATAGGTTGTTGGCCCTTGTAACTAGATGGAACTCATTCCAAGCTCATCGTTGTTACTTAGCCGAAATCATGCATTCAAAGAATGCTTCCATACTAAGCTTTAACTTGAGATAAAATGGGCAAGTCTTTGAGCTCTAAGGTCTTTAAGTGATGACATAATCTAAACATGCTATGCACTTCATTTTTATTCTTCGTTACAAAGTAAAGTGAGAACTTTAAAGTAAATATGCAAGACTTAGAATTTAAATATGCAAGGCTTGAAATGTAAATATGCAAGACTTGGAATTTAAATATGCAAGACTTGAAATAAATATGCCATGCAAGTTCATTTCTTTATTTTAGTGCTCTAGGCCCAGCAACAATCGACTTTAAGGCCGAAATAGAAAGGCTTTGAGAATTAATTAGGTGATAATGCAAGCTCTCATTTTAAATCTTTATGTTCTTTAGTGATGAAAAGTAAATATGCTAGACAAGAACGTAAATATGAGATGCACTCCATTCCTTATCCTTTAACTTTAAGTGATAGCTTGGAAAATAAATATGAATGCAAAACTCAAAGTAAATATGCAATGCATAAGCTTGAATATAAATATGAATGCGAATTTATTTTATTTCTTATTAGAGCTCCTACAAGACTTTTAGAGGAACTTTAACCTTAACCCAAACTCATCATGACAAGGTAAAGTGAGGTCTAGAGTTTTAGAACTCAAGATAACATTCCTTGAAAATATAACCATAAATAAACTTTATAACACCTTTATGAAAACTCAAGCTTTAGAGATTTCTTTGTGGTGAACACAAAGTCACCAACTAGAACTCTCATCATCAAGCTATCATGTTGGGCCACCCAATGTTGGTTGGCCAAAATTTTAGAGAAGAGGAAAAGAAGGAAACTAAAACTTAAGAGCAAGAAAGAACCATTTTGAAACTCTAGAGACCATGATCTTAATGATGTATTAACACCAACATCATGAGTCCTCATCATTGAGTTCATGTAACCATTTTAAAACATCATCAAAGTTAAAGATTTCAAGGTTCAAGAAAGAAAGAACTATAAACATTTTTAACTCAAGAACAAAGATCAAGCTTTAGAGGTTTTTTCAAGTGATGAACATCATCATGAAACCCTCATCATCAAGCTCTCATTCCTTTGCTCTTCAAGCCTCATGGCCGAAATAAAGAAAGAGGAAAAGAAGAAAAAAAGTTTCAAAAAGATTCAAGAGAAACTACGAACACATAACTAGGGTGGGCGAACACATAACTCTCTCGTTGTACATACGTGCGCACTCAAAAACCCGCTCGTCGTCACCGTAGGGTGCTGTCGGGGAGAAGCGATGGGTATGCACAGGGTGGGCGAAGAGTCATCCAATGAACATGAAGACACGAACCGTACACTGACGCTTAAAATGGTATGATCCATGCTCCGGATCATAGTGCACCTCCCACGTTGGAGTGTCCATAAAAACCACGAACATCGCCATCAGAAGACGTGACGGAAGGAAAAGATAGAGGGAGTGAGAATCTTGCTAAAGAATCTCAATAGGGCCTCCTACTACCTAAGTGTCATCATCTACATCCTCAGGAACCTTGGGTTTAGTGTACAAAATAAGTGATCATGCATTAAGTTCATTTTTAAGCTTTTAAAACATAGTTAGCCAAGGCTCGTTCATTTTAGTATGATTCTTAATGTCATGGATGCAACATAGTAAAGAATGTATGCATGGCTCTACTTAATGCAAGAATAATAATCATAACATTGAGAACATCATAACAATGGCATAAAGTGGCAATTGAAATCTCATATGGGAAAACTTTGTGACATAATCATCATACTTTACTTCCTCATGGGGCCACCCTAAAAGACATTCGTTTCTAGGGGTGCTCGGCCGAACCGGTGTCACCCAAAACGTGTCACATCTCTAGGTTATGAGCTCATACCTAACTAGTCGTCACTAGTTCTTACTTATCAATCCCGATAAGCGTATCATAATCATAATCATAATCCTGACTTATCCAGTACGGGCTAGGGGACATTTCTTGGGGGTGCTCGGCCGAACTAGTGTCACCCAAGAATACATCTTGGTATCGATGTCACATGAGTTCTTTGGATGTGCTCGGTCGAACCAGTGTCATCCAAGAACCCATCTTAGTACCTCATATCTTATAAAGAAAATCTCATAGGTTTTTCAAAAACTTTCTAAATCCCCAAATTTGTCAGAAATTCGGCAACGCAACAGTAGCACGCCGGATTTCTTCCAAATTTACTTTATGCCACATAAACAGATAGAACATGCATCCTCAATCATAAATTCATATGTTGACATAATCATTCTCAAATAGAACATACTTTCACATGTAACATTGAAACTCATTGTGCTCTTGATCTTACGGTATCTTATGCTTTGACCCTTACGGGCCTTAAACTTGAGATGTAATTATTCTATCATTCTCTATCAACCTCTTATGCACCTAAGGATTCTCTTCTAGAAAATCTTACTATCATTTATTTTCTTTAATAAATTTGGGCAGCACCATACTCCAAGGGCAGAGTTATATACCTATGATTACGGGGTTCTAGAACTTACGTTTTAGACACTTTCTCGGTTCCGTCTTCGCCTAAGGCGCTATAAATTAAATCTAAACTAATTATGAGGCATTCCTATGCCTAAGGACTAATTATAAACCATGATTACCATATTATGAGGTTGCTAGACAGAATCCAGAAATTAAATGTTCTAGGAGTTCTAGGATTGCACTTTTATGGTTTTCTAGTTAGTAGTTTCTCTATAGGTGCTAAAATTAAATCATACTTCAAATGTAACCAAATTTTTCATGATTAATCAATCCTAAACTGATTTTTATCATACTAAAACAGTTTTGGCATTGATTAAGATTGAAGGGGTTAAACACATGTTAAATTCCAACTTTATGGTTTTTCTATGAAGCTAGTTTCTCCCCTAACATGCATAGAAGTATTCCTACCTCATCATATATCATTTTCACACATTCTAACACATCAAAACATCATCATACATCAACAAACATATCAAGGCAGAACCGAATTGTTAAAGTCCAAAAAGACACATAATTTGACGTTTCTAAAACATATAAGTTGCTAGTTTCCCTTGGAATCATTTTAGGACTTCTAAAATTCTTTGCAAGCCATTTTATTTTATCAAGAGGCTAAAAACAACCTTAGATCAGTAACCAATTTAATTCTCCTTTAGAAGAGGAATAAAATTATAAATCTTGTTGGTCATAACTTTATAAAACTCATCAAGCTTAAAGAAAATCCTAGAACATAGGTTGTTGGCCCTTGTAACTAGATGGAACTTATTCCAAGCTCATCATTATTACTTGGCCGAAATTATACATTCAAAGAATGCTTCTATATTAAACTTTAACTTGAGATAAAATGGGCAAGTCTTTGAGCTCTAAGGTTTTTAAGTGATGACAAAATGTAAACATGCTATGCACTTCATTTTTATTCTTCATTACAAAGTAAAGTGAGAACCTTAAAGTAAATATGCAAGACTTGGAAATAAATATGCAAGGTTTGAAATTTAAATATGCAAGGCCTGAAAGTAAATATGCAAGACTTGAAATAAATATGCAATGCAAGTTCATTTCTTTATTTTAGTGCTCTAGGCCCAACAACAATCGACTTTAAAGCCAAAATAGAAGGCTTTGAGAATTAATTAGGTGATAATGCAAGTCTTGTTTTAATCTTTTGAGTGCTTAGGTGATGGCTTGAAAATAAAGATGCAAAGCAAGAATATAAACATGAGTGCAACCTCAAAATAAATATGCAAGTTCATTTATATCTTATTAGAGCTTATTCAAGACTTTAGAGGAACCTAAACCTTAACCCAAACTCATCATGACAAGATAAAGTGAGGTCTAGAGTTCTTAAAACTCAAGATAACATTTCTAAAGAATTAAACCACAAGTGAGCTATATAACATTTTTATGAAAACTCAAGCTTTAGAGGTTTCATTGTGGTGAACATAAAGTCTCCATCTAGAACTCTCATCATCAAGCTATCATGTTGGACCACCCAAGTTGGTTGGCCGAAATCATAAAGGAAAGAAAAGGAAAGAAACTGAAATCTTGAGAAAAGAACAAGGAAGGAACCGAAATCATAAGCAAGAAAAGATCCATTTTGGAACTCTAGAGACCATGATCTTGATGATGTATTAACACCAATATCATGAGTCCTCATCATTGAGTTCATGTAACCATTTTAAAACATCACCAAAGTTAGAGATTTAAAGGTTCAAGAAAGAAAGAACTATAAACATTTTTAACTCAAGAATAAAGATCAAGCTTTAGAGGTTGTTCAAGTGATGAACATCATCATGAAACCTTCATCATCAAGCTCTTATTCCTTTGTTTTCAAAGGTTCATGGCCGAAAATGAAGAAGGAAGAGAAGAAGAAAAGAAATTCCAAAAAGATTCAAGAGAAACCATGAACACATAACTAGATTAAGAACTTAAATGAAAGAAACACTTGAAAGAAAATCCCTACCAAGTGATTGGAGGTTGAGATGAGTGAAGAGGATGAAGAACTTGAAGAACTTGGACACTTCAACTTTGAGAGAAAAAGAAAACTTTGAAGTGCTCTTTGAAAACTTACACTTAGCAAATGAATCCAAAATGATGCAAGTTCACCCAAGCATGCTATTTATAGAGAAATGAAACAAAATGAGAGGTGTTTAGGGGAGGGAAAGCTTCGGCCATTACAGCCACAAGGAGGAGAAAATATCTTCTCCAAGGTATGGTTCAAGGCATGGTGGAAAGCATGGCTAGGTATGGGTTCAAGTGTGGGTGCAAGTATGGGTCAAGCATGATTCTTTGAGTGAGAAACAAATCAACATGTGATGCAAATGGGGGAGAAGTGGCCGAAAATGCATCAGCCATGGGGGAGGGTTTCTTGCATTTTAATTGTGGTTTAGAGTTGTGTTTAGGTGTTTCTTTGATTAGGATTAAGATTAGGAATTTGTAAGAAAGTGTTTAGGTGAGAAAATGGGTAATCAAGGTTGTCAAGACATGTTTAAGGAGTGGTCTTGCATCATTACTGAGTTATAAACTCATTTTAGTGCATAAATAATTCTAGACACAATTCCATGATCTAAGGAATTGAAAAGAGAACATACTATTTAAGATTCCAAGATTGGAATCTTGAGTTTTAAAAAGATATTTAAGTTTAATCTAAGCAATTTTAGGTTCTAATTAATTTTAATAGCTTATTTTGACTCTAGATTAATTATGGAAATTAATTAATCTTTGGTTAGAGCCTAATATTGCTTAGGTTTGCTTAATTATGTCATTAAGCTCAAAAACACTATTCTAAGGGCAAAATCATAATTTTGCGCAAAAACTGCCCGAGATCACCGGGACTTAAACAAATATTTTTAAACATGTAAAAATATTTTTTTGGACCTTCAGAGGAAGTTTTGGGCTCAAACGGCACCTTTACCCACATAGAAACGCTATAGGGGTATTTTGGTCATTTTGACCCGAAATTGCAGACAATGAGATTTTCGCCTCCGAAACCATTCAAGGGCCATCCAATCCCCTTCAAGCATTGAGTTGGCCCTTCGAGGACTGTCGGGCCGGCCATCCTCGAATTCCAGGCAGAAAATGTAACGCCCCGATTTTCTATCTGAGTGGGAAATGACCGAAATGCCCTTGAGGTCATTTTCGGCCCGGAATTCGAGGATGGCCGACCCGGCAGTCCTCGAAGGGCCAACTCAATGTTTGAAGGGGATTGAATGACCCTTGAGTGGTTCCGGAGGCGAAAGTCTCATTTTCCGCGGTTTCGGGTCAAAATGACCAAAGTACCCCTATAGCGTTTTACGCGGGTAAAAGTGCTGTTTGAACCCAAAACTTTCCCCAGAGGTTTAAAACCATATTTTTACATGTATCAAAACATTTGTTTGAGTCCCGATGGTCCCAAGCAGTTTTAGTGCAAAATTATGATTTTTCCCCTAGAATAGTGTTTTTGAGCTTAATGATGTAATTAAGCGAACCTAAGCAATATTAGGCTCTAAACGAAAATTAATTAATTTCCATAATTAATCTAGAGTCAAAATAAATTATTGAAATTAATTAGAACCTAAGATTGCTTAGATTAGATTTAAATCTCTTTTCTAAAACTCAAGATTTCACTATTGGAATCTTGAATAGTGTTTTCTCTCTCTAATTCCTTAAATCAAGGAATTGTGTCTAGAATTGTTTATACACTAAAATGGATCTATAACTTACTAATGATGCAAGAACACTCTTTAATTATGTCTTGACAACCTTAATTACCCATTTTCTCACCTAAACACTTACAAATTCCTAATCTTAATCCTAATCAAAGATACACCTAAACACGACTCTAAACCACAATTAAAATGCAAGAAACCCTCCTTCCATGGCTGATGCATTTCGGCCCTCTCTCTCTCAATTACCACACATGTTGAATTGTTTCTCACTCAAAGAACCATGCTTGAGGCCATACCTTGAACCATACCTCACCATACTTAAACCCATAACTCACCATGCCTTCAACCATGCCTTGTAAGAGATATTTTTCTCCCCAATTCTACACACAATGGCCGAAGCCTTCATCACCACACACACCCCTCCATTTGCTTCATTTCTCTATAAATAGAATGCTTTGAGGAGCTTGCACCACTTTTAGATCATTTGCAAAGTTTAATTCTCTCCAAAGCTTTTCTTTTTCTCTCAAAGTTCTAGTGTTCTTCAAGCTCTTCAAAGTTCTTCAAGTTCTTCATCTTCTTCATCTTCTTCTTCCATCTTCAAGATCATCACACCAAGTAGGGATTTCTTTTCATGAATGTTCTTCTTTAAAGCTTGATGTTTATGGTTTCTCTTGTTTTCTTTTTAGAACTTCTTCTCTATTCCTTTTTCTTTCTGGTTTCAGCCATGAGCCCTTGAGAATAGAGAAATGAGAGCTTGATGATGAGAGTTTCATGATGATGTTCATCACTTGAAACAAACTCTAGAGCTTGATCTTTGTTCTTGAGCAAAAATGTTTCTAGTTCTTCCTTTCTTGAACTCTTGAGAACTCTAGCTTTGGTGATGTTTCAAAATGGTTTTAAGGACTCAATGATGAGGTCTCATGATGTTGGTGTTAATATATCATCAAGATCATGGGCCCTAGAGTCTTAAAATGTTCCCTTTCCTTCTTGAAGATTCGGCCACTTCCTTGTCTTTTACATGCTAAATGTTCTGACTTTCTAAAAATGTTATGTTGAGTTCTAAGGACTCTAGATTTTACTTGATCTTGGTTTGATGAGTTTGGGTTGAGGTTTAAGTTCCTTTAAAGTCTTGTTAAGAGCTCTAAAAAGATAAAATGAACTTGCATAATTTAGTTTATGCTTGCATTTATATTTACATTCTTGCTATGCACCTTTACTTTCAAGCTATCACCTAAGAACATAAAGATTAAAATTGAACTTGCATTATCACATAATTAATTTCTCGAATGCCTTTCTATTTCGGCCTTAAAGTCGATTGTTGTTGGACCAAGAGCACTAAAATAAAGAATTGAACTTGCATTATCACCTAATTAATTTCACGAATGCCTTTCTATTTCGGCCTTAAAGTCGATTATTGTTGTGCCAAGAGCACTAAAATAAAGAATTGAACCTTGCATATTCACTTTCAAGCTTGCACATTTAAGTTTATGCCTTGCATATTCAATTTAAGTCATCACTTTATTTTGTAAGCGAGATTAAAAATGAAAAGCATGAGCACGTTTATTTTATGTCATAACTTAAGAACCTAGAGCTCAAAGACTTGCCCATTTCATTTCAAGTTAAAGTTTAATGTGAATGCATTCTTTGAATGCATGTTTCGGCCAAGTAGTGATGATGGACTTGCAATGAGTTTTCATCTAGCTACAAGGGCCAATAATGTAACATCCTAATTTTTAACCCAATACTCTAGAACATACTTAGGTTAATCATTAGTCTGTTACTTCATAGTTCTCATTTTTACTTTGAAATACTTAGCGGAAAATACGGGTAAATTTTTTTTTGAAATACAAAGTGAGAGCCGCGTGATGCGATATAACACGTAAAGGACAAAACATGCATCTCATATCGTCATAGCACAAGGCACATAAAGGCACATCATGGGAAACACTGAATATCATCTCATATATATATATATATAACTTGCCCACTTATAAGCGTGCGACTTAATTTAGTACAAGGGAATACATGAAAGAAAATACAACATGAACATAAACATAAACTACTCCCCTACCCGAGTGCATCTAATGGGATAACCTCTAAACAAAAGAAGGTTTATCTCCATCTAAGTGGTATGTGCTCTATCCCGGGCCATCCACAGCCTCCTACTGGCGACTATCCCTCGAGCGTGGCATGTAACCAGGAAACTAAGCAAGCTCCTCCGGTGTGAATAGGCGGAACAGGGCTCGGAAGTGACCTCCATGGCGTGGCCTCATCTCCGGTCATCGTGCAAGCCTCGGCTGAGTCACGGAGGGCTCGCTAACTTCCCCAAGGTCCATGGGTATGGTGCGGGAAGATCCCTCGGAGGGTACCTGGGTTGCCGAATCCTCGGAAGGATCCGTCTCCGAAAAAGATGACGGGCAACGGGGCACATACTGGGGGTAGTCTCGAACGGCGGACGCGGACGGTGGAGTACGGCGTAGCCTCTCCTCTCGGGGACGTGCGCACTCGAATACCAGTTCATCGCCAAAAGGTGAGACGGGGGAGAAACGATGGGAATGTACAAGGGGAGTGAAGGGTCGACCCATGAACATAAATACTCTAACCTTGCATCGACCCACAAAATGGAATGACCCGTGGTCCGGGTCATGGTGCACCTCCCATGTCGGCGTGTCCACGAACACCACGAACGTCGCCATCTGAAGACGTGACGGAAAGAAAGAGATAGAGGGAGTGAGAATCTTGCTAAAGAATCTCAGTAGGGCCTCCTACTACCTAGGTGTCATCATCTACGTCCTCAGGAACCTTGGGTTTAATTATACAAAATGAGTGAGCATGCATTAAGTCCATTTTTAAGTTCTAAAACATAGTCTAGCCAAGGTCCATTCATTTTAGGATGATCTTAATGTCATGAATGCAACATAATAGAGAATGTATACATGGCGCTACCTAATGCACATACATAAATCATATCATCAAGCATCATCATACTTAGTGGCATAGAGTGGCAATAGAAATATTCATATGGGACAAACTTAGTGACATAATCATAATCATGAAACTTCTCTTCCTCATGGGTCACCCTAAAAGACAAGCGCTCTGGGGGTGCTCAGCCGAACCGGTGTCACCCAGAACGTGTCACATCTCTAGGTTATGAGCTTATACCTTAACTAGTGGTCACTAGTTCTTACTTACCACTTAACGATAAGCGTATCATAAATCATAAATCCCGACTATCTGAGTACGGGTTAGGGGGCAATTCTCTTAGGGGTGCTCGGTCGAACCGGTGTCACCTAAGAGTATAAATGGGTACCGATGTCACATGAGTTCTATGGAGGTGCTCGGCCGAACCGGTGTCATCCTAGAACCCATCTTAGTACCTTAATTTTCAAAATCTCTTTAAGTCCCCAAATTTATCGGAAATTCGGAGGCACAAAGGCATTACGCCGAATTTCTACCAAATTTACTTTATGCCACATGAACATATATCCTCATGAATTCCTCATATGAATAACATCATCATCATTTACATACCACATGCATCATCATAGAACATTTAAACGCTTACCCTTACGGTAGCTTATGCTTTGACCCTTACGAGTCTTAATCCTGAGATATAGTTCTCTAACATCTGTCGTTCATATTTTATGCACCTAAGGGCTCATAATTAATCATCATTCCTAATTCTCATATTCATTCTCAAATTTGAAAAGCATAGGGCAGAATTTCTAACTTGTGGTTACGGGGTTCTAGAACTTACGTTTTAGACCCTTTCTTAGTTCCGTTTTCACCTAAGGCGCTATAAATTAAATCTAAATCAGTTATGAGACATTCCTATGCTTAAGAACTAATTATAAATCACATTTATCATGTTGTAATGTTGCTGGACAGAATCCAGAAAACTAAATGTTCTAAGAGTTCTGCATTTGCGTTTTTACGGTTTTCTAGTTACTAGTTTTCCTATAGGTGCTAAAATTCAATTCTAATCCAAATGTTACCAAGTTTTTCATGTCTAAACAATCCTAATCTGATTATGTTCCCATTAAAATAGTTTGGATAAGTTCTAAAAACAAACGGGTCAAAACTATGTTAAATTCTAGCTTTATGGTGTTTCTAGTTTGCTAGTTTCTTACTTATCATGCATAGAATCGTTTCCACACCATCATGCGATACTTTCACACATTCTAACACATCAAAACATCATCATACAGCTCATCATGAGAGTTACCGAAAACATCTAACTTCAATAAGAGAACTAAATTGACATTTCTAAGTACATAAGTTAACTAGTTTCTCTTGGAATCAATTTAGAATTTCTAAGACTCTTTGCAAATCATTTTAATTCACCAAGAGGCTAAGAGAAGCCTTAGGTCAGTGACCAAAATATATTTCATCTTCTAAAAGGGAATAAAGTCATATCTCATGATAACATAACCTTGTAAAGATTTGTAAAGCTTTAAGAAAAACTTAGAACATAGATTATTAGTCCTTGTAGCTAGATGAAAACTCATTGCAAGTCCATCATCACTACTTGGCCGAAAACATGCATTCAAAGAATATATTCACATTAAACTTTAACTTGAAATGAAATGGGCAAGTCTTTGAGCTCTAGGTTCTTAAGTTATGACATAAAATAAACGTGCTCATGCTTTTCATTTTTAATCTTGCTTACAAAATAAAGTGATGACTTAAAATAAATATGCAAGGTTCAATTCTTTATTTTAGTGCTCTTGGCCCAACAACAATCGACTTTAAGGCCGAAATAGATAGGCATTCGAGAAGTTAATTAGGTGATAATGCAAGTTCAATTCTTTATTTTAGTGCTCTCGGCCCAACAACAATCGACTTTAAGGACGAAATAGAAAGGCTTTGAGAATTAAATTAAGTGATGATGCAAGTTCCATTTTAATCTTTATGTTCTTAGGTGATAGCTTGAAAGTAAAGGTGCATAACAAGAATGTAAATGTAAATGCAAGCATAAAATAAATTATGCAAGTTCATTTTATTTTTTTTTCCTAGAGCTCTTAACAAGACTTTAAAGGAACTTAAACCTCAACCCAAACTCATCAAACGAAGATAAAGTAAAGTCTAGAGTTATTAGAACTCAACATAACATATTTAGAAAATCAAAACATTTTGCATGTAAAAGAAAAGGAAATGGCCGAAACTTCAAGGAAAAAAGGAACATTTTGAAACTCTAGAGTCCATGATCTTGATTATATATTAACACCAACATCATGAGACCTCATCATTGAGTCCTTAGAACCATTTTAAAACATCATCAAAGTTAAAGATTCCAAAAGTTAGAGAAAGGAAGAACTAGAAGTATTTTACTCAAGAACAAAGATCAAGCTCTAGAGTTTGTTTCAAGTGATGAACATCATCATGAAACTCTCATCATCAAGCTCTCATTTCTTTGAACTTCAAGGCCCATGGCCGAAAATGAGAAAGAAAAAGGAGAAGAAAAGAAGTTCTAAAAAGAATCAAGAGAAACTATAAACATAAAGCTAGAACAAGAACTTTAAAGAAAGAAGTACTTGAAAGAAAATCCCTACTTGGTGTGGTGATCTTGAAGATGGAAGAAGAAGATGAAGAGGATGGAGAAGATGGAGAGCTCCAAGAACTTGAAGAACACAAGAGTTTTGAGAGAAAAAGAAAAGCTTTGAGTGTTCCTAAACTTAGCAAATGATCTAAAAGTGGTGCAAGCTCCTCAAGGCATTCTATTTATAGAGAAATGAAACAAATGAAGGGTGCACATGGAGGAGGAGGCTTCGGCCATCAGATGGGGAGGGCATCCCATGAGTTCCATGAGGTGAGATAATGTGGTCTTGAGGCATGGTTCAAGGTATGGCCTCAAGCATGGTTCTTTGAGTGAGAAACAATTCAACATGTGTGGTAAAAGGAGAGAGATGGCCGAATATGCATCAGCCATGGGGGAGGATTTCTTGCATTTTAATTGTGGTTTAGAGTTGTGTTTAGGTGTATCTTTGATTAGGATTAAGATTAGGAGTTTGTAAGAAAGTGTTTAGGTGAGAAAATGGGTAATTAAGGTTGTCAAGACATAATTAGAGAGTGTTCTTGCATCATTAGTGAGTTATAAATTCATTTTAGTGTTTAAACAATTCTAGACTCAATTCCTTAATTTAAGGAATTGGAGAGAGAAAACACTATTCAAGATTCCAAGACTAGGAATCTTGAGTTCTAAAAAGGGATTTAAGTTTAATCTTAGCAATTTTAGGTTCTAATTAACTTTAATAAATTATTTTGACTCTAGATTAATTAGGAAAATTAATTAATCTTCATTTAGAGCCTAATATTGCTTAGGTTTGCTTAATTACGTCATTAAGCTCAACAACACTATTCTAGGGGCAAAATCGTAATTTTGCACTAAAACTGTCCGGGACCACCGGGACTTGAACAGAGACCTCTAGACACATGAAAACATGTTTTTAAACCTCTGGGGAAAGTTTTGGGCTCAAATGGCACTTCTACCCGCGTAAAAACGCTATAGGGGTATTTTGGTCATTTCGACCCGAAACTGCGGAAAATGAGATTTTCGCTTCCGGAAGCATTCAAAGGCCATTTAATCCCCTTCAAACACTGAGTTGACCCTTCGAGGATGACCGAGTTGGTTACCCTCGAATTTGGGTCAGGAAATGACCTCAGAGGCATTTTGGTCATTTCCCTCAGACAGAAAAATCGGGGTGTTACAGATAATCTATGTTCTAAGTTTTTCCTGAAGCTTTACAAATCTTTATAAGGTTATGTTATCATGAGTTATAATTTTATTCTCTTTTTGAAGATGAAATATATTTTGGTCACTGACCTAAGGCTTCTCTTAGCCTCCTAATGAATTTAAAATGATTTGCAAAGAGTTTTAGAGATTCTAAATTGATTCCAAGATAAACTAGTTAACTTATGTACCTAGAGATGTCAATTTAGTTCTCTTATTGAAGTTAGATGTTTTCGGTACTGTCATGATGAGCTTGTGGCTGTATGATGATGTTTTGATGTGTTAGAATGTGTGAAAATATCACATGATGATGTAGAAACGATTCTATGCATGATAGGTAAGAAACTAGCTAACTAGAAATACCGTAAAGCTAGAATTTAACATAGTTTAGACCCATTTGTTTTTGGAACTTATCCAAACTATTTTAATGGGAACATAATCAGATTAGGATTGTTTAGACATGAAAAACTTGGTAACATTTGGACTAGAATTGAATTTTAGCACCTATAGGGAAACTAGTAACTAGAAAATCGTAACAATGCAAATGTAGAACTCTTAGAACATTTAGTTTTCTGGATTCTGTCCAGCAACGTTACAACATGATAAATGTGATTTATAATTAGTTCTTAAGCATAGGAATGTCTCATAATTGATTTACATTTAATTTATAGCGCCTTAGCCGAAGACGAAACCGAGAAAAGGTCTAAAACGTAAGTTCTAGAACCCCATAACCACAAGTTAGAAATTCTGCCTTATGCTTTTCAGATTTGAGTATGAACATGAGGATTAGGAATGATGATTAATTATGAGCCTTTAGGTGCATAACATATGAACGACAGATGTTAGAGAACTATATCTCAAGATTAAGACCCGTAAGGGTCAAAGCATAAGCTACCGTAAGGGTAAGCGTTTGAATGTTCTATGATGATGCATGTGTTATGTGAAGGATGATAATGTTATTCATATGAGGAATTCATGAGGATATATGTTTATGTGGCATAAAACAAATTTGGAAGGAATTCGGCGTAATGCCATTGTGTCGCCGAATTTCCGACAAATTTGGGGACTTAAAGAGATTTTGAAAATTAAGGTACTAAGATGGGTTCTAGGATGACACCGGTTCGGCCGAGCACCTCCATAGAACTCATGTGACATCGGTACCAATTTATACTCTTAGGTGACACCGGTTCGGCCGAGCACCCCTAAGAGAATTGCCCCCTGTAACACCCTCCGAATTACCATATTTTACTCGAGTATCAACACAGTAATTAGAAAAGTATTACTTACATTCACAATCTACACTAGTCGAAAATAATTGAAATCAAATAATTCAGACACCTATATGGCCAAACTCGTATATACATATATAAACATCATTTTTAAGTTTGCAATGTGTACACTGCATCGATACTACAATCGTTAACTTCTAAGCTCATCAGGGACTCAGTTCACAAAAGAAAGGAACACTTCCAGGATCTAATCTAACCTGGTCAAAGTTGAGGTCTAGCAAAAGTTTGTACAAATGTAAATAAACCCCACAACATTTAACACGATTAATCTGGCAGGTTAGAGGGTCACTAGTACTAAACTACCACTATATACATATCATGAGTCCTCAAGATCTCACGCCCTACTAGATGAAACCGCTGGCTATCTAAGATGATAGCCTCACCTCCGCCTGGGCATCGGGACCCTCCGATGGGTCCGAGTCAAGACGAGGATGAAGAGGGATCATCTGCTGGAGGGGGAGCTGGTGGTGCAAGTGGGATATCAAATATCACTGGGTGTGCCAAGTGGAGAGGCACACCATCATAAGGGAAAGCAGGTCAAAGTCACCAGAAATACCGATGTACTAAAAGAGCGGCCTAAAAACACATAGACACGAACTTCCGAGTAACCCACTACATACAGAGAGTCAAGAGCAAGATCATAATGCCACACCCACTGTGGCGAGTCAAGGTAAAATATTAGTGACGGCATCTCATTGGATCCGATTAACACAAAGTAAATGCAACCGTAGGGATGAGAATATTATAAAATCCTCAAGAGGGTATTCCCTCGTATAATGTGAAACACAATTGATAAGCTCATTCATGTGGGAATACTCATGCAAAACTATGTACACGAATATCAAGGTATATACATCATGTAAAATCAAGTACAAGTATAATAATAATTCGTGCATTGTTCTTTTTCTCATTAACATAGGGAAGGCTTAATCTCACATCAAGTGATGTCTGTAGTGGAATCACTCCACAAGAACTATTGACCATTAGGACATGAGCTCATTCCTATATGTCGATACGTCTACCGACTTATCAAATTCCTGGGAAGCTCTTACTTTTGTCTTTCCCGTTCAACCACATAAGCCTTGTCTCTATTTTCCCCATATGTTAAAAATTTCACAACTAAAAGTCATGTTACTTTTCTTTTCTTTTCCTTTATCCTCACAATAATCACATAGTGTACTTCTCCTTTCAAAGGCCTGCTTAGATCACAGGTAGGCATACAATTATATTGGAGTCTCATCCATATCTCATCAACATTTCTTTCAAACAATTAGCATGCATTAACATGATATATACTTGTATCCAAAGCCATTCTTACCATTTTCAGCAATCAGCAGATTTATCACTCTAGAATTCAAAATTAATTTCCCTATCAAACAGCGAATTTAAGAGCCATAAAAATTCTCTATGACATTTCAATGTGTCTAAAAGGCCCTGTACAAATTTCCAAACAAACGGTGTTCTCTAACCTTATCAACTAAATTTTTCAAGTCTGGTGGTTAGAGGCCACTTGTTCACACTTTAGATCAGGACTCTCATAATTTTCGACCCCACCAATTGATTAAATCAACTCAAAATAAAATTCACAGTTATAATTCAATGTGTTATCAGCTTCCCATAAAATTTTCAAAGAGTAAACCCATCGTTTACTATGATGATAAAATCACACAATTTTACTGCCTCAGCTTCAATATTTCAGGCAGCATAGTCACAACTTCGGTTCTTGAATTTTTAAACACAGAAAAAGTACCCAGAATAACCCCAAATTTTTAATAGAGACTCCCTAACATGGTAACTACATCCCATAAAATTTTCAACTGAATCTAAGATCTCTAGATATATTAGAAAATTCGACAAAATTTGCTGCTTGCTTCAAACCGGGATTTTCCAGCAACAATGTTCAAGAATCATGAATTGTTTTCAAGCAGAGAAAATCGTTCACATGACCCAAGGAAAATCATGGGGTTGTCTCAGGATGTTACCTTCAACATATAATTTTTATAGCCCATAAAATGGAACACAATTGCACCAGAAAATTCGTCAACAAGTTCTGCCTTGTGGAAATCCGAAAATCCAGCAAACTAATTCCAAGTCTCTCTTGATGTAAATGATTTTTCCACCACACCAAACACTCCACCAAAATTCATACATCAATATCAACATATGATTAACCAATAAAATCAGAAATTTTAGGACGAAACCAATCAGAATTTTCAGAGGAAATTTTGAAACAAAAGAGAACAAATAAAACCCTACCCTTGGAAGCTAATGCTTCTTTAGCTTTTGTATACTTCAAGGTAGATGTTCTCCACCCCAAAACTCTTGAAACACACCTAGATCCTCCACTAATCAGTGCTGAGTGAGGTACTAAAGTGAGGTTTTGAAAAATCTAATCGGTTATATTTGTAGAGGTTGAAGTGTAGAACAAGTTTGCTTAAGGAAGTTTTTGATTCTAGCAAGATTTGGTCTAGGATTTTGGAGGTTGAAATTCAAGGTTTAGCAAAGGTTTTTGGATGAAGAAGGAATGAATTTTGCTGCTGTCCTTCACTTGGCCGAGGATGATGATGAAAAAGATGAGATTAGGTGGGTTAAGTATATCTATTAAGGAGTGTTTTGATTGGTTGAAAAATAAAATATAATTTCTTTCCATTAAAAGGGTTTAAAATCAATGGCCAGGATTTGATCTTTTATCCAAGATGAAATCCTAGCCATTCACTTGGTATTCAAGTGGATATACTTCATTATTTGCAGATATTAACTAGTTTTCGGTGTTAGAAATCGAACACTGAAATTTCTACAAGCAGGCTAAACAAAGGTACCCGAGAAATCAAATATTGTGAAAAATAATTTCGGTATGAAATCATTACTCCTACCTATTTCTAAACATAATCTTATAATTTCTCAATTTTGGGCATCTCCTGGCCCACCCTAGGATTTCTACTGCTCCGCGACCATGGGGCCTGTAAGACACTATTCACGTTTTTTTTTTGTTTTTTGTTTTTTGTTTTTTTTTGCTTCCTTGAGTTAGTCTCATCATTTCCACATCTATCAACATCCTAAAATTCTCATTAATAAAGCTTCATTTAATTTCTAAAAAGAATAGGGTATTACACCCCCTAACCCGTACTCAGATAGTCGGGATTTATGATTTATGATACGCTTATCATTAAGTGGTAAGTAAGAACTAGTGACGACTAGTTAAGGTATGAGCTCATAACCTAGAGATGTGACACGTTCTGGGTGACACCGGTTCGGCCGAACACCCCCAGAGCGCTTGTCTTTTAGGGTGGCCTATGAGGAAGTTATGATGATTATGTCACAAAGAGAATTTATTTGCCACTTTATGCCACTATTATGATGTTCTTAAAGATATGATGATTGTTCATGTATTAAGTAGAGCCATGCATACATTCTTTAAAATGTTGCATCCATGACATTAAGAATCATGCTAAAATGAATGGACCTTGGCTAAATTATGTTTTAGAACTTAAAAATGGACTCAATGCGTGCTCACTTATTTTATATAACTAAACCCAAGGTTCCTGAGGACGTAGACGATGACACCTAGGTAGTAGGAGGCCCTACTGAGATTCTTTAGCAAGATTCTCACTCCCTCTATCTCTTTCTTTCCGTCACGTCTTCAGATGGCGACGTTCGTGGTTTTCGTGGACACCCCAACTTGGGAGGTGCATCATGATCCGGACCACGGGTCATATCATTTTGTGGGCCGTTGCGTCGTTCAAGTATTCATGTTCGTTGGACGGTCCTTCAGTCACCTCGTACATAGCCACCGATTCTCTCCTGTCTCACCCTATGGCGACGACTTCGTGTTCGAGTGCGCACGCCCTCGAGAGGAGCGGATCCGTCGCACCCCACCAACGGCCTCTGCCATCCGGGACTACCCACAGTATGTACCTCGCTCGCCCTCATCATTCTCCGAGACGGATCCTTCGGAGGATTCTGCCACTCAGGTACCTTCCGAGGGATCCTCCCCCACTGTGCCGATGGACGTTGGGGAGGGTAGCGAGGCTTCCGTCGCTCAGCCAGTGCGTGGAGGACGGGTGAGGATGACTCCCCGCCGTGGAGCTCACGTCCGACCGATGCAGCGTATTGCCACCCCGGCCGAGATCGCCCAATGGATCGGGTACATCCCTCCTTTCCAGAGAGGCCCGCAGTAGGAGACGACCGTCGCGGTTTTGGTGCTCGAGCTTAACTAGACTAGGATAGCCATCTTTTGTCTTTGGGGCTATCCATTTGTAGGTACACTAGAATTAGGAGAGTTTCTTTTATCACCTTTGTTGTACTTTCACTTCCATGTATTTTCGTTCCAGTTGTACCAAACTAAGTCTCGCTCTTTATGAGTGAGCATACCATATATATAGATATAATTATGCAGTTCAATGTTATTATGAGGTGCTTTTATTTGCTTATGTGATGTTGCTATGCGATGTTTGCTATATTACCTTTCGTGCATCACTAGTCAAACGTGTCACGCGGCTCTCACTTTGTTTTTATAATTCAAAAAAAAATTTTACCAGTATTTCCGCTAAGTATTTTAAAGTAATAAGAAAGCTATGACGTAACAGACTAATGATTAACCTAATTATGTTCTAGAGTATTAGGTTAAAAATTAGGATGTTACAGAAAATGACCTTAGGGGCATTTTGGTCATTTTCCTCTCAGACTGAAAAATCGGAGCGTTACAATTGTCATCCTTAATTGAATAATTTCCCTTATTCTCTATAAAAAATTCTAACAATAAATTCTTCTAGAGTTGCATTATTCAAAATTTATTGAATTATTATTTCTTTTTAAAATAAAAGGATCTACAAATAACCCGAACTTGAGTAACTAAATTGTGAAAATTAAAAGCATATTGAAGTATTTAAAAGAAAAAATTATGTCTTGTACCGAAAAAGAAAAAAGAAAAAATTATATCTACGGCCATTCAAGTATTTTAATCAGAGATCCAACAAAAAATTGAAATATTGAGAATTAACCTACCTGTGGAACTCATTTCTTAGACTTCATGCTAATTCCCTGCTGCCTAAGCCCAATAAATGTTGTTATTCCCCCTCCCACATAGATAAAATAAGAGTTATGTTATTTATATTCGCTATATTTGGGACATCATACCGATTCATATTCTATTTACTATTGGATGAGATATGGACTCCATTCAAGTGGGATCCACATCCAATCCAATGATGAATGAAATGTGAGTCAATACGGTGTCCTATACATAGTGAGTACAAATAACATTTTTCAGGAAGCATATGCATTAAGATGATGACGTACATACACCACACCATCCATATACCACACATTTCCCACATTCATGGAATTAGCCGCTTAAGTCTTAAAGCAGAGTTACACTTAGTTGCTATACTAAAGTCTAAATTAAAGATGATGAAATCCTCACTTTTCACTTTACCAAACAACAACTCTCGGAGGAGTCTAATGCTTCAGGAAGCTAGAGCTCAAGCCGGCAAGGGGCTCCGTAGAAATATCATAGCAGTACTTTTCAATCAGCATTGATTATGCATGTTTAGTTTCCTTTCTCCCTTCCCAAGAGAATATTAGCCAAGGAGCAAGGACAATCCAAGTTCCCAACCCTTCTTTTCCCCTCCTACTTGTAATGAACACTCAGCCATAAATCAACATTTTCTATTTTTTTTTTCATACTATTTAAGCTCTTCAAACAGCAAAAACTCTAACCAGCACGATATCTGACAACATCACTGGTGCATAGGGGTTTGCCCTCAGTCCACAGAACTCAACCTATGTACGCATAATATAATATAATTAATATTTTCAGGTCTCTTTCAGATACCCAAACTCAGCGCAGCCTTCACGTCTAGCCTCCATGCAAAGCCACCACAGTCCAATCTCCAAACATCACAGGGCACCATCTTCTTGCACTTCTCGTTCCGCCACGTGTACTGCAGCCTCACCCCACAAGTAAACGCCAGGTAGGAGTAGCAACGCCGCACAGCATTATCCTTCGCCTTCAACCACACCACAACCTCCGGCAATGGCTCCCCCATCTCCTCGTCACTCACCACCATCCTCTTGAACGCGTTGTTCACCCACAGTACCCTGCAATAACCGTCCGACACAAACCCTGGACACGTGTCGGTTTCTAGAGCCTTCACTCTCTCGGCGTCCGTACAACCTATTAATCCTCCTACTTGGCCTTCACCCATGCACGTCCCAGTCACGCTCTCCACGGTCACCCACGATTCCACCACCACCGTCGATTTTCCCGCTGCTGCAACCTTATCTGAAACTTCGCCCCCGGCTTCCGCCGACACGCGCGCCGGTCCCGAATCATGAAGGATCTGAACTTTTTCGGTTATGTTAAAATTCTTACCGGTTATAACTTCGTTCAGTTGAGCTTTCTCCGGCAGTAACGCCAGGGTCACAAGCGCCGCGTTTCCCAACTCGGGCGAGCGTGGTGTTTCCAGCTTTCCAGACTTGCCATTCTTTCTTCGGTAGGTTCTCCGAGTCCTCTTGAATCTGCGTTTCGAAGAGACGGCGTTTTGGTTTCCAAAAGCAGAAAGAGCACCCTCAGCTGCGGGTTTCGGGAGGATCGGTCGGAATCTGAGAATTATGGGATTGGTTGTTGTGCTATTGTGCGTACCAGTGGCCATGTCCCTCACACGCCGTCGTACTAAGCGGCGAGATCCATTGTTCTATCTCTCTCTCTCTCTCTCTAAGAAATAATGTCGGTGTTCTGTTGTGTTTTCACCTGGGATAGACGCTGCCAGATGGGTGGGACAATAATAGAGGAGAGGAGGGCAGGTGCAGCATGAATACAATTGTTGGAAGGGCACGTGTCCAGTGAAAGGCACAGGCAGTGGTTTCCATTGGTTAGTCTCTTTAGAGCAGGAGCTCCGGTAAGGAGATAGCTGGAAATTTTGATAGAAGGAAAATGATAGATGTGAGAAATAAAATAATATCTTTTATATTTTAAATTGATTTGGATATAACTGGAAATAAGTTAAATCGATTGAGTTTGATATTATATTGACTTTATCATTATCTTTTTGAAATTATTTTTAGCTTATAAATATGTCCACCTCATTGTATCATACACAACATATTTAAGAAAGGTTTGATTATTTTACATATCTTTATAGTTTCACTCAATTTTTAATTAAATCTCTATAATTTAAAAGATTTTAAGTAAATCATTATAATATATAAGAATTTTCAATCAAATTCCTACCATTATGAAAAACAAAATATTTTATTTTCATGATAAGATAAAGAGAGAGATGAAAAGGGAATATTCATGGAATTCTATTTTTATAATAATAGAAACCTGATTAAAATATCTTATACACTATAAAAATTTACTCACAAACTTTTAAACTATATAGATTTAATTAAAAATTTAATAAAACTATAAAGACTTATCGAATAATTAAACCTTTAAGAAAATGTCGTTATGTTCGCTACATTCTTTTTTTCATTATATCTTCTAATAAAGTATTAGAGTCATGGTACCAACCATGAAAACTTTCTTTTCAGTGCAATTAGCTCTAATTTTCTTTTCCCCTTTCTTTTTATTTTCTCCTGACACACTTCCTTTTCTTCCCTTTATAGTGCCTCTAGATTATCTATGTTTTCTTCCTACGGTTTCTTCGTCGACCTGTTTTAGATTTTCATTCACATTTTCTGATTTTGACTTAAAATATGATTTATGTTCTCCATGCAGTCCCATCTCCACTCACTGGTTACGCCCAGGAGCTCGTATCTTGTCTTCACCTCCCGGTTCCGTCCAGGCCTATCTCCGTGTTTCCTTATGCCCTCCAAGCCCGTATATGCGTCTTCTGGTTTGATATTATATTAGTTTATTATTATGTTTTGATTTTATTTTTGACTTATAAACAGCCCTACCTCATTATATCATACACAATATATCTAAGAATACATCTCATTATTTTCTTTGCATTCCTATTTTTCCATCATGCTTACAAAAACTGGAAATTCAAAAAAAAAAAATTCCAGAAAACAATCGTTATAATTATATGGCATAGATAATAAATTTGGGATGAATAAATGAGTTCTACCATTACATTTAATTCAACTATCACCATGTATTTTGTACAAAATTATAGTTATTTATTCTGATTGTATAACATTACACTTCATAGAAATGTTATTTCAACCTTTTTTTCACAATTTTCTAAGAGACCTTTTAAAATGGACAAAATGGTCACACATTTTAAACATTGAGAGATTTTGGGTGGAGTTTTAATTCTTAAAAGACCACTTTATCACTCAGATATTAAGACCAAGAACCAAATTGATAATTTACTCCACGATGGTGTGTCTTAAACATTAATTGCAAGTAAGTATTAACTTTTCTCTCAATCAATATTATATTCAAGGGATGCTTATATGTTCTACTAAGAGGAATTGGGTTACTTTATTGGCTTTTAGCTCATGCATAATTATAACTTGGGTTCTATTCTTATGTTCCCTAATAATCGATAAGTGATCAGTTAAGGTGTGTTTGGCTCCAAAAAATAACTTTTAGTTTTCATTTCCTGTTTTTTATAATTTTGTAAAGAAAATAGTGAAAATTATAAAATCCAATTTATTTTCAATTTTCATTTTCAGTTTTCACTATTGTTTTCACAAAAACTTGAAAACAAGAAATCAAAAAATGAGGATTGAAAACTATTTTATAAAATCAAACACACCCTTAGGGTGCAATTAGTTTCAGTTTTTATTTTTAATTTTTAGTATTTTCTTCATAAAATTCTGAAAATAAAAATTGAAAATTTAAACTAAAAGCACCCTTAGTATTTCAGTAAGTGCTTGATGGCCCTAGAGGCTTCTTTTGGCCCCAAACTTGAGTGAACCATCCCCTCAATCTAAATTATTTTGTGAAAAATAAAAGATCTCATATGCTTGAGTAAAGAAATCTCTCTTAAACTTACTTATTATATGTTACATTAGTTTTGTAGACTGTCATTACCAGAAAAAAATGCTATTATTGACGGATTTTTTATATTACCGATGGAAAACTTCATTTCCTACGGATTTTGCGACGGATCTTGGTCATCGGTAATAACGTAGTCAGAAATCATCATCGATGGAAAAAATCCGTTGATAAAAATTACCGACAGAATTATCGACAGATTTTTCCATAAAAAATCCATCGGTGATGAGCTGAACAACTCGTCAACAAATTCGTCAGGGATGAAAAATTACCAAAGGAATTTATATTATTATCGACGGGTTTTTTCATCGGTAATTTTTAATTTAATTTGTAATTTTTTAATATTTGAGTTTTACTGACGGAAAAATCCGTCGGTAAATTTTAAAATTAATATTTTTAATTTGTAATAATAACGGAAAAATCCGTAGGTAATTATTAGATTTTTTTAATTTATTTTTTTCAATATTCAGTGATTTGCGTGTTACCTAATCATTTAAGAGTTTATTTTTTTATTTAAAGCTAATTATAAATATATAAATATATTTAATAATGGAAAATGATAAAAAAATTCCTAGTAAATAATAAACACAACAAATTAAAGTTCAAAATGTAAAATAGATAAAAATGTCAAAAAGTGTACAATTACAAATATAAAAAGTTCAATATATAACAAAGAAAGAAAAATCAAGAACTCAGATAAGGAAAAATCAGCAGCATCATCATCATCGGTGTCTAGCAATGTGGAGGAGCCTACCTGCATCTTCTTTCACAAAGACACCATCTTCTTCTTCATTTTCGTCACCATAGCCTCCTAATAGCGTTGCTCAAAAGAGTGTTTACACTTGATCTTGAGTCAGAGATTCCCCCTCTTGACTTGGAACTTCACTGTATTAGCAAAATCCACCAAAAAGTTTCATTGGGATGCCTAAAAGTAATAGACAATAGTATTTTACAAATGGTTAGTCAATCTAATCAAAGCAAATTTGAGAGACTAATTAACCTTCTTGAAAATGAGTACTTCAACCATGTAGGCATATTCTTCTCAAAAATATATATATATAGAAAAGAAAAGCAAAACATATGAGTACTTGAACAATGCAAGCAAACAACAGAATAATGTTATGAACTTGATGATTTCTATTAGCAATCTAAAAGACAATCCACATATCTTTGCTGGAAAGAGTCATTTACATCTTTATCCCTCTTCAGAATTTTATTTCACATAATAACAACATTCTTATGTGTTTTTTTTATTGTAGCTAAATCAAATTAAACATCATTTCATTGAAAATTATTTATCTTATCTATTGTTGAGCTATGCAATATACTTCACTTTCTATTCCTCATTAAGTAGAAAGTATCTGTACACAAACACACATACACAGAGGTGTAGTTTCTACTTGTTGAAAGCAGTGGAGGAAGAAAACAAACCCAGGACTACAAAAGTCACAAAAATACATTCTTGAATCTTGAACAATCGACCTCCTGCATCTACAGGAGGTGTATCACCATTGGTCATCCTCAACCAAGCCTTGATAGTCCCAAATATAATCAAACAACCATCCTGATAATAATTTTAAAAACAATATTAGTAATCTATTTGAAAAGAACTAAAACATTAACAATAAAAAATTAGCGAAACTCAAATTTTGCTGCCACTTAGCTTTGCAAGGTTCATATAGGGACACAAACATCAGCTCAGCCATCTTATACACTACAAAAATAGAGAAACAATACATTTTCACTTTCCACTAACTTTTTTTGAATCATCTCGAACGCCTTTATAGCAATATTTGTTATCCACATTTTGAACCATCTACAAATCTATCTTCTTTCACTTTTATGGGTGTTATTTCTCAGCAACTTACTACAAGCAATCTTTCTTGTCTTATAGATGTATACATTAATGTTGATGATTAGGCATCACCACATCATTTGCAATCAACTTTCATTTTACTTAGCTAGCTGCAAATGTTTGCTAATCTAAGATCATTGACAATCTGTTCAACTACTCTTAAGGTTCTTTCTTTTATCCTTGATATATTGCTCATGTTATGTATGTTCCTAAGACAAAATGAAACAATTACAACCAACACATACAAACCAAACATAACATCACTTGCACAATTGAATGAACATTCCAACCAACATCTATGAGCATTTATCAACTCTCTTAAATTATACAAAAGAAAAAAGACACTCACCTTATAATAACTTGGCATTCCACCAATTTTGAGAGCTGTATCAATGCTTCCCTAGAGAGCTTAGCCTTCTGAGTGCCATTGTCCTCCTGTACCCTTCATCCCCAACAACATTTTCACCTCCTAATTTTATATTTGCACAACATACTCAAATAAATAAATAGTTAAATGATAAATTAGAATTAAAAAAATAAATTTCCTTCTTCCTTTTCATTTTTGTTATGCCAAGCGAAAATCATAGCATCATGCTCACAAATTAAATCATAGTAAAAAAAAAAACAGCAACCCATTAGTAAAAAACTTCAAAAACATCAAAACTTGTAGTATAATTATAATATGAAATTCAATTGAGCTTTAGAAAGCATCATGGAAAATTGAATCTCAGTCCAATAATAGAGTAAAATAACACTAAGTCACTAACTACTAAAAGGCATGATTTCATTAAATTTGAGTCAAAGATTTAACATATGACATGACATTGATAAAAGAAGTTCAATCCTTTACCTTGTGTGCATGAAGAACATCTCTTTTTATAGACTGGAATTTGATCAGGGATTTTTCTTCCTCTAGATCCGGCGTGATGAGGGACCATGAAGGCAGAGAGACCGGCGGCAGACTTCTCCAAATCCGGCACGGCGAGGGGCCCTTGAAAGCGGAGAGATCGGCGACGCAACGATGGGCCTTGGCCTTCCTCCAGATCCGGCATGGCAAAGGCCTTCCAAGGAGGAGAGAGCAATGACACGACCATGGCGTAGCACAGGCAAAAGCTTTAGGAGGTTGGTGGTGTTGGGCAGGTAAAGGGGATGGGTGCCGGTGGCATTGTCGGGGGCAGTGATGGGCGCGCCGGCATTGGGAGAGAGAAAAAGAGAGAGAGAGAGAGAGTCACGAAGAGAGAGTGAGTGAAACATTGAAATTAATCCCTTTTTCTTTTATAGTTATTGGCAGAAATTCGAATTACTGATGAAAAATTCTGCCGGTGATTCTATGGAAAATGCACCATTCACTTAAAAATCTCTAATGGATTATTCCGCCGTTAAAAATAAATTTCAAAAAAATTTTAATTATTGACAGAAAAATCCGTCAAAAAAATTAAATTTTCAAAAAAAAGAAATTCAAGTTATTTATCGACGGAATAATTCGTCAGTAATGTGCATGCCCTTTTCTACCGCAGTTAGCGCAGAGTTTACCGACGGAAAAATCCATCGGTAATAACTAAAATGAAAAAAAAAATTTGACTCAAATTTCATGTTTTCCATCGATAACTCATGTTTTTCTTGTAGTGTATTTTTGTTTTCTTAACCATCCACTATATTCTTATTTTGCATACCCAACAAGCAAATATGCTTAACAATATGTAGCTCAAAAGAGGAGCAATCTATTGCTAAAAAAATATATAAGACTTTTTTCCAAATATGCTTTAGAAATTCTCATTGTCATTATTTCTTATTATTTAGTAATTTTTTGTATTCCCTTTTTCTAGGAGAAAAAGTTGGCACAAGACATGAGGTACAGTTTTTACTCAATCATTGAAATCTTAGCATTTTCACACTAAATTATCAATATCTTGAGCTGTTAAAGTGCAATTAAGGTGATTCCAAAGGCATTGAAAAACTAAAAAAACAAAGCTAAAGTTAAGGTATTCACACTACTAGAAATTCATCGAACAGAGATGGATTTTGTTCCATCTCTATTACAAATGGATTTATTACAAACGAAAAAAACAATAATAGGGAAAAAATGTTTTTGTCAAAGTTACATAATCTGTTTGTAAATTTGTATATAATTATTGGCATAACTTCATGCTACATGGCACGTAACTATCACAGATGGATACTAAAAGAAAATTTTTTTTCACAAAAAATGCAAAAGGATTTATAGACAATTTTTTACATAATTTATTAATTTAAAATAAATTTAATATAGAGTAAACTCTCAAGTTGGTCCTAACAATTTCAACATCAAACAAGTTAGTCATTGATAATTGGACAATGTAAACTTGGTCCTTGACAATGTCAAAAGTCACACACATAGTGGTCCATGAACGGAAAATGATAACAGCATTAATAACAATTTCATTAATGAACAAATTGGTCCCTAGCATCATTTACATAATCAACCAAAAACCCTCATCCTTATTCCCTTCCTTTTTTTATCCTCTTCACCCCCCACCAACCACCACACCATAAACGCACCACTACATAGTTGGAGCTTTATAAGCAAATTTTATTGTTATTGTCATTTTGTTGTTGATGAGATGAGGCTACAATGGCTTGGGAACCTAACAAGCCTACGAGCATCAAAGATGCTCAGGTGGCTCTTCTCGAAGACGAGGCAGTTCATGTTTAGATCCTTTACACCGCTCTATGTCACACCGATGCTTACACTTCAAGTGGCAAGATAATTACCTTTTTTTAATTTCCCATTTCCATTTTTGTTCTATGTAAAATGTTAATTGACCATTTGACCTATTTTACTTTATTTGCTTTGCAGGGCCCAAAAGGTCTCTTCTATTGCATTCTTGGGCATGAAGCTATTTGTAACATCCTAATTTTTAACCCAATACTCTAGAACATAATTAGGTTAATCATTAGTCTGTTACGTCATAGCTTTCTTATTACTTTAAAATACTTAGCGGAAATACTGGTAAATTTTTTTTTGAATTATAAAAGCAAAGTGAGAGCCGCACGACACGATAAATGATAAAACGTGATTGAAAGTAAAGCAAACATCTCGTCATATCATAAGGCAAGTAAAGGCACATCACAATAACATCGAACTGCATATTTATATAATATATGATATGCTCACTCTTAAAGAGTGAGACTTAGTTTAGTACAACTAGAATGAAAATACATGGAAACGAAAGTACAACAAAGGTGATAAAAGAAACTCTTCTAACTCTAGTGCGCCTACAAATGGATAGCCCCAAAGACAAAAGAAGGCTATCCTAGTCTAGTCAAGCTCGAGCACTAGAATCGCGACGGCCGTCTCCTACTGCGGACCTCTCTGGAAAGGAGGGATGTACCCGATCCACTGGGCGATCTCGGCCGAGGTGGCGATACGCTGCATTAGTCGGGCGTGAGCTCCACGGCGGGAAATCATCCTCACCAGTCCTCCACGTACTGGCTGAGCGACGGAAGCCTCGCTACCCTCCCCAACATCCATCGGCACAGTGGGGGAGGATCCCTCGGAGGGTACCTGAGTGGCAAAATCCTCCGAAGGGTCCGTCTCGGAAAATGATGAGGGCGAGCGGGGTACATATTGTGGGTAGTCCCGGATGGCAGAGGCCGTCAGTGGGGTGTGGTGGATCCGCTCCTCTCGAGGACGTGCGCGCTTGAACACGAAGTCGTCGCCATAGGGTGAGACAGGAGAGAATCGGTGGCTATGTACGGGGTGATTAAAGGGTCGTCCAACGAACATAAACACTCGGACAACGCAGCGGCCCACAAAATGGTATGACCCATGGTCCGGATCATGATGTACCTCCCAAGTTGGGGTGTCCACAAAAACCACGAACGTCGCCATTTGAAGACGTGACGGGAAGAAAGAGATAGAGGGAGTGAGAATCTTGCTAAAGAATCTCAGTAAGGCCTCTTACTACCTAGGTGTCATCATCTACGTCCTCAGGAACCTTGGGTTTAGTAAACGAAATAGGTGAGCATACATTAAGTCCATTTTTATGTTCTAAAACATAATTTAGCCAAGGTTCGTTCATTTTAGCATGATTCTTAATGTCATGGATGCAAACATATTAAAGGATGTATGCATGGCTCTACTTAACACAAGAATAATCATCATAACTTTAAGAACATCATAATAGTGGCATAAAATGGCAATTAAATTCTCTTTGTGACATAATTATCATAACTTCCTCATAGGCCACCCTAAAAGACAAGCGTTCTGGGGGTGCTCGGCCGAACCGGTGTCACCCAGAACGTGTCATACCTCAACTAGTCGTCACTAGTTCTTACTTATCAATCTCGATAAACGTAACATAATCATAAACATAATCCCGACTTATCCAGTACGGGCTAGGGGGCATTTCTTGGGGGTGCTCGGCCGCCGAACCGGTGTCACCCAAGAATAAATCTTGGTACCGATGTCACATGAGTTCTCTGGAGGTGCTCGGCCGAACCGGTGTCATCCGAGAACCCATCTTAGTACCTCATAAAAATTTCATAGGTTTTCAAAAACTTTCTGAGTCCTGAATTTGTCAGAAATTCGGCGGCATAACTGCGGCATGCCAAATTTCTTCCAAATTCTTCTTTATGCCACATGAGTCAATCAAACATGCATCCTTCATCATAATTTCATGCATTCACATAGTCATCCTCATACTTTCACAAGCAACATTAAAAGTTTGTTATGCACTTGGTCCTACGGTATTTTATGCTCTGACCCTTACGGGCCTTAAACTTGTGACGTAGTTAACCTATCATCTCCTATCAAACTTTTATGCACCTAAGGGTTCTCTCTTATCAAAACTTATCATTTATTTATGCTCTCAATTAAATCTGAACGTCACCATTTCTTAGGGGCAGCGTTATAAACTTATGATTACGGGGTTCTAGAACTTGCATTTTAGACCCTTTCTTGGTTCTGTCTTCGCCTAAGGCGCTATAAGTTAAACCTAAACCAATTATGAGTCATTCCTATATCAAAAAAGTAATTATAAACCATGTTATCTACATTATAAGGTTGCTGGACAGATTCTAAGAATTAAATGTTCTAAGAGTTCTAGAATTACGGTTTTACGGTTTTCTAGTTACTAGTTTCTCTATAGGTGCTAAAATTCGATTTTACTTCAATTGTAACCAAATTTTTCATGATTAAACAATCCTAATCTGATTATATTCCCATTAAAACGGTTTGGGCAGTGTCCATAAATAAATGGGTTAAAACTATGCTAAATCTTGACTTTACAGTTTTTCTAGAAAGCTAGTTCCTTTACTAACTTGCCTAGAAATGTTCCTACTTCATCATACGTAATTTTTACACATCCAAACACAAAAAAACATCATCACATGGCAGAAAACACATCATGGAAGAACTGAAACATTAAATTTCCAAAGGGTGCATAACTTGATATTTTCTAAAACGTATAAGTTGCTAGTTTCTCTTGGAATCATTTTCAAGACTTCTAAAACTCTTTTGCAAACCATTTTATCTTGTCAAAGAGAGTAAAAACATCCTTAGGTCAGTGACCACTTAATCCCTCCGTAAAAGAGAGTTAGATTCATAGAACCTTGTTGGTCTTAAACTCAAACAAAATCATGAGATTTAAAAGGATTCTTAAAACTTGACTTATTGGTCCTTGAAGCTAGATGAAACTCATTCCAAGTTCATCATCACTTCATGGCCGAGATCATGCATTCAAAGAATGCTCCTTCATTAAACTTTAACTGGAGATAAAATGGGCAAGTCTTTGAGCTCTAAGATCTTTTAAGTGATGACATAATTTAAACATGCTATGCACTTCATTTTTATTCTTCATTACAAATTAAAGTGAGAGCTTAAAGTAAACATGCAAGACTTGAATTGTAAATATGCAAAGCTTAAATTAAATATGCAAGACTTGGAATATAAATATGCAAAACTTAAAATATAAATATGCAAGTTCATTTCTTTATTTTAGTGCTCTAGGCCCAGCAACAATTGACTTTAAGGCCGAAATAGAAAGGCTTTGAGATTTAGTTAGGTGATAGTGCAACTCTCATTTTAAATCTTTATGTTCTTTAGTGATGAAAGGTAGATATGCTAGACAAGAATATAAATATGAGATGCATTCCATTATTTAGCCTTTAACTTTAAGTGATGGCTTGGAATTTAAATATGAATGCAAAGCTCAAATTAAACATTTAATGCATAAGCTTGAATTTAAATATGAATGCTAGTTCATTTTATTTCTTATTAGAGCTCATGCAAGACTTTAAAGGAACTCAAACCTCAACCCAAACTTATCTTGACAAGATAAAGTAAAACAAGCGTGAACCTCAAGGGTTCTTTGGAACACAAAGTTTCTTTTCTTGGAATGTAAATATAAATAACATTTTTATTAAAACTCAAGTTCTAGAGGCCTCATTGTGATGAACACATAGTCATCATCTAGAAGCTCTCATCATCAAGCCATTGTGAACTCCCTTGGCCAATATGGCCGAAACCTTAAAGAAAGAAAAGGAAGAAGAACCAAAATTGTTGGAGAAGAAAAGAGACATTTGGAACTCTAGAGACCATGATCTTGATGATGCATTAACACCAACATCATGAGCTCTCATCATTGAGTTCATGTTAACCATTTGAAAGTATCATCAAGGTGAGAGGTTTCAAAGTTCAAGAAGAAAGAACAAAGAAAACATCTTTAACTTAAGAACAAAGATCAAGCTTTAGAGATTATCCAAGTGATGAACATTATCATCATGGAACCTCATCATCAAGCTCTCATTCCTTTGCTCTAAAAGGGCTCATGGCCGAAACAAGGAGGAGAAGAAAAAGAAAAGAAGTTCTTGGAAGGATTCAAGAGAAACTATGAACACATAAAGAAATTAAGAACTTTAAATGAAAGAACTCTTGAAAGAAAATCCCTACCTAGTGATTAGGAAGTTGGAATGAGAGAAGAGGATGAAGAAGTTGAAGAACTTGAAGACTTGAACTTGAGAGAAAAAGGAAACTTTGAAGTATTTCTTTGAAAACTTACACTTTGCAAATGAACCCAAAATGATACAAGTTCACCCAAGTAAGCTATTTATAGAGAAATGAAGCAAATGAGAGATGTAAGGTGGGAGGAGGGAGTTCGGCCATCAGCATGGAGGGAGCCCATGAGTTCCATGAGGTGAGATAATGTGGTCTTGAGGCATGGTGAGGTATGGTTCAAGATATGGCTTCAAGCATGGTTCTTTGAGTGAGAAACAATTCAACATGTGTGGTAAAAGAGAGAGAGGTGGCCGAAATGCATCAGCCATGGGGGGAGGGTTTCTTGCATTTTAATTATGGTTTAGAGTTGTGTTTATGTATATCTTTGATTATGATTAAGATTAGGAATTTGTAAGAAAGTGTTTAGGTGAGAAAATGGGTGATTAAGGCTGTCAAGACATAATTAAAGAGTGTTCTTGCATCATTAGTGAGTTATAAATTCATTTTAGTATATAAACAATTCTAGACACAATTCCTTGATTTAAGGAATTGGAGAGAGAAAACACTATTCAAGATTCCAAGAGTGAAATCTTGAGTTTTAGAAAAGAGATTTAAATCTAATCTAAGCAATCTTAGGTTCTAATTAATTTTAATAATTTATTTTGACTCTAGATTAATTATGGAAATTAATTAATCTTCGTTTAGAGCCTAATATTGTTTTGGTTTGCTTAATCACATCGTTAAACTCAAAAACACTATTCTAGGGGCAAAATCGTAATTTTACACTAAAACTGCCCGGGACCACCGAGACTTAAACAGATGTTTTGAAACATGTAAAAACATGGTTTTAAACCTCTGGGAAAAGTTTCGAGCTCAAACGGCACCTTTACCCGCGTAAAATGCTATAGGGGTATTTTGGTCATTTTGACCCGAAACTGCAAAAAATGAGACTTTCGCCTCCGGAACCACTCAAGGGTCATTCAATCCCCTTCAAACATTGAGTTGGCCCTTCGAGGACTGCCGGGTCGGCTATCCTCGAATTCCGGGCCGAAAATGACCTCAGGGGCATTTCGGTCATTTTCCACTAAGACAGAAAATCGGGGCGTTACACTATTAGGTATGTCAAATTATTAATAACAACAACAACAACAACAACAACAACAACAACAACAACAACAACAACAATAATAATAATAGTAATAATAATAATAATTAGAGTAAATAAATAACTGAATATTCATTTAGATCTGTGAAAGGGATGTCTCTAAAAGTTGTGTGATATATATAAAGAGGAAGAAGGAAAGATGAAGGAAGGAAGAGTATGGGGATGGTGGTGGTGATTTTGTTTTGTGGTGGTGGTGGTAATAAAAAGGATGAAGCAAGGAAGGGGATAGCGATAGGGATTTTTTTTGTTATAGTGTAAACAACGTTAGGGATCAATTTATCTAGTAATGAAATTGTCACTATCACTGTTAATGTTTTCCATCTATGAACCACTAAGTATATGATTTTTTACATTTTCAGGGACCAAGTTGGCACTTTTCAATTGTCAGGGACCAACTTGTCCAACGTTAAAATTGTTAGGGATCAACTTGGTGGTTTACTTTTAAATATATTATCAATGGAAAAACTTCTGTAACTTGAGATTCAAGGCATACATTTAACACACATATTATAGATGAAAAGGATGTGTTTCATGGGGTTAGAGAAGAAAAAATTGGTCTGTAATGTCAGAATTAGGTTTAAGCTCGTAAAACCCCCTTCTTCTTCCTCATTTCCTATTTTCTCTTCTCTCTTTTCTCTCTCTAGTTTATGGAGCACCACAGTCGCCGCCTTTCCCTTGACTACCATGAGTGACTAAAGCCTTTACAAATAATTTGCACCATTATATTTGAGCTAACATTATCTACTTTTTGTTAATTTAGTTTTCTTCAGTATTTTCAACTTTTTTTTTTTGCATTCCATTGCTCAATATTATTAGTTTTTAGTGTTACTCACTAAAAGAAATTTCAATTGTTTAGGATTTTGGTTCACATTTCAGTCATTGGATTTTGGAGCATTTCTAAGCACATTTGGTTTGTAGGTTTGTAGAGCATTGGTAATCTCTCTTTTTTTCTTTTGGTATTTAGGAGTTGAAAAGTGTTAGTGAATTTATTTGTATCTCAATTGTCAAACTATGTTGCAGATCTAGTGAATTTATTTGTACCTCAATTGTCACACTAGGATTTAAAAAATTTTACTATGTATTTTTTTCCAAGTTTTATGACCGTATAAAATTATGTATGTTCATTCATTTTGGATTTTTAGGATTCAGTTGGGTGTGTACCGGGAGCTGTTGGTTGTTTATTATGTACTGTTTTATAGGTTAGTAATGAAATCTTTATTATTTTTATCCTTTAATATGTATATAGGATAAAGAGTTACGATTTCTATGATAGAATCATAAGATAGGAGATTGCATGACTAGGGAAAAGGCATAAAGGTCCTTTCCTGACTTATGGGATGGGTGTGTGCATTCAGAATTGTCGTTGGCAGTAAGAATGTTGAGCATTAAGTTAGAAGGTTACCAAAGTCAAAGTTTGTTTGATCAGTGGGCTTAGTTCCTAACTTAAGGCCATCCTAAAAGACTTTTACGAAGCAAAAAGATTAGTTTTTAAACTTGGGTTAAAAGAAGTAAAAATTGATTGTCATTTGCAAGGATGCATGCTCCATTATAAAGAGGATGCTGTATTGACATAGTCCAAATTCTGTGGAAAGTTAGGTTTAAGCTAAAAGGAAGGGGCAAAAATGGTAAGTATAAAGATATGCCACAAAAAGGAATACATTATTTACCCTTAATCGCTAGACCAAAAAGGTTATATGCGCTTATAAGCTCAGTTCCTTGCATATGTAGCATAGTGACAATAAGATAAGTGATGATGTAAAATGACTGATAAGGGCATTTATGCCACTTATCTTGCTACCAAACCTTAGGTTTTTGCATGCGTTTTATTGAGTTATTGGAAAGATTAATTAGGATTTTGATTTATTTCTCATTGTGTGATTTTGATAGAATTGATGACTTTTGCATTGATTTTGGGATAATTATTGGATTGGAGCCTATTGTATTTAACTTGTCTCTTTGAGTATGGTTTTTCTATACAGGAGCTTTGAACTGAGTGAAAAATGACAGGAACAAGGCTAGGACACTTTGCATGAAGCTTATATTAATGATCAATTTAGGTGCTAAATAGAGGAGTTCTTGAGCTCATTTGAGCGTATTTGCAAAAAGCATTGTAATGAAAAATACGTATCTCTCTCTATAAGGATCGGATTAAGACAAATAAAGATGTTTTGGAAAGCTCTAGAAGTCCTCTAAAATTTCATCTCAAAATCCAGTTATAAGAGCATCTTGGTGAAAATGGAGTTATAAGATTAAAAGTTATTGATGTTCTGATGCTATCCAACTTGACCTCTAGTTAGTATTTTCATAATATCTAGAGCTACAGATGTCTGATTAAGGTAATTTTGGTGGCGTTCAAAAACTTATTCAAAGGACTACAATCGCTATTTCTAGTGCCAAGGATAAATTCAATTCTGTCCAGCACTGCAGTGCTCATTAAGTGCTACAACACTCAATAGCACCTAAAAAATAACGTTTATCAGCATGGCTCACTACTGAGCACCGTAGTGCTCAATGAGTGCTGTAGTGCTCGTATGATGATGCAAAACAACTTATTTAATCTATTTGTAGGCCCTACTTTGACCTATTTTAGAGAATAATATATAAGAGATTGACACAGACTTTTACCCTAACTTTTGACTCACTTTTAGGCTGCCATTTTCAGTTGCTATTATTCTCTTTCTACATCTCTCTCCATCTTCTCTCTACACCATCTTCTTCTTTATTCTTCCCTTTCTTAGGGATTCCATTAGTGAAGGTGCTTTGTCTTGGAGATTATGGCAATGATTGTTGCTATTATTTTTCAGGTTCCCTTTTATCTTTATTGTTGTAATCCTCCAAAGATAGAGGAGTAGATTTCTTTATTAGTATAGGGATTTTCAGATAGATTGGGATGGTGTTTGAGACCCTTTGTTTATATTGAATGCATTAGTTTTCTTAATTATCCGTAGTTTCTATTCTCTTAATTATTGTGGTGATCGCTATAATCTTTATTAGAATAACTAAATTGGTGATCGTTCTTTAGAGAAACCCTTTAGGCATAAATTGATAGATCTATTAGTTTATGTTTGATGGTGGTAAGGCTATAGCAATTGGTTCATTAAATTAATGTGATTTCTAAGTAAATTGAGATCTCATTTATTAATTATTTGATTAATAAAATTCTAGAGGTCGATCAATAACTAGTAGAATTGCAAGTAATTTATTACTAATAGCCACCAATGGATTTAATATTTGGTCAATGATAATTAATTTCCAATTCTAGGAATACCTTACACTAGTGTCTTCTTCATCGTTGCTATTATCTTTTACTTCCAATTGCTATAATTTCATTCTTCCAAAACCCTAATTTTTCCAACTAAGTATTAGAGCCTCCTTGTTAGACGACCAAGGTTGTGCCCTTTACTATATTTTTGCTGCAACTTAGCATTAAATTAATTTTCTAATTTGAGAAGGTAGGCGACAACCTCTGTCAAATTTTGGCACCATTTGTAATGTCTGGTGACGAAGTCGGGGAGTGATCGCCGGTGCAAGAAGGCACGAATAAGGAGCAGCTCCTGGCAGACTTCCAAGCGGAGGGGTATATGAATGAACCGATTACACACCTGAATGAGAGGGATCCTAAGGCTATATAGGTATGGGACTATACAGTTAAGGAGGACTTATATGAATTGATTAGTATTACCTATACCAACAAGATGCATCTTCTTTTCGGTAGCCCATCACTAAAGAACTCCATAGTTAAGCGTGCTTGACTTGGAGCAATTTTGGGATGGGTGACCTCCTAGGAAGTTTTCCCAAGAAGCATGTGAGTGAGGACAAAGCATGATGGGGATTTTATAAATGGTATCAAAGCCTGCACCTCTCCTAGTATGGTGTTGTTCAAGGACGAACCAAGCGGAGGCTGGTGGGCATGTAACGCCCAGTGATGAAGTTGAGGAGTTTTTACCGGTGCAAGAAGGCACAGATAATGAGAGACTCCTGGTAGACTTCCAAGTAGAGGGGTACATGAATGAACCGATTACACACCCAAATGAGAGGGATACTAAGGCTATATAGGTGCGGGACTGTACAGTTAAGAAGGGTTTATATAAATTGATTTGTACTATCTATACTAATAAGATGCATCTTCTTTTTGGTATTCCATCATTAAAGAACTCCACAATTAAGCGTGCTTGACTTGGAGCAATATTATCCTATAAGTGATAATATTATTATGATAATTGGGTAATAGACTGCTTTTCAGGACTGAGCTCATTCCTATACATGATCATTGGATTTACTTTCTCCAATTCTCACACAGACCTATTGCTAGTCAGGTTTACTTTCCCCGACTCAATTCAAGGGTAGTCAGGTTTACTTTCCCTGACAGACCGGATTTACTTTTTCCAGCCCAAGGATTATAAATCTTATGCTCTTCTTAGTAGTTAGGTTTACTTTCCCTAACAAACTGGATTTACTTTCTCTAGTCCAAGAAACATAATCTTATGCTTTTCTTTCGCATATAAGCAATCGTAATAATCATTCATATCTATGTGTACCTAACCTTATCAATAAGTTCACATGCTCAATTATTCATCCTCATATTCAGGTACTCATGTAATACTAGTACAAAATGCTATTATTTCATCAATTCAAAGCATCAATTTATTTTCAGCACAATGATAGATTTCACACTATTGTGGCACGAATTTCTTTGCACATAAAACAATCATTTCAGAGGCTATAAAAATTATCAAGGACACCTCAATGTGTCGCCAAGGTCCTGTAAAAATTTCAGGGTAATTAGAGTTCTCTAACTATATTAACAAAATTCTAAAAATTTAATGGTCAGAAAGCATCCAACCTTAGCTCAAGAACCAAAATTCATAATTTTTAACCCTAGAAATTGAACCCAGAAAATTTGAAATAAAATTCCTGATAAAACCGTAACATGTCTCTAATATCCTGTAAAAATTTCAAGTGATAATTCCATCATTTGGTATGGTAACAAAATTAGCAAAATTTACAGCTTTTGTTCCAACACTTCAGGCAGCATATGCTTAATTTTAGTTCTTGATTTTTCTAAGGCAGTTTGAGTCAAAATAAAAACCCAAGAAAATTCTTGGGAATACCTAAAGATGTTAAATCCAACATATATTTTTTTAAGATCACGAAATTGCACACAAGCAGCCCAGAAAATTCATGATCACACACTGCCTGTAAGAAAACTGAAAATCCAGCAAGTATCACTCAACATCTTTTGACAAAATGATCTTTCTAAGCTCATCCAAACACTTCACCAAAATTCATACATCAATATCAACATAATATCAACCAAATTAACCAAAAATTTCGAGTTAAAACCAGTAAAAATTCCTCAGAAGAATTTTGAAAGAAAAAGGCCAAAGAAAACCCTACTTTTGGTGTCTTTTGGATCCTTGGCTCCAAGGTGCTCCAAGATTGATTCCTTCCACTTCAAAGCTCCTAAACCCACACCAAACCCTTCCTTAGGCAGAGGAGTATGAGATATCAAAGTGAGGAATTGAAATTTTAATCGGTTAGAATGGTAGATATTGATGTGTAGAACAAGTTTAGTGAAGGAAGTTTGGGGTTTTAACAAATCTAGGCTATGAGTTTAGAGTTTGGAAACAAATTTGCAAGGTTTATGTGAAGAAGACATGGAGTTTCTGCAGTTTCTAAAGCTGGCTAGGGATGAGAAGATGAGATAATGATGTTAGGTGGCTAGAGTTTAACTTGTATTAGGTTGGAAACATCTATTTAATTACAAAAGATAATTCTTTCTAAAAGAAAATAAGATATATGGCTAGGATTTGATCTTGTAATTCAAGATTAAATCCTAGCCTTACACTTGGCTCTAAAGGATAAACATTATCCTTTTACAAAGATTAAACTATCTTTCGATGTTAGAAACCGCACACCGAAATTTTACCGAACGGGTAAAACAGTGCATCCGGGTAATCAAACATTGCCCAAAAAATAATTTCGGGTATAAAATCTTTATTTGTACCTATTTCTAACTATAATCATATAATTTCTCAATTTAGGGCATCTCCGGGTCTCAATTCTAGGGTTTCGGTTGTCCCGGCGGGCTTGCGAGGCCCACAAAACACTATTCACTTTTCTTTCTTTTTTTTACAAAACCGTTGGACTGTCCTCATCATTGTTAAAACTGTCAGATTTTTGAAATTACGATTAATAAAGCTCAAACTAATATTTAGGGTGTTACAGTGAGTCCAAACAAAATAAAGGTTCTTGGAACCATGGTGTTAATGGACTCTAAAGCTCATATCCATCTTGTAAGATTGATCGGTGTTTTAGAGTTGTCACTCTAAATAGGAGTCTTGAGCTTAAGACCTAAAGAAATAACAAATGGAAATGCATTCATATTTATCTTCCAAGTCTTTGTATTTCATATTTATATTTGAGTCTTGCATATCATGTTTATTTCCAAGTTATGACCTAAATCTTGAAGATAAGAAAATAAACTTGCATTTCATGTTTATATTTTTTGTCTAGCATATTTATGTTTCAAGCCATCACCTAAACCTTAAAGATTAAAAATGAGCTTGCATTCTCATGTTTATATTCAAGCTTTGCATATCATATTTATATTTCCATTGCCATCACCTTATAATATCAAAATTAAAATGAGGCTTACATTAGCATGTTTAAGTTTATGTCATCACCTAAATATCTAAAGCTCAAGATTTACCCCTTTCAACTTACATAAGAATTTTGGTTCCATGGGCATTTGCCTTTATAAATATGTTTTGGTTTCAAGAGGACAAAGTTTCTAGAGTTTAGTGTATCATTGCCTTGTGTAACATCCTAATTTTTAACCCAATACTCTAGAACATATTCAGGTTAATCATTAGTCTATTATGTCATAGTTTCCTGTTTAATTTAAAATACTTAGCGGAAAATACAGGTAATTTTTTTTGAATTATAAAAGCAAAGTGAGAGTCACGCGACATGTCGAACGATGAAGCATGAAAGGAATAAAACGCAAATCCAAATAATCACGTCATGAACATCCGATCATAGAACATGTAATTGCACAACATAATAAAACAAACTGCATAAGTGGATATATATTATGCCCATCCAAGGAAGGCGGGACTTAGTTTAGTACAACATGGGACAAATACAACTGAATTAGAAATACATGAAAAATGAAAGTACAACAGAAGGCATAAAAAGAAACTCTCCTACTCTAGTGCACCTACAACTAGATAACCTTAAGGCAAAAGGAGGCTATCCTAGTCCAGTTAGAGCTCAGGCACCAGAATACGACTGTTGTCTCCTACTGTGGGCCTCTTGGAAAGGAGGGACGTATCTGATCTACTGGGCTATCTCCACCGGGGTAGCTATACGTTGCATCGGCCGGGCATGAGCTCCACGGTGGGGAATCATCCTCACCCGTCCTCCATGTATCGGCTGAGTGACAGAAGCCGCTCTACCTTCCCCAAAGTCCATCGGTACGATGCGGGAGGATCCTTAGGAAGGTACTTGAGTGGCCGAGTCCTCTGAAGGGTCCGTCTCGGAGAATGATGAGGGGGAGCGGGGCACATACTACGGGTTTAGGAGTCCCAGATAGCAGAAACTGTAGGTGGGGTGCGGCGGATCCGCTCCTCTCGAGGACGTGCGCGCTCAAACACGAAATCGTAGCAGAATGGTGAGGCAGGAGAGAATCGGTGAGTATGTACAGGGTGACTGAAGGGCCGTCCAATGAAAATGAATACACGAACGACACAGTGATCCACAAAATGGTATGACCCGTGGTCTGGATCATGATGCACCTCTCATGTCGGGGTGTCCACAAAAATCACGAACGTCGCCATCTGAAGACGTGATGGAAGGAAAAGATAGAGGGAGTGAGAATCTTGCTAAAGAATCTCAGTAGGGCCTCCTACTACCTAAGTGTCATCATCTACGTCCTTAGGAACCTTGGGTTTAGTATGTAAAATAAGTGAGCATGCTTCGAGTTTATTTTAAACTTTAAAGTATAGTCAGCCAAGATCCGTTCATTTTAGAATGATTCTTAACGTCATGGATGCAACATAGTAAAGAATGTATGCATGGCACTACTTAATGCAAGAATCATAATCATAACATCATAATAGTGGCATAAGGTGGCAATTGAAATCACAGGTGGGGAAAACTTTGTGACATAATCATCATATTTTACTTTCTCATAGGGCCACCCTAAAAAGACATTCGTTCTGGGGGTGCTCGGCCGAACCGGTGTCACCCAGAACGTGTCACATCTCTAGGTTATGAGCTCATACCTAACTAGTCATCACTAGTTCTTACTTATTCCTTACCGATAAGCGTATCATAAATAAATCCCGACTCTCTAATACGGGCTTAGGGGGCATTTTCTTAGGGGTGCTCAGCCGAACCGGTGTCACCCAAGAATACATCTTGGTACCGATGTCACATGAGTTCTTGGAGGTGCTCGGCCAAACCGGTGTCATCCAAAAACACATCTTAGTACCTCATCTCTTTTAAAGAAAATCTCATAGGTTTTTCAAAAACTTTTTAAGTCCCCAAATTTGTCAGAAATTCGGTAGCATAACAGCAGCACACCGGATTTCTTCCAAATTTACTTTATGCCACATAAACAATTAGAACATGTATCCTCAATCATAATTTCATGCGTTGACATGATCATTCTCAAATAAAACATACATCCTCATGTAACATAAAAGCTCATTATGTCCTTGAACTTACGGTATCTTATGCTTTGACCCTTACGGGCCTTAAACTTGGGATGTAATTATTCTATCATTCTCTATTAACCTCTTATGCACCTAAGGTTCACAACTAATAATTTTTACTAGCATTTATGTTCATTAATAAATCTGGGAAGCATCATACTCTAAGGGTAGAATTACATCTTTATGATTACGGGGTTCTAGAACTTATGTTTTAGACCCTTTCTTAGTTCCGTCTTTGTCTAAGGCGCTATAAATTAAATCTAAACCAATTATGAGGTATCCCTAACCCTTTGAACTAAATATAAATCATGTTTACTACATTATAAGGGTGCTGTACAGAATCAGAAAATTAAATGTTCTAAGAGTTCTAGAATTGCATTTTTACACTTCTCTAGTTGCTAATTTCTCTATGGGCTCTAAAAATCAATCCTACATCAAATGTTACCAAGTTTTTCATGATTAAACAATCCTAATCTGATTATTATCCCACTAAAACAGTTTGGACAAAAACTAAAAATAAATGGGTCATAACTATGCTAAAACTTGACTTTACGATTTTTTTTTCTTAACATGCATAGAAAGGTTCCCACCTCAACACATATAAATTTCACACATTCTAACATGTCAAAACATCATCATACAGCAGCAAACATGTCATGGCAGAACCGAATTCATGCATATACATATCTTGCATAAAATCTCATTTTTAACAAGCATAGGTTGCTAATTTCTCCTTGAATCATTTTAGGACTTCTAAAACGTTTTTGCAAAACATTTTACCTCGTAAAAAAGGCTAAGAACAATCATGGGACAGTAAATAATTTAAAACACTCTTAGAAACAATTTAATTTACAAATCTCGTTGATCATGACCTTATGGAACTCTAAAAAAAACATAGGAAAACTTGTGAACATAGATTGTTGGCCCTTACAACTAGATGAAACTCATCTTGAGTTTATCAACATCATATGGTCGAATTTACATCCTTGGGGATGTTTCCATAATCAAACTTTAACTTGAGATAATGAGGGCAAGTCTTTGAGCTCTAGGTTCCTTAAGTGATGACAAAATATAAACGTGCTATGCATTCCATTTTATTCTTCATTATAAAGTAAAGTGAGAGCTTCAAAGTAAATATGGAATGCAAGAACTTGAAATTAAATATGCAAGGCACAAAGTAAATATGCGAAACTTAAAAGTAAATATGCAAGTTCAATTATTTATTTTAGTGCTCTAGACCCAGCAACAATCAACTTTAAGGCCGAAATAGAAAGGTTTCGAGATTAGTTAGGTGATATGCAAGCTCTCATTTTAAATCTTTAAGTTCTTTAAGTGATGACTTGAAATATAAATGTGCAATGCAAGGCTTAAACTTAAACGTGATAATGCAAGTCCTTTTCTTTAATCTTTAGAGTTTAGTGATAACATAGGAAGGTAAATATGAGATGCAAGAGCTTAAAATATAAATATGACGTACTAGAAATATAAATATGCAAGTTCATTTTTATATCTTTACTAGAGCTTTTACAAGACTTTAAAAGAACTTAAGCCTTAACCCGAATTTATCACAACAAGCTAAAGTAAACAAAATATCATTCCTTAAAGCAAAATCATAAATAGCATTTTTGTTAAAACTCAAGTTCTAGAGGTCTCATTGTGATGAACACATGGTCATCATCTAGAAACTCTCATCATCAAGCTTCCATGTTAAACCACCAATGATGGCCGAATTTTTAGAGAAAGAAAAAGGAAAATGGGGCCGAAGCCATGAACAAGAAAAGAACCATTTTAAAACTTTAGAGACCATGATTTTGATAATGTATTAACACCAAGATCATGTGTCCTCATCATTGAGTTCATACACTTATTTTAGAATAACATCAAAGTAAAGTTTTCAAGATAAAATGAAAGAAACTAAAAACATTTTTTCCTCAAGAACTAAGATCAAGCTTTACGGGTTGCTCAAGTGATGAACATCATCATGCAATCCCTATCATCAAGCTCTCATTTCCAAGCTCCCCAAAGGCCCTTGGCCGAAAATGAAATAAGAGGAGGAGAAGAAGTTCTAAAAGATTCAAGAGAAACCATCAAGTCAATGACTAATAAGAACTTTAAATGAAAGAAACATTTGAAATAAAATCCCTACCAAGTGAAATGATGTTGAAGAAGATGAAGAAGATGAAGAAGTTTGAAGAAGAACTCTTAGTCTTTGAGAGAAAAGGAAAGCTTTGAGTGCTCTAAACATAGCAAATGAACTAAAGGTGTTTCAAGTTCACTCAAGTGTGCTATTTATAGAGAAATGAAACAAATAAAAGGTGCAAGGAAGAAGAAGGGTTTCGGCCATGGTCAAGACAACCCACGAGTTCCATGAGGTGAGATGTTGTGATCTTGAGGTATGGTGAGGTGTGGTTTAAGGTATGACTCAAAGCATGGCTCAAGGAGTGTTTAAAATTCAAAACATGTGATGAAATTTGGATGATGTGGCTGAAATGCATAAGCTATGGGGGAGGGATTTCTTCCATTTGATTGTGGTTTAGAAGTGTGTTTACGTGTGTTTTAGATTATGTTTAAGATTAGGAATTTGTAGGAAAGTGTTTAGGTGAGGTAATGGTTAATTAGAGGCTTGTAAGACTAGGTTTAGGAGGTGGTCTTGCTAAATTAATGGAGTCAAACTCCATTAACAAGGAATCCAATGCCAACACAATTCCTTGATTTAGGGAAATTGGAGAGAGAAAATATTATTCAAGATTCCAAGACTAGAAATTTTGAGTTTTAAAAAGAGATTTAGGTTTAATCTAAGCAATTTTAGGTCCTAATTAATTTTACTAACTTATTTTGACTCTAGATTAATTATGGAAATTAATTAATCTTCGATTAGAGCCTAATATTGCTTAGGTTTACTTAATTATGTCATTAAACTCAAACGGCACTATCCCGGGGGCAAAATCGTAATTTTACACAAAAACTGTCCGGGATCACTGGGACTTAAACAGACACTTTTAAACACATGAAAACATTGTTTTAAACTTTCGGGGAAAGTTTTGGGCTCAACGGCACCTTTACCCGCGTAAAAACGCTATAGGGGTATTTTGGTTATTTTGACCCGAAACTGCAGAAAATGAGATTTTCACCTCCAAAACCACTCAAGGGCCATCTAATCCTCTTCAAACATTGAGTTAACCCTTCGAGGACTGCCGGGCCAGTCATCCTAGAATTCCGGATAGAAAATGACCTCAGGGGCATTTTGGTCATTTTCCTTTTAGACAAAAAAATCGAGGCGTTACACCTTGAGGTTTCAAAACTAGTACCTTGTGGTTTCTCTTAAAAGGGATTAATAACTCCTAAAGTATTGAAGTAAGGTCTTATAACTAAAATTTTAATAATGAAACTTTTAATTTTTTTGCTATTAACCTAAGGACATTTACTTGTGTTTCCAAATGGATAAATTAATTATAAGAGTATTCCTTGATTTAGAATTAATTCTAAGAAAGACTAGTTTCTAAAAATGCTTATTATTGCAAATTTGCAAGCTTTTAGAAAATTAAATTTTGGATTCTGTTATAGCATTTACAGATTTGATGTATACTGTTTGGAGTGGATTAAATGTCTGAGAACTACTAGTAATTGCTGTGAAAATCATTCTTGGCACCTCAGGCAAGTCTAGTAACTAAAAATGATAAAAAATGTGATTTCTAAAGCTTTCTAAAAATTGAAATTGTAGTTTCAGTTTCAGCATGTTTAAAAATGGTAGAAGTATGTTAAATTGGATACATATGTGTGAGAATCACAAATAAATGGTTTAGAAATTAATTCTAGCATCTTAGGAAAAGTCGGTAATGAGAAAATGGTCAAAAATGTAACTTCTAGAACACCAAAATTGCTTATTTTTTATTCTGCCCAATTCTGTCCACCATTGTTTAATAATGTTCTTGAGATTAATAATTAATGGAAATCATTGTAATCGATCCTTTAGATTCATAAAAGAATAAATACAAAAGTTAGGTTTACTCGATTTAGGGTTTAACCGTTTAAAAGATAATGAAAGTGCTTATGAGATGACGGGTTTATGATATATTTGAGAATTTATGTGATAATTATATTTGCATACTTGGTTACTAGTTATAAGATTTATTGTGGCATGTTATGATTACACTTGGAATGTTTAAGAAGCATATATTGAAGTAATATGAAAGCATATGACATTATATGATATGTTTGTGTTCTTGCATCTCAATATAAGATGCTAAGGTTAAGGTGACATAAAACATATGGAAATGATTCTCTAGACTCCTCAAATTAAAGGTTATGAGAGATGATCCAATAAGGAAGTGATCTTTTGGACTCCCCGAATTGAAGGTTATGAAAGGTGATCCTTACCCCCTATCTCGTACTTTAGGAGTCGGGTATTAACTTATCATGAGGATAAGAAAGTTAAATTAAGACAAGGAAGTGATGTGTTTCCCCCTCTATTACCCCCATGTTAAATCTAGCAAGGGCTAGTTAGGTTGAGCTCATCCTAGGCAATAAGTGTGGCAAAGTTTTGGTGTTGTTTGTATAAAATTCACCGGTGGAGGTATGATGGTTGGTTTATGAAATTCACTGGTAGAAGCATGTTGGTTGGACTATGAAGTTCCCGTAAGAGGGTGGTTAGTAAAAAAGAAAAAAAGAATTTGTATGAATTATCATAGGTTTCTTCTGCATGCATATTGAAAGTGTTCCTTATGCTTCTACTTGATATCATGGTATACATGTAACGTTGCATACGGTATTGACTTGCATTCATGACTTAGTATGCTATATTCATAACATTAAGATGCATGCTAAAAGACACAGGCCTCAGCTAATGGTATTTTTAACTTAATAAATGAACCTTATATATGTCCACTACTTTCATAATGAAACCCGAGGTTCTTGAGGACGATGATGATGATACGTGTATAGAGATGGAATACCCTACTGAGATTCTTATTAAGTTTCTCACTCCCTCTCTTTCTTTCCATCTTCGTCTTCAAACAAGATCGATGGCGATGTCCGTGGACTACCCTGAGATGCTGGCGTAGGAGTTGCACTGTGGTCTAGATCAGAATGGCGCAGCGAAAGCGGAGAGAAAGGCCTTCCTATTTTCAACTCTTAGAAGTTGTCTCGTCTTCACATATGCTCGTGACTTAGTTCTAGTGGATGTGCACCCACTAGAAGTTAGTTACTTTTTAATCATGTTTGGCTTTTGTATTAGCGTATGCTCAGCCTCTATGGGTGGGCTCAATATATTTTGTTGTGGTACTATGATTGTGGGATATGTCCGCATTATTATTATTAGTACTATTTGATATGATATTCAAAGTAAATGTTATGATGTGATGAAGTTCGCAGTATATGTTGCACCTTGTTGTGGTTTGCATGAAATGCTACGCAATGAATAATTATACGCTATAATGTATACATGAACGGCTCATAGTTTGGTTTTTCAAAAAAAAAAATGGATCGTACTTTCCATAGATTTATTTTTGAAGCTCAAAATTAAGTAAAATTCTGAGATGAAGAAATAACAACTAATGTTTAACCATTATGTATCATAGGCATATTGTGTTGAAAGTTAGGGTGTTACTATTGGCAATGGCTCAAAGAAGGGTGGTGGTGGTGGTCACCAATTTCTATCACAAAGAGAGGGAAGAGAAAAAAGCGAAATAAGAAATAGGGAAGAAAATTCACTACGTTTGTAGCCTCAATTTTGATGTTACAAATGGGAAAATCTGTCTATAATTCTTTCAATGAAATGCATCGTTTCATTAAACGAATTACAAACAAAGGAAAATCTGTCTATAAAGCTTTCAATGAAAGACGTGGTTTCATCAAAGGCATTATAGATGGATTTTCCCGTTTGTAAGGTGCGCATAATGTACCTTTTTACTCTCTATCGTTATAGATGGATTTTTCCATTTGTAATCTTGAATTTCAAATTATAGATGGATTTATAGATAGTGAAATCTATCTGTAATGCATGCGTTAAATATGCGCCTTCAATTTCAAATTGCAAATGGATTTTCTTGTCTGTAATGCGCACATCAAATATGCACCTTTTTAATCTTTGATATTACGTATGGATTTATAGACAGGATAATCCATTTGTAATGCGCGTGTTAAATACACGCCTTAAATTTCAAAGTATAGACGGATTTTCCAATCTGTAAAAATATCAAAAAATTCTTTGAACCAAAACCAAACCTCTAAAAAACACTTTTAACTAATTAAATTTGATATTGAAGCTTTAAAAAATAAAAACATCATAAAGTATGGAACTTTAACCCTTCAAGCTAACAAGATTAAGGTCTTTTCTCATAAAATGCAGAATGCATGAACTTTAGCCCTCAAGAAAGCATGATCAAGCTTTAGAGTCTCTTTTCTTCATGGTTCAAAGAATCTCGTTCACATAAACTCATCATCAAGCCCATGTAAGTAACAAAAAGTAAATAAATGAAGAAAAGTTGCATTCTTTCTTTCTTTGTTTTTTTTATAACAAAAAGACTAAGCTTCAAGTTTTAAAGGCCATGAGCATAATGGTTTTACAACCATCATCAAGAACCATTACCAACAATCCATAGCTTTGATCCATAACAAAAATCAAAAGGAAAAGAAGAGAAAATGTAACACCCTTTCTACTATAGTGCTATGCTCGAGTCATAACATTACAGCAAGTAGTCGTTACTCATAACTTATCTTATAGATTTGCAATTTCTTAACTATATGAAACATGTGTATAAGTTGTAATAAATATGAGCCTTGCACTAAAAAAACTATACTAACTTGTCTCAAATCAATTTTTTTTTTGCTCACAATGTGATAGTCAACTTATAGAAATAGTAGAAGTGTAATGCACATCCAAAGAAGTCGGCCACACGATAACTTACATCTTATATCACAACCATAGTAAGTTAAGTCATACAGTTATACTATATACATTCATACCTAATTACATTTATATTATAAATAACCCTACCCTGGTCCTTGCAGTAACCACCTAATCCGGGTTAGGACCTAACAAAAATATAAGCAACTACAGATAGATAAAACTAACTTCCTCAGTCAGTGGCTCTTCAAAAGGTCAAACATAAGAGCCTATGACGATCATATAAAATGAGGGAATCTAGGTCATGCTATGTCTATAAATAAGGTGGATACGAGACTCAACAACCAGATACAGTGACCCTAACTCTGGGTCATAGTGCCACTACTACTCAAGCATCTCGAGGAAGAACACGATCGAGGCCATCTATATAAAATACATCATACAGCAGGGATGAGAATCAATGATTCCCAGTAGGAAAATATACCATTCCAGTACTCAATGATATTCAACTTAATACAAGATAAGCAAAGTACTTCAGTTATTTATATAATGGTTTCATTAGTTAGAATCATTATTTCTTATGACTTAATTTTATTAGAAAATTTTAAACTTAATGGTAGAACTCATAGGACTCTTCTGATATACTTCCCTTTGGATCGTACTGTCAACGATGTAACGCCGTCACGTTACAACCTGATATAGTTCACTAGATGGAGTACGTCTACTACATCTCATCTAGAATAGCCTCGCTATTCTCAGTACATCCCTTTCCTTGTAACGATGTAACGCCATCGTGATTACAACCTAATATAGTTCTAAGGGCGTAGCACGTCTACTACTACCCGTGAATCCATGAGCTTACTACTAAGCAATTTACATTGCACAAGATTTATTTTCTTAAGTTTCCTTTCTTTATGTGCACTTTTATCATTTGTACAAAAATTCTCTTAAAATCTCTTGAATATGTATAATGCCTCTCTTTAACTCTTTGAGATATTTCCCGTAACATTTGGTATCTTGCTATGTGTTTTTCTGCAAAGTCTATGAGGTTTTTAATAGATTTTATACCATCCGAATTTCTGTTACATCTCTTAGTTAACAATAGTTCTTATCAATTTTCCAACAAATGAACCAAGTTCCGTGCAATGGATTTTAAGCTATTTTTACTATGAATCATCATTCCTTGGACAATAATTTCTCCTAAATTTTCAAGGCTACAAGTCAAGTTTTGCTGCCACTTTTCAAGCTTTGATGAATATATATAGCAAGGTCATAGAACTTAAGAATTAATGCTGTAAAATTTCTACACAAAAAATTCCAGTACATATCCACTTAGAGCACCTATTATATCATATAAACCAACAACCAAAGGTTGTACATATTTCAATTAATAAAATTCCAGCACCTATTATATCACATAACACAAGGATTAATGTTGTAAGGATTCAACACATAAAATTCCAGCACATCAAAAATTCCAACACACAAGATTTCATCATAGTCCAAGCACTTATAAATTCTGCAATAAAATTTGAGCTCCCAATATACATAATCTCATCACAACTCCATCTATTAGGAATTCTAAAATTTAACTTCAGATTTTTCAGCAACATAACCACAAAAATTCAAGCACTTATCTTGGCAAAATAGTTAAACATCATAAAGTAAAAGACTAGAATAATTTTCCTACCTCCCTCCAAGCTTTTCTCTAGTTTTTCCTTTCCAATCAACCTCCAAACCCCTCTGTTTCAGCACCTTTGTGCATTGCTATGAGGACCCAAAGTGCAGGGAAAAACAAGTTTTTGATTTATGTTTGATGAAGAGGATGTGTTCTTGAAGTTAGTTTAAGTGTATGTCTAAGTGTGTCATTGAAAGACTAAAAGGTTTCATTGAGTTTCATGAAGCAAAAATAAAAGAAAGTGAAGGCAAGAAGAAAGGAACATGTTCTGTGCCTAACCGAGAAAGAAATGAAATTTCCTTGCCTTTTTTCCTTTTTATAAACGTACAACCTTGGAGAGAAAGTAAAGGAGTTTCTATTTCTAGATCAATATGCCTTCTATCAGTGTTAGGAATATCTATATTTATTTGATTATTCTACGTAAAAATTTATTTAAGATATGATAATGCCCATCAGTTGAACCAATTTAGATGTTTCGGTATACCGGTTATTACCATTTTGGTGTACCATTTCTTATCATTTCAGTAACTAATTGACATAAAAAAAACTTTATCGGGTAAAATTATCATTTTAACCTTGTCCTAATTTTTATTTTATCCTAATATCATTTATAAGATCCCATCCTATATTACTGATTAAAATATTATTATTCTAAATTTTTATTAATATTTAGTTAATTTTCATTTTTTTTTACAGAATCCTTATGTTGTTCTGATCCTAACTGTGTTGACCAAAATTTTTAAAATCCCTACTGATTACTTACAATTAATTATTTTATCAAAGAAAATATAGATAGACAAGTCATTACAGAAAACAAAATAAAAGCATAGTAAAATCCTTACTTAGTAACAATTCTTGTTCAAAAAGTAAAAACATATGCTTGCACAAAAAAGAGAAAAAAATATATTCTCCTTTCGTAGGGACTAGGTTCAGCCAAGTGGGTAGGAAGAGGAAGGAGTAGCTTTTATGGTGGCATTGCTGGTGAAGTGTGAAACCCAAGTGTTCGAGGTGAGGTTTATGGTGAAAGTATGTTCGTTTGAAGTTTGGAGCTTGGAGCTTTGATATATAAACAAAAAAGGTGTTTTGATAGAGGAGAATAGAATTGTTTGGAGCAGAGAGAATGGAGAAAATTTACTTAATACTCAACTTGTGTCAAAAAAGTGAGTGGAAAGAATGAGCGTATGTGTGAGTGTTTGTGAGTGTGCATGCTTGCTAAAAAAACAAAATGAGTGTGTATGGGGGAGGCAGGCCGCAGCTACATGGAGGTTAGGTAAGATGTTTTTGTGTGTGTGAAAATTAGGATTTGGTACAAGTTTAATTATGGGAATTATTAAGAGACGAAAATAAAGTGTTTACAACACTCTAGATTTTGATTAAGAGGTTTTGTGCATGCTTAAATGGACTAACCTTACTTCATTCAAATTTTAAATGCAACATTATTCTTAATCTCATTAAAAAGAAAGGTGATAATGTAACTTTGTCCCCTTGTCTTTTAGGTAGTATTTTTTTATTGTCCGGAGACAAAATACAAGGACAGTAAGGACAGAAAGATATTTGATGGTGAAGATAGGGTACGGAGATAGAAAAACTTTCTGTCCCCCAAGATAAAAATTTTCTATATTTACTTTCCTATAAAAAGTGGAGACAGAAAATGAAAATAGGAATTTAATATTTTTATTTTCCAATAATACCCCTTAGGTAGCAACCTTCGATGGAGGTCAAGCTACTGGCCGGTGGCTATCAATGGTCGATCAACGCTGATCAATGGCCAGTCAACGTCGGCCAACGACAAGTCAAAGCTGGTCAATGGTCATAGGTGGTGGTCAATGGCTGATTAATGGCAATTCAACAGCGATACATATGTCTTTTATTATGTATTTGTTTTACTGTCCCCATGTTGCCAAATAAAATACGGAGACAGTTATCATATCTTATACTTCATAACCATACATGATGCAAAGATAGTATTTTTTATATCCGTCTTGAGTGTCTCTACTGTCTCTATCTCCACTGTCCAGAGAAAATTACCAAATGCTACCTTAGTGTGGTGATACCATCATGTCATACACTTGTTAATAGGGATTAAGAATGAGATTAATCTTGTATATTCATTCTTCGACCTCAATCAACTTAAAATAATTATTTTTACCTAAAATCAACTAATAAAAATAATTGACCTTTAATTTGAGAATAATATTACCTATATGTCCTTAATTACCTTAATTAGCACCAAATAGGGCAAAATGATAATTTCAAATACATTTCACTAGAACTCATCTAATCGTCATATGTGTCCTTACATTAACATATCCAGCTCCTTATTGATAACCAGGTCCAGTAGTCATTTAATCCTAAGTTAAATTACTACAAAGGGCATTTAGGTAATTTCACACGTGGGAAAACTAGGAATTGCGATTTTCACACCAATAACTACACAAAATGCATACAATCCCTTCCAAACAATTAACTAACCCTATGAGGATAGCAAAGACTAGTTGTCCTCGATTTTCATGAAAAAATAATCTTAGGGGTATTTCGGTTATTTTGCATAAAAAGGGAAATTGAGACATTACAACAACCAACCCTAGTTCTCCCAGATTGAATATATATATATAGCTGAATGTAAAATAAACAAAAGTTTGATTTTTCTTTTGACAGATATGCCTGACATATTGATCCTTCCACTTGAGACCTATTCTTCATAGTTCTTTTAAACCCTTTTATTTCCCTTTCAAATGGATACATCCACTGCACTAAACTGGTCCAAACACTCATGCTTCATATGCCAAATGTATGGGTAAGTGTTTCATTGGGCCAAAGAATTTGAGAGGACATATTCTCTCTAATTTACATAGAATAAGGGAAATTTCTGTTTCATGACAAGCTAATCAGCAATTCTAAGAGTAGAAGAGCATAAATCCCTAAAATACTGACTCAGCTTGGTTAAGGCTTCTGGACATCATCAGGTAGTTCTACAAATACAATGGGAAGCAAAACTCTATGAAGACGTGACAATCATGACTTTTCATGCCAACAAACTGACCTTGTGCTACATTGACACACATACCTAAGTTAGAAGCATAATCATTAGGCATTCTCAACTCCCAAAGCCACCGACAAACAACTTCTTTCTAAGTAGAATTCAAAGCATATTTGGCCTTTGGTTTCTAGAAATGACCATCTTTTAATTCTTGTAAATGCATATCAGATCGTGTGCAATACCAAGTCAGATCATACCTTGCCTTGTCATTGTCCTTGGTTCGATCTGTATCTATTATAGTGTTCATAATATTATCAAACACATTTTTCTCAATATACATGACATCTAAATAGTAACTCACTAAATCATTCTTCCAATATGGTAACTCCCAAAAGATACTTTGCATGGTCCAATTATGCCTAACCCCGTAGCTTGGCAATCGCCTACCTTTTTAACTTCTATTATTTTTGGGAAATCTTTTACACGATCCCACATTTGGTGACCACTTAGTCTAATTGGAGGCTCATCACATTCAATACAATTACTTTTAAAGCCATCTCTATGTTGCCTTTTTTGATTATCAACATATAAGATCCTCCTATGATAATTAAATCAAGAGTTCTTTCCTCCGTGTTTCAAAGTGAATGTCTTAGTATCCTCCATGCAAATTGGAAATGCTAATTTTCCTTGTGTCATCCATCCAAATAACATTCCATAAGTTGGAAAGTCATTGATGGTCCATATTAATGCTGCCCTTATCATAAATTTTTTCTTTGTTGAAATGACATAAGTAAGAACACCCTCACATCACAACTTATTCAATTCATCAATTAGGAGTTGAACATCAATCTTAGCTTTTGGATTATCAAGGCTAGGGATTATACATGTTAAGAACACTAAGCATCTTTCATGCACATTTCAGGAAGGAGATTGCATGGCATAACAACTACAAGCCAACACGAATAGGGTTTGCTAAATTGGTTATTTGGGGTAAATCCCTCTGAATAAAGTCACAATCTAACATTTTGAGGGTCAAAGGCAAACTCAAGATATGTCCAGCCAAAATGTTTCCATATATGCTTCACCATGCAATGGATAAGTCATCACACCATCACGCCTCTAATTTTCAATGTGCCACCTCATATGAGATATTGAGGTCATTGATGTATAGAGTCTCTTGAGTCTAGGGACTAAGGGTAGATAGTGCATTCTTTTCTAAGAGACATCGTTATACATCTCACTTCCATGTATCTTAGGTTTAAACCTAAGCTCGTGGCAGAACTTAGACTCAATCAATGCAACATCATCTTTGTAATAAAGCATGCAGACTTTCAAATAGTAATCAATCTTTATTTCCTTCAACCCATGTTTAGAAACTATTTTTTAAAATTGATAAAAATATTTTGGAATTACATTGGGATTTGGACCTAGCTCATTAATTAGTGTAACCCATTGATCAAAAGAACTTTAGCTTTGGTTCCCTTTAGACTTAGTAGTCAACATTCAAACTGCTAATGAAAACTCCGAGGGCACATTATCCTACTGTAACACCCTAATATTTCACCCAATGCGCCTAGGATGCATTTAAGTTAATTATTAGTTATTACTCTTTTATTCCAGTTCTTAACTTTAAATTGTTAAAATACTTACTGAAAATATAGGTAAATTTTTTTTGAAACTTGAGACAAAAATGTAAGCTATTTATACTTAAAATAAACTACATCATCCATCTCGCATGCAAGTGGAAAAGAAGTTAAAGCACATCATAGATAGACATGGATTATAAATAAACACAAAGTCATAGTATAACACATCATCATAGATTCATATGTCACCAGAATCAGTTGTTCCTCTTTACACACCATAATATGTATTTATAATAAGTAGCATCATACGCACCATTAGAGATTGGGATATTACAGTCATCCATAGAAATCAAAAAAAGAAAAACTAAATACAGTTAGCCAAAACCATTCCTCCCTGTTACTCCTACTACGGTGCGCCTAGGTAGATAACCTTTAAATCAAAAAGGCAAAAGAAGGTTATCCTATCCATGATATATGCACAAGCGCTTCGAGGTCTGCTGCTAACTCCTACTACTATCACTCCCAAGAGGGAGGAAGGTAACCAATCTACTAGGCCAGCTCATTAGTTGTGGCTAGACGATGGGCAAGACGGACGTGGGCACCTCAACATGGTCAAGTAGCTCCCTTAACTCTTCTGAAGAGCTGAGTCACAGTGGCCTTACTACTGCCTCCTATCTCCATGGGTACTATAGGTGTGGAACCATCTGAAGAATGTTAGGTAGCAAAATCCTCTGACAGGTCTGTCAGTGGCTCCATCGGATGAGAGGGTGATCGAGGGATGTAAATGAGGTAATCATGGATAGCTGAAGCAACAGGGCAAGTACGGCGGATCTGCTCCCCATGCGAACGAGCACGCTCAAAAGCAAGATCATCAAAGAATGGGGTAGCGGGAGAAAACCTAAAGCTAGAGACCAGGTATGCAAAGGGATGCTCCATGAAGACAAAAAAGCGTATAGCACATCAACCCACAAAGTGATACATCTAGTGAGCGGCGTCAAAGTTCAATTCCTAGGCGAGGGTATCAATGAAGATCACGAATGATGCCATCGACCTCTGAAAGTGAAATGGAAAAAAAGAAAGAGGGGGTGAGAAACTTATATAAGAATCTCAGTAAAGCATTTACCTCCTAACATCTGCCATTATCTACATCCTCAAGAACCTCGAGTTTCATTATGAAATAGTGGGCATGTATATAAGGTTCAATTATTAAGTTCCAAATACTATAAATCCGAGGCCCACCTATTTTAGCATGAATCTTAATGCATGAATACAAAATAATAAGTCATGAGTGCATGTTAATGCCACAAGCAAGATGTTATAAGAATCATATTGAATGGTCATAACATAAAGAATGTAAACTCTTCTAGCATGATCTTTTCCTTATTAATCTCTTAGGTGACTTAAGTTTCTTATTCTTTTTTCCATAGGATCAGCCTAGTATTCACTTCTTTGAGAGTTCTAGGTTATGAGCCTATACCTTACTAGTCGTCACTAGTCTATACTTATCCTTTCAATAAGCTAATTCCCAATCCCCAAAATACGGGATAGGGGGCATAGGATCACCTTTCATAATCTTTAATTCAAGGAGTCTAAAGGATCACCTTATTAGATCACCTCTCATAACCTTTAATTCGGGGAGTCTAGAGGATCATTTCCATGTATTTTATAACACCTTAACCTTAGCATGTTATCTAGAGATGCAAATATATGAATGTATCATTTCATATTCCATGCTCACCAAATAGTTAAGTTATGCACCTCAATTATTCAAGCATAATCATAGCATGCCATAATATATCATGTAATTGGTCACATAAGCATGCATCACATTCTTTACATATATCCATAAACATGTCATAAACCAATATCTTATAATAATAAACATGTTCGTACCCCGTGTGCCAGAAACCAAGGACTGGAATTAGCTAATGCACATGTTATGCTTAACTGGATATATACAATATACAGGACATCATTTACACAATTAAGATCAAGCATGCAAGGTCATCAATTCATCTTATTTCAAGTGGGAACACATTTTTTTACATATTTCTGGGTCTGGTAATCAATTACACAGTTCAAATTTTCAAAACAAACATGTTCAAGCTACTGGTAATCAATTACATGAGCTGTGTAATCGATTACCAGTGTTAAATTTTTGAAACTGGCTTGATTAGCTTGCTGGTAATCGATTATATGAGCAATGTAATCGATTACTAGTGTGAAAAACACATTCTAGGCCTTCAAGAACATCTTAGTAATCGAGTACAGAGAATGGTAATTGATTACCAGAGCCAAAAACTCATTTTCGAGCATTAAAAACATGCTGATAATCGAATACAACACACTAGTAATCGATTACCAGAAATGCCAAAAGTTGAAAAACTTCAAGTTTTGATACCCTTCAAGTTGTGCCTTCATTCTAAAATCATTTTAAACATCATTCTACCATTTTCTTTAAAATCATATCCACATAAAATCACTTTTTTTTACTCCTCTTAAGTCCCTAAATCTTTCAAAAGCTCTTTATGCATCATAAAAGCAAGATTGAATCCTCAAAGGAAAATAAAACCAACTTCAAAAACTTTATCCTCTTAAGGCCAAATTATATATATACAATAAAAGGTATCCATGATCAAAATTTCCATTTAAGATGAAAGAGGCAAGTCTTGAGCTTTAGAGATTTAGCTGATGGCTAGAATCATAAACATGTTATGTAAGTCTCATTTTAATCTTTGTCATTATAAGGTGAGAACATGGAAATATAAATATGATATGCAAGACTTGAAATATAAATATGAGAATACAAGTTCATTTTGAGTCGACAAGGCTTACATGATAACTTGAAATATAAACATGCAAGACTTGAAATATAAATATGAAATGCAAGTCCATTTTCTTTATCTTCAAGATTTAAGGTGATAATTTAGAATATGAATATGATATGCAAGGCTTGGAATTTAAACATGAGATGCAAGAACTTGGAAGATAAACATGAATGCAATCCATTTTTACATCTCATTAAGCTCCAAAATCAAGACTTTTTAAAGAATAACTCCTTAATCCCAATCAATCTCACAAAATGGAAATGAGCTTTAGAGTCCATCAACACCATGGTTCCAAGAACCTCATTTCTTAGACTCACTATCAAGCTCAAATAAAGACAACCAAAGAAAACTAATAACATTCCATTTTCTCATATTCTTTGAAAACCAAAGATCAAGCCTTGAGCTCTAGAGGTTAAATAAATGATGGTAACACAACCAATATCAAAACCCTTATCATCAAGCTATGGTCTTGAACATCCAACCCAACATCAAAATAAAAAATATAAGAAGGAAGAACTTGACCATTGAACCAACATCAAAACCAAAAATAAAGCAAAGAAAAAGAGAAAGAACTCAAAACAAAATTCCTACCAAGTGTGTTTTCCTTTTTGTGCAAGAGAAAGCTTTGGTCTTGTGCAAAGGAATGAGAAAAACAAATCTTCTCTTAGAGCAAGAACAAATTCAGCCAAAGGAGAAGAAAAGAAAAGGAAGATTTTTCTTTGAGCTTTTGTATCTTGGAGATGATCTATGATAGTGATATGGTGGTTTGAGGTGGAGAGGGTGATTGAGGGTGGAGGTTTTCTTGAAAATGGAGGAGGAGGAGGAAGAGAGTTCTTGAGATGGGAAAGAAAAGAAGATTTTTAGCCAAACTTTGTGAGCAAGACACAACAAAAAAGAAAATGGTGAAAAATGAGTGTTCTTGGTGTTAAAAAAATAAATATGAAAGTGAGAAGAGGGAGGGAAGGTCGCGGCCTTCCTTGGTCTTTGGGGGGAATAATATTTTCATTTCATGTTGTTTAGGACTTGTGTTAGAGATAAGTTTGATTAGAAAATGGGTTGGAATTGGTAATTGGGTGTTTGGATTCGTAACCAAGTGTTTAAGGCTTTTCATGACATGATTAAGGAGTGGTCTTGTACATTTAGTGAAGTTAAGCTTCATTAGTTTGAAATTCAAACTCCAACACATTTTCTTGATTTAGGGAAGAAGAAAGAGAAAACACTATTGCTCATGACATGACATAATGTCTTAGATTAAGGAAGGGATTTTGAACTTCTCTAAGAAATCTTAGGCCCTAATTAACCTTAATTAATTATTTTAACCTAAGATTAACAATTAAAATTAATTAATCTTTAATTAGAGCCTAATATTGCCTATGTTTCCTTAATCACACAGTTAAGCTCATTTAGCATAAATTGGAGGCAAAAAGGTCATTTCACATAACCTGGGACCACCTGGACTTTTTCGGATATCATGCAACATGTAAAAATAACATGTCAAACTTCTGGGTGATGAATGACCAGGTCCAACCATTAGTAAATACCCTCGTTAAATTACCTGATGGGTACTTTGGTAATTTCATGTATGGGAAAAACTAGGAATTGAGGTTTTCACCTCTAGCATCATTCACAACACATATATTCCCCTTCAAACATTAAATCGACCCCCTTGAGGATAGCTTGGATCGGTTGTCCTCGATTCCCAAGTAAAAATGATCTCAGGGGCATTTTGGTCATTTGTATACAAGGAAAAATCGGGCGTTACACATACCATAAAGGTGATTTGTAGCCTCTAACAAGCTATAAAATATAATGACATTTTGGTTAGGCTCCTCAAGTAAAGGTTGAGAATACTGTACTGCAAATTCAGGACTAGCGTCATCAAAAACCATCTCCTGATATTTGCATAGATTGTCCTCTCATGACAAATTACCCATATCATGTTGAACTATGTGGGCCCCACTAGAACTACTTCCAATTTGAAACATACCCAATTGATTTTCTGTTTTAACTACCTCTCTATGCTCTATCCAAATACAATAGTCATGTTATTAGCTCCAGAACCCTTTAGAAAGCATTAATGCAATATATTTGGAGTGATAACACAACCAATTCAGAGAAAATATTTTAAAGAAGAACTAATATTTTTCTTGAGTTTCTTAAAGTATTAAACAGGTCCTTATGTTAGCATAACATGGATCTTGAAGTGTAAATATATTCACTCTACATATGCAAACATGTTTAATCTCATTTAAAGAGATAGGAACTTAATAGAAATGAAAAATATATCGTGAAATAAATGTGTACATGCTTAATGGATTGAAGAGAATCACCATAAATAAGAAACCAAGGTTTAGATCTTCAGAAAGTAGTACTCGACTTCAAAAAGTACATTTCAAGTGAAGATTTCCATCCACCTTTAAAGCTTATGTGTTCTACAATCTTCAATCATCTCAATCGCAATCGTATCATCATCTACAAGCTCTGATTAAAGACTGGAAGATCAAATATATATCAAGGAACTGATACTGCACTTCAAAAAGTTCACTTCACAGTGAAACAGTGTGCTTTGCAAGAAAGAAAGAGAAAATTTGAATTTCTAATTTAAAGTCAAACTAACTACAGAATGAAACGGCATCTCTTCTGCTAACTTGGTCAACCACTCTAGCTTCTAGAAGAAGAAGTTCAGAAAGCTCATTTAGAAAGTAAAAAGTAGTTTCTAAAGGTGATCTTAGAAACCTCTATCTTATGATGGCTTTTGCAACAAATGTGATAGCATCAATTTACTCCTCTAGACTGCGTCTTCAAAGACATAAACAGATCATCAACACGTGTAACTTGGACATCTGATCAAGGGCAACGATCATAAATGAAGACCATCTATAAATAAAGATGCTATGCTTACAAGAATAGAGACTTTTGCTACATAAGAGCTGAAACGCTGGAAGTTTTCCTCTTCATCTTTCATGTAAAATTTCATTACATATTGTAATCAATTCTTTATCTATAAAAACTCTTCTTTATACATTGTTAATAGATCATACTTTCTTCCTAGGAAAAATCGCAAAAGAGAAGTCATTCAAGTTTTTAAAGTCTGTCATTGTATATTTTATAAAAACTTGAGTATTGGTTAGTTTAAATGGTAAACCCAAACATAAACCTTTGTATCCTCGATCCAATAGTGATCCCTATGAAGTAGCTTGGAGAGGCTAAGTAAAAAACTACTTTCAACATGATAGTAGAGTGAGCTACTAGTCAAAGTTTAGCTTGGAGAGGCTAGTGAAAGACTACTCGATTGTGATAGTGACAGAGGTTGTTGCCTATCTCCTCAAATTAGAAATTATTTTAATGCTAAGTTACATCAAAAATGTAGTAGAGGGGACAACCTAGGTTGTCTCCTAAGGAGGCTTCAATACTTATTTAGGAAATTTTAGGGTCTGAAAGAATGAAATTATAGCAATGGAAATTAAAAGTTAATAGCAACGAGATAATAGCAATAGTAAAGAAAGCACTAGTACAAGGTACTCCTAGGATTGAAAATTAATTATCACTGACCAAATATCAAACCCATTGCTGGCTATTAGTAATAAATTACTGGCAATTCCACTAGTGATTGATCGACCTCTAGAATTTAACCAATGCAAATAACTAATAAACGAGATCTCAATTTATTTAGAAATCATATTAATTTAATGAGCCAATTGCTATAACCCAACTATCAATTGGAAAGTTAATTCCAATGTTCTCCCTCAAACATAAACCAATAGATCTATCAATTTATGCCCAAAGGGTTTCCCTAAATGATAATTGCCAATTTAGTCATTCTAATAAAGGTTATAGCAATCACCACAATAATTAAAGGAATAAAACCTATAGAACATTAAGAAAGCCAATGCAATCAATATAAACAAAGGGTTTCAAATGTCATCCTAATCCACCTAGAAATCTTTACACTAGTAAAGGGATCTACTCCTCCATCTCTAGAGGATTACAATCAATAAGTATAAAAGAGGACCTAGAATTAATAGTAATGATCTTTACTACCATCTAAAAGAACAAATCAATTTAGCTATGCAATCCCTAGGAGAGAGAAGAATAAAGGAGAAGATAGATAGATGCAGAGAGAGAATAATAGCAGCTAATCTCAGTAGGCAAAAAATTGGGTTACAATTCTGATTCATTCCTATTTATACTGCTTTCTAAAAATAGGTCAAAATGGGCCCAAAAACATATCGCTTAATCTGATAAAACTTCATCGTACAAGTGTTGCAACGCTCTCCAAATAGGGTGGGCTAAAACTTTTATGATTATATCTCTGCCAAGCGCTACAGTAGCGCTCACCAGAATTGTGAGCTCCAACATCTTTTCTTCCTTTCAGTTCCCAGCTCTTTTCAGAGAGTTCTCAGTCTTCTTCTTGATATTTTCCACTCAATCCAATGCTCCTGTATACAAAAGCCATGCTCAAAGAAACAGAATGTAACAAACTTTAATTTCTTAAAAACCAGTGCAATCAAAGATTTCATAAATTTGTACGATGAGGAACAAATTAATAATCACTATTATTTCCATTAATAGCTCATCAAAGCTCATGCAAAAAACTAATGTTTAGAAGTAATATAAGTGGCATAAATGCCCCTTATCAAACTCCCCTACACTTAAATTTTTGCATGTCCTCATGTGAAAATAAAGTTAGATCATAAGCATGGGTACAACAGTATCATAGAATGTATAGATTGTAATTAATTCAAAAAGAAATTGACCAGCAAATGATAGTTTGAACATTGACTCAGAAAGCCATAGAGAAGCTTCATGGCACTTTTCGATCAATCAATTAAATCACAGGAACTATGACTTTAAACATGAATGACTAAACTGACTCACTGGGGTATGATTCACTCATCACTCATGTGTATGGGGTCAATTAACTCTCAAGTCATTCACTGATGGTTGCCCCCATAGGCTTGCTTTTCTCCTAAATCTCCACAAATCTGACAACCACACAATATGCATCAAGAGGTCTTTTCTTGGTTGTAATGAGGCCAAGGTATAGGTTTGGGTTTTTCTAGGTAAGCTTTTCTAGTCAACTTAGGCCCTAGGAAAGTAGAGGTATGTACCTCAGCCACTTTGGGGAACTATCATCATGCATTTTCTTCCTAATTACCCATCCATTATTTAATTACAGAAGTGGATTAGTGGATTTTTTTTATTTATTGCTACCAATCCACCTCATTCATGCAATTTCCCTATGCCACCATAGTTTTGTCAAATGTGTTCCCCCACACTTAAATCTCAAACACATTTGGGTTCAACCACTCTTTCCATGGCCCTAGGTTAGGAGTTTTTTTCATTTTTTTCTGGGCTAGGCTTATAATGTGCTTATGAAAAAGAAAGGTTCAATTTAGGCTCAAAGGGGTTAACAAGGGTTATTTACATGTAAGGGTTTGCTTTATGGCTAAGTAGTTAAAATAAAAGAAAAAGAATGAAATGCCTCTATCATGTGCAAGTTAAGTATTGTGCAGACAAAAAGTTTTAATAAAGGATTAGGCAAGTTCTAGATTAGACCACAGTGAATTCAAACACACCAAAAGAGATGCAGTGATTAATTTACTGGAATCACACAATTCAAGCTCAATTCTCACATGGGAAATTCAGTTAATCAATCATGCTCAAATTTCATCGATCTAGTGGCTATATTAGTCATACATATATCAGTCATACATCATAGTTTAGTGCCAAAGAAGCTGTAAAATATATGGCTCACTTGAGCAGTGTTCAAACGTCAGTCGCCTTTGATCATGCAAAATGAGTAAAATCCTAAAAACTAAAATAAAACACACCCCCTCCCCCCCCCCCACACACACTTACAAAAATGGCACAGCCCTTAGTGCCAAGCCAAAAGAACCAGTGACGATAGTAGTGTGTACAGTCTCAGTCATCCTCCTTAGAATCATCCTCCACATCAGAGAACTTGACATCAGGATCCTTGTCTCTAGAGTCATCTCCTAAGTCTACCAATGGCCCCTCGGTGTTGGTATCGGGGTCGAGGTTAAGACCCTGTACCCTCAACTCGAGTCTCCATAATCTCCTTATAACATGGGTCTCAGAGGCTTGGACCTAGGCTTGCACCCAGCGCTCAAACCATCGGATCTTATCTGTGAGAGCTCTCTATAAATCTGCAATAGCAAAGCTAAAATACGAGTGAGAACCAAAGCTGACAGCTAGATGAGAACTAGGACAGGGTGCAGAGCAACCTCTAGCTCTATTCTTTGCAACTGTGTCGATGCACTACAAGGTAAGTCCAAAAATAAGTGTCTTTTGCTGGTTAGGCAAGGGTCGCTCATCAGCTGGCTGGGTTGGGACTCCAGCAGCAAGGGCCATTCGGGTGATAAGAGAGGGAAAAGAGAGTCTGTTAACCTTCTTGTCATGATGTACTGCCTTCATAGTTCAGAGGATAAGGTGGGGGATATACACCCCCTGTTTAGTAGCAAAGCAATAGATCATAAAAACCCGGTCCATAGTGATGTTATGGATATGAGAGCAAGGCACGATGTGTGAGAATAAGAGCCTTATCCATATTCAAGCTAGAAAAGTGAGCTATTAGCTATCTAAGGTATGAGGATTCCCATATTTATTCAGAGTCCAAATGGAACCATGGGGAGTGATGACATCCTTGAGCACATCGATATCAAGAGTACGAATTTGCTCATGGAGCTGCTGGTAGGCGTTAAAAAGAGCTATTTCTGGGGCTCTAGAATGCCAATGGCTGCTCAGATGGCCTCTATAGTAACAGGGACCTATTTGCCCCATATATAAACCTCTTGGTACCTAATCCTCGAGAAGTTTGCATAGAACTCTTAAACAATGGATAGGTTGGGCTCAACGGGCTCATCTAAAAGGAAACCTCATCCATTCTGATTAATGGCCTCAACAATATGCTGAACATTGTCCAGGGATAGATTAATCGAGTGTTCATAAAGATGAGGCGCCCTCTATTCTTAGTAGTATACTGATGCTCAGCCTGTAAGTCGATGAAACATCGAGGGTTATTGGCTACAGATGGTGGTGTACGAGGGCTGGAATAATGGCCATAGGTGAAGGAGAGCGGGGGCACTTGCCTGAGCCAGCAGCTAAACTAGAACCCATACCTACAAAATACAATAGTGCATGCAAGGGTTTCTTTATAATCAACACAAGAAAGAAGCCAAAAAGGCAACTGGAATAATAGGAAGGACAGGGTGCCAATAAAGTCAGTCACAGGAAAGAAATAAAGTAAAATGGTAGTAACAGCAATTGGACTCAATCACAACCTGAAATGTCATGTATGCATTTTTACAAACACATGGTGGGCACCCCGTAACCACAACTATCAACACCCAATAACCCCAAATCCCCTAAAACTTTGAAATAATCACAAAATTCTATTAGTGACAGTAGAGGAGAAGGAGGGAATTGCACAAACCTGGAATAGATGAGGGGTGGTGATGAAAATCTAGTCTATGTGTGTGTATGTGTGCGGTAGTTTTGTATAGAGAGAAAGGCACCTGATTGTGCAATGACTGTGGTGGTGCACGAAGATATGGCAGCGGCACTGTGGAGGTATGGAAGTGATCATGAGAGATAGTGTGTGAGTGAGGATGTGTATGTAAGAGAGATGGTGCGAGGTGAGAGTTTCAAGGAGTGGAAAAAAGACGAGTGTTTTTGTGTGTAGATGCTAAGTGGCAAGCATTTAAAAATAAAGCATGTGGCTATGCGCTGCAGCGCTACGAGTAAAACGGTGCATTTTACTCAGGGTATGCTTTTTTTCTCATTTTTTTTCTTTTTTTGAAAGCATACCTAACCAATCCTCTCCGTCGACCACTATAGCGCTCCACAGAAGGCCTGAAATTTTCCATGATTCGCTAGTAGTCTCTGTCCAGTGTTAGAACACTAAAGGAGCACTACAGTAGTTGACAGAATACTTGTTGCTCCATAATTTCTCAATTAGGCCAGTACCTACTCACTCAAAACTCAGTTAACACCTAGATAACACAAAATTGAAAAGAAACTACATAAAATGAAATAACAAAAACTTAAAATAGTGGGTTGTCTCCTACTAAACACTTTGATTTAACATCCCTAAGTTGGGTGTGTAGCTCCTTATGAGGCATAAACAGTAGAAACTAAGGACACCTCAGACTGTTCAACTTCCTCAGGCCTTTCATGAAAGAGTTTCACTCTATGGTCATTCACCTTAAATTGTGTCTTGGTCCGAGGGTCCTCTAGTTCAATGGCACTATAGGGATATAGCTTTGTTACCAAGAAGGACCATCCCACCTGGAACGCAACTTCCCCATCATGAGTTTGAGGTAGGAGTTGTACAAGAGGACTTACTGACTCTCCTAAATTTCTTTTCTGAGGATTTGCTTGTCATGGAATGTCCTTGTCATTTCCTTATAGATCTTGGAACTCTCATAAGCTTCTAGACGAAGTTCTTCTAATTCTTTCAATTGTAATTTCCTCTTTTCACCGGCCTTTTGCAAATCCAAGTTGCATTGTTTTATTGCCCAATAGGCTCGGTGTTCTAACTCAACCGGCAGATGACAAGACTTTCCAAAAATCATCCTAAAAGGACTCATCCCAATACGAGTCTTATAAGTTATCCTATATGCCCAAAGGGAGTCATCCAACCATTCACTCCAATCTTTTCTGTTAGGTCTCACAACCTTTTCCAGAATCCTCTTTATCTCCCTATTAGAGATTTCTGTTTGCCCATTGGTTTGAGGGTCATATAGTATGGAAACTTTATAAAGTACCCCATACCTACAAAGCAAGTCTTCCATACTCCTGTCACAAAATTGAGACCCCTAGTCACTTATGAGAGTCCTTAGAGTGCCAAATCTGCAGAAAATGTTCCGTCTAACAAAAGTACAAACTATAGCAGAGTCATTAGTTCGAGTGGCTACAACCTTTACCCACTTAGAAATATAATCAACTGCAAGGAGTATGTAAACATAGCCATGAGAGATAGGAAAAAGGCGCATAAAGTCAATAACTCAGACATAAAAAATTTCACAGAATAACATAGGTTGTTGTGGCATCTCATTTTTCCAAGAAATTATTCCTGCTCTTTGGCATTGCTCACATGCCTTGCAGAACTCAAAGCATCTCTAAACAAAGTAGGCCAATAGAATCCACAGTCCAAAACCTTCCTAGTAGTGCTTTGGGGCCCAAAGTGGCCCTCATTTGCCTTAGAGTGACAAAAGCGTAGGATGGAATGTGATTCATGATGACGTACGCACTAATGAATTACTTGGTCTATAACATCCTCCTAATTACAACGTCATCCTTAAGTCATGACATTATACTCGAGAGTTGTTACTTATAAATTAGCGAACCTTTCTTAAATATCTATAGCCATTTTGATTGATTCATGAGATAACTAGGTCATAATTCTACGGAAATATATAGCAATGAAACCAAAATATTTATTTAATACAAAGTTCAGTACATAAAGGAATCAACATAAATCTGATTATTTGATATATCATATTTGAATGACTTCTTTCTATCATTTCTTCTCTAGGAAAAACATAAATCTAATTAAGAATATAGAAGGAAGATTTTCACAAGTAAGGAATCTGATTACATAGTGATATGAACCTGTTTATCTGATTACATAAAGTTGAGAAAATTTGAATGACTTCCTTCTATCATTTTTTCTCTAGGAAGAACATAAATCTAATAAAGAATATAGAAAGAAGATTTTCACAAGTAAGGAATCTAATTACATAGTGATATGAACCTTACTAGAGATAAGGAGAGATTTTTCTAGAATTTTTTCTTTTTTGTACAGAGTCTCTCTCTTTTACATTAGAACATAACATCTCTATTTATAAAAGGTCTTCCATGTGACCATTGCCTATGATTTGTTCTTCCAAGGATACGTGTTAGTCATCCATTTGTGTCTTGAAAAGATAGTCTAGAAGACTAGCCTGTCTATCTGTCAGATCAGTTTGCAGAAGCTATTATGGAAAAGAGATTTTTGATGTCCTTCAAAAATTACTTTTACTTTCTGAACTATGGTTTCTAAACTCTTTTTTCTAAGACTTGAAATTGTTGACTTCAAAGGAAAGAGAGATTATTAGCTGATTTTGACACTAGGATTTGACTCTTTGAATTTCAAAATTCAAATTCAAATTTCCCTTTATTTCTAGTAATGCTCAGTGCTCCACGGTAATGTGAGCTTTCTAACGTATATTATCATATCCTTAATGAAATCTTCACTTTCTGATCTTCAATCCAAGCATTTCGATGATGATTGATTTGTGATTATGCTTATTAAAGATAGTATAACATCTGGTCTTCAGAGATTATTTGATATATTACTTGATATCTTCATATAAGTGTACTTTCTGATGTCTAGTGTCACTTTTTGAGTCTTAGGACTTGGTTTCTTGTAGCCTTGAAACCTCCTTTTGATCGTTAACTATCAATTACTTGAATAAGGATATAATTTCACTTCTTTTTCAGTTCAAATCTCATAACATGAGATAAACATGCTTACACATGCATAGTGAAATATATTCTCATTTGAGTAAGCCTTGCTCTCGCTAAACGATAGAAACCTATCATATTCTTATAAGAAACTCAAGACAAACATCAGTCGTTCTTCAAAGCATTTTCTTTAAATTGGCTTTCAAAACAAATAAGCGCCTATTAATAGGGTTTTGGAGCTAACAATTTCATGGACACCTAACTTTTGTATATTCGATGAATTATTGTGTTTGACATGCTACCCTAATAAATTTTTCAACACTATTATAGAATTCTAATTTAATCCCATGCTATTTGGATTCAATCTATCATACATCCATGATCAGTTTAAAGGAAAAATTACGCATATGAATAACTCTAAACCCTATAATTTTTTAAAGACATCACATTATTACATATAAGCACATTCAATTTGTCTATAAATGATTTTAATTCAATTGCTTTTAATTTTATTTACTAAAAAAAATGTTCACAAAATTTCAATAGCATCTCCACTTAAAATTAGGAGCTTCTATTATCAATTAATCAATGCATTCAACAATCAGAGACATGATTAAACGATGACAACATAACATACATATTTAAAAATTCACAATTTAACAATTACATACAATTCACATAATTCTACAAACCATTCAGGAGCACATTCTCTTATAACTCCACAACATACACTTCCTTCAATCTCTGCAAATACAAATAATCTCCATAATAAACAATGCAAACAAGTCGGCAAAGGACTTATACGCCCTTCCCCTAGTTATACAATCCTCATTTTCTATAATTATATCCTAGAAATCGTAATTCATTATCCTACATATAGATTAAAGAATATAAAATAACAAGGATTTCGTTACTAACCTATATATCAGTGCACAAGCAAAGAATCAAAAGCTCCAAACATGCAACCAAATCCAATCCTGAAAATCCAAAATAAACAAATATTTAATTTTGAACAATTATGAAAATTGAAAAGTAAAATACAAAATAAAAATAGAAAATATCAAACCAAAGCTCACACATTCATATATGGAGCTCCAACAATAGCGAATGGCGACAAGGATGAGTGATGGCAACAAAGAGAGAGAAAGGGGAAAGAGAGAAAAGTTGCATAAATAAGGAAGAAGAAGTGATGTGTTTCACCTTATGCATGGGTTACCAATGGGTTTTACCAGTCGGAAACCATTAAGTGAAACATTGTGTTTTGGGTTCCACTAATTATCGATGGGTTTACAGACAAGTATAGGGAATTCCAAGAGACACTCCCAATGTCCAAGAATTCAAAAACCCATTGGTAACTAATAATAAAAAATAAAATTTAATTTATTTGACAACTATTGGTATACCCAATGATAATTAATAAAAATAAAAAATTAAAATTAATTTAATTAAAACCCGTCAGTATACCCATCGAAGATTGTAATTAAAAGAATGAAAAATAAACCGATCTATACACTTGTCAGTAAGTTAAATTAAAAAATAAAAAATGAATAAATATGGTCACAGATATAACATTCACGCCACGTGGTGTGCTATCATATACCAATGGGTTTCTGACGGACATGGAATAAATATCCGCTCCGTTGGTGTACCCATCGATATACCTCTTAAAATGCATGTCTATGGTGCCAAGCACTACAAATAGGTTTACCAATAAGTTCTCGTCTATTTTTTGATAAAATGTAATTTATAAAATAATACGTTTGCTCGACGGTTACCCCATCGATAGTTATCGACAGATCCGTGATAAGCGGCATTCATGCAACTCATCTCACTTCTAAACCTTAGCTTTTGCATAGATTTGACTATGTTATTTATGTAAATAATTAGGATTTTGATTTGGTCTTCATTGTGAACTATTGATAGAATTATTTTACTATTACACTAATTTTGGAAATACTAATGGATTAGAGCGCATTTTGCTTAACCCGTTCTTTGTGTATGGTTTTGTATATAAGAGCTTTAGATTGAATGCAAAATATCAGGTATAAGGTTGGGAATTCTTTGGAGGGAAGTTGGAGCTATTGGGTAACAAAAAGAGACCAAAAAGTAAAAATGCCACTCTCTGTTGAGTGCCACAGCAATCGGCAGATCATCAAAAGAAATGTGCCAACAAAAGGTTCTAGTAAGTGCTACAGCACTCATTAGCGCCTCAATGCTTGTGCAACTAATGTGAATTGCAAATTATTAACTCTGTTTTGGGCCCTGCTCTAGCTATTTTGGAGGTCAGTATTTAAGGGAATTGTATAGACTTTATCCTAGTTTTGGAGTTTGAGTTTTGTTAGCTAAGATTGAGACCTTCTCTCTCTCTCTCTCTCTAAGGATTCCTTTAGTGAATTTCATTTGTTCTTACAGATTTTCACACGGATCACTGCTATTATTCTCTTTAGGTTCTCTTTTCATTTCATTGTTGTGATCCTCCAAAGATGAAGGAGTAGTTTTTCTTACTAGTAGTGCAAGGGTTTCCATATGGATTGGGATATATTTGAGACCCTTGTTCTATTGAATATAAATTGTTAGTTAGGGAAACCTTTTGGCTATAAATTGATTGATGAATTGGTTTATGTTTAAAGGAGAACATTAGAATTAACCTTTCAATTAGCAGTTAGGTTATAGCAATTGGTACACTAAATCAATGTAATTTCTAATAAATAGAGATCCTATTTGCTAGTTATTTGCATTGGTCAAATTCTAGATGTCAATTGAGCACTAGTGTAATAGCCAATAAGTAATTACTAACAGCCATTAATGAGTTCAATACTTAGTCCATGATAATTAATCTCAATTCTAAGAATATCTTGCACTAGTGCCTTTAATTTTTTATCATTTTCAATCATTTTTAATTATTTCAATTCAATTTTCAAAACCCCTAATTTTCAACTAAGTGACATAGCCTCCTCGAGAGACGACCTGAGTTGCATACTGACTACAATTTTGGTGCATTAGGTACTTGAACTTTATTTTACAAATTTAATTCTACTTTGAGGAGGTAACAACAATGTAACACCCTCCCAAGTACAACATCATCCTTAAGTCATGACATTGTACTTAGGAGTTGTTACTTGCAACTTAGCGGACCTTTCTTAATTATCTATAGCAAGATCAATCGAATCGTGAAGTAACTAAGTCGTAATTCTATTAAAATATGTACAACAAAGAAACATTACATTTATTGAATCCAAAGTCAAGTACTAAAGGAAGCTCTTCTATGAGCTTTAATACATGTCTATTCTCTATTACATCTACAGACATATAACTATAACTAAGTACAGTAAAATAAACACATCAACTACTAAATTACTACAAATATGAGTTCTTTCATGTAGCAACCTCATGATTCTCTGAATCAACTTGGAGACGACATGGAAACACAAACATGTAGGGGTGAGAATTCTAAAATTCTTAGTAGGGTATCCTCAAAACACACAATAAAGAAATCCATGTCACCGTCATCGTCCTAGCCACTTCAGTTTATTAGGAAAATGTGATCATGCAATGTATATCAAAGGTTCATTTTAAAGTTCAAACAAAACCATAGTATTCAATATCATAGTATTCCATTCTCAACTATACACATGTCATACTACTCAACATCATAGTACTCCATTCTCAACTATATTATTCAATCACTTAATATACACATGTCATACTACTCAACATCATAGTATTCCATTCTCAACTATACATGCCCATTGTAACGCCCCGATTTTCTGTCTGAGTGGAAAATGACCGAAATGCCCCTAAGGTCATTTTCAACCCGGAATTCGAGGATGGCTGACTCGGCAGTACTCGAAGGGCTAACTCAATGTTTGAAGGGGATTGAATGGCCTGCGAATGTTTCCGGAAGCGAAAATCTCGTTTTCCGCAGTTTCGGGTCAAAATGACCAAAATACCCCTATAGCGTTTTTACGCGGGTAGAAGTGTCGTTTGAGCCCGAAACTTTCCCCAGAGGTTTAAAAACACGTTTTCATGTGTCTAGAGGTCTCTGTTCAAGTTCCGGTGGTCCCGGGCAGTTTTAGTGTAAAATTACGGTTTTGCCCCTAGAATAGTGTTTTTGAGCTTAATGATATAATTAAGCAAACCTAAACAATATTAGGCTCTAAACGAAGATTAATTAATTTTCCTAATTAATCCAGAGTCAAAATAATTTATTAAAGTTAATTAGAACCTAAAATTGTTTAGATTAAACTTAAATCCCTTTTTAGAACTCAAGATTCCTAGTCTTGGAATCTTAAATAGTGTTTTCTCTCTCCAATTCCTTAAATCAAGGAAATGTGTCTAGAATTGTTTATACACTAAAATGAATTTATAACTCACTAATGATGCAAGAACACTCTCTAATTATGTCTTGCCAACCTTAATTACCCATTTCCTCACCTAAACACTTTCTTACAAATTCATAATCTTAAGCATAATCAAATATACACCTAAACACAACTCTAAACCACAATTAAAATGCAAGAAACCCTCCTCCCTTGGCTGATGCATTTCGGCCACCTCTCCCCCATTTGACCACATGTTGATTTGTTTCTCACTCAAAGAACCATGCTTGAGGCCATACTTTGAACCATACCTCACCATACTTTGAACCATACCTCACCATGCCTCAAGACCACATTATCTCACCTCATGGAACTCATGGTGTCCCTCCCCATCTGATGGCTGAAGCCTTCCTCTCCATATGCACCCTTCATTTGTTTCATTTCTCTATAAATAGCTTGCTTGGGTGAACTTGTATCATTTTGGGTTCATTTGCAAAGTGTAAGTTTTCAAAGAAACACTTCAAAGCTTCCTTTTCTCTCAAGTTCAAGCCTTCAAAGTTCTTCAAGTTCTTCATCTTCCTCATCTTCTTCTTCCATCTTCAAGATCATCACACCAAGTAGGGTTTTCTTTCAAGTACTTCTTTCTTTAAAGTTCTTGTTCTAGCTTTATGTTCATAGTTTCTCTTGATTCTTTTTAGAACTTCTTTTCTTCTCCTTTTTCTTTCTCATTTTCGGCCATGGGCCTTGAAGTTCAAAGAAATGAGAGCTTGATGATGAGGGTTTCATGATGATGTTCATCACTTGAAACAAACTCTAGAGCTTGATCTTTGTTCTTGAGCAAAAATGTTTCTAGTTCTTCCTATCTTGAACTCTTGAGAACTTTAGCTTTGATGGTGTTTTAAAATGGTTCTATGAACTCAATGATGAGGACTCATGGTGTTGGTGTTAATGTATCTCCAAGATCATGGACTCTAGAGTTTTCAAATATTCCTTTTCTTGCCTGGAATGTTTCGGCCATTTCCTTTTCTTCATGTTCAATGTTTTGATTTTCTAAAAATGTTGACTTGAGTTCTAGGAACTCTAAGCTTTACTTAACCTTGGTTGGATGAGTTTGGGTTGAGGATTGAGTTCCTTTAAAGTCTTGTTAAGAGCTCTAGAAAGATAAAATAAACTTGCATAATTTATTTTATGCTTGCATTTATATTTACATTCTTGCTATGCACCTTTACTTTCAAGCTATCACCTAAGAACATAAAGATTACAATGGAACTTGCACCATCACTTAATTTAATTCTCAAAGCCTTTCTATTTCGGCCTTAAAGTCGATTGTTGTTGGGCCAAGAGCACTAAAATAAAGAATTGAACTTGCATTATCACCTAATTAATTTCTCGAATGCCTTTCTATTTCGGCCTTAAAGTCGATTGTTGTTGGGCCAAGAGCACTAAAATAAAGAATTGAACCTTGCATATTTACTTTCAAGCTTTCACGTTTAAGTTTATGCCTTGCATATTTAATTTAAGTCATCACTTTATTTTGTAAGCAAGATTAAAAATGAAAAGCATGAGCACGTTTATTTTATGTCATAACTTAAGAACCTAGAGCTCAAAGACTTGCCCATTTCATTTCAAGTTAAAGTTTAATGTGAATGCATTCTTTGAATGCATGTTTTCGGCCAAGTAGTGATGATGGACTTGCAATGAGTTTTCATCTAGCTACAAGGACCAATAGTCTATGTTCTAAGTTTTTCTTAAAGCTTTACAAATCTTTACAAGGTTATGTTATCATGGGATATGACTTTATTCTCTTTTAGAAGATGAAATATATTTTGGTCACTGACCTAAGGCTTCTCTTAGCCTCTTGATGAAGTAAAATGATTTGCAAAGAGTTTTAGAAATTCTAATTTGATTCCAAGAGAAACTAGTTAACTTATGTACCTAGAAATGTCAATTTAGTTCTCTTACTGAAGTTAGATGTTTTCGGTGCTATCATGATGAGCTTGTGGCTGTATGATGATGTTTTGATGTGTTAGAATGTGTGAAAATATCACATGATGATGTAGAAACGATTCTATGCATGATAGGTAAGAAACCAGCTAACTAGAAATACCGTAAAGCTAGAATTTAACATAGTTTAGACCCATTTGTTTTTGGAACTTATCCAAACTGTTTTAATGGGAACATAATCAGATTAGGATTGTTTAGACATGAAAAACTTGGTGACATTCGGATTAGAATTGAATTTTAGCACCTATAGGGAAACTAGTAACTAGAAAACCGTAAAAAATGCAAATGTAGAACTCTTAGAACATTTAGTTTTCTGGATTCTGTCCAGTAACATTACAACATGATAAATGTGATTTATAATTAGTTCTTAAGCATAGGAATGTCTCATAATTGATTTAGACTTAATTTATAGCGCCTTAGGCGAAGATAGAACCGAGAAAGGGTCTAAAACGTAAGTTCTAGAACCCCGTAACCACAAGTTAGAAATTCTGCCCTATGCTTTTCAGATTTGAGTATGAACATGAGGATTAGGAATGATGATTAATTATGAGCCCTTAGGTGCATAAAATATGAACGACAGATGTTAGAGAACTATATCTCAAGATTAAAGGCCCGTAAGGGTCAAAGCATAAGCTACCGTAAGGGTAAGCGTTTGAATGTTCTATGATGATGCATGTGGTATGTAAATGTTGATGATGTTATTCATATGAGGAATTCATGAGGATATATGTTTATGTGGCATAAAGCAAATTTGGAAGGAATTCGGCGTAATGCCATCGTGTCAATTCTCGACTTAATTTGGGGACTTAAAGAGATTTTGAAAATTAAGGTACTAAGATAGGTTCTAGGATGACACCGGTTCGGCCGAGCACCTCCATAGAACTCATGTGACATCGGTACCAATTTATACTCTTAGGTGATACCGGTTCGGCCGAGCACCCCTAAGAGAATTGCCCCCTAACCCATACTCAGATAGTCGGGATTTATGATTTATGATACGCTTATCGTTAAGTGGTAAGTAAGAACTAGTGACAACTAGTTAAGGTATGAGCTCATAACCTAGAGATGTGACACGTTCTGGGTGACACCGGTTCGGCTGAGCACCCCTAGAGCGCTTGTCTTTTAAGGCGGCCCATGAGGAAGAGAAGTTTCATGATTATGATTATGTCACTAAGTTTGTCCCATATGATGTTTCCGTTGCCACTTTATGCCACTAAGTATGATGATGCTTGACGATATGACTTATGTATGTGCATTAGGTAGTGCCATGCATACATTCTCTATTATGTTGCATTCATAACATTAAGATCATCCTAAAATGAATGGACCTTGGCTAAAGTATATTTTAAAGTATAAAATGAACTCGATGCATGCTCACTTGCTTCTACGAAATAAACCCAAGGTTCCTAAGGACGTAGATGATGACACCTAGGTAGTAGGAGGCCCTACTAAGATTCTTTAGCAAGATTCTCACTCCCTCTATCTTTTCTTTCCGTCACGTCTTCAGATGGCGACGTTCGTAGTGTTCGTGGACACGCCGACATGGGAGGTGCACCATGACCTGGACCACGGGTCGTTCCATTTTGTGGGTCGATGCACGGTTAGAGTATTCATGTTCATGGGTCGACCCTTCACTTCCCCTGTACATTCCCATCGTTTCTCTCCCGTCTCACCTTTTGGCGATGACCTGGTGTTCGAGTGCGCACATCCCCGAGAGGAGAGGCTTCGCCGTACTCTACCGTCCGCATCCGCCATTCGAGACTACCCCCAGTATGTGTCCCATTGCCCATCGTCTTTTTCGGAGACGGATCCTTCCGAGGATTCGGCAACCCAGGTACCCTCCGAGGGATCTTCCCCCACCATACCCATGGACCTTAGGGAGGGTAGCGAGCCCTCCGTGACTCAGCCGAGGCTTGCACGACGACCGGAGATGAGGCCACGCCTTGGAGGTCACTTCCGAGCCCCGTTCCGCCTATTCTCGCCGGAGGAGCTTGCTCAGTTTCCTGGTTACGTGCCACGCTCGAGGGACAGTCTCCAGTAGGAGGCTGTAGATGGCCCAGGTTAGTGCATACACCGCATAGACGGGGATAAACCTTCTTTTGTTTAGAGGTTACCCCATTAGATGCACTCGAGTAGGGGAGTAGTTTATGTTTATGTTTATATTGTATTTTCTTTCATGTATTCCTTTGTACTAAATTAAGTCCCACACTTATAAGTGGGCAAGTTATATATATATATGAGATGATATTCAGTGTTTCCCATGATGTGCCTTTATGTGCCTTATGCTATGACAATATGAGATGCATGTTTTTCCCTTTACGTGTTATATTGCCTCATGCGGCTTTCACTTTGTATTTCAAAAAAAATTTACCCGTATTTTCCGCTAAGTATTTCAAAGTAAAAATGAGAACTATGAAGTAACAGACTAATGATTAACCTAAGTATGTTCTAGAGTATTGGGTTAAAAATTAGGATGTTACACCCATGGTACACCGAAAAGGATCTCATATACATAATTCCTATCTTTCCATGCCCTTGAGATAATAAAGGAGATATGTTCGTTCCCTTAACATAATATAAGGGAACTATCTGTGCCCATACTATAGGGAACTTTCCGTGTCCTTAACATACTATAGGGGATCTCTTTCTTCAGTCAACACATACATCTATAAGAGGAAAAACACACAAGAAGGGAGGTTGAATTGTGTTTTTAACTTTTCTTGCTTCGTTGAAGATTTGAAAAACTTTATTGCAAAGGCTATCAAGATGAACTTATAGTGCAGTGGAAAATGGTGTTAAATGCTTTCAAAAAGTGGGCTTTCTGAACTTAAACAAATAACAAAAGACATATAAAGAACTCTTCAAAACTTGAACCTGAAACAATAACAGAGATGAAAATAAAAAGGAGATAAGAAAAGAGAAGATCCAACATAGAGAGTTTTATACTAATTCAGCCAATGTGCCTACATCCAGTTCTCAACAACCGTTAAGTTTCACTACCTTTTTCTCTAACCAAAGAAAAGATAAAGATAGTCTTTTTAGTAGCCTTTTCAAGGTATTTCCAGTGACCAGTAGACACCCTTACTGTCATACACCAAGTAGTTATTCAACAGCCTCTTCAAACTGAAATCGTGAGCTATAAATAACACTTTTACAGTCATGTTGCAAATAGTCTTTTATAAGCCTCTTTAAGCTATCTCGCACTGATCACTATCGGATCAAGGATACACAGGTTATATGTTTGGGTTGCCACTCAAACTAACTACATTCAAGATTTCTTTAGATATATAATGAAAAGAACTTGGAGAATCTTGAATGACTTCTTTCTATATTTTCTTCCTTAGAAGAGCGTATGATCTATGAAGTGTAGAGAGAAGATTTAAAGTACAAGGAAATGATTTTCAAACGGAGAAGAAAAAGATGAAGGAAAACTTTTTGCAGCGTTTCAGCTCTATCTTTTCAACATTAAGTTGTCTTCTTTAAGGAGCTCAGCATCTCTATTAATAAAGGTTTCTCCTTGAGACCATTGCCTTCAAACAAACCTTCCAAGGACACGTGTTGATCATTTATTTGTGACATCAAAATAAGGTCTAGAAGAGTAGCCTTTCTGCTTTGTCATATCAGCCTACAAAAGCCGTTGTGAGAAAGAAGAGGTTTCTGATATTCTTCAAAAACTACTTGTTACTTTCTGAGCTATGGTTTCTAAACGCTTTCTTCTAGAACATTTTGATAGTTGACTTCAAAAGCAAAAGAGATGATTGACCAGTTATGACATCGGGATTTGACTTTTCTAAAAGTAATTTCAAATTTGAAATTCAAAAATTTTCCCTCCATCTCCTTTTCACTGAGAGTACACTATTTGAACTTCGGTATTAGTTCCTTCATGAAGAATGAATCTTTGTGTCTTCAAATATTGTTCATTGATATTCCAAACTTTTACGAGAGAGATGTTTGAATCTAGCAGATCACTTTGACTTCATATGATATTTGATATTTTCCTCTCAAGCGAGCTTTCTGAAGTCTGATGCTACTTTCTGAAATCCCTTGCTTTGGTTTCCTGTTCTTGATATGATTTTCTTTCAACCATGAAGCATGTATGACTTCTTTGAACAACATAAAATTCACTTTCTATTAATCAAAATCTCTTTTTACGAGATAAAACATCTTTGCACATGTGAAGTGAAATTATTTTCGTTTCAAGTGCATATTATGCAACTGAGAGAGCCTATTATGCTTTGTTAAGAAACTCAAGGAAAATATTAGACATTCTTCAAAATATTTTCTTTAAATTGGCTTTGTTGTCATTCAAAACAAATAAGTGTAAAAGGGTTCTGGAGTTAACAACATCATCCTCAAGCTCACATATACATACGTCACATTTCTATATGCATTAACATAAATCTCTAATTTCATAATGTTTCAAACCTATTTATATTATTCATTCATTCCTCAAAAATCACTCTTTAAAGTACATAGCGTGCATTTATACTCATCATATATGAATTAAAAGTCATTACACTACCAATTCAAGGTTTGGGCTTATTTCTAGCAATTTGGAAGATTTCACTCCATTGCAGCACAAATTTATTTGCATATCAAACAATCAATTTAGATGCTATAAAAATTATCTAAAACACTTCAATGTAAGGTCCTGTAAAAAGTTCAAAACAAGAATCATTATCTAACTATGTTAACAAAATTAGACAAATTTGGCAGCCAAAGACCACTAAGTTTCAGCTCAAAACCAAAAATTCCTAATTATTAACCCTAGCAAATGACTGAATCAAATTAGAATAAAAATCAAGGAACTTCAAGATGTTTCCAATATTTTATAAAAATTTCAAATGAAAAATCAATCCTTTGCTATAGTGACAAAATTAGCAAAATTCACAGCTTTTATTCCTATAATTCAAACAGCACAGGTATTATTTTGGTTCATGATTTTTTTCAAGTAGTAGAAGTATCTAATATGACCCAAGAAAAATCATGGAGTTTTTTTAAGATGTTAGCTTCAACATATAATTTTTCTAGCTCACGAAAATACCTACAATTACACTATAAAATTCATGAACAATCCATGCCCATAATAAAGCTGAAATTCCAGCAACATCCTTCAAAATCTCTTTTTACAAAAATGATTTCTAACATTATCAAAAGACTCCACCAAAATTAATACATCAATATCCATATATTATCAACCAATAAAATGAAAAAAATTAAGCCAAATAAGTAAGCAAAGAATAAAAATAGATTTGAAGTAAAAGAGGTTCAAAAGCCCTACTTTGAAAACTTTAGAGCTTTATAAGTCCAAAGGATGTTCCAAGTGATTTCTCTTCATTTCAAGGCTCCCAAAACCTCCCTTAATCAGTGAGGTATGAGGTACAAAGGTAAGGATTGGTGATGAATTGAGATTTCAATCGATTAGATTTGTAGGTATTGATGTGTAGAACAAGTTTTGTAAAGGAATCTTGGCGTTTTAGTAACTTTGAGCTAGGGTTTTTGAAGGTTCCAGCTTGCTAATAGAGGTTGAAGAAGAAGAAAAATGGAGGAACTGTGTTTTCTGCATTGTGGCCAAAAAATGAAGATGATGGGGTGATAAGGTTGGTTGTATTCTATTTATCCTGAGTTCGGCGGTAGTATTTACCTGGTTTCAAGATTTTCTTTCTTTCTTTTTGAAAAAGAAATGAAATGAATGGCTAGGATTGTTTTCTTGGTCAATGAATGAATCTTGGTTATCCACTTGGCTCAAGATAAGTGGCTCACTTTAACATAGGGAGTAAGTAGCTTTTTCACTAAACGGATTAGATATTGGCACCGGGGCAAAATAATAATAAATGAAAGGTCATGATTAAAACTTGCTTTTCAATTTTCAATCCTTGCACACACTTGGCATAAAGTGGTTAGCAAAGGTTACTTGGCCACCAAGTAACCTTTACAGTGTTAAAAATCGCACATCAAAACTCTACTGAACGGGTAAAATACCATACCTAATAAACTTAAAATATCTTTACATGGGCCCCATGCCTAATACTCCATGTGGGCCACATGCCTAATACTCTATCTTGGTCCTTGGGTCTAGTTCTTTTAGGCTCGGACGCCTTTGGCCCCGATTTTATGGTTATTATTCACCCACGGGCCCAAAATCACTATTCACATCTGCCCAAAATTTTTTATTTTCAACTCGTTCATTGGGCCGTCTTCATCTGTGCTAGGTCTGTCAGATTTTTAAAATTATGACTAATAAAACTCAAATTAATTTTTAAATAATTTTTAGGGTGTTGCATTATCACCCACCTTAAAAAGAATTTTGCCCTCAAAATTTATTTTGAAATCGATTTTCAAAAGATAGTTTGTATAAAACAAACAAACGCTTCACACACAGTTCAAACAATTTAGTCAAATCCTATAATGTAATAAAAACATCCCTATCACGGATTGGATCTTCAGTTGGTGGTATCCTTTTAGTATTTTGGTCTAGTCTCTTCATCATCCGGTTTGTCACTGTAGCTTGTTCTATCATAGCAGTAGCCATCTCACGAGAGGTATCCATCATGTCTTCGTGGTCAACAATCTCATTCCTAGTATGTATACAGTTTGCCATTGGTTTCTAAACACACTAGCAAAAATTTTGAGTTGATCAAGCTCAACACCATGCTAAGAATGATAGCACCCAACTACAACACCACTAGACTGTCATGCATATCTAAATCCTATATTCTATCATATAGATAAGATTCAAGGCATGACTTATCTACACTTTAGAAGCATAGTCAGTTCATTCCTCAAGAACCTATAAGGATGAAGTGCTCTGATACACATGTCATACCAATAACTTAGCGGACTTAAGTCATGACATTATACTTAGGAGTTGTTACTTATACCTTAGCGGACCTTTCTTAATTATCTATAACAAGATCGATCAAATCATGAAGTAACTAAGTTGTAATTCTATTAAAATATGTATAACAAAGAAACATTAATTTATTGAATCCAAAGTCAAGTACAAAAGAAAGCTCTTCTGTAAGCTTTAATACACGTCTATTCTCTATTACATCAACATACGTATAACTATAACAAAGTATAGCAAAATAAATGCATCAACTATTAAACTACTGCAAGTCTAAGTTCTTTCATGTAACAGCCTCATGGTTCTCTGAATCAACCTGGAGACGACATAGAAACACAAACACATAGGGGTGAGAATTCTAAAATTCTCAGTAGGGTATCGCCAAAACATAGAATGAAGAAATCAATGTCATCGCCATCGTCCTAGCCACTTCAATTTATTAGGAAAACGTGATCATGCAACGTATATCAAAGGTTCATTTTAAAGTTCAAAAAAACCATTTTTCTAAAGAGGGACTATTTTATTATTCAATCACTTAATATACACATGTCATACTACTCAACATTATAGTATTCCATTCTCAACTATACGTGCCCCTGGTACACCAAAAGGGATCTTATGTACATAATTCCTATCTTTTTGTGCCCTTAACATAATAAAAGGGATCTGTTCGTGCCCTTAACATAATATAGAGGAACTCTCCATGCCCTTACTATCGGGGAACTCTTCATGCCCTTACTATAGGGGACTTTCCATGTCCTTAACATACTATAAGGGAACTCTCCATGCCCTTAACATACTATAGGGGATCTCATTCTTCAGTCAATACATACATTATCCTCAAGCTCATATATACATGCATCACATTTCTATATGGATTAACACAAATCTCTGATTTCATAATTTTTCAAAGCTATTCATATCATTCATTCATTCCTCAAAAATCACTCTTTAAAGTACATGCCATGCATTTATACTCATCATATATGAATCAAAATTCATTATACTACCAATTCAAGGTATGGGTTCATTTCTAATAATTTGGCAAATTTCACTCTATTGCAGCACAAATTTATTTGTATATCAAACAATCAATTCAGAGACTATAAAAATTATCCAAGACACTTTAATGTGTCCACAAGGCCCTGTAAAAATTTCAGGACAATAATCATTCAATAACTATGTTAACAAAATTAGATAAATTTAGTGGTCAAAGACTACTAAGTCTTAGCTCAAAATTGGAATTCCTAATTTTTAACCCTAGCAAATGATTGAATCAATTTAGAATAAATATCATGGTTGAACTTCAAGATATTTCCAATATCTATAAAATTTTCAAAGGAAAAATCTATCATTTGCTATGGTAACAAAATTAGCAAAATTCACAGCTTCTATTAATCCAGACAGCACAGGTATCATTTTGGTTCATGATCTTTTTTTCAAGCAATAGAAGTCTTTAATATCACCCAAGAAAAATCATGGAGTTGCCTTAGGATGTTGGCTTTAACATATAAGTTTTCTAGCTCATAAAAATACCTACAATTACACTAGAAAATGTGTACAATCCCTGCCCATTATAAAACTGAAATTCCAGCAACATGGTTCAAAATCTTTTTTGACAAAAATGACTTCTAACATCATCCAAATACTCCACCAAAATATATCAATATCTATATATTATTGACCAATACAATGAAAAACATTAAACCAAATCAGTAATCAAAGCATAAAAATAGACTTGAAGTAAAAGAGGTTCAAAAGCCCTATTTTGAAAACTTTAGAGCTTTATAACTCCAAAGGATATTCCAAGTGATTTCTCTTCACTTCAAGGCTCCCAAATCAATCCCAAAACCTTCCTTAATCAGTGAAATATGAGATAGCAAGGTGGGGATTAGTGAGGAATTGAGATTTCAATCAGTTAGATTTATAGGTATTGATGTGTAGAACAAGTTTTATAAAGGAATCTTGGCATTTTAGTGACTTTGAAATAGGGTTTTTGAAGCTTGAAGCTTGTTAAGGGAGGTTTAAGAGGAAGAACAATGGAGAGGCTGTGTTTTCTACCTCTTGGCCAAAAATGAAGATGATGGAGTGATAAGGTTGGTTGTGTTGTGTTTATCCTAAGTTCGGTGGTAGTGTTTATCTGGTTTCAACCTTTTCTTTCTTTCTTTTTGAAACCACTTGGCTCAAGATAAGTGGCTCATTTTAACTTAGAGAGTAAGTGGTTTTTTCGGTGTTAAAATCACACACCGAAATTTTACCAAATGGATTAGATATTGGCATCCAAGTAAAATAATGACAAATGAAAGGTCATGATTAAAACTTGCTTTTCAAGAATCCTTGTCATACACTTGGCATAAAGTGGTTGGCAAAAGTTACCTGGCCACCAAGTAACCTTTACACTGTTAAAAACCGCACATCACAACTCTAGCGAACAAATAAACTATCGTACCCGATAAACTTAAAATATCTTTTCATGAGCCCCATGCCTAATACTCTATTTTGGTCCTCGGGTCTAGTTCTCCTAGCCAAACACTTTTCGCCCTGGTTCTATGGTTACTATTCACCCACTGGCCTAAAAATCTCTATTCACATCAGCCCAAATTTTTCTTTTTTACAACTTGTCCATTGGGCGTCCTCATCATTGCTACCTTTGTCAGATTTTTGAAATTATGACTAATAAAACTCAAATTAATTTTTAAATAATTTTTAGGGTGTTACAAACAACCTCTATCATTCCGTAGCGGTCGATAACACCCGTCAATATCCCACAGTAATCTAGTAGTGTACCATAAAGAATGGAGGAAAAAGTTGTGGTTTGATTGCCATAAAATATTTTTAGATATAAAACATTCATATAGGAGCCTTGCAAACAAACTTAGAAAGAGAATTATTTAGAATAAGGAGCCTCCCGTTAAATTAAATGCTCACCAAGTATGGAAAAGAGTTAGATAGTTTCCAAATTTAATACAAGTAGGAAAGTCCATCAGATTTCAAGGTTTTGGGGTGGCATAATTGAACTAAACAAAGTATATTTTAGAAGCTACCATATTAGAAGGATAACTTAGTTCACCATTGTCTAGATATCATAAATGTGGAGAAAAAATATGTTTGATAATATCATGAATATTATGATGGATACTGATTAAACTAAAGACAATGACAAGACAAACATGATTTGAAAGAATGCTATAGGCGTCCAAAATTGAAATTACAATAACACCCTAATAGTCAATGGTCAAAGCTAAAGCTAAGTTATATATAGAACTTACCACAAAAACAAGATGTGTAAGTGAGTGCAAGACTTGAAAATGCATAAGGGCTACGCTTCAAACTTGGATTGTTGTGTGAATATTCCATTAAAAAGGTTTTTCAGGATGAAAGTCATAATTATCATGTATTCATGAAGTGTTTTCTTTATTTTGTATTTAGGGAACTACTTGATCATTTTTGGAGGTTATTGACAAAGCTAAGTGAGTATTTTAAATATCTGAACTCACCCACTCTTAGGTTTGATTATTTGTTGGTGATAGAGAAAAATATCCCTATACTCTTATGTAAATTATAAAAAAAAATTTCCCTATTTTCTTTAATCTCATGGAGCATTTGTCCACATGAGCAAATCTATATTTGATAAGATTGGGGGCTCGTACCCCCCGCAACAATCTCAAATTTTATTTAATAATTATATATATATATTCTTACCTTCAATAATTTTATGAAATTTAATCTCATATTAATTATAAATAAAATAAAATAATAAGATAAAATATATTTTATTTTTTCTCATATTTGAGTATTATTTTTGTTCAATTACTAAAATTTTTTATGTCCGCAACGTTGGTCACACTTAGAAAGTGTGGCCTAGCCAATACTAGCATTGCGGAACTGTAGCTCTAATTATCAGAACAGAATAATACTCACTCTTTTTATTCGGCCCAAAAGTGAAAGTGATGGGGGAAGGCGCGAATGGGTCGTACATTAAAAGGCAATGAGAGGTGAGAGCGTGTCGAGAACTGACCAAAGCTGTGATACACGTGTTTGTTTGGCCTTACGGGATATGTTGATTGATGCAGACTGAGAGACAGGGACAACAAGTTTTTGGGACATTTGACAGTGCCAACACGTGGTCTCCTTTTGTTCATTAAATGAACCACGTAGGCATTCTGTTGAAATTTCACACGACCCTTTCTCGCGCGTGGAAGTGTTGTTTAAATCAAACAATGATAGCTGCAGCACGGTGACTCTGAGAAGAGACACCACGTGTCTACGCATTACTTTCATACACATTTGATTTGATTTTGAAGGAGATTAAAGTTTGCTTCATCACATGTCTCCTGTGAGCAGCACTATCTTCGAATATTTGACATCGTGTCAGCAGATAGCTCTTTTAATACAAGCACTCAACCCATATTCAGGCTTGAACTAGAGATTACTATTTAAGATAAAAAAAATATCTAACACGCCGATTGATCATATGTTAATTAAAAGAGATTAATTTAAATATAGTGTTAGTGTGATATAATTTTATAATATTATTTAACAAAATGATTTTATTTAGGAAAAGTGTATTTTGCCTCCTTAAATATATAAATTTTATCTATATTCAGACTTGAACTAGAGATGAATAATATTTAGTATATAATAAAATTACACAACAATTATACCCCATACATCTTATTACAATTAAATGTAATGTGTGATTTTCACTTATTCTACTCACTCATCAAATTCAATGATGATAAAATATATAGTATATATTTCTTTTATAATTTATTATACGCTAAATATTATTCACCGAAGGTTACCATTTAAGGAAAAAAAAATCTAACATGCCGATTGATCATACGTTAATTAAAAGAGATTAATTTGAATATAGTGTTATTGTGATATAATTTTATAATATTATTTAACAAAATAGTTTTATTTAGAAAAATTGCATTCTATCTCCTGAAATATAAATCTTATTTTCTTTACACCAAAATTTTAAAAATGTCCAAATAGATTTTTGAACTTTTTTTTTTTGGTAGATAACAAGACAAAGAAAGAAAAGAGAAAAGAAAAGGACACACAAAAAACTAGTTTTCCCTATCAGCCACCATTAATGCGGAAAGAACAGGAGAATGAGCCTCCCATATATGAAAATCATCACTTGAAACAGTTCCTCAGCGCGTCAAGTAATCAACAAAACTATTCGCATCCTAAATCGAACACACCATTGGCAAATAATCAGCTGCTGAATTTCAGAAACTAAATCTCTTTCAATGTGATTACTCTGGATTTTAGAAGAAGTCACACAAGAGAAAGCTTCTAGGCTATCAGTGTCACAAATTACATTCCTGCAACCTTTGTACCAAGCATAACGAAGACCTCGTTGGATAGCAAGAAGTTCCGTATGAAGGACTCTTATATTATCACTATGGCCTGAAAAAACCGCCACCCAGTCTCCTCTTACATTCCTAATGATACCACCATGCCTAGCCCGCTTGGAGCACTCAAGAGCATAACCATCAACTGTAAGTTTCACAAAGTCATCACTAGGCGGTAATGATGACCATTTATCCATGACCTGTGTACCTTGTCAATAACAATTTTTGCTTATGGGTGCACTGAACATCATAGGCGAGTAGCCGGGCATTTCTAGCTATTAGAGTAGGAGGCCAAGTATTAGCATTAGCATAAAAAAATCATTGTTACGGTCTCTCTAGATCCACCAGCAACCTGCAAGAAAAAGAATAGCTCTCTTTCCAATTCCAAAAGTCTTAATCCAATGACTATCCTGAAGCTCATCAAACAATGGCTCTTTCAAGAAGTCCAAGGCATCCCAAACTTTTCTATCTTTTGGGCAATCTCTGAGGCGGTGCATACAAGTTTCATGCTCCCTCCCACAATGATTACATATGGGTGAGTCCACAAGACCTCTTATGAAATGAAGAAGATTAGTAGGAAGTGCATCATGTAGAAAAAGCCAAAGCATCACCTGTGTTTTTTTGGGACAAACCAAGCGCCAAAGCCACGACCAATTCAAAGTGGCGTCTCAATCGTAAAATTGTTCAATAAGCCAAAAATAACTAGAAGCTATAGAATAGGTATAGGAAGAAGAATTCTAGAACCAACCATGTCTTTCCTCTCTACTCAATTGCATTGGTAAGGTTGCAATTTCATTCTTTAAATCCCCTGAAAGATTAGTAGAAAAGATATGTCAAAGTGAGTTGCCACTATTTCAAACATTATGAATTAGCAGTGAAGTATCAGATCTATGGACATAAGGGACTCTAGTGCATGACTGTCTCAAGTGAGACCACGAATCATACCAAAAGTAGGTGTTATCGTGACCAGGATTCCAAGTAAAACCATCTTTAAGTTCCTTAGATGCCTTCATAATACCATTAACCACACAGGAAGGAGCCACATGAAGGTTGTTATTTAAGACAAAGGAATTTGAGAAATACCTGTGTCTGATCACTTGAGGCCATAGTTTGTCATTGTCATAAACTAGTGCCCAAACAAGTTTACCCAGCAAAAACCAAGTTACTTCAATGAGCTTCACAAATACCTAAACCCCCAAAGCATTTAGGAATGATAATCTTTTTTCAATTGACTAGATTAAGACTTCTAGAACCTTCTCGACCATTCCAAATAAAGTGTCGAATCATTTGGTTGATATTCTTGCAGACTACTTGGGGAAAATAAAGAGCTTTGCATCTAATGAATGGGAATAGATGAAGACAGATTCTACCAGCCCTATTGAGGAGTCTCCTTTTTCAAGATGCTAAGCAGCCTTGAATTTTGGCAATAATTTCATTAAAGGTAGACCGCCTTACCCTATCCTTGATTAACGGAACACCTAAGTATTTACCAATATCACAAGTAAAGTGAATGGAAGATATACTGGTAAAGTTCTCCTTGCGTTGTTGAGAAATATTCTTCGAACACAAAGCTCTAAATTTATCAAAGTTGATTTTCATCCCTGACGCTTGATAGAAATCATTGAGTAGATAAAATCAACTGAACTTGGGTATTTTTAGCTTTGTAGAAAAGAATAACATCATCAGCAAACATAAGACGAGAGATCCTAGGTCCCCCTCTTGAAGCCGCCACTAGCTCCCAAACACCACTCTCAACCTTTTGGCTAATAAGAATTGCCAATTTCTCCATGAAAAGGACAAAAAGATAAGGGGACATAGGGTCTCCTTGTCTTAAGCCACGTGAGGGAGCAAAAGAATCAAGCTTAGCACTATTCCAAAGGATTGAGAGAAAAGAAGAAGTAACACACCTCATAATAAGGGCAATTGTGGAAGAAGGAATACCAAAGTCAACTAGTGTCTGCTTCAAAAAGTCCCAATCCACCCAATCATAAGCCTTATCTAGATCAACTTTGAAGGCAAGAGTCCCATATTTAGATTTTGTCTTCTTCATAAAATGCAACACTTCTTGGGCAAGGATAATATTGTCTATTGTGCCTCGCCCCGGGATAAAACTCCTTTAAAGAGAGCCAATAAGATCATCCAAAAAGGGACAAAGGCGATTGACCAAAACCTTAGTAATGAGTTTATAAAGTACATTACATAGGCTAATAGGTCTAAATTTTTTCATTCTCACAGGTTGCTCCATTTTAGGAATTAAGACAATAACAAATTCCAACAGTCTAGGGTCTAAATTGCCACCTGAGAAGGCTTCTCTAACAACTTTCCAAACATCATCCCTAACTACATCCCAGTAATTCTTGAAGAAAAATGCTTGATATCCATCAGGGCTAGGAGCCTTAAAAGAGTTCACTGACATAATGGCCACACGAACTTCTTCTTTAGTCACAGGAGCTGGAGCTATTAAAGCTAAGCATCTGTCATGACTAAGTTTTGGGGAAGGTAGAACACTTAGAGTATCAAAAGTCACAGTTTCCCTGAAGGCAAATAATTTCTTGTAAAAAGCTAAAGTTTCTCCTTTGAGAACCTTTGGATCAACTGACCAAGAACCATCATTAATAAAAAGATCATGCACTCTATTCTTATTATGCTTGATTAGAGTGTGCATATGAAAGAACTTAGTATTCCTATCACCAAACCTACCCAGTTTTCCCTAGATTTCTGATACCATAACAGCTCCTCTTGGTGCAAGATGCTATTATAATCCACCTGAAGTTCCCTTTCAATAATCCAAAGTCTCGTTGAATCAACTGCCTTTAATCTACTTTGAATATGCTTAATCCAATTCTCTAAGTGCTTTTTCCTGTGTAAAATATTACCAAAGACTTCCTTATTGAAGATCTTAGAATCCAACATCACTTCATGAAGACAATCAATAGCATTAGGCTTCCGACGGTCCCAAGCTACAAGAACTACCCCCTCTATATAAAGGGTGAGTAGCCCAAGCAGCTTGAAAACAAAAGGGGCGCTCACCTTTGATTCTATTTTTGAACTTTTTTGAATATGCACTCTAACTTTTCTATTGAAATTTAGCTGACTATTAATGGGGAAAATATATACACTATACTTTCTTAAACTCTAAATCAAGTGAAACATGATATCCTATACTAAAAATATATAACTCGATATCTTAAATACTTTTGAATGTGTTATTTCTATTACCAATAGACAAAAGAAAAAAAAAATGACAGAGTGATTTATTGACGGAACAAAAACTGTTAGGGGTCAATTTGCATGTATTGAAATTTTTAGGATAAAGATAAAGTGCACATATACTATAATTCAATTGTTATAGTACTACTTTTTCTTTTATGTATAATAATACTTTTAAAATAATAGGTAATTAAATTAAATAAATATTTTTATATAAAAACAAAAAATTATTATTTACATAAATTTGTATATTTAAATTATATTAAATTAAATTATTTTTTAAAAATATTAGTTTTAAATCATTTGACTTATAAATTTCTTTTTAACCAATAAATCATATTATTATTTAAAATTAATCATATAATAAAAGAGAAAATAAAACTCTCGTATTAATGATGTACGGAAGTCAAGATGAATGTATTCCATATTAAATGTATATTTTAACAAAATAAAAAATTTAAGAATTAAATATCTTTAGTAACAATTTTTTTTTATCCAAGGTATTCCCTGTCAACAAGTGACGAGTTCCTTTGAGGTGAGAGCTCTTCTCAAAGAATAAATCTTTGACTACAAAAAATAATGTATATTATTAACAAATTGAATAAATTTTTTATATTAGTGATATGATTAATATTAATTAAAGATACTCCTGATAACTTAAATAGTGAATAATATATTACAATTTACTATAGACACATAAGTTTGCGATAGTCACATTTTTCTTTAAATATGCCAAATTATATATAGAATTTAACTTATATGCATTAATAGCTAAAACAATTTATATTATTAGTCAATAGAATTTTACCCACGACAAATCATGATAGGACTGTTGTGACAGTGCATATTTATATTTTATAATTTGTCACTTTAGTAAAATTTTATTCATTAACAATATAAAATTATTTTATATAGTTAAATTCTTATATATATAATATTTTATAATAAATTTAGTATTTTTCTTTCTTATATATAACAATATAAAATTTAGTATTTTTCTTATATATACTCATATAATTATGTGTTATTACATTAATAAATATAGTTAATATTTACTTTATTACTTGAAAAATTATGTAAACAAAGAAACTTAATTGGATGATTGTTAGTGTATTAAAATTAAATTATACATGTATATAGAAATTAAGCTCTTAATATAATTGGACCTAAAAATAGGATTTAATTTATATGAAATAGTAATATAAATTTTTTTTCACATAGTCTTATAATCATGAATTGCCATAACAATCAAGAAAGTTGACTCTTTTACCTATTATTTAAAATATCATTCAAATAAAATATTTTAATTGAATGATAGTAAAAAATACTTTTACACTATCAAAATATCAAAATTAAACTCATAATACCATAAGTTTTACTATTTTTATTTTAAAAATAAATGTTTATTTCATTTTTTAGGTATATTAATAAATCAAATATATCAAAATATAATTGTATTCAAATATATTAATTTATAAATATACTTAAAAATAAAAAGAGATATTTATTTTAAAATAGAGGTATTAATAAACCTCTAACCTCTTAAAGTATGCCTCCGTCTTTGAATAATTATTCAATATTAAATGCACAATAAAATTAGGAAAATGATTGAAAAAATATTAAAGTTAGAAAAAATTTAATATAATTTATTAAATTATTCTTATTTATTTTTAATAATTAAACTCTCTCTTCTCTCTATAGCTATATCTCTATGCTCTTTCTATAATATTTAATAGGGTATTATTGAAAAGAAATAATTAATATTATTTAATTTTTTAAAATAAATAATTATTTTTAGATAAATAATTTTAAAATAGATCATTATTGATGGAGGGAGTAAAATTTTTCTGTCTACCAATTACATGTAGGTCAGTAGCTGAACTTGATTGGGTAATTTTCAATTTTAAGTGGGTCTCGCTAAGAAAGGGGCATTTGGAGATGGCTCAGTTCGGGCATTGCGATTGACCCCACAACAGAACCGGGGACCAATGAAGTCAGAGATGCTGTACTGCACTCTTGGAAGAAAGAGGGCCACGTGGCCTCTTGGCAGGGAACAGTGTACCATAATATTTTTTTGATTAGACAAGCGTCCCATAATATTCTCGCCTCGATGTGGAAATTACTTTTTGATTTATGTAATTGTTAGATTCCATGAATGGATAGAATTTTGTCCACTGTGATTTGACTTATTATTTAAGTTATCGCAAAAATTTTGATTCAATGATTAAAAATGAGTAAATTACTTTAGTCTTGAAGTTACATGTGTAATTTATTTTAGTATTTAAAATTAAAAATATTATTTTAATTTTTAAAATTTTAGAAAATAATTTAAATTAGTCTATATATTATTGTTCTTGAGAACTAATTTAAATCATCAAAATGATTAAGTTAAATTATTTTTTAAAATTTTAGAGACTAAAATGACACTTTCTTAATTTTAAAGACTAAAGTGAATCACGCATATAATTTCAGAGACCAAAGTAAATATCTATTCAATTAAAAATATAGTAACTTTGACACATCTTGTATATATATAAAAAAAAAAAAGAAAACACTTTGGCATTAAGTGAATATCACTTTTCTTTAGAAAAGGACGTTTAAATTTAGAGAAGGAAACATCCTAATTCAGAACTAAGACATATTTTTAGATTTATCAAACCCTTATAAATCACTTAAAGTGTGTCTGAAATCAAATAAAAATGATTATTTAAAAATTAAATTATTTGTTTGGAATTGAAAAAATAAGAAATAAATTAATTTATAATTCGATGTAATTTCATTCTTTGAAGAAAAAGGGTCTAGAAATCCCTTTTCAACTTTAACTTATGTGTATTTTGGTTTTATTGCTTTGAAAACATGCAAAATAATCTTTACACTTTTTGATATGTGGATATTACCTTGATAGAAAATTGCATGTATGGACTCAACAATCTCGTTAGAAAATCATATATATTAAATAATAATAGGATAAAATTGCATAAAAATTGAAAATTAAAGGATTTGTTTTAGAGTTTTCACATAAAAAATAAACACTTATTAGCTTATTATATTAATATGCACATATTAAAAAAGTTTGAGCACTATTTTGCACATTTTTAAAGTGACGGAAGCAAAGTGCATGCGATAAAATTGATAGGATTTGGATAAAAATAAATTGATTTTAGAACTACATACAAATCAACTCATTGTAGATAAGAATGTGCACGAGAAAAAAAGGGTTAAATCGTGCTTTGTCTTTTCTTTTCCCGTTTTACTTCTGAATAACTCAATCAATATACTATCAAGCTATGAACTTGAAGTGCAGTGGAAACAGCGTTAGCAACTTTAGAAAGTGTACTTTCTAAACTAAATATGAAATGAATGCATGAAAAAAGCTTTCTAGAAATGACACAGTAACTGAACTAAATGCAAAAATAAAATAAGAAATGAAAGAGAAGAAAGATATTGCACAAGAGATTTTATACTGATTCGGCCAACCTGCCTATATCCAGTTCTCAACAACTGTTGAGTTCCACTAAACCTTTCTCGCACTAGAGAAAGAACAAGGATAGTCTTTACAATAGCCTTCTCAAGCTTTTATTAGTAACTAGTAGACAACCCTTACTGTCACAAATCAAGTAGTTATTCACCAGCCTTTTCAAGTTGAACCAAGTAGTCTTTGACTAGCCTCTCCAAGCTAAACCAAGTAGTTTTTGACCAGCCTCTCCAAGCTAAACCGTGACTAGTAAAACACCTTTATTATTGCGTTGTAAGTAGTCTTTGACTAGCCTCTCCAAGCTAACTCACATTGATCACTACTAGAGACTTTAAGGAAATATCTCATAAGGGTTTAAAGAAATTCTAAGGAAATCTCAGACAAGTATAAGAAACCGAGCTTCATGAAGAGAGGGAACGTAAGAAAACAAATCTCACACAAAGAGCAAATCAAGAAAACAAGCTTTACATAATAATTAATTGCTTAATGGTAAGCTCATGGATTCACGGGTAGTAGTAGACGTGCTACGCCCTTAGAACTATATTAGGTTGTAATCGCGACGGGGTTACATCGTTACAAGGAAAAGGGATGTACTGAGAATAGGTAGGCTATTCTAGATGAGATGTAGTAGACGTACTCCATCTAGTGAACTATATCAGGTTGTAACGTGACGACGTTACATCGTTGACAGTATGATCCAAAGAGAAGTATATCAGAAGAGTCCTATGAGTTCTACCATTAAGTTTAAAATTTTCTAATAAAATTAAGTCATAAGAAGTAACGATTCTAACTAATGAAACCATTATACAAATAACTGAAGTACTTTGCTTATCTTGTATTAAGCTGAATATCATTGAGTGGTAGACTGTTTTTCCTACTGGAAATCATTGATTCTCATTCTTGCTGTGTGATGTATTTTATATAGATGGCCTCGATCGTGCTCCGTCTTGAGATGCCTGAATTGCAGTGGTATTATGATCAGAGTTCTGATCAGTGTACCTGGTCGCTAAGTCTCGTATCTGTGTTTATGTACTATTTGCTTGTCTGTCCGCTACTACTGTTATGAGACTTACATTTGGTTAGATTCCCTCATACCGTTTAACTATCATAGGCTCTTACATTTGACTTTTTGATGAGCCACTGACCGAGGGAGTAAGGTTATCTGTATGTAGTCAGTTGTATTTTGATAGGCCCTAACTCGGATTAGGTGGTCACTGCGAGGACCAGGGTAAGGTTGTTCATAATATATATATATATATATATATATATATATATATATATATGTATGTAATTAGGTATGAATGTATATAGTATAACTGTGTGACTTAACTTACTATGGATGTGATATAAGATGTAAATTATCGCGTGACCGACTTCTTAGGATGCGCATTACATTTCCGCTATTCCTATAAGTTGACTATCACATTGTGAGCAAAAATTGATTTGAGACAAGTTAGTATAGTTGTTAGTGCAAGGCTCATATTTATTACAACTTATATGTGTATATTTCATATAGTTAAGAAATTGCAAATATATATAAGTTATGGGTAACAACTACTTACTGTAATGTTATGACTCGAGCATAGCACTATAGTAGGGAGGGTGTTACAACCTACACTAAAATTTCCTTAAGATTTTACAGTGAAGGATATGAGATAACTTGAATGACTTCTTTCAACCTATTCTTCCTTGGATGAATGTATGAACAATGACGGAACGAAGAAAGAAGAATTTTACAAACAAAGGAAATGATTACAAGATGTAATGTGTGTATTATAAGAAGAGGAAAATTTTTTGCAGTGTTTTTACTCTTTTATTCAGCTTAAGTCTCCTTTTTTTTTAAAAGCACAACATCTCTATTTATAGATGATTTTCCTTATGACCGTTGCCTTTGATCATATCTTTAAGTGACATGTGTTGATCATCCATTTGTGTCTTGGAAAAATAGTCTTGAAATTGTTTGCCAGAGCAGATGTAGAAGCCGTTGCAAGGTTGAGGTTTCTGATATCCCTTTATAAACTACTCATACTTTTTGAAGGTGATTTCTGAACTTCTTATTTTAAAAGCTGGGTAGTTGACCATGAAGGCAAAAAAGATGTCACCCTAGTTTTGAATTTTTAAATTCAAATTTGAATTTCAAATTTCCCTCCTTTTCCCTTGAACAATGCACTGTTTCGTTGTAAGTGAACTTTCTGAAGTGCGGTATCATTTTCTTGATGATTCTTTGATCTTCTTATCTTCAATCAGAGCTTGTTAATGAACTAAGCATTACGAGTGTGATGACTGAAGATAGTAGAACACTTTTGCTTCAGTATTTGATTGATATCTTCATTTTAGGTGTACTTTCTAAAGTTTAATGCTACTTTTTGAAGTCCTGGATCTTGGTTTCTTGTAGTGGTTGCTTTTCTCCAATCGTAAGGCATTTTAAGCTCGTATTTTGGACATAATTATCACTTTCGTTTAGTACATATCTTTTAAAACAAGATAAAGCATATTTACACATGTAAAGTGAAATTATTCTTGCTTAAATAAGCCTTGTTATGCTAACGATAGAACCTGTTTGTTACTTCAAGAAACTCAAGACAACCATTAATCATTTTTCAAAGTATTTTCTTTAAATTGGTTTTGTTGTCAATCAAAACATATGTCATTGAAGCTTTCAAAAGGGTTCTGGAGCTAACAATCTCTCCCTTTTTGATAATGCAAACCAAATTGAAGAAAATCTTTTTGAAGAGATATTTGAAAAAAATATTACTAAAAGTATAGTGTGATAATTAATATTCTTTCAACTTATCACAGAAGTGATTTTCAGTAAGTTTCTTTTCTTAAGGTATGATATGAGTGATATAGAAACATTTTTGGCCTTAAGTGACTTGAATCATAGCTGTTGTTATTTTTCTTGAAACTTCAGATAGGCTTAACGTACTTTCTAAAGGGTATTAGAGCAGTATGTCAAAGAGAGTTTTTGTTTAAGCCTTATTTATATAAGCAGCTTGATTTTTAGTCATACAAAAAACTTTCTGAAGATCCATGTATTTGAATAACTGACATGAAATACTTCTAATATTTTATCTTGGTTATTTTCCTTATTCAACACTTTTTTATCCAGAACATATTTTTTGAAATATATATATATATATATATATATATATATATATATATATATATATATGAAAGATGTATCACGGCAATGCTCATGGTTATATATATACACACACACACACACACACACACATGAGAGATGTATTAGAGCATTTTGAGCAGATGGAAAAATATATTGATACTTGTGCAGTTTCTGATACTCAAGAAAACCTTAAAAATGAAACAGTCCATACTGTTCTAGGTTTCTAAAGCTCAACAGGGATTAGTCCCTGGATAAATCAGAGTAAGAGCAGTATAGAGCATATATAGAGAGTTGAAAAAAAAAACCTCTTCACATAGGTATCGTAAACAAGAAGATTTTCATTTTTAAAAGCAAAATATTCAAATTTGTAAAATTAATATTTTTCAACTTACATGACTATGAAGTCATCTTATTTTAATTCAACAGGTGCAATTGTAGTTCATGAAATCATAAACTATTTCACTTCATAATCTTACTCATAATTTGAAAATTGGTTTAATACATGAAAGCTGAATCGTGAATTCATATCTGGCTTGTTACGTAAATTTTAATCACAATCTATATTTCAAATCCATACCTAAATTCTGAAAATATAAAAGGATGTACATAAATTTTGAAAATAAATGCAAATTCTTAAAATGGAATACATGGTTTTGATCCTGCCTGCACAATTACTAGAGCACTTTAATCTAACATAATCCTAGAGTAAACCACACTGCAAAGCAAAACTCACCACTAGAACAACTACTGTTTATAAGGACAGTGACTGTGTAACCACTGGATCTGCAACTGTAATGTAAAGAGGAAAGGAGAAGGGTGAGTCAATGGATTTAGTGAGTGGATTCTCACCCACCACCCACATAGTACAACCAACAAGATATATATAAACATAATATACAAGTACCAAGCAGAAAATCATTTTGATATTTACATGCTTAATTACATAAGAAAATCTTTCTAAATTCATGGTGTGATAATTAATAGAGAAGCAAGAATCTCTGAACATGATAAATATATATAATAGTAAATATAGATACATTGGTCTCTGAACTCTAAAAAGGCACCAAACAAGGTCCTATAATATGGACACTCAATTAGGTTCCATTCTCTAAATACTTTGAAGGGGCGAGATTATCCTCTGGTGGATAACTTAGTATCAAGGCTAATGATCTTACAGCTATTAACTCATTGTCTGTTTCCCTATAGTTACCGTCTAAATCTAATTCTCAAATAACTGACTAAATCTCGAAACTTTGAAAACTCTAATTCATATAATTCTAGCAAGCTGACTGTTAAGTATAACTAGGATTCTGGAATCATGTGCAAGGGATCATCATCTTGCAAACAAGGTGATTTTAGAAAACCCACAGAGTATGTATCTAGTCAATGTTCTAAATCATGCTTCATTCAGTACTTTCCATAATATAAAAATGAAATTCTAAAATCGTATCTTAAGATAACATAATTTCATCAACATGCAGTTCTAACATCTGAATAACATATCTGACCATGAAGAAAATTCATATATAGCTCAACATCTTTCCAATAAAACATATTTGGCTTTCTAGAAGCGTAATTTAAGATTCTAAAATCTTGAAAATAGAGCAATTTCATGAACCTATATTTCATGCCTATATTTTGGTAAACTTGCTAAATCATATTTTCCAATAAATCTCATGAGCATATAAGACATTTTCATGGCATGCAACAGATCAATCATGGTTTCATGGTTTTCTAAAAACATATTTTTTATACTATAACAAAACTTTATAATTTTTCTAGAACTGACATAACTTGTAGAATCATGTTTGTCACGTGTTTTCACTTCTAAATTCATGTTTGACAATCATAATACTTAGAACATACTTATAGAGGCTGAAAAAAAAAAGTCATGATTTCCAATCCGTCCACTATTTGGAGTCGAGAGTACGTGAGTACTCATCATTTGACCTTGGAAGCTAGGAATGACACCAACAACTATAATAAAATCACTTTAAGGACATTGGAAGAGTAAACAAACTTAATAACAACTAAGAACATAAATACTCTAACTGATAAACCTGAAGAAAAGGAGAGAAACCAAGCATAAACCATGGACAATTCTTACCTTGAAGTTTGGAGGAGTTAGGATCGAAGTAGGAACAGGAGTGTAAAAAAGTATGGGGAGGGGTTTATATAGGGAAAGGGGTGTTTTAGTAAAATTGTATCATTTTGGATATCTGTTAGCATCTAGAGTCCTCGTTGTAGTGAACTAGGCTCGCTGCAACAAACTTACTGATCCACCTACTCACTACAGCAAACCTGCTTGACCTCCTGCTCCCTGCAGCGAGCAGTGAGAAAAACTTGCTGCAAGGAACTTGTCTGCATAGAAAAATACAGACTTTAGCAAAAAGATGATTTTTTGTAATCTAGGAGTTTCTAGGTTACCCAAAGGCTATGTGAGGCTTAACCAATGACACATGGGCCTAAGACATCACATCAAGCTCCCTGCCATTATTTTTATGGGAGAACCATCAATTTATCCCCTGAAAGATCATATTGTTGACAAAATAGTTCCCGAAAGAAACTATTTTCGACCATGGCCCTCCAAGACTCCACTATGTTTGACAAATTCATCCAAACATCAAGTAATCTCCATTTTTGTTAATAGAAGTGATTCTATCTAAAGTTATTTGTCAAATATATGATTGTTTGGGAGGGCTTAAGTGGTGGCTTTACTATGCCAACTTGGAAGAGCAGTTGTTTTGTCAAAGAAATTATCCTTTGGAACTAAAATGATGGTTCTAATATACCAACTTGACATAAAACATGACACGTAATTAGTTTTATTAATGAAAATGGAAGTCAATGACATTTAGGTGAATTTGTCACACAAGATGAATCTTCAAAGGGTTACGAGAAAATATAGTTTCTTTGGAGAACTATTTTATCAGTGACATAATCATTTAGAGGTCAAAATGGTAGTTATTCCCTTTTTTTTGTTTATACAAAACCTCTTGAATTGGTCTCTTGAATTTTGCACCTGACAAATTAGTCATTGTAGAAATATATATATATATTCAAAGAAATCCCTCATAATTTGAAACGTCAAATAGATTGTTCCCTCTAAAAAAATGGATAAATTAGTCTCCTATAAATCATGAAAATGGTCAATTTGGCCTGTATATGATGAGACTAATTTGTTCTATTTTCTTTTTTACTAGTAAAGATTACTTTGGGTACTTTTTTTTTTTTTTTGAGGAACCAATTTGACCAATTTTTTTTAGAAAGACCAATTTATTTGATGTACAACTTAAGAGGGATTTATTTTGAGGGGTTTTCCTTTATTTTATGTCAAAGTAGTAAACTAGGTTAGGAATTTTCTTTTGTTCAAAAAATAAAAAATCCTAAACTAAGAGATTCCGATCATATCTTGCTTCGTTTTATTTGGACTATGCACGCTAGTTTTTCTTTCTTTCAAGCCGAAGGTCTGAGCCATCATGCTGCTTATTTGTTTTGTCTGTATTTTAAATTTTTTGGGGGTATAAAATTTTCGATCATCATGAACTTTTGCTCTACTGATTTTTTCCACAGTTATGTTCGTGTTTTTTTTGTATAATGTTTTGGGCTGTTTTGGATAATTCTGTCGTGGTCATTTTTTATTATTTTTTGTTGTGCGCTAATTTTATTTGATTAAATTTTGCAAGGAATTAAACTTGTGACAAAACTAAAGAATAATAAAAAGAATGTGTGAATGTTTTTTTTATCCACACAACAATCAATAGTCAGAGTGAGAGATCGATCTTTCTATTATTATTATTAAATTATAAGGATATATTGAGTAGCTCAGTACCAACTTATATCCTGTACAAGAATGGATTTCATCCTAAACCTTTTAGTTTTTTCATAACAAAAAATATTTCATAAATAAAATTAACTAAACACTAATTTTTAGAAGAATGAAGTGACTTTGAATTTCTTATTGTACTAGAAAATACATTAGCACAAGCAACACTAATCAAGCTAAAATTAATTTCTTAAATTTTATTCTCTTATTTCATTTCATTTATTTTTAATTGTAAATAATTGTTATGGATTTCAGAGGGATAATAAAAAACTAGTTTAAAGATACAAATAAATTTACATAACAAACTCTACTATAAGAGTATTTACTCCTCTAATCATAATTAGACTCTCAAATCTAATATTTTCTTGGAGAACAGTTTTGACCAATCAAAAAATCTTCCACGTTTTCCCATAAAATTAACGACTCCATTTTCATTGTTTTTCAATAACTAAATTTGTTACTGCCAATTTTGTGGCGACACTCCAAGATCTGTCACCATAATCAAACACAACCTATGTTTGAAATTTTTTTTCCCTTAGAGCTTTTTTGATTTGAGTTTTTAATTTATAATTTTCATATTCAATTTTTCAATTTTATGAAGAAAAAACTAAAAATTAAAAATAAAAATTAAATTTTAAAATTTTTACTATTTCATTTACAAAATTCTGAGAACTAAAAAATTAAAAATAAAAACTGAAAATTCAAAACAAACATGTTTTAATTTTTCATCTTAGTTTACCCTTCAACAAAACACACCCTAAAATCCAACATTTTACTTCACTTAGAAATTCTCTTACCTCATTCTGAAGACTAAACTTAAAATGCCATAGATCACTCCCGTATCAAACGTTATCTAAAGATGATCACTATCAAAGACCCCAATCACAGGTCAATTGCTACAAAAGAAACGAAATGGAATCAACATAGGATTACAGGATTCCAGGGGTATCGAAGAATACACAGGTCCAAGATGGGAATAAAAGGTGACGTATCTCACATATATGGAACAGCCTTATTTCTATTTCAAACAAAAATTGAACACGCTTGCAGTTACTCGTTAATGAATTTGACATGATGAGATAACTTAAATCATCTGACAAAATTATTGCCAGCAACAATTTTTCTTGACGCAAAAGAAGAAACTTGAAGGCAGCTAGTTGACAACATCAAGGACGAGCTTGCGAGACTTAAGAACAGACCACCTGAGGCGACGATAGTATCCGGCTTGAAGTAATGCTAGTGTAAGAACAAATATCCATTTAAATCCCATCTGCATGTAATAGCAATGTGGTTAGAAAATAACATTTTCTGCATTGATCCAGTCAGAAAAGGATACTAAAGGAAACATACCAGTTTTCTCTCTTCCATCTCAGGTTCCGCAGCCCAAGACAAGAATGACACTACGTCTTTCCCCATCTGCAGCCAAAAAAAAAACAGTGGAGCACAAAATTAGCTCCATTCTCCAGAGATTTACGTAAAGCAATCCTCTCAACAAACAGAAGTACCTGAGCCTCAGTGGCAGCGGTACCGTCTTCATATTCAACAGCACCATCATTAAGCATTTTAGGCATGGCAATGGCTCCGCCAGGAAAATAAGGATTATAGTGCAGTCCCTCTCTAATCTACGCCATTATTTAAGATAACCGTGAACAGAAGTTTAAGCACAGTATTGTCGCACGGATATATGGCCAGAACTTGTATTCAATATTTAGATTTGACGACAAATAGAAAATTAAGAAGGCATAATTAAGTTCATCATCATACTGTTAGTATCCGAACACATGCATGACTGACAAGCGACAACTGGAGTCACATAAGACATAGGTGCAAAAGAAACATTAATTATGAGTTCTTTGACACATGCATATTGACCACAGTATGCTCGAACATTAAAGAATTTTATAGCAGGTCGAAATGGCATACATCAAGTTTAGTTGTATGCAAAGAAAATCATGCATAATGTCAATTGTCAAAGGCCCTTTAACAATCCACAGCCTACCATGCACATATATTAGTCATTGGTGTGCCCAAAAGAGGAAAACAGATTATTTGACTGTCTGTCGACTGTGCTTGCACAGATTTCATAGCCACAAAACAAATTTCACAACAGTTTGTATTGGTTCTGAACAGATATTTAGCAATTCCATATAACAACCTTTGCAGAATGCACAAAATTACTCTAATAAATGTAGACAATTTAGTATCACTTTTCCAGAAAGTCTTTAGCGAAGAATTTACCGAAACTCCAGCAGGGGGATCACGATAACCAGTTAGAAGGGCAAACACATAGTTCTGACCATTGTGACGAGCCTGACAATACGAAGTGTAAATATATTTCTGAAACACAATGGAAAAATCTAAAGACGTTACTTGCAGACAACTGACAGTACTTTGGTAATAAGACTTAGATCGGGAGGATAGGCTCCTCCATTAGCAAACCTAGCAGCTGCTTCATTTGCATATGGCTCAGGAAACCGATCACTGAGTTTACCAGGGCGTGTAAACATCTCACCCTCATCATTAGGGCCATCAACCACCTCAATCTCAGCTGCCATAGCCTTTACCTCATCTTCTGTATAAGCAACACCAACCAAATCACGGTATGATATCAAGGACATAGAATGGCAGGAAGCACAGACTTGCTGATACACTTGATGACCACGACGAATCCTGCTCATCCAAAATTAGTTGAGTGCATTAAGACCTGAATTAGTATTCATGTTGATACGGCATTCATGTCAAATTTTATTTTAATACATGATGGGGGCATAGAGCAGGATCCAGATCCACCATATTATGAAACCTGTTGCAGAGAAAAGGCCCAAAAAAGAGGAGGGATGGGGACATCTATTGCAGAATTTAAGAAAATGTAAGAATTTTTTTTTTCAGGAAATTACAATCTACCAATCATTGTGAATTACTTTCTTTGATAAAACATTGCATTATAAAGTCTACTGATCAGCATATAAAAGCAACAAAATTTAAACCATATCAAAGACATGGAACAACAAAGCAAGAAAGGGAGGCCGAATGAAGGCAAGGACAAATGAAAACAAGGTTGATAAGACTTGAAGGCAAGGACAAATGAAAACAAGGTTGATAAGACTAAAAGAAAATAGACTAAGCCAATACATATAATTAACAACCACTTGTAATCTATGTTGCATGGATATGGGCACGGTACCCGTACCTGGTATGAATACAAGTATGGGGTACGAAAATTTTGGAAAAAGGGAGGTATGAGTACGTCTATATATATATAAAAAAATATAAAAATTTTATAGATTTCATACAAAGAAAACTAAAATTTTAACATAAAACTAATCAAAATTATTCAATATTACATTCCAAATTTTCTAAAAAAAAAAAAAATTTAGTAGAGAAAAGATTAGGGCTCAATAGAATTGGAATACAGAAGGAAAAAAGGGAAAAAATACAAAAAGAATATAAAAATTCATTAAACTGCCATACTCAAGATTGGGTACGTGTACCCAGCCATACCCATTTTTTTTTTTAATGGAGTCATCGAGTACTTACCCAGACGTACACACGCGTACCCGTACCCAGAAAGCACCCGGTATGGGTATTTTTACAAAAATCCCGTACCCATGCTTCATAGCTTGTAACTCATCTTTAAAATACAGCAGGTGCTAATTTGAGTGTATGTAGTTACTGATTTGGCAGATGATATGATTTAGCAAGAAAAGGACAAGGAAAATATAGGGAAAATTCAGGAGGAACTCACGATGCGTGATCATATGAACTGAGGATGCCACTGTGAGGCCATGGATAGCTTGGGCATGCCAGGCCATGTTCAGCTTCATCAGCCGATGCTGTTGTCGCAAAACCCAAAAACCCAGTGATACTAGCTCCAATGAACACAAGTGCTCTTAAGGAGCTGCTACCAGTAGAGCCAGCACTATCTTTCTTGGTGATAATGGATGACATAAAAGAAGGATTCTGCCGTAAGTATAAAGTAGCTATTAGCAAAAGATACAATCTGCTTGTACCATTGGACACAAATAGCTACAGAATAATCAAACTCATCACATACATAAGCACATACCATACCAGTTTGCAAAAAAGTTTGACTCACATGTCAAATTGAAGTCCTCAGCCCTATCTACAGGGACGAACTAAAATCTAGGACACAGACAAATCCATCTGACTTCTGAAGTACTTCTAATATAAATATTTTTTATGCCCTAAATGATGAGCAGATGGTGCATAATTGGAAGTCAGAGATTTGCACCATCATATACCACCTAAAAGAACCACCAGTGGAGAACTTTTGAAGCCCACATTTCCAGATTGGTCCTTCTCCACCATCTCATATGATTGGAAAATTAAAACATATTCAACAGGTTTCCTAAACTTGACAATGACAAATGATTGTTAGATAGGGTTTGAATGCTGGTTGGAATTAGTTGAGAAATTGGTGAACTTTGGCAAAGATATTTTATATGGAAAGCAGCCTCTAAAGTCCTTGTTGGCATCTCAATTTGATTTGTCTGGAATTGCTACAGTTGCCACCTTGCCGACTGTACTCTCCTTCATCTGTCTTCATTGCATCTGTCAACATTTTGAGTTTCTACAGCTGATCAATTATGATGTAGGCAGGAGTCAACAAATGTGCAGGCTGATTTAGGTGTACAAATTATAAGACTCAACCTTTGCAGGAGGACTGCATGTCATTATGCTTCAAGGAATAGGACCCTGGCAGGAATTTCCTTTGGATGACTCAGATTATGAATGAAGATGCTTTCCTATTTCCTGGGCCTAGATATTTACTGCTGAGGTTAAGATGTATCCAATGGCTTAATGTAGGGCTAATGCAGCAGGAAAATGTGGAAAGGAGGAAAGATAGTTATGTTGAGGTGGCATAGGAGAGAGCATGTTCTGAGATTTTGTGAGATTCTGGACAGGGAATTCATTATATGTATGAGGGGACCGTGAGGAAAGAAGCTAGGCAGAAATTGAGAGGAAACTAGGAGGTTGAAGGGCTCCTTTATGGCCAGGTTATTTTCTCCATTTTTCTTCTATAACTGTTCTTCATACTTGTTATATGTTTCTGAAGCTTGCAATTCCCCCAAGTGGAATTCAGGCTTTTGTCATTGATATACAGAGGTTTATTTCAGTAATCTTGAATGGATACCAGCATGGTAGCTAGGATCGAGATTTTACCTAGGATCGAAAGGGAGATACAGAATCGAAAAACGTTGAATCGTACCACGGATTGTAAGATCCTGCAAAAATATGTTACATTTATATAATTTATATGTGCATGTAACATGGCAAAGTTAAGCAAAATAAAGAAAAAAAGGACACTATTCTATCCCAAGTTATTTTTCTCTTCAGAGTTTTTTGTTTGAAGCCCCTATAATAAAAACAAACCTAAACCTCATGACAAAGGCGGAAGCCCAGTAATAAAAACAAACCCAGCCCATATACCAGCCCTTAAAATAATGGTTCTGCACAAAAAACCTTAAACATCATGTGTGGGGCTGCGCAGCCACCTCTCTCTCCCCCTTTCTCTATCTCAATCTCTATCTGTAAATGGCTCCACCATATCACTGCCGACCGCCCAAGGTTTTGGGCTTGTTCACCACCAGCTGCTCTCCCAATCTCTCTCTTTGTTGATTTGACTCCGCTATTTCACCGCCGGCTCCCCTGGTTCCGAGCTTGCTCACCGCCAGTGGTTGTTGTTGGGCTGCTTCTATCTTCTTTCTTCTGCTTTCGTCTTCTTTCTTCTGCTTCCTTGTTCCTTCACCCTTCTTGTTGACAGCTAAATGGGGTTGGGTTGAGAAGGGATATGGGATGGCCAGCTCACAAAAACCGCATGTTTCTAGCGATTTTGCGATCCCACACGATCCAACGGTGGCAAGTTGGAGGGTGACATCGGGATCGCCCGAAGGTGTCAAAATCGTGGGATCGAGTGATCCTACGAGATAACACTCGATCTTAGCTACCTTGGATACCAGGGTCGTTCAACATAATTGGAAAAACAATGGCAACATGAAATGGCCAATGTATGATATGCTTCTAGAAAAGCTATATCAATACACAGACACAGGCTTATAACAAAGTGTTAAAGACTCAGGGATGCAGTGCACAAGGGTGAAGAGAATTCTAAAAATATTAGGAAGAACAACAAAAAAAATTTCTGAAACTTATCATCTTTGGCACAATCTGATTGTTGATTCTTTCCATAAAAAGAATCAGTGAAGTTTGACATTGGCCACTGATTGCCTAACACAACGGTTCTCCTTTACAAGGGCTTGATGTTAGTTTTGGACTTTTGGGGGTAAAAGGAACGAAATAGGAAAACCCGGACAAAGGAAACTGATCAAAATATAGATGGTGAAGTTTAGGGACCTATGCAATATATTAAGAAAAGGTGAATGATTTATTTCAGCATGCATCCCAATGGAGGACATACACCAATAACATACTTGGACAGTTTAAACACACAAGAAAATTATTAAAATTACACATTTCACATAGAATTAAGGATTTCACACAAAGAAAGCATTAAAGAAGATGCAAAATGGTAAGGCAAATGGACAAGACGTGGTATATGAAATTACAAGCATAGTAGTCAATCCTGGATAGCAGCATGGAGCGGCCAACCCCAAAAACACTATAGCCGGATAACGTATAACGGGATAGCTGCTATATTGAAGAATATAGTGAAATATTATGTAACCATACTACAAAACATAACATTCACATAATAAAAAAAAAAATCCAAAATTATACTTATATCAATTGTTAATAATCAAAATTTTTATAATCTATATTTTGAACATGTAATTACCATCAATCCAATGTATAAATAACAAGTACATATGTAAGAAATTTAGTAGAGATAAAATAAAAAAAGCCATTCCTTAGAAGAATTTAAGCCTCCATGTATATTTCTTTGGTCGAACAAGACTCTAAGCTTTAAATTAAAGGCGCAGTTTTAATTGAAGAAGGAAGAAGCCAACTAAAGAAAAGAGAAGAAATAAGCCCAACCCAAATGACACAGCCCAAACAAAGCTTTCAGCAAAATAAAATAAAATAATCCCCCTAAACATAAAAGAAAACCCTAACTAGAAGGAGGGAAAGCCACTGTGCCGCCGCTTTGGAGGGGAAACAAGAGGGAAATGTGCAGCCGATAAAGGCCAAGGGAAATCACAACCTGAAGCAATAGCGAATGCTATTCCCGTGATTGGCACCGTGAAGCACCCCGATTGGCGGCCGCGACTCCTGCGAAGGCCATTTGCTCCACAATGAGTGCCCCGTAGTGGCTATTGATAACAGAGATTACAAGATGAGTCGAAGAGCAATTTGACATCTTTCAATGGAACAAAAGTCATTTAAAATTGTGCAAATCACAGATAAATCAAGCTCATAAACCCTAATCTGAAACTAGTGTGACAAGCAAGGATTTAACTAGCATTAGTGTTTGAAGTTGTTCTACAGCGTTGGCTGATGTGGGCCAAAGTAGTGTGCAACCACTAGGTGATGTTGAGGTGGCTACCACAACTTAGATGTAGCAACTGTATCCAGTGATGAAGACAACAATTTAAACCCTTCGTATAGAGTAATTGAGACATAGGGAACAAGACATAGACACAAAAGAACTGATGTGGTTTTGTGCCAAGTAAGCTATATGTATATCGCTTGATTTGACAGAGAATTACAACGGCAACAAAGTTGCATCTAACTATGTGGGATTGGCCACATGGATCAAATAACACCATTGGAAATCATATCTAAAGACAAACCACTGATATCTAAATATTTCTTGATGGTTTTGCCGTAAGTTTTTCATAGTGTCTCTCCACTTCTAGCTATTAAGCTACCCTCCATCTGACCTACTATCCTCACAAAGGCTTCTACGATCTTCTTTACATGTAATGAAACCATATAAGGTGACCATTTTTTCACAATAGGTGCAACTTCAACTTGCTCTCTAATGTATTCAGTTTGAATCCTACTTTTGTCCACTATGCCCACTCATCCACTACAACATTCTTATCCCTGCAACATTCATTCTCATAATAATTCTCTTGTTAGCTTTTTAGGTCTTTTAGATGTGTGATAAAATTCTGCTTTATGCTTGACTGATACTTTTCTACAACAAATAATGTCCAAAACACTCCTCCTTGTGGGATAAGGCTTGATCATTGTTTATGTTGCATGTCATTTATTATTATGTTACAAGAGTTTTTCTTTATTTTCCTAAATTTATTTTTTCTTGTCTATCATCAAATGCTCTTTTAAGACATTTGTGTTCAAATAAGTTTCTATACAAATTAATGCCATGGCGGTGTCTGCTCATCAGTATTGTAACATCAATCTAACACTACTAGATATGTTTCAGAAACAATATTGCTCAAATGAGAAATATAAGAAACAGTAAATAATTAACTCTAACCTCCTTCATCTTCAAAAAGAAAAACCTATATTCACTTCCCCTCAAATTTGTATAATGGAAAATCAATTTTTTCTCTACCTCCAACTTTTATTCAAAGGGTCTCCGTTTTAAGTCACAGACTTGGACCAGAAAAGTAAATACTTCCCATAGTATAAAATCATGAAGAGCATGGAGAATGCTTACAGGAGAAAGAGACTGGAGTTTCCTCCTCATTAACCGCTGAATAACACCTCCAGCCATCTTAGTCGGCACTGAAAATAATTCACAAAGACAAAAATAAAAAATATACATAAGTAATAAATACATCTAACCATATAGTAGATATAAAAGTTTTACAAATAATCATAAATAAAATGATAAAGGCACCATCGCTAAGTATGTGCAAATGCAACAAAGAACAATGAAAACTAACATGTAAAATGAAGATGATTACAAAAGTTTAGCAGAATTTTAATTTTGGACCATGGTAAGATGGTCTATCAAGAAGAATCAACTATACATTTGATAAATAGGTATGTAGTCTGATTCTTGGTGTAGCAAATGTTGACAACAAGAATGTGAAAGTAGACAAGATAACACAAGGACAAGTGTGCAATCTCCAGATTCGTATGCCCTTTGTACAACATATACCAACAACTAGAAACCCAACATGAAGGTAACATGTGCCGGGATGATCTTAAATGCCAATGACCCATGGGTCCAATAGTACCATAACCAATTCAAAAATGATTTTTTATCAGCCAACTGAACGATAGATATCAGTAGAACTTTATGAGGATATCTATCTAGCAAGGGCTTTCGCTCCACAAGCACATCAACCGCAAGAAATGATCATAATTTATTACTCTACCCATGACCCTGGATATCTACGAAACAATCTAAACCAGCACATTTCCTGAACCCACAACCTAGATAATGCTATTATCATTCAAGTATCTTTCACAATTATGATGTAAACAACAAAGAAATTCCGACAAGGCCACATCTAATTCTTTTCAAAATACATACACTTCAATAAGTCTACTCCAGAAATTCCGACAAGGCCACATCTAATTCTTTTCAAAATACATACACTTCAATAAGTCTACTCCAAATTTCAAACATTATTTTCTTCCCCGTTAAAAAAATAAAAAATACAAAAAACAGTAACAAAAAAGGACCAAGGATATGAGGAGAGTCGAATTCAAACACTGGCTTGCAACCACACTAACTCTTGGCCTGTTGTTAAATAGCTCAAGAAGCAGATGAAAATTAGATGTAATGAACCACGGTTTAAGTCAAGTGGGAAATAACAGAACGATTAATATGTGCAACGGTTACACGTGCAAACAGATAATTACAGTCTACCGAGGCCAAAATTGAGAAACCCCGAACTCAAAAGTGGGTCATAGATCCGAGTTACAGCGGCAGCTTAACATAAATAAAAGTTAGCAGAAAAAAATAGAGAGGGGGATGGAAGAGAAGGGGAAAGGAACTCACGAAATGGAAGCACGATGGGGAACTGAGGGCGCCCTTTAGATCCAATGAAGAGAAAGAAGACGAAAACGAAGATGTATAATCTAAGCTACTGATACAGAAGAGGCAGGAAGAGGAGATTTGGCACACAACGCTTCTATCGTTGCAACCACAAAACTTGCTCTGGGCTTTAGGGCTTTACTTATGGGCTTTCGTGCTAGTCGAAAAAAGCCCATGTTCAGGTCAAAAGAAAAGCACGAAAAAAGAACCTTGAAAACGCTCAGTTGACTGGGGTAAAAAATAAAGTAAAATAAAACACCTTTTGTTAACGTCAAAAGGACGTTCGACAAGTTAAGAGCATGTGATGAGGAACAACTAGACAGAAAAGTCATGTTGAAATGGAATTTGTATTATTTAGTTGCGAACTAGGATACTTGACGAAAAAATGACCACTTAGTGCCAAGCATATTCGACAGGGCTCACCTTTTTGTGTGAAACATTCCAACCTAGTTTAGTTTTTATTTTTATTTCCTATATTCAAATAAGAGTTTAATTTTATTATACTGGCCGTATAAATATTTTTTATATTGTTATTCAATCAAATTATCTTATTTGCATGACATTTACCATTCTACTTGATACATCCACCCACCACCCAAACATTAACTAACCTCAGCTTTTGTTGACCAAAGTGATTATTTCAGGAACAATTTTGTCAATAGCGTGATCTATATATTGGGGCCAAATTGATGATTCTAGAATGTTAACTTGACATGAAAAGCGACATATAATTACTTCCATTAACAAAAATGAAGCAAGTTAACAATTCGATAGATTTGTCAAATGGAATGGATTGTTGACGGGCCATAGATAAATATAATTTCTTTCGGGAAATATTTTATCAATGACATGATCTTTCGAGTTTTGAAATGGTAGTCTCCCATTCTTCAAATAATTTGCCAGTCACATAATCACTAGTCTCTAGAGACAACATTCTTATACGTCCTTCCTTTTCGTTACTTCACCTCTCTGATCATTTTATCTTTCTAGTTTAAGGATGATCCTTCAAATGATTAGTGTAACGCCCCAATTTTTACTGCTGTGTAAAAATTACCAAAATGCCCCTAGATAATTTTTGCACCTATGATAACTAATTTTTTATCACACTTTATTTTTGCAATTGAATAATGATTTTGGGGCTATTTAATGTGTAAATATTGGTTTTTGGTCTAAATTGGATTTTGGGCTTTTAAGTGGAATTAATCATAACTTTTGTTTCAGGTGCCCGATTGAAAGCCAAATTCGAACAAGAAAATTATTTTGTTTCGTTTGAAAATTATGGAGTCGCCACCAAGTTTATTTTAATTTGGGAAAAACATTGGAAAACCCATTTATTTTAAAAGAAAAGCCTTTGAAACCAATTTTGAGTTCGGGAGTCGATTATGCATAGGGAAGGGCAGAAATTTAATCCTACGCACCCCTAATACACTCGTGCTTGGACGGTACCTTTAATTAGTTGTGCAAATTAAATAAATAACCTTTTTCCATCATTTATTTTCTATTTCAAGACAATTAAAAAGAATTTATTTTTCTTAAAAGAAAAGAATTTTTAGCGCACCGAACTGTTACAATCCAGATGTCCTAAAAATGAGTTAACTAGTCGTCACGACTAAGTTAATCGTTCTTTATTTGAAACGAAGCATTTGATAATAAGCATATAAATTTTTTTTTAAAAAAAAAGAATTGTTCTAAATAATAAATACTTGCAAATAGAATATAAAAGAAGCGAAAATTTATTTTTTGGTATTTTTGTAAGAGAAAATATAAAAATCTTTATGAGAGATATTTGGAATATCAAATTGTCACAGCTCAGATATCCAAATATCAAGTTAACAAGCTGTCACAGCTAAATTAACCTTATTATTTGAAATAAATAAAAAAAGAAGAAAATTAAATCGAAAATTAAAATAACTAAATAAATATTGACAAATAAGGTAAGAAGAAATTATTTTTTGTATTTTTATAAATCAATGGAAACAAATATAAAAGAGAAAAAAGCATTTTTAAGGAAAATTTCGAATCATTAAGCTGTCACGACTCAAATGTTCGAAATATCAAGTTAACAAGCCGTCACGGCTAAATTAACTCTTTATCTACAATAACAAAAATTAACTAAAAGATCTTGAAATAAAATTATAAAAAAAAACTTATAAATAAAACAAAATACATAAATAGCGTAGAAAAAAAATTAGGAAAATTATTTACAAATAAATTAAGTGGTGAAAAGTTAATTTTGAAAAAAAAGAATTTTTAGGATATTAAGCCGTCACAGCTAAAATATTCTGAAATTTAAAGTTAAAAAACCATCACGGTTAAATTAACTCTATTTTTGAAAAGAGATATTTACAATTTAATAATCAACTCAAATTTATATAATATAAAAAACGAAGTAATAATAAAATATTTACAAACAAAATGAAAATCTAATTTTGAAAGGGGATTTTAGAATATCAAGCTGTCATAGCTAAAATATCCTAAAACATAAAGTTAACAAACCGTCGCGGTCAAATTAACTCTATTTTGAAAAGACTTTGAATATCAAGCCGTCGCAGCTAAAATATTCTAAAACATGAGATTAACAAACCGTCTCGACTCGATTAACCCCTTTTTATACAATTCATCAATTAATCAAGTATATAAATCTAAATAAAATACTCAAATCCTTATTTTAAATCCAAAATGGATAAAACTCCCTTTTTTAAATAAACAATTCTAATTTTAACAGGAACCCACAAAATTAATTCATAAAAAAAACAAATACCCCGTTAATTTGAACCAAAAAAAACATAACATGAAATAATTAAGCTAACAAAAGCAAAATTTATAAACACAAACACAATTAACTTAAACAAAACATATAAACATTTAAAATAATTAAACTAAAAAACATAAACATAGAACAATTAAACTAAAAAAACAAATCATAAATACAAACGTAAATTAATTAAGCATAACACACAAACTAATTAAGTTGAACAAAATAAAATTACACAATTTAAACAAAACACATAAAATAAAATAAAAACTAAAAATGAAAATAAACCCATAAACACAAATACACAACCAATTCGAGTGAAACACATGAGCATATAAAACAATTAAATTGAAACAGAATAAATATAATTATATACTTAATTAAAGCAAAACACATAAAACAAAAATAACTAAACTAAATAGGAATAATATTAACTCCTAAACAAACGTGCAATTCAGCTGAACCTATAAAATAACTAAACTAAAAATGAGGGTCCTAATTACCTTCTTTTTTTTTTGAATAGGAAACACTAGCACTAAAACACTCAAGAATTATTTTTAAATCAAATAAAACTCTTTAATTTATTTTAGATCAAGATAATTTCTAATCCAACAAATAAACCCAAGAATAAAAAGGCATTAACTATACAAACACAACACCAAACTCAAACAAATTCAAAATTTAACCTAAAATGAAATAACAACTAACTAAAAAAGAATGAAAATTAACTTAACTTAAATTTATTTTTATTAATACAACTTAAACAAAAAAACTAAAACATAAAAAAAAATTCACCCTCTCTCACCTCACACTCACTGACACGCATACACACACACACTAAACTTCTCTCATTTTCACTCACTCACGGTTCCCTGACCTATCTCTCTCACCCATATACTCTAAAATAAAAACAAAACTCTCTCTCCCTTCACTCACGGATTCTCTTTTTTCTTTACCCACGCACACAAAAATGGAAATACACAGAGAGAGGGAGCTGAGAGGAGAATGAGAGAAAGGAGAGGGGGACGAGCCGCGGACGCCGGCGCACGAGGGGGAGGGACGACCGCGGTGACGGATCCAGAAGGGGAGGCTGGCGGTGGGCCAGCTTTCTTCTTTGGCGGAGATGGAGAAAGCGCGACCAGCTCCTCTGGTGGCAGGTTGGGGGGCGCCGATCTCGGCGTTGGGCTAGGAGTGGAGGTTAGCTCGCGGTGGGAAGGGGTGATGGCTTGTGGTGGTGCGCGGATCTAGTGGTGAGGCGGAAATTGCAGATCGGCGCGGTGGTTGAAAGGGGAGGGTTCGGCAGCGATGGTAAAGGATGAAGCTGACCGATGATGGCGGCGGTGATGTTGTTTGGTGGTGGTGGTTGGAGGTGGAGGTCCGAAGGGGACCGAGAAGGGTGGAGGCTCACGGTTTGGTGGAGGTTTGGTTGAAGGAATCGTGTCGGTTCAAAGAAAAGGTGCAAGCCGCGGTGGTTTCAGGGGATGGCCGTGGGGAGGTCCGAGAACGCGAGGCCATGGAGGTGGACCGCGATGATATGGTTTCGGGACTTGGGGACATGATGAATGGATAATCCTTGGCCGATCCAGCGGTGGTTCGCGGTTGGAGAGGGGAGAAGGGGAAGGGGGCTGTGATGATGGATGTTGAGGAGTTGCAGGGGAGTGGCTGAAGGTTGAAGGTTGAAGGTTGAAGGAGGGAGAATCAGGAGCGGTGGCTGATGGATGATGTTGAGGGAGGTGAAGTTGATGATGTTGAAAGGGGGAGAGGCCGCGGCGGAGCAAGGGAGGCCGCGACCCCCCTGTGTTTTTCTTTTGTTTTTTTTTTTAATATGATGATGATGATGATGAAATTGCCTCTGTTATTTACCTTGATCTTTTCTTTTTGCTACTGAATTGTATTTGCTGGATTGTAACACTGAGATGTTCTTTTTTTTATGAACTTGTGAATTGTCTCAATTGTGTACCTGATCCCTTCTCTTTTTTTTTGAAATTTTTCTCTGCCCCTGATCTCTGTGTATCTCCCGTTATTATCATTCTGCGTCTCTTTTTATTCCACCTTCAAAGAGATCCAAGTTCAAAGACACCATCATTACCTCTTGTTTTGATTTTTTATGCTTTCCCCCCTCCCCATGCTCTCCCGTGATTGCATTTTGGCAGGAAAAAGAAGGAGGGGAGTCCGTGACATTCCCTGGCTCCCTTTCAATTTTATTTTATTTTTTATTTTTATTTTATTTTTGAAATGAAAAGGGTTCAAACGGGTTGGGTTTTTTCGTATGGGCTGACAATAACGAGGTAATGGGCTGAGAAGAAAATACAGAACGCAAATGGATTAAAACTAAAATGGGTACAAGCCCAAAACAATTGGGCTGAAGATAATTTTTCAACAAAAAAACAAGAACAAAAAGATTTTTAACTGTTGGACCTAATAAAATCGGGTATTCACAGCTGGAGTAAAGTTTAGTTAATTAAGTGTCCAAATTGCATGGGACCAAAGCCATTAGTTTCAGTTTTTGTTTGGGCCGGTTTTTGCCCTTTGAACTGGTTTATTTTATTTTGGTTTTTAAAAGCTGGAAAATGGAGGGACTCAGTAGCTGTTTTTTCGAAATTTTTTTCTGTCAGGAGATTCCAATTTTTCTTTGAATTTTTTTTGGGCATTGTTCATGTTGTTCGACTTCTTCTTTTTTTATTTTTCGGTTTTTGTCTCTGCCATGATTGGCTAAGGCGCTAATCGACCAACTCATGAATTGAGTCTCCACCGTTAATCCAAAGGACGTTTTTGCCTTATACTGAGTTCGTTTTTTTTCCTTTTCCCTTCTGTATCTCAATTCTAGATAACTTAAGGGAAGGGATGTTGAATATTAGATTTAACATTTAGGTTGATTAATCGAAAAGGCTTAAAATCATAATGGGTTTAAGTGGGCATTGCACGTTGAATGAGTGAACACGCCGAGTTTCTAATAAAATGCTAGGTGATCGCCTAGTAGATTCGTTTTTCTAAATGAATGCAGGGATTCCGATTTGTTTAGGATTAACCATGAATTCAGTGATTAATTGTCCAATGACGGATTCTTAGGAACTCAAGTCTGGGTTGGTTACTTTTTAATTGTTAATTTCATTTTTATCTGTTATCTGTTATCTGTTGACATTGAAATTGAACAAACCCCCTCTTTTCGTTTCTATTGCTATTTCTGTTATGTGCTGTTTTCAATTGAGCGAATTAGTTCATTGTGAATTCCTTAAGAAACGATTCAGGTTGCTCTATATTACAGGTTTTTTATTAGCCTGATTAATTTGAGTGAGCTCGACAGCCACGTCAACGAACTTTGAGGACAGATAATCCTTAATAAAGGAATGTAACATTAGAGAAATGTTACGAGAAGTTTGAATAGCGATTTGTGCGAAAGTCGCAAACCCCGATTTTTCTGTACGTGTAAAATGACCAAAATACTCCTGAGGTCATTTTTACCTAGAAAGTCAAAGATAACTAATCTAAATTATCTTTGAGGGGTTAGTTTAATGCTTGATGGGGATTATATGTGTCTTAGGGCTAAAAATCTCAATTATCAATTTTTACCGTACATAAAATTACTATTTTACCCCTGCAGTAATTTTCATGAAATTATATAATCTTTGAATTCGGTTTTCACCCAAAAGTTTAAAATGAATATTTCAAGTATAATTTGAGAATGTCCAGTAATTACAGGGAGTTTTACATTAAATTACCTTTTTACCCCTAATTATGCTAAATGAGTTTATTTACGTAATTAAAGCAATATTAAGCTCTAATTGAACTCAAATTGATTTCATTCATTAACCTTGAGTTAAAAATTAATTACCCAAGGTTAAAAATAATTACTTGAGGTAATTAGAGCCTAAGATTACCAAAGGTAAAATTAAATTATCTTTTTCTTAATTACAAAAGCTCATAAAATTAGTAATGTTTGAGATCAAAGTTAAGATTACAGTTTAGGTAAAATCTAGTACATTTACATTTTCTTATCCTATATTTAGAACCTATGTTACAAATTGATTTTAACTCATATGAGATTAACTTCATTTACTAGTGTATGATTATTCTTTTTACCTTGTCCTGTTTTGTCCTAAACACTTAATGTTTTATCATTTTCACTAATGTATCAATTCCTAATCTTTTACTAAGTAAATACACATCCAATATATGATTCACCACTTGTAAAACATCACCAACCTGATCCTAATGCAATCAGAAAACCAGCGGCCATGAGGCTTTATTTCCACCATATTTTATTGATTTTCCAACAAAGAATCATATCCAACCTTATCACCATTTCTTTAACTTTCTTTTTTATTATTTTTGGCTATGTTTAATCAAAAGAAAACCCACCCATTTCAGCCATAATGTGATCAGCAACAATGTCTCCCATTAGCATCATATTTTAGTGTTTTCATCCATTATGAATGAACAAAATTATTACAAGAATAAAAGCATTCTTTTTCTATGTTTCTTTAATTGAAAAATGAAATTAAAAACCTCATTTTCCAGCCATGAAGGTAGCGGCCATGCAGCCTCCTTGGCCTATAAATATGAGCTCTTCCATTGCTAAAATGTTCACACAAACATTCATAGCCTTGGTACTTGCTTACTTGACAGTTTTTTTGCTCAAAGTTTACTCAAAGTTCTCAAATTCTCTCAATACTTCAAGCTATATTCTTCTTCCTTATTCACATCTAAGAGACTTCATTCCCAACCTCTAAACCAAGCTCTAAACATCAAGTGTAACACCCTCCGAATTACCATATTTTACTCGAGTATCAACATAGTAATTAGAAAAGTATTACTTACATTCACAATCTATACTAGTCAAAAATAATTGAAATCAAATAATTCAGACACATATATGGCCAAACTCGTATATACATATATAAACATCATTTATAAGTTTGCAATGTGTACAAATCTTGATACTACACTGGTTAACTTCTAAGCTCATCAGGAACTCAGTTCACAAAAGGAAGGAACACCTCCAGTATCTAATCTAACCTGCTCAAAGTTGAGGTCTAGCAAAAGTTTGTACAAACAGAAATAAACCCCATAACATTTAACACGATAAATCTGCAGGTTAGAGGTTCACTAGTACTAAACTACCACTATATACATATCATGAGTCCCTGAAGATCTCACGTCCTACTAGATGAAACCGTTGGCTATCGGCATGATAGCCTCATCTCCACAGGGCATCGGGACCCTCGATGGAGTGCGAGTCAAGACGAGGATGAAGAGGGATCATCTGGCTGGAGGGTCGGTGGTGCAGTGGGACCTCAAATATCACCGGGTGTGCCAAGTGGAGAGGCACACCATCATAAGGGAAGCGAGGTCAAAGTCGGTGTAAATCTTGATGTACTAAAAGAGCGGCGAAAAACACATAGACACGAACTTGCGAGTAACCCACTACATCTGAGAGTCAAGAGCAGGATCATAATGCCACACCTTGTGGCGAGTCAAGGTAAAATACTAGTGACGGCATCTGCTGGATCTGGTTAACACCAAGTAAATGCAACCGTAGGGATGAGAATATTATAAAATCCTCGATAGGGTATTCCTCGGGTATAATGTGAAACACAATTGATAAGCTCATTCATGTGGGAATACTCATGCAAAACTATGTACAGCAATATCAAGGTATATACATCATGTAAAATCAAGTATAAGTATAATAATAATTCGTGCATTGTTCTTTTTCTCATTAACATAGGGAAGGCTTAATCCCACATCAAGTGATGTCCTAGTGGAATCACTCCACAAGAACTATTTACCATTAGGACATGAGCTCATTCCTATATGTCGATCGTCTACCGACTTATCAAATTCCCGGAAAGCTCTTACTTTTGTCTTTCCCGTTCAACCACATAAGCCTTGTCTCTATTTTCCCCATATGTTAAAAATTGCACAACTAAAAGTCATGTTAATTTTCTTTTCTTTTCCTTTATCCTCACACTAATCACATAATGTACTCCTCCTTTCAAAGGTCTGCTTAGATCACAAGTAGGCATACAATTATGTTGGAGTCTCATCCATATCTCATCAACATTTCTTTCAAACAAATAGCATGCATTAACATGATATATACTTGTATCTAAAGCCATTCTATCATTAGTTCAAGACATTCTTACCGTTTTCAGCAATCAACAGATTTATTACTCTAGAATTCAAAATTAATTTCCCTACCAAACAGCGAATTTAAGAGCCATAAAAATTCTCTATGACATGTCAATGTATCTAAAAGGCCCTGTACAAATTTCCAAACAAACGGTGTTCTCTAACCTTATCAAATAAACTTTTCCAATCTGGTGGTTAGAGACCACTTGTTCTGATTTAGATCAGGACTCTCATAATTTTCGACCCCACCAATTGATTAAATCAACTCAAAATAAAATTCACAGTTATAATTCAATGTGTTATCAGCTTCCCATAAAATTTTAAAAGAGTAAACCCATCGTTTACTATGATAATAAAATCACACAATTTCTTGCCTCGACTTCAATATTTCAGGCAGCATAGTCACAACTTCGGTTCTTGAATTTTTAAACACAGAAAAAGTACCCAGAATAACCCCACATTTTTAATAGAGACCCCCTAACATGGTAACTACACCCCATAAAATTTTCAACTGAATCTAAGATCTCTAGATATATTAGAAAATTCGACAAAATTTGCTGCTTGCTTCAAACCGGGATTTTCCAGCAACAATGTTCAAGAATCATGAATTTTTTTCAAGCAGAGAAAATCGTTCACATGACCCAAGGAAAATCATGGGGTTGTCTCAGGATGTTACCTTCAACATATAATTTTTATAGCCCATAAAATGGAACACAATTGCACCAGAAAATTTGTCAACAAGTTCTGCCTTGTTGAAATCCGAAAATCCAGCAAACTAATTCCAAGTCTCTCTTGATGTAAATGATTTTTCCACCACACCAAACACTCCACCAAAATTCATACATCAATATCAACATATGATTAACCAATAAAATCAGAAATTTTAGGACAAAACCAATCAGAATTTTCAGAGGAAATTTTGAAACAAAAGAAGACAAATAAAACCCTACCCTTGAAAGCTAATGCTTCTTTAGCTTTTGTATACTTCAAGGTAGATGTTCTCCACCCCAAACTCTTGAAACAAACCTAGATCCTCCACTAATCAGTGCTGAGTGAGGTTTTGAAAAATCTAATCGGTTATATTTGTAGAGGTTGAAGTGTAGAACAAGTTTGCTTAAGGAAGTTTTTGATTCTAGCAAGATTTGGTCTAGGATTTTGGAGGTTGAAATTTTCAAGGTTAGCAAAGGTTTTTGGATGAAGAAGGAATGAGTTTTGCTGCTGCTCTTCACTTGGCCGAGGATGATGATGAAAAAGATGTGATTAGGTGGGTTAAGTATATCTATTAAGGAGTGTTTTGATTGGTTGAAAAAATAAAATATAATTTCTTTCCATTAAAAGGGTTTAAAATCAATGGCTAGGATTTGATCTTTCATCCAAGATGAAATCCTAGCCATTCACTTGGTATTCAAGTGGATATACTTCATTATTTGCATATATTAACTAGTTTTCGGTGTTAGAAATCGAACACTGAAATTTCTACAAATGGGCTTAAACAAATTCGAGAAATCAAACATTGCCCGAAAAATAATTTGGGTATGAAATCATTATTCCTACCTATTTCTAAACATAATCTTATAATTTCTCAATTTTGGGCATCTCAGGGCCCAATTCTAGGATTTCATTGTTCGTGGACTGTGGGGCTGTAAGACACTATTCACGTTTTTTTTTTTTTTTTTTTTTTTGCTTCCTTGAGTTAGTCTTATCATTTCCACATTTATCAACATCCTAAAATTCTCATTAATAAAGCTTCATTTAATTTCTAAAAAGAATAGGGTATTACATTACCACCCACCTTAATAAAAATTTTGTCCTCAAAATTTCATACACATAAACAACTTGGATAATCTTTCTTCATGCTTGATTCTAGTTGCGATGTATATTCTTCATTTCGAGCTCCACCCCCAGCCAGTTTTCCCAGTTGCATAGATTTGTTTCTAAGTTGCACGACTTCTCTATCGATGATCTGAATAGGAGGGCTTGAAATGTCAAGTCATCCCTTAACTGTATCGATTCGGGCTCAATAATGTGGTGTGGATCTGGATGATACATTCGAAGTTGAGACACATGGAAAACATTATGAAGGTTTGATAAATGTGGAGGTAAGGCTATTTGGTAGCGGTGACCCAATTAAATCGGAGAATTTGAAAAGGACCTATGAACCTGGGTGACAACTTTTTAACTCTAAGGGCTCTACCTACTCCAGTAGTGGGCGTGACCTTCAAGAATACATGTTCTTCCTCTTGAAACTCTAAAGGTTTCCTTCGAGTATCTGCGTAGCTCTTTTGACGATTTTGCGCAGTGCGAATTTTACTCCTGATCTTTTGGATCTGCTCCGTCGTTTGGTTAACAAGGTCGGGCCCCAGCAATCCTGCCTCCCCTGAGTCATACCAACATAATGGAGATTGGCATTTTCTTCCATATAGTGCTTCATACGGGGCCATGCCAATGCTAGCGTGATGACTGTTATTATAAGCAAATTCAACCAATGGAAGTAACTTATCCCAACTTCCTTTTTGCTCAATCACGCACGCCCTTAACATGTCTTCCAGGGTTTGTATGGTTCGTTCTGTTTGTCCGTCAGTCTGGGGATGGTAGTACTTAAACAAAGTTTGGTTCCAAAGGCCTTTGAAAAGCTCCCCAAAATCTCAAGTAAATCGGGGATCTCTGTCGAAACTATAGAAGAAGGAACAGTGTAGCTTTGACTATCTCTTGGATGTACAAAGAAGCTAACTTATCCAAAGGAAAATTAGCCTTAATGGGTAAGAAATGAGCAGACTTAGTCAATCTATCTACTATAACCCATATAGCATCATGACTTGACGATGTCCTTGGCAAACCCATTACAAAGTCCATCGAGATACTTTCCCACTTCCATGCAGGATTTCCAAAGGTTGCGGTGGTTCCATTTGGTTTTTGGTGTTCCATTTTAACTTTACGACAAGTTAAGCACTTCTTGACAAAATCTTCTATGTCTTTCTTCATCCTTGGCCACCAAAACATTTTCTTGAGATCCGCATACATCTTACTAGTCCCTGGGTGTATAGTGAATTCACCCCTATGAGCTTCCTTTAAGATCTCATTTCTCAGATTGCCACTTGCAGGTACACATACCCTATCCATGTATCTCCATATACCTTGTTGATCTTGAGTAAATCCTGGCAACTCCTTTGTATGAAGTGATCTTAACATCTCTTGGAACTCTGGATTTTCGCGTTGTGCGGCCAAAATCCATCCTTTGAACTCACTTGTTACTTTTATCTGACCTAATACAACACCTTGAGGGTTCTGAGACATATCTAGACTAAGCTTCCGAAAACTTTCCACTAACTCCGCCTCTTTAATCCTCAAGCATGCTACACTTAAGGATTTTCTGCTTAGGGCATCGGCAACAACATTTGCCTTGCCTGGATGGTAATTCAGACTAAAATCATAATCCTTGAGGAATTCCATCCATCTTTGTTGTCTCATGTTCAATTCTTTCTGGTCAAAGAGATATTTCAAGCTTTTGTGGTCCGAGAAAACATTGAACTGCACACCATAAAGGAGATGTCGCCAAATCTTTAGGGCAAAAACCACAGCTGCAAGTTCAAGGTCATGGGTGGGATAGTTGACTTCGTGGGGTTTCAACTGAGAAGCGTGGCGACCACTTTTCGATTTTGCATCAATACACATCCTAAACCCTTATTAGAAGCATCACAATAAACCTCAAAGGGTTCATGGGGTCGGGTAATACTAATACTGGAGCCGTGGTCAACTTTTGTTTCAATTCCTGAAAACTATTTTCACACTCCGGTGTCCACTTGAATAGAGCATTCTTTCGGGTTAACTTAGTCAAAGGTAGGGCTATCTGAGAAAAACTCATAATAAAACGCCTATAGTATCCAGCTAACCCTAGGAAACTCCGAACCTCTGTCACCGTTGTAGGTCGTTCCCAATGGATCTTGATTCCACTTTCTTTGGGATCTACGGAGATTCCCCTCGTGATACCACATGACCTAAAAATCTAACCTCTTCCATCCAAAATTCACATTTTGACAACTTAGCATACAACTTCTGTTCCCTCAGGATCTGTAACACAACGCGAAGATGCTCAGCATGTTCTTCCTCCGTCCTTGAATAAATGAGTATATCATCTATGAAGACAACTACAAATTTATCCAAGTATGGTCGAAAGATTCGGTTCATATAATCCATAAATCTTCTTTGGAGCATTCGTTAGTCCAAAAGACATCACCCTATACTCGTAATGCCCATACCGAGTTCTAAAAGCAGTTTTGGAGATATCCTCCTCCCGAACTCGAATTTGGTGGTAGCCTGATCTAAGATCAATCTTTGAGAATATAGTTGCCCCTCTCAATTGATCCATAAGGTCATCAATCCTTGGCAAAGGATATTTGTTCTTCACCGTTACCTTGTTCAGCGCCTATAGTCCACACAAAGCCTCATACCCCCATCCTTTTTCTTTACGGAAGAACAGGGCTCCCCACGGAGAGGCACTTGGTCTAATGAAGTGCTTCCTAATAATTCTTCAATTTGTGACTTTAATTCCTTCAACTCTAAAGGGACATTCTATAAGGAGCAATTGAAATAGGACCATACTGGAACCAACTCAATGGAGAATTCAATCTCTCGTTCAGGAGGAAATTCGGGAATATCCTCTGGAAAGACATCTGGATATTCTCTAATCACTGGAATCTTACTTAATTCGTGGTCACCTTCAGTTTCTTGGTGAGAGAAGAACATATTCCTGATGATCTATTTTGTTTGGGTTGGGTGTTACTAAGTCTAAATAAAAAGAAAAAGCAACCACAGGAATAGAAGGTAAAGTAGAAAGAAATATAGGAGTTTTGTGCAGACCAGTGCAAAAGAACATAATTAGATACTAACCAATCCATGCCTAAAATTACCTCTAAACTGAGACAAAGGAAGACAAACTAAATTGGCAGTAAATTCCCTAGCACCTATTTGAAGAGGAAGGCTCATACATGCATAACAAGTTCTAATAGGACTAGCAGTAGGAGTGGACACAAGGAGATCATAAGGTAATTCAGACACAGATAATTGTAATTTTTGTACACAGTCATGGGATATAAAAGAATGACTGGCGCCCGTATCATACAGTACATCCAGGATATTACCATTTATTTCACACTTACCTCGGATCAGATCGGTAGATTGAGAAGCTTCTTTGGCACTTATAGTAAAAACGCGTCCATGTTGTTGTGGTCTAGAGGCGGGCTGCCGGCCTCTCTTGTCGGGACATTCAAATATTTTGTGTCCTGGCTTCCCACATCCAAAGCAAACAATTTGTGTTGCCCAGCAAGGCCGATTCCCATGATTCTTCCCACATTTAGGGCAATCTTTCCCTGCCTCAGGTCTTGAAAATTGAAGTTGTTTCCCTTTGTTATTGTTGTTGTTATTGTTGGGTGGAATTCTTCTCCAGGGTTGGTTGATAGGCTTGAATCGAGGGCCTTGAGGTGCTAATCCCCTTCTAGCATTGTTTTGGGCATGCTTGAAATTTATCAGCTTCTTGTTAGACTCCTCACTTGCGTCGACATTTATTTACCAAAGTAGGATAGTCTCGATCTCTAGGAGACTTACAAATGCTTCTATATCTTCTCGTAGACCTCCTTCATATTTCATGCATTTCCAAGCTTCATCAGGATCATCTTTGGTAAATTGTAGAAAACTTGCGAGCTCCTCAAATTTAGCGGTGTACTCTGCTACACTCATAGGTCCTTGTTTAAGGGCCATGAACTCCAACTCTTTTGCATTTCTCACAGAAGTAGGAAAATACTTGCAGAGAAGGCTTCCTTGAAAATGTCCCAAGTAACCGGTTTGGGAAGCTTCAAATAACCTCCTGGTGCCAACCCACTGAGTCTGCATCTGCTTCCAACATGTAGGTGGCAAAAGCCACTTTTTGGGTCTCTGTGCGGGAGGCGAGAAGATCTTCTCCATGGCCTTAACCCATTCCTCTGCCTTACTTGGGTTGAAGGCTCCTCGAAATGGCGGGGGAGTTGCCTTCCTGAACTCAGCAAACTTCTGATACTCTACATCAACCTCATTCCTTTGAAGGGCTATTGGCTGGATTTTGCCTTTCGTTGCGATTCATTTGCTCCATCATTCGGTAGCGGTGTAGCTTGTTCCTCATGGCGTAGCCATCTCACGGAAAGTATTCATCATGTCGGCATCATTTCTGCTTCCACGCCTAGTTTGCCGATTCGAAGTCATTGATTCCTATCACACCAAACAAAATATTGAGTTGATCAGGCTCAATACCAAGCTAAGTGTAGCAGTAACCCACAACATTCTAAATCAGCGAGTCATACATGTATATAAAATCATAATGTATGACAATTTCTAAGAAAACATAGCGGTCCAATCCTCGGGCTTATAGGATAGTCAAGCTCACGATACCATAATGTAACACCCTCCGAATTACCATATTTTACTCGAGTATCAACATAGTAATTAGAAAAGTATTACTTACATTCACAATCTATACTAGTCAAAAATAATTGAAATCAAATAATTCAGACACATATATGGCCAAACTCGTATATACATATATAAACATCATTTATAAGTTTGCAATGTGTACACTGCATCGATACTACCTAGTTAACTTCTAAGCTCATCAGGAACTCAGTTCACAAAAGGAAGGAACACCTCCGATTATCTAATCTAACTTTGCTCAAAGTTGAGGTCTAGCAAAAGTTTGTACAAACAGAAATAAACCCCATAACATTTAACACGATAAATCTGCAGGTTAGAGGTTCACTAGTACTAAACTACCACTATATACATATCATGAGTCCCTGAAGATCTCACGTCCTACTAGATGAAACCGTTGGCTATCGGCATGATAGCCTCACCTCCACCTTGGGGCATCAGGACCCTCCGATGGGTGCAGTGCGAAGACGAGGATGAAGAGGGATCATCTGCTGGAGGGGGTGCTGGTGGTGCAGGTGGGACCTCAAATATCACTGGGTGTGCCAAGTGGAGAGGCACACCATCATAAGGGAAAGCAGGGTCAAAGTCAGCTGTAAATACTGATGTACTAAAAGAGCGGCGAAAAACACATAGACACGAACTTGCGAGTAACCCACTACATCTGAGAGAGTCAAGAGCAGGATCATAATGCCACACCCACTGTGGCGAGTCAAGGTAAAATACTAGTGACGGCATCTGCTGGATCTGGTTAACACCAAGTAAATGCAACCGTAGGGATGAGAATATTATAAAATCCTCAGTAAGGTATTCCCTCAGGTATAATGTGAAACACAATTGATAAGCTCATTCATGTGGGAATACTCATGCAAAACTATGTACAACAATATCAAGGTATATACATCATGTAAAATCAAGTATAAGTATAATAATAATTCGTGCATTGTTCTTTTTCTCATTAACATAGGGAAGGCTTAATCCCACATCAAGTGATGTCTGTAGTGGAATCACTCCACAAGAACTATTTACCATTAGGACATGAGCTCATTCCTATATGTCGATACGTCTACCGACTTATCAAATTCCCAGAAAGCTCTTACTTTTGTCTTTCCGATTCAACCACATAAGCCTTGTCTCTATTTTCCCCATATGTTAAAAATTGCACAACTAAAAGTCATGTTAATTTTCTTTTCTTTTCCTTTATCCTCACACTAATCACATAATGTACTCCTCCTTTCAAAGGTCTGCTTAGATCACAAGTAGGCATACAATTATGTTGGAGTCTCATCCATATCTCATCAACATTTCTTTCAAACAAATAGCATGCATTAACATGATATATACTTGTATCTAAAGCCATTCTATCATTAGTTCAAGACATTCTTACCGTTTTCAGCAATCAGCATTTATTACTCTAGAATTCAAAATTAATTTCCCTATCAAACAGCGAATTTAAGAGCCATAAAAATTCTCTATGACATGTCAATGTATCTAAAAGGCCCTGTATAAATTTCCAAACAAACGGTGTTCTCTAACCTTATCAAATAAACTTTTCCAATCTGGTGGTTAGAGACCACTTGTTCCTGATTTAGATCAGGACTCTCATAATTTTCGACCCCACCAATTGATTAAATCAACTCAAAATAAAATTCACAGTTATAATTCAATGTGTTATCAGCTTCCCATAAAATTTTCAAAGAGTAAACCCATCGTTTACTATGATAATAAAATCACACAATTTTACTGCCTCAGCTTCAATATTTCAGGCAGCATAGTCACAACTTCGGTTCTTGAATTTTTAAACACAGAAAAAGTACCCAGAATAACCCCACATTTTTAATAGAGACCCCCTAACATGGTAACTACACCCCATAAAATTTTCAACTGAATCTAAGATCTCTAGATATATTAGAAAATTCGACAAAATTTGCTGCTTGCTTCAAACCGGGATTTTCCAGCAACAATGTTCAAGAATCATGAATTTTTTTCAAGCAGAGAAAATCGTTCACATGACCCAAGGAAAATCATGGGGTTGTCTCAGGATGTTACCTTCAACATATAATTTTTATAGCCCATAAAATGGAACACAATTGCACCAGAAAATTTGTCAACAAGTTCTGCCTTGTTGAAATCCGAAAATCCAGCAAACTAATTCCAAGTCTCTCTTGATGTAAATGATTTTCGCACCACACCAAACACTCCACCAAAATTCATACATCAATATCAACATATGATTAACCAATAAAATCAGAAATTTTAGGACAAAACCAATCAGAATTTTCAGAGGAAATTTTGAAACAAAAGAAGACAAATAAAACCCTACCCTTGAAAGCTAATGCTTCTTTAGCTTTTGTATACTTCAAGGTAGATGTTCTCCACCCCAAACTCTTGAAACAAACCTAGATCCTCCACTAATCAGTGCTGAGTGAGGTTTTGAAAAATCTAATCGGTTATATTTGTAGAGGTTGAAGTGTAGAACAAGTTTGCTTAAGGAAGTTTTTGATTCTAGCAAGATTTGGTCTAGGATTTTGGAGGTTGAAATTTTCAAGGTTAGCAAAGGTTTTTGGATGAAGAAGGAATGAGTTTTGCTGCTGCTCTTCACTTGGCCGAGGATGATGATGAAAAAGATGTGATTAGGTGGGTTAAGTATATCTATTAAGGAGTGTTTTGATTGGTTGAAAAAATAAAATATAATTTCTTTCCATTAAAAGGGTTTAAAATCAATGGCTAGGATTTGATCTTTCATCCAAGATGAAATCCTAGCCATTCACTTGGTATTCAAGTGGATATACTTCATTATTTGCATATATTAACTAGTTTTCGGTGTTAGAAATCGAACACTGAAATTTCTACAAACGGGCGAAACAGTGTACCCGAGAAATCAAACATTGCCCGAAAAATAATTTCGGGTATGAAATCATTATTCCTACCTATTTCTAAACATAATCTTATAATTTCTCAATTTTGGGCATCTCCGGGGCCCAATTCTAGGATTCCCTGTTTCAAGCGGACCTGTGGGGCCTGTAAGACACTATTCACGTTTTTTTTTTTTTTTTTGCTTCCTTGAGTTAGTCTTATCATTTCCACATTTATCAACATCCTAAAATTCTCATTAATAAAGCTTCATTTAATTCCTCTGAAAATTCTGATTGGTTTTGTCCTAAAATTTCTGATTTTGTTGGTTAATCATATGTTGATATTGATGTATGAATTTTGGTGGAGTGTTTGGTGTGGTGGAAAAATCATTTACATCAAGAGAGACTTGGAATTAGTTTGCTGGATTTTCGGATTTCAACAAGGCAGAACTTGTTGACAAATTTTCTGGTGCAATTGTGTTCCATTTTATGGGCTATAAAAATTATATGTTGAAGGTAACATCCTGAGACAACCCCATGATTTTCCTTGGGTCATGTGAACGATTTTCTCTGCTTGAAAAAAATTCATGATTCTTGAACATTGTTGCTGGAAAATCCCGGTTTGAAGCAAGCAGCAAATTTTGTCGAATTTTCTAATATATCTAGCATGTAACGCCCGGGGATTGCGAAGTCGGGGAGTGATCGCCGGTGCAAAGAGGCACGGACAAGGAGCGGCTCCTGGCAGACTTGAAGCGGAGGGTACATGAATGAACCGATTACACACGAATGAGAGGATCACGAGGCTGTATAGGTATGGGACTATACAATTAAGGAGGGCTTATATGAATTGATTTGTACTACCTATACCAACAAGATGCATCTTCTTTTCGGTAGCCCAAACTGAAAGAACTCCACAGTTAAGCGTGCTTGACTTGGAGTAATTTTGGGATGGGTGACCTCCTGGGAAGTTTTCCTAGGAAGCGTGCGAGTGAGGACAAAGCATGCTGAAAAGACCCGTGTTGGTTTGTGGGGACAGTCGTCAATCCATAAAGCAGCAGGGGATGTTACATCAAGCATATATATTCCAACCATAAATCAACTCCGAAACACATAACCTTTCCATTATCAAACACAAAAACACAAGAAAAATCCTTCTTCCATTTGTTCTCATCTTGGCCAAATTCACAACACTCATCAAGGACATATTTTCTTCTTCTAACTTCTAGAAAGATCAAGCATTATCTTTTGGTAACAAGAAATAACTTGGTAGGGATTTTATTTCATGTTATATCTTTGTTCTTTGCTTATAATTTAACTTTTAATGAGCTTGATGATGAGACTATGAAATAAGGTTCTTGGAAATATGATAATCAAGGACTCTAAAGTTCACTCCCTTTGTTAAGATTAATTGAGGTTAAAGAGTTTAATTCTTTAAAAGTTTTGAGCTTAACAAGATAATAAATGAACTTGCATCCATATTTATGTTTCAAGCTGTAACGCCCCAATTTTTACTACCATGTGAAAATTACCAAAATGCCTCTAGGTAATTTTTACACGTAATTTGAGGTCAGATAATCCTCAATAAAGGAATATAACATTAGAGAAACATCATATGAGACTTGATCAGCGATCAGTATGAAAGTCGCGAACCCCAATTTTTCTGTATGTGTAAAATGACCAAAATACCCCTGAGGTCATTTTTACCTATAAATCAAGGATAACTAATCTAAATTATCTGTGAGGGGTTAGTTTTATGATTGATGGGGATTATATGTGCCTTAGAGATAAAAATCTCAATTCTCAATTTTTACCATAAGCAAAAATTACCGTTTTATCCCTGCAGTAATTTTACATGAAATTATGTAATCTTTGAATTCGATTTTCACCAAAAGGTTCAAAATGCCTATTTAAGGTATAATTTGAGAATGTCCAGTAATTACAAGGAGTTTTTTTTATGTGAAATTATCTTTTTACCCCTAGTTATACCAAATAAGTTTACTTGCGTAATTAAGGTAATGTTAAAGCTCCAATTGAACTCGAATTGATTATATTCATTAACCTTGGGTTAAAAATAATTACTTAAGGTTAAAAATAATTACCTAAGGTTAAAAATAATTACCAGAGATAATTAGAGCCTAAGGATTGTTTAGGAAAATTTAATTTCCTTTCTTAATTACAAAGAACTCATGAAACCTATAATGTTAAAGATTAGGGTAAATGTAATGCATTTACTTTCTTTACCTTGAGATTAAAATTTAAATTACTAATTGATTTTCAACTCAATTGAGATTAACTCTATTATTAAAATAAAGATTATCTTTTTACCTAGTCTTGAGTTATCTTATACACCTAGTTTTACCTTTTAAACAAAATTACCAATTTCTAAATCTACCACCTAATTAAATAAGCTATCCTTGTGTCCTACCATGAATAATAAATGAAATTTTGTCCCCCAAATTCCCTGAATCAGCCGTGACATTCCATGCTTCATGTGATGCTTATATTTTAAAATTTCATTCAAGGAATAATGCACTACATCATGCACCTCAAAGACATGTCCTACCATGAATGAAAAAAATAAAACTTGTCCCCCCATGATAGCCTTGCAAACTCACGGATTCTTCCTCCTCCATCACCTTGATATTTTAATTTTTTTCTTTAACAATAAGACACATACAACATTCATTACATTACCACTTACTTTGTTAAAGTTGTCTTGCACTTTATTTGATCAAAAAAATTCTGATCACATTGCACATGAGAAGGCCACGGTTTTCAACTCCTTTCCACCATCACATTTTAATTTTTATAAAGCCTAAAGCAACCTAAAACATATCATATCTATAGTATGTGTTCTTTGACTTGTCTTGCAACCTTTTTGAGCAAAAATTATGATTGTATTACAGCCTATATGCATTAGCCTCGATACCCCCATAATGCCTCAATTTTATTTTATCATCAAAGAATTAAGCACTCAAACAACACCATGACCATACCATGTGATCTTTGAGTTGTTTTGCATTATTTTTGAGCAAGAATTCTGATCACATTTCAGCCCATATGTAGCGTACATACACCCTCCAAATGCCCTATAAATATGTGATTTTCCAAGGCCTAAAGGCACACACAAACATTCCTAGCCTTAGCATTTTCTTACTTGATAGTTTTCTTACTCAAAGTTTGCTCAAAGTTCTCTAATTCTCTCAATACTTCAAGCTTTCTTCTTCTTCCTCATTCCCACTCAAGAGACTCCATACCCAACCTCTAATCAAGTTCTAAACCTCAAGCATACACATTTCAACCATAAATCAACTCCTAAACACATAACCTTTCAATTATCAAACACAAAAACACAAGAAAAATCCTCCCTCCATTTGCTCTAATCTTGGCCAAATTTCAAGGACATATTTTCTTCTTCTAACTTCTCTAAAGATCAAGCATTACCTTTTGATAACAAGAAACAACTTGGTAGGGATTTTATTTCATGTTCTTTCTCTTGTTCTTTCTTTATATTTTTGATTTTTATGATTTGATTATGACCATGGCTTGATGATGAGGAATCATGGTGGTGGTTATGAATCCATCATTTAAATGAACTCTAAAGCCCAAGGTTTAATTCTTGATGTTAAAAGATTAATAAAGGAATTACTAAGTTTTGAGTTTTAAGCTTAACAAGATATAAAAATGAACTAGTATCCATATTTATGTTTCAAGTTCTTGCACATCATATTTAAATTTCAAGCCTTGCATAATCATATTTAATTTCAAGTTCATCATCTTAAATCTTGAAGATAATAATATGAATTTGCATTCTCATGTTTAAATTTCAAGTAATGCACTTTATGTTTCAAGTTATCATTAAACTTTAAAGATTTAAAAATAAACTTGCATCTTTATATTTACATTTGAAGTATTACATATCATGTTTATATTTCCAAGTTATCACCTTATAATGATAAAGATTAAAAATGGATTGCATAGCATATCTATGATTCTTGCTATCACCTAAATCTCTAAAAGCTCAAAACTTACCTCTTTAATCTTAAATAGGAATTCTTATACTTAAATTAAGTTAATTTCAGCCTCTTGATGTTCTTGGTATTAAGATTCATTCATTTTATTTTTTTTAGGCTTTGATCTTATCTTTAAATTACTTAAATAATTCTTGTTAGAGTTAGAAATCCAAAGATGTTAAAGATTGTGCTTTTCTCAAGCTTTTTCATTTAAAAATTATGTTACTGACCTGACTTAAATAAAATGGTTAGAATAATATTTTATAAGGTTTGAATGTGTATAAATTACTTATAATTGATGTAAGAATTGTTTTTAGCATTTTTGAGACAAACTAATAATTAGAAAGGATCAAAATCGTAATTTTATAAAGCTTTAGACAATGAATTTTCTGGATTAATTTCTCACTAATTTGATACTGATCTTATGGTTTATATACATTAGAATTATTAGTATTTGATGTATAAATTGTTTTTGGTATCTTAGAGGTTGAAAAGAATAATTACAAGTATTAGTTTTGACCAATTCATAAAATGCGAAAAGTTGTGTCATAAACTATCAATTATGTAACTTTTTGATTCAAAGGATTTTAATTAGAGTAAATAATGATATTTTATGTGTATATGTGTTTAGAATACCATTTATGATGTTTAGAGAAAGTTTTAGAAGTATTGGCTTTTGATAAGTGTAAAAAATAAGTAACTTTGTACTTTGACCTCTAAAATATGTTAAATTTAGTCTATGGCCCTAAAAGGTTTTTATGATGAGTTTGAATGATTTCTAATAGTTATATGTCTCTTGAAATGTATTGGTTGAAGTTAAGGATCTTTAATTTATGAGTAGATATTAAAAAGGGGTAATTACGTTTTGACCCGTAACCTTTGAGAAATTGTGATTTGACCTTTTGGGACTTAAACGTAAATATTGATAATTTGATGAGATGAATGTGATTGATATCTTGTGATGACTATGTTCATATATTGAGATTTATATGGCTTATGGATATATGCAATGAAATATGATGCATGTTTATGTGATTTGATTTATGGCATGTTACGGTTATGTCTGATTCATTGAGATGCATAAGTTCGTGAAGTTTATGAGCATGAAATATTAATGATGAGTTATTCATGTTTGCATCTATATCATGCCAAGATTTAAGGTGACATAAAACACATGGAAATGATCCTCTAGACTCCCCGAATTAAAGGTTATGAGAGGTGATCCGAATAGGAAGTGATCCTTTGGACTCCCTGAATTAAAGATTATGAAAGATGATCCTAATGCCCCCTATCCCGTACCTTAAGAGTCGGGAATTTAACTTATCAAAAGGGATAAGATTACGCTAGTGACGATTAGTGAGGTATGAGCTCATAACCTAGAACTCTCGAGAAAAAAATTATAGGGCGGCCCCCAAGGAAAAGAGAATAAAGAAGTTTAAGTCACCTGTAAGAATGATGATCATGATGTTATTTATATCATATGCATCATTTTATGAATTTTATGATATTATGTATATGATATTGACATGCATCCATGACTAATATGTTGCATTCATGACATTAAGATTCATGCTAAAAGATACGGGTCTCGGCTAATGGTATTTATAACTTAATAAATGAACCTTATATATATGTTCACCATTTTCATAATTAAACCCGAGGTTCCTGGGGACGATGACGATGACACTTGTGTTATAGTCGGGAAGCCCTACTGAGATTCTTATATAAGTTTCTCATCCCTTTTCTTTTCTGTGTCGTCTCCAGACATGAATGATGGTGTAGTTCGTGATTTGTCTTAAGACTGGACGAGGAGCTACGGAGATAACTTCCTTTTGGATATTTGCCTTTAGAGTGATCGTATCTCAGTGATCAGTTTGTATTCTATTGATGGATATATATTGATGTCCTTAAGTTTACAAGACATCACTATTATGATACAGTTATTGATATGTTATTATTATTTGAGTTATGTTATGTCATGGTTGTATTATGTATTTACCTGTTATTCGTTTCTAACATCTCTCTTACGCAGGCAAGATAATGACGTTAGATATTTAGTATGTGTAGCTCACGATTTGGTATTTAAGTTCAAAAAAAAAAATTTACCCATATTTTCACTAAAGTATTTTAAAGAAGTTTTGAGTTAAAAATTGGAACAAAAGAGTAATGACTAATAATTAACTTAAATGCGTCCTAGGCGTGTTGAGTTAAATATTAGGATGTTACACAAGCTCTTGCATATCATATTTAAATTTTAAGCCTTGCATAATCATATTTAATTTCAAGTTATCACCTTAAATCTTGAAGATAATAATATGAATTTGCATTCTCACATTTAAATTCCAAGTAATGCATTTCATGTTTATATTTCAAGTTATCACCTAAACTTTGAAGATCTAAAAATAAACCTGCATCTTCATATTTATATTTCAAGTATTGCATATCATATTTATATTTCCAAGTTATTACCTTATAATGATAAAGATTAAAAATGGATTGCATAGCATGTATATGATTCTTGCTATCATCTAAATCTCTAAAGCTCAAAACTTACCTCTTTAATCTTAATAGGAATTTTTATAGATATATTTAAATTGTGTTATTTCTAGCCTCTTGATGCTCTTTATATTAAGGGTGGTTTATTTTATTTTTAAGGCTTTGATCTTGTCTTTAAATTACTCAATTAACTTTTGTTAGAATTAGAAATTCAAAGATGTTACAGATTGTGTTTTTCTCAAGCTTTTGATTAAAAGAATTAGGTTACTAACTTGATTTAAATAAAATGGTTAGGATTCTGATTTAAAAGGTTTGGATCTGTATAAATTACTTATAATTGATGTAAAAATTGTTTTTAACATTTTTGGGATGAACTAGTAAATAAAAAGGATCAAAATTGTGTTTTTATGAAACTTTTAAAATGCTAATTTTCTGATCACTGTTCACCACTATTCACTACTATTTATTGCTATTTACACACTTGAGGATCACTAATAATTGTCATAAAAATTATTCTTACCATTTTAGGAAAGTCTAGTGACTAGAAAGGATTAAAATTGTGATTTTATGAAGCCTTAAGGAGACTAATTTTCTGATTCTATTCAAGGGTTGTTCAAGGCTGTTCACATTGTTCACACACTTAAGAATTACCTATATTTGATGTAAAAGTTGTTTTTGGTATCATAGATGCGTAAAAGGGTAATTACAAGTGTTAGATTGAGCCGTTTTACAAAATACAGAAAGATGTGTTTTGAACTATCAATTATGTTATTTCAGTCAAATGCTTTTAATTAGAGTAACTAATGATGTTCAATGTGTCCATGTGTTCAAAATACCATTTATAATGTTTAGAAATTTTTTTAGAGGTATTGGTTTTTGATAAGTGTAAAAAATGAGCAACTTTGCACTTTAACCCCTAAAGTGTATTAAAATTTGGTCTATGGCCTTCAACGGTTTTTATGATGAGTTTAAATGGTTTCTAATAATTCACATTCTCCCCTTTTTTGATGATGACAACCATCGTGGGTGAGGACCAATAATAGATAAGACATAGTTTATTTCGTTCACTCCCCCTATGTATATGCATGGATTAGCAAAGACAAGCAAAATGAATTCAAAGACAAACACAACGAATAATAGATGTGCATGCCCCCCCCTTAATCATTGAATACATCCTCACCATATATATCTCCCCCTTTGGCATTATCAAAAAGCGATAAGTATACATAACCAATAATCTCAGCAAACATCAAAACCCACAAAACAAAATCTAGGATATATAGTAAAACAGCATCAAAGTCCTTTTTGATAAACTAAAGCTAGAGTCCATAACTCAAACTACAAGTTCAACTACCAAACCAACAAGAGTCAAAAATATAATCCAAACAGTAGTCCAACTACAAAACATAATATAAAAATAACAAAAGATAGGTCAAAAGAGCCAGCAAGAGAAACAGAATACTATGGTGCATCGTCAGCAACTGAATCATCTTGAATACCAAGATGACGACGGATAGATCCCATATCCCCTTCTAGCCGAGTCATGCGTGAATCAAGAGTGTCAAATCGCTCTCCAACATAGACTCGAAGAGAACGTAACTCAGAGAGGAGTTTGGACATGGATGAAGAGGAGGAGTCCGAAGCCAAATTATGCGGAAGGGAAGGAGTGCGTTCTGCTTGATCTTCATTTTGAATTTCTCTTTGGCGAACCCATTGATTATCAAGATTCTTTGCATAGCCAAAAAAAGAAATCGCACCAGCACCAATGGAATAGGAGCGCTGAACGATAACAAAGTGCTCATCATCTAATAGGACATCAAAATATTCTAGGAACATGGTGATCAAATGAGCATGCGGAAGTGGTGCATTTGCCTTAAGAGCCTTTTGCATACGATAGCGTATAAGATGAGCCCAATCAATTTGACGTCCAGTCAGTAAAGCCCACATCAGAATGATATCCTCCTCAGTTAATTGTGCAAGGTTGGTGAGCCTAGGATGCAGAATCCGAGCAATAATATAATGCATGATGCGACAGTTAAAATTTAGTGACCCTGCAAGCAATCTACCAGTTATATCAGCCCCCTCAGAATAGATCATTCTACGGGCATCAATATTGGAGTAATCCTCCTTCCAATCAGAAATAATACGGCCCTCAAATTGTGCACCATCAGAACTCAAATTTGTTATGTTATAAAATAAGCCTTGATCAATGACTATTGGAATTTTCTAAACTTCAGAGTAAATGCATCCATCCTTGATCTTCAGATTACAATAAAATAAATGAACTGAATCTGGAAAATGCCTTTTCCAAATAGTTATAAATTCCACTATGTCATAGTTCTTGAACACTTGATAGCAATCGAAATCTTCACCTTCAAAGAACTCACTATCTAGGTATTTCGGATCAATTATATCTCTAGACTGAAAAGATTTGAAATACCTCTCTTGTTGGGTCACATTGGAGAAGAACGATGAAATTTTTGAAGAGGAGAAAGAGGTGTTGGGGGTCGCGGCTGGGCCAGTAGTGGCGGCGGCAGCGGGACGACGGCGGCCTGAGGTTGAGCTGCGCGAGGCGAAGTCAATGGCAGTCGCGGCAGCTGCGGGGGAAGGATCGGTGGTGCTCGAAGGCTTCTTCCTCTTCGATGAGGCTCACGATGATTCGGCCATTGTTGTTATAGAATGATCGGTGGGATTTGTAGAGGATGAAGAGATGAGTAATTTGGGAGTGATTTGAGTGAATTTGGTTTAGAAATGAAAAAGATATGGAAGGGAGAAGTTAGAGAGAGAAAGACACATTGAGAGGAGAGAGAAGATGTGTTCTTCGAAGGGAAGAGAAAGAGAGCTGTTCACATTTAAAAACGCCCTTGGTAATCGATTACACCTATTAAATCGAGCCCAGAAAAGGGTGCTCAATGTAGCATGCTCTCTGGTAATCGATTACAGTACCTATGTAATCGATTACAAACTTTTTTTTTTAAGACAATGTATATTATAATCAAATAGTTAAACAAATTATTCAAACAGCAATTAATCACACAAAATATATTTTAAACAAAGCTCGTATATATAAAAAAATGATACAAACAAGTAGTCAAATAATTACATAAATACTAGGAACAAAAGCTATTTATATGCTAGAGAGATCAATTATTCCCAGTTCTCTTCTTATATAGAAGAAGCTTTCCTTGGATAAAGGTTTTGTGAATATATCTGCTAGTTGCTTATTTGTTTCCACGAATTCTAAGACACAATCACCTTTTTGCACATGATCTCTTAGGAAATGATGTCTAATTTCAATATATTTAGTTCTAGAGTGCAAAATGGGATTTTTAGATAAGTTAATTGCACTTGTGTTATCACACCTTATAGGAATATGGTCAAGAACTAAGCCATAGTCTAAAAGTTGTTGTTTTATCCAAAGGATTTGAGCACAATAGCTTCCAGCAGCAACATATTCTGCTTTAGCAGTGGATAATGCCACACTATTTTGTTTCTTACTATGCCAAGAAACTAATACAGATCCAATTAAGTGACATGTTCTACTAGTACTTTTTCTATCTGTTTTGCACCCGACAAAATCAGAATCTGAATATCCAATTAAATTGCATGAGTTGCCTTTAGGATACCATAAACCTAAATTTATAGTGCCGATTAAATATCTCATGATTCTTTTAACTGCACTAAGATGTGATTCTTTAGGGTTAGCCTAATATCTAGCACATAGACAAACACTAAACATTATATTAGGTCTACTTGCAGATAAATAAAGGAGGGATCCGATCATACCTCTAAATTTTTTGATATCTACTGATTTACCTCATTCATCCTTGTCCAAGTAACAAGCAGTGCTCATAGGAGTAGCAATCTCCTTTGCATTGTCCATTCCAAATCTTTTGAGCAACTCCTTGCAATATTTTGATTGATTGATAAATATTCCATCCTTGGTTTGCTTGATTTGGAGTCCAAGAAAGAAATTTAATTCTCCCATCATAGACATCTCGAACTCACTTTGCATGATTTTAGAAAATTTCTTGCACAAAGACTCATTTGTGGCACCAAAAATAATGTCATCCACATATATTTGTACCAAGAGAATGTCATGCTCCTTTCTTTTAATAAAGAGTGTAGTGTCAACTTTTCCTCTTGAAAAATCCTTTTCTAAAAGAAATTTACTCAACCTTTCAGACCAAGCCCTAGGAGCTTGCTTTAAACCATATAAAGCCTTTTTCAATTTGAACACATGGTTGGGTAAATCAAAACTTTCAAATCTAGGAAGTTGATCAACATACACTTCTTCTTGAATAAATCCATTAGAAATGCACTTTTAATATCCATTTGATAAAGTTTAAAATCCATGATAGATGCAAAAGCAAGTAACATTCTAATTGCTTCTAATCTAGCTACAGGAGCATATGTTTCTTCATAACCAATTCCTTCTTCTTGGTTATATCCTTTAGCCACTAATCTTGCTTTGTTTCTTACTATGACACCGTTCTCATCTAATTTATTTCTAAAAACCCATTTAGTGCCTATAATTTGATGATCATTTGGTTTAGGAACTAGTTCCCAAACTTGATTTCTTTCGAATTGATTTAATTCATCTTGCATAGCAATAATCCGATGTTCATCAATTATAGCTTCATTAATATTCTTGGGTTCAATTTGAGAAACAAATGCCATGTGATTGCATGTATCTTTAAGAGAGTTTCGGGTTGTTACCCCTTTTGATATATCACCTATGATATTGTCAAGTGGGTGGTTCTTTGAAGTTCTCCATTCCTTTGGAAGATCCCTTGTGCTTGGTTCCTCTTGAAGTAGAGTTTCCTTCTTGATTTCTTCTTCCTTGTTTTCTGACTCCTTTTCATGAATATGAATGTTTTCCAAGGCATCTACAAGATCATCAAAAATTTTCTTTCTCGGCTTAAGGAGGTTAGTCTCATCAAAAGCAACATGAATAGACTCTTCTATGGTTATGGTTCTTTTGTTATAAATTCTAAAAGCCTTACTATGTAGAGAATAACCAAGAAATATTCCTTCATCAGATTTGGCATCAAATTTGCCCAAGTTATCCTTGCCATTGTTCAAAACAAAACATTTACATCCAAATATATGAAAATGAAAAATATTTGGTTTTATCCTTTTGTATATTTCATAAGGGGTTTTCTTTAAGATTGGCCTTATTAAGGCTCTATTCATAACATAGCAAGCAGTATTTACTGCATCCACCCAGAAATATTTAGGGAGATTTGAGTCATTGAGCATAGTTCTTGCCATTTCTTCTAAAGATCGATTCTTCCTTTCAACAACTCCGTTTTGTTGTAGAGTTCTTAGGGCAGAAAAATTATGCTCAATTCCATGGTCATCACAAAAATTTTCAAAAGAAGTATTTTCAAATTCCCCACCATGATCACTTCTTATGGATGCAACATTAAGATTTTTCTCATTTTGAATAACTTTTGCATGTTTTTTAAAAGCATGAAATGCATCACTCTTATAAGCAAGAAACAATGTCCATGTATATCTAAAATAATCATCCACAATCACTAGAGCATAATAATTACCTCCAAATCTCATAGTTCTAGATAGACCAAATAAATCCATGTGCAAAAGTTATAAAGGTCTGGTTGTTGAGACAACATTTTTAGATTTAAAGGAAACCCTTACTTGCTTTCCTTTTTGACATGCATCACAAAGTTTATCTTTTTCAAATTTGAGTTTTGGTAGACCAATTACTAGATCTTTTGAAGCCAACTTATTTAAGTGATCCATGTGAATGTGTGCAATTCTTCTATGCCATAACCATGAATCATCTTCCTTACTTATGAGACAATGTGCATGATTTGAAGGAATATCTTCTAGGTTTATCATGTATACATTATTTCATGTATACATTATTTATTCTATGTCCTATAAACTTTACTTGTCTATCCTTTTTACTTTCAATGAAGCAATAGAGTGAATCAAATAATACCCAAAAGCCTTTATCACACAATTGACTAACACTTAATAGACTATGTTTAACACTTAATAGACTATGTTCAAGTCTATCAACAAGTAGAATATTTTCTATAGAGGTAGAGGGATCTGTACCAACTTTACCAACACCAAGGATCTTTCCTTTATTGGTATATCCATATGTTACATGACCACTATTCTTGGGAGTAATATGTGTAAACTTTGATGCATCTCCCGTCATGGTTTGGAGCATCCACCATCAATGTACCAACTTTTCTTCAAAAGATCCTATATCACAATATCATAATTTTGATTTAGGTACCCAAATTTTGTTAGGTCCTTGAGTGTTAGAGTTGGGCAAAGTGCCCTTTGGAACCCATATCATTTTTCCTACTACAGGTCCATTCTTTCTAATATAACATGTTGATACACTATGACCTTTCTTACCACAATGGAAACATGTTAGAAATGGAAAGCTAGACATTTTTGATGATACAAAGAAGTTTTTGTAGAGCTTTTCTTGGCCCTTTGGATTGTATCCTAATTCAGCCATGTCAAAAACACATCATTGTTTGCCTAACAAAATGTCTAAATTATTTTTACCAAAGGTAAACTTTGCAAGAGTGTTTTTCAAATCATCTATCTCTTCTTCAAACTTTTTGCATGATGAGCATGAGTAGGATTTAATAGTATTCTCATACACTAAGCATTTAGTACAAGATGAGTTTGTATCAATTAATCCTAGAATTTCATTTTCAAGTTTAAGTTCCTCTAATTCTTTGTTTAATTTTGAAATTTCTTTTTCTAAGTTTGAAATGACTTTCTTGGAGGATGAAACAAGTTTTGCAAGTTTAATAGATTCTTCATGCAAATCATTAAAAGCATCTTGAAGTTCATCAAATGAAGGAGATAAATCAAGATTAGAAGAAATTACCTCTTCATTGCTTTCACAATCTTTAGCCATGAGACTTAGATTTGCAACTTCATTTTCAGAATCACTTGATGAATACACATCATTTTCCTCCCATGTAATGTATGCTTTCTTTCTTTTCTTTACTTTGACAAATCTCTTCCCAAGTTTCTCCATTTTCTTTTTGTAGATAGGGCATTCCATTTTCATGTGTCTCGGTTGATCACATTCATAGCATCTTGGGATTTGAGAGGATTCGTCACCTTTCTTGAAATTCTTCTTAGGGTAATTTGATTTTCTTTGATTTCCCTTCTTCTTTAGAAACCTGCCAAACTTTTTCACAAATAAACTTAAACTTTCATCATTTTCATCTATACCTTCTTGTTCATTAATGTCATCTTCATCGCTTTCTTCATATGCGGAAGATGAAGCTTTGAGTGCAATTCCTTTCTTCTTTTTGTCATTTTCTTCATGTTGATTGAGTCTTGTAAGTTCCAACTCATGTTCTTGAAGTTTCCCAAAGAGAGTGGCAAGAGACATAGTGGCCAAATCCTTTAATTCTGCAATAGCCGTCACTTTCGGTTGCCATTGCCTACTTAAACATCTCAACACTTTGTTAATAAGATCCTCATTTGGAAATGTCTTTCCCAAAGAGGCAGGATGATTAACAATATGAGTAAATCTCTTTCGCATGTCTTGAATGTTTTCATTTTGATTCATTCTAAAGAGTCCATATTCATGTGTGAGAGTGTTTATTCTAGATCTCTTGACATCATTAGCACCTTCATGAGTGACTTGTAAGGTGTCCCACACTTCTAGAGAATGGCCAAATAGACTTATTAAAAGAAACCTTTTAACAAGATTAATCTAAGTCCTAAATATCCTAACCATAGGCTTGATCAAATGCTTGTACATCTTCTTGCTTCTATTCTTTTATCATTTGCTTGTTCATTGGCATCATCAAAACCTACAAATTAGCATTCACATTCTCCCCCTTTTTGATGATGACAACCATCGTGGGTGAGGACCAATAATAGATAAGACATAGTTTATTTTGTTCACTCCTCCTAAGTATATGCATGGATTAGCAAAGACAAGCAAAATGAATTCAAAGACAAACACAACGAATAATAGATGTGCATGCTCCCCCTTAACCATTGAATACATCCTCACCATATATATTTGTTGTGTTTGTCTTTGAATTCATTTTGCTTGTCTTTGCTAATCCATGCATATACTTAGGGGGAGTGAACGAAATAAAATATGTCTTATCTATTATTGGTCCTCACCCACGATGGTTGTCTTCATCAAAAAGGGGGAGAATGTGAATGATAATTTGTAGGTTTTGATGATGCTAATGAACAAGCAAATGACAAAAGAATAGAAGCAAGAAGATGTACAAGCATTTGATCAAGCCTATGGTTAGGATATTTAGGACTTAGATTAATCTTGTTAAAAGGTTTCTTTTAATAAGTCTATTTGGCCAATCTCTAGATAATCAAAGTTTTGACCTATGGAAAATTTGTTTTGAAATATTTTATATGTTCTTAATGAAGAAGTTTGCTTTTGATTTGTGACAAAAACAAGTTTGATTTGAAAGGATTGGATTTATATCTCAAAGATGTTTTAAAATGGTTTATGAATGACTTAAAGTGTGTTAAACTTTTGTTTTTTCAAGTTCTGGAATTGAAGTAATCAATTACAATATAATGTAATTGATTACAATGCTGTTCTTGAGCCCAGAACCTGATCTTTCACACATGTAATCGATTACAATAATCATGTAATCGATTACTAGAATGCTAATGTGACCAGAATCCAAATTTACACATGTGTAATCGATTACACATCAATTGTAATCAATTACCAGCAAGTGATCGTTGCTTGTTTTCAAAAATTTGAACTATGTAATCGATTACAAGGTTATGTAATCGATTACCAGGCCCAGAAATTTGCAAATTGGTATGTTTTGAAGCGATACATCTCTTGGGGTTAATCCTCAATGGTCTACATGAATTGTTTTCTATAAATATCACTGTTTAACACATTTTAAGACACACAAAACATACTACAAAGATCATTTGAACAATCATTCTCAATCATCAATCTTTGTGATCAACACTTGGCCAAAATTATCTTATTCTTGAGAAATCTTATAGGACCTCAATTTGTAACATCTACTCTATTCAGAGAGTGATTTCTTGTAATACTTTCTCAAGTTCGTGTACAAGGGTGAGGCATCCCTTGATAGAACAAGAGTGAAGCATCTCTTGGTTCCTAGAGACTCAAATACAAGGGTGAGGGACCCCAAGGTGTAGGAGTGCTCTTGATTGTAAAGGTTGAAGTGATAGTAGAACTCTCAAGTGGGTTACTTGAGAGAACTGAATGTAGGACACAAGGTGTGACCGAACTAGTATAAACCAAGTTTGCAATCTTTCTTCCCTTATCTCTTTACATTTATTGCAAGTTTAATCTTTACTATCTTATTCAACATCAGAATTTTAACTTGTAATCACTTGCATTTTCATTATAATAATTAAGTCTTCACAACATTTTTCTACATTTCATTGAATAAGGATTTAGAGTGGAATATTTTTCAAAAACTTATAAAGCTCAATTCACCCCCCCTTTTGAGTTCCTTGAGGCCACTTGGATAACACTAATAGTTATATGTCTTTTGAAAGTATTGGTTAATATTAAAGATCTCTAGTTTGTAAGAATGTGTTAAAAAGGGGTATTTACATTTTGACCTATAATCTTTGAGAAATTATGATTTGACCCTTCTGGGGCCTAAGCATAAATATGGATAATTTGATTACATGAATGTGATTGATATCTTGTGATGGCTATGTTCATATATTGAGATTTATATGGCTTATGGATATATGCAATGAAATATGATGCATGTTTATGTGATTTGAATTATGGCATGCTATGGTTATGTTTGATTCATTGAGATGCATAATCATGAAGTTTTATGAGCATGAAATATTGAAATGATGAGTTATTCATGTTTGCATCTCTATATAACATGCTAACATTAAAGGTGACATAAGACACATGGAAATGATCCTTTAGACTCCCCGAATTAAAGGTTATGAAAGGTGATCCTAATGCCCCCTATCCAGTACCTTAAGAGTTGGCAATTTAACTTATCAAAAGGGATAAGATTACGCTAGTGACGACTAGTGAGGTATGAGGTCATAACCTAGAACTCTCGAGAAAAAAGAGAAAATAGGGCGGCCTCCAAGGGAAAGAGAATAAGAAGTTTAAGTCACCTATAAGAATGATGATCATGATGTTCTCTATATCATATGCATTGTTTTGTAAATTCTATAATATTTTGTATATGATATTGACATGCATTCATGACTAGTATGTTGCATTCATGACATTAAGACTCATGCTAAAAGATATGAGCCTCGGCTAATGGTATTTAGAACTTAATAAATGAGCTCCATACATGCTTACCTTTTTATAATGAAACCCGAGGTTCCTGGGGACGATGATGATGACACTTGTTAGAGTCAGGAAGCCCTACTGAGATTCTTGTATAAGTTTCTCATCCCTCTTCTTTTTTGTGTCATCTTCAGATAAGGATGATGGAGTAGTTCGTGATTTTCTTTGAGACGTGGACGGGGGAGCTATGTTATAAACAAGAGATTTAACGGAGAGCTTCCCTTTAGATATTTGCCTTTAAAGTAATCATATCTCATTTATCAGTTTGTATTCTATTGATGGATATATATTTACGTCCTTATGTTTATAAGACATCACTATTATGATACAGTCATTGAGTTATGTTATTATTACTTAAGTTATGTTATGCCATGGTTGTATTATGTTTTTGCCTGTTATTTATTTCTAACATCTCTCTTACGTAGGCAAGATGAATGATGTTAGATACTTAGTATGCGTGGCTCACGTTTTGGTATTTTAGTTCAAAAAAAAATTTACCCATATTTTCACTAAAGTATTTTCAAGAAGTTTTAAGTTAAAAACTAGAACAAAAAAGTAATAATTAATAATTAACTTAAATGCGTTCTAGGCGTGTTGAGTTAAATATTAGGGTGTTACAATTAGCAAACCTTGTGATAGATCATGCATTTTCTTTCTCAAAGCATTCTTTGATTAAAAAGACTTTATTGTGGTTTGTCACAATGCTTCCGAAGGGCATTTTAGCAAAAATGACAACCAAATTGATTCCTAAAAGAAATAAATTTAAATATGGGCTGCCACCAATGTTAATTATGGGAAAAATAGAAAACCTTTGATTTGATCAAAACTAGTCTTCTTGAAAATATTGGAGCCCATGAGTCTAATTATGATTAGAAAATGGTGGAAACTTAATTCCACTACATCTCTAATATATCCATATAAATATGGCTACCCCAAAGCTTATCATACAAATTAATTTATTGCCACAACCCGACTTGAAAACATGACCGGCACGTGAGAAATCTTGTCCTCACATAAGCCTCATGACCTCTGAGTTTCTCTATATGTATAAAATAACATACTTTTCATTCTAAAACATAATTTCATCTAAATCTTTATTCTAATCTCTATTCAAAACTTGATATTTGAAATCACAAAACTAAAATACTTGATATATAAAGCTTTGAAAATATTTTAGTCATACTCTGAAAATCAATTTAACACTTGAATTGAATTGTAAATTCATCTCGAGCTTGTTACATAATTCTAATCAAAATCTACAATTTCAAATCCACCTTGGAATCTGTGAACATATATATATAGATGTTTCTAACTCTGAAATTAAATACATAATCTGAAAAAAAATGCATGGCTCGGATCCTGCCTGCACATCTACTGGAGCACTCTAATAGTAGCATGAACCTAAGCTAAGCCTTACTTCAAAATAAGGCTCACCATTCGGAATAACTACGGTTATTGGATTGGTGACAACACGATATCTGTATTGTAACTATGAGAGGAAGGGAGAGGGTGAGTCAACGGACGTAGTAAGTGAATTCTTACCAATTACCCATAAGGTACAACAACAACAAGATACATGAGATCATAATAATAATAACAATAATAATAAAACAAGTCCAAAGCATTTTTCATATATATATATATATATATATTGAATCAATCATAAATTTCATCTGCATCATAACTATACTCTAAACATGATAATTATATACATAAACATAATAATTGTTCCTATCAATTGAAAAGTAGTGCTCAATCCCTAGCGAACATGAGCTTCTATCTGAAATCTTAGGGTCCCTAGCAAACCCCATCCTTGGTAGATAAGCTGTGGGCACCTAACTAGATTAGGTTTTCTTTTATCTCTAAAAGGTCTGCCTCCATAGCTGCTTGACATACGACCTCTGTGGCCACCAGGCATGCCAAGGTTAAGGTTTTAAAGTATTACCTCCATGGTTGCTTGACATACTACCTCCAAAGCCACTAGGTATGCCAAGGTTAAGGTTTTAAAGGATTGTGTGATGCCTAGTGTATACGTGGCAGCGGATAAGTTCTATATTGTCATAGGGTCTCCTAGGACCCACTTTTTCTGACAGGAAAGCCTCAGATGGGTGGGGAATCTTAGAATGCAGGTTAGGCGCTGTTGTTATAGAATTCTACAGAATAGGCTCGTTGTAGCGATGGGCTCGCTTAGCGAGGCAGCGAACGGGCTTGAGACAACACAGTATAAGTGAAACGATGCCGTTTCATTTTGACTTAAAATATAAACCCAGGTCGAGATTTTCATCCCATTTCTGAAACTCTTCTCTCCTAAACCGATTTTCTCTCTTTCACACTCAATCCCACTCCATTCCATCTCATTCCAAGATCAAAGGTAAGGGATTTATGGGTTTTTGTTGTTCCTTTCCTTTCCATTTCATAACCTAGAGTTTGCGTACTATTATTTTCTCCATTTCTGTTACTGTTAAGTGGGGATGTGGGTTCTGCAGAGGTAAACTCGCTGCAGCAAGGAAACGGGCCAAGAGGCTCACTGTAGCGAGTTGTCTTGCTGCAGTGAGATTAGTTCACTGCAGCGAGAGGGCCCAACATAGTTTTACTTCCCCTATGCTATTAGAGGTGTGTTGAGTAATCTAGTGATTATCGGAGACTAACCTAGAGTTTTGTGACTTCAATGGTAGACGTCGGTGCCATTCCTCCTCCTTAGAACTCTGTCGGTGTTGACGCCACCACTTCCTCCCATCTAGGTGAGTGGGTTCGGAACCTATGGCCCTTATGTTGGTCATTAGAGTTAATTTCCTTACAAGAGCATGATTGCATGATTTTAGAGAATATTTAAAAGAGATTAGAAATTTAAATGATATATATATATATATATATATATATATATATGTTTATCAAAGAGATGTTTTTCAACTAGAGCATGAAATAATTGTTTCAAAGCAAAATCATGGGACCATTGTTGCTAAACAATATTTATCAAAGAGCTAAAGTATAATTATGATTTACAGAACTATATGCCTAGAGAGATGCTAAATCAGAGTTTTAGAGAAATGGCAAGTTTTATGACTTAGAGACTAGATAGTAGCTATAGAGAAACAGACTATGAGTTAACAGCAGTTATGTCGTTAACCTTTGTATACCAAGTCGCCTTAGGGCTAGAGAAAATAATAAACGGGACCTAGTTAGGTGCCCCAGAGATTAGAGACTTTGTTATGCTTTGCATAACTAGAGATTTGTTATGTTATATGATTTGGGCATATAACCAGAGATTCCTGTTTCTTTATTAGCGTACTGTGATTTATGATTTTTAAGAATATTGATTATAGAGCTATTTGTTATTCCTATGAACATGGACTTAGAGTTATTGCATCAACTGATTTTGATGATTTATATGTATTATTATTTATTCCCTTGGCTGTGCCATGAGAGGGTTATGGGTGAGGACCTACTTACTGAGTTTTAGATGAAACTCACCCTTCTCCTTTCCTCTATTATAGGTACTGTAGACACTGTGGGTTCTTCTCTTCCATCTCCTCCCCCGCAGTAGACATATCTCAGTGGGTGAGCTTCACTAAGGAGTGAAGTATTCTTTCGGTATTCTGTATAGAGATAGAGTGCTCTAATGTGCATGATGGGCAGGGTCCCGGACCATAGAGATAGACTGGCATGTTTTATTATGAATATTTATATTTTCATGATTATGGCTTTCATGGTTTATTTTATATTAAGAGCAACTCATGTATTTGATATCAGAGACATATACTAGAGATTGATTATGAAAGCATTTATGATGAATTGTTTTCCCAAAGAGTTAGAGATTTATATCAGAGATGAAACTATGTTTTGGAAATGGATTTTGTATTAAATTATGCAAATAGAGAGACTCAGAGATCACGAGGCTTACATGGGAATGAAGATTCCTCATGTCCAAGTCATGTACCCAAGTTGGGTCATGAAAAAGTTAGTATAAGAGCGCTAGGTTTCCCTGCATGTCACTGCAGTAAGTGTCCACAAATAGCATGGCATTTTTCTAAATGGAAGCATGCCCATTTGCACTAACGAAGCATTACTTGAGGTGTTTATAGTGGCCAGTCATGTAACACCCCAATTTTTCTGTCTGAGAGAAAATGACCAAAATGCCCATAAGGACATTTTCTGCCCAGAATTCGAGGATAGCAGACTCGGCAGTCCTCGAAGGGTCAACTCAATGCTTGAGGGGGATTAGATGGTCCTTGAGTGATTTCGAAAACGAAAATCGTGTTTTCTACAGTTTCGGGTCAAAATGACCAAAATACTCCTATAGCGTTTTTACGTGGGTAAAGGTGCTGTTCGAGCCCGAAACTTTCCCCAAAGGTTTAAAATGACGTTTTCATGTGTTTAAAAGTATCTGTTTAAGTCCTGGTGGTCCCGGACAATTTTTCTACAAAATTACGACTTTGCCCTTGGCATAGTGTCATTTGAGCTTAATGACGTAATTAAGTAAACCTATGCAATATTAGGATTTAATCGAAGATTAATTAATTTCCATAATTAATATAGTGTCAAAATGAGTTATTAAAGTTAATTAGAACCTAAGATTGCTTAGATTAAACTCAAAACCCCTTTTTAACTCAAGTCTCCAAGACATAGAATCTTAAATAGTGATTTCACTATTCATTCTTCATACTTCAAGAAGCCTAGGATGTGATTGAGAACCTTGATTGAGTAGGGTTTGACCCCACTAACGGGCAAGAATGCTCATTAATCATGCCTTAAATAGCCTTGATTACCTATCCTTTCACTCACACACTTCACTACAAATTCCTAATCCTAAGCCTAATCAAAGCTACACCTAAACACACCTCTAAACCACAATTAATGAAACAATTTCCTCCCCTTGGATTCCCAATAGTGGTGCCACCTCACCCCTCCATGCATCACAAATTTGTTCACTCATACACTTAAAGAAACATGCTACACCATGCCTAAACCCATGCCTTACACCTTACCTTGAAATGACATAGCCAAAGATATTTTTCTCTCTCCTTCTTCCCCTAAAATGGCACCACTTCTCCCTCCTATTCTCACCCCTCATGTTTCATTTCTCTATAAATAGCATGCTTGGATGAACTTGAATTACTTTTAGTTCATTTGCCAAGTTTGAGTTTTCAAGAGCACCTTAAAACTTTTTTTTTTTCTCTCAAGTTCAAAGAGTTCCTCTTCTTCAACTTCTTCATCTTCTTCTCTCATCTTAACCTCCAATCACTTGGTAGGGATTTTATTTTAAGCGTTTCATTCATTAAAAGTTCTTATTTAGTTTTGTGCTTTATGATTTCTCTTGAATCTTTTAGAACTTCTTTCTTCCTCTTTGTTTTTCTTTTCAGCCAAGGGCCTTAAAAAGTTTGGAAATGAGAGCTTGATGATGAGGATTTCATGATGATGTTCATCACTTGAGCAACCTCTAAAGCTTGATCTTGGTTCTTGAGTAAAAGATATTTTTGTTTCTTTCTTTCTTGGTCTTAAGAACTTAGCTTTGATGATGCTCTGAAATGAATATATGAACTCAATGATGAGGACTCATGATGTTGGTATTAATACATCACCAAGATCATGGTCTCTAGAGTTCCAAAATGGTTCCTTTCCTTGCTCATGGTTTCGGCTCTTTTCCTTTTCTTTCCTTTAAATTTTTGGCCATGCATGTTGAATGGCCCAACATGATGGCTTGATGATGAAAGTTCTAGATGATAACTTCATGTTCCTCACAATGAAATCTCTAAAGCTTGAGTTGTCTTAAAAATGTTATATAGCTCTCTTATGGTTTTATTTTTTTTTAGAAAGGTTGCTTTGGGTTTTAGGAACTCTCAAGTTCACTTTATCTTGTTATGATAAGTTTGGGTTGAGGTTTAAGTTCCTTTAAAGTCTTGTAAGAGCTCTAGTAATGATGTAAAAATAAACTTGTATATTTACTTTCCTTGCCTAACATATTTATTTTTGGCCATCACCTAACATAAAGATTAAAACAAGAGTTACATTTTCATATCACATAATAAATAATCTCGAAGCTCGCCTATTTTAGCCTTAAAGTTGATTGTTGTGGAGCCTAGAGCACTAAAATAAAGAATTGGACTTGCATTCACGTTTACGTTTCCTTGTCTAGCATATTTATATTTAAGTCATCACTTAAATCCTAAAAGATAAAACGAACTTGCATATTTACTTTTTAGTCTTGCATATTTATTTTCAAGTTCTTGCATCTCATATTTACTTTGAAGTTCTCACTTTACTTTATAATGAAGACTAAAATAGAATGCATAACACGTTTACTTTTCGTCATTACTTAAAGACCCTAGAGCTCAAAGACTTGCCCTCTTTATCTCAAGTTAAAGTGGGTTATGGAGACATCCTCATGTCTTTAGGTCTTAAGAGTTTTGTAAGGTTATTACCAATAAGATTTATGAATTAAACCTTTTCTAAGAGTGTTTTAAATTAGCTACTACCCTATGCCATTATTAGTCTCTTCTTGTAAAATAAAACGGTTTTCAAAGAGTTTTAGAAGTCCTAAAACGATTCCAAGAGAAACTTGTAATTTATATGTCTTGAAAATGTAAGATTATGTGTTTCTTGGGAACTATGCTTTTCGATTCTGCCATGGTATGGTTGCTGCTATATGATGATGTTTTGACATGTTAGAGTGTGTAAAAATTATATATGTTGAGGTAGGAGCCTTTCTATGCATGTTAGCAAAGAAACTAGTCTTACAGAAAAATCGTAAAGTTGAGTTTTAGCATAGTTTTGACCCATTTATTTTTAGCCACTTCCAAAACTGTTTCAATGGGATAATATTCGGTTTATGATTGATTAATCATGAAAAACTTGGTAACATTTGATGTAGGATTGATTTTTAGCACTTATAAAGAAACTAGTAACTAGAAAACCGTAAAAATACAATTTTAGAACACTTAGATTAATTAATTTTCTGTTTCTGTCGAGCAACTTTGTAAGGTAGTAAACATGACTTATAATTAGTTCATAGGCATAGGAATGACCCATAATTGGTTTAGGTTTGATTTATAGCGCCTTAGGCGAAGATGGAACTTAGAAAGGGTCTAAAATGTAGTGTCTAGAACCCCCGTAATCACAACATGTAATTTCTGCCCTTAAAGCATGATGCTGTCCACATTCATTGACAAACATAAATATTAGTAAGAATCTTTAGTTGTGAATCCTTAGGTGCATAAAAGGTTAATAGCGAATGTTAGAATAATTATATCTCGAGTTTAAGCCCCGTAAGGGTCGAAGCATAAGATACCATAGGTTTAAGAGCATAATGAACTTTAGTATTTCATGTGAGTGCATGTTTTGACTATGAAAATTTATGATGATTGTGATGCTCATGATTATGTACATATATGAATATGGCATAAAGAAAATTTGGAAGAAATTCGGTGTGCTGTCGTTATGCTGCCGAATTTTTGACAAATTTGAGGAACTTAGAAAGTTTTCAAAAAAGATATGAGTTTTAGAATGAGACATAGTACTGGAAGAACGCGTTCTGGGGGACAGTGATACGTAATGCCCCAGAAACAAATCCTTGAGGGGGACGGCAATACGTAACGCCCCAAAGAGGACAATATTCGTTGTGTACTTGATACCGATGCGACGTGTTTTGTTATGATTATTATTATTGTGATTACACTTATCAGATGATAAGTAAGAACTAGTGAGGACTAGTTAAGGTATGAGCTCATAACCTAGAAATGTGACACGTTTTGGGTGACACCGGTTCGGCCGAGCACTCCCAGATCGATTGTCTTTTTAGGGTGATCCCTATGTTACAGTACGATGCTTTGAATGTCACACAGTTACAGAAAGAAAAATGCTTTTACATAAGAAGTATATGCCACTTTATGCCACTTGTATGATGTTGATATCTCTATGAATGTTTAAATTGATTTCTGCCTGTTGTATCTTCATGCATTCACACTTTATTATGTTGCATCCATGACATTAAGACTCATCCTAAAGGAATGGACCTTGCATAATTAAGTTTAAAACCTAATAAGTGAATTTTATGCATGCTCGCCTTTTTCAAAGAAACCCAAGGTTCCTGAGGACGTAGATGATGACACCTAAATAGGAGGTTGCCCTATTGAGATTCTTTAGTAAGATTCTTACTCTTTCTATCTTTTCTTTCTGTCACGTCTTCAGATGGCGATGTTCATGGATTTTGTGGATTCCCCGATGTGGGAAGTGCACCATGATCCAGATCATGGATCATACCATTCTGAGGGTCGATGCACTGTTCGTGTCTTCATGTTTGTTGGATGAGCCTTCGTTCATCCTGTACATACTCATCGCTTCTCCCCGACATCACCATATGGCGACGACGATCGAGTTTTTGAGCATGCCCGTATGCACAATGAGAAGGTGCTCCGTATGCACACTGCCGCCTCGGCCACGCACGACTACACTGACTATGTGCCGCGTACGTACTTCTTGGAGACCGATCTGTCGGAGGACCTGCCTACCCACTTGTATAGCGAGAGCTCTGCCCCCACTCCACCACTGATAGGAGAGGGCAACGAGGAGACTGTCACTAAGCCGAGGCTGGCTCGGAGGCAGTCTGTGCGTCCCTGTCAAGGAGCTCACGTCCAGCTGCAGCGAGTGCCCACTCCGGATGTGCTTCGTCCTTGGATTGGATATGTCCCACCTTTTTCGGCATCCCAGTAGTCGAGGCTCGTGGGTAGAGATAGTGCACACACTACATAGATGAGGATAAACCTTCTTTTGTTTAGAGGTTATCCATTCTAAATGCGCTTGGGTTGGGGAGTTTTTTTTTTCACTTTTTGTTGTATTTTCCTTTCCATTGTACTTTCATTTCAGTTGTATTTGTTCTATGTTGTACCAAATTAAGTCCCGCTTTTCTTGATTGGGCATAATATATATCTATATATGCAGTTTATTTTATCATGTTGTGCAATTATATGTTTTATAATCAAATGTTCATGACGTGTTTATTTGAATTTGTATTTTATTTCTTTTATGCTTTATCGTTCGTTGTGTTGCGTGTAATACCCTATTCTTTTTAGAAATTAAATGAAGCTTTATTAATGAGAATTTTAGGATGTTGATAAATGTGGAAATGATGAGACTAACTCAAGGAAGCAAAAAAAAAAAAAAAAGTGAATAGTGTCTTACAGGCCCCACAGGTCCACTGAACAATGAAATCCTAGAATTGGGCCCCGGAGATGCCCAAAATTGAGAAATTATAAGATTATGTTTAGAAATAGGTAGGAATAATGATTTCATACCCGAAATTATTTTTCGGGCAATGTTTGATTTCTCGGGTACACTGTTTACTTAGTTTGTAGAAATTTCAGTGTTCGATTTCTAACACCGAAAACTAGTTAATATCTGCAAATAATGAAGTATATCCACTTGAATACCAAGTGAATGGCTAGGATTTCATCTTGGATGAAAGATCAAATCCTAGCCATTGATTTTAAACCCTTTTAATGGAAAGAAATTATATTTTATTTTTCAACCAATCAAAACACTCCTAAATAGATATACTTAACCCACCTAATCACATCTTTTTCATCATCATCCTCGGCCAAGTGAAGAGCAGCAGCAAAACTCATTCCTTCTTCATCCAAAAACCTTTGCTAACCTTGAAAATTTCAACCTCCAAAATCCTAGACCAAATCTTGCTAGAATCAAAAACTTCCTTAAGCAAACTTGTTCTACACTTCAACCTCTACAAATATAACCGATTAGATTTTTCAAAACCTCACTTTAGTACCTCACTCAGCACTGATTAGTGGAGGATCTAGGTGTGTTTCAAGAGTTTGGGGTGGAGAACATCTACCTTGAAGTATACAAAAGCTAAAGAAGCATTAGCTTTCAAGGGTAGGGTTTTATTTGTCTTCTTTTGTTTCAAAATTTCCTCTGAAAATTCTGATTGGTTTTGTCCTAAAACTTCTGATTTTATTGGTTAATCATATGTTGATATTGATGTATGAATTTTGGTGGAGTGTTTGGTGTGGTGGAAAAATCATTTACATCAAGAGAGACTTGGAATTAGTTTGCTGGATTTTCGGATTTCAACAAGGCAGAACTTGTTGACAAATTTTCTGGTGCAATTGTGTTCCATTTTATGGGCTATAAAAATTATATGTTGAAGGTAACATCCTGAGACAACCCCATGATTTTCCTTGGGTCATGTGAACGATTTTCTCTGCTTGAAAAAAATTCATGATTCTTGAACATTGTTGCTGGAAAATCCCGGTTTGAAGCAAGCAGCAAATTTTGTCGAATTTTCTAATATATCTAGAGATCTTAGATTCAGTTGAAAATTTTATGGGATGTAGTTACCATGTTAGGGGGTCTCTATTAAAAATTTGGGGTTATTCTGGGTACTTTTTCTGTATTTAAAAATTCAAGAACAGAAGTTGTGACTATGCTGCCTGAAATATTGAAGCTGAGGCAGTAAAATTGTGTGATTTTATTATCATAGTAAACGATGGGTTTACTCTTTGAAAATTTTATGGGAAGCTGATAACACATTGAATTATAACTGTGAATTTTATTTTGAGTTGATTTAATCAATTGGTGGGGTCGAAAATTATGAGTCTTGATCTAAACTGTGAACAAGTGGTCTCTAACCACCAGATTGGAAAAGTTTATTTGATAAGGTTAGAGAACACCGTTTGTTTGGAAATTTGTACAGGGCCTTTTAGATACATTGACATGTCATAGAGAATTTTTATGGCTCTTAAATTCGCTGTTTGATAGGGAAATTAATTTTGAATTCTAGAGTAATAAATCTGTTGATTGCTGAAAACGGTAAGAATGTCTTGAACTAATGATAGAATGGCTTTAAATACAAGTATATATCATGTTAATACATGCTATTTGTTTGAAAGAAATGTTGATGAGATATGGATGAGACTCCAACATAATTGTATGCCTAACTGTGATCTAAGCAGACCTTTGAAAGGAGGAGTACATTATGTGATTAGTGTGAGGATAAAGGAAAAGAAAAGAAAATTAACATGACTTTTAGTTGTGCAATTTTTAACATATGGGGAAAATAGAGACAAGGCTTATGTGGTTGAACGGGAAAGACAAAAGTAAGAGCTTTCCTGGGAATTTGATAAGTCGGTAGACGTATCGACATATAGGAATGAGCTCATGTCCTAATGGTAAATAGTTCTTGTGGAGTGATTCCACTACAGACATCACTTGATGTGGGATTAAGCCTTCCCTATGTTAATGAGAAAAAGAACAATGCACGAATTATTATTATACTTGTACTTGATTTTACATGATGTATATACCTTGATATTGATGTACATAGTTTTGCATGAGTATTCCCACATGAATGAGCTTATCAATTGTGTTTCACATTATACCTGAGGGAATACCTTACTGAGGATTTTATAATATTCTCATCCCTACGGTTGCATTTACTTGGTGTTAACCAGATCCAGCAGATGCTGTCACTAGTATTTTACCTTGACTCACCACAGTGGGTGTGGCATTATGATCCTGCTCTTGACTCTCTGTATGTAGTGGGTTACTCGCAAGTTCGTGTCTATGTGTTTTTCGGCCGCTCTTTTAGTACATCGGTATTTACTGGTGACTTTGACCTGCTTTCCCTTATGATGGTGTGCCTCTCCACTTGGCACACCCGGTGATATTTGAGGTCCCACTGCACCACCAGCACCCCTCGGCCAGATGATCCCTCTTCATCCTCGTCTTGAGACTCGGACCCATCGGAGGTCCTGATGCCCAGGTGGAGGTGAGGCTATCATGCCGATAGCCAACGGTTTCAGCTAGTAGGACGTGAGATCTTCAGGGACTCATGATATGTATATAGTGGTAGTTTAATACTAGTGAACCTCTAACCTGCAGATTTATCGTGTTAAATGTTGTGGGGTTTATTTCTGTTTGTACAAACTTTTGCTAGACCTCAACTTTGAGCAGGTTAGATTAGATACTGGAGGTGTTCCTTCCTTTTGTGAACTGAGTTCCTGATGAGCTTAGAAGTTAACCAGTGTAGTATCAGTACGGTGTACACATTGCAAACTTATAAATGATGTTTATATATGTATATACGAGTTTGGCCATATATGTGTCTGAATTATTTGATTTCAATTATTTTCGACTAGTATAGATTGTGAATGTAAGTAATACTTTTCTAATTACTATGTTGATACTCGAGTAAAATATGGTAATTCGGAGGGTGTTACATTGCGTGGCTCTCACTTTGCTTTTACATTTCAAAAAAAAATTTTACCTGTATTTTCTGCTAAGTATTTTAAAGTAAAAAGGAAGCTGTGACGTAATAGACTTATGATTAACCTAAATATGTTCTAGAGTATTGGGTTAAAAATTAGGATGTTACAAGTCATGTCTAAGTTCAGAGCTAGAGTCTTGTCTTCATTTCAAGATCTATGTCTTATCCTCATGTTCGTTCTTTCAAATTTAGTATGCCTCCTCTACGCCGTTCTTCTTCTCACTACCATTGTCATAGCAGTGGATCTTTGGTTTTAGAGGCCCACTTTAGGGCATTAGAGCTTGCCTTGGTAGCCTTCACAGGGGCATTGACTAGGTAAACTGAGGCTAGCTCTCAGCCACCCTCAGTCCAGGCCCCTCCAGTTCAGCCACTATCGGTCTAGACACCCCCAGTTCAGGTATTGGTTAGAGATCCCGATGACTCAGCTTTAGAGTGCTTTAGGAGGATGGATCTACCTACTTTCCAGGGGTGTTTCACGATAGAGTATCCCTAGGCCTTCCTCCACAGGGTAGAGAAGATTATTAGAGTTATCCACTGCTCTTCTGAGAGGGTCACAGAGTTGGCTGGCTTTCAATTGGAAGGCCAAGATCGCATTTGGTATGATGAATTTCTTCAGGGGCATGGCGATTTTGAACCATTCTCCTAGGAGGAATTTCAAACAGTGTTCTTGAGGAGATATCTGTCAGAGAGTCACAGGGCTCAGCTAGTTGAGGAGTTTTTGAAGCTCCGATTGATGCCAGACATGTCAGTTACGGAGTATGAGGAGAGGTTTACATATCTGGCCCCAACAACAGCTAGTATGTTGACATCAGAGACAAAGAAGGTCAGGCGGTTTGTTCAGGGGCTACCTCAAAACATGTTTCTCAATCTTCAGCCACATGTCTACACCAAGGATTATGCATAGATAGTGGATATAGCCATTGCAATAGAGGCTGGGTTGGCAGATAGGAAAGTTGTAGTAGATTCTGGCAAGAAGGCCAGAACGCATGGTTCCTTCTCTAGGGGAGCTGGTTCTAGTAGAGGATTTGGCTAGCAGGACCAGTAGCGGTTCTAGTCGGGTAGGACCGCCTTCTCAGAGTCCTCCCTCACTAGGCTTGCTACTTCTCAGAGTCAGAGCTGAGGTAGTAGCTAGTACAGTAGCCAGGGATCAGTTCAGAGTTTTCACCACTGTCAGACTTGTGGGAAGAGACATGCTGGGTAGTGCATGATTGGCACTTTCACTTGTTACAAGTGTGGCCAGCAGGGCCACAAGTGTACAAATTGTCCACTCAGGCAGGGATCATCTAGTTAGGGGTCGGCGAACCCCACCGCTTCAGTCTAGTCAGGGACCCAGGGTAGCCCGGTTACTCCAGCTGGTAAGGGTGCTGGGGGCAGGGGCCCTAGAGGTAGAGGTTCAGATGGCAGAAGTAGAGGCTAGGGTGGCGGGGGATAGCCCTATCTGTTCACTCTCACACGCTAGGATGCAGTGGCTTCAACTGATATTGTGACCGGTATCACCAGAGTTTTCTCTTTTGAGGCTTTTGCATTGATTAATTCTGGGTCTACATATTCGTATGAATATCCGTTCGTTGCCACACGGTTCGAGAGACCTGTTTCTACTATTGAGAAACCTTTTTGGGTGGGGATATCCTCGGGGGGACCCCTTTTGATTTAGTTTGTCTATAAGGAGTGTGAGGTTAATGTTGGAGATATAGAGGCACTCGCAAACCTCCATTTGCTGGACATGTCAGATTTCAATGTTATCATAGGCATGGATTGGCTAGCACCATGTCATGCCATGGTAGATTGCTATAGTAAGACTGTAAAGTTTGATGTTCTTAGAGGTGAACTTCTAGAGTTTAAGGGTGCTAGTTGTTCAGTTCCAACAATTTTGATATCGGCCATGGGTGCCTTAAAGCTCATGGATAGAGGAAGTTATGGGTATCTGGCTTCAGTTAGAGCCGTTGATGCGGTAGTGCCAAGGTTGGAGTTGTAATGCCCCGATTTTCTGTCTGAGTGGAAAATGACCGAAATGCCCCTGAGGTTATTTTCGGCCTGGAATTCGAGGATGACCGACCCGGCAGTCCTCAAAGGGCCAACTCAATGTTTAAAGGGGATTGAATGACCCTTGAGTGGTTTCGGAGGCGAAAGTCTCATTTTCCGCAGTTTCGGGTCAAAATGACCAAACTACCCCTATAGTGTTTTACGCGGGTAAAGGTGCCGTTTGAGCCCGAAACTTTCCCCAGAGGTTTAAAACCATGTTTTTACATGTTTCAAAACATCTATTTGAGTCCCGATGGTCCCGGGCAGTTTTAGTACAAAATTACGATTTTGCCTCTAGAATAGTATTTTTGAGCTTAATAATGTAATTAAGCAAACCTAAGCAATATTGGGCTCTAAACGAAGATTAATTAATTTCCATAATTAATCTAGAGTCAAAATAAATTATTAAAACTAATTAGAACCTAAGATTGCTTAGATTAAATTTAAATCCCTTTTCTAAAACTCAAGATTTCACTCTTGGAATCTTGAATAGTGTTTTCTCTCTCCAATTCCTTAAATCAAGGAATTGTGTCTAGAATTGTTTATACACTAAAATGAATTTATAACTCACTAATGATGCAAGAACACTCTTTAATTATATCTTGACAACCTTAATTACCCATTTTCTCACCTAAACACTTTCTTACAAATTCCTAATCTTAATCCTAATCAAAGATACACCTAAACACAACTCTAAACCACAATTAAAATGCAAGAAACCCTCCCCCCATGGCTGATGCATTTCGGCCACCTCTCTCCCTTTTACCTCACATGTTGAATTGTTTCTCACTCAAAGAACCATGCTTGAGGCCATACCTTGAACTATACCTCACCATACTTTGAACCATACCTCACCATGCCTCAAGACCACATTATCTCACCTCATGGAACTCATGGGCTCCCTCCATTCTGCATGGCCGAAGCTTCCCCCTCCATTTGCACCTTCATTGCTTCATTTCTCTATAAATAGCTTGCTTGGGTGAATTTGTATCATTTTGGGTTCATTTGCAAAGAGTAAGTTTTCAAAGAAACACTTCAAAGCTTCCTTTTTCTCTCAAGTTCAAGTCTTCAAGTTCTTCATCCTCTTCTCTCATTCCAACCTCCTAATCACTAGGTAGGGATTTTCTTCCAAGAGTTTTTCCATTTAAAGTTCTTAATTTCTTTATGTGTTCTTAGTTTCTCTTGAATCCTTTTTAGAACTTCTTTTCTTCTTCTCCTTCTCTTTGTGTTTCGGCCATGAGCCCATTGAGAGCAAAGGAATGAGAGCTTAATGATGAGGTTCCATGATCATAATGTTCATCACTTGGATAATCTCTAAAGCTTGATCTTTGCTCTTAAGTTAAAGGTGTTTTCTTTGTTCTTTCTTCTTGAACTTTGAAACCTTTCACCTTGATGATATTTTAAAATGGTCACATGAACTCAATGATGAAGACTAATGATGTTGGTGTTAATGCATCATCAAGATCATGGTCTCTAGAGTTCCAAATGTTTCTTTTCTTCTCCAATAATTTCGGTTCTTCTTCCTTTTCTTTCTTTATGATTTTCAGCCATGTTGGCCAAGGGAACTCACAATGGCTTGATGATGAGAGCTTCTAGATAATGACTATGTGTTCATCACAATGAGGCCTCTAGAGCTTGAGTTTTAATAAAAATGTTATTTATGTTTACATTCCAAGAAAAGAAATTTTGTATTTTAAGGAACCTTTGAGGTTCACTTTTGTTTTACTTTATCTTGTCATGATGAGTTTGGGTTGAGGTTTAAGTTCCTTTAAAAGTCTTGTATGAGCTCTAATAAGTAATAAAATGAACTAGCATTCATATTCAAATTCAAGCTTATGCATTACATATTTATTTTGAGCTTTGCATTCATATTTAATTTCCAAGCCATCACCTAAAGTTAAAGGCTAAAGAATGGAGTGCATCTCATATTTATATTCTTGTCTAGCATATTTACCCTTCATCACTAAAGAACGAAAAGATTTAAAATGAGATTTGCACTATCACCTAACTAAATCTCAAAGCCTTTCTATTTCGGCCTTAAAGTCGATTGTTGCTGGGCCTAAAGCACTAAAATAAAGAATTGAACTTGCATATTTATATTTCAAGCCTTGCATATTTATATTCCAAGTCTTACTTATTTATTTTAAGCCTTGTATTTTTATATTCAAGTCTAGCATGTTTACTTTAAGCTCTCACTTTAATTTGTAATGAAGAATAAAAATGAAGTGCATAGCACGTTTAAATTATGTCATCACTTAAAAGATCTTACAGCTCAAAGACTTACCCATTTTATCTCAAGTTAAAGTTTAATGAGGGAGCATTCTTTGAATGCATGATTTCGGCCATGAAGTGATGATGAACTTGGAATGAGTTCCATCTAGCTTCAAGGGCCAATAAGTCAAGTTTTAAGAAATCCTTTTAAAGCTCATGAATTTGTTTAAGTTTAAGACCAACAAGGTTCTATGAATTTAACACTCTTTTAAGAAGGGATTAAGTGGTCACTAACCTAAGGATGTGTTTAGTCTCTTTGACATGATAAAATGGTTTGCAAAAGAGTTTTAGAAGTCTTGAAAATGATTCCAAGAGAAACTAGTAACTTATGTGTTTTAAAAATATCAAGTTATGTATCTTTTTGGGATTTAATGTTTCGGTTCTTCCATGATGTGTTTGCTGCCATGTGATGATTTTTGATGTGTTTGAATGAGAAAAAAATTATGTATGATGAAGTAGGAACATTTCTATGAAAGATAGAGAAGAAACTAGCTTTCTAGGAAAAACCGTAAAGTCAAGATTTAGCATAGTTTTATCCTATTTAGTTATGGACACTGCCCAAACTGTTTTAATGGGAATATAATCAGATTAGGATTGATTAATTATGAAAAATTTGGTTTCATTTGAAGTAGGAATGAATTTTGGCACCTATAGAGAAACTAGTAACTAGAAAACCGTAAAACCGTAATTCTAGAACTCTTAGAACATTTAATTCTTAGAATCTGTCCAGCAACCTTATAATGTAGAGAAAATGGTTTATAATTAGTTCTTTGACATAGGAATGACTCATAATTGGTTTAGGTTTAACCTATAGCGCCTTAGGCGAAGACAGAACCAAGAAAGGGTCTAAAATGTAAGTTCCAGAACCCCGCAATTTTAAGATTAAAGTGCTGCCCCTAAAGAATGATGATGTTCAGATTCAATAGAGAGCATGAATAATAATAAGTTTTTTTAAGAGAGAACCCTTAGGTGCATAAAAGTTTGATAGGAGATGATAGGTTAACTACATCACAAGTTTGAGGCCCGTAAGGGTCAGAGTATAAGATACCGTAGGACCAAGTGCATAACAAACCTTATGACTTCCAGTAGACGTATGATTGATTATGAGAACAATTTGATGTCTTATGATAATGATGAATGGTTGTGCATGTCCTACAAGTTTCGTGGCATAAAGCAAGTTTAAAGGAAATCCGGTGAACGCCGTTATGCTGCCGAATTTCCTATCAAACTTGAGAATTTGAGAAAAGTTTGTGAAAACTCCTGGGTGACACCGGTTCAGTCGAGCACCCCCAGAACAGATGTGAAGTGACACTGGGATGCATTCCACCCGCTACGGTGGGGAGGAAACAAATCCGTGAGGGTATTGATGTTGAGCTTGCCAAAGCGGACAATTCGCTGTGTACTAGATACCGGTAGAACGTTTCAAAGAAGGAAATGATCCTAAGATAGGTGATCCAAGAAAATTAAGTATGCCCCCTCTATTAGCCTATATTAAATCTAGTGACAACTAGTTAGGATTGAGCTCATTCCTAGGCGATAGGTGAGATGTAGTTTGGTGACCAGATTATCGCCGGGCCGGTGAATCGGTTGGACTTTTGGTGGATATGTTAAGAGGGTTGTCTTTAAGAAAAATAACTTAAGAGTTTTACTTACGAGAAAGATGTCACATGAAAAGTACTATGCCTTTTTATGCCGCGTATATGATTTATGTTTCCTTATGATGTCCCATAAGTATTACGACTTTCGTGTTAATGTGCATATGGTATTGTCATGCATTCATCAAATATCTGTTGCATTCATGTCATTAAGACACATACTAAAAGACACCCACTTCGGATAAATAGATTTGTAAAGCCTAAAACCAATCCTTATGCATGTACACCTTTTTCATAATTAAAATCAAGGTGGCTGCGGACGACGACGATGACACTAGTGTTAGAGTCAGGAATCCCTATTGAGAATCTTGAATGAGTTTCTCATCCCTTCCTTTTCTTCCGTGTCGTCTCTAGACGAGGATTACAACGAGTTTCGTGACTTCTTTTGAGGCTCGCGCTTAAGGGTCACACTAGCAGACGGAGCAGGGGGTCGCTGCGGGAGCATAGATAGCTTAGCTGTTGGGTTAACACTTATCTAACCTCATAGGTGGATAAGGATGACTCCACATATATGGGCATGTTTTGATGTAAATGATGGTACAATGATGTTAGTAGTCTATGTATCTATGAAGATGTGATGATATTATGATGGTTATGTATAATACTATGTTTCATGATTATCAATGGTGTGGTTACTTTTTCTTGCACGTTATGGTTATGACGAACGTTAGGTTAGTGCGCGGCTCGCGTTTTGCTTTCAAATTTCGAAAATAAAAATTTATTCATATTTTCCGCTAAGTATTTTAATGAAAGGTTGTAAGGAATGAGACTAAAAGAATAATAGACTAATGATTAACCTAAATATGTTCTAGAGTATTGGGTTAAAAATTAGGATGTTACAGGAGTCAGTTCCCGTGGTTTGTGAGTTCTCAGATGTTTTTCTAGAAGAGCTACCAGGGATGCCACCAGAAAGAGAGATAGAGTTCGGGATAGAGCTTGAGCCCGGGGTTGGGCCCATCTCTATACCCCCGTATCAGATGGCTCCCGCAGAGTTGAAGGAGTTGAATGATCAATTACAAGAGATGCTTGGTAAGGGGTTCATCCGACCAAGTACCTCGCCTTGGGGTGCTCCAGTATTGTTTGTTAAGAAGAAGAATGAGTTTATGAGGATGCGCATAGACTACTAGCAATTGAACAGGGTTACAATCAAGAACCGGTACCCCTTGCCATGCATTGATGACCTATTTGATCAGCTCCAAGGGGCTAGGTGTTTCTCTAAGATTGACCTAAGGTTAGGCTATCATCAATTAAAGATCAAGGGTGAAGATGTATCCAAGACAACCTTTAGGACACGCTATGGACACTATGAGTTCTTAGTGATATCCTTTGGGTTAACCAATTCCCCCGCAGCTTTCATGGACTTGATAAATCGAGTCTTCAGACTGTTCCTAGATCACTTCATGATTGTCTTCATCAATGACATTTTGGTGTACTCTCGGAGTGAAGAAGAGCATGAACACCACCTTAGGATTGTCTTATAGACCTTAAGAGAGAAACAGTTGTATGCCAAGTTCTCTAAGTGTGAGTTTTGGCTTGATCAAGTGGCATTTCTTGGGAATGTAGTGTCCAAGGATGGTATCCTAGTTGACCCGAAGAAGGTTAAAGCAGTTCAACAGTGGTCGAGGCCAGCTACAGTGTCAGAGATCCGTAGTTTCCTAGGTTTGGCGGGATACTACCAGAGGTTTGTCAAATATTTCTCGAGGATAGCAGAATCGTTAACCAAGTTAACTCAGAAGGGTGTTAAGTTTCAGTGTCGGATGCTTGTGAAGAGAGTTTTCAGAGACTTAAGACCTATTTGACTACAGCTCCTATACTTGTGTTGCCCTCGGGCACGGGAGGTTTCTGGTGTTCTGTGATGCCTCCAGGGTTGGGCTCAGTTGTGTCTTTATGCAGCATGGTCGAGTGGTAGCTTATGCATCTAGGCAACTCAAGAGGCATGAATAGAACTACTCAACGCATGATCTAGAGATGGCAGCGGTAGTCTTTGCCTTGAAGATTTGGAAGCATTGTCTCTATGGAGAGACATGTGAGATCTTCATTGTAACGCCCTGATTTTTTCCATGTAAAAATGACCAAAATGCCCTTGAGGTCATTTTACCAGGAAAATGAGGATCGCCGGCCCCACCCATCTTCCAGGGGGTGTTTTGATGTTGAAGGGGGATTTTGTGTGTTATGTGTGCTAATAGAGTAGAAGAATCTCATTTTTGAGTTCCGATGCGTAAAATGACCAAAATGGCTTTGTGGCTAATTAACACAGAACTAAGTACCGATTGAGCTCAGACTTACCAAAAGTTTAAATGATGTTTTTAAGTGATGTTTAACATCTGATTAAGCCTCGATAGTCCGGTAAAGTTTTTGCAAAAAATTACCGTTTTGCCCCCAACTAGTGCATTTTGGGCCTAATGATACGATCAACGAAACCTCAGTAATATTAGGCTCTAATTATAGCTTAGTAAATTCTAATTACTAATCTAAAGCCAAAATAATTAATTGAGGATAATTAGAACCTAAGTTTGCTTAGAGAAACTCAAAATCCTTTTCTTGATTTAAGACTTTATGTCACATTTTCATGAATAGTAAAATCCCTATTTCAATTTCCTTAAATTATGGAAATGGTCATATGATGAGATTCCTCTCTAATAAAGGTGGATTTGCATTAATCAAGTAACAACACTCCTTAACCTTGTCTTGAGTAGCCTTGATCATTTACTTTCTCACCAAAACACCTAATTACAATTCCTAATCAAACCTATTCCCTAAACCATGTCTTAACACAAATGAAATAGCAAAATATCCCCCCTAAGCCCTTTAATGAAACCGGCCACTCCCTCCTCTATTCATTCCATCACATGTTGAAATTTTACACACTCAAAGAACCATGCTTAAGGCCATACCTAGCCATGTCTTGGACCATACCTAGCCATACCCAAAGCCATGCCTTAAAAAGAGATATTTTTCTCTCCTTTTCTCTCCAAGAGGCTGCCGACCACCTCCCCTCATTTCACCCCCATGTGTTTCATTTTCTCTATAAATAAGCACCCAAGGAAACTTGCAAGAGCATTTGCTCAAACTTGCAACCTCAGGCTTTCTTTCTTTAAGCTCAAGAGTTCTTCTTCTTCTCCAATCTTCTAAGAGCCACCACACAACCACCATAGATATTTCCTTAAACACATAACCCCTCCATTTCCAAGTTCAAACCAAAAATAAATATCCCATCCTTTTTCTCTTTCTTGGCCGAAACCACCATTAAAGCACCAAGGAAGATTTGTTCTTCTCATCTCATTTCCAAGACCAAGCCTTTCTCTTTTCAAAGAAAAATACCTTTAATAGGGAGTTGTTTTAAAGATTTCTACTCTTTTTTTTTGTTTTACTCTTGATTTGAGATCTTATAATGTTGATTCTTCCTCCCTCCTCCTCATTTTCAGTTCTTCATTCTCCTTTTCCTTCCTCTTTATTTTCAGCCTTGATGGCCTACATGATGGAGAAACCATGGCTTGATGATGAGGATCTTGGGTGTTGGTCATGAGACCATAATTTATTTGACCTCTAAAGCTTGAAGGTTTCACTTTTAAGAGATTTTAGCAAATAAAGAAATTATGTTGTTTTGAAGAGTTAAATAGTAGTCTTGAGCCTAGGACTCAAAAAGATAATAAATGGAGTGCATTCATATTTATATTTCAAGTCCTTGCATCTCATATTTATATTTATGTCATCACCTAAATAATTAATCTCGAAACCTACCTATTTCAACCTTAAAGTTGATTGTTGATTTAGAGTGAATACTTTAAGGGGCTTAGAGCACTAAAATAAAGAATTGTTGCATTCATATTTACATTTCTTGCCTAGATGTTTACTTTTTAAGTCATCACCTAAACTTAAAGATTAAAAATAGAGCTTGCATTTTCATATTTATATTCAAGCTTTGCATTCATATTTATATTTCCTTGCCATCACCTACATAATTAACTCGAAGCCTACCTATTTCAACCTTAAAGTTGATTGTTGATTTTGTAACACCCTAATATTCGACCCAATACTACTAGTACGTACTCAGGCCAAATATTTACTAATTGACATGGTTCTTTAAAAAGTAACTTAAAGAAAATATGAGCCAAATTTTTTTTTCTTAAAACATTACTTAAAATAAGAGCCGCGCGTATCCTATCGGGTCGGTATCGTAAAGTGCAGAAACATAAACATAGAGGTGGCTCCAAAACATAGCATCATCATAACTGAGATATTTCATCTTTATGATATGCCTACCCTAAGGGGCAGGGCTCTTCAAGTACATAATAACATGAATACAGCAGAAAAACAGAATACATGGAAAAGAACTGGAAAGAAGCATCCCTACCCATGTGCAACCTAAGATGGATAACCTCAACACAAAAGAGGTTTCATCCATACTATGTGACGTGCGTGCACTAAGGACTACCCTCCAATCTCCATAGCCGACTCACGGGTACGGAGGAACGTAGCCAATCCACGGGCGGAGCTCGGCGGTGCGAGCATGCCTGTGCGGTGAGCGTGTCGTCCACGTCGGGGTCATGGTTGAACGCAGAAGCCCCCCGACGTTGAGTGACTGTCCCCTCGCTGCGTATCTGTCGCAGAGGCGGCGTGAAGCGAAACCCTCATGGTCCATGGGGGAGTCCTCCACAGGGTCCTCCTCCGAGTGCTGCGATAGTGGCACATACTCCGATATGTCAGCTGAACTGGCAGAGTGGGTCCGTAGATTCCTCTCGTGTCGCGGCCGTGCATGCTCAAAGATCGTGGGGTCACCATAGGGAGACGTCGGGGAGAAGCGATAACTATACACGGGGTGTGCAAACGGCCGTCCCAAAAACATGAAGATGCGCACAGTACATCGGCCCTCAAAATGGAATAACCCATGCTCCGGGTCATGGTGGATCTCCCACCGTGGCGTGTCAACGTCTGACCTGACGTCGCCATCTCGCTTTGAAGACGTAATGGAAAGAAAGAGATAGAGGGAGTGAGATTCTTACTAAAGAAACTCAGTAGGGTTTTCCTCCTATCCTAGGTGTCATCATTTACGTCTCCAGGAATCTCGGTTTATTTATGAACACCATGGACATCTATTGGTTCAATTATGAGTTTTCTAAAGTCTCAATTTCCGAGATCCGTTCCTTTTAACATATCACTTGTATTATAGACACAAATCACATAACTTGGATCATAGAACATGGTTTCCTATATCATGGGTCATAGCACATAAACTCATAACTTTATGATTCTCATATCATGGGGCATAGCATGCAAATTCATATAATTATGGTGCATAAAAACATAGCTCATGGAACATGGTATATATCTTGGTTACTTGAGGTGACATTAGAACATCATCATCATTATTTTCCTGGGGCCACCCTAACTGATCTCCTTGTGGAGAAAATTCTAGGATATGAGCTCATACCTTACTAGTCGTCACTAGTACATGGACTTATCCCTTTTGATAAGTTTAAAGATCCCGACCTAAGGTACGGGTCTAGGGGGCTAGAATCACCTTATCCCCACCCTTAATCCGGTGGTTCAAGGATCATCTTCTCATAGTCTATGTCACCTTAAATCTTAGCATGTTAATGCAAGATGCCACATAATTCATGCATGTCAAACATAATTACATCATAGGCATCTTTGAAGTCTTTAAAGAACAATAACATGCAACCATAAAACTATCATCGAAGAATAATAGTTCACATGGTATCATCATACTTGACTTATGGAGTAAAATCATCATAAGGTAAGCAAGAGCAATAAGCCTCTTAACTTGATCATGTTTGAAATCAAACATATAAGATCATGTATTCATGTTAGGCTAAAGCATAGACTCATGTCATAACAATTCTCATATTCAAGCAATGCAAGATCATAGCTTCAAGTCATTAAATCAGAAAAGTATTCTGTTTGTAAACTTGGGTTCTGGTAATCGATTACATAAGTCTTGTAATCGATTACACAGCCTCGAGATTTCAAAACATGGCAGATAGGGGGGTTCAGGTAATCGATTACATGGAACTTGTAATCGATTACTATGTTTAAAAACACTTTGCTGGGCCCCTGGAACATCTGGGTAATCGATTACATGAATCGGTAATCGATTACTAGAGTCCAGAATGTGTAATCGATTACACTATATAGTAATCGATTACTTTGGGAAAAAGTTCATGTTTGAACTCATCCGAGCTTTCTGGTAATCTATTACATGGGCTGGGTAATCGATTACCAGCATCTTAAAAACCGAAATATGAGGTCTAAACATATCTGAGTCATTCCTTTGAAATGCTTATGGTGGCTAGTTTCTTTTATATCTTGTCTAGAGCTCTTTCAAGATTTTAAGGAGGAACATAGTCCCAACCCAAAACTCATCTTCACAAGAAAAGAAAAACCATTGGTACCAAGGCATCAAGAGAAAACATGACTTCAAGAGTCATGGAAGTGGTCAAATCTTAACAAAGGAAGGAACCATTTTTAAATCTCTAGGGACCAAGATCTTGATGATCCAAGCATCAACATCCTAAGTCCTCATCATTGAGTACATGGCTCCCTTCAAAACAAATATTTAAACAAAGTTCATGATAAAGGAGAAAACAAAACCAAAGCCATGCTTGGTTTAGGGCCAAGGTTTCAAGCTTTAGAGTTTGTTCATGTGACAAGTATCAACATGAAGCTCTCATCATCAAGCTTACATTTTTCCCATGTATAAAGGGTTTCATGGCCGAAAACATGAGCAGAAAAAAGAAGAAGATCCAAAATGTTCAAGAGAAACATTACCTCTTTCAACTAAACTTGTAAAGAATGAAACTTTCTTTAAGAAAAACTCAAGCTTTAGAGGTCTCATGGACTCATGGTCACATCTAGAGAACACTCATCATCAAGCCATCATATCCAAGGCCTTGAGGCCGAAAAACTAAGGGGGAAGAAAAAGAAGAAACTAAAAAGAAAGCAACATAGAGGTTCAACCATTCATCAACTCCCAATCAAGATTCAAGCATAAGAATCAAAGACATGTTTAGAAAGAGTTCCCTACCTTGTGTCTTGGAAAAGGAGGAGAGAACTTGAGCTTGAGGAACTCTTGGGAACTTGAGGGGAAAAGAAATGAGAAAGCTTGAGACTTTGAGAGAAAACTAGCACCTACTCTTGGCTCAAACCTTTGCAAAAGACCAAAGTGATCAAAGGCTCACCAAGGCAAGCTATTTATAGACAACTAAACCATGGGTGTGTAGATGGGAGGGCTGGCCGAATATGTGGCCACAAGGAGAAGGAAAATCTCTTTGAGTTGTCATTCCAAAGTATGGTCATAAGTGTAGCTAGGTGTGGCCTATGACATGTCTTGAAAATGTGACCTATTTTTTAAAATCTTGAATGAACAAAATCACTAAAATTGGGGCTGCAAAAAGAAGGAGGAAACCGTGTGGTTTCATGGCCCAAGAAGAAGAAAATATCTTCTTGACTTGTCAACTCAAAGCATGGTTTAGATGTAAAGGAAGCATAGTCTATGTATAGCCTTTAAAGAAAACTTTGAATGACTAGATAAAATATAGTTCTTTTTGAATCTTGAAAGACATAAATATTTAAATTTAGAAATGAATTGAAAACCTTGATTGACTATATACTTTATTCTTTAAATCTTTGAATGACATTTTTCTTGAAAGATGGACATTGATTGAAAAGAGTACAAGACATGTGTCATAGGGTAGCTTGACAACCTAGACTAACCTTTATTGACTTCTAGAGAGAGGGTGGTGCCAATTGGGCAACCTTGGGGAGGAGGGATATATCCTCAACCCATGTTCTAGAAGTGTGCTTTGGAGTGACATAAATTAGGCTTAGGATTAATGGCCGTTAACCAGGTACCTTGAGTAAACTAATTAGTTAAATAAAGCTAAGATCTTCAAGGTTAGAAGTGGTCTTGTAGGTTTAATGGAGTCAAACTCCATTTGACTAGAATTACAAAGGTGACAACTTTCCTCAAATTTAGGGAGTGAATAGTGAAAACACTATTCCAGGATGCTTTCTTTAAAGAATAAGACTAGAAATAGATTTTGGATTCCCATAAGCAATTTCAGGTTCTAATCAACCTTAATTAATGATTTTGGCTCAAGATTAATTATGAAAATTAATTAACCTTCAATTAGAGCCTAATATTGCCTTGGTTCTGAGTTAGATAACTCATTAATCCCAACATGCACTAAGTAGGGGCAAAATCATAATTTTGCTCAAAAACTGCCCGGGACCATCGGGACTTCACCAAACCTTAAACAACATGGTTCATGCCTTAAAATCATAGTTTTAAACCTCGGGACAGGGTTCGGGTCAAAACAGAACTTTAAAGCGCTGAAATACATCACAGGGGTATTTTGGTCACTTATGCACAGAAATCTCAGAAATGAGGTTTTTCTGCTCCGTTGGACATTCACAATCACACAATCCCCTTCATATAACATATGAACCCTATGAGGATGGCCAAAGCCGGCCATCCTCGTGTTTCGGGTAAAAATGACCTTAGGGGTATTTTGGTCATTTAAAAATTTAGAGAAAAACAGGGCGTTACAGATTTAGAGTGAATACTCTAAGGGGCCTAGAGCACTAAAATAAAAATTGGACCTGCATTCATATTTACATTTTTTTGCTTAGTATGTTTACCTCTCAAGTCATCAACTAAACTTAAAGATTAAAATAGAGTTTGCATATTTATATTCAAGCTTTGCATATCACTATTTATGTTTCTCTTGCCACCACCCTATAATGCCAAGATTAAAAATGAAGCTTGCATTGCACGTTTAAATTTATGCTATCACTTAATTAATCTAGTGCTCAAGACTCACCCTTTCAACTCACACGAGAATTTTGACTCATGGAATATATATATATATATATATATATATATTATTAAATGTAAACATCCTTTTATTAAGCTCTCTAATTATGTTACTGATCTAAGGTTATTAATTGTGTTACCATAAGGATAAGAATTCATTATAAGGGCATTCCTTGATCTAGAAATAATTCTACGAAAAACTAGTTACTAGAAATGCTTGTTTCACAATTTTGTATGCTCTTAGGAAATTAAACTTTGGTTTTGGTTCAAAACGTTCCAGAATTGATGTATGTTGTTTGGAGTGCTCTTAACATGCAAAAATTGTTATTAATAGATATGATAATCATTGGTGATAGTTAAGAAAAGTCTAGTAACTAGAAAGAACTAAAAAATGCAAATTCTAGGACTCTTTAACATGAAAATATACTTTCTGTTACAGCATGTGATAGTTAAGTAAAAATGACATTTAACACTTAGTGAATATATAGGAATCACCCATAATTGGCTTAGAAATTAATTCTAGCATCATAGGAAAAGCCGGTAATGAGAAAGAGTCAAAAACATATTTCATAAGAACATCGAAAAGGTTCATTTCATTTTTATTTCAAATCTATCAAGATTTGCTTAGTGATGCTCTTAGGTTAATAACAAATGAGAATTCTTGTATTTGATCCCTTAGATGCATAAGATGAAAAATATGAAAGTTGGGTTTACCCAATTTAGAGGTTAAATCATTTATGAAGCAAAGAAAGTACTTATCCTATAAAATATTATGATTTTCCATATGCTTGAAAATTATGTAAAATTGATGCCCTACATGTTTAGTTACATGATTGTGAGAATTGATATGGCATGCTATGATTTCACTTGAAATGTTTCAAAGTTGCATATGTTCAATTAATATGAAGAGCATGAGAAAAGTATATGATATTGTTATGTTTTTGCATCTTAACATAATATGCTAATATAAAGGTGACATAAAAATATGTGGAAATGATCCTCCAGACTCCCCGAATTAAAGGTTATGAGAGGTGATCCAATAAGGAAATGATCCTTTGGACTCCCCGAATTAAAGGTTATGAAAGGTGATCCTATTGGATAAGATTAACTTATCAGAGTCGGATGTTAACTTATCATAGGATAATATTATATTGGTAACGACTAGTGAGGAATGAGTTCATAACCTAGAACTCTCAAAAGGCGAGAGAAATAGGGTGGCCCTAAATGAGAGAAAGAATAAATCTAACTCACCTAAAAGATAAATGGAAGAAAGTCATGTTATAATTGTTATGATCATGAGCATCTCTTATGATTGGAATTAGTAGATTGTACCCTGCATTGCCATGCATTCCATGATAAGGTATGTTGCATTCATGACATCCAAGATGTATACTAAAATGAATGGCCCTCGGTAAATGGTACTTTAGAACCTTAAAATTGAACCTTATGCATGTTCACCTTTTTATAAAGAAACTCGAGGTTCCTGAGGACGTACACGATGACACCAAGATAGGAGAATACCTTACTGAGATTCTTTACCAAGTTTCTCACACCCTTTATCTTTTCTTTCTGTTGCGTCTTTAGAGGATGATGGCAGCCTTCGTGATCTACGTTGATGTACCAACTTGGGAGCTGTATTTTTACGCCATGCACCAGTCCTATCACTTCATTGGTCATTGTTCAGTCAGTCTGTTTGTATTTCTGGATCGGCCTTTTGCTCAGTCGGTTACTAGCTTTCGATTCTCGCCAACCTCGCCCTTTGCCGATGACCTGCTCTTAGAGCGCACACTGTAACATCCTCCAAAGTACAACATCATCCTTAAGTCATGACATTAGACTTGAGAGTTGTTACTTATAAATTATCGGACCTTTCTTAAATAACTATAGCAAATTCGATAAGTTCGTATAATAACTAGCGTAATTCGATTAAAATATATAACAAAGATACAAAACATTTATTTGCTATAAAGTCAATTACATAAGGAAGCTCTACTATGAGCTGTAACACCTATACAATCTCTATTACATTCACATACATATAACTCCAACTAAGTACAGTAAATTAAAAACATCAACTATTAATCTACTGTAATCCTGAGTTCTTTCACGTAGCAGCCGTATTATTCTCTGGATTAACTTGGAGATGACACGAGAACACAAAACACATAGGGGTGAGAATTATACAATTCTCAGTAGGGTAACTCCTCAAAAACTCAACCATAATGTCATCGTCATCGCCCCAGCCACTTCTGTAACATCCTAATTTTTAACCCAATACTCTAGAACATACTTAGGTTAATCAGTAGTCTGTTACTTCATAGTTCTCAATTTTACTTAGAAATACTTAGCGGAAAATACGGGTAAATTTTTTTTTGAAATACAAAGTGAGAGCCGCGTGATGCGATGTAACAAGTAACGGGCAAAACATACACCTCATAACGTCATAGCATAAGGCACATAAGGGCACATCACGAGAAACATTGAATATCATCTCATATATATATATAACTTGCCTACTTATAAGTGTGGGACTTAATTTAGTACAAAGGAATGCATAAAGAAAATACAACATAAACATAAACATAAACTACTCCCCTCCCCGAGTGCATCTAATGGGATAATCTCTAAACAAAAGAAGGCTTATCTCCATCTAAGTGGTGTGTGCTCTAACCCGGGCCATCCACTGCCTCCTACTGGCGGCTATCCCTCAAGCGTGGCACATAACCAGGAATCTGAGCAAGCTCCTCCGGCGAGAATAGGCGAAACGGGGCTCGGGAGTGACCTCCACGGCACGGCCTCATCTCCGGTCGTCGTGCAAGCCTCGGCTGAGTCATGGTGGGCTCGCTATCCTCCCCAAAGTCCATGGGTATGGTGGGGGAAGATCCTTCGGAGGGTACCTGGGTGGCCGAATCCTCGGAAGGATCCGTCTCCGAAAAAGATGACGGGCAACGGGGCACATACTGGGGGTAGTCTCGAATGACAGACGTGGACGGTGGAGTACGGCGTAGCCTCTCCTCTCGGGGACGTGCGCGCTCGAGCACCAGGTCATCGCCAAAAGGTGAGACGGGGGAGAAACGATGGGAATGTACAGGGGGAGTGAAGGGTCGACCCATGAACATGAATACTCTAACCGTGCATCGACTCACAAAATGGAACGACCCGTGGTCCGGGTCATGGTGCACCTCCCATGTCGGCGTATCCACGAACACTACGAACGTCACCATCTGAAGACGTGACGGAAAGAAAGAGATAGAGGGAGGGAGAATCTTGCTAAAGAATCTCAGTAGTGCCTCCTACTACATAGGTGTCATCATCTACGTCCTCAGGAACCTTGGGTTTAATTATACAAAATGAGTGAGCATGCATTAAGTCCATTTCTTTAAGTTATAAAACATAGTTTAGCCAAGGTCCATTCATTTTAGGATGATCTTAATGTCATGAATGCAACATAATAGAAGATGTACGCATGGCACTTCCTAATGCACATACATAAAACATAACATTAAACATCATCATACTTAGTGGCATAAAGTGGCAATAGTAACGTTCATATGGGACAAACTTAGTGACATAATCATAATCATGAAACTTCTCTTCCTCATGGGCCACCCTAAAAAACAATCGAACTGGGGGTGCTCGGCCGAACCGGTGTCACCCAGAACGTGTCATACATCTAGGTTATGAGCTCATACCTTAACTAGTCGTCACTAGTTCTTACTTACCACTTAACGATAAGCGTATCATAAATCATAAATCCCGACTATCTGAGTACGGGTTAGGGGGCAATTCTCTTAGGGGTGCTCGGCCGAACTGGTGTCACCTAAGAGTATAAAATGGTACCGATGTCACATGAGTTCTATGGAGGTGCTCGGCCGAACCGATGTCATCCTAGAACCCATCTTAGTACCTTAATTTTCAAAATCTCTTTAAGTCCCCAAATTTGTCGAAAATTCGGTGGCACGATGGCATCACGCCGGATTTCTTCCAAATTTGCTTTATGCCACACAAACATATATCCTCATGAATTCCTCATATGAATAACATTAACATCCTTCACATAACACATACATCATCATGGAACATTCAACCGTTTATCCTTACGGTAGCTTATGCTTTGACCCTTACGGGTCTTAATCATGAGATATGGTTCTCTAACATCCGTCGCTCATATTTTATGCACCTAAGGGCTCATAATTAAACATCATTCATAATCCTCATGTTCACACTTAAATCTGAAAAGCATAGGGCAGAATTCCTAACTTGTGATTTACGGGGTTTTAGAACTTATGTTTTAGACCCTTTCTCGGTTCCGTCTTCGCCTAAGGCGCTATGAATTAAATCTAAATCAATTATGAGGCATTCCTATGCTTAAGGGCTAATTATTAATCATGTTTATCATGTTGTAAGGGTGCTGGACAGAATCCAAAAAAATAAATGTTCTAAGAGTTCTAAACTTGCACTTTTACGGTTTTCTAGTTACTAGTTTCCCTATAGGTGCTAGAATTCAATTTTATTCCAAATGTTACCAAGTTTTTCATGTCTAAACAATCCTAATCTGATTATGCTCCCATTAAAACAGTGTGGATATGTTCCAAAAACAAATGGGTCAAAACTATGTTAAATTCTAGCTTTACGGTATTTCTAGTTAGCTAGTTTCTTACCTATTATGCATAGAATCATTTCTACATCATCATATGATATTTTCACACATTCTAACACATCAAAACATCATCATACAACATCACACTCATCATATCAGAACCGAAAACATTTAGCTTCAGTAAAGGATTTAAATTGACCTTTCTAGGTACATAAGTTAACTAGTTTCTCTTGGAATCAATTTAGAATTTCTAAAACTCTTTGCAAATCATTTTAATTCATCAAGAGGCTAAGAGAAGCCTTAGGTCAATGACCAAAATATATTTCATCTTCTAAAAGGGAATAAAGTCATATCTCATGACAACATAACCTTGAAAAAATTTGTAAAGCTTTAAGGAAAACTTAGAACATAGACTATTGGTCCTTGTAGCTAGATAAAAGCTTATTGCAAGTCCATCATCACTACTTGGCCGAAAACATGCATTCAAAGAATGGTTTCACATTAAACTTTAACTGGGAATGAAATGGGCAAGTCTTTGAGCTCTAGGTTCTTAAGTTATGGCATAAAATAAACGTGCTCATGTTTTCCATTTTTAATCTTTGCTTACAAAATAAAGTGATGATGTAAGATAAATATGCAAGGCATAAACTTAAACGTGCAAGCTTGAAAGTAAATATGCGAGGCATAAACTTTAAATGTGCAAGCTTGAAAGTAAAGATGCAAGGTTCAATTCTTTATTTTAGTGCTCTTGGCCCAACAACAATCGACTTTAAGGCTGAAATAGATAGGCATTTGAGAGATTAATTAGGTGACAATGCAAGTTCAATTCTTTATTTTAGTGCTCTAGGCCCAACAACAATCGACTTTAAGGCCGAAATAGAAAGGCTTTGAGAATTAAATTAAGTGATGATGCAAGTTCCATTTTAATCTTTATGTTCTTAGGTGATAGCTTGAAAGTAAAGGTGCATAGCAAGAATGTAAATATAAATGCAAGCATAAAATAAATTATTCAAGTTCATTTTATCTTTCTAGAGCTCTTAACAAGACTTTAAAGGAGCTTAAACCTCAACCCAAACTCATCAAACCAAGACAAAGTAAAGTCTAGAGTTCTTAGAACTCAACATAACATTTTTAGAAAATCAAAACATTTTGCATGTAAAAGGAAAGCAAATGGCCGAAATTTCAAGGAAAACAAAAAGAACATTTTGAAACTTTAGAGTCCATGATCTTGATGATGTATTAACACCAACACCATGAGACCTCATCATTGAGTCCTTAGAACCATTTTAAAACATCATCAAAGTTAAAGATTCCAAAAGTTGGAGAAAGGAAGAACTAGAAGTATTTTACTCAAGAACAAAGATCAAGCTCTAGAGTTTGTTTCAAGTGATGAACATCATCATGAAACTCTCATCATCAAGCTCTCATTCCTTTGTTCTCCAAGGCCTATGGCCGAAAATGAAAAGGAAAAAGGAGTAGAAGAGAAGTTCTAAAAGAAACAAGAGAAACTATGAACATCAGGCTTGAAACAAGAACTTTAAAGAAAAGAATACATGAAAGGAAATCCCTACTTGGTGTGATGAACTTGAAGATGGAAGAAGAAGATGAAGAACTCCAAGAACTTGAAGAACATAAGAGCTTTGAGAGAAAAAGAAAAGCTTTGAGTGTTCCTAAACTTAGCAAATGATCCAAAAGTGGTGCAAGCTTCCCAAGGCCATCTATTTATAGAAGAATGAAGCAAATGGAGTGTGTGTGTGGCTGAAGGGGTTTCGGCCATGAGGGTGCAGAAATGGGAGGAAAATATCTCTTACAAAGCATGGTTGAAGGCATGGTTGGAAGCATGGTCAAGCATGGGCTCAAGTATGGTGCAAGCATGTGTTAAGCATGGTTCTTTGAGTGGGAAAACAATTCAACATGTGGTCAATGGGGAGGTGTGCTGGCCGAAATGCATTAGCCCATGTGGGGTTGTGTTTGCATTTTAACTGTGATTTAGAGTTGTGTTTAGGTGTATCTTTGATTATGTTTAAGATTAAGAATTTGTAAGAAAGTGTTTAGGTAAGGAAAATGGATAATTAAGGTGGTCTAGACATAATTAAGGAGTGGTCTTGCACCATTAGTGAGTTAGATCCTAAATTTAGAGCCTAAACAACTCTAGACACACTTCCTTGATTTAAGGAATTGGAGAGAGAAAATACTATTCAAGATTCCAAGACTAGGAATCTTGAGTTCTAAAAAAGGATTTAAGTTTAATCTAAGCAATTTTAGGTTCTAATTAACTTTAATAAATTATTTTGACTCTAGATTAATTAGAGAAATTAATTAATCTTCGTTTAGAGCCTAATATTGCTTAGGTTTGCTTAATTACGTCATTAAGCTCAAAAACACTATTCTAGGGGCAAAATCCTAATTTTGTACTAAAACTGCCTGGGACCACCAGGACTTGAACAGAGACCTCTAGACACATGAAAACGTGTTTTTAAACCTCTAGGAAAAGTTTCGGGCGCAAACGGCACTTCTACCCGCGTAAAAACGCTATAGGGGTATTTTGGTCATTTTGACCCGAAACTGCGAAAAACGAGATTTTCGCTTCCGGAAGCATTCAAAGGCCATTCAATCCCCTTCAAACATTGAGTTGACCCTTCGAGGATGACCGAGTTGGTTACCCTCGAATTCGAGTCAGGAAATGACCTCAGGGGCATTTTGGTCATTTCCTTCGGACAGAAAAATCGGGGTGTTACAACTTCGGTTTATTAAGAAAAGGTGATCAAGCATTATATAACAATGATTCATTTTTGAAGTTCTAAATTATATTTCTGAAGTGGGTTATTTTTAATGATCAATCACTTAATGCACACATATCATGAATCTCAAACATATAGTTAATAATCCTCATCAAGAAATTAAATATGATATGAGTATGCATATGCTAAATATAGTGAACTTATCTTAAAGTGACCTAGTTTTACCTGTGGCCATAGAACTCAACTCGGTGCATTTTTCTCTTTTCATCGACATAGGAAAGACTTAGTGTATATCCAATGGGTATTTACTATGGATAACTCCACAATGAATAGTTTATACCACATGGTATTTATAGTGGTTCACACTACACAAGGGAAATAGACTGCTTATCAGGACCGAGCTCATTCTTATACATGATCATTGGATTTAATTTCTCCAATTCTCATACAGATCTATTCTTAGCCAATACGTTTACCGATTCATATTATCTCTAGGGAAGTTCATCTTTTTGCCTTCCTCTTTATCTCTAGAGAAGTTCCTCTTTTTGCCTTCCCCTTTATCTCTAGGGAAGTTCCTCTTTTTGCCTTCCCCTCATTCCACTTAAGTCTTGTTTCTATTTTCTCCATATGTCAGAACATACATGAGTGAAATTTATACATTCTCTTTTCTCATATAATTGCATCATGTACTTTCTTTTCCCAGATGCATGCATAAGCCACATGTAAGCATTTAATCACAAGTAATTCTTATTTTTACCCCATAATTCAATCTTTAAATTGGCTAGCATGCATTTATACTCATCATACTTAAAGCAAGAGTCATTATATCATCAAATCAATACTTGAGTTCATTTCAGCACAAATACAGCATGTTGGCAGAATTCACGCCTAAGGAGTACAATTTATTTTGTCTATCAAACATCCATTACAAGGGCTATAAAAATTCTCCAAGACACCTCAGTGTGTCCACAAGGTCCTGTAAAAATATTTTAGACTAAAAAGAGTTCTCTAACTATGTTAACAAAATTAGACAAACTCGATGGTTATAAACCACTCAACCTCAGCTCAAGAACCAAAATTTGTAATTTTTAACCATAGAAAAGGATTAAATCAATTCTAAATAAAAATCATGGTTGAATTTCAATATTTTTCAAATTCTCTTAAAAATTTCAAAGGAAAAATCAATCATTTGTTATGATAACAAAATTAGCAAATTTTACAGCTTCAGCTTCAACAATTCAGGTAGCATAGGTAGGGCTTCGGTTCATGATTTTTTTAACATAGCAAAAGTGCCCAAAATGACTCAAAATTTTTACTGGAGACACCTTAAATGTTAGATACATTTCATAAAATTTTCAGCTCAATCAAAGATCTCTAAATATGTCAGAAAATTCAAAAATAACCACTACCAGTGAGAAAATCGAAAATCCAGCAGCATAGTCCACAATTCCTTTTGACAAAATTGATTTCTAATATCATCCAAACACTCCACCAAATTAAACACATCAATATCTAGGTATAATCATGTATTAGAGCCAGAAAATTTGGAATTCAAGAGGACAAAATTTGAAAAAACAGAACCACAACAACAAGAATACAAAAAACCCTACTTGAATCTCCATAGCTTCTTGCTTAGAACAATCTTCCCCAAGAACTTTTCTTCATTCAAAATCCTTCCAAATAGCCTTTAAACCTCTGTTTGGCAGTGATGTAACGGCTCAAAGGAGGAAAATAGTTATCGATTAAAATTCTAATCGGTTAGTTTTGTAGGTATTGATGAGTAGAACAAGTTTTGTAAAGGTAGTTTGTGGTTTTATCAAGTTTAGGCTAGGTTTTCAATCAAGTTTTCATGGTTTTTGAAGAAGAAGAAATGGATATGGCTATGTGCTATTGTCATGGCCGAGAATGAGCTTCTTGGAGAAGAAAATTTATCTTATAATTTAATGGAGGAATATAATAATATATATAGTTGGATAATTTTTAATCAAAGAAAGTAAAATGGATGGCTAGGATTGGATCTTGTTATTCAAGATTGAATCATAGCTATTCCTTTAATTCAAATGGATAAGCATTCTCTTTTTGTAAAGGTCAAACTAGCTTTCGGTGTTAGAAATCACACATCAAAATTTTACCAAATAGGTAAAACAGTGTACCCGAGAAATCAAACATTACTCAACATTTAATTCTAAGTATAAAATTTTCATTTCTAACTATTTCTAACCTTATTTCCATGTTTTCCAAATTTTGGGCACCTCTAGGTCCAAAATATGGGGTTTCGGCTGTCCTGATGGGCCTACGAGGCCCGTAAAACACTATTCATATATGTATATATACATATATATATATATATATATATATATTTACAAATACGTTGGATCGTCTTCATCATTATTGAAACTGTTAGATTTTTGAAATTATGACTAATAAAGCTTGAATTAATTTTTAAATAATTTTTAGGGTGTTACAAACACGCCCCTGAGGAGAGCATATCCGTCATTCCCCTACTGCTGCCTCCGTCGTTCGAGACTACTCGGAGTACGTTTCCTGTTCACCCATAGCTTTTTCTGAGACGTACCCCTCCGAGACAGGCATCCCATCTATGGGTTCCATCCCCACCATACCCATGGAGTTAGGTAGTGAAGCTACTGTGATGCAGCCACTTCGAGGAGGCCGGGTGAGGATGGTACCCCATCGTGGAGCACATGCCCGACCCTCTCATTGCTTGGCTATGTAACACCCTAAAAATTATTTAAAAATTAATTTGGACTTTACTAGTTGTAATTTCAAAAATCTGACAGTTTTAGTAATGATGAGGACAGTCCAACGGATTTGTAAAAAATAAAAAATTCATGAATAGTAACCTTATGGGCCCCGTAGGCCCGTCGGGATAGCCGAAACCCTAGAATTGGGACCCGGAGGTGCCAAAAACTGAGAAATTATAGGATTGAGATTAGAAATAGTTAGAAATAGAGATTTTATACCTAGAATTAATTTTCGGGCAATGTCTTATTACCCGGGTATAGTGTTTCGCCCGTTCAGCGGAGTTTCGATGTGTATTTTTTAACACCGTACAAGTTACTTGATGACCAAGTAACCTTTACCAACCACCTTATGCCAAGTGAATGGCAAAGATTAAAATTTGAAAAGCATGTTTTAATCTTGACCTTTCATTTAGTATATTTTATTCGGGAGCCAATAACTCATCCGTTCGGTGGAACTTCGGTGTGCGATTTTAACACCGAAAAAGCTACTTGCCCACCAAGATAATGTGAGCCACTTATCGTGAGCCAAGTGGATAGCCAAGCTTCATTCTTTGACCAAGAAACCAAATCTTAGCCATCCATTTTATTATTTCATTTTGAAAAAGGAATAAATACCTATTTTGACTACTTTTACACCTAGATAATGATAAATCACCAAACCTTATCACTCCAACACCATCAATTTCGGCCAAGACCCCTAAATACCTCAGACTTCATCTTCTTTCTCTCATGCCACCATTAACAAACTTGAAGCTTCATAAACCCTAGCCTAAACTTAACAAAACCTCAAGATCTCTTCACAAAACTTATTCTACTCTCCATAATCTATAAAACTAATTGATTAGAATTTTAAATAATCTCCAAGATGAATCCTGAGCTATCATTCTCTACTGTTTAAGGAACGGTTAGGAGCTGTTTGGAAGGCTTGAAGTGAGGAAAAATCATTTTTGAAAGATCCTTTGGAGTCAAGATCCCTAAAGCCATCAAAGTAGGGTTTTTGAACCTCTTCTTCTTCAAATTCATTTTTTTGTGTTAATCACTGATTTAAATTGATATTTTTAGTTGTGTTGGTTGATGATATATGGATATTTGGTGGAGTGTTTGGATGATTCTAGAAATCATTTTTGTCAAAAGGAATATTAGACTATGCTCTTTGGATTTTGGATTTCTTACGGATGAGTTATGGTTCATGAATTTTCTGATGTATTTGTAGTAATTTTTATCAGATATAAAATTATATGTTGAATCTAACACCTAAGGCAACTCCATGATTTTTCTTGGGTCCTAAAAATGAGTTTCACTATTTTATAAAAATAAAAAACCGAGACTATTCTTGAGTTGTCTAGACAGCCAATTCTGAAGCTGTGAGATTATCTAATTTTGTTACCACACCAAATGATTGATTTTTCCATTGAAATTTCTATAGGATATTGAGGACATGTTGAAGTCCAACCATGAATTTTTGTATGATTTTATATGATCATTTGATGGGGTTATAAGATTCGAACATTGGTTGTTGGCTCCAAATAGGGGGTTTCTAGCCTCCTAATTTGTTGAATTTTGTTATCATACTTAGAGAACTCTTTTAACTCCGAAATTTTTAAGGACCTTGGGGACACATTAAAGTGTCTTGTATAATTTTTATAGCCTTGGATTTCATGATTTGAAATGCAAAATAATTTGTGCAATAGATATGTGAAATCTGCCATTGTGCTGAAAATGAATTGATGCTTTGAGTTGATGAAATAATGACATTGGGTTCAAGTATGACATATATGAATGCATGCTAGTGACTTTAAGGAATGGTTTGAGGCATGATTGAAATCATATTATGAATGAATGCGTATATGTGCCTCATGCATGCATTTAGAAAAGAACAGTGAAGGATATATATGTGGCAAAAGAGAATATATGAACTTTAATCGTGCATGTTCTGACATATAGAGCAAACAGAAATAAGACTTAGATTGAATGAGGGGAAGGCAAAAGTAGAAACTTTCCCAAAATACTGAGTGTGCCTATTTTGACATATAGAGAAAACAGAAACAAGACTTAGATTGAATTAAGGGGAAGGCAAAAAGAGGAACTTCCCCTGAGATATTATGAGTCGGTAGACGTATCAGCTAGGAATAGAACTGCGTGTGATTCGGAAATGGAAAAAAATGAAGTCCGAGGATCACGTATAGGAATGAGCTCAGTCCTGATAAGCAGTTTATTTCCCTTGTGTGGTGTGATCTACTATAAATGCCATTTGGTATAAACTATCTATTGTGGAGTTGTCCACTGCAGATACCCGTTGGGTATAAACTAAGTTTTTCCTATGTCAATGAAGAGCCAAAGTTGCACTGAAATGAGTTTTACAACATGATATAAGCTAAGTCTTTCCTATGTCAATGAAAAGAGAAAAATGCACTAGATTAAGTTCCTTGGCCACGAAAAGGAATGCATAATTTATTATTATTTCTGCATATAAGTTTACTTGATAATGCTTGTAAGAATGAAATTTCTACTTATATTTTGGTTGTTATTTTTGAATGTCTGCTTAGGATGATTTACTAGATGCCTGACATTATAATACATATGCATTAAGTGATTGATTATTAAAAACTACCCGCTTCAGAAGTACGATTTGGAACTTTAAAAATGAACCATTGGTATGAAAGGCATGATCACTCTTTTTCTAATAAACCGAAGTGGCTAGGGCGATGACGATGATAGTATGAGTGAGTTTTGGGGAGTTTCCCTACTGAGAATTTTATAATTCTCACCCCTGTGTTTTGTGTTCCCATGTCGCCTCCAGGTTGATCCAGAGGACGATGTGGTTGCTACGTGAAAGAACTTGGAATTACCGTTGTTTAGTAGTTGATATTGTTATTGTGTTGTATATAGTCATAGGCATATGTGTATGTAAATGTAATAGAGAATGCATATGTATTAAAGCTCTTAGAAGATCTTCCTTTTGTACTTAGCTATGTATTCAATAAATGTTGTGTTTCTTTGTTCTATATTTTAACCAAATTACGCTAGTTATTACATGATCTTATCGCATTTGCTATAGTTATTTAAGAAAGGTCCGATAAGTTAGAAGTAACTGTAACACTCTAATTTTCTTTAGAAATTAAATGAGGTTTATTAATGAGAATTTTAAGATTTTCATAGATGTAGAAATGATGAGAAGGATTCAAGGAAGCAAAAAAAAAAAAGTGAATAGTGTTTTGCGAGCCCCGTAGGCTCGCCGGGACAGCCGAAATCCTAGAATTAGGCCCTGGAGATGACCAAAATTAAGAAATTATATGAGTAAGATTAGAAATAGATAGAATTAAAGATTTTATACCTGAAAATATTTTTCAGGCAATGTTTGATTGCCCGGGTACACTGTTTCACTCGTTCGGTGAAATTTCGGTGTGTGACTTCTAACCTCGAAAACTAGTTACATCTTTATAAAACAAATGAACCTATCTCTTAAAATCAAATAAATGGCCAAGATTCAATCTTGAATTACAAGATTGAATCACAACCATTCATTTTACTTTATTGGATGATAATTATCTAAATATATATATAATATTCATAACTTTTACTATAAGATAAACATGACTTGATTAGCTTCTTTAAGAAGCTCATTTTCGGCCAGCCCAAGGGGAGAGAACTCAGTTGCCTTCCTCCATAGCCAAGAGCTTCATCTTGGTTTTGATTTCCATATATACTAGCCTAGAGTCCTTAAAATCAAAACTTTCCTTCATCAAAGTTGTTCTACACCTCAAACTCTATAATTCTAACCGATCAGAATTCTAACTCCCCATCAATTTTCACCTTGGTCCCTCACTCCCTCACTGCCTAGGGGAGGTTTGGTGTGTGATTAGGAGCTCTCAAGGTGAAGGGAGGTCAAGTAGAGCACTTTTGAAGCAATGAACTCAAAAGCTCTCAAAGTAGGGTTTATTTGCTCTCTTTTGTTTCAAAATTTATTCTGAGAAGTTCTTGCTAGTTCTGCCCGAAATTTTTGATTTTTTTAGTTGATAATATGTTGATATTGATGTACTAATTTTGGTGGGGTGTTTGGTGTTGTGAAAAAATCACTTTTATCACAAGAGATTTTGAATTGATTTGCTGGGTTTTCAGATTTCAACAGGGCAGGGTTTGTGCATGAATTTTATGGTACATTTGTGTTCATTTTTATGAGCTGTAAAAATTATATGTTGAAGCTAACATCCTAAGGAAACTCTGACAAGTTTTGTGGTACATGATGAAGACTTTTACTCCCTGAGAAAAATCAAGAACAGAATTAGTACTCATGCTGTCTAGAGTTTTGAATCTAAAGCAGGAAAATTGGATGATTTTATTATCATAGTAAATGAGCGATTTCTCTTTTGAAATTTTTATAGGGAGTTAAAAACATCATTAATTGTACCTGTAAATTTTATCTTGGGTTTTTTCCATCATATGATAAATTTAAAAATTAGGAGAACCCTGTCTAAATTTGTGAAAAGCGTCTTTGTGACCACTAAATTTGTAAAATTTAGTGACATGGTTATAGAACTCCTATTGTTATGAAAATTTTACTGGATATTTTAGACCTATGGAGGTGTCATAGAGAATTTTCGTGACTCTTGAATTTGTAACACCCTAGTAATTAACCAGATACACCTAGGTTGAATCTGATTAATGACTAGACTTTACTCCTTGCTTTGGTTCTTTCTTCATAATTTGAAAATACTTAGTGAAATTACGAGCCTTTTTTTTTAAACACATAATTGAAAACGTGAGCCGAGTACAACGTGAACGAGTAAGCAGAGTATAATAAGACGTTTAAGAATATATCACATCATATCACTTAGGCTCCATCATATAACATCCATAAGCACATTATAGCATATATTTACATACAATAACCTCACTCAAAGGGTGGGTTATGTTCATACATCATTATCTTATGCAAACCCATAAAAGAAAATATACTTAAGGAAATTCATGCCCCTAAACTAGATAACTCCATAAGCCGGGAAGGTTACCCTAAAACTAGGGTGCATGATCACACATAAGTCTACTAAGAACCTTCTATGGCCACTGTCACGAAAATGGGGGAATAAATCCGATCCTTTGATGAGCTCCCTCGGGAGGGACACACGAGATGCACCAGTACAGGAGTCGCATGGGCGGCCTTCTCGCTAACCTCGGCTGAACAAGCTGTTTCCTCACTACCCTCTCTTACGTGTGGGAGTAGGAGCGAGCTCTCGGAATATACATGAGTAGGAGTGTCCTCTGAAGGATCGGTTTGAGAATATCTCGTCTCGGGAACATACTCTGGAAATCCATGGACAGCAGATGAAGCGGGATAAGAACGTAACATCCTTTCATCAAGTGGGCGTGCATGTTCGAAAACCATTTCATCGCCATAGGGAGAAGTAGGAGAAAATCGATAACTAGGGACGGGATGTGCAAATGGGCGACCTATGTAAATAAAAACAGGACCTGCGCACCTCCCTTCAAAATGATCCGAGCGATGCACCGGATCAAAGTGGAATTCCCAAGTAGGGGTATCAACGAGCAGACGAATGTCGCCATTTGAATCTGGAGACAATGGCGGAAATAAAGAAAAGGGAGTGAGAATCTTGCTAAAGAATTCTCGGTAAGGTACCTCCTTCTGAGTGTCATCATCAAAGTCCCAGGAACCTCGGGATTATTCTAAAATAGTGAGCATGCAAAGATTCATTTTAAGTTCGGACAAATACTTAACCGAGGTTCGTCAATTTTTAATCATCGTCTTATAATGCATCTTATTCTTAACATGTCATATTTACAATGAACTTTTCCTTTATCATTACATCATATTCCTCATCATCATTATCAAAATAACATGCATAAAAGAACGTCATATAATATTAGCTACACATGGACACAGTGCACATATTTCATTTCTTTAGTGCCTTAGGTGACTTAAAATCTTATCATCATCATTATTTTCCTTGGGCCACCCTATACTCCACCCTTTTGGGAGTAATTTAGGTTATGAGCTCATACTTTACTAGTCGTCACTAGCATATACTTATCCCTTTTGATAAGCTAAAGTCCCGACTCTACCCTTTTGAGAGAAACGGGTTAGGGGCTAAAATCACCTTTTCACCACCTATAGTCTGATGGTTCCAAAGGATCATTTTCTTATAAGTTTAAGTCACCATTAAATCTTTGCATGTTATATCATAATACAATTCATAAACATCATAACATTTTCTCATTTATAGTCTTAAGCTAGAATAATATATATCAACTGTAATCATGCATATGGGAGATTCCTGGGAAAGAGAGGTGGGTCACAATGGACACGCTTAAATACCAAGTCTTTCCTTAGCCAGAACCTTTCCAAATTACACTTTTACAATGATACACTTTCTTCTAGCAACAAAGGTGAATTTTACATAAGAACATTTCATGTATAAGCATTCTTATTATTTGCAACAGCAACTATAACATGCAAGTCAGGAAATCATTCAATGATATCAAGTACTTAATAAGCATCCAATCCTTACATAGAATTATCAATTATAGAACTAATTAGTTACTAAACCAATTATGAATCATTCTCTTAACAATAAACCATAATTATCACAACTTCAATCATATCAAATCATTATCACACATTGATACTAAACTCAGATCAGTGGCCGAATAACCTCATGCAATTACATAGAATCATATTTTAAGTGCATATAAAATACTAGTTCCCGTAAAATCCTTGCAAAGCCTTAAAACTCATTTAGAAACTAGTTCTTTTGTCAAATTTGGGAGGATCTTCACAATTAAAATTCTCACTTAAGATAAAAGGAGTAAGTCTTGAGCTTTAGAGATTTAGGTGACATCTTAGAATTATAAACATGCTATGCAACCTTATTTTAATCTTATCTTTATAAGGTGATAGCTTGGAATTATAAACATGATATGCAATTCCATTTCTTTATCTTTAAGATTTAAGGTGATGACTTGAAAATTAAACATGATGCAAGAACTTGAAATATAAACATGATACAAGAAAGCTGGAGCGGCGGTAATCCGCACAGTGACCAGAGAGGGAGAAGAGAATATTAAGAAACCGGAGCGGCGGTAGTCCGCACAGACCCGATAGAGGAGAAGAGAATATTAAGAAACCGGGGCGGTAGTCCGCACAGGACCGATAGAGGAGAAGAGAATTATTATTACATCTTTTTAGCTCCAATCTCAAGACTTTTTAAAGAATAAATTCTTTAACTCCAATAATCATATTTCTTTGCTTGTGATACATGGGCAAGTCTTTAAGCTCTAGGATCTTTAGGTGATGGCATAAAATAAACATGTCATGCGTTGATTCTTTTAGCCATTATAAAATATAGTGAGAGCATAAATTAAATATGAGATGCAACCTCTTAATTATCTTGAAAGATTAAGTGATGACTTGAAACATAAACATGAAATACAAGCTTGGAATTTAAACATGAGAAATGCAAGTTCATTTATTCATTCTTGAAAATTTAGTGATGACATAGAAGGTAAACATGGTTATGCAAAGCATAAACTTAATCATGGATGCAAATTCATTTTGTTTCTTTACTAGAGCTCCTTCAAGACTTTAAAAGAATTATAAATTCAACCCAATACATATCTTAACAAGAAATAAAACATAAAAGGAAAAAAAAATACATCTTTCAAGTTCTAAACTAAAAATCTTTGTTTTAGCATCATAAAGCATTATTCTTTAAGGTTTTGCATCAAGTGGAATTTTCAAGCTTTAGAGGCCTAACTTGTGATGGATTTACAACCCACCCTCAAGGTCCTCATCATCAAGCCATCATCTTAGTTCCACCTAGGCCATATGGTTGAATTGGTTAAAGAAAAATTGAAGAGGAAAACCAAAATGAAAAGCTAAGGCAAGTTCATAATTTCATCATTTTGAGCTAAAAACACAACTCCTCAAAGCATAGAAATAAATTTAGAAACTACTCCCTACCTAATCTGAGTTGAAGAAGAGGAAGAGAACTTGATTTCTTGAAGTGAAATGACACAAAATCTCTTTGAAAAATTGAAGAAAGAATTCAGCCAAAGAGGAGGAAGAAAGAAAGTTTTTGGTGCTCCTAAAAACTAGTTATGAACCAAGCATTCCAAGACCACTCAAGCAAGCCTATTTATAGAAGATTTTGAGGCTTCTAATTGGCCAAAATGAGGAGGTAGTTGTCAGAATTTTTCAGGAGTAATAATGGAGGAAAAATCATTTTAGACAAAGTTGTATGAAATTAAGGAATTATGTCTCTTATGGTGACATTTTGGCATTTTGTTTTAGTGCAACTTTTGGAAATAATTCAGCTGCATAATGGCATCAATAATTTCGTGCATTACAGCCCAAAGAAGTGAAATTTGTGTGTTCCATGCATTATTTAGGTGTAGGCAAGGTATTCATGTAATTTAGAGAATTTACGGTTAAGGGCTTAAGTGAATTAGTAAGCAATTTGGGTGTTTTTGAGCAATTTTGGGTTCTAATCAATCTAAATACATAATTTTGAATCTAGATTAATATTTAGAATTTAATAAGCTTTAATTTGAGCCTAATATTGCTTAGGTTTCGGTATATGAATCGAAAATCGCGAAATTCAAAGCGCCCAAAAAGCAGGGCAAAATCGTACTTTCACTTAAAAGCGCCCAAGGCCACCCGAGCTTAACCAATGGTTAATCATGGCTTAAAAACACATTTTAAAACATTTTAGTGAGGTTCGGGCTCAGTCGGCACGCACATCGGAGTTAAAAGAGGCCTTGAGGCGTTTTGGTCTTTTCGTGCGTCGGAACTCAAAATTGAGATTCTTCTGCTCTATTAACACACATAACACAAACAATCCCTTATTATTCTCAAAACATCCCCTTGAGAATATGTGGGGCCCACAATCCTCATTTTCTGAGTAAAATAACTTCAGGGACATTTTGGTCATTTTATACGTACAGAAATTCGGGATTTGCGACTCGCATGAATCGTTCCTAACCTCTGTTCTAATGTTATATTCCTTTATTGAGGATTGTTCGGCCTCAAATCTTATGTAATAATTACCTACGGTAATTCAGTAATTGAGTAATTTCTAATGATAGTAAAAATTACAGTAAAAATTGGGGCGTTACATTACTCCCCTCCTTAAAAAGAATTTCGCGACGCAAATTCGTTACCTGAGAAGAACACGGGGTATTGTGCTTTCATGTTTGATTCGGCTCCCATGTAAGTTCTTGGTTTCACCTGTCCCCATGCTACTTTGACCGAAGAAGTCTGACCTTGTTCCTGCTTAACTCCTCGGTCGACGATTCTCGTGGGTAGTAAGTTAAATGTCGAGGTTATCTCTTAATTGTACATGTTACGGCTCTAGTACATGACTCGGGTCGATTGATACTTTCTTAAGCGAGAGACATGGAAAACATCATGAAGGTTGGATAGACTCGGGGTAGGGCTATACGGTGAGCTATGAGTCCTACTTTGGTAAGGATTTCAAGCGGACCAAGAAATCTGGGGCTCAATTTCTTTACTTTTATTGCTCGGCCTATGCGTGGTGGGGTGATCCTTAGGAACACGTGGTCCCTTCTTGAAAATCTAGCGGTTTCGCCGCTTGTCCGCATAGTTTTTACGTCGACTTTGAGCGGTAAGAATCTTATCCCTAATCTTTTTGATTTGTTCCGTTGTTTCCCTCACAATATCAGGTCCAAGTAAACTTTGCTCTCAGGGTTCATACCAACATAAGGAGATTGACATTTCCGTCCATAGAGGGCCTCATACGATTGCCATACCGATACTTGCATGATAACTGTTGTTATATGCAAATTCAATAAGTGGCGGTACTTATCCCAACTTCCCTTTGATCTAAAACACATGCCCTTAACATATCCTCCAAGGTTTGGATAGTTCTTTCAGATTGACCGTCTGTTTGGGGGTGATAGGTCGTGCTTAGACACAGCTTTGAACCAAATGCCTTTTGAAAGGCTCCCCAAAATCGCGACGTAAATCGCGGATCTCGGTCCGAGATTATCGTCGACGGCACCACATGTAACCTCACTATCTCCTGAATATATAATTGTGCTAACCTATCCAAGGAATAAGTCACCTTAATAGGTAAAAAGTGGGCTGACTTTGTCAATCGATCCACGATTACCCATATGGTATCATGATTCATTTGGGTCCTTGGTAATCCAGTCACAAAATCCATGGAGATACTATCCCACTTCCACTCGGGGATCGACAGAGGTTGCAGCATTCGAGAGGGTTTTTGGTGTTCAATCTTCACCTTTTGACACACCAAGCACTTACTCACCCATGTGCACACATCTTTCTTCATTCCAGGCCACGAGAACATCTTCTTCAAATCTTGATACATCTTGGTGGCACCAGGATGAAAGGTAAAATGGCTCTTATGGGCTTCCTCCAAAATATCCTTTCGGAGGCCACCACTAGCAGGTACACATATTCGACCTTTAAACCTCCACAAATCGTCCATTCCTTGGGTAAAACCTATCAACTTTCCCGCCTTCTTGCCCTAAAGTCTCTTGAAACTCAGCATCGTCCCCTTGAGCTTGAACAATCCTTTCTTTGAACTCACTTGTCACTCTAAGATGACAAGCTCTGATGCCCTTAGTGGTCAAAGTCATTCCTAGGTTTAAGTCCCTAAATTGCTCAATCAATTCAACCTCCTTCACCATCAAACGGGACACTTGTAAGGACTTCCTACTCAAAGCATCAGCTACTACATTAGCTTTACCAGGATGGTAGTTCAATCCAAAATCATAATCTTTCAAGAACTCCATCCATCGCCTTTGCCTCATGTTTAGCTCTTTTTGATCAAAGAGATATTTCAAACTCTTGTGATCGGAAAACACCTCAAACTTAACTCCATATAAATGGTGTCTCCAAATCTTTAGAGCAAACACGACTGCAGCTAACTCAAGGTCATGGGTAGGGTAGTTTGCCTCATGTGGCTTGAGTTGTCTTGATGCATAGGCCACCACTTGCCTATCCTGCATCAATACACAACCTAAACCCTTTTTGAAGCATCACAATACACCTCGAAAGGCACATTGGGGTCGGGTAACACTAAAGCAGGGTCGAGGTTAGCTTGTGTTTTAACTCTTGAAAGCTCTTTTCACACTCAGGGTCCATGAAAAAGGGTGTTCTTCCTAGTCGGCTTGGTCAAAGGTAGGAAATGCAGGAAAATCCTTGATAAATCGACGGTAATAACCGGCTAAACCCAAAAAGCTCCTTACTTGATTACAGTGGTTGGTCTTTCCAGGTTTACTACCGCTTCTACCTTACTAGGATCTCTGACAATTCCTTTCTTAGATACTACATGCCCTAAAAATTGCACCTTATCCAACCAAAACTCACACTTGGAAATCTTGGCATATAGTTTCTTTTCCTTCAAGATCTCTAGTACTATGGTTAGGTGGCATTCATGCTCTTCATGGGTCTTAGAATATATGAGAATGTCATCTATAAAGACAACTACAAACTGATCTAAATAGGGTCGAAAGATCCTATTCATGTAATCCATAAAAATAGTGGAGCATTAGTTAACCCAAAGGACATTCTTGCAAACTCAAAATGGCCGATCGAGTGCGAAAGGCCGTTTTAGGTATGTCTTCATCTCTCACTCTAATTTGATGGTAGCCTGACCTCAAATCTATCTTAGAAAACACTACCGCACCTTTCGGTTGGTCCATCAAATCATCGATCCTAGGCGAGAGGATACTTGTTTTTCACCGTTACTTTATTCAAGCGCCTATAATCTACACACATCCTCATACTCCCATCCTTTTTCTTTACAAACAACAGGGGGCTCCCAAGGTGATGCACTAGGCCTAACAAACTTTTTCTCCAATAAATCTTCCAATTGAGTTTTTAACTCGGTCAATTCTAATGGGGACATCTGTATGGGGCTATGGATATAGGTCCACTTTTAGGAAGCAACTCTATGGAAAATTCTATCTCTCTCTTGGGAAACTCTGGTATCTCATCTGGAAATACTTGGGATAATTTCTTACTATTGGTATCTCATCGATACTTTGCTCAAAGTCTACATCACTAGCGGCTAAGAAAATGTAACCTTTACTCTCACCCTTACCACAGTCCATTTCCCACAGTGATTATGTAAAGACTTATGGGTTTCTTAGGTTCAATAGGAATAGGAAGAAAAGTGATGGTTTTCTCATAACAGTTTAACAGTACACGGTTGGCCTCAAGCCAATCCATGCCAAGAATCACATCTAAACCTCGCATGGGTAAGCAAATAAGATCTAAAACAAAGGATCTATTATCTATAATAAAACTACAATCTAAACAACATTTTCAAGTCCTAACGGGTTTTCGGTCGGGGTAGAAACAATAAGGTCAAAAGGAAGCTCAGTCATAGGTAAATTAAGGCTTTTAACACATGAATGGGAGATAAAAGAATGAGAAGCGCCAGAATCATATAGTACAATTAAGTCTTTACCATGCATATTACCCTTACCTTCCACGAGATTTCGTGACCGTTGTTTCTTGACGTGCTGATAAATTCCCTTCCCTGGTATTGTGGCTTGGGATTGGGGGTTGGCGGGTTCCTTTCAGTGCATTCTCGGAGTAATGACCTGGTTTTCCACACCGATAGCACACGTTTGTTCGGCTCGACATGGCATGCTCCCATGATTCTTGCCGCACTTGGGACATTCCATGGATGGCGTGGCGGTGGAAATCTTCTTGGACCTCTTTGTGGTGCTTTCCCTTTATTGTTGTTATTGTTGTTGTTGTGATTGTTCTGGGGTTATTGTTGTAGCGGTTGTTATTATAGCGATTGTTGTTGTTTGGCTTTCCTTGTTGAAAATTTCTTTGTGTCCCTTGTGGTCTTGATTGAGGGGAAATGGAAGTCGATTACGCCTCTTGAGCTACTGACCTTGAGGTGTCAACTTTTTGGTAATATTATCTGACTTTGGGGTGTTTAGTTTTCTCGACCTTCTTCAATAATCCGACATTTGTTAACTAGGGTAGAAAAATCCTAATCTCCAAATGTGCAATCGCCACATTAAGTTCCGCCTTCAACCACGACTCGTATTTAATGCATTTCCGGTACTCATCAGGATTTCCTTGGTACATTCTTGAGAACTTAATGAGTTCTTCAAATGCAGGCGATTATCTTGGGCCACATTCATATTCCCTGGACAAGTTGCATGAATTCAATGTCCTTGGCATTTCTAGTGACTACGGAAAGTACTTTTCGTAAAAATGGACCTTGAATAGTTCCCAATCAATGTCCACATCGGTCGTCTCCAGAGTCTTGAACACTGTCCACCGTAAACTGGCATCACCCTCAAGCATATGAGTAGCGAAGGTGACCTTTTGCTCCTCCGAGCATGGGACTACTGCAAAGACCTTCTCAATATTCCGAATCCATTCATCCGCAATATTTGGATTGATGTCCCCTTGAAAACCGGTGGGTTTGCCTTACGAAACTCCCCGAAACAGGCATGTTCAGGAATCTCATGTCGCTGATTCATATTGGCTTGACGATCCTGATCCATTCGTTCCATCATCATTCTCATGGTCCTTGCTACGTCGCGGAGTGCTTGGTGTCTCGTTGTCGTGATTATTTTGTCTTTGCGCTCCTAGTACATTGTCGACGTGCCATTGGTCCCTATACACACAAAACAGCAACACTGAGGTGATCAGGCCCAATATTCCATGCAAAGTGAGCAAGTTACCATGGCACTTTCAACATACAGTAGTCATGTATTTCTACTTCCCAAGCTCATCCTAATGATAAACATCTACACATGACGTCACTAACGTATTATGCTTTAGAAGCATAGCTAGTCCAATCCTCAGGCTCCATGAGAATCGAACTGCTCTGATACCAAAATGTAACACCCTAGTAATTAACCAGATACACCTAGGTTGAATCTGATTAATGACTAGACTTTAATAAAACATAAAAGGAAAAAAAAATACATCTTTCAAGTTCTAAACTAAAAATCTTTGTTTTAGCATCATAAAGCATTATTCTTTAAGGTTTTGCATCAAGTGGAATTTTCAAGCTTTAGAGGCCTAACTTGTGATGGATTTACAACCCACCCTCAAGGTCCTCATCATCAAGCCATCATCTTAGTTCCACCTAGGCCATATGGTTGAATTGGTTAAAGAAAAATTGAAGAGGAAAACCAAAATGAAAAGCTAAGGCAAGTTCATAATTTCATCATTTTGAGCTAAAAACACAACTCCTCAAAGCATAGAAATAAATTTAGAAACTACTCCCTACCTAATCTGAGTTGAAGAAGAGGAAGAGAACTTGATTTCTTGAAGTGAAATGACACAAAATCTCTTTGAAAAATTGAAGAAAGAATTCAGCCAAAGAGGAGGAAGAAAGAAAGTTTTTGGTGCTCCTAAAAACTAGTTATGAACCAAGCATTCCAAGACCACTCAAGCAAGCCTATTTATAGAAGATTTTGAGGCTTCTAATTGGCCAAAATGAGGAGGTAGTTGTCAGAATTTTTCAGGAGTAATAATGGAGGAAAAATCATTTTAGACAAAGTTGTATGAAATTAAGGAATTATGTCTCTTATGGTGACATTTTGGCATTTTGTTTTAGTGCAACTTTTGGAAATAATTCAGCTGCATAATGGCATCAATAATTTCGTGCATTACAGCCCAAAGAAGTGAAATTTGTGTGTTCCATGCATTATTTAGGTGTAGGCAAGGTATTCATGTAATTTAGAGAATTTACGGTTAAGGGCTTAAGTGAATTAGTAAGCAATTTGGGTGTTTTTGAGCAATTTTGGGTTCTAATCAATCTAAATACATAATTTTGAATCTAGATTAATATTTAGAATTTAATAAGCTTTAATTTGAGCCTAATATTGCTTAGGTTTGGTATATGAATCGAAAATCGAAGTCGCAAAGCGCCCAAAAGCGGGGCAAAATCGTACTTTCACTTAAAACTGCCCAAGGCCACCCGAGCTTAACCAATGGTTAATCATGGCTTAAAAACACATTTTAAAACATTTTAGTGAGGTTCGGGCTCAGTCGGCACGCACATCGGAGTTAAAGCGACCTTGAGGCGTTTTGGTCTTTTCGTGCGTCGGAACTCAAAATTGAGATTCTTCTGCTCTATTAACACACATAACACAAACAATCCCTTATTATTCTCAAAACATCCCCTTGAGAATATGTGGGGCCCACAATCCTCATTTTCTGAGTAAAATAACTTCAGGGACATTTTGGTCATTTTATACGTACAGAAATTCGGGATTTGCGACTCTCGCATGAATCGTTCCTAACCTCTCTTCTAATGTTATATTCCTTTATTGAGGATTGTTCGGCCTCAAATCTTATGTAATAATTACCTACGGTAATTCAGTAATTGAGTAATTTCTAATGACAGTAAAAATTACAGTAAAAATTGGGGCGTTACAGAATTGGCAGTTTGATGTGGAAATCAATTTTGAATTCTAAAGTGATAAATCTACTAATTGCTGAAAATGGTAAGAATGCCTTGAACTAATGATAGAATGGCTTTAAATGCAAGTATATATCATGTTAATGCATGTTAATTGTTTAAAAGAAATGTTGATGAGATATGGATGAGACTCCAATATAATTGTATGCCTACCTGTGATCTAAGCAGGTCTTTGAAAAGAGACGTACACTATGTAATTATTGTAAGGATAAAGGAAAAGAAAAGAAAAATGACATAACTTTTAGTTGTGAAATTTTTAACATATGGGGAAAATAGAAACAAGGCTTGTGTGGTTAAAAGGGGAAGGCAAAAGTAAGAGCTTCCCTAGGAATTTGATAAGTCAATAGACGTATCGACATATAGGAATGAGCTCATGTCCTAGTAACCAATAGTTCTTGTGGAATGACTCTACTACAGATACCACTTGATATGAGATTAAGCCTTCCCTATGTTAATGAAAAGAGATAATTGCACTAAGTTGAATTCCACGAGTTACAAGGGAAAAACACTTGATTATTACCATTTTGCATTCGACTTTATATGAATTATGCACATTAGTATTTATGCATATAATTTAGCATGATGAATTCAATACGAATGAATTTACTGGTTATATTATGTTCACATTTGAGGGAGTACCCTACTGAGAATTTTATAATATTCTCATCCTTATTGTTTTATTTACTTTGTATTATTCAGATCCAGCAGATGTCGTCATTAGTATTTTACCTTGACTTGCCACAGTGGGTGTGGCATTATGATCCTGTTCTCGACTCTCTTTATGTAGTGGGTTACTCACAAGTTCATGCTTATGTGTTTTTCGGCCGTTCTTTTAGTACTCTATATTTATAGCTGACTTTGACCCTGCTTTCCCTTATGATGGTGTGCCTCTCCACTTGGTGTAACACCCTAATTCTCTTTAGCAATTAAATGAGGTTTTATTAATGAGAATTTTAAGATTTTGATAAATGTAGAAATGATGAGAAGGATTCAAGGAAGCAAAAAAAAAAAAATATGAATAGTATTTTGTGGGCTCTGCAGGCTCGCCGGGATAGCCGAAATCCTAGAATTGGGTCCCAGAGATGCCCAAAATCGAGAAATTATATGATTATGGTTAGAAGTAGATAAAATTAAAGATTTTATACCCGAAAATATTTTTCGGCCAATGTTTGATTACCTGGGTACACTGTTTCACCCATTCGGTGAAATTTCGGTGTGTGATTTCTAATACCAAAAACTAGTTAGATCTCTACAAAACAAATAAACCTATCCCTTCAAATCAAATGAATGGTTAAGATTCAATATTGAATTACAAGATTAAATCACAACCATTCATTTTACTTTATTGGCTTTGTAATTATCTAAACATAATATATTTTATTCATTTCTTTAATACAAGATAAACTTCATTTTTGGCTTCTTTAAGAAGCTCATTCTCGGCCATATCTTGAGGAAGACAGCAGCTCCATTTCTTCCATGGCTAAGAGCTTCAACTTGCTTTCAACTCCATATATGTTAGCTTAGAGTTACCAAAATCCAAAGTTTCCTTCACAAAAATTATTCTACACCTCAACATCTACACATATAACCGATTAGAATCTCAATCACTCACCAAATCTCAATCTTGATCCCTTGTACCTCACTCCCTAGGAATTTGATGAGTCGATAGACGTATCAACATATAGGAATGAGCTCATGTCCTAGTAATCAATAGTTCTTGTGGAATGACTACACTACAGATACCACTTGATATGAGATTAAGCCTTCCCTATGTTACTGAAAAGAGATAATTGCACTAAGTTGAATTCCACAAGTTACAAGCGAAAAACACTTGATTACTACCATTTTGCATTCAACTTTATAAGAATTATGCACATTACTGGTTATGTTATGTTCACATTTGAGGGAGTACCTTACTAAGAATTTTATAATATTCTCATTCCTATGGTTTTATTTACTTTGTATTATTCAGATCCAGCAGATGTCGTCGCTAGTATTTTACCTTGACTCGCCATAGTGGATGTGGCATTATGATCCCATTCTTGACTCTCTTTATGTAGTGGGTTACTCGCAAGTTCAAGCTTATGTGTTTTTCGGCCGTTCTTTTAGTACCTCTGTATTTACCACTGACTTTGACCCTGCTTTCCCTTATGATGGTGTGCCTCTCCACTTGGCACATCCAGTGATATTTGATGTCCCGGCTGCACCACCGGCAACCCCTCTAGCAGATGATCCTTCTTCATCGTCGTCTTCAGATTCTGACCCACCTGAGGGTCCTGATGCCCCTGGCAGAGGTGAGGCTATCGTACCGATGGCCAATGGTTTTATCTAGTAGGACGTGAGATCTTCAGGGACTCGTATTATGTATATAGCGGGAGTTTAGTACTAGAGCCTTGCTAGCCTGCAGATTTGATCTAATTAAATGTTATGAGGTCCAATTCTGGTTGTATAAAATTTTGCTGGACCTCAACCTTGAGCAGGTTAGACTAGATACTGGAGGTGTTTCTTTCCTTTTTGAGAACTGAGTTCCTGACTAGCTTAGACATTAACTAGTATGTTTCTTGTAACGCCCCGATTTTCTGTTTGAGTGAAAAATGACCAAAATGCCCCTGAGGTCAATTTTCAGCCCGAAATTCGAGGACGGCCGACCCGACAGTCCTCGAAGGGCCAACTCAATGTTTGAAGGGGATTGAATGACCCTTGAGTGGTTCTGGAGGTGAAAGTCTCATTTTTTACAGTTTCGGGTCAAAATGACCAAAATACCCTTATAGCGTTTTACACGGGTAAAGGTGCCGTTTGAGCCCAAAACTTTCCCCAGAGCTTTAAAACCATGTTTTTACATGTTTCAAAACATCTGTTTGAGTCCCGGTGGTCCCAGGCAGTTTTAGTGCAAAATTACGATTTTGCCCCTAGAATAGTATTTTTGAGCTTAATGATGCAATTAAGCAAACCTAAGCAATATTAGGCTCTAAACGAAGATTAATTAATTTCCATAATTAATCTAGAGTCAAAATAAATTATTAAAATTAATTAGAACCTAAGATTGCTTAGATTAGATTTAAATCCCTTTTCTAGAACTCAAGATTTCACTCTTGGAATCTTGAATAGTGTTTTCTCTCTCCAATTCCTTAAATCAAGGAATTATGTCTAAAATTGTTTAAACACTAAAATGAATTTATAACTCACTAATGATGCAAGAACACTCCTTAATTATGTCTTGCCAACCTTGATTACCCATTTTCTCACCTAAACACTTTCTTACAAAGTCCTAATCTTAATCCTAATCAAAGATACACCTAAACACAACTCTAAACCATAATTAAAATGCAAGAAATCCTCCCCCCATGGCTGATGAAGTTTCGGCCACCTCCTCCCCCATTTGACCACGTGTTGATTTGTTTCTCACTCAAAGAACCATGCTTGAGGCTATACCTTGAACGAAACCTCACCATACTTTGAACCATACCTCACCATGCCTCAAGACCATATTATCTCACCTCATGGAACTCATGGGCTCCTTCCATTCTGCATGGCCGAAGCCTTCCTCTCCATGTGCACCCTTCATTTGTTTCATTTCTCTATAAATAGCTTGCTTGGGTGAACTTGTATCATTTTGGGTTCATTTGCAAAGTGTAAGTTTTCAAAGAAACACTTCAAAGCTTTCTTTTCTCTCAAGTTCAAGTCTTCAAAGTTCTTCAAGTTCTTCATCTTCTTCATCTTCTTCTTCCATCTTCAAGATCATCACACCAAGTAAGGATTTCTTTTCATGAATGATCTTCTTTAAAGCTTGATGTTTATGGTTTCTCTTGTTTTCTTTTTAGAACTTCTTCTCCATTCCTTTTCTTTCTTCTTTCGGCCATGAGCCCTTGAGAATAGAGAAATGAGAGCTTGATGATGAGAGTTTCATGATGATGTTCATCACTTGAAACAAACTCTAGAGCTTGATCTTTGTTCTTGAGCAAAAATTTTCTAGTTCTTCCTTTCTTGAACTCTTGAGAACTCTATCTTTGGTGATGTTTCAAAATGGTTCTAAGGACTCAATGATGAGGTCTTATGATGTTGGTGTTAATATATCATCAAGATCATGGACCCTAGAGTTTTAAAATGTTCCTTTTCCTTCTTGAAGTTTCGGCTACTTCCTTTTCTTTTACATGATAAATGTTTTGATTTTCTAAAAATGTTATGTTGAGTTCTAAGGACTCTAGATTTTACTTGATCTTGGTTTGATGAGTTTGGGTTAAGGTTTAAGTTCGTTTAAAGTCTTGTTAAGAGCTCTAGAAAGATAAAATGAACTTGCATAATTTATTTTATGCTTGCATTTATATTTACATTCTTGCTAAGCACCTTTACTTTCAAGCTATCACCTAAGAACATAAAGATTAAAATGGAACTTGCATCATCACCTAATTTAATTCTCAAAGCCTTTCTATTTCGGCCTTAAAGTCGATTGTTGTTGGGCCAAGAGCACTAAAATAAAGAATTGAACCTTGCATATTTACTTTCAAGCTTGCACGTTTAAGTTTATGCCTTGCATATTTAAATTAAGTCATCACTTTGTTTTGTAAGCAAGATTAAAAATGAAAAGCATGAGCACGTTTATTTTATGTCAAAACTTAAGAACCTAGAGCTCAAAGACTTGCCCATTTCATTTCAAGTTAAAGTTTAATGTGAATGCATTCTTTGAATGCATGTTTCGGCCAAGTAGTGATGATGGACTTGCAATGAGTTTTCATCTAGCTACAAGGGCTGATAATCTATGTTCTAAGTTTTCCTGAAACTTTACAAATCTTTATAAGGTTAGGTTATCATGAGTTATAATTTTATTCCTTTTTTGAAGATGAAATATATTTTGGTCACTGACCTAAGGCTTCTCTTAGCCTCCTAATGAATTTAAAATGATTTGCAAAGAGTTTTAGATATTCTAAATTGATACCAAGAGAAACTAGTTAACTTATGTACGTAGAGATGTCAATTTAGTTCTCTTATTCAAGTTAGATGTTTTCGGTACTGTCATGATGAGCTTATGGCTGTATGATGATGTTTTGATGTGTTAGAATGTGTGAAAATATCACATGATGATGTAGAAACGATTATATGCATGATAGGTAAGAAACTAGCTAACTAGAAATACCGTAAAGCTAGAATTTAACATAGTTTAGACCCATTTATTTTTGGAACTTATCCAAACTATTTTAATGGGAACATAATCAGATTAGGATTGTTTAGACATGAAAAACTTGGTAACATTTGGATTAGAATTGTATTTTAGCACCTATAGGGAAACTAGTAACTAGAAAACCGTAAAAATGCAAATGTAGAACTCTTAGAACATTTAGTTTTCTGGATTCTGTCCAGAAACATTACAATATGATAAATGTGATTTATAATTAGTTCTTAAGCATAGGAATGTCTCATAATTGATTTAGATTTAATTTATAGCGCTTTAGGCGAAAACGGAATCGAGAAAGGGTCTAAGACGTAGTTTCTAGAACCCTCGTAATCACAAGATGTAATTTCTGCCCTATTCATTGACGAACATAAATATTAGTAAGAATTATTAGTTGTGAGCCTATAGGTGTATAAAAGGATAAAAACAGATGATAGCGTAATTAGTTTTCAAGATTTAGATCCATAAGGGTCAAAGCATAAGACATCATAGGCTTAAGAGCATAATGAGCTTTAATGTTTTATGCAAGTGTATGTTTTATTATGAGAACAACTTGAGCATGTGATCTCTTATGAGAGTATATAGTGTTGATGTGTTGATGCTCACGCCATGATGCGTTATGCAAAATTATGATATTATGATGCTTATGATGCATACGATGATTATGATGCCTTATGTTGGTATTGAATGGCTATGCATGCTCTATATGTTTGGTGGCATAAAGCAAGTTTGATGGAAATCCGGTGTATGCTGTTACGCTTCCGAATTTCCCATCAAACTTGAGTACTTGAGAAAAAGCTTGTGAAAACTCCTGGGTGACACCAGTTCGGCCGAGCACCCCCAGGAAAGGTTCTGGGTGACACCGGTTCGGCCGAGCACCCCTAGAACAAATGTGACACAACCCTGAGACGCATTTCTCCCGCTACGATGGGGAGGAAAAAAATCCATGAGGGTATTGACATTGAGCTTGCCAAAGCGGACAATTCGCTGTGTACTAGATACCAGTAGAGCGTTTCAAAGGAGGAAATGATCCTAAGATAGGTGATCCAAGAAAGTTATGTATACCCCATATATTAGCCCATATTAAATCTAGTGATGACTAGTTAGGATTGAGCTTATTCCTAGGCGATAGGTGAGACGTAGTTTGGTGACCAGATTATCGCCGGGCCGGTGAATCGGTTAGACTTTTGGTGGATATGTTAAGAGGGTGGTCTTTAAGAAAAAGAACTTAAGAGTTTTACTTATGAGAAAGTTGTCACATGAAAAGTACTATGCCTTTTTATGCCGCGTGTAACATCCTAATTTTTAACCCAATACTCTAGAACATATTTAGGTTAATAATTAGTCAATTACTCTTTTAGTCTCATTCCTTACAACCTTTCATTAAAATACTTAGCGGGAAAATATGAATAAATTTTTTTTTGAAACTTGAAAGCAAAACGTGAGCCGCGCACTAACCTAACGTTCATCATAACCATAACGTGCAAGGAAAAGTAGCCACACCATTGATAATCATGAAACATAGTATTATACATAACAATCATAATATCATCACATCTTTATAGATACATAGACTACTAACATCATTGTACCATCATTTACATCAATACACGCCCATATATGTGAAGTCATCCTTATCCACCTATGAGGTTGGATAAGTGTCGACCCAAAAAGCTAAGCTATTTATGCTCCCGCAGCGACCCTCTGCTCCGTTTGCTAGTGTGTCCCTTAAGCGCGAGCCTCAGAAGAAATCACGAACCTCGTTGTAATCCTCGTCTAGAGACGACACGGAAGAAAAGGAAGGGATGAGAAACTCATTCGAGATTCTCAGTAGGGATTCCCGACTCTAACACTAGTGTCATCGTCGTCGTCCCCAGCCACCTCGGTTTTAATTATGAAAAAGGTGTACATGCATAAGGATTGGTTTTAGGCTTTACAAATCTAATTATCCGAAGTGGGTGTCTTTTAGTATGTGTCTTAATGACATGAATGCAACAGATATTTGATGAATGCATGACAATACCATATGCACATTAACATGAAAATCGTAATACTTGGGCACATCATAAAGGAACATAAATCATATACGTGGCATGAAAAGGCATAGTACTTTTCTTGTGGCATCTTTCTCATAAGTAAAACTCTTAAGTTCTTTTTCTTAAAGACCACCCTCTTAACATATCCACCAAAAGTCCAACCGATTCACCGGCCCAGCGATAATCCCGGTCACCAAACTACGTCTCACCTATCGCCTAGGAATGAGCTCATTCCTAACTAGTCGTCACTAGATTTAATATGGGCTAATAGAGGGGGTGTACATAACTTTCTCGGATCACCTATCTTAGGATCATTTCCTTCTTTGAAACGCTCTACTGGTATCTAGTACACAGCGAATTGTCCGCTTTGGCAAGCTCAATGTCAATACCCTCACGGATTTGTTTCCTCCCCACCGTAGCGGGAGAAATGCGTCTCAGTACTTTGTCACATCCGTTCTGGGGGTGCTCGGCCGAACCGGTGTCACCCAGAACCTATCCTGGGGGTGCTCGGCCGAACCGATGTCACCCAGGAGTTTTCACAAACTTTTCTCAAATTCTCAAGTTTGATGGGAAATTCGGCAGCGTAACGGCATACACCGGATTTCCTTCAAACTTGCTTTATGCCACGAAACATATAGAGCATGCATAGTCATTCAACATCAACATAAGGCATCATATTCATCGTATGCATCGTAAGCATCATAATTTCATAATTTTACATAACGCATCGTGGCGGGAGCATCAACACATCAATACTATACACTCTCATCAGAGATCACATGCTCAAGTTGTTCTCGTAATAAAACATATATCCTCATGAATTCCTCATATGAGTATCATCATCATCATTTACATAACATACACCATCATGGAACATTCAACCGTTTATCCTTACGGTAGCTTATGCTTTGACCCTTACGGGTCTTAATCATGAGATTTGGTTCTCTAATATCCGTCGCTCATATTTTATGCACCTAAGGGCTCATAATTAAACATCACTCATAATCCTCATATCTACATTTAAATCTGAAAAGCATAGGGTAGAATTCTTAACTTGTGATCGCCGGGTTCTAGAACTTACGTTTTAGACCCTTTCTTGGTTCCGTCTTCGCCTAAGGCGCTATGGATTAAATCTAAATCAATTATGAGGCATTCCTATGCTTAAGGACTAGTTATTAATCATGTTTACCATGTTGCAAGGGTGCTGGACAGAATCCAGAAAATTAAATGTTCTAAGAGTTCTATGTTTGCATTTTTACGGTTTTCTAGTTACTAGTTTCCCCATAGGTGCTAGAATTCAATTCTAACTCAAATGATACCAAGTTTTTCATGTCTAAACAATCTAAATCTGATTATGTCCCCATTAAAACAGTTTGGATTAGTTCCATAAACAAATGGGTCAAAACTATGTTAAATTCTAGCTTTACGGTATTTCTAGTTAGCTAGTTTCTCACCTATCATGCATAGGATCGCTTCTACATCATCATACGATATTTTCACACATTCCAACACATTAAAACATCATCATACAGCATCACATTCACCACATCAGAACCGAAAACATCTTGCCTCAATAAGAGAAGTAAATTGACATTTCTAGGTACATAAGTTCACTAGTTTCTCTCGGAATCAATCTAGAACTTCTAAAACTCTTTGCAAAACATTTTAATTCATCAAGAGGCTAAGTGAAGCCTTAGGTTAAAGACCAAAATATATTTCATCTCCTAAAAGAGGATAAAATCACAACTTGTGATGACATAACCTTATAAAGATTTGTAAAACTTTAAGGAAACACTTTAAAACATAGGCTATTGGTCCTAGTAGCTAGATGAAAACTCATTGCAAGTCCATCATCACTACTTGGCCGAAATTATGCATTCAAGGAATACATTCACATTTAACTTTATCTTGGAATGAAATGGGCAAGTCTTTGAGCTCTAGGTTCTTAAGTTACGACATAAACTAAACGTGCTCATGCTTTTCATTTTTAATCTTGCTTTCAAAGTAAAGTGATGACTTGAGATTAAATATGCAAGGCGTAATTTAAACGTGCAAGCTTGAAAGTAAATATGCGAAGCATAATCTTAAACGTGCAAGCTTGAAAGTAAATATGCAAGATTCAATTCTTTATTTTAGTGCTCTTGGCCCAACAACAATCGACTTTAAGGCCGAAATAGAAAGGCTTCGAGAATTAAATTAAGTGAAGATGCAAGTTCCATTTTAATCTTTATGTTCTTAGGTGATAGCTTGAAAATAAAGATGCATAGCAAGAATGTAAATATGAATGCAAGCATAAAATAAATTATGCAAGTTCATTTTATCTTTCTAGAGCTCTTATCAAGACTTTAAAGGAATTTAAACCTTAACCCAAACTCATTCAAACAGGGTAAAGTCAAGCTTGGAGTTCTTAGAACTCAACATAATATCTTTGGGAATCAAACTATGAAACTTAGAAAATCTCAAGGAAATGGCCGAAATCTCCAAGAAGAGAAAAGTGCATTTTAAAACTCTAGAGTTCATGACCTTGATGATATATTAACACCAACATCATGAGTCCTCATCATTGAGTTCATAGAGCCATTTTAAAACACCATCAAAGTTAAAGTTCTCAAAAGTTCAAGAAAGGAAAATCTAGAAACACTTTTTCTCAAGAACAAAAATCAAGCTCTAGAGTTTGTTTCAAGTGATGATTATCATCATGAAACTCTCATCATCAAGCTCTCATTCCTTTGTTCTCCAAGGCCTATGGCCGAAAATGAAAAGGGAAAAGGAGTGGAAATGAAGTTCTAAAGAGAAACAAGAGAAACTATGAACATCAAGCTTGAAACAAGAACTTTAAAGAAAAGAATACATGAAAGAAAATCCCTACTTGGTGTGATGTTCTTGAAGATGGAAGAAGAAGATGAAGAAGATGAAGAACTTGAGGAACTCCAAGAACTTGAAGAACACAAAAAGTTTGAGAGAAAAAGAAAAGCTTTGAGAGTTCCTAAACTTAGCAAATGATCTAAAAGTGGTGCAAGCTTCCCAAGGCCATCTATTTATAGAGAAATGAAGCAAATGGAGGGGATGAGAGGCTGATGTGTTTTTGGCCAAGGGGAGTGCAGCCCATGAGTTCCATGAGGTGAGATAATGTGGTCTTGAGGCATGGTGAGGTATGGTTCAAAGTATGGTGAGGTATGGTTCAAGGTATGGCCTCAAGCATGGTTCTTTGAGTGAGAAACAATTCAAATTGTGTGGTAAAAGGAGAGAGATGGCTGAATATGCATCAGCCCATGTGTGGTTGTGTTTGCATTTTAATTGTGGTTTAGAGTTGTGTTTAGGTGTATCTTTGATTATGCTTAAGATTAGGAATTTGTAAGAAAGTGTTTAGGCAAGCGAAATGGATAATTAAGGTGGTCTAGACATAATTAAGGAGTGGTCTTGCACCATTAGTGAGTTAAATCCTCAATTTAGAGTTTAAACAACTCTAGACACATTTCCTTGATTTAAGGAATTGGAGAGAGAAAACACTATTCAAGATTCCAAGACTAGGCATCTTGAGTTCTAAAAAGGGATTTAAGTTTAATCTAAGAAATTTTAGGTTCTAATTAACTTTAATAAATTATTTTGACTTTAGATTAATTAGGGAAATAAATTAATCTTCGTTTAGAGCCTAATATTGCTTAGGTTTGCTTAATTACGTCATTAAGCTCAAAAACACTATTCTAGGGGCAAAATCGTAATTTTGCACTAAAACTGCCCGGGACCACCGGGACTTGAACAGAGACCTCTAGACACATGAAAACATGTTTTTAAACCTCTGGGGAAAGTTTCGGGCTCAAACGGCACCTTTACCCGCGTAAAAACGCTATAGGGGTATTTTGGTCATTTTGACCCGAAACTGCGGAAAACGAGATTTTCGCTTCCGGAAGCATTCAAAGGCCATTCAATCCCCTTCAAACATTGAGTTGACCCTTCGAGGATGACCCAGTTGGTTACCCTCGAGTTCGGGTCAGGAAATGACCTCAGGGGCATTTTGGTCATTTCCCTCGGACAGAAAAATCGGGGTGTTACATCCCTAGCGAACTGATCTAACTCAAGGATAACTAGTCCCTGGCGGGCCTTGGTATACCAAGGTTAACGGAATAACTGCCGTTAACTCAATTCTGTTCTTCTCAGTAACTCTCTCTAATCTAAAACCAACTGAAATCATAAAGGGAGTTCTATTTCTCTAGTTCAACATTTCCCAACTTTATCAAATATAAATTCTTAAATCTCATTTCATAAATCATAGCAAATCCCAATTATCCATAAACAATCAATTTATGAGTTAAATCATATAAAAAATTTTATGGAATAATTATGGTCCCATGTATTTCTAAAATCCTAACTTCATGCATAAGTTCAAATGGAGCATTTCTAGTAAAACAGATTGTGGAAGAATTCATTTTCAAATTACCAAAATACTTTGCAATACTAGCAAATAATCATATAATGACCAAACTAAGGTATTGAGATCAAACCCACTCACTTGGGGGTAGACTGTGAAGTACCAACACTATAGGGACTTTAGGGAAGAGGAATGGCAGCAAGGTCTGCCATTGAAACCATAAAACTCATCAATGATTTATAGGTACTCTTAGATTACCCTAGAACAACTCTAACAACATTGGAAGAGCACCCACACTTGGCAATAATGAGAGAAATAATAAGACCCTACTCAAGATCATGAAAGAATGAAGAGAATGGAGACAAAATATAACAACATTTATATACCTTGATGATTTGGGGAAGCTAGATTGGAGAGAATGGGAGAAAAAAAGGAAGAAAAAATAGGGAGGAAGGGTTTCTGGTTTCCAATAGGGGAGAGGGAATCCTGAAATGGGGTTTTAAAAGGGCAAAAACTAAAAAGACATTGTTGGGGGACCGCTATAGCGGTCAAGGCATTGCGGCACTGTGCACTTATGACCACTATAGTGGTGACAACAACCCCCAACATCTGCATTTTTCTGTCACTGGCATGTGGGTCCTTCTAATACTCACTTATTTACATTTCTTAATTTTAAGTTAATATCAACTTTAAAACATAAATGCAAATAAGGAAATACCCCCCATTTGGATTCAAATAAAATATCAAAAAAATCAAAATCCCAACAAATCAAAATCCAAATTTTTTTTTTGTTTTAGTTCAAATCCGGAAATCTTTGAGATGTTCTAAACTTGTAGGCTAAAAATTAAATGTTTAAAGGTTTCACAAAATTTGTTAAAAATCACTCTTCAACTTATTTTCCTATTAGGAACAATTACCGGGACTTTTGATCCCAAGAATGTGGCTTTATCATATAGCCCTCCAAGGAGGTAGACTTAGCAAAATTCAAGGCTCGGCAACATGGGCAAGTCCTGGGGACTCTAAGGATGGAAGAAATCTATCCATTGACATATGTATCCTTAAATGAGATTTGGTCCCCAAATCTTTAAACATACCTTGTGGAGCGAAAAGATGCAGATACTTGGTCTTCATGGCCTCTTCGGCTTCCCAAGTGGCTTCCTCACTAGAGTGGTTCTTCCAGATGACTTTTCTAATGGCAAACGATTCTTCCTCATATGACAAGCTCTCATCAACTTGAATGGCTTGCGGTGTGAGCACGTGAGACTGATCTAGCATGTACTTTCTGAGCATACTGACGTGGAAGATTGGATGAATAGCTGATAGACTGGGAAGCAGTGCTAATCCACAGGCCACTGCTCCAAATCTCTCTAAAATCTCAAAAAGATCGATATAGCAAGGGCTCAGCTTTCCCTGCTTACCAATCCTCACCACCCCTATTATGGGCGATGCTCCCAAGAACACATGGTCACTGACTGCAAACTCCAAGTCCCAATGCCGGTTGTCAGCATAGGATTTCTGCTTAGACTGAGCTACCAATAACCATTCTCTGATCAGTTGGACCTTCTCATAGTCTCTTGTACTAAGTCTAGACCTAGGGCCTTAGCTTCCCTAAGCTCAAGCCAATCAATGGAAGATCTACACTTTCTCCCATACAAAGCTTTGAATGGTGTCATTTGGATGCTTGCTTGGTAGCTGTTGTTATAAGAGAACTCTATCAATGGCAAGTGGTCACACCAATTCTGGTAGAAATCCAAAACATAAGCTCGGAGCATGTCCTCTAAAGTTTAGATCATCCTCTCTAACTGGCCATCTATCTGCAGGTGAAAAGCCATGGTCAAGTCCACTCGAGTCCGAAGAGCGTTTTGAAATACTCTCCAGAATCGCGAAGTGAATTGGGACTCTCTATCTGATATAATTAATGCTGGCACTCTATAATGTATGATAATCTCATCTATATAGAGCTGGGCATATTGAGATGTACTGAAGGTCGTCTTCACTAGTAGAAAGTAGGCTGACTTAGTTATTCTATCCACGATCACCCAAATAGAATTAATGCCCTTGGTGGTCCGAGGCAACCGGACTACAAAGTCCATGGTTATCCTCTCCCACTTCTACTCAGGGATCTATATATGCTGTAGCAAGCCCACAGGCCTTTAGTGCTCAGCCTTAACTTGCTGACACACCAAGCAACATGCCAAGAAGTCACTTATGTCTCTCTTCATGCTTTCCCACCAGTATAGCTATCTGAGATCTTGATACATCTTAGCTGAACTAGGATGGATAGAGTATGCTGTACCATGGGATTCCTCCATTACCTTTCTCTTTAGATCACCCACGTCGGGTACACATAAACAAACCCCAAAGCGCAACACACCATCCACATCAACAAAAAATTCATGATTTTCTCATTAGTAATATCCTAATTTTCAACCCAATACTTCTAGAACGTATACAAGTTGACTATTAGTCTATTACTCTTTTAGTCTCATTTCTTAAAACATTTCTTTAAAATAATTAGCGGAAAGTATGGGTAAATTTTTTTCTTGAAACATCAATACAAAGTAAGAGCGACGTATATCACAAATGAGCGTTATCATAAAACGTATTGCATAAAAAGAAAGCACAAGACAAGAACATTAAGTAACTACATAACCGTAGACAATCATGTGCACACCAATAGTAATATTATATTAATATAATAAACTACCCACCTATGAAAGGCGAGATGAGTTTGATACATTATAAAAGCAAATACAACTGAAAGGAGAATACATGGAAAGCATAAAAGAAATCACCTCTACTCTAGTGCACCTAAAGTGGATAACCTCTAGAATAAAAGAAGGCTATCCTAGTCTGTGCATGGTGTGTGCACTAACACTCCCCAAGAGCCTCTATTGTTGCGCTCCCAGAAAGGGCAGAACATAACCAATCTACTGGCATATCTCGGTAGGAGTGGCCATGTGAAGTGGCTGGATGTGAGCTCCGCGACGGGGGTAAATGGCCGGCCTCCGGGCCAATCTCGGCTGAGTCATTGTCTCCTCACTACCTTCTCTTATGAGCAGGGAGAGGGGGCAGAGCTCTCACTGTATGGGTGAGTCGGTGGGTCCTCTGAGGGCTTCAATGACTGTGAGTAGGGCACATAGTTAGAGAAGTCAAGTTTAGCTGACACGATGGTGTGAGTACAAAGAATCCTCTCATCGCACGTTCAAGCGCGCTCAAAAACCATGTCATTTCCATAGGGGGATGTCGGAGAAAAATGGTAACTGGGTACTGGGTGTGCAAAGGGGCGTCCTACGAACATGAAGACTCAGACAGCACAACGCCCCTCAAAATGGTAAGACTAGTGCTCCGGGTCAAAGTGAACCTCCCATACCGGGTGTCGATAAAAACCACAAATGTTGCCATCGTAATCTGAAGACATGATAAAAAAAGAGAAAGAGAAGGAGTGAGAATCTTTAATAAAGAATCTCAGTAGGGAACATTTTAACTAAGTGTCATCGTCAATGTCCCCAGGAACCTTGGGTTTATTGTAAAAAGGTATGCATTTATAGAGTTTATTATTATATTTTCAAACATAATTATCCAAGGCCTGTTCATTTTAGAATGAGTCTTAATGTCATGTATGCAATATAGCAAAGCATGAATGCATGATAATACATAATGCAAGAAAGCAATAGAACATAACATCAAGCAACATCATATAAGCAGCATAAAGTGGCATGTAACTTTCATGTGGAACTTTCTCTTTGACTATGTGACATCAAACTTTATACTTTGCATCATGGGGGCCACCTAAAAACATCTCTAGGTTAAGAGCTCATATCTAACTAGTCGTCACTAGTTTTTACTTATCCTCTGATAAGCGTAACATAATAATAATCCCGACTTCAACAGTACGGGGTAGGGGGGGCATAAGGATCACCTATCATAACCTTTAATTTAAGGAGTCCATAGGAATATCTCCTTCTTTAAAACGCTCTACTGGTATCTAGTACGTAGCGAATTGTCCGCTTTGGCAAGCTCAATGTCAATACCCTCACAGATTTGTTTTTTTCCCACCAGAGCGGGAAAAATGCATCTCAGTGTCATGTCACATTTGTTCGTGGCCGTGCTTGGCTAAACTGGTGTCACCCAGAACATATCTCATATCTTTTTAAAAAAACTTTCTAAGTCCTCAAGTGTGGCGAAAGTTCGACAGCATAACAGCTGCACACCGAATTTTCCTAAACTTGCTTTATGCCACAAAACATATAGTGCATGTATATTCAATCATAATTCCATATTCAAAATCAAATCAAGTTTATCAATATCATACAACATATCTATTCATGGTCTATGCATCAACTCATCACAACATGACATGATTCAAGAATAATCATTCCTAGCTCTTCATATATCTTTAGTATATGCATCCTTAATATTCCATATGAAACTATAACATGTAAAGGTTGAGTTCTATCTCTAGGGATCAATGCTTCATAAAATGAACATACTTATGATTCATGAATAGACATACATTTCTCATCAATTTATGTCAGGCAATCTCATAGATTCATATGTAAACAAGACCATGGATTTATATCATTCAAGTAAGGAAAATATTTATTGCATACTTTAGGTTTTGGTAATCGATTACATGAGCCTTGTAATCGATTGCACAGCTTCGAGATTCAAAACAGATAAATTGAAGGCTCTGGTAATCGATTACACAGATTTAGGTTTTCAAAACCGGAAGGTTAAAGGCTCTGGTAATTGATTACATGAGTCTTATAATCGATTACAGGTGTTAAAAATATTTTCTGGGGCTCCAAGAACAACTGTGTAATCGATTACGTGGAACAATAATCGATTACTTGAGTCTAGAATGTGTAATCGATTACATGATGTTGTAATCGATTACTTAGGTCAAAGGTTCATATCCCAGTAGGGTAAAACTCTCTGGTAACCGATTACATGGGCCTGGTAATCGCTTACCAGCTCCTTCAAAATATGAAAATTTAAGTTTAAAACACCTTCTAAGTCATTTCTTTCTTCTCAAACCATTTTGAACCTTGTTCCAACACGCTTTTTGAAATCAAAACATTTTTGTAAAGATAAATGTCCATAGTTTCAAGATCAAGTTGAAAGAGTTAAGTCTTGAGCCTTAGGTCTTTAGGTGATGATATAAACATAAACATGCTAATGCAAGTTTCATTTTAATCTCAGCATTATCAAGTGATAGCAAAGAAAAGTAAATGTGCAAGGCTTGAAAATAAACATGAAAATGCAAGTTCATTTTTAATCTTTAAGTTTAGGTGATGACTTGAAACATAAACATGCTAGACAATAAATGTAAACATGAAATACAAGTTCATTTCTTATCTTTGAGCTTTAGGTGATGACTTGAAAAATAAATATGATATGCTAGTTCAATTCTTTATTTTAGTGCTCTAGGCCCCTTAGAGTTTTCACTCTAAATCAATAATCAACTTTAAGGTTGAAATAGGTAGGTTTTGAGATTAATTATTAAGGTGATAGCGAGGAAAATAAACATGAATGCAAACCATTTTCTTATCTATTTGAGTCATACGCTCAAGATTACTCTTATAACAACATAGTTCCTTTATTTGCTAAAAACCTCTTCAAAAGTGAAACATTCAAGCTTTAGAGGTCAAACAAGTGATGATTTTGCAACTAACACTCAAGATCCTCATCATCAAGCCATGGTTTCTCCATTGTATAGGCTATTGAGGCCAAAACCAAAAGGAGAGAAAAGGAATAGCAAAAACCAAAAGAAAGTGGAGAAGAAAGAAGCATCAACATAGCATCATTTCAAACCATAAGTTTAAACAACACAAGAGGGAAGAAGACAACTCCCTACCTTGGAGGTTTGATCTTGGAAAGAAAAGAGCAAGAAGAAGAAGAAGAAGAGGAACTCTTAAATTCTTGAGAGGAAAAGGAAGAACTTGAAGTTGCTCTTGAAAACTTAAAGCTTAGCAAATGATCCAAAGGTTCTCACAAGTTCAGTTGCATGTGTATTTATAGGAAATGAAACAAATAGAGGGTGAATGGAGGAAGGGAGTGCCATGGCCTTGAGGAAGGAAGAGGAAAAAAATATCTCTTCCAATATGTCATTCAATGGCATAGCTCAAGGCATGGTGAGGTATGGTGCAAACCATGGTGAGGTATGGCTCAAAGTATGGTTACTTGTGTGTAAAAATAAATCACCATGTGATGAAAAATGGGGAGGAGGTGGCTGATTCTTGTGGGAGCATTTACGGGGGGGGGGGGATATTTTGTTATTTCATTTGTGTTATGACTTGGTTTACAGAATGGTTTTGATTAGGCAATTGATTAGGAGTTTGTAAGTAAGTGTTTAGGTGAGGTAATGGACAATTAAGGGTATCAAGATATGATTAGGGAGTGCTCTTGCTTTATCAGAGAGATTAAAACTCATTTTAAAGTGTAAACAATTGTAGACACAATTCCTTAATTTAAGGAATTAGAGAGAGAAAACATTATTCAAGATTCCATATCTTGGAATCTTGAGTTTTAAGAAGAGATTTAAGTTTAATCTAAGTAATTTTAGGTTCTACTTAACTTCAATAAATTATTTTGACTCTATATTAATTATGAAAATTAATTAATCTTCGATTAGAGCCTAATATTACTTAGTTTGCTTAATTTCGTCATTAGGCCCAGAATGCACTAAGCGGGGGCAAAATCATAATTTTGTACAAAAACTGCCCGAGACCACCGGGACTTAAACAGGCATGCCCAAACTCATAAAAACGTCATTTAAAACCTTTGGGTGAAGTTCAGGCTCAATCAGCTCATCAGTCAGTGTTAAACAGCCACAGGGGTGTTTTGGTCATTTAGTGCGTTGAAACTCAAAAATGAGATTTTTCTGCTCTATTAACATATATACCATACATAATCTCCTTTTAACAATGAGCCGACCCTTCGAGGACTGTTAGGTCGGTTGTCCTCGAATTCCGGATCAAAATGACCTCAGGGGCATTTTGGTCATTTTCGCTCAGACAGAAAAATCGGGGTGTTACATCATCGGTACACACCCTCCATAAGCTTCACTAGCTTGAGGTTTTCCCCCTGTTGTGCCTTAATCTACTCAACTAGGGTTAATTGGGCCCTAATGTGAGTTAGAAAGGCCCCTGACTCACCCATGCCAAATTGGACTCCGTCAACCTTTAACTCATGAATGTCCTCTATCAACGATCTCCTCAAGGGTGCTATGTAGGCCAAGCCGCCTATAGACTCACTACTCAAAGCATCAGCTATAACATTGGCCTTGCCTGGGCACAAAAAGATCGTGCAGTCATAGTCTTTTAACAACTTTAGCCATTTGCACTGCTTGAGATTCAGATCCTTTTGTTGGAAAATGTACTTCAAGCTCTTATGATCCATGAAGATCTTACAAGTCTCTTCTTACAAGCAGTGCCTCCATATCTTCAAGGCAAGGACTACAACTGTCATCTCTAAATCATAGGTAGGATAGTTTTGATCATACCTCTTGAGCTACCTAGAGGCATATGCCACAACTCAGCTACATTGCATAGGGACACAACCAAGCCCGACTCTAAAGGCATCACAGTATACTAAAAAGCCACCTATGCCAGAAGACAAAACCAAAACTGGAGCCATGGTCAAACAAGTCGTGAGCTTCTGAAAACTCTTCTCGCATACATCCAACCACTTAAACTTAACCCCTTTTTGAGTTAGCTTAGTCAAAGGCATTGCTATTCTTGAGAAGTCTTTGACAAACCTCTAGTAGTAACCCTCTAATCCCAGGAAACTCCTGATCTTAGAAATTGTAGAAGGTCTTGGCCACTATTGAACCACTTTAACTTCCTTCGAATCCACTAGAATGCCATCCTTGGACATTATATGTGCAAGAAAAGCCACTTGCTCAAGCCAAAACTCATACTTGGAGAACTTGGCATAAAGCTGGTTCTCTCTCAAGGTTTAAAGGAAAATTCTCAAGTGTTGCTCATGCTCTTCCTCACTTCTAGAGTACACTAGGATGCTACCAATGAAGACAATCACAAAGTGATCTAGAAACGGCTTAAAAACTGTGTTCATCAAGTCCATGAAAGCTGCATGGGCATTGGTCAACCCAAAGGACATCACTAAGAACTCATAGTGTCCATAGTGTGTCCTAAAGACTATCTTAGGCACATTGTTGCCCTTAATCTTCAACTGGTGGTAGCCTGACCTTAGGTCTATCTTGGAAAAACACCTAGCAACTTGGAGTTAATTAAACAAGTCACCTATGCATGGCAAGGGGTACATTCTTAACTGTCACCTTGTTCAACTGCCGATAGTCTATGCATTTCCTTATAGACTTATCCTTTTTCTTCACAAACAAAACTGGAGCACCCAAGGTGAGGTACTCGGTCAGATGAACCCCTTGTCAAGCATCACTTGTAACTGCTCCTTTAGCTCCTTCAACTTTGCAGGAGCCATCGGGTATGGAGGAATGGAGATGGGCTTCACTCTGACTCAAGCACTATCTCAAACTCCACCTCTCTATCTGGTAGCATACCTAGTAACTGTTAGCTCAAGAATACTATCAATTGTGTTAATATGTTTTGAATGACAACAAACCCAATTAAAAGAAATTGCTTTGTAAAAACAACTGATGTTTCTTTTTGAGTTTCTTATGGGAATTTAGCAGGATCTATTGTTTAGCGAGTGTAAGGTTAATACATATGAGAATATTCTTTTCATTATGCATATGTAAGCATGTTTGTCTCATGCCATAAGATCTGAACTGTTAATAGAAGTGAAATTATATCCTTATCTAAGCATTGAGGGCTAAATGATTGATGAAGAATTTAGCGCTTCAGAAATCGAACTGCTGAGACTTGAGAAAGTAGCACTAGACATCAAAAAGTACATTTACATGAAGATATCAAGCATTATCTGATGACCAGATGGCACCACCACCAATCATTATGTTCATAAAATTTGTATCTTAAAACGAACAATGATTGAAGCTGTGAAGACTCTTTATTTACCAAGGAACTGATATCATGCTTTAGAAAGTTCTTATTTCAAGACAGTGAAATCTACATCACATAGAATAAGGGAAAATTTGAATTTCAAATTTCAAATTTGCTTATGGAAAAGTCAAATCCCAGTGTCAAAACTGCTAAATCATCTCTTTTGCCTGTAAAGACAATGACCAAAAGATTCTAGAAGGAAGTATTTTGAAACCATGGTTCAGAAAGTAAGAAGTTTCTAAAAGACATCAGAAACCATGGTTCAGAAAGTAAGAAGTTTCTAAAAGACATCAAAAACCACTTTTATCTCACAACAGCTTTTCCAAACAGATCTGACAAAGCAGAAAGGCTACACTTCTAGACCATTTTTCCAAGATACAAATGGATGATCAACTCGTGTCCCTAGAGGATGTGACTAAAGGCAATGGTCTCATGGAAGACCTCTATAAATAGAGATGCAATGATCTTCAGAGACTAGTGACTCACGTTGAACAAAAGTGCTAAAACACTGTTAAATTTTCTCTCCATCTAATTGTAAAATGTAACATCCTAATTTTTAACCCAATACTCTAGAACATATTTAGGTTAATCATTAGTCTATTATGTCATAGTTTCCTTTTAACTTTAAAATACTTAGCGAAAAATACTGGTAATTTTTTTTTTGAATTATAAAAACAAAGTGAGAGCCGCGCGACTTGACGAACGATGAAGCATGAAAGTAATGAAACACAATCCAAATAAGCACATCACAAACATTTGATCATAAAACATGTAAATGCACATGATAATATAGCAAACTGCATAGGTGGATATATACCCAAGAGAAGCGGGACTTAGTTTGGTACAACATAAAGTGAATACAATCGAAATAGAAATACATGGAAAATGAAAGTACAACAGAAGGCATAAAGGAAACTCTCCTACTCAGGTGTGCTTACATCTGGATAGCCTTAAGGCAAAAGGAGGCTATCCTGGTCTAGTCGGAGCTCGGGCACCAGAACACGACTGTCGTCTCCTACTGCGGGCCTCTCTGGAAAGGAGGGATGTATCCGATCCACTGGGCTATCTCTACCGGGGTGACTATATGCTGCATCGGCCGGGCATGAGCTCCACGGCGGAGTATCATCCTCACCCATACTCCGCGTACCGGCTGAGTGACGGAAGCCTCCCTACCCTCCCCAAGGTCTATCAGTACAGTGGAGGAGAATCCCTCGGATTGTACCTGAGTGGTAAAGTCCTCCGAAGGGTCCGTCTCGGAGAATGATGAGGGAGAGCGGGGCACATACTGTGGGTAGTCCCGGATGGCAGAAGCTGTAGGTGGGGTGCGGCAGATCCGCTCCTCTCGAGGGCGTGCGCGCTCGAACACGAAGTCGTCACCGAAAGGTAAGGCAAGAGAGAATCGATGAGTATGTACAGGGTAACTGAAAGGCCGTCCAACGAACATGAATACACGAACGACACAGCGACCCACAAAATGGTATGACCCGTGGTCCGGATCATGATGCACCTCCCATGTTGGGGTGTCCACAAAAATCACGAACGTTGTAACACCCTAATATTCGACCCAATACTACTAGTACGTACTTAGGCCAAATATTAGTTGTTACTTTCTAGCATGGTTCATCTTCTTGGGAAAATAGACTTAACGAAAATACGAGCCAACTTTTTTTTTGAAATCGTTACTTAAAATAGAAGCCGCGCGTAACTTTACGAGTCGGTATCATAGTATACGGAACGATAACATAGGAATGGCTCCAAACCATAACATCGAACATAACTTCAATCATAACTGAAATACCTCATAGATAAAATGCCTACCCACTGGGCAGGACTCTTCAAGTACATAATGTATAAATAAATACAACAGAAAACAGAAATACATCGAAAAGAACTGAAAGAAAACATCCCGATCCCCATGCGATCTATGATGGGTAACCCCAACGCAAAAAGGGGTTTCATCCATACTAGTGGTGTGCGTGCACTAAGGCCTACCCTCTGTCTATGCAATGAGATCACGGGTATGGAGGTACGTAGCCAATCCATGGGCGGAGCTCGTAGGAAGCGAGCATGCCTGTGTTGAATGGGCCACCCACGTCGAGGTCGTGGTCCTGGTGCCGGAGCTCTCCGACGCTGGGTAACCGTCTCCTCGCTGCGCGTCGGTCGCTGCGGTGGAGTGGGGGCAGAGTCCTCATGACCCATAGGGACATCGTGTATAGGGTCCTCCTCCGAGTGTTGTGTCAACGGCACATATACCGGCAAATCGGTTGAGCGGTCGAGAAGGGCCCGCGAGTTACGCTCCTATTGGGGTCGTGCATGCTCGAAAATCGCGGGATCGTCGTAGGGGGATACCGGGGTGAAGTGGTGGCTATAGACACGGTGCGAAAATGGCCGTCCAACGAACATGAATACACGTAAGGTACATTGGCCCTCAAAATGGTAGGACCCATACTCAGGTCGTGGTGGATCTCCCACCGTGGAGTGTCAATGAATAGGGCGAAGGTCGCCATCTCGCTCTGAAGGCGTAATGGAAAGGAAAAGATAGAGGAGTGAGATTCTTACTAAAGAAACTCGGTAGGGTTTTCCTTCTATCCTAGGTGTCATCATATCGTCTCAGGAATCTCGGGTTTATTTATAAAATAATGGACATACATAGGTTCAGTTATGAGTTTTCCAAAATCTCATTTTCCGAGAATCCGTTCTTTTTATCATGGAACTTGTGTTACATAGGCTTTTATACTAAAGTCATAGACATAAATCATGTAGCTTGGTACGTAGAACGTAAATCATATAACTGGTACATGGAACATAAATCATATAACTGGTACATGAAACATAAATCATATAACTGGTATATGAAACATAAATCATATAACTGGTTTACTTAGGTGACATAAGAATCTTTACTTCACTGGGCCGCCCTAATATTTCTCCCTTTTGAGAAAACTCTAGGTTATGAGCTCATACCACGCTAGTCGTCACTAGCATCTAGACTTTATCCATTTGGATAAGTCAACTTCCCGACTTTAAGTACGGGTTTAGGGGCTAGAATCACATTGTCCCCACCCTTAATTCGGTGGTTTCAAAGGATTGCATTCTGATGTTCTAAGTCATCCTAAGTTTAACATGTTTCTTTAAGATGCCACATAATTAACGCATAACACATAATTACTACCTCGGCATCTTTAAGTCCTTTTTAAAGAATAATAATAACATGTTAATACACGCTATCACATAGGGATAATAGTTAACATGGCACCATACACGTCATGAGCTAACACATCAATTCATCATCAAACTTAGAGCTGCATAATCATGCCTTAAGGTAAAAATCCGTAAATCGGGTAACCTCAAACTTTCCCATTACTTTCTAGTATATTTATGGGATTGATTAACCTCATTACCATAATCCATTAGGTTCTAAATCCTAATTAATTATGGTTGGACAGCCTTATGTATTTGTTCATATTTGATGAATTACGTGTTCTAGAAAATGCGTTTTAAGCCCTTTCTCGCATCCGACTTATTCTATGGTGCAATAATTAATACCTAAGCCAATTATGAGTCACTCCCACACATCTAGACATAATCTAATGTGATTCTAAATATTTTATCAAGGCTGGGCAGAAACTCATTTTGCCATTCTTTATAGTTCTAGAATTCACACATTAAGCAAACAAAGTCACTAACAATGCTTTAACGAGTCTAGAACAATTATCACATACTTGGCAAGGTATTACAACATATTTAGACCACCCAAAACAGAATTTAAGGTGCTGGAGTTATTAAGGCAGAACCGAAATCCTTAAGGCATAAAATCATGAGAAAAACCTTTCTTTCAACCATATAACTTGCTAGTTTCTCTTGGAACCTTTTTGGGACTTCAAGACTATGTAAGATCAAAGTTTATTTTGCCAAAACTCATCATGGAACACCAAGGGCAGCAGCCATTTCGGCTTGCTCTTGGCAAGGATTTAAAACTTAAAAACATGTTTAAAACCTTGGTTAAGTGCATCAAAGCTTAGAAAAATTCTAAGACATGCATTATAGGCCCTTGTAGTTAAATGAAACTCACCCTAGAGCCATTTACACCACATGGCGAGTGATGTTCAAGGAGATATCTCCTTGATTAAATTCTTTTCTTAAGATGAAATGGGCAAGTCTTTGAGCTCTAAAGTTTCAAGTGATGACATAAAATAAACGTGCTATGCATTTCATTTTATAGTCCTTTAGAAAATAAAGTGATAGCACAAAGTAAAGATGAAATGCATCTTCATTCTTATTCTTAGAGTTTAGTGATGACTTGAAATATAAAATGAGATGCAAAGCTTGAAACATAAACGTGCATTGTTCAAGTTCATTCATTATCTTGGGTCTTAGTGATGGCATAGGAAATAAACGTGCTAATGCAAAGCATAAGCGTAGCGTGGATGCAACTTCTTTTATATCTTGTTTAGAGCTCTTGCAAGACTTTAAAGGAAACAAGGTTTCAACCCATAACTCACCCTCACAAGAAAAGAAAACTAAACTCATGACCAACATGGAGGAAAGTAACCGAAATATACTTGGCCTAGGGACCAAGTCTATGCTCTAGAGCTTTGTTCATGTGACATACATCAACATGAAGCCCTCATCATCAAGCTACCATTTTCTAAGTCCCAAAGCCTTTCATGGCCGAATACTCAAGGGAAAGAAATGGGGTTTTCAAAGATCCAAGAGAAACATAACTATGTCTTGAGCAAAACTTGAAAATAATAAACTTATTTTTAGAAAACTCAAGCTTTAGAGGTTGTTCATGTGACAAACATCATCACACAACTCTCATCATCAAGCTCCTCATATTTCAAGTCCAAGAGGCCTTCATGGCCGAAAACCAACAAAAAGAAAAGGAAAGTTTCAAGGCATCAAAGAAACATAACTCATTCTTTGACCAAGACTTGAAAAGAGAAACCTTTCTTGGAAAAACTCAAACTTTAGAGTTTGATCATGTGACAAAGGCCAACATGAAGTGCTCATTACAAAGCTACCATTTTTCCAAGCTCTTTAAGCCTTCATGGCCGAAAACATCAAGGAACAAAAGCTCAAAAAGAGTTTTCATGAAAAACATAGCCTTGTCTTAACCAAGACATGAAAAAGATGAAACTTTTCTCAAACAAAACTCAAGCTTTAGAGGTCTCATGTTAGGATGAACACATGGTCATCCCAAAAGAACACTCATCATCAAGCTTTCCTCATTTTGGTCTTGAGGCCGAAAATGAAGAGGAAGAGAAAAGAAGAAACCGAAAATGTTTGAGAGAAAAACTTGCTAACAACACAACTTTCAAACAAGATAAACATTGATCATGAAAGTAAAAGAAAGCATTCTTGAAGAGCTCCCTACCTAGAGTTTGAGATTGAGAGGAAGTGAAGAAGATGAAGAGGTTGGAGAGGATGAGCTCTTGAACTTGAGAGAAAGAAACTCAAAGTGCTCTAACTCAAAGCTTTAGTGAAAAATGAACAAAGGTGCTTCAAGTTCCCTAAGCTACCTATTTATAGAGAAGTGAAATGAATTAAATATTGGAGGCTTTTTGGGGGGAAAGAATTCGGCCACATTTCAGTCACAAGAAGGAAGAAATATCTTTGTTCAAAGCATGGTGTTTGGTCATTCAAAGTATGGTGAAAAGTCTAGCTATGCATGTCCTAAAGCATGGCTAGAATGTACCTTATTTTCCAACCTTTAAAAATGCATGAAAACACAAAATTTTGGGCTGCTCAAGGGTGAAGAAAACCGTGCTCCTCATGCCCAAAAAGAAGAGAAAATTTTCTAGACTTAAATTCCCAAAGCATAGGTAATGTGTTGTAAGACATGTTGTCTTGAAAAAGTTTGATAGAAAGCTTGAATGACCACAAAAACAAATCATTCTTTTTGAATTTGAAAGACATAATTTAATTCATTTTAGAAATGAATTGAAAACCTTGATTGACCATATAAAATATTCTTTGAGTCTTGAGTGACAATTTTTCTTGAAAGTTGATCATTGATTGAAAGTGTTCAAGACACATGTCACAAGATAGCTTGAACACATAGACTAATTTTTTTGATGATTTCTAGAGAAAATGGCGCCATTCTTGGCAGCCTTGGGGAGGAGAAATATCTCCTTAAACCATGTTCTAGAAGTGTGTTTTGGTGTGACATAGATTAGGCTTAGGATTAAAAATTGCTAAGTAGGTACTTAGGTGCACTAATAGGTTAATTAAAACCATAAATCCCTAGGTTTAGAGGTGGTCTAGAAGGATTAGGGAGTCAACACCTCTAGGACTAGTGATGTGAGTGTGACAACTTGTCTCAAAAAGAAAAGTTGATGTGAATAGTGGAAACACTATTCGACACTATTCACATATTCTTTTTCCTTTTTAAAGAATAAGACTATGATGAGATTTGAATTTTCCCTAAGCAATTTTAGGTTCCAATTAATTCTAAATGATGGTTTTGGCTCTAGATTAATTATGGAAATTAATTAACCTTTAATTAGAGCCTAATATTGCTTAGGTTTGGAGTTAAACGGCTCATTAAGCCGAAAATGCAATATGCAGGGGGAAAACCATAATTTTTACCAAAAGTTGCCCGGGATCTCCGGGACTTAAACCAACATAGTTTATGCCTTAAAATCATTGTTTTGAACCTCAGAACAAAGTCCGGGTCAAAACGGAACTTAATACTGCCTTAATTACATTCTGAGGGTATTTTGGTCATTTACGCGCAGAAATCTCAGAAATGAGGTTTTCCCGCTTTGTTAGGTACTCATGCTCATACAATCTCCTTCATATAACATATGAACCCTATGAGGATGGCCAAGGCCGGCCGTCCTCGTGTTTCGAGTGAAAATGACCTCAGGGGCATTTTGGTCATTATGTAAGTTTAGCGAAAATCGGGGCGTTACAAACGTCGCCATCTGAAGACGTGACGGAAGGAAAAGATAAAGGGAGTGAGAATCTTACTAAAGAATCTCAGTAGGGCCTCCTACTACTTAAGTGTCATCATCTACATCCTCAGGAACCTTGGGTTTAGTGTATAAAATAAGTGAGCATGCATCAAGTTCATTTTAAGCTTCAAAACATAGTTAACCAAGGTTCATTCATTTTAGAATGATCCTTAATGTCATGGATGCAACATATCAAAGAATGTATGCATAGCACTACTTAATGCAAGAATATTCATCATAACATTAAGTAACATCATAATAGTGGCATAAAGTGGCAATTGAAATCTCGGGGGGGAAATCTTTGTGACATATTCATCATACATTACTTTCTCATGGGGCCACCCTAAAAAGACATTCGTTATGGGGTTGCTCGGCCGAACCGGTGTCACCCAGAACGTGTCACATCTCTAGGTTATGATCTTATACCTGACTAGTCGTCACTAGTTCATACTTATCCCTTACCGATAAGTGTATCATAAATAAATCCTGACTCTCTAGTACGGGCTTAGGGGCCATTTTCTTGGGGGTGCTCAGCCAAACCAGTGTCACCCAAGAATACACCTTGGTACCGATGTCACATGAGTTCTTGGAGGTGCTCGGCTGAACCGGTGTCATCCAAGAACACATCTTAGTACCCCATCTCTTTTAAAGAAAATCTCATAGGTTTTCAAAATGTTTCTAAGTCCCCAAATTTGTCAGAAATTCAGCAGCATAACAGCAGCACCCCGAATTTCCTCCAAATTTGCTTTATGCCACGTAAACAATAGAACATGCACCCTCACTCATAATTTCATATGTTGACATGATCATTCTCAAATAAAACATACATCCTTGTATAACATGAAAACTCATTATATTCTTGAACTTACGGCATCTTATGCTTTGACCGTTACGGGCCTTAAACTTGAGATGTGGTTATTCTTATCGTTCTCTATTAACCTTTTATGCACCTAATGATTCAAAACTAATAATTCTTACTAGAATTTATGTTCATTAATAAATCTGGGCAGCATAATACTTCTAAGGGCAGAATTACATCTTTATGATTACGGGGTTCTAGAACTTACGTTTTAGACCCTTTCTCGGTTCTGTCTTCGCCTAAGGTACTGTAAATTATATCTAAACCAATTATGAGGTATTCCTAAGCTTTTGATCTATTTATAATTCATGTTTACTATATTATATGGGTGCTGTACAGAATCAGGAAATTAAATGTTCTAAGAGTTCTAGAATTGTATTTTTACGATTTTCTAGTTGCTAGTTTCTCTATAGGCTCTAAAAATTGATCCTACATCAAATGTTACCAAGTTTTTCATGATTAAAGAATCCTAATCTGATTATTATTCCACTAAAACAGTTTGGGCAGAAACCAAAAATAGATGGGTCAAAACTATGCTAAGACTTGACTTTACGGTTTTTCTGTTAAACTAGTTTCTTTCCTAACATGCATAGAAAGGTTCCTACCTCAACACATATAAATTTCACACATTCTAACATGTCAAAACATCATCATACAGCAGCAAACATGTCATGGCAGAACCGAATTCATGCATATACATATCTTGCATAAAATCTCATTTTTCATAAGCATAGGTTGCTAGCTTCCTCTCGAATCATTTTAGAACTTTTAAAACTCTTTTGCAAAACATTTTATCTTGTAAAAGAGACTAAGAACAATCATAGGGCAATAACAAATTTAGATCACTCTTGGAAGAGGTTTGATTTACAAATCTTATTGATCATGACCTTATAGAACTCTTAAAAACATAGGGAAACTTTTGGACATAGATTGTTGGCCCTTGCAACTAGATGAAGCCCATCTTGGGTTCATCCACATCACATGGCCGAATTTACATCCTTGGAGATGTTTCCATAATCAGACTTTAACTTGAGATAATGAGGGCAAGTCATTGAGCTCTAGGTTCCTTAAGTGATGACAAAATATAAACATGCTATTATAAAGTAAGGTGAGGCCTTTAAAGTAAATATGGAATGCAAGAACTTGAAATTAAATATGCAAGGCACAAAATAAATATGTGAGACTTGAAAATAAATATGCAAGTTCAATTCTTTATTTTAGTGCTCTGGGCCTAGCAACAATCGACTTTAAGACCGAAATAGAAAGGCTTCGAGATTAATTAGGTGATATGCAAGCTCTCATTTTAAATCTTTAAGTTCTTTAAGTGATGACTTGAAATATAAACGTACAATGCAAGGCTTGAAACTTAAACGTGATAATGCAAGTCCTTTCTTTAATCTTTAGAGTTTAGTGATGACATAGGAAAGTAAATATGAGATGCAAGAGCTTGAAATATAAATATGAGGTGCTAGAAATATAAATATGCAAGTTCATTTTTATATCTTTACTAGAGCTCTTACAAGACTTTGAAGGAACTTAAGCCTTAACCTGAATTTATCACAACAAGCTAAAGTAAACAAAATATCATTCCTTGAAGCAAAATCATAAATAGCATTTTTGTTAAAACTCAAGCTCTAGAGGTCTCATTGTGATGAACACATGGTCATCATCTAGAAACTATCATCATCAAGCTTCCATGTTGAATCCATCATTGATGGCTGAAATTTTAGAGAAAGAAAAAGGAAGAGGGGCCGAAATCATGAGCAAAGAAAAGAACCATTTTGAGACTCTAGAGACCATGATCTTGATGATGTATTACACCAACATCATGAGTCCTCATCATTGAGTTGATACATCCATCTCTAAAACATTATCAAAACTAAGTTTTCTAAGACCAAGAAAGAAAGAAAACTAAAAACATCTTTTACTTAAGAACCAAGATCAAGCTTTAGAGGTTGCTCAAGTGATAAATATCATTATGAGATCCTCATCATCAAGCTCTCATTTCCAAGTCTTTCAAGGCCCTTAGCCGAAAATGAAAAAGAATCAAAGAGGGAGAAAGAAGTTCTAAAAGATTCAAGAGAAACTATAAAGCATATAACTAAAACAAGAACTTTAATGGCTAAAACATTTAAAACAAAATCCCTACCAAGTGAAATGATCTTGAAGAGGATGAAGAAGATGAAGAAGCTTGAAGAAGAGGAACTCTTGGTCTTTGAGAAAAAAGGAAAGCTTTGAGTGCTCTAAACTTAGCAAATGAACTAAAGGTATTTCAAGTTCACTCAAGTGTGCTATTTATAGAGAAATGAAACAAATGAAAGGTGCCAAGGGGGAGAGGGGTTTCGGCCAAGGCATGCAGCCCCATGAGGTTCATGAGGTGAGATGTTGTGATCTTGTGGCATGGTAAGGTATGGTTCAAGGTATGGCTCAAAGCATGGCTCAAGGTGTAACGCCCGGGGATTGCGAAGTCAGGGATTGATCACCGGTGCAAGGAGGCACGGACAAGGAGCGGCTCCCGGCAGACTTCGAAAGCGGAGGGGTACATGAATGAACCGATTACACACCCGAATGAGAGGGATCCTGAGACTGTATAGGTATAGGACTATACAGTTAAGGAGGGCTTATATGAATTGATTTGTACTACCTATACCAACAAGATGCATTTTCTTTTCAGTAGCCCAAACTGAAAGAACTCCACAGTTAAGCATGCTTGACTTGGAGCAATTTTGGGATGGGTGACCTCTTGGGAAGTTTTCCTAGGAAGCGTGTGAGTGAGGACAAAACACGCTGAAAAGACCCGTGTTGGTTTGTGGGGACAGTCGTCAATCCATAAAGCAGCAGGGGATGTTACAAATGGTATCAGAGCCTGCACCTCTCCCAGTATGGTGTGGTTCGGGGACGAACCAAGCGGAAGCTGGTGGGCATGTAATGCCCGGGGATTGCGAAGTCGGGGAGTGATCGTCGGTGTAAGGAGGCACGGACAAGGAGCGGCTCGCGGCAGACTTCGAAAGCGGAAGGGTACATGAATGAACCGATTACACACCCGAATGAGAGGGATCCTAAGATTGTATAGGTATGGGACTATACAGTTAAGGAGGGCTTATATGAATTGATTTGTACTACCTATACCAACAAGATGCATCTTCTTTTCGGTAACCCAAACTGAAAGAACTCCACAATTAAGCATGCTTGACTTAGAGCAATTTTGGGATGGGTGACCTCCTGGGAAGTTTTCCTAGGAAGCGTGTAAGTGAGGACAAAACACGCTGAAAAGACCCGTGTTGGTTTGTGGGGACAATCGTCAATCCATAAAGCAGCAGGAGATGTTACACAAGGAGTGTTTAAAATTTAAATCATGTGATGAAACTTGGATGATGTGGCCGAAAATGCATCAGCCATGGGGGAGGGATTTCTTTCATTTAATTGTGGTTTAGAAGTGTGTTTAGGTGTGTTTTAGGTTATGTTTAAGATTAGAAATTTGTAGGAAAGTGTTTAGGTGAGGTAATGGTTAATTAGAGGCTTGTAATATTTAGGAGGTGGTCTTGCTAAATTAATGGAGTCAAACTCCATTAACAAGGAATCCAATGCCAACACAATTCCTTGATTTAGAGAAATTGGAGAGAGAAAATACTATTCAAGATTCCAAGACTAGAAATCTTGAGTTTTAAAAAGAGATTTAGGTTTAATGTAAGCAGTTTTAGATCCTAATTAATTTTATTAACTTATTTTGACTCTAGATTAATTATGGAAATTAATTAATCTTCGATTAGAGCCTAATATTGCTTAGGTTTGCTTAATTACATCATTAGGCTCAAACGACATTATCTTAGGGGCAAAATCGTAATTTTACACAAAAACTGCCGGGGATCACCGGGACTTAAACAGACACTTTTAAACACATGAAAATATTGTTTTAAACCTTCGGGGAAAGTTTCGGGCTCAACGGCACCTTTACCCGCGTAAAAACGCTATAGGGGTATTTTGGTCATTTTGACCCGAAACTACAGAAAATGAGATTTTCGCCTCCGAAATCACTCTAGGGCCATCTAATCCCCTTCAAATATTGAGTTAACCCTTCGAGAACTGCCGGGCCGGCCATCATCGAATTCCGGACAGAAAATGACCTTAGGGGCATTTTGGTCATTTTCCTCTCAGACAGAAAAATCAGGGCGTTACATAAAAGGTTTTTTCTTTTCACTGTCTGTAAATCTTTTTCCTTGTACAAAATATTTTTTCTATACTTCACTGATCATATGTTCTTCTGAGGAAGAATTTTCATTGAAAGATGCCGTTCAAGTTTTTCAGAAGCTTTTCATTTTATATTCAAAGAAATCTTAAGTGTAGGTCATGAGTGGCAACCTAAACTTGTAACCTTTGTAACCTTGACCAGTAGAGATCAGTGTGAGATTGCTTGAAGAGGCTTGTTAAATACTACTTGCAACATGATAATAACTAAGTTTTACTGGTCATGGGTTTAGCTTAGAGAGGCTAGCTTAAGACTACTCGGTTCAGCTTGAAGAGGCTGGTAAAGAACTACTTGGTGTGAGACAGAAGAGGTGTCTATTGGTCCCTAGACAAAGCTTGGAAGGCTACTGAAAAGACTATCTTGATTTTTTCTCTTATTGGAGGAAGAAGTAGTGAAACTCAACAGTGGTTGGAAACTGGATGTAGGCAGGTTGGTTGAACAAGTATAAATCTTTTTGTGTTTGTTTTTTCTTTCTCTTTTATCTTGTTATATTTCTTTATCTGTTTTCCATTTATGTTTCAAGTTTTCAAAAAATCTCTTTGTCATCTTACCCTTTTATCTAGTTCAGAAATCTAACTTTTCTGAAGGTGCTTAACATTATTTTCCATTGTGCTACAAGTTCATATTGATAGCACTTTTAGTTTAGTTTTTCAAATTTTCAAGTTAGAAACAAAGAAAAACACGATTCAACCCCCTTTTCTCGTGTGCTTTTCTACTTACAAGTGACATCAAAGCTTGGCCTCTAGGGGGTTGAGCATTCTAATGGCTGCAGAGGTAAAGATCCAAGGAATACATGGCCTAAAACAACATTCACATGGCTAAAGAGCATTCTATCAACAGACCACCATTCTTTGATGGTGGACACTATGCTTATTAAAGGGATAAAATGGAGCTATTCATCAAATACACAAGTCTTAACTTGTAGGAAATTATACAGGAAGGAAACTATGTTTCAAGGGAGGAAACTCTAGGAACTGATGATACATCTTCAGTATCTAGAGATATCTCGAGAAATAGGTAGACAAATCAGCAGAAAACTAGAGTTCAACTGAACTCAAAAGCTAAATACCTACTTACGTGTGCACTAAACAAGGATGAATATGAAAAAATCATTGCGTGTGACACAACTAAAGAAATATGGGATAGATTTCATATGTTACATGAAGGAACTGACCAAGTAAAGAAAACAAAGATCAGCATGCTGGTTCATCAATACGAACTGTTCAAAATGACTTCTCAGAAAAATATTAATGATATCACTACTAGGTTTATGCATATTGTAAACCAACTTAAAGGTCTTGGTAAAATATATTCTAACTTAGAAACAATTAGAAAGATCTTGAGAAGACACAAAATGGCTGCCAAAAGTCACAACCATTACTGAAGCAAAAGACCTTCAAACTCTTGGCATGGATGCACTTATTGGGTCTCTTAAGACTCATGAGGTTATGCTCTCTGAGATACATGGTGAATCTAATAAGAAGAGTAAGTCGATGGCTTTAAAGACATCTCATCAAGAGACATGTAAAGCTAAGGCAATGAAAGTTGCTGAAGCTTCTAATGAGAAGGATGGGACTGATGAAGAAACAGATAGTGATGATGGGAATGAGCTTTCCATGCTAGTCAGAAAGATGTCCAAACTCTGGAAAGGAAAAGTGAAGAAATAAAGATATGTCAACTTCAGAAAAGACAGAAGATGAAGGCTAAAAACTGAAGTTATCATATGCTATGAGTGTGGAGAAAAAGGAAACTACAGAACAGAATGCCCAAAGTTTAAAGGTCCACAAAAAAATTTCACCCCCAAAAAAGAAAGCATGTTGGCAATATGGAGCGAGTCATATGAAGAAAAGGAAGAATCAGAAGATCAAGAAGAAATGGATATTGCCAATCTGTGCTTCATGGTAGGATATTCTTCTGAAAGTGATTCAGAGGTAAATAATGCTAACTTTGATCTTCCTTACGATGAGCTCTTATCGCTTTATGAAGAGTTGCTGGAAGACTCTCAAACTCTTTCTTTACACTTTGTTAGTCTGAAAAAAGAACATAAAAAACTATTTTGGAACTTAAGATGGTCAAGTCAGAAGTTAAGAACCTAAGGCTTGAGAAAGATGCTGTGAAAGAAGAAAACAATGCTTTAAATATAAAACCCATTGCCTTAAATTTTGAAGTTGCAAACAAAAATAAAAAAACAAACTCAGAAAGCAATTTGTGAACTGGAAAGAACTTTGAAGCTTCTGAAATCTGACCTTGAGAAAATGGTCAATGGATCAAAAAACCTTGACATAATGCTTGGTGGTCAATGACCATATTTTCAAAGACAGGATTGGGCTATGAAGAAAAGTGTAACATCCTAATTTTTAACCCAATACTCTAGAACATATTTAGGTTAATCATTAGTCTATTACGTCATAGTTTCCGTATTAATTTAAAATACTTAGCAGAAATTACTGGTAAAATTTTTTTGTTTGAATTATAAAAGCAAAGTGAGAGCCGCGTGACTTGACGAACGATGAAGCATGAAAGGAATGAAACGCAATCCAAATAAACACATCATAAACATCTGATTAAAAAACATGTAAATGCACAGAATAATATAACAAACTACATAAGTAGATATATATATATATATATATATATATATCATGCCTACCCAAGAAAGGCGGGACTTAGTTTGGTACAACATGAAACGAATACATCTAAAAAGAAAATACAAAGGAAAGTGCGACGGAAAGAATAAAAGCAAACTCCTCTACCCAAGTGCAATTAAAGGGATAACCTCTAAACAAAAGAAAGTTTATCCTCATCTAAGTGGTGTGTGCACTAGCCCGGGTACTCTGTCAGTCATCCGCTACCTCCTATTAAAGTCCATCCCACGAGCGAGAGACATACTCGGCAAACTGGGCGAGCTCCTCCGACGTGTAAAGATGAAGCGGGGATCAGGAGTGACCGCCATGACGTGGCCGCATCTCTGGTCATCGTGCTAGCCGAGACTGAGTCACGGTGTCCTCACTGCCCTCTTTCATCAGTAGTGGAGTAAGGGCACAGCTCTCGCTGTATAGATGGGTAAGCGGGTCCTCTGATGGGTCAGTCTCTGAAAAGTATGTCCGGGGCACGTAGTCGGGGTGGTCGCGCATGGCTGAAGCGGCGGTATGCATGCGAGCACTCTCTCGTTGTACATATGCACGCGCTCAAAAACCCGCTCGTCGTTACCATAGGGTGCTGTCGGGGAGAAGTAATAGGCATGCATAGGGTAAGCGAAGGGTTGTCCAATGAACATGAAGACACGAACCGTGCATTGACCCTCAAAATGGTATGATCCGTGCTCCGGATCATAGTGCACCTCCCACATCGGGGTGTCCACAAAAACCACGAACGTCGCCATCTGAAGACATGACGGGAAGAAAAGATAAAGAGGGTGAGAATCTTTCTAAAGAATCTCAGTAGGGTCTCCTACTACCTAAGTGTCATCATCTACGTCCTCAGGAACCTTGGATTTAGTGAACAAAATAAGTGAGCATGCATTAAGTTCATTTTTAAGCTTTTAAAATATAATTGACCAAGGTCCGTTCATTTTAGGATGAATCTTAATGTCATGAATGCAATATAGTAAAGGATGTATGCATGGCATTACTTAGTACAAGGACATTAATCATAACATCAAGAAGCATCATAATGGTGGCATAAAGTGGCAATTGAAATCTCATGTAGGTAAAACTTCATGACATAATCATCATACTTTAATTTCTCATGGGGCCACCCTAAAAGGCATTCGTTCTGGGGGTGCTCGCCCGAACCGGTGTCACCTAGAACGTGTCACATCTCTAGGTTATGAGCTCATACCTAACTAGTCGTCACTAGTTCTTACTTATCAATCCCGATAAGTGTATCATAATCATAATCCTGACTATTTAATACGAGCTAGGGGGCATTTCTTGGGGGTGCTCGGCCAAACTGGTGTCACCTAAGAATACATCTTGGTACCGATGTCACATGAGTTCTTTGGAGGTGCTCGGCCGAACCAGTGTTATCCAAGAACTCATCTTAGTACCTCATATCTCATAAAGAAAATCTCATAGGTTTTTTAAAAACTTTCTAAGTCCCCAAATTTGTCAGAAATTCGGCAGCGCAATAGCAACACGCCGGATTTCTTCCAAATTTACTTTATGCCACATAAACAAATAGAACATGTATCCTCAATCATAAATTCATACGTTGACATAATCATTCTTGTAACATCCTAATTTTTAACCCAATACTCTAGAACATAATTAGGTTAATCATTAGTCTGTTACGTCATAACTTTCTTACTACTTTAAAATACTTAGCGGAAATACTGGAAAAATTTTTTTTTGAATTATAAAAGTAAAGTGAGAGCCACGCGACACATTAACTAGTAATGCACAAATGGTAATATAGCAAACATCGCATAGCAATGTCACATAAGCAAGTAAAAGCACATCATAATAATCATTGAATTGCATGATTATATATATATATATATATATATATATATATATATATATATATATATATATATATATATATGATATGCCCACTTGTGTAGAGTGGGGCTTAGTTTGATACAACATGAGCAATACAACTAAAAAGGAAATACAAGAGAAAGTGCAACGGAAATTATAAAAGCATCTCCCCAACCCAAGTGCAACTAACGGGATGACCTCTAAAACAAAAGAAGGTTCATCCCCATCTAAGTGGTGTGTGCTCTACCCGGGTACTCCATCGGTCGTACGTCACCCCCTACTGACGTCCATCTCGCGAGCGAGGCACATATCCAGGAAACTGGGTGAGCTCCTCGGGCGTAAAGAGGCGGAACGGGGATCGAGAGTGACCCCCACGGTGAGGCCGCATCTCCGATCGTCGTGCAAGCCATGGCTAAGTCACGGTATCCTCACTGCCCTCCCTCATCAGTGGTTGAGAGGGGGCGGAGCTCTCGCTATACGGATGGGTAGGCGGGTCCTCGGACGGGTCGGTCTCCGAGAAGTAGGTCCGGGGCACGTAATTGGGATAGTCTCGCATGGCTGAGGTGGCGGTGTGCATGCGGGGCACTCTCTTGTTATGCGTATGCGCGCGCTCAAAAACCCGCTTGTCGTCGTCGTAGGGTGTTGTCGGGGAGAAGCGATGGGTGTGCACAGGGTGAGCGAAAGGACGTCCCATGAACATGAAAACTCGCACCGTGCATTGTCCCTCAAAATGGTATGACCCGTGAGTCGAGTCATAGTGCACCTCCCACATCGGGCTGTCCACGAAAACTACGAACGTCGCCATCTGAAGACGTGACGGAAAGAAAGAGATAGAGGGAGTGAGAATCTTGCTAAAGAATCTCAGTAGGGCCTCCTACTACCTAGGTGTCATCATCTATGTCCTCAGGAACCTTGGGTTTAGTTATACAAAATAAGTGAGCATGCATTAAGTCCATTTTTAGGTTCTAAACATAATTTAGCCAAGGTCCGTTCATTTTAGCATGATTCTTAATGTCATGGATGCAAGCATATTAAAGAATATATGCATGGCTCTACTTAATGCAAGAATAATCATCATATATTTAAGAACATCATAATAGTGGCATAAAGTGGCAAATAAATTCTCTTTGTGACATAATTATCATAACTTCCTCATAGGCCACCCTAAAAGACAAGCGCTCTGGGGGTGCTCAGCCGAACCGGTGTCACCCAGAACGTGTCACATCTTTAGGTTATGAGCTCATACCTTAACTAGTCGTCACTAGTTCTTACTTATCAATCTCGATAAGCGTAACATAATCATAAAAATAATCCCGACTTATCCAGTACGGGCTAGGGGCCATTTCTTGGGGGTGCTCGGCCGAACCGGTGTCACCCAAGAATTAAATCTTGGTACCGATGTCACATGAGTTCTCTGGAGGTGCTCGGCCGAACCGGTGTCATCCGAGAACCCATCTTAGTACCTCATGAAAATTTCATAGGTTTTCAAAACTTTCTGAGTCCCGAATTTGTCAGAAATTCGATGGCATAACTGTAACATGTCGAATTTCTTCCAAATTCTTCTTTATGCCACATAAGTCAATCAAACATGCATCCTTCATCATAATCTCATGCATTCACATAATCATCCTCATATTTTCACAAGCAACATTAAAAGTTCATTATGCACTTGATCCTACGGTATTTTATGCTCTGACCCTTACAAGCCTTAAATTCATGATGTAGTTAACCTATCATCTTCTATCAAACTTTATGCACCTAAGGGTTCTCTCTTATCAAATCTTATCATTTATTTACGCTCTCTACTAAATCTGAACGATATCACTCCTTAGGGGTAGCGTTATAAACTTATGATTACGGGGTCCTAGAACTTGCGTTTTAGGCCCTTTCTTGGTTCTGTCTTCGCCTAAAGCGCTATAAGTTAAACCTAAACCAATTATGAGTCATTCCTATATCAAAGAACTAATTATAAACCATGTTATCTACATTATAAAGTTTCTAGACAGAATCTAAGAATTAAATGTTCTAAGAGTTCTAGAATTGTGGTTTTACGATTTTCTAGTTACTAGTTTCTCTATAGGTGCTAAAATTCATTCCTACTTCAAATGTAACCAAATTTTTCATAATTAATCAATCCTAATCTGATTATATTCCCATTAAAACAGTTTGGGAAGTGTCCATAAATAAATGGGATAAAACTATGCTAAATCTTGACTTTACGATTTTTCCTAGAAAGCTAGTTTCTTCTCTATCTTGCATAGAGATGTTCCTACTTCATCATAAATAATTTTTACTCATACGAACACATCAAACATCATCACATGGCAGAAAACACATCATGGAATAACCGAAACATTAAGTCCCAAAAAGATACATAACTTGATATTTTTAAAACACATAAGTTACTAGTTTCTCTTGGAATCATTTTCAAGACTTCTAAAACTCTTTTGCAAACCATTTTATTATGTTAAAGAGACTAAAACATCCTTCGGTCAATGACCACTTAATCCCTCCTTAAAGAGAGTTAAATTCATAGAACCATGTTGGTCTAAAACTTAAACAAATTCACGAGACTTAAAAGGATTCTTAAAACTTGACCTATTGGTCCTTGAAGCTAGATGAAACTCATTCCAAGTTCATCATCACTTTATGGCCAAAATCATGCATTCAAAGAATGCTCCCTCATTAAAATTTAACTTGAGATAAAATGGGCAAGTCTTTGAGCTCTAAGATCTTTTAAGTGATGACATAATTTAAACATGCTATGCACTTCATTTTTATTCTTCATTACAAAATAAAGTGAGAACTTAAAGTAAACATGCAAGACTTGAATATAAAAATGCAAGGCTTAAAATAAATATGCAAGACTTGGAATATAAATATGCAAGGCTTGAAATATAAATATGCAAGTTCAATTCTTTATTTTAGTGCTCTAGGCCCAGCAACAATCGACTTTAAGGCCGAAATAGAAAGGCTTTGAGATTTAGTTAGGTGATAGTGCAGACTTCATTTTAAATCTTTACGTTCTTTAGTGATGAAAGGTAAATATGCTAGACAAGAATATAAATATGAGATGCACTCCATTATTTAGCCTTTAACTTTAGGTGATGGCTTGAAAATTAAATATGAATGCAAAGCTCAAAATAAATATGTAATGCATAAGCTCAAATTTAAATATGAATGCTAGTTCATTTTATTTCTTATTAGAGCTCATACAAGACTTTAAAGAAACTTAAACCTCAACCCAAACTCATCATGACAAGATAAAGAAAAACAAGAGTGAACCTCAAGGGTTCTTTAACCACAAAGTTTCTTTTCTTGAAATGTAAACATAGATAGCATTTTTATTAAAACTCAACCTCTAGAGGCCTCATTGTGATGAACACGTAGTCATCATCTAGAACCTCTCATCATCAAGCCATTGTGAGTTCCCTTGGCCAACATGGCCGAAAATCATAAAGAAAGAAAAGGAAGAAGAACCGAAATTGTTGGAGAAGAAAAGAAACATTTGGAACTCTAGAGACCATGATCTTGATGATGCATTAACACCAATATCATGAGCTCTCATCTTTGAGTTCATGTTAACCATTTTAAAATATCATCATGGTGAAAGGTTTCAAGGTTCAAGAAGAAAGAACAAAGAAAACATCTTTAACTTAAGAACAAAGATCAAGCTTTAGAGATTACCCAAGTGATGAACATTATCATCATGGAACCTCATCATCAAGCTCTCATTCCTTTGCTCTCAATGGGCTCATGGCTGAAACAAGGAGGAGAAGAAAAAAGAAAATAAGTTCTAGAAAGGATTCAAGAGAAACTAAGAACACGTAAAGAAATCAAGAACTTTAGATGAAAGAACTCTTGAAAGAAAATCCCTACCTAGTGATTAGGATGTTGGAATGAGAGAAGAGGATGAAGAACTTGAAGACTTGATCTTGAGAGAAAAAGGAAGCTTTGAAGTGTTTCTTTGAAAACTTACTCTTTGCAAATGAACCCAAAATGATACAAGTTCACCCAAGCAAGCTATTTATAGAGAAATGAAGCAAATGAAGGGTGCAAATAGAGGGGGAAGCTTCAGCCATGCAGAATGGAGGGAGCCCATGAGTTCCATGAGGTGAGATAATGTGGTCTTGAGGCATGGTGAGGTATGGTTCAAAGTATGGTGAGGTATGGTTCAAGGTATGGCCTCAAGCATGGCTCTTCGAGTGAGAAACAATTCAACATGTGTGGTAATTGAGAGAAAGAGGGCCGAAATGCATCAGCCATGGGAGGAGGGTTTCTTGCATTTTAATTGTGGTTTAGAGTTGTGTTTAGGTGTATCTTTGATTAGGATTAAGATTAGGAATTTGTAAGAATGTGTTTAGGTGAGAAAATGGGTAATCAAGGTTGTCAAGACATAATTAGAGAGTGTTCTTGCATCATTAGTGAGTTATAAATTTATTTTAGTGTATAAACAATGCTAGACACAATTCCTTAATTTAAGGAATTGGAGAGAGAAAACACTATTCAAGGTTCCAAGAGTGAAATCTTGAGTTTTAGAAAAGAGATTTAAATCTAATCTAAGAAATCTTAGATTCTAATTAATTTTAATAATTTATTTTGACTCTAGATTAATTATGAAAATTAATTAATCTTCGATTAGAGCCTAATATTGCTTAGATTTGCTTAATTACATCATTAAGCTCAAAAACACTATTCCAGGGACAAAATCGTAATTTTGCACTAAAACTGTCCAGGACTACCGGGACTCAAACAGATGTTTTGAAACATGTAAAAACATGGTTTTAAACCTCTGGGGAAAGTTTCGGGCTCAAACGGCACCTTTACCTGTGTAAAATGCTATAGGGGTATTTTGGTCATTTTGACCCGAAACTGCAGAAAATGAGACTTTCGCCTCCGAAACCACTCAAGGGTTATTCAATCCCCTTCAAACATTGAGTTGGCCCTTCGAGGACTGCCGGGTTGGCCATCCTCGAATTCCGGGCCGAAAATGACCTCAGGGTCATTTCGGTCATTTTCAACTCAGACAGAAAATCGGGGCGTTACAATTCTCAAATAGAACATACATTCACAAGTAACATTGAAACTCATTATGCTCTTGATCTTACGGTATCTTATGCTTTGACCCTTACGGGCCTTAAACTTGAGATGTAATTATTCTATCATTCTCCATCAACCTCTTATGCACCTAAGGATTCTCTTCTAACAAATCTTACTATCATTTATGTTCCTTAATAAATCTGGGTAGCACCATACTCCAAGGGCAGAGTTATATATCTATGATTACGGGGTTCTAGGACTTACGTTTTAAACCCTTTCTCGGTTCTGTCTTCGTCTAAGGCGCTATAAATTAAATCTAAACCAATTATGAGGCATTACTATGCCTAAGAACTAATTATAAACCATGTTTACTATATTATGAGGTTGCTGGATATAATCCAGAAATTAAATGTTCTAAGAGTTCTAGGATTGCACTTTTACGGTTTTCTAGTTACTAGTTTTCTCTATAGGTGCTGAAATTCAATCCTACTTCAAATGTAACCAAATTTTTCATGATTAATCAATCCTAAACTGATTGTTATCATACTAAAACAGTTTTGGCATTGATTAGGATTGAAGGGGTTAAACACACTTCAGATTCCAACTTTACGGTTTTTCTATGAAGCTAGTTTCTCTCCTAACATGCATAGAAGTGTTCCTACCTCATCATATATCATTTTCATACATTCTAACACATCAAAACACTATCATACAGCACCAAGCACATCAAGGTAGAATCGAACTGTTCAAATTCAAAAAGACACATAATTTAACATTTCTAAAGCATATAAGTTGCTAGTTTCCGATGGAAAATTTTAGGACTTCTAAAACTCTTTGCAAACCATTTTATTTTATCAAGAGGCTAAAAACAACCTTAGGTCAGTAACTAATTTAATTCTTCTTTAGAAAAGGATTAAAATCATAAATCTTGTTGGTCATAACTTTATATAAAACTCATCAAGCTTAAAGAAAATCCTAGAACATAGGTTATTGGCCCTTGTAACTAGATGGAACTCATTCCAAGCTTATCATTATTACTTGGCCGAAATTATACATTCAAAGAATGCTTCCATATTAAACTTTAACTTGAGATAAAATGGGCAAGTCTTTGAGCTCTTAGGTCTTTAAGTGATGACAAAATATAAACATGTTATGCACTTCATTTTTATTCTTCATTACAAAGTGAAGTGAGAACTTTAAAGTAAACATGCAAGACTTGGAAATAAATATGCAAGGCTTGAAATTTAAATATGCAAGACTTGAAGTAAATATGAAAGGCTTGAAAGCAAAAATGCAAGACTTGAAATAAATATGCAATGCAAGTTCATTTCTTTATTTTAGTGCTCTAGGCCCAGCAACAATCGACTTTAAGGTCGAAATAGAAAGGCTTTGAGAATTAATTTGGTGATAATGCAAGTCTTGTTTTAATCTTTGAGTCCTTAGGTGATGACTTGAAAATAAAGATGCAAAGCAAGAATATAAACACGAGTGCAACCTCAAAATAAATATGCAAGTTCATTTATATCTTATTAGAGCTCATTCAAGACTTTGGAGGAACTTAAACCTTAACCCAAACTCATCATGACAAGATAAAGTGAGGTCTAGAGTGTAACACCCCGATTTTTCTGTCCGAGGGAAATAACCAAAATGCCCCTGAGGTCATTTCCCGACCCGAATGCGAGGGTAACCAACTCGGTCATCCTCGAAGGGTCAACTCAATGTTTGAAGGGGATTGAATGGCCTTTGAATGCTTTCGGAAGCGTAAATTTCGTTTTCCGCAGTTTCGGGTCAAAATGACCAAAATACCCCTATAGCGTTTTTACGCGGGTAAAGGTGCCGTTTGAGCCCGGAACTTTCCCTAGAAGTTTAAAAACACGTTTTCATATGTCTAAAGGTCTCTGTTCAAGTCCCGGTGGTCCCGGGCAGTTTTAGTGCAAAATTATGATTTTGCCCCTAGAATAGTGTTTTTGAGCTTAATGACGTAATTAAGCAAACCTAAGCAATATTAGGCTCTAAACAAAGATTAATTTATTTCCCTAATTAATCTAGAGTCAAAATAATTTATTAAAGTTAATTAGAACCTAAAATTGCTTAGATTAAACTTAAATCCCTTTTTAGAACTCAAGACTCCTAGTCTTGGAATCTTGAATAGTGTTTTCTCTCTCCAATTCCTTAAATCAAGGAAATGTGTCTAGAGTTGTTTAGACTCTAAATTGAGGATTTAACTCACTAATGGTGCAAGACCACTCCCTAATTATGTCTAGACCACCTTAATTATCCATTTTTCCTTACCTAAACACCTTCTTACAAATTCCTAATCTTAAGCATAATCAAAGATACACCTAAACACAACTCTAAACCACAATTAAAATGCAAAGAACCCTCCCCCATGGCTGATGAAGTTTCGGCCAGCACACTCCCCATTGGCCACATGTTTAATTATCTTCTCACTCAAAGAACCATGCTTGAGGCCATACCTTGAACCATACCTCACCATACCTTAAGCCATACTTCACCATGCCTCAAGAACACATTATCTCACCTCATGGAACTCATGGATGCCTCCATTCTGCACCCTCATGGCCGAAACACATCAGCCCACACACACACTTCATTTGTTTCATTTCTCTATAAATAGAATTCCTTGAGGAGCTTGCACCACTTTTAGATCATTTGCTAAGTTTAGGAGCACTCAAAGCTTTTCCTTTTCTCTCAAAGTTCTAGTGTTCTTCAAGTTCTTGGAGTTCTTGGAGTTCTTCATCTTCTTCATCTTCTTCTTCCATCTTCAAGTTCATCACATCAAGTAGGGATTTTCTTTCAAGTATTCCTTTCTTTAAAGTTCTTGTTCTAAGCTTTATGTTCATAGTTTCTCTTGATTCTTTTTAGAACTTCTTTTCCTTTCTTTGTTCTTTCTCATTTTCGGCCATGGGCCTGAGAGCTTGATGATGAGAGTTTCATGATGATGTTCATCACTTGAAACAAACTCTAGAGCTTGATCTTTGTCCTTGAACAAAAATGTTTCTAGTTCTTCCTTTCTTGAACTCTTGAGAACTTTAGCTTTGATGATGTTTTAAAATGGCTCTATGAACTCAATGATGAGGACTCATGATGTTGGTGTTAATATATCATCAAGATCATGAACTCTAGAATTTTAAAATGTTCCTTTTCCTTCTTGATGATTTCGGCCATTTCCTTAGTTTTCTAGGCTTTATGGTTTGATTTCCTAAAGATATTATGTTAAGTTTTAAAGAACTCTAAGCTTGACTTCACCTTGTTTGGATGAGTTTGGGTTATGGTTTAAGTTCCTTTAAAGTCTTGATAAGAGCTCTAGAAAAATAGAATGAACTTACATAATTTATTTTATGCTTGCATTCATATTTACATTCTTGCTATGCATCTTTACTTTCAAGCTATCACCTAAGAACATAAAGATTAAAATGGAACTTGCATCATCACTTAATTTAATTCTCAAAGCCTTTCTATTTCGGCCTTAAAGTCGATTGTTGTTGGGCCTGGAGCACTAAAATAAAGAATTGAACTTGCATTACCACCTAATTAATTTCTCGAATGCCTATCTATTTCGGCCTTAAAGTCGATTGTTGTTGGGCCAAGAGCACTAAAATAAAGAATTGAACCATGTATATTTACCTTCAAGCTTGCACGTTTAAGTTTATGCCTCGCATATTTACTTTCAAGCTTGCACGTTTAAGTTTATGCCTTGCATATTTAAATTTAAGTCATCACTTTACTTTGTAAGCAAGATTAAAAATGAAAAGCATGAGCACGTTTAGTTTATGTCATAACTTAAGAACCTAGAGCTCAAAGACTTGCCCATTTCATTCCAAGATAAAGTTGAATGTGAATGTATTCCTTGAATGCATAATTTCGGCCAAGTAGTGATGATGGACTTGTAATGAGTTTTCATCTAGCTACTAGGACCCATAGTCTATGTTTTAAGTTTTCCTTAAAGCTTTACAAATCTTTATAAGGTTATGTCATCACAAGTTGTGATTTTATTATCTTTTAGGGGATGGAATATGTTTTGGTCAGTGACCTAAGGCTTCTCTTAGCCTCTTGATGAATTAAAATGTTTTGAAAAGAGTTTTAGAAGTTCTAGATTGATTCCAAGAGAAACTAGTTAACTTATGTACCTAGGAACGTCAATTTAACTCTCTTATTAAAGTTAAATGTTTTCGGTTCTGATATGATGAATGTGATGCTGTATGATGATGTTTTGATGTGTTGGAATGTGTGAAAATATCATATGATGATGTAGAAGCGATCCTATGCATGATAGGTAAGAAACTAGCTAACTAGAAATACCATAAAGTTGGAATTTGACATAGTTTTAACCCATTTGCTTTTGGAACTTCTCCAAACTGTTTTAATGGGAACATAATCAGATTTAGATTGTTTAGACATGAAAAACTTGGTAACATTTGGGTTAGAATTGAATTCTAGCACCTATGGGGAAACTAGTAACTAGAAAATCGTAAAAATGCAAATGTAGAACTCTTAGAACATTTAATTTTCTGGATTCTGTCCAGCACCCTTACAACATGATAAACATGATTAATAATTAGTCCTTAAGCATAGGAATGTCTCATAATTGATTTAGATTTAATATATAGCGCCTTCGGCGAAGACGGAACCGAGAAAGGGTCTAAAACGTAAGTTCTAGAACCCCGTAAATACAAGTTAGAGATTCTGCCCTATGCTTTTCAGATTTAAATGTAGATATGAGGATTATGAGTCATGTTTAATTATGAGCCCTTAGGTGCATAAAATATGAGCGACGGATATTAGAGAACCAAATCTCATGATTAAGACCCGTAAGGGTCAAAGCATAAGCTACTGTAAGGATAAACGGTTGAATATTCCATGATGATGTATGTTATGTAAATGATGATGATGTTATTCATATGATGAATTCATGAGGATATATGTTTATGTGGCATAAAGCAAATTTGGAAGGAATTCGGTGTAATGCCATCGTGCCGCCGAATTCCCAACAAATTTGGGGACTTAAAGAGATTTTGAAAATTAAGGTACTAAGATGGGTTCTAGGATGACACCGGTTCGGCCGAGCACCTCCATAGAACTCATGTGACATCGGTACCATTTTATACTCTTAGGTGACACCGGTTCGGCCGAGCACCCCTAAGAGAATTGCCCCCTAACCCGTACTCAGATAGTCGGGATTTATGATTTATGATACGCTTATCGTTAAGTGGTAAGTAAGAACTAGTGATGACTAGTTAAGGTATGAGCTCAAAACCTAGATGTATGACATGTTCTGGGTGACACCGGTTCGGCCGAGCACTCCCAGTTCGATTGTCTTTTAGGGTGGCCCATGAGGAAGAGAAGTTTCATGATTATGATTATGTCACTAAGTTTTGTCCCATATGAATGTTACTATTGCCACTTTATGCCACCAAGTATGATGATGCTTGATGTTATGTTTTATGTATGTGCATTAGGTAGTGCTTTGCATACATTTTCTATTATGTTGTATTCATGACATTAAGATCATCCTAAAATGAATGGACCTTGGCTAAAATATATTTTAAAGTTTAAAATGAACTTAATACATGCTCAGTCATTTTGTATAAATAAACCCAAGGTTCCTGAGGACGTAGATGATGACACCTAGGTAGTAGGAGGCCCTACTGAGATTCTTTAGCAAGATTCTCACTCCCTCTATCTCTTCCTTTCTGTCACGTCTTCAGATGGCGACGTTCGTAGTGTTCTTGGACACACCGACTTGGGAGGTGCACCATGACCCGGACCACGGGTCATTCCATTTTGTGGGTCGATGCACGGTTAGAGTATTCATGTTCATGGGTCGACCCTTCACTCCCCCTGTACATTCCCATCGTTTCTCCCCCGTCTCACCTTTTGGCGATGACCTATTGTTCGAGCGCGCACGTCCCCTAGAGGAGAGGCTTCATCGTACCCCATCATCCATGTCCGCCGCTCGAGACTACCCCCAGTATGTGCCCCGTTGCCCGTCATCTTTTTCGGAGACGGATCCTTCTGAGGATTCGGCAACCCAGGCACCCTCCGAAGGATCTTCCCCCACCATACCCATGGACCATGGGGAGGGTAGTGAGCCTTCCGTGACTCAGCCGAGGCTTGCACGACGACCGAACATGAGGCCACGCCGTGGAGGTCACTTCCGAGCCCCGTCCCGTCTATTCACGCCGGAGGAGCTTGCTCAGTTCGATTCGTACCACACGCTCGAGGGATAGTCGCCAGTAGGAAGCTGTGGATGGCCCGGGTTAGAGCACACACCACTTGGATGGGGATAAACCTTCTTTTGTTTAGAGGTTATCCCATTAGATGCACACGGGTAGGGGAGTAGATCATGTTTATGTTTATGTTGTATTTCCTTTCATGTATTTTCCTTGTACTAAATTAAGTCCCACACTTATAAGTGGGCAAGTTATATATATATGAGATGATATTCAGTGTTATTTATGTTGTGCCCTATGCTATGAAGTTATGAGATGTATGATTTGATCGTTACAAGATGTATCGCATCACGCGGCTCTCACTTTGTTTTTCAAAAAAGATTTACCCGTATTTTTCGCTAAGTATTTCAAAGTAAAATGAGAACTATGAAGTAACAAACTAATGATTAACCTAAATATGTTCTAGAGTATTGGGTTAAAAATTAGGATGTTACATTATGGTATCAGAGCAGTTCGATTCTCATGGAGCCTGAGGATTGGACTGACTATGCTTTCTAAAGCGTAGTACGATAGCTATGTCATGCGTAGAGCTTAGCTAGAGATAAGCTATAGGGTAGAAATGCATGACCCTTGTCTACTTGCGTGTGCCATGGTAACTAGCTCATTTTACATGGAATATTGAGCCTGATCACCTCAGTGTTTATTGTCTCATGTGTTTAGGAACCAATGGCACCAAGGAGACAACCTAGGACCCCGACTGAGGGGGACCAAAATGATGCTACTGCTGCTGCTGTTCGTGACATGGCTAGGGCCATGGAACGAATGTTCGAGAGGATGAACCAACAAGGGGACACCGGACGTGCTCCCCCTACTGCTGAAATGGTCGAGCAAGCGAGGTTCGGTGAGTTTCGCAAGGCGAACCCACCAACCTTCCGAGGAGCCATGGACCCCGACCAAGCTGATGAGTGGATCAAAAACATGGAGAAGATCTACTCTGTGGTAGCTTGCTCGGAGGATCAAAAGGTCACCTTTGCGGCCTATATGATGGAATCGGATGCCGAGTTTTGGTGGACCGGCACCCGAAGACTGCTAGAAGCTTCTGGTACCGCTGTCAACTGGGAGCGATTCAAGATCTACTTCTATGAGAAGTACTTCCCGGAGTCGGTAAGGAACGCGAAAGATATCGAGTTCATGCAGTTAACTCAAGGAGGAAGGACTGTCGCCCAGTACACGGCGAGATTCGAAGAACTGATTAAGTTCTCACGGGTGTTCCAAGGGAATCCCGACGAGATATGGAAATGTGTGAAATACGAGGCCGGATTGAAGCCGGAACTGAACTATGCCGTAGCACATATGGAGATCGGGGATTTCCCCACCCTGGTCAACAAGAGCCGCATTCTGGAGGAAGGACAAGGTAAGCTCCAGGCTGCAAGGGCGGAAAGAGCTAAGGGGCTGGGACCTCAAGCCCCGAAGTTCAAACCTCAACACCAAAACCAACCACGAAACCATTACAACCCCTACCACGCCAACCAATTCAAACCACAACAACAACAAAGAACCCCCTTCCACCAACAACCCAAGCAACCCTACAAACCACCGTTCCAGAACAACAACCACCGAAGCAGCAACAACAACAATAACCGGCAAGGAGTGTCGGGAGGCCCCCGGAACAATGCGCAACAAGGAGGGTCCGGTGGGACCAAGAACAAGACGCCCCAAGGAGCCCCCGCCACCTTTGCTAGGACTACACCTGCGATAATATGCCCCCAGTGTGGGAAAGATCATGGCAACCGTCCCTGCCTAGCTGGACAAAACGTGTGCTTCAAGTGCGGGAAGCCCGGCCACTATGCCAACAGATGCAACAACGGAGGGCCAACGAATCAGAACCCTAGGCCGCAACACCAAGGGAGGGTCTTCACCCTCAATGTGGATGAAGCAGACACATCCAACGGTCTCATAGAAGGTAAGTGCGAAATAGATGGTAGGACCTTAACTGTACTTTATGACTCTAGTGCAACACATTCTTTTATTTCTTATGCTAGTGTCGAGGCTCTAAATTTGAAAACTTCCAAACTTCCTTTTGATCTTATTGTCTCTACCCCCACAAATCATCCTGTGAATACTTGTTATTGTTGTCTAAATTGTCACCTCACCACAGAAAATAGATCATATGTTGTGGATTTAATTTGTTTACCCATGAAAGGTATAGGAGTAGTTCTTGGCACGGATTGGCTTCACGCCAACCATGTGTTGTTAGACTGTGACACCAAAACAGTCGTCTTTCCTTCTCCCCCTAGTGAAATAAGTCAACCTTTGAAACTCTATCTCAATGCCGTAGAGGTCCACTGTAGTGGGAAAAAGACTAAGGGATATGTTCTCCTAGCCGCTAGCGAAGTACACTTTGAGCAAAATTTAGAGAATATACCAGTAGTGAGAGACTATCCCGAGGTATTTTCGGAAGATATACCCGAGTTCCCTCCAGGGAGAGAAGTGGAGTTCTCCATTGAGTTGGTTCCTGGAACGGGACCAATCTCCATTGCCCCCTATAGAATGTCACCCCTAGAACTAGCCGAGCTTAAAACCCAACTTGAGGAACTTTTAGAGAAGAGCTTTATAAGACCTAGTGCTTCATCGTGGGGAGCCCCGGTCTTGTTTGTGAAGAAAAAGGACGGGAGCATGAGGTTGTGTATAGACTATAGGCAATTGAACCGTGTAACGGTGAAAAACAAGTACCCTTTGCCTAGGATAGACGATCTTATGGACCAGTTGAGAGGAGCGGTAGTATTTTCCAAGATCGACCTAAGGTCAGGGTACCACCAAATTAGAGTGAGAGATCAAGATATACCAAAGACCGCCTTTAGAACTCGGTATGGACACTTTGAGTTCGCGGTGATGTCTTTTGGATTGACGAATGCTCCTGCAGTATTTATGGATTACATGAATAGGATCTTTAGACCCTATTTAGATCAGTTCGTGGTCGTTTTCATAGATGATATACTCATCTATTAAAACACCCACGAGGAGCATGAGCGTCATTTGAGGATAGTTTTGGAGATTTTGAAGGAGAAAAAGCTATATGCAAAACTCTCTAAGTGTGAATTTTGGTTGGAGGAGGTCAAGTTTTTAGGGCACGTTATGTCAAAAGGAGGTATAGCCGTTGATCCTAGTAAGGTAGAAGCCGTAATGAATTGGGATAGACCGTCCACCGTAACAGAAATACAGAGCTTTTTGGGTTTAGCAGGCTACTACCGTAGGTTTATCAAAGGATTTTCCCAAATTGCCCTACCCCTGACCAAGCTAACTAGGAAGAATGCACCATTTGTGTAGAATCCCAAATGTGAGAAAAGTTTCCAGGAGCTTAAGGAAAGGTTAACCACGACCCCAGTCTTAATCTTACCTAGCCCCAATGTACCCTTCGAGGTATATTGTGATGCTTCGAGCAAAGGACTAGGTGTGTGTTGATGCAAAATAGGCAAGTGGTAGCCTATGCATCTCGACAACTCAAGCCTCACGAGGGTAGTTACCCCACCCATGACCTAGAGTTAGCCGCCGTAGTGTTTGCCTTAAAGATGTGGAGACACCATTTGTATGGTGTAAGGTTTGAAGTTTTCTCCGATCATAAGAGTCTCAAGTACCTCTTTGATAAAAAAGAGTTGAACATGAGGCAGAGAAGGTGGATGGAATTCCTCAAAGACTACGATTTCGGTCTAAGTTACCACCCCGGCAAGGCTAATGTAGTCGCCGATGCCTTGAGCCGAAAGTCGTTACACCTGTCCCACATGATGATCAAAGAAGTTGAGTTGATAGAGAAGTTTAGGGATATGAATCTAGGGATGTCAGCAACCGATAAAGGGATAAAGATGTGCTATCTTAGTGTGACAAGTGGATTTAAGCAAAGAATCATGTTAGCACAACGAGAGAATGAGGAGTTCGAGGAGATCATAGATGCTGTTAAGGTTTGAAAGTTGAAAGGTTTTGAAAGAGGTGAGGATTGGATATGGAGGTTTGAAGGAAGGATCTGCGTACCCCAAGATGGCGACCTCCGAGAGAAGATCTTGGAGGAGGCTCACAAAAGCTATTTCACCATTCATCCCGGTGTTACCAAGATGTACCAAGACTTGAAAAAGATGTTTTGGTGGCCCGGAATGAAGAAGGATGTAGTCGCCTGGGTTAGTAAGTGCTTGGTATGTCAGAAAGTGAAAATCGAGCACCAAAAACCTTCAGGTTTGTTGCAACCCCTGTCAATCCCCGAGTGGAAGTGGGAATGCATATCTATGGATTTCGTGACGGGATTGCCTAAGACCCAAGCTGGCCATGATGCTATATGGGTGATAGTGGATCGACTAACCAAGTCGGCACACTTTCTACCTATTAGAGTGACATACTCCTTAGATAAATTGGCTCAGTTATACATCCACGAGATCGTAAGATTGCATGGAGTACCATCGACGATAATCTCGGATAGAGATCCGCGATTTACGTCGCGTTTTTTGGGAGCCTTTCAAAAGGTGTTTGGTTCAAAGCTATGCTTGAGCACTGCTTACCACCCACAAACAGACGGACAATCCGAAAGGACGATTCAAACCCTAGAGGACATGCTAAGAGCCTGCACCTCTCCCAGTACGGTGTGGTTCGGGGATGAACCAAGCGGAAGCTGGTGGGCATGTAACGCCCGGGGATTGCGAAGTCGGGGAGTGATCGCCGGTGCAAGGAGACACGGACAAGGAGCGGCTCCTGGCAGACTTCGAAAGTGGAGGGGTACATGAATGAACCGATTACACACCCGAATGAGAGGGATCCTAAGACTGTATAGGTATGGGACTATACAGTTAAGGAGGGCTTATATGAGTTGATTTGTACTACCTATACCAACAAGATGCATCTTCTTTTCGGTAGCCCAAACTGAAAGAACTCCACAGTTAAGCGTGCTTGACTTGGAGAAATTTTGGGATGGGTGACCTCCTGGGAAGTTTTCCTAGGAAGCGTGCGAGTGAGAACAAAGCACGCTGACAAGACCCGTGTTGGTTTGTAGGGACAGTCGTTAATCCATAAAGCAGCAGGGGATGTTACATAGAGTTCTTAGAACTCAAGATAACATTCCTTAAAAATACAACCATAAATGAACTTTATAGCACCTTTATGAAGACTCAAGCTTTAGAGATTTCTTTGTGGTGAACATAAAGTCACCACCTAGAACTCTCATCATCAAGCTATCATGAGGGTTCATCCAACAATTGTTGGCCGAAATTTTAGAGAAAAAGGAAAGGAAAGAAAACGAAACTTAAGAGCAAGAAATAACTATTTTGAAACTCTAGAGACCATGATCTTGATGATGTATTAACATTGACACCATGGGTCCTCATCATTGAGTTCATGTAACCATTTTAAAACATCATCAAAGTTAAAGATTTCAAGGATCAAGAAAAAAAGAACTATAAACATTTTTAACTCAAGAACAAAGATCAAGCTTTAAAGGTTGTTCAAGTGATGAACATCATCATGAATCCCTCATCATCAAGCTCTCATTCCTTTGTTTTCAAAGGCTCATGGCCGAAAATGAAGAAGGAAGAGAAGAAGAAAAGAAGTTCCAAAAAGATTCAAGAGAAACCATAAACACATAACTAGATTAAGAACTTAAATGAAAGAAACACTTGAAAGAAAATCCCTACCAAGTGGTTAGAGGCTGAGATGAGTGAAGAGGATGAAGAACTTGAAGAACTTAGACACTTGAACTTTGAGAGAAAAAGAAAACTTTGAAGTGCTCTTTGAAAACTTACACTTAGCAAATGAACCCAAAATGATGCAAGTTCACCCAAGCATGCTATTTATAGAGAAATGAAACAAATGAGGGGTGCTTGGGGGAGGGAATGGCTTCGGCCATTACAGCCACAAGGAGGAGAAAACTATCTTCTCCAAGGTATGGTTCAAGGCATGGTGGAAAGCATGGCTAGGTATAGGTTCAAGTATGGGTGCAAGTATGGGTCAAGCATGGTTCTTTGAGTGAGAAACAAATCAACATGTGATGCAAATGGGGGAGGAATGGCCGAAACATGCATCAGCCATGGGGGAGGATTTCTTGCATTTTAATTGTGGTTTAGAGTTGTGTTTAGGTGTATCTTTGATTAGGATTAAGATTAGGAATTTGTAAGAAAGTGTTTAGGTGAGAAAATGGGTAATCAAGGTTGTCAAGACATGTTTAAGGAGTGGTCTTGTATCATTAGTGAGTTATAAATTCATTTTAGTTCATAAACAACTCTAGACACAATTCCATGATTTAAGGAATTGGAAAGAGAAAATACTATTCAAGATTCCAAGATTGGAATCTTGAGTTCTAAAAAGAGATTTAAGTTTAATCTAAGCAATTTTAGGTTCTAATTAATTTTAATAGCTTATTTTGACTCTAAATTAATTATGGAAATTAATTAATCTTCGATTAGAGCCTAATATTACTTAAGTTTGCCTAACTACGTCATTAAGCTCAGAAATACTATTCCAGGGATAAAATCGTAATTTTATACAAAATCTGCCCGGGATCACTGGGACTTAAACAGACACTTTTAAACATGTAAAAACATTGTTTTAAACCTTTGGAGAAAGTTTCGGGCTCAAACGGCACCTTTACCAGCATAGAAACGCTATAGGGGTATTTTGGTCATTTTGACCCGAAACTGCAGAAAATGAGATTTTTGCCTCCGAAACCATTCAAGGGCCATCCAATCCCCTTCAAACATTGAGTTGGCCTTCGAGGACTGCCGGGCTGGCCATCCTTGAATTCCGGGCAGAAAATGACCTCAGGGGCATTTTGATCATTTACCTCTCAGATAGAAAAATCGAGGCGTTACAAAAAGCTTTAAGAGAAAAGAGAGTCAACTTTCATGAAAAGAGAAAAGAGAAGGTTTCCCTACACCATCTATTTTAAGAGAGGACATCCACCTGACAAATGATTTATGAAAAGAAAATATGTCAGAGAGGTTGGACAATCCTCATTTCATACTAACTTCAGAGGACCCATCTAGATATGGGTACCTAAAATGAAAAATGCATTCATTCCAGGTATGCCTAAGGATGCATATGGAACCTGAAAACAAATGGTACATGGACAGTGGCTCCTCTAGACACATGTCCGGATTAAGGAGGTAGTTCAGAAATTTGAAACCAAAAAAATCAGGATTTGTAAGATTTGCAGATGGAGGTAAAGCTAAGGACATAGACATAGGAGATATTGGTAAGAATGATTTTCACAAAATTTTAGATGTCTTATTAGTTGATGATCTAGCTCACAACCTTTTAATTATTAGCCAGTTTTGTGCCTAAGGTTTCAATGTCATCTTTAATGCTCATACTTACAAAGTAGTAATTCCCTCTTCTGATAAAGTAATTCTTTTTGGAAAAGGGCATGACAATACATATGTATTATCCTTGGATGATCTAAGAGATCAAAATGTAAAATGTGTCATATCTTTCACAGATGATAAGTGGTTATGCCATAAGAAGCTTTGGCATGTTCATACGAAGCTTATTTCTAAACTATCTCAGAAAGAACTCATTAAAGGTCTTCCAAAGATCACATTTGATAAGGCTTTAACCTGTGATTTTTACGAAAAAGGCAAGCAAACCAAAGCTTCTTTCCATCGTAAACATGTTGTCTCAACCACTAAACCACTTGAGCTTTAACATATGGATCTTTTTAGTCCTACCAAGGCTGCTAGTTTAGGTAGAAAGAGATATTGCCTTGTTATAGTGGATGATTACTCCTGATTTACATGGGTTATCTTTCTAGCTTTTAAGGATGAGGTCTTTGAAAGATTCAAAAATTTTGCAAAATGAGTTTGTGTTGAAAAAGATTCTCAAATCAGCATTATTAGATCTGATCATGGGGGAGAATTTGAGAATCACGTTTTTAATTAGTTCTGTGAAAAATATGGCATCCTTCACGAGTTTTCTGTACCTAGAACTCCCAAACAAAATGGGGTAGTTGAAAGGAAAAATAGAAGTTTGCAAGAAATGGCTTGAACAAAACTTTTGGGAAGTGGTTTGTCAAAAGGATTTTGGACAGAGGTTGTAAATACCTTATGCTATATTCAAAATAGAATCTTTCTTAGGCCAATTCTCAAGAAAACTCCCTATGAGCTATGTAAGGGCAGAAAACCCGACATATCATATTTTCACATCTTTGGCTCACCTTGTTTTATTCTTAACACCAAGGACAAACTGGACAAGTTTGATCCAAAATCTGATGATGGTATCTTTTTAGGTTACTCTTCTGTGTCTAAAGCTTATAGGGTATACAACAAGAGAACTTCCTGCATAGAAGAAACCATTCACTTCAATTTTAAAGAACTCAGAGAGGACTTTGCTAACGAACTTGAAGATTTAGAGGAAAGCTTTGAAAAGATGAATCTAAGAAGAACTTCTGATAGCAGTGATGTTTATGATCATCAATTAGAGCAATCTAAAGATGAATAAGAAGCTGAGATATTTCAAAGTCATGGAAACTAAAGGGGAGTTTTTGATTTAAGAACAGTTTCTCAAAACTAAATTCTTGGAGACATTTGTAATGGTGTAAGAACTAGGTTATCTCTTAGGAATACTTCAAATTGTGCCTTCATCTCAACCATTGAGCCTGAGTGCATTGAAGAAGCTTTGAGTGATCAAAGTTGGGTGGATGCTATGTAAGAAGAACTAGATCAGTTTGAGAAAAGCAAAGTCTGGGATCTTGTTGAAAAATGGAAAGGAAAAACCATCATCGAGACTAAATGGGTGTTATAATAGCCTAACACAATATGCCTAGGATGCATAATGGTTAATCATTAGTTGTTACTCTTTCGTCTCAGAATTTTACTTAATTTTGGGCTTTGAAAATAAGTCTATGGAAAATACGACCCATTTTTTTTTTTTGGAAAACCAAACTATAAACCGTTCACGTTTAAGTTGTAGCGTATAACTATTCATCATATAACATTTATACAGATCACAACAAAATCTACCATAAACTGAGCACATCGTCATAGAACATTAATTTCAAATATCGAGCCAAATAATAATAAGAGTGATGATATAGGAATATTCCACAATAATACCACATCAAACATATTGAGCCCACCTGTAGAGGTTGAGCATACAACAATTCAAAAACTAAACATAACTATGACATAGCTAAACCCTTCTCGACTAAGTTACAAACTTGTACAAAGGTGAGGTAACTCCTAAGGTTGTGAAAATTAAAGACTATATCACCGCTTCTGCTACGCCACTTTGATCTAGACCATTGTGTAACTTCTATGCCGGCACCTTAAGGTGGTCCAGGGATGTCGTTGTCAACCTTGTTTAAAGACGAAGATGGAAAAGAAAGATAAAGGGAGTGAGAAACTTATACAAGAATCTCAGTAAGGTTTCCCTCTCCACACTCGTGTCATCGTCGTCATCGTCAGGAACCTCGAGTTTAATTATGAAAGTAGTGGACATAAGTAAGATTCATTTGTTAAGTTTTAAATACCATTAACCAAGGCTCGTATCTTTTAACATGAATCTTAATGCATAAATGCAATAGGTATCTCATGTATGCATGGCAATGCCTCAGTGCCTTAGTAACACATACAAATAACATAGCCTTACTCACAACATAGATCAATAACGTGTAAGTCCAAAACACAAGATAAGACTAAGCACATAAACATGAGATAAGCTAAAGAACTAGAACAGTGGCAAGTAAATGGATACATGATAGGGCAATGCAATGAGTTATGCATCATGTAACATGCATGGGAAGACAGGAGAACCCATGGTAATTTACTTTCTCATGAATGAATTCTCAAGTTCCTTTTGTAACACCCTAAAAATTATCTAAAAATTAATTTGAGCTTTATCAATCGTAATTTCAAAAATTAGATAGTTTGAACAATGATGAAGACGATCCAATGGATTTGTAAAAAAAAAATGTGAATAGTATTTTACAGGCCCCATGGGCCCATCAGGACAGCTGAAACCCAAGAATTGGGTCCCGGAGATGCCCAAAATTGAGAAATTATATGATTATGGTTAGAAATAGGTAGAATTAAAGATTTTATACCTAAAAATATTTTTCGGACAATATTTGATTACCTGGGTATGGTGTTTTACCTATTCGATGAAATTTCGGTGTGCGATTTTTAACACTGAAAGCTAGTTAATCTCTGCAAAATAATAAAGTCTATCCCTTTGAATGCCAAATGAATGGCTAAGATTTTATCTTGGATGAAAGATCAAATCTTAGCCATTGATATTAAGTTCCTTTAATGGAAAGCCATTATGCTTTATGTTAACCAATCACAATTTTTCTTACAAGATAAATATGACCAAACTTCTTCTCCAAGAAGCCATTTCATCCTCGGTAGCAACCATACAGCCAGCACCTCCATTTCCTTCTTCATCAAAACCTTGATTTCAACCTCAAAAATCCTAAGCCAAACTTTGGTAAAATCAAAATCTTCCTTCACCAAAATTGTTCTGCACTTCAACCTCTACCAAACCAACCGATTAGAATTTTAAATAATCTCCAAGCTGAACTCTGAGCTATCATTCTCTACTGTTTAAGGAAGGGTTAGGTGATGTTTGGAAGGCTTGAAGCGAAAAAAAAATCATTTTTGAAAGATCCCTTGGAGTTAGAAGCCTTAAAGCTTCACAAGTAGGGTTTTATTTGTTTTCTTTTCGTTCAAAATTTGTTTTTAATTTCTCTGATTGGTTTATTAATTGATGAAAGATAGATATTGATGTGTTTAATTTGGTGGAGTGTTTGGATGATGTTAGAAATCATTTTTGTTAAAAGAAATTTTGAACCATGTTGCTGGAATTTCAGTTTTTATACAGGCAGTATTTGTTCACGAATTTTCTGGGCTTGTTGTGGACATTTTCGTGAGCTGAAAAAATTATATGTTGGAGGTAACATCTTGAGCTAGTCCCATGAATTTTCTTGGGTTTTGATTTTGAGTCAAACTGTCTTAGAAAAATCAAGAACCGAAATTAAGCATATGCTGCCTAAAGTGTTGGAACAAAAGCTGTAAACTTTGCTAATTTTTTTACCATATCAAATGATGGAATTATCATTTGAAATTTTTACAGCGTATTACAGACATATTGAGGTTTTACCAGGATTTTTATTTCGAATTTTCTGGTTCAATTTATAGGGTTAAAAATTATGAATTTTGGTTCTTGAGCTGAGGTTGAGTGGTTTCTGGCCACCAAATTTGTCTAATTTTGTTAACATAGTTAGAGAACCATTTTTACTCTGAAATTTTTACAGAACCTTGGTGACACATTGAGGTGTTATTGAGAATTTTTATAGCTTTTGAATTGATCATTTGGTATGAGAAATAAATTGTGCTACTTGAGTGAAAAATCTGCCATTGTGCTGAAAATAACTTGATGCTTTGAATTGATGAAATGATGGCATTTTGTACTAGTATAACATGAGTACCTGAATATGAGTATGAGTAATTGAGCATGTAAACTTATTGATGAGGTTAGGTACACATAGATATTAATGATTATTACAATTGTTTATATGTGAAAGAAAAGCATAAGATTATGTTTCTTGGACTGGAGAAAGTAAATCCAGTTTGTTAGGGAAAGTAAACCTAACTACCAAGAAGAGCATAAGATTTATAATCCTGGGACTGGAGAAAGTAAATCTGGTCTGTCAGGGAAAGTAAACCTAGCTACCCTTAAATTGAGTCGGGGAAAGTAAACCTGGCTAGGAATAGGTCTGTGTGAGAATTGGAGAAAGTAAATCCAATGATCATGTATAGGAATGAGCTCAGTCCTGAAAAGCAGTCTATTACCCATTATTGCCACACTGGGGATGGCGGTACGTAATGCCCAGATGTGACAAGATTAGTCAGGGGCCAAGGCAAGTTTAAGAAGTAAATTTTCTAAGAAATCATTTGTCTTATATGCTTAGTGAAGAAGTTTAGTACTGATATTGAGACCAATATATTTAAGTGGAAAGTTAGTAGTATATGATGTGGAGTAGTATGGTCTATGTACATTAAGTGATTGAATATTAAAAGTAACCCACTTCGGAAGTATGATTTGGAACTTTAAAAATAAACCATTATTATATAATGCATGACCACCTTTTCTTAATAAATAGAAGTGGCTGGGGCGATGACAATGACATTATAATTGTGTATTTGGGAGAGTTACCCTACTGAGAATTGTATAATTCTCACCCCTATGTTTTTGTGTTCCCGTGTCGTCTCCAGGTTAACGCAGAAAATCGAGAGACTGCTATGCCAAAGAACGCGGAAGTGCAATAGTGTAGTACTTAATGCTTTTATTATGTTGTATTTAGTGGAATGGATATATATATAAATATGTTAAAGGACAAAGGTATGTTAAAGCTCATGAAAGAGCTTCCTTTATGTACTAAACTTTGTATTAAATATATATTTTGGTTTCATTGCTATATATTTCAGTAGAATTATGACCAAGTTGTCTCGCGAATCAATCCAAATGGCTATAGATATTTAAGAAAGGTCCGCTAATTTATAAGTAACAACTCTCGAGTACGATGTCATGACTTAAGGATGACGTTGTACTTGGGAGGATGTTATACCTTTCTTATCAATTCCACCCTCTTACGTCATCACCATAACCAACATGCCTCACCCGGCAATTTTTAAAATCATCACCAAAACCAACCAACATACCGATCGCCTAGGATGAGCTCAGCCTAACTAGCCATCACTAAATTTAACATAGGATAACAGAGGGGGAGAAACACATCACTTCCTTGCCTTTCTTATTATGAATATGTAATTTACTTGGATCACCTCTCATAACCTTTAATTCGGAGAGTCTAGAGAATCATTTCCATGTGTTTTATGTCACCTTAAGTGTAACACCCTAATATTTAACTCAACTCGCCTAGGACGTATTTAAGTTAATTATTAGTTATTACTCTTTTGCTCTAGATTTTAACTCAACATCTTTAAAATACTTTAGTGAAAATAGGGGTAAAATTTTTTTTGAACTTAAATACCAAAACGTGAGTCACAAGATCCTAAGTATCTAACATCGTTCACCTTTTCTGCATAAGAGAAGTGTTAGAAACAAATGACAAGTAAACACATAATACAATCATGGCATAGTATAACTCAAATAATAATATCATATCAATAAGTGTATCATAATAACGATGTCCTATAAACATAAGGACATATATATCCATAATTAGAAATACAAACTGATAAATAAGAAGCAATCACTCTAAACGCACATATCCAATGAGAAACTATCTTCGTTAAATCTCTTGTTCTATAGCAAAGCTCCCACGACCATTACTCAAAGCCACGAACTACTTCATCATTCTTGTCTGGAGACGACATGGAAAAGAAAAGGGATGAGAAACTTATACAAGAATCTCAGTAGGGCTTCCCGACTCTAACACAAATGTCATCGTCATCGTCCCCAGGAACCTCGGGTTTCATTATGAAAATGGTGGACATATATATAAGGTTCATTTATTAAGTTCTAAATACCATTAGCCGAGGCCCGTATCTTTTAGCATGAATCTTAATGTCATGAATGCAACATACTATTCATGAATGCATGTCAATGTTCATATGCAATTAACATAAATTTCATAAGTCAAATGCATATGATATAATGAACATAAAAGCATGAACATCATTCTTATAGGTGACTTAAAATTTCTCATTCTCTTTTTCTTGAGGGCCACCCTATATTCTCTCTTTTCTAGGTTATGAGCTCATACTTCACTAGTCGTCACTAGCGTAATCTTATCCCTTTTGATAAGATAAAATTCCCGACTCTTACAGTACGGGATAGGGGGCATTAGGATCACCTCTCATAATCTTTAATTCGGGGAGTCTAGAGGATCATTTCCATGTGTCTTATGTCACCTTTAAACTTGGCATGATATATGGAGATGCAAACATGAATATCACAATTATAACTCATCAATTCATCATTTCATGTGCATATCAATGAATCAAACATAATTATAACATGCCATTATATATATCGCATAAACATGCATCATATGTCATTGCAAATATCCATAAGCCATATAAATTTCAGCACATCAATTCATCCTTCACAAAACATCATTCACATTCATCTCATCATATTGTCACTATTTACGTTTAAGCCCCAAAGGGTCAAATCACAATTTCTCAAAGATTACGGGTCAAAACGTAATTACCCCTTTTTAACATTTACTCAAGAATTAAAGATCTCTAACATTAACCAATACAATTCAAGAGGCATATAACTATTAGAAACCATAAAAACTCATCATGAATCTTTTAGGGCCATAGACTAAATTTAACATATTATAGGGGTCAAAGTACAAAGTTACTTATTTTTAACACTTATCAAAAACCAATACTTATAAAACTTTTTCTAAACATTATAAATAGTATTTTGAACACATAATAACATCAGATATTATTACTAACCCTAATTAAAATCCTTTCATCAAAATTACATAATTGATAGTTTAGAAACACAACTTTCTACATTTTACAAAACGGTCAAAACTAACATTTATAATTATCCTTTTCAACCTCTAAGATACCAAAAACAATTTTACATCTAATACTAATAATTCTAAGGTATATAAAATATATGATCAGTATCTAATCAGTGAGGAATTAATTCAGAAAATTCATTGTCTAAAGCTTTATAGAATTGCGATTTTGATCCTTTTTATCTACTAGTTTATCACAAAGATGCTAAAAACAATTCTTACATCAATTATAAGTAATTTATAAACATTCAAAGCCTTTAAATCAATATCCTAACTATTTTATTTAAATCAGGTCAGTAGCATAATTTTCAAATCATGAAGCTTGAGAAAAGCATAATTTCAAACATCTTTAGATTTCTAACTCTAACAAAATTATTTAAGTAACTTAAAGACAATATCAAAACCTTAGAAATAAAATAAACCAACCTTAATATCAAGAGCATCAAGAGGCTAGAAATAACATAATTTAAATATATCCACAAAAATAAAATTCCTATTTAAGATTAAAGAGGTAAGTTTTGAGCTTTAAAAGTTTAGGTGATGGCAATAATCATAAACATGCTATGCAATCCATTTTTAATCTTTATCATTATAAAGTGATATCTTGGAAATATAAATATGATTATGCAAAGCTTGAAATATAAATATGAAGATGCAAATTCATTCTTAGGTCTTTATAATTTATGTGATAACTTGAAAGTAAATATGAATATGCAAGTCCATATTATTATCTTCAAGAATTAAAATGATAACTTGAAATATAAATGTGATTATGCAAAGCTTGAAATATAAATAGGAAGATGCAAAACTTGAAATATAAATATAATTGTGCAAAGCTTGAAATATAAATACAATTGTGGAAAGCTTGAAATATAAATATGAATATGCAAGCTTATTTTTAGATCTTCAAAGTTTAGTGATAACTTGAATCATAAAATGCATTACTTGAATTTAAACATGAGAATGCAAGTTTATATTATTATCTTCAAGATTTAAGGTGATGACTTGAAATTAAATATGATTATGCAAGGCTTGAAATTTAAATATGATATGCAAGAGCTTGAAACATAAACAATGGATATAGGTTCATTTGATTATCTTGTTAAGCTCAAACTTTTAGAGAATTAAACTCTTTAACCTCAATCAATCTTAAATAAAGGAAGTTAGCATTAGAGTCCTTATTATCAAGATTCCAAGAACCATATTTCATAGTCTTACCATTAAGCCATAAATTAGAAGTCATTAGGAGGAAATAAAGGAAAGAACATGAAATAAAATCCCTACCAAGTTTTTTCTTATTCTCAAATGTTAAAGCTTGATGTCTTAAGAAGTGAAAAGAAGAAAATCTCCTCTAGATGATGATGATGGCTTCGGCTAAGACAAGAGCTAATGGAGGAAGGATTTTTCTTGTGATTTGTGTTTGATAATGGAAAGGTTATGTGTCTAGGAGTTGGTTTATGGTTGGAATGTGTATGCTTGAGGTTTAAAGCTTGGTTAGAGGTTGGGAATAGAGGCTCTTGAATGTGAATAAGGAAGAAGAAGAAAGCTTGAAGTATTGAGAGAATTTGAGAACTTTGAGCAAACTTTGATCAAGAAAACTATCAAGTAACTAAGCACCAAGGCTATGGATGTTTGTGTGAACATTTTAGCAATGGAAGAGCTCTTATTTATAGGCCAAGGAAGGCCATAAAACCGTGCATCTAAGGCTGGAAAAAAAATGGGATTTTAATTTCATTTTTCAATTAAAGAAACATAGAGAAAGAAAGCATAATGTGTAGTCATAATTGTGTTCATGTATCATGGCTTGAAAATGCATAAAATATTATGTAAATAGGAGGCAAGGAATCATGGCTGATGAGGCTGAACATGGATGGATTTCTTTTGATTTTATTTAGCCAAAAAAATAATGAAAAAGAAAGCTAAAGGTATGGTGTCATGTTGGATATGTTTTCATGTTGAAAGAAAAGCAATAAAATATGGTTATTTGGACTGATCATGGGTGCTCGTTTCTGATGCTTTCATGATCAGATTGGTGTTATTTTATAAGTGATAAATCATGTATTAGATGTGTATTTACTTGGGTAAAAGATTAGTAATTGATAGGTTAGTGAAAACGGTAAAAGGTCAAGTGTTTAGGACAAATTAAGACAAGGTAAAAAGAGAAATCTTATACTAGTAAATGAGGTTAATTTCAAATGAGTAAAAATCAATTTGTAACTTAGGTTCTAATTTTAGGATAAGAAAATATAAATGTACAAGATTTTACCGAAACCGTAAATTTAACTTTGACCTAAAACATCACTAAATTTATGAGCTTCTAAAATCAACGAAAGGTAATTTAATTTTACCTTAGGTAAATCTTGACTCTAATTACCTCAAGTAATTATTTTTAACCTTGGGTAATTAATTTTTAACTCAAGGTTAATGAATAAAATCAATTTGAGTTCAAATAGAGTTTTAATACTACCTTAATTACACAAGTAAATCTATTTTTCCACAACTAGGGGTAAAAAGGTAATTTCACATAAAAACACTCTGTAAATATGGGACAATCTCAAATCATACTTGAAATAGCTATTTTGAATCTTTGGGTGAAAACCGAATTCAGAAATTATGTAATTTCATGAAAAATTACTACAGGGGTAAAACGGTAATTTTACTTACGGTAAAAATTGAGAATTGAGATTTTTACCTCTAAGGCACGTATAATCCCCATCAAGCCTTAAACTAACCCCTCAAAGATAATCTAGATTGGTTATCTTTGATTTTCTAGGTAAAAATGACCTCAGGGGCATTTTGGTCATTTTACACGTACAGAAAAATTGGGGTTTGCAACTTTTGCAAGAATCGCTAAACAAGTCTCCTATGATGTTTCTCTAATGTTATATTCCTTTATTGAGAATTATTTGACCTTGAATTACATGTAAAAATTACCTAGGGGCATTTTGGTAATTTTAACATCGCAGTAAAAGCTGGGGCGTTACATTAAGTCTTGGCATGTTATATAGAGATGCAAGGTAAATCATAACTTATTTCTCAACATGTCATGCTCTTAATCATGCATCTTAATCAATCACATAAACATGTTCAACATTTATTGCATACATTATTAAATGAAATAAACATGCTCCTATCTAGTATGCTGGAATTTAAGGATCGGACTCAACTAATGCACATGCCATGCTTACAAGATATACATATTTCCTCAAACGATAAATCATCATGTTCATATAAGCATACGAGATCACCAATCCATGTTGTACAAGTGGAGAAATACTTATTCACACATTTAGGTTCTAGTAATCAATTACATTAGCTTTGTAATCGATTACATAGCTCGAATTTTCAAAACAGGAATGTTTGAGGTTCTGGTAATAGATTACATTAGCCTTGTAATCGATTACCACTGTTGAAAATACATTCTAAGCCTCAAGAACATCCGAGTAATCGATTATATGGAATGGTAATCGATTACCAAAATCCAGGAACACATTCTGGACTTCCCAAGATGTCTTGTAATCGATTACATCGGGGATTGTTAAGCATTCTGGTAATCGATTTCATAACCCTTGTAATTGATTACCAGTAACCCCAAAATAAGAAAAACTCAAGTTTTGACATTCCTCAAATCATTTTTTTATTGTAAAACATTTTTAGACATCATTCTAACATTTTAAAATCAAACACACACATTTCCATTCCTTGAGGTCCTTAATCTTTCAAAGCCCCCTTATACCTCATAAAAACCAAGATTCATTATCAACAAGGCCATATCAAGATCTCCAATTTTTTAAGGTCAAAACATCCATTTTAGATGAAAAGAGGCAAGACATAAGTTATTGAATAACCTCAAGGTAGTAATACACCAAACTTCAAAACTTTATTTCTTTGAAAGACAACATATTTGTAAAGACAAATGCCCATGGAACAGAAATTCCTATGCAAGTTAAAAGGGGTAAGTCTTGAGCTCTAGATATTTAGGCGATGATATAAACTTAAACGTGCCAATGCAAGCCTCATTTTAGTCTTGATGTTATAAGGTGATGGCAATGGAATTATAAATATGATATGCAAAGCCTTAAATATAAATATGAGAATGTAACTCATTTTTAATCTTAAGATTTAGGTGATGGCTTGAAACATAAATATGCTAGAGAAGAAATTTAGACATGAAATACAAGTTTATTTTCTTATCTTCAAGATTTAAGTGGTGACTTGAAAATAAATATGATATGCAAGCCTCAAATATAAATATGAAATGCAAAGATTTGGAAGATAAACATGAATGTACTTTCATTTATTAATTCTTTAGGTCCTAGGCTCAAGTCTCCTATTTAGAGTAATAACTCTAAAGCACCAATCAATCTTACTCATTGGGCATGAGCTTTAAAGTCTCTCATTATTGTAGCTCCAAGAACCTTGTCTCCTTAGACTCATCATCAAACTCAAAAGAAAACCATCAAAGAAAGCCCCATTAATATTTTCATTTATTTCTTTAAGGTTTAAGCTCAAGACCCCTATTTAGAGTATAAACTCTAAAACACCAATCAACCTTAAGTCAACAGGGGTAAGTCTTGAACTTATAAAAATCAAGTGATGATTAAATCATATTATTTCATTCACTAGAAACTCTTAAAACCAAATAATGAAATCTTAAGCTTTAGAGGTTAAACAAATGATGGTTTCTTTTTTCAGCCAACATCAAGGATCCTCATCATCAAGCCATGGTTATCAAACCATCTAACATCAACTAAGCAAAGAACAAAGAAAAAGCGGGAAGAAGCTTAAAACCAAAAATGACAAGGAAAAAAAGGAAGAACTCAAATGAAGATCCCTACCAAAAGATGTGTTTCTTGTTTGAAAGAGAGCTTGATCTTGGAAGTGGATAGTGTGAGAGATTATGTGGTGATGAGAAGAAATTTCTTTGAAGGATGAGAAAAAGAAAAAGAAAAATTCTTAAGAAAGCTTTGAACTCGAAATTGTAAGGATGAGAAAATGGCATTTGTGTTTCCTTTGAGTGTGTATTTATAGAAGAATTTCATCATGAGGGGATGAGAGGGGGGAAAGGCCGTGGCTCATCAAGGGGGAGAAGAGAAAATATCTCTTTGTGTGTGTCATTCCAAGGGATGGCTAAGTATGGGTGTGGGTATGGCTAGGTATGGCTTTTTGAGTGTTTGAGTTGATTGAATAAAAATAATATGATGGATTGAATGGAGGGGGAAGAGTGGCTTGTTCCTTCAAGGCCAATGGGGAAAGAAATGTCTCATTTTAATGTGGGTTAGGAGTGTGTTTAAGAGTAAATTTGATTAGGCCTTTGATTAGGAATTTGTTATTAAGTGCTTAGGTAAGAGAGTGTAACAGTCTAAAAATTAATTAAAAATTAATTTGAGCTTTATCAATCATAATTTCAAAAATTTGATAGTTTGAACAATGGTGAGGACGGTCCAACGGTTTTGTAAAAAAAAAAAAAGTAAATAGTAACCTGCGGGCCCCATCAGTCAGTCGGGACAGCCGAAATCCTAGAATTGGGCTCCGGAGATGCCCAAAATTGAGAAATTATATGATTACGGTTAGAAATAGGTAGAATTAAAGATTTTATATCCGAAAATATTTTTCGGGCAAATATTTGACTACCCAGGTACGGTGTTTCACCAGTTCGGTGAAATTTCAGTGTGCAATTTTTAACACCGAAAGCTAGTTAATCTCTGCAAAATAATGAAGTCTATCCCTTTGAATGCCAAATGAATGGCTAAGATTTTTCTTGGATGAAAGATCAAATCTTAGCCATTGATATTAAGTTCCTTTAATGAAAAGAAATTATGCTTTATGATTAACCAATCACATTACACCTTATAAGATAAATACTAGCTCTTTTCTTCTCCAAGAAGGATGTAATTCTCGACCATTAAAGGGAGAGCATCAGAAACCTCCATTTTTCATTTCTCATGAGCTCCAACTTGCCTTCCAATCCCAAAAACCTTAGCTTATAGTTGATAAAACCTCAAACTCTCTTTACAAAACTTGTTCTACTCATCAATACCTACAAAACCAACCGATTAGAATTTTAAATAATTTCCAAGCTGAACCCTAAGCTATCATTCTCTACTATTTAAGGAAGGGTTAGGTGCTGTTTGGAAGGCTTGAAGTGAATAAAAATCATTTTTGAAAGATCTCTTGGAATTAGAAGCCTTAAAGCTTCACAAGTAGGGTTTTCTCTGGTCTTTTCTTTCCAATTTTATACTGGACTTTTCTGATTGTGTTTGGTCCGAAATTTCTGGATATATTGGTTGATAATATGTTTATATTGATGTGTTAATTTTGGTGGAGTGTTTGGATGATGTTAAAAATCATTTTTGCTCAAGAGAAATTGAAATATGCATGCTGGATTTTCGGTTCTGTTCTAGGCAGCAGATAATCACGAATTTTCTGGGTGAATTGTGGGTGTTTTCATGAGCTATAAAAATTATATGTTGAAGGTAACATCCTAGGATAGTTCCATGAGTTTTCTTGAGCTCTGGTTTTGATTCCTAATGCCTTGAAAAATTCAAGAACCGAAGTTGTAACTATGCTGCCTGAAATGTTAAATCTGAAGCTGTGAACTTGTGACATTTTATTAACCTAGTAAATGATCGAATTATGTGCTGAATTGTTTACAGGATATTAAGGACATATTGAAGTCCAACCCTGAATTTTTATATGATTTTATATGATCATTTGGTAGGGTAATAAAATTGGAAACTATGGCTGTTGGCTGTAAATAGGGGGTTTCTATCCTCTGAAGTTGTCTAATTTTGTTGACATATTTATAGAATTCTTTTTGTTATGAAAATTTTATGAAACCTTGTGGACACATTGAGGTGTCATTGAGAATTTTTATAGCATTAAATTGATCATTTGGTATGAGAAATAAATTGTGCTACTTGAGTGAAAAATCTGCCAATGTGCTGAAGTTGTGATGATGCCTTGAATTAGAGACCTAATGACATTTGGTTCAAGTTCATGTGTATGAATGCATGCCATGGACTTCCAAGATTATGTTATGAGGAATGAATGAATAATATATATATAGGTTTGAAGTATTATGAGATCAGAGAATTATGTTCATACATATAGAAATGTGATGTATGTATATGTGAGCTTGAGGATAGTGTATGTGGTAAGTGAAAAATAAAGTCCCCTTTAACGTAAAAAGGGCACGGCAAAGTCCCCTTTAATATAAAAAAGGGCACGAAGAAGTCCCTTTTAATATGTAAAGGGCAAGAAAAGGTCCCTTTTTGTTTATCAAGGGCACGGGAGAGGTCCCCTTTTGTTTATAAAGGGCACAGGAAATGTCCATTTTGTTTATAAAAGGCACGGGAAAGGTCCTCATTAGGGCACGGAAAAGTCCCCTTTATTATGTCAAGGGCACGAAAAGATCATTGGAATTGCCATATGTATATGTATATCATGTTAAATTATTGGTCTTGAAGGAATTCCTATGATGAATACATGTTTTAAGTGATTGAATAATAAAAAAGTCCCACTTCGGAAAGGTGATTTTATTATTTTAAAATGAACATTTGATATGTACATATTGCATGCTCATGCTTTCTTAATAAACCGAAGTGGCTGAGGCGATGACGATGACATTATAAATGTGTAATTGGGGAGTTATCCTACTGAGAATTTTAGAATTCTTAGCCCTATGTTTTTGTATTCCCGTGTCGTCTCCAGGTTGATGCAGAGAACCGAGGGACTGTTATGCAAAAGAACTCGGAAGTGCAATAGTGTAGTAGTTAATGCTTTTATTATGTTGTATTTAGTGGAATGGATATGTGTGTAAATATGTTAGAGAACAAAGGTGTGTTAAAGATCATAGAAGAGCTTTCCTTATGTACTTAACTCTGTATTAAATAAATAGTTTGGTTTCATTACTATATATTTTAGTATAATTATGACCTAGTTATCTCGCGAACCAACCAAACTGGCTATAGATATTTAAGAAAGGTCCGCAAACTTAGAAGTAACAACTCTCGAGTACGACACCATAACTTAAGGATGGGGTTGTACTTAAGAGGATGTTACAGAGTGTTCTTGCTCATTAGTGGAGTCAAACCTCATTCAATAAGATTCTCAATTGTAACGCCTCGATTTTCTATCTGAGTAGAAAATGACCAAAATGTTCCTGAGGTCATTTTCGGCCCGGAATTCGAGGATGGCCGACCCAGTAGTCCTCGAAGGGCCAACTCAATGTTTGAAGGGGATTGAATGACCCTTGAGTGGTTCTGGAGGCGAAAGTCTCATTTTTTGCAGTTTCGGGTCAAAATGACCAAAATACCCCTATAGCGTTTTTACGCGAATAAAGGTGCCATTTGAGCCCGAAACATTCCCCAGAGGTTTAAAACAATGTTTTTATATGTTTCAAAGCATCTGTTTGAGTCCCGGTGGTCTCGGGCAGTTTTAGTGCAAAATTATGATTTTGCCCCTAAAATAGTGTTTTTGGGCTTAATGATGTAATTAAGCAAACTCAAGCAATATTAGGCTCTAATCGAAGATTAATTAATTTCCATAATTAATCTAGAGTCAAAATAAATTTTTAAAATTAATTAGAACCTAAGATTGCTTAGATTAGATTTAAATCTCCTTTCTAAAACTCAAGATTTCACTCTTGGAATCTTGAATAGTGTTTTCTCTCTCCAATTCCTTAAATCAAGGAATTGTGTCTAGAATTGTCTATATACTAAAATGAGTTTATAACTCACTAATGATGCAAGAACACTCCTTAGTTATGTCTTGACAACCTTGATTACCCATTTTCTCACCTAAACACTTTCTTACAAATTCCTAATCTTAATCCTAATCAAAGATACACCTAAACACAACTCTAAACCACAATTAAAATGCAAGAAAACCCTCCCCATGGCTGATGCAAGTTTTGGCCATCTCTCTCCCTTTTACATCACATGTTGAATTGTTTCTCACTCAAAGAACCATGCTTGAGCCATACCTTGAACCATACCTCACCATGCCTCAAGATCACAACATCTCACCTCATGGAACTCATGGGGGCTGCCCATGGGCTGTAATGGCCGAAGCCTCTCCCCTCATTTGCACCTTGTATTTGTTTCATTTCTCTATAAATAGCTTGCTTGGGTGAACTTGCATCATTTTGGGTTCATTTGCTAAGTGTAAGTTTTCAAAGAGCACTTCAAAGTTTCCCTTTTCTCTCAAGTTCAAGTCTTCAAGTTCTTCATCCTCTTCTCTCATCCCAATCTTTCAAGAGTTCTTTCATTTAAAGTTCTTAATCTCTTTATGTGTTCATAGTTTCTCTTGAATCTTTTTAGAACTTCTTTTCTTCTTCTTCTCCTCTTTGTTTTCGGCCATGAGGCTTGAAGATCAAAGGAATGAGAGCTTGATGATGAGGTTTCATGATGATGCTCATCACTTGAGCAATCTCTAAAGCTTGATCTTTGTTCTTGAGTTAAAGATGTTTTTAGTTTTTCCTCTTGAATCCTTGAAACCTTTCACTTTGATGATGTTTTAAAATGGGTGACATAAACTCAATGATGAGGACTCATGATGTTGGTGTTAATGCATCATCAAGGTCATGGTCTCTAGAGTTTCAAATGTTTCCTTTTCTTCTTAGAGGTTTCGGTTCTTTTTTCTTTTCTTTCTCCAAGTTTTCGGCCATATTGGCCAATGAGGTTCACAATGGCTTGATGATGAGAGCTTCTAGATGATGACTATGTGTTCATCACAATAAGGCCTCCAGAGCTTGAGTTTTAATAAAAATGTTATTTGTGTTTACATTTCAAGAAAAGAAACTTTGTACTTTAAAGAACCCTTGAGGTTCACTCTTGTATTTACTTTATCTTGTCATGACAAGTTTGGGTTGAGGTTTAAGTTACTTAAAAGTCTTGTATGAGCTCTAATAAGAGATGAAATGGACTAGCATTCATATTTAAATTCAAGCTTATGCATTACATATTTATTTTGAGCTTTGCATTCATATTTAATTTCCAAGTCATCACGTAAAGTTTAAGGATAAAGAATGGATTGCATCTCATATTTACATTCTTGTCTAGCATATTTACTTTTCATCACTAAAGAACATAAAGATTTAAAATGAGAATTGCACTACCACCTAACTAAATCTCAAAGCCTTTCTATTTCGGCCTTAAAGTCGATTGTTGCTGGGCCCAAAGCACTAAAATAAAGAAATGAACTTGCATATTTATATTTTAAAGTTTTGCATATTTATATTTCAAGTCTTGCATATTTAATTCAAGCTTTGCATATTTACAATTCAAGTCTTGCTTGTTTACTTTAAGCTCTCACTTTATTTTGTAATGAAGAATAAAAATGAAATGCATAGCATGTTTAAATTATGTCATCACTTAAAAGACTTTAGAGCTCAAAGACTTGCCCATTTTATTTCAAGTTAAAGTTTAATGTGGGAGCATTCTTTGAATGCATGCTTTTGGCCTTGTAGTGATGATGAACTTGGAATGAGTTTCATCTAGCTTCAAGGACCAATAAGTCAAGTTTTAAGAATCCTTTTAAATCTCATGAATTTGTTTGAGTTTAAGACCAACAAGGTTCTATGAATTTAACTCTCTTTAAGGAGGGATCAAGTGGTCACCGACCTAAGGATGTTTTAGCCTTTTTTACAAAATAAGTTGGTTTGCAAAAGAGTTTTAAAGGTTCTAAATTGGTTCCAAGAGAAACTAGCACCTTATATGTCTTAGAAACATCAAGTTATGCACCTTCTTGGGGACTTGGTGTTTCGGCCTTGTCATGATGATTTTGTTGTTGTGTGATGATGTTTTGATGTGTTATAATGTGTGGAAATTATGTATGATGAGGTAGGAACACTTCTATGCACGTTAAGAGAGGAACTAGCCTTCTAGAAAAACCGTAAAGTCAAGATTTAGCATAGTTTTAACCCAATTATATTTGGACACTGCCCAAACTGTTTCAATGGGAATATAATCAGATTAGGATCGTTTAATCATGAAAAATTTGGTTACAATTGAAGTAGGATTGAGTTTTAGCACCTACGGAGAAACTAGTAACTAGTAAACCATAAAACCGCAATTCTAGAACTCTTAGAACATTTAATTTTAGAATCTGTCCAGCAACCTCATAATATGGGAGACATGGTTTATAACTAATCCTTATACATAGGAATGTCTCATAATTGGATTAGGTTTAACTTATAGTTAGTGCCTTAGGCGAAGACAGAACCAAGAAAGGGTCTAAAACGTAAGTTCTAGAACCCTGTAATTTTAAGATTATAATGCTGCCCCTAAGGAGTGATGATGTTCAGATTTAATAGAAACCATAAATAATAATAAGAATTGTTATAAGAGAACCCTTAGGTGCATAAAACTTTGATAGAAGGTTATAGATTAATTACACTACAAGTTTAAGGCCCGTAAGGGTCAAAGCATAAGATACCGTAGGTCCAAGAGCATAACGAATTTTAATGATTCTTGTGAAAGTATGAGGATGATTATGTGAATGCATGAAATTTTGATGGAGGATGCATGTTTGATTGACCTATGTGGCATAAAGAAGAATTTGGAAGAAATTCAGCATGCTCTGATTATCTGTCGAATTTCTGACAAATTCGGGGCTCAGAAAGTTTTTGAAAACCTATGAAATTTTTATGAGGTACTAAGATGAGTTCTCGGATGACACTGGTTCGGCCGAGCACCTCCAGAGAACTCATGTGACATCGGTACCAAGATGAATTCTTGGGTGACACCGGTTCGGCCGAGCACCCCTAAGAAATGCCCCCTAGCCCGTACTGGATAAGTCGGGATTATGTTTATGATTATGTTACGCTTATCGGGATTGATAAGTAAGAACTAGTGACGACTAGTTAAGGTATGAGCTCATAACCTAGAGATGTGACACGTTCTGGGTGACACCGGTTCGACTGAGCACCCCCAGAGCGATTGTCTTTTAGAGTGGCCTATGAGGAAGTTATGATGTTTATGTCACAAAGTTTCCCATATGAGAATTTAATTTGCCACTTTATGCCACTATTATGATGATCCTATTATGGAGATTATTATTCTTGCATTAAGTAGAGCCATGCATACATTCTTTAATATGATTGCATCCATGTCATTAAGATTCATGTTAAAATGAACGGACCTTGGCTGAGAACCTAAAAATAGATGTTTATGCATGCTCACTTATTTTGTATAACTAAACCCAAGGTTCCTGAGGACGTAGATGATGACACCTAGGTAGTAGGAGGCCCTACTGAGATTCTTTAGCAAGATTCTCACTCCCTCTATCTCTTTCTTTCCGTCACGTCTTCAGATGGCGACGTTCATGGTTTTTGTGGACACCCCAACCTGGGAGGTACATCATGATCCGGATCACGGATCATACCATTTTGAGGGACAGTGCACGGTGCGAGTCTTCATGTTCGTAGGATGTACACATAACGAGAGAGTACTCCGCATGTACACCGCCGCATACCTTCACGGATCATACCTTCACTCATCCCGTGCATACCCATCGCTTCTCCCCGACAGCACCCTACGGCGACGACGAGCGGGTTTTTGAGCGTGTGCGTACACATAACGAGAGAGTACTCCGCATGCACACCGCCGCCTCAGCCATGCGTGACTATCCCGACTACGTGCCCCGGACCTACTTCTCGGGGACCGACCCGTCCAAAGACCCGCCTACCCATCCGTATAGTGATAGCTCCGCCCCCACTCCACCAGTGATGAGGAGAGGGCAGTGAGGATACCGTGACTCAGCCACGGCTCGCACGATGACCGGAGATGCGGCCACATCGTGGGGGTAACTCCCGATCCCCGTTTCGCCTCTTTACGCCCGAGGAGCTCGCCCAGTTTCCCGGATATGTGCCTCGCTCAGGAGATAGACGTCAGTAGGAGGTGACGTATGACCGATAGAGTACCCGGGTAGAGCACACACCACTTAGATGAGGATGAACCTCCTTTTGTTTAGAGGTTATCCCTTTAGTTGCACTTGGGTAGGGGAGTTGCTTTTACGTTTTCGTAGTATTTTCCTTTGTATTTTCTTTTAGTTGTATCTGTTTATGATGTATCAAACTAAGCCCCACTCCACACGAGTGGGCATATCATATATTATATAAATATGCAGTTCAATGTTATTATGATGTGCCTTTACTTGCTTATGTCATGTTGCTATGCGATGCTTGCTTTATTACCTTTCGTGCATTATTAATTACCGTGTCGCGCGGCTCTCACTTTGCTTTTATAAATTCAAAAAAAATTTACTAGTATTTCCGCTAAGTATTTTAAAGTAATAAGGAAGCTATGACGTAACAGACTAATGATTAACCTAATTATGTTCTAGAGTATTGGGTTAAAAATTAGGATGTTACATCAATCATATCCTTGATTCCTTAATTTAAGGAAATTGGAAAGAGAATTTACTATTTCAAATGACATGACACTAATTCTTGAATTAAGGAAAAGGTTTGGAGTTTCTTTAAGCCATCTTAGGCCCTAATTAACCTCATTTAATTATTTTGACTCTAGATTAATTTATTATAATTATTTAATTTTTAATTAGAGCCTAATATTGCTTAGATTTCTTTAATCACACAAGACTATAATGCATTAGTTAGGGACAAAATGGTAATTTTATACAAAAACTCCCCGGGACCACCCAGCACTAAATAGACATTAAACATCCCTTAATAGCACCATCCCAAACTTTCGGGTAAAGTCTGGGTCCAATCGGCAATTAATTCCGTGTAAATTTATCACAGGGGTATTTTGGTAATTTTACGTGAAAAAACCAAAAATTGAGATTTTCATCTCTAACAATACACATAACATAATTAATCCCCTTCAAGCATTAAAATATTCACCCAAGCTTAGCCTAGACTGGCTATCCTCTGTTCTCGAGCAGAAATGACCTCAAGGGTATTTTAGTCATTTGTACACAGAGAAAAATCGAGGCGCTATAGGTGTTTAGAAACAAGCTGGATGAAACAGGCAAAGTTATCAGGAACACATCAAGATTAGTTGCACAAGGTTATAATCAACAAGAGGGAATTGATTATGATGAAATCTTTGCACTAATCGCTCAGCTTGAAGCCATTAGAATGCTACTTACTTTTGCTACCTATGAGGAATTCATTCTTTACCAAATGGATGTCAAGTTTGCATTTCTAAATAGCTTTTTCTCTGAAGAAGTATATGTGATGCAGTCTCCTAGCTTTGAGAGCGAAAACCTTCCTAATTATGTCTATAAGCTAACAAAGACTCTCTATGGTCTTAAACAAGCCCTACGAGCTTGATAAGATAGACTAAGCACCTTCTTGCTTAAGAATGGATTCAAGAAAGGTAATGTTGACACTACTCTTTTTACTCTTAATCAGGAAAATAACTTTATGATAATTCAAATATATGTTGAGATATTATATTTGGATCTTCTGATCATTCTCTTTGCGAAAAGTTTTCAAATCTAATGCAAAGTGAATTTGAGATGAGTATGATGGGTGAACTCAAGTTGTTTCTAGGATTACAAATCAAACAACAAAAGGGTGGCATCCTGATCTATCAACAAAAGTACACAAAAGAGCTTTTAAAAAGGTTTAATATGGGTCAAGCAAAACCTATGAGCAGCCCCATGCATCCTTCTAAAATCATAGATGCTGATGAGAATGGTGAGAAAGATATCAGAAAGTAATTATCGAGGAATGATTGGTTCACTACTGTATCTTACAACGAGTAAACCCGACATGCAGTTAAGTGGGGGAATTTATGCAAGATTTCAATCTAACTCAAAATAATCACACTTAAATGCTATCAAAAGAATCCTTCATTACTTATCAGGCACTACTAATCTTGGCTTGTGGGACAAGAAAGGTTCTTCTAATGACATTGTAGGATACTGTGATGCTAATTATCATGGAGATAGGGTCGAAATGAAAAGCACTAGCAGTTGTTGTTGCTTCTTTGGCAAAAGCTTGATCACATGGTCATGCAAAAAGCAAAACACAGTGGCTCTCTCCACCACTAAAGCCAAGTATGTAGCTGTTGCTAACTGCTGTTCTTAGATGCTATGGATAAGGAATCAGCTAAATGATTATCACTTGAGGTACTCCAAAATTTCCATCTTCTGTGATAATACAAGTGCTATAAATCTTCCAAACAATCCAATTCAGCAGTTTAGATCCAAACATATTGATATCAAACATCATTTCATATGTGATCATGTTCAAAAAGGTGATATTGAGTTATTGTTTGTGAATACTGAATACTAAGTGTTAGATATATTCACAAAGCCATTAACTAAAGATTACTTTGTGTTTTGAAAAAGCTTTTAAACTTAATCATTTTCAAATCTGTAATTTTTTTTTTCCTTTGGTAAACCATCTTTGGGATCTCTCTTCTCCTTTTCATCTCTCAAACTGAAGCCCAAAAGGACAAGATGTTAGTTTGCAAGATCGAGTATTTTTTTAAGGTAAGAAAGTAGTTCAGAAAGTAGATGGTCAGGGATATGCTGATAGGCATTTTTTGAGTCAAATAGTACAAAGTGAAGATCAGAAAGAAAGTATTTTAGAAAATGAACTTAAAAGTTAGAAACTTTTCTTTCTGAAAGAATCAATGATGAAGCGGGATAATTCCCGCTCTTTTAAGGCCTTTCTCTCTCCCACGTCACCTCACCTTCTGTCAGTTATATCACATCACTTAAATAACTTCAACTCACCACATGTTATCACTTCTCTTCAAAAACACAAATCCTTAACCTATTCATCTCCTTATAAAAACTTCACCTTCATTAACCTCTTCCTTCTTCCAAGCCTAAACCCTTGCAATAACATCTTTTTTATTATCTGATTATGGCTCAAAGAAAGTACTCTTCTGGATGTATAGCTAAGATGGAAACTCTTTAGATGTTCTCAAAACAGATTTATCAAGACTATCATGAAGAGAACTTTTCACGATGCCCCATAGTACCAGGAAAAAGGCTGACATAGGTGTTGATAGCTCAAGTTTTCTTTCTTCTTGAAGTCTTTTCGTTTCAGGGATAGGAAGGGTTTCTTGAATTATCAAACCGAGTCTTCTCTAGAGTAGTCATTGCTTTCTATTCTCAACTGGTTCAAGTGACTGATTTTGTGCTAACCTCATACATCAGAGGAGTAGACTTAGAACTGAGTATCATGGATCTCACTAACATCACTTATGCTCCTAATGAAGGACTTAGATGCTTAACTAAGGTAGAATGGTTAACAACTCTTGGTTTTAAAGTATAAGAGGTTTCCAGTTGTCTAACTAAGGTCTCTAATTCTAAGCGAGTAAATGAGTGGTATGAGTACGTAGAAGGTATAGAGTACACCTTCAACTCTTTTAGAACCCTAAGGAGACCAACCGGTGCTGTTCCCTCTGGTGTTAGAAGACAAAGTTTAAGAATCAGGGATGCAGCAGTTGAAAAGGCAGCCATAGAAGCTGAAGGGAGAAAGGGCAAAAGGAAAATAATCATTGTTGAAGATAGTTCAAATGACAGTTAGAGGCCAGAAATTATCATCAGATATAGAGGTGCACCCTTTAACAATAGCATGATCTCTGACTCTAAACACAATTCATCTTCTGAGATAGAAACATCCTCAAAAAGTGGTGCTGCTACTGTTCTTTCTCCTTCAAAGACTAAAAAGCAACCTATGCCAACCATTCCTGATCCTTCTACCCAGGACTTTGATCCATCATCTAGCAGACCTATACCAATTGAACAACCAAGTTTCTCTAAAATACAACTACTACTGCATGAACAATGCCTTATCCAATAAAGGTTGGATTAGCTTGAAGGCAACTCTCACCCTTAAGAAGCATTACTTTAGGACATACTTCATGAAGTCAAGCGTCAAGGCTGATGATGGTGCTATTGGTTTCCAGCAGACTCCTTTTTGTTGATGACAAAAGCCGAAGAAGAATAAAGAGTATGAAAAGAAAAAGCTATGTGCTGAGAAATACTGGGGGAGATCAAATTGAGGGGGAGCTTATTCAGAGAACCATTTAAACCTTTTTTTTTATTTTTAACAACCTTTTTTTTACTCTTTGCTTTCATCTCGTATCTTTCTATGTATGTCATATATTTATTTTAGTATCTTCATACATGTGCTTTGATGGATGATCCTTTGTTTGCGATTTATATGCATTCACTTTTTCTGTTAAATATGGATGGCCAAAGGCATGCTGAAAAAGATCTAATCAGGATAATATGTCACAAGTATTACTTGCTGAGTTTGATGCATAAAGAATTTCAAAAAGTTCTCTTATTTTGACAAAAAATCAAGCAAGTTATTTCAATCAAGGCTTAAACATGGTTTAAACGCTTATCTGATACCTTCAGAAAGAAAATCAGGCCTGAATACACATGCAAAACAACAACAGCTATGATTCAAGTCATTTAAGGCCAAAAAGGTTCTCCAACAAAATCTATATCATGCCTTAAGAAAAAGAACTTCCTGAAAATCTTCGTTTTGATATTTTGAAAGAATATACTTATCCTGTTTACAGTTCTGTAATATTTCTTTCAATTACCTCTTCAAAGGATTTTCTTCAAATTGGTTTGTCATCATCAAAAAAGGGGATATTGTTAGCTCCAGAATGCTATCAATTGTGCTAATATGTTTTGAATGACAGCAAAGCCAATTAAAAGAAAATGCCTTAAAGAAATGACTAATGTTTCTCTCTGAGTTTCTTGTGAGAATTTAACAAGATCTATCATTTAGCAAGTGTAAGGTTAATACATATGAGAATATTCTTTTCACTATGCATGTGTAAGCAAGTTTGTCTCATGCTATGAGAACTGAACTGCCAATAGAAGTGAAATTATACCCTTATCTAAGCATTAAGGGCTAAACAATTAATAAAGAATTCAGTGCTTTAAGAAACCGAGCTATTGAGACTTGAGAAAGTAGCACTAGACATCAGAAAGTACACTTACATGAAGACATCAAGCATTCTCTGATGACTAGATGGCACACCACCACCAATCATTACGTTCATAAAATTTGTATCTCAAAATGAACAATGATTGAAGCTGTGAAAACTCTTTATTCACCAATGAAATGATATTATGCTTCAAAAAGTACTCATTTCAAGATAATGAAATCTACATTACACGGAAGGAGGGAAAATTTGAATTTCAAACATCAAAGTTGCTTATAGAAAAGTCAAATCCCGGTGTTAGAACTAGTAAATCATCTTTTTTGTCTTTAAAGACATCAATCAAAAGATTCTAGAAGGAAGTATTTAGAAACCATGGTTCAAAAACTAAGAAGTTTCTAAAAGACATCAAAAACCACTTTTATCTCATTATGGCTTCTCCAGATAGATCTGACAAATCAGAAAGGCTACACTTCTAGACCATCTTTCCAAGACACAAATGAATGATCAACTCATGTCCCTAAAAGATGTGACTAAAGGCAACGGTCTCATGAAAGACCTCTATAAATAGAGATGTAGTGATTTTCAAAGACAAATGACTTAAGTTGAACAAAAGTGCTAAAACGTTGTTAAATTTTCTCTCCATCAGATTGTAAAAAGTTTTTTCTTTTCACTATCTATAAATCTTTTTTCTTGTACAAAATCTTCTTTCTACACTTCACTAATCATACGTTCTTCTGAGGAATAATTTTCATCGAAAGATGTCATTCAAGTTATTCAAAAGATTTTCATTGTATATTCAAAGAAATCTTGAGTGTAGATCAGTTTGAGTGGCAATCCAAATTTGTAACCTTTGTACCCTTGATCCAATAGAGATCAGTGTGAGATAGCATGAAGAAGCTTGTTAAATACTACTTGCAACATGATAGTAACTAAGTGTTACTGGTCACGAGTTTAGCTTGGAGAGGCTAGCTCAAGACTACTCAATTCAGCTTGAATAGGCTGGTAAAAAACTACTTGGTGTGAGACAATAGAGGTGTCTACTGGTCGTTGGACAAAGCTTGGAAATGCTATTGAAAAGCTATCTTGACTCTTTCTCTTGTTGGAGGAAGAAGCAGTGAAACCCAACAGTAATGAGAACTGGATGTAAGCAGATTGGTCGAACAAATATAATTCTTTCTATGTTTGTTTTTCTCTCTCCTTTATCTCATTATATTTCTTTATCTGTTTTCCATTTAAGTTTCAAGTTTTCAAAAACTCTCTTTGTTATCTTACCCTTTTGTAACATCCTAAAAATTATTTAAAAATTAATTTAAACTTTATTAGTTCCAAAGATACCTGAAATTGAGAAAATATAAAGTTAAAGTTGGAAATGAAGATTTTATACCTGGAATTAATTTTCAGACAATGTTTAATTCCTCGGGTATGGTGTTTCAGCCGTTCGGTGAAATTTTGGTGTACAACTTCTAACACCGAAAGATGGTTTAATCTTTATAAAAGGATAATGTCTATCCTTTAGAGCCAAGTGTAAGGCTGGGATTCAATCTTGAATTACAAGATCAAATGCTAGCCATTCATCTTGTTTTCTTTTTAAAAAAATATAGACTTTATATTAAACAATTCTTACAACCTAATTTAATATCATTAAAAGCTACCAAAGCTTAACTTTGAAGACACACATTCTCGACCATAAGAGGGAACCAAGTAGTCACCATTGTCATCTTCTCCAAGAGCTCAAGTTTCCATTTCAAATCACCAAAACACTAGCCTAAAGTTGCTAAAACCATAAACTTCCTTCATCAAACTTGTTCTACTCATCAATATCTACCAAACTAACGGATTAGAATTTGAATGTATAAGCTTTTTATACTTTGAGATCTCAAAATCTGCTGATTAAGGAAGGGGTTTGGTGTTGATTTGGTGGCCTTGAAGTGAGCAAAATCAATCTTGGAGTACCCTTTGGGCCAAGATCTCTAAAGCTCCATAAAGTAGGGTTTTATTTGTTCTCTTTTCTTCCAAAATTTGTTTCTAATCTTTCTGATTGGTTTAGATCAAAATTCTGGTTATATAAGTTGATGGAAGATATATATTGATGTTTAAATTGGTGGAGTGTTTGGATGAGATTAGAGAATCATTTTTGTCAAGAGAAGTTTTGACTAGGTTACTGGATTTTCAGATTTCTCCTAGGCAGGGATTGTTCACGAATTTTCTGGGGTAATCGTGGGTATCTTTATGATCTATAAAAATTATATGTTGAATTTAACATCCTAAGGCAACTCCATGATTTTTCTTGAGTCATGTTAAGGACTGCTTGAAAAAAATTATGTTGCTTGAACATTGTTGCTGGAAAATCCCGATCTGAAGCAAGCAAGGAATTTGTTTGAATTTTATGAACTATATAAAGATCTTGGATTATGCTAAAAATTTTATGGGATGTAGATAACATATTAAGGTGTCTATAGTAAAATTTTGGAACCATTCTGGGCACTTTTTCTACTTTTTCTATGTTTAAAAATTCATGAACCAAGATTATAACTATGCTGCCTGGATTATGGGAGCTGAAGTTATGATTTTGTATAATTTTGTTACCATAGAAAATGATTGAATTATCATTTAAAATTTTTACATAGTATTGGAAACATCTTGAGGTTCAATCATGATTTTTATTTTGAATTGATTCAATCATTTACTGGGGTTAAAAATTATGAATTTCAGGTTCTAGGCTGAGGTTAAGTGGTTTATGACCACCAGATTTTTCTAATTTTGTTATAATAGTTAGAGAACTCTTTTGCTCTGAAATTTTTACATGACATTGTTGACATATTGAGGTGTCATGAAGAATTTTCACACCCTCTGAATTGATTTTTTGATGTGCAAATAAATTTGTGTTACAATGGTGTGAAATCTGCCTAATTGCTGGAAATGAACCCAAGACTTGAATAATGTAATGGCATTTTGATTCTAGTATGACATGAATACTCGGTGTCAAATATTTGGCTATGTGACTTGTGATATATAAATGCATGCTAGAGGAAGTAAAGATCAGTTTATGAGGTATGATTGAAATCACAGTGTGAATGAATACCTATATGTGTTTTATACATGTATTGGAAAAAGAAAAGTGAATGATATATTGAATTAAGTTCTATAGCCATAAGTAAAAATGAGATTCTCTTTGACTTGTTAAGGGCAAATAAGAAACATGAGATCCTTTTTAGCTTGTAAAGGGCAAATAAAGAAACATGAGATCCTTTCGAATTATTGAGGGCAAATAGAGAAATGTGAGATCCTTTTCAACTTGTCGAGGGCAAATAAAGATAGATGAGATCCTCTTCGATTTATCAAGGGCAATTAAAGATAATTTCCCTATATTTGGTATATACATATTTGTATCATTAAGAATCACCTTGATTGACATTATTTACTATGATTATGAGCTTATGACAAATGTGTACACAGTGATTCATGTTTAAAAATAACCCACTTCAAAAATGTGATTTAGAACTTTAAAAATGAACCGTTATTATGTAATGCTTGATCATCATTTTCTTAATAAACCGAAGTGGCTGAGAAGGAGACAATGACATTACAATTGTGTTTTTGGGGGAAATGCTATACTGGAATTTTAGAATTCTTACCCCTATGTCTTGTGTTTCGTATCTTCTCTAGGTTAAGCTAGAGGACTATGATGCTCCTACGCAAAAGAACTTGCAAGTGCAATAGTGTACTAGTTTATGCTTTTATTATGTTGTATTTAGTAGAATGGATATGCATGTAAATATGTTAGAGAAACAAAGGTGTGTTAAAGCTCATAGAAAAGCTTCCCTTATGTACTTAACTTTGTATTAAACAAATGTTTTGGTTTTCTTGCTATATATTTTAATAGAATTACGACATAGTTATCTCATGAATCAATCAAGCTTGTTACAGATATTTAAGGAAAGTCCACTAATATATAAGTAACAACTCTTGAGTCTGATATCATGGCTTAAGACTGATGCTGTACTTGGGAGGATGTTATACCTTTTATCTAGTTCAGAAATCTAAGTTTTTGAGGGTGCTTAACATTATTTTTCGCTGCTGCTACAAATTCATCTTGATAGCACTTTCAATTTAGTTTTTCAGATTTTCAAGTAATGTTAGAAATAAAGAAAAACATGATTCAACCCCCCCCCCCGTTCGCATATTTTTCTACTTATAGTAACTTCTCTGGGAACACGTTTGGGAACTTGCATACCACTGGAGCTGACTCTAAGCTTGGCACTGGCACGGCCACATCTCTAATTGAGGCTAAGAACCCATTGCTACCCTTATCTATAAGCCGCATGGTGCTCAATGTTGAGATCAAACTTGAGGGAACTGAACAACTAATGCCTTTGCACTCGTAGAGCTCACCTCCTAGAGCTTCAAACTTCACTACTTTACGGTAACAATCCACTACAGCATGGCAGGAAGTTAACCAAGCCATGCTTAGGATGACGTTGAAGCCAGACATGTCCAACATGTGAAGGTCTGCTAGTGTTTCCATGTCATCGACCTTGACTTCACAACCCTTGTATATTGACTGGACATAAAAGGGATCTCTAGAAGATACCCCGGCATAAAAAGGCTTCTCTAAACTAGTAGAGGACCTCCCAAATCGTATAGCAAAGAAACGAGACACATAAGAATATGAGGACCCCAAGTCGATGAAACATAATGCCTCAAAGGAGCAAACTGTCATGATACCTAATATAACTGCATTGGATGCTGCCGCATCTTGACATGTCAAGCAAACAAGAAGAGCTGTCCCCTAGAGCTCTATCCTCTACTTCCTGATCCTCTGCCCCCAGCTCCCCTGCCTATTGACACCATAGAGCCCTCATGGGTAGCTGACTAGTACGATGGTACTCGAGTGGTAGGGTTCGCTGACCCATGACTAGAAGCTCTCCCTAAGAGTGGCCAATCCTTCCTGATATGGCCCTACTGGCCCAGCTGTAGCATCCTGAAGATCCCATCATGCATTGACCTGAATGCCTCTTCCCACAAGTCTGACACCCTAGGATAGAGTGCCTTTTGCTAACTAGGTTGATTGCCTCCCCTGCTTTGACTAAAAGAGGTAGTAGGTCGAGTCGACATGGACTCCGAAAAGGCTACTCTTTTCTATTGTGCTCTCTGCTGGCCCGGTCCCTTGCTAAACCCAGCTCTATCAGTAAAAGAGCCATGGGTCTTGGCCTTCTTCTAAACCGGTTGCCATGTCTATCATCTGGCCATAATCCATAGTCCCTACATGACGCTGTAGGCTCAGGAACATCTTTTCTGGCAACCCATGAACAAACCGCCTCACCCTGTCAGTCTCTGATATCAGCAATCCTGATGCTGCCTGGCTTAGGTAGGTAAACCTCTCATCATATTCCACCACCAACATGCCCGGAGTCATCCATAGTTATAGAAACTAGTCAAGCATCTGAGCTTGCTAGCTCTTAGAAAGGAACCTCCACAAGAAAGTCACTCGGAACTCCTCCCAGGTGGGTGGCTTTGAGTCACCACGTCCCTAGAGGAACTCCTCATACCATAAGCCAGCCTGGCTTCCCAGCTAGAAGCCAGCCAACTTTGCTGCCCTCTCTGATGAATAGTAGATGACTCAGGTGATCTTCTCTACCTCTCGAAGGAACTCATACGGATCCTTCATCGTCAATCACCTGTGAAAGTTGGGCAGATCTATCCCTCTGAACTACTTTAGTGCTAAATCATTTGGATATCTAACTAGTGACTGTATCACAAGCTGGGCTGGCTGAGTCACAAGTAGGGTTGCCTGGGCCCCATCCTCAGCCTGTCTGGCCACTATATATAAGAGCATGGCCAAAGCCTACTCCAAGGCTTTGAAGTGGGCCTCTGAGCTAGAAGAGCCTTTACTACGATGGCGACGTGAGGAATGATGGTGTAGAGGAAGCATGCTGAATCCTGAGAAACATAAACAAGCTCGATAAGAAACTGATCATAAGAGAAAGGACAAGACTCATCATCTGAACCTAGACAAGACTGACCATCCTAATAGGCCTCAAGTAATGCTTCCTTAATGCAAATGGGCACGCTTCCATTTACAAAAACATCGTGCTACTTGTGGACACTTGCTCCAGTGACATGCAGGGAAGCCTATAGCTCTGATACCACTTTGTCACGACATGATTTGGATCATGATCGACATGTGAAGAATCCGGTCCCTATGTAAGCCTCATGATCTCTATATTGTACTATATGCTTACTTTATTCATAAAATATGGTTTAATCATAAATCAAATTAACTACTAATCCTTTCTAATTGTGAAATAAAACCTTTTTCACATAAATAAATTATGAAACTGTAACTGTAAAATATATTTCAACTGAGCTGCTCAAATACAAAATATCTGTGAGCATTATACTGTTAAATACAAAAAAATTATGGTATAATCAAAATGTAAAATAAACTATATACAGTCCGGGACCCTGCCCGTCACATCACTTGAGCACATCTACCATGAACAAAATACTAAGGATTCATGCCAAAGTGAAGCTCACCTAAACTGAAGAATACTACTACTGAGGAGGAGGAATAGGAGGATCCTGAGCTACACCTGTATCTATAAGGAAAACGAAGAAGAGAGGGGTGAGTTTTGCAACCAAAACTCAATGAGTGGATTCTCACTCATAACTATGCATGGGATGAGAAAACATTGTAAATAAATAGTAATAACAACACAGCATTCATAAACATTTCTATTTACTTTACATAATAATTATAATCTTCTAAAATCTCAAGAATTACAGAAGGGGACAAAGTATTCATCAAATATAGGCAGGGTGCTTAGTCCCTGGCGGACAAAGCCCCTAGCTAGTATGATCTCAATAGTCCCTGGCGAGCCGTGTCCCTGGTGTATTGATCTAACTCAAGGATGACTTGCCCCTAGTGGGCCTTGGTATACCAAGGTTAATGGAATGATGCCGTTAACTCACAGTTCTGCTCCTCTCAGTAACTCTCTCTAATCTAAAACTAACTGAAATCATAAAGGGAGTTTTATTTTTCTAGCTTAACATTTCCTAACTTTATCAAATATAAATTCTTGAATCTCATTTCATAAATCACAGCAAATCCTGATTATCCATAAACAATCAATTTATGAGTTAAATCATACAAAACTTTTTATCAAATAATTATGGTCCTATTCATTTCTAAAATCATAATTTCATGTATAAGTTCAAACTGAGCATTTCTAGTAAAACATATTTTTATACAAAGCAATATTATGTAAGAATCCATTTTTAAATTATCAAAATACTCCGCAATACTAGCAAATAATCATATAATGACCAAACTAAGGCCATGACATCAAACCCACTCATTTGGAGGGGTAGACTGTGAAGTACCAACACCACGAGGACTCTAGGGAGGAGGAATGGCACCAAGGTTTACCATTGAAACCATAAAACTCATCAATGATTTATTGATAGTCTTAGATTACCTAAAACAACTCTAACAACATTGGAGGAGTACCCCCATTTGACAATAATGAGAAATAACAAGACCCAACTTAAGATCATGAAAGAATGAAGAGAATGGAGACAAAATCTAACAACATTTACATACCTTGATGATTTGGGGAAGCTAGATTAGAGAGAATGATAGAAAAATGGGAAGAAAAAATAGGGAGGAAAGGTTTTTGGTTTGCATGCTTCGGATAGGGGAGGGGGAACCCCAAAATGGGGTTTTAAAAGGGCAAAAACTGCAACGACATAGTTGGGGGACTGCTATAGCAGTATATAACCGCTATAGCAGTGACAACAACCCCCAACATCTGCATTTTTCTGTTACTAGCATGTGGGTTTTCCTAATACTCACTTATTTACATTGCTTAATTTGAAGTTAATGTCAACTTTAAAACATAAATGTAAATAAGAAAATACCCCTATTTGGATTCAAATAAAATATCAAAAATATTAAAATCCTAATCAATCAAAATCTAAATTTTGGGTTTTAGTTCAAATTCGAAAATCTTTGAGATTTTCTAAACTTGTTGGCTAAAAATGAAATGTTTGAAGATTTCATAAAATTCGGTAAAAATCACTTTTAAACTTATTTTCTTATTGGGAACAATTACTAACACTTTTGATCCTAAGAATGTGGTACTATCATATATGTAACACCCTAGTTATTAACCAAATACACCTAGGTTGAATCTGATTAATGACTAGACTTTACTCCTTACTTTGGTTCCTTCTTCATAATTTGAAAATACTTAGTGAAATTACGAGCCATTTTTTTTTTTTAAACACATAATTGAAAACGTGAGCCGAGTACAACGTGAACGAGTAAGTGGAGTATAATAAGACGTTTAAGAATATATCACATCATATCACTTTGGCTCCATCATATAACATCCATAAACACATTATAGCATATATTTACATACAATAACCTCACTCAAAGGGTGGGTTATGTTCATACATCATTGTCTTATGCAAACCCATAAAAGAAAATACATAAGGAAATACATGCCCCTAAACTAGATAACTCTATAAGCCGGGAAGGTTATCCTAAAACTAGGGTGCATGATCACACATAAGTTTACTAAGAACCCTCTATGGCCACTGTCCTGGAAATGGCGGAATAAATCCGATCCACTGATGAGCTCCCTCGGGAGGGGACACACGAGATGCACCATGTTGGGGTCGCATGGACGGCCTTCTTGCTAACCTTGGCTGAACAACTGTTTCCTCACTACCCTCTCTTACACGTGTGGGAGTAGGAGCAGAGCTCTCAGAATATACATGAGTAGGAGTATCCTCTGAAGGATCAGTTTCAGAATATCTAGTCTCGGGAACATACTCTGGAAATCCGTGGACAGCAGATGAAGCGGGATAAGAACGTAACATCCTTTCATCAAGTGGACGTGCATGTTCGAAAACCATTTCATCGCCATAGGGAGAAGTAGGAGAAAATCGATAACTAGGGACAGGATGTGCAAAGGGACGACCTATGTAAATAAAAACACGAACTGCGCACCTCCCTTCAAAATGATACGAGCGATGCACCGGATCATAGTGAAATTCCCAAGTAGGGGTATCAACGAACAGGACGAATGTCGCCATCTGAATCTGGAGACAATGACGGAAATAAAGAAAAGGGAGTGAGAATCTTGCTAAAGAATTCTCAGTAGGGTACCTCCTTCTGGATGTCATCATCAAAGTCCCGGGAACCTCGGGATTATTCTAAAATAGTGAGCATGCAAAGATTCATTTTAAGTACGGACAAATACTTAACCGAGGTTCGTCAATTTTTAATCATGCGTCTTATAATGCATCATAATCTTAACATGTCATATTTACAATGAACTTTTCCTTTATCATTACATCATATTCCTCATCATCATTATCAAATAACATGCATAAAAGAACGTCATATAATATTAGCTACACATGGACATAATGCACATATTTCATTTCTTTAGTGCCTTAGGTGACTTAAAATCTTATCATCATCATTATTTTCCTTAGGCCACCCTATACTCCACCCTTTTGGGAGTAATTTAGGTTATGAGCTCATACTTTACTAGTCATCACTAGCATATACTTATCCCTTTTGATAAGCTAAAGTCCCGACTCTACCCTTTTGAGAGAACGGGTTAGGGGGCTAAAATCACCTTTTCACCACCTATAGTCTGATGGTTCCAAAGGATCATTTTCTTATAAGTTTAAGTCACCATTAAATCTTTGCATGTTATATCACAATAGAATTCATAAACATCATAACATTTTCTTATTTATAGTCTTAAACTAGAATAATATATATCAACTGTAATCATGCATATGGGAGCTTCCCAGGGAACTGAGGTCGGTCATAATGATCACGCTTAAATACCAAGTCTTTCCTTAGAGAACCTTTCCAAATTACACTTTTACAATGATACACTTTCTTCTAGCAACAAAGGTAAATTTTACATAATAAAGAATATTTCATGTATAAGCATTCTCATTATTTGCAACAAAGAACTATAACATGCAAGCCAGGAAATCATTCAATGATATCAAGTACTTAATAGGCATCCAATCCTTACATAGAATTATCAATTATAGAACTAATTAGTTACTAAACCAATTATGAATCATTCTCTTAACAATAAATCATAATTATCACACATTGATACTAAACTCAGATCAGTGGTCGAATCATGAACCTCATGCAATTACATAGAATCATATTTTAAGTGCATATAAAATACTAGTTCCCTGTAAAATCCTTGCAAAGCCTTAAAACTCATTTAGAAACTAGTTCTTTTGTCAAATTTGGGAGGATCTTCACAATTAAAATTCTCACTTAAGATAAAAGGAGTAAGTCCTGAGCTTTAGAGATTTAGGTGACATCTTAGAGTTATAAACATGCTATGCAACCTTACTTTAATCTTATCTTTATAAGGTGATAGCTTGGAATTATACACATGATATGCAATTCCATTTCTTTATCTTTAAGATTTAAGGTGATGACTTGAAAATTAAACATGATGCAAGAACTTGAAATATAAACATGATACAAGAAAGCTGGAGGCGGTAATCCGCACAGGACGATAGAGGGAGAAGAGAATATTAAGAAACCGGAGGCGTGTAGTCCGCACAGGACGATAGAGGAGAAGAGAATATTAAGAAACCGGGGCGGTAGTCCGCACAGACCAAGAAAGGGAGAAGAGAATTATTATTACATCCTTTTAAGCTCCAATCTCAAGACTTTTTAAAGAATAAATTTTATAACTCCAATAATCATATTTCTTTGCTTGTGATACATGGGCAAGTCTTTGTGCTCTAGGATCTTTAGGTGATGGCATAAAATAAATATGTCATGCGTTGATTCTTTTAGCCATTATAAAATAAAGTGAGAGCATAAATTAAATATGAGATGCAACCTCTTTATTGTCTTGAAAGATTAAGTGATAACTTGAAACATAAATATGAAATACAAGCTTGGAATTTAAACATGAGAAATGCAAGTTCATTTATTCATTCTTGAAAATTTAGTGATGACATAGAAGGTAAACATGGTTATGCAAAGCATAAACTTAATCATGGATGCAAATTCATTTTGTTTCTTTACTAGAGCTCCTTCAAGACTTTAAAAGAATTATAAATTCAACCCAATACATATCTTAACAAGAAATAAAACATAAAAGGAAATACATCTTTCAAGTTCTAAACTAAAAATCATTGTTTTAGCATCATAAAGCATTATTCTTTAAAGTTTTGCATCAAGTGGAATTTTCAAGCTTTAGAGGCCTAACTTGTGATGGATTTACAACCCACCCTCAAGGTCCTCATCATCAAGCCATCATCTTAGTTCCACCTAGGCCATATGGCCTAAATTGGTTAAAGAAAAAAGAAGAAGAGGAAAACCAAAATGAAAAGCTAAGGTAAATTCATAATTTCATCATTTTGAGCTAAAAACACAACTCCTCAAAGCATAGAAATAAATTTAGAAACTACTCCCTACCTAATCTGAGTTGAAGAAGAGGAAGAGAACTTGATTTCTTGAAGTGAAATGACACAAAATCTCTTTGAAAAAATGAAGAAAGAATTCAGCCAAAGAGGAGGAAGAAAGAAAGTTTTTGGTGCTCCTAAAAACTAGTTGTGAACCAAGCATTCCAAGACCACTCAAGCAAGCCTATTTATAGAAGATTTTGAGGCTTCTAATTGGCCAAAATGAGGAGGTAGTTGTCAGAATTTTTCAGGAGAAATAATGGAGGAAAAATCATTTTAGACAAAGTTGTATGAAATTAAGGAATTATGTCTCTTATGGTGACATTTTGGCATTTTGTTTTAGTGCAACTTTTGGAAATAATACAGCTGCATAATGGCATCAATAATTTCGTGCATTACAGCCCAAAGAAGTGAAATTTGTGTGTTCCATGCATTATTTAGGTGTAGGCAAGGTATTCATGTAATATAGAGAATTTACAGTTAAGGGCTTAAGTGAATTAGTAAGCAATTTGGGTGTTTTTGAGCAATTTTGGGTTCTAATCAATCTAAATACATAATTTTGAATCTAGATTAATATTTAGAATTTAATAAGCTTTAATTTGAGCCTAATATTGCTTAGGTTTCGGTATATGAATCGAAAATCCCGAAATTCGCAAAGCGCCAAAAACGGGGCAAAATCGTACTTTCACTTAAAAGCGCCGAGGCCACCCGAGCTTAACCAATGGTTAATCATGGCTTAAAAACACATTTTAAAACATTTTAGTGAGGTTCGGGCTCAGTCGGCACGCACATCGGAGTTAAAATAGCCCTTGAGGCGTTTTGGTCATTTCGCGTCGAAACTCAAAATTGAGATTCTTCTGCTCTATTAACACACATAACACAAACAATCCCTTATTATTCTCAAAACATCCCCTTGAGAATATGTGGGGCCCACAATCCTCATTTTCTGAGTAAAATAACTTCAAGGACATTTTGGTCATTTTACACGTACAGAAATTCGGGATTTGCGACTCTCGCATGAATCGCTCCTAACCTATCTTCTAATGTTATATTCCTTTATTAAGGATTGTTCGGCCTCAAATCTTATGTAATAATTACCTATGGTAATTCAATAATTTCCAATGACAGTAAAAATTACAGTAAAAATTGGGGCGTTACAATATAGCCCTCCAAGGAGGTGTAGGATCCAGACTTACAGAAATTCAATGCCCGACAACATAGGTGGGTCATGAGGATTCTAAGGCTGCATGAAATCTATCCACTGATACGTGTACCTCGGGTATCACAGAATAAATCAATGCAAAAGTATAGACAATACCTAAACAAATTGACGGATAAAAGGATTAGTCTCAGCTAGCAATTTTCACATTCAAAATTTATTAACCACGGAGCCACTGCCTTATTAAGAATTTTATAATATTCTTATCCCTATGTTGCATTTATTTTGTTATACTCAAATTTTACAGATGTCATCCCCATGAATCATCATTGAATTTCTATAGTAGGAAAGCTTTATGATATGACTACTTGCACTTTCAACACTCTGTAAAAGGTATACTGGCTCAGTCATCATTATTTGACTCCAATATTATCAGAATGAAAGCAGGGTTAACGTCCAAGAGAACAAGTAGTGTTCTTTTAGGGACTTTTAGGTGATACTTGTAACACCCCGATTTTTCTGTTTGAATGAAAATGACCAAAATACCCTTTAGGTCATTTTTGACCCTAAATTCGAGGACAGCCGACCTAGTAGTCCTCGAAGGGTCAGCTCAATGTTAAAAGGGATTTATGTGTGGTATGTATGCTAATAGAGCAGAAGAATCTCATTTTTGAGTTTCGATGTGCTAAATGACCAAAACGCCTCTGTAGCTGTTTAACACTGATTGATGAGCCGATTGAGCCCGAGCTTCATCCAAAGGTTTTAAATGACGTTTTTATGAGTCTGGGCATGTTTGTTTAAGTCCCGGTGGTCTCGGGCAGTTTTTGTGCAAAATTATGATTTTGCCCCTACTCAGTGCATTCTGGGCCTAATGACGAAATTAAGCAAACCTAAGCAATATTAGGAGCTAATCGAAGATTAATTAATTTTCATAATTAATCTAGAGTCAAAATAATTTATTAAAGTTAATTAGAACCTAAAATTGCTTAGATTAAACTTAAATCTCTTCTTAAAACTCAAGATTCCATGTCATTGAATCTTGAATAGTATTTTCTCTCTCTAATTCCTTAAATTAAGGAATTGTGTCTACAATTGTTTATACTTCAAAATGAGTTTTAATCTCTCTAATGAAGTAAGAACACTCCCTAATCATGTCTTGACATCCTTAATTACCCATTGCCTCACCTAAACACTTACTTACAAACTCTTAATCAAATACCTAATCAAACCCATTCCCTAAACCTAGTGATAACACAAATGAAATGATAAAATATCCCCCCTAAATCTCCCATAAGAACTGGCCACCTCTTCCCTATTTTTCATCACATGGTGATTTATTTTTACACACAAATAACCATACTTTGAGCCATACCTCACCATACTTTGCATCATACTTCACCATGCCTTTGAATGACACATTGGAAGAGATATTTTCCCTCTCTCTCCCTCCCCCCTTGGCCGGCCATCCTTCCCCCACTCTCACCCTCTTATGTTTCATTTTCCTATAAATATGTATCTAAGGAAGCTTGCAAGAACTTTGCTCATTCTTGCAACTCCAAGCTTTCCTTCTTCAATCCCAAAGAGTTCTTCTTCCTCTTCTCCTTCCAAGATCAAACCCTCTTCTAACAAAAGACATATCCAAGGTAGGGAGTTGTCTTATTCTTTTTTGTTGTTTAAACTTGTGGGTTGAAATGATGCTATATTGATTCTTCTCTCCTTCTCTACCTTCTTTTTAGTTTTGCTATTCCTTTTCCTCTTCTTTGATTTTCGGCCAAATGGCCTACATTTGGAAGGAACCATGGCTTGATGATGAGGATCTTGAGTGTTGGTTACAAAACCATCATTTATTGGACCTTTAAAGCTTGAAGGTTTCACTTTTAAAAGAGGTTTTTAACAAAACAAAGAAACTATGTTGTTGTGAAGAGTAATCTTGAGCCTAGGACTCAAATAGATAAGAAATGGATTGCATTCATATTTATTTTGCTTGCTATCACCTTAATAATTAATCTCAAAGCCTACCTATTTCAACCTTAAAGTTGATTATTGATTTAGAGTGAAAACTCTAAGGGGCCTAGAGCACTAAAATGAAGAATTGAACTTGCATATCATATTTATTTTTCAAGTCATCATCCAAAGCTCAAAGATAAGAAATAAACTTGCATTTCATTTTTACATTTCTTGTCTAGCATGTTTATGATTCAAGCTATCACCTAAACTTAAAGATTAAGAATGAACTTACATTCTCATGTTTATTTTCAAGCCTTGCACATTTACTTTTCCTTGCTATCACTTGATAATGCTAAGATTAAAATGAAACTTGCATTAGCATGTTTATGTTTATGTCATCACCTAAAGATCTAAGGCTCAAGACTTAACTTTTTCAACTTAATCTTGAAACTATGAGCATTTATCTTTACAAAAATGTTTTGATTTCAAAAAGAGTGTTGGAACAAGGTTCAAAATGGTTTGAGAAGGAAGAAATAACTTAGAAGGTATTTTAAACTTAAATTTTCATATTTTGAAGGTGTTGGTAATTGATTACCAGGCCTATATAATTAATTACCAGAGAGTTTTGCCATACTCGGACATGAGCTTTTGACCTAGGTAATCGATTACAATATCATTTAATCGATTACACATTCTGGACTCAAGTAATCGATTACCATTCCATGGAATCGATTACTCAGATGTTCTTAGGGCCCCAGGAAGTATTTTCAACAGGTATAATCGATTACAAAGCTCATGTAATTGATTACCAGAGCCCTCAATTTATCTGTTTTGAAACTCGAAGCTGTGTAATTGATTACAAGGCTCATGTAATCTATTACCAGAACCTAAAGTATGTAATAAACATTTTCCCTACTTAAATGATATGGATCCATGATCTTATTTACATATGAATCTATGAGATTGCCTGACATAAATTGATGAGAAGTGTATGACTATTCGTGAATCATAATTATGTTTATTTTATGAGGCATTGATCTCTAGAGATAGAACTCAACCTTTACATGTTATAGTTTCATAAGGAACATTAGAAATGTATATGCTAGAGATATATGAGGAACTAAGGGATGATTATTCTTGAAAATCATGTCATGTTATGACGTGTTAATGCATAATCCATGAATAGATATGTTGTATGATATTGATAACTTGATTTGATTTTGAACTTGGAATGAGAAAGTACATTCACTATTAATTCTTATGGCATAAAGCAAATTTGAAGGAAATTCCGTGTACCGCCGTTACGCTGCCGAATTTCTATCAAATTTGAAGACTTAAGAAAGTTTTTGAAAACTCCATGAGATTTTAAATGTGACATGCCAATGAGATGCATTTCTCCCACTTCGATGGGGAGAAAGCAAATCCATGAGGGTATTGACATTGAGCTTGCCAAAGCGGACAATTCGCTGTATACTTGATACCAGTAGAGTGTTTTAAAGAAGGAAATATTCTTATGGACTCCCCGAATTAAAGGTTATGATAGGTGATCCTTATGCCCCCTAGCCCGTACTCTTGAAGTCGGGATTATTATTATGTTGCTTATCAGAGGATAAGTAAGAACTAGTGATGACTAGTTAGGTATGAGCTCATAACCTAGAGATGTTTTTAGGGTGGCCCCCTTGATGCAAAGTATAAAGTTTGATGTCACATAGTTAAGAAATGAGAAAGTTCCACATGAGAAGTTACATGCCACTTTATGCCACTTATATGATGTTGCTTGATGTTACGTTCTATTGCTTCTTGCATAATGTATTATCACACATTCATGCTTTGCTATGTTGCATACATGACATTAAGACTCATTCTAAAATGAATGGACCTTGGATAATTATGTTTAAAAACCTAATAATAAAATTTACGCATGTATACCTTTTTACAATAAACCCAAGGTTCCTGGGGACGTTGACGATGTCACTTAGATAGGAGGTTCCCTATTGAGATTCTTTAGTAAGATTCTCTCTCCCTCTTTTTCTCTTTTTCTTTTCCATCACGTCTTCAAATTATGATGGCGACATTTGTGGTCTTCATCAACACCCCGGTGTAGGAGGTCTACTTTGATCTAGAGCACCAGTCCTACTATTTTGAGAGGCATTGCACTGTCTGAGTCTTCATGTTTGTAGGATGCCCCTTTGCATACCCAGTACCCGGTTATCGCTTTTTCCCAACATCCTCTTATGGTGACGACATGGTTTTTGAGTGCACTTGGACGCGCGACAAGAGAATTCTCCATACACACACAACCGCGTCAGCTGTACGTGACTTCTTAGACTATGTGCCCCGCTCACAATCATCGGAGCCCTTGGAGGACCCACCAACCCACCTATACAGTGAGAGCTCTGTCCCCTCTCCCCTGCTTATGAGAGAGGGTAACGAGGAAACAGTGACTTAGGCAAGATTGGCCCGGAGGCTGGCCATGCGCCCCCATCGTGGAGCTCACATTCAGCAACTTCACATGGCCACTCCTGCCGAGATACGCCAGTGGGTAGGTTATGTCCCGCCCTTTCCTGGACTGCAGTAGTAGAGGCTCTTAGGGGGTGTTAGTGTACACACTACGCGTAAACTAGGATAGCCTTCTTTTGTTCTAGAGGTTATCCACCTTAGGTGCACTAGGGTAGGGGTGATTTCCTTTATGCTTTCTTTGTATTTTCCTTTCAGTTGTATTTGCACTTATATTGTACCAAACTCATCTCGCGTTTCATAGGTGGGCAGTTTATTAAGTTAATATAATATTACTGTTGATATGCACATGATTGTCTATGGTTATGCAGTTATTTGATGTTCTTATCTTACGCTTTCTTTTATATGCGATACGCTTTATGATAACGCTTGTTTGTGATATACGTGGCTCTTACTTTGCATTTATATTTCAAAGAAAAAAATTTACCCATATTTTTCACTAAGTATTTTAAAGAAATGTTTTAAGAAATGAGACTAAAAGAGTAATAGACTAATGGTCAACCTGTATACATTCTAGAAGTATTGGGTTGAAAATTAGGATATTACAATACTTAGGATTATTGTACTCATATCTTATAACATATCTATGTATATGTTTATATATTCATGGGCTATTGAAGGCCATATTAGTTCCATAATCTGCCAATGTCAGATTTATCTCATTATATTTTTATTCTTCATGACTAGCATAAGTTAGAAAAATGAAAGTAACACCCCTCTAATTATAGTGCAAATTCTCAAGTAATGAGTGGTAGTTAGGAGGGTCTTACATGCAACAATCGTAACAACCAAAAACCATATGATTACAATATAGGCATGCAAGCATACAACCAAATATTATCATCTAAACATTGTAACGCCCCAATTTTTTTACTGCTACGTAAAAATTACCAAAATTCCCCTAGGTAATTTTTGCACATAATTCGAGGCCAAATAATCTTCGGTAAAGGAATATAACATTAGAAAAATATTATGGGAGATTTGATTAGCAATTCGTGTGAAAGTCACAAACCCCGATTTTTCTATACGTGTAAAATGACCAAAATGTCCTTGAGATCATGTTTGCCTAGAAATCAAGGATAACCAATCTAGATTATCTTTGAGGGGTTAGTTTTATGCTTGATAGGGATTATATATGCCTTAGAGATAAAAATCTCAATTCTTAATTTTTACCGTATGTAAAATTACCATTTTACCCCTGTAGTAATTTTACATAAAATTATACAATCTTTGAATTCAGTTCTCAACCAAAGGTTCAAAATGACTATTTCAAGTAAAATTTGAGAATGTCCAGTAATTACCTTTTTATCCCTAATTGTGCTAAATAAGTTTATTTATATAATTAAGGTAATATTAAGCTCTAATAAACTCAAATTGATTTCATTCATTAACCTTGGGTTAAAAATTAATTACTTGAGGTTAAAAATAATTATTTGAAGTAATTAGAGTCTAGATTACCTAAGGTAAAATTAAATTACCTTTCTTTAATTACAGGAGCTCTTAAAATTAATGATGTTGAGATCAAAGTTAAGATTACGGTTCAAGTAAAATATAGTACATTTACATTTTCTTATCCTAAGTTTAGAACTTATGTTACAAATTGATTTTAACTCACTTGAAATTAACTTTATTTACTAGTGTATGATTTCTCTTTTTACCTTATCTTGATTTGTCCTAAACACTTAACACTTAACTTTTTACCATTTTCACTAATCTATCAATTTCTAATCTTTTACCTAAGTAAGTAAACATCTAATACATGATTTACCACTTGTAAAACAACACCAATCTCATCCTAATGTAATCAGAAACCAGCTGCCATGATGCTTCATTTTCACCATATTTTATTGATTTTCCAACAAAGAAATCATATCCAACCTTATCACCATTTCTTTAGCTTTCTTTTGCATTATTTTTGGTTATGTTTAATCAAAAGAAAACCCACCCATTTCGGCCATAATGTCTCCTATTAGCATCATATTTTATACATTTTCAAACAATGATACATGGACAACATTATGACTACTCCATAAGCTTTCTTTTCTAAGTTTTCTTTAACTAAAAAATGAAATAAAACTCTCCACCTTTCTAGAAATCATGCATGGCCAAATAGCCTCCATTGGCCTATAAATACATGTTCTTCCATTGCCAAAATGTTCACACAAACACTCATAGCCTTAGCACTTGCATACTTGATAGTTTCCTTGCTCAAAGTTCTCTAATTCTCTCAATACTTCAAGCTTTCTTCTTCTTCCTCATTCACATCCAAGAGACTCCATTCCCAACCTCTAACCAAGCTCTAAACCTCAAGCATACACATTCCAAGCATAAATCAACTCCTAAACACATAACCTTTCTATTATCAAACACAAAATCACAAGAAAAATCCTTCTTCCATTAGTTCTCATCTTGGCTGAAATTGGAGGACACATCAAGGACATATTTTCTTCTTCTAACTTCACTAAAGATCAAGCATTATCTTTTGTTTACAAAAAACAACTTGGTAAGGATTTTATTTCATGTTATTTCCTTATTCTTTGCCTATAATTCGATTCTTAATAAGCTTGATAATGAGACCATGAAATAAGGTTCTCGAAACCATGATAATCAAGGACTCTAAAGCTCACTTCCTTTGTTAAGATTAATTGAGGTTAAAGAGTTCAATTCTCGAAAAGTTTTGAGCTTAATAAGATAATAAATGAACTTGCATCCATGTTTAAGTTTCAAGCTCTTGCATATCATGTTTAAATTTCAAGCTTTGCATAATCATGTTTAATTTCAAGTCATCATCTTAAATCTTGAAGACAATAATATAATCTTGCATTTCCATGTTCAAATTCCAAGTAATACATTTCATGTGTATATTTTCAAGTTAACACTTAAACTTTGAAGATCTGAAAATGAACTTGCATCTTCATATTTATATTTTAAGTATTGCATATCATGTTTATATTTCCAAGTTATCAACTTATAATGATTAAAAATGGGATTGCATAGCATGTTTATGGTTCTTACTATCACCTAAATGTCTAAGGCTCAAAACTTACCTCTTTGATCTTAAATAGGAATTCTTATATTTAAAATTATGTTAATTTCATCCTCTTGATGTTCTTGGTATTGAAGTTGGTTTATTTTATTTTTTAAGGCTTTGATCTTGTCTTTAAATTACTCAATTAACTGTTGTTAGAATTAGAAATTCAAAGATGTTAAAGATTATGTTTTTCTCAAGCTTTTTTATTAAAAGATTTAGGTTACTGATCTAAATTTAATAAAATGGTTAGGATACTGATTTAAAAGGTTTGGATGTGTATAAATTACTTATAATTGATGTAAAAATTATTTTTACCATTTTTGAGATAAACTAGTAACTAGAAAGGATCAAAACTGTAATTTTACAAAGCTTTAGAGAATGAATGTTCTGAATTAATTCCTTACTGATTTGATACTGATCATATTGTTTGTATACATAAGAATTATTAGCATTTGATGTGAAAATTGTTTTTGTAACATTCTAATTTTCAACCTAATACTCCTAGAACGTACTAGGTTGATCATTAGTCTATTACTCTTTTAGTCTCATTCTTTAAAACATTTCTTTAAAATACTTAGTGAAAAATATAGGTAAAATTTTTCTTTTTGAAAGGAAAGACAAAACGTGAGCCATATGCATGTGCTAAATAAACTACGTCGTCACCTTGTAAGAAAATCAAGAGGGAAAAACACATCATATCCAAAGGAACATAATATCATAAAAGAAATTACGTAATAGTCATGCCATACACCAGAATAGTAGTAGAGTTGTTACAATCATCCGTACATCATAGGGGAAAACATAAAGAAAATATATCTGAATCTCCCACCTACAATAGTACATCTAAAAATAGATAACCTCTAAAACAAAAGAAGGTTACCCTAGTCGTGTAGGTGTATGTGCACTGAAGTCAGCTACCAGCTCCTACTCTTGCTTGTCGACCGGAGGTACATATCTAATCCACTGGGCCAACTCAGCTGGGGTGGCCAAGCGGTGAGAGGGTCAGGCGTGCGCTCCACGATGGGATACCATCCTCACTCTACCTTCTCGGAGTGGCTGCGTCACGGTATCCTCACTACCTAGCTCCACAGGTATGGTGGGGGAGGAACCCATGGACAGGATGTCTGTCTCGGAGGGGTTAGTCTCGAAGAAGGCCCGAAGTGAATGGGGAACGTACTCGGTATAGGCATGGATGGCGGAAGCAATGTCGGGATTGCGACGGACGCGCTCTCCTTGGGGGTGTGTGCACTCGAACAAAAGGTCATCGGTGAAGGGTGAGGTGATCCAGAAACACAAACATACGGACAGAGCAATGGCCTACGAAGTGATAGGACTGGTGCATGGCGTCGAAATGCAGCTCCCTTGTCGGCACGTCAACGTATATGACGAAGGCTGCTATCGTCCTCTGAAGACGTGATGGAAAGAGAAGATATAGGGAGTGAGAAACTTTCTAAAGAATCTTAGTAGGGAAATCCTCCTATCCTAGTATCATCATCTACGTCCTCAGGAACCTTGGGTTTATTATAAAAAGGTGTACATGCATAGAGTTTATTATTAGGTTTTCAAACATAATTATCCAAGGCTCATTCATTTTAGAATGAGTCTTAATGTCATGTATGCAACATAGCAAAGCATGAATGCATGATAATACATTATGTAAGAAAGCAATAGAACATAATATCAAGAAACATCATATGAGTGGTATCAAGTGGCATGTGACTTTTCATGTGAAACTTTCTCTTCTCTTAATTGTGTGACATTAAACTTTATGCTTTTCATCATAGGGGCCACCCTAAAACATCTCTAGGTTATGAAACCTAACTAGTCATCACTAGTTCTTACTTATCCTCTGATAAGCGTATCATAATAATAATAATCCTGACTTCAAGAGTACGGGATTAGGGGGTATAAGGATCACCTATTATAACCTTTAATTCAGGGGAGTCCATAGGAATATTTCCTTCTTTGAAACAAAATTACTGGTGTCTAGTATACAGTTATTTGTCCGCTTTGGCAAGCTTGATGTCAATACCCTCACGATTTTGTTCCTGGGAGTGCTCGGCTAAACCGTGTCACCCAGAATGCATCTCAGAACTATGTCATATTTGTTCGTAGGCATGCTCGGCTAAACCGGTGTCACCCAGAACGTATCTCATATCTTTAAAAAAAAAACTTTCTGGAGCCTTGAAATTTGATGGAAATTCGGTAGTGTAACGGCGGTACACTGAATTTCCTTCAAATTTGCTTTATGCCACAAGAACTAATAATACATGTAAATCAATTTATCAATATCATACAACATATCCATTCATGCATCAATACATCATAGCATGTCATGATTCAAAGATAATCATTCCTAGCTCTGCATATATCTCTAGCATATGCATCCCTAATGTTCCATATGAAACTATAACATGTAAAGGTTTAGTTCTATCTCTAGGGATCAATGCCTCATAAAATAAACATACTTATGATTCATGAATAGTCATATATTTCTTATTAATTTATGTCAGGCAATCTCATAGTTTCATATGTAAACAAGATCATGGATTCATATCATTCAAGTAGGGAAAATGTTTGTTGCATACTTGGGGTTCTGGTAATCGATTACATGAGCCTTGTAATCGATTACATAGCTTCGAGTTTCAAAACAGATAAATTGAGGGCTCTGGTAATCGATTACATGAGCCTTGTAATCGATTACACAGCTTTGGGTTATCAAAACAGAATAGTTAGGGGCTCTGATAATCGATTACATAGGCTCTATAATCGATTACATCAAACTTGGGCCCTAAGAACATCTGAGTAATCGATTACATGTAATGGTAATCGATTACTAGAATTGCAGTACGTGTAATCGATTACATGATGCTATAATCGATTACTCGGGCCTAAAAGTTCATGTCTAGGCCTGGCAAAACTTTCTGTAATCGATTACATGGGCCTTGTAATCAATTATCAATACCTTTAAAATATGAAATTTTCAGTCTAAAACATGTTCTGAGTTATTCCTCCCTTCTATAACCATTTTGAACCTTGTTCCAACACTCACTTTGAAATCAAAACATTTTTCCAAGATAAATGCCCATAGTGTCAAGATTTAGTTGAAAGAGTTAGATCTTGAGCCTTAAATCTTTAGGTGATAAACATAAACATGTTAATGCAAGTTTCATTTTAATCTTATCATTATAGAGTGGTGACAAGGAAAAGTAGAGATGCAAAGCTTGAAAATAAACATGAGAATGCAAGTTCATTCTTAATCTTTAAGTTTATGTGATGGCTTGAAACATAAACATGCTAGACAAGAAATGTAAACATGAAATGCAAGTTCATTTCTTATCTTTGAGCTTTAGATGATGACTTGAAAAATAAATATGATATGCAAGTTCAATTCTTTATTTTAGTGCTCTAGGCCCCGTAGAGTTTTCACTCTAAACCAACAATCAACTTCAAGGTTGAAATAGGTAGGCTTTGAGATTAATTATTAAGGTGATAGCAAGGAAAATAAACATGAATGCAATCCATTTCTTATCTATTTGAGTCCTAGGCTCAAGATTACTCTTCTCAACAACATAGTTTCTTTGTTTTGTTAGAAACCTTTTCAAAAGTGAAACCTTCAAGCTTTGGAGGTCAAACAAGTGATGGTTTTGCAACCAACATTCAAGATCCTCATCATCAAGCCATGGTTTCTTCCAAATGTAGGCCATTTGGCCGAAAATCAAAGGGAAGGAAAAGAATGAATAAGGACCAAAAAGAAAGTGGAGAAGGAAAGAAGCATCAACATTGTAACTTTACAAACCAAGAGATAAACAACAAAAGAAAAGAATACAACTCACTACCTTGGATGTGCTTCTTGATTGAGAAGGAGAGCTTGGTCTTGAAAAGAGTAAAGAAAGAAGAAGAAGAGCTCTTTCAGATGAGAGAAAGAAAACTTGGGAGGTATAAGAAAAATGAGCAAAGGGGTTTCATGGGAGGCTTCTCCTATTTATAGAGAAATGAAACACATGGGGGGTGAAAAGGAGGGAAGGGTGGCCAGCCAAAATGGAGGGAAAATATCTCTTGTATGTGTCATTTCAAGGTATGGTTGAAGGTATGGTTCTTTGAGTGTGAAATGTTATTAAAATAAATCAACATGTGATGAATTTTGGAGGGGGAGTGGCCGTGTGATTTAATGGCCATGGCGGAGGAAAATTATTTCATTTCTTTTTTTGTGTTATGATGTGGTTTAGAGGATAGGTTTCATTAGGTATGTGATTAGGAGTTTGTAGTTAAGTGTTTGAATGAGAAAGTAGGTAATTAAGGCTTTTCAAGACAAGTTTTAGGAGTGGTCTTAGTTATTAGTGGAGTCAAACACCCTCTAATCAAGATTCTCAATCACATCCATTGTCTCCTTGATTTAAGGAAATTGATAGGAAGAACACTATTCTTTGATTTATGACATAATGTCTTGATTTTGAGAAAAGGATTTTGAGCTTCTCTAAACAATCTTAGGTTCTAATTAATTGCAATTAATTGTTTTGATTCTAGATTAATTATGGAAATTAATTAATCTTCAATTAGAGCCTAATATTGCTTAGGTTTGCTTAATTTTGTCATAAATCTCAGAATCACTGTTCTAGGGGTAAAATCATAATTTTGCTCAAAAACTGCCTGGGACTACCAGGACTTAAACAGACATGCCCAGACTCATAAAAACATCATCTAAAATCTTTGGGGTGGGGTTCAGGCTTAATCGGCTCAATGGTCAGTGTTTAACAGCCACAGGGGCTTTTTGGTAATTTTTGCTCAGACAGAAAAATTGGGATGTTACAGTTTTGGTATCTTAGAAGTTGAAAAGAATAATTACAAGTGTTAGTTTTGACCGTTTTGCAAAAATACAGAAAGTTGTGTTTAAGAACTATCAATTATATAATTTTGGTCAAAAGATTTTAATTAGAGTTAGTAATGATATCTGATGTGTATATATGTTTAAAATACCACTTATAATGTTTAGAAAAAGTTTTAGAAGTATTGGTTTTTGATAAGTGTAAAAAATGAACAACTTTGTACTTTGACCCCTAAAGTGTGTTAAAATTTAGTCTATGGCTCTAAAAGGTTTTTATGATGGGTCTAAATGGTTTCTAATAGTTATATGTCTCTTGAAAGTATTGGTTAATGTTAAAGATCTTTAGTTTGTGAGAATGTGTTAAAAAGGGGTATTTACGTTTTGACCTGTAACCTTTGAGAAATTGTGATTTGACCCCTTTAGGGCTTAAATATAAATATTGATAATTTGATGAGATGAATGTGATTGATATCTTGTGAAGGCTATATTCATATATTGAAATTTATATGGCTTAGATGCATGTTTATGTAATTTGAATTATGACATGTTATGGTTATGTTTGATTTATTGAGATGCATAATTTCATGAAGTTTTATGAGCATGAAACATTGAAATGATGAGTTATTCGTGTTTGCATCTCTCTATAATATGCCAAGATTAAAGGTGACATAAGACACATGGAAATGATCCTCTAGACTCTCCAAATTAAAAGTTATGAGAAGTGATCCAAATAGGAAATGATCATTTAGACTCTCCAAATTAAAGGTTATGAAAAGTGATCATAATGCCCCCTATCTCGTACCTTAAAAGTCAGGAATTTAACTTATCAAAAGGGATAAGATTACGCTAGTGACGACTAGTGAGGTATGAGCTCATATCCTAGAACTCTCGAGAAAAAAGAGAATATAGGGCGGCCCCCAATGAAAAAAGAATAAGAAGTTTAAGTCACCTGTAAGAATCATGATCATGATTCTGTGTTCTTTATATCATATGCATTGTTTTATGAATTCTATGATATTTTGTATATGATATTGACATGCATTCATGATTAGTATGTTGCATTCATGACATTAAGATTCATACTAAAAGATACGAGCCTCGGCTACTAGTGCCTAGAACTTAATAAATGAATCTTATATATATGTCTACCATTTTCATAATGAAACTCGAGGTTCATGGGGACGATGACAATGACACTTATGTTAGAGTCAAGAAACCCTACTAAGATTCTTGTATAAATTTCTCATCCCTCTTCTTTTCCGTGTCGTCTCCAGACAAGGATGATGGAGTAGTTCATGATTTTCTTTGAGACATGGACAAGGAAGCTACATTATAAACAAGAGATTTAACGGAGATAGTTTCCCTTTGGATATTTGCCTTTAGAGTGATCGTATCCTATTTATCAGTTTGTATTCTATTGATGGATATGTATTGAAGTCTTTTATGTTTATAGGACGTCACTATCTTAATATAGATTTGATATATTATTTGCTATATAATATGCCATGGGAATGTTTTAGGTTTACTTGAGACCTGTTTTATTTCTCTTATGTAGGCAAGGGATTGACGATAGTGACTTAGTATGCATAGCTCACGTTTTGGTATTTAAGTTTAAAAAAAAATGTACCCATATTTTCACTAAAGTATTTTAAATAAGTTTTTAGTAAAAGATTGGAATAAAAGAGTAATAATTGATAATTAACTTAAATACGTCCTAGGCCTGTTGAGTTAAATATTAGGGTGTTACAAACATAGCCAATCTTAAGCCCATTATGTAATATAACTCAATATAATATAACCTAGCATAAGAGCCACAATAGCTCACAAGATATCCAAATATATAATAGTGCCACAATGGCACAACAACCTAATTGTCTACTACAATATGAAATAAATAGCAAAAGAAACCAAATAGATAAGCATGTCGAATGGCCACATGGGTCTGACATATAGTAATTCCCAAACCAAAACAATAGTCATATGCCAAGAGATGCAAACAGAATAATTAACTAATAATCTCAACAAAAATCTTCAGCATAGTTGTCTCTATCCATACGCAAGCTCATGCATCACCTACCGGCACTTCCTACTTGTCTAGAGACATACATCAAAATTAAAAAGGTGAGAATCTTAATGAATCTTAGCGGACCTTAAAACATGTATGGTGTCATCATTGTACGTCTTCGGCCTACTTGCTTCATTTTAGGAAATGTGTAGATACAATAATGCAATTCAATTTTAAAGTTTTCACAAACGTCGTTATCAAGTGGACATTTCATTTTTAATGTGGTCTTGATCATGAATGCATTAAGTTAGGTGCATGCATGCATGAAAAGAGCTTCACATTTGCAATTACATTTTACAAGAGAACGCATGCATGGAAAAAGCGGAACATATCATACAAGCTATATGCATACATGGAAGGGATGAAATATAGTCATATGAGTGCATGCATACATGAAAAGAAATTAACCTAATCTTATACAAACACATGCATACATGAGATAATTAAGCATACTTATATAGGCATATGCTTGCATGAAAGAAACGAACTTAGACATTAAACAAACACGTGGCTTTAAGATTTCATTAAACATGGTTTGTTTTCAACTATTTACTAATCTCTTGGAAACCTCTAGGCTATGAGCTCATGCCTAAAATAGATATATTGTAATGCCTCGATTTTCCATTTTGTGTAAAATGACCAAAATGTCCTTGAGGTTGTTTTTGCATGAAAAGTGAGGACGACTAGTCCTGGCTATCCTCAAGGGGTTTGTTTAATGTTTTAAGGGGACTATATGTAATTTAGATAGTAATCGGTGTAAAAATCATAATTCCTGAATCAAGGACAGTCAATCCCGCTATCCTCAAAGGTTTAGTTTAATTTTTGGCATATGCAAAATTCTACAAAATTTGTCCTGGGGCTTTAGGGAGGCTTTCTTGGCCAAGAATGGCCTTCCTAAGGGTACTTAGACATGGAACATTACACATATAGATGAATGTGTTGAATTCGAGTAACTTCTAAACTCTTCAAAGTTAGGACAAACTATCCAAAGATTTGTACTTAAATCTAAAATAGGAAAGAAGGGAGGGTGAGTCTAGTTAAATCAGTAAAGGCAAATAGTCTATAACATATGGTAACACTGGTAGTAAACTATAGTATATACAAAATCAGGGATGACAAAAACACCTATTGAACTGAATACATGTTAGGATCACATATAATGGGGTTGAGTACTATGACAAGTCTCTGGTCCCCACAGGGACAAGGGCATAGTCTTCATTTATTAAATGGGGCAGGGATTGGGAATGGGATCTTTTCCCCATGGAGTTCCACAAATTCCCAACACGAAATACGATTCTCAAAACAAAATGGGTTAAGCATCATTTACCGTCAGAGCAAACTTCAAACAAAGATATAATATTCCTCACCAAATATCAGTTTAATAAATCATCATAAGCTAAAGAGCTTGCATTACTCTTCCAAAATCTTTACTCAATCCTCATATAAATGCGTTTCCTCACTATTAGAATTCAGAATACCAAAACACATCTCATTATAAACACGTAATCATCAAATAACCAAGTTTAAAGATTAGTAAAACAAATCAATATACAAAATCGTTGAAATCCTTTAGTTCCCTTATCGGTTCAAAAATACAATTCGAGATGCCATTTTCAAAGTAAAGGAGTGCTAAGCCAACTTGATAGCTAAAAGCGGGGTTGTTAATTACCCTAAATAAATCCATGTGAATCTACGAGCTATTACTACTACCTATTCAAATTCATATTATTTTTTCAAAAATAACGTTACGAAACAAATCACTATTTTCTATCACTATATATAATTTCTTCTAAAATGAACAAATATTTAAAATAGTTTGAATATAAACTCTTAAACTGAACCAATATCACGTGTGATAATGATTGCGAAGGCCCAAAAGTTCTAAAATCCTAGAGTGTTATTCAGGATAATTGTGAATTTAGTTGGTTGGTTGATACGTAATAAGAATTGTTATTATAATCTTTTTCTTTGCCTTCTAAACTGATGGTCTAAAATGATAATTTTGGTATGACCCGAAAAAAAAAAACATATATTCCAGCTCCTAAAGTTCATATATGTATGATTTATTGATAACTCTTTAAATAGTTTTAATTTAATTTATTATTTGCTGTGTTAATGTGTATTTGATTAACTAGTACATAGCGAATGTTAGATTATTAAAGAATTTGAAAGACATATATAATAGCAATGTGACAAAAGGGGTTCATTGATAAAGCTAAAAAAAAGTCTGATCACTGTTGAGCTCAACATGGCTAGTGCCATATTGTCATATTAAACAATTATATATATTTCATTTTTCATGTTGCATTCTATGGAATCATAAACTTTGTATATAATATATTCAAACAAAATTCTATGAGGGGGAAGGAAAAGAAATAATAAGAAATATAATGTTTTTTTTTTGGGGTTTTAACATGCCTATTAGAATTATTTATTAGAAGCTAATTGATTTTATCTTTTGATAAAAATCATTAATCATAAAAGAGGCCGAGTGCGCCCCAATTAACATCATTTTGAATAGGTCTTTTCTTTCTTCCCAACGTGATGAGCCAATCCTTGTAAAAGGGTGCATTTATTGAGAGTTTCTTCCATGCTTCAGCAACATGATCGTGATAATTTCTGTTGATTTCTATTCTCCTTGATTTCAATATGTAATTAGAAATCTCCTTTCCATACTTTCCCTTATTTTGCGATTTTTTGCAAATGCAAGAAAAATGCTTCAGATTTTGTTAACCTTGACGAGACATTGATAGACTAAGCTTCTTTATATGTGTATGGATTGCAAGGTAAAAAGATAGAGTTATTGTTAAAATTAATAGACTCCCGTTATTATAGTTTTGCATATTCATCGTGATCTATCCACGTTGTCTTTAAATATGTTTTAATCGGATATATACCTGCTGGGTAACCCAAAAGAAGTACGTTTTAATTCGAATATGTTACTATCATTTATCACATTTGGAGTTTACAATTGTGACCGATGTTTTTATTAGTTCCAGAACCCTATCAATATGCGCTAATCAATTTTGAATGACAACAAAGCCAAGTTAAAGAAAATGCATTGAAGAATGACTAATGTTTCTCTTGAGTTTCTTGTAATTATATAACAGGTTTCTATTGCTTAGCAAGAGCAAGGCTTACTCAAATGAGAATATTTTTCACTATACATGTGTAAAAATGTTTATCTCATGATACAAGAATTGAACCGAAATGGAAGTGAAATGTATCCTTATTCAAGCAATTGATAGCTAATGATCAAAAGAAGCTATCAACGCTACAAGAAACCAAGTTCTGAGACTCAAAAATTAGCACTGGACATCAGAAAGTATGCTTATATGAAGATATCAAGCAATCTCTGAAGACCAGATGTTACATTATCTTCAATCAGCACAATTGCATATCAGTCATCATCAAAATGCTTGGATTGAAAATCAGAAAGTGAAGATAGCATCAAGGATCTGATACCACATCAGAAAGCTTGCATTTACTGTGGAGCTCTGAGTGTTACTAGAAATGGAGAGAAATTTGAATTTGAATCTTGAAATTCAAAGAGTCAAATCCCGATGTCAAAACTGACTAATCATTTCTTTTGCCTTTGAAGTCAACTTCCAAGTCTTAGAAGAAAGAGTTCAGAAACCACGATTTAGAAAGTAAGAGTAATTTCTGAAGGACATTAGAAATCTTTACTCCACAACGGCTTCTGCAAACTGATTTGACAGAGACAGGCTACTCTTCTAGACTATCTTTCCAAGACACAAATGGATGATCAACACGTGTCCTTGAAAGATCAAATCATGGGCAGCGGTCACATAGAAGACCTTCTTTAAATAGAGATGTTGTTTTCCATTGTAAAAGAGAGAGAGAGAGAGACTCTGTGCAAAGAGAAAAAATTCTAAAAATCTCTCCTCATCTCCAGTAAGGTTCATATTACTATGAAATCAGATTCCTTACTTGTAAAAATCTTCCTTTTATATTCTTATTTGGATTTATGTTCTTCCCAGGGAAGAAATGATAGAAGGAAGTCACTCAAGTTTTCCTAGGAACTTTCCATATATATGTTAAGAAAACTTGAGTGTAGGTTAGTTTAAGTGGCAACCTAAACACCAAACCTATGCATCCTCGATCCGATAGTGATTTCTATGAGATAGCTTGGAGGGGCTAATGTAAAACTATTTGCAATGCGACAATGTGGTGTTGTTGTTGATCACGGTTTAGGTTGGAAAGGCTAGTCAGAGACTACTTACAGCTTCGAGAGGCTGGAGAAAGACTGCTCGGTTTAGGTTGGAGTAGCTGGTGTAAGACTGCTCAGTTTAGCTTGGAGAGGCTAGTACAGAACTACTCGATTCAGCTTAGAGAGAATATTGAAGAGCTATTCAATCTGTGACAGTAGGTGATTTCTGAAGGTCACAAATGAGAGCTTGGGAAATCTAATGTAAAGACTATCCATTTGTTCTTTCTCATGTTGAGAAAGATGTTTTTAGTGGAACCTCAATATTTGTTGAGTACTGAATATAGGTAGTTTGGCCGAACCAATATAAAATTTTTTGTCTCATCTTTCTCTCTTTGATCTCCTTTATTTATATTTGTTGCACCTTTTTGTTCTATCATATGCTAAAATAATTTCTTGCCGTTTTGTTATTCCTTTTATGATATATGTTTATTATCAACGCTTTAGAAATCTACTTTCTAAAATCACTAACTATGTTTCTACTGCATTACAAGTGTTACACTTGATAGTATCTTTAATAAAAGTTTCAGAAATGCAAAAAGATGCAATGCACGATTTATACCCCCCTCTCGTGCACATTTCCAAGTGGTGTCAGAGCAAGGCCTCTAAGGGGTTGAGCAATCCAACGATTGCAGAGGATAAAGATCTGAGGGACAAAATGGCATACATCTACTTCACAAGATCAATCTATCGACTGACCATCTTTCGCTAATGAGGTATCAAGATTTGTCTTAGCATACTCATGGTGAAAGGTGTAACATCCTCCCAAGTACGACTTCATCCTTGAGTCATGCCATCGGACTCGAGAGTTGTTACTCATAAATTAGCGGACCTTTCTTAAATAACTATAGCAAATTCGATGGATTCGTGTAATAATTAGCATAATTCGATTAAAATATATAACAAAGATACAAGTCAGTTACATAATTAAGCCTTCATAGATATACAATCCTAATTACATTTACATACTCATATGCTTGCAACTAGATACAACATAATAAAAGCATTAAGTACTATACTACTACACTTCCAAGTTCCTTTGCATAGCAGCCTCTTAGTTCTCTACATCAACCTGGAGGTGACACGGGAACACAAAATATAGGGGTGAGAATTATACAATTCTCAGTAAGGTAACACCCCAAATACACAATCATAATGTCATCGTCATCGCCCCAGCCACTTCGGTTTATTAAGAAAAAGTGGTCATGCATTATATAACAACAGTTTATTTTTAAAGGTCCAAATCATACCTCCGAAGTGTGTTGCTTGTAACATTTAATCACTTAATGTGCATATACCATACTACTCAACATCATATACTGTGAACACCCGATTTTGTCCGATTTTCTAACAAAAATCCAAAATTTACGTCTAGTTTTTCTTTATTTTATTTTATTTTTTTTTTATCATAGTTTTGTTAATCATTGCTTTTGAAAACCAAAAAAAAAAGTTTCTTTTTTATTATTTTCAAAAATAAAAAGGATAAAACCCATTTCATTTGAGCCTAGTTCTCTTAGTCTGAAACCAAAAACAAAAGTTTTTCTAGTTTATTTATTGTTTCAGCCCAATTCATTTATTGCATCCCTTCCTTTTAAGTTGATACCCAAATTTCTTTTTATAGTCCATTTACGTCCAGCCATTCAAACCCGTTTCAGCCTACTTCATTTCGGCCCGTTTCCATTCAAGAAAAAGATAAAACAAAAATGAATAAATATAATAATAAGAAAAGAGGGTTGTTGCTGAGGAGAGTCACGGGCTTCTCCTCTTATCACGGATTCTCTCCTTGTTTTTTTATTTCCCCAAGGCTGGCATGTGAACCATCGGGAGGAGAGAAATTTTTGAAAAAAATTAAAAAGGGTGAAGAATATCATCATGATGTTTTTCTCTACTACTCACAAGCTAATAATTTTCCTTTCGGTGATAAGTTGTGGAGGTATCATACAGAGCCGAAGAAGGAGTTTTAGTCAACCAAGGAACAACTATCATATAAACACTCGACAACATCAGAAGAAAAAAGGAAGAATTCAAAAAAAAAAATCATCTAAGATCATCAACAAAGAAGGAACTTCAAACAAAAAATATACATCAGCAGAAGAAGGATCCTGCAAAAATACAAGTGAAATCTAGCAGCAGCCCCAGTAAGAACAAAAGAATCAGAAGCAGATATCAGCAAGAACAACAACAGATATAGGTATATACCATCATCACAAAAAAAAACAAAAAAAAAAAGAGCAAAGCATAGGGGCCGCGACCTCCCTGCTCCAGCGCCATGGCCCCCCTTCCAGCTCCATCATCTTCTTCCTCCTCTCGCTTTAGCTCCTCACTTCATTCTTCCAATCCTCTATAGCCACCGCCACCCATCTCCTTATTGATCCTCTACGCCGCGCCTCCCCCTCTCGCTGTGAATCATCTGGACCACCGCATCAAGCCACAACTAGGAACCTCCATCTCTGCCATCTATAGGGCCGCGATGCCGCCAAGCTCAAAGCCATCGCCGATCCTCCTCCGCCTGGCCGTGCCGCGTTCATCATCATCGCGAGCTTCATGGATTGGCCTCCTCTGAAGCCATCGCTGGAGTTGCCGTGGCCTCACACCAACATCATCACCACCGGTGGCTGATCTCCCTCAGCCGTCCGCCAAGCTCGGCCTCCCCTTTAGATCGGTCTCTCCTTCACTATCCGCTGCATCGCACGGTCGCACCGCCGCCTCGCACGGTCGTGCCGCCTCCATACCTCCAGTGCTGCAGATTCTACTCCACCGCCGTTAGTCTTCACCGGATCGGCCACTTTGGCCTCGTTCCCGCCACCAGAACCACCACAAAAGCATCTCTCATCACCGCGCACTGTAGCTTCTTACGCGAACTCACTCTCTTCTCCGCCTCTCTCTCACATTCCCCCTCTCTGTTTGCCTCTCTTTCTTTATGTGCATACGTGTGTGAAAGAGAGCTCGTGAGTTTGTGTGTGACACAAAAAAAAAGAGAGAGAGTCTTGTGTTTGATTGTAAATGCGTGAGAGAGAGAAAGATTTTTCTTTTTTATTTTATCTAAACATATGTGTTTATGCCCGTGAGTGAGTGAAAGAGAGAGTTATGTGTTAGTGTGAGAGAGTGTTGTGCCCGTGTGTGTATGAGAGAAAGAGAGGTCTGTGTGTGTGTATGCGTGTGTGTGTGTGGAATAGAGAGAGAGAGGGGCTGTGTGTTATTTTAAGTTATTATTATTTTTGTTAGATTAGATTTCAAGATTTAGATATAGGTTGTATTTACTTGATTAGTGTTTGCTCAAAGTCTTTAAATCTTGTTTGTTGGATTTGAGTTTGTTATGATTTAAAAGGAAGTTTTATTTAATTTAGTTCGAAATAAATACTTGCACAATTTGGTTTACTAAAAATTTTGTGTTATGTTTTTGTAGTAATTTTAGATTATTTGAATAGAATAAAAAATTAAAAAAAGAGAGTGAATGTGTGAGGAGGTATTGTTATCATGCATGTGTGTGTCCGTGAGTGAGAGATTTTTCTTTTTATTTTATTTTAGTATGTGTATTTGACCGTGACTGTGAGAGATTTTTTTTAAAAAAAAAAAATTTAGTTTAACCTTTTTATGTGTTTTACTAGAATTAATCATTTTTTTTTATGAATCAACTTTGTCAATTTCTATTAAAATTATAGTTTTGTCTAAAAATGAAATAAAACAAAAAGGAATGATTTAATTATTTCTTTGATTTGAGTGAATTTAGTGTCAATGTTTCTTTTGATTAAAAAGGGTAAAAAAAGAAGAAGAAGAACATGGTAATTAGGACCCTCATTTGTTTATTCAATTATCTTATATATATTGTTTAATTGTATGATTATGTTTACGAATTGGTTTTATTTTTGTTTAATATTAATTGTTTATGTGTTTTGTTCAAATTGTTTGTGTAATTATGTTTATGGTTTTAGTTTAATTGTTCAAATTGTTTATTGGTTTTATTTTATTTTATTTTTTTTGAATTTTGGGTTTAAAATAAATAATTGAATAATTTTGCTTTACAAAAAAAGAGATTTTGAGTTAATCTTTTTCTTTAAAATAGGATTAATTTAATCGTGACAGTTTGTTAATTCTATGTCCTGGAATATTTTAGCTATGACAGCTTGATATTCGAAATCTCGTTTCAAAGATAGAGTTAATTTAACTGTGACGGTTTGTTAACTTTATATTTTAGAATATTTTAGCTATGACAGCTTAATATTCTGAATATCTTTTTCAAAATAAGATTAAACAATATCACAAATTTTTTATAGAACTACGTGACTTTGAATTCTCTATTACACCAGGGGATACGTAGGAGCAGGCGATTCTAATCCCTGTCAAGTCAAAATTAACTTTTCATAATTCATTTTATTTGTAAATTTTTAATACTTTTTACTTGTAGTTTTTTTTATGCAATTTTCGTACTTTGTTATATTCACAAATAATTTCTCTTTTATAAAAAAAAAATTTTATTTAATATTCATTTATGTGCGGAATTTTAGAAAAAGATGTTAATTTAGCCGTGACGGTTTATTAACTCCATATTTCGGGCATTTGGGTTGTGTCAGCTTAATGACCTGAAAATTTCTCTAAAAATGTTTGTTTTTTTTTATATATTTATTTTTTTATAAAAATATAAAAAATAAATTTCCTTTTATCTTATTTATAGTTTATAATTTCTTTTTTTTATTTAAATTTTTTTTTTATTTTAAATAATAAGGTTAATTTAGCCGTGACGGCTTGTTAACTTGATATTGGGATATCTGAGTTGTGACAACTTGATGTTTCAAATATCTCTCATAAAGTTTTTTATATTTTCTCTTACAAAAATACCAAAAATAAATCTTCATTTTTTTAGTTTCTATTTGCAAATTTTCTTTATTTAGAAGAATTCCTTTTTTTTAAAATTATATGCTTATTGTCAAATGCTTCGTTTCAAATAAAAAAGATTAACTTAGTCGTGACGGCTTGTTAACTCATTTTTAGGATACCTGAACTGTGACAGTTTGGTGCTCTAAAAATTCTTTTCTTTTCTTTTCTTTTTTTAAAAAAAAACAACAAATTCCTTTTAATTTCTTGTAATAAAGAATAAATATTTAAAAGGGGTTTTTTTTTAATTTGCACAGTTAATTAGTAGTACCGTCTAAGGACGGGTGTACTAGGGGTGCGCAGGATTAAACTCCTACCCTTCCCTATGCATAACCGACTCCCGAACTCAAATCTGTTTTCAAAGACCATTTTAAAAATGAATGGGTTTTTCCATATTTTCCCGAATTCTAATAAACTTGGTGGCGACTCCATTATTTTCAAAAAAAAGAAAATTCTTTTTTTCGCCGTCTCGTCGTAATTCCGGTTGCGATAGATGGCGACTCCACTGGGGATTTCCAAGAGAGTCAAGCCTGTTTTAGTTAGTTGTGCAAATTAATTATAGCCTTTTGTTGTTTATGTTCTTATTTTACTTTGTTTAGTATTCTTCTTTTTATTTCTTTATAGAGTTTTGTATTTCATATGTTTGTTTATAATGATGGCTTTATTTGTTAAAACCTTAGGATAGATAACTATTTCTGAGTTTTGTACATATTTGTTTGTGTTATCTTTGCAGGTATTAGTCATGGGTAGTTTTAGGATTTCAGGTTTGTATGCTCTCTTCACACACAATACTAACACATGAAATCACATACGAGTGGGGCCCTGTACTCGGGTCTGAGTGCAACTTGAGATAGGTAAGAGATTGCGTAGTGGTAGCCATTTTGGATGTTCATCCTGTTTGGTTATCGCGAAAATCTCATTTAGAGTGTGATTCTTTCATGAATGTCCTGCACCTAGCGGTTCATTTGCTGTTGTGGATAACATTCTGAAATGAGTCTTAACTCTAGAGGCCATAGAACTCTGAGAATATAAACCCACCCGATGAAAGTGTTCACAAAGTAGAATGACCATAAGACCATAGAATTGACTTCCAGAATTTACCACAAGTAGGACACAAAGAGAGCATGCAGTTTCTTTAATTCCTTTTCTTTGTATATAATTTCCTATCACTGTTCTTTGTATATATTTTCTTTTCATTCCCTAAATTGTTTATTATCCCTTCTTTTGTTTAAACCAAGTTTTTTGTTATGGCAGGTTTGTTAGAAAGTTGAATTGAATCTCATTGTGAGTATCTTTGGAAAATGGAAACAAATATGAGACCAAACAGTCAGGAAGGTGAAAAGTTGAAGAGAATGCTACGTCTTAAAGCCAAAACACCTGACACAAAAAGCCTGAGATCTTTGGGTCAATTGTTGAGGGTACCACAACGCCTTTCTCTTACTAGAAAATATCGGAAGATTTTGTACCTTTTAGAAGTGGAAGAACAAGAAGAGGCAATCACGGCATTGGCACAATATTATGATCCTCCGCTTCGATGTTTTACCTTTCAGGACTTTCAGTTAGCACCAACCATTGAGGAATTTGAAAAAATCCTGGGACTGCCACTAGAAGGAGAAAAACCTTATCACTATCAAGGTCATTATCCTTCTTTACATACCATATCAACTATCCTAAGGATAGGAGTGAAGGATTTGCGTGAAGCACAGAAATGTAGAAATGGGACCTATGGACTCCCGAAAGATTACCTGGAAGGGCATATGCACCGTTTGGCTCAAAATGAGGACTGGGATACCTTTATAGATGTACTGGCCCTCACTATCTATGGCACTGTCTTATTTTCGAATATTGAAGGCTTGGTAGACTTTGCAGCTATTGATGTATTCCTTGCCCGCAAGTTCCACGGTCAGAATCCTATTCCAGCTCTCTTAGCAGATGTCTATTGCACTCTAAACTTTTACTATGAGAGGAATGGCAAAAGAATTCTGTGCTGTTTACCAATGTTGTATGTGTGGGGTACCGCGCACATATTCCAAAGGAGTTACAAGGCGCCCTGTCCTATCGAGGATCTACGAATGCATAATATCGAGAAGAAGAGTGGACAAGAGTGGGCTCAAGACCTAGCCAAGTTAAATGAAAAGATGATACGATGGTACCCTTGGTGGGAGGATGGGCAAACTTTGATTTATCAGTGCGGAAGCTTCCCAAATGTACCCCTCATGGGTACCCGAGGATGCATAAATTATAATCCAGCATTGGCATTGCGCCAACTTGGCTATCCCATGATGGGATCTCCTTCTGAAGCTGCAATCACTCCGTTTGTCTCATATTACCAAGATTCTAAAGATTTTGGTTTACTACAGAAGATCCGATCGGCCTGGAACAAGGTTGTCAAGAAAGCAAAAGAACTGGGAGTTAGGAGCTGTGCTTTGAAAGAAAGTTACCGTCAATGGGTAAAAAATAGGGCTCATGAGGTCAAGCTACCATTCAGGGCCTTAACAATTACTCCTCTAGACGAGACGTCAACCCGGCGCTTCAATGAAAAAGAAGAAATCAAAGAAGTGAAAGAAAAATTAGACAAGGCTGAACAAGAAAAGATGCAAATAGAAGCCGAATTGAAAAATGCCCATCATAACTACACAACCTTAAAACGAGAAAGCATTGAAAAAGATCGAGTTATAGAAGGAACAAGTAAAAAGTTGAAGATGGGGCACGAGCACATAATGAAAACCAAAGAATGTCTCAAGGCGGCCAACAAAGAGCTAGGGCTTCGAAGACAAGAACGTGACAAGGCACTAGCTGAGAATCAACAATTGAGGGAATTAATCCGAAAGGCCAAAGTTGTCGAAGAAACTGCGTTAAAAGGCCAAGAGCAAATGCAACAACAAATGGAAGAATTGAACAAAGAATACCAGAGGAAGATTGAAGAACTCAGCCAACACATGGATGATGAAATCGTGAAATATCAAGTGGCTCTGGAAAAAGAGAAGAAGAGAACTGCAAGTTTGGATTTTGAAGTACAACATCGAAATCACATTATTCATGAGTTGAAGACTCGCTTCTCAAACTTGGCAGGGTTGGCTAACGCAGCTATAGAAGATGTTCTAAGCTATTTAGGATTGGCTGAGCAAGGAATAATCCTTTTCAAGACCCCAATTGAGATTAGCAACTTTATTGACTATTGTAAAGACTTGATTGGGAGAATGAAGCAAATGATTGCTAAAAGATGTTGAGAAAAGCATTTGTGGCTTTACAGTGTATTTTCTTTTGTTGTTGCGAGAGCAAATATAAGAAAAATGATGGTTGTAATATGCCTTTATGAATAAAAGAATCTTTATTTCTCTGTATTGTGTTGGTCTCATAGCAATATCCATGACTTAGTACTTTTGAACGAGATGTTCTGAGGAATGGTTATCATCAAAGATACTCACAGCAAGATCCGGTTCAACTGATGATTTCTAACAAATAGCTATGTTTTTGTCTTTTTTTTTTCTTTTCACTAAAGTTCATTTTTAATAGGTAAAAATCCATCACAATTGGGCGCCCAAGGAAAACCGATATCGATCAAACTCGAATTCACAATACCAGAGCTCGAACCAAAATGGCTGGAGGAAATGGTGACACAGAAAGGGGTATCCCAATCACAACTACTTCTGAAGTAGGAAGAAATCTGAGCAATGAAGTTGATGCAGTGAGAGGAAAGCTGAATGAACTGTCAAACAACCAAGGAAGACTGGAGGATATGATGCGGGCCATACAAGAATCACTTAACCTATTAGGAGCTCATTCAGCAAATGTGCAACCAAATACCACGACACTAGGTATGCCTGTAGTATCAAGTGCAGCTCTAAATGTCACTTTAGGGATGAATGATATGGGTGAAATCCCGAATAACCTCCATGGACAACCACCGCCCACGATACCATTGATGATCCCTATCGGAGAAGGCTATCGTTCCTTAGAAAATATTCAAACTCATGAGCATGGGCATATTACCCCTGTCTGGGAGCAACCTCGTGTGGTCATCCAGAAGCAGCCATCCTCCTCAGAAAATAGTCGTGCAGAGGCAGAAAAAGGAAAGTTCAAAGAAGAATGGATGGAGAAGATTCAAGAGCACATTAGGGCTATTCAGGGACCTAGTCCCTATGGTTATGTGGAAGTTGAACAGCTCTGCCCTTCTTCTGACGTGGTAATCCCTAAGGATTTTAAGGTTCCTGATTTCTCAAAGTATGATGGGATAGGTAATCCTCTTTTCCACTTGAAGAGTTATTGTACGAAAATGACAATATGGTCAAAGGATGAAAAATTTCTCATCAGTTTTCTTCCATGAAAGCCTGACTGGACCTGCTTTGGAGTGGTACATTCAACTAGACCACTCAAAGATTTCCAGCTAGACAGAATTGGCGGACCTGTTCATGAGCCAATACAAGTTCAATCTTGATATGGCACCTACCCGGGAGCAATTAAGCTCCATGCAGAAGAAGAAGAATGAATCATTCAAGCAGTACGCTCAAAGGTGGAGAGCCTTGGCTGCCCAAGTTCAACCACCACTCATCCTAACTGAAATGTGTTCCTACTTCTTGGGAACCTTGGGATCGCCTTACATCGGGACAATGGCAGGGGCAGCATACAAAGATTTCTTTGAGTTAATAACTACTGGAGAAAGAATTAAGAGCTTAGCAAAGGCCGACAAGCTTCCCATGAGCAGTGAAGACACAAGAAAAAGCTTCCCGCCCAAAAAGAAGGAAACAGATGTTAATTATGTGCGTGGACAGTAATCCTTCGTCCCAAGGTATACACCAACACGTCCACGACTCCAACTGTCGTCATACCACACACCTATCACCGCTTACCCATCCTACCAAACCACACCAACCACAAACACTGTCTCATATCCCCAGCCACAAGTTAACAATATCCACATAAGGCCATACCAACCAACTCGCCCAACATACACCCCAGCACCTCAACCAAATTTCCAAAACCAGAACCGAAATCGATTTCCTAACCTTCCACCTTTTCCAAAGCTATCCATTTCGAATGCTGACCTCTTTAAAAAACTAGTTGATGCTCACCTGATCTCTGCATATCCCGTGCACCCATTAGAACCGCCATTTCTAGCATGGTACAACCCAAACCTTACTTGTAAATATCATATGGATATTGCAGGACATTCCATAGAGGATTGTGAAGGATTCAAAATGGCGGTAAGGAGATTAATGGCTTGTGGGAGGTTAGACCTTCAAGAAGATTTGAAACCAGACATTGTTAATAACCCGATCCCGAAACATAAAGGAGGAAGTCGGGTGAATGCCTTGGAGGTAGAAGAACCTTTGATTAAGAAGGTTTTGAATCTCCGAACACCGATGGAAGAAGTGTTCAATGGCTTAAAAAAGGCTGGGTACAACATCACAATAGCTACATCCGTGATGAAAGAAGATGAGAAATATGACATGGAGTCAAGCTGTTTATATCATTGTGGAGGTCTTGGCCATGATATAGAAAATTGTTGGGATTTCAAGGCTCGTGTACAGGGATTGCTCAATTTGGGGGTGGTTCAAGTAAAAAAGAGGCTAGGTTTCCAAGAAGAAGTGAACGTGATTGATCGCTTTGTGCTTCGGATATCATCACTTAATCCGACTCCAAAATCGGAAAAAGTGGTGATCACTGTGAAAAAGCCGACACCCTTTGGTTATGAGGATACACATGCTATACCTTGGAACTATGAAACCAATGTGGAGACAAATAGAGACATAGGGGAAGCCTCAGAAATCCGAACAAGTGAAGTAGTAGCGGAGGTAAAAGGAATAACAAGAAGCGGAAGGATTTATGGACCCGGAGAGCTGGAAAAAGGAAAACTTGTTGAAGAAGAGAATATCGGAAAAGGTTCTGGTACGGAAAGGAAAGGAAAAGAAGAAGATGAAGAAGAGGAGTTCCTAAAGATCATGAAGCAAAGTGAGTATGACATACTGGAGCAATTGAAGAAAACTCCCGCCAGAATCTCCTTGCTGTCATTAATCTTGTCATCCGAATCTCACCAAAAAGCATTGCTAAAAGTCTTGAAAGATGCTTATGTGAAACCAGATGTCTCATTGGTGAGTATGGTGAATATGGTGGATCCAGTAAAATGTGTCAACATGATCACTTTCTCAGATGAAGAAGTTGTATCACAGGCCAACCCACGAGCATTGTATATAACTCTTAAATGTAAAGGTTATATAGTGCCGAAAGTTTTCATTGATGGAGGGTCGGGACTAAATGTCTTACCGGTGTCAACCTTGAGCTACTTGTCAATAAACAAGGATAGTATTTCACCACAAGTAATGATTGTGAAAGCTTTTGATGGAGCAAGGAAAAGTATCCTTGGGAAATGGTGTTGTTATTGGAAATCGGTCCAAGCCGATTTGAGGTATTATTCCAAGTAATGGAGATTGAGTCTGATTACAATATGCTGCTAGGAAGACCATGGATTAACAATGTTAGTGCTGTTCCTTCAACCTTGCATCAAAAAGTTAAATATGTCGAGAATGGCTCAGTCATTACTATCCATGGAGAGAAGGAGATCATAGTATCCAAACCAGTTACGCTTCCATATGTTAAAAATGTTGAGTTAGTGGAAAACAGCTTATGGCACAGTCTGGAGGTTGTAGGGCTTCAACAAGAACAGAATGAGTCCCTAGGGCAAGATGTCAACCAGGTGGTGGCTCATATCATGACCAAAAATGGTTATCTGCACGTCAAAGGGCTAGGATCACGGTTACAGGGTATCAGGATGCCTCTGCCTATATTAGAGAAGCGAAACCGATTCGGTTTAGGATATGAGGCATTATTGGAGGATCAGGTTAAGACAATGACTCTTAAACAAAAGAAATCAAAAGAAAAAATGGAGCAGATCCCTTATCTGAAAGAGACATTTCCTCACCCGGCTAAAGTGATTGTGGATGAAGAAGGTTGCACCTCCAGTTATTTTTCCACCATCAACACTCTGGATGTTGAGAAGCTTGAAAAATACAACAATGCTGATGCTACCAACCACAATGAGATGCTGATGAATTGGATAGCTGAACTAATAATTGATGTTATTACTTCAAAGTAATCACTTGGGATTGTAATAATTGTCTTTGCTTTCTTGTATGCTACTTTGAGACATCATTCGAATGAACTTGCATGATTATCCAGTAATTTTTCTTTGTTATTACACCTTGTACTTCTTCACCTCTTCCGTTCTTTTATTTCCATACGCTATTCTTTTTACTTTCTTGCTATCTCTAGCATTATTTCCTTAACCTTTTAGTTTGTGCCTTTTCTATATTATTTGTGTTTTACCCATTATGTGTCTTGGCATTCCAACCCCCACAAATGCTTTCCAGGGACCTAAATGCTATGAATATTTTGCCGCATGAAAGGGACTTTGGAGGCCAATCAATTGATTCTCTTACTGCACTTGATTGTGATGGCTATGAATCTAAAGAGGATGAAGAAACTATTGAGGAATTTTCAGACTTACTGGAACATGTAGAAAAGGGGTTTGACTTAGACAATGAGGTGGTTGAAGTGATTAACATGGGCACTGAAGAAGAGAAGAAGGAGCTGAAAATAGTGGAAAACTCTGAACGAACAGAAATGATTGCGTTGTTTGAAGAATACCTGGATGTTTTTGCATGGTCTTATCATGATATGCCAGGATTGGATCCAAAGATCGCCTCACACAAGATCCCTTTGTATCCAGAAGCTGAGCCGAAGAAGCAAAAATTGAGAAGAATGCGGCCTGACATGTCACTGAAGATAAAAGAAGAAGTGACTAAATAGCTAGAGGCTGGATTTTTGGAAGTATCAAGACACACCGATTGGGTGGCCAATATTGTGCCTATACCTAAAAAGGATGGGAAAGTCAGGATGTGTGTAGATTATCGGGACCTGAATAAAGCTAGCCCGAAGGATGATTTTCTACTTCCCCACATTGATGTCCTTGTTGATAATACAGCCAAGAATCACCAATTTTCATTCATGGATGGATACTCTGGATATAATCAGATTCTCATGGATGTTCATGACAAAGGAAAAACTACATTCATAACTCCGTGGGGAACGTTTTATTACACAGTCATGCCATTTGGGTTGAAGAATACTGGTGCCACTTACCAACGTGCAATGGTTGCACTGTTCCATGACATGATGCACAAGGAAATTGAAATATATGTAGATGATATAGTCGCTAAGTCTAAAGAGGGGGAAAGTCACGTGACAGTTCTGAGAAAGCTGTTCGAAAGACTCAAAAAGTACAGGTTGCGATTGAACCCGAATAAATGCATTTTTGGAGCTTTTATAAGGAAATTGCTCGGGTTCATTGTCAATAGAGAAGGGATAAAGGTAGATCCGGACAAGGTAAATGTGATACAAGAAATGCCAGCTCCTCGAACTAAAAAGGAAGTGAGAAGTTTTCTTGGGAGGCTTAACTACATTGCTAGATTCATCGCCAATTTGACCAGTACTTGTGAGCCTATATTCAAGTTGCTGTGAAAACATCAACCTGGAGAATGGAATGAAGAATGCCAAGAAGCCTTTGACAAAATAAAGACTTATCTAATGAAACCTCCAGTTTTGATTCCTCCTATGCCAGGCCGTCCTTTGATATTGTATCTTGCAGTATTACCCACTTCACTTGGGGCAATGTTGGGGCAATATGATGACTTTGGAAAGAAAGAACATGTCATTTATTACTTAAGCAAAAAGTTTAACGAATGTGAATCTCGCTATCTGGCGATTGAAAAGACCTGCTGTGCATTAGTGTGGACTTCCAAGAGGTTGAGACAGTACATGTTATACTATACCACTTGGCTGATTTCTTGAATGGATCCATTAAAATACATATTTGATAGTCCTCATGTTTCATTGAGAATGTCAAAGTGGCAAGTGATACTTTCAGAATTTGATATCAAGTATGTAACGCAAAAGTCCGTTAAAGGGGGTGCAATTGCTGATAATCTAGCTGACAACCCTCTGGAGGAGGGACAGCCTGTCATGCCTGAATTCCCCGATAGCGAAGTATTGACAGTAGAAAAAGGAGAAATAGAAGAAGAGAATGTGTGGAAGATGTATTTTGACGGGGCTGCCAATATGAACGGATGTGGAATAGGAGCTGTAATAGTCTCACCAGCTGGGAAACAGTACCCGGTTTCTATCAAACTAGACTTTGAATGTACCAACAACATGGCAGAATATGAAGCATGTGCAAATGGTTTGCAAGTTGCGATTGACTTGGGAATCAAAGAACTAAAGGTCTTTGGAGACTCCACGCTCATAATCTATCAAGTTAATGGAGAATGGCGCACAAAAGACCCAAAGTTGGTACCTTATCAGAAGCATTTGTCTCAATTAATTGAACACTTTGATGATATATCGTTCTCCCACTTAACTCGAGACAAGAACCAGTTTGCGGATGCTTTGGCGACTTTGGCCGTGATGACTAATTTGGAGGTACATGCTAATGTCCAACCCATCCATGTCGAAGTGCAAAATGAACCGGTATATTGTGACAATGTGGAGATTGAACCAGACGGACAACCATGGTATCATGATATCAAGCAGTATATTCAAAAAGAAGAATACCCAGCAGGTGCAAATGAGGTGGATAAAAAGACAATTCGAAGACTGGCCATGGCTTTCTTTCTGAATGGTGAAGTCCTTTACAAGAGGAATTAAGATACCACTCTCCTTAGATGTGTAGATGCTCACGAAGCTCGAATAATCATGATCGAAGTCCATGAAGGGATCTGTGGAACTCATACTAGTGGGCATATGATGGCACGCAAGATCCTAAGGAGTGGTTAACATGGTATCTATGCTCCTCCAGTTCGAAAGTGCCACAAATGCCAAATATACGCAGATCAAATCAATGCTCCTCCAGTTCAGTTGCATAACATGGTATCTCCTTGGCCTTTCTCGATGTGGGGTATGGATGTTATTGGTCAAATTAATCCTAAAGCATCCAATGGTCATCGTTTCATCTTGGTGGCAATAGATTATTTCACTAAATGGGTGGAAGCTACTTCATACGCTAACATCACACAGAAGGTTTTTCTTAGATTCATCAAAAGAAACATCATTTGCAGATATGGAATTCCAGAGAGGATTGTCACAGACAACGCTCGTAATCTCAATGGTGCCGAGGTCCAGAAATTCTTTGAGACGTTCAAAATCAAACATCACAATTCAGTTCCTTATAGACCTCAAATGAATAGTGCGGTTGAGGCTGCAAATAAGAATATCAAGAAAATCGTCGCCAAAATGGTGGTGAATTACAAAGATTGGCATGAAATGCTGCCATATGCTTTGAACGCATATTGTACTAACATACGATCAAGCACAGGGGTAACTCCTTTCTCATTGGTATATGGAATGGAAGCCGTATCTCCCATAGAAGTGGAAATCCCATCACTCAGAGTTTTAATGGAGGCCGAGTTGGAAGAATCTGAATGGGTAAGAGCTCGACATGAGCAATTGAACATGATCGAAGAAAAGAGACTTACAGCTATTTGCCATGGCCAGTTGTACCAAAGCAGAATGGCTAGGGCTTTTAACAGGAAAGTCCGCCCTAGAGATTTTCATCCAGGAGATTTGGTTTTGAAGAAAATTCTCCCTAATCAAGAGGATGCGTGGGGTAAGTGGGCTCCAAGTTATGAAGGGCCTTACATTGTCAAGCAAGCATTCTCAGGTGGAGCGTTGATTTTACAAGACATGGATGGCCAAGATTTGCCTAAAACTACCAACAGTGATGCAGTGAAAAGATTTTATGCATGAAAAGATGCTCAAAAGCCCGTTAGGTTGAAAACTCGGAAGAGCGACCTAAGCAAAAGTTAGGTCAAAATAAAGAGAAAAAGAAAAAAGAAGAAGAAGAGGGCTCGCTAGGTTGAAAACTCGAAAGAGCGGCCTAGGCAAAAATTAGAGCAAGACAAAAAATATACATCATCTCCAGTAGTTACATTGGGGCAAATTTTGGTGTTGAATTGGTCCAATAAATCAAGCAAATTCAGTAACTCAAAGTCTGAAACCGGGGCAATTTTGAAGAAAGGATTTGAAGATGTGTCATCGGATATCATGGCCATGTTGTTCAACTTGCTGCAAGAAGTCATTTGATTGAAACACAAAGGACCTAAACTGGGGCAAAATTTCGTGTCTTTCACAATTCTTGTATTTTGTTCTTGTATTGTCACCTTTTTCCAAATATTTTGTCATCAAATAGACCAAGCAATGAAGATGTTCAGTCAGTTGATCCTTTCACCTTCTCTTTGAGTACATGTTCATTCATGATGTCTCAAATAGGATAAATTTAAGCTTCAATTATGCGATCTAACAATGTTTACAGCAATACATCAATGATTGGTATCACGATTCAGAAGCTGCAATCAAGTTTGGTAGAGGAGTATCCATCATTCTAAAAAATGGAAAAAGGAAAAGAAGAACGAAAGAAGTGAACAAATCTTTGTTGTGACAGAAGGTCCAATGCAAGAATTATGAGTTTGATCGGTTAAAGTTTCCGGGAAGATTGCTCGATTTGGTTGCGGTTAGTTTTTCAAGAATGTGTCTGAAATGAGTTGAAGTTCATGATTTTTGCATATAACTTTGAAAAAAAGAAGAAGAGAAACTGTGAAAGTTGTTATTCTCTAAGTTAGCTTTTAATTTCCAATTAGCCTCAAATTGCCACTAATTTACTCTTTCAGATGGTATCCTTGCCGATTTTATTTTTCAGACGGTATCTTTGCCGATTTCTTTTTCAGACGGTATCCTTGCCGATTTACTTTTTCAGACGGTATCCTTGCCGATTTACCTTTCAGACGGTATCTTTGCCGATTTCTTTTTCAGACGGTATCCTTGCCGATTTACTTTTTCAAACGGTATCCTTGCCGATTTACTTGTTCAGACGATATCCTTGCCGATTTACTTATTCAGACGGTATCCTTGCCGATTTACTTGTTCAGACGGTATCCTTGCCGGTTTACTTGTTCAGACAGTATCCTTGCCGATTTACATTTCAGATGGTATCCTCGCCGATTTATTTCCAGTCGGTATCCTTGCCAGTTTAATTTTCAATCAGTCGGTATCTTTGCCAGTTTAATTTTCAGTCGGCCTCCTTGCTGGTTTATATTTCCAATCGGTATCCTTGTCGGTTTAATCTTCAGTCAGTCGGTATCCCTGCCGGTGTAATTTTCAGTTGGTATCCTTGCCAGTTTGATTTTTAATCGGCCTCAGATTGCGTTTACTTTTTAGTCGGCTTTAGTTGTTAATTTTAGTTTCTAGTTGGCCTCAGACTTTCATTTTTACATTTCCAGTTAACCACTTGTTGACTTCCAGTCAACAGCGTCCACTTTAGTTTCTTACCAACTTGTATATTTGCATTTGATTTTCTTATATGTGCATATCACCTTGATATTTAGATTTAGAATGTTTATACTGCATGTATTTGTCGAACAAAATCAATGTTCATGTCTTTACTCGTTCCTTATGAAGATAACATGTAAAACTTAAGTTTTTCATATTCTCTTATAAGAAATGAATAAAGAGGGGCAACTATGAACACCCGATTTTGTCCGATTTTCTAACAAAAATCCAAAATTTACGTCTAGTTTTTCTTTTTTTTTATTTTTATTTTATCATAGTTTTGTTAATCATTGCCTTTGAAAACCAAAAAAAAAAGTTTCTTTTTCATTATTTTCGAAAATAAAAAGGATAAAACCCATTTCATTTAAGCCTAGTTCTCTTAGTCTGAAACCAAAAACAAAAGTTTTTCTAGTTTATTTATTGTTTCAGCCCAATTCATTTATTGCATCCCTTCCTTTTAAGTTGATACCCAAATTTCTTTTTATAGTCCATTTACGTCCAGCCATTCAAACCTGTTTCAGCCTACTCCATTTCGGCCCGTTTCCATTCAAGAAAAAGATAAAACAAAAATGAATAAATATAATAATAGGAAAAAAGAGGGTTGTTGCTGAGGAGAGTCACAGGCTTCTCCTCTCATCACGAATTCTCTCCTTGTTTTTTTATTTCCCCAAGGTTGGCATGTGAACTATCTGGAGGAGAGAAATTTTTGAAAAAAATTAAAAAGGGTAAAGAACATCATGATGATGTTTTTCTCTACTACTCGCAAGCTGATAATTTTCCTTTCGGTGATAAGTTGTGGAGGTATCATACAGAGCCGAAGAAGGAGTTTTAGTCAACCAAGGAACAACTATCATATAAACACTCGATAGCATCAGAAGGAAAAAGGAAGAATTCAAAAAAAAAAATTCATCTAAGATCATCAGCAAAGAAGGAACTTCAAACAAAAAATATACATCAGCAGAAAAAGGATCCTGCAAAAATACAAGTGAAATCTAGCAGCAGCCCCAGTAAGAACAAAAGAATCAGAAGCATATATCAACAAGAACAACAATAGATATAGGTATATACCATCATCACAAAAAAAAAAGAGAAAAGCATAGGGGCCGCGGCCTCCCTGCTCCAGCACCGCGGCCCGCCCTTCCAGCTCCATCATCTTCTTCCTCCTCTCGCTTTAGCTCCTCACTTCATTCTTCCAATCCTCCATACCCACCGCCACCCATCTCCTTATTGATCCTCTACGCCGCGCCTCCCCCTCTCTTTGTGCATCACCTGGACCACCGCGCCAAGCCACAACTAGGAACCTCCATCTCTGCCGTCTACAGGGCCGCGATGCCACCAAGCTCAAAGCCATCGCCGATCCTCCTCCGCCTGGCCGTGCCGCGTTCATCATAATCGCGAGCTTCATGGATCGGCCTCCTCTGAAGCCATCGCTGGAGTTACCGTGGCCTCACGTCAACATCATCACCACCGGTGGCTGATCTCCTTCAGCTCTCCTCCAAGCTCGGCCTCCCCTTTAGATCGGTCTCTCCTTCACTATCCGCTGCATCGCACGGTCGCACTGCCGCCTCGCACGGTCGTGCCGCCTCTATACCTCCAGTGCTGCGGATTCTACTCCACCGTCGTTAGTCTTCACTGGATCGGCCACTTTGGCCTCGTTCCCACCACCAGAACCACCACAAAAGCATCTCTCATCACCGCGCACTGTAGCTTCTCACGCGAACTCACTCTCTTCTCCGCCTCTCTCTCGCATTCCCCCTCTCTGTTTTCCTCTCTTTCTTTATGTGCATACGTGTATGAAAGAGAGCTCGTGAGTTTGTGTGTGACACAAAAAAAAAGAGAGAGAGTCTTGTGTTTGAGTGTAAATGCGTGAGAGAGAGAGAATGATTTTTCTTTTTTATTTTATCTAAACATATGTGTTTATGCCCGTGAGTGAGTGAAAAAGAGAGTTATGTGTTAGTGTGAGAGAGTGTTGTGCCCGTGTGTGTATAAGAGAAAGAGAGGTCTGTGTGTGTGTATGTGTGTGTGTGTGTGGAATAGAGAGAGAAGGGCTATGTGTTATTTTAAGTTATTATTATTTTTGTTAGATTAGATTTCAAGATTTAGATATAGGTTGTATTTACTTGATTAGTGTTTGCTCAAAGTCTTTAAATCTTGTTTGTTGGATTTGAGTTTGTTATGATTTAAAAGGAAGTTTTATTTAATTTAGTTCGAAATAAATACTTGCACAATTTGGTTTACTAAAAATTTTGTGTTATGTTTTTGTAGTAATTTTAGATTATTTGAATAGAATAAAAAATTAAAAAAAGAGAGTGAATGTGTGAGGAGGTATTGTTATCATGCATGTGTGTGTCCGTGAGTGAGAGATTTTTCTTTTTATTTTATTTTAGTATATGTGTATTTGACCGTGACTGTGAGAGATTTTTTTTTAAAAAAAAAATTTAGTTTAACCTTTTTATGTGTTTTACTAGAATTAATCATTTTTTTTTATGAATCAACTTTGTCAATTTCTATTAAAATTATAGTTTTGTCTAAAAATGAAATAAAACAAAAAGGAATGATTTAATTATTTCTTTGATTTGAGTGAATTTAGTGTCAATGTTTCTTTTGATTAAAAAGGGTAAAAAAAGAAGAAGAAGAATATGGTAATTAGGACCCTCATTTGTTTATTCAATTATCTTATAAATGTTGTTTAATTGTATGATTATGTTTACGAATTGGTTTTATTTTTGTTTAATATTAATTGTTTATGTGTTTTGTTCAAATTGTTTGTGTAATTATGTTTATGGTTTTAGTTTAATTATTTTATATGTTGAGGTAAACGATTTTTAATATAATTTTGCTAATTTCAATTAAAGAAATTTTATTTTATTTTATTTTATTTTATTTATTTTATTTATTTTATTTATTTTATTTTTTTTTTGAATTTTGGGTTTAAAATAAATAATTGAATAATTTTGCTTTACAAAAAAAGAGATTTTGAGTTAATCTTTTTCTTTAAAATAGGATTAATTTAATCGTGACGGTTTGTTAATTCTATGTCCTGGAATATTTTAGCTATGACAGTTTGATATTCGAAATCTCGTTTCAAAGATAGAGTTAATTTAATTGCGACGATTTGTTAACTTTATATTTTAGAATATTTTAGCTGTGACAGCTTAATATTCTGAATATCTTTTTCAAAATAAGATTAAACAATATCACAAATTTTTTATAGAACTACGTGACTTTGAATTCTCTATTGCACCAGGGGATACGTAGGAACAGGCGATTCTGATCCTTGTCAAGTCAAAATTAACTTTTCATAATTAATTTTATTTGTAAATTTTTAATACTTTTTACTAGTAGTTTTTTTTATGCAATTTTCGTACTTTGTTATATTCACAAATAATTTCTTTTTTTTTAAAAAAAAATATTTTATTTAATATTCATTTATGTGAGGAATTTTAGAAAAAGATGTTAATTTAGCCGTGACGGTTTATTAACTCCATATTTCGGGCATTTGGGTTGTGTCAGTTTAATGACCTGAAAATTTATCTAAAAATGTTTGTTTTTTTTTCATATATTTGTTTTTTTATAAAAATAAAAAAAATAAATTTCTTTTTATCTTATTTATAGTTTATAATTTCTTTTTTTTTTATTTAAATTTTTTTATTTATTTTAAATAATAAGGTTAATTTAGCCATGACGGCTTGTTAACTTGATATTGGGATATCTGAGTTGTGACAACTTGATGTTTCAAATATCTCTCGTAAAGTTTTTTATATTTTCTCTTACAAAAATACCAAAAATAAATCTTCGTTGTTTTAGTTTCTATTTGCAAATTTTCTTTATTTAGAAGAATTCCTTTTTTTAAAATTATATGCTTATTGTCAAATGTTTCGTTTCAAATAAAAAGGTTAACTTCATCGTGACGGCTTGTTAACTCATTTTTAGGATACCTGAACTGTGACAGTTTGGTGCTCTAAAAATTCTTTTCTTTTCTTTTTTTTATAAAAAAAACAACAAATTCCTTTTAATTTTCTTGTAATAAAGAATAAATATTTAAAAGGGGTTATTTTTTTAATTTGCACAGTTAATTAGCGGTACCGTCTAAGGACGGGTGTACTAGGGGTGCGCAGGATTAAACTCCTACCCTTCCCTATGCATAACCGACTCTCGAACTCAAATCTGTTTTCAAAGACCATTTTAAAAATGAATGGGTTTTTCCATGTTTTCCCGAATTCTAATAAACTTGGTAGCGACTCCATTATTTTCAAAAAGAAGAAAATTCTTTTTTTCGCCGTCCCGTCGTAATTCCGGTTGCGACATATACTACTAACTTTCCACTTAAATATATTGGTCTCAATATCGATACTAAACTTCTTCACTTGGCATACAAGACAAAGGATTTCTTAGAAAATTTGCTTCTTAAACTTGCCTTGGCCCTTGACTAATGTTGTCACGTCTAGGCATTACGTACCGCTGTACCCAGTGTTGCAATAATGGGTAATAGACTACTTTTCAGGACTGAGCTCATTCCTATACATGATCATTGGATTTACTTTCTCTAATTCTCACACAGGTCTATTCCTAGTCAGGTTTACTTTTCCTGACTCAATTCAAGGGTAGTCAGGTTTACTTTCCCTAACAGACCAGATTTACTTTCTCTAGTCCAAGAATCATAAATCTTTCATTCTTCTTGGTAGTCAGGTTTACTTTCCCTAACAAACTGGATTTACTTTCTCCAGTCCTAGAAATGCAATCTTATGCTTTTCTCTCACATGCATACAATTATAAGGAGTAACCTTATTAATAAGTTCACATGCTCAATTATTCATATTCACATTCATTTGCTCATGTCATACTAGTATAAGATGCCATTATTTTATCAATTCAAAGCATCAATTCAATTTCAGCATAATGCCAGATTCCACATATTCATAGCACAATTTATTCTGTATTCCAAACCATCAAATCCAAGGCTATAAAAAATTATCTAAGACATTTCAATGTGTCCATAAAGCTCCATAAAAATTTCAGAGCATAAAAGGTCTCTAACTATATTAATAAAACCTCACAATTTCAGGGGTTAGAAACTACACACTCTCAGTCAATAGCCAGAAGTCTCAATTTTTATATCCTATCAAATGAACCCAGAACATTGTACAAAAATTTAGAGTTGGACCTCAATATGTCCTCAAAATATTGTGAAAATTTCAGCTAATAATTCGATCATTTGCTAGGGTAATAAAATTAGACAAATTTAGTATTACAAATTGGACTGGCTGAACAGCACCCCTGACCTGTTCGGTTTTCCATTTTTTAAAAATAGTAAAAGTGATAAAGAAGACCCAAGAAAATTACTGGGAACTCTTCCACATGTTAGCTTTATCATATAAAAATTTTAGCTCATGATAATGTCTCAAAATCAGTGAGAAAAATCAAAACATTTCACTTGCTTGCTAAATTTGGGATTTTCAGTAGCATCATTCATACCATGGTTTTGCAAAACAGGTTTCCTAAATTCATCAAAACTCTCTACCAAAATTAATACATCAATATCTATGTGAAATCAACCAATATAACTAAATAGTTCCAGCCAATTCAATCAGAAACCATTAGATCAAAATTGAAAAGAAAAGAGAACAAATAAAACCCTACTTGAATTTCCATAGCTCCTTGCCTAGAATAATTTTCCCCAAGTGTTTTTCTTCCAAACAGCCTTTAACCTCCCTTTGGCAATGATGTATGATGGCTCAAAGTGGGAAAATAGTGATGGATTGAAATTCCAATGGGTTAGTTTGGTAGATTATAAAGAGTAGAACAAGTTTTGTGAAGGGAGTTTGTGGTTTTAACAAGTTTTGGCTATGAAAATGGAGGTTTGAAATCAAGTATTGATGCTCATTGAGAAGCAACAATGGTGGCTGTGTGTGTTCAAAAAGTTGGCCGAGAAAGGAGCTTCTTAAAGAAGCCAAATGTTAAGATTATCATATATGTAATGAATGAATATAATCTATTATATTTAGATAATTACTAATCCAATAAAGTAAAATGAATGGTTATGATTCAATCTTGTAATTCAAGATTGAATCTTAGCCATTCATTTGATTTAAAGAGATAGGTTCATTTGTTTTGTAGAGATCCAATTACTTTTCGGTATTAAAATTCGCACATTGAAATTTCACCGAACGGGTGAAACAGTATACCCGGAAAATCAAACATTACTCAATATTTAATTCTAAGTATAAAATTTTCATTTCTAACTATTTCTAACCTTATTTCCATGTTTTCCCAATTCCGGACACCTCTAGATCTCAAATCTGGGGTTTCGACTATCTCGGCGGCCTACAGGGCCTGCAAAATACTATTCATATTTTTTTTCTTTTTTTTTTACAAATCCCTTGGACCGTCCTCATCATTACTAAAATTGTCAGATTTTTGAAATTACAACTAGTAAAGTCCAAATTAATTTTTAAATAATTTTTAGGGTGTTACAAAAGAGATTCCAAAAGACTGTTGGACAAGAACAACACAAAAGGAAATAGTTCAGTTGTTCCACTAAGTCAAGCCTCTGTCCATATTTGCTCTAAGCTAAAGCTGACTATGCTACATATGTATTACTTGTGACATATGAAAGGCTATATGTCATAGACTATGCATGATGTTTGAAGATCTTAAACCGGTTCCAAATATCTTTGATCTTGAGGTTGTCATATCAGATGCAATGCAATGCTAAAGCAATGAAAATTGCTAAAACTTCATATGAATTAGAAAGATCAGATATTGATATTTGAGATTGAATATGGAGATGAGATCTCTTTGTCTGTGGAAAATGTCAAAAGTCTTTAACGACTAAAACAAGGAGACCTCAATCTCATGAGTGACAAATTAGGACAAAAATTATCTTGAGAAAGAAATCTGCTTATCGCGGTAAGAATAGACTTCATGTATCAGCATTCCAAGCCTAGAGATTATCAGATATATCCCTACATAAGGAAGAAGAATGTGCTAGACATCTAGAAAAAGGGATGAGTTGGGAGGTCCTGATGTGCTAAAACTTGCTACCATATTTTGTTTCATGACCAAAGAACATCAACAGAGATAAGCGAGGCAAACGTATTTGCATCTAATCTTTTATATAATATATTAGCTGCTTCATGTGATGAGTTACTAGAAGTGTAACGCCCCGATTTTCCGTGTACAAATGACCAAAATGCCCCTGAGGCCATTTTTACTAGGAAAATGAGGATAACCGACCCCGACCATCCTCAAAGGGCTGTTTTAGTATTGAAGGGGGATTACATGTGATTACATGTGTTATTTATGTTAATAGAGCAGAAGAATCTCATTTTTGAGTTCCGATGTGTAAAATTACCAAAATGCCCCTATGTCTAACTGACACAGAATTAATTCTCGATTGGGCTCGGACCCTGCCCAAGAGTTTGAAACATTGTTTTTAAGGGTTGTTTAATGTCTGATTAAGCCCGGGTGATCCTAGAGAGTTTTTGTGAAAAATTATCGTTTTGCCTCTAATTAAGGGCATAATGAGCTTAATTATATAATTAATGAAACCTAAACAATATTAGGCTCTAATTAAAAGGTAATTAATTTTAATAATTAATTGAGGTCAATTAGGGCCTAAGATTACTTAGAGAAACTCCAAACCCTTTCTTAATCCAAGAATTAGTGTCATGTCAATTTGAAATAGTATTTTCTCTATTTAAATCCTTAAATCATGGGAATGGTCATGTGATGAGATTCCTTGCTAATAAAGGTGGATTTGCACTAATTGTGCAAGAACACTCTTTAATCTTGTCTTGAGCCATCTTAATTGCTCACTTTCTCATCTAAACACCTAATTACAACTCCTAATCCATGGCCTAACCAAATCCACTTCTAAGCAAACTTTTAATCCACATTAGAATGAAAGAAATCCTCCTCCATTTTTCTCTTAATATGGTCGGCCATCCTCCCCCATTTTTCATCCATCACATGTTGAAATTCAATTAAAAATGTGCACTCAAAGGACCATGCCTTGAACTATACTTGGCCATACATTGAACCGTCCTTACACCATGCCATGAAATGAGATATTTTTTCTCTTCTTCCTTCCCTCCAAGACCGTCGGCCACACCTCCCCCCTCATGCCCCTATATGTTTCATTTTCTATAAATAGGTGCCAAAGGAAGTTGCAAGAACCTTTGCACATCTTTACAACTTCAAGCTTTCTTCCTTTGATCTCAAAGAATTCTTCTTCTTCATTTTTTTCATTCTTCCAAGAGCCACTTCCCTCCACTACTTCTCAACCCTAAAACCACCACACAACCACCATAGATTATCCTTTAAACACCTAACTTCTCTACTTCCAAGATCAAATCCAAGACACACTTTCCTTCGTCTTTCTTTTCTTTCTTAGCTGAAAACCCCTTTGAAGCTCCAAGGAAGATTTGTTCTTCTCATCTCATGTCCAAGAACAAGCTCTTTTCTTTTCAAAGAAAATACCTTTGGTAGGAGAGTTATCTCTAAGTTTTTCATTCTTTTCTTTGTTTCTTTCTTGGATTGAAATGTTGAAATGATAATTATCTCCTTCTCCTTCTCTATTTTGGTTCTTTATTTTCCTTTCTCCTTTCTTTTCTTTTTCGGCCATAATGGCTTTGATATTGGAAAACCGTGGCTTGATGATGAGGATCTTGGATGTTGGTTGCATATTTATACTTAAGCCTTACATTAGCATATTTACATTTATGTCATCACCTAAACAATTAAACTCAAAGCCTACCTATTTCAACCTTAAAGTTGATTATTGATTTAGAGTGAATACTCTAAGGGGCTTAGAGCAATAAAATAAAGAATTGGACTTGCATTCATATTTACATTTCTTGCCTAGCATGTTTACTTTTCAAGCCATCATCTAAACTTAAAGATTTAAAACTAGAGCTTGCATTTTCATATTTATATTCAAGCTTCGCACATCATATTTATGTTTTTCTCAACATCACCTTGTAATGCAAAGGTTAAAAATGAAGCTTACATAGCACGTTTAAATTTATGTAATCACTTAATTAACCTAGTGCTCAAAGACCCACCCTTTCAACTCACATAGGAACTATGACTCAAGGAAAATATATTCTTACAAATATAAATATCCTTTTATTAAGCTCTCTAATCATGCTGATTTAAGGTTATTATTTGTGTTACTATAAAAAAGAAAGAATTGATTATAAGAGCATTCCTTGATCTAGAATTAATCCTAGGAAAGTCTAGTAACTAGAAAGAACCGAAAAATGTGAATCCTAGGACTCTTTAAAATGAAAATATGCTTTCTGACCAGCATGTGATATTTGAGTAAAAATGATATTTAACACTTAATAAAAATATAGGAATCACCTATAATTGGCTTAGAAATTAATTCTAGCATCATAGGAAAAGTCATAATGAAAAAACGTCAAAAATGTATTTTATAAGAACACCGAAATGGTTCATTTTGTTTTTATTTCAAATCTATTTAGATTTGTTTAGTGATGCTCCTAGGTTAATAATAAATAAGAATTCTTGTATTTGATCCCTTAGATGCATAAGATGATAAATATGAAAGTTGGGTTTGCCTGATTTAGAGGTTAAATCAATTATGAGGCAATGAAAGTACTTACCCTGTAAAATGTATGATTTTTTCCATATGCTTGAAGAATTATGTGAAATTGATGTCTTACGTGTTTAGTTATTTGATTGTGAGAATTGATATGGCATGCTATGATTTCACTTGAAACATTTAAAGTTGTATGTGTTCAAGTAATGTGAAAAGCATGAGAAAAGTATATGATATGGTTATGACTTTACATCTTAACATAACATGCCAATATAAAGGTGACATAAAAATATGTGGAACTAATCTTCTAGACTCCCCGAATTAAAGGTTATGAGAGGTGATTCAATAAGGAAATAATCCTTTGGACTTCCTGGATTAAATGTTAGGAAAGGTGATCTTATTGCCCCCTATCCTGCACTCTAAGAGTCGAGTGTTAACTTATCATAGGATAAGATTATGTTAGTGACGACTAGTAAGGTATTAGCTAATAACCTAAAATTGTCAAAAGGTGAGAGAAATAGGGTAGCCCTAAATGAGAGAAAGAATTAATCTAAGTCACCTAAAAGATTAATGGAAGACACTCATGTTATGATTGTTATGATTCATGAGCATTTCTTATGATTGGAATTAGTATATCGTACCTTGTATTGCCATGCATTTCATGATAAGGTATGCTGCATTCATGACATCCAAGATGCATATTAAAATGAATGGGCCTCGGTAAATGGTACTTTAGAACTTTAAAATTGAACCTTGTGTATGTTCACCTCTTTACAAAGAAACCCGAGGTTCCTGAAGACGTAGATGATGCCACCAAGATAGGAGAATACCTTACTGAGATTCTTTATCAAGTTTTTCACTCCCTCTATCTTTCTTTCCGTCACGTCTTCAGAAGACAATGGCAGCCTTCGTGATTTATGTTGATGCATCGACTTGGGAGCTGTATTTTGATGCCACGCACCAGTCCTATCACTTCGTTGGTCATTGTTCAGTTTGTCTATTTGTATTCCTGGATCGCCCTTTTGTTCAATCGGTTACTAGCTTTTGATTCTCGCCGACCTCGCCCTTCGCCGATGATCTATTCTTCGAATGTACACGCCGTCGAGGAGAGCATATCCATCGTACCCTCACTGCTGCCTTTGCCATCTGAGACTATCCAGAGTATGTTCCCCATTCACCCCTAGCTCATTTTGGGACCGACCCCTCCGAGACAGGCATCCCATCCATGGGTTCTTCCCCCTCCGTCCCTATGGAGTTAGGCAGCGAGGCTACTATGACTTAGCCACTTTAAGGAAGCAGGGTGAGGATGGTACCTCGTCGTGGAGTGTATGTTCGACCCACTCACCATTTGCCCACCCCGACCGAGCTGGCTCAATGGGTTGGTTATGTTCCTCCTTTTGATGGGTAGGAGTAGAAGCTGACAGTTGACTCTTAGTGCATACACACGTACATGCTTAGGATAGCTTTCTTTTGCTTTTAGAGGTTATCTATTTTAGATGCACTTTTGTAGATAAGGGATTCAGATGTATTCTCTTTATGGTATAACTATTTATATATATCAACTATGATGTTGCTTTATTTACGTTTCATCTGTTATGTTATGATTCTCCTTTGCATGTCGATGATACTGTTTACTTTATGCACCCACATGGCTCACGTTTTAGCTTTCATTTCCAAAAAGAAAAATTTTACCCATATTTTTCACTAAGTATTTTCTAAAAAGTTGAAATTAAGAATTGGAACAAAAGAGTAACAACTAATGATTAACCATCATGCATTCTAGGCGTATTGTGTTGAAAGTTAGGGTGTTACAAGAAGTTTATCAAGCTTATTTTTCTATATACCTCAAACTAGTCAAAAGAACTTATAAGATTGCCATGAAAACTTGAGAAGATCAAGCCTAAAGCTGGAAAGCTAAAAGTAAAATATGGTCCTAGGAGATTTTCTTCTTCTCAAGTTTTATAAATCTAAAGCCTCTAAAAAGTTATATGAAAATGTTAGAAAATTATTTTTGAATTCTTGAGAGGACTTTAAGGCATCTAAATATCTGAATTGTAACATTTGACATATTTCAAAAACTCTATTTTTGTGAAAATAGTCAGACTCTATAGTTTCAAAAAATTGGTCTGGGATATACAGAGGAAATAGAATATGGAATAGGTATGCAATCTCATTCATTATATTTGTTTTCTGTTTCTGCTCTTCCTCCTAAACTAAGAGATACCTTCCTAACAAATGATTCTTGAAAAGGAATTCTATTAGAAAGGTTGGAATATCTTTCCTCTCTCTCTAAACTAACCTAAAATGACCCATAAAATTTTGGGTGCCAATTTCATATGTTTTCTTCGTACAGGTATAATTAAAAATTTCTTTAGCCGAAGTTTCAAGAAGCAAACAGATGATGATCATTCCAGACATCACGTTCTGAAATTACATAAGAGTTTCTGATTTAAAGATTGTCTTCTATTGTCTAAGTTCATGGAGTTACTCCTAAGGCTATGAGAATCAAGTCATCCCCGGGATATACATCAAAAACGTGCTTTCATCACCACTATTGAACTTGAATGTTTTGAAAAAGCTTTGAGTTGTCAAAGTTAGGCGGAAGCTATGCTAAATATGCTAAAATAGTTCAAAAGAAAGGCAAAGTCTACACAACATGTTGAAACAGCATCATCAGTACGAAGAAGAAGTTCAAGGACAATCTCGATAAAGTTGACATCATCAGGGCAAGCATGGTTGCATAAGGTTATACGTGTTAATAGATAAAGATTTATAATGAAGCCTTTGCATCTGTATGCTACTTACTATTGCTAACTTCTCCAGAGAAAGGGCTAAAAGAAAAAGCATAAGTGATACTGCAATCTTTGCACCAGATGCTATGGATAAGGAATCAGCTGAAAGACCATCTCTTGAGGTAATTCTTTTTCCTATCTTTTGTGATAATACTATGTTATTTGTCTTATCAAGAACCCTTTCAGCACTCTAAATCCTAGCTTGTTTTGCAAAATCCTTTTTGTCCTATATCTTGTTAAAATGGAGATGTTGGTTTGTACATGTTGTAACTGAAGACTTTGTGTCAAGATGTATTCACAATATCTATTGCTAAAGATCTCTTGAATGTTTTTCTATTTTTCAAAAAGCTTTCTTTTTTTTTCTAAAAGTTTTCACATTTGCATAAGCATTCATGCATAATACATCTCTAGGCATTCTTTCTTCATAATTTCCATATGAAGACCTAGCAAAGTCATCAAAAGCCATCGAAAAACATATATATCAGTGTGCAAGATCAGAAAATCAACAAGTATACCAAATGTCAGTTAGCAAGACCACAAATCTTTGTAAGGAATAGGTTATCAATTTGCAAGATCAAATTGAAGATGGGTTAATCAGAAAGAAGACAATGTGTTCAGAAAAAAGATGGTTAGTCAGAAAGAAGTCTTCAAGGATAAGAGAATAATGGATATATAGGAGCATAGAATCCAATATAGGAGGATGAGACTGTGATACGTTTGAGAAGTTTCTCTAGTAGAACATAAAGTAAAACTATGAGCTTCAGAAAGTAGCTCACTTAGAAAGTGATATCAAGAGTCAGAAAACCCTCTTTTTGAAAGAATGATGAAAATGCAGGATAATTCCCACTTTTTTGAGTTTCTCTTTCCCACGTCGCTTTGCCTTCAGTCATATCACATCTCTTAAATACCCCATATCTCACAAGTCATCTTTACCTTCATCTCCTTAAACAAGTTACCCTTTTTACCATTACCCTTAACCTCATACACTTAACCATTTCACATTCTGTCTCTTCCTTGTAATCACAATCGCTGCTTCACAAACTACCTTTTCTAACTATACTTTTTTGTTATCAAACCTTTATTCAACAACCCAAACTACCTGCAATCCTTCTAATATTCTTCACCACCTTTTCCTTTAAGCCTCAATCTCTATGCCCTATTTTTAGAAAATCTTCAATACAAACACCAATCCTATATGGCTGAGGGAGAGCATTGCTCTGGTCATATTGGTAACATGAGAATGCTTCTCTTGTTTGATTAACCCTATCAGCAGCAACATTACGCTGATAGCTTCTCTAAGTGGCCAGTTGCTCCTGGGAAGAAGTTGGGACATGATTTAATGGTTCAAGTCCTTATTTTGATAGAAGTTGTTTCCTTCCAAGGCTGGATAGGGTTTCTTAATATCATGGATAAAGTCTTCACTGGAATAGTCATGATGTCTTATTTATAGTTGGAATAAGTGTCTGATTCCTTATTGACCTCCTACATTAAAGGAACTTACATGACTCTAAGCATAGGCGATCTTTCCTGTATCATTAATGCTCCTAATAAATGTGTCAGTTGCTCATCTGAAGAGGACTGGTTCATATCTCATGGAGTATAAATAGAGGAGGTCTCTAGATGTCTCACGGGTTCTCCCAAACATCAACCTGACGAAATAACCTCCGCCATGCTAAACTCCAAAGCACGCCAAGTCTTTAGCCTCACCTAGTTTTCTCTACTTCCAAGGTTAGGAAGCACCGTACTTACTTGTTGGGATGGATTGCATGTTGTTGTTCTATCTTTTGTTAAAACGAAAAGTAAACTTGCCCAAACTTATTTTTGACTACATGATGTGTGCCGTTTCTCCTGAAAAAAGGAAAACTGCTACTCTTCCTTATAGGATTCTATTAACCATGATCTTCGAATACTCATATTACCCTCTAGCAAATGAGTGGTATGAGTTTATGGAATAAACTATGTACTCTTTCAACTCATTTAGGACCTTAAGAAAAATAATAGACGCTGCCTCATCCAGTGGAAAAAGGCAAAGCCAAAGGATGAAAGCTGTGATATAAATTAAGAGTAGATCAAAAAAGCAAATCACTGCTTCTAAAAAATCTTTCGACTCTTTTAAATCATACCATGGACTAGTTATGTCTTATAAAGGGGAAATAAGTCATCAACCTGGAGATAGAATAGATGAAGAAGAATAGAGGGCCTCTTTCAGTTCTGAACCCTCAGGGTCTTATGTGCAAGGATTATCATCTTCATATAGGTTCTCAAGTTCTAACTCAAATTCCTCTGAACATGTCAAACTTTGAGTCAGAATCTTCAGAACATGAACATGTAAGTACTATCCCTGCTCTGAATATACCCCTAGCTGAAGATTCTATTCCTTTTCTTCTGAAGAAGTTAACTCCTCTTCCTGTTCCAATCGTACCTGAGTTATCCCAAGTTTAGAATGCTGATTCCTCATCAAGCCAGCCTCCACTTGTAACTCAGCTAAGCTTCACAGAAGAACAAGCTCTGCCGTGTGATCTATGCCTTATTAGTAATAGGCTGGACAAGGTAGAAGCCATGTTTACTACATAGCATGCTCAACTTCAACATTATGAAGAACTTCTATCTCAAATCCTCTACACCTCTGAGGAAATTCTTCATGAATTTCATCGGAAGGACTAAAGATGATGGCTTTGTTTCTTGATACACCTCCTTTTTGGTGATGCCAAAAAGGGGAGAAGAGTATAATTGAAGAAATTCATGTGCCAATAGAGTTCAAGGGAAATGCTATAGACTCAGGGGGAGCTTATGTTGAGGGGGAGCTCAGAGATTAATTTTGTTTACCATGAACTTTCTCTGTTTTTGATTTGCTATATGTTCTTTTTTTTTTTTTGTAAATCTCTTGACAATTATGTTTCTTTTATGTTTCTATACAAATCATTCGTTTTCTTTATTCATATATATCATGATCTTTTATGATGCATATATGTCATCCTTATTTCATGCCTTGTTTCATTTAAGTTCTATTACATACATATGTTGTCTTCTTAAGCTTTGATTTATATCGATGCTCTTTCTATGCTCAGCTACTCATATATCTCTCTATTAGATGTTTGCTTCTTTTCTCTTATGCGTATGCTTTGACCTGTTTATGCATATATATGCTAGATACTTAGCTTACATGTGTTTCATAATTAGCTTTTGGCAAAGTATCTTTAGAAGCACAAGTTGTTTGTTGCTCTGATACTTGTTTTAATATGCTGAGCCTTAATATGTACGATCAGCTTGATTATTTTCTTTAGCTTTAACAAAACACATTATCTTTGCCACACATATGAGATGTTTCTAAAATGTTGTGTATAACTTGATCAGAATATAGTTGTGAATTGTTTCTGACAAGTCTTTACAAACTCATGCTTACATTTTGTTGAAACAACTAAGATTAGTTAACGAGCTTTAGAACTATCTCAAAATGTGATGTGTTTACATGTCAAAATCTGTTATGTTCTTTTTATAAGACAAAACTTGTTTTAAAAGAGCATATACCTTCATTTTCAAAATATCTTTTCATGCTCTGATACTTATGAGAAAAGTTTCACTGCTCAATGTAATAGCTCATGCTTACTAATTCAAGGATTAATCTCTATTGAGCTTCAGAAACCTCACATATTGCTATGTTGATATTATCTTTTTAAAAGGTTTCTTTGAGCATCAAAAACTACATAAACATCAGTGTGTTTTTCTCCAAAATCACAAATGCTCTGTTACGTTTTTCACATATCCTTGAGTATTCCTTTCAAAAATTCTTTTGGATAGTGCTGAAAATGAATCTAATCAAGATAAAATATCACAGATATTTCTTATTAAAATTTTTCAAGCATGTAGATCTTCAGAAATCTTCTTTTCATGACCACCAAAAATCAAGGTGATTGTATATCCGTGGCTTAAACATTTTTCTCTTTAACTTCTACTCTGATACCTTTTGAGAAAGTAAATTAAGCCTAACATAATGCTTTAAATGAAACAACAACAACTAGGGTTAAAGGTCACTCAAGGCCAAAAAATACTTTTATTTGATCCATGTCATGCCTTAAGAAAAGAACTTCCTGAAAATCACTTTCTATGATAAAATTGAAAGAATATGATAAATCATGCTTATATTTCAAAAATATTTCTTTCAATATCTCTTCAGAAGAATTTTTTCAAATTAGTTTGTTATCATCAAAAGGGGGAGATTGTTAGCTCCAAAACCCTATCAATATGCGCTAATCAGTTTTGAATGACAATAAAGCCAATTTAAAGAAAATGCTTTGAAGAACAACTGATGTTTCTCTTGAGTTTCTTGTAAGTATATAATAGGTTTTTATCGTTTAGCAAGAGCAAAGCTTACTTAAATGAGAATATTTTTCACTATGTATGTGTAAACATGTTTATCTCATGTTATGAGATTTGAACTGAAATGGAAATGAAATTATATCCTTATTCAAGTAATTAATAGCTAACGATCAAAAGAAGATATCAACGCTATAAGAAACCAAGTCCTAAAACTTCAAATAGTAGCATTAGACATCAAAAAGTACGCTTACATGAAGATATCAGGCAATCTCTAAAGACCAAATGTTACACTATCTTCAATAAGCACAATTGCATATAAATCATCATCAAAATGCTTGGATTGAAAATCAGAAAGTAAAGATAGCATCAAGGATCCGATACCATGGCAGAAAGCTCATGTTTACTGTGGAGCTTTAAGCATTATTGGAAATAGAAGGAAATTTGAATTTGAATTTGAATCTTGAAATTCAAAGATTCAAATTCTGATGTTAGAACAGGCTAATCATCTCTCTTACCTTTGAAGTCAACTTCCAAGTCTTAGAAGAAAGAGTTCAGAAACCAAAGTTTAGAAAGTAAGAGTAATTTATGAAGGGCATCAGAAATCTCTATTCCACAATGGCTTCTGCAAACTAATCTAATAGATAGACAGGCTACTCTTCTAGACTATCTTTCCAAGACACAAATGGATGATCAATATGTGTCCTTGGAAGATCAAATCATGGACAATGGTCACATGGAAGACCTTCTTTAAATAGAGATGTTGTGCTCCATTGTAAAAGAGAGAGACTTCGTGCAAAGAGAAAAAATTCTGAAAAATCTCTCTTCATCTCTAGTAAGGTTCATATCATTATGTAATTAGATTCTTTGCTTGTAAAAATCTTCCTTCTATGTTCTTATTGAGATTTATGTTCTTCCTACGGAAGAAATGATAGAAGAAAGTCATTCAAGTTTTCCCAGGAACTTTTCATGTACATGTTAAGGAAACTTGAGTATAGCTTAGTTTGACTGGCAATCCAAACATCAAACCTATGTATCTTTGATCTAGTAGTGATCACTGTGAGATAGCTTAAAGCTAATGTAAAACTACTTGCAACATGACAGTGAGGTGTTCTTGTTAATCACGATTTAGCTTGAAGAGGCTTGTCAAAGACTACTTGCAGCTTGGAGAGGCTGAGAAAAGACTACTTGCAGCTTGGAGAGGCTGGTGCAAGACTACTCAATTCATCTTGGAAAAGCTGGCACAGAGCTACTCGATTCAACTTGGAGAGGCTGTTGAAGAACTACTCAATTTGTGATAGCAAGTGATTTCTGAAGGTCATAGATGAGAGCTTGGGAAGGCTAATGTAAAGACTATCCATTTGTTCTTTCTTAGGTTCAGAAAGATATTTTTAGTGGAACCTCAACATTTGTTGAGTACTGGATGTAGGCAGTTTAGCTGAACCAATATAAAATTTTTGTGTCTTATCTTTCTCTCTTTTGATTTCCTTTATTTATCTCTATTGCACCTCTTTGTTGTATCATACGCTGAAATAACTTCCTTGCCATTTTGTTATTCTTTTTACGATATATGTTTATTATCAACGCTTCAGAAATCTACTTTCTAAAATCACTATATTTCCATCGTACTACAAGTGTTATACTTGATAATATCTTTGATAAAATTTTAAAAAATGCAAAAAGATGCAATGCATGATTCAACCCCCCTTTTCGGGCACATTTCCACCTATAGTTTTTTGATGGCCTATCCTTTATTTATTTTTTAATAAGAAATGTTTTTCACCCTATTTATGAATAGCACCATAGAAATATCACCACTTTGTATGAATCTATTAGGTGTATTAGAATACAAATGTTTAGTTTTTCTTTTGTTTTTATCTATCTTTTAAAAAATAGACATTGTTTTGTATTATTCATAAAATTTCAAACTTGATGATTTTAATCATTTAGAAAAATAATACTCACATCTCACTTATGACGACTGGACCTTTTTCTTCTTTTATGTTTACTGTAACATCCTAATTTTTAACCCAATACTCTAGAACATAATTAGGTTAATCATTAGTCTGGTACTTCATAGTCCTCATCTAACTTTGAATTACTTAGCGGAAAATACGGGTAAATTTTTTTTTGAAAAACAAAGTGAGAGTCGCGTGATGCGATAAGCGGTAAACCATGTATGGTAAACAAATGTCTCACAACATCATAACATAAGGCACACCATGAGTAACACTGAAGATCATCTCATATATATATAATTTGCCCACTTATAAGTGTGGGACTTAGTTTAGTACAAGGAAAGTACAGGAAAGGAAATACAACATAAACGTAAACATGATCTACTCCCCTACCCGAGTGCACCTAATGGGATAACCTCTAAACAAAAGAAGGTTTATCCCCATCTTAGTGGTGTGTTCTCTAACCGGGTACTCCATCGGTTGATCGTCACCTCCTACTGACGTCCGTCTCGTGAATGAGGCAAGTATCCGGGAAACTGTGCGAGCTCCTCGGGCGTGAAGAGGCGGAACGGGGATCGAGAGTAACCCCCGCGGTGTGGCCGCATCTCCGGTCGTCGTGCAAGTCGGGGCTGAGTCACGGTATCCTCACTGCCCTCCCTCATCAATGGTGGGGAGGGGGCAGAGCTCTCGCTATACGGATGAGTAGGCGGGTCCTCGGACGGGTCGGTCTCCGAGAAGTAGGTCCGGGGCACGTAATCGGGATAGTCTCGCATGGCTAAGGCGGCGGTGTGCATGCGAAGCACTCTCTCGTCATGCGTACGCGCACGCTCAAAAACCCGCTCGTCGTCGCCATAGGGTGCAGTCGGGGAGAAGCGATGGGTGTGCACGGGATGAGCGAAGGGGCGTCCTACGAACATGAAAACCCGCACCGTGCACTGCCCCTCAAAATGGTATGACCCGTGAGCCGGGTCATAGTGCACCTCCCATGTCAGGGTGTCCACGAACACTACGAACGTCGCCATCTGAAGATGTGATGGAAAGAAAGAGATAGAGGGAGTGATAATCTTGCTAAAGAATCTCAGTAGGGCCTCCTACTACCTAGGTGTCATCATCTACGTCCTCAGGAACCTTGGGTTTATTTATGCAAAATGACTGAGCATGTATTAGATTCATTTTAAACTTTAAAATATATTTTAGCCAAGGTCCATTCATTTTAGGATGATCTTAATGTCATGGATGCAACATAATAGAAAATGTATGCATGGCACTACCTAATGCACATACATAAAACATAACATCAAGCATCATCATTCTTGGTGGCATAAAGTGGCAATAGTAACATTCATATGGGACAAAACTTAGTGACATAATCATAATCATGCAACTTCTCTTCCTCATGGGCCACCCTAAAAGGCAATCGAACTGGGGGTGCTCGGCCGAACCGGTGTCACCCAGAACGTGTCATACATCTAGGTTATGAGCTCATACCTTAACTAGTCGTCACTAGTTCTTACTTACCATTTAACGATAAGCGTATCATAAATCATAAATCCCGACTATCTGAGTACGGGTTAGGGGGCAAAACTCTTAAGGGTGCTCGGCCGAACCGGTGTCACCTAAGAGTGTAAAATGGTACCGATGTCACATGAGTTCTATGGAGGTGCTCGGCCGAACCGGTGTCATCCTAGAACCCATCTTAGTACCTTAATTTTCAAAATCTCTTTGAGTCCCCAAATTTGTTGGAAATTCGGCGGCACAACGGTCATTACACCGAATTTCCTTCCAAATTTGCTTTATGCCACATTAACATATAATCTCATCAATTCCTCATATGAATAACATCATCATCATTAGCATACTTTATGCATCATCATAAAACATCCAAACGCTTACCCTTACGGTAGCTTATGCTTTGACCCTTACGGGTCTTAATCTTGAGATATAGTTCTCTACATCCGTCGCTCATATCTTTATGCACCTAAGGGCTCATATTTAATCATCATTCCTAATCCTCATGTTCATACTTAAATCTGAAAAGCATAGGACAAATTCTCTAACTTGTATTTACGGGGTTCTAGAACTTACGTTTTAGACCCTTTCTCGGTTCCGTTTTTACTTGAAGGCTATATATTAAATCTAAATCAATTATGAGGCATTCCTATGCTTAAGGATTAATTATTAATCATGTTTATCATGTTGTAAGGGTGCTGGACAGAATCTAGAAAATTAAATGTTCTAAGAGTTCTACATTTGCATTTTTACGGTTTTCTAGCTACTAGTTTCCCCGTAGGTGCTAGAATTTGATTCTAATCCAAATGATACCAAGTTTTTCATGTCTAAACAATCTAAATCTGATCATGTCCCCATTAAAACAATTTGGATTAGTTCCATAAACAAATGGGTCAAAACTATGTTAAATTCTAGCTTTACGGTATTTCTAGTTAGCTAGTTTCTTACCTATCATGCATAGGTTCGCTTCTACATCATCACATGATATTTTCACACATTCCAACACATCAAAACATCATCATACAGCATCACACTCATCACATCAGAACCGAAAACATTTAACTTAAATGAGAGGGTTAAATTGACATTTCTAGGTACATAAGTTAACTAGTTTCTCTCGGAATCGATCTAGAACTTCTGAAACTCTTTGCAAAACATTTTAATTCATCAAGAGGCTAAGAGAAGCCTTAGGTCACTGACCAAAATGTATTCCATCCCCTAAAAGATAATAAAATCACAACTTGTGATGACATAACCTTATAAAGATTTGTAAAGTTTTAAGGAAAACTTAAAACATAGACTATTGGTCCTAGTAGCTAGATGAAAACTCATTGCAAGTCCATCATCACCACTTGGCCGAAATTATGCATTCAAGGAATACATTCACATTTAACTTTATCTTGGAATGAAATGGGCAAGTCTTTGAGCTCTAGGTTCTTAAGTTTCGACATAAACTAAACGTGCTCATGCTTTTCATTTTTAATCTTGCTTACCAAGTAATGTGATGACTTAAATTTAAATATGCAAGGCATAAACTTAAACGTGCAAGCTTGAAAGTAAATATGCGAGGCATAAACTTAAACGTGCAAGCTTGAAGGTAAATATACATTGTTCAATTCTTTATTTTAGTGCTCTTGGCCCAACAACAATCGACTTTAAGGCCGAAATAGATAGGCATTCGAGAAATTAATTAGGTGGTAATGCAAGTTCAATTCTTTATTTTAGTGCTCTAGGCCCAACAACAATCGACTTTAAGGCCGAAATAGAAAGGCTTCGAGAATTAAATTAAGTGATGAGACAAGTTCCATTTTAATCTTTATGTTCTTAGGTGATAGCTAGAAAGTAAAGATGCATAGCAAGAACGTAAATATGAATACAAGCATAAAATAAATTATGCAAGTTCATTTTATCTTTCTAGAGCTCTTAACAAGACTTTAAAGGAATTTAAACCATAACCCAAACTCATCCAAACAAGGTAAAGTCAAGCTTAGAGTTCTTTAAAACTCAACATAATATTCTTAGGAAATCAAACCATGAAGCTTAGAAAAATTAAGGAAATGGCTGAAATCTTCAAGAAGAAAAAGGAACATTTTAGAACTCTAGAGTTCATGATCTTGATGATACATTAACACCAACATCATGAGTCCTCATCATTGAGTTCATAGAGCCATTTTAAAACATCATTAAAGCTAAAGTTCTCAAGAGTTCAAGAAAGGAAAAACTATACACATTTTTGCTCAAGAACAAAGATCAAGCTCTAGAGTTTGTTTCAAGTGATGAACATCATCATGAAACTCTCATCATCAAGCTCTCATTCCTTTGTTCTCTAAGGCCTATGGCCGAAAATGGGAAGGAACAAGGAGAAGAAAAGAAGTTCTAAACAGAATCAAGAGAAACTATGAATATCAAGCTTGAAACAAGAACTTTAAAGAAAAGAATACATGAAAGAAAATCCCTACTTGGTGTGATGAACTTGAAGATGGAAGAAGAAGATGGAGATGATGAAGAACTTTGAAGAGCTTGAAGAACTTGAAGAACACTAGAACTTTGAGAGAAAAGAAAAGCTTTGAGTGTTTCCTAAACTTAGCAAATGATCTAAAAGTGGTGCAAGCTCCTCAAGGCATTCTATTTATAGAGAAATGAAACAAATGAAAGGTGCTCATGGGGGAGGATAGCTTCGGCCATGAGGTGCAGAATGGAGGCATTCCATGAGTTCCATGAGGTGAGATAATGTGTTCTTGAGGCATGGTGAGGTATGGTTCAAAGCATGGTGAGGTATGGCTCAAGGTATGGCTCAAGCATGGCTCTTTGAGTGAGAAAACAATTTAATATGTGTGGTAATTGGAGAGAGATGGTCGAATATGCATCAGCCCATGGGGGAGGGTTCTTTGCATTTTAATTGTGGTTTAGAGTTGTGTTTAGGTGTATCTTTGATTATGCTTAAGATTAGGAATTTGTAAGAAAGTGTTTAGGTAAGGAAAATGGGTAATTAAGGTGGTCTAGACATAATTAAGGAGTGGTCTTGCACCATTAGTGAGTTAAATCCCCAATTTAGAGTCTAAACAACTCTAGACACATTTCCTTGATTTAAGGAATTGGAGAGAGAAAACACTATTCAAGATTCCAAGACTAGGAGTCTTGAGTTCTAAAAAGGGATTTAAGTTTAATCTAAGTAATTTTAGGTTCTAATTAACTTTAATAAATTATTTTGACTCTAGATTAATTAGGGAAATAAATTAATCTTCGTTTAGAGCCTAATATTGCTTAGGTTTGCTTAATTACGTCATTAAGCTTAAAAGCACTATTCTAGGGGCAAAATCGTAATTTTGCACTAAAACTGCCCGGGACCACCGGGACTTGAACAGAGACCTCTAGACACATGAAAACATGTTTTTGAACCTCTGGGGAAAGTTCTGGGCTCAAACGGTACCTTTACCCGCGTAAAAACGCTATAGGGGTATTTTGGTCATTTTGACCCGAAACTGCGAAAAACGAAATTTTTGCTTCCGAAAGCATTCAAGGGCCATTTAATCCCCTTCAAACATTGAGTTGACCCTTCGAGGACGACCGAGTAGGTTACCCTCGAGTTCGGGTCAGGAAATGACCTCAGGGGCATTTTGGTCATTTCCCTCGGACAGAAAAATCGGGGTGTTACATTTACTTTATAGAATTTTAAGATTATGAGTTTTCGTGAAAAAAAATATTATTTCCTATTTTGCAGGGTAAAACTTCATTCACATCCTTGTATTATTGGTTTTAGGAGGGGACATCCACCTGACAAATACTTTATGAAAAGAAAATAGGTCAAAAAGTTTGGAATGGGTCCCTAAGTGAAAAACGTATTCATTGTAGGTCTGCTTAAAGACGCATATGGAACCTGAAAATAAATGGTACATGGACAATGGCTGCTTAAGGCACATGTCCGGATCAAGAAGAAGGTTTAGAAATCTGCAACCTAAGAACTCAGGTTTAGTAAAATTTGTAGATGAGGTAAAGCCAAGATCATAGGCATAGGAGATGTTAATAAGGATGATTCGCACTAAATTTCTAATGTTTTGTTAGTTAATGGACTGGCTCACAACTTACTCAGTATCAGTCAGTTTTGTAACCAAAGTTTCGATGTTATATTTGATGCTCTTTCTTGCGAAGTAGTAAGCCCCACATCAGAATAAGTAATTCTATCTGGAAATAGGGATGATAACACATACGTGTTGTTCTTAGATGATCTGAAAGATCAAAATGTAAAATGTCTCGCATCTTTCACAGATGATAAGTGGTTATAGCATAAGAATCTTGGGCATGCTCATATGAAGCTTATTATGAGCTTTCTCAGAAAGAGCTTGTTAGAAGCCTTCCAAAGATCATATTTGATAAGAATTCAACTTGTGACTTCTATGAGAAAGGCAAGCAAACCAAAGCTTCTTTCCATAACAAGCATGTGGTTTCACCCCTAAACCAATTGAGCTTTTACATATGGACCTTTTTGGTCCTACCAAGACTATTAATCTAGCTGGAAAGAGATATTATCTTATTATAGTAGATAATTACTCAAGATTTATATGGGTTATATTTCTAACTTCTAAGGATAAGGTTTTTGAAAGATTCAAAGATTTTTCAAAACGTGTTTATATTGAAAAAGAATCTCAAATTAGCTTTATCATATCTGATCATGGAGGAGAATTTGAAAATTAGGCTTTTAATGAGTTTTGTGAAAAATATGGTATTCTTCATGAGTTTTCTACACCTAGAACTCCCTAATAAAATGGGATAGCTGGAAGGAAAAACATAAGCTTGCAACAAATAGCCAGAACTATGCTGTTAGAAAGAGGTTTGTCAAAAGGTTTTTGGGCAGAGGCTGTTAATACCTCTTGCTACGCTCAAAATAGCATCTTTCTTTGCCCAGTTCTTAAGACAACTTTTTATGAGCTATGGAAGGATAGAAAACCCAACATATCATATTTTCATATCTTTGGCTCATCATATTTTATTCTTAACACTAATGACAAATTTGCCAAGTTTGATCCAAAGGCTAATGATGGTATCTTCCTAAGTTACTCTTCCGTGTCTAAAGCTTACAGGGTATACAACAACAGAACATCATGTGTTGAAGAGACCATTCATGTCAAGTTCAAAGAGCTTAGAAAAGACTTTGCTGATGATCTTGAATATCTAGAAGAGAGCTTCATAAAGATGCATCTTAAAGGCACTTTTGATAGCAAGATGATGAAAGACAAGACTTCAAAAAGTAAGGTCCATAACACTAGCATTTCAGAATATTTGTTCAAATCCCCCAAAATATCAGAAAGTAATGTTTTTGACCATCAAGAAGAATAATCTGAAGATGAAAGAGAAACTGAAGAGTCTCAAAATCAAAGAAACTACAAGGGAGATTTTGATTTAAAAGCAGTTTCTCAAAACAAAGTTCATGTAGATATCTCTAAAGGGTGAAAACCAGAACATCCTTTAGAAATGTGTCAAACTAGGCTTTCATCTCCACTATTGAACCTGAGTGCATTGAAGAAGCTTTGAATGATCAAAGTTGGGTGGATGCTATGGAAGAAGAATTAGATTAATTCAAGAAAAGCAAAGTTTGGAGTCTTATTGAAAAACCAAAGGGTAAAACCATCATCGGCACAAAATGGATGTTCATAAATAAACTACATGAAGTAGGCAATGTCGTCAGAAATAAAGCAAGGTTGGTTGCGCAAAGTTATAATCAACAAAAAAGAATTGATTATGATGAAACCTTTGTACTAGTAGCTCAGCTTGAAGCCATCAGAATACTACTTGCCTTTGCTGCCTACAAAGGGTTCACTCTCTACTAAATGGATGTCAAGTCTGCATTTCTAAATAGGTTTCTCTCTGAAAAAAGTATAGGCAAAGTAGCCACCTAGTTTTGAAAGTGAAGGCCTTCCCAACCATGTCTTTAAGCTGACAAAGGCTCTCTATGGTCTGGAACAAACCCCACGAGCTTGGTATGATAGACTGAACACCTTCCTACTTGAGAATGGATTCAAGATAGGTAATGTTGATACTACTCTTTTTACTCTTGATCAAGATAATAACTTTCTGATAGTTCAAATATATGTTGATGACATTATATTTGGTGCTTCTGATCATTCTCTCTGTTAAAAGTTTTCAAAATTAATGCAAAGTGAATTTGAGATGAGTATTGTAACGCCCCAATTTTTACTGTAATGTTTACTGTCATTAGAAATTACCGAATTACTGTAGGTAATTATTACATAAGATTTGAGACCGAACAATCCTCAATAAAGGAATATAACATTAGAAGAGAGGTTAGGAGCGATTCATGCGAGAGTCGCAAATCCTGAATTTCTGTACGTATAAAATGACCAAAATGCCCCTGAAGTTATTTTACTCAGAAAATGAGGATCGTGGCCCCCACCTATTCTCAAGGGGATGTTTTGATGATAATAAGGGATTGTTTGTGTTATGTGTGTTAATAGAGCAGAAGGATCTCAATTTTGAGTTCCTTGCGAAATGACCAAAGCAGCCCTGTTGTTTTAACTCCGATGCGCGTGCCGACTGAGCCCGAACATCACTAAAATGTTTTAAAATTTGTTTTTAAGCCATGATTAACCATTGGTTAAGCTCGGGTGGCCTTGGGTAATTTTTAAGTGAAAGTACGATTTTGCCCCTGTTTTTGGGCAGTTTTGCGAATTTTGGGATTTTTGATTCGTATACCGAAACCTAAGCAATATTAGGCTCAAATTAAAGCTTATTAAATTCTAAATATTAATCTAGAGTCAAAATTATGAATTTAGATTGATTAGAACCCAAAAGTGCTCAAAAACACATAATTGCTTACTAATTCACTTAAGCCCTTAATCGTAAATTCTCTAAATTACATGAATACCTTGCCTACACCTAAATAATGCATGGAACACACAAATTTCACTTCTTTGGGCTGTAATGGACGAAATTATTGATGCCATTATGCAGCTGAATTATTGCCAAAAGTTGCACTAAAACAAAATGCCAAAATGTCACCATAAGAGACATAATTCCTTAATTTCATACAACTTTGTCTAAAATGATTTTTCCTCCCTTATTTCTCTTGCAAAATTCGGCCAACTACCTCCTCATTTTGGCCAATTAGAAGCCTCAAAATCTTCTATAAATAGGCTTGCTTGAGTGGTCTTGGAATGCTTTGTTCATAACTAGTTTTTAGGAGCACCAAAAACTTTCTTTCTTCCTCCTCTTTGGCTGAATTCTTTCTTCAATTTTTCAAAGAGATTTTGTTTCATTTCACTTCAAGAAATCAAGTTCTCTTCCTCTTCTTCAACTCAGATTAGGTAGGGAGTAGTTTCTAAATTTATTTCTATGCTTTGAGGAGTTGTGTTTTTAGCTCAAAATAATGAAATTATGAACTTACCTTAGCTTTTCATTTCGGTTTTCCTCTTCATTTTTCTTTAACCAATTCGGCCATATGGCCTAGGTGGAACTAAGATGATGACTTGATGATGAGGACCTTGAGGGTGGGTTGTAAATCCATCACAAGCTAGGCCTCTAAAGCTTGAAAATTCCACTTGATGCAAAACTTTAAAGAATAATGCTTTATGATGCTAAAACAAAGATTTTTAGTTTAGAACTTGAAAGATGTATTTTCCAAGCTTGTATTTCATGTTTATGTTTCAAGTCATCACTTAATCTTTCAAGATAATAAAGAGGTTGCATCTCATATTTAATTTATGCTCTCACTTTATTTTATAATGGCTAAAAGAATCAACGCATGACATGTTTATTTTATGCCATCACCTAAAGATCCTAGAGGTCAAAGACTTGGCCATGTATCACAAGCAAAGAAATATGATTATTGGAGTTAAAGAATTTATTCTTTAAAAAGTCTTGAGATTGGAGCTTAAAAAGATGTAATAATAATTCTCTTCTCCCTTCACGGTCTGTGCGGACTACATGCTCCGATTTCTTAATATTCTCTTCTCCTTCACAGTCACATGCGGACTACATACTCCGGTTTCTTAATATTCTATTCTCCTCTCTTTGGTCTGTGCGGATTACACGCGCTCGATTTCTTGCATCATGTTTATATTTCAAGTTCTTGCATCATGTTTAATTTTCAAGTCATCACCTTAAATCTTAAAGATAAAGAAATGGAATTGCATATCATGTTTATAATTCCAAGCTATCACCTTATAAAGATAAGATTAAAATAAGGTTGCATAGCATGTTTATAATTCTAAGATGTCACCTAAATCTCTAAAGCTCAAGACTTACTCCTTTTATCCTAAGTGAGAATTTTAATTGTGAAGATCCTCCCAAGTTTGACAAAAGAACTAGTTTCTAAATGAGCTTTAAGACTTTGCAAGGATTTTACGGGGAACTAGTATTTTATATGCACTTAAAATATGATTCTATGTAATTGCATGAGGTTCATGATTCGGCCACTGATCTGAGTTTAGTATCAATGTATGATAATGATTTGATATGTTTGATGTTGTGATAATTATGGTTTATTGTTAACAGAATGATTCACTGCATGTTAGAGATAAAACTAGCTCCCTAGAACAACCGAAGAGCTAGAATTTACCTAGTTTTTGACCCCTTTAAGTTTAGCCAATGCCAAATCTATTTTAGTATGTTATAATTCTGTCTAGGAATAGTTAGCCACGAAAAATTTGGTATCAATTAGACTAGGATTGATCCCGAACACTAAAAATGAACTTAGCAACTAGAAAATCGTAAAAATAAGATTTCTAGAACTCTAGGGAATGAAATTTATGCATTCTATCCAGAATCTTTAGCAACGATAAGAACTAGGTTTTATTATGTTTAAATAAGGGAGAATGATTCATAATTGGTTTAGTAACTAATTTCAGCATCATAGGGAAAGCTGGTAACAAGAAAGGATTTAAAACATAACTTCTAGCATACCGTAAAACCTTAGGAACAACTTACTACCTATGGTAACCCATTTGATTTAATAGTGTTCTTAAGGCCTATAAATAATCGTAAGGATGGTAATAAATCCCTTAGGTGCATAACTAATTAGTTCTATAATTGATAATTCTATGTAAGCATTGGATGCTTATTAAGTGCTTGATATCATTGAATGATTTCCTGGCTTGCATGTTATAGTTGCTGTTGCAAATAATGAGAATGCTTATGCATGAAATATTCTTTATTATGTAAAATTTACCTTTGTTGCTAGAAGAATGTGTATCATTGTAAAAGTGTAATTTGGAAAGGTTCTGGGTAAGGAAAGACTTGGTATTTAAGCGTGTCCATTGTGACCCACCTCTCTTTCCTTGGAATCTCCCAGATGCATGATTATAGTTGATATATATTATTCTAGCTTAAGACTATAAATGAGAAAATGCTATGATGTTTATGAATTGTATTGTGATATAACATGCAAAGATTTAATGGTGACTTGAACTTGTAAGAAAATGATCCTTTGGAACCATCAGACTATAGGTGGTGAAAAGGTGATTTTAGCCCCCTAACCCGTTCTCTCAAAAGGGTAGAGTCGGGACTTAAGCTTATCAAAAGGCATAAGTATATGCTAGTGACGACTAGTAAAGTATGAGCTCATAACCTAAATTACTCCCAAAAGGGTGGAGTATAGGGTGGCCCAAGGAAAATAATGATGATGATAAGATTTTAAGTCCCCTAAGGCACTAAAGAAATGAAATATGTGCCTTTGTGTCCATGTGTAGCTAATATTATATGGCGTTCTTTTATGCATGTTATTTTGATAATGATGATGAGGAATATGATGTAATGATAAAGGAAAAGTTCATTGTAAATATGACATGTTAAGATTATGATGCATTATAAGACGCATGATTAAAAATTGGCGAACCTCGGTTAAGTATTTGTCTGAACTTAAAATGAATCTTTGCATGCTCACTATTTTAGAATAATCCCGAGGTTCCTGGGGACTTTGATGATGACACTGTAGAAGGAGGTACCCTACTGAGAATTCTTTAGCAAGATTCTCACTCCCTTTTCTTTATTTTCGTCATTGTCTCCAGATTCAAATGGCGACATTCGTCCTGTTCGTTGATACCCCTACTTGGGAATTCCACTATGATCCGGTGCATCGCTCGTATCATTTTGAAGGGAGGTGCGCAGTTAATGTTTTTATTTACATAGGTCGTCCATTTACACATCCTGTCCCTAGTTATCGATTTTCTCCTATTTCTCCCTATGGCGATGAAATGGTTTTCGAACATGCACGTCCACTTGATGAAAGGATGTTATGTTCTTATCCCGCTTCATCTGCTGTCCATGGATTTCCAGAGTATGTTCCCGAGACGAGATATTCTGAAACTGATCCTTCAGAGGACACTTCTACTCATGTATATTCTGAGAGCTCTGCTCTTACTCCCACACGTGTAAGAGAGGGTAGTGAGGAAACGGTTGTTCAGCCGAGGTTAGCAAGAAGGCCGTCCATGCGACCCCAGCCTGGTGCATCTCGTGTGTCCCCTCCCGAGGGAGCTCATCAGTGGATCGAATTTATTCCCCCATTTCCAGGACAGTGGCCATAGAAGATTCTTAGTAGATTTATGTGTGTTCATGCACCCTAGTTTTAGGATAACTTTCCTGGCTTATGGAGTTATCTAGTTTAGGGGCATGTATTTCCTTATGTATATTTTCTTTTATGGGTTTGCATAAGACAATGATGTATGATCATAACCCACCCTTTGAGTGAGGTTATTGTATGTAAATATATGTTATAATGTGCTTATGGATGTTATATGATGGAGCCAAAGTGATATGATATGATATATTCTTAAACGTCTTATTATACTCCGCTTACTCGTTCACGTTGTATTCGGCTCACGTTTTCAATTATGTTTTTTTTTAAAAAAAAAAATGGCTCATAATTTCACTAAATATTTTCAAATTATGAAGAAAGAACCAAAGCAAGGAGTAAAGTCTAGTCATTAATCAGATTCAACCTAGGTGTATTTGGTTAATTACTAGGGTGTTACATTTTGGTATCAGAGCAGTTCGATTCTCATGGAGCCTGAGAATTGGACTGGCTATGCTTCTAAAGCATAATACGTTAGTGACGTCATGTGTAGATGCTTATCATTAGGATGGGCTTGAGGATTAGAAATACATGACTACTGTATGTTGAAAGTGCCATGGTAACTTGCTCACTTTGCATGGAATGTTGGGCCTGATCACCTCAGTGTTGCTGTTTTGTGTATTTAGGGACCAATGGCACGTCGACAACAGACTAGGAGCGCAGCACAGAATAATCAAGACAACGAGACAGCCGAAGCACTCCGCGACGTAGCAAGGACCATGAGAATGATGATGGAACGAATGGATCAGGATCGTCAAGCCAATATGAATCAAGGACATGAGATTCCTGAACATGCCCATTTCGGGGAGTTTCGTAAGATGAACCCACCAGTTTTCAAGGGACCACGAATCCAAATATTGCGGATGAATGGATTGAATATTGAGAAGGTCTTTCTTTGTAGTCCCATGCTCGGAGGAGCAAAAGGTCACCTTCGCTACTCATATGCTTGAGGGTTATGCGGTTTACGGTGGGCGGTGTTCAAAGACTCCTGGAGGCGACCAAGCGTGGACATTGATTGGGAACTATTCAAGGTCCATTTTTACGAAAAGTACTTTCCAGAGTCGATTAGAAATGCCAAGGACATTGAATTCATGCAACTTGTCCAGGGAATATGAATGTGGCCCAAAGACATCGCCAGATTTGAAGAACTCATTAAGTTCTCAAGAATGTACCAAGGAAATCTTGATGAGTACTGGAAATGCATTAAATACGAGTCAGGGTTGAAGGCGGAACTTAATGTGGCAGTTGCACATTTGGAGATTAGGGATTTCTCTACCCTAGTTAACAAATGTCGGATTATTGAAGAAGGTCAGAGAAAACTAAGCACCCCAAAGTCAGATAATATTACCAAAAAGTTGACACCTCAAAGTCAGCAGTTCAAAAGGCAGAATCGACCTCTATTTCCCCCTCAATCAAGACCACAAGGGCCACAAAGAAATTTTCAACAAGGAAGGCCAAACAACAACAACCGCTATAATAACAACCGCTACAACAATAACCCCAGTAACAATCGCAACAACAACAATAACAACAATAAAGGGAAAGCACCACAAAGAGGTCTAGCAATACCTCCACGGCTGCGCCATCCATGGAATGTCCCAAGTGCGGCAAGAATCATGGGAGCATGCCATGTCGAGCCGGAACAAACGTGTGCTATCGGTGTGGAAAACCAGGTCATTACTCCTGAGAATGCACGGAAAATAACCCGCCAACCCCCAATCCCAAGCCGCAATACCAGGGAAGGGTATTTACGGTTAATGCTGAAGAAACAACGAAGTCACGAAATCTCGTGGAAGGTAAGGGTAATATGCATGGTAAAGACTTAATTGTACTATATGATTCTGGCGCTTCTCATTCTTTTATCTCCCATTCATATGTTAAAAGCCTTAATTTACCTATGATTGAGCTTCCTTTTGACCTTATTGTTTCTACCCCGACTGGAAAACCCGTTAGGACTTGTAAATGTTGTTTAGATTGTAGTTTTATTATAGATAATAGATCCTTTGTTTTAGATCTTATTTGCTTACCCATGCGAGGTTTAGATGTGATTCTTGGCATGGATTGGCTTGAAGCCAACCGTGTACTGTTAAACTGTTATGAGAAAACCATCACTTTTCTTCCTGTTCCTATTGAACCTAAGAAACCCATAAGTCTTTACATAACTGCTGTGGAAATGGACTGTGGTAAGGGTGAGAGTAAAGGTTACATTTTCTTAGCCGCTAGTGATGTAGACTTTGATTAAAGTATCGATGAGATACCAGTAGTAAGAAATTATCCCGAAGTATTTCCAGATGAGATACCAGAGTTTCCCCCTAAGAGAGAGATAGAGTTTTCCATAGAGTTGCTTCCGGGTGCAGGACCTATATCCATAGCCCCATACAGGATGTCCCCATTAGAATTAACCGAGTTAAAAACTCAATTGGAAGATTTATTGGAGAAAAAGTTTGTTACGCCTAGTGCATCACCTTGGGGAACCCCTGTGTTGTTTGCAAAGAAAAAGGATAGGAGTATGAGGATATGTGTAGATTATAGGCAGTTGAATAAAGTAACGGTGAAAAACAAGTATCCTCTGCCTAGGATCGATGATTTGATGGACCAACTGAAAGGTGCGGTAGTGTTTTCTAAGATAGATTTGAAGTCAGGCTACCATCAAATTAGAGTGAGAGATGAAGACATACCTAAAACGGCCTTTCGCACTCGATACGGCCATTTTGAGTTTGCAGTAATGTCCTTTGGGTTAACCAATGCTCCAGCTATTTTTATGGATTACATGAATAGGATCTTTCGACCCTATTTGGATCGATTTGTGGTTGTCTTTATAGATGACATTCTCATATATTCTAAGACCCATGAGGAGCATGAATGCCACCTAACCATAGTACTGGAGATCTTAAAGGAAAAGAAACTATATGTCAAGTTTTCCAAGTGTGAGTTTTGGTTGGATAAGGTGAAATTTTTAGGGCATGTAGTATCTAAGAAAGGAATTGCTGTAGATCCTAGTAGGGTAGAAGCGGTAGTAAATTGGGAAAGACCAACCACGATAACTGAAGTAAGGAGCTTTTTGGGTTTAGCCGGTTATTACCGTCGATTTATCAAGGGATTTTCCCAGATTTCCCTACCTTTGACCAAGCTGACTAGGAAGAACACCCCTTTTTCATGGACCCTGGAGTGTGAAAAGAGCTTTCAAGAGTTAAAACACAAGCTAACCTCGACCCCTGTTTTAGTGTTACCCGACCCCAATGTGCCTTTCGAGGTGTATTGTGATGCTTCGAAAAAGGGTTTAGGTTGTGTATTGATGCAAGATAGGCAAGTGGTGGCCTATGCATCAAGACAACTCAAGCCACATGAGGCAAACTACCCTACCCATGACCTTGAGTTAGCTGCCGTCGTGTTTGCTCTAAAGATTTGGAGACACCATTTATATGGAGTTAAGTTTGAGGTGTTTTCCGATCACAAGAGTTTGAAATATCTCTTTGATCAAAAAAAGCTAAACATGAGGCAAAGGCGGTGGATGGAGTTCTTGAAAGATTATGATTTTGGATTGAACTACCATCCTAGTAAAGCTAATGTTGTAGCTGATGCTTTGAGTAGAAAGTCCTTACAAGTGTCCCGTTTGATGGTGAAGGAGGTTGAATTGATTGAGCAATTCAGGGACTTAAACCTAGGAATGACTTTGACCACTAAGGGCATCAGAGCTTGTCATCTTAGAGTGACAAGTGAGTTCAAAGAAAGGATTGTTCAAGCTTAAGGGGACGATGCTGAGTTTCAAGAGACTTTATGGGCAGTGAAGGCAGGAAAGTTGATAGGTTTTACCCAAGGAATGGACGATTTATGGAGGTTTAAAGGTCGAATATGTGTACCTGCTAGTGGTGACCTCCGAAAAGATATTTTGGAGGAAGCCCATAAGAGCCATTTTACCCTGCATCCTGGTGCCACCAAGATGTATCAAGATTTGAAGAAGATGTTCTGGTGGCCTGGAATGAAGAAAGATGTGTGCACATGGGTGAGTAAGTGCTTGGTGTGTCAAAAGGTGAAGATTAAACACCAAAAACCCTCTGGAATGCTGCAACCTCTGTCGATCCCTGAGTGGAAGTGGGATAGTATCTCCATGGATTTTGTGACTGGATTACCGAGGACCCAAATGAATCATGATACCATATAGGTAATCGTGGATCGATTGACGAAGTTAGCCCACTTTTTACCTATTAAGGTGACTTATTCCTTGGATAGGTTAGCACAATTATATATTCAAGAGATAGTGAGGTTACATGGGGTGCCGTCGACGATAATCTCGAACCGGGATCCGCGGTTTACATCACGATTTTGGGGAGCCTTTCAAAAGGCGTTTGGTTCAAAGCTGTGTCTAAGCACGGCCTATCACCCCCAAACAGATGGTCAATCTGAAAGAACTATCCAAACCTTGGAGGATATGTTAAGGGCATGTGTTTTAGATCAAAGGGGAAGTTGGGATAAGTACACACTTGTGATTAAATTTGCATATAACATGATTATCATGCAAGTATCGGTATGGCACCGTATGAGGCCCTCTATGGACGGAAATGTCAATCTCCCTTATGTTGGTATGAACCCGGAGAGCAAAGTTTACTCGGACCTGATATTGTGAGGGACACAACGGAACAAATCAAGAAGATTAGGGATAAGATTCTTACTGCTCAAAGTCGACAAAAAACCTATGCGGACAAGCGGCGAAAACCGCTAGATTTTCAAGAAGGGGACGACGTGTTCCTAAGGATCACCCCCACCACAGGCATAGGCCGAGCAATAAAAGTAAAGAAATTGAGCACCAGATTTCTTGGTCCGTTTGAAATCCTTACCAAAGTAGGACCTGTAGCCTACCATATAGCCCTACCCCCGAGTCTATCCAATCTTCATGATGTTTTCCATGTTTCTCAGTTAAGAAAGTATCAATCTGACCCGAGTCATGTACTAGAGCCAGAACATGTACAATTAAGAGATAACCTGACATTTAACTTACTATCCATGAGAATCGTCGACCGAGGAGTTAAGCAGTTAAGGAACAAGGCTGTACCCCTGGTCAAAGTAGCATGGGGACAGGGTGAAACCGAAGAACTTACATGGGAGCTGGAATCGAACATGAAAGCACAATACCCCGAGTTGTTCTCAGGTAATGAATTTCCGGGGCAAAATTCTTTTTTAAGAAGGGGAGTAATGTAACGCCCCAATTTTTACTGTAATTTTTACTGTCATCAGAAATTACCGACCATCAGAGGTAATTATTACATAAGATTTGAGGCCGAACAATCCTCAATAAAGGAATATAACATTAGAAGAGAGGTTAGGAGCGATTCATGCGAGAGTCGCAAATCCGTAATTTCTGTACGTATAAAATGACCAAAATGCCCCTGAAGTTATTTTACTCAGAAAATGAGGATCGTGGGCCCCACCTATTCTCAAGGGGATGTTTTGATGATAATAAGGGATTGTTTGTGTTATGTGTGTTAATAGAGCAGAAGGATCTCAATTTTGAGTTCCGACGCGCGAAATGACCAAAACGCCCCTGCGGCTGTTTTAACTCCAATGCGCGTGCCGACTGAGCCCGAACCTCACTAAAATGTTTTAAAATTTGTTTTTAAGCCATGATTAACCATTGGTTAAGCTCGGGTGGCCTCGGCGATTTTAAGTGAAAGTGCGATTTTGCCCTGTTTTTGGCGATTTAAATTTGGGATTTTTGATTCAGTATCTGAAACCTAAGCAATATTAGGCTCAAATTAAAGCTTATTAAATTCTAAATATTAATCTAGAGTCAAAATTATGAATTTAGATTGATTAGAACCCAAAAGTGCTCAAAAACACCCAAATTGCTTACTAATTCACTTAAGTCCTTAACCGTAAATTCTCTAAATTACATGAATACCTTGCCTACACCTAAATAATGCATGGAACACACAAATTTCACTTCTTTGGGCTGTAATGGACGAAATTATTGATGCCATTATGGAGCTGAATTATTGCCAAAAGTTGCACTAAAACAAAATGCCAAAATGTCACCATAAGAGACATAATTCCTTAATTTCATACAACTTTGTCTAAAATGATTTTTCCTCCCTTATTTCTCCTGCAAAATTCCGCCAACTACCTCCTCATTTTGGCCAATTAGAAGCCTCAAAATCTTCTATAAATAGGCTTGCTTGAGTGGTCTTGGAATGCTTTGTTCATAACTAGTTTTTAGGAGCACCAAAAACTTTCTTTCTTCCTCCTCTTTGGCTGAATTCTTTCTTCAATTTTTCAAAGAGATTTTGTTTCATTTCACTTCAAGAAATCAAGTTCTCTTCCTCTTCTTCAACTCAGATTAGGTAAGGAGTAGTTTCTAAATTTATTTCTTTGCTTTGAGGAGTTGTGTTTTTAGCTCAAAATAATGAAATTATGAACTTACCTTAGCTTTTCATTTCGGTTTTCCTCTTCATTTTTCTTTAACCAATTCGGCCATATGGCCTAGGTGGAACTAAGATGATGGCTTGATGATGAGGACCTTGAGGGTGGGTTGTAAATCCATCACAAGTTAGGCCTCTAAAGCTTGAAAATTCCACTTGATGCAAAACTTTAAAGAATAATGCTTTATGATGCTAAAATAAAGATTTTTAGTTTAGAACTTGAAAGATGTATTTTCCAAGCTTGTATTTCATGTTTATGTTTCAAGTCATCACTTAATCTTTCAAGATAATAAAGAGGTTGCATCTCATATTTAATTTATGCTCTCACTTTATTTTATAATGGCTAAAAGAATCAACGCATGGCATGTTTATTTTATGCCATCACCTAAAGATCCTAGAGGTCAAAGACTTGGCCATGTATCACAAGTAAAGAAATATGATTATTGGAGTTAAAGAATTTATTCTTTAAAAAGTCTTGAGATTGGAGCTTAAAAAGATGTAATAATAATTCTCTTCTCCCTTCACCGGTCCTGTGCGGACTACCGCCGCTCCGGTTTCTTAATATTCTCTTCTCCCTTCACCAGTCCTGTGCGGACTACTGCCGCTCCGGGTTCTTAATATTCTCTTCTCCCTCTACTGGTCCTGTGCGGATTATCGCCACTCCAGTTTCTTGCATCATGTTTATATTTCAAGTTCTTGCATCATGTTTAATTTTCAAGTCATCACCTTAAATCTTAAAGATAAAGAAATGGAATTGCATATCATGTTTATAATTCCAAGCTATCACCTTATAAAGATGAGATTAAAATAAGGTTGCATAGCATATTTATAATTCTAAGATGTCACCTAAATCTCTAAAGCTCAAGACTTACTCCTTTTATCCTAAGTGAGAATTTTAATTGTGAAGATCCTCCCAAGTTTGACAAAAGAACTAGTTTCTAAATGAGCTTTAAGACTTTGCAAGGATTTTACGGGGAACTAGTATTTTATATGCACTTAAAATATGATTCTATGTAATTGCATGAGGTTCATGATTCGGCCACTGATCTGAGTTTAGTATCAATGTATGATAATGATTTGATATGTTTGATGTTGTGATAATTATGGTTTATTGTTAACAGAATGATTCACTGCATGTTAAAGATAAAACTAGCTCCCTAGAACAACCGAAGAGCTAGAATTTACCTAGTTTTTGACCCCTTTAAGTTTAGCCAATGCCAAATCTGTTTTAGTATGTTATAATTCTGTCTAGGATTAGTTAGCCACAAAAAATTTGGTATCAATTAGACTAGGATTGATCCCGAACACTAAAAATGAACTTAGCAACTAGAAAACCGTAAAACAAGATTTCTAGAACTCTAGGGAGTGAAATTTATGCATTCTATCCAGAATCTTTAGCAACGATAAGAACCAGCTTTTATTATGTTTATATAAGGGAGAATGATTCATAATTGGTTTAGTAACTAATTTCAGCATCATAGGGAAAGCTGGTAACAAGAAAGGATTTAAAACATAACTTCTAGCATACCGTAAAACCTTAGGAACAACATACTACCTATGGTAACCCATTTGATTTAATAGTGTTCTTAAGGCCTATAAATAATCGTAAGGATGGTAATAAATCCCTTAGGTGCATAACTAATTAGTTCTATAATTGATAATTCTATGTAAGCATTGGATGCTTATTAAGTACTTGATATCATTGAATGATTTCTTGGCTTGCATGTTATAGTTGCTGTTGCAAATAATGAGAATGCTTATGCATGAAATATTCTTTATCATGTAAAATTTACCTTTGTCGCTAGAAGAATGTGTATCATTGTAAAAGTGTAATTTGGAAAGGTTCTGGGTAAAGAAAGACTTGGTATTTAAGCGTGTCCATTGTGACCCACCTCTCTTTCCTGGGAATCTCCCAGATGCATGATTATAGTTGATATATATTATTCTAGCATAAGACTATAAATGAGGAAATGCTATGATGTTTATGAATTGTATTGTGATATAACATGCAAAGATTTAATGGTGACTTAAACTTATAAGAAAATGATCCTTTGGAACCATCAGACTATAGGTGGTGAAAAGGTGATTTTAGCCCCCTAACCCGTTCTCTCAAAAGGGTAGAGTCGGGACTTTAGCTTATCAAAAGGGATAAGTATATGCTAGTGACGACTAGTAAAGTATGAGCTCATAACCTAAATTACTCCCAAAAGGGTGGAGTATAGGGTGGCCCAAGGAAAATAATGATGATGATAAGATTTTAAGTCACCTAAGGCACTAAAGAAATGAAATATGTGCACTGTGTCCATGTGTACCTAATATTATATGACGTTCTTTTATGCATGTTATTTTGATAATGATGATGAGGAATATGATGTAATGATAAAGGAAAAGTTCATTGTAAATATGACATGTTAAGATTATGATGCATTATAAGACGCATGATTAAAAATTGACGAACCTCGGTTAAGTATTTATCCGAACTTAAAATGAATCTTTGCATGCTCACTATTTTAGAATAATCCCGAGGTTCCTGGGGACTTTGATGATGACACTGTAGAAGGAGGTACCCTACTGAGAATTCTTTAGCAAGATTCTCACTCCCTTTTCTTTATTTCCGTCATTGTCTCCAGATTCAAATGGTGACATTCGTCCTGTTTGTTGATACCCCTACTTGGGAATTCCACTATGATCCGGTGCATCGCTCGTATCATTTTGAAGGGAGGTGCTTGATTCGTGTTTTTATTTACATAGGTCGTCCATTTACACATCCTGTCCCTAGTTATCGATTTTCTCCTACTTCTCCCTATGGCGATGAAATGGTTTCGAACATGCACGTCCACTTGATGAAAGGATGTTACGTTCTTATCCCGCTTCATCTGCTGTCCATGGATTTCCAGAGTATGTTCCCGAGACGAGATATTCTGAAACTGATCCTTCAGAGGACACTCCTACTCATGTATATTCTGAGAGCTCTGCTCCTACTCCCACACGTGTAAGAAAGGGTAGTGAGGAAACAGTTGTTCAGCCGAGCTTAGCAAGAAGGCCGTCCATGCGACCCCAGCCTGGTGCATCTCGTGTGTCCCCTCCCGAGGGAGCTCATCAGTGGATCGGATTTATTCCCCCATTTCCAGGACAGTGGCCATAGAAGGTTCTTAGTAGATTTATGTGTGTTCATGCACCTTAGTTTTAGGATAACTTTCCCGGCTTATGGAGTTATCTAGTTTAGGGGCATGTATTTCCTTATGTATATTTTCTTTTATGGGTTTGCATAAGACAATGATGTATGATCATAACCCACCCTTTGAGTGAGGTTATTGTATGTAAATATATGTTATAATGTGCTTATGGATGTTATATGATGGAGCCAAAGTGATATGATATGATATATTCTTAAACGTCTTATTATACTCCGCTTACTCGTTCACGTTGTATTCGGCTCACGTTTTCAATTATGTTTTTTTTTTTAAAAAAAAATGGCTCGTAATTTCACTAAGTATTTTCAAATTATGAAGAAAGAACCAAAGCAAGGAGTAAAGTCTAGTCATTAATCAGATTCAACCTAGGTGTATTTGGTTAATTACTAGGGTGTTACAAGTATGATGGGTGAACTCAAGTTCTTTCTAGGCTTGCAAAGAAAACAACAAAAGAAAGGGATCCTGATTTATCAAGAAAAGTACACAAAAGAGCTATTAAAAATATTTAATATGGATTAAGCAAAACCTATGAGCACCCCTGTGCATCGATCTCAAATCATAGATGCTGACGAAAATGGTGAGAAAGTATCATAAGGTAATTATTATGGAATGATGGTTCACTATTATATCTTATAACCAGTAGACTAGATATTTAGATGAGTATGGGAATTTGTGCGAGATTTCAATCTAACCTAAAACAATCACACGTAAATACAGTCAAAAGAATTCTTCGATATCTGTCAGGTACTACTAATCTTGGCTTGTGATACAAGAAAGAAACTTCTTGTGATATTGTAGGATTCTGTGAGGCTAATTATGCGGAGATAGAGTTAAAAGGAAAAACATTAACGGTTGCTGCTGCTTCTTTCAAGAAAACTTGATCACATGGTCATGCAAAAAGAAATACACGATTGCTCTCTCTATTGCTAAACCTAAATATGTAGTTACTATAAACTGTTATTCTCAGATGTTATGAATAAAGAATTAGCTAAATGATTATCACTTGAGGTATTCTAAAATTCCCATCTATTATGATAATACAAGTGGTATAAATCTTGCAAAGAATCCTACTCTAGATCTAAGCATATTGATATTAAACAACATTTCATTCATGATCATGTTCAAAAGGGTGATATTGAGTTAATGTTTGTGAATATTGAAGACCAAGTGTCAGATATATTCACAAAGCCATTAGCTGAAGATCACTTTTGTGCTGTGAAAAGGCTTTTGAACTTAACTATTTTCAAAATTGCATAGCTTTTCATACATAAATCATCTCTGGGTACTCTCTCTCTCTCTTTGTCTCTCAAAATTGAAGCCCAAAGAAGTAATGTCTCAATATGCAAGATCAGATATATTCCTTGAAGTTTAGAAAATAGATCATAAAGAAAAGGGGCATCTCATATAGTATATGGGCTATTCAGAAAGAAAATATGATAATAAGAGGCGTAGAGTTTGTATAAGAAAAGGTTTCAACATAGGAAGATGAGCTTATCAATGGGTCAGAAAGTGAGCAGTAAAGTTCAGAAAGAAAGTCCTTCAGAAGGTGCACTCAAGAGTCAGAAGGATGATGAGGCAGGACTGTTCCTTCTCTTTCTGAACTTTCTTTCTCTTACATCACTTCACCTTCAGTCAGTTACATCATATTACTTAAATAACCCCCATGTCTCACATGTAACATCCCAGACACCTAGCGATGCAAATATTGTCTGCTTTGCCTAATCTCTGAGGCTCACGGGTTTGCTTTTCCCCTACCTTTGGGGGAAAATACGTCTACATAGGGGAGGTATCCACACCTTTATAAGGCATGCTTCGTTCCTCTCCCCAACTGATGTAGGACTAGTTCCATCCTTCCTAGTGGGGGCGCAACGCCCTCGCTGGCTGACACACTGATCCCGAGATTGGCTCTTATACCATTTGTAACATCCCTTGCTTTTTTATGGATTAACGACTATACCTACAAACCAACACGGGTCTTTTCAGTATGCTTTGTCCTTACTCACACACTTCCTGGGAAAACTTCCCAAAAGGTCACCTGTCCCAAAAGTGCTCCAAGTCAAGCACGCTTAACTGTAGAGTTCTTTAGTAATGGGCTACCGAAAAAAAAGATGCATCTTATTGGTATAGGTAGTACAAATCAATTCATATAAGCCCTCCTTAAGTGTATAATCTCATACCTACACAGTCTTCAGGACCTTTCTTATTCGGATGTGTAATAATTTTATTCATGTACCTCTTCGCTTCAAAGTCTTCTATGAGCCGCTCATTGTCCATGCCTTCTTGCACCGGCGATCACTCCTTGACTTCGTCCCCGGGCATTACATGTTCACCAGCTTCCGCTTGGTTCGTCCTTGAACCACACTATACTGGGAGAGGTGCAGGCTCTGACACCATTTGTAACATCCCAGACACCCGGCGATGCAGATATTGTCCGCTTTGCCCAACCTTTGCGGCTCACGGGTTTGCTTTTCCCCAACCCCTGGGGGAAAACGCGTCAACATGGGGGAGGTATCCACACCCTTATAAGGCATGCTTTGTTCCCCTCCCCAACCGATGTGGGACTAGTTCCATCCCTCCTAAACTAGTCCTACATCGGTTAGGGAAAGGAACGAAATATGCCTTATAAGGGTGTGGATAGCTCCCCCTTGTAGACATGTTTTCCCCCAGAGGTTAGGGAAAAGCAAACTCGTGAGCCTCAGAGGTTGGGCAAAGTGGACAATATTACATCACCGGGTGTCTGGGATGTTATAAATGGTATCAGAGCCTGCACCTCTCCCAGTACGGTATGGTTTAGGGATGAACCAAGCAGAAGCTAGTAAGCATATAATGGCCGGGGATGAAGTCGAGGAGTGATCACTAGTGCAAGAAGGCACGGACAATGAGCGGCTCCTGGAAGACTTCCAAGCGAAGGGGTACATAAATAAACCGATTACACATCCAAATAAGAGGGGTCCTGAAGACTGTGTAGGTATGGGACTATATAGTTAAAGAAGGCTTATATGAATTGATTTGTACTACCTATACCAACAAGATGCATCTTCTTTTCGATAGCCCATCACTAATGAATTCCACAGTTAAGCGTGCTTGACTTGGAGTAATTTTGGGATAGTTGACCTTCTGGGAAATTTTCGTAAGAAGTGTGTGAGTGAGGACAAAGCACATTGAAAAGACTCGTGTTGGTTTGTGGGGACAATTATCAATCCATAAAACAGTAGGGGATGTTACAAATGATATCAGAGCCAGTCCCGGGATCAGTATACTAGCCAGCAAGGGCGCTAGGCCCCTACTAGGAGGGGTGGAACTAGTCCTACATCGGTTGGAGAGGGGAACAAAGTATGCCTTATAAGGGTGTGGATACCTCCCCCATGTAGACATGTTTTCCCTAGAGGTTGGGGAAAAGGAAACCCGTGAGCCTCAGAGGTTGGACAATACGGACAATATCTGCATTGCTGGGTGTCTGGGATGTTACAGATGATATTAGAGCCAGTACTGGGATCGGTGTGCCAGCCAATAAGAGCGCTAGGCCTCCATTAGGAGGGGTGGAACTAGTCCCGCATCGGTTAGAGAGGGGAACAAAGCATGCCTCATAAGGGTGTGGATATCTCCCCCATGTAGACGCGTTTTCCCCCAGAGATTAGGGACAAGCAAACCCATGAGCCTTAAAGGTTGGGCAAAGCGAACAATCTCTACATCGCTGGGTGTCTGGAATGTTACAAATAGTATTGGAGCCTGCACCTTTCCCAGTACAGTATGGTTCAGGGATGAACCAAGTGGAAGTTAGTAGGCATATAATGCCCGGGGACAAAGTCGCGGAGTGATCATTAGTACAAGAAGGCACAGATAATGAGCGGCTCCTAGAAAACTCCCAAGCGGAGGGGTACATGAATGAACTGATTACACACCCGAATAAGAAGGATCCTAAAGACTGTGTAGGTATGGGACTATACAGTTAAAGAGGGCATATATGAATTGATTTGTACTACCTATACCAACAAGATACATCTTCTTTTCGGTAGCCCATCACTAAAGAACTCCATAGTTAAGCGTGCTTGACTTAGAGCAATTTTGGGATGGGTGACCTCCTGGGAATTTTTCCTAGGAAGCATGTGAGTAAGGACAAAGCATGTTGAAAAAACCCTTGTTGATTTGTGGGGATAATTGTCAATCCATAAAGCAGCAGGGGATGTTATATCACACATTACCACTTCTTTTATCATCTATCTTCCATCTAAAACCCTAAGCTTTAAACCATTTCATCTCTCACAGATCTCTATTTTTCATAACCTTTCTTTGCTTCAAATCTTCAACCTTTGATATTCCATCACACTCATGGCTGAAGGAAAGTTTTGCTCAAGATGCATCACTATAATAGAAATACTCTAAATGTTCATTGAACCAATACATCAAGATCATTATAAGAAAAACTTTTCCCGCCGTCCTATAGCCCCTGGGAAAAGGCTAACTCAGACACTGATGGCTCAGGTTCTTATCCTTTTGGAAGTTGTTTCCTTTCAGGGATGGGAAAGGTTTCTTGACTTTTCTGACCGAGTCTTTTCTAGGATAGTTACTGCCTTCTACTCCCAATTGGTTCAGGTGACTGACTCTATGCTGATCTCATACATTAGAGGAGTTGATATAGAATTGAGCATCATGGATATCTCAAACCTCCTGTGAAATAGATTAGTTCATAACACTTGGTGTTTCAATAGAGGAGGTCTCAAGATGTCTCACCAGTTCACCAAGATATCATTCAGGTGAAATTACTATAGTATTGCTGAACTCAGATACAAGGCAAGTTTTTATAATCATTCAATTCTCTTTACTTCCTTGCTTAGGTAGTACCCACCTATTAGTTGTGATGGACTGTATGTTACTTTTTTGTTTATTAAGAAAAAGAAGAGTAAACTTGCCCTAATTAATCTTTGATCATATGTTGAGTGCTATCTCCCCTAACAAAAGAAAAACCATTGTTGCTCCTTATGGGATTCTTCTAACCAAAATCTTTGAACATATGCATTACCCTCTTGCAAATGAGTGGTATAAGTATATGGAGGGTACAGAGTACACCTTCAACTCTTTTAGAACCCTAAGGAGACAAATCGGTGCTACCTCCTCTGGAGTTAGAAGACAGAGTCTGAGGATTAGAGATGTAGTTGTTGAAAAGGCAGCCAAAGAAGCTAAAGGCAGAAAGGGTAAAAAGAAAATAATCATTCTTGAAGATAGTTCAGATGATAATAAGAAGCTAGAAATAATCATCAAATACAAGGGTTTACCATGTAATCATAGCATGACCTCAGAATCTAAGCAAGAATCTTTTTCCAAGATGGAAACGTCTTCATAGGGTAACTCTGGTACTGCTGCTTCTCCTCCAAGGGTAGAAAAACTTCCTACTTCACCTTTATCTAATCATTCTATTCAAAAAGTTGACCCTTCATCTAGCCAGCCACCATCACCAACACAGCCAAACTACATAGAAGTTCAAATAGTAGTTTAACTGGTACTGCAAGAAAAACATATCGTCAATAATTGATTAAACGATTTAGAAGCTGCATCTCGAAGGCATGAAGCTTTCCTCCTAGAGATACTTCGTGAAGTAAGGCATCAAGGCTAATGATGGTGCTACTGGTTTCTAGCATACTCCTTTCTTTTTGTCGATGACAAAAGGGGGAGAAGAATACTAAAGAAAATACTTTTGTGCTAAAAAATACAAGGGGAGTTTGAACTGAAGGGGAGCATATTCAAAAATTTCTTTTAGTATACTGCATTTTGTTTATGAACAATTTATGTTTTCCTTCTTTGATTTTGCTTCTTTATTTTTTTTTCTACTCTGAATACTCTAAATCTTTTTAACCGTGATTTATATATAGCTTCTATTGCTTAAATCTGCACTTTGATTATGCATGCTGGATCTGTTTTATTATTTTCAATTCATGCACTTTCTTGAAAAGAATGGTTAGTCAAAGACGTGCTGGAAATGGATCTAGTCAAGACAATATATCACAAGTATTACTTGTCAAATGTGCAGTACAAAGATCCTCAGAAAGTTTCTTTTCTTGACCAAAAATCAAGCTGATTGTATTTTCATGGTTTAATTGATTTCTCTTTAACATGCTGCTTTGGTACTTTCTCAGAAAGTATGTTAAGCTCTTTCTATGTTTCAAGCAAAATAACAAATAGCCTATTAAAAGTCACGTAAGGCCAAAAATGTTTTATATGATTCACAACATGCCTTAAGAAAAAGAACTTCCTGAAAATCTCAAAGTTATTGAATTGAAAGAATATGATATATCATGTTTATATTTCTATAATATTTCTTTCGATTATCTTTTCAAAATATTTTCTTCACATTGGTTTGTCATCATCAAAAAGGGGAGATTATTAGCTCCGGAACCCTATGTGCTTATTTCTTTTGAATGACAACAAAGCCACTTTAAAGAAAATATTCTGAAGAATTCTAATTTTTTCCTTGAGTTTCTTGACATAGCATAACAGGCTTTTTTGGATTGCAATATATCTACTTGAAATGAAAATAATTTCACTTTACATGTGCAAACATGTTTTATCTCATGTAAAGAGATTGTGCCTAAAAGAAAGTGTATATTATATCATAAAATGTAGGCATACATGCCTCACCATTGAAAGAAAATCATATCAAGAACAAGAAACCAAAGCAAGGGTCTTCAGAAAGTAGCGCTGGATTTCAGAAAGTACGCTGGAAAGGAAGATATCAAATAATCTATGAAGTCAAAGTGATCTACTATCTTCAAACATCTCTATTGTAAAGTTTGAAGCATCAATGAATAATGTTTGAAGACAGGAAGATTCATTCTTCATCAAGGAAATGATATCGAAGTTCAAAGAGCTTACTCTCAGTGAAACAGTGTTTTCAACAAGAAGAAGGAGGGAAAATTTTGAATTTCAAAATTTTAATTTGCTTCTGGAAAACTCATATCCCAGTGTTAGAACTGGTCAGTCATCTCCTTTGCCTTAGAAGTCATTTATCAAAATGTTCTAGAAGAAAGATTTTAGAAACCATCGTTTAGAAAGTAGGAAGTAGTTTATGAAGAACATCAGAAACCTTTTCTCTTACAACGGCTTCTACAAGCTGATCTGACAAGTAGAAAGGCTACACTTCTAGACTATCTTTCCAAGACACAAATGGATAATCAACACATGCCCCTAGAAGATATGATTCAAGGCAAGGATCTCAAGGAAATACCTCTATAAATAGAGATGTTGTACTCCTTAGAAAGATAAGACTTAACATTGAAAAATAATGCTAAAACGCTGCCAACTTTTCCCTTCATCTGTTTATTCTTCTCTGTTTGAAAATTATTTCCTTGCACTTTAAATCTTTTTTCTACACTTACAAGATCATACTTTCTTCTAAGGAAGGAAATCGAGAAAGAAGTCATTCAAGATTTTCAAAGTTCTTTTCATTGTATATCGAAAGAAATCTTGAGTGTAGGTTAGTTTGAGTGGCAACACAAACATATAACCTTTGAATCCTTGATCCGAAAGTAATCAATGTGAGATAGCTTGAAGAGGTTTATTAAAGACTACTTGCAACATGACTATAAAGGAGTTCTTTTACTGCTCAAGGTTTCATCTTGAAAAGGTTGTTGAATAACTACTTGATGTGTGACAGTAGGGGTTGTCTACTAGTCATTGGACATAGCTTGAGAAAGCTACTGAAAAGACTATCTTTGTTCTTTCTCTGGTTAAAGGAAGAGTTAGTGAAACTCAATAGGTTGGCCGAACCAGTATAAAATTCCTTGTGTTGGTTCTTCTTTTTTCTTTATCTCCATTTATTTCCATATTTGTTATTGTTTTAGTTTTAAGTTTTGAAAAGGCTTATAATCATTTTCTTCATTTGTTCAAGTTCAGAAAGTTCACTTTCTGAGGTGTTTAATGTTGTTTTCCACTGTGCTACAAGTTTAGAAAAGTTCAAACGATTCAATCCCCTTTCTCATGTGCTTTTCTATCTACAATTATTTGCATGCCCTTGACATATCGAAGGGGTTCCCTAGTTTTACTTGTGACCATAGAATTCAATTTCATGCATTTTTCTTTTTTCATCAACATAGAAAAGGCTTATTTCATACCAAAAGGTATCTATAGTGGATAACACAACACATGGTAAATTGACTACTTATTAGGACTGGGCTCATTTCTATATGTGATCATCGGACTTCATTTTTTCTCTTCTGAATTACACAGATCTATTCCTAGCTGAATCATCTACTGACTCATAATATCTCTAAGGAAGTTCCTCTTATTGCCTTCCGCTTATTCTTCGTAAGTCTTGTTTCTATTTTATCTATATGTTAGAACATGCACGATTGAAGTTCATAAGTCTCTTTTGTCATATATATGCATCATTTACTCTTTTTTTTTCCAAATACATGTATAAAGCACACATAAGAATTCATTCACAATGCGATCTCAATCATGCCTCACAAACCAATCTTTACTTCCTTTAGCATGCATTTATATATCATAAGTTCGTAACATAGGACAACCATAGGCATGCCACAATAATATCATATTAATATAAATTCAGTATATCATAGTGCAAAATACAACTGAAATAGAAATACAAGGAAATACAAAGGAAATGTAAAGGAAGTCACCTCCTACCCTCGTGCACCTAAGATGGATAACCTCTAGAGCAAAAGATGGTTATCCTGAACTAGTGGTAATGTGTGTCCACTAATGATCCCCATGATTCCTACTACTGGTAGTCTGGATAGGGTGGGACATAGCCGATCCATGGACGAAGCTCGTCGGGTGTAGGCACACGAGATGCTTGAGCATGAGTGCCACGTCGGGGCCGCATGGCTGGCCTCTGTGCCAACCTCGGCTGTGTGACCGTCTCCTCGCTACCATCCACCCTCAGAGGGGGAGTGAGGATAGAATTCTCGGAGTAGATGTGGGTAAGCGAATCTTCCGACTAGTCAGTCTCTGAATGCCTGGAGTGGCGAACATAATCTGGGAAGTCGCAAACGGCAGATGCGGAAGTATACGTATGAAAGTATCCTTTCGTTGTACATCCGCGCACGCTTAAAGACCATGTCATTGCCAAAAGGAAAGGTCGGAGAAAAATAATAACTGTGTACAGGGTGTGCGAAGGGGCATCCCAAAAACATAAAAACACGAACTATGCAGCTCCTCTCAAAATGATACGACCGATGCTCTAGGTCGAAATGAACCTCCCAGGTGGGGATGTCAATGAAAAGCACGAATGTTTCCATTAGAGTCTGAAGATGCGACGGAAAAGAAAGGGAGTGAGAATCTTACTAAAGAATCTCAGTAGGGAATCTCCCTAAGTGTCATCGTCCATATCCTCAGGAACCTTGGGTTTATTATAAAAAGGTATGCATACATATAGTTCATTGTTAGGTTTTAAACATAATTACCCAAGGTCCTTTCATTTTAGAATGAGCCTTAATGTCATGTATGCAACATATCAAATCATGAATGCATGGCAATACCTTATGTAAGAAAATAATAGAGTACATCATCAAGCAATATCATACAGGTGGCATAAAGTGGCACGTAACTTTGCTCGTGAAACTTTCTCTTTTCTCAACTTTTTGACATTAAACTTTATACTTTGCATGATAGGGGCCACTCTAAAACCATCTCTAGGTTATGAGCTCATACCTAACTAGTTGTCACTAGTTCTTACTTATCCCTCTTGATAAGCGTATCATAATAATCTCGACTTCTAGAGTACGGGTTGGGGGATATAAGGATCACCTATTATAATCTTTAATTTGGGGAGTCCATAGGAATATTTCCTTCTTTGAAACATAATTACTGGTAACTAGTACTCAGTTATTTGTCTACTTTGGCAAGCTCAATGTCAATACCCTCACGGTTTTGTTTCTGGGGGTGCTTGGCCTAACTAGTGTCACCTAGAACGCGTCTCAATACATGTCATATCTGTTCTGGGGTGCTCGGCCGAACCGGTGTCACCTAGAACGTGTCTCAATACATGTCATATCTGTTCTGGGGTGCTCAGCCGAACCGGTGTCACCCAGAACGTATCACTTCTATCCTGGGGGGTGCTGGGCCAAACCAGTGTCACCCAGGAGTTTTCAAAAACTTTTCTCAAGTCCTCAAGTTTGACGGAAATTTGGCAGCATAACTGAAGTACACCAGATTTCCTTCAAACTTGCTTTATGCCATAAGAACTCATAGAGTATGTACATTCAATCATAATTCCATATTCAAGATAAGTCATCAAGGTCATATAAACATGTACTTCATAACATATGCATTAATACATCATAACTTGAGTTAACGAATTTATGTTGCTCATAAAATAAACATGCTCATGATCCCAAATTGGTCATTCAAATCTCATCGATTTATATCATGTAAACTTCATAGATTCATGGTAAACAGGATCATAGGTTCATATCGTAAAAAAAAAAATCATAAATCCAAGTAGCATAAGATCATTGCTTTATGTCATTCAAGTAGGGAAAGTGTCTACTACATTCATTAGGTTCTGGTAATCAATTACATTAGCCTTGTAATCGATTACACAGCTTTGACTTTTAAAATAAAAGAGTTGAAGGCTCTGATAATCGATTACATGAGCCTTGTAATTGAGTACACAGCTTTGGGTTTTCAAAAATAGGAATTGAAGGCTTAGGTAATCGATTACATGAGCCTTGTAATCAATTACACTGTTGCATTCTTGGGCCCCAAGAACATCTGAGTAGTCAATTACAAGATATGGTAATCGATTACTAGAGTCTAGAATGTGTAATCGATTACATTATGTTATAATCGATTACTCAGGGTGAAAGTTCATATCCAAGTGCATCGAAGTCCTTTGGTAATCGATTATATGGGCTGTGTAATCGATTACCAGTACCTCCAAAATACGAAAAACCAAGTTTAAAACACATCTAAGTCATTCATTCCTTCTCACAACCATTTTTAAACCTCTTTTCATCATTTCCTTTGAAATCAAAACATTTTTGTAAAAGGTTCTTGCCCATGGATTTGAAGTCACTATGTGACATTAAAAAGGGTAGATCTTGAGCCTTAGACATTTAGGTGATAAAATAATCGTAAACGTGCTAATGCAAGCTTTGTTTTAATCTTGATATCATAAGGTGATGACAGTGGAAACGTAAACATGATGTTCAAAGCTCAAATGTAAACATAGGATGTAAAAACTTGAAATATAAACATGCTAAGCAAGAAATGTAGATATGGAATGCAGGTTCATTTCTCTATTTTAGTGCTCTAGGCCCCACAATAATCGACTTTAAGGCCGAAATAGGCAAGCTTTGAGATTAAGCATTAGGTGATGTGCAATTTTTATTTTAATCTTTGAGTTCTTAGGTGATGGCATGAAAAGTAAACGTGCTAGACGAGAAACAAATATGAAATGCACTTTCATTTCTTATCTTCAAACTTTAAGTGATAACTTGAAAATAAACGTTATATGCAAAACGCAAAAGTAAATATGGATGCAACCCATTAATTATCTTTTGAGTCCTAGGCTTAAGTTCATCACTTAATTTCTTTTGAAAACACCACACATTCTTTCCTTGCTAAAAAAAACCATTTAAAAGAGTGAAACCTTCAAGCTTTAGAGGTCCCTAAGTGGTGGTTTTTCAACCAACATTCAAGATCCTCATCATCAAGCCATGGTTCCTTCCAATGTAGGCCATTATGGTTGAAAATCAAGAAAAGGAGAAAGAAACTCAAAAACCAAAAAGAAGAAAGGGAGAAAGAGGAGGAAAGAAGAACCAACACTTTGTCATTTCAAACCACAAGCTAAAAAAAGACAAAGAAAGGCATTCTCAACATAACTCCCTACCTTGGATGTGTTTCTTGATTGAGAGAGAGCTTGCTCTTAGAAGATTAAAGAAGAAGAAGAAGAAGAAGAACTCCTTAAAGTTGAGAGAAAGAAAGTCTTTTAGGGGGAGTGCAAGAGAAATGAGCAAAGGTTCTTGCAAGCTCCCTTGGTGCCTATTTATAGAGGAAATGAAACATGAGGAAGGATGAGAATGGAGGGGAAAGTGGTGCCACTTTTGGGGGGAAAGGAGGGAGTGAAAAATATCTCTTGGTTGTGTCATTCCAAGGTAAGGTTATAGGTATAGGCTAGGTATGATGTGTCATGCTTCTTTGAGTGTTTGAGTGAACAAACTTGTGATGTGTAACATCCTAATTTTTAACCCAATACTCTAGAACATATTTAGGTTAATCATTAGTCTATTACGTCATAGTTTCCTTTTTACTTTAAAATACTTAGCGGAAAATACTGGTAAAATTTTTTTTGAATTATAAAAGTAAAGTGAGAGCCGCGCTACACGATAAGAAATGAAGCACATAAGGAAATAAAGCAAGCACCTCATAAACATCATAACATAAAGCAAGTAAAGGCACATCACAATAAAACTGAACCACATATTTATATAATATGATATGCCCACTTATGGAGAATGGGACTTAGTTTAGTACAACATAAAACAAATACATCTAAAAAGAAAATACAGAGGAAAGTGCGACGGAAAGCATAAAAGCAAACTCCCCTACCCAAGTGCAACTAAAAGGATAACCTCTAAACAAAAGAAAGTTTATCCTCATCTAAGTGGTGTATGCACTACCCCAGGTACTCTATCGGTCATCCACTACTTCCTACTGACGTCCATCCCGTGAGCGAGGCACATACCCGGCAAACTAGGCGAGCTCCTCCAGCGTGTAAAGGCGAAGCGGGGATCGGGAGTGTCCCCCACAAAGTGGCTGTATCTCCAGTCGTCGTGCTAGTCGAGGCTGAGTCACGGTGTCCTCACTGCCCTTTCTCATCAGTGGTGGAGTGGGGGCAGAGCTCTCGCTGTATAAATAGGTAGGTGGGTCCTCCAACAGGTCGGTCTCCGAGAAGTATAACCAGGGCACGTAGTCAGGGTAATTGCACATGGCTGAAGCGGCGGTGTGCATGTGGAGCACTCTCTCGTTGTGCGTACGCGGGCACTCAAGAACCCACTTGTCGTCGCCGTAGGGTGCTGTCAGGGAAAAGCGATGGGTATGCACAGGGTGGGCGAAGGGTCGTCCAATGAACATGAAGACACGAACCGTGCACTGACCCTCAAAATGATATGATCCGTGCTCCGGATCATAGTGCACCTCCCACGTCGGGGTGTCCACAAAAACCACAAACGTCGCCATCTGAAGACGTGATGGGAAGAAAAGATAGAGAGAGTGAGAATCTTGCTAAAGAATCTCAGTAGGGCCTTCTACTACCTAAGTGTCATCATCTACGTCCTCAGGAACCTTGGGTTTAGTGCATAAAATAAGTGAGCATGCATTAAGTTCATTTTTAAGCTTTTGAAACATAGTTAGCCAAGGTCCATTCATTTTAGTATGATTCTTAATGTCATGGATGCAACATAGTAAAGAATGTATGAATGGCTCTACTTAATGCAAAGATAGTAATCATAACATTAAGAACATCATAATAGTGGCATAAAGTGGTAATTGAAATGTCATATGGGAAAACTTTGTGACATAATCATCATACTTTACTTCCTCATGGGACCACCCTAAAAGACATTCGTTCTGCGGGTGCTCGGCCGAACCGGTGTCACCCAGAACGTGTCACATCTCTAGGTTATGAGCTCATACCTAACTAGTCGTCACTAGTTCTTACTTATCAATCCCGATAAGCGTATCATAATCATAATCCCGACTATCTAGTACAGGCTAGCGGGCATTTCTTGGGGGTGCTCGGCCGAACCGGTGTCACCCAAGAATACATCTTGGTACCGATGTCACATGAGTTCTCTGGAAGTGCTCGGCCGAACTGGTGTCATCCGAGAACTCATCTTAGTACCTCATAAAGAAAATCTCATAGGTTTTTCAAAAACTTTCTAAGTCCCCAAATTTGTCGGGAATTCGGCAGCGCAACAGCAGCATGCTGGATTTCTTCCAAATTTACTTTATGCCTCATAAATAAATAAAACATGCATCCTTAATCATAATTCCATACGTTTACATGTAAAATTGAAACTCATTATGCTCTTGATCCTACGGTATCTTATGCTTTGACCCTTACGGGCCTTAAACTTGAGATGTAATTATTCTATCATTCCCTATCAACCTCTTATGCACATAAGGATTCTCTTCTTACAAATCTTACTATCATTTATGCTCTTTAATAAATTTGGGCAGCACCATACTCCAAGGGCAGAGTTATACATCTATGATTACGGGGTTCTAGAACTTACGTTTTAGACCCTTTCTCGGTTCCGTCTTTGCCTAAGGCGCTATAAATTAAATTTAAACCAATTAAGAGGCATTCCTATGCCTAAGAACTAATTATAAACCATGTTTTCCATATTATGAGGTTTCTGAACAGAATCCAGAAATTAAATGTCCTAAGAGTTCTAGGATTGCACTTTTATGGTTTTCTAGTTATTAGTTTCTCTATAGGTGCTAAAATTCAATCCTACTTCAAATGTAACCAAATTTTTCATGCTTAATCAATCCTAAACTGATTGTTATTATACTAAAATAGTTTGGGCATTGATTAAGATTAAAGGGGTTAAACACACATTAAATTCCAACTTTACGATTTTCCTATGAAGCTAGTTTCTCCCCTAACATGCATAGAAGTATTCCTACCTCATCATATATCATTTTCACACATTCTAACACATCAAAACATCATCATACAGCAACAAACACATCAAGGTAGAACTGAATTGTTCAAGTCCAAAAAGACACATAATTTGACATTTCTAAAGCATATAAGTTGCTAGTTTCCGTTGGAATCATTTTAGGACTTCTAAAACTCTTTGCAAACCATTTTATTTTATCAAGAGGCTAAAAACAACCTTAGGTCAGTAACCAATTTAATTCTTCTTTAGAAGAGGACTAAAATCATAATTCTTGTTGGTCATAACTTTTATAAAACTCATCAAGCTTAAAGAAAATCCTAGAACATAGGTTGTTGGCCTTTGTAACTAGATGGAATTTATTCCAAGCTCATCATCATTACTTGGCCGAAAGTATTCATTCAAAGAATGCTTCCATATTGAACTTTAACTTGAGATAAAATGGGCAAGTCTTTGAGCTCTAAGGTCTTTAAGTGATGACATAATATAAACATGCTATGCACTTCATTTTTATTCTTCATTACAAAGTAAAGTGAGAACTTTAAAGTAAATATGCAAGACTTGGAAATGAATATGCAAGACTTGAAATAAATATGCAAGGCTTGAAATTTAAATATGCAAGACTTGAAATAAATATGCAAGGCTTGAAATTTAAATATGCAAATATGTAGCACTTGAAGTAAATATGCAAGGCTTGAAAGTAAATATGCAAAACTTGAAATAAATATGCAATGCAAGTTCATTTCTTTATTTTAGTGCTCTAGGCCCAGCAACAATTGACTTTAAGGCCGAAACAGAAAGGCTTTGAGAATTAATTAGGTGATAATGCATGTCTTGTTTTAATCTTTGAGTCCTTAGGTGATGACTTGAAAATAAAGATGCAAAGCAAGAACATAAACATGATTGCAACCTCAAAGTAAATATGCAAGTTCATTTATATCTTATTAGAGCCCATACAAGACTTTTAGAGGAACTTTAACCTTAACCCAAACTCATCATGACAAGATAAAATGAGGTCTAGAGTTCTTAGAACTCAAGATAACCTTCCTTAAAAATATAACCATAAATGAACTTTATAACACCTTTATGAAAACTCAAGCTTTAGAGATTTCTTTATGGTGAACATAAAGTTACCAACTAGAACTCTCATCATCAAGCTATCATGTTGGACCACCCAAGTTGATTGGCCGAAATTTTAGAGAAAAATGAAGGGAAAGAAACCGAAACTTAAGAGCAAGAAAGAACCATTTTGGAAACTTTAGAGACCATGATCTTGATGATGTATTAACACCAACATCATGAGTCCTCATCATTGAGTTCATGTTAACCATATTAAAACATCATCAAAGTTAAAGATTTCAAGGTTCAAGAAAGAAAGAACTATAAACATTTTTAACTCAAGAACAAAGATCAAGCTTTAGAGGTTGTTCAAGTGATGAACATCATCATGAAACCCTCATCATCAAGCTCTCATTCCTTTGTTTTCAAAGGCTCATGGCTGAAAATGAAGAAGGAGGAGAAGAAGAAAAGAAGTTCCAAAAAGATTCAAGAGAAACCATGAACACATAAATAGATTAAGAACTTAAATGAAAGAAACACTTGAAAAAAAATCCCTACCAAGTGATTGGAGGTTGAGATGAGTAAAGAGAATGAAGAACTTGGACACTTGAACTTTGAGAGAAAAAGAAAACTTTGAAGTGCTCTTTGAAAACTTACACTTAGCAAATGAACCTAAAATAATGCAAGTTCACCCAAGCATGTTATTTATAGAGAAATAAAACAAACTGAGAAGTGTAAATGGGGAGGAAGGCTTCGGCCATTTACAGCCAAGGAGGAGAGAAAATATCTTCTCCAAGATATGGTTCAAGGCATGGTGGAAAGCATGGCTAGGTATGGGTTCAAGTTTGGGTGCCAGTATGGGTCAAGCATGGTTCTTTGAGTGAGAAACAAATTAACATGTGATGTAAATGGGAGAGAGGTAGCCGAAAATGCATCAGCCATGGGGGAGGATTTCTTGCATTTTAATTGTGGTTTAGAGTTGTGCTTAGGTGTATCTTTGATTAGGATTAAGATTAGGAATTTGTAAGAAAGTGTTTAGGTGAGAAAAATGGGTAATCAAGGTTGTCAAGACATGTTTAAGGAGTGGTCTTGCATCATTAGTGAGTTATAAATTCATTTTAGTTCATAAACAACTTTAGACACAATTCCATGATTTAAGGAATTGGAAAGAGAAAATACTATTCTTGGAATCTTGAGTTTTAAAAAGTGATTTCAGTTTAATCTAAGTAATTTTAGGTTCTAATTAATTTTAATGGCCTATTTTGACTCTAGATTAATTATGGAAATTAATTAATCTTCGATTAGAGCCTAATATTGCTTAGGTTTGCTTAATTATGTCATTAAGTGCAAAAACACTATTCTAGGGGCAAAATCATAATTTTGCACTAAAACTGCCCGGGACCACCTGGACTTAAGCATACACTTTTAAACATTTAAAAACATTGTTTTAAACCTTCGGGGAAAGTTTCGAGCTCAAACGGCACCTTTACCCACGTAAAAACGCTATAGGGGTATTTTGGTCATTTTGACCCAAAACTGCAGAAAATGAGACTTTCGCCTCCGAAACCATTCAAGGGCCATCTAATCCCCTTCAAACATTGAGTTGGCCCTTCGAGGACTGTCGAGCCGGCCATCCTCGAATTCCAGGCAGAAAATGACCTCAGGGGCATTTTGGTCATTTTCCTATCAAACAGAAAAATCGGGGCGCTACATGATGCATAGGGAATGAGGTTGTGCTATTCTAGGGGTATCCAAGGGGGAAGAAAATGTCTCATTTAATTGTGGTTCAGTGATGTGTTTAGGTGTATCTTTGATTAGGCTTAAAATTAGGAGTTTGTGGTTAAGCGTTTGAGTGAAAAGATGAGTGATTAAGGCTATTTAGAGCATGATTAGTGAGTACTCTTACCCATTAGAAGAGTTCAAACCCCATTCAATCAAGATTATCAATCACATCCTAGGTTCCTTGAATCATGAGATTGGAATAGTGAAAACACTATTCAAGATTCAATGACTTGGAGTCTTGAGTTTTTAAAAGAGGTTTAGATTTAATCTAAGTAATTTTAGGTTCTAATTAACTTTAATAAATCATTTTGACTCTAGATTGATTATGAAAATTAATTAATCTTCGATTAGAGCCTAATATTGCTTAGGTTTGCTTAATTACGTCATTAGGCTCAAAATCACTATTCTAAAGGCAAAATTGTAATTTTGCACAAAACTACCCGGGACCACCAAGACTTAAACAGACATGCCCAGGCTCATAAAAACATCAACTAAAACCTTTGGGGTGGGGTTCGGGCTTAGTCGGCTCATTAAACGGTGTTAGATAGCCACCGGGGCGTTTTGGTCATTTAGCGCATCGAAACTCAAAAGTGAGATTCTTCTGCTCTATTAGCATACATACCATACATAATCCCATTTGAATCTCGATTTCACCCTTCGAGGACTGCCGGGTCGGTTATCCTCGAATTCTGAGCAGAAAATGACCTCAAGGGTATTTTGGTCATTTTTGCTCGGACAGAAAAATCGGGGTGTTACACCCTCAATCAAATTTGTAAATTAAAACTATGTTCAATGTGAACACACACCATAGTCCTTTCATCAGTTACATTGGCACTATCTCTGAACTCAACATATGACTCCACAAAGAAGTTGCTGGAACATGGTTGGGAAAGCATGGCCTCAAATGATTCCTACAATATTGAATGGAAAGAGCACATTAAACATAACAAACAAGTCCATATATACAATATTTAAAATCACAGCAAGTAAGGCATGAGAAGATATGTAACACATCTTGATCCGCAACTTCTTCGATGCCAACATTCCTTTCTTGCTACACTTCTACACCGCTTTTTCTAATTCAGAAACTTTCTCTTTGATAGTGGTCTGCCTTTATGTCGTTTATGTACAGGGCTTGGATTTGAACATGCTCATTTGCACACCCCACACCAACATTACCACCAATGCCATCACCTTTTATAACAGTGTTCAACTCAATCAATTTCAACATTAATTGCAAGCAAGCATCTAATTTGTCAAGAGTGGAATGAACATGATTACTCCCAGCCTCAAAAGTTGTAGCCAACTCTATCACTTTATAGAAATGCCTAACCAATTTATCATACCTCTCCATGGTAGGCATACACTTTGCAGAATTGGTACCAATCTTTATGTATGCGTGTCTCATTTTTATCCTTCTACTCCATCTTGAAAGAATATACTTAACTGGCAGTTCTTTTATCCTTTCAAAAGACAGGATAAGAAGGAAATGTCTACACTTGATCCCCCTAAATTGAAATAACAAGCATTGGAAGCTGATATCATGGTCGTCACGATTAAAGACAACCTTAAAAAGTTTCTCCACTAGTCGATCAAACAATGTCACTTCCTCCACCACCTCAAAAGTCATAATTGTACCGTACACTAATTTCACACTTGGAATGCAATTCATTTTCCCTTTAAATTTGGCTTGCACTGTAGGTAAAAATATGCACGAGAAAGGGGTTGGATCGTGCATTGCTTCATTTTACTTATCTGAAACATTTAAAACAAATACTATCAAGTATAAACTTGTAGTGCAGTGAAAACTCAGTTAGTAGTTTCAAAAAATACATTTCTAAAGTATGAGCTAAATAACAGAAAAACATGAGCATTATATGATCATATGCTAAAGAATAACACATAATAGAAAAGCGTAAAGGCGATTAAGGACAAGAAGATGTGACACAAAGATTTTATACTAGTTCAGCCAAAACTACCGACAACTAGTACTCAAAACATGTTGAGATTCCACTAAACATCTTTCTCAATTAGAGAAAGGCAAACTGGATAGTCTTTACATTAGCCTTCCTAAGCACACATTTGTGACCAACAGACAACCCTTGCTGCCACAAATTGAGTACTGATTCACCAACCTCTCCAAGCTTAACCGAGTAGTTATTTACCAGCCTCTTCAAGCTAAACTGAGTAGTTATTCACCAGTTTCTCCAAGCAAAACTGAGTAGTCTTGTATTAGCCCCTCTAAGCTAACACCTGTGACTAGTAGACAACCCCTACTATAACAGACCTGAGTAGTTATTCACCACCCTCTCCAAGCTGAAACCGTGACAAGTAAACTAACTAATACTATCTTATTGAAAGTAGTCTTTAACTAGCCTCTCCAAGCTAAACCGTAATTAGTAAAAACACTTCACTATCGCATTGCAAGTAGTTTTACATTAGCCTTTCCAAGCTATCTCATAGCAATCATTACTAGATCGAGGATACAAAGGTTTTGTGTTTGGGTTGCCACTCAAACTAACCTATACTCAGGTTTCCTTAACATATACACGAAAAGATCCTGGGAAAAACTTGAATGACTTCTTTCTATCATTTCTTCCTAAAAAGAACATAAATCTAATCAGGAATGTAAAAAAAAAAAAGATTTTTACAAGTAAGGAATCTAGTTACATTGCTGATATGAACCTTACCAGAGATGAGGAGAAATATTTGCAGAGTTTTCTCCTTATATGCGAGTCTTTCTCTATTTCATTTGAGCACAGCATCTCTATTTAAAAAGGTCCTTCTTGTGACTTTTGCCTTTGATTAGATCTTCCAAGGACACGTGTTGATCTTTTATTTGGGACTTGGAAAGATAGTCTAGAAGCGTAACCTGTCTGTGTGTCAACGCAACTTGCAGAAGCCGTTGTGGAATTAAGGTTTCCGATGTTCTTCCGAAACTACTCTTACTTTCTGAACCATAGTTTCTAAACTTTTTCTTCTAGGACTTGGGATAGTTGACTTCAAAGGCAAAAGAAATAATTAACTGATTCTGGCACTGGGATTTGACTCTTTCAAATTCAAATTTAAATTTCCCTCATTTTTCCAGTAACGTTCAGTACTCCACAGTGAAGTGAGCTTTCTGATGTGTGGTAACAAACCCTTGATGAATTATCGATTTTCTGACCTTTAATCCAAGCTTTATGATGATAAAAGATTTGCGAATGTGCTGATTGAAGATAGCATAACATCTGGTCTTTAGAGATTGCATGATAACTTCATTGTAAACATACTTTCTGATATCCAGTGTTACTTTCTACAGTCTTGAAAGTTGGTTTCTTGCATAGTTGATATCTTCTTCACATCATTGGCTATTTCACGCTTGAATAAGGATATAATTTCACTTCCTTTTTAGTTCATATCTCTTAACATGAGATAAACATATTTGCACATACAGAGTGAATTTTATCCTCGTTTGAGTAAGCCTTGCTCTTGCTAAACAATAAAATCCTATTATAATCTTGCAAGAAACTCAAGACAACCATTAGTTGTTCTTCAAAGAATTTTCTTTAAATTGACTTCGTTGTCATTCAAAACTTGTTAATACTTCTTGTCAGGGTCCTGGAGCTAAAATGCACTTCGTGAAATTAGCGTGGGTATACCACTCCTAGCATTGTTGTTCAATAGAAGAGCTCGAGCCATAAGGGATGATTGTGTTCATGGATTTAAAATCGGCTTCAACCTTTTTCTTAACCCTGGTTAGAGCATTATCATATTGCTTTACAAATTGCTACAAGCTAGTGTTCGAGTTTACATATCCATCATAGAAGGAGTGTATGCTCTCACTTCTTTATTTAGTGGAAAGTTCGGCCTAAAAATCCTTCTTCAAGTAGATGGGCACCCACTTATGTCAATGCTCGACTAGGCCACACAACCATTCATTGCTCTCAAGCTCATACTCTCTGGCAAAGGCAGCTCGTTTATGTTCTAATTCTTGCTCCCCCAAAGTTTCATACACAATTCCTGCAAACCCTTTTTTCATATTGTCATATTCAACATATCATTTAAGCTTTTCTAGGGCCTTCTTCATTATATGCCATAAACACCACCTGTGCCGGGTGTGTGGCATAATGATCCTTATTGCCTTTTCTATTGCCCTGCACTAATCAGTCACAATACCAATGGGTGGCTTAGAAAGCATGCATGTAATCCAACTATGAAATAACTGGACAAAGGAGTCAGTGTCTTTAGCTGACACTAGCCCACATCCAAGCAGAACCGATTGCTCATGGTGATTGACTCCCACAAAAGCAGTGCATGGCATGCCATACTTGTTTGTTAGGTATGTTGTGTCGAAGCTAACAACATTCCCAAAATACTCATATGTAGATCTGCTCCTTGCATCTGCCTGAAATATATTTCTTACTCAAAACTCATCATCTAAGTTTACCTCCTACCAGAAATCACTATTCTCTGCCTTCATTTTTGCATCGCCTCCCTTGCTAATCACACGCCTCTGTTTGTCAATGTAGTTCTGCACTTCCCTTTCACCAAACGATAAGTTTTCATACCCACCAGACTCTTTCACAAGAGTTTGAAATGTCTTCATGATCCTCACCCCTATAAAATTGCTCAATTCAATAGCCCACTTCACATGGAGGCTTAAGCTCTTATGCGCATTCAACATTCTTGACTTGGTTATGCTAACAACATGGTTGTGATCAAGCACAACTTTATTAATGCACAATCTACCATCTGCTGCCTTGCTTGCTGTGATCTTTGCATCACATTCTACCTGCTTAGTAGGTGTAACATCCTAATTTTTAACCCAATACTCTAGAACATATTTAGGTTAATCATTAGTTTGTTACTTCATAGTTCTCATTTAACTTTGAATTACTTAGCGGAAAATACGGGTAATTTTTTTTTGAAATGAAAGTGCGAGCCGCGTGATGCGATATAACTTGCGACGGACAAAACATACATCTCATAACGTCATAGCATAAAGCATATAAGGGCACATCATGAGAGACACTGAATAACATCTCATATATAATTATAATTTGCCCACTTATAAGCGTGGGACTTGGTTTAGTACATGGAAATACATGAAAGAAAATACAACATAAACATAAACATAATCTACTCCCCTACCCAAGTGCATCTAATAGGATAACCTCTAAACAAAAGAAGGTTTATCCCCATCTAAGTGGTGTATGCTCTAACCGGGTACTCCATCGGACGATCGTCACCTCCTACTGGCGTCCATCTCGCGAACGAGGCAGATATCCGGGAAACTGGGCGAGCTCCTCGGACGTGAAGAGGCGGAACGGGGATCGAGGGTGACCCCCACGGTATGGTCGCATCTCCGGTCGTCGAGCAAGCCGTGGCTGAGTCACGGTATCCTCACTGCCCTCCCTTATCTGTGGTGGAGAGGGGGCAGAGTTCTCGCTATACGGATGGGTAGGCGGGTCCTCGGATGGGTCGGTCTCCGAGAAGTAGGTCCGGGGCACGTAGTAGGGATAATCTCGCATGGCTAAGGCGGCGGTGTGCCTACGGAGTACTCTCTCGTCATGCGTACGCGCACGCTCAAAAACCCGCTCGTCGTCGCCATAGGGTGCGGTCGGGGAGAAGTGATGGGTGTGGACGGGATGAGCGAAGGCGTCCTACGAACATGAAAATCCGCACCGCACCGCCTCAAAATGGTATGACCGTGAGCCGCGTCATAGTGCACCTCCCATGTCGGGGTGTCCACGGACACTACGAACGTCGCCATCTGAAGACGTGACGGAAAGAAAGAGATAGAGGGAGTGAGAATCTTGCTAAAGAATCTCAGTAGGGCCTCCTACTACCTAGGTGTCATCATCTACGTCCTTAGGAACCTTGGGTTTATTTATACGAAATGACTGAGCATGTATTAGGTTCATTTAAACTTTAAAATATATTTTAGCCAAGGTCCATTCATTTTAGGATGATCTTAATGTCATGGATGCAACATAATAAAAAATGTATGCATGACACTACCTAATGCACATACATAAAAACATAACATCAAGCATCATCATTCTTGGTGGCATAAAGTGGCAATAGTAACATTCATATGGGACAAAACTTAGTGACATAATCATAATCATGAACTTCTCTTCCTCATGGGCCACCCTAAAAGACAATCGAACTGGGGGTGCTCGGCCGAACCGGTGTCACCCAAAACGTGTCATACATCTAGGTTATGAGCTCATACCTTAACTAGTCGTCACTAGTTCTTACTTACCACTTAACGATAAGCGTATCATAAATCATAAATCCCGACTATCTGAGTACGGGTTAGGGGGCAAATCTCTTAGGGGTGCTCGGCCGAACCGGTGTCACCTAAGAGTATAAAATGGTACCGATGTCACATGAGTTCTATGGAGGTGCTCGGCCGAACCGGTGTCATCCTAGAACCCATCTTAGTACCTTAATTTTCAAAATCTCTTTAAGTCCCCAAATTTGTCGGAAATTCGGCGGCCAAACGGTCATTACATCGAATTTCCTTCCAAATTTGCTTTATGCCACATTAACATATAATCTCATAAATTCCTCATATGAATAACATCATCATCATCAGAATACTTCATGCATCATCATAAAACATCCAAACGCTTACCCCTACGGTAGCTTATGCTTTGACCCTTACGGGTCTTAATCTTGAGATATAGTTCTCTACATCCGTCGTTCATATTTTAAGCACCTAAGGCTCATAATTAAATATCATTCCTAATCCTCATGTTCATACTTAAATCTGAAAAGCATGGGACAAGTTCTCTAACTTGTATTTACGGGGTTCTAGAACTTACGTTTTAGACCCTTTCTCGGTTCCGGTTTTACTTGAAAGCTATATGTAAATCTAACTCAATTATGAGGCATTCCTATGCTTAAGGACCAATTATTATTCATGTTTATCATGTTGTAAGGGTGCTGGACAGAATCCAGAAAATTAAATATTCTAAGAGTTCTACATTTGCATTTTTACGGTTTTCTAGTTACTAGTTTCCCCATAGGTGCTAGAATTCAATTCTAACTCAAATGATACCAAGTTTTTCATGTCTAAACAATCTAAATCTGATTATGTCCCCATTAAAACAGTTTGGAAAAGTTCCATAAACAAATGGGTCAAAACTATGTTAAATTCTAGCTTTACGGTATTTCTAGTTAGCTAGTTTCTTACCTATCATGCATAGGATCGCTTCTACATCATCATATGATATTTTCACACATTCCAACACATTAAAACATCATCATACAGCATCACATTCATCACATCAGAACCGAAAACATCTTGCCTCAATAAGAGAATTAAATTGACATTTCTAGGTACATAAGTTAACTAGTTTCTCTTGGAATCAATTTAGAATTTCTAAAACTCTTTGAAAGACATTTTAAATCATCAAGAGGCTAAGTGAAGCCTTAGGTCAGTGACCAAAACATATTCCATCCCCTAAAGGAGATTGGAATCACATCTTATAATGACATACCTTATGAAGATTTGTAAAACTTTAAGGAACACTTAAAACATAGACTATTGGTCCTAGTAGCTAGATGAAAACTCATTGGAAGTCCATCATCACTACTTGGCCGAAAAACATACATTCAATGTATGGTTTACATTAAACTTTAACTTGGAATGAAATGGGCAAGTCTTTGAGCTCTAGGTTCTTAAGTTACGACATAAACTAAATGTGCTCATGCTTTTCATTTTTAATCTTGCTTTCAAAGTAAAGTGATGACTTGAAATTAAATATGCAAGGCATGATTTAAACGTGCAAGCTTGAAAGTAAATATGCGAAGCATAATCTTAAACGTGCAAGCTTGAAAGTAAATATGCAAGATTCAATTCTTTATTTTAGTGCTCTTGGCCCAACAACAATCGACTTTAAGGCCGAAATAGATAGGCATTCGAGAAATTAATTAGGTGATAATGCAAGTTCAATTCTTTATTTTAGTGCTCTAGGCCCAACAACAATCGACTTTAAGGCCGAAATAGAAAGGCTTCGGGAATTAAATTAAGTGAAGATGCAAGTTCCATTTTAATCTTTATGTTCTTAGGTGATAGCTTGAAAATAAAGATGCATAGCAAGAATGTAAATATGAATGCAAGCATAAAATAAATTATGCAAGTTCATTTTATCTTTCTAGAGCTCTTAACAAGACTTTAAAGGAACTTAAATCTTAACCCAAACTCATTCAAACAAGGTAAAGTCAAGCTTGGAGTTCTTAGAACTCAACATAATATCTTTGGGAATCAAACTATGAAACTTAGAAAATCTCAAGGAAATGGCCGAAATCTCCAAGAAGAGAAAAGTGCATTTTAAAACTCTAGAGTTCATGACCTTGATGATATATTGACACCAACATCATGAGTCCTCATCATTGAGTCATTAGAACCATTTTGAAACAACATCAAAGTTAAAGTTCTCAAAGGTTCAAGAAAGGAAAAACTAGAAACACTTTTGCTCAAGAACAAAGATCAAGCTCTAGAGTTTGTTTCAAGTGATGAACATCATCATGAAACTCTCATCATCAAGCTCTCATTTCTTTGAACTCCAAGGCCCATGGCCGAAAATGAGCAAGAACAAGGAAAGGAAAAGAAGTTCTAAAAAGAATCAAGAGAAACTATGAACATTAAGCTTAGAACAAGAACTTTAAAGAAAGAATACATGAAAGAAAATCCCTACTTGGTGTGATGAACTTGAAGATGGAAGAAGAAGATGAAGAAGATGAAGAACTTGAAGAACTCCAAGAACTTGAAGAACACAAAGACTTTGAGAGAAAAAGAAAAGCTTTGAGTGTTTCCTAAACTTAGCAAATGATCTAAAAGTGGTGCAAGCTCCTCAACGCATTCTATTTATAGAGAAATGAAACAAATGGAGGGAGCTCATGGAGGAGGAGGTTTCGGCCATGAGGGTGCAGATTGGAGGCTTTCCATGAGTTCCATGAGGTGAGATAATGTGTTCTTGAGGTATGGTGAGGTATGGTTCAAAGCATGGTGAGGTATGGCTCAAGGTATGGCTCAAGCATGGTTCTTTGAGTGAGAAAATAATTAAACATGTGGTCAATGGGGAAAGGTGCTGGGCGAAACTTCATCATGCATGGGGAGGATTAGTTTGCATTTTAATTGTGGTTTAGAGTTGTGTTTAGGTGTATCTTTGATTATGCTTAAGATTAGGAATTTGTAAGAAAGTGTTTAGGTAAGGGAAATGGGTAATTAAGGTGGTCTAGACATAATTAAGGAGTGGTCTTGCACCATTAGAGAGTTAAATCCTCAATTTAGAGTCTAAACAACTCTAGACACATTTCCTTGATTTAAGGAATTGGAGAGAAAACACTATTCAAGATTCCAAGACTAGGAATCTTGAGTTCTAAAAAGGGATTTAAGTTTAATCTAAGCAATTTTAGGTTCTAATTAACTTTAATAAATTATTTTGACTCTAGATTAATTAGGGAAATAAATTAATCTTCGTTTAAAGCCTAATATTGCTTAGGTTTGCTTAATTACGTCATTAAGCTCAAAAACACTATTCTAGGGGCAAAATCGTAATTTTGTACTAAAACTGTCCGGGACCACCGGGACTTGAACAGAGACCTCTAGACACATGAAATCATGTTTTTAAACCTCTGGGGAAAGTTCCGGGCTCAAACGGCACCTTTACCCGCGTAAAAACGCTATAGGGGTATTTTGGTCATTTTGACCCGAAACTGCGGAAAACGAAATTTTCGCTTCCGAAAGCATTCAAAGGCCATTCAATCCCCTTCAAACATTGAGTTGACCCTTCGAGGATGACCGAGTTGGTTACCCTCGAGTTCGGGTCAGGAAATGACCTCAGGGGCATTTTGGTCATTTCCCTCGGACAGAAAAATCGGGGTGTTACAGTAGGCCACACCCTCAATGCTCTAGGGATTTTTCAGGCACATCTTCCATCCCATGACCATAAAAGTAATACATAATTTAATTGTCCATCTAAATGATTCCTTGAATTTCTTACTTTGAACTCAAAACCTATATTGCTTGCATAATTTTTGTAGAATGCTCACACTTCCTCATCTAAATTAAATACCATCCCAACAATAGGGACCGCCATCTCATGATTCACTTCAGGATGATCTATCTGAATATCGATGTGAATCAACATTCACTGAATTCTTCATTAGTGTACTTTTTTATAACAACAAACCTGCAATAAAAACTAAAGCACTTTACAATTATTTCCCACAACTTTATAAACTAGTTTACAATTCTTTCCTTCACTGATTTACAACTTGTAACGGAGCCACTTACAGTTTATTTTGTTGTTGAAAAGACTCTGATAAAAAATACAACCAAAATAAAAATATCCCCATGCATAACTTCTTCAATTTATAACATGTTTAAAAAGATTTACAACTTCTTTCTCATTTCTTTACAATATTTTACCATTTCTTTCTAACTTCTATCCATGCATGCACACCTCAGCTTTCCACTATTAACACTAACTACCAACTTCTAACAGAGCTATTAACAATTTGTTTTGTTGCTGAAGAGACTAATACAAATGAAAAATACATAAACACTAATGTATAACAGGAGTTTACAACATCTTTGTGTAACGCCCCGTTTTTCTCTAAACTTTTAAATGACCAAAATACCCTTGAGGTCATTTTTACCTGAAACATGAGGACGACCGGCCTCGGCCATCCTCATAAGGCTTTTATGATATATGAAAGGGATTATATGTTCATGAATGTTAACAAGGCAGAAAAATCTCATTTCTGAGGTTTCTATGTCTAAATGACCGAAATACCCCTAACCTGATTTAAGGCAGTTTTAAGTTTTGACTCCGACCCAGACTCGTCCCGGAGATCAAAAATGATGTTTTAAGGCATGAACTATGTTGGTTTAAGTCTTGGAGGTCCCGGGCAACTTTTGATAAAAATTACGATTTTACCCCTGGTTAGTGCATTTTAAGCTTAACAAGTTACTTAACTCAAATTTAAGCAATATTAGGCTCTAATGAAAGATTAATTAATTTCCTTAATTAATCTAAAGCTAAAATAATTATTTGAGGTTAATTAGAACCTAAAATTGCTTAAGGAAAATTTACAACTCAATTCTAATTCTTTTCTTTCTTTAAAGAAAAAGCATCTATAAATAGTGTTTTCACTATTCACACTTCCATTCCCAAAAACACTTTCATTCCTAAAAAAAAGTTGCCACACTTTAATCAATAGTCATAGGAGTTTGACTCCATCAATCCTACAAGATTACTCTTAATCCAAGGTATTAATGGTCCTAATCACCTACTTAGCTCACCTAAACACTTAGGTACACAACCTTAATTAGTGACCTAACCTTGTTTACTCCTAAACACTTCATTAGTACATGATTAAATTGAATGAAATCCTCCCTCCCTTGGCCTTATAATTTTCGGCCACTTCCCCCCAAAAATTCAAAAGAATGATATTTTATGTGGTCAATCAAATTGTCCTTCAAAAGCCAACTTAAGACCTATGACCTATTGTAACACCCTAGTAATTAACCAAATACACCTAGGTTGAATCTGATTAATGACTAGACTTTACTCCTTGCTTTGGTTCTTTCTTCATAATTTGAAAATACTTAGTGAAATTATGAGCCATTTTTTTAAAAAAAAAAACATAATCGACAACGTGAGCCGAGTACAACGTGAACGAGTAAGCGGAGTATAATAAGACGTTTAAGAATATATCACATCATATCACTTTGGCTCCATCATATAACATCCATAAGCACATTATAACATATATTTACATACAATAACCTCGCTCAAAGGGTGGGTTATGATCATACATCATTGTCTTATGCAAACCCATAAAAGAAAATATACATAAGGAAATACATGCCCCTAAACTAGATAACTCCATAAGCCGGGAAGGTTATCCTAAAACTAGGGTGCATGAACACACATAAATCTACTAAGAACCTTCTATGGCCACTGTCCTGGAAATGGGGGAATAAATCCGATCCACTGATGAGCTCCCTCGGGAGGGGACACACGAGATGCATCAGGCTGGGGTCACATGGACGGCCTTCTTGCTAACCTCGGCTGAACAACTGTTTCCTCACTACCCTCTCTTACACGTGTGGGAGTAGGAGCAGAGCTCTCAGAATATACATGAGTAGGAGTGTCCTCTGAAGGATCAGTTTCAGAATATCTCGTCTCGGGAACATACTCTGGAAATCCATGGACAGCAGATGAAGCGGGATAAGAACGTAACATCCTTTCATCAAGTGGACGTGCATGTTCGAAAACCATTTCATCGCCATAGGGAGAAGTAGGAGAAAATCGATAACTAGGGACAGGATGTGCAAATGGACGACCTATGTAAATAAAAACACGAACTACGCACATCCCTTCAAAATGATACGAGCGATGCACCGGATCATAGTGGAATTCCCAAGTAGGGGTATCAACGAACAAGACGAATGTCGCCATTTGAATCTGGAGACAATGACGGAAATAAAGAAAAGGGAGTGAGAATCTTGCTAAAGAATTCTCAGTAGGGTACCTCCTTCTACAATGTCATCATCAAAGTCCCCAGGAACCTCGGGATTATTCTAAAATAGTGAGCAAGCAAAGATTCATTTTAAGCTTGGACAAATACTTAACTGAGGTTCGTCAATTTTTAATCATGCATCTTATAATGCATCATAATCTTAACATGTCATATTTACAATGAACTTTTCCTTTATCATTACATCATATTCCTCATCATCATTATCAAAATAACATGCATAAAAGAACGTTATATAATATTAGCTACACATGGACACAGTGCACATATTTCATTTCTTTAGTGCCTTAGGTGACTTAAAATCTTATCATCATCATTATTTTCCTTGGGCCACCCTATACTCCACCCTTTTGGGAGTAATTTAGGTTATGAGCTCATACTTTACTAGTCTTCACTAGCATATACTTATCCCTTTTGATAAGCTAAAGTCCCGACTTTACCCTTTTGAGAGAACGGGTTAGGGGGCTAAAATCACCTTTTCACCACCTATAGTCTGATGGTTCCAAAGGATCATTTTCTTATAAGTTTAAGTCACCATTAAATGTTTGCATGTTATATCACAATACAATTCATAAACATCATAGCATTTTCTCATTTATAGTCTTAAGCTAGAATAATATATATCAACTATAATCATGCATCTGGGAGATTCCCAGGAAAGAAAGGTGGGTCACAAGGGACACGCTTAAATACCAAGTCTTTCCTTAGCCAGAACCTTTCCAAATTACACTTTTTACAATGATACACTTTCTTCTAGCAACAAAGGTAAATTTTACATAATAAAGAATATTTCATGCATAAGCATTCTCATTATTTGCAACAAAGAACTATAACATGCAAGCCAGGAAATCATTCAATGATATCAAGTACTTAATAAGCATCCAATACTTACATAGAATTATCAATTATAGAACTAATTAGTTATGCACCTAAGGCATTCATTACCATCCTTACGATTATTTATAGGCCTTAAGAACACTATTAAATCAAATGGGGTAGCATAGGTAGTAAGTTGTTCCTAAGGTTTTACGGTATGCTAGAAGTTATGTTTTAAATCCTTTCTTGTTACTACTTTTCCTTATGATGCTGAAATTAGTTACTAAACCAATTATGAATCATTCTCCCTTATTTAAACATAATAAAACCTGGTTCTTATCGTTGCTAAAGATTCTGGATAGAATGCATAAATTTCATTCCCTAGAGTTCTAGAAATCTTGTTTTTACGGTTTTCTAGTTGCTAAGTTCATTTTTAGTGTTCGGGATCAATCCTAGTCTAATTGATACCAAATTTTTCGTGGCTAACTAATCCTAGACAGAATTATAACATACTAAAACAGATTTGGCATTGGCTAAACTTAAAGGGGTCAAAAACTAGGTAAATTCTAGCTCTTCGGTTGTTCTAGGGAGCTAGTTTTATCTCTAACATGCAGTGAATCATTCTCTTAACAATAAACCATAATTATCACAACTTCAAACATATCAAATCATTATCATACATTGATACTAAACTCAGATCAGTGGCCGAATCATGAACCTCATGCAATTACATAGAATCATATTTTAAGTGCATATAAAATACTAGTTCCCCGTAAAATCCTTGCAAAGTCTTAAAACTCATTTAGAAACTAGTTCTTTTGTCAAACTTGGGAGGATCTTCACAATTAAAAATTCTCACTTAAGATAAAAGGAGTAAGTCTTGAGCTTTAGAGATTTAGGTGACATCTTAGAATTAAAAACATGCTATGCAACCTTATTTTAATCTTATCTTTCTAAGGTGATAACTTGGAATTATAAACATGATATGCAATTCCATTTCTTTATCTTTAAGATTTAAGGTGATGACTTGAAAATTAAACATGATGCAAGAGCTTGAAATATAAACATGATACAAGAAACTGGAGCAGCGGTAATCCGCACAGGACCAGTAGAGGGAGAAGAGAATATTAAGAAACCGGAGCGGCGGTAGTCCACACAGGACCGGTGAAGGGAGAAGAGAATTATTATTACATCTTTTTAAGCTCCAATCTCAAGACTTTTTAAAGAATAAATTCTTTAACTCCAATAATCATATTTCTTTGCTTGTGATACATGGCCAAGTCTTTAACCTCTAGGATCTTTAGGTGATGGCATAAAATAAACATGCCATGCGTTGATTCTTTTAGCCATTATAAAATAAAGTGAGAGCATAAATTAAATATGAGATGCAACCTCTTTATTATCTTGAAAGATTAAGTGATGACTTGAAACATAAACATGAAATACAAGCTTGGAAAATACATCTTTCAAGTTGTAAACTAAAAATCTTTGTTTTAGCATCATAAAGCATTATTCTTTAAAGTTTTGCATCAAGTGAAATTTTCAAGATTTAGAGGCCTAAATTGTGATGGATTTACAACCCACCCTCAAGGTCCTCATCATCAAGCCATCATCTTAGTTCCACCTAGTCCATATGGCCGAATTGGTTAAAGAAAAAATGAAGAGGAAAATCGAAATAAAAAGCTAAGGTAAGTTCATAATTTCATTATTTTGAGCTAAAAATACAACTCCTCAAAGCATAGAAATAAATTTAGAAACTACTCCATACCTAATCTGAGTTGAAGAAGAGGAAGAGAACTTGATTTCTTGAAGTGAAATGAAACAAAATCTCTTTGAAAAATTGAAGAAAGAATTCAGCCAAAGAGGAGGAAGAAAAAAAGTTTTTGGTGCTCCTAAAAACTAGTTATGAACAAAGCATTCCAAGACCATTCAAGCAAGCCTATTTATAGAAGATTTTGAGGCTTCTAATTTGTCAAAATGAGGAGGTAGTTGGCGGAATTTTGCAGGAGAAATAAGGGAGGAAAAATCATTTTAGACAAAGTTGTATGAAATTAAGGAATTATGTCTCTTATGGTGACATTTTGGCATTTTGTTTTAGTGCAACTTTTGGCAATAATTCAGCTGCATAATGGCATCAATAATTTCATCCATTACAGCCCAAACAAGTGAAATTTGTGTGTTCCATGCATTATTTTGGTGTAGGCAAGGTATTCATGTAATTTAGAGAATTTACGGTTAAGGGCTTAAGTGAATTAGTAAGCAATTTGGGTGTTTTTGAGCAATTTTGGGTTCTAATCAATCTGAATACATAATTTTGACTCTAGATTAATATTTAGAATTTAATAAGCTTTAATTTGAGCCTAATATTGCTTAAGTTTCGGTATACGAATCAAAAATCCCGAAATTCGCAAAACTGCCTAAAAACAGGGGCAAAATCGTACTTTCACTTAAAAATTGCCCGAGGCCACCCGAGCTTAAACAATGGTTAATCATGGCTTAAAAACAAATTTTAAAACATTTTAGTGAGGTTCGGGCTCAGTCGGCACGCACATCGGAGTTAAAACAGCCGCAGGGGCGTTTTGGTCATTTCGCGCGTCGGAACTCAAAATTGAGATCCTTCTGCTCTATTAACACACATAACACATACAATCCCTTATTATCATCAAAACATCCCCTTGAGAATAGGTAGGGCCCACGATCCTCATTTTCTGAGTAAAATAACTTCAGGGGCATTTTGGTCATTTTATACGTACAGAAATTCGGGATTTGCGACTCTCGCATGAATCACTCCTAACCTCTCTTCTAATGTTATATTCCTTTATTGAGGATTGTTCGGCCTCAAATCTTATGTAATAATTACCTACGATGGTCGGTAATTTCTAATGACAAGAAAATTGGGGCGTTACATTACTCCCTTCTTAAAGAATTTCGCCCGCAAAATTCGTTACCTGAGAACAACTCGGGGTATTGTGCTTTCATGTTCGATTCCAGCTCCCATGTAAGTTCTTCGGTTTCACCCTGTCCCCGTGCTACTTTGACCAGGGGTATAACCTTGTTCCTTAACTGCTTAACTCCTCGGTTGACGATTCTTGTGGGTAGTAAGTTAAATGTCAGGTTATCTCTTAATTGTACATATTCTAGCTTTAGTACATGACTCGGGTCAGATTGATACTTTCTTAACTGAGAGACATGGAAAACATCATGAAGGTTGGATAGACTTGGGGGTAGGGCTATACGGTGAGCTCTGTGTCCTACTTTGGTAAGGATTTCAAACGAACCAAGAAATCTGGGGCTCAATTTCTTTACTTTTATTGCTCGGCCTATGCCTGTGATGGGGGTGATCCTTAGGAACACGTGGTCCCCTTCTTGAAAATCTAGCGGTTTTCGTCACTTGTCTGCATAGTTTTTCTATCGACTTTGAGCAGTAAGAATCTTATCCCTAATCTTCTTGATTTGTTCCGTTGTTTCCCTCACAATATCAGGTCCGAGTAAACTTTGCTCTCCGGGTTCATACCAATATAAGGGAGATTGACATTTCCGTCCATAGAGGGCCTCATACAGTGCCATAATGATACTTGCATGATAACTGTTGTTATATGCAAATTCAATCAGTGGCAGGTACTTATCCCAACTTCCTATTTGATCTAAAACACATGCCCTTAACATATCCTCCAAGGTTTGGATAGTTTTTTCAGATTGACCATCTGTTTGGGGGTGATAGGTCGTGCTTAGACACAGCTTTGAACCAAACGCCTTTTGAAAGGCTCCCCAAAATCGTGACATAAACCGTGGATCCCGGTTCGAGATTATCGTCGACGGCACCCCATGTAACCTCACTATCTCCTGAATATATAATTGTGCTAACCTATCCAAGGAATAAGTCACCTTAATAGGTAAAAAGTGGGTTGACTTCGTCAATCGATCCACGATTACCCATATGGTATCATGATTCATTTGGGTCCTCGGTAATCCAGTCACAAAATCCATGGAGATACTATCCCATTTCCACTCAGGGATCGACAGAGGTTGCAGCATTCCAGAGGGTTTTTGGTGTTCAATCTTCACCTTTTGACACACCAAGCACTTACTCACCCATGTGCACACATCTTTCTTCATTCCAGGCCAGCAGAACATCTTCTTCAAATCTTGATACATCTTGGTGGCACTAAGATGCAGGGTAAAATGGCTCTTATGAGCTTCCTCCAAAATATCTTTTCGGAGGTCACCACTAGCAGGTACACATATTCGACCTTTAAACCTCCATAAATCGTCCATTCCTTGGGTAAAACCTATCAACTTTCTTGCCTTCACTGCCCCAAAAGTCTCTTGAAACTCAGCATCGTCCCCTTGAGCTTGAACAATCCTTTCTTTGAACTCACTTGTCACTCTAAGATGACAAGCTCTGATGCACTTAGTGGTCAAAGTCATTCCTAGGTTTAAGTCCCTAAATTGCTCAATCAATTCAACCTCCTTCACCACCAAATGGGACACTTGTAAGGACTTTCTACTCAAAGCATCAGCTACAACATTAGCTTTACCAGGATGGTAGTTCAATTCAAAATCATAATCTTTCAAGAACTCCATCCATCTCCTTTGCCTCATGTTTAGCTCTTTTTGATCAAAGAGATATTTCAAACTCTTGTGATCGGAAAACACCTCAAACTTAACTCCATATAAATGGTGTCTCCAAATCTTTAGAGCAAACACGACGGCAGCTAACTCAAGGTCATGGGTAGGGTAGTTTGCCTCATGTGGCTTGAGTTGTCTTGATGCATAGGCCACCACTTGCCTATCTTGCATCAATACACAACCTAAACCCTTTTTCGAAGCATCACAATACACCTCAAAAGGCACATTGGGGTCGGGTAACACTAAAACAGGGGTCGAGGTTAGCTTGTGTTTTAACTCTTGAAAGCTCTTTTCACACTCCGGGGTCCATGAAAAAGGGGTGTTCTTCCTAGTCAGCTTGGTCAAAGATAGGGAAATCTGGGAAAATCCCTTGATAAATCGACGGTAATAACCGGCTAAACCCAAAAAGCTCCTTACTTCAGTTACCATGGTTGGTCTTTCCCAGTTTACTACCGCTTCTACCTTACTAGGATCTACAGCAATTCCTTTCTTAGATACTACATGCCCTAAAAATTTCACCTTATCCAACCAAAACTCACACTTGGAAAACTTGGCATATAGTTTCTTTTCCTTTAAGATCTCCAGTACTATGGTTAGGTGGCATTCATGCTCCTCATGGGTCTTAGAATATATGAGAATGTCATCTATAAAGACAACCACAAATCGATCCAAATAGGGTCGAAAGATCCTATTCATGTAATCCATAAAAATAGCTGGAGCATTGGTTAACCCAAAGGACATTACTGCAAACTCAAAATGGCCGTATCGAGTGCGAAAGACCGTTTTAGGTATGTCTTCATCTCTCACTCTAATTTGATGGTAGCCTGACCTCAAATCTATCTTAGAAAACACTACCGCACCTTTCAGTTGGTCCATCAAATCATCGATCCTAGGCAGAGGATACTTGTTTTTCACCGTTACTTTATTCAACTGCCTATAATCTACACACATCCTCATACTCCCATCCTTTTTCTTTACAAACAACACAGGGGCTCCCCAAGGTGATGCACTAGGCCTAACAAACTTTTTCTCCAATAAATCTTCCAATTGAGTTTTTAACTCGGTCAATTCTAATAGGGACATCCTGTATGGGGCTATGGATATAGGTCCCGCACCCGGAAGCAACTCTATGGAAAACTCTATCTCTCTCTTGGGGGGAAACTCTGGTATCTCGTCTAGAAATACCTCGGGATAATTTCTTACTATTGGTATCTCATCAATACTTTGCTCAAAGTCTACATCACTAGCGGCTAAGAAAATGTAACCTTTACTCTCACCCTTACCACAGTCCATTTCCACAGCAGTTATGTAAAGACTTATGGGTTTCTTAGGTTCAATAGGAACAGGAAGAAAAGTGATGGTTTTCTCATAACAGTTTAACAGTACACGGTTGGCCTCAAGCCAATCCATGCCAAGAATCACATCTAAACCACGCATGGGTAAGCAAATAAGATCTAAAACAAAGGATCTATTATCTATAATAAAACTACAATCTAAACAACATTTACAAGTCCTAACGGGTTTTCCAAATGGGTAGAAACAATAAGGTCAAAAGGAAGCTCAGTCATAGGTAAATTAAGGCTTTTAACACATGAATGGGAGATAAAAGAGTGAGAAGCGCCAGAATCATATAGTACAATTAAGTCTTTACCATGCATATTACCCTTACCTTCCACGAGATTTCGTGACTTCGTTGTTTCTTCAGCATTAACAGTAAATACCCTTCCTTGGTATTGCGGCTTGGGATTGGGGGTTGGCGGGTTCCTTTCCGTGCATTCTCGGGAGTAATGACCTGGTTTTCCACACCGATAGCACACGTTTGTTCCGGCTTGACATGGCATGCTCCCATGATTCTTGCCACACTTGGGACATTCCATGGATGGCGCAGGCCGTGGAGGTACTACTAAACCTCTTTGTGGTACTTTCCCTTTATTGTTGTTATTGTTGTTGTTGCGATTGTTACTGGGGTTATTGTTGTAGCGGTTGTTATTATAGCGGTTGTTGTTGTTTGGCCTTCCTTGTTGAAAATTTCTTTGTGGCCCTTGTGGTCTTGATTGAGGGGGAAATAGAGGTCGATTTTGCCTCTTGAATTGCTGACTTTGAGGTGTCAACTTTTTGGTAATATTATCTGACTTTGGGGTGCTTAGTTTTCTCTGACCTTCTTCAATAATCCGACATTTGTTAACTAGGGTAGAGAAATCCCTAATCTCCAAATGTGCAACTGCCACATTAAGTTCCGCCTTCAACCCTGACTCGTATTTAATGCATTTCCAAGTACTCATCGATTTCCTTGGTACATTCTTGAGAACTTAATGAGTTCTTCAAATCTGGCAAATCTTTGGGCCATATTCATATTCCCTGGACAAGTTGCATGAATTCAATGTCCTTGGCATTTCTAATCGACTGGAAAGTACTTTTCGTAAAAATGGACCTTGAATAGTTCCCAATGAATGTCCACGTCGGGCGTCTCCAGGAGTCTTCGAACACCTGTCCACCAGAAACTGGCATCACCCTCAAGGATATGAGTAGCGAAGGTGACCTTTTGCTCCTCCGAGCATGGGACTACAGCAAAGACCTTCTCAATATTTCGAATCCATTCATCTGCAATATTTAGATTCAGGGTCCCCTTGAAAACTAGTGAATTCATTTTACGAAACTCCCTGAAACGGGCATGTTCAGGAATCTCATGTCCTTGATTCATATTGGCTTGACGATCCTGATCCATTCGTTCCATCATCATTCTCATGGTCCTTGCTATGTCACGGAGTGCTTCGGCTGTCTCGTTGTCTTGATTATTCTGTGCTGCGCTCCTAGTCTGTTGTCGATGTGTCATTGGTCCCTAAACACACAAAACAGCAACACTGAGGTGATCAGGCCCAATATTCCATGCAAAGTGAGCAAGTTACCATGGCACTATCAACATACAGTAGTCATGTATTTCTAATCCTCAAGCTCATCCTAATGATAAGCATCTACACATGACGTCACTAACGTATTATGCTTTAGAAGCATACCCAGTCCAATCCTCAGACTCCATGAGAATCGAACTGCTCTGATACCAAAATGTAACACCCTAGTAATTAACCAAATACACCTAGGTTGAATCTGATTAATGACTAGACTTTACTCCTTGCTTTGGTTCTTTCTTCATAATTTGAAAATACTTAGTGAAATTACGAGCCATTTTTTTTTTAAAAAAAACATAATTGAAAACGTGAGCCGAGTACAACGTGAACGAGTAAGCGGAGTATAATAAGACGTTTAAGAATATATCACATCATATCACTTTGGCTCCATCATATAACATCCATAAGCACATTATAACATATATTTACATACAATAACCTCACTCAAAAGGTGGGTTATGATCATACATCATTGTCTTATGCAAACCCATAAAAGAAAATATACATAAGGAAATACATGCCCCGAAACTAGATAACTCCATAAGCCGGGAAGGTTATCCTAAAACTAGGGTGCATGAACACACATAAATCTACTAAGAACCTTCTATGGCCACTATCCTGGAAATGGGGGAATAAATCCGATCCACTGATGAGCTCCCTAGGGAGGGGACACACGAGATGCACCAGGCTGGGGTCGCATGGACGACCTTCTTGCTAACCTCGGCTGAACAACTGTTTCCTCACTACCCTCTCTTACACGTGTGGGAGTAGGAGCAGAGCTCTCAGAATATACATAAGTAGGAGTGTCCTCTGATGGATCAGTTTCAGAATATCTCGTCTCGGGAACATACTCTGGAAATCCATGGACAGCAGATGAAGCGGGATAAGAACGTAACATCCTTTCATCAAGTGGACGTGCATGTTCGAAAACCATTTCATCGCAATAAGGAGAAGTAGGAGAAAATCGATAACTAGGGACAGGATGTGCAAATGGACGACCTATGTAAATAAAAACACGAACTGCGCACCTCCCTTCAAAATGATATGAGCGATGCACCGGATCATAGTGGAATTCCCAAGTAGGGGTATCAACGAACAGGACGAATGTCGCCATTTGAATCTAGAGACAATGACAGAAATAGAGAAAAGGGAGTGAGAATCTTGCTAAAGAATTCTCAGTAGGGTACCTCCTTCTATAGTGTCATCATCAAAGTCCCCAGGAACCTCGGGATTATTCTAAAATAGTGAGCATGGAAAGATTCATTTTAAGTTTGGACAAATACTTAACCGAGGTTCGTCAATTTTTAATCATGCGTCTTATAATGCATCATAATCTTAACATGTCATATTTACAATGAATTTTTCCTTTATCATTACATCATATTCCTCATCATCATTATCAAAATAACATGCATAAAAGAACGTCATATAATATTAGCTACACATGGACACAGTGCACATATTTCATTTCTTTAGTGCCTTAGGTGACTTAAAATCTTATCAGCATCATTATTTTCCTTGGGCCACCCTATACTCCACCCTTTCGGGAGTAATTTAGGTTATGAGCTCATACTTTACTAGTCGTCACTAGCATATACTTATCCCTTTTGATAAGCTTAAGTCTCGACTCTACCCTTTTGAGAGAACGGGTTAAGGGGCTAAAATCACCTTTTCACCACCTATAATCTGATGGTTCCAAAGGGTCATTTTCTTATAAGTTTAAGTCACCATTAAATCTTTGCATGTTATATCACAATACAATTCATAAACATCATAGCATTTTCTCATTTATAGTCTTAAGCTAGAATAATATATATCAACTATAATCATGCATCTGGGAGATTCCCAGGAAAGAGAGGTGGGTCACAATGGACACGCTTAAATACCAAGTCTTTCCTTAGCCAGAACCTTTCCAAATTACACTTTTTACAATGATACACTTTCTTCTAGCAACAAAGGTAAATTTTACATAATAAAGAATATTTCATGCATAAGCATTCTCATTATTTGCAACAGCAACTATAACATGCAAGCCAGGAAATCATTCAATGATATCAAGTACTTAATAAGCATCCAATACTTACATAGAATTATCAATTATAGAACTAATTAGTTATGCACCTAAGGGATTTATTACCATCCTTACGATTATTTATAGGCCTTAAGAACACTATTAAATCAAATGGGGTAGCATAGGTAGTAAGTTGTTCCTAAGGTTTTACGGTATGCTAGAAGTTATGTTTTAAATCCTTTCTTGTTACTAGCTTTCCCTATGATGCTGAAATTAGTTACTAAACCAATTATAAATCATTCTCCCTTATTTAAACATAATAAAACCTGGTTCTTATCATTGCTAAAGATTCTGGATAGAATGCATAAATTTCATTCCCTAGAGTTCTAGAAATCTTGTTTTTACGGTTTTCTAGTTGCTAAGTTCATTTTTAGTGTTCGGGATCAATCCTAGTCTAATTGATACCAAATTTTTCGTGGCTAACTAATCCTAGACAGAATTATAACATACTAAAACAGATTTGGCATTGGCTAAACTTAAAGGGGTAAAAAACTAGGTAAATTTTAGCTCTTCGGTTGTTCTAGGGAGCTAGTTTTATCTCTAACATGCAGTGAATCATTCTTTTAACAATAAACCATAATTATTACAACTTCAAACATATCAAATCATTATCATACATTGATACTAAACTCAGATCAAGCGAGAATCATGAACCTCATGCAATTACATAGAATCATATTTTAAGTGCATATAAAATACTAGTTCCCCGTAAAATCCTTGCAAAGTCTTAAAACTCATTTAGAAACTAGTTCTTTTGTCAAACTTGGGAGGATCTTCACAATTAAAAATTCTCACTTAAGATAAAAGGAGTAAGTCTTGAGCTTTAGAGATTTAGGTGACATCTTAGAATTATAAACATGCTATGCAACCTTATTTCAATCTTATCTTTATAAGGTGATAGCTTGGAATTATAAACATGATATGCAATTCCATTTCTTTATCTTTAAGATTTAAGGTGATGACTTGAAAATTAAACATGATGCAAGAAACTGGAGCGGCAGTAATCCGCACAGGACCAGTAGAGGGAGAAGAGAATATTAAGAAACCGGAGCGGCGGTAGTCCGCACAGGACCGGTAAAAGGAGAAGAGAATTATTATTACATCTTTTTAAGCTCCAATCTCAAGACTTTTTAAAGAATAAATTCTTTAACTCCAATAATCATATTTCTTTGCTTGTGATACATGGCCAAGTCTTTGACCTCTAGGATCTTTAGGTGATGGCATAAAATAAACATGCCATGCGTTGATTCTTTTAGCCATTATAAAATAAAGTGAGAGCATAAATTAAATATGAGATGCAACCTCTTTATTATCTTGAAAGATTAAGTGATGACTTGAAACATAAACATGAAATACAAGCTTGGAAAATACATCTTTCAAGCTGTAAACTAAAAATCTTTGTTTTAGCATCATAAAGCATTATTCTTTAAAGTTTTGCATCAAGTGGAATTTTCAAGCTTTAGAGGCCTTAATTGTGATGGATTTACAACCTACCCTCAAGGTCCTCATCATCAAGCCATCATCTTAGTTCCACCTAGGCCATATGGCCGAATTGGTTAAAGAAAAATGAAGAGGAAAACCGAAATGAAAAGCTAAGGTAAGTTCATAATTTCATTATTTTGAGCTAAAAACACAACTCCTCAAAGCATAGAAATAAATTTAGAAACTACTCCCTACCTAATCTGAGTTGAAGAAGAGGAAGAGAACTTGATTTCTTGAAGTGAAATGAAACAAAATCTCTTTGAAAAATTGAAGAAAGAATTCAGCCAAAGAGGAGGAAGAAAGAAAGTTTTTGGTGCTCCTAAAAACTAGTTATGAACAAAGCATTCCAAGACCACTCAAACAAGCCTATTTATAGAAGATTTTGAGGCTTCTAATTGGCCAAAATGAGGAGGTAGTTGGCGGAATTTTGCAGGAGAAATAAGGGAGGAAAAATCATTTTGGACAAAGTTGTATGAAATTAAGGAATTATGTCTCTTATGGTGACATTTTGGCATTTTGTTTTAGTGCAACTTTTGGCAATAATTCAGCTGCATAATGGCATCAATAATTTTTTCCATTACAGCCCAAAGAAGTGAAATTTGTGTGTTCCATGCATTATTTTGGTGTAGGCAAGGTATTCATGTAATTTAGAGAATTTACGGTTAAGGGCTTAAGTGAATTAGTAAGCAATTTGGGTGTTTTTAAGTAATTTTGGGTTCTAATCAATCTAAATACATAATTTTGACTCTAGATTAATATTTAGAATTTAATAAGCTTTAATTTGAGCCTAATATTGCTTAGGTTTCGGTATACGAATCAAAAATCCCGAAATTCGCAAAACTGCCCAAAAACAGGGGCAAAATCATACTTTCACTTAAAAACTGCCTGAGGCCACCCGAGCTTAAACAATGGTTAATCATGGCTTAAAAACAAATTTTAAAACATTTTAGTGAGGTTCGGGCTCAATCAGCACGCACATCGGAGTTAAAACACCATGAGGCGTTTTGGTCATTTTGTCGAACTCAAAATTGAGATCCTTCTGCTCTATTAACACACATAACACAAACAATCCCTTATTATCATCAAAACATCCCCTTGAGAATAGGTGGGGCCCACGATCCTCATTTTCTGAGTAAAATAACTTCAGGGGCATTTTGGTCATTTTATACGTACAGAAATTCGGGATTTGCGACTTTTGCATGAATCGCTCCTAACCTCTCTTCTAATATTATATTCCTTTATTGAGGATTGTTCGTCCTTAAATCTTATGTAATAATTACCTACAGTAATTCGGTAATTTCTAATGACAATAAAAATTATAGTAAAAATTGGGGCGTTACACCTATGACACCATGAATGACAACACAAGAGATTTTTCTTCCCTCCTCCTTCTTGGAGAAGTTTTGGCCAGCCCCTCCCCTCCACTCCTTCATGATTCATTTGCCTATAAATACACAACACTACACAACTCCATTCCTTTGCTCATTTCTTGTAAAATCTCTAAAAGTCTCAAGCTTTCTTACTTCTTTTTCTTTCAAGCTTCCAAGAGTTCTTCAAGCTCAAGTTCTTCCTCACCTTTTTCGAAAACACAAGGTAGGGAACCTTTCTAAATATGTCTTTGATTTTTATGTTGAACCTTGTTAGGAAATGATGAAAGGTGGAACCTCCATGTTGCTTCTTTATTTTTGGTTTCTTCCTTTTCTCTTCGTTTGGTTTTCGGCCTTAAGGCCTTGAACATGATAGCTTGATGATGACTACTCTCTAGAGGTGACCATGAGTTCATCTCACATGAGACCTCTAAAGCTTGAGTTTTTCTTAAGAAAAGTTTCATCTTTTGCAAGTTTAGTTAAGAATGAGGTTATGTTTCTCTTGAACATTTGGAACTTCCCTTTTTCTCCTTTATGTTTCGACCATGAAGGCCTTTGGCCCTTGGAAAAATGAAAGCTTGATGATGAGGGTGTTATGATGGTGTTTGTCACTTAACAACTCCTAAAGCTTGAATTTTTCACAAGGAAAGTTTCATCCTTTTTTTTCAAGGTTGAGTAAAGGAGGAGTTTATGTCTCTCTTGAACACTTTTTGGACTTCCCTTTTCCTTTCATGATTTCGGCCATGAAGGTTTCTAAGGCTTGGAAAAATAAAAGCTTGATGATGAGGGTTTCATGTTAATGCTTGTTACATGCACAAACTCTAAAGCTTGAAACTTTAACCTTGAACCAAGCATGGTTTCGATTTTTGCTTTCTTCTTTAGCATGGACTTTGTTTTAATGTTGGTTTTGAAAGAAGCCTTGTACTCAATGATGAGGACTTAGGATGTGATGTCATAGATCATCAAGATCTTGGTCCCTAGAGTTTAAAAATGGTTCATTCTTCTTGATGAAGATTCGGCCACCTTCAAGATTTTTAAGGTTGTGATTTATTTTGAAGTGTTCGAGCACTAGTAGTTCTCTTTTCTTGTGAGCATGAGGTTTGGGTTAGAACCATGTTCCTTTTCAAAGTCTTGCAAGAGCTCTAGACAAGATATAAAAGCAACTTGCATTCACGTTTATTTTATGTCTTGCATAGCACGTTTATTTTCTATGCTATCACTAAACTCCAAGATAAAGAATGAACTTGCATAATGCATGTTTAAATTCCAAGCTTTGCATTTCATGTTATTTTTCAAGCCATCACTAAACTTAAAGACTAAAAATGAAGGTGCATCTTATATTTATTTTGAGCTATCACCTTACTTCCTAATGGACTATAAAAATGGAATGCATAGCACGTTTACTTTTATGCCCTCACCTAAAATTACTAGAGCTCAAAGACTTGCCCATTTCATTTTGAGAAAAGTTAAATCAAGAAGGTATCTTCTTGAAATGCATTCGGCCATGTGATGATGAAAGCTCTAGGATGAGTTTTCATTAGTTACAAGAGCCTGTAGATTATGTTTTAAGTTTTTTCTAAACATAAGTGACATTTAAAAGTATTTTGGGTATGTTCTTATATTTAGGATTCCAACCATGAGTAAAATTAAGGAGCTACTGCCCCATGTATTTTATAAGAGTTCTTGACAAGATAAATTGATTTCTAAGACATTTTTGAAGTCGTAAAATTGTTCTAAGAGAAACCAGCTACCTATGTACATTGAAAAGGAAGTTTATACATGATTTGATGACTAACCATTTTCAGTTTTGCCATGTTCATTTCCAGCACCTTAAATCATGTTTTGGGTGGTCTAAATATGTTTAAATACCTTGCCAAGTATATGATAATTGTTCTAGACATTTTGGAGCATGCTTAGTTACTTTAATTGCATGAAATGTGAATTCTAGAACCCCATAGGTACAGAAAATATGAATTCTATCCAGCTTGATTAATATCCATAGAATCACATTTTGTGATGTCTAGATCAGTGGGAGTGACTCATAATGGGCTTAGCTATTAATTGTTGCATCATAGAAAAAGTCGGATGTGAGAAAGGGTCTAAAATGCATCTTTTAGAACACCGTAATTCATCCAATTTAGCTCACTGCCTAATGCTGTCCAGCCATAATTAATTAGGTTTTAGGACTTAATAAATTATGGTAATGAGGTTAATCAATCCCTTAGAGGTATGATAAAATAATTTGGAAGTTTGAGGTTACCCAATTGGGGGTTCTCACTCTTAAGGGAAAGATTCATGTGTTATTCTATGAATGATGAATTGGTGTTTACCTCATGACTTATATGATGCTATGTGAACTATTATTCTTAAATGATAGTTTTATTATTGCATGTGCTTGTTCCTTGAGAACTTAGAGATGCCTATGTTGTAATTAAGAGATATGTGACTTGCATGAAACTAAGTGGCATCTCAACAAAACGTGCTAAGACTTAAGGTGACTTAAACTATGTGAAAATGATCCTTGAACCACCAAACCAAGGGTGGGGATGAGGTGATTCTAGCCCCCTAGACCCGTACTTTAAGTCGAGACCTTTAACTTATCAAAAGGGATAAGTCCATGTACTAGTGATGACTAGCGTGGTATGAGCTCATGACCTAGAAGTTTCTCCAAAGAGAGATCAGTTAGGGTGGCCCTAGGAAGAAAATGATGAGTGTAATGCCCTGATTTTCTGTCTGAGTGGAAAATGACCAAAATGCCCCTGAGGTCATTTTCGGCCCAAAATTCAAGGATGGCCAACCCGGCAGTCCTCAAAGGGCCAACTCAATGTTTGAAGGGGATTGAATGACCCTTGAGTGGTTCCGGAGGCAAAAATCTCATTTTCTGCAGTTTCGGGTCAAAATGACCAAAATACCCCTATAGCGTTTTTATGCGGGTAAAGGTGCTGTTTGAGCCCGAAACTTTCCCAGAGGTTTAAAAAAATATTTTTACATGTTTCAAAACATCTGTTTGAGTCCCGGTGCTCCCGAGCAGTTTTAGTGCAAAATTACGATTTTGCCCCTATAATAGTGTTTTTGAGCTTAATGATGTAATTAAGCAAACCTAAGCAATATTAGGCTCTAATCGAAGATTAATTAATTTCCATAATTAATCTCGAGTCAAAATAAACTATTAAAATTAATTAGAACCTAAAATTGCTTAGATTAGATTTAAATCTCTTTTCTAAAACTCAAGATTTCACTCTTGGAATCTTAAATAGTATTTTTTCTCTCCAATTCCTTAAATCAAGGAATTGTGTCTAGAATTGTTTATACACTAAAATGAGTTTATAACTCACTACTGATGCAAGACCACTCCTTAATTATGTCTTGACAACCTTGATTACCCATTTTCTCACCTAAACACTTTCTTACAAATTCCTAATCTTAATCCTAATCAAAGATACACCTAAACACAACTCTAAACCACAATTAAAATGCAAGAAAACCCTCCCCATGACTGATGCAACTTCGGCCCTCTCTCTCTCATTTACAACACATGTTGAATTGTTTCTCACTCAAGGAACCATGCTTGAGTCATACCTTGAACCATGCCTCACCATGCCTCAAGATCACAACATCTCACCTCATGGAACTCATGGGGCTGCTCATTGTGGCCGAAGCCTTCCCTCCCTCCTTGCACCTTGCATTTGTTTCATTTCTCTATAAATAGCATGCTTGGGTGAACTTGCATCATTTTGGGTTCATTTGCTAAGTGTAAGTTTTCAAAAAGCACTTCAAAGTTTCCTTTTTCTCTCAAGTTCAAGTCTTCAAGTTCTTCATCCTCTTCTCTCATCCCAACCTTCAATCACTTGGTAGGGATTTTCTTTCAAGAGTTTCTTTCATTTAAAGTTCTTAATCCATTTATGTGTTCATAGTTTCTCTTGAATCTTTTTAGAACTTCTTTTCTTCTTCTTCTCCTCCTTGTTTCGACCATGGGCCTTTGAGAGCAAAGGAATGAGAGCTTGATGATGAGGTTCCATGATGATAATGTTCATCACTTGAACAATCTCTAAAGCTTGATCTTTGTTCTTAAGTTAAAGATGTTTTCTTTTGATCTTTCTTCTTGAACCTTGAAACTTTTCACCTTGATAATATTTTAAAATGGTTACATGAACTCAATGATGAGGACTCATGGTGTTGGTGTTAATGCATCATCAAGATCATGGTCTCTAGAGTTTCAAGTGTTTCTTTTTCTTTTTAAAGGTTTCGGTTCCTTTTCCTTTTCTTTCTCCAAATTTTCGGCCATATTGACCAATGAGGTTCACAATGGCTTGATGATGAGAGCTTCTAGATGATGACTATGTGTTCATCACAATGAGGCCTCTAGAGCTTGAGTTTTAATAAAAATGTCATTTATGTTTACATTTCAAGAAAAGAGACTTTGTGTTCTAAAGAACTCTTGAGGTTCACTCTTGTCTTTACTTTAACTTGTCATGATAAGTTTGGGTTGAGGTTTAAGTTCCTTTAAAGTCTTGTATGAGCTCTAACAAGAAATAAAATGAACTAGCATTCATATTTAAATTCAAGCTTATGCATTACATATTTACTTTGAGCTTTGCATTCATATTCAATTTCCAAGCCATCACTTAAAGTTAAAGGATAAAGAATGGATTACATCTCATATTTACATTCTTGTCTAGCATATTTACTTTTCATCACTAAAGAACATAAAGATTTAAAATGAGAGGTTCACTACCACCTAACTAAATCTCAAAGCCTTTCTATTTCGGCCTTAAAGTCGATTGTTGCTGGGCCTAGAGCACTAAAATAAAGAAATGAACTTGCATATTTATATTTCAAGTCTCGCATATTTATTTCAAGCCTTGAATATTTATATTCAAGTCTTGCATATTTACTTTAAGCTCTCACTTTACTTTGTAATGAAGAATAAAAATGAAGTGCATAGCATGTTTAAATTATGTCGTCACCTAAAGACCTTAGAGCTCAAAGACTTGCCCATTTTATCTCAAGTTAAAGTCTAATGTGGAGGCATTCTTTGAATGCATAATTTCGGCCATGTAGTGATGATGAACTTGGAAGGAGATTCATCTAGCTACAAGGGCCAACAATCTAAGTTTTAAGATTTTCTTTAAAGCCTTATGAAGTTTATGTGATTAAGACCAACAAGATTTATAAATTTAATTCTCTTTTAAGGAGGGATCAAGTGGTCACTGATCTAAGGATGTTTTTAGCCTCTTTTGCAAAATAAAATGGTTTGCAAAAGAGTTTTAGAAGTCCTAAAAATGGTTCCAAGATAAACTAGCAACATATATGTTTTAGAAATATCAAGTTATGCATCTTTTTGGAGACTTAATGTTTCGGCTCTTCCATGATGAGTTTGTTGCTGTATGATAATGTTTTGATGTGTTTGAATGAGTAAAAATTATGTATGTCAAAGTAGGAACATTTCTATGCATGATAGGAGAGAAACTAGCTTTCTAGAAAAATCGTAAAGTCAAGATTTAGCATAGTTTTAACCCATTTACCTTTGGACACTACCCAAACTGTTTCTATGGGAATATAATCAGATTAGAATTGTTTAATCATGAAAAATTTGGTTACAATTGAAGTAGGATTGAATTTTAGCACCTCCAGAGAACTCATGTGACATCGGTACCAAGGTGAATTCTTGGGTGACACCGGTTCAGCCGAGCACCCCCAAGAAATGCCCCCTAGCCCGTACTGGATAAGTCGGGATTATGTTTATGATTATGTTACGCTTATCGGGATTGATAAGTAAGAACTAGTGATGACTAGTTAAGGTATGAGCTCATAACCTAGAGATGTGACACGTTCTAGGTGACACCGGTTCAGCCGAGCACTCCCAGAGCGATTGTCTTTTAGGGTGGTCTATGAGGAAGTAAATTATGATGTTTATGTCACAAAGTTTCCCAAATGAGAATTTAATTGCCACTTTATGCCACTATTGTAATGTTCTTATTGTTGAGATTATTATTGCATTAAGTAGAGCCATGCATACATTCTTTAATATGTTTGCATCCATGTCATTAAGAATCATGCTAAAATGAACGGACCTTGGCTAAATATGTTTTAAAACCTAAAAATAGACTTAATGCATGCTAACTTATTTTGTATACTAAACCCAAGGTTCCTGAGGACGTAGATGATGACACCTAGGTAGTAGAAGGCCCTACTGAGATTCTTTAGCAAGATTCTCACTCCCTCTATCTCTTCCTTTCCGTCAAGTCTTCAGATGACGACGTTCGCGATTTTTGTGGATACCCCAACGTGGGAGGTGCATCATGATCCAGATCACGGGTCATACCATTTTGTGGGTCGCTGCATCATTCGTGTATTTCTGTTCGTTGGATGACCTTTTAGTCACCCTGTACATAGGCATCGATTATCTCTTACCTCACCTTTCGGCGACGACTTCGTGTTCGAGCGCGCATGCCCTCAAGAGGAGCGGATCCGCCGCACCCCACTGACGGCCTCTGCCATCCGAGATTACCCACAATATGTACCCCGCTTGCCCTCATCATTCTTCGAGACGGACCCTTCGGAGGACTCTGCCACTCATGTACCCTCCGAGGGATCCTCCCCCACTGTGCCGATGGATGTTGGGGAAGGTAGCAAGGCTTCTATCGCTCAACCAGTACGTGGAGGACAGGTGAGGATGATTCCCCACCGTGGAGCTCATGCCCGACCAATGCAACGCATCGCCACCCCGGCCGAGATAGCCCAGTGGATCGGGTACATCCCTCCTTTCCAGAGAGGGCCGCAGTAGGAGACGACCGTCGCGGTTCTGGTGCTCAAGCTTGACTAGGCTAGGATAGCCTTCTTTTGTCTTTGGGGCTATCCATTTGTAGGCAAACTAGAGTTAGGAAAGTTTTCTTTTATGCCTTTGCTATACTTTCGTTTTCATGTATCTTTATTCCAGATGTATTAAACTAAGTCTCACTCTTTATGAGTGGGCATATTCTATTATATATAAGTACGCAGTCAGTTCTATTGATGTGCCTTTACTTGCTTATGTTATGCTGCTATGCGATATTTGCTTAATTCCGTACGTGCTTTATTATTTATCGGGTTGTGCGGCTCTCACTTTGCTTTTACATTTAAAAAAAAAATTTACTAGTATTTCTGCTAAGTATTTTAAAGTAATAAGGAAGCTATGACGTAACAGACTAATAATTAACCTAATTATGTTCTAGAGAATTGGGTTAAAAATTAGGATGTTACAATGAGGTTAATGTCACCTAAAGTAACCAAGATAAGTTACTATGTACCATGCTCTAAGAAATATGATTTTATGCACCATGAATTATAAGTTTAAGTGCCATGATCCATGATATAAGGAATCATGATTTATGAGTTGAGTTTCATGATTTATAGGCTATGTAACCAAGAGGTTTTCATAATTAAAAGGAACGGGCCTCGGAAGTTAACATTTTCGAACTTCATAATTGAACCATTATATGCCCATGTTTTTATTAAGAAACTGAAGTCCTTGGAGACGTATATGATGACACTTAGATACAAGGAAAAGCCCTACTGAGTTTCTTTAGTAAGAAATCTCACTCCCTCTATCTCTTTCTTTCCGTTACGTCTCTAGATTCGGATGGCGACGTTCGTACTCTACGTTGAAACACCCACATGGGAGTACCACTACAATCCGGAGCACGGATCATACTATTTTGAAGGCCGCTGCACGGTTCGCGTCTTTATGTTTCCCGGACGGCCATTCGCCCATCCCGTAAATAGCTACCTCTTCTCCCCAATATTGCCCTATGGCGACGACATGGTTTTTGAGCGTGCTCGCACACGCAATGAGAGGATCCTCCAGACATACACTGCAGGCTCAGGTGCCGTACCCGAATATGTACCCTGCTCGTAGCATTCGGAGGAAGACCCTTCGGAGGAGCCACCCGCCCACATGTATGGAGAGGACTCTGCCCCCACTCCCCCACGTCTGCTAGTAGGCAGCGAGGAGATGGTTACCCAGCCAAGGAGGGCTCAGATGCTGGAAATGTGACCCCAGCACGGAGGACGTGTCCGAGTGCCCACTCCTGCCGCGCTTCGCCCGTGGATCGACTATGTCCCACCTTACCCATGACCATAACCGTATGATTTAGAGGGTAGTTCTTAGTGCACACACGACACGTAGATAGGATAAACCTTCTTTTGTGTTGAGGTTATCCATTTCAGAAGCACTTGGGTATGGGTGTTCTCTTGCATATATCGTTATATTTTTATGTATTTCCTACCTTTCAGTTGTATTGTATTCTATGTATGGAACAATCCCGCCATTATTGGTGGGCATTTTAAGTATTAATGCATGAGGTATTTCAGCATATATATATATTCGTGATGCTGTAGACGGAGTCTTTTATGTGTTTACATTTCCGCACTTTATGATATCGCTCTATTACGTTATACGCGGCTCATACTTTATCAAGGTTTTGTTACAAAAAAGAAAAAATTGGCCCATATTTTCAGTAGGTAATTTCAAAAGTAATAGGACTAAATCAAGAGGTAACGACTAATATTTGGCCTCAGTACATGCTAGTAGTATCTGGGTTGAATATTAGGGTGTTACACTTTGAAAAGGTTTACAACTTTTTACTCATGGGTTGGCAACATTTTAACACTAGTTCACAATTTCTTTCCATGCATTTACACCTCACATTTTCATTATTAACATTAGCTACCACCTCGTAACAGAGTTATTTCTAGTTTGTTTTGTTGCTGAAAAGACTCTCATAAAAAAATTATATATATATATATATAATTCCCATGCATAATAGGAGTTTGCAACATTTTTTAAAAAGTTTTACAACTTTTTGGTGTATGGTTAACAACTTCGTTCCATGCATTTCCCATGCTTAACATGAGTTTACAACATTTTTACACAGGTTTACAACTTTTATATCATGAGTTTACAACAATTCATCACTAGTTTATAACTTCCTTTCATGCATTTACAGCTCACTTTTAACTATTAACATTAGCCAATACATTCTAACATTGCCATTCACAATTTGTTTTCTTGCTAAACATATTTTACAAAGAAAACTATATTTTCAGACATCAACCACAAACACATGAAGAAAAATATTGGAAATGATGAACTCACATACCTTACAAATAGAAACTCATTGACATTGACAAATCTTAAACAAGTGTAAAAGATATCATTTTCAAGTTCTCTCTTTTGTACTTCCTTAACAAAATTTATAGAAAAACATGAATAAAATGAATTGTGATCAACAGTTACATATGGTTTTTTTACACTACAAACATAGGTTGATTTTATGCTCTTCTTCTTCTTCTTCCCCTATACAGCACCATGAATGAGAGCTGAGTGGGTGGGAGAGCTAAACTAGAAAAGCACAAAGCTTCAAGGGGGTTAGTGAGAGTTTTCCCTCTTTTCTACTCCTGAGAACCTCCAATATTCTTAATCCATTTTTTTACATTTTTCCCTTTTCTTGTATTGGGTTTCTTTTTCTTTTGTTGTAGGTAGAGATGTACACAAGAAGAGGGGTTGAATCTTGCATTGATCTTTATTCTTTTCTTGAAGCTTTTGAAATGGATTACTATCAAGTATAGAACTTGAAGTGTAGCAGAAACAGAGTTAGTGGCTTCAGAAAGTTACTTTCTGATCTTTATTATAAATAACACGCTTAGAATAAGACAAACATAGCGTAAAAGATGCATAAAGGAAACAGAACTAATTGATAAGATAATAAAGTAAAAATAGAAGATAAAAGAGATAAAGGTAATAGAGAAAGAACACGAAGGATTTCATACTAGTTCGGCCAACAATACTACATCCAGTACTCAACAACTATTGAGGTTTCACTATAACAACAACTTTCTCAACCTCAGAAAGAAAGGATAGTCTTTACATTAACCTTCCCAAAGTATTATCCATGGATTTCAGAATTCACCTGTAACCAAGGATTTCGAGTAGTTCTATACTAGCCTCTCCAAGCAACCATGAGTAGTCTTGACTCTGGCCTCTTCAAGCCAACCTTTGATTGACAGGCAACTCCTTTAGCATGTTGTTAGTATTCTTTCCCCAGTCTCTCCAGGCTGCAAGTAGTCTTGACACTGGTCTCTCCAAGCCTAACATGCATAGTATGCTCCAGACCTCTCCAAACCTCAAGTAGTCTGTTCCGGGCCTCTCCAAGCCTCAAATAGTCTTTGACTAGCTTCTCTAAGCTAAACCGTGATGAGTAAGTTCCTCTTACCATCATGTTGCAAGTAGTTTTTACCTTAGCCTCTCTAAGCTATGTTTCACTCTAATTAATAATGGATTAAGGATACAAAGGTTAAGTGTTTGGACTACCATACAAACTAACCTACATTCAAGTTTCCTAAAAGATAATACATTTTTTGAAAGATGCTGTGAGAACTTGAATGTCTTCCTTCTTCTACTTCTTTTATAAGAAGAACATATATCTAACTGAACATAGAAGGAAGATTTTCTTTATACTTCAAGGATAGAAACTGATTACATCATTAAGGTAGAATATTTCGAGAAGTGGGAGAAGATTTTTACAGAGTTTCCTCTATTTGAATTTTCAAAATCTTTTTCTCTCAATGTTTTTCAAGCTTAGCATCTCTTTATATAATGGTCTTTTTTCTTTGTGACCATTGCCATTGATCATTTCTTCAAGTGACACATGTTGAACATCAGTTATTTCTTGAAAACAACATCTAGAAGAGAGGTTAACAGAACTGTCACATTGGTTGCAGAAGCCATTGAAAATATGAGATTTCTGATCCTCTATTAGAAACTACTTTTCTACTTTCTGAGCAACCTTTCTGAACTCCTCCTTCATGAAGCTAAGGTTGTTGATCAAATAGGTAGAAGAGATGACGTGCTAGTTTTTTTAAACTGGGTTTGATTTGATTATTTGAAATTCAAAATTCAAATTTCCCTCTCTTTGCTATAGCATTCTTTGTTCCACACACAGCTGTGATGATGATTTCTTAGCAATTGTGCAACCAATTCCTTGAAGAGTATTTGACTTTCTGATCTTCAATCTGATGATGATTTCTTAGTGATTGTGATGATTGGAGACTAAGTAACACGTTGCATATGGACATATTCTGATATCTTCATCTTGAAAAAGCTTTCTAATGTCCCGTGCTACTTTTTGAAGTCTCTTTCCTTGGTTTCTTGGCTTTTGGCTTCATTTCCTCCACTCCTTAAGCATTTACCCGTTCTTTGCACAAGATAGTGATAACTTCTTAAGCTTAATCTCTTTATACGAGATAAAACATGCTTGTACATGTGTAGTGAAATGATTCTCAATTCAAGTTCGTTTCTATGCTTTGTTCCATAAGTATGTATACATGCTTTGCTAGAAATAATATTCACTTTTTTTTGGCTCAGTCTCTTTCCATAAGATAAAACATGTTTGCACATGCAAAGTGAAACATTATTCTTGCTATAAGTTTGTAACATACTTAACCAGATTTGACCTGTTATGCTTTGTCAAGAAACTCAAAGGAGACATCAGTAGTTCTTCAAAGTATTTTCTTTGAATTGGTTTTGTGGTCATTCAAAACTCATGAGTGCAAGGGTTCTAGAGCTAACAATCTCCCTCCTTTCATGATGACAAACCAATTTGAAGAAAATCTTTTGATGAGATGATTTGAAAGACATATTGCAGAAATATAAACAAGATAAGTATATTCTTTCAATCCATCAGAAAGAGAAATTTTCAGGAAGTTCTTTTTCTTAAGGCATGATATCGATTATAAAAACATTTTGGCCTTAAGTGACATTTTAAGCAAGAATACTGTTGTTTTGTTTTAAGCATGAGACAGACTTAAGCATACTTTCTGAACGTGGTAAGCGTAAATATTTGAAAGAGAAAGACGGTTAAGCTATAGATAAACAACTAGCTTGATCATTTATTGAAGGAAAAGAACTTTCTAAAGATCATTATGCTTGAAAAACTTAACAAGAAAAACTTGTGATATTTTATCTTTGTAAGATCCATTTTCAGCAAATCTTATCACAAAAGAGACTTTGAAAGGAATACTCAAAGACATGATAAAAGATGAAAACAGAGCATTCATAATCTTTGAAAAGTAAACTGATGCTTATGTAGTTTCTGTCACTCAGAGAAACCATAAAAGAGATAAAAACAATGCATTTCTATCCAGGTTTCTAAAGCTCGTATAGGGATCAATCCCTGAATTAACAAGAAAGAGCTTTGGAACTGAGTTATGAAACTTTACCCATAAGAAACAGATTATAAAGAATGTTGTTTTGAAAATAGAAGATGTATGATCCTTTTGAAGCAGGTTTTGTGAAAAACAAAGAACAAATAAGCTCTTCATATGTATCAGTACTCAGCTTATAAAACAGTATCAGAGCAATACCCACTTTGTGTTCCTTAAGATACATGGCCAAGACTAATCACATAAGAAGGCATAAACTAATATCCAGCATATACAATTAAACATGACAGAGCATACACATTCCAGATAGGAGGCAGACATATGTCAAAGATATATGTGATTTGTAACACCCTCCCAACTACCATATTTTACTCGAGTATTAACATAGTAATTAGAAAAGTATTACTTACATTCACAATCTATACTAGTCGAAAGAAAGGAAATCTAATGATTTAGACACATATATCGCCAAATTCGTACATACATATATGAACATCATTTTTAAGTTTGCAATATGTACATTGTACTGATACTACACTGGTTAACTTCTAAGCTAATCAGGAACTCAGTTCACAAAAGAAAGGAACACCTCCAGTATCTAATCTAACCTGCTCAAAGTTGAGGTCCAGCAAAATTTTATACAAACAGAAATGAACTTCACAACATTTAATAAGATCAATCTGCAGGTTAGCGGGTCACTAGTACTAAACTACCAGTATATACATATCAGGAGTCCCTGAAAATCTCATGTCCTACTAGATGAAACCATTGGCCATCGATATGACAACCTCACCTCCGCCCGGGGCATTAGGACCCTCCGGTGGGTTTGAGTCTAAAGACAAGGATGAAAAGGGGTCATCTGTTGGAGGGGGTGCTGGTGGTATAGGTGGGACATCAAATATCACTAGGTGTGCCAAGTGGAGAAGCACACCATCATAAGGGAAAGTAAGGTCAAAGTCAGCTGTAAATACAAAAGTACTAAAGGAACGGCCAAAAAACACATAAACATGAACTTGCGAGTAACCCACTACATACAGAGAGTCGAGAGTAGAATCATAATGTCACACCCATTGTGGCGAGCCAAGGTAAAACACTAGTGATGACATCTGTTGGATCTGATTAACATAAAGTAAATGCAACCGTAGGGATGAGAATATTACAAAATCCTCAGTAGGGTATTCCATCAGGTATAATGTAAAATATAATTGATAAGCTCATTCATGTGGGAATACCCATGCAAAACTATGTGTATCAATATCAAGGTATATACATCATGTAAAATCAAGTACAAGTATAATAATGATTCGTGCATTGTTCTTTTTCTCATTAACATAGGGAAAGCTTAATCTCACATCAAGTGATATCTGTAGTGGAATCACTCCACAAGAACTATTGACTACTAGGACATGAGTTCATTCCTATATGTCGATACGTCTACCGACTCATCAAATTCCCATAGAAGCTCTCACTTTTGCCTTCCCTCTTCAACCACACAAGCCTTGTCTCTATTTTCCCAATATGTTAAAAATTTGCACAATTACAGGTCATATTTTCTCTTTTATCACCATAATACTCATATCAAATATTTCTTTTATTCAAAGGCATTCTTCCATCACAAATAAGTACTTAATTCCATTCGAGTCTCATAAGCATTTCTTTAAAATAGCTATCATAAATACATATATCATATACTTGAATTAAATTCCATACTATCATTAAATTAAGGCATTCTCACCATTTCAACATCCTGGCAGATTTACTACTCCAAGAACAGTATTTAATTTCCACATCAAATGACCAATTCAAAAGCCATAAAAATTATCTATGACACGTCAATGTGTCCAAAAGGCCCTATACAAATTTCAAAATAACCGGTTTTCTCTAAGCTTATCAAATAAATTGTGCAAATCTGGTGGTCAGAGACCACTTGTTCATAGCGCAGATCAAGACTCTCATAATTTTCGACCCTACCAATTGGTTGAATCAACTCAAAATAAAATTCACAGTTGCAATTCAATGTGTTATCAGATTCCCATAAAAATTTCAAAGAATAACTCCATCATTTACTATGATAATAAAATCACACAATTTTACTGCCTCAGCTTCAACATTTCAGCCAGCATAGCCACAACTTCGGTTCTTGAATTTTTAAACATAGAAAAAGTGCCCAGAATGACTCCAAATGTTTACCAGAGACTCCCTAACATGTTAGTTACATCCCATAAAATTGTCAACTGAATCCAAGGTCTCTAAATATATCATCAAATTCGACAAAATTAGCTGCTTGCTTCGAACTGGGATTTTCTAGCAACCATGTTCAAGAATCATGAATTTTTTTCAAGCAAAGAAAATCCTTAAAATGACCCAACGAAAATCATGGGGTTGTCTTAGGATGGTACCTTCAACATATAATTTTTATAACTCATAAAACTGAACACAATTGCACTAGAAAATTTGTCAACAAGTCCTACCTTGTTGAAATCCGAAAATCCAGCAAACCAATTCAAAGTCTCTCTTGATAAAAATGATTTTTTCACAACACCAAACACTCCACCAAGATTTATACATCAATATCAACATATGACCAACCAATAAAATCAGAAATTTTTAGACAAAACCAATCAGAATTTTCAGAGTAAATTTTGAAACAAAAGAGGACAAATAAACCCTACCCTTGGAAGCTAATGTTTCTTTAGCTTTTGTATACTTCAAGATAGATGTTCTTCACCCCAAAACTCTTGAAACACACTTAGATCCTCCCCTAATCAGTGATGAGTGAGGTATTAAAGTGAGGTTTTGGAGAATCTAATCGGTTATATTTGTGGAGGTTGAAGTGTAGAACAAGTTTACTTAAGGAAGTTTTTTATTCTAACAAGATTTGGTCTAGGATTTTGGAGGTTGAAATTCAAAGTTAGCAAAGGTTTTTGGATGAAGAAGGAATGGATTCTCTGATGGTTCTCACTTGGCCAAAGATGAAGATGAAAAAGATGAGATTGGGTGAGTTAAATATATCTATTAAGGAGTGTTTTGATTGGTTGGAAAATAAAATATAGTTCTTTCTATTAAAAAGGTTTAATATCAATGGCTAGGATTTGATCTTTCATCCAAGATGAAATCCTAGCCATTCACTTGGCATTCAAGTGGATATACTTCATTATTTGTAAATATTAACTAGTTTTTTGTGTTAGAAATTGAACACCGAAATTTCATTAAACAAGCGAAACAATGTACCCAAGTAATCAAACATTGCCTGAAAAATAATTTCGGGTATAAAATCATTATTCCTACCTATTTCTAAACATAATCTTATAATTTCTCAATTTTGGGCATCTCTGGAGCGCAATTCTAGGGTTTCGGCTGTCCCGACAGACCTGCAGAGCCCACAAAATACTATTTACATTTTTTTTTTTGCTTCCTTGAATCATTCTCATCATTTCCACATCTGTCTAAATCTTAAAATTCTCATTAATAAAATCTCACTTAATTTCTGAAGAGAATTAGGGTGTTACGTGATTAGCTGAGCTTAGGTAGAGTATGATATGAATCAAAGCTTAAGATAAAAACAAAAACATGATGCGTGATTAAAAAAAACGCATCAAAACATATGGGATAAGAATGATATAATTAAAACAGATCAAGATATATAAAAGAAACTTTTTAAACATAAAGCATGTTCAAAGATATAAAAAAAACTAAAAAAAAATTAAACCAAAAATCTCTGGGCTCCCTTTCAGCATATACTCCCCTTGAGTCCTTTGCACATTCTGAATATCAGCATAGCCCCCCCTGAATCCCTGAGGCACAAATGTTCTTCAATCTTAAACTTCTCTTTCTTTTGGCATCATCAAAAAGAAGGTGTGCCAGAAGACCGAGAGCACCATATTCAGGCTCTTCGCCTTAGTTCTTGTAGCATGTTAGAAGTATTCTGAATAATCTGGTGCAGAAGATCATAACAATTTTGAGACCTTTCTTCCAAATTTTGAGATGTTTCTTCCAGATTGTCCAATCTGGTAGAAATATTCCATTGATTGTCTAGTAGTCTCCTTATTCCAGGATAATTGTAGTTTAGAGGTGGTACTATTTGACGACAACCAGAGGAAGGTTGATCACCAACTTAATCTTGAGCTAGTTGATACTAAGCTGGAAACATAGTAAAGGGTTATTCAGCATAAGAAGGAGAAGAGTTTCCAGTACGAGTGAGGATAGTTTCAGGTACTACACTTCCTGTAAAAAATGGGGAGGATATATCTTCATGTATCATGATCCTACTTCCTTGGTTAGTTCCAGATCTTGAGGGTTTAGATAAAGGGATAGTGTCACCATAAGGTATTGTATCAGAAAGATGCTTCGCAGAGTCTATAGAGCTGTTGTCTAGAGTGATCACATGCCTTTTTCTAGCCCTTTCTTCGACAGTGAACTCTTTGGTTGGCTTCTTTGGAGATTTGAAGTAAGATATGGCATATTATGTTCCAATCATATACTCAGACCGTTCATTTTCCAAGGGATATTTCAGATACTCAAGTACCCTAGTTATTAAAATACCATAGGGAATAGAGAATAAAGAATTTCTAGAGACATAGTCAATCATGTGATCCAAAATCAGATGAGGTAGATTGATTTTCCTCTTAGATAGGAGACAAAATAGCAGTATGCAATCCATGCCTTCTAGAAAAGGCTCAATGTTGAGCCTTAGAAGAAGAGTACATTGAATAAGAGTAAGAACCTTTCTTGTATCTGTATGAAGCATGTTGGTAGATATTTTCCATGGTAGAAAGCTTGAGTATCTAGTGAGAGTAATAAGAACTCTTCCCAACTCTAGAAAGAAATGACTTCTAGCAGAATGGCAACATGAGCCATTACTTTGTGGCTCAGATGTTTTCCTGGAGCAATTTGTTAGTGAACATAACTGTCAGCATAATGTTGTTGATGATAAGATTCTTCAAACATTCGGGGTATTCTCAAAATAGCAAAGTTTTCTCCGAGATTCTTTCCTTCTGCCATCTTAACACGAAATGTTGGAGCTTGAAAGTATCTTAGGTCACAAAGATGGAGGTTGAGGTTATAGAGAGATGTGAATGAGGTTAGAACAAAAGGAGATCTTTTGAGAGTTGGAGAGGACGAGATGGTTTGAGGAAGAGTATATGAGAAGATGAAGGATAAGGTGAAAATGAATCGAGGGAGTTTAAAGAGATGTGGCATGGCTAAAGGTAAGGTGACATGGAGAGAAAAACCCAAAAAAAAAAATCCCTCCTTTTTATTCTTCTTTAAAAAAAAGTCTCTTTTGACTTATGAACTCACTTTCTAAAGATTTTACATTCTGAGGCGTTAGGATTTACTTCTTGAGTATTAGAGGAACTTTGGTAACCTCTCCTGAGTTCTTCTTTTAGCTCTGAGTACAATGCCATTGCTCGCTGATCCTTAAGATCTTCTTTCTGACCAAGCAACCTTCTTCTAAGCACTTCTTCTATTTTCTGATTGATCTATCTTTATGTATGTCATCCTGATTTCTTTCTGGCTTTACAAACCGATACGCTATTCTTCACAGGAGTCTATAGTCTTGTAAACTGTGTAACGCCCCAATTTTTACTGTAATTTTTACTGTCATTAGAAATTACTCAATTACTGAATTACCGTAGGTAATTATTACATAAGATTTGAGGCCGAACAATCCTCAATAAAGGAATATAACATTAGAAGAGAGGTTAGGAACGATTCATGCGAGAGTCGCAAATCCCGAATTTCTGTACGTATAAAATGACCAAAATGTCCCTGAAGTTATTTTACTCAGAAAATGAGGATTGTGGGCCCCACATATTCTCAAGGGGATGTTTTGAGAATAATAAGGGATTGTTTGTGTTATGTGTGTTAATAGAGCAGAAGAATCTCAATTTTGAGTTCCGACGCACGAAAAGACCAAAACGCCAAGGTCGCTTTTAACTCCGATGTGCGTGCCGACTGAGCCCGAACCTCACTAAAATGTTTTAAAATGTGTTTTTAAGCCATGATTAACCATTGGTTAAGCTCGGGTGGCCTTGGGCGCTTTTAAGTGAAAGTACGATTTTGCCTGCTTTTGGGCTTTTGCAATTTCGGGATTTTCGATTCATATACCAAACTAAAGCAATATTAGGCTCAAATTAAAGCTTATTAAATTCTAAATATTAATCTAGATTCAAAATTATGTATTTAGATTGATTAGAACCCAAAATTGCTCAAAAACACCCAAATTGCTTACTAATTCACTTAAGCCCTTAACCGTAAATTCTCTAAATTACATGAATACCTTGCCTACACCTAAATAATGCATGGAACACACAAATTTCACTTCTTTGGGCTGTAATGCACGAAATTATTGATGCCATTATGCAGCTGAATTATTTCCAAAAGTTGCACTAAAACAAAATGCCAAAATGTCACCATAAGAGACATAATTCCTTAATTTCATACAACTTTGTCTAAAATGATTTTTTCCTCCATTATTACTCCTGAAAATATCTGACAACTACCTCCTCATTTTGGCCAATTAGAAGCCTCAAAATCTTCTATAAATAGGCTTGCTTGAGTGGTCTTGGAATGCTTGGTTCATAACTAGTTTTTAGGAGCACCAAAAACTTTCTTTCTTCCTCCTCTTTGGCTGAATTCTTTCTTCAATTTTTCAAAGAGATTTTGTGTCATTTCACTTCAAGAAATCAAGTTCTCTTCCTCTTCTTCAACTCAGATTAGGTAGGGAGTAGTTTCTAAATTTATTTCTATGCTTTGAGGAGTTGTGTTTTTAGCTCAAAATGATGAAATTATGAACTTGCCTTAGCTTTTCATTTTGGTTTTCCTCTTCAATTTTTCTTTAACCAATTCAACCATATGGCCTAGGTGGAACTAAGATGATGGCTTGATGATGAGGACCTTGAGGGTGGGTTGTAAATCCATCACAAGTTAGGCCTCTAAAGCTTGAAAATTCCACTTGATGCAAAACCTTAAAGAATAATGCTTTATGATGCTAAAACAAAGATTTTTAGTTTAGAACTTGAAAGATGTATTTTTTTTTCCTTTTATGTTTTATTTCTTGTTAAGATATGTATTGGGTTGAATTTATAATTCTTTTAAAGTCTTGAAGGAGCTCTAGTAAAGAAACAAAATGAATTTGCATCCATGATTAAGTTTATGCTTTGCATAACCATGTTTACCTTCTATGTCATCACTAAATTTTCAAGAATGAATAAATGAACTTGCATTTCTCATGTTTAAATTCCAAGCTTGTATTTCATGTTTATGTTTCAAGTCATCACTTAATCTTTCAAGATAATTAAGAGGTTGCATCTCATATTTAATTTATGCTCTCACTATATTTTATAATGGCTAAAAGAATCAACGCATGACATGTTTATTTTATGCCATCACCTAAAGATCCTAGAGCTTAAAGACTTGCCCATGTATCACAAGCAAAGAAATATGATTATTGGAGTTAAAGAATTTATTCTTTAAAAAGTCTTGAGATTGGAGCATAAAAAGATGTAATAATAATTCTCTTCTCCCTCTACTGGTCCTGTGCGGACTACCGCCGCTCCGGTTTCTTAATATTCTCTTCTCCCTCTATCGTCCTGTATGGATTACCGCGCTCCAGCTTTCTTGTATCATGTTTATATTTCAAGTTCTTGCATCATGTTTAATTTTCAAGTCATCACCTTAAATCTTAAAGATAAAGAAATGGAATTGCATATCATGTTTATAATTCCAAGCTATCACCTTATAAAGATAAGATTAAAATAAGGTTGCATAGCATGTTTATAATTCTAAGATGTCACCTAAATCTCTAAAGCTCAAGACTTACTCCTTTTATCTTAAGTGAGAATTTTAATTGTGAAGATCCTCCCAAATTTGACAAAAGAACTAGTTTCTAAATGAGTTTTAAGGCTTTGCAAGGATTTTACGGGAACTAGTATTTTATATGCACTTAAAATATGATTCTATGTAATTGCATGAGGTTCATGATTCGCCACTGATCTGAGTTTAGTATCAATGTGTGATAATGATTTGATATGATTGAAGTTGTGATAATTATGGTTTATTGTTAAGAGAATGATTCATAATTGGTTTAGTAACTAATTAGTTCTATAATTGATAATTCTATGTAAGGATTGGATGCTTATTAAGTACTTGATATCATTGAATGATTTGACTTGCATGTTATAGTTGTTGTTGCAAATAATAAGAATGCTTATACATGAAATGTTCTTATGTAAAATTCACCTTTGTTGTTAGAAGAAAGTGTATCATTGTAAAAGTGTAATTTGGAAAGGTTACTGCTAAGGAAAGACTTGGTATTTAAGCGTGTCCATTGTGACCCACCTCTCTTTCCGGGAATCTCCCATATGCATGATTACAGTTGATATATATTATTCTAGCTTAAGACTATAAATGAGAAAATGTTATGATGTTTATGAATTGTATTATGATATAACATGCAAAGATTTAATGGTGACTTAAACTTATAAGAAAATGATCCTTTGGAACCATCAGACTATAGGTGGTGAAAAGGTGATTTTAGCCCGCTAACCCGTTCTCTCAAAAGGGTAGAGTCGGGACTTTAGCTTATCAAAAGGGATAAGTATATGCTAGTGACGACTAGTAAAGTATGAGCTCATAACCTAAATTACTCCCAAAAGGGTGGAGTATAGGGTGGCCCAAGGAAAATAATGATGATGATAAGATTTTAAGTCACCTAAGGCACTAAAGAAATGAAATATGTGCACTGTGTCCATGTGTAGCTAATATTATATGACGTTCTTTTATGCATGTTATTTTGATAATGATGATGAGGAATATGATGTAATGATAAAGGAAAAGTTCATTGTAAATATGACATGTTAAGAATAAGATGCATTATAAGACGCATGATTAAAAATTGACGAACCTCGGTTAAGTATTTGTCCCAACTTAAAATGAATCTTTGCATGCTCACTATTTTAGTATAATCCCGAGCTTCCTGCGGACTTTGATGATGACACTGTAGAAGCAGGTACCTTACTGAGTATTGTTTAGCAAGGTTCTCACTCCCTTTTCTTTATTACCGTCATTGTCTCCAGATTCAAATGGCGACATTCGCCCTGCTCGTTGATACCCCTACTTGGGAATTCCACTATGATCCGATTGCATCGTCGTATCATTTTGAAGGAGGTGCGCAGTTCGTGTTTTTATTTACATAGGTCGTCCATTTGCACATCCTGTCCCTAGTTATCGATTTTCTCCTACTTCTCCCTACGACGATGAAATGGTTTTCGAACATGCACGTCCACTTGATGAAAGGATGTTACGTACTTATCCCGCTTCATCTGGGTCCATGGATTTCCAGAGTATGTTCGAGACGAGATATTCTCAAACTGATCCTTCAGAGGACACACCTACTCATGTATATTCTCGAGAGCTCGCTCCTACTCCCACACGTGTAAGAGAGGGTAGTGAGGAAACAGTTGTTCAGCCGAGGTTAGCGAGAAGGCCGTCCCATGCGACCTGACTGGTGCATCTCGTGTGTCCCTCCCGAGGGAGCTCATCGATGGATCGGATTTATTCCCCATTTTCGTGACATGGCCATAGAAGGTTCTTAGTAGACTTATGTGTGATCATGCACCCTAGTTTTAGGATAACCTTCCCGGCTTATGGAGTTATCTAGTTTAGGGGCATGAATTTCCTTAAGTATATTTTCTTTTATGGGTTTGCATAAGATAATGATGTATGAACATAACCCACCCTTTGAGTGAGGTTATTGTATGTAAATATATGCTATAATGTGCTTATGGATGTTATATGATGGAGCCTAAGTGATATGATGTGATATATTCTTAAACGCCTTAATATACTCCGCTTACTGCTCACGCTGTACTCGCTCACGTTTTCAATTATGTGTTTAAAAAAAAAAAAAAAAAGGCTCGTAATTTCACTAAGTATTTTCAAATTATGAAGAAAGAACCAAAGCAAGGAGTAAAGTCTAGTCATTAATCGATTCAACCTAGGTGTATCCTGGTTAATTACTAGGTGTTACATTTTGGTATCGAGCGATTCGATTCTCATGGAGCCTGAGGATTGGACTAGCTATGCTTCTAAAGCATAATACGTTAGTGACGTCATGTGTAGATGTTTATCATTAGGATGAGCTTGGGGAGTAGAAATACATGACTATCGTATGTTGAAAGTGCCATGGTAACTTGCTCACTTTGCATGGAATATTGGGCCCGATCACCTCGGTGTTGCTTTGTTTTGTGTGTATAGGGACCAATGGCACGCCGACAATGGACTAGGAGCGCAAAGACAAAATAATCACGACAACGAGACAGCCGAAGCACTCCGCGACGTAGCAAGGACCATGAGAATGATGATGGAACGAATGGATCAGGATCGTCAAGCCAATATGAATCGGCGACATGAGATTCCCCGAACATGCCTGCTTCGGGAGTTTCGTAAGGCAAACCCACCAGTTTTCAAGGGGACACTTAATCCAAATATTGCAGATGAATGGATTCGGAATATTGAGAAGGTCTTTGTTGTAGTCCCATGCTCGGAGGAGCAAAAGGTCACCTTCGCTACTCATATGCTTGAGGGTGATCCCACTTTCACGTGGACAGGTGTTCGAAGACTCCTGGAGACGACCGATGTGGACATTGATTGGGAACTATTCAAGGTCCATTTTTACGAAAAGTACTTTCCAGAGTCAGTTAGAAATGCCAAGGACATTGAATTCATGCAACTTGTTCAGGGGAATATGAATGTGGCCCAGTACACTGCCAGATTTGAAGAACTCATTAAGTTCTCAAGAATGTACCAAGGAAATCCTGATGAGTACTGGAAATGCATTAAATACGAGTCACGGTTGAAGGCGGAACTTAATGTGGCAGATGCACATTTGGAGATTAGGGATTTCTCTACCCTAGTTAACAAATGTCGGATTATTGAAGAAGGTCAGAGAAAACTAAACACCCCAAAGTCAGATAATATTACCAAAAAATTGACACCTCAAGGTCGCTAGCTCAAGAGGGAATCGACCTCCATTTCTCAATCAAGACCACAAGGGACACAAAGAAATTTTCAACAAGGAAGGCCAAACAACAACAATCGCTATAATAACAACCGCTACAACAATAACCCCAGTAACAATCACAACAACAACAATAACAACAATAAAGGGAAAACACCACAAAGAGGTCCAAAGAAGACTTCCACGGCTCGCGCCATCCATGGAATGTCCCAAGCGCGGCAAGAATCATGGGAGCATGCCATGTCGAGCCGAACAAACGTGTGCTATCGGTGTGGAAAACCAGGTCATTACTCCCGAGAATGCATCTGAAAGGAACCCGCCAACCCCAATCCCAAGCCACAATACCAGGGAAGGGTATTTATCAGCACGTCAAGAAACAACGAAGTCACGAAATCTCGTGGAAGGTAAGGGTAATATGCATGGTAAAGACTTAATTGTACTATATGATTCTGGCGCTTCTCATTCTTTTATCTCCCATTCATGTGTTAAAAACCTTAATTTACCTATGACTGAGCTTCCTTTTGACCTTATTGTTTCTACCTGACCGAAAACCCGTTAGGACTTGTAAATGTTGTTTAGATTGTAGTTTTATTATAGATAATAGATCCTTTGTTTTAGATCTTATTTGCTTACCCATGCGAGGTTTAGATGTGATTCTTGGCATGGATTGGCTTGAGGCCAACCGTGTACTGTTAAACTGTTATGAGAAAACCATCATTTTTCTTCCTATTCCTATTGAACCTAAGAAACCCATAAGTCTTTTCATAAGCTGTGGAAATGGACTGTGGTAAGGGTGAGAGTAAAGGTTACATTTTCTTAGCCGCTAGTGATGTAGACTTTGAGCAAAGTATCGATGAGATACCAATAGTAAGAAATTATCCCAAGTATTTCCAGATGAGATACGAGTTTCCCAAGAGAGAGATAGAATTTTCCATAGAGTTGCTTCAAAAGTGACCTATATCCATAGCCCCATACAGGATGTCCCCATTAGAATTGACCGAGTTAAAAACTCAATTGGAAGATTTATTGGAGAAAAAGTTTGTTAGGCCTAGTGCATCACCTTGGGAGCCCTGTGTTGTTTGTAAAGAAAAAGGATGGGAGTATGAGGATGTGTGTAGATTATAGGCGCTTGAATAAAGTAACGGTGAAAAACAAGTATCCTCTCGCTTAGGATCGATGATTTGATGGACCAACCGAAAGGTGCGGTAGTGTTTTCTAAGATAGATTTGAGGTCAGGCTACCATCAAATTAGAGTGAGAGATGAAGACATACCTAAACGGCCTTTCGTGACTACACTGACCATTTTGAGTTTGCAAGAATGTCCTTTCGGTTAACTAATGCTCCAGCTATTTTTATGGATTACATGAATAGGATCTTTCGACCCTATTTAGATCAGTTTGTAGTTGTCTTTATAGATGACATTCTCATATATTCTAAGACCCATGAAGAGCATGAATGCCACCTAACCATAGTACTAGAGATCTTGAAGGAAAAGAAACTATATGCCAAGATTTCCAAGTGTGAGTTTTGGTTGGATAAGGTGCAATTTTTAGGGCATGTAGTATCTAAGAAAGGAATTGTCAGAGATCCTAGTAAGGTAGAAGCGGTAGTAAATCGGGAAAGACCAACCACTAGAATCAAGTAAGGAGCTTTTTGGGTTTAGCCGTTATTACCGTCGATTTATCAAGGGATTTTCCCAGATTTCCTACCTTTGACCAAGCTGAGTAGGAAGACCACCCCTATCTCATGGACGCCCGAGTGTGAAAAGAGCTTTCAAGAGTTAAAACACAAGCTAAGCTCGACCCCTGTTTTAGTGTTACCCGACCCCAATGTGCCTTTCGAGGTGTATTGTGATGCTTTAAAAAAAGGGTTTAGGTTGTGTATTGATGCAGGATAGGCAAGTGGTGGCCTATGCATCAAGACAACTCAAGCCACATGAGGCAAACTACCCTACCCATGACCTTGAGTTAGCTGCCGTCGTGTTTGCTCTAAAGATTTGGAGACACCATTTATATGGAGTTAAGTTTGAGGTGTTTTCCGATCACAAGAGTTTGAAATATCTCTTTGATCAAAAAGAGCTAAACATGAGGCAAAGGCGATGGATGGAGTTCTTGAAAGATTATGATTTTGGATTGAACTACCATCCTGGTAAAGCTAATGTAGTAGCTGATGCTTTGAGTAGGAAGTCCTTACAAGTGTCCCGTTTGATGGTGAAGGAGGTTGAATTGATTGAGCAATTTAGGGACTTAAACCTAGGAATGACTTTGACCACTAAGGGCATCAGAGCTTGTCATCTTAGAGTGACAAGTGAGTTCAAAGAAAGGATTGTTCAAGCTCAAGGGGACGATGCTGAGTTTCAAGAGACTTTAGGGCCAGTGAAGGCAGGAAAGTTGATAGGTTTTACCCAAGGAATGGACGATTTGTGGAGGTTTAAAGGTCGAATATGTGTACTGCTAGTGGTGGCCTCGAAAGGATATTTTGGAGGAAGCCCATAAGAGTTATTTTACCTTTCATCCTGGTGCCACCAAGATGTATCAAGATTTGAAGAAGATGTTACGTGGCCGGGAATGAAGAAAGATATGTGCACATGGGTGAGTAAGTGCTTGGTGTGTCAAAAGGTGAAGATTGAACACCCAAAACCGTATAGAATGCTGCAACCTCTGTCGATCCCTGAGTGGAAGTGGGATAGTATCTCCATGGATTTTGTGACTGGATTACCAAGGACCCAAATGAATCATGATACCATATGGGTAATCGTGGATCGATTGACAAAGTCAGCCCACTTTTTACCTATTAAGGTGACTTATTCCTTGGATAGGTTAGCACAATTATATATTCAGGAGATAGTGAGGTTACATGGGGTGCCGTCGACGATAATCTCGGACCGAGATCCGCGATTTACGTCGCGATTTTGGGGAGCCTTTCAAAAGGCATTTGGTTCAAAGTCGTGTCTAAGCACGACCTATCACCCCCAAACAGACGGTCAATCTGAAAGAACTATCCAAACCTTGGAGGATATGTTAAGGGCATGTGTTTTAGATCAAAGGGGAAGTTGGGATAAGTACCTGCCACTGATTGAATTTGCATATAACAACGTTATCATGCAAGTATCAGTATGGCAATCGTGATGAGGCCCTCTATGGACGGAAATGTCAATCTCCCTTATGTTGGTATGAACTCGAAGAGCAAAGTTTACTTGGACCTGATATTGTGAGGGAAACAACGGAACACATCAAAAAGATTAGGGATAAGATTCTTATCGCTCAAAGTCGACGTAAAAACTATGCGGACAAGCGCTAAAACCGCTAGATTTTCAAGAAGGGACCACGTGTTCCTAAGGATCACCCCCACCACAGCATAGGCCGAGCAATAAAAGTAAAGAAATTGAGCCCTGCATTTCTTGGTCCGCTTGAAATCCTTACCAAAGTAGGACTGAGCTCACCGTATAGCCCTACCCCGAGTCTATCCAACCTTCATGATGTTTTCCATGTCTCTCGCTTAAGAAAGTATCAATCGACCCGAGTCATGTACTAGAGCCGTAACATGTACAATTAAGAGATAACCCGACATTTAACTTACTACCCACGAGAATCGTCGACCGAGGAGTTAAGCGGTTAAGGAACAAGGCTCAGTACTGGGTCAAAGTAGCATGGGGACAGGGTGAAACCGAAGAACTTACATGGGAGCTGGAATCAAACATGAAAGCACAATACCCCGAGTTGTTCTCAGGTAACGAATTTCCGGGGCGAAATTCTTTTAAGGAGGGGAGTAATGTAACGCCCCAATTTTTACTGTAATTTTTACTGTCATTAGAAATTACTCAATTACTGAATTACCGTAGGTAATTATTACATAAGATTTGAGGCCGAACAATCCTCAATAAAGGAATATAACATTAGAAGAGAGGTTAGGAACGATTCATGCGAGAGTCGCAAATCTCAAATTTCAGACGTATAAAATGACCAAAATGTCCCTGAAGTTATTTTACTCGTAAAATGAGGATTGTGGGCCCCACATATTCTCAAGGGGATGTTTTGAGAATAATAAGGGATTGTTTGTGTTATGTGTGTTAATAGAGCGTAAGAATCTCAATTTTGAGTTCCGACAGCACGAAAAGACCAAAACGCCTCTGGCCGCTTTAACTCCGATGTGCGTGCCGATCGAGCCCGAACCTCACTAAAATGTTTTAAAATGTGTTTTTAAGCCATGATTAACCATTGGTTAAGCTCGGTGGCCTTGGGCGCTTTTAAGTGAAAGTACGATTTTGCCCCTGCTTTTTGGGCGCTTTGCTAATTTCGGGATTTTCGATTCATATACCGAAACCTAAGCAATATTAGGCTCAAATTAAAGCTTATTAAATTCTAAATATTAATCTAGATTCAAAATTATGTATTTAGATTGATTAGAACCCAAAATTGCTCAAAAACACCCAAATTGCTTACTAATTCACTTAAGCCCTTAACCGTAAATTCTCTAAATTACATGAATACCTTGCCTACACCTAAATAATGCATGGAACACACAAATTTCACTTCTTTGGGCTGTAATGCACGAAATTATTGATGCCATTATGCAGCTGAATTATTTCCAAAAGTTGCACTAAAACAAAATGCCAAAATGTCACCATAAGAGACATAATTCCTTAATTTCATACAACTTTGTCTAAAATGATTTTTTCCTCCATTATTACTCCTGAAAAATTCTGACAACTACCTCCTCATTTTGGCCAATTAGAAGCCTCAAAATCTTCTATAAATAGGCTTGCTTGAGTGGTCTTGGAATGCTTGGTTCATAACTAGTTTTTAGGAGCACCAAAAACTTTCTTTCTTCCTCCTCTTTGGCTGAATTCTTTCTTCAATTTTTCAAAGAGATTTTGTGTCATTTCACTTCAAGAAATCAAGTTCTCTTCCTCTTCTTCAACTCAGATTAGGTAGGGAGTAGTTTCTAAATTTATTTCTATGCTTTGAGGAGTTGTGTTTTTAGCTCAAAATGATGAAATTATGAACTTGCCTTAGCTTTTCATTTTGGTTTTCCTCTTCAATTTTTCTTTAACCAATTCAACCATATGGCCTAGGTGGAACTAAGATGATGGCTTGATGATGAGGACCTTGAGGGTGGGTTGTAAATCCATCACAAGTTAGGCCTCTAAAGCTTGAAAATTCCACTTGATGCAAAACCTTAAAGAATAATGCTTTATGATGCTAAAACAAAGATTTTTAGTTTAGAACTTGAAAGATGTATTTTTTTTTTTCCTTTTATGTTTTATTTCTTGTTAAGATATGTATTGGGTTGAATTTATAATTCTTTTAAAGTCTTGAAGGAGCTCTAGTAAAGAAACAAAATGAATTTGCATCTATGATTAAGTTTATGCTTTGCATAACCATGTTTACCTTCTATGTCATCACTAAATTTTCAAGAATGAATAAATGAACTTGCATTTCTCATGTTTAAATTCCAAGCTTGTATTTCATGTTTATGTTTCAAGTCATCACTTAATCTTTCAAGATAATTAAGAGGTTGCATCTCATATTTAATTTATGCTCTCACTATATTTTATAATGGCTAAAAGAATCAACGCATGACATGTTTATTTTATGCCATCACCTAAAGATCCTAGAGCTTAAAGACTTGCCCATGTATCACAAGCAAAGAAATATGATTATTGGAGTTAAAGAATTTATTCTTTAAAAAGTCTTGAGATTGGAGCTTAAAAAGATGTAATAATAATTCTCTTCTCCATCTATCGGTCCTGTATGGACTACCGCCTCAGGTTTCTTAATATTCTCTTCTCCTCTCTCGGTCCTGTGCGGATTACCGCTCCAGCTTTCTTGTATCATGTTTATATTTCAAGTTCTTGCATCATGTTTAATTTTCAAGTCATCACCTTAAATCTTAAAGATAAAGAAATGGAATTGCATATCATGTTTATAATTCCAAGCTATCACCTTATAAAGATAAGATTAAAATAAGGTTGCATAGCATGTTTATAATTCTAAGATGTCACCTAAATCTCTAAAGCTCAAGACTTACTCCTTTTATCTTAAGTGAGAATTTTAATTGTGAAGATCCTCCCAAATTTGACAAAAGAACTAGTTTCTAAATGAGTTTTAAGGCTTTGCAAGGATTTTACTGGGAACTAGTATTTTATATGCACTTAAAATATGATTCTATGTAATTGCATGAGGTTCATGATTCGCCACTGATCCGAGTTTAGTATCAATGTGTGATAATGATTTGATATGATTGAAGTTGTGATAATTATGGTTTATTGTTAAGAGAATGATTCATAATTGGTTTAGTAACTAATTAGTTCTATAATTGATAATTCTATGTAAGGATTGGATGCTTATTAAGTACTTGATATCATTGAATGATTTCTGACTTGCATGTTATAGTTGTCATTGCAAATAATAAGAATGCTTATACATGAAATGTTCTTATGTAAAATTCACCTTTGTTGTTAGAAGAAAGTGTATCATTGTAAAAGTGTAATTTGGAAAGGTTCGCTAAGGAAAGACTTGGTATTTAAGCGTGTCCATTGGGACCGACCGCTCTTTCCGGGGAATCTCCCATATGCATGATTACAGTTGATATATATTATTCTAGCTTAAGACTATAAATGAGAAAATGTTATGATGTTTATGAATTGTATTATGATATAACATGCAAAGATTTAATGGTGACTTAAACTTATAAGAAAATGATCCTTTGGAACCATCAGACTATAGGTGGTGAAAAGGTGATTTTAGCCCCTAACCCGTTCTCTCAAAAGGGTAGAGTCGGGACTTTAGCTTATCAAAAGGGATAAGTATATGCTAGTGACGACTAGTAAAGTATGAGCTCATAACCTAAATTACTCCCAAAAGGGTGGAGTATAGGGTGGCCCAAGGAAAATAATGATGATGATAAGATTTTAAGTCACCTAAGGCACTAAAGAAATGAAATATGTGCACTGTGTGTCCATGTGTAGCTAATATTATATGACGTTCTTTTATGCATGTTATTTTGATAATGATGATGAGGAATATGATGTAATGATAAAGGAAAAGTTCATTGTAAATATGACATGTTAAGAATAAGATGCATTATAAGACGATGATTAAAAATTGACGAACCTCGGTTAAGTATTTGTCCGAACTTAAAATGAATCTTTGCATGCTCACTATTTTAGAATAATCCCGAGGTTCCTGGGGACTTTGATGATGACATCTGTAGAAGGAGGTACTCATCGAGAATTCTTTAGCAAGATTCTCACTCCTTTTCTTTATTTCCGTCATTGTCTCCAGATTCAAATGGCGACATTCGCCCTGCTCGTTGATACCCCTACTTGGGAATTCCACTATGATCCTGCATCGCTCGTATCATTTTGGAGGGAGGTGCGCAGTTCGAGTTTTTATTTACATAGGTCGGCCATTTGCACATCCTGTCCCTAGTTATCGATTTTCTCCTACTTCTCCCTACGACGATGAAATGGTTTTCGAACATGCACGTCCACTTGATGAAAGGATGTTACGTTCTTATCCCGCTTCATCTGCTGTCCATGGATTTCAGAGTATGTTCCCGAGACGAGATATTCTGAAACTGATCCTTCAGAGGACACACCTACTCATGTATATTCTGAGAGCTCTGCTCCTACTCCCACACGTGTAAGAGAGGGTAGTGAGGAAACAGCTGTTCAGCCGAGGTTAGCGAGAAGGCCGTCCATGCGACTCTCACTGGTGCATCTCGTGTGTCCCTCCCGAGGGAGCTCATCGATGGATCGGATTTATTCCCCATTTTCGTGACAAGGGCCATAGAAGGTTCTTAGTAGACTTATGTGTGATCATGCACCCTAGTTTTAGGATAACCTTCCCGGCTTATGGAGTTATCTAGTTTAGGGGCATGAATTTCCTTAAGTATATTTTCTTTTATGGGTTTGCATAAGATAATGATGTATGAACATAACCCACCCTTTGAGTGAGGTTATTGTATGTAAATATATGCTATAATGTGCTTATGGATGTTATATGATGGAGCCTAAGTGATATGATGTGATATATTCTTAAACGTCTTATTATACTCCGCTTACTCGTTCACGTTGTACTCGGCTCACGTTTTCAATTATGTGTTTAAAAAAAAAAAAAAGGCTCGTAATTTCACTAAGTATTTTCAAATTATGAAGAAAGAACCAAAGCAAGGAGTAAAGTCTAGTCATTAATCAGATTCAACCTAGGTGTATCTGGTTAATTACTAGGGTGTTACAAACTGACTTCTAAAACTCATCGTTGTAGACTTGGTCTTGCGAACTGATATGTAGAGTCTTCAGAGGGTATGTGTACAAATGATAGCTTGATTTTCCAAAGGATAATATAGTGAGAGAGCACCCAGAAAGTTTTATGCATATGTAAAAGCTTAAAAACTTTTTTAAAAAAGAAAAATGAACAACCAAGAGATCCTTAGTTAAAGATAATGCGAATACATCTAGATAATAGATCTTTAGTAGACACATCCATTTACCAAGCATCTCTATTTTAAAAAACAAATAGCTATTTTCACAAACATACTTAGATAAGATGTGCTGATCAGATTTTACTTTTAAAGATAGATATCACACAAGGAAAAAAAATTCAGAGGATGGGAAGGCAACTTACCTCAAAAGATAATCTTGCCTTTTATTCCTTTTCCACAGCATCTGGGTTCAAAGAACTTGGCAAGCATTTGGCCTGTCCTTTTGCTCTTCTCTTCCTGAGTATATTTACTTACTCTGATGATGTTAGATTAATCCAAATGATCCTTGATCTTTTCCTTAGCAATGATGATGATGTCTTGAGCATGAAACATAGATTTTTCCTTTTCTCTTGAACTAGAGTAGCCCATTTAGCATAGCTTCCACCAAACTTTGACAGTTCAAAGCTTTTTCAACAAATATAGATATCCTGGTAGTGATGAAAGCATGATTGATAAATGTCCAAGGAATAACTGGGATTTCAAAACTTTGGGAAACTCTCAAAACTATGACCATATAAGATAATTTTTAAAGATTGAACTATCATTAAGTTACAGTACATTCAAATCATTTAGCTTCTGTGCCATTCTTAAACTACTCATGTGGCTCATTAGAAAAATTTCATTTTTGATTATCTTGAATAAACCGAGCATGTTCTTCTGAAGGACAAAGGTTCTGTACTCATTTTCTGAAGATACCTCAAGATAGAAAATCTCAGGATATTTCTTATCATAAACAAGATTATTTGCAATGTCTTCCTTAAGCTTTTTTTTTTTTATCATCATCATGAGAGATCCTTGAAAGGATTGACTCTTCGAAAATGTGGCAACACTTAGAATCAGAATCTGATATCTGGATAGATCAACATCAGATTACTTCTTTTGATGTTTCAGGAAGAGAGATATAAAAATATCTACAAGAAGGAGAATGACTATTGGTAACCAGAATTCTATCGGTCCTTATCCGTTAGTTTTTTAGATAAAGAGATTTTTCAACCTTTTAAAGGGAAATCCTTTTTCAGGATTCATTTGATGTGAAGGTATCTCTTTGATCATTATAAAGAACAGAACTAAAAGATATCAAATAGATGAAGTTGCACAGAATTTTCTTTTGCTGTTTCACCTGTATATCTCAATCTATTTTCTTTGATGCAAAAGATGCTGACAATTTGTTACCAAAGACATGTTCTTTGAATATTATTAATAAAACATGTCAGATCTTGGATACCATGAAGTCCTTTTCAAAAAAACTTTTCTGATGTGATTATATGGCTCCTTGGAGACTTCATATAACTTGAGAAGAATAAACTCTCTTGGAGTATTTCTTTCTTTCAGCTTTCCAACTTTGCGTTCATAGCAACCTTTTTGAGTTATAAGATAGATTGAGATACATAGATGAATTGGCTTAGAGTCTTTCTAGCAACTCAAACGAAATGAAACAGATAAAATGCAGAGATATTTACCTCATATGTCTCTGATGAAGCTCTTGAGATATGAAGCACAGAATGACAACAAGCTTTAACATGGAAAGACTTTCTGATTTAATATACGAGAGATTGATGTCCTTCTGATATAGTCATTTTAGACTTCAGACATATTTGGCCAATAAAGAATCCAATCTCCAGTAACAGAATCAGATCTATTTCTCTAAGAAGCTTTTTAGCAAAATTCATTGCCTTATCAAGGTAGGATATCTGACATGTTACAGAAAACATCAAAGATTTATTGATGCGCATTGAGTTCTTTTATCATCATGAACTGATATCTCATATAGCCTTTCTTATGTAACACATAGTACATGTAACGCCTCATTTTTCTCTAAACTTTTAAATGACCAAAACACCCCTGAGGTCATTTTACCTGAAACACGAGGACGACCGGCCTCGGCCATCCTCATAGGGCTTTTATGATTTATGAAGAGGATTGTATATGTTTGAATGTCTATCAGAGCAGATAAATCTTATTTCTGAGGTTTTTGCACATAAATAACCAAAATACCCCTAACCTGATTTAAGACAGTTTTAAGTTTTGACTCGGACTCGGACTTGTCCCGGAGATCAAAAATGATGGTTTTAAGGCATGAACTATGTTGGTTTAAGTCCTGGAGGTCCCGAGCAACTTTTTGTAAAAATTACGATTTTACCCCTGCTTAGTGCATTTTTAGCCTAACAAGTTACTTAACTCAAACCTAAGCAATATTAGGCTCTAATGAAAGGTTAATTAATTTCTTTAATTAATCTAGAGCTAAAATAATTATTTGAGGTTGATTAGAACCTAAAATCGCTTAAGGAAATTTAAAACTCATTTCTAATTCTTTTCTTTCTTTAAAGAAAAAGTAACTATGAATAGTATTTTCACTATTCACACTCTCATTCCCAAGAACACTCTCATTCCCAAGAAAAAGTTGTCACACTCTAATCAATAGTCATAGGAGTTTGACTCCATTAATCCTACAAGACCACTCTTAATCCAAGGTATTCATGGCCCTAATCACCTAATTAGTTCACCTAAACACTTGGTTACACAACTTTAATTAGTGACCTAACCTTGTTGCTCCTAAACACCTCACTAGTACATGATTAAATTGAATGAAATCTTTCCTCCCTTGGCCTTATGATTTTCGGCCACTTCCCCCCAAAATTCAAAAGAAATGTATTTTATGTAGTCAATCAAGTTGTCTTTCAAAGGCCACCCTATGACCCATGCCTACTATGCTTTCAATCACACCATGAATGACAACACAAGGAGATTTTTCTTGCCTCCTCCTTCTTCAAGAAGCTTCGGCCATGCTCCTCCCTCTTCACTCCTTCATGATTCATTTGTTTATAAATACACAACACTACACAACTTCATTCTTTTGCTCACTTCTCAAAAAGTCCTAAGCTTTCTTACTTCCTCTTTCTTTCAAAGCTTTCAAGAGTTCTTCAAACTCAAAGTTCTTCCTCTCTTTTTCAAAAAACACAGGGTAGGGAACCTTTCTAAATATGTCTTTGATCTTTATGTTTGAATCTTGTTGGGAAATGATGAATGGTTGAACCTCCATGTTGTTTTCTTTTTCGGTTTCTTCCTTTCCTTTTCCTTTAGTTTTCGGCCTCAAGGCCTTGAATATGATGGCTTGATGATGAGTGTTCTCTAGATGTGACCATGAGTCCATCTCTCATGAGACCTCTAAAGCTTGAGTTTTTCTTAAAGAAAAGCTTCATCTTTTACAAGTTTAGTTGAGGATGAGTTTATATTTCTCTTGAACATTTTGAATCTTCTTTCCTTCCTCCTCATGTTTTTGGCCATGAAGGCCTTTGAAATTTAAAAAATGAAAGCTTGATGATGAGGGTGTCATGATGGTGCTTGTCACTTAACAACCCATAAAGCTTGAATCTTTTTAAAAGAAAATTTTCATTTTTCTTTCAAGATTGAGTAAAGAAGGAGCTTATGTCTCTCTTAAACACTTTTCAGACTTCCCTTTTCTTTTTATATTTTCGGCCATGGAGGCTTCTAAGGCTTGGAAAAATGGAAGCTTGATGATGAGGGTTTCATGTTGATGCTTGTCACATGAACAAACTCTAAAGCTTGAAACTTGGACCTTAAACCAAGCATGGTTTCGATTTTAGTTTCTTCTTTAGCATGAACTTTGTTTAAATGTTGGTTTTGAAGGAAGCCATGTACTCAATAATGAGGACTTAGGATGTTGATGTCATGGATCATCAAGATCTTGGTCCCTAGAAGTTTAAAAATGGTTCATTCTTCTTGATGAAGATTCGATCACTTTCAAAACCTTTGAGGTCATGATTTATTTTGAATAACTTAGCACTAATAGTTTTTTTTTCTTGTGAGGATGAGGTTTGGGTTGGAACTATGTTCCTTTTTAAAGTCTTGCAAGAGCTCTAGACAAGATATAAAAGCAACTTGCATTCACGTTTAATTTGTGCTTTGCATAGCATGTTTACTTTCTATGTCATCACTAAACCCCAAGATAAAGAATGAACTTGCACAATACACGTTTAAATTCCAAACTTTGCATTTCATGTTATATTTCAAGTCATCACTAAACTCAAAGACTAAAAATGAATGTGCATCTCATATTTACTTTGAGCTATCACTTTACCCCCTAATGGACTATAAAAATGGAATGCATAGCACGTTTACTCTTATGCTATCACCTAAAACTACTAGAGCTCAAAGACTTGCCCATTTCATCTTGAGAAAAGTTAAATCAAGGAGGTATCTTCTTGAAAATGCATTCGGCCATGTGATGATGAAAGCTCTAGGATGAGGTTTTATTAGTTACAAGAGCCTATAGTTCATGTTTTAAGTTTTCCCTAAACATGGGTGACATTTAAAGGTATTTTGAGTATGTTCTTATATTTAGGATCTCAACCATGAGAAAAACTAAAGAGCTACTGCCCCATGTATTTTATAAGAGTTCTTGACAAGATAAATTGATTTCTAAGATGTTTTTGAAGTCCTAAAATTGTTCCAAGAGAAACTAGCTACCTATGTACATTGAAAAGGAAGTTTGTACATGATTTGATGATCTTAAATTTTCGGTTCTGCCTTGTTCATTTCCAGCACCTTAAATCATGTTTTGGGTGGTCCAAATATGTTTAAATACCTTGCCAAGTATATGATTATTGTTCTAAACATTTTAGAGCATGCTTAGTAACCTTAATTGCTTGAAATGTGAATTCTAGGCCCCCATAGGTACAGAAAATATAAATTTTGTCCCAGCTTAAACATCCACAGAATCACATTATATGATGTCTAGATCAGTGAGAGTGACTCATAATTGGCTTAGGTCTTAATTGTTGCATCATAGAAAAAGTCAGATGTGAGAAAGGGTCTAAAATGCATCTTTTAGAACACCGTAATTCATCTAATTTAGCTTACCACCTAATGCTATCCAGCCATAATTAATTAGGTTTTAGAACTTAATAAATTGCAGTAATGAGGTTAATCAATCCCTTAGAGGTATGATAAAATAATTTGGAAGTTTAAGGTTACCCGATTGAGGGTTTTCACTCTTAAGGGGAAGGTTTATGCATTACTCTATGAATGATGAATTGGTGTTTGCCTCATGACTTGTATGAACTATCATTCTTAAATGATAGTTTTATTATTGCATATGATTGTTCTTCAAGAACTTAGAGATGCCTATGTTGTAATAATAGATATGTGACATGTATGAACTATGTATCATCTCAATAAAATATACTAAGACTTAAGGTGACTTAAACTATGAGAAAATGATCCTTTGAACCACCAAACCAAGGGTGGGGATGAGGTGATTCTAATCCCCTAGACCTGTACTTTAAGTCGGGACCTTTAACCTATCAAAAAGGATAAGTCCATGTGCTAGTGACGACTAGCGTGGTATGAACTCATAACCTAGAAGTTTCTCCAAAGGGAGATTAGTTAGGGTGGCCCCAGGAAGAAAATGATGAGGTTTGAATGTCACCTAAAGTAATCCAAGATAAATTACCATGTACCATGTTCTAAGAACTATGCTTCCATGTACCATGAATTATGGATCTATGTACCATGATCTATGCTAATAGGAACCATGATTTAATGATTTTATGTACTATGACTTATGATTCAAGTTCTATGACTTATAGACTATGTAACCAAGAAGTTTTAGAATTAAAAGAAATGGGCCTCGGAGTTTAACATTTGTGAACTTCATAGTTGAACCATTATATGCCCATGATTTTACTAAGAAACCGAGGTTCCTGGGGACGTAGATGATGACACCTAGATAGGAGGAAAAACCCTACCGAGTTTCTTTAGTAAGAAATCTCACTCCTCTATTTCTCTCTTTCCGTCATGTCTTCATATTCGGATGGCGACGTTCGTGCTCTACATTGAGACACCTACATGGGAGTTCCACCATGATCCAGAGCACGGATCATACTATTTTGAGGGCCGCAGCACAGTTCATGTTTTGATGTTCCCCGGACAGCCGTTTGCTCATCCTGTAGATAGCTTTCTTTTTTCACCGATGTCGCCTTATGATGACGAAATGGTTTTTGAGCGTGCTCGCACACGCAACGAGAGGATTCTTCGGACCTACACTGCAGGCTCGAGCACCATACCTGAGCACGTACCCTGTTCACAGCATTCAGAGGAGGACCCTTCGGAGGAGCCACCCGTCTACATGTATGGAGAGGACTCTGCCCCCACTCCCCCACGTATGCCAGTAGGTAGCGAGGAGACGGTTACCCAGCCACGGAGGGCTCGAATGCCGGAGATGTGACCCCGACACGGAGGACTTGTTTGAGTTCTCACTTCTACTGAGCTTTATCCATGGATCGACTATGTCCCACCTTACCCGTGACTTTAGCCATATGGTTTAGAGGGTAGTCCTTAGTGCACGCATGACACGTAGTTAGGATAAACCTTCTTTTGTGTTGAGGTTATCCATTTCAGATGCACTTGAGTATGGGTGTTCTCTTGCATGTATCTTTTATGTTTCCATGTATTTCCTGCTTTTTAGTTGTATTGGATTCTATGTATTGAACAGTCCTACCATTATTGGTGGGTATTTTATATATTAATGTATGAGGTATTTCAGTATATGTGTTCATAATGTTGTGTATGGAGCCTTTTATGTGTTTACATTTCTGCACTTTACGATATCGTTCGATTACATTATACAAGGCTCATACTTTATCAAGGTTTTGTTAAAAAAAAATTGGCTCATATTTTCAGTAAGTGATTTCAAAGATAATAGAACTAAATCAAGAAGTAATGGCTAATATTTGGCCTCAGTACATGCTAGTAGTATTGGGTTGAATATTAGGGTGTTACAGTACATAAATATTATGTTCAACTATAATTCATGGCTTATATGAATAGAGACTTGACATGATTACTATAACATCCTAATTTTTAACCCAATACTCTAGAATATATTTAGGTTAATCATTAGTCTATTACTCTTTTAGTCTCATTCTTTAAAATCTTTCATTAAAATACTTAGTGGAAAATACAAATAAATTTTTCTTTTTTGAAACTTGAAAAACAAAATGCGAGCCGCGCGCTAACCTAACATTCTTCATAACTAGATCGTGCAAGAAAAGTAATCACACTATTCATAATCATGAAACATAGTATCATACATAACAATCATAATATCATCACTCCTTAATAAATACATAAATTACTAGCATCATTGTACCATTATTTACATCAAAGCATGCCTATATATATGAAGTGATCCTTATCCACCTATGAGGTTAGATGAGTATCAATCCAAAAACTAAACTATCTATGCTTCCGCGGTGACCCTCTACTCCATTTGCTAGTGTGACCCTTATGCACGAGTCTTAGAAGAAGTCACGAACCTCGTTGCAATCCTCGTCTAGAGACGACACGGAAGAAAAGAGAGTGATGAGAAACTCATTCAAGATTCTCAATAGAGATTCCCGACTCTAACACAAGTGTCATTGTCATCATCCCCAGCCACCTCGGTTTTAATTATGAAAAAGGTGTACATGCATAAGGATTGGTTTTAGGCTTTTCAAATCTATTTATCCGAAGCGGGTGTCTTTTAGTATGTGTCTTAATGACATGAATGCAATAGATATTTGATGAATGCATGTCAATACCATATGCACATTAACATGAAAGTCATAGTACTTGGGTCCAACATAAAGTAACATAAGTCATATACGTGGAATAAAAGGCACAGTACTTTTCATGTGACATCTTTCTCATAAGTCAAACTCTTAAGTTCTTTTTCTTAAAGACCACCCTCTTAATATATCCACCAAAAATCCAACCGACTTACCAGCCCGGCGATAATCTGGTCACCAAACTACATCTCACCTATCGCCTAGGAATGAGCTCAATCCTAACTAGTCATCACTAGATTTAATATGTGCTAATAGAGGGGGTATACATAACTTTCTTAGATCACCTATCTTCGGATCATTTCTTTCTTTGAAACGCTCTACTAGTATCTAGTACACAGCTAATTGACCGCTTTGGCAAGCTCAATGTCAGCACCTTCATGAATTTGTTTCCTCCCCACCGTAGCAGGAGGAATGCGTCTCAGTGTTATATCACATCTGTTCTGGGGGTGCTCGGCCGAACCGGTGTCACCCAGAACCTTTCCTGGGGGTGCTCGGCCGAACCGATGTCACCCAGGAGTTTTCACAAACTTTTCTCAAATCCTCAAGTTTGGTGGGAAATTTCACAGTATAACGGCGTACACCGAATTTCCTTCAAACTTGCTTTATGCCACAAAACATATAGAGCATGCATAGCCATTCAACATCACCATGAGACATCAATGTCATATAGTCAAACTCATCATAGTATATACGTCATCACATCATTGCTTTAATATTCTTAAAAGATAGCATGCTCCTAACCAGTTTGCCGGAATCAAGAACCAGGTTCAGCTAATGCATATGCTATGCTTAAGTCATTCTCATAATTAAACATACATCCTCGTGTAACATAAAAGCTCATTATATCCTTGAACTTACGGTGTCTTATGCTTTGACCCTTACGGGCCTTAAACTTGAGATGTAATTTGTAACATCCTAATTTTTAACCCAATACTCTAGAACATATTTAGGCTAATCATTAGTCGGTTACATCATAGTTTCCTTTTTACTTTAAAATACTTAACGGAAATACTGGTAAATTTTTTTTTGAATTATTATAAAAGCAAAGTGGGAGCCGCGCGACTTGGTGAACAATAAAGCATGAAAGGAAATAAAACAAGCATCTCATAACATCATAACATAAAGCAAGTAAAGCCACATCACAATAAGACCGAACTGCATGCTTATATAATATGATATTCCTACATATGAAGAGTGAGACTTAGTTTGGTACAATTGAAGTAAGAAAATACGTGGAAAACGAAAGTACAATAGAAAGCATAAAAAGAAACTCTCCTAACTCTAGTGCGCCTACACATAGATAGCATAAAGACAAAAGGAGGCTATCTTGGCCTAGTCGAAGCTCGGGCACCTGAACGCGACGGTTGGCCTCCTCATCGAACTCTCTGGAAAGGGGGGATGTATCCGATCCACTGGGCTATCTCGGCTGGGGTGGCTATGCACTGCATCAGTCGGGCGTGAGCTCCACGGTGGGGAATCATCCTCACCCGCCCTCCACGTACCGGCTGAGCGACAGATGTAACACCCCGATTTTTCTGTCCGAGGGAAATGACCAAAATGCCCCTGAGGTCATTTCCTGACCCGAACTCGAGGGTAACCAACTTGGTCACCCTCGAAGGGTTAACTCGATGTTTGAAGGGGATTGAATGGCCTTTGAATGCTTCCAGAAGCGAAAATTTCGTTTCATGATTTGGTCAAAATGACCAAAATACCCCTAGAGCGTTTTTACACGGGTAAACGTGCCGTTTGAGCCCGAAACTTTCCCCAGAGGTTTAAAAACATGTTTTCATGTGCCTAGAGGTCTCTGTTCAAGTCCCGGTGGTCCCGGGCAGTTTTAGTGCAAAATTACGATTTTGCCCCTAGAATAGTGTTTTTGAGCTTAATGACGTAATTAAGCAAACCTAAGCAATATTAGGCTCTAAACGAAGATTAATTAATTTCCCTAATTAATCTAGAGTCAAAATAATTTATTAAAGTTAATTAGAACCTAAAATTGCTTAGATTAAACTTAAATCCCTTTTTAGAACTCAAGATTCCTAGTCTTGGAATCTTAAATAGTGTTTTCTCTCTCCAATTCCTTAAATCAAGGAAATGTGTCTAGAGTTGTTTAGACTCTAAATTGAGGATTTAACTCTCTAATGGTGCAAGACCACTCCTTAATTATGTCTAGACCACCTTAATTACCCATTTCCCTTACCTAAACACTTTCTTACAAATTCCTAATCTTAAGCATAATCAAAGATACACCTAAACACAACTCTAAACCACAATTAAAATGCAAACTAATCATCCCCATGCATGATGAAGTTTCGGCCAGACCTCATCCCCATTGGCCACATGTTTAATTTTTTTCTCACTCAAAGAGTCATGCTTGAGCCATACCTTGAGCCATACCTCACCATGCTTTGAACCATACCTCACCATACCTCAAGAACACATTATCTCACCTCATGGAACTCATGGAAAGCCTCCAATCTGCACCCTCATGGCCGAAACCTCTTCCTCCATGAGCTCCCTCCATTTGTTTCATTTCTCTATAAATAGATGGCCTTGAGGAGCTTGCACCACTTTTAGATCATTTGCTAAGTTTAGGAAACACTCAAAGCTTTTCTTTTTTCTCTCAAAAGTTCTTGTGTTCTTCAAGTTCTTCAAGCTCTTCAAAGTTCTTCATCACCTTCATCTTCTTCTTCCATCTTCAAGTTCATCACACCAAGTAGGGATTTTCTTTCATGAATTCTTTCTTTAGAGTTCTTGCTTCAAGCTTTATGTTCATAGTTTCTCTTGATTCTTTTTAGAACTTCTTTTCCTTTCCTTGTTCTTGCTCATTTTCGGCCATGGGCCTTGGAGTTCAAAGAAATGAGAGCTTGATGATGAGAGTTTCATGATGATGTTCATCACTTGAAACAAACTCTAGAGCTTGATCTTTGTTCTTGAGCAAAAGTGTTTCTAGTTTTTCCTTTCTTGAACCTTTGAGAACTTTAACCTTGATGTTGTTTCAAAATGGTTCTAATGACTCAATGATGAGATCTCATGATGTTGGTGTTAGTATATCACCAAGATCATGGATTCTAGAGTTTCAAACATTTCTTTTCTTTCCTTGAAGTTTCGCGCATTACCTTTCCTTTTCATGCTAGATGTTTGATTTTCTAAATATGTTATGTTGAGTTCTAAGAACTCTAGACTTTTACTTTGTCTTGGTTTGATGAGTTTGGGTTGAGGTTTAAGTTCCTTTAAAGTCTTGTTAAGAGCTCTAGAAAGATGAAATGAACTTGCATAATTTATTTTATGCTTGCATTCATATTTACATTCTTGCTATGCATCTTTATTTTCAAGCTATCACCTAAGAACATAAAGATTAAAATGGAACTTGCATCTTCACTTAATTTAATTCTCGAGGCCTTTCTATTTCGGCCTTAAAGTCGATTGTTGTTGGGCCTAGAGCACTAAAATAAAGAATTGAACTTGCATTATCACCTAATTAATCTCTCGAATGCCTATCTATTTCGGCCTTAAAGTCGATTGTTGTTGGGCCAAGAGCACTAAAATAAAGAATTGAATCTTGCATATTTACTTTCAAGCTTGCATGTTTAAGTTATGCCTTGCATATTTAATTTTAAGTCATCACTTTACTTTGTAAGTAAGATTAAAAATGAAAAGCATGAGCACGTTTAGTTTATGTCGTAACTTAAGAACCTAGAGCTCAAAGACTTGCCCATTTCATTCCAAGTTAAAGATGAATGTAAACCATACTTTGAATGTATGTTTTTCGGCCAAGTAGTGAGGATGGACTTCCAATGAGTTTTCATCTAGCTACTAGGACCAATAGCCTATGTTTTAAGTGTTCCTTAAAGTTTTACAATTCTTTATAAGGTTATGTCATTATAAGTTGTGATTCCAATCTCTTTTAGGGGATGGAATATGTTTTGGTCACTGACCTAAGGTTTCACTTAGCCTCTTGATGATTTAAAACGTCTTGCAAAGAGTTTTAGAAGTTCTAGATTGATTCCGAGAGAAACTAGTTGACTTATGTACCTAGAAATGTCAATTTAACTTTCTTATTGAAGTTAAATGTTTTTGGTTCTGACATGATGAGTATGATGCTGTATGATGATGTTTTGATGTGTTGGAATGTGTGAAAATATCGTATGATGATGTAGAAGCGATCCTATGCATGATAGGTGAGAAACTAGCTAACTAGAAATACCGTAAAGCTAGAATTTAACATAGTTTTGACCCATTTGTTTATGGAACTAATCCAAACTGTTTTAATGGGAATATAATCAGATTTAGATTGTTTAGACATGAAAAACATGGTATCATTTGAGTTAGAATTGAATTTTAGCACCTATAATGAAACTAGTAACTAGAAAACCGTAAAAGTGCAAGTTTAGAACTCTTAGAACATTTATTTTTATGGATTCTGTCCAGCACCCTTACAACATAATAAACATGATTAATAATTAGTCCATAAGCATAGGAATGTCTCATAATTGATTTAAATATAATTTATAGCGCCTTAGGCGAAGACGGAACCAAGAAAGGGTCTAAAACGTAAGTTCTAGAACCCCGTAAACACAAGTTAGAGATTTTTCTCTATGCTATTCAAATTTAAGTATGAACATGAGAATGAAGAATGATGTTTAAATATGAGCCTTAGGTGCATAAAATATGAGCGACGAATATTAGAGAACCATATCTCATGATTAAGACCCGTAAGGGTCAAAGCATAAGCTACCGTAAGGAATAAACGGTTGAGAGTTCTATGATGATGCATGAGTTATGTAAATGATGATGATGTTATTCATATGATGAATTCATGAGGATATATGTATATGTGGCATAAAGCAAATTTGGAAGGAATTCGGTGTAATGCCATCGTGCCGCCGAATTCCCGACAAATTTGGGGACTTAAAGAGATTTTGAAAATTAAGGTACTAAGATGGGTTCTAGGATGACACCGGTTCGGCCGAGCACCTCCATAGAACTCATGTGACATCGGTACCATTTTATACTCTTAGGTGACACCGGTTCGGCCGAGCACCCCTAAGAGATTTGCCCCCTAACCCGTACTCAGATAGTCGGGATTTATGATTTATGATACGCTTATCGTTAAGTGGTAAATAAGAACTAGTGACGACTAGTTAAGGTATGAGCTCATAACCTAGATGTATGACACGTTCTGGGTGACACCGGTTCGGCCGAGCACCCTGATTCGATTGTCTTTTAGGATGGCCCATGAGGAAGAGAAGTTCATGATTATGATTATGTCACTAAGTTTTGTCCCATATGAATGTTACTATTGCCACTTTATGCCACCAATGATGATGATACTTGATGTTATGTTTTATGTATGTGCATTAGGTCGTGCCATGCATACATTTTCTATTATGTTGCATTCATGACATTAAGATCATCTTAAAATGAATGGACCTTGGCTAAAGTATATTTTGAAGTTTAAAATGAACTAAATGCATGTTCAGACATTTCGTATAATTAAACCCAAGGTTCCTGAGGACGTAGATGACGACACCTAGGTAGTAGGAGGCCCTACTGAGATTCTTTAGCAAGATTCTCACTCCCTCTATCTCTTTCTTTCCGTCACGTCTTCAGATGGCGACGTCCGATGTGTTCGTGGACACCCCGACATGGGAGGTGGACTATGAGGGGAGTCACGGGTCATACCATTTTGAGGCGGTGCGGTGCGGATTTTCATGTTCGTAGGACGCCCCTTCGCTCATCCCGTGCACACCCATCACTTCTCCCCGACTGCACCCTATGGCGACGACGAGCGGGTTTTTGAGCGTGCGCGTACGCATGATGAGAGAGTACTCCGTAGGCACACCGCCGCCTTAGCCATGCGAGATTATCCCGACTACGTGCCCCGGACCTACTTCTCGGAGACCGACCCGTCCGAGGACCCGCCTACCCATCCGTATAGCGAGAACTCTGCCCCCTCTCCACCACAGATAAGGGAGGGCAGTGAGGATACCGTGACTCAGCCACGGCTTGCACGACGACCGGAGATGCGACCATACCGTGGGGGTCACCCTCGATCCCCGTTCCGCCTCTTCACGTCCGAGGAGCTCGTCCAGTTTCCCGGATATCTGCCTCGTTCGCGAGATGGACGCTGATGAGAGGTGACGATCATCCGATGGAGTACCCGGTTAGAGCACACACCACTTAGATGGGGATAAACCTTCTTTTGTTTAGAGGTTATCCTATTAGATGCACTCGGGTAGGGGAGTAGATTATGTTTATGTTTTATGTTGTATTTCCTTTTATGTATTTCCCTTGTACTAAATTAAGTCCCACACTTATAAATGGGCAAGTTATATATATATGGGATGATATTCAGTGATGTTCATGATGTGCCTTATGTTATGATGATTGTGAGACGATTGTTTTACTTTGCATGGTTTACCGCTTATCGTATCACGCGGCTCTCACTTTGTATTTCGAAAAAAAATTTACCCGTATTTTCCGCTAAGTATTTCTAAGTAAAATTGAGAACTATGAGGTAACAGACTAATGTTTAACCTAAGTATGTTCTAGAGTATTGGGTTAAAAATTAGGATGTTACAGCAGAAGCCTCGCTACCCTCCCCAAAGTCCATCGGCACAGTGGGGGAGGATCCCTCGAAAGGTACCTGAGTGGCAAAGTCCTCCGAAGGGTCCGTCTCGGAGAATGATGTAGGCAAGCGGGGCACATACTGTGGATAGTCCCGGATGGCAGAAGCTGTCAGTGGGGTGCGGCGGATCCACTCCTCTCGAGGGCGTACGCGCTCGAACACGAAGTCGTCGCCGAAAGGTGAGGTAGGAGATAATCGATGGCTATGTACAGGGTGACTAAAAGGTCGTCCAACGAACAGAAATACACAAACGATGCAGTGACCCACAAAATGGTATGACCCGTGATCTGGATCATGATGCACCTCCCACGTTGGGGTATCCACAAAAATCGCGAACGTCGTCATCTGAAGACTTGACGGAAAGGAAGAGATAGAGGGAGTGAGAATCTTGCTAAAGAATCTCAGTAGGGCCTCCTACTACCTAGGTGTCATCATCTACGTCCTCGGGAACCTTGGGTTTAGTATACAAAATAAGTGAGCATGCATTAAGTCCATTTTTAAGCTTTTGAAACATAGTTAGCCAAGGTCCATTCATTTTAATATGATTCTCAATGTCATGGATGCAACATATTAAAGAATGCATGCATGGCTCTACTTAATGTAAGAATAGTAATCATAATATTAAGAACATCATAATAGTGGCATAAAGTGGCAATTGAAATCTCATATGGGAAAACATTGTGACATAATCATCATACTTTACTTCCTCATAAGCCACCCTAAAAGACAATCGTTCTGGGGGTGCTCGGCCGAACCGGTGTCACCCAGAACGTGTCACACCTCTAGGTTATAAGCTCACACCTTAACTAGTCGTCACTAGTTCTTACTTATCAATTCCGATAAGCATATCATAATCATAATCATAATCCCGACTTATCCAGTATGGGCTAGGGGGCATTTCTTGGGGGTGCTCGGCCGAACCGGTGTCACCCAAGAATACATCTTGGTACCAACGTCACATGAGTTCTCTAGAGGTGCTCGGCCGAACCGGTGTCATCCGAGAACTCATCTTAGTACCTCATAAATAAAATCTCATAGGTTTTTTTTCAAAAACTTTCTAAGTCCCCAAATTTGTCAAAAATTCGGCAGCATAACAGCAGCATGCCGGATTTCTTCCAAACTTACTTTATGCCACAGAAGTCAATCAAACATGCATCCTCCATCATAATCCCATGCGTTCACATAATCATTCTCATACATTCACAAGTAAAATTGAAAATTTATTATGCTCTTGATCCTACGGTATCTTATGCTTTGATCCTTACGGGCCTTAAACTTGAGATGTAATTATTCTATCATTTTCTACCAACCTCTTATGCACATAAGGATTCTCTTCTAACAAATCTTACTATCATTTATACTCTTTATTAAATCTGGGCAGCACCATTCTTTAAGGGCAAAGTTATAAACTTACAATTTCAGGGTTCTAGAACTTACGTTTTAGACCCTTTCTTAGTTCCATCTTCGCCTAAGGCGCTATAAATTAAATCTTAATCAATTATGAGGCATTCCTATGTCTAAGAACTAATTATAAACCATGTTTACCATATTATGAGGTTGCTGGACAGATTCTAAAACTTAAATATTCTAAGAGTTCTAGAATTGCATTTTTACGGTTTTCTAGTTACTAGTTTCTCTATAGGTGCTAAAATTCAATCCTACTTCAAATGTAACCAAATTATTCATGATTATTCAATCCTAAACTGATTGTTATCATACTAAAATAGTTTTGGCATTGATTAAGATTAAAGGGGTTAATCACACGTTAAATTCCAACTTTACAGTTTTTCTATGAAGCTAGTTTCTCCCCTAACATGCATAGAAGTGTTCCTACCTCATCATATATCATTTTCACACATTCTAACACATCAAAACATCATCATTCAGCATCAAACATATCAAGATAGAACCGAATTGTTCAATGTTCAAAAGACACATAATTTGACATTTCTAAAGCATATAAGTTGCTAGCTTTCCCTTAGAATCATTTTAGAACTTTTAAAACTCTTTACAAACCATTTTATTTTATCAAGAGGCTAAAAATAACCTTAGGTCAGTAACCAATTTAATACTCCTTTAGAAGAGGAATAGAATCATAAATCTTGGTGGTCATATCTTTATAAAACTCATCAAACTTGAAGAAAACACTAGAACATAGGTTGTTAGCCCTTGTAACTAGATGAAACTCATTCCAAGCTCATCATTGTTACTTGGCCGAAATTATACATTCAAAGAATGCTTCCATTTTGAACTTTAACTTGAGATAAAATGGGAAAGTCCTTAAGCTCTTAGGTTTTTAGAGGAATTTTAATCTTAACCCAAACTCATCATGACAAGGTAAAGTGAGGTCTGGAGTTCTTAGAACTCAAGATAACATTCCTTAAAAATATAACCATAAATGAATTTTATAACACCTTTATGAAAACTCAAGCTTTAGAGATTTCCTTGGTGTGAACACAAAGTCACCAACTAGAACTCTCATCATCAAGCTATCATGTTTGGACCACCAAGGATGGTTGGCTGAAATTTTAGAGAAAAGGAAAGAAAACAAACCAAAACTTGAGAGCAAGAAAGAACCATTTTGAAGCTCTAGAGACCATGATCTTGATGATGTATTAACACCAACATCATGAGTCCTCATCATTGAGTTCATGTAACCATTTTAAAACATCATCAAAGTTAAAGATTTCAAGGTTCAAGAAAGAAAGAACTATAAACATTTTTAACCCAAGAACAAAGATAAAGCTTTAGAGGTTTGTTCAAGTGATGAGCATCATCATGAAACCCTCATCATCAAGCTCTCATTCCTTTGATCTTCAAGCCTCATGGTCGAAATAAAGAAGGAGGAGGAGAAGAAAAGAAGTTCCGAAAAAGATTCAAGAGAAACTCTGAACACATAAAGAGATTAAGAACTTAAATGAAAGAAACACTTGAAAGAAAATCCCTACCAAGTGATTTGGAGGTTGAGATGAGTGAAGAGAATGAAGACCTTGAAGAACTTGGACACTTGAACTTTGAGAGAAAAGAAAACTTTGAAGTGCTCTTTGAAAACTTACACTTAGCAAATGAACCCAAAATGATGTAAGTTCACCCAAGCATGCTATTTATAGAGAAATGAAACAAAATGAGAGGTGTAAATGGGAGAGAGGGCTTCGACCATTACAGCACAAGGAGGAGGAAATATCTTCTCCAAGGTATGGTTCAAGGCATGATAGAAAGCATGGCTAGGTATGGGTTCAAGTATGGGTGCAAGTATGGGTCAAGCATGGTTCTTTGAGTGAGAAACAAATCAACATGTGATGTAAATGGGAGAGAGGTGGCCGAAAATGCATCAGCCATGGGGGAGGGTTTCTTGTAGTTTAATTGTGGTTTAGAGTTATGTTTAGGTGTTTCTTTGGTTAGGATTAAGATTAGGAATTTGTAAGAAAGTTTTTAGGTGAGAAAATGGGTAATCAAGGTTGTCAAGACATGTTTAAGGAGTGGTCTTGCATCATTAGTGAGTTATAAACTCATTTGAGTGCATAAACAATTTTAGACACAATTCTTTGATTTAGGGAATTGGAGAGAGAAAATACTATTCAAGATTCCAAGATTGGAATCTTGAGTTTTTAAAAAGAGATTTAAGTTTAATCCAAGCAATTTTAGGTTATAATTAATTTCAATAGATTATTTTAACTCTAGATTAATTATGGAAATTAATTAATCTTTGATTAGAGCCTAATATTGCTTAGGTTTGCTTAATTACGTCATTAAGCTCAAAAACACTTCTAGGGGCAAAATCATAATTTTGCACTAAAACTGCTGGGGACCACCAGGACTTAAACAGACACTTTTAAACATGTAAAAACATTGTTTTAAACCCTCGGGGAAAGTTTCGGGCTCAAACGGCATCTTTACCCACGTAAAAATGCTATAGGGGTATTTTGATCATTTTGACCCGAAACTGCAGAAAATGAGACTTTCGCCTCCAAAACCATTCAAGGGCCATCCAATCCCCTTCAAACATTGAGTTGACCCTTCGAGGACTGCTAGGCCGGTCATCCTCGAATTCTAGGCCGAAAATGACCTCAAGGGCATTTTGGTCATTTTCCTCTCAGACAGAAAAATCGGGGCGTTACATAATTATTCTATCGTTCTCTATTAACCTCTTATGCACCTAATGATTCACAACTAATAATTCTTACTAGAATTTAAGTTCATTAGTAAATCTGGGCAGCATCATACTTTAAGGGCAGAATTACATCTTTAAGATTACGGGGTTCTAAAACTTACATTTTAGACCCTTTCTTGGTTCCGTCTTCACCTAAGGCACTATAAATTAGATCTAAACCGATTATGAGGTATCCCTAAGCCTTTGAACTAATTATAAATCATGTTTATTGCATTATAAGGGTGCTGTACAGAATCAGGAAATTAAATGTTCAAAGAGTTTTAGAATTGCATTTTTACGGTTTTCTAGTTACTAATTTCTCTATAGGCTCTAAAAATCAATCCTATATCAAATGTTACCAAATTTTTCATATTTAAACAATCCTAAACTGAAGGTTAACATACTGAAATAGTTTTGGCAAAAGCTAAGAATTAATGGGTCAAAACTATGCTAGAACTCAACTTTGCGATTTTTCTATAAAGCTAGTTTTTTCCCTAACATGCATAGAAAGGCTCCTACCTCCACATACATAATTTTTACACATTCTAACATGTCAAAACATCATCATACAGCAGCAAACATGTCATGGCAAAACCGAACCCATATACATACACATCATGCATAAAATCTCATTTTCAACAAGCACAGGTTGCTAGTTTCTCTTTGAATCGTCTTAGGACTTCGAAAACCCTTTTGGAAAACATTTTGTCTTGTAAAAGAGGCTAAGAATAATCATGGGGCAGCAACTTTTTTAAAACACTCTTGGAAGAGTTTAAATTTACAAATCTTGTTGATAATGACCTTATAGAACTCTTAAAAACATAAGAAAACTTTTGAATATAGATTGTTGGCCCTTGCAACTAGATGAAACTCATTTTGAGTTTATCAACATCACATGGCCGAATTTACATCCTTGGGGATGTCTCCATAACTAAACTTTAACTTGAGATAATGAGGGCAAGTCCTTGAGCTCTAGGTTCTTTAAGTGAAGACAAAATATAAACATGCTATGCATTCTATTTTATTCATTATAAAGTAAAGTGAGAGCTTCAAAGTAAATATGGAATGCAAGAACTTGAAATTAAATATGCAAGGCATAAAGTAAATATGCGAAACTTGAAAGTAAATATGCAAGTTCAATTCTTTATTTTAGTGCTCTAGGCCCAGCAACAATCGACTTTAAGGCCGAAATAGAAAGGCTTCGAGATTAATTAGGTGATATGCAAGCTCTCGTTTTAAATCTTTAAGTTCTTTAAGTGATGACTTGAAATATAAACGTGCAATGCAAGGCTTGAACTTAAACGTGATAATGCAAGTCCTTTTCTTTAATCTTTAAAGTTTAGTGATAACATAGGAAGGTAAATATGAGATGCAAGAGCTTGAAATATAAATATGAGGTGCTAGAAATATAAATATGCATGTTCATTTTTATATCTTTACTAGAGCTCTTACAAGACTTTGAAGGAACTTAAGCCTTAACCCAAATTTATCACAACAAGCTAAAGTAAACAAAATATCATTCCTTGAAGCAAACTCATAAATAGCATTTTTGTTAAAACTCAAGCTCTAGAGGTCTCATTGTGATGAACACATGGTCATCATCTAGAAACTCTCATCATCAAGCTTCCATGTTGAACCACCAATGATGGCCGAATTTTTAGAGAAAGAAAAATGAAAATGGGGCCGAAGCCATGAACAAGAAAAGAACCATTTTGAAACTTTAGAGACCATGATCTTGATAATATATTAACACCAAGATCATGTGTCCTCATCAATGAGTTCATACACTTATTTTAGAACAACATCAAAGTTAAGTTTTCAAGATAAAAAGAAAGAAACTAAAAACATCTTTCCTCAAGAACCAAGATGAAGCTTTAGAGGTTGCTCAAGTGATGAATATCATCATGCAATCCCTATCATCAAGCTCTCATCCAAGTTCCTCAAGGCTCTAGGCTGAAATCAAAATGAGAAGAAAAGAAGAAGTTTCTAAAAGATTCAAGAGGAACCATCAAGTACATAATTAAATAAGAACTTTTAATGAAAGAAACATTTAAAATAATATCCCTACCAAAGGTATGTCTCTTGGAGGATGAACAAGGCTTGATCTTGAGAGGAGAATGAAAGAAAAATCCTCCCTAAAGCTTGATGGAGCTTCGGCCAAGAAGAAAGGAAAAGGAAAGGAAGTTGTGTTTCTTGAGCTTGATCTTGAGAATGATATGGCTAAGTGTTTTAAGGAAGATTTAATGGTGGTTGTGTGGTGGTGGAAAGGATGAAGAAGATAATAGGAAGAAAGAACTCTTGAGTTCTTTGAAAGAAAAGAAAGAAACCAAGACACTCTTGAAAACTCAAAGCTAGCAAATGAACTAAAGGTTCTCACAAGTTCATTTGCATGTGTATTTATTGAAAAAAAATCCAAAAAGGAATGGATGGGGTGGCCGAAATTTTGAGGAAGGAAAGGAAGGAAAAAATCTTCTTCACAGTATGGTTGTGGTCATTCAAAGGTATGGCCAAGTATGGGTTCAAGCATGGTCTTAAGCATGGTGTAGGCATGATGTGGTATAGGTGGCCATGAGGGAGGTATGGGTGGCCATGCCTTTCTAGAAGAGCTTGGGGAACAATTTGTTCCTTAATTGTGGGTTAGGATGTGTGTTTAGGTGTAGCTTTGATTAAGCTTAGGATTAGGAATTTATAAGTAAGTGTTTAAGTGAGGTAATGGTTAATTAGAGACTTGTAAGACTAAATTTAGGAGGTGGCCTTACTAAATTAATGGAGTCAAACTCCATTAACTAGGAATCCAATGTCAACATATTTCCTTGATTTAGGGAATTAGAGAGAGAAAATACTATTTCTAGATTCCTTTCTCAAAGAATTAAAACTAGAAAAGAGTTTCGAGTTTCTCTAAGCAATCTTAGGTTCTAATTAACATCAATTAATTATTTTGACTCTAAGTTAGTAATTAGAATTTACTAATCTTTACTTAGAGCCTAATATTGTTTAGGTTTTGCTAATCATATCATTAGGCCCAAAATGCACTACATAAGGGCAAAATCGTAATTTTACACAAAAACTGTTCGGGACCACCGAGACTCAAACAAATACTTTTAAACACATGAAAACATCATTTTAAACCTTCGGAAAAAGTTTCGGGCTCAAACGGCACCTTTACCCGCGTAAAAACGCTATAGGGGTATTTTGGTCATTTTGACCCGAAACTACAGAAAACACGATTTTCACTTTTGAAATCACTCAAGGACGATCTAATCTCCTTCAAACATTGAGTTGGCCCATCGAGAACTGCCGGGCCGACTATCCTCGAATTCTGGGCAGAAAATGACCTCAGGGGCATTTTGGTCATTTGCTCTCAGACAGAATATCGGGGCGTTACAATTACGAGGTAGAGTCTTTCTCTCTTGGGAGATACTTGTCAGTAGGTCTCCTTTGAATTCCTTTCATCTAAGAATGAATTATGCCATGTCATTTAGTTTTGTCAGCAAAGAATCTGTCATTCTGTCCTTTGGATCTTTGTCCTCTGCAATTGTTGGATTGCTCAACCCCTCAGAGGCCTTGCTTTGATACCTCTTGTAGGTGGAGATGTGCATGAGAAGGAGGGATTGAATCGTACATTGATCTTTATTCATTTTCTGAAACTTCTGAAATGGATTACTATCAAGTATAGAACTTGAAATGCAGTGGAAACAAAGTTAGTGGCGTCAGAAAGTTACTTTCTGATCCTTATTAAATAAAACGCTCAGAATAAAAAAAAAAAAAAACTTAGCGTAAAAGATGGATAAAGGAAATAGAACCAATTGATAAGATAATAAAGCAATAACAAAAGATAAAAGAGATAAAGGTAATGGAGAAAGAACATGAAGGATTTTATACTAGTTCGGCCAACATGCCTACCTCCAATACTCAACAATTGTTGAGGTTTCACTATAACAACAACTTTCTCAACTTGAGAAAGAGAGGATAATCTTTACATTAGCCTTCCTAAGCTATCATCCAAGGATTTCATAATTCACCTGTAACCAAGGATTATGAGTAGTTATGTACTAGCCTTTCCAAGCTACCATGAGTAGTCTTAACTCTGGCCTCTCCAAGCCAATCCATGACTAACAGGCAACTCCTTCAACATGTTATTAGTATTCTTTCACCAGCCTCTCTAGGCTACAAGTAGTCTTGACATTGGCCTCTCCAAACCTAACTAAGTAGTCTTGACTCTAGCCTCTCTAAGCCTAACATGAGTAGTCTGTTCCAGGCCTCTCCAAGCCTCAAGTAGTCTTTGACTAGCCTCTCCAAGCTAAACCATGATAAGTAAGTTTCTCTTAACATCGTGTTGCAAGTAGTTTTTACCTTAGCCTCTCCAAGCTATGTCTCACTCTAATCACTAATGGATCAAGGATACAAAGGTTAAGTGTTTGGGCTACCACTCAAACTGACCTACACTCAAGTTTCCTTAAAGATAATATATTTTTTGAAAGATGCTTGGAGAACTTGAATGACTTTCTTCTTCTACTTCTTTCACAAGAAGAACATATATCTAACTGGACATAGAAAGAAGATTTTCTTTACACTTCAAGGATAAAAACTGATTACATCATTAATGTAGAATATTCCAGGAAATGGGAGAAGATTTTTACGGAGTTTCCTCTCTTTGAATTTTTAAAATGTTTTTGTTTGAACATTTTTCAAGCTTAGCATCTCTCTTTATAATGGTCTTTTTTCTTTGTGACAGTTGCCAATGATCATTTCTTCAAGTGACACATGTTAAACATCAGTTGTTTCTTGAAAACAATATCTAGAAGAGAGGTTGACAGAACTGTTACATCGGTTATAGAAGCCGTTGAAAATATGAGCTTTCTGATCTTCTATCAGAAACAACTTTTTGACTTTCTGAGCAACCTTTCTGAACACCTCCTTTATGAAGCTAAGGTTGTTGATCAAATAGGCAGAAAAGATGATGTGCCAATTTTAAACTAGCTTTGATTTGCTAATTTGAAATTCAAATTTCAAACTTCCCTCCCTTTCTTGTAGAATTCTTTGTTCCACATACAGCTATGACCTTTCTGACGTGTACAACCAGTTTCCTGAAGAGTATTTGACTTTCTGATCGTCAATCAAATCTTTTTGATTATGATTTCTTACCGATTATGATAATTGAAGACTAACTAACATGTTGCATATGGACATATTCCGATATCTTCATCTTGAGAGAGCTTTTTGATGTCTCGTGCTATTTTATGAAGTCTCTTTCCTTGGTTTCTTGGCTTTTGGCTTTATTTTCTCCACTCCTTAAGCATTTACCCGTTCTTTGCACAAGATAATGATCACTTCTTTTTAAGCTTAATCTCTTTATACGAGATAAAACATGCTTGTATATGTGTGGTGAATTATTCTCGATTCAAATCCGTTTCTATGCTTTGTTCCATAAGTATGTATACATGCTTTGCTAGAAATAATATTCACTTTCTTTTTGGCTCAGTCCTTTCCCATAAGATAAAACATGTTTGCATGTGCAAAGTGAAACATTATTCTTGCTATAAGTTTGTAACAAACTTAACCAGATTTGACCTGTTATGCTTTGTCAAGAAACTCAAAGGAGACATCAATAGTTCTTCAAAGTATTTTCTTTGAATTGGTTTTGTTTTCATTCAAAACTCATGAGGGACCTAACATTTTGCCCTTCCATATGCATACCATCTTCATACGCCACTTTTTTCATTTTCCTGGGTATAAGTAGCTGGTATATGTATTGTGATGGTCATGTATCATTTTTCAAGGAAGTATATATTATCTCTACTTGAGGATTCTAGTTTTCCAATGGATCCAAATGCAAAACTTCAATCTGATAAAGGAGAGCCATTGGAAGAATTTCTCATTAGTCGCCTCCTCTATCTGACCATAAGTAGGCTTGATATTGCCTTTGCAACAAATAAGCTAAGCCAATATATGTAAAAGCCACATACTACTCATCTTCATGCTATCCATCATCTTTTAAGGTACCTCAAATCAACCTCATTCAAGAAAATCATTATGTGACCAATGTGTGTTTCTAGGAGACTCTCTGATCTCATGAAAGTCAAAGAAATAGTAGATTATGGCTCGCAGTTCACCAAAAGTAATATAGGTCTCTTACTACCCTTACAAGTGAATTGACGTGGTTGCACAGCCTGCTATGAGATTTTCATATTGATCTCTCCAATTCCATGATCTATTATATTGTGACAGTCAATCGGTCCCACACATAGCCTTCGATCCAACCTTTCATGAAAGGACAAAACATATCAAGATTCACCTTCGTTTTGTTCAGGAAAAAGTACAACAAAGGGTTATTAGACTTGTTTATGTATCAACCAGACATCACCTTGCAAACATTTTCATTAAAGCCCTCTCTACCCTCATTGGTTAGTTTCTTATTAGTTGGTTAGCTTTTTGTTCCCCTTTTCATTTGTGTATAAACTATTTCTGTTACATTAATCATTAGTTCTATTATTCAACAAATTATATCTCTCAATATTCAAGTATGTCTATTACACAAATTAATAAGTTATTTGTACTCATGTTTTGAATTCCATTTTCCTCTGAAAATTTCAGCCATCCATTCTACCAATCATCATTTTTTTTTCTTTTTTTTTTCTATATACAAGTAATTATTGATATTTCTCTAAGAAAATTTTCCATATCTTTGTTAGGCACTATCATTTTAAATAAATTATGTTATGTATAGAAAATTTAAATAGCAAATTATGTTTATATATTTTAATTCTTATAATAAATCATTTTGATAATAAAATATTTAACATTGGATTACATGAGTAATGATATATGTACAAAAATAGCTGCTATTAAGTTATATTAAATTAAAGTTAATCGGTAATATTTATACATTTATCATATAAAAAATTAACTTTGATATGAAAATATGAATATTTTCAATTTTATCTTAATATTCTTAAAATCTTATAACGTTCACATTGTTGACTATCCTACAAGTATGTCTATTGCACAAATTTAGATTAAATTAAAGTTAAAATTAAAATTTTCCTTCTAGTAACTGATATTTATATATATTCTTGAATTCGATACTTATAATCTGTTTAAATGATTTTTAAACATTGATAATAGGATATAAATAATTTAAATTTTTATTAATTACTTTTTTAATCTTAGGATGATACTGAAATTTATTGATCACGTATATGCATAAATCATAATTATATATTAATTAGCTTATTGGTTTAAATGCGTAAACCAATAAATAACAAGCGATCCCACACACACAAAATTTAAATAAGACCTCTATATCCATTTATCTATAAATATAGGATGTTGATTAATTGTAGTGAAAATCATTCTAATATAATATAATTGCAATCATAATTTTGAATAGCCTTTTGGTTCTGCACATCTTTTAAAATTCTTTAGTACTTTTCCACTAGTTCTTCAAAAATACATTTATTGACTTTATCCCTCTTTAATTTTTTAAAGTTTCACGAAGAAGTAGTGATATACTTGTTGACAACGTCTAATCTTGATTTTATTTTATTTTTCGCATACTTCTTCTAAGTTTCTGGATTTCTTCTTAGACATACCACGTATTATGTGAAGTTATTAATTTATTTTGTAGAGCTTTTATATTTATTTTTTTCTTTTTTCGATAAGTCTTTCATGTTGTAATTCTTGTTCATTGAAATAAAAATTTTATTTTTTCAAATCATGTAGAGCATAATTCTTTGAAGGTCAAGTTAAATCTTGCACATGAGACATAGACATATAAATTACGCCGGTAACGACGGGCCATTTAATATTGTGATGCTTTATAAGTACCACATAAGTAAACGTATTGGATATTTGTTTTGCTATTTTTTTTTCTTGATAAATTATACGAAATTAATAGAGCAGAATCTATTTAGGGTTTAGGGTTTGTAATTGTAACTTTGTAATTGTATACTAAAATCTATTTACCGTAAGAGTAGCTTTGTAATTGTAACTTGCTTTTTAAGTAAATGGATTCCTATGCCACTCAGATTAATTGATAAGGGACATTTATGCCACTTTTCTTACTTCTAAACCTTAGCTTTTAACATGAGTTTTACTGTGTTATTGACACAATTAATAAAGATTTTGATTTATTCCTCATTATGTGATTTTGATAGAATTGATGACTTTTGCATTGATTTTGGGATAATTATTGGATTAAAGCCTGTTACATTTAACCCGTCTCTTTGAGTATGGTTTTTATATACAGGAGCTTTGACTTGAATGCAAATGTCAAGAATAAAGGATCGAATTAAGACAAATAAAGATGCTTTGAAAAACTCAAGAAGTCCTCTCCAACTTTTATGTTTAGCTCAAAACCTAGTTTTAAGAATATCTTGATGAAAATCGAGTTGCAAGGTTAAAGGTTGCTGATGCTCTAATGTTGTCCAACTTGACCTCCAGTTAGTTTTTTCGCAATATCTAGAGCTACAGATGTCCTGTTGAGATGATTTTGATGGTGTTGAAAAACTTATTCAAAAGGCTACAGTTATTATTTCTAGTTCCGAGGCCAGATTCAATTCTGTCGCTCAATAGTAACTGAAAAATGATGATCATCAACGTAGCTCACTGCTGAGTGCCGCAACGCTCAATGAGTGCTGCAGCACTCGTTTGATAATGCAAAATAGCTCATTTAACCCATTTTTGGGCCCAGTTTGGACTATTTTAAAGAGTAGTGTTTAAGGAATTGTCATAGACTTTACCCTAGCTTTTTACTCAATTTTAAGCCACCACTTTCAATTGCTATTATTGTCTATCTATATCTTTCTCTTCTCCTTCTCTATTCTTCTCTCTCTTAGGGATTCCATTGGTAAATGTGCTCTGTCTTGGAGATTGTGGCAAGGATTATTGCTATAATTTTCAAGTTCTTTTATCTTCATTGTTGTAATCCTCCAAAGATGGAAGAGTAGATTTTTCTGCTAGTGTACGGATTTTTGGATAGATTAGAATGACATTTGAGACCCTTTTTTATATTCAATACATTGGTTTTCTTAATGTTCTACAGTTTCTATTCCTTTAATTATTGTGGTGATTGCTATAATCTTTATTCGAATAACTAAATTGGCGATCGTCGTTTAGGGAAACCCTTTGGGCATAAATTGATAGATCTATTGGTTTATATTTGAGGGAGAACATTAGAATTAACTTTTCAATTGGTGATTAGGCTATAGCAATTGACTCATTAAATTAATGTGATTTTAAATAAATTGAGATCTCGTTTATTAGTTATTTGCATTGGTCAAATTTTAGAGGCCGATCGATTACTAGTAGAATTGTCAGTAATTTATCACTAATAGCCACCAATGGGTTTAATATTTGGTCAATGATAATTGATTTTCAATCCTAGAAATACCTAGCACTAGTGCTTTCTTCACTGTTGATATTATCTTGTTGCTATTATACTTTACTTTCAATTGATATAATTTCATTCTTCGAAACCCCTAATTTTCCCAACTAAGTATTGAAGCCTCCTTGAGAGATGACCTAAGTTATGCCATTTACCACAATTTTTTGAGCAACTTAGCATTAAAACAAATTTCTAATTTGAGGAGGTAGGTGACAGCCTCTGTTCAAATTTTGGCACCATTACCAAGGAGGCATTAAAAATTAGTTGTTTATTTTTCTTTATTTTTTATTTTTTCCAGTTTTTTATTTTATTTTTATTTTATTTATTCAATACTTTTAATTTTCTGTTTTAATCTTTTCTGCAAAAAAAAGGAAAAAAATTTTTTCCTTTATATGAGGCATTCCCTGTCTATTAGAAGTTTGATATCTCTTGATTCTGAGATTGAGAGAACTTTGAAAAAGTGTTTCAGGAAATACTAGGAACATGGGAGATCGGAACAGGACACTTAGGGAGCTCACTGCTCCTGACTTTACTCAACAGCCCCTAGCAATTACATACCCTAGGCTCAACAATGACTTTGGGCTCAAAGGGTACATGGTTCATGCTCTACCCAAGTTCCATGGGCTATTTGGAGAAGATTCCCACCAGTACTTGAAGAAGCTACACATGGTGTGTTCTAGCATGAGACCTAATGGGGTGGAGGTGGATAATGTTAAACTCAGTACATTCCCTTTCTCCCTAGAATGTGCTGCAGAAAATTGGCTCCTCCATTTACCAGATGGGATTGTAAATAGCTGGATGGGGATGAAAAGACTTTTCTCGGAGAGATATTTTCGTACCTCTAGAGTGGCTTCTATCAAAAAGGAGATCTTTGGAATCATCCAGACTGATGAGACTCTACATGAATATTAGGAACGCTTCAAGCTCCTTTGTGCAAGCTACCTCAATCATCCAATTCCGAAGCAACTCCTCCTTCGGTACTTTTATGAGGGATTGGTACCCACTGATAGATGCATAATAGATGCTACTAGTAAAGGAGCACTTCTCGATAAGACTCTAGCAAAGGCCCATGCTCTAATTGAGAATATGGCTGCTAATTTTCAGCAATTTGGTTTTAAGGCAGCCACAACTACTAGAGGCTTGCGTGGAGTGAGCCAGCCAGCGAATCCAATATTGACCTAGACTTTACAGTAACTTTTTGGCCTTATGCAACAACTGATGGCCAGCCAGTTAACAACTCTAGTGGTCTCCAAGGTGTATGGCATATGTACTTCCAATCATCATCACACTGACATGTGCCCAGCTTTACAAGATGACTCAACCACTGGGATAGCAGCAGCAAACCTTTCCAGAGTCAACCTCAAAATCAGGCAGGCTAATTCCCATTTGGGAATACTTATAACTCCAGCTAGAAGAATCACCCCAATTTGAAGTTGTAACGCCCCAATTTTCTGTCTGAGAGGAAAATGACTAAAATGCCCCTGAGGTCATTTTCAGCCCAGAATTCGAGGATGGTCGACCCGGCAGTCCTCGAAGGGCCAACTCAATGTTTGAAGGGGATTGAATGGCCCTTGAGTGGTTTTGGAGGCGAAAGTCTCATTTTCTGTAGTTTCGGGTCAAAATGACCAAAATACCCCTATAGCATTTTTACGCGGGTAAAGGTGCTGTTTGAGTCCGAAACTTTCCCGGAAGGTTTAAAACAATGTTTTTACGTGTTTAGAAGCGTCTATTCAAGTCCCGGTGGTCCCAGGCAGTTTTAGTGTAAAATTACGATTTTGCCCCTAGAATAGTGTTTTCGAGCTTAATGATGTAATTAAGCAAACCTAAGCAATATTAAGCTCTAATCGAAGATTAATTAATTTCCATAATTAATCTAGAGTCAAAATAAACTATTAAAATTAATTAGAACCTAAAATTGCTTAGATTAGATTTAAATCTCTTTTTCCAAACTCAAGATTCCACTCTTGGAATCTTGAATAGTGTTTTCTCTCTCCAATTCCTTAAATCAAGAAATTGTGTCTAGAATTGTTTATGCTCTAAAATGAATTTATAACTCACTAATGATGCAAGACCACTCCTTAAACATGTCTTGACAACCTTGATTACCCATTTTCTCACCTAAACACTTTCTTACAAATTCCTAATCTTAATCCTAATCAAAGATACACCTAAACACAACTCTAAAGCACAATTAAAATGCAAGAAAATCCTCCCCCATGGCTGATGCACCTTCGGCCACTCCTCCTCCATTTACATCACATGTTGATTTGTTTCTCACTCAAAGAACCATGCTTGAGCCATACCTTGAACCATACCTCACCATACTTTGAACCATGCCTCAAGATCACAACATTTCACCTCATGGACCTCATGGGGCTGCCCTTGCTTGGCCGAAACCTCCCTCTCCCTCTTGTACCTTTCATTTGTTTCATTTCTCTATAAATAGCACACTTGAGTGAACTTGAAACACCTTTAGTTCATTTGCTAAGTGTAAGTTTTCAAAGAGCACTTCAAAGTTTTCTTTTCTCTCAAGTTCAAGTGTTCAAGTTCTTCAAGTTCTTTATCCTCTTCTCTCATCCTAATCTTCAAATCACTTGGTAGGGATTTTCTTTCAACTGTTTCCTTTATTTAAGTTCTTACTCTAGTTATGTGTTTATGGTTTCTTTTGAGTCTTTTTAGAACTTCTTTCCCTCTCCTTTGTCTTCTTCATTTTCGGCCATGGGCCTTTGAGGACAAGGGAATGAGAGCTTGATGATGAGGTTTCATGATGATGATGTCCATCACTTGAACAATCTCTAAAGCTTGATCTTTGTTCTTAAGTTAAAGATGTTTTTAGTTCTTTTTTCTTGAACCTTGAAATCTTTAACTTTGATGATGTTTTAAAATGGTTACATCAACTCAATGATGAGGACTCATGATGTTGGTGTTAATGCATCATCAAGATCATAGTCTCTAGAGTTTCAAATGTTTCCTTTTCTTCTTAAAAAGTTTCAATTCCTTTTCCTTTTCTTTCTCTAAATTTTCGACCATGTTGGCCAATGAGATTCATAGTGGCTTGATGATGAGAGCTTCTAGATGATGACTACGTGTTCATCACAATGAGGCCTCTAGAGCTTGAGTTTTAATAAAAATGTTATTTATGACCTCATTTTAAGAAAGGAAACCTTGTGTTCTAAAGAACCCTTGAGGTTCACTCTTGTCTTTATCTTATCTTGTCATGATAAGTTTGGGTTGAGGTTTAAGTTCCTTTAAAGTCTTGTATGAGCTCTAATAAGAAATAAAATGGACTAGCATTCATATTTAAATTCAAGCTTAGGCATTACATATTTACTTTGAGCTTTCCATTCATATTTATTTTCCAAGCCATCACTTAAAGTTAAAGGATAAAGAATGGAGTGCACCTCATATTTACATTCTTGTCTAGCATATTTACTTTTCATCACTAACAAACGTAAAGATTTAAAATGAGAACTTGCACTATCACCTAACTAAATCTCAAAACCTTTCTATTTCAGCCCTAAAGTCGATTGTTGCTGGGCCTAGAGCACTAAAATAAAGAAATGAACTTGCATGGCATATTTATTTCAAGCCTTGCATATTTACATTTCAAGTCTTGCATATTTATTTCAAGCCTTGCATATTTATATTTCAAGTCTTGCATATTTACTTTAAGCTCTCACTTTACTTTGTAATGAAGAATAAAAATGAGGTGCATAGCATGTTTAAATTATGTCATCACTTAAAGACCTTAGAGCTCAAAGACTTGCCCATTTTATCTCAAGTTAAAGTTTAATGTGGGAGCATTCCTTGGATGCATAATTTCGGTCAAGTAGTGATGATGAACTTGGAAAGAGATTCATCTAGCTACAAGGGCCAACAATCTAAGTTTTAAGATTTTCTTCAAGCCTCATAAATTTTATAAAGTTAAGACCAACAAGGTTATGAATTTAATCCTCTTTTAAAGAGGGACCAAGTTAGTTGCTGACCTAAAGGTGTTTTAGCCTCTTTGACAAAATAAAATGGTTTGCAAAAGAGTTTTAGAAGTCCTAAACATGATTCCAAGAGAAACTAGCAACTTATATGCTTTAGAAATATCAAGTTATGCATCTTTTTGGGACTTAATGTTTCAGTTCTGCCATGATGAGTTACTGCTGTGTGATGATGTTTTGATGTGTTAGAATGTGTGAAAATTATGTATGATGAGATGGGAACATTTCTATGCATGATAGGAGAGAAACTAGCTTTCTAGAAAAAAAAAACCGTAAAGTCAAGATTTAGCATAGACTTAACCCATTTATTTTTGGATACTACCCAAACTATTTCAATGGGAATATATTCAGATTAGGATTGTTTAATCATGAAAAATTTGGTTACAATTGAAGTAGGATTGAATTTTAGCACCTATAGAGAAACTAGTAACTAGAAAACCGTAAAATCACAATTCTAGAACTCTTAGAACATTTAGTTTTCTGTTTCTGTACAGCACCCTTAAAATGTTGTATAAATTATTTATAATTAGTTCAAAGGTTTAGGAACACCTCATAATTGGTTTAGATTTAATTTATAGCGCCTTAGGCGAAGACGAAACCAGGAAAGGGTCTAAAACGTAAGTTCTAGAACCCCGTAATTGTAAGTTTATAATTCTGCCCCCTAAAGAATGGTGATGCCCAGATTTATTAAAGAGCATAAATAATAGTAAGATTTGTTAGAAAAGAATCCTTAGGTGCATAAGAGGTTGATAGAAAATGATAGATTAATTACATCACAAGTTTAAGGCCCGTAAGAGTCAAAGCATAAGATACCGTAGGACCAAGAGCATAATGAATTTTCAATGTGGCTTGTGAACGTATGAGAATGATTATGCGAATGCATGAAATTATGATGGAGGATGCATGTTTAATTGACTTATGTGGCATAAATTAAAATTTGGAAGAAATTCAGCATGCTGCTGTTATGCTGTCGAATTTCTGACAAATTTGGGGACTTAGAAAGGTTTTGAGAAACCTATGAGATTTTTATTTATGAGGTACTAAGATGAGTTCTCAGATGAAACCGATTTGGCCGAGCACCTCTAGATAACTCATGTGACATTGGTACCAAGATGAATTCTTGGGTGACACCGGTTCGACCGAGCACCCCCAAGAAATACCCCCTAGCCCGTACTGGATAAGTCGGGATTATGTTTATGATTATGATACGCTTATCGGGATTGATAAGTAAGAACTAGTGACGACTAGTTAAGGTATGAGCTCATAACCTAGAGATGCGACACGTTCTGGGTGACACCGGTTCGGCTGAGCACCCCCAGAATGATTGTCTTTTAGGGTGGCCTATGAGGAAGTAAAGTATGATGTTTATGTCACAAAGTTTCCCATATGAGAATTTAATTGCCACTTTATGCCACTATTATGATGTTCTTAATGTTATGATTATTATTCTTGCATTAAGTAGAGCCATGCATACATTCTTTAATATGTTGCATCCATGTCATTAAGAATTATACTAAAATGAATGGACCTTGGCTAACTATGTTTTAAAGCTTAAAAATGGACTTAATGCATGCTCACTTATTTAATATACTAAACCTAAGGTTCCTGAGGACGTAGATGAGGACACCTAGGTAGTAGGAGGCCCTACTGAGATTCTTTAGCAAGACTCTCACTCCCTCTATCTCTTTCTTTCCGTCACGTCCTCAGATGGCGACGTTCGTGATTTTTGTGGACACCCCAACGTGGGAGGTGCATCATGATCCGGACCACGGGTCATACCATTTTGTGGGTCGCTGTGTCGTTCGTGTATTTATGTTCGTTGGATGGCCCTTTAGTCACCCGGTACATAGCCATCGATTCTCTCCTGCCTCACCCTTCGGCGACGACTTCGTGTTCGAGCGCACACGCCCTCGAGAGGAGTGGTGTAACATCCTAACTTTTAACCCAATACTCTAGAACATATTTAGGTTAATCATTAGTATATTACTCTTTTAGTCTCATTCTTTATAACCCTTCATTAAAATACTTAGCGGAAAATATGAATAAATTTTTCTTTTTGAAACTTGAAAGCAAAACGCGAGCCGCGCGCTAACCTCATGTTTGTCATAACCATAACGTGCAAGAAAAAGTAACCACACTATTCATAATCATGAAACATAGTATTATATATATCAATCATAATATCATCACATCTTCATAGATACCTAGATTACTAGCATCATTGTACCATCATTTACATCAAAACATGCCTATTGATATGAAGTGATCCTTATCCACCTATGAGGTTAGATGAGTATCAATCCAAAAGCTAAACTATCTATGCATCCACGGCGATCCTCTACTCCATTTGCTAGTGTGACCCTTAAGCACGAGCCTTAGAAGAAGTCACTAACCTCGTTGTAATCCTCGTCTAGAGACGACACGGAAGAAAAGGAAGGGATGAGAAACTTATCCAAGATTCTCAGTAGGGGTTCCCGACTCTAACACAAGTGTCATCATCGTCGTCCCCAGCCACCTCGGTTTTTAATTATGAAAAAAGTGTACATGCATAAGGTTCGGTTTTAAGCTTTCCAAATCTATTTATCCGAAGTGGGTGTCTTTTAGTATGAGTCTTAATGGCATAGATGCAACAGATATTTGATGAATGCATGACAATACCATATGCACAATTATCATGAACATCGTTGCTCTTGGGCTCCACACAAAGGAACATAAATCATATGCGTGGCATAAAAGGTACAGTACTCTTCATGTGACATCTTTCTCATAAGTTGAACTCTTAAGTTCTTTTTCTTTAAGACCACCCTCTTAACATATCCACCAAAAGTCCAACCGATTCACCGGCCCGGCGATAATCTGGTCACCAAACTACATCTCACCTATCGCCTAGGAATGAGCTCAATCCCAACTGGTCGTCACTAGATTTAATATGGGCTAATAGAGGGGGTATACATAACTTTCTTGGATCACCTATCTTAGGATCATTTCCTCCTTTGAAACGCTCTATTGGTATCTAGTACCCAGTGAATTGTCCGCTTGGGCAAGCTCAATGTCAATACCCTCACGGATTTGTTTCCTCCCCACCGTAGCGGGAGGAATGCGTCTCAGTGTTACATCTCATTTGTTCTGGGGGTGCTCGGCCGAACCGGTGTCACCCAGAACCATTCCTGGGGGTGCTTGACCGAACCGGTGTCACCCAGGAGTTTTCACAAACTTTTCTCAAATTCTCAAGTTTGATGGGAAATTCGGCAGCATAACGGCGTTCACCGGATTTCCTTCAAACTTGCTTTATGCCACGAAACTTGTAGGACATGCATAACCATTCAACATCATCATAGGACATCAAATCATAATCATTCTCACACTTTCACAAGCAACATTAAAAATCCTATATGCTCTTGATCCTACGGTATCTTATGCTCTGACCCTTACGGGCCTTAAACTTGTGAGGTAGTTAACCTATCATCTCCTATCAAACTTTTATGCACCTAAGGGTTCTCTCTTATCAAAACTTATCATTTATTTATGCTTTCAATTAAATCTGAACAGCATCATTCCTTAGGGGCAGCATTATAAACTTAAAATTGCGGGGTTCTAGAACTTACGTTTTAGACCCTTTCTTGATTCTGTCTTTGCCTGAGACGCTATAAGTTAAATCTAAACCAATTATGAGTTATTCCTATATCAAAGAACTAATTATAAACCATGTTCTCTACCTTATAAGGTTGCTGGACAGATTCTAAGAATTAAATGTTCTAAGAGTTCTAGAATTGCAGTTTTACGGTTTTCTAGTTACTAGTTTCTCTATAGGTGCCAAAATTCATTCCTACTTCGAATGTAACCAAATTTTCATGACTAATCAATCCTAATCTGATTATGTAACACCCCGATTTTTCTGTCCGAGGGAAATGACCAAAATGCCCCTGAGGTCATTTCCTGACCCGAACTCGAGGGTAACCAACTCGGTCATCCCCGAAGGGTCAACTCGATGTTTGAAGGGGATTGAATGGCCTTTGAATGCTTTCGGAAGCGAAAATTTCGTTTTCATGATTTCGGGTCAAAATGACCAAAATACCCCTATAGCGTTTTTACGCGGGTAATGGTGCCGTTTGAGCCCGGAACTTTCCCCAGAGGTTTAAAAACATGTTTTCATGTGCCTAGAGGTCTCTGTTCAAGTCCCGGTGGTCCCGGGCAGTTTTAGTGCAAAATTACGATTTTGCCCCTAGAATAGTGTTTTTAAGCTTAATGACGTAATTAAGCAAACCTAAGCAATATTAGGCTCTAAACGAAGATTAATTTATTTCCCTAATTAATCTAGAGTCAAAATAATTTATTAAAGTTAATTAGAACCTAAAATTGCTTAGATTAAACTTAAATCCCTTTTTAGAACTCAAGATTCCTAGTCTTGGAATCTTGAATAGTGTTTTCTCTCTCCAATTCCTTAAATCAAGGAAATGTGTCTAGAGTTGTTTAGACTCTAAATTGAGGATTTAACTCTCTAATGGTGCAAGACCACTCCTTAATTATGTCTAGGCCACCTTAATTACCCATTTCCCTTACCTAAACACTTTCTTACAAATTCCTAATCTTAAGCATAATCAAAGATACACCTAAACATAACTCTAAACCACAATTAAAATGCAAACTAATCCTCCCCATGCATGATGAAGTTTCGGCCAGACCTCATCCCCATTGGCCACATGTTTAATTGTTTTCTCACTCAAAGAACCATGCTTGAGCCATACCTTGAGCCATACCTCACCATACCTTAAGCCATACCTCAAGAACACATTATCTCACCTCATGGAACACATGGAACCCTCCAATTCTGCACCCTCATGGCCGAAACCTCCTCCTCTATGAGTTCCCTCCATTTGTTTCATTTCTCTATAAATAGAATGCCTTGAGGAGCTTGCACCACTTTTAGATCATTTGCTAAGTTTAGGAAACACTCAAAGCTTTTCTTTTTCTCTCAAAGTCTTTGTGTTCTTCAAGTTCTTGGAGTTCTTCAAGTTCTTCATCTTCTTCATCTTCTTCTTCCATCTTCAAGTTCATCACACCAAGTAGGGATTTTCTTTCATGTATTCTTTCTTTAAAGTTCTTGTTCTAAGCTTAATGTTCATAGTTTCTCTTGATTCTTTTTAGAACTTCTTTTTCTTTCCTTTACCTTTTCATTTTCGGCCATGGGCCTTGGAGAACAAAGGAATGAGAGCTTGATGATGAGAGTTTCATGATGATGTTCATCACTTGAAACAAACTCTAGAGCTTGATTTTTGTTCTTGAGCAAAAGTGTTTCTAGATTTTCCTTTCTTGAACTTTTGAGAACTTTAACTTTGATGGTGTTTTAAAATGGCTCTATGAACTCAATGATGAGGACTCATGATATTGGTGTTAATATATCATCAAGGTCATGAACTCTAGAGTTTTAAAATGCACTTTTCTCTTCTTGGAGATTTCGGCCATTTCCTTGAGATTTTCTAAAGTTTCATAGTTTGATTCCCAAAGATATTATGTTGAGTTCTAAGAACTCCAAGCTTGACTTTACCTTGTTTGAATGAGTTTGGGTTAAGGTTTAAATTCCTTTAAAGTCTTGTTAAGAGCTCTAGAAAGATAAAATGAACTTGCATAATTTATTTTATGCTTGCATTCATATTTACATTCTTGCTATGCATCTTTACTTTCAAGCTATCACCTAAGAACATAAAGATTAAAATGGAACTTGTATCATCACTTAATTTAATTCTCGAAGCCTTTCTATTTCGGCCTTAAAGTCGATTGTTGTTGGGCCTAGAGCACTAAAATAAAGAATTGAACTTGCATTATCACCTAATTAATTTCTCGAATGCCTAACTATTTCGGCCTTAAAGTCGATTGTTGTTGGGCCAAGAGCACTAAAATAAAGAATTGAACTTGCATTATCACCTAATTAATTTCTCGAATGCCTATCTATTTCGGCCTTAAAGTCGATTGTTGTTGGGCCAAGAGCACTAAAATAAAGAATTGAATCTTGCATATTTACTTTCAAGCTTGCACGTTTAAGATTATGCTTCGCATATTTACCTTCAAGCTTGCACGTTTAAATTATGCCTTGCATATTTAATCTCAAGTCATCACTTTACTTTGAAAGCAAGATTAAAAACGAAAAGCATGAGCACGTTTAGTTTATGTCATAACTTAAGGACCTAGAGCTCAAAGACTTGCCCATTTCATTCCAAGATAAAGTTAAATGTGAATGTATTCCTTGAATGCATAATTTCGGCCAAGTAGTGATGATGGACTTGCAATGAGTTTTCATCTAGCTACTAGGACCAATAGTCTATGTTTTAAGTTTTCCCTAAAGCTTTACAATCTTTATAAGGTTATGTCATCACAAGTTGTGATTTTATTATCTTTTAGGGGATGGAATATGTTTTGGTCAGTGACCTAAGGCTTCACTTAGCCTCTTGATGATTTAAAATGTCTTGCAAAGAGTTTTAGAAATTCTAAATTGATTCCAAGAGAAACTAGTTAACTTATGTACCTAGAAATGTCAATTTACTTCTCTTATTGAGGCAAGATGTTTTCGGTTCTGATGTGATGAATGTGATGCTGTATGATGATGTTTTAATGTGTTGGAATGTGTGAAAATATCATATGAAGATGTAGAAGCGATCCTATGCATGATAGGTAAGGAACTAGCTAACTAGAAATACCGTAAAGCTAGAATTTAACATAGTTTTGACCCATTTGTTTATGGAACTTTTCCAAACTGTTTTAATGGGGACATAATCAGATTTAGATTGTTTAGACATGAAAAACTTGTTATCATTTGAGTTAGAATTGAATTCTAGCACCTATGGGGAAACTAGTAACTAGAAAACCGTAAAAATGCAAACATAGAACTCTTAGAACATTTAATTTTCTGGATTCTGTCCAGCACCCTTGCAACATGGTAAACATGATTAATAATTAGTCCTTAAGCATAGGAATGCCTCATAATTGATTTAGATTTAATGTATAGTGCCTTCGGCGAAAACGGAACCAAGAAAGGGTCTAAAACGTAAGTTCTAGAACCCCGTATTCACCTGTTAGGATTTCCACCCTATGCTATTCAGATTCAAAAGTAAAATGAGAGGATTATGAATGATGTTTAATTATGAGCCTTAGGTGCTTAAAATATGAACGACGGATGTAGAGAACTATATCTCAAGATTAAGACCCGTAAGGGTCAAAGCATAAGCTACCGTAAGGGTAAGCGTTTGGATGATTTATGATGATGCATGAAGTATGCTAATGATGATGATGTTATTCATATGAGGAATTTATGAGATTATATGTTAATGTGGCATAAAGCAAATTTGGAAGGAAATTCGGTGTAATGACCGTTTAGGCCGCCGAATTTCCGACAAATTTGGGGACTTAAAGAGATTTTGAAAATTAAGGTACTAAGATGGGTTCTAGGATGACACCGGTTCGGCCGAGCACCTCCATAGAACTCATGTGACATCGGTACCATTTTATACTCTTAGGTGACACCGGTTCGGCCGAGCACCCTAAGAGTTTTGCCCTAACCCGTACTCGGATAGTCGGGATTTATGATACGCTTATCGTTAAGTGGAAAGTAAGAAGTAGTGACGACTAGTTAAGGTATGAGCTCATAACCTAGATGTATGACACGCTCGGGTGACACCGGTTCGGCCGAGCACCCCAGTTCGATTGTCTTTAGGGTGGCCCATGAGGAAGAGAAGTTCATGATTATGATTATGTCACTCAGCTTTGTCCCATATGAATGTTACTATTGCCACTTTATGCCACCAATGATGATGATGCTTGATGTTATGTTTTATGTATGTGCATTAGGTAGTGCCATGCATACATTTTCTATTATGTTGCATTCATGACATTAAGATCATCTTAAAATGAATGGACCTTGGCTAACGTATATTTTGAAGTTTAAAATGAACTAAATGCATGTTCAGACTTTTCGCATAATTAAACCCAAGGTTCCCGAGGGCGTAGATGATGGCACCTAGGTAGTAGGAGGCCCTACTGAGATTCTTTAGCAAGATTCTCACTCCCTCTATCTCTTTCTTTCCGTCACGTCTTCAGATGGCGATGTTCGTAGTGTTCGTGGACACCCCGACATGGGAGGTGCACTATGACCCGACTCACGGGTCATACCATTTTGAGGGGCAGTGCATGGTGCGGATTTTCATGTTCGTAGGACGCCCCTTCGCTCATCCCGTGCACACCCATCACTTCTCCCCGACCGCACCCTATGGCGACGACGAGCGGGTTTTTGAGCGTGGGCGACGCGCGAAGAGAGTACTCCGTGAGCACACCGCCGCCTTAGCCATGCGAGATTATCCCGACTACGTGCCCCGGACCTACTTCTCGGAGACCGACCCATCCGAGGACCCGCCTACCCATCCGTATAGCGAGAACTCTGCCCCCTCTCCACCACAGATAAGGGAGGGCAGTGAGGATACCGTGACTCAGCCACGGCTTGCGCGACGACCGGAGATGCGACCATACCGTGGGGGTCACCCTCGATCCCCGTTCCGCCTCTTCACGTCCGAGGAGCTCGCCCAGTTTCCCGGATATCTGCCTCGTTCGCGAGATGGACGCCAGTAGGAGGTGACGATCGTCCGATGGAGTACCCGGTTAGAGCACACACCACTTAGATGGGGATAAACCTTCTTTTGTTTAGAGGTTATCCTATTAGATGCACTCGGGTAGGGGAGTAGATTATGTTTATGTTTATGTTGTATTTTCTTTCATGTATTTCCATGTACTAAATCAAGTCCCACGCTTATAAGTGGGCAAATTATAATTATATATGAGATGTTATTCAGTGTCTCTCATGATGTGCCCTTATATGCTTTATGCTATGACGTTATGAGATGTATGTTTTGTCCGTCGCAAGTTATATCGCATCACGCGGCTCTCACTTTCATTTCAAAAAAAAAATTACCCGTATTTTCCGCTAAGTAATTCAAAGTTAAATGAGAACTATGAAGTAACAGACTAATGATTAACCTAAATATGTTCTAGAGTATTGGGTTAAAAATTAGGATGTTACAGATTATACCCCCATTGAAACAGTTTGGGCAGTGTCCATAACTAAATGGGATAAAACTATGCTAAATCTTGACTTTACGATTTTTCCTAGAAAGCTAGTTTCTTCCCTAACTTGCATAGAAATGTTCCTACTTCATCATACATAATTTTTACTCATTCAAACACATCAAACATCATCACATGGCAGCAAACACATCATGGAAGAACCGAAACATTAAGTTTCCAAAAAGATATATAACTTGATATTTTTTTACAACACATAAGTTACTAGTTTCTCTTGGAATCATTTTCAAGACTTCTAAAACTCTTTTGCAAATCATTTTATCATGTCAAGAAACTAAACACATCCCTAGGTTAGTGACCACTTAATCCCTCCTTAAAAGAGTGTTAAATTCATAGAACCTTGTTGGTCTTAAACTTAAACAAATTCATGAGATTTAAAAGGATTCTTAAAACTTGACTTGTTGGTCCTTGAAGCTAGATGAAACTCATTCCAAGTTCTCATCGCTTCATGGCCGAAATCATGCATTCAAAAAATGCTCCCTCATTAAACTTTAACTTGAGATAAAATGGGCAATTCTTTGAGCTCTAAGGTCTTTTAAGTGATGACATAATTTAAACATGCTTTGCACTTCATTTTTATTCTTCATTACAAATTAAAGTGAGAACTTAAAGTAAACATGCAAGACTCAAATATAAAAATGCATGGCTTAAAATAAATATGCAAGACTTGGAATATAAATATGCAAGTTCAATTCTTTATTTTAGTGCTCTAGGCCCAGCAACAATCGACTTTAAGGCCGAAATAGAAAGGCTTTGAGATTTAGTTAGGTGATAGTGCAAACCTCATTTTAGATCTTTATGTTCTTTAGTGATGAAAAGTAAATATGGTAGACAAGAATATAAATATGAGATGCACTCCATTCTTTATCCTTTAACTTTAGGTGATGGCTTGGAAAATAAATATGAATGCAAAACTCAAAGTAAATATGTAATGCATAAGCTTGAATTTAAATATGAATGCTAGTCCATTTTATTTCTTATTAGAGCTCATACAAGACTTTAAAGGAACTTAAACCTCAACCCAAACTTATCATAACAAGGTAAAGTAAAAACAAGAGTGAACCTCAAGGGTTCTTTAAAACACAAAGTTTCTTTTCTTGGAATATAAACATAAATAACATTTTTATTAAAACTCAAGCTCTAGAGGCCTCATTGTGATGAACACATAGTCATCATCTAGATGCTCTCATCATCAAGCCATTGTGGGTTCCTTTGGCCAATATGGCCGAAATCATGAAGAAAGAAAAGGAAAGGGAACCGAAATTGTTGGAGAAGAAAAGAAACATTTGGAACTCTAGAGACCATGATCTTGATGATGCATTAACACCAACATCATGAGCTCTCATCATTGAGTTCCAGTTAACCATTTTAAAACATCATCAAAGTGAAAGGTTTCAAAGATCAAGAAGAAAGAACAAAGAAAACATCTTTAACTTAAGAACAAAGATCAAGCTTTAGAGATTGTTCAAGTGATGAACATCATCATGAAACTCTCATCATCAAGCTCTCATTCCTTTGCTCTCAATGGGCTCATGGCCGAAACAAGGAGGAGAAGAAAAGAAAGGAAGTTCTAGAAAGGATTCAAGAGAAACTATGAACACATAAAGAAATTAAGAACTTCAAATGAAAGAACTCTTGAAAGAAAATCCCTACCTAGTGATTAGGAGGTTAGAATGAGAGAAGAGGATGAAGAACTTGAAGACTTGAACTTGAGAGAAAAAGGAAACTTTGAAGTGTTTCTTTGAAAACTTACACTTAGCAAATGAACCCAAAATGATACAAGTTCACCCAAGCAAGCTATTTATAGAGAAATGAAGCAAATAAAAGATGCAAGGAGGGGGAGGGTGTTCAGCCATCAGAATGGAGGGAGCCCATGAGTTCCATGAGGTGAGATAATGTGGTCTTGAGGCATGGTGAGGTATGATTCAAAGTATAGTGAGGTATGGTTCAAGGTATGGCTTCAAGCATGGTTCTTTGAGTGAGAAACAATTCAACATGTGGGGTAAAAGGGAGAGAGGTGGCCGAAATGCATCAGCCATGGGGGGAGGGTTTCTTGCATTTTAATTGTGGTTTAGAGTTGTGTTTAGGTGTATCTTTGATTAGGATTAAGATTAGGAATTTGTAAGAAAGTGTTTAGGTGAGAAAATGGGTAATCAAGGTTGTCAAGACATAATTAGAGAGTGTTCTTGCATCATTAGTGAGTTATAAATTCATTTTAGTGTATAAACAATGCTAGACACAATTCCTTGATTTAAGGAATTGGAGAGAGAAAATACTATTCAAGATTCCAAGAGTGAAATCTTGAGTTTTAGAAAAGAGATTTAAATCTAATCTAAGCAATCTTAGGTTCTAATTAATTTCAATAATTTATTTTGACTTTAGATTAATTATGGAAATTAATTAATCTTCGATTAGAGCCTAATATTGCTTAGGTTTGCTTAATCATATCGTTAAGCTCAAAAACACTATTCTAGGGGCAAAATCGTAATTTTGTACTAAAACTGGCCGGGACCACCGGGACTCAGACAGATGTTTTGAAACATGTAAAAACATGGTTTTAAACCTCTGGGAAAAGTTTCGAGCTTAAACGGCACCTTTACCCGCATAAAACGCTACAGGGGTATTTTGGTCATTTTGACCCGAAACTGCAGAAAATGAGACTTTCACCTCCGGAACCACACAAGGATCATTCAATCCCCTTCAAACATTGAGTTGGCCCTTCGAGGACTGCCAGGTTGGCCATCCTCGAATTCCGGGCCGAAAATGACCTCAGGGGCATTTTGGTCATTTTCCACTCAGACAGAAAATTGGAGTGTTACAAGCGGATCCGCCGCACCCCACCGACAGCTTTTGCCATCTGGGACTACCCACAATATATGCCCCGCTCGCCCTCATCATTCTCCGAGACGGACCCTTCAGAGGACTCTGCCACCCAGGTACCTTCCGAGGAATCCTCCCCCACTGTGCGGATGGACGTTGGGGAGGGTAGTGAGGCTTCTGTCACTCAGCCGGTACGTGGAGGACGGGTGAGGATGGTTCCCCGCCGTGGAGCTTGTAACATCCCCTACTGCTTTATGGATTGATGACTGTCCCTACAAACCAACATGGGTCTTTTCAGCATGCTTTGTCCTCACTCACACGCTTCCTAGGAAAACTTCCCAGGAGGTCACCCATCCTCACTCACATGCTGAAAAGACCCGTGTTGGTTTGTGGGGACAGTCGTCAATCCATAAAGCAGTAGGGGATGTTACAAATGGTATCAGAGCTTGCACCTCTCCCAGTACGGTGTGGTTCAGGGACGAACCAGGCGGAAGCTGGTGGGCATGTAACGCCCGGGGATTGCGAAGTCAGGGAGTGATCGCCGGTGCAAAGAGGCACGGACAAGGAGCGGCTTGACTTGGAGCAATTTTGGGATAGGTGACCTCCTGGGAAGTTTTCCTAAGAAGCGTGTGAGTGAGGACAAAGCATGCTGAAAAGACCCGTGTTGGTTTGTGGGGACAGTCGTCAATCCATAAAGTAGCAGAGGATGTTACAGAGCTCATACCCGACCAATGCAGTGCATAGCCATCCCGGCTGAGATAGCCCAGTGGATCTGATACATCCCTCCTTTCCAGAGAGGCCCACAGTAGGAGACGACCGTCGCGTTCTGGTGCTCGAGCTTTGACTAAGTTAGGATAGCCTTCTTTTGTCTTTAGGCTATCTATTCGTAAGCGCACTAGAGTTAGGAGAGTTTCTTTTTATGCCTTTTGTTGTACTTACGTTTTCCATGTATTTCCATTCCAGTTGTACCAAATTAAGTCCCACTCTTCATAAGTGGGCATATCATATTATATATAAATATGCAGTTTAGTTTTATTGTGATATGCCTTGACTTGCTTTATGTTATGATGTTATGAGATGCTTGCTTTATTTCCTTTCATATTTTATTGTTCATCGTGTCGCGCGGCTCTCACTTTGCTTTTATAATTCACCAGTATTTCTGCTAAGTATTTTAAAGTAATAAGGAAACTATGACGTAACAGACTAGTGATTAACCTAAATATGTTCTAGAGTATTGGGTTAAAAATTAGGATGTTACAAAAGTGGGGAAATAACTCTCAACCACAAGGCCAATCTTTACAGCAGAAGTACTTGGTACCTTATCAAAGGCAACAAGACCTTCCTGCAACTCCATCTTCAGATCCCACTATGACTGAGATGATGAAGATAATGATGGATCAAATGCAGGAAATTAGAAGAGAAAATGCCTAGCTAAAAGAAGAGGTGACTCAAATGAAAAATAGTCAGAGCCAGCAGGACCTAGCTGCTCAGCTACCATCTCAAACCACGCCCAATCCAAGAGCAAATGTCTGTGCTCTCACTCTCAGGTCCAGGGTGAAAATTGCAGAAGTGACTAAGCCTATCAAGGAAAAGGCACATGTAACATCCTAATTTTTAACCTAATACTCTAGAACATATTTAGGTTAATCATTAGTCGGTTACGTCATAGTTTCTTTTTTACTTTAAAATACTTAGCGGAAATACTGGTAAATTTATTTTTGAATTATAAAAGCAAAGTGAGAGCCGCGCAACACGATGAACAATAAAGCATGAAAGGAAATAAAGCAAGCATCTCATAACATCATAACATAAAGCAAGTAAAGGCACATCACAATAAAACTGAACTGCATATTTATATAATATGATATGCCCACTTATGAAGATCGGGACTTAGTTGGGTACAACTGAAGTAAGAATACATGGAAAATGAAAGTACAACAAAAGGCAAAAAAAGAAACTCTCCTAACTCTAGTGCGCCTACATATAGATAACCTAAAGACAAAAGGAGACTATCCTGGCCTAGTCGAAGCTCGAGCACCTGAACGCGACGGTCGTCTCCTACTGTGGGCCTCTATGGAAAAGAGGGATGTATCCGATCCACTGGGTTATCTCGGTCAGGGTGGCTATGCGCTGCATTGGTCGGGCGTGAGCTCCACGGTAGGGAATCATCCTCACCCGCCCTCCGCATATCGGCTGAACGATAGAAGCCTCGCTACCCTCCCCAAAGTCCATCGGCACAGTAGGGGAGGATCCCTCAGAAGGTACCTGAGTGGCAGAGTCCTCCGAAAGGTCCATCTCAGAGAATGATGAGGGCGAGCGGGGCACATACTGTGAGAAGTCCCGGATGGCAGGAGCTGTCGGTGGGATGCGGCGGATCCGCTCCTCTCGAGGGCGTGCGCGCTCAAACACGAAGTCGTCACTGAAAGGTGAGGTAGGAGAGAATCGATGACTATGCACAGGGTGGCTAAAGGGCCGTCCAATGAACATAAATACACGAACGACGCAGCGACCCACAAAATGGTATGACCCGTGGTCCGGATCATGATGCACCTCCCACGTTGGGGTGTCCACAAAAATCACGAACGTCGCCGTCTGAAGACGTGACGGAAAGAAAGAGATAGAGGGAGTGAGAAACTTGCTAAAGAATCTCAGTAGGGCCTCTTACTACCTAGGTGTCATCATCTACGTCCTCAGGAACCTTGGGTTTAGTGTACAAAATAAGTGAGCATGCATTAAATCCATTTTTAAGCTTTTGAAACGTAATTAGCCAAGGTCCATTCATTTTAGTATGATTCTTAATGTCATGGACGCAACATATTAAAGTATGTATGCATGGCTCTACTTAATGCAAGAATAGTAATCATAACATTAAGAAAATCATAATAGTGGCATAAAGTGGCAATTGAAATCTCATATGGGAAAACTTTGTGACATAATCATCATACTTTTCTCCCTCATGGCCACCCTAAAAGACAATCGTTCTGGGGGTGCTCGACCGAACCGATGTCACCCAGAACGTGTCACATCTCTAGGTTATGAGCTCATACCTTAACTAGTCATCACTAGTTCTTACTTATCAATCCCGATAAGCGTATCATAATCATAAACATAATCTCGACTTATCCAGTACGGGCTATGGGGCATTTCTTGGGGGTGCTCGGCCGAACCGGTGTCACCCAAGAATACATCTTGGTACCAATGTCACATGAGTTCTCCGAAGGTGCTCGGCCGAACCGGTGTTATTTGAGAACTTATCTTAGTACCTCATAAATAAAATCTCATAGGTTTTTCAAAAACTTTCTAAGTCCCCAAATTTATCAAAAATTCGGCAGCATAACAGCAACATGCCGGATTTCTTCCAAATTTACTTTATGCCACATAAACACATAAAACATGCACCCTCAATCATAATTCCATACGTTTACATGATCATTCTCAAATAAAACATACGTTCATAGGTAACATTGAAACTCATTATGCTCTAGATCCTACGATATCTTATGCTTTGACCCTTACGAGCCTTAAACTTGAGATGTAATTATTCTATCATTCCCCATCAACCTCTTATGCACCTAAGGATTCTCTTCTAACAAATCTTACTATCATTTATTCTCTTTAATAAGTCTGGACAGCACCATTCTCTAAGGGCAGAGTTATAAACTTACAATTTCGGGGTTCTAGAACTTATGTTTTAGACCCTTTCTTGGTTCCGTCTTTGCCTAAGGCGCTATAAATTAAATCTAAACCAATTATGAGGCATTCCTATGTCTAAGAACTAATTATAAACCATGTTTACCATATTATGAGGTTGCTGGACAGATTCTAAAAATTAAATGTTCTAAAAGTTCTAGAATTGCATTTTTACAGTTTTCTAGTTACTAGTTTCTCTATAGGTGCTAAAATTCAATCCTACTTCAAATGTAACCAAATTTTTCATGATTATTCAATCCTAAACTGATTGTTATCATACTAAAACAGTTTTGGCATTGATTAAGATTAAAGGGGTTAAATATACGTTAAATTCCAACTTTACAGTTTTTCTATGAAGCTAGTTTTTCCCCTAACATGCATAGAAGTGTTCCTACCTCATCATATATCATTTTCACACATTCTAACACATCAAAACATCATCATTCAGCATCAAACATATCAAGATAGAACCAAATTGTTCCATGTTCAAAAGACACATAATTTGACATTCCTAAAGCGTATAAGTTGCTAGTTTCTCTTGGAATCATTTTAGGACTTCTAAAACTCTTTACAAACCATTTTATTTTATCAAGAGGCTAAAAATAACCTTAGGTCAGTAACCAATTTAATACTTCTTTAGAAGAGGAATAGAAATCATAAATCTTGTTGGTCATAACTTTTTAAAACTCATCAAACTTAAAAAAAACGCTAGAGCATAGGTTGTTCGCCCTTGTAACTAGATGGAACTCATTCCAAGCTCATCATTGTTACTTGGCCGAAATTATGCATTCAAAGAATGCTTCCATACTAAACTTTAACTTGAGATAAAATGGCCAAGTCTTTGAGCTCTAAGGTCTTTAAGTGATGACATAATTTAAACATGCTATGCACTTCATTTTTATTCTTCGTTACAAAGTAAAGTGAGAACTTTAAAGTAAATATGCAAGACTTAGAATTTAAATATGCAAGACTTGAAATAAATGTGCAAGGCTTGAAATTTAAATATGCAAGACTTGAAGTAAATATGCAAGGCTTGGAATTTAAATATGTAAGACTTAAAATAAATATGCCATGCAAGTTCATTTCTTTATTTTAGTGCTCTAGCCCCAGCAACAATCGACTTTAAGGCTGAAATAGAAAGGCTTTGAGAATTAATTAGGTGATAATGCAAGCTTTCATTTCAAATCTTTATGTTCTTTAGTGATGAAAAGTAGATATGCTAGATAAGAACATAAATATGAGATGCACTCCATTTCTTATCCTTTAACTTTAAGTGATGGCTTGGAAAATAAATATGAATGTGAGTTTATTTTATTTCTTATTAGAGCTCATACAAGACTTTTAGAGGAATTTTAACCTTAACCCAAACTCATCATGACAAGGTAAAGTGAGGTCTAGAGTTCTTAGAACTCAAGATAACATTCCTTAAAAATATAACCATAAATGAATTTTATAACACCTTTATGAAACTCAAGCTTTAGAGATTCCCTTGGGGTGAACACAGTCACCAACTAGAACTCTCATCATCAAGCTATCATGTTTGGACCACCAAGGATGGTTAGCCGAAATTTTAGAGAAAAGGAAAGAAAAGAAACCAAAACTTGAGAGCAAGAAAGAACCATTTTGAAACTCTAGAGACCATGATCTTGATGATGTATTAACACCAACATCATGAGTCCTCATCATTGAGTTCATGTAACCATTTTAAAACATCATCAAAGCTAAAGATTTTCAAGGTTCAAGAAAGAACTATAAACACTTTTAACACAAGAACAAAGATCAAGCTTTAGAGGTTTGTTCAAGTGATGAACATCATCATCAAGCTTTCATTCCTTTGCTCTTCAAGCATCATGGCCGAAATAAAGAAGGAGGAGGAGAAGAAAAGAAGTTCCCAAAAAAATTCAAGAGAAACTATGAACATATAAAGAGATTAAGAACTTAAATGAAAGAAAAACTTGAAAGAAAATCTCTACCAAGTGATTGAAGGTTGAGATGAGAGAAGAGAATGAAGAACTTGAAGAACTTGGACACTTGAACTTTGAGAGAAAAGGAAACTTTGAAGTGCTCTTTGAAAACTTACACTTAGTAAATGAACTCAAAATGATGCAAGTTCACGCAAGCATGCTATTTATAGAGAAATGAAACAAAATGAGAGGTGTAATTGGGGAGGAAGGCTTCGGCCACTTACAACACCAAGAGGAGAGAAAATATCTTCTCTAAGGTATGGTTCAAGGCATGGTAGAAAGCATGGCTAGGTATGGGTTCAAGCATGGGTGCAAGTATGGGTCAAGCATAGTTCTTTGAATGAGAAACAAATCAATATGTGATGTAAATAGGAGAGAGGTGGCCAAAAATGCATCAGCCATGGGGGAGGGTTTCTTGCATTTTAATTATGGTTTAGAGTTGTGTTTAGGTGTATCTTTGATTAGGATTAAGATTAGGAATTTGTAAGAAAGTGTTTAGGTGAGAAAATGGGTAATCAAGGTTGTCAAGACATGTTTAAGGAGTGGTCTTGCATCATTAGTGAGTTATAAACTCATTTTAGTGCATAAGCAATTCTAGACACAATTCCATGATTTAAGAAATTGGAGAGAGAAAATACTATTCAAGATTCCAAGATTGGAATCTTGAGTTTTAAAAAGAGATTTAAATCTAATCTAAGCAATTTTAGGTTCTAATTCATTTTAATAGCTTATTTTGACTCTAGATTAATCATGGAAATTAATTAACCTTCAATTAGAGCCTAATATTGCTTAGGTTTGCTTAATTACATCATTAAGCTCAAAAACACTATTCTAGGAGCAAAATCGTAATTTTACACTAAAACTACCCGAGACCACCGGGACTTAAACAGACGCTTTAAAACATGTAAAAATATTATTTTAAACCTTCGGGGAAACTTTCGGGCTCAAACGGTACCTTTACCCGCGTAAAAACGCTATAGGGGTATTTTGGTCATTTTGACTCAAAACTGCAGAAAATGAGACTTTCACCTCCGAAACCATTCAAGGGTCATCCAATCCCCTTCAAACATTGAGTTGGCCCTTCGAGGACTGCCGGGACAGCCATCCTCGAATTCCGGACCGAAAATGACCTCAGGGGCATTTTGATCATTTTCCTCTCAGACAGAAAAATCGGGGCGTTACAGCACAAGCTGAAGACAAGCCTGAAGAGCACTCTCGAGAGCACTGTAGTAGTCAACCAGCGCTGCAACACTCCACAAAACCATTAGATGGAAGCCTAGCACTAAAGCACTCCTTAGGTGACTGCCGTAGTGCTCAACCAGTGCTGTAGCACTCCATAGAACCTGCAAAAGTTCCAGAATTCATCCTCCTATTGCCATTCATACAAAGGATCCAAGCCAGAAAGTTCGTTGCATCAGAATTGGATTGTGAAACTTGGGAAACATTTAAAAAGGTGAAAGTAAACATACCCTTATTGGAGGCAATTAAGCAAATTACTAAATATGCAAAATTCTTGAAAGATCTATGCACCAATAAGAAGAGGACCAAGGGCAGTGGGGAGGACAAGGTGACTATGGGAGTCAATGCTTCCTCCATTATCAAGCCAAGCAACCTGCCAACCAAGTGCAAGGTCCCAGGCATATTCTATGTTCTTTGTACCATTAGGAACTTACATATCATGAGAGCCCTAGCTGACTTTGAGCAGGCATTAATGTTATGCTGAAATCACTTTACTAGTCCTTGCACTTTGGAGAGCTCAAGCCAATCGGGTTGCAAATTCAGTTGGCCAACCGTAGCATCACAAGACTAGAGGGAGTATAGGAAGATGTTCTTGTCCAGGTAAATAATTTGATATTCCTTATTAATTTTTATTTGCTTGAAATGGAGAATGACACCAATGCCAACTAGCATACATTGATCTTGGGTAGACCATTTTTGAAAACTGATAGCACCATGATTCATGTTTATGCTGGTACATTATTATGGAGTGTAGAGACATGAAAGTTCAATTTAACTTATCTGATGCTATGAAACATTCCCATGAGGAACACTCCATGTTTGACATTATTGTCATTGACTCTTTAGTTGATGATGCTTGTGGTAATTTTCCTTGTAAAGATCCAAACCCCCCTTCTCCACTTTTTCTTTTCCCATGGGATATGATGCACTTATTGTTTTAGAATGTCTCAAGTTTTCAGATATAAGTACACCACCTAAGCAGCAGTCATCAGTTTGCTAGGTGCTCCGTGTAATGCCCCGTTTTTCTCTAAACTTTTGAATGACCAAAATGCCCCTGAGGTCATTTTTATCTGAAACACGAGGACGACTGGCCTTAGCCATCCTCACAGGGCTTTTATGATATAGGAAGGGGATTATATGTATATGAGTGCTTAACAAAGTAGAAAAATCTCATTTTGAGGTTTTTGCGTAAAAATGACCAAAATACCCCTAACCTGATTTAAGGCAGTTTTAAGTTTTGACTCTGACCCGAACATGTTCTGGAGATCAAAAATGATGTTTTAAGGCATGAACTATGTTGGTTTAAGTCCCGAAGATTCTGGGCAACTTTTAGTAAAAATTATGATTTTACCCCCGCTTAGTGCATTTTAAGCCTAACGAGTTACTTAACTCAAACCTAAACAATATTAGGCTCTAATGAAAGGTTAATTAATTTCCTTAATTAATCTAGAGCTAAAATAATTATTTAAGGTTGGTTAGAACCTAAAATTTGCTTAGGGACATTTAAAACTCATTTCTAATTCTTTTCTTTCTTTAAAGAAAAAGCAACTATGAATAGTATTTTCACTATTTACACTCTCATTCCCAAGAGCACTTTCATTCCCAAGAAAAAGTTGTCACACTTTAATCAATAGTCATAGGAGTTTGGCTCCATTAACCCTACAAGATCACTCTTAATCCAAGGTATTCATGGTCCTAATCACCTAATTAGCTCACGTAAACACTCGATTACACAACCTTAATTAGTGACCTAACCTTGTTTGCTCCTAAACACCTCACTAGCACATGATTAAATTGAATGAAATCTTCCCTCCCTTGGCCTTATGATTTTCAGCCACTCTCCCCAAAATTCAAAAGAAATGTATTTTATATAGTCAATCAAGTTGTCCTTCAAAAGCTACCCTAAGACCTATGGCCTATGCTCTCAATCATACCATGAATGACCACACAAGAGATTTTTCCTCCCTCTTGCTTCTTCAAGAAGTTTCGGCCAACCCCTCCCCCTCCACTCCTTCATGATTCATTTGTCTATAAATACACAACACTACACAACTTCATTCTTTTGCTCACTTCTTGCAAACTCTCTAAAAGTCTCAAGCTTTCTTACTTCTTTTTCTTTCAAGCTTTCAAGAGTTCTTCAAGCTTAAAGTTCTTCCTCTCTTTTTCAAAAAACACAAGGTACGGAACCTTTCTAAATATATCTTTGATCTTTATATTTGAATCTTGTTGGGAAATGATGAATGGTTGAACCTCCATGTTGCTCTTTTCTTTTCGGTTTCTTCCTTTCCTTTTCCTTTAGTTTTCGACCTCAAGGCCTTGAACATGATAGCTTGATGATGAGTGCTCTCTAGAGGTGACTATGAGTTCATCTCACATGAGACCTCTAAAGCTTGAGTTTTTCTTAAGAAAAGTTTCATCTTTTACAAGTTTAGTTAAGAATGAGGTTATGTTTCTCTTGAACGTTTGGAACTTCCCTTTTCTCCTTTATGTTTCGGCCATGAAGGCCTTTGGCCCTTGGAAAAATAAAAGCTTGATGATGAGAGTGTTATGATGGTGCTTGTCACTTAACAACCCTTAAAGCTTGAATTTTTCACAAGGAAAGTTTCATCCTTTTTCAAGGATGAGTAAAGAAGGAGTTTATGTTTCCCTTGAACACTTTTTGGACTTCCCTTTTCCTTTCATATTTTCGGCCATGAAGGTTTGTAAGGCTTGGAAAAATGAAATCTTGATGATGAGGGTTTCATGTTGATGCTTGTCACATGAACAAACTCTAAAGCTTGAAACTTTAACCTTAAACCAACCATGGTTTCAGTTTTGCTTTCTTCTTTAGCATGAACTTTGTTTTAATGTTAGTTTTGAAGGAAGCCTTGTACTCAATGATGAGGACTTAGGATGTTGATGTCATAGATCATCAAGATCTTGGTCCCTAGAGTTTAAAAATGGTTCGTTCTTCTTGATGAAGATTCGGCCACTTTCAAGACCTTTGAGGTTATGATTTATTTTGAGTATCTTAATACTAATAGTTTTCTTTTCTTGTAAGGATGAGGTTTGGGTTGGAACTATGTTCTCTTTTAAAGTCTTGCAAGAGCTCTAGGCAAGATATAAAAACAACTTGCATTCACATTTATTTTATGTTTTGCATAGCATGTTTATTTTCTATGCTATCACTAAACCCCAAGATAAAGAATGAACTTGCATAATGCACGTTTAAATTCCAAGCTTTGCATTTCATGTTATATTTCAAGTTATCACTAAACTCAAAGACTAAAAATGAATGTGCATCTCATATTTACTTTGAGTTATCACTTTACTTCCTAATGGACTATAAAAATGGAATGCATAGCACGTTTACTCTTATGCTATCACCTAAAATTACTAGAGCTCAAAGACTTGCCCATTTCATCTTGAGAAAAGTTAAATCAAGGAGGTATCCTCTTGAAAATGCATTCGGCCATGTGATGATGAAAGCTCTAGGATGAGTTTTCATTAGTGGCAAGAGCCTATAGTTTATGTTTTAAGTTTTTCCTAAACATAGGTGACATTTAAAGGCATTTTGAGTATGTTCTTACATTTGGGATCTCAACCATGAGTGAAGCTAAAGAGCTACTGGCCCATGTATTTTATAAGAGTCCTTGACAAGATAAATTGATTTCTAAGATGTTCTTGAAGTCCTAAAATTGTTCCAAGAGAAACTAGCTACCTATGTACATTGAAAAGGAGGTTTATACATGATTTGATGATCACTAAGTTTTGGTTCTGCCATGTTCATTTCCAGCACCTTAAATCTTGTTTTGGGTGGTCTAAATATGTTTAAATACCTTGCCAAGTATATGATAATTGTTCTAGACATTTTGGAGCATGCTTAGTTACTTTAATTCCTTGAAATGTGAATTCTAGAACCCCATAGGTACAGAAAATATGAATTCTGTTCCAGCTTGATTAACATCCATAGAATCACATTATATGATGTCTAGATCAGTGAGAGTGACTCATAATTGGCTTAGGTATTAATTGTCGCATCATAGAAAAAGTCGGATGTGAGAAAGGGTCTAAAATGCATCTTTTAGAACACCGTAATTCATCTAACTTAGCTTACTACCTAATGCTATCTAGACATAATTAATTAGGTTTTAGGACTTAATAAATTATGGTAATGAGGTTAATCAATCCCTTAGAGGTATGGTAAAATAATTTGAAAGTTTGAGGTTACCCGATTGAGGGTTTTCAGTCTTAAGGGAAAGGTTTATGCACTACTCTATTAATGATGAATTGGTGTTTACCTCATGACTTGTATGATGCTATGTGAACTATTGTTCTTAAATGATAGTTTTATTATTGCATGTGATTGTTCTTTAAGAACCTAGAGATGCCTATGTTGTAATCAAAGATATGTGACATGCATGACACTAAGTGGCATCTCAATAAAACATGTTAAGACTTAAAGTGACTTAAACTATGTGAAAATGATTCTTGAACCACCAAACCAAGGGTGGGGATGAGGTGATTCTTGCCCCCTAGACCCGTACTTTAAGTCGGGACCTTTAACTTATCAAAAGGGAAAGTCCATGTGCTAGTGACGACTAGCATGGTATGAGCTCATAACCTAGAAGTCTCTCCAAAAGGAGATCAATTAGGGTGGCCCCAGGAAGAAAATGATGAGGTTTTAATGTCACCTAAAGTAACCAAGATAAGTTACCATGTACCATGTTCTAAGAACTATGATTTTATGCACCATGAATTATGAGTTTATGTGCCATGATCCATGATATATGGAACCATGATTTATGATTTGAGTTTCATGATTTATAGACTATGTAACCAAGAGGTTTTCATAATTAAAAGGAATGGGCCTCGGAGGTTAACATTTTTGAACTTCATAATTGAACCATTATATGCCCATGTTTTTACTAAGAAACTGAGGTCCCTGGAGACGTAGATGATGACACTTAGATATGAGGAAAAACCCTACTGAGTTTCTTTCGTAAGAAATCTCACTCCCTCTATCTCTTTCTTTCCGTCACGTCTCTAGATTCGGATGGCGACGTTCGTGCTCTATGTTGAGACACCCCCATGGGAGTTCCACCATGATCCGGAGCACGGATCATACCATTTTGAGGGCCGCTACACAGTTCGTGTATTCATGTTTCCCGGATAGCCGTTTGCTCACCCTGTAGATAGCTTTCTTTTCTCACCCATGTCGCCTTATAGTGATGACATGGTTTTTGAGCGTGCTCGTACTCACAACGAAAGGATTCTCTGGACCTACACTGTAGGCTCGAGCACCGTACCTGAATACGTACCCCGCTCGCAGCATTCAGAGGAGGACCCATCGGAGGAGCCACCCACCCACATGTATAGAGAGGACTCTGCCCCCACTCCCCTACGTATGCCAGCAGGCAGCGAGGAGACGGTTTCCCAGCTACAGAGGTCTCGGATGCCCGAGATGCGACCCCAACACGGAGGACGTGTCCAAGTGCCCACTCCTGCTGAGCTTCGCCTGTGGATAGGCTACGTCCTACCTTACCCGTGACTGTAGCCGCATGGTTTAGAGGGCAGTTCTTAGGGCACACATGACACGTAGTTAGGATAAACCTTCTTTTGTGTTGAGGTTATCCATTTCAGATGCACTTGGGTATGGGTGTTCTCTTGCATGTATCCTTTATATTTTTATGTATTTCCTACTTTCAGTTGTATTGCATTCTATGTATTGAACAGTCCTGCCATTATTGGTGGGCATTTTATATATTAATGCACGAGGTATTTCAGTATATGTATTCATGATGCTGTGTATGGAGCCTTTTATGCGTTTACATTTCTGTACTTTACAATATCGTTCAATTACGTTATACGTGGCTCACACTTTATCAAGGTTTGTTTACAAAAAAAAATGGCTCGTATTTTCAGTAAGTAATTTCAAAGGTATTAGAACTAAATCAAGAAGTAGCGACTAATATTTGGCCTCAGTACATGCTAGTAGTATTGGGTTGAATATTAGGGTGTTACACTCCGTGACCAGCCCATGTTTAGTAAGAAGCCCTGTAAGAGGCAATGGATCTTGCTGCATGAGCCCTAGGCAAAACTAATGGCTAGGAGGTCAAAGTCTAGATGGAAGGGACCACTTTTGGTTACCCATGTGCTCCCTGATGGTGCAATCGAGTTAGAAAATTCTAGGATGGTTTAGTGCACCATTAATGAGCACCAGCTGACACACCTCCATGAGACCCCCATGGATCTAAGGGCTCAATTGGCTTATCTTTGGGTCAAAGCTACTCACCCTCTATGAGGGTCCTAATCGTCCAACTTAGGGATGTTAAACCAAAGTACTGGGTGGGAGACAACCTACTGTGAGGTTTTTCTTTACCTTTTCTTTTTATTTTTCTGCATTTTATTTATTTTTATTTTAGTTATGAGTCTTGCATTATATTTATTTTTATTTACATTTTACACCATCCCTTTGGCACCTTAGTGGTTACATGCATAGGCTCACACCAGATGCACCTTATTGACTTGCTTGGCATTGACTTTATTTTATATTGCATGTTTGATGGATTCATTGTGTTGTTTGAATTGAGTATATGCACTTTTACCTATAAGATTTTGAACCTCTTTGATTGGACTATCATATGCCATCCTTATTTATTCATGTGTGTTTCCCTCTTTGGATTTGTATTCTAGAACTTGCTTAGGGACTAGCTCAAAAATATGTTTCCATGTGCATGCTTGAATATAATTGAGGCATTTTTCTTATTTATAACCACTTACCCATATAGCCATCCTTTGCATGTTACCATTATTTAGCCCCTTTGAGCTTTATTGCTCCATTCTTTTGTTTTAGAACATCCTTAGCCAAAATTGAAAAACCATGAAAATTCCCAACCTTTTAAGCTTAGGAGAGTATTCGTGCATTTCTTATATGTGCTTGAGCATAAGTATGGGAGAGAGCATGAGGATATGCTTCAATTTAAGTGTGGAGGAGGAATAATGTATACCCAAAATTCAACAAGTCGCACACCAAGAAAAAAAAAGAGGAAAAATGCAAGGTTGATAAAAAACAATTCTGAAAAAGTTTGGTCGAAAGTGTGCCACATTATAAAAGAAAGGCTTGTAATTGTGTTAAGTTGGATATAAAGTGTACCCTGAGGCACTTGTACTCTTGGTGTATGCAATTGCTCTCCCTTGACTTGAGGTTTAATCTCATTGGCCTATATTTTTATCCACCTTCACCTAAGTCCCATTACAACCAAAGGTAAGTCCTCTTAATTCAGTATGCATATGTGTATGACAAAATGGAGAATGAGACCTATAGCAAGCTTATGGTAATCCATTTTCATTTGAGATAACTTAGTGTGCATCATAACCCAAAACACTTGAGTGAATGAGGGACAAACACAAACCTTGGCAGGAATTTTGTACTTGATTCATGTATCATATATGGATTCTACCTTGTGTGCTATATTGGTGATCATGCCTTGTTTGTCATAATTCTCTTGATTGTTGGTATGAAAGCTTATTATTGTGCTTTTAGGTTCATTGGATTGGTGTATTGCCATTGAATTTCATACATCATGCATTTTAGGTTAGGAGTCTAGTATAGTCCTTATTTACTACTTCTCATCTATGCCTTGGCTTTATCTTAGTTTCACATGAGGACATGTGAAAGCTTAAGTGTGTGGGAGTTTGATAAGGAACATTTGTGCCACTTATCTTACTTCTAAATCTTTGCTTTTGACATGAGTTTTACTGTGTTATTGACACAATTAATAAGGATTTTGATTTATTCCTCATTATGTGATTTTGATAGAATTGATGACTTTTGCATTGATTTTGAGATAATTATTGGATTAGAGCCTGTTGCATTTAACCTGTCTCTTTGATTATGGTTTTTATATACAAGAGCTTTGAATTAAGTGCAAATATCAAGAACAAGGGATCGGATTAAGACAAATAAAGATGTTTTACAAAGCTCAATAAGTCCTCTATAACTTTCATGTTTAGCTCAAAACCCAATTCTAAGAGTATCTTGGTGAAAATCGAGTTGCAAGATTAAAAGTTGCTGATTTTCTGATGCTATCCAACTTGACCTCCAGTTAGTATTTTCGCAATATCTGGAGCTACAGATGTCCAATTGAAGTGATTTTGATGGCATTGGAAAGTTTATTCAAAGGGCTACAATTGCTATCTCTAGTGTCGAGACCAGGTTCAATTCTGTTCAGCGCTGTAGCACTCAACAACACCTGAAAAATGATGTTTATCAGCATAGCTCACTGCTGAGCACCACAATACTCAATGAGCACTGCAGTGCTCGTGTGATGACGCAGAATAGCTCATTTGACCGTTTTTGGGCATCGGTTTGGACTATTTTAGAGAATAGTATTTAAGATATTATTATAGACTTTTACCCTAGTTTTTTACTACTCAGTTTTAAGCTATCACGTTTAGTTGCTATTATTCTCTCTCTGCATCTCTCTCTTCTCCTCTCCATTCTTCTTTCTCTTAGGGATTCCACTACTGAAGGTGTTCTGTCTTGGAGATTGTGGCAAGGATTATTGCTATTGTTTTTAGGTTCTTTTATCTTCATTGTTGTAATCCTCCTAAGATAGAGAAATAGATTTCTTTACTAGTATAGGAATTTTCGGATGGATTGGGATGACATTTAAGACCCTTTATTTATATTGAATGCATTGGTTTTCTTAATGTTCTGCAGTTTCTATTCCTTTAATTATTGTGGTGATTGTTATAATCTTTATTAGAATAACTAAATTGGCGATCGTCGTTTAGGGAAACCCTTTGGGCATAAATTGATAGACCTATTAGTTTATATTTGAGGGAGAACATTAGAATTAACTTTTCAATAGGCGATTAGGCTATAGCAATTGGCTCATTAAATTAATGTGATTTCTAAATAAATTGAGATGTCGTTTATTAGTTATTTGCATTAGTCAAATTCTAGAGGTTGATCAATCACTAGTATAATTATCAGTAATTTATTACTAATAGCCACCAATGGATTTAATATTTGATCAATGGTAATTAATTTTCAATCCTAAGAATACCTTGCACTAATGCTTTCTTCACTGTTGCTATTATCTTGTTATTATATTTTACTTTTGGTTGCTATAATTTCATTCTTCCAAACCACTAATTTTTCCAATTAAATATTGAAGCCTCCTTGAGAGATGACCTAGGTTGTGCCATTTACCACTTTTTGGTGCAACTTAGCATCAAAACAAATTTCTAATTTGAGGAGGTAGGCGACAATCTCTGTTCATTAATATATACCATTTCAATTCAATTTTTAATATACATTTTCTTTGTTAATTTTTTAATATTGCTATACTAAAATCTCTCGCACCTTACGGATAAAAAACTAATAATACTTTATTTTACTTCATTACATGTGTCCCTTCATGCACACCTACACTCACATTCATATATTATATCTATACTCTCTCCATACATTATGTCTTCAAATAATATTTCTGAAAACTAAAAGAAAAAATTGATACATTCCAATTATGAAAATGAAAAATAAAAGCATCTAGAAAATACTCTCTTTGTTTTGATTTTGAGGTAATAGTTGCCTTCTCCATTACCAGGCAACTTGTGTGCATTCTTTAAGTAGATTATCAAAAGCGACCTCCAATAAACCTCAAAATAATGGTCCGGATTTGACTTCATAACAATCAACTTCGTTTCTCTTGTTTGTATTCTATACCTTCTCATTGCGGAGTTCAAGAGTAAAACTTGTAGGTCTTAGCTTTAATTATGATTGTCCTCAATCCTCCAATAGGTGATAAAATCATTAAACATAGGCCAAGCACAATACAGATCTGTAATAAATGGAGCAGGATTAAACATAAGCTTAAAAAAGAATTATGAAAAGAGAGTAACTGAAGTACTGAAACAAAATCCAAAATCAGATATACCCAGTTGATGCACCAAGACAAACTGAATCTCTTTGGTTTGTGGATTGCAAGCCACATGATGCAGGGTAGCTGAAAATTTAACCAAAAAAAAAAAAAACAGTTAAGCAAAATTATAATATTAATCATAAGGAATCTTACTAGATTACAATTTCAAAGTAGTCATGGCTTACAAAGTATGTTGTTGGAGCAAAAGCAAATCCTCCGAAAAATCCAAGAAGACCATCAAAAAATGGGAAGGTAATGGCAATAAACATCGTGAAGGCTGAAAAAAATTTGGTATGTCAATGCTTATTATATCAGAGGAAAATCCAAGAGGAAGTAATATAATAGCAAGGAAAAAGAACCTGCAATGTAATTACGTTGTTTCAATCAGGAAGAACTTACCCACATATACATTACGTACAATAAACCGAAGCTTTCTGGTTGGTTGGAAATTAAGTTTCTTCACCAGCAAAGTTTCAATCATGTCAAAAACTGGCATCGCATATACCTGCATTTACAAACACGTTTAGTTACTTCATTGACCAGAAAAGAAAAAAAAATTCCTCCCATTTTTACCCCAGCCATAGGAAATTGGACAAAGATGGGTTGGAAAATTTCACAATAAACTTCATGTGCATTTTTATACCGAAGCTCGTCCATAAAATTTTCTACCTCATTTTTACCATATTATTAACAAATAATTCTAAACGGAAGTTTTTTCCACACGCATCAGAGAATTAGTTGAGTTTCATGCACCTGGTAGCTTCCAATTACATGAACAACTACAAACAAGTTAGCCGCTGCAATGATCCATGCTGGTTTCTCCAAAGAGACGAGGATGTCGTCTTCCACTGCATTGCCAAACATCCAGTAACCAATAAAAGCAACAGGGAAGTAGCACAAAGCCACAACTATGTAGGCAACAACCACTCCTCTCCACATAGGAACCTTGGATGGCTTCTCTGGTGTAGATGGTATAGTTGCTTGGATTTCCAGCACCACGTTATGCCCAGCATAGGCAAAAGCCACACTTCCAAGGCCATTAAAGAAGTTAAAGATTGTTCCTGCAGCGCTACTAGATTTGTAACCGTATTGCACATTTTCTTGGACACCCTTATGAACAGAAGCTGCCCAAGCAATTGTAGAGTAACTGCAGGAAAATGAAAAATCAAAGTATATATTAACATGTTGACTTCTGTATTGTTTCATCGTGTTATTCTCATTCACCTAGAAGAAATCTGAGCTGGTTGACAGTTACAATAGATTATTTTAAAAGGTTATACAAATTAGAAAGAGCGTTGTTATTTATACATTCTTGTTAAACATATCAATTTGAGGGACTGTACGTGTAAATAATGAAGAATTCACTCTGAATTTAGCATGAGAATAAAAATATAGTGTAAATTTTCATGAATAAACTTTATTTGTAATTTTATATGTGAAGTTTATTTGTGAAATTTGTCACGCATCTTATTTTTATTTTCATACCAAACGCACTCTAAATAAGGAGAAATCTGGAAAACTGTATTAGTAAATGATAAATGTTGTCACCTGATTCTCTATTCTTATGTCAAATCTCGAACTATTTTCATGTGAATTCCTCATTCTAATAAAAATATTTTCACTTGTTAGTACAATAATTTTCCATTCCCCATTAGTCAATATAAATTTCACACTATTTACACATGGATTCTTACATATATATATATATATATATATATATAAAATAACTGTTATTTTTTTACTTTTTCATATTTTAAAATATCTGTCTATTTACAAATATCTAGGTAGTATTAATTTTTTCTTTTATTTATATCCTTAGATTAAATATATTAGTTAAGTAATCAATACATTTATTAAGATTAATAAATACTATATAAGATAAATTTGCCAACTCATATTAATTTTGCATTTATCAAGAATTTTTTTTCCTTAACGTGTGTATAAGTTATACCGAAACGGAGGGATTAGCTGACAAGTATGCACAACGATAATTTCTCAATTAGAAATAAGCCTACATACCTTAAGGACATGACTGCTGCTGCCAAGGATACACCAGCAATGGAGTTGAAGTTGGGGAGATGGGACAGTACAAAGTGGACTGAAGCGAAGATCATAATGAAATAGGTCAACTTGATTTTGTTGCAGCTTGAACACACTGTATCATGGAACTTCTGCAGAGATGTTCCCCCAGTGACCATGTAGACAATGTTCACCGCAATCTCAACCACAAGTTGTTGAGGCACCACAATATACAGTCCTAGCTTCTCACCAAAAGCATACTGACCCAGTTCATGGTATCTGTCGAAACGTTTTCCGGGAACCATTTCATGCATCTCAACCATTTGCCATAGCGTGTACAGGGTTATGATCCATGAGAGGATAAGTATAGTCACACCGGGACCCCTGTATAAGACAAAGTGACTCTCAAATTCATAACATTTTATAATCAAGAGCTTCCTAGACAGCTCTTTTTAAAAAATATAAAGCAGATATTGGGCCTAAAATAATCTTTGCCAAACACGCGCGTTTGTGTAGAATAATGTTGCTTTAATTTATAGACATATATGAGATTTGCTACGAAGGAAAAATAGGTGAAGCTGCAATGCAATTTGGGTTTGAATGATTGTTAGATACCATCCAAGCTGTGTCATTGCATAGGGGAGACCAAGAACACCAGCTCCAACCATGGCAGTGACATTGTGGAAGGCTGAGTACCACCACTTTGCATTCCTTTTAGAAGTAATCGGAAGCCACTCATCAATTTGCCTCTGCCTTTCTAATTGTTCTTCAATCTGTTTAATCAACAACCAATCATAAAATGAGCCTCCAATTCAAGCTAAACACATAAACTATAAGATTACAACCATTCGCACAAACTCGAGCATAGATGGTAGAGGATGCAAGAAGATGAGTAATCCATTATTCACAATAAATCAGGGGAAAAAACTAAAAGATAGCTCAGTTTCGAATGATGACTGGGCGAACGGTTTTGTGACAGCAGGGATAATTTTTTACAGTGATTAGGAGTTTTCAGTGGAAAATTCTTAGATACTATAGACACTATTTAACATTGGTTGTGTGAAAAAGGTTAGAATTATAGTTTATTTCTCAAGGATTTGCCAGTAAAAAATCTGGAGAGCATTAATCATCCATTCATCATATTTACAAAATATTTTGAGATGGATGAGTTTATAAAAGAAAAAAAAGAAAAGAAAAATAAAACTCAAAAAGCAATGCAGAGCGCATAATAGTACTTCAGCAAATCTTATATCTCGAAAGAATGCCTTCACATGTCTGAACCTACTGTAAAATATGTTATGACTTTGGGTTAGATTCAATGAGTTGTAGATGACAGACAACAAATTTAAAGGATTAGGACTACAGGAGCACCCCAAAACATCTTAGAGTTGCAGTATAAAGACTAACTTTGCTGCGTGTGTAAAGTGCTGATCTCTATGTCGTCAACCTGTAATGAAGTGCGTATCTCCACGTGCTTATCTCTCTATCTAGTTGCCCTGTAAAGGTCTTAACTGCTTTATCTCTTATGTGGTAGCCCGACAACTTTGAATTTTGACTTTTGAGGCTCGAGCACACATATCATACATGACTTTGACTAATTAGAGGAAATTCTTCTAGGATAAAAGAGGAATACCCAACCTTTAGTTTTAAAATCGTACAACTGATGCAATCGTTTTGTTTCATTACTTTCTTAAAGGAATTCTAGCCATTTTGTTTGTTGCATGCTTTGAGACGGCATAAACTTACCAGGCTACAACTCCTACTTTTCTAATGAAAAATATTATTTATACTCATAAGAAAAGATGTATAACATTATATCAATTCACACATCATCCATTATTTAATAAGATATAGACTTTAACATGATATTCTAGACCTATGAATATAAATAACAAAACTCTTTTCTAATAGCTTTGACAAATGCAGATTATTTTTTTCAAAGAAATACTGATTGTAATATTAGAAGGATTTATGATTTCGGATATAAAATTTCGGTCTTGATGCCTGGTATGGAGATTGTGAGCTGATTGGTTCTAAAATACTTAGGAATAATGAAGGGTGTCCACGTGCTGACAACTCTCCCATGTGAAAAAAAAAAGTTATTTTGATACACACTTTGTGAGATACTGTATCGATACACTTATATCTATCATTAGATAGAGTGTATGATCCAAACTAAGTAGGCTCCACATCCAGTTTAATGATAGATATAAAATGTCGATACGTATCCCATAAAATGTGAGTTAAAATAACATTAAAAAAATATTCCGTGACTCCTTTCCTTGCAGAGACAAGTCTATGTTGGGGTCCACATGCGCACGTTACTAAGGACCTTTCGGGTACAACAATTATTTTGATCAACCGATGATATAGCCTCCTATACATATTTTTAAGTATCTTATAATTTAAATGAGATAGAAAGATTGGTACAATCAATGTCTTAAAATTTTAAAAAATAATTAATTTTTTCTTTGTTTAGTAATTGATAGGATGTTTAGATGGATTTGTTAAGAAAATAATTTTTTTTTAACTTGTGGAACATTTCTTACCTTAAGCCTGCAAGTGATGTAACATCCTTAAATTCATAAATAATATAAATATCGATTAATGCTAATTAGAAATTAGATAAAATATAGCAAAAACCAAGAGAACCTGGACCAGTTTTATGAAACATAACAAATATTATTAGAATATTCTTGTGTTTCTAGAGAAAAATGCAAAGAATTACAAAAATGCCATCATTTAACAGAAATAACGAAAATACCCTTGCTATGTAAAGGAAATTACCAAACTACCCTTGCTTTATTAGTAAATGACAAAGATACCCTTACTCTGTAAATAGAATTACAAGAATACCATTGTCATTGTATAATTACAAAAGTATCCTTGTCTTAGTTAAAGAAATTACTACAATGACAATTACAACAATGCCATTGCACAAATCCCTAGATTTGTCTTTAGGCAAGAATGAATCTAAGCCATTGGATTAAGATGACAATACAATAATTCAACCACATACATCATACACATTCTTAATCACATACATGCACATAGATAATCTCATGCTAAAAAAATTAAAAACACTTATTAAAGCATAAGAACACATGATATAAATCTATGATGCATACATTAAAGGTTAGAAAATTTCCACTAACATTTTTGCATAAAACATGGAACATGATTTCATAAAACTAGGCCAACATGTTTCCATAAAACATGGAGTGTTTTCATCCAAAGTTTGGCCAACATGTTTCCATAAAACATGGAGTGTTTTCATCCAAAGTTTGGCCAACATGTTTCCATAAATCATGCTCCAAGAATTAATTCTCTAAATGTTTCTTGTCTTGATCCTTCCACTATAAATACTCTTCAAACTCTTTTCCATTCCTTACATTTCCAAAACACAAAGAGGCTTTACATGCTTTGCAAGAGATACATTCTCTAGCTCTTGTAAAATACATACACTTTTACTAGTTTCCATGCCTTAGAAACTCCCTAAGTGCTCTTTCTTTCTTATATTTTTCTCTACCATTCTTCTTATGTTCTCCTCTTCAAAGATGTCTCTTAACCCTCTAAACCTTATTTTAAACACTTAAATTCTAAACTCAAACCTTCACTAGCTCTCATAAGAGTTACAATCTTTAACTCTGGTGAGAAATATTTTCTTAAGCACTCAAGTTCTAGAGCCAAGATTCAAGGAGGGTCATCTACTCCAAGGACTCTTACTTAAGCTCAAGAAAGAAGAGAAGGACTATTTTTTAGACCCTGCATAAGAGGTAGGAGTTTCTTCTTTATTTGTTCAAGCATTATTGGCTTCTAACCATGGATAGAATGCCTCAACCTTGAGTTATTGTCAAAAGTTTTGAATGATTATTTGTAAAATATATTTTTAGATAGCACAATATATTCCATTATGTTCCTAACACTTCTATGATGCTATCATACTCAAATATAACATAAAATGATACTATGTGAAACTTGTTTTTTAATAAAAATTACTAAAGACATAAAAATGGTAGGTGCTGGAATTTCTGGTTGATTCTGGCAGCAGGCACTTCGAAATGTAATGATCATAAAATATGAAGTATCCCGAAATAAAAATATTTTTATCATAAACTAGACTCATTATAGAAGACTGGCCAAGAAGAATCACCCAAAACCGAGTTCTGTAGTTCAAGATATAAATTTTCAAAGCTAAAAACTGAAACTCTACATATGACCTTGCAGTAGTAAAATAAGTGTAACTCACTATATAAAAATCCAAATGGACTGATTTCAACTCCTTAGGAAAGCTAACACATAGAGAAACACATCTATGTATGTTATACATAATGCTTTGCACCACGTAAATATAGGATGAGAAATAAATTTTCAGGACAACTTTGTCTTTGTGAGAGTGTAGTTTGGAGCAGTTACGGCTAAGGAAAAACTTGGTATTTAAGCGTGTCCATTGTGACCCACCTCTCTTTCCTGGGAACCCTCCTGTGCACAGATTACAGTTGAAGGAATCTAAAACTACCTTTTCTAGGCTAAGATAACAAGTATATAGAGAGCTACAAACTTTTTCTTCTAAAAGATGTTAGAAACTGAAATAAAAGATTCAAGTCTTGCAAGAAAACTTAAATATTTAAGTAGTAATAATTGTCGAGAGGAAATATATATATATATATAAGTCATAGGGGAGCTTTAAAATATGTAAAGAACATTTAATAATATTTTAAAGTGCATTAATGTATTACTAAAAATTAAGTGTACAAAGAAGACTAAGAGAATCTATATGAGATCTTATATAAGTCTATCCACTAAATACCTGCTTAACATGAATACTATTTTTATTTACCATGAGACTTAGTATGAAATGTCTACTACTTGATATAAGATTGTGTATGAAATGTTTCTATGATATCCAAGCTGATATATAGTATTATGAATATATATTGATGAGTTATGAAATGATAAGAATGGATGATTGATTGTACCATGATCTATTTATGATTGCATGATTATTATTCTTACTCAATGAGAATAAAGTAAAGCCTGAAAAAGTAGCAATGATAGTGTGGAAAACTGGACTTGAGCTAAGCTCACGGCTTAACCCCTAAAACCGTTGAGTTCACGGCAGCGGAAAGAAAACCAAAAGGTTGTGGCGACGGCCACGGTATGAGCTCATTACCCTTTTAGGGTGGTCTAAGGCATTGATGTATTCATCCCGTGAGTAATTATGAGACATGTCAATAAAAGAGAATAAAGTGTCATGCATGAATACTACTAGTAGAAATGCTTGTATGATTACAAAAAAAGAGATGCATGAAATCATTAAGTAATGTTTTGTCTTGTAATTGATGAGTTAAGTTAGATATGTATGATACTGCTAATAAGAATAGTTTAAAAGTAACTCTACCTCGGCTAATCACGTTTGCGAAAATCTTGATAAATGAACCTTTACCTGTCCATCACTTTGTAAATAAACCCGAGGTGGCTGGAGTGACAACGATGACACGATCGATACCAAGTTGAAATTCCTCTTGAGAAATCCAGCATTTCTCACTCCTATGTATGTTCCGTTGTCACCACCAGGATCTTGATGGATCCCAACTATTCGAGAAGGGAAGTCTCGCTTCACTGAGTCAAGATGCACCAGTGCAGGGAGCTAGGGAGAATGACCACTACTAGCCTAGCCTCATATTACACATCGATAGGCTAAGAACCACCGCCACCACCTCTATAGTTATCTATGCTAGAAATTTTCACTTCTCCTTTGTTGCTATTAGTATCTTGTACTTTCTTCTATGTACTATTTATTAGAAGTACAAAAAGCGATCTTGTATTTACCCATGTAGGTGCTACTCTGTAAACTCATGTTGGTAACAATGTATAATTATTCCATGTTATGTTAAGTATTCTAAATTTCTACAATGATATTACTGCTCAGTAAACTTCAATTTTAGAAATTATATTATATCGGAACTATGGCGCACATACCATTCACATTACAGGCTTAGTTTTTAAAAGTAGATTCGTATAAAAAAAAATTACCCTTATCTTCTTATCATTAATTTAAAAATAAAATTGATTAAAGAATATAGGTAACAGCTAATAGAGTCCGGGTCTATTAGGGTGTTACATTATGGTATCAGAGCAGTTCATCTTGTTTAAGCCTGGGGAATGGACTGACTTTGCTTCTATCATGCTATTAACCTTATCTATATGATAAGATATAGGATTTAGAAATGCATGATCGTCTTGTGATACTGCCATAGTTGCTACCATGCTTAGCTATAGTATTGAGCCTGATCAACTCGATGACTGTTGTTTGGTGTGTCTAGGAACTAATGGCAGCAAACAGACGTACGCACGGGACACGTGATAGAGGAAATCGTGATGAACTGGCAAATGCACTCCAGGAGATGGCTAGGGCTATGCAAGCACAAGCGACAGTGATGATGGAACAAATGAATAGGAGGTCAGAGGAGTCGGTTGGAAACCAAGAACATGGAAAATTCTCAGAATTCAAGAGGGCTGGACCCCCAGAATTCAAAGGGACAACTAACCCTGAAATAGCTGATGGATGGATTCAAGAAATGGAGAAAGTTTTCTCAGTAGTGGAATGCTCAGATGAACAAAAAGTGGCATTCTCCACTTACATGTTGAAAGGAGAGTTGCCGCTTGGTGGAAAGGTGCCAAAGGTTTGCTTGAAAATACCAAACGCAGTTACGTGGGAGGTTTTACGTGCTACATTCTATAAGAAGTATTTTCCAGGACCCAAGAAAGAAGGCAAAGGAAGTAGAATTTCTCTGCTAACACAGGAAACGAAGTGTGGTGAGTACACACCAAGTTCGAAGAATTAATAAAACATTCAACTAGCTATCAAAGGGATCCCAATGAAGTTTGGAAGTGTATGAAGTATGAGAGTGGCTTGAGGCGGACATTCTAGCATCTGTAGCCAGTTGGAGATTCCGACTATGCATCTTTAGTCGCAAAAGCCAAGTGGCTGAAAATTGCAATCGCCAGATTGATCACCCATCGAGTTGAAGAGAATAATAAGAGGTCCGCTCCACAAGACTACCAAGCGTTCCCACCTCCTCATAAGAAACCGTACCAAGGAAGTGGATTCAAGGGAAACGACCTCAACACCCTATGACTAACCGACCTAGGATGCAAGCGTCAATCGACCTAGGGCGGTCGGCATTCCCGAACTGCTATTAGACCACCTTGTGCCACTTGTGGAAAGCAACATGGAGGAGAATGTAGATTTGGGAAGAATGTCTCATTATCGGTGTGGACAGTCAGGGCACTATTCTAGGGATTGCCCAAAGATCAACCAGCCTTCTACACCTAAGCCAAGGGCACGAGGACGTGTGTTTGCTATCACTTCTTTGAGATGGCCTCGAGAATCCGACGATCTCATTCAAGGTAAGTGTATAATTAATGGAAAATCCTTAATTGTATTGTTTGACTCTGGCGCAACGCATTCATTCATTTCATATATTTGTGCACATAAGTTGAAACTTCATATATCCCACTTGAACATTCTCTTAGTTGTTTCTATACCTACTATAGATCTTTGTTAGGATTGATCAAGCATGTCTAAACTGTGAATTTGAAGTAGGCGATAGGATTTTTCATCATGATTTAATATGTCCGCCTCGTTTGGCTTTGATGTAATTTTGGGCATGGATTGGCTTTACGCTAACCATGTGCTACTACATTGTCCAAATAAGACAATAGTGTTTCTTCCTAAACCCAAGCCTTCTACACCCAATAGAAAGCTACGGCTATACGAACTCCATAATCATGGGGATAGTAGGAATAAAAAGCGAGGGTATGTTTTCCTAATGACAAGTGAGGAAGAAGTGAAACAAGACCTAAATGAGATTTACGTGGTAAAGGAATTTCGGATGTATTCCCGATGACATACCCGAATTTCCCCACAAAGGGAGATTGAGTTTTCTATAGATTTGGTGCCGAGCAGGACCCATATCTATAGCTCCTTATAGGATGTCACTTGCTGAGTTGATGTAATTGAAGAAACAATTGGAGGAATTACTAGAGAAGAAATTTATTAGGCCAAGTGCTTCGCCATGGGGAGCTCGGTCTGTTCGTGAAAAAGAAGGATGGGAGCATGCGATTATGTGTGGATTATAGGCAACTCAACAAGGTAACCATTAAGAATAAGTACCCTTTGCCTAGAATAGATGACCTCATGGATCAATTGAGAGGAGCCCAGATTTTTTCTAAAATAGACCTACGATCGAGGATACCACCAGATCCGCGTAAAGGAGGAAGATGTACCAAAGACGGCCTTTAGGACTAGATATGGACACTATGAGTTTAATGTGATGTCATTTGGGTTAACCAATGCACCGGCAGTGTTTATGGACTATATGAATAGGATTTTTAGACCATACTTGGACAAGTTTGTAATAGTGTTCATCGATGACATTCTAGTCTACTCTAGAACAGAAAAGGAGCATGAAGAACACTTACAAGTGGTGTTGGAGGTGTTGAGGAATAAGAAACTTTATGCAAAGTTGTCAAAGTGTGAATTTTGGATGAAGGAAGTTAAGTTCTTGGGTCATGTGGTTTCACATGGGGGAATAGCATGGACCCAAACAAGATAGAAGCGGTGCAACAATGGGAAACCCCTACATCCAGAATCTGGAGATTAGGAGTTTTCTAGGGTTGGCCGGTACTACAGAAGGTTCATTAGAGCTTTTCCCAAATTGCTTTACCCTCACTAAGCTAACAAGGAAGAATTCAGCTTTTATATGGAGCCCAGAATGTGAAGAAAGTTTCCAAGAACTAAAAAAGAAGTTGACCACTACCCCTGTCCTAATCCTACCCGACCCAAAGGAAAAATTTGAGGTGTATTGTGATGCCTCGGGAAAAGGACTAGGATGTGTTTTAATGCAAAATAGGAATGTAGTAGCCTATGCCTCTAGACAGCTCAAACCTCATGAAGTTAATTATCCAACCCATGACTTAGAACTAGCAGCTATTGTCTTTGCTTTAAAAATCTGGAGACATCATCTTTATGGTGTAAGGTTTGAAGTCTTTTCCGACCACAAAAGTTTGAGATACCTCTTCAACCAAAAGGAACTCAATATGAGACAAAGGCGTTGGATGGAATTTCTCAATGACTATGACTTTGGGTTGAACTACCACCCAGGAAAAGCAAATGTGGTAGCAGATGCTTTAAGTCGTAAGTCTTTGCATGCCGCGTGGCTCATGGTGAAGGAAGGCGAGCTGATAGAAAATTTTAGGAACCTCAACTTAGGGCATAGGGAAACTTCTGGACAAATTTGGTTAAGTCAACTAAGCATAACTAGTAGTTTTAAGGATCAAATAATCCAAGCTCAAAGAGAAGACGAGGATTTCCTTAGAACCTTAAGCCTTGTAGAGGCGGGAAAGGTGAAAGAGTTTGTTCAAGATAGGGAAGGAGTGTGGAGATACCAAGGGAGAATCTGTGTACCAGCAAAGGAAGGATTGAGAACCAAGATTTTGGAAGAAGCCCACAAGAGTCAATTTAGTATACTCCGGCGTATAACCAAGATGTACCATGACCTTAAAAGAATGTTTTGGTGGCCAAAGATGAAAGCAGATGTAGCAAATATAGTGGGAAAATGTTTGGTATGCCAGAAAGTGAAGATAGAACATCAAAAACCCTCTGGAGTACTGCAACCTCTCGAAATCCCCAAATGGAAGTGGGAAGGAATATCCATGGATTTCGTGATGGGATTGCCAAGAACGCTTACTGGACATGACTCCATATGGGTAATTGTGGATAGATTGACCAAATCTGCTCACTTTTTACCCATCCGAGCAAACTACCCCTTGGAAAAGTTAGCTCAGCTATACATCCAAGAGATAGTAAGACTCCATGGAGTACCCAAGACTATTGTCTCAGATAGGGATCCAAGGTTCACCTCGAGATTTTGGGGAGCCTTGCAAAAGGCATTTGGCTCAAGATTGTGTTTAAGCACTGCCTATCACCCTCAAACCGATGGACAATCGGAAAGAACAATTCAAACCCTTGAGGATATGCTAAGAGCGTGTGTCTTAGACCAACCAAAAAGTTGGGACAAACAGCTTCCATTGATTGAGTTTGCATATAATAACAATTACCACACTAGCATTGGGATGGCACCCTATGAGGCCTTGTATGGCAGGAAGTGTCAATCGCCACTTTGTTGGTATGATCCGGGCGAGCAAAGTATTTTGGGCCCAGATTTGGTAGATGAGACAACCAAACAAATAAGGAGAATTAGGGAAAGAATCCTCACTGCTCAAAGCAGGCAGAAGAGCTATGCTGACAGAAGAAGGAAGCCTCTCGAATTTCAAGAAGGAGAACACATATTCTTGCGAATTACTCCTACTACAGGTATAGGCCGTGCAATAAAGGTCAAAAAGCTAAGCCCTAGGTTCTTAGGACCCTTTCAAATACTCAAAAAGATAGGTCCCTCTGCCTACCAAATTGCATTACCTCCAAATCATCCAACCTACACAATGTTTTCATGTGTCCCAATTAAGAAAGTATCAGGCGGACCCTAGTCATGTGTTTGAGCCAGAAGCTATACAATTAAGAGATGACCTAACTTTTGAATTACCGCCAATGAGGATCGTGGATCATGGCACCAAGCAGCTAAGAAGCAAATCCGTATCTGCAGTCCGAGTGGCCTGGGAAAAGATGGAATGGAAGAACACACGTGGGAGCTCGAGGAAGACATGCGAAAAGAATTTCGAACCTATTCACAGTATCAAATTTTGAGGACAAAATTTTTTTAATAAGAAGGGGAGAAATGTAACATCCTTAAATTCATAAATAATATAAATATCGATTAATGCTAATTAGAAATTAGATAAAATATAGCAAAAACCAAGAGAACCTGGACCAGTTTATGAAACATAACAAATATTATTAGAATATTCTTGTGTTTCTAGAGAAAAATGCAAAGAATTACAAAAATGCCATCATTTAACAGAAATAACGAAAATACCCTTGCTATGTAAAGGAAATTACCAAACTACCCTTGCTTTATTAGTAAATGACAAAGATACCCTTACTCTGTAAATAGAATTACAAGAATACCATTGTCATTGTATAATTACAAAAGTATCCTTGTCTTAGTTAAAGAAATTACTACAATGACAATTACAACAATGCCATTGCACAAATCCCTAGATTTGTCTTTAGGCAAGAATGAATCTAAGCCATTGGATTAAGATGACAATACAATAATTCAACCACATACATCATACACATTCTTAATCACATACATGCACATAGATAATCTCATGCTAAAAAATCTAAAAACACTTATTAAAGCATAAGAACACATGATATAAATCTATGATGCATACATTAAAGGTTAGAAAATTTCCACTAACATTTTTGCATAAAACATGGAACATGATTTCATAAAACTAGGCCAACATGTTTCCATAAAACATGGAGTGTTTTCATCCAAAGTTTGGCCAACATGTTTCCATAAATCATGCTCCAAGAATTAATTCTCTAAATGTTTCTTGTCTTGATCCTTCCACTATAAATACTCTTCAAACTCTTTTCCATTCCTTACATTTCCAAAACACAAAGAGGCTTTACATGCTTTGCAAGAGATACATTCTCTAGCTCTTGTAAAATACATACACTTTTACTAGTTTCCATGCCTTAGAAACTCCCTAAGTGCTCTTTCTTTCTTATATTTTTCTCTACCATTCTTCTTATGTTCTCCTCTTCAAAGATGTCTCTTAACCCTCTAAACCTTATTTTAAACACTTAAATTCTAAACTCAAACCTTCACTAGCTCTCATAAGAGTTACAATCTTTAACTCTGGTGAGAAATATTTTCTTAAGCACTCAAGTTCTAGAGCCAAGATTCAAGGAGGGTCATCTACTCCAAGGACTCTTACTTAAGCTCAAGAAAGAAGAGAAGGACTATTTTAGACCCTACATAAGAGGTAGGAGTTTCTTCTTTATTTGTTCAAGCATTATTGGCTTCTAACCATGGATAGAATGCCTCAACCTTGAGTTATTGTCAAAAGTTTTGAATGATTATTTGTAAAATATATTTTTAGATAGCACAATATATTCCATTATGTTCCTAACACTTCTATGATGCTATCATACTCAAATATAACATAAAATGATACTATGTGAAACTTGTTTTTTAATAAAAATTACTAAAGACATAAAAATGGTAGGTGCTGGAATTTCTGGTTGATTCTGGCAGCAGGCACTTCGAAATGTAATGATCATAAAATATGAAGTATCCCGAAATAAAAATATTTTTATCATAAACTAGACTCATTATAGAAGACTCTCCAAAAAGAATCACCCAAAACGGAGTTCTCTAGCTCAAGATATAAATTTTCAAAGCTAAGCCAAAAACTGAAACTCTACATATGACCTTGCAGTAGTAAAATAAGTGTAACTCACTATATAAAAATCCAAATGGACTGATTTCAACTCCTTAGGAAAGCTAACACATAGAGAAACACATCTATGTATGTTATACATAATGCTTTGCACCACGTAAATATAGGATGAGAAATAAATTTTCAGGACACTTGTCTGTGAGAGTGTAGTTTGGAGCAGTTCGCTAAGGAAAGACTTGGTATTTAAGCGTGTCCATTGTGACCCACCTCTCTTTCACAGGGAACCCTCCTGCACAGATTACAGTTGAAGGAATCTAAAACTACCTTTTCTAGGCTAAGATAACAAGTATATAGAGAGCTACAAACTTTTTCTTCTAAAAGATGTTAGAAAGCGAAATAAAAGATTCAAGTCTTGCAAGAAAACTTAAATATTAAAGTAGTAAGAATTGTCGAGAGGAAATATATATATATATATAAGTCATAGCGGAGCTTTAAAATATGTAAAGAACATTTAATAATATTTTAAAGTGCATTAATGTATTACTAAAAATTAAGTGTACAAAGAAGACTAAGAGAATCTATATGAGATCTTATATAAGTCTATCCACTAAATACCGCCTTAACATGGATACTATTTTTATTTACCATGAGACTTAGTATGAAATGTCTACTACTTGATATAAGATTGTGTATGAAATGTTTCTATGATATCCAAGCTGATATATAGTATTATGAATATATATTGATGAGTTATGAAATGATAAGAATGGATGATTGATTGTACCATGATCTATTTATGATTGCATGATTATTATTCTTACTCAATGAGAATAAAGTAAAGCCTGAAAAAGTAGCAATGATAGTCTGGAAAAGTGGACTTGAGCTAAGCTCACGGCTTAACCCCCTAAAACCGTTGAGATCACGGCAACGGAAAGAAAACCAAAAGGTTGTGGCGACGGCCACGGTATGAGCTCATTACCCTTTTAGGGTGGTCTAAGGCATTGATGTATTCATCCCGTGAGTAATTATGAGACATGTCAATAAAAGAGAATAAAGTGTCATGCATGAATACTACTAGTAGAAATGCTTGTATGATTACAAAAAAAAAGATGCATGAAATCATTAAGTAATGTGTTGACTTGTAATTGATGAGTTAAGTTAGATATGTATGACTCGCTAATAAGAATAGTTTAAAAGTAACTCTACCTCGGCTAATCACGTTTGCGAAAATCTTGATAAATGAACCTTTACCTGTCCATCACTTTGTAAATAAACCCGAGGTGGTGGGTGACAACGATGACACGATCGATACCAAGTTGAAATTCCTCTTGAGAAATCCAGCATTTCTCACTCCTATGTATGTTCCGTTGTCACCACCAGATACTGATGGATCCCAACTATTCGAGAAGGGGGAAGTCTCGCTTCCCTGAGTCAAGATGCACGGAGTGCAGGGAGCTAGGGAGAATGACCACTACTAGCCTAGCCTCATATTACACATCTGATAGGCTAAGAACCACTGCCACCACCTCTATAGTTATCTATGCTAGAAATTTTCACTTCTCCACTGTTGCTATTCGTATCTTTGTACTTTCTTCTATGTACTATTTATTAGAAGTACAAAAAGCCAGTACTGTATTTACCCATGTAGGTGCTACTCTGTAAACTCATGTTGGTAACAATGTATAATTATTCCATGTTATGTTAAGTATTCTAAATTTCTACAATGATATTCTGCTCGATAAACTTCAATTTTAGAAATTATATTATATCGGAACTATGGCGCACATACCATTCACATTACAGGCTTAGTTTTTAAAAGTAGATTCGTATAAAAAAAAATTACCCTTATCTTCTTATCATTAATTTAAAAATAAAATTGATTAAAGAATATAGGTAACAGCTAATAGAGTCCGGGTCTATTAGGGTGTTACAAGTGACACCTGTATTTCTAGTAATTTGACTTTATATACTTTTATACGTGTGATGCTTATGCATTTCTAGTTTGACATGTATAATCATGCATAGTTGTTTCCGGTCAGACTTATAACTTTATACATTTAAATACTAATTTGTATGTTTGAAATAGAAATAAAAAAAATATTATTTTGACTCACATTATATGGGATATCCTATCAATATATTCATATTTATTATTGTATTAGATATATGATTGAAACTAAGTGAAATTCATATCTAATTTAATAATAAATATAAATATATAGATACGATATCCCATAAAATACGAATTAAAATAAAATTACTCATAAAAATATTCTCCCCACACTTTCTTATGGATTAGATAACATCACTTACATGCGACATACTCAAGGACACATGTTCATTTGAACTACCAGACACCTATGTATCCTCTCATCGAATGGCAACATATCAAGGAGAGTTATTAGTCATAATACTATTTAAATATTGTTGTTTTATTATTGCAATGTCGTCATTCGTACCAAAACTAAGAGATACTTATAAGTACTTTTTGTGGGTCACATGAAATATATAGTTGACATACATAAGCAAGGTTTAAATATAAATAGAGTAATAGTTCACTTTAGTCTATAAAATTATATGTATAATTTATTTTAATTTTTGAAAATAAAAAAGTATCATTATAGTTTCTAAAATTTTAAAAAGTAATTCAAATTATTTCTTATACTACTGTTTCTGAGGACTAATTTGAATCGTTAAAAGGATTAAATTGAATCACTTTTTGAAATTTCAGGAATTAAAATGATATTTTTTTAATTTAAGAACTAAAATGAATCACGCATATAATTTCAGAGATCAAAGTGAACTTTTACTCCATATAAATATACTTTCATGACGCAGTTCATCAAAAAAATATATATACACTCATAACGAATCAAATGCTTCCAAGTAGCACACCCAAATGCTTTAAATTGTTATTAAATAATGTACACTAATATAACCATCTAAAACTTGATTATTATAAAATATTAATGTAGGACTACAATAAATTCATCAAAAATAACAACTTTTAACAAATGCAGATTATCTTATTGTGCAGAATTTTCTGTTTCCTTTTTTTCATACCTTTGATCAATCAAAAGCATGGTTAAAAAAAAAAAGAAAAAGAAAAGAGAAAAATATGGAAAAAATAGGATTTAACCGCAATTTATGCGCGGGTGTACTAATTATGACTGTTTTAGGGTCAGTACAAAATTATCCCTCATACTCTAAAGTATTTCTCAATCATGAATTATGATTTATGATTTATTAAAGCATACTTTTTATGGGAGAAGAGAAAATTTTCACAAACTCAAGTACATTAATGAAATTTGAAATAGAATCATCCAAATATCATACACAGAAGAAATCTATGAAGTTGACAGTACTTCTCTGCATAAATTTATCTATACGCTTAACACGTACACACAGGTAATTATTTATTAAAATAATTGCAGCTGAAAATTTTGACAAATATGAAGTATTTTTTGTACACAAAAGTTTAATCATGAGGAGCCAAAATGATGTATTTGTACATAAAAGTTTTTTAAAAAATATTATTTATATTCATAGAATGTAAAATACTATGCCAACTCACACATCATTTATTATTGGATGAACATAAAATCCCACACTCGTATAAATAACACAACTCTACAATTATGAGAAACGAAAATGATGCTCCGATCCATTCATTAGGAGAAGCACTAGTTATATTTTTCATTCTCATGGGCCAATGCAAAATTAAGGGTATGCTGCTGGGTTACCATTTATACGCCAGTCACGTGTGTTCAAAGAAACTGAAATGGTTTCGGCTATTCATGAAGGAAACCTCTACAAGTGTGCGTAATTTCTCAGCCCCGAGAAAAGGGTAAGTCATAAGTGACCAGAGAAAGAACAACAAAGTAAAAGGCTCAAAAAAAAAAAAAGAAAGGAAGATGAAAATTGGAAAGGCATACGTAAACTTCTGTTTGATTTAGAAATAGTAGATCAAATCGAGGACATAAAAGGCAAACTTACAGTTTTGTTGTGACCATTTGGTGCTTCAGTTTCCATAGCAGCAGAAAATACTGAGGACATGATTTGATAGTGGACAGAGGACAGCAGAGAGAGCTAGGCGCGGAGAATGGTGTTCCAGTTTGCTAAGAAATAAAATGGGGTGGCTCTCTCAGCTCTCAGAGAATAGAATATGTCAGTATTTAAAAGGATAGTAGATCTGTGTATTATGGTCATTGGACCTGTACAATACATGGCAATTTCGTGTTCCTTTCTCTGAAATAATAAAACAAACAATTCTCTATTCCCACGGAGATCATGAAAGTCTAAGAATGAGGGAGTTGTTAGACGTGACGCTCTTGAAGTCATTGGAAATAATAAACTGGACAATAATTTTGACTTTTAAAAGGTAGAACATTGACTTTTCAGCTCTTTTTTTTTTTTTTTTTTTCTGTTTCCTTCGCCGTGGTAGAAATTTCACGGAAATGCGTCACCGTTTATGCGAGGAGTCGAGGACTATCGCTTGATTGCTCCGCTGATCTTTTTGAACTCACCAAAATTTGTTCTTGAAAAAATAGTCATATTAGTATTTGGTAAAACAGTACAAAAGATGCTCTCAATAAAGAAAAATCATAACAGTCATATTTGATAAATATATACTATAAATATAATATAATAATAATTGATATAAATAATCGAGTAACTTTTATATTTGTTGTCATTCACTAGATTAAAATCATATTTGTCATTTGAATTTTAGAAAGTAAAATTCAGCTCTAAAAAGCACCTAATAGGATATTCTTAAAAGCACCTGTGACGTTGAGAAGTTAAAAATTAACTTATTCTTTTAATAAGGCAGAGCATTCTTGGAGAGCATTATCAAATTCAGCCTATGTTACTTTCTGAAAAAAATCACACTTTCTACCCACCATTTTATTAAGTCATGGAAAAAAAATGGATAAATAACACTAAATGCCTTTGAGATTTTGAGTTATTGCACATCATCCCATTCTTCTAAAATATATCTAAAAACTTATTATTTGATGAAATACTACAACTTTAAATTTTAAAAACAATAATTTCAGAGTTTAAAAAATAAAATGATATTTTTAATTTTTCTTTTTAAAGTGTATGTATAAGACTTGTGAACACCTGATTTTGTCCGAACTTTTAACCAAAATTTCTGTCTAGTTTACCTCTTTTTATTTTATTTTCTTATAGTTTCGTTGGTTATCTCTTTTGAAAAATATAAAATTTTGTTGTTTGTATTAACTTGGTATCCAATTTTATTTAGTCCATTTGTGTTTTGCTTTTAGCCTTTTTTTTAGTTAGTTAAATTTTCTTGTTTTGAGTTTATTATTCAGTTTGTAAATAAAAAATAAAAAAGGAGGTGAAAGTTCATTTCATTTCGGCCTATTGCTTGATACTAAAGGTCCCTAGCTCAGGTACGTTCAGTCCATTTTTTATCTAAAAAAGAAAACCGTTGGAGGAGTCACGAGCTCCTCTCTCGTTTGTCTGTTCCAGTTAATTTGCCCGTGAACCATGGGGAGGAGAGAAAGCATAAAAAATCAAACAGAGACAATGATGGTGTTACTGAATTTAGATCTCTTCCGGTGGAGTTGAAAAAGAATGAGAGGGGATACATAATCAATGATCAACAACACTATCAAGGGATCCACACAAAAAAATCAAATAAAAAAAAAACCTGCAAAACAACCAAAACAACCCAAGAATACGATCCGACGAGAACAAAAATCAGAAGCAACAGCAGTATTCTAGGTATTTTTTTTAGTTTCAATTTTATAAATTTAAAACAAAGAATAAACAGTGAGGCCGCGGCCTCCTGCTCGCCGACCTCCTTTCCTTTCCTTTCTTCCTTTTTCCTTCATCATCTTCTTCCTCTCCCATATGCCCCTTCCATGCTTCATCATCATCATTCTCTCTCTCAAGCTATCGGCCACCACCATCAACACTCTTCACCGTTGAGCCACCCTTCTTCGAAACGACCTCAGCCACCAAACTAGCATCGCGCCTACCTTACTCATTGAACCACTGCCACTCATAAACTCAGCCAGATCGCAACCACACTCACTTCACCTTTATTCTCAACAATGGCAAAGGGCGAGAAGAAACCGGTAGAGAAGAAGCCTGCAACTGTCGAGAAGGTCCCGGCCGTGAAGATGAAGGCGGAGAAGAAGATTCCGAAGAATGCTTTTGCCGTCGACAAGAAGAAGAGAAAGGCAAAGAGCGTAGAGACTTACAAGATCTACATCTTCAAGGTCCTGAAGCAGGTCCACCCTGACATTGGGATCTCGAACAAGGCCATGGGGATCATGAACAGCTTCATCAACGACATCTTCGAAAAGCTCGCTCAGGAAGCTTCTAGACTCGCTCGGTACAACAAGAAGCCTACCATCACCTCCAGGGAGATCCAGACTGCCGTGAGGCTCGTGCTTCCTGGGGAGCTCGCCAAGCACCATCTTCATCCTCGCCACCGTTGCGGTCGCAACTCATCAGCAGGGCGGAGTCACCGCTGCCGCTGCCCCCTGTTCCGCCAACGACTTCCATCACCGCGTTAACCCCGCCAAGCCCACCGCAGCCACCGCGAACCACCACCGCCGCCGTCCCTAACCATCACCTTTCTCTCACTCCAGCTTTCTCTCTCTAATTCTCTCTCTCTGGATCGCTCCCTCTCTTCCTCTCTCTCGGTCCCTCTCCTTCAACCACCACCGCGAACCACCACCTCTAACCGCCTTAGTCCCTCCCTTTGCGGCCTTCTCGTTCTTCTTCCCTTCGCCTTCTTTTCTCTCTCATGCGCTCCCTCTGTTCTCTCCGTCTGTGATTGTGTGATGGAGAGAGAGAGAATTGTGTTGGTGTAAAAAAAAAAAAGGAAAAGAAAGGGAGAGTAATGTATGCAAACCCGTGAGTGTGTGTGCGTGTATGAGCTGTGTGTGTGGGGTTTGGTCAGTAAGTCTAGATTAGTGTGCGTGAGAGAATGGTAGGTGCATGAGTATTTGCATTGTGTGTATGTGTGTCCCTGAACCTGTATCCTTTTCTTTTTTTTTAATAAAAAATGAAATCTTAACTAGTTGTATGTTCGTATAGGATAGTGTGTTATTTTTTTTTATGTTAATATTACGGGTTGTTGTTTAGATTGAAGTTATTTTACTTTTATTTATTTATTTATTATTATTATTATTTGTTTATTTTTTTTTCTTTCTTGTTATTGTGATTATCATTGTCATTTTTCAGTTTGAATATTTTGTCAAAGAGAGGACTTTGTTTATTTGGGCTAGATTTTTTTTATTATTTTTGTTTATTTGGATTTAGATTAATTTGGAAAAAAGGGGGTTAAATATATATATATATATTTTAAATGGATGGTTTAAATTTTTGGTTTTGTTTATTTGATTAGTATATATTTCATTTTAGTTTAGAGTCTAAATAATAAAAAAGATTTTCATTTACTTTGAGTTTCAAGAGTTTTTTTTTAATATAATAAAAAATATAGATTTAGTTTAGGAAGTTGATTTGGATTGAATTGTTTCATTAGTATAGATTTTGAATTTATTAAGTTAGATTTTATTTTAGCTTGTTAATTTATGGTTGATTTTATGTTTGAAATTCGAGTATCACTTATTTGATCCGAATTAATAAAGAAAATTATTATTGTTTGGAAATAAATATTTGAGTATCTTATTAAAGTTTTTTTTGTCATTATTATTGTTATTATTTTGTAGGATTTGTTTAGATTGTAAAGTTGTTTATTTGAATTTGAATTTTTTTTTTATTCATATTTATATGTTTTGATTGAATTAATTGCTTAATTGTGTTTATTTTACCTTTTTTAGTTTAAATATTTTATGTTTATGTGTTTCAATTAAAATTAATTGTGTAAATTGTAATATTTTACATTTCTAGTTTAATTATTGTACATATTTTGTGTATTTGCATTTGTGAATTGCTTATTTAGTTTTGTTATTTTATATGATTATGCGCTTTATGTGTAATTATGTTATGAATTAATTTTCTTTTGGTTTAATTGTTTTATATATTTATATGTTTTATTTAAATAAATTGTGTTTGTGTTTATGAATAAATTTTGCTTTTAATTTAATTATCTTATGTTATATATTTTTGTTCAAGATAATGGTTTTTCTTATGAATTAATTTCGTTAGTTCCTGTTAACATTTGAATTTTGTCTAAAAATTAAATAAAACCTTTTTTTTGTTAATTTAAATTATTGGCTTTATTTGTCTAGAATTTGAGTTTAAGTGGTCATTAGTGATCGATTTTCTTGAATTTCTGAGTTATTTGTTTGAGTTCAATTTAGTTTGGACATGTTTTTCTTATATACATTTTAAATTCAAAAATAAATGTTTAGATCTTCCTTTTTAAATTACTTAGTTAATTGGTTTCTAATAAATTGAATTAACTGAGCCGTGACGGCTTGTTAATCTCATGTTTCAGAATATTTTAGCTGCGATGGCTTGATATTCAAAGTCTTTTTAAGAATAAAGTTAATTTGATCGCGACGGTTTGTTAACTTTATGTTTTAGAATATTTTAGCTGTGACAGCTTAATATTCTAAAATTATTATTATTTTTTTTTTAAAGTAACTTTTCACCATTTAATTTATTTGTAAATAATTTTCTTAATATTTTTCTATGCTATTTGTGTCTTGCTTTATTTATAAATTTCTTTTTCTTAAATTTTATTTCAAAATACTTTATTTAGCTCTTGTTATTGTAGATAAAGAGTTAATTTATCCAGAATCATTGTTAACTCGATATTTCGGTCATTTGAGTTATGATAAATTTTAATGACTCGAAAATTCTCCCAAAAATATTTGTTTTTCTTTTATGTTCTTTATAAAAAATAGAAAAATCAATTTTCTTCTTTCTCTTATTTGTAAATATTTGTAATTTATATACTTATTTTCAATTTAAACTTGCTCATTTCTTTTAATTGTCTTGAAACAGAAAACAAACGTTGAAAAAAGTTATTTATTTAATTTGCACAGTTAATTAAAGGTACCGTCCAAGGACGGATGTACTAGGGTGCGTGGGATTAAATTCCTGCCATTCCCTATACATAACCGACTCCCGAACTCAAACTGGTTTCAAAGACTATTCTCTAAAAAATGGGTTTTTCCAACGTTTTCCCAATTTTAAATAAACTTGGTGGCGACTCCAATATTTTCAACAATTCTTTCTCTTTCGCCGTCCCCGTCGCGATCCCGGTTGCGACAAGACTACTTTTAACTAAATAAGCTACGCTGCAATCTTTCATTTTCGCAGGCTACAAGTGTTGGAAGCTTCCGACAAAGGGGATGTCTCGCTAGGAAAAATGTACCACGCATTCATGTAGAAAATTTAAATAGTTTTATATACTTTGAAAGAAAAAGTTAAAAATATAATTTTATTTTTTAGACTCTGAAATTATTATGTTTTTAAAATTTGAAGCTGTAATATTTTATTAAATAATAAAATTTTAGATTTATTTTATAATTTTTATGATAAAATATACTTTATTCCCTTGAACTTTAGTTCATATATAGTTTATATCATAACTTTTTAAAATATGCATTGTGACATCCTGACTTTTTTAAACAGAGCACAACACCCCTCTTCCTAGAGGGTATCAAGAAGGGAGAGGCAGGAGTCAAACACATTATCACCTACTCAAAGGTGTAAGAGATAGCTACAACCATTGGGTTGTAAGCTCCACCACAAAAAAGGTGAGAGTTTATATATATATATATAAGAGATGCGTTTAATAATAGATATGAGATAGTGTCATATTTGTAAAAAAATGGGGCGAATTGCAATAACTCCAAACCTCAAGAATGTTTAGTGTTATTTACCAAAAAAGAAAAATACAAAATCACCCTTGAATCATTAATAATAATAATAATAATAAAAGATTCTGGATGAATTAAAAATAATAATTTCACAAGTGGTAATCCACACAAACATCCTCATGAGGGCAATTCACGTCACCACTAAGGAGGTAGTGTAGATTATCTTAAGTTAAAGAAATAGAGTAATATATATATATATATATATATATTATTTATTATATGAGAAACAGCTAGAATAATAAGAATGGTTTAAGTAACAGTAAAATTTTAATAAATAATTATTCATGATAGAGCTCAGTCTAATACCATAATTTAGCTAGACAGTTAGTGTAGTCCTCTAATTAAATAATTAACTAATTAGGTATTATTATCATGTAACATGATAGGACTTAATCATTTAACAGAAATTAACGAATGCCTATTGCAACCTTTATGATTAAATTATAAACTAACTATTAAGGTATAAGAAATATTCAGTATAGAAAGATTAGTTTCAGTCTCATGAGTATTATTTAATTATTATCAGTTTCTAAGATTAATTTATTTATATAGTATGCAAGAACCTAACCTTTTAGCATTAATAAAATTGATAAATAATAATTAAAGATTCACAATTAAATTATTATTATTTTTCCTAATGGATTAGTAGACAATATAGCATGAACAGTTTTTACAACATGATATTTAATATTTAAAATGTTATCACATAAGCAGCAAACAATATACAAAGAATAAGATTTGGTGTTTTGAATTTATTGTATATTCAATTGAAATATGTATGTTGAGATTAGTGTATGTGAGTAGAGTTCATGTATAATTATCATCAGTTTATACAACTAATTTATTTATTAAGCACTTTAAGACCCAACCTCTCAGCAGATAATGATTAGACAAGTAGTGCAAGTGAGTTATTATTTTAATTATTAGCATGAGAAAAACAAAGAGAGCCTTAGAAATAAATTTCATTACTATTTGATTTTATCCTTTATTCAATGAAATTATGTACACTGAGATTTGTTAAACCAGAGTTACTATTTATGTTTAGAAAGTCTTTAGCCTTGGTACACTTATTTGCTAAGGAGGTGATGTACCAAGTGGCCATAGAGGCAATTTTATAAGATGATAATAACCTTGGTATGCCTAACTACCAAGGAGGTAGTGTACCAAATGGCCATGGAGGCAATCTAATAAGCCGTTAACCTCGATATACCTAGCTGCCATGGAGGCGGTATGCTAAGTGACTATGGAGGCAGGCTTTTATAATTCAGATATATTAGAGCATATGGTCCCTGCAAGGACAATCCCATAAGTATATGTTCATGATGGAAGTGAATGCTTATTGAATATGAATTCAGTTTTAAGCTAATTTCCTTAAGTAGATTTTATTTCATTACGACAAGAACTAAATTTCCGTATATGTAAATATTATTATTATATAATTATCTGCATGTCTATGTTGTATGTATTAATATTATATAGTTTCTTATTGTCTCATGTGAACTGTGGGTGGCTATCTAGATGAATTCACCTTTCTTTTCCTCTTCCATACAGATACAGTAATCGACTTAGTTACACTTCAGGATCCACCTCCTTAGTAGTGCTGTTAGCTATTTCATTGGGGAGCATCGCTTCGTTGTGAAGCTTAGATAGGTTCATGATAGCTATAGAGTGCTCTAGTAGTTGTGCAGGTAGGATTCCAACCCACACATTATTTTATGAATATTTTATTTTAATTTACAGTTATTTTTTTAATTTGTGAATGGCTACATCCCAGACCACGATTACTCAGTTTGATAATCAGATTTTATGTCTTGAAAATATTTCAAATTTTATGAAATCATGTTTGAACTTATTTATTAGAATTGGGAACTGGTATTGAATCAACTTTTTGGAATAAAATTATGTTTCATTATGCATACTAGTGTTAGCTTGAGAACCCTTTGTGCTTATTTATTTTGAATGACAACAAAGCCAATTCAAAGAAAATGCTTTGAAGAATGACTGATGTCTTTATTGAGTTTTGTGTAAGATTATAACAAATTTATATTATTTAGCAAAAGTAAGGTTTACTCAAATAAGAATATATTTCACTATGCATGTGCAAACATGCTTATCTCATGTTATGAGATCTGAAATAAAACAGAAGTGAAATTATCCAAGCACTGATAGCTAACAATAAGAAGAAGTTTTCAATGCTACAAGGAACAAAGTTTAGAGACTTTAGAAAGTAGCACGGGACATCAGAAAGTACACTCATGATGAAGATATTAACTCATGTCCAAGAGCAACGTGTTACTTAATCTTCAATCATCACAATCGCAATGATATTATCAGCAAAGAAAATATGATTGAAGATCAGAAAGTGAAAAAACTCTTCAAGGAACTAATTGCATACATAAGAAAGCTCACCCATGAAAGGAGCAAAGAATGCTATAGGAAAGGGAGGGAAATTTGAAATTTGAATTTCAAATTATCAAGTCAAACCCAGTTTCAAACTAGTACGTCATCTATTCTACCTATTTGATCAGCCACCCTGGCTTCATGAAGGAAGAGTTCATAAAGCTTGCTCAGAAAGTAGAAAAGTTATTTTTGAAGGAAGATCAGAAAACTCAACTTTATAATGGCTTCTGCAATCGATGTGACAGATTTGTCAATCTCTCTTCTAGCTATTTCTTTCAAAAGATAACTGGTGTTCAACACGTGTCACTTGAAGAACTGATCTATGGCAATGATCATAAAGAAAGACCATTATATAAGGAAATTCTATGCTTAAGGACTGATGAGAGATTTGAAGATTCAAGAGAGGAAACTCTACAAAAATATCTTCCCACTTCCTGGAATATCCAATCTTTATTATGCAGTTAGTTTTATCCTTGAAGTGTAAGAAAATCTTCCTTCTATATTCCTAGTAAGATTTATACTTTTCCTATGGAAGAAGTAGAAAAAGGAAGTCATTAAGTTTTCCCAGGAACTTGTTATGTATATGTTAAGGAAACTTGAGTGCAGGTTAGTTTGAGTGGCAATCCAAACACTTAACTTTTGTATCATTGATCAGGTAGTGATCGCTATGAAATAGCTTGGAGATGCTACTATAAAACTACTTGCAACACAACAGTAGTGGTTGCTACTGCTCACGATTTGGTTTAGAGAGGCCAGTGTCAAGAATACTTTCAACGTGATAATAAATGTTGCTACTATTCATGATTTGGCTTGAAGAGGCTAGTGTCAAGACTACTTTCAACATGACAGTAGAGGTTGCTACTACTCACAGTTTGGTTTAGAGAGACCAGTGTCAAGAATACTTTCAACATGATTGTAAGGGTAACTACTAATCACGGATTAGCTTGGAAAGGCTAGTACAATACTACTCATATTAGCTTGGAGAGGCTTGTAAAAGAATACTCAACTTGTGTCAGTCTCTGAGTTGGTCTGCTAGCACGAGAGCTTGGGAAAACTAATGTAAAGACTATCTAACCTTACTTTATGAGGTTGAGAAAGTTGTTTTGAATGGAACCTCAACATTTGTTGAGTACTAGATGTAGGGAGGTTGGCCAAACCAATATAAAACCATTTGTGTCTTCTCTCTTTTGCTCGGATCTCCTTTATTTGTTTTTGTTGCATCTTTTACTTAATCTTTAATATGATATATCCTTCTCGTTTTCTGTTATGTCTTTTAATAATAAGCATTTTATTTAATGAGGCTCAGAAATCTACTTTCTGAAGATGCTGACTATGTTTCCGCTACACTATAAGTTTTATACTTAATAGCATTCATTTTCAAAAGTTTCAGAAAATGCGAAAAGGATCAATGCATGATTCAACCCTCCCTTCTTGTGCACATCTCTACCTACAACTAGCGCATCACATTACCAAAGACTTTTGTTAGGGTGTAGTACCTCACATGTCGGTTACATTCTCAAGTCAGGTCTTGATACCTGAACCAAGCTCACTAGAAAAGTAATGGTTGGGGCTCCCAATGATGCTGTTGAGGTCCAGACAGGCAATCCACCAAATAGAAAAACAACCTTTGACTTTGGATCCCGTATGGATGGGCAACACCTAGTCCCTGTTACCTCCAAAACCCTTGCGCTCATGTGTTTTGAATGACAACAAAACCAATTCAAAGAAAAATGCTTTAAAGATCGACTGATGTTTCTTTCTGAGTTTCTTGTAAGAATTTAATAGGTTATATCGTTTAGCAAGTATAAGGTTTATACATATGAGAATATACTTTACACTATGCATGTGTAAACATGTTTGTCTAAGAGATATGAACTGTTAAGGAAGTGAAATTATATCCTTATCTAAGTATTGAAGGCTAAACGATTGAAGAAGACTTCAGCGCTTCAAAAAAATAGCTATTGAAACTTCAGAAAGTATCTCTGGAGATCAAAAAGTACGCCTACATGAAGAAATCATACAGACCAGATGAACACACCACCATCAATCATTACGTTCAGAATCTTTGTATATCAAAATGAACAAATGATTGAAGCTATGAAGGCTCTTTATTCACCAAGGAAATGATTTCAGAAAGTACACGTTTCAAGACAGTGAAATCTATATCACTCGGAAGGAGGGAAAATTTGAAATTCAAATTCAAGATTGCTTATGGAAAAGTCAAATTCCAGTGTCAGAACCGGTTAATCATTTCTTCTACCTTTAAAGAAAAATGTCAATGTGCTCTAGAAGAAAAGGTCCAGAAACCATGGTTCAGAAAGTAAAAAGTAGTCTCCGAAGAACACTAGAAATCTCCTTTGTCTCAAAAGGGCTTCTGGAGGCTAATATGACAAAACAGAAATGCTACTTTTCTAGACCTTTCCAAGATACAAATAGATAATCAACATGTGTCCCTGGAAGGTCTATTTGAAGGCAATGGTCTCAAGGAAAACCTCTATATATAGAGATGCAGTACTCTACACACTGATATGAACTTACGCTGGACAAGAGAGCAAAAATGCTGTCAAGTTTTCTCTTTCTTTTGGCTTTCACTGTCTGTAAATCATTTTCCTTGTATAAAATCTTCTTTCTATACTTCATTGATCATACTTTCCTTTGAGAAAGAATTTTTCCTTAAACGAAGTCATTCAAGATTTTTAGGAGCTTTTCATTGTATATTCAAAAAAAATCTTGAGTGTAGGTCAGTTTGAATGGCAACCCAAACTTGTAACCATTGTGACCTTGATCTAGTAGAGATTAGTGTGAGATAGCTTGAAGAGGCTTGTTAAATACTACTTGTAATGTGACAGTAACTAAGTCTTACTGGTCATGGGTTTAGCTTAGAGAGGCTAGTTCAAGATTACTCAGTTCAGCTTGAAGAGACTGGTAAAGAACTACTTGGTGTGAGACAGTAGAAGTGTCTACTGGTCGATTGGACAAAGCTTGAGAAGGCTACTGAAAAGACTATCTTGACCCCTTCTCTGGTTGGAGGAAGAAGTAGTGAAACTCAATAGTAGTTGAGAACTGGATAGAGGCAGGTTTGGCCAAACCAGTATAAATTCTTCCGTGTTCATTTTTCTATCTCCTTTGTCTCATTATATTTTTATTTCTTGTTTAAGTTTGAAGCTTTCTAACAAATCTCTTTGTCATCTTACCTTTTTTAATTGAGTTCAGAAAAGTTGTTTTCTAAACATGCTTAACGTTATTTTCTGCTACGCTACAAGTTTATCTTAATAGTATTTTCAGTTTAGCTTTTCAGATTTTCAGTAAAGACAGAAAAATGAAAAATATGATTCAACCCCCTTCTCATGTGTCTTTCTGCTTACAATCCCCTGATCTATACAATGACACTATCCCAATAGCCCCTCTAGAGCAAAGGAAGGAGGTGCTGACCTTCATAGCAGAAATCCTAGAAAGCTTCGCTCTACCCTATCAAGAGTGATGCACTTGCTCAGGGAGCAAAACATGCGGATGATGAGTATGGAAACTAAGTTAGAAAGGAGGTGACACGAGGATGAGAGGAGCTATAGGAAAGCAAGAGCCCAATAAGTCAAAAGTCGCCTTAGGCAACGGGATGAAAGGAACAAAGAGCTCAAAGAAAGGTTAAGGGCTACCAAAGTAGATTAAGAGGAACATCATGAGTGGCCAAGAAAGGAGAAGAATTCTCCCTAGCAAAATGTATGAATGGATGATGGGTCACCGGGAAGGTCAAGCCCTTAGAGGATGGAACAATGCGAAAATACTCAAATCTCTCCCAAATAAAACTTTAGGCCAGAGTGAACGTTGAGCCTTGATCTAACCTGGGAGAAAGAAACTAGGGAATCCATGTTCATAGCTCTGAGCTACAAGTCAGACAAAGTGTTCGAAATGCCATTTATTGAGCACATTATGAAATATCCCTTTCTAGCTAGCTTTAAGCCCCCAATAAACATGCTGTAATACGATGGAACAATGGACCCTTATGAGCACCTAGATGTTTACAAAACTCGGATGCTTCTTGATGAAAAGTGATGGATCCGATCAAACTTTCTGATCGCATTACAGAAGTTGCCACTATAATGGTTCAACTAACTACAGCCAAGCTCAATTTGAAAATTCTTTGAATTTTGTTCCCAAATTCTAACCCAACTCACAACATGCAATGTGAAAGCAAAGTCAGCCACAAGACTCCTCGGGTTCCAACAGGAGTAGAATGAGCCCCTAAGAGACTACATAGGGTAATTCAATCAAGAAATGTTGGGGATAAAAAAACTAAGCCCATAAACAGCCCTAGTAACCCTTATTACGGGACTTCAACTTTGAGGATTCCAGAGGTCTCTAGCAAAAAGCAAGCCAAAAACCTTTAAGGAACTCCAAGTCTAAGCAAAGAGATACATTAACTTGGAGAAATCACTAAAGGAAATTGTGGGAAGAAATGTGAAATGAAAGTAAAACTAGAATAGGGATGAAAAATCCAAAAGGGATGCCGAGCTCGAAGGGGCAGACGATACTCAAAGTACACACCCTTGAAGGTCTCCCTAGCATAGATCTACAGAGAAATTTAGAGTATGAAAAGGTTACCAAAACCAAAGTAGCAGAAAAACAAACCCATAACTAATAGATTGGTGTATTGCAAATACCATGATAGTCAAGGGCACAAGACAATCTCCAAGATGCCATCGAATAGTCATCAGAGCGAGGAGGCTAGCCAGATATATGGCCACTCAACAAAGCCCAAGGAAGAGAAGGTTCTAACCTAATTAAGAAAAATATGGAAGGAGATTGAGAAGTCGAACTAACAACAAAAAGGATGATCAACATTGAAGTAAAAGAACAGACATAGAAGACCATAATGATGAAGTCGTAACTCAAACCATAAGCACAATAGTTAGAGGATTTGCGAGGAAGGAATATCCAAGTCATCCAAAAAACAAAGGGACCCTCAAAGAAGTAATGCGTGTAAGGAAGGAGAAACCCACAGAGCACCCAAAGAAAAGGAAGCCACTAATACCCTTCATCTTATCTAAAGAAGATAACCTAGATATCATTATGGGGCACGATGACCTAATGGTCATCTCGATTATGTTGATGAATGCCGAATTAAAAGAATCCTCATTGACCAAAGAAGCTCAACCGATCTCCTTTTTAGAGATGTTTTTGACCAACTTGGACTTAAAGACAGCAACTTGAGCTCATACCTCAACGAGCCAGTAGGGATTTCTGTAAAAAAAAGGTAAAGTCAAATGGGTATGTGATAGTACCCGTAATGAGGGGATCGTCACCACTTTCCAGAATCGTAGCTATCAATTTCCTAGTTGTTCGATGTCTCGTGCATGCAATACCATCATCAGGAAGCCAACATTGAACAAGCTAGGGGCCCGTTTCCATGGGGTTGCTAGTAATGAAGTTTCACTTTGAGGAAAGGTGTATTATCTCCATCAAAGTAACTAATCCACCACAAAACAGTGTTACAACGCCATCCTAGTAGTATGGTCAGGCGTCCAAGAAGTCAAGAGGAGTCGCTGTGGTGGACCTTGACATTAGATGTTGGAGCCCAAATGATAGGCCGATACTAAATGGAGAGTGTGAAGAGATCAAGATCGAGCCCAAAAAAGCACAAAATGACTCATATCAATAGAGGATTGCTGGCTGAGGATGGCCCTGAATCGTAGAAAGGAGGTGATGAGGCAAGTGGAAGAATTGTTGAAAGTCGGGTTCATAAGAGAGGTATAGTGCCCGATGTGGTTCTCCAACATCATAATCGTATCTAAATTAAACGGGAATCTAAGAATGTGGGTAGACTATACCCACCTAAACAAGGCATGTCCCAAGAAACACAAGGTGAGCAATTTGAGAGTAGTTGTGCAAGTGTACATAATAAATACATACCAAATGTCCATATATAAGGGTATTTATAGAGGGATCTCCAGGTAGTTACCACAACTAAGGGCTGAACATACGCTATAAGCCTTATTCCATGTCCTCCCAAACGTGGGAGGAGTGGGTTGTGGGGTTCCACCTCCCGATAATCGCTACCATGTGGCAACGATTTGGGTTGAGACCCAAGCCCAATATCCCAAAGGCCCAAGCCCAACATAGTGGGCATCGATTCCTGGGCCGCGTGTGGTTTTTGGGCCTGGCTTATTAATACTCTGTAACAGTTAATATTAACAGTGTTGATATAATATTATTTTAATTATTATTAATAATTAATTTTAACAATAATTACTAATTAATATTAATAATTGTTTATGTAGTGGTTAATATTAACATTATCATTAATGTTGATAATAATTAATGACTATCAGTAAACATCATATAGTAATTATATTTATTATGTCATATTCTTTTTAATTATTTTATTTATAATAGTATTCAATATTAACATTGTTAGTTTCTATTATTATAATAATCAATAATAAATAATTATATTAACAGTTATTATTGTTAGTATTATTATTATTGTTTGAAAAAAACATAGAATTACCTGATAATCTTTTTGATATACCAAATTAGATCATGTGAATTGTAGGTTAGATTATTTGTGTATTTCAAACATTGTAATATTAAAATTTATTTAAGTTAAAAGTGACCATCTTTCTTAATAATAATCTAAATTATCAGCAATTTTGCGAGATAATATATCAAATGTCACCTAATATATTTTCTTCCTCAGTGATTGTGATGTTCTGATGTTTCAATCCGCAGTTAAACACTAGGACAGTGATTGAAATTGTCCCGTGGTGCATTCGGTGACAGTGAAACACAACGGATTTCGTAGTCCAAACAGTTACTTAGAGAACCATTGCAAGGAAGCTTGAAACATTTCAGTTTCTATGTTTATATACCTTAATTAAGCAATAAGCATTGACTGCGAGATCTATCCAATCGGGGATTGAATTGATTATAAAAACATAAATTTAATTAGTCGATTTATTAGTAAATAAGTAAAAATATTATTTAGATGGGTGAATAGATTGACCTTAAAACAACAACAATTAATTACGATTGCTATAAAACAAGCTCATATTTTATCTTCATTAGCTTTTCTTAATAATGAAAAAAATTGAAAAAGGCAAGTGGACAGCTAGAACTACGCCTATTAGTCTTAAAACAAAAAAAAAAGAGTTATTCTTCAATTAAATTCAAATTTGAATTGAAACTCAAATCTATTTTGAATTAATATTTTGCTGGAAAATAACTCCAATCAAATTTAGGTTGTTGTGTTATAAGAAAAAAGAAACTCGGTGAAGAAGAACCAATCTTTTTATATTGAACGTGCTTGTTCATTTTGATGATTTTATCATATGAAGTATATTTTTTCTTACAAATCCCTACCCTACTATCTTCCCAAAGTTTATTCTCCGGTGAATTTAAGTCAAACTTTTCATTTAACCTTATGCCATTCAAAATTGAATTCGAGATTTTGAAGAAGTTTTATATCTAAAGCCATAACAAACTTGAGCCATTAGCCATAATCCATGCGTCTCTTTTCTTTTCTTTTCTTTTTTCGCTACTTCTATTTAATACGAAGGCGAATGCTTACGAATCATAAAAGCGGAAACTTCTGTACAACTAACTAGTAACTAGCATTTTGGCAAGTCAATTCGTATAGTTTTTCTTGAGAAAATTCGGACCTCCATTTCTTTATTCAAATTTCTAATCCTTCGTTGAATTTAAAAAAAAAAAAATTCTAATCCTTCCTTTAATAATAACTAAAAAGCGAAATGAAGTGACTGGGACACGATGCGTATTGTGCTTTAGCAAGCAACACGAAAGTTAGAAGTAAGCTTCAAACTATAATTTCTTTGGGAAAAAATCAATATATTGAATGGTGAAGGTGTTACTTGAGGGAGGGTATTGAAATACATAATAATTTTATAACAAAACTGAAACAAACGACTATAAAATCAGTGATAATACATTGGGTGCATCTGGTTGTGATTCTTAAAAAAATAATAATAAAGAAAAGGATAATTCTAAAATTTTGAAGTGAGATTTGTTTATATTTTTAAAGAAATAAAAGAGAATAATTAATTTTTCTACTTTTCTTAGAAGCAAATAGAGAGATAGAGAAAAAGTATGATATGATAAATGAGTCAATAGAATGGCGAATCATTGCCTCTTTTTTAATATTAAAAATTATATAAATGTAAGATACCCAACATATTATTATTATTGTAGTGATAATAAAAAAATGAATATACTCTTTATCTACAAATCTAAAATGCTTTTGTTAAAATAAATGTTTATTAACCTTAAATTACTTGCAAATTTTGAAAATATTTATTATGTGTAAAAAATAAATGTTATCAAACCATATTTATTGAGAATTAAAATTTCATTTTCTCAATTGTAATTTTATACAAATCGTTATATCCAAAAAAACTCAGCAATGTCTAATTATTATAAGAATCACTTTTACGATTACAGTCAAACATTTTTTTAAAAGAATGTACTTCTAATTCAAGCTCTGCCTTTGAAAATGTACATTTTTCAAAACTTAACCAAATGTGCCCATAAATATATATGGAGAAGATTAAGTGAGAAGAGTTAAATTATGTTTTAATCTTTGACCATTTATGTAAAATTTAGCTGTAAGCTCCAAATTAAAACCCTTGAGAAAGCTTGTCATAGCTTGGTTTTGAGTGATGACAAATCAAGGTTTGAAGGAATCACTCGAGAAAGATGAATAATTTTGTATTTGAGTGTCTTTTGTTAAGTTTAGGACAATATTATAGACCTCGTGCTCAAATTCTTTTATAAACTTAATGAGAACATTAAAATGCAATCCACTTTCATAAAACTTTGTGCAAAACATGTTGCTTTCACGAGTCTTGGATGAGTTTATTGCATAATGTATCTCAGGAAGTAATTAAAGTGGGGATCAAAAAGAAAGTATGTGCTTCGGAAAGAATAAAAACATCATCAACAAGAGCATTCAAAAAGAAGTATTTGCTTTAGAAGGCAAATGTTGCGGATACAAGAATGAAGCTCTACACTTCAAGAAAGCTTCTTCAACATCAAGAAACTTAAATCAAACTCAGTCTTTCTTTTTGAAGAACCATAGCTAAAGTAAATATATGCCACATTATATATTTGAAAGGACAAACAAGCATTGTTATGGCTATCAAAAGTACAGGGCTAGCTACAAAAGGAGAGTTTGCTTGCAAAATACTTCAAAAGTCCTTCCTCCTCTTAATGGTTTAGAAAAACAGGAAAACATGTAGAGTGGTCCAACCATCAAGGAATAACGATTATCTTCACCGTGGCATCTATAAAACGATAATCAATTGAAGATTGAAGGCTGTTGAATTTTAAAGAGAACATTATTTTAAATTGGAAAAGCTTCAAAAAGAATATTTATATTCTAAAATCTTCTTACCACTCTCACCTTAGAAAATACTCTCATTCGTGAGTCACGTAGTAAGATGTCACTTCATAGTCTATCTAACTTTATTGTAATATCTTGAAGCTTAAGTGTAATCTTCTCCTTGGTGAGAACATCCTAAACACCACCTTCTTTTCTCAAACTTGACTCGTCAGTAGTCACTATAAGTTAGCTTGGAAAGGCTAGGACAATATTGCTTATTGGGAAGCCTGTAAAGGCTAGAGAAAGAATATATGCTATAAGCTTGAATAGGCTTATGCAAGACTATTTGCTTTAGTGGAACTCTCAACTTGTGAAGTTAGGGACTGAATGTAGGCATTGTTATGGCCGAACCAGTATAACTTGGTTTGTGCGATTCTTTATCCTTCTCTTTTACTTTATTAAATTGCTTGTGATTTCTTTGTCTTAAGTTTACTTTCTCTTTCTTTATTTAGAAAGTTTATCTTTATGAAGAACGAACATTACTTTTGCTTCTCTAAGTTTTAACAACTTAAGAGTATTTGTTTTAAAAGTTATAGAAAGTTTTAAAAGAGCATAATTTAACCCTCTTTCTTGTGCTCTTGTTTCATCTATATTTGACACCAAAGCCTGGTTCTCCAAAGGAAAATTACCTAACAGCTGAGGAGTAAAAGATCTCTGGACGAAATGGCCTAACAAACTATGCACATTGCTGATAGTCACTCTATCAACCATCCTCCATATTTTAGTAGAGATGACTATCACATTGGAAGGATTGAATGAAGATGTTTATTGAGTCAACTAGCTTGTGTAACATCCTCTCACGTACAACCTCATCCTCAAGTCATGATATCGTACTTGAAAGGTGTTACTTATTAATTAGCAGACCTTTCTTAAATATCTATAGCAAACTCAATCGAATCATGAAGTAACTAAATCGTAGTTCTATTAACATATATAACAAAGAAATAAAACATTCGTTTGATACAAGGTCAAGTACAAGAAAAAGCTCTTTTATAAACGCTAATATATATTTGTTCTCTATTACAATTATAAACATATACACACACATACACACACAGACAACTAGGTAAAACATAATAAAAGCGTCAATTACTAAACTACTGAAATCCGATTTCCTCTGATGTAGCAGCTCCATAGTTCTCTAAGTCAACCTAGAGATGACATGGAAAAATAAACATATATGGATGAGAATTATACAATCCTCAGTAGAGCATCCCCAAAATACATAATCATAATGTCATCGTCATCGTCTTTGCCACTTCGATTTATCAAGAAAATGTGATCATACAATACATATTAATGATTCATTTTAAAGTTCTAAAATCATCCTTCTGAAATGGGTAGCTTTTATTATTCAATCACATATCATACTACTCTGCTAAAATCATACTTAAACATACTGGCCTTAATATCAATACTAAAATTCTTCACTTCTCACACAAGATAAAAAACTACTTAAAACCATTGCTACTTTAACTCGTCTTGGCCCTCGACTTCTGTGGCTTTGATGACTTTAGGATAATAGGTTACTTTTCAAGACTGAGCTCATTCCTATACATGATTATTGGAGCTACTTTCTCCAATTCTCATAAAGACTTATTCCTAGCTAGGTTTATTTTTCCCGACTGAATTCAAGGGTAGTCAGGTATACTTTCCTCGACAGACTGAATTTACTTTCTCTAGCCCAAGAATTATAAACCTTATGCTTTTCTTGGTAGTTAGGTTTACTTTCCTTGACAAATTGGATTTACTTTCTCCAGCTCAAGAAACATAATCTTATGCTCTTCTTTTGCATATAAGCAATTGTAATATATGTGTGCCTAGCCTCATTAATAAGCTTGCATGCTCAATTATTTATATTTATATTCATGTGCTCATGTCATACTAGTACAAGATGCCATTATTTTTTCTAGCACTAACAGATTTTTCACTAAAGTAGCAAGATTTATTTTTCATATCCAATAATCAATTCAAAGGCTATAAAAATTATCCATGACACCTTAGTGTGTCTTTAAGGTCTTATAAATATTTCAGAGCAAAAGAAGTTATGTTAATAAAATTAGATAAATTTGGAGGTCAGAAACCGCCTACTCATAGCCAACAGCCATAGTTCCTACTTTTATTACCCTATCAAATGATCATATCAAATCATACAAAAATTCAAATTTGGACTTCAATATGTCATCAACACTCTATAAAAATTTTAAATGATAATTCCATCATTTGTTGTGGTAACAAAATTAGCAAAATTTACAGCTTCTATTCCAATATTTCAAGTAGCACATAGATCACTTCAGTTTCTGATTTTTTCCAAGCAACAAAATTTCAAAACACAGCTCAAGAAAATTCATGGGACTAGCTCAAAATGTTAGCTTCAACATATAATATTTTCAGATCATAAAAATACCCACAACCATACCAGAAAATTCGTGATCAATGGCTGCCTATACAAAACTGAAATTGCAGTAACATGGTTCAAAATCTCTTTTGACAAAAATGATTTCTAACATCATCCAAACCCTCCACCAAATTAAACACATCAATATCTAGGTATAATCATATATTAGAACCAGAAAATTCAGAATTCCAAGAGGTGAAAATCTGGAAAAACAGCACAAACCCTACTTTGAAGACTTTAAAGCTCTTTACTCCAAAGGATGTTCTAATTGATTTCTCTTCACTTCAAGGACTCCAAATCAAACCCTACACCTCTCTTAGGCAGTGAGGATGTGATATATCAAAGTGAGGTTTAGTGGAGATTTAAAATTTTAATCGGTTAGTTTGGTAGATTGTGTTAAGAGGAAGAAGTTTAGTGAAGGAAGTTTATTGATTTAGCAAGTCTAAGCTAGGATTTTTGAGGTTCGAATCTTGTTTCCAAGATTTTTGAGAAGCAAAAATGGAGGGTGGTTTTTCTCCCTTGGATGGCCGAGAATGACAAGTCCAAAATGATAAGGTTTGGTGACTTTGCATTATCTTGATATTAATGTAATCATCATGTAGATAAAGTATAGTTTCTTTCTAAAATAAAAAGCGATGAATGGCTAGGATTTAATCTTGTAAATCAAGATTAAATCTTAGCTTTAAACTTGGCCCAAAAGGATAAACATTATCCTTTTATAAAGATTAAACTATCTTTCGGTGCTAGAAATCGCACATCAAAATTTCGCTGAACGGGTAAAATACCATACTCGGGTAATCAAACATTGCCCAAAAATTAATTCTAGATATAAAATCTTTATTCCTATCCATTTCTAATCTTAGTCCTATAATTTTTCAGTTTTGGGCATCTCTGAGTCCCAATTCTAAGATTTCAGTAGTCCTAACAGACCTGCAGAGCCCGTAAGTTATTATTCATATTTTTTTATATATCCATAGGGTCATCCTCATCATTGCTACATCTGTTAAATTTTTGAAATTATGACTGACAAAACTCAAATTAATTTTTAACTAATTTTTAGGGTGTTGCAGGTTGGATATGTAGGACATTATGAAAAGTAGAGATTATACTCCAACAAAAGAAGTTCAACACAATGTCTTTGCTGAAGATGAACCCAGTCCACCTATAATGAGGGTGATTCCTAGACATCAGTGGACAAAATAACAAAAGATCAAGGTTCAATTAAATGCCAAAGTCAAGTATCTTCTAACTTGTGCTTTGAGCCAAACAAAGTATGACAAGATCGTTGCTTGTTAGACTACTAAGGAAATGTGTGATAGACTTGAAATACTTCATGAAAGAACTGTTCAAGCAAAGGAAACCAAAATCAGGATGCCAGTACATCAATGTGAAATGTTCAAGATACCTAAGCATGAAAATATTGATGAAATGACCACCAAATTTATGCATATCATAAATATTCTAAAAGGCCTTGGCAAAAGGTACAAAAATGCTAAGATGGTCAAAAAAATTCTTAGGAGTTGACCTCCTAGATGACTTCCCAAAGCCAATGCCATTACAAAATCCAAAGATCTAAAAAATCTGAGTTTAGATACTCTTATTGGCTTCTTAAAAACTCATGGGGTGGAGCTAAATAAAACTCATGGAGATTCCTCAAATAATAATAAAAAAAAATCAATAGCCTAAAGTCCTATCATCAAAGAAAAGCTCAAGAAAAACCTTGAAAGCCTCTAAGGAATCTGAGGATGAAGAATGATCATAAGAAGACTCTAATAATTATGATGATGAAATGTTGTTACTTTTAAGAAAAATAAAGCAAACCTAGAAAGGTAAAATCAAGAAAAAGATATCAACTTTTAGAAAGGACAAAAAGAGAAAGACAAAACTTGAGAACATCAATTGTTATTATTGTGGTGAAAAAGCTCACCTCAAGACCAATTGTCTCAAGTTGAAAAGAGTTCAGAAGAAATCCTTTCCAAAGAAGAAAGCTATGATAGCAACATGGGATGATTTAGAAGAAGAGAGAGATGACTCAATATCTCAAGATGAAATTGAAAATATTACAAATATATGCTTCATGGCAGATTATATATCTAAAGGAGAAATTAAGGTAAAACTTTCTGAATAAGAATTTGAACTATCTTATGATGATCTCTCACAAATGAATGATGAACTTCTTGAAAACTCCCAAATCCTCACTACTCACTATACTTCTATAAAGAAAACCTTTCAAAAATTATCTCTTGAATTAGATAAGATAAAATTAGAAAATGAGAATCTAAGGAATAAGAAAGTTGAGCATTTGAAAGAAAACAATCAATTAAAGATAAAAACTAATGCCTTGAAAACTGAAGCTACTAGTTCAAAAAGTTCTAAAAGAAGTTTTCAAACTTCAAGAAATTTTAAGCCTTCTCAAATCTGATCTAGAAAAGATGGTTGGGGGTTCTAAGTATCCTGACATGATGTTTGAAGGACACAGACAATATTATGAAAAATTAAAGTGGACTTGGTTTTGAGAAACTGGTGAATGAAAAAGGATTAAAAAGTTCATCAAAGGAAGACTCTATTTGTATTTTCTATTTTAAAAAAGACACCTTCTTGACAAGTGTCCTTTGATTAGAAAGGGCTAAAAAAAAGGAAATAATGTTTCTAAAAAGGTCACTAACCCAAAATGACCCAAGAAAATATGAGTATCTAAGGTCAAAATGGTTTATGATGCAAGTGTGTCTTAAGGCACATGCTCAAAAAGATAGATGATGAGAGATGGATAGTGGATGCTCCATATACATGATAGGAAACAAAAGATGGTTCAGAAAGATCAAATCAAAGAACGGAAAATCAGTGAAGTTTGCAAATGGAGTCAAAGCCAAAGTAATTGATATAGGTAATATTGATAAGGATGACTCCCATGCTATTTTGAATGTTCATTTAGCTAAAGGTCTTACTTGTAAGCTTCTTAGCATTAGTCAATTTTGTGACCAAATCTATAAGGTTGAGTTTGAAGCAAAAAGTTGTAAAGTGTTAAATCTCATTTCTGGCAAGATTATTCTTACTGCAAAAAAGTTTTATCTAGATGATCTATTAGATCAAGATATAAAGTGTTTGGCATTCTTTCTCGATGAGAAATGGATATGGCATAAGAAGCTTGGTAATGCTCATATAGATTGATATTTGAGATATTTCAAAAAGGGCTTGTTAGAGGTTTGCCCAAAATTAGCTATGATAGGAACTCAACCTATGAATTCTGTTAAAAAAAGAAACAAAACCAAAAGCTCCTTTCATAGTAAAAAAGTAGTTTCAATTACTAGATCACCTAAGCTTTTACATATTGATCTATTTGGACCAACTAGAACTACTAGTTTAGGCAATAAGAAATATGGCTTAGTCATTGTGGATGGTTACACAAGATTTACATGGGTTTTATTCCTTGCTCATAAGGATGATGCTTATGATTCCTTCAAAACCTTTTGAAAAAGATATTTCAATCATTGCCATTAGATCATATCATGTTGGCACAGTTTCTCATCTCTTAGGACACCTAACCAAAATGAGGTTGAGTGGCCAGAACAATATTTTTAGAAAGTAATTTGTTAAAAGGCTTTTACGAAGAGGCTGTAAACACCTCATAATATTCAAAATCATGTTTTCATAGGGCCTATTCTTAAGAAAATACCATATAAGCTTTAGAGCAAAAATAAATCCAACATTTCATATTTCTACATCTTGGGAAGTAAATGTTTTATCCTTGACATCATGGACAAGCTTGCTAAGTTTGATCACAAATCTAATGATGGAATTTTTCAAGGTTACTCTTTAGTTTCTAAAGCTTACAAGATATACAATAAGAAAACCAAAGTAGTTGAAGAAACTATTATATTAGATTTAAAGAATTGAAGAATGATTTAGAGCAACAGTTGAGGTCGCTGGAAGATGATTCTGACAATTTAAATCTTGAAGAAACTCTTGCTCCTAGTAAAAAAGAAGATCCAAAACAAAGAAGTATTGTTCCTATTTCAAATTCATTATCAAATGAAGATGTTTCTAAAGAACACTAAAATGTTGCTAAAGAACCTACAAATGTTTCCAAAGAAATACCCAAAAGACCAAACTACAGAGAAGTATCTAATTTAAGATCTGTTTCACAAAATCAAATGTTTGGAGATGTTTCTCATGGAATCAGGACTAGATCCTTATCCAAAAATGAATCAAATTATGCATTCTTGTTAGAAATTTTGAACCTGAATACATAAAAGAAGCTCTATGATGAAAGCTAGATCTTAGCCATGTAAGAAGAATTGGATTAGTTTCAGAAAAGCAAGGAGTGCACTCCAGTTGAGAAGTCAAAAGGAAAATCTATAATTTGAACAAGATGGGTATTCAAAAACAAGCTTAATAAAGGAAGGAAAGTCATCAGAAATGAAGTAAGACTGATTGGTCAAGGATACAATAAATAAGAAGAAATTGACTATGATGAAACACTTGCACCAGTAGCAAGATTAGAAGCCAGTAGAATACTTTTAGCATTTGCTACTCACAAAGGCTTCATTCTCTATCAAATTGATGTAAAGTCTACTTTCTTAAATAGATTCCTTTCTAAAGAATTTTATGTCAAGTAGCCTCCAGGCTTTGAGAATGAATTCTTTCCAAACCATGTATTCATGCTAACAAAGGCATTTTATGGCTTAAACAATCTCCAAGAGCTTGGAATGATAGATTAAGTTTCTTTTTACTTAAAAACGATTTTACAAGAGGTAATTTTGACACAACTCTTTTTATATGTCAGCATAAAGAAAACTTTCTGATAGTTCAAACACTCTCTATGTAAGAATTGTCTAAGCTAAAGCAAGGTGAGTTTGAGACTAGTATGATGGGAGAATTGAAGTTCTTCTTTAGACTTAAGCAAGAAAAGAATGGGATCTTCATACATCAAGAGAAATACACTAACAATCTTCTTAAAAGATTCAACATGAATCAAGTAAAACCCATAAGCACTCCTATGCATCATTCTGAAGTAAACCCATAAGTTGTACTATATATACAAATAACTGAACTAATAGCTAAAATTGAGCCAATGGCTAAACTGGTGGGCACCTAACTAGGTTCCATAAATGGAGACCACACTGGGTTCTTTACTGTGTGTGAGCTAGTCTTCTAGCAGATCACTTGTTACCAAGGCTAATGATCAATCTTGTAGCTGTTAACTCACTATTTTATTTCTCACTACTTATTGGCTGAAAGCTAATATCTAAAACAATTCATTATTCTTACTATTCATTCTAAACCGGGGTTCATGTAATTTTTCCCACTAATAAATATTTCTAAAGCATACATACATCAAACATGATCCTATGATTTTCTAAAATAATATTTTTCATGATAACTGCAAAACAATAAGGGCCTGTTTGGTTTACTTTTTCCAATTTTCAGTTTTCAGTTTCCAATTTTCAGTTTTTCCTTCACAAATCTGGAAAACTGAAAATTGAAAATTGTTTTCAGTAAACCAAATAGGCTCTAATTTCTAAAATTTCTATAATTCATGAAAATGTATTTTCTTGGCATAAATCATTCTAGAATTTCATAAACAATTTGTATAATGTTGGGGAAGTACTAATAATGACCAAAAGTATAGCCATGAGCTTAAACCCACTCACCGTTGGTAGCTGGGAGTATGCTTCCATTGACAACTTAACTTTGGGGAGGAGGATTGGCACTGGCAACTACTAAACATTATAACAAAAACAGAAACAATCTAAAATTGTGCCAAAAACTAAATTTAGAATGTTAAAGGGGAAGGACGCTATGAGAAAATCATGCCTGTTAGTGCCCAAACTCATAAACTAGATAAGAAGGTAAAGAAACTGGCTAAATTCCATGAAAATCTCTTACAAAAAGCTTGGAAAGGAGGAAGAACAAAAGACAAAATGCGAGGGAGAGGCACAGAGACTATATAGCTAGGGTGTTAATCTTGAGGCTAGGGATGGATTTATACAGTGTCTGGGGGTGTTTTAATGAAGTTGCGTCATGTTGACGCATGCTGATATTGAAGGTCCTAACTGTAGCAAACTATCCTACCTCCTTCTAGTTGCAGCAAGGAGTGAACGTGATAGCACTACAGACCTGAGACCTTACATTATATGTATAATGAAAAAAAAAACATTGTTGGAAGAGTGTTCCTAACCTATTTTTTGGAATTAGTTTGAAGATGAAATTAAACAAAATTAGTGTTGGCATGGACAAAGGTGAGTCCCAGCATGAGCCCATAGAGTGAATAGGTGCATGGATGAAGCCCTATTAAAGAAGACACTTGATGGGTTAATGTAAGGGCCTTTAGGAACAATCTTTTCTATGGATTAACAGACTTTTAGGGGCCACGATCCCCCAAGATAAGAGACCCATTCTCTATGGGCAACTCCAGGAAGCATTAGACAGCTTTTCTCTACAGTATGGCAATGACGTCCAAAACCAACAACCTAAAGCCCCACCATTAGGAAATTAACCATTTTAGGCCAAAACCCATTTGCCTTGGCTTAACCATGAGAGAAGTGATACCGAAAAAGGAATGAGAAGGACTCTGAGTCTAATAGCCCCAAAAGCAAATGTATACTCACCCAAAATTGACTCACCTTTACGTCACATCTACTTTCACAAGTCAAAAAGTGCAATATCTTACTCAATCAAGTATGCCCTTTTACACTCATTAAAAGAGGATTTTTTTCACTATATAATAACTAATGGAATAGGGAAAGAAGATCCAAGAATGGGAACCCATAATTTTCTAGAGGCCATGCAAATCTCTACTTCAATTATACCATGGGAATCTCTGCTCTGCTACCTAATATTCAGCCATGTGTGAATAGTCTTGGTTTATACAAATGTGTCTCATCTATTTAGAGAAGTGACTTGTAGTGCCTAAACAATTTAATGTAAGGACCAAAGCTCCAAAATACCTGGCAGAACAATAGAACTTTTGGCATCAACTCATTGCCATAATAGGCCTCTATGGTATCAAACTAAATAACTAAACCTTGAATGGTTGCATATAATGCTCTTGACCAATGCAGTAACTCTTCATACGAGTGTTTCCAATCACCAAAAGCTTTTTTGATTATCTTTTGCTTTGCTACCCATACTTTTTGGTATGTTATCGTGTACCCAGACTGAGACAAAACCTTTGCAATCACTATTTTTTAAACTTTAAGAGACGAATTTAGACTTTACCACATGCTATATAATTTCTACAATCATGCTTAAATCCAATTTTGAGTGGTCCGATAGAATAATCTTCAAGTTACAACTGTGTGGTTCGTTGTACTTTTTGTTTTCCCAAAAGTCCTTATTCTTCCTCAAACTGGCCCTCAGAAGCCATCTGTAACCACTTTCATGGTATAAGTCTTTCACTCTAATACCTACACTTCATAATCTACTCTTTGTCTCTGTTGTACGCCTTAATTGCTCTTACAACAACCCCCTATTATTGAACATCATTCCAACAAAGAACTCACCATTCACAATAAATCCACCTATAAAAGACCATGATAGTTGATAAAAATAGTATTATAAAAAGTTCATTGTTTATGCAATACAAATTTAAAATGACCAATATGTTTCTCTAATTATCTAATAAAATAATAAATTTAAAATTTCACAATTAGTGCTACATATCTATGTTTGCATACTCTGGGAACTCAAGTGTATTCATAGCTTCCAAATCTAAAATACTCATCAAAGGTGGCTCCTCATTCAAATGATGTTGTCTACCATGGTGATTGATCTGCCATCCATATATACATCATCATCACCACCTCCATATTCATCTTCATCACTTTCTTTCTATTCTAGGTTTTCTCCATTTCGACCAAGAACAACTTCTTCAAAATCAACATACAACTCAATAGCAACAACATGAAGTTGATGCTGCCGATGTATCCTAAACATATGTTGAATGTTATCGTTGTTTCTTATTGGAGTTGCTCAATATTATATGAAATTGCTGAGAAGTGAGACATGGCACCTGTATTTAATTGCCCCCATTGTTTTTGGAGTGTTGCTATTTATGGAGTAGCAGAGTGCATCTTCTAGCTATGCACATGAAAATTTATAGGGAACATAAAAACATATTGGCCTCTCACATAAATGTGACATCCTCATTTGTGTTTGTGAATACATCACCATTAAAATAAACTACTGTGTTTGTAGTACAATTCATTTTTCTCTTTTTATGTACTCTTTCTTTTTAACATACTTTTTTTCTTAACAAATTCTATTTTTTTTGTTTTGACACATTTTTTTTACACATACTCGTCTAACAATACAACTTCACTCATTCTAGCACTATGTTCATGTGAAATAGTCAAACACAACAGAGTTTATATAGACAAATAAAATTATCTTTTTTAATAAATCATCAATACAAATTGCTTGGTAGTGATTTAGGATATTATTTTTTCAATACAACCGCTTACAAGCAATTTGAACACATATGAAATATGAGAAAAGCAAAAAAAAAAATTATTTTATTACTTGAATTACTACCTAGCATTTGTGTTTTTTAAAAAAAAATAGTTAGGAAGCATTTGTCTTTAAAAGCACTATAGCAATATTACTTTTATATCACAACCCTAAAACCCACCTCCAAAAAAAATAACCCCTTTTGTTGTTTATAATTTCTGGACATTTGTCCTCCTATCTTTCTAGCTTACCTTCTTTGGCTAGAATTTCTTTCTGTATCTAACTGAAAAAAAAAGGCATTTGCTTAAACATCTACCATAACTCGAAAAATTAATTTTTCACTTATCGATCGAACTAGAAAATGCTTCAAAAATAATAATTAAAAAAGTACTACACACACACACGCAAGAAAGACCCATATCATACCAAAGATCGTCATCCAATCCAACGGAAACATTGTGCATTTTTTATTGGTACCAAAAACACAATACACTTGGTACAAAGATGCTTTCGCTTTATGGTATATATTTCAAAATGATATATGAGTCACGTAAAAAAAAAAAACACGATATAAGAGTATTGCACAGCAAATCCCAACCAAATTTTTAAATCATAAGATTTTCAATTTTTATTAATTTGGTCCTAACAATTTTTTATATCAATTTAGTCTAATATTTTTATTTTGATATCTATTTAGTTATTTTGGTGCATCTTTACTTTACTGTAATGACTGAAACAAATACAACCTAAATTGATATCTAAATAAAAAATAATAAGACTGACTTAATGTTGAGATTAAAGATATTATAACTTAATTAATATAAAATTAATGTCAAATTGGAGAATGGGAAAGATAAAAACTGTGAAAAGCATGATTCGTGTGACATACAAAGTTTCCTTTCAAATACTTTGGCAGTCTGGCTCTTCAATATCTTTCCCTGTTTTATCACCATCATTCAAATCGATCAGCTTCTTCCCTAGTTCAATTTCATTGTCAAATGCACCAAAAAATTTAAAACAAAAATAAAAATTCACTGCCGAGTAAAATAATAAGCCATCATCTAATTAAAAGGTTGACCTTCAAGTCGGCAACGACCCTTCTCTATCTGATCGATAGCTAAATTTTACATGTGAGAAGGTAACATTTTCTTCAAAAAGTCGTAAAATGAATTTTCAGCAGTTGTAGGCGTTCAAAACACGAAATTAAACCGTACACTGATTTTCATATTTATCAGTATGAGAACCTGCGTGATGCATGATAATAAATTATCTTTAAAAATAATATGAAATTTTTAATTAACATTTTTAAAATTAAATAAGAGATGATAAAAATATGTCGTATACATATTACTGTTATAGATTATGTGATGGGATAGTGCCTATAACAGCAAATGAGATAAGTGTTTATCCGATCGAAAATGAAAATATATATTTTTGGGAATTTTTAAGAGCTAGAAATTATTAATTTCTTTAGTGTATAATATCGATAAAATGTTACTAAATTCCTTTTACTCCGTTTTATTAGTTGATGTGAAAAATAAAAATTATTTGAAAAACATAAACCCTTATATATAAATGTCTAAAAGGATTTAATAAGTTCCTTAAATGCAAATTTTTTATTTCAAAATAAATTATTAACTTATTTTTATTTTTTAAATTATAATATATATGTGTGTGTGTATGTGTGTGTAAGAATGATTTAATTGTTTCGTCGATTTTCTCTTTAAGAATGATACACATGAATATTAAAATTATTTTTTGCTAAAGAATTTAAAATTGATAATCCATTTTATTAATTATGCACATTATTTATAATTTTAAAGCTTTTATATTGTAATATATATTTTATTCTATCAAAATTCTCTATTGATAGGTTGTATCAAGTAAATGTTAATTATTTAATATAAAAATAATTATTAATTAATGTAATATATTTTATAATGTAATATTACATATAAATTTACATATTTAATTTATATATACACATATAAATTCACATAATATATATTATGTTATTATTATTTTAAATATTGTAATAATTTATTACTATTATTAATTATATGCATATATACATCTTACTATAAATAGTTTTTATTAAAATTTATGGTTTTATATATACATTAAACTGAAAAATAAAGCAATAAATTACTATGTAATAGATTTCCCGCCTCATTAAATTCCATATTGACATCGCCCTTAAACCAAATAAATACTAATGCACATTTAGAATACACTTATAAATGATTTAATTAATTATTCTGTAGATTTTTGTGGTTTTACTTAATTTTTAATTAGATTCTTATTATTTTTCCAATGGCTTAATCCCAATGCTTTATTTCACTACTTTTATATATTAAAGATATTTATGGTCATGTTTATAATGTGCCGGCCAAGTTTTAGAACATTGAATGTACCGAGATTACTAACCCTTGACATTAAGCTGGTATAGATCAAATGGTAAAGAAAACACAACATAAGTTTCACACCTAATTAAATATTTTAATTATTATCTTATTATTATTTTAAATATTTTAATAATCTATTACTATTATTAATATATATTTTATGCTAAACCATAAACCCTAAATACTAATGCACATTTAGAATACAATTATAAAAAGTTTAATTAATTATTCTGCAGATTCATATAATTTCACGACTTTTTTATATATATAAAATAAAAGAATGTTGATATTATATATTTATCCCGAAGTGAAAAAAATTACGCATAAGTTTTGTTTTGAGAATCGATTTGTGTGATGATAGATACTGAATAATGCACAAATCAGTTCAAACCGATTTGACATCTGCCACACAACTGATCATAAAAATCGGCTTCAACCGATTCTAATGTGCGCCCGGGTATAATCGGTTTCAACCAATTCTTGTGCTCCTTTGCCAAGTTCTGCAAGGGTACAGTGCGTAATCGGTTTGAACCGATTTGCACTTCCTTCTCCCCTATATATTCAGATTAAGTGAAGCTGTTTGAGGGAGTTATCGTTTGGATGTTAGTATGGTATTATGTGAGAGTGAAATTAGTGAAGTAAAAATGGAGGATGAAAATATTTATCGGTTGAATATAGTTGATCGTATTGCTGGAAATTTAGCATATCAGGTTAGTAGATTCTTTTATATAGTCTATTATGTCAAGAATGTAATTTATTTAACTTAAATTTTTTAATATATTAATTGTTCATTAGGCTTTATAATTTCAAGATATTGTAATATGTTTGAGTACATTTTGAATATAATTTAACATGTGATCAGATATGTAGTACAATTGTTCTATATAAATGAGTAGTTAATACATAAATTGTAATTTGGCTTGTAGTATTGGATAATTTTATATGTTAGTGTTTAGCCTGTTAAGATTAGAAGGTTTGGTGAAATTTAGAGGTTGTTTGGAATTATTTTAATATTTTAGTTTTTCAAAACAGTTTGTAAGCTTTATAGTAATTTTTTAAAAATAAAGAAAGATGAAATCTGGTTCTTTGATTAAAAACAATAAAAAAATGAAATGAAAAAAATACTGTTCCTAGACATGAATTCGGACAAGCCGAAGTCATAATAAAAAAATAATATAAGTAAATTAAAAATACTTAAAATAAAATATTAATAAAAAAAATTAAAATAATAAATAAAATAAAAATCACTTTACACCAGATACAATCCAGACAAAGTGAATTTTTTAAAAATTACAAATTAAAAATTAAAAATTATAAAAATTAAATATTAAAAATGAAAACACTTAAAAATAAAAAATTTTACAGCATAAACATTAAAATCAACTAAAATTTAATAAGATCAAATAAATATGAAATGAAAAATAAGAAAACATTATATATTACATGCAATTCAGACAAATCAGATTAAAAAAACAATACACCGTTTCCAACAAAGAATTCGGACAAACCGAATTCATAATAAAAAATAATATTAATTAATTAATTAATTAAAAAATATTTAAATAAAAAATAAAATACAAAGCATTGTACACTAGATACAATTCGGGCAAACTGAATTTTTTAAAAATTACAAATTAAAAATTTTTAAATTAAAAAAATTAAACATTAAAAATAACTATATTCAAAAATAAAAAATTTAAAATTTTAACAACATAAATATTAAATTTAAAAAAATCAAAAAAATATGAAATGAAAAAAAAAAAAAATCACTTTACACTAGATATAATTCAGACAAACTGAATTTTTTAAAAAGTTACAATTTAAAAATTATAAGATTATAAAAATTAAATATTAAAAATAAATACATTTAAAAAAAATACATTTTACAACATAAAAATTAAAATTCAAAAAAAATAAACAAAACAAAATGAAAAATAAAAAAATATTTGGACAACCCAGATTGAAAAAAATATATTTTTGATCTTTGGGTTTCGCTTTTTATTTTCACAAATAAATCATTTTTTCTTTTTAATATTATTTTTCGGTTGTTTCAAAAAAATAACTCCGACCAAAATATCAAAATTGTCCTCCTTCACTTTTTACACATAATCACTCAATCATAACACTGACCAGACGTGCCATGCTGCCAGCCTATACACTTATCACATTTATGGAAGCCATTGACCGGCAAATCCATGAGAGTAGGCACCATTAAAAAAAACACAAAACCTAATTTAGAATTGGTTTATAAAAAAATGAAAATAGATATAAAATAATTACATTGAAGTAAGTAATACAAATAACGTAACATAATAGGATTGATTCATAGTATTATACTAAGTAGTACTTAATTTGTTAAATTTGAACCAAAAAATAAAATAGTTGAAGAATTGATTATTCATTCTACCAAAGTACTAATGATAAGTGCTTTAAATAATATATTGAAAATGTTATTGTTTGGTTGGTTTAGATTATAGGAATTTATAGAATTTGTTTGTATAGAATAAATATTCTGAGATTTGTAAGTTAAATTTAATTAGTTTTATTTAGTATGAATATTACTAATTATTGACATTGGCAATATCTTTTTTTTGTGCGAAGTGTCGCACGGATACTCCAATTACAACCATCCCCAAACTTTACGCATTTGCAATGAAACTTTATATGGTCAGACTCATGAACTTTGTACTGCACACCTCTTCGGATGCTATAATGTTTAACGGCAAATGACACTTCTTCTTTATTACGAAACACTTGTCCGATTGCCAAATCATTTTCTCCTCCAAAACTCGATCCAGGTGCAGACCCAACTAAGTCAGACCGCATTGCATCAAAATCAACTGTAGAATAGTGACTGGGATGCTCTTGAGATTGAGACTGAGATTGGGGTAGCGATATGAACTGTTCATCCAAGTTTTGCACATGAAATAGCTCATCATCCTCCTCTTCACCACCATCATCATTTCCTACACAATCAAGATCCTCTTCTTCCTCATCATGGATACCCCCATGATAAACATCAAAATCAAAATCCTGAACTGGGCCAGAAAGTGCTAATGGTGAGGTATTTAGTGGTAATGGCTCTTCGACTTGTCTTGCAAGATGTGCAAAGTTTATAGAATTCAAATCTTCATCTGCTGCATGTGAACTTTGCTCGTGATCACGGGACACTTCAAAAGACGGGGATGCATTATGTGCTGCCACAAATGATTATGTATCTATATCTGACCCACCAAAGTTGAAAGGACCATCTTGGAGTTCGACAAATAGATCTATTCTACGAACATCGAAAAATGAGTGAAAATAGGAAAACATGTGACTCACATGCTCATCTTTTCAAATTCGAAACCTTCTATATCAGATCCCATTTGGCCCAACATCTACCGGCATCCTATAAAATATTTTTGCAATTTGCTTGTTATTTCCATCAAACTCTTCCAGTATTCTACTCTGTAACTCTAACAAACTAATAGGTGGGCTGACAACCAACCAAACTTGATCATTACTTATGAATGTCTCACCCTCTATTGTATTTACAATCTCCCCATTATAATGAATAAGAATATTTACACTGCACTCTGTCATACTGTCACTTATCTTCTTCAGTAACCACTCTTTCTTTTTTTTTTTTCCTTTCCCGTTTCCTTCAATTGAATGCCCAGAGCAATCTTTATATAGAGCTTAGATATCTTCAAATCGATTTCAGCCGATTCTGAATTTCTGACAGTATCTAATCGGTTTAAACTGATTGTCCTCAATACGGGTCAGAATGTATGATTTGTTTACAAAAATCGGTTTAAGCCGATTACTGTTTATTTTCAGAACACATCAGCATGTGTCAATAATCAATTCAAACCGATTACTATTCGTTGTCAGATCGCATCAGCATGTGCCAATAATCGGTTCAAACCGATTTTGCCTCGGGTTAAATTCGGTTTGAACCGATTATTGACACGTGCTGACGCGATCTGATAATGAACAGTAATCGGTTTAAACTGATTTAGAAATCGGTTTAAACCGATTATTGACTCAATTTTTCCCTCCGTGAAGTGCATTTACTCTATAATCGGTTTAAGCCGATTTTCATGCAACCAACAAACGGACATTCGTGTAATTCTTTTTGTGTCAATGTATATATATAATATATGATTTTACTTATTTCATATCCATAAAAAACTCTAATTTCACTCAATTTTTAATTAGATCCTTATTATTTTTTCAATGGCTTAATCCCAGTGCTTTATTTCACTACTTTTATATATTAAAGATATTTATGGTCATGTTTATAATGTGCCGACCATGTTTTAGAGCATTGAATGTACCCAGATTAATAACCCTTGACATTAAGCTGGTATAGATCAAATGGTAAAGAAAACACAAGTCTAATATAGGAATTAGGAACACGAATGCTGGAGCTTTTCTAATCCAGCAGGTAATCGATTTTGGATTAGATAACTTTAAATATTCAAAAGATGAAATGAATTTGAGTTTCCCGTTAAGGGCAAAACGTTAGACCAAGGAGGACACCACCGAGGAAAAAGACGCTTACGAGCATTTGTGCTGACTTTTTTTTTATTGTTATATTTTTTATACCAGTCATTTGACCCTACAATACTTGAAATGATAATAAAAAATAATTTATTTAAATATTTCATATTAAAAATTGAGTATATAAACTTATTTTAAAAATAAATTAAAATTTAAATAAATAAATAAAATATAAATGAGAATAGATTTGAAATAAGTCATTTTATTTTATATTTTATTTTAAATATTGTTTTCATAAAGTTGAGAAAATCTCGATAGACGATCTTTAATTAACAGTAAAAAATCTTATTTTATCAAAATTTTGCATGTTTCGATAGTGGAATTTAATGAATAATGAAATAGAATAAATTGATATATTTACAATATCATATACTATTAATAGAGATGACAATGAGTATCCATGCGAGAAAAGACATGCCTCCCATATCCTGTTCCCATTTAGAATTTTGATTCCTTTCTCTATCCTAATCCCTGTCTTTGGATTCCTATTCTCTATTTCCTATAGGGATTTGAATCCCTACGTGATATTTGTGAATTTATTAAAATAATTTTAAAAAGAGAAAAATTTGAAAAGTATTATGATATTTGAAACATAAATATGTATAATACTATTAATGCAACATAATTCAAATTAAAAATGAAAATATATACATAATACATATTCAGTACAAGTAATTAAAAAAATGAATATGGGTTAAGATTTTCTTGTGTGTATATATTGGATATTTAAATAATTTATATAAATGAGAAATTGACAGGTCTCCGTAGGGTAGGGATCTCATTCGTTATTTCTATCCCGTTTAACAAACGATGACTCTGTTTCATTACCGTGAAGACTAAATGTGTTTCTATTCTCGTCTTTTTTCTAGTAATCCTATTGGATACCCACTTCAACATTTTTTAATTACCCTTAGTCGTTTACATATTTTTAGTGAATTAAAATATTTAATTTAAAAAATATAAAAATATACTTTCTAATTAATAAAAAATTATGAATAAATTTAATTTAGATGATTTTAATTATATGTCATTTCATTCTACATCATTTTAGTAAATATTTTCCAAATGAATATTTTTTCAATTCCTCTATTACTGTATACAAAATAAAAAAAAATCTCATTTCTCAATAGTTGTTGAGTCTATTATATTATTATAAATTATTCTTTGAACTTCATTCATTGAAGATAAATATCCTATAAGATTATCAAACAATTGCTCTTTGTCATATTCTAGCTCTTCAACTAAGAGATGACTTTGAAATTAATTGAGTTGAGAATCATTTGGATATGATATAGACTTAAACTTTGTCAAATATATTCCATTTGAATTAAGTAGTTTTTCAATTTCAATTAAAGATAAATTCTTTAGTTATGAATCTAGGATGGAAAGGTATACAAAAAGCAATTTTTTTAATGATAATATGAAACTCTCAACTTATTCTAAAAAATGCAATATTTGCATTGTCTTTAAAATTTTGAAATATAGTATTAAAATCATTGATACAAAATTTAAATTACAATTTAAAGTATACTTTAATTCCTTAATATTCTTCTTTGATTATATAAAATTCCATCTTCTAAAAGTTCCCAAACATACTCCCATATAAATAGTGACCTACTCATTGTATTTGTCCCTAATAATGTAATAGAGTTTCCTTAATTGATTTTTAGACGCCAACTCAATAATTTCTTTTATATCTTCAATAAATTCATTGTTTAAGAAATGTATGCGAAAATTTTGATAAATTCTACTCATATATTAAGCTTCCATATTGACAAAAAATAGTTTTCAATAACCTTAACACACAAATTTATTATTTTTTTAGGATAATTTGAAAATACTTAAAATTGCTTTAGCTTGATACTTAAGGCTTAATTTTATATTAAATAAGAAAATTATAATTTCATAAACTGCTTGGCCTATATCATTTTGAATCTAAGCCCTATATAATTATATTAAAATATGTATTTGACTTTTATGAATATTGAAAATTTAGTTTTTATCTTTATAAATATTTTTAAAATTCTCTTTTAATTTTTATAAATGTCATTATATAAAAGTGATAAATAAACATGAGACCATATACATAATATTAAAAAAAGGCTAAAATAAAAAAAAGCTAAAACAAAAATAACCAATAAAGATAGTAAAAGAGTTATGAGATAAAATTGATAAATAATCATGGTGAATGTTCTTATTATATAATGAGTCATTTACCTCATTTTAGTAAATCAAAACTAAATTTCTAGTTTATAACAAATATTATAAATTAATATATATTGATTTAAATATAATGGATTTTATTTTATTATATATTGTATCTTGAAACAACATATAAAATCTATTATATACCGAATATTGAAATAACATATAAAATAGAAAACAGTGTATAAAATGGTTACATTCGATATCAATCTTTATTATAAAAAAAATTAAGACATGGCATTGATTTATTTATTTATTGATTTTAGTAAATTAAGAATAAATCAACATTATTGATGAGATATCATTACAGTGTATATATGTTATCATTATCTTGTGTGTGCGTGTGTGTGTATGTTATCATTTTATCAATAAGTACAAACAATATATAGTAATTAATCAATATTATATGTTAATTAATTAATTGGAAATAATTATGAGTATGTAAGTAAAGTAACATAACTTATCCGAGTTAAAATATTTTCAAACACTTACATTTTAAAAAAATAAAATATATAATTTAAAATTACTTTTTGATTATTTATTTATTTTATTTATAATTACTTATTTTTAAGAACTCCAACATATAAGGTTATTAAAATAATGTACAACATTTTTGGCCATATAGATTTCGACATAAATTGCTCGGATATTAAAAATTATTATTATGAATATTGAATTATATAAATTAATGATAGAAAACCAATAAATTAATATTAATATTATTGATATAAATTAATATTATAGATATGATTAATATATATATATATATAGATATGTTAACTGATTTAGACATGTTTGATTTGATTTAATAAATCACAATAAATTGAATTATTGGAATTTTCAATTTCTATTAAATTTTGTATGGTTCCATATAAAATGATCTAATTTAAAACTTAAATGGGGAAAAAATAAAATCGGTTTATTTTTTTAATTTTAAACATAATAATCGATTTTCAAATCAATTCAAATCTCAATTTTTAAAGTTGATTCCAAGAATATAGAAGGTCAAATCTTCATTGCTTCAATTTTCCATTATTAATAGACCTAAGAATACAATTAATTACAAAATTTTGTGTTTCCAACTTTACTGAACAAAAATATATAAACTTACTAAAAGACTTTTAATATATGTATTTGATTACCTCAAACAAATTAAATACCAAAGTCATTTGTTTTGCAGTAGCAGAAGATCATGCTGTTGTAACAAAGGATCATGACTCATAATATCAATTTAAAACTCTTCTAATCTCTTGTTATGTTTCCTATTTTTCTTTCATTCACACAATTGTTGTATCAAATCTTTCTTGATTCGTAGCCTTGTCATTTTACTAGGTAAATATCATCTAAATCCTTGTAAAAATATTCAAAATATCATTTAAATCTGATTTGAAACTTATCCATTTCAAATTAAGAAATTGATTCATATAATAAATGCATTTAATGTCTTTTATGTTCCATTTTAATTTTTTTTTATTTTAGAAAAAGTATGTAATATGGAATTAACGTGGTTGTAACGTGAACCATGAATCAATGATAAAAATCATTTAAAAAAGTTGCATGCATCTTGGACTATTTTTATTATTATATGCGAGAAAATTAAAATAAATGTCCCCTTCCTAATCAAGTAATCATATGTAATAGAAATTGTAACTGGTCCCATAATATTTGCTTTGTCCTTCTCATTTGCTACAATAACATAGGAATATCATGACCCCTATGCAAATGACTTCCTAATGACTAATATTGCAGATTTTTCTCCTTATTAATTCTTGTGTACTAAGTGGTGAGTCATCTATTTGTTCAATCGATAAAATCTAGTTTTAAAAATTCTCTTATTTCTCTCAGCATTCATTTTCTCTTTCGAGTGTTCACGGATTATTACTTCCATCCAAGACTAATAATCTCCTACATATCATTGCCAAAATCTCTCAAACATGAAGATCTTATAAATATACATATCCTACACACACACAAATGTAACTATTAAAAAATGAAATATCTAACATGGAAACAAACTTAGGAATTTTTAGGATCTTGTAGAGATTGAACATTGCATTGCATAAAAATAACAACAACATAAGTTTAAAAATACTTTGATTCACCTATGCTTTCCTAAGCTTAAAAATTAATAATAATGACTCAATATATAAAATAAATCATTTATGTATACAAATAAATTATAGACAAACTAAAAGTACAACAAAGGATCAATTTTCAACCAAAAGACCATATGAATATGCGCAATTGATGAGCAACCATGGTGAAAAATCCTAAATATAACAAATATAAAGATCAAATGCAAAGATTAATTAAACAAATAAAAGTAGGAATATAACCAAAAGAGATAAATAAGAGTGATAAATCAACAACACAAATCCTTTGAGCAAATAATGTTATAATCTACTTCAAACCTAGAAGGCAATCTGGCAAAAAAAAGCAATGATGAAAAAAGGCCATATATAAAAAAAAATAAAAAATTCATAACAAAGGAAAAACTGATGATAAAGAAAAAATAAAATGGAAACAATTAGAAAGAAAATTAAAATGAAAAAAAAATCAGAATTTAATATCCCAAAAAAATTGACGAAGAAAAATAAAATGAAAACAATAAAAGAAATGATAAAGTAGTTAAGAATAGGTTACAAAATCAAAAAATCAAAAATCGTTGAATAAAAAAATTTATCACATGTAAAAGATTTCACATTTTATAGTTGAAATTTATAGATTTACATATCAATATATTAATATCATAGAAGAACTGGAGAGCACGAGATAAATAACAAAGAAAATAAAAATGCAATAAGACATGAGAAGAAAGATGAAGAAGATGCAGAAGATACCTTTGATGTGAGTTGATCTCTTTGTAATAACATTGGACTGAAACAATATAAATATAAAATGAAAAAAAAAGTCAAACAATAACTGAGGTTGCAAATAAAGAGAAGAAGCAAGAAAGAAGAATTCGGCAAGATAAAACATTTTGATAGAGCAAACAGATATGTCAAAAACCTCTCATGAGATACATTGCATATACATTAAGTTAAAATACTCGAGACATTTTAAAAGTGATTTTTGGAATATGGATAATTGACGATCCTATTATTAAATACTGAAAATTGTCAATGATATTTTAATAATATGTAATAATTATAGTTTTATTTTTTCAAAAAAATAATTAATGTTTAAATTCTTAAAAACTGTGGGTCCTAAATTATTCTCGTTGTGACAGGTGGAAAACTTTCCCTTATAGAAGTCTAAAATATTAATATTATTATATATTATAGATTAATATATTAATTAATTCGTATTGAATTGAATAATGTGTATTTAACAAAATATAGTAATTTTAGGATTTAACTTAAATATACTATAACTTTTACACGTTATCCAATTAAATTCTTTGTGTATATGACTTTTAAAGTAGTAGGGAGAGCTTCAACTTTGTTTTACTGATGTGGCAAAATAAAAACATATAAAGATGAAAAAAAATTATATTGTCAGTGCATAATCAAAATTAAAATCATAATTTTATTCGATATTATTATGTAATTAACTAATTATAAATATTATTCTATTTAATTGTTACTATGATTATTACGGAATATCATTACTATAATTATATTATGGAAAATTTTCTATACTCTATTTGGGGTATGTATGATTGGGGAGTACATGTGAGAGTAGAAATTTCCTTTTCATGTGTAAAATTACATAATATAAAATACTTTTATCCCTATTTTTACTTTTTACTACTTGAAAAATCATTTAAATAGAGAGATTTGATTGAATGATTTTTTACATTATCAATACATTAAAATTAAACTCTTTAAATTTTGACCCCTAAAAGTACATGAAAATATGCATTTAGCCATTATAAATATAGGAAATATTTTTTTATCCTTATATATATATTTCTACGTAACATGATTATTACTATGTATTATTGAGTCAACGAGAAAACGACCAAATATATAAAAATGGGAAAAAGAAACACAAAACTATTTTTTTTAATAATTCTTATTAAAAAATTTTAAGGGACTAAAACTAAAATGATCGTATTTATAAATTTTAGGAACATATTTGAATCTCTAATTGGAAATTAATTCAATTTTTAATTAGGTTTTTATAATTTAAAAATTTATAAGTAGATTTTTATAATATATGAGATTTTTTAATCATAACCCTGTCACTATAAAAAACAAAATATTTCACAAATATTCCATTTCTATCCCCCTCTTTACCTTCTTATGGAAATGGAATATTCAATGAATATTCCATTTTTTATAACGATAAGGATCTTATCGAAAAATATCATATACTATAAGTATCTATTTATACATTTTTAAACTATAAGAACCTAATTAAAAACTGAGTATAACTATGAGGACTTGTCAATCCTTTTCATGAGGTTATGAATCCATTTTGCTGACTTCCCTTGCCAACATTGTTTCATCGACCAAAGATTGTTCACCTTGGAGACGTGATACGGTTATAAGTACGACTAGATGTGAAAAGCACTCAGTCCTCCCGATTTTCAAGGGCCGCCAGGGGCACGACTTGGCCAATTAAGGCTAGGAGCGCATCATCGGTAGAAGCTAAGGAACGAGTCAACCGGTGTGCACCAAAAAAAGGATTAATCGACCTTGGTGCCTAGTTGGTGCATGCCTAGTGCATGGCATGACACTATAAATTCCTAAATGACTAATTGGCCTGAGCAAATTTTATAAAATTTGGTGGGCTCATTATAAATAGTATATGGAGGATGCCTACAAAAAATCATATCAAAATTCCCTTTATGGGGTCTAGGTTAACGCGTAGTTGGGCACTGTAACCCGACTTTTAATTCATCCCGCATCACCAGTTCTGTCTACCAAAAATAGCCCACTTGGAGCTCTCAAGTCCATGGCTTGGCTCAACAAAACAGCCACACCATCCTACATATTTAAAGTTTAAGAATAGGTCGAGTGCATTGTGCTCCCGTAGAATAATCAAATCACTAATCTATTAGTCTATTACTATTGCAAAATAGGGTGCAAACAATTAATGGTTAGCACATTGAAAAATCCAACCTTTGTTCACTACTCTCTTTGGCGCATCCGGTTAAATGGTCGTCTTATTTTATGTTATATTTTTCTAATTATTAATTTTTATTTTAATTTCGATGCATTGTTTTTTTTATTATTGTTTGGATATTATTTGGATTAATATATGAATGACGCCTTTCAATGTGCTTCACTTGGTGTTAAGGTTTCATTTGTGATGCCTACATTGTTAATTTATATTTTGATGTATTATATTGCATCAAGACAATATCTATTTTTTGTAAAATGGTATGCCTTGCTGCTATTTTTTTTTCAATTATCACTGATATTAATGTGTAAATGGAGAAACATTTAGTTTTAATTCTTTATCAGTGCTGATTATATATGGTTATTTTTTTTTATATCAATGTGTGCATTAGATTAGATATATGGGTATACTATACTTTATGAAGGTGGACGGGGTGCAAAAGAAATAGATTTTTTTAGTTATTCAATATTTACAAAAAAAATTAATGTCAGTGTATCTTAAATTAAATTTTAGTTTTTGTAATTAATATATTTTTCAAAAATTAGTTTTAATAAATTGAAATTAAGGGTCAATCAAGAAAAGTGGGAGAGAAATGAAGACTTTGGGGAATAATAATGATTTTTTTTCTTTATTTAATCGAGTTTTATTTAAAACTTTATGAAATTATTATGTAATATTCTATATAGATGTACTAAATATGTATTAATTGATTATATTAAATATGTATTGCATAACTTATATTTGAGTGTCGCAGGGGCACACCTACTAGGTAATATCCTTTGGTTGTTTCATTTGCTATAAGTATTAACAAAAATCAAGGCAATTCTCAACATGTTGGGTTGTTTTTTCAAAAACCAGTATTCATTCATGGTCACTTGTATGTTACATTTTCAAGGGTGACAAATAGAGAAGGATCGAAAGTTTTAACATACTTTTAAGGATGGAAATATAAGTAGCGGGACGTCAAATGTAGTCTATAAGGAAATATTTAGAAATTTATCTTCAAATATTTTATTACATTGTGTCTGTTTTATATTCATGCACAATTTGGATTAAAGATATTTTGAGTATGTCTCTTTAATATAATTGACATATGTTTTGAGAAAGTGAACTACTTAACAAAATAGTTATTTAATGATTTATTTGAAAAACATCATGTGCATCGAATGGGTCATTATACTAGTATTGATAGTAGTATAAAAGTGTATTAATTAATAAAATTACCCCATTCAATATAATTATGTTCTTGAAAAAAATAAAAGTAGGTAAGGTACAATTAATTACAATAAGGATATAACTGGTAAATAAAAATTAATATTTTTTTTAATTTGATAAATAAATAGATAAAGCAAAACAAAAATTTCCAAGGGAGTCAACAGTTAATTAAAATGCAATGCACGGAGTAATTAAAAAGTATCAATATCAAGTGGGGCAAGTAACCATAGTGTTTATGTTGAGTCGTCTTTGCATATTCTTTCTTCATATTCAAGTGTTTTGTGTAGATAAAAAATTGTTACTTGAACTCATTCTATTGAAGACATTATGTGAACGAGTAATGTTTCTTACACATCAAAACAGGGCGACACCGTACTTACACCGTATGGGAAGACTACAAAACGACAAAATAGTGGTAAAGCAGAGGTATGGGTATTGGCGGTGGAAAAATTGGAAATTGGCTAAACTTTATCACATTTTGACATTTTGAAAGAGAGAAAAGAACACATTTCTCTCTTTCACTTTCTCTCAACTCCTCCCACGCTCTTTCTCTCTAAGCTCCCTCCAGGCTTTCTGTCTAGAACGAGCACGTCTTCACTACCACCACCTTTGCCATAGTCTTGTTAATAAAGTATGTGGGTTCCTTATTTTTATTCTTGCCTCTCTTATGATGTGAAATGTTTCTGTATTTGTTGTTCGCACGGTTGGAGCTAAATGTGATGGGTAAACAGAGAATGAATGATTTATTGTTTAATAAACATGTAAAATGACTCCATAATTGATAAAGTAATGCTAAAATCGGTTTAGAAGGTGGTTTACAAGTTTTAATGATTGGTTTCCAAGTTTCTTAATGTTGTTTACAAGTTTTAAGGACGGGTTTACAAATCTTATAAACAAAGTGCAAATAATTTGTAAATCTGAGTTTTGCTTAAAATTTGCAAAAATAAGTGTAAAATACTTGTAAACCAAGTGGATTCAACTTGCAAACCTTTGGTTAAGACTTTCAAAGTGGTTTGTGCACAAACCTGTGAACTTGTAAATTAAGTTTCTGGCACAACGTGACTCGTCAAAGTTCTGAAGTGACTGGAAATCCATAAAATCTGATTCTAAGTTATATGAACATTGTCCACAATAAAATGTACTTGAGGGATGTTTTTACCACTAGTTTACAAGTTCTTTCCTATAGGTTTTCAAGTTTTTTGCACAAGGTTTGCAAGTATGAAACACGTGTTTACAAATCTTGTAAACCAAATGCAAATGATTTGTAAAATTTAGCATTGTTGAAAACCTATAAACCAAGTGCAATAAAATTTGTAAAGCATTGCTTAAGACTTACAAAGTGGTTTCTCAGAGTGTAATAAGCTTTGCATACCAAAATTTTGGGTTTTAGTTCAAATCCAGGAATCTTTGAGATTTTCTAAACTTGTGGGCTATAAACAAAGCATCTAAAAGCTTCATAAAATTCATTAAAAATCGTTCTTCAACTTTTCTTCCTCTTAGGAACAATTATCTGGATTTTTGATCCCTAGAATGTGGTTCTAAGCTTTTCTAAGTAACAGTATACCTAGGCTATTACACAACTACATTTTATTGAAGACAGTGTTCACATAATTCAAAATCAAATTCCAAGTATTTCCAACCACTTTAGAACTTTGAAAAACCACTTTGTGCAAGCAACTTGGTATGCAAAGCTTATTATACTTGCTTTGTAAGTCTTAAGCAATGGTTTACAAGTTTTATTGCACTTGGTTTATAGGCTTTCAGGGATGCTAAATTTTACAAATCATTTGCACTTGGTTTACAAGAATTGTAAACTCATGCTTCATACTTTCAAGCCTTGTGCAAAAACTTGCAAAACTATGAGAAAAAACTTGTAAACCAGTGATAAAAACATCCCCAACTACATTTTATTGTCGATAGTGTTCATATAGCTTAGAATCAAATTCTAAGCATTTTTAGCCATTTCAGAACTTTGATAAGCCACTTTGTGCTAGAAACTTGGTTTACAAGTTCATAGGTTTGTGCACGAACCACTTTGTAAGTTTTAACTAAGGGTTTACAAGTTGAATCCACTTGGTTTACAAGTATTTTACAATTGTTTTTGCAAGTTTTAAGCAAAGCTGAGATTTCAAATTATTTGCACATTGTTTATAAGACTTGTAAACCAATCCTTAAAACTTGTAAACCACATTAAGAAACTTGGAAACCGGTCCTTAAAACTTGTAAATCACCTTTTAAACTGATTTTAGCATTACTTTACCAGTTATGGAGCCATTCTACAGGTTTATTAAACAATAAACCATTCATTCTCTATCTACCCATCATATTTAGCTTCAACCGTGCATATAACAGATACAGAAACATCACACATTAAAAGAGAGGCAAGAGTAAATATGAGGAACCCACTAATAAAGGAATTTTTAGGCATCTATTATTGTTTCATATTTGGCCTAATTTGCTTCTATATGTGTTTAATTCTGACAATTTAATTGAGTTTTGCATTATTGGGCCTCATTGGATTTAATTGTTGAAATTTGGCTAATTCCGGATTTTACACTCACTATGACCTTTCTGTATTGGACAGATCATTTTGGGCTCTAGAAATATCGGATTTGGGTGATCTTGGTGGCTCCTGAAAGCTGAGACCGAGATGCATAATTTTGGGTTTCACAGGCTTCATCAAATTCGGTCCGTTTCAAGGCTTAATTGGGCTTCCAAGTTCCAGAGCAAATGCTTAGGCGGGTCCAAGACCTTTCCTCACATAATTGGGCATATCTCACTCATTTCTGGTCCAATTGAGGCATATAATATGTCTCTGGAAAGCTTATTCAGAGAGGATTATCTTATCTAGATCAGATTTCGAAAATCTGGATAAGATAAGGTTAGTGATAAGAGGAAATTCGGGTAGGGCCATTGGATTGCCTATAAATTTCAGTTTCCTTTGTAATTCTGATATGAATAAACAACAAAGAACCAGAAACTTGTATTTCCTTTCAAACTCAAAGTGTTCATACAGAGAGCTTGCCAATGGAGATGTCCATGGAAGGCTAAACTCCTTTCAATCCCTGACATCATAGATAATCGGTTTGAATTCGGAGTTCCTGTTGTGTAAATCTTATCTTTGTATGTATGCTTTCCTTTTATGAATTTCAATTATGGATTTGGTTATTGAACATGATCATGTTTGAATTATATCTGATTAGATATAGAACTGAATTCGTTATTGAAATTGAAGTAAAGGTTGAATTACCGATCGGTTGTTCAGATTAATTGAATCGCACGTAATTTGACATTCATTTGAATTGCGATTGTGATTTAAGGATTGTTGGGTGAAAACTATATGATTATATAGTTGATTCGGATTAACACAGTAGCATACAAATTTAACTCTTATGAACTGTGATGAATTCTGCCAAATGATCATGATGTCTGGGATTGATTCTTTGATCAAGTGAGTTTCTGTTTCTATTTCTGTTTCTGTAATCCTTTCATTTCACTCTATTTTGTTCTAAAATTCAAAAAAAAAACCCCCCCGCCTTTTAGTGTTATTAGTATTTACAGATCGATAATATAACTGATGTGTCCTAAGGAAGAATGACCTGAGTCTGCTTATACTACAAATAAGGGGATTTAGACTATTTTGATAGTGGACGCGACAGTTCATATCACCCACATACCTTATTAACAATATTGTGGCGAAGCTAGTGGCAATGAAGACGTGCTCGTTTTGAACAGAAAAACTAGAGGAGCTGAGAGAAAGTGAGAGAGAGAAATGTGTTCTTTTCTCTCTTTCAAAATGTCAAAACGTGATAAAGTTTGGCCAATTTCCAATTTTGCTATCGTCTATACCTATACCTCTATTTTACCATTGTTTAGTTGTTTTGTAGTCTTCCCATACGGTGTAAGTACGGTGTCGCATTGTTTTGGTGTGCAAGAAACATTGCTCTTCTGTGGACTCGTCCTTCATCCTTCATTAAAAATTATCACAACATATTTTAAATAAATAAATGAAGATTTCTTCGATATCCTATAAAATTTATGGCTACCGGTACATTTTAGATAACTTGTGGTTGAAAATTTACCACATATCCTATTAACTAAATTATTAGTATTTTAAACACTTATGATTAAATTACAATCATTGAATTCAAAAAGGTACTGATACCTTTGGGGTACCAAAGAAAAAACTTAAATAATTTATCATTTTATTCATTCATGATATATGAGTCAATACATCATACGTAATAAAAAGTATGCACCTAATTTCTTGTAAAAAAAAAGTGAATGATGTTATTTAAACATTAAAAAATAGAGATTTATTGAGATATCTATTTTATTATTATTAGATATAATAAATAAATAGAATATATGAAGATCATTATAATATTTAATAATAATAAAATAAATATTTTAATAAATATTTATTTTTTATGTGTTCAAATAATATTGGGGAGAAAAAATATATATGGAACAGAGTCCCGTCAACTTTAAATCCCGTGTACAGAAGTGTGAACATACATAAATCTCTATATTATGCCTACTAAACTACAAAGTTGGCTGACATTAACAGTTGAAATCTGACATCGACATATCGTACTGGATAGGATCTGGTTCCTTTGAGAAAATTAAATGTTTCAACAAATCTTATCATTTGATCATATTCAGAGCAAAGGTGCAAATTGGTCTTATTTATTTTGAAATCCATTTTATCTAAATTTTCAGTTTTTTTTCCCAGTATATGAGCAAACTTTCACGCTCTCCAGCTGCAAAACAAATTTTCATAAAGACATGCATTTGCCAAACACTCTTTTCATACATAAGTGTGCATGACAATCCTCTCTCTTCCTTAAAGATTAACACTCATATTTACATGGTAAAAATCAGTCTTAGAATATTCTTAATAACACCGATTATAATACAAAGGTCATAACTGAAATTAAAGATTTTGTCGTAACCTTCGCAATGGTGTAGGAGCACTTATCACATCTAAGGATCCCACGCACCCACACCAGATATATATGCATCCTTGGTCCTTATCGTAAGGTTCATTAATATAGAATATATATCAGCCCACAATTGGGTTGTACTTTGTGGAAACTTCAGAGGGAAGGGAGGAAAAAAAAAAAAATATTGAAGACTTAGTCCAGAGAAGAGAGCAACAACTTAGTCAACACTCAATATCATGGTGAGCCATTTGTAATTTTTGTTTTGTTTAGTCCATCATGCTTCAATCCAGAATAAATTTTTTGTAAGGTGGAAAGGGGTGGAATGGAAACTCCATGTGTGATGCACTCAAATCTTCAAACCTCATTCGGAAACCACAATAAAATGGGTAGTAAAACATTAGCACCGGCATAATCATTCTATTGCACATTACCATAAAAAATATTCATTCTATTGCTAGGTCTTTAATATTTCAATAATAACCTTGGCACTTGTGGATTTATGCAGGACACATGTTGTCTTTCACATGAATAGACTCTCTAGTGTTTTTTTGACTGGACTGTCTAGTGTCATATTAAATTATTAAAGAAAAGTCGTTAGAGTTACTATATCTTTTGAATATTCTAATCCGTAAATTTTATTTTATTTTTGTTTCAACATTTGTTCTAATATGTTGGCATAGCTTTCACACCAGCGACCCGTGAACAAAAAAGGGCATGTGACATTCATGTCAGCCATTTAATCGTTAACATTTTGGTGTCTGGATGAAAGTGCACAAAATGCCGAAACTGAAACAATTTGTCAGCGTTTGGAATGTTAATTGAAAACAAATTCTATTGAGATAAAATAAAAAATTTGTGAAACTTGAGGGATACAAATAATATTTTATCCTAGAAAAATTAATGATAAATTATAGAGGAATTGGTCCTGACATTTTTAATTTGATATAAATTTGGTCTTAATGAAATTTATGATATCAATTTAGTCCTAACAATGTGAAGACTTGATTAATATTGAAATTAAAATATTAAAAATAAATTGAAGAAAAATTTTGTTAGTAGCAAATTAATGTCAAAATTAAAAATGTTTAAACCAAATTAATGTAAAAAATTTTATTATGATCAAATTGATGTCAAATTGAAAATATTAGGATAAAAAAGTACATTTACTCTATACTTTAAATTTTTGTATAATATGATTTTTTATTAATATATATTTTTAAATATATTGTAAAACATCTATTAGTTTTTCAGTTTTTTAATATAAAATTTCATCATTTAAGTATACAGAATGTTTGAATTATGTCTAGTCATCTGAGTTGGATCTGACTTTAAATAAATAATAACCTAATAAAAGAATCGATATATATATTTGTCGAAGAATCAAATCATTTTTGTTTCTGTCTGAAGAATCGGATCAGGCTTGAATCCAGTTCCAAAGTAGTAAATTTGGGTTTTGGTCTTATTCAAAATCGTCTTTAAATTTTGTCCTGACTTCAAACACCTATTTTGCTTTTTTTTTTTGAGGTGGGGTCGGGATCCAAACACTACAATAGCATTTAGTCGTTGTCCTTCTGAAGGGCCCATATTTCTTCTCTCTATTTGCCCAATCTGATTGCTAGTTTTTGAGCTTCAACCAGTGAGAAAAAATGGTATTAGAAAATAATAATAATATCGTATATTTTTTATTTCATAAGTAAAAAGAAAATTTCGGCGGGGCTAGAGGACAACCACTGCTCATTTTCAAGGAACTTATTTGCTCAATGAAAAATTGTACATGATGCAAATCTTATTCCTACAAATTATGTATGAATAACTTTTTTCTTTTAGGTTGAGAATATAGTTTGCCTTAGTCTGAAGTCTAAATAAGTTTTCAGGTACATTGATTGCTTGCGAAAAGTACTCATAAATCATTCACTAATTAAAACAAATCCAAAATTTAAATTCAAATTATGATAATATATAAGTGAAAAGCAACCAGTGAAATAATCCTTCTTGACATGATTTACGAATAACTTAATAAAGAGAAGTAGTATATTTTGGTTACCAACAATTTTTCTCTCTCTTCCTTTTAATATCTCTTTCTTCCTATGATTGGTCATGCGGTCATTTGTTATCATTCTACAAAATTTTTTATTGTTTTATGGAGTAGCGTTGTTGTTCTATATAGATCACATCACACTCATCACGATTTTTCAAACTAACTTTATTTTGTTTTAATAATAGTGTTCTTAATCATATGAGAATAAAAAATGAAGGAGAAAATCTAAGAAATTAACACCCTGTTTGGTTTGAGTGTTTTCAGTTTTCGTTTTTATTGAAAACTGAAAACAGTAGTGAAAATGCGTTTGGTTTAGGATTTTAGAAAATTTTTCTCGAAAATTTTTTCAAAAATAGGTGAAAAATGGAAAACCAAAAAAATCAATTTTCTCTTTTTCCTTTGAGAATTTTGAGAATTAGATGTGAGAAATATGAAAATGCGGTGGCATGGATGTAATATTAACGAATTTCATTAAACTCTCTGAAACCCTACAAGCACCGGCGCCTCCAGAACACAACACGTTCACTCCTGAGCACAGCACGTTCACTCATCTCTGTTTGTTCTTCCATCAAGTGAGCACATTTCTCCCCTTCGATCTCCTTCTTCTTTCATCGTTTTCTGCTTCCATTTTCCTGCCGTTGGAGTCGTGCTGCTAACAGAAGGGAGCTGCGATAGCCACTGCCCACGGAAGGGGTCTGCGACTGCCGCCGTTGCGAGGAAGCGAACGCAACTACTGCGCAAAGAGGGGACCCATGAGGAAGGGAGAGTAACCATCGCTGTGAGGAAAGCCGCACCACTCTCGCCGCTAGGAAGAGACTCGTAACCGCCACTGCTAGACCATCGCGAGAAGAACGAACACGCGACCACCACTGTCGCGGCGAGGAAGGGAGTACGACCATGGACCACTGCCACTGCTATCGCGAGGACAGGAGCGCGACCATAGACCACCACCACTGCCAAACTCAATCTTTTGTTTTGTTTCCTGATTGTTTTTGTTTCTTGATTGTAATTCAATTTTTTTTCTTTTGCTTGTCAGATAAACCAGGTTAAATTTCAACTGACATTACATGTAAGTGAGCACATTTCTCCCGTTCGATCTCCTTCTTCTTTCATCGTTTTCTGCTTCCATTTTCCTGCCATTGGAGTCGCGCTGCTAACAGAAGGGAGCTGCGACAGCCACTGCCCACGGAAGGGATCTGCCACAGCCGCCGTCGCAAGGAAGCGAACGCGACTACTGTGCGAAGAGGGGACCCATGAAGAAGGGAGCGTAACCACTGTTGTGAGAAGGGATCTGCAAGAAGAGGGGGGCGCCACCATCGCGAGAAGAGGGGAAGGCAACCACCACGAGAAGGGATTCGGGCCATCACCACGAGAAGAGGGAAGGGCAACCATTGCTGCGAGGAAAGCCGCACCACCCCCGCTGCGAGGAAGAGACTCGTGACCGCCACTGCTAGATCATCGCGAGAAGAACGAACACGCGACCACCACTGTCGCCGCGAGGAAGGGAGTGTGACCATGGACCACTACCACTGCCATCGCGAGGACAGGAGCGCGACCATGGACCACCACCACTGCCAAACTTAATCTTTTGTTCTTGTTTCCTGATTGTTTTTGTTTCTTGATTGTAATTCAATTTTTTTTTCTTTTGCTTGTCAAATAAACCAGGTTAAATTTCAACTGACATTACATGTATGCTTCTTCAACTATTCAAGGGTAAATGTTGAATGATTTGATGCTCTCTTGAATATGGCGTTGATTCATTTATGCCTATTGATTAGGATTTATGTTATCTTGCACTTGGTGGATTTGATTTATGCTATCTTCTGCTAATTGGGTATGATTTAGTGGCTAATTGGGTTTGATTTAGGAAGTATGGAATGGAGTTTGACTACGAGATGCTAGGTGAAATATTTTATTCTAGTACAGCAACTGGCAAATTAAGCCATGCTTCCACTCAAGAGCCGCCAACCTCTGATGAGGAGAGACAAATGGAGGATGACTTTCTTTCAAAAGATGTGCATATTGGCGGCCCCATTGATGTTGGTGATGATGACTTCGAAGAAATTGAGGATAAAAGGAAACATGTGGGATCTTCAAGTGAACATCAACGTAAAAGGCATAGAATTCAAGAATAGAAAGACTTGAAGAAGCTTTGAGCCAATGGAGTGAATCAATGAGTGCAAGGACAAAATCCTCCAAAGCAAGAACTGAAGCACTGAAAGCTAAGGTAGAGTGATATAAAGTGCAAGCTAGCCAAGCAACAAGCCCAATATCTGATACATATTCTATAGACGCATTTTGCTAGACTCCATGGAGGATATTTCAAGCAAAATATACAACAACACATTGGAGAACTTTAAAGACACTGATTGGAGACGCATGTTGATTAAGATGCCTTCATTTAGAAGGAAGGATTGGCTAGCATCACTTGAGTAGTACTAAGTTGATTATTGACTTTGTGCTTTATGTTTAATGTTTGTAGTGACTTGTTATTGACTAGTACTAAGTTGATTATTGAGTAGTACTAATGTTTGTAGTACTAAGTTAATGATTATTAACTTTTATTCTGACAATGATTGGAGATGCATGATTATTGAGTAGTACCCTTGTTTGTACCAATGCTTTATTTTCAATACTGGATTGTTAATGTGGGTTATGTCATATATCGACTTGTTCAACTATCATGGTATTGGATGCAGGTTAATGTGGATTTTGTTGATATTAGGTGCAGGTCAATGTCATTATTTGATGACCTTTAATGTATTCTATTTTTGAAACTAATTGATTTTGTAGATATAAACAGGTTAGTATGTCACTATATGAATTGACATACAGTTCAAGTAGTGACAGTAGCACAGATTCAAGTGACTTCAATGATGATTTGGGAGATTTGATTATAATCTCACTAATCAAGGAATATGAGCAAAATTTTATTAGTAAAATACCATGTAGGACTTCTATGTTGACTAGGAAGATGTATACTCTTGAGTTCTTGGGTGGGCATGAAGCTAGATGCTATGAGAGTTTTAGAATGGAGAAACATGTATTTATGAGTTTTTGTGACACTTTAAAGGAAGTTGGAAATTTGAGGGATGGTAAAAAGGTAAGTGTAGAGGAAGGAGTTGCAATGTTCTTAATAATAGTCTGTCATAGTACATGACATCAAGTTGTTGCTGAGTGCTTTCAGCATTCCTTAGAGATTGTAAGCAAGTGGTTTAAAATAGTTTTGAAAGCAATTTGCAAGTTGGGTAGTAGAATTATTTGGCCAAGACCTCAAACGACTACTCATCCATATATTATGGCCAATCAAAGGTTCTTTCCTTACTTTCAGGTACATTTTTTACATGTTGCTCTAACATATAATCAATTATAATTAATTTGTATTAAATTATAATTCATATTACAAATGTAGAATTGCATTGGTGCAATTGATGGCACACATGTATCAGCTTAGGCTCTAGCATCCAAACAAAATGCCTTTGCAGAAGAAAAGTTTTGATAACAAATGATTCAAGGGTGTTTTTAGATGCTTTAACTCCTAGAAATAATTTTTCAAAGCCCCATGGAGGTATGCTTTCTTCCCATAGCAATTTGCATTATATATATCACTAATGACTAATTTAGAATTAGTGTTACAATTAATTTACAAGTCAATTTTATCTTGTTGACTCTGGATTTGCTAATATGTCTAGTTACCTTGCTCCATATCGAAAAGAAAGATATCATTTGTGCGATTTTCGTGAAGGGGGACGGGCACGGGGAACGAAAAAATTGTTCAATCATAGATACTCTTCATTGAGAAATGTCATTGAGAGATGTTTTGGAGTATTGAAGGCAAGGTTTCCAATTTTAAGGTTGATGCCATGTTATCCTGTTAGAAGACAAAGGCTAATTCCATCCGCTTGCTACGCTATACATAATTTTATTAGACTACATCATAGAACATACAGGCTTTTTGTCCACTATTATACAGAAGACTCGGCTAGAAATGAACATGGCTTAGGGGTTGACCAACAAGGTACTAATATCGATGTTGCTCAAGCAAATCAGATGGCACACGTTTGAGAAACTATTGGTGATCAAATGTGGGAAAGCTACCAAAGGCAATGAGAGATATTATATGATTAATGATTGTACTTCTTTTTGGATGTATAACACTTTTATTTGGATCATTGTACTTCTTTTTGGATGTATAACACTTTTATTTGGATTATTGTACTTCTTTTTTGGTATATAACATTTTTATTTGGATTGTTGTACTTCTTTTTGGGTGTATAACGCTTTTATCTGCATCAATTTTGTTATTCTAATGAAGTAAAATTTATTAATCTTGAGAAAATTTATTAGGACCAAATTTATGTCAAAATTACAAATATTTCAACATAACTAATGTTAAAATTTTTTTAAGAGTCAAGTGATAGTCTATTAAGAATAAAATTATTTCTATTAAAATTAAATTTGAAGTTCATATAAAATTATTTTTAAAAGTTCTTAATTTATTGAAAACAGACAAAACAAACGAGTTTTCAAAATTTTTATTTTTTTGGAAACTGAAAACATAGAATCAAAACAAACAAGTTTTCTAAAATTGAAAAATTGAAAATGAAAACTGTTTTTGTAACGCCTCGATTTTCTGTCTGAGAGAAAAATGACCAAAATGTCTTTGAGGTCATTTTCTGTCCGGAATTCGAGGATAGTTAGCCTGACAGTCCTTGAAGGGCCAACTCAATGTTTGAAGGGGATTAGATGATTCTTGAGTGATTTCGAAAACGAAAATCTTATTTTCTATAGTTTCGGATCAAAATGACCAAAATACCCCTATACCGTTTTTACGCGGGTAAAGGTGCCGTTCGAGCTCGAAACTTCCCCCGAAGGTTTAAAATGATGTTTTCATGTGTTTAAAAGTATCTGTTTAAGTAATGGTGGTCTCGGGCAGTTTTTGTACAAAATTATGATTTTGTCCCTAGAATAGTGCCGTTTGAGCTTAATGATGTAATTAAGCAATCCTAAGCAATATTAGGTTCTAATCAAAGATTAATTAATTTCTATAATCAATCAAGAGTCAAAATAAGTTATTAAAATTAATTAGAATCTAAAATTGCTTAGATTAAACCTAAATCTCTTTATAAAACTCAAGATTCTTAGTCTTAGAATCTTGAATAGTGTTTTCTCTCTCCAATTCCTTAAATTAAGGAATTGTGTCTAGAATTGTTTATACACTAAAATGAGTTCTTATCTCACTAATGAAGCAAGAGCACTCCCTAACCTTGTCTTGAAATCCTTAATTACATCCTTAGTCACCTAAACACTTACTCACAAATTCCTAATTTTAAACCTAATCAAAGACACACCTAAACACATCTCTAAACCACAATTAAATGAAAGATTTTCCTCCCCCATTTCATGAAGAAAATGGCGCCACCTCACCCTCCATTGTCTATCACATGTTTGTTCATTCAAAATACTCAAAGAACCATGCTTAGAACCATACCTTAGGCCATACCTTGCCATACTTTCCACCATATCTCACCATGCTTCAAGAACACAATATCTCACCTCATGGAACTCATGGGCTGCATGACTTGGCCGAAAATCTCCTCCCTCCATTGCACCTCTCATTTGTTTCATTTATCTATAAATAGCATGCTTGGATGAACTTGAATCACTTTTAGTTCATTTGCTAAGTTTGAGTTTTCAAGAGCACTTTGAGCTTTTCTTTTCCTCTCAAGTTCAAGAGTTCATCTTCTTCATTCATCTCAACCTCAAGTCACTTGGTGGGGATTTTGTTCTAAGTGTTTCATTCATTAAAGTTCTTATTTAGTATTGTGCTTTATGATTTCTTTTGAAACTTTTTAGACCTTCTTTTCTTCCTCTTTGATTTTCAGCCAAGAGCCTTTGGGAACTTGGAAATGAGAGCTTGATGATGAGGATTTCATGATGATATTCGTCACTTGTGTAACCTCTAAAGCTTGATCTTAGTTCTTGAGTAAAAGATGTTTTTGGTTTCTTCTTTTCTTATTCTTGAGAAACTTAACTTTGATGATGTCCTAAAATGAATGTATGAACTCAATGATGAGGACACATGATGTTGGTGTTAATACATCATCAAGATCATGGTCTCTAGAGTTTCAAAATGGTTCTTTTCCTTGCTCATAGTTTCGGTTTCTTTCCTTTTCCTTTCTCTAAGTTTCGGCCATCTTTCCTTTTTCTTTAAGTTCTTGAGCTTTTATTTTTAAGGGTATAAGGGAATGTTAACTTGATTTGTTCTTTTAATCCATTTCCTTAGAGCTTGATGATGAAGTTCATACCATATGGTTTCTTTGTAAACCTTGGGACAAGAACTCTAAAGCTTGCTTTGTCTTGCTATGAAAGTTTAGGTTGAGGTTTAAGTTCTTTTAAAGTCTTGCAAGAGCTCTAGTGAAGAATATAAAGTGAACTTGCATTCATATTTACTTTTCTTGCCTAGCATATTTATTTTTGGCCATCACTTAAAATGTAAAGATTAAAACAAGAGTTGCATTTCCATATCACCTAAGAATCAATCTCAAAGCTCACTTATTTCGGCCTTAAAGTCGATTATTGTGGAGCCTAGAGCACTAAAATGAAGAATTGGACTTGCATTCATGTTTACGTTTCCTTGTCTAGCATATTTATGTTTCAAGTCATCACTTAAATCCTAAAAGATAAAATGAACTTGCATATTTATTTTCAAGTCTTGCATATTTATATTTCTGGTACCTCATATTTATATTTCAAGTTCTTGCATCTCATATTTACTTTGAAGTTCTCACTTTACTTTATAATGAAGAATAAAATGGGATGCATAGTATGTTTACATTTTGTCATCACTTGTAGACTATAGAAGCTCAAAGACTTGCCCTTATTATCTCAAGTTAAAGTTTGGTTATGGAAACATCCCCATGGATGCATATTTCGGCCATGTGATGATGATGAACTTGATGTGAGTTTCATCTAGTCACAAGAGCCGACAATCTATGTTCTAAGATTTTCTTTAGGCCTTAAGAGTTTTATAAGATTATTACTAACAAGATTTATGAGTTAAATGTAACATCCTAATTTTTAACCCAATACTCTAGAACATATTTAGGTTAATCATTAGTCTATTACTCTTTTAGTCTTACTCTTCAAAACCTTTCATTAAAATACTTAGAGGAAGATACGAATAAATTTTTCTTTTTCGAAACTTGAAAAACAAAACGCGAGCCGCGCGCTAACCTAACATTTGTCATAACCACATCGTGCAAGAAAAGTAATCACACCATTCATAAATATGAAACACAACATCATACATAACAATCATAATATCTTCACTTCTTCATAAATACATAAATTACTAGCATCATTGTACCATTATTTACATCGAAATATGCCTATTTATATGAAGTGATCCTTATCCACCTATGAGGTTGGATGAGTATCAATCCAAAAGCTAAATTATCTATGCGTCCGCGGTGATCCTCTACTCCATTTGCTAGTGTGACCCTTAAGCACGAGCCTTAGAAGAAGTCACGAACCTCGTTGTAATCCTCGTCTAGAGACGACACGGAAGAAAAGGAAGGGATAAGAAACTCATTCAAGATTCTCAATAGGGATTCCCGACTCCAACACGAGTGTCATCGTCGTCATCCCCGGCCACCTCGGTTTTAATTATGAAAAAGGTGTACGTGCATAAGGTTCGGTTTTAAGCTTTCCAAATCTATTTATCCGAAGTGGGTGTCTTTTAGTATGAGTCTTAATGGCATGGATGCAACAGATATTTGATGAATGCATGACAATGCCATATGCACATTAACATGAACATCATTGCTTTTGAGCTCCATATAAAGAAACATAAATCATATACATGGCATAAAAGGCACAGTACTTTTCATGTGACATCTTTCTCATAAGTTGAACTCTTAAGTTCTTTTTCTTTAAGACCACCCTCTTAACATATCCACCAAAAGTCCAACCAATCCACCGGCCCAGCGATAATTTGGTCACCAAACTACATCTCACCTATCGCCTAAGAATGAGCTCAATCCTAACTAGTCATCACTAGATTTAAATGGGCTAATAGAGGGGGTATACATAAATTTCTTGGATCACCTATCTTAGGATCATTTCCTTCTTTGAAACGCTTTACTGGTATCTAGTACACAGTGAATTGTCCGCTTTGGCAAGCTCAATGTCAATACCCTCACAGATTTGTTTCCTCCCCACCGTAGCGGGAGGAATGCATCTCAGTGTTACATCACATCTGTTCTGGGGGTGCTCGGCCGAACCGGTGTCACCCAAGAGTTTTCACAAACTTTTCTCAAATTCTCAAGTTTGATGGGAAATTCGGCAGCATAACGGCGTTCACTAGATTTCCTTCAAACTTGCTCTGTGCCACGAAACTTGTAGGACATGCATAACCATTCAACATCATCATAAGACATCAAATCATTCTCATAATTAATCATACGTCTACTGGAAGTCATAAGGTTCGTTATGTCTTGGGACCTATAGTGTCTTATGCTTTGACCCTTACAGGTCTTTAACTTGCGGTATAATTATTCTAACATTCGCTATCAACCTCTGATGCACCTCAGGATTCCCAATTGACAATTCTTACAAATATTTATGTCTATCACTGAATCTAGATAGCATCATGCTTTAAGGGCAAGGTTTACATCTTGCGATTACAGGGTTCTAGAAACTACGTTTTAGACCCTTTCTGAGTTTCGTCTTCGCCTAAGGCGCTATTAACTAAATCTAAACCAATTATAAAGTATTCCTAAGCCCTTGACCTAATTATAAATCATGTTTACTACATTATAAGGGTGCTGTACATAATCAGAAAATTAAATGTTCTAAGAGTTCTAGAATTGCATTTTTACGGTTTTCTAGTTGCTAGTTTCTCTATAGGCTCAAAAATTCAATCCTACTTCAAATGTAACCAAATTTTTCATGATTATTCAATCCTAAGCTGATTATTATCATACTAAAACAGTTTTGGCATTGATTAAGATTAAAGGGGTTAAACACACATTAAATTCTAACTTTACGGTTTTCCTACGAAGCTAGTTTCTCCTCTAACATGCATAGAAGTGTTCCTACCTCATCATATATCATTTTCACACATTTTAACACATCAAAACATCATCATTCAGCATCAAACATATCAAGATAGAACTGAATCGTTCAATGTTCAAAAGACATATAATTTGACATTTCTAAAGCATATAAGTTGCTAGTTTCTCTTGGAATCATTTTAGGACTTCTAAAACTCTTTGCAAATCATTTTATTTCATCAAGAGGCAATAAATAACCTTAGGTCAGTAACCAATTTAATACTTCTTTAGAAGAGGAATAGAATCATAAATCTTGTTAGTCATAACTTTATAAAACTCATCAAACTTAGAGAAGACACTAGAACATAGGTTGTTGGCCCTTGTAACTAGATGGAACTCATTCTAGGCTCATCATCGTTACTTGGCCAAAATTATGCATTCAAAGAATGCTTCCACATAAAACTTTAACTTGAGATAAAATGGGCAAGTCTTTGAGCTCTAAGGTTCTTAGGTGTTGACATAATTTAAACATGCTATGCACCTCATTTTTATTCTTTGTTACAAAGTAAAGTGAGAGCTTAAAGTAAATATGCAAGACATGAAATATAAATATGCAAGGCTTGAAATATAAATATGCAAGACTTGAAATAAATATGTAAGACTTGAAATATAAATATGCAAGACTTAAAATAAATATGCCATGCAAGTTTATTTCTTTATTTTAGTGCTCTAGGCTCAGCAACAATCGACTTTAAGGTCGAAATAGAAAGGCTTTGAGATTTAGTTAGGTGATAGTGCAAGTTCCCATTTTAAATCTTTACGTTCTTTAGTGATGGAAAGTAAATATGCTAGACAAGAATGTAAATATGAGGTGCACTCCATTCTTTATCCTTTAAGTGATAGCTTGGAAAATAAATATGAATGCAAAGCTCAAAGTAAATATATAATGCATAAGCTTGAATTTAAATATGAATGCTAGTCCATTTTATTTCTTATTAGAGCTCATTCAAGACTTTAAAGGAACTTAAACCTCAACCTAAACTTATTATGACAAGGTAAAGTAAAGACAAGAGTGAACCTCAAGGGTTCTTTAGAACACAAAGTTTCTTTTCTTGAAATGAGGACATAAATAACATTTTTATTAAAACTCAAGCTCTAGAGGCCTCATTGTGATGAACACATAGTCATCATCTAGAAGCTCTCATCATCAAGCCATTATGAATCCCATTGGCCAATATGGCCAAAAATGTGAAGAGAGAAAAGGAAAAGGAACCGAAACGTTTTAAGAAGAAAAGGAAACATTTGGAACTCTAGAGACCATGATCTTGATGATGCATTAACACCAACATCATGAGTCCTCAACATTGAGTTTATGTAACCATTTAAAACATCATCAAAGTTAAAGATTCAAGGTTCAAGAAGAAAGAACTAAAAAGGAACATCTTTAACCTAAGAACAAATATCAAGCTTTAGAGATTGTTCAAGTGATGAACATCATCATCATGAAACCTCATCATCAAGCTCTCATTCCCTTGTCCTCAAAGGCCCATGGCCGAAAATGGGGAAGAAGAAGGAGAGGGAAAGAAGTTCTAAAAGACTTAAGAGAAACCATAAACACATAACTAGAGTAAGAACTTAAACAAAGAAAATACTTGAAAGAAAACCCCTACCAAGTGATTTGAGGTTAAGATGAGTGAAGAGGATGAAGAACTTGAAGAACTTGGACACTTGAACTTTGAGAGAAAAAGAAAAATTTGAAGTGCTCTTTGAAAACTTACACTTAGCAAATGAACCCAAAATGATGTAAGTTCACCCAAGCATGCTATTTATAGAGAAATGAAACAACATGAGCGGTGTTTAGGGGAGGGAGTGCTTCGGCCATTTATAGCCAAGGAGGAGAGAAAATATCTTCTCCAAGGTATGGTTCAAGGCATGGTGGAAAGCATGGCTAGGTATGGGTTCAAGTATGGGTGCAAGTATGGGTTTAAGCATGGTTCAAGGTATGGCTCTTTGAGTGAGAATAAATCAACATGTGATGAATTTAGAGAGCTATGGGTGTTGCCTTGTTCAGCCAAGATTAAGGAGAAATCATCTCCTTTAATGTGGTTTAGGAGTGCGTTTAGTTGTGTCTTTGATTAGGATTAAGATTAGGAATTTGTAAGAAAGTGTTTAGGTGAGAAAATGGATAATCAAGGTTGTCAAGACATGTTTAAGGAGTGGTCTTGCACCATTAGTGAGTTATAAACTCATTTTAGTGCATAAACAATTCTAGACACAATTCCTTGATTTAAGGAATTAGAGAGAGAAAACACTATTCAAGATTCCAAGAGTGAAATCTTAAGTTTTAAAAGAGATTTAAATCTAATCTAAGCAATTTTAGGTTCTAATTAATTTTAATAGTTTATTTTGACTCTAGATTAATTATGGAAATTAATTAATCTTCAATTAGAGACTAATATTGCTTAGGTTTGCTTAATTACGTTATTAGGCTCAAAAACACTATTCTAGGGGCAAAATCGTAATTTTGTACTAAAACTGCCGGGACCACCGGGACTTAAACAGACGCTTTTAAACATGTAAAAATATTGTTTTAAACCTTCGGGGAAAGTTTCGGGCTCAAACGGCACCTTTACCCGCGTAAAAACGCTATAGGGGTATTTTGGTCATTTTGACCCGAAATTGCAGAAAATGAGACTTTCATCTCCGAAACCACTCAAGGATCATTCAATCCCCTTCAAACATTGAGTTGGCCCTCCGAGGACTGCCGGGCCGGCCATCCTCGAATTCCGGGCCGAAAATGACCTCAGGGGCATTTTGGTCATTTTTCTCTCAGATAGAAAAATCGGGGCGTTACATTAAACCTCTTCTAAATATGCCTTGAATTAGCTACTTGTAACATCCTAATTTTTAACCCAATACTCTAGAACATATTTAGGTTAATCATTAGTCTATTACTCTTTTAGTCTCATTCTTTAAAACCTTTCATTAAAATACTTAGCGAAAGATACGAATAAATTTTTCTTTTTCGAAACTTGAAAACAAAACGCGAGCCGCGCGCTAACCTAATGTTCGTCATAACCACATCGTGCAAGAGGAGTAATCACACCATTCATAATCATGAAATATAGTATCATACATAACAATCATAATATCATCACTCCTTCATAAATACATAAAATTACTAGCATTATTGTACCATTATTTATATCAAAACATGTCTATATATATGAAGTGATCCTTATCCACCTATGAGATTGGATAAGTATCAATCCAAAAGCTAAACTATTTATGCTTTCGCGGCGATCCTCCACTCCATTTGCTAGTGTGACCCCTAAGCACGAGCCTCAGAAGATGTCACGAACCTCGTTGTAATCCTCGTCTAGAGACGACACAGAAGAAGAGAGAGGGATGAGAAACTCATTCAAGATTCTCAGTAGGGATTCCTGACTCTAACACGAGTGTCATCGTCGTCGTCCCCAGCCACCTCGGTTTTAATTATGAAAAAGGTGTACATGCATAAGGTTCGATTTTAAGTTTTCCAATCTATTTATCCGAAGTGAGTGTCTTTTAGTATGAGTCTTAATGGCATGAATGCAATAGATATTTGATGAATGCATGATGATACCATATGCACATTAACATGAAAATCATTGCTCTTGGGCTCAACTTAAAGAAACATAAATCATATACATGGCATAAAAGGCACAGTACTTTTCATGTGACATCTTTCTCACAAGTTGAACTCTTAAGTTCTTTTTCTTTAAGACCACCCTCTTAACATATCCACCAAAAATCCAACCGACTCACGGGCCCGGCGATAATCTGGTCACCAAACTACATCTCACCTATCGCCTAGGAATGAGCTCAATCCTAACTAGTCATTACTAGATTTAATATGGGCTAATAGAGGGGGTATACATAACTTTCTTGGATCACCTATCTTAGGATCATTTCCTTCTTTGAAACGCTCTACTGGTATCTAGTACATAGTGAATTGTCCGCTTTGGCAAGCTCAATGTCAATACCCTCATGGATTTGTTTCCTCCCCATCGTAGCGGGAGGAATGTGTCTCAGTATTACGTCACATCTGTTCTGGGGCTGCTCGGCCGAACCGGTGTCACCCAGAACCATTCCTGGGGGTGCTCGGCTGAACCGGTGTCACCCAAGAGTTTTCATAAACTTTTCTCAAATTCTCAATTTTGATGGGAAATTCGGCAGCATAACGGCGTTCACCGGATTTCCTTCAAAATTGCTTTATGCCACGAAACTTGTAGGACATGGATAACCATAGTAAGACATCAAATCATTCTCATAATAAATCATACATCTATTGGAAGTCATAAGGTTCATTATGTCTTGGGATCTATGGTGTCTTATGCTTTGATCCTTACGGGTCTTTGACTTGCGGTATAATTATTCTATCATTTTTCTATCAACCTCTTATGCACCAAAGGATTCTCTTCTAACAAATCTTACTATTATTTATGCTCTTTAATAAATCTAGGCAATACCATTCTTTAAGGGCAGAATTATAAACTTACAATTACGGTGTTCTAGAACTTACGTTTTAGACCATTTCTTGGTTCCGTCTTAGCCTAAGACGCTATAAATTTGACCTAAACCAATTATGAGGTGTTTCTATACCTAGGAACTAATTATAAACCATGTTCATTATATTATAAGGTTGCTGGATAGATTCTAAAAATTAAATGTTCTAAGAGTTCTAGAATTGCGGTTTTACGATTTTCTGGTTACTAGTTTCTCTATAGGTGCTAAAATTCAATCTTACTTCAATTGTAACCAAATTTTTCATGATTTAACAATCCTAATCTGATTATATTCCCATTAAAATAGTTTCGGCAGTGTTCAAAAATACATGGGTTAAAACTATGCTAAATCTTGACTTTACGGTTTTTCTAGAAAGTTAGTTTCTTTCCTATCATGCATAGAAATGTTCCTACCTCATCACACATAATTTTCACACATTCTAACACATCAAAACATCATCACACAACAGCAAACTCATCATGGCAGAGCCAAAACATCAAGTCCCAAAAAGATGAATAACATGATATTTCTAAAACATATAAGTTGCTAGTTTCTCTTGGTATCATTTTTAGGACTTCTAAAACTCTTTTGCAAACCATTTTATTTTGTAAAAGAGGCTAAAAACATCCTTAGGTTAGTGACCACTTGATCCCTCCTTAAAAGAGAATTAAATTCATAAATCTCGTTGGTTTTAATCTCATAAAATTCATGAGGCTTAAAGAGAATCTTAAAGTTTAGATTGTTGGCCCTTGTAGCTAGATGAAACTCATTCCAAGTTCATCATCACTACATGACCGAAATTACGCATTCGAAGAATGTTCCCACATTAAACTTTAACTTGAGATAAAATGGGCAAGTCTTTGAGCTCTAAGGTCTTTAAGTGATGACATAATTTAAACATGCTATGCACTTCATTTTTATTCTTCATTACAAAGTAAAGTAAGAGCTTAAAGTAAATATGCAAGGCTTGAAACATAAATATGCGTGGCTTGAAATAAATATGTAGGGCTTGAAATAAATATGCAAGACTTGAAATATAAATATGCAAGTTCATTTCTTTATTTTAGTGCTCTAGGCCCAGCAACAATCGACTTTAAAGCTGAAATAGAAAGGCTTTGAGATTTAGTTAGGTGATAGTGCAAGCTCTCATTTTAAATCTTTATGTTCTTTAGTGATGAAAAGTAAATGTGCTAGACAAGAATATAAATATGAGATGCACTCTATTCTTTATCCTTTAATTTTAAGTGATGGCTTAGAAAATAAATATGAATGCAAAACTCAAAGTAAATATGTAATGCATAAGCTTGAACTTAAATATGAATGCTAGTCCATTTTATTTCTTATTAGAGTTCATACAAGACTTTAAAGGAACTTAAACCTCAACCCAAACTCATCATGACAAGATAAAGTGAAGACAAGAGTGAACCTCAAGGGTTCTTTAGAACACAAAGTTTCTTTCCTTGAAATGAGGTCATAAATAACATTTTCATTAAAACTCAAGCTCTAGAGGTCTCATTGTGATGAACACATAGTCATCATCTAGAAGCTCTCATCATCAAGCCGTTGTGAACCTCATTGGCCAACATGGCCGAAAATTTGGAGAAAGAAAAAGAAAAGGAACCGAAACTTTTAAGAAGAAAAAGAAACATTTGAAACTCTAGAGACCATGATCTTGATGATGCATTAACACCAACATCATGAGTCCTTATCATTGAGTTCATATAACCATTTTAAAACATCATGAAAGTGAAAGATTTCAAGAAGAAAGAACTAAAAACATCTTTAAGTTAAGAACAAAGATCAAGCTTTAGAGATTGTTCAAGTGATGGTAATTACCACCATGAAACCTCATCATCAAGCTCTCATTCCCTTGTCCTCAAAGGCCCATGGCCGAAAATGGAGAAGAAAAAGGAGAGGGAAAGAAGTTATAAAAAGACTCAAGAGAAACCATAAACACATAACTAGGATAAGAACTCAAATAAAGGAAATACTTGAAAGAAAATCCCTACCAAGTGATTGAAGGTTGGGATGATAGAAGAGGATGAAGAACTTGAAGAACTTGGACACTTGAACTTTGAGAGAAAAGCAAACTTTGAAGTGCTCTTTGAAAACTTACACTTAGCAAATGAACCCAAAATGATGCAAGTTCACCCAAGCATGCTATTTATAGAGAAATGAAACAAATGAAAGGTGCAAGAGGAAGAGGAAATTTTGGCCAAGCAAGGCAGCCCCATGAGGTCCATGAGGTGAGATGTGATCTTGAGGCATGGTGAGGTAATGGTTCAAAGTATGGTGAGGTATGGTTCAAGGTATGGCTCAAGTATGGGTCAAGCATTGTTCTTTGAGTGAGAAACAAATCAACAAGTGATGAAAATGGGGGAGGAGTGGCCGAAAATGCATCAGCCATGGGGGAGGGTTTCTTGCATTTTAATTGTGGTTTAGAGTTGTGTTTAGGTGTTTCTTTGATTAGGATTAAGATTAGAAATTTGTAAGAAAGTGTTTAGGTGAGAAAATGGGTAATCAAAGTTGCCAAGACATGTTTAAGGAGTGGCCTTGCATCATTAGTGAGTTATAAACTCATTTTAGTGCATAAACAATTCTAGACACAATTCCATGATTTAAGGAATTGGAGAGAGTAAACACTATTCAAGATTCCAAGATTGGAATCTTGAGTTTTAAAAAGAGATTTAAATATAATCTAAGCAATTTTAGGTTCTAATTAATTTTAATAGTTTATTTTGACTCTAGATTAATTATGGAAATTAATTAATCTTCGATTAGAGCCTAATATTGCTTAGGTTTGCTTAATTACATCATTAAGCTCAAAAACACTATTTTAGGGGCAAAATCGTAATTTTATACTAAAACTGCCCGGGACCTCCGGGACTTAAACAGATGCTTTTAAACATGTAAAAACATTGTTTTAAACCTTTGGGGAAAGTTTCGGGCTCAAACGACACTTTTACCCGTGTAAAAATGCTATAGGGGTATTTTGGTCATTTTGACCCGAAACTGCAGAAAATGAGACTTTCGCCTCCGAAACTATTCAAAGGCCATTCAATCCCCTTCAAACATTGAGTTAGCCCTTTGAGGACTGCCGGGCCGGCCATCCTCAAATTCTGGGCCGAAAATGAACTCAGGGGCATTTTGGTCATTTTCCTCTCAGACAGAAAAATCGGGGCGTTACACTACTGCCCTTTGGTTATGTTTGGTCTCCTTTTAGAAAATAAAATGTGTTTCAATAAGTTTTAGAAGTCCTAAAATGATTTCAAGAGAAACTAGTAACTTAATATATTAAGGACATGATTTTTGAATGATACTTGAGCTTTAGTGTTTCGGTTCTACCTTGGTATGTTTGCTGCTGTATGATGTTGTTTTGATATGTTAGAATGTGCAAATATATGTTGAGGTAGAAGCCTTTCTATGTAAGTTAGGAAAGAAACTAGTCTTACAAAAAAACCATAAAGTTGAGTTTTAGCATAGTTTTGACCCATTTATTTTTAGCCACTACAAAACTGTTTTAATGGGATAACATTCAGTTTAGGATTGTTTAATTATGAAAAACTTGGTAACATTTGAGGTAGGATTGATTTTTAGCACCTATAGAGAAACTAGTAACTAGAAAATTGTAAAAGTGCAATTCTAGAACCCTTAGATTAATTAATTTCCCGTTTCTGTCCAGCAACCTTATAATGCAGTAAACATGGTTTATAATTAGTTCATAGACATAGGAATACCCCATAATTGGTTTAGATTTGATTTATTGCGCCTTAGATGAAGACGGGACGTAGAAAGGGTCTAAAATGTAGTTTCTAGAACCCCATAATTGCAAGATTTAGAAAATGACAATCTGTATGGAGTTGTTTGGTTTTGCTCCTAAGCATAAAAATTAATGAGGATAATTAGTTGTGAACCTATAGGTGCATAAAAGGATAAAAACGGATGTTAACATAATTAGTTTTCAAGATTAAGACCCGTAAGGGTCAAAGCATAAGACACCATAGATCCTAAGACATAATGAGTTTTATGACTTCAAGTAGATGTATGTTTAATTATGAGAATGACTTGAGCATAGCATATGCATTAGCTGAGCCCGATCTTTGATTCCAGCAAACGGGTTAGGAGCATGCCATCTTTTAAGAATGTTAAAAGTAATGATGTGATGACGTATATGCTATGATGAGTTTGACTATATGACTTGATATCCTATGTTGATGTTGAATGGCTATGCATGCTCTATATATTTTGTGGCATAAAGCAAATTTGAGGAAATTCGGTTTACAGCCTTTATGCTGCCGAATTTCTGTCAAATTTGAGAACCTAGAAAAGTTTTTGAAAACTCCATGAGATACGTTCTGGGTGACATTGGTTCGGCCGAGCAACCCTAGAACAAATGTGACATAGTACAGAGACGCATTTCTCCTGCTACGGTGAGGAGAAAGCAAAACTGTGGGGGGTATGGATATCAAGCCTGCCGAAGCGGACAATATTACTGTGCACTGGATGCCAGTAGATGCGTTTCGAAGAAGAAATGATGAATTACCCTCTCTATTGCCCTATACTAAATCTAGTGACGACTAGTTAGGATTGAGCTCATTCCTAGGCGATATGTGAGATGCAGTTTAGTGACCAGATTATCATTGGGGCCAGTGAGTCGATTGGATTTTTGGTGAATATGTTAAGAGGGTGGTCTTTAAGAAAAGAGGAACTTAAGAGTTTGACTTATGAGAAAGATGTCACATGAAAAGTACTGTGCCTTTTTATGCCACGTATATGATTTATGTTTCTTTATGTTGGGCCCAAGTATTATGATTTTCATGTTAATGTGCATATGGCATTGTCACGTATTCATCTAATATCTGTTGCATTCATGTTATTAAGACTCATACTAAAAGACACCCATTTCGGATAAATAGATTTGAAAATCCTAAAACCAAACCTTATGCATGTATGCCTTTTTCATAATTAAAATTGATGAGGCTGGGGACGATGACACTTGTGTTTGAGTCGGGAATCCCTACTGAGAATCTTGAATGAGGTTCTCATCCCTTTCTTTTCTTCTGTGCTGTCTCCAGACGAGGATTACAATAAGGTTCGTGACTTTTTCTAAGGCTTGTGCTTAAGGGGCACACTAGCAAATGGAGCTGAGGGTCGCTGTAGAAGTATAGATAGTTTAGCTTTTGGGTTGATACTTATCCACCCTCGTAGGTGGATAAGGAACACTCCATATATATGTGCATGTTTTGATGTAAATGATGGTATAGTGATGCTAGTAATTTATGTATCTATGAAGATGTGATGATATTATGTTATTATGTATAATACCATATTTCATGATTATGTATGGTGTGATTACTTTTCTTGTACGTTATGGTTATGACGAACGTTAGGTTAGCGCGCAGCTCGCGTTTTGTTTTCAAAGTTTCAAAAAGAAAAATTTATTTATATTTTCTGCTAAGTATTTTAAAGAGGGTTTTAAAGAATGGGGCTAAAAGAGTAATAGACTAATGTTTAACCTAAATAATTTCTAGGAGTATTTGGTTAAAAATTAGGATGTTACAGTTTTCAGAAAATGAAAATAGAAAATTTTTTCACAAACCAAACAGGCCCTAAAGTTTTCACATAACTTTATTCATAAGTCTAGTCAATAAAATTTCTCTCGTTTTCTTCACCCCATACTAAGCTATCCTTAAATGTAAAACACCAATTTGCAAATCTTCTTTGTGATTTATTTTACTAGGGTTTCAATTGAGTTTTAAGGAAAGGGTATATCAATTTAGAGATTAGCAAAATTTTCAGAACTAATTTTGTCATCAAACAGGTGGAAAAAGAAGTACGAAAATATAAAAGTCAATCCGGATGAGTATCATATTTTTTTTCCCAATAAAAGAAGGGACAAGCTTTGAACCCACCATTAGATAGGCAAGCATGGTGAGCTCCAGATACAAGAAAACACAAAAAAAAGAAACCAGAAAACACAAAACCTAAGGACATTCACACAATTGAAGATGATGCGTACACTGCAAACAATAAGAACCCACTCCAATGAGCTAAGAGCTTCTCCAATGCCAAGTCCCATTTTGGATTCCATTTTTTATCCCACTACATATCATATTACTAATGGGTCATAAAAAGTAAAATTGGGTTAAAAATGGGATCACCTATTGAATGGAAGGTCCTAACTATAGTCCCAATTTTGATCCTACATATTTATTAATGTAAACAAGATCAACATATTTATAAAAAAAAAACTTTATTATAAATATTAAATTTTATTATTAAAAGGTGAAACTTTTAATTTAGGATGATCTCGAGAAAGATGGACACATCCTATTTTGCTGGTATGCTCCAATGCAAAGAGTTTGGTTCTAGTCCCATTTGATGGGACCCAATCTGAAATTAGGATGCTAAATAAACTCCATTGGAGCTGTTCTAAAAGGACAACCAAGCCAGCAAAAGACAATAGCAACCTAACACCATATATCATGTAAAAGGATCAAATGAGACCTTTAATGTGAAATACTAAGCTAACCCCTTTAGCATTGCCATTAAGGCTAGACTAGAACCTGAATAAGGACAAGGCCATTACCATACATGGATCACAACTTATTGCAACATAGCCCAACCAGTTCATAAATTCCATACACAAACCTAGTTTAAATTTTGGAGCAAAAACTAAGACTCAAAACAAAATTCTTTACATCAGGCTTTTGCACAATATCCTAGCCTGATCAGAGCATTTTGAACTTCACAATCCCAGTCAGGCTTGAAACATTCAAAGATGATCCTATTCTACAACCACCAGATAATCCAACATATCACATATAAAAGAGATATCAAAAGCTTCTTATCAAAGCAACCCATGAATCATAAAAATAGGTAGGCATAAATACAAATTCCACCACTTGTAGCAACTATACCAGAGAGATAAGGAGATAAGACCTATAAAGAAAAGGTGTTCCAAAGATTCCTCTTGTGATGTACAAAATGGGCAACAGTTTTCGCTCCTTGGAAGGCAGTTGAATCCAAGTAGGTGACCTTTACTGCAGAGACATCCTTTAAGAATAAACCAAATAAGTAATCCTATAGGAGGGGGTGCAAGGCCTGTCCGTGCTTTCTTCCCTACTAACGATTATGAAGAAGAACCTGTAATCAATTTGAATGCTTGCAAACATAAAGAAGACATAGGAAAACAACTAGTGGAACTAAAACTCTATAGCCGCTCACACCTTCCACAAAATTGTTTTGTTCTACAACTTAGAGGAGATAAAAACCAAGGGCTCTTCCTAAGTGAATAAATTTCATCGATATTCAAAACTCCACCTCTACACACCATCCTCCTAATAACCTATTTTAGCAATTTTTGCATTTTGTTAAGTAGAGATGGAAAATAATCTTAGGAATTTGGATTTTAAGCATATCTCTCCAGCTATAAATCTAACCAAAATAAGGTAGAAGCACCATCACCTACCTTCTTACGCATACCATGTAAAACAATTTCATAATCTCATTCCCAAAGTTGTTAAGATTTGAAATTTGGCCTAGAGACTTAAAGCACTCCAAGATTTACAAGGCTAAAAATGAAACATAACATCAATCTTGTGATTGGAGCATACAATTCTCTTCAACAGGGGCTTTGTTCCATCCGAGAACCTCTACCACCACTTAAAGAGGAAGGATGCATTTTTTATTGCTAAATCTCCAGCCCTAAACCTTCCAATTCCTTTGGCCTTTGAATAACCTCCAAGGATATAAGTGGAATGCCCTTTCTTAAACCACTAGCCCCCCCAGAAAACCTTACAACCTTTGGCATCTTAAAGATATTAAGGTAATAGAGAGGAAGATTATTCAAAACAACTAGTCTACCATCTCTAGACAACAAATTTGCCTTCCACAAAGCCAGCCTTATTTCAATTTTTCTCAATGACAGGCTTCCATGTTTCCACTCTTCTTAGGTTAGCACCCAATGGACACCTAAATAAGCAATAGGTAGTTTGACAACAATACATCTCAACATCTGTCTTACTAATTCAATCAACTCCTTTGAGCACCCAAAAGAAATCAAAGAAGATTAATTATAATTAATTTTCAAACCTGACATTGCAGAAAAGCATGTCAACAAGCACTTGTAATTTCTCAGATAATCTAAGTTTGTCGGGGGAAAACTAATGTATCATTAGTAAACTATAGATGGGATAACTAAACCTTATTCTCACTAATATCAACTCTTTTGATATAGCCCATTGATTTTTCTATAGCCACCATTCTATTAAAGATCTTCGCAACTAGCAGGAAAAGAAATGGTGAAATTGGGTCTCTCTAATGTAACCCATGTTGTAAGTTAAAGGTTACTAAAGGAGAGCAGTTAATAAAAAGTGTCATGGAGGCTATCAAAACACACTGCATAATCCATTTCCTCCATAGTAAGCCAAACCCTATTTTGTCTAGGACTTCATCCAGAAACTCCCATTTCAACATATCATACGCCTTATGCAAGTCCAATTTAAGAAGCACTGCCTTCTCTTTAGAATGTAGTAACTGTTAGCTCTAGAACGCTTGCACTCATGTGTTTTGAATGACAACAAAACCAATTCAAAGAAAATACTCTGAAGAATGACTAATGTCTCTGTTGAGTTTCTTGACAAAGTATAACAGGTCAAATCCGGTTAGTATGTTGCAGACTTAAAGTAAGAATAATGTTTCACTTTTCATGTGCAAGCAAAATTTATCTTATGGGAAGAGATTGAGCCAGATAGAAAGTGAATATTATTTCAAGCAAAGCATGTATACACACTTATGGAACAAAGCATAGAAATGAACTTGAATCGAGAATAATTTCACTACACATGTACAAACATGTTTTATCTTGTGTGAAGAGATTAAGCTTAAAACGAAGTAATCATCATCTCATGCAAAGAATGTGTAATTGCTTAAGGACTGTAGGAAATCAAGTCAAGAACCAAGAAATGAAGGAAATAGACTTCAGAAAATAGCATGAGACATCAGAAAGTATTCTCAAAGATGAAGATATCAGAATATGTCCATATACAACGGGTTACTTAAGCTTTAATCATCACGGGTTACTTAAGCTTCAATCATCACAATCACAAAGAAATCATCATCAAGAAGATTTGATTGAAGATCAAAAAGTCAAATACTCTTCAAGGAACTAGTTGCACATATCAGAAAGCTCATATTTGTGTGGAGCGGTGAATGCTATAGGAATGAGGGAAATTTGAAATTTGAATTTCAAATTATCAAGTAAATTCCAGTTCCAAACTGGCACGTCATCTCTTCTGCCTATTTGATCAACGACCCTTGCTTCATGAAGGAGGAGTTCAAAAAGCTTGCTTAGAAAATAGAAAAGTAGTTTCTGATAGAAGATCTAAAAAGCTCATAGTTACAATTGCTTCTACAATCGATATGACAGTTCTGTCAACCTCTCTTCTAGCTGTTTCTTTGAAAACACAATTGAGGATCAATGCATGTCACTTGAAGAATTGATCTATGGCAACAGTTATAAAAAAACACCTTTATATAAAGAGATGCTAAACTTGAAAAACACTGAGAGAGAGATTTGAATATTCAAGAGAGGAAACTCTACAAAAATCTCTTCCCACTTTCTGGAATGTTCAATCTTTATTATCTAATCAGTTTTATCCTCGGGGTGTAAAGAAAATCTTCCTTCTATATTCCTAGTTAGATTTATGTTCTTCTTATAGAAGAAGTAGAAGAATGAAAACATTTAACCTTTGTATTATTGATCCGTTAGTGATCAGAGTGAAACATAGCTTGGAAAAGGCTAAGGTAAAACTACTTGCAACGTGATAGTAAGATGTTCTTGCTTATCACGATTTAGCTTAGAGAAGCTAGTCAAAGACTACTTGTAGCTTGAAGAGGCTAGGGAAAGACTACTTGCAACTTGGAGAGGCTGGGCAAGACTACTTTCAATGTGTCAGTAGAGGTTGCTATTGCATACGGTTAGGCTTGGAGAGGCCGGAGTCAAGATTACTCATTTGGGCTTAGAGAGGCCAATGTCAAGACTACTTGCAGCTTGGAGAGGTTAGGGAAAAAATACTAACAACATGCTGAAGGAGTTGCTTGTCAGTCCCGAGTTGGCTTGGAGAGGCCAGAGTCATGACTACTCATGTTAGTTTGGAGAGGCTAGTACAGAACTAATTGAAATACTTGGATGATAGCTTAGGAAGACTAATGAAAAGACTATCCATCTTTCTCAGGTTGAGAAAGTTGTTGTTATAGTGGAACCTCAATGGTTAATGAGTACTGGATGTAGATATGTTAACCAAACCGGTATACAATTCTTTGTGTACTTTCTCTGTTACCGTGATCTCTTTTATTTACCTTTATTGCTTCGTTACCTTACCATTGATCTTATATATACCTTGCTTTTTATGTTATCTCATTTAATATCAAGGGTTTTATTTAATAAGATTTAGAAAGTAACTTTCTGAACCCACTAAGTATGTTTCCGCTGTACTTCAAGTTTTATACTTGATAGTATTTTTTTTTTCAGTTAGTTCAGAAAACGCAAAAAAGATCAATGCATGATTCAATCCTTCTTCTCGTGCACATCTCCACCTACACGTGGTATCAGAGCTAGGCCTTTGAGAGGTTGAGCAATCCAACGATTGTAGAGGACAAAGATCTAAACGACAGAATGACATATATCATCTCTTATAGATTAGTCCTTATCTGATGATCCTTTGCTGACAAGACTTGAAGATATGGCATAGTTCATTCATATGATGAAGGGGATTCAAAAGAGACTTGTTGGCATGATCTCTACAAAGGAGAAAGAATAGCATTTCTATCAAGTCTCTACCTTAAGCTTAAACTATATACTGTCGCATATGTACGGGTTGTTACATAAGATAGGCTATATGAGGCAATCAATACATGTAATGCGCCGATTTTTTCCCTGTGTACAAATGACCAAAATGCCATTGAGGTCATTTTACCCGGGAATCGAGGAAAGCCGGTCCAGGCAAACCTCGAGTGGATGTTTTAATGTTTGAATAAGGATTATGTGTGTTAATAGTATAGAAGAATCTCATTTTTGGGTTTTTACGCATGAAATTACCGGAGTACCCTTGCGGTAATTCAACATGGGATTAGTTACCGACTGAACCTGGTAGTTTGGGACGTTGTTTTCACAGGCTTTCAGCATCTCAACATAGTTAGGTCGAATATATTTATCTCCACCATCTCATAGCCGAGCTCTGCTACCTCTACCTCATGGCCGAGCTCTGCTATCACTACCTCATGGCTGAGCTCTGCTATCCCATGGCCAAGCTCCACTACCCCACAGCTGAAGCTCTGCCACCTCTGCCCCATGGCCAAGCTCTGCTACCTCATGGCCAAGCTCTGCCATCTTATGGTGGAGCTTATCCTTCACCCTTCGATGGAGCTTTGTTTTCTTCCAGTCGAGCTCCGCTCTCCTCATGGCTGAGCTCCGCTCTCCTCGTGGCCGAGCTCCGCTCTCCTTGTGGCCGAGCTCCGCTCTCCTCGTGGCCGAGCTCCGCTCTCCTCGTGGCCAAGCTCCGCTGAGATCCTTTTTCCGTTAGTAATAATTAGCTTTGGTTGTTTTCATGAGAGAATGTCTGTGTGATTTACCCATACAAATACTGTGATCTAGTCACTTACACATTCAAAGAGCTATACTTAGTCATATCTTAAACCATGCCTACACTATACTATGAAAAGAGATATTTTCTCTTTCTTTCCCTCCCAAAAACCGCCAGTCACTCCTCTCCCTTATGCCCCCATATATTTCATTTTTCTATAAATAGGCATTAAGGGAAGCTTGCAAGAACACTTGCTCATATTTGTAACTTCAGGTTTTCTTTCTTTAAGCTCAAAGAGTTCTTCTTCTTCTTCTTCTTCTTTTTCTCTATCCTTCAAGGGCCACCACTCTCCACCACTTCTCAACCCCAAACCACCTCACAACTACTATAGATTTTCCTTAAAACACCAAACCTCTCCCTTTCCAAGATCAAAAATCCAAGACAAACCTCTCTTCCTTTTCTTTTTCCTCTTGGCCGAAAATCAACTTGAAGCTCCAAGAAAGATTTGTTCTCCTCATCTTAAGATCATGTTCTCTTTCTTTCATCAAGAAATACCTTTGGTAGGGAGTTGCTTTAAAGTTTTTATTCTTTTCTTTTGAATTATTTGGTTGGAATATGTAACATCCTAATTTTCAACCCAATACTCCTTGGACGTAACTAGGTTGATCATTATTTTATTACTCTTTTAGTCTCATTCTTTAAAAACATTTCTTTAAATACTTAGCAGAAAATATCAGTAAAGTTTTATTTTTTGAAAGGAAAGACAAAACGTGAGCCATACGCATGTTCTAAGTAAACTATGTTGTCACCTCGCAAGAAAAATAAGAGGAAAGAACACATCATGCCCAAAGGAACACAATATCATAAAAGAAATTTCATAATAGTCATGTCATACACCAGAATAGTAGTAGAGCTGTTACAATCATCTGTACATCATAAGAGAAACATAAAGAAAAATACATCTGAATCTCCACCTACAACAGTGCATCTAAAAATAGATAATCCCTAAAACCAAAAGAAGGCTACCCTAGTCGTGTAGGAGTGTGTGCACTAAAATCAACTACTAGCTTCTACTCCTGCTCATCGACGGGAGGTACATATCCAATCCATTAGGCTAGCTTGGCCGGGGTAGCCAAGCGATGAGCGGGTCGGGCGTGTGCTCCACGGTGAGGTATCGTCCTCACTCTACCTCCTCGGAGTGGCTGCGTCATGGTATCCTCACTCCCCAACTCCATGGGTATGGTGGGGGAAGAACCTATGGATGGATTGTCAGTCTCCGAGGGGTTGGTCTTGCAGTAGGCTCGGGGTGAACGGGGAATGTACTCGGGATAGAGGTGGATAGCGGAAACAATGTCGGGGGTACGACCAATGTGCTCTCTTTGGGGGTGCGTGCGCTCAAACAGGAGGTCGTTAGCGAAGGGTGAGGTCGGAGTGATCTGGAAGCTAGTGACTAGCTGAGCAAAGGGGCGATCCAGGAACACAAATGTACAGACGGAGCAACGGCCTACGAAGTGATAGGACTGGTGTGTGGCATCAAAATGTAGCTTCCATGTCGGTGCGTCAATGTATATGACGAAGGATACCATCATTCTTTGAAGACGTGATGGAAAGAGAAGATAAAGGGAGTAAGAAACTTTCTAAAGAATCTCAATAGGGAAATCCTCCTATCCTAGTGTCATCATCTACGTCCTCAGAAGCCTTGGGTTTATTATAAAAAGGTGTGCATGCATAGAGTTTATTATTAGGTTTTTGAACATAATTATTCCAAGGCCCGTTCATTTTAGGATGAAGCTTAATGTCATGGATGTAACATAGCAAGGCATGAATGCATGAATATACATTATGCAAGAAAGTAGTAGAACATAATCATCAAGAAACATCATATAAGTGGCATTTAGTGGCATATATAACTTTTCACGTGAAGCTTTCATTTTTCTTATCTGTGTGACATTAAACTTCATATTTTTCATCATGGGGGCCACCCTAAAAACATCTTTAGGTTATGAGCTCATACCTAACTAGTCGTCACTAGTTCTTACTTATCCCTCTTGATAAGTGTAACATACTAATCCTGACTCCTAGAGTACGGGCTAGGGTACATAAGGATCACCTATCATAACCTTTAATTCGGGGAGTCCATAGGAATATTTCCTTCTTTGAAATGCTCTACTGGCATCTAGTACGCAGCGAATTGCCCGTTTTGCCAAGCTCAATGTCAATACCCTCATGGATTTGCTTTCCCCCCACCGGAGTGGGAGGAATGCATCTCAGTGTTATGTCATATTTGTTTTTGGGCATGCTCGGCTAAATCGGTGTCACCCAGAATATATCTCAGTACATTTATCCTTGGGCGTGCTCGGCTAAATTGTTGTCACCCAGGACATATCGTGTGGAGTTTTCAAAAACTTTTCTTAAGTCCTCAAATTTGATGGAAATTCGGTAGCGTAGTGGTAGTACATCGAATTTCTTTCAAATTTGCTTTATGCTACAAGAGCCAATAGCACATGTAAATTAAGTCATCAATATCATACAACATATCCATTCATGCATCAATGCATCATAGCATGTCATGATTCAAGAACAATCATTTCTAGCTCTTTATATATCTCTAGCATATGCATCCCTAATGCTCCATATGAAACTATAACATGTAAAGGTTTAGTTTTATCTCTAGGGATCTATTCCTCAAATTAAACGTACTTATGATTCATGAATAGCCATACACTTCTCATTAATTTATGATAGGCAATCTCATAGTTTCATATGTAAACAAGATCATGGATTCATATCATTCAAGTAGAGAAAGTGTTTATTGCATACTTGGGGTTCTAGTAATCGATTACATGAGCCCTGTAATCGATAACACAGCTTCGAGTTTCAAAAATAGATGAAATGAGTGCTCTAGTAATTGATTACATGAGCCTTGTAATCAATTACACAGCTTCGAGTTTCAAAACAGATGAATTGAGGGCTCTGGTTATTGAGTACGTGAGCCTTGTAATCGATGACATAGCTTCGAGTTTTCAAAACAGGAAGGTTGAAGGCTCTGGTAATAGATTACATGGGCTCTGTAATCGATTACATCAAACTTGGGCCCCAAGAACATCTGAGTAATTGATTATATGGAAAGGTAATTGATTACTAGTGTTCCAGTACGTGTAATCGATTACATAGGGCTGTAATCGATTATTCAGGCCTAGAAGTTCATGTCTGAATCTGGCAAAACTTTTTGGTAATCGATTACATGGGCTCTGTAATCGATTACCAATATCTCTAAAATATGAAATTTTCAGTCTAAAACATCTTCTAAGTTATTCTTCCTTTCTCTAATCATTTTGAACCTTGTTCCAACACTTTGAAATCAAAACACTTTTACAAGATAAAAGCCCTTAGCTTTCAAGATTGAGTTGAAAGAGAATCTTTGAGCCTTAGATCTTTAGGTGATAAATATAAACATGTCAATGCAAGTTCCATTTTAATCTTAGCATTATAGAGTGATGGCGAGGAAAAGTAAAGATGTAAGACTTGAAAATAAACATGAGAATGCAAGTTCATTCTTAATCTTTAGGTTTGTGTGATGGCTTGAAATATAAACATGCTAGACAAGAAGTGTAAACATGAAATGCAAATCCATTTCTTATCTTTGGGCTTTAGGTGATGACTTGAAAAATAACTATGATATGCAAGTTTAATTCTTTATTTTAGTACTCTAGGGTTCTTTATTTTAGTGCTCTAGGCCCCTTAGAGGTTTTACTCTAAATCAACAATCAAATTTAAGGTTGAAATAGGTAGGCTTTGAGATTAATTATTAAGGTGATAGTAAGGAAAATAAACATGAATGCAACCATTTCTTATCTATTTGAATCTTAGGCTCAAGATTACTCTTACAACAACATAGCTTCTTTATTTGCTAAAAACCTTTTTCAAAAATGAAACCTTCAAGCTTTAGAGGTCAAACAAGTGATAGTTTTGCAGCCAACATTCAAGATCCTCATTATCAAGCCATGGTTTCTTCCAAATGTAGCCCATTGTGGCTGAAATCAGAAGGGGAGGAAAAGGAATAGCAAAACCTAAATAGAAAGTGGAGAAGAAAAGAAGAAGCAACATTGAGTCTTTACAAACCAAGAGATAATCAACAAAAGAAAAGAATACAACTCCCTACCTTAGATGCGTCTTTTGTTTGGAAGAGGGCTTGATCTTGGAAGGAGAAGACGAAGAAGAACTCTTTGAAGTTGAAAAAGAAAATCTTGGAGTTGCAAGAATGAGCAAAGTTCTTGCAAGCTTCCTTGGATGCCTATTTATAGAAAAATGAAAACACAAGTGGGTAAAAGTAGGGAGGGAGTGGCCAGCCAAAGGAGGAGAGAGAGAAAATATCTCTTCCATGTGGTCATTCAAAGGTATGGCTTAAGGCATGGTGAAGCATGGTGCAAAGCATGGTGAGGTATAGTTCAAAGTATGGTTATTTGTGTGTAAAATAAATCACCATGTGATGAAAAATAAGGAGGGGTGGCCGGTTCTCTTATGGAAGTTTAGGGGGAATATTTTGTCATTTCATTTGTGTTATGACTTGGTTTAGGGAATGGGTTTCATTAGGTAATTGATTAGGGATTTGTAAGTAAGTGTTTTAAGTGAGGCAATGGGTAATTAAGGATGCCAAGACATGATTAGGGAGTGCTGTTACTTCATTAGAGAGATTAAAACTCATTTTAAAATGTAAACAATTGTAGACACAATTCCTTAATTCAAGGAATTGGAGAGAGAAAACACTATTCAAGATTCCATGTCTTGGAATCTTGGGTTTTAAGAAGATATTTAAGTTTATTAGGTTCTAATTAACTTTAATAAATTATTTTGGCTCTAGATTAATTATGAAAATTAATTAATTTTCGATTAGAGCCTAATATTTCTTAGGTTTGTTTTATTTCGTTATTAGGCCCAGAATGCTCTAAGTAGGGGCAAAATCATAATTTTGCGCAAAAAACTGCTTGGGACTTAAACGGACCTGCCCAGACTCATAAAAACATCATTTAAAACCTTTGGGTGAAGTTTGAGCTTAATCGGCTCATTAATCAGGGTTTGAACAGCCACATGGGCGTTTTGGTCATTTTGCGCATTGGAACTTGAAAATGAGATTTTTCTACTCTATTAGCATACATGCCACACATAATCCTCTTTTGAATATTGAGTTGACCCTTCAAGGACTGTCGGATTGGCTGTCCTCGAATTCCAGGTGAAAAATAACCTCAGGGGCATTTTGGTCATTTCGCTCTGACAGAAAAAATCGAGGTGTTACAGAATATTGAAATGTTGGTTCTTTCTTCTTCTTCCTTTCTTTTTCGGCCTCAAGGCTTTCCTTTTCTTGCTTTTCTTTTTCGGCCTTGATGGCCTTGTTGTTTAAAAATCATGGCTTGATGATGAGGATCTTTGATGTTGGTTGCGAAACCATTATTTGCTTGACCTTTAAAGCTTAAGACTTCATTTTTAGTTTTAAAGAGTTCTTAGCAAATGACAATGTCATTTGGTTTTCTTTGATGGTTTTTGCTTTGAGCTTGATGGTGAGTCTAAGGAAACAAGATTCTTGGAACCATGATAATAAGGGACTCTAAAGCTCATGTCCATTTTGTAAGATTGATAGGTGTTTTAGAGTTGTCACTCTAAATAGGAGTCTTGAGCCTAGGACCTAAAGAAATAACAAATGGAAATGCATTCATTTTTATATTTCAAGTCTTTGCATTCCATATTTATATTCAAGCCTTGCACTTCATATTTCTATTTATGTCATCACCTAAATAATTAAACTTGAAGCCTACCTATTTCAATCTTAAAACTGATTATTGATTTAGAGTGAATACTCTAAGGGGCCTAGAGCACTAAAATAAAGAATTGGACTTGCATATCATATTTATTTCCAAGTTATCACCTAAAGCTTAAAGATAAGAAATGAATTTGCATTTCATGTTTATATTTCTTGTCTAGCATGTTTATATTTCAAGCCATCACCTAAACTTAAGATTAAAAATGAGCTTGCATTTTCATATTTATATTTGAGCCTTGTATATCATATTTATGTTTCCATTGCCATCACCTTATAATATCAAGATTAAAATAAAGCTTGCATTTGCAAGTTTAAGTTTATGCCATCACCTAAATAATCTAGAGCTCAAGACTTACCCCTTTCAACTTACATGGGAATTTTGGTTCCATGGGCATTTGTACTTATAAAAAGGTTTTGTTTTCAAAGGAATGAGGTCTTAAGATTTGGAGTATTACTATCTTAAGGATTCAAAGTCCGTGTCTTGCAATTTTCTTTAAGAAATATGTTAGTTCCCAAAGTGTGGGATTTACATAACCAAAATCCTTTTATTGAGCTCTCTGATTTTGCTACTGATCCTAGAATATTTGCTTATATTTTGAAGAGATAAATTACCTTTAAGAATATTCCATGACTTATAATTAATTTTGAGAAAGACTAGTTACTAGAAATGGCTTACTTTGCAACTTTGAATGCTTCTTGAACGTTAAATTTTGGATCCTGTTCTACCATTTCCAGACCTGATATATGCTGTTGGGAGTGGTTTAAATGTGTAAAAATTATTATTAATTATTGTGATAATCATTCTTGGCACCTTAGGTAAAACTAGTAACTAAAAAGGATAAAAAATGTGGTTTCTAAAACTTTTAAAAACTGAAATTATAGATTCTGTTCCAGATGCACTTAATTGGTAAAAATGTGTTTTGCCATGTGTAAATGTGTTAGAACCCATAATAAATGGTTTAGTAATTAATTCTAGCATTTTAGGAAAAGTCAGTAATGAGAAAGGGCAAAAAATGTAACTTATAGAACACTGAAATTGCCCAAATTTCAATCCTGCCCAAATCTGTCCAGCATGGTGTAATGATGTTCTTGAGGTCATTAATTAGGGGAAGTCATTGGAATTAATCCTTTAGATGCATAAAAGAATAAATACAAAAGTTAGGTTACCCGATTTAGAGGTTTAACTGTCTAAGGGATAATGAAAGTGCTTATTTTATGAGATGAGGGGTTTATGATATAAATGAGAATTTATATGATGATAATGTTGCATACTTGGCCATCCATTTATATGATTTATTGTGGCATGTTATGACTACACTTGGAATATTTGAGGTGCACATGATAAGCATGTGATATTATATGATATGATTGTGCCTTTGCATCTCAAAACAATATACTAAGTTTAAGGTGACATAAAACACATAGAAATGATCTTCTAGACTCCCCGAATTAAAGGTTATGAGAGGTGATCTAAGTAAGTTACATATGCATAATAAGAAAGGTAAGGAAATGATGTGTTTCTCCCCCTCTAGTACCCCATGTTAAATCTAGCGATCGCTAGCTAGGTTAAGCTCATCCTAGGCGATTGGTAGGTCGGTTGGTTCTGGTAGTAATTGTAAAAATCACCGGGGCTAGCATGTTGGTTGGTTTTGGTGATAACGTAGATGGTGGAATTGATAAGAAAGGAACTGGAGAATTCATTCATGAGAAAGTAGAATACCATGGGTTCTCCTGCTTTTCCATGCATGTTACATGATGTATAACTCATCACATTGCCTTGTCATGCACCCATTTACTTGCTACTGTTTTAGTTCTTTAGCTTATCTCATGTTATGTGCTTAGCCTTATCTTGTGCTTGAACTTACACATTGTTGATTTATGCATTGAGGTAATGCCATGCATACATGAGATACCTGTTGCATTCATGCGTTAAGATTCATGCTAAAAGATACAGGCCTTGGTTAATGGTATTTGAAAACTTAACAAATGAACCTTATTCATGCCCACTACTTTCATAATTAAACCCAAGGTTCCTGAGGACGATGATGATGACATGTGTGTGGAGAAGGAAAACTTACTGAGATTCTTGTATAAGTTTCTTACTCCCTCTATCTTTCTTTTCCATCTTCGTCTTCAGACAAGGTTGATGACGACGTCCGTGGACCACTCTGAGGTGACGGCATAGAAGTTGCATGATGGTTGAGATCAGAGTGGCGCAGTGAAAACAAGGATATAGTCCTTCGTTTTCACAACCTTAGGAGTTACCTCGCCTTCGTACGAGTTCGTAACTTAGTTGCGAAGGGTTTAGCTACATCATAGTTATGTTTAGTATTGAATTGTTGTATGCTGAACCTCTACAGGTGGGCTCAGTATATTTGATGTGGTATTATTGTTATAGTATGGTTGTGGATTATTCCTGTAACATCACTATTATTATTATTATTTGTCTTGATACTTGAAGTTATGTTATGGTATGACGATGTGCTCAGTTTATGCTTGACTCTGTTGTTTTCTATGCGTATGATATATGATGAATAGTTGTATGCTATAATTTATATGTGAACGGCTCATAGTTTGGTCTTTCAAAAAAAAGGGTTGTATTTTCCATAGACTTATTTTCAAAAGCCTTAAAATTAAGTAAAATTCTGAGATGAAAGAGTGACAACTAATAATTAACCATAATACGTCCTAGGCGTATAGTGTTGAAAGTTAGGGTGTTACAATACATGATGTTGAAGGATCTTAACGTGTATCAAGATATCTTTGATCCTATTTGTAACATGTCAGATGTTTCACCTTGTTGAAGCAATGATATTTGCTAAATCTTTTTTAAGAAGTAGAAGGATCTGATACTCTTGCCTAAGATTGGATTCTCTACTTGTCAAATATGTCTAAAGTCTGTAATAACCATATCAAAAGGACATTAATCTCTTGAATGACAAATTAGGACAAAGATCATCTTGAGAAAGAACAGTTACTTATAGCAACTATATCTCACATAAGCAACTATATCTCACATCACGTATTTGTTCAACTCTTTACCATCATACTCCTATGCAAAAAAGAAGAATGTGTCAGTGATCAAGAAAGTCTTTGTCAAAAAATCTTGTTGTGTTAAAACCTATTGCCATTCTGTGCTTCACATATGAAGAGCTTCATAAGAGACATATGAGGTAAATGTTTCTATGACTCACCTCTTTTACTTTTTCTTTTGAGAGGAGTTGCTAGAAGGTCATCGAGCTTACTCATCTACATATCTCAAATTTGTGTAAGATCTCATAGAGTTGCCATGAATGCTTGAGAAAGTCTAGTCTAAAGCTGGAAAGCTGAAATAGAAAAACACACCAAGATAGTTTACTCTTCTCAAGTTACATGTTTCTAAAGCCTCCAAAGAGCTATATGAACATGCTAGAAATTTCTTCTGAATTCATAAGAGGACTTCATGGCATCTTAAGGTTTGACTTGTTTTATTAGACATATTCAAAAACCATGTTTTTGTAATAAATGGTTAGCATCTTTTGCTTTAAAGAAACTGGATTGAGATATACAGATGAAATAGAAGGGAAAGATCTATGCAACCTCATCTACCATATATTTGTATTTTCTTGTATCTTTGTTCTTTAAAATATTTAAAGCGATACCTTTATGTCAAAAGAATCCAAAAAAGGATTTTCTTTACGAAGGTTTGAAAAATCTCTTTATCTAAAACTAACTGATAAGGACCCATGAAAGTCTGGGTATCAAAAGTCATTCTCTTTCCTACAAGTATGTCAGAACTCTCCTGCTTAAAATGTCAAAGGAAGCACTCTGATGATGTTCTATCCGGATATCAGGCTTTGATCCTAAATGTTGTCACCTTTCATAAGAGTTAATCCTTTCAAGGAATTCTCATGATAATGATGATGGAGAAAAAGCTTAAGGAAGATGTTATTGATAACCTTATTTATGGTGAAGGAAGTCCTAAGATTTTCTATCTCAAGGTATCTCCAAAAAGCCAGTAGATGAAAGCCAAAAGCTCTAGGAAGTGAGCTCCAGAACCTCAGTCCTTCAGAAAAGTTATGCTCAGACCTTTCAAGATGATCAGAAAGTAGTCTTTTTGATAAACAACATGAGCAATTTGAAGATGAGATAGAAGCCGGAAGACCTATTTGTACAGTAACTTCATGAAAGTTCTGTTTTATAGATAATCTTCTACTGTCAAAGTTTTGAGAGTATTTCCAAGGATATGAAAACTAAGTCATTCCTTGGATATTTATTAACCATGCTTTCATCACCCCACGATATCTATATTTGTTGAGAAAGCTTTGAGCTGCCAAAGTTTAGTGGAAGATGTGTTGAATGTGCTATCCAAGCCCTAGAGAAAGGCAAAGTCTACTCATCATGCTAAAGACATTATCATCTACTCTTAAGAGAAAGCTCTAGGATCATATAGTACAATTTGATATAATCAAAACTAGCACATCTATTTGAGGAAGAGAAGATCAAAAAGGAAAGGCCAAAGCATGCCAAGTTCATTGAACCCAGATGTTGTGGATAAGGAATCAAGTATAAGACCATCTCTTAAGGTAAGTTGCTTTCCAATCCTTTTGTTCTTGTTTGTACTTTTTATTTTCACAAGCATCCAATCAGCCTTCTTATCCATTTAAGCAAAATTTCTATTAGCTTAAAAGTAAGGATGCTTAGTAAATAGATGTGTCTACTGAAGATCTTGTATCAAGATATATTCACAATATCTATAATTAATGATCTCTTAGTTTTTTTTTTTGAAAAGGTTTTAAGATTTTACTTATAAGCATTCATGCATAAAAACTCTCTAGGTAGTCTCTTTTCACTACTCCCTTATGAAGATCAAGCAAACTATCGAAAATCATCAGTATACATATCTTCCTAAAAACTATACTTATTAGTGTGCAAGAACTTCAAAAGTCAGTTTACAAGGCCACAGTTCTCTGTGAGGTATGATATATCTGTATGCAAGATCAAGTCTAGTCTGCAAGACCGCAGATTCCTGTGAAGTATGTTATATCAGTTTGTAGGAATAGAAAGGCATTAATGTGCTCAGTCTGAAGACGGATAAATTAGGAAGAAGAAGATGTGTTTAGAAGAAAGTCATCTTCTCAGAAAGAATGTCTTGAGATTCAGTGAATGATATTTGTATGGGAATATTGTACTTAGAGCTAGAAGAAGTGTAACATCCTAATTTTTAACCCAATACTCCTAGAACGTATTTAGGTTAAACTTTAGTCTATTACCCTTTTAGTCCCATTCTTTAAAATCTTTTATTAAAATACTTAGCAGAAAATACGAATAAAATTTTTCTTTTTGAAAATTGAAAGCAAAATGCTAGCCGCGCGCTATCCTAACGTTCGACATAACCATGATGTACAAGAGAAAGTAATCATACCATACATAATCATGAAATATAGTATTATACATAACAACATAATATCATTACATCTTCATAGATACATAATTTACTAGCATCATTGTAACTTCATTTACATCAAAACATGATATATTTGGAGTGTTACTTATCCGCCTATGAGGATGGATAAGTATCAATCCCAAAAGTTAAACTATCTATGCTTCCGCAGGGACCCTATGCTCTGTTTGCTAGTATGACCCTTAAGCACGAGCCTTAGAGGAAGTCACGAATCTCATTGTAATCCTCGTCTAGAGACGACACGGAAGAAAAGAGAGGGATGAGAAACTCATTCAAGATTCATTCAAGATTCTCAGAAGGGATATTCGACTCTAACACAAGTGTCATCGTCATCGTCCATAGCCACCTCAGTTTTAATTATGAAAAGGTGTTCATGCATAAGGTTTGGTTTTAGACTTTGCAAATCTATTTATCCGAAGTGGGTGTCTTTTAGTATGAGTCTTAATGACATGAATGCAATAGATATTCGATGAATGCTTGGTGTAACATCATCCCAAGTACAACATGATTTTTAAGTCATAACATCATACTCGAGAAGCTGTTACTTATAAATTAACGGGCCTTTCTTAAATATTTATAGCAAGTTCGATTGAATCATGAAGTAACTAAATCATAGTTTTATTAACATATATGACTAAGAGATAAACATTTATTGATTGTAAGGTTGAGTACAAAATGAAGCTCTTCTATGAGCTTTAATACACATCCAGTCCCTAGTATAAATATAGACATAAACATATGACTAAGTACAGTCTGTACAAATTTCAGCTGTAAACTACTGCAAATCCGATTTCCTTTCATAAAGTAGCCTCCTTGTTCTCGGAATCAACCTGGAGACAACACAGGAACACAAACACATAGGGGTGAGAATTCTAAAATTCTCAGTAGGGTAACTCCCCAATTACACAATCATAATGTCATCATCATCGCTCCAGCCACTTTGGTTTATTAAGAAAGTGTGAGCATGATATATATAAATATACACACACATATATATATATATATATCAAATGTTCATATTAAAGTTATAAAATCACCTTTTCGAAATGGGTTTCTTTTATTATTCAATCACTTAAAACATGCATTTCATGACATTCAGGATCATAGAAATTCCTTTAAGACCAATAATTTAACAAAATATACGTGAACAAATGGCAATTTCGATGATCTTTTTGTGCCCTTGACATAATAAAGAGGACTTTTTTGTACCCTAATGGGGACCCTTTAGATAATAAAGGGACTTTTTCGTGTCCTAGTGGGGACCTCGCTGTGCCCTTTACATAATAAAGGGGACTTTTCTGTGCCTTAGTGGGGACCTTTCCGTGCCCTTTACGTAATAAAGGGGAATAAAGGGGACTTTTCTGTGCCTTAATGGGGACTTCTCCGTGCCCTTTACATAATAAAGGAGACTTTATTTTTCACTTAGCACATACATCATCTTCAAGCTCACAAATACATGCATCACATTTCTATATGCATGAACATAATTCTCTAATCTCATAATACTTCAAACCTATATATATCATTCATTCATTCCTCATAACATAATCTTGAAAATCCATGGTATGCATTCATACACATCAAATGTGAACCAACTGTCATTAGGTCACTAATTCAAGGCATTATCACAATTTCAACACATTGGTAGATTTCTCACTCAAGTAACACAATTTATTTTTCATACCAAATAACCAATTCAAAGGCTATAAAAATTATCTAAGACACTTTAATGTGTCCATAAAGTGCCACAAAAATTTCAGTGCATAAAAAGGTCTCTAACTATATTAATAAAATCTCACAATTTCAGAGGTTAGAAACTACACATTCTTAGCCCATAGCTAGAAGTCTCAATTTTTCTACCCTATCAAATGAACCCAGAACTTTGTACAAAAAATTAGCGTTGGACCTCAATATGTCCTCAACATCTTGTGAAAATTTCAGCTAATAATTCGACTATTTCTTGAGGTAATAAAATTAGACAAATTCAGTGCTACAAATGGGACTGGCTGGACAGCACCCCTGCCCTGTTCGGTTTTCCTTTTTCATAAATAGTAAAAGTGATAAAGAAGACCCAAGAAAATAATTGGAAACTAGTCCATATGTTAGCTTTATCATATAAAAATTTCAGCTCATGATGATGTCTCCAAATCAGTAAGAAAAATCAAAACATTTCACCTGCTTGCTAAATTCGAGATTTTCAGCAGCATCATTCATAACATGGTTTTGCAAAAAGGGTTTCAAAACTCTCTACCAAAATTAATACATCAATATCTATGTGAAATCAATAAATATAATTGAATAGTTCCAGCCAATTCAATCAGAAACCATTAGATCAAAATTGGAAAGAAAAGAGAACAAATAAAACCCTGCTTGAATCTCCATAGCTCCTTGCCTAGAACAATCTTCCCCATGTGTTTCTCTACATTCAAAATCCTTCCAAATAGCCCTTAAACCTCTCTTTGGAAGTGATGTATAATGGCTCAAATTGGGCAAATAGTGATGGATTAAAATTCTAATCGGTTAGTTTTGTAGGTATTGAGGTGTAGAATAAGTTTTGTGAAGAGAGTTTATGGTTTTAGTAAGATTTGGCTATGGAAATGGAGGTTTGAAATCAAGTATTGATGCTCATTGAGGAGCAACAATGGTGGCTATGTGTGTTCAGAAAGTTGGCCAAGAATGGAGCTTCTTAAAGAAGCCAAATGTTAAGATTATCATGTATTTAATAAATGAATATAATATATTATATTTAGATAATTACTAATCCAATAAAGTAAAATGAATGGTTATGATTCAATCTTATAATTCAAGATTGAATTTTAGCCATTCATTTGATTTAAAGAGATAGGTTCATTTGTCTTGTAGAGATCCAATTACTTTTCGATGTTAAAATTCGCACACTGAAATTTCACCGAACGGGCGAAACAATATACCCAGGAAATAAAAAAATCCTCAATATTTAATTCTAAGTATAAAAATTTCATTTCTAACTATTTCTAACCTTATTTCCATGTTTTGCCAATTTCGGGCACTTCTAGGTCCCAAATCTAGGGTTTCGGCTATCCCGGCGGGCTTGTAGGGCCCGCAAAACACTAGTCACTTTTTTTTTTTTTTACAAATCTCGTGGACCGTCCTCATCACGACTAAAACTGTCAGAATTTTGAAATTATGACTAGTAAAGCCCAAATTAATTTTAAGTAATTTTTAGGGTGTTACATTACCACCCGCCTTAGAAAGAATTTTGCCCTTAAAATTCATTTGAAAACAATTTCAAAAGACAATTCTCATAAATCAAACAAGGAATTCACACACAACTCAAACAATTCAGTTAAAAGGTAATAATCAAATCTTAAAACGTCCCTACCTAGGATCGAATGGTCAGATGGTGATGTCCTTTCAGCTCTTAGTACTCTTGTGTGGTGACTTTTCAGCAAGGCTTGTTCCCATGATTTTTTCCACATTTAGGGCACTCTTGTCCTACCACTGGTCTTGATCCTTGCATGAGTGCCACAAACTCTTGCTCCTTCACATTCCAATTCAATCTTTCTGTCATCCAATTGGCCATCGCAACTTACTTCTTCATAGCGGTAGCCATCTCACGAGAAGTATCCATTATGTCTTCATGGTCATCATTCTTATTCCTAGTATGTCTACGGTTTGCTATTGGTTTTTTGAACACACCAAACAAAGATATTGAGTTGATCAGGCTCAACACTATGCTAAGTTTGATAGTAACCAACAACAGCACCACTAGACTATCATGCATATCTAAACCCTATATCTTATCATATAGATAAGATTCAAGGCAAGACTTATCTACGCTTTGGAAACATAGCCAGTCCATTCCCTAAGGTCCTACAAGGATGAACTGTTCTGATAGCATAATGTAACATCCTCCCAAGTACAACATGATTTTTAAGTCATAACATCATACTCGAGAAGCTGCTACTTATAAATTAACGGACCTTTCTTAAATATCTATAGCAAGTTCGATTGAATCGTGAAGTAACTAAATCATAGTTTTATTAACATATATGACTAAGAAATAAACATTTATCGATTGTAAGGTTGAGTACAAAAGGAAGCTCTTCTATGAGCTTTAATACACATCCAGTCCCTTGTATAAATATAGACATAAACATATGACTAAGTACAGTCTGTACAAACTTCAGCTGTAAACTACTGCAAATTCAATTTCCTTTCATAAAGTAGCCTCCTTGTTCTCGGAATCAACCTGGAGACGACACGGGAACACAACCATATAGGGGTGAGAATTCTAAAATTCTCAGTAGGGTAACTCCCCAATTACACAATCATAATGTCATCCTCATCGCCCTAGCCACTTCGATTTATTAAGAAAGTGTGAGCATGTAATATATAAATATATATATATATATATATATATATATATATATATATATATATGTATCAAATGTTCATTTTAAAGTTATAAAATCACCTTTTTGAAGTGGGTTTCTTTTATTATTCAATCACTTAAAACATGCATTTCATGACATTCAGGATCATAGAAATTCCTTTAAGACCAATAATTTAACAAAATATACGTGTACAAATGGCAATTTCAATGATCTTTTCGTGCCCTTGACATAATAAAGGGGACTTTTCCGTGCCCTAATGGGGACCCTTTACATAGTAAAGGGGACTTTTTTGTGCCCTAGTAGGGACCTTGTCGTGCCCTTTACATAATAAAGGGGACTCTTCTGTGCCATAATGGGGATTTCTCTGTGCACTTTACATAATAAAGGGGACTTTATTTTTCACTTAGCACATACATCATCCTCAAGCTCACATATACATGCATCACATTTCTATATGCATGAACATAATTCTCTGATCTCATAATACTTCAAACCTATATATATCATTCATTCATTCCTTATAAAATAATCTTGGAAGTCCATGGCATGCATTCATACACATCAAACGTGAACCAACTGTCATTAGGTCACTAATTCAAGGCATTATCACAATTTCATCACATTGGTAGATTTTTCACTCAAGTAACACAATTTATTTTTCATACCAAATAACCAATTTAAAGGCTATAAAAATTATCTAAGACACTTTAATGTGTTCATAAAGTTCCATAAAAATTTCAGCACATAAAAAGGTCTCTAACTATATTAATAAAATCTAACAATTTCAGAGGTCAGAAACTACACACTCTTAGCCAATAGCCCGAAGTCTCAATTTTTATACCTTATCAAATGAACCCAGAACTTTGTACAAAAAATTAGAGTTGGACCTCAACATGTCATCAACATCTTGTGAAAATTTCAGCTAATAATTCGACCATTTGTTAGGATAATAAAATTAGACAAATTCAGTGCTACAAATGGGATTGGCTGGACAGCACCCCTGCCCTGTTCGGTTTTCCATTTTTTAAAAATAGTAAAAGTAATAAAGAAGACCCAAGAAAATAATTGGAAACTCTTCCATATGTTAGCTTTATTATATAAAAATTTCAGCTCATGATGATGTCTCCAAATCAGTGAGAAAAATCAAAACATTTCACCTGCTTGCTAAATTCGGGATTTTCAGTAGCATCATTCATAACATGGTTTTGCAAAAAGGGTTTCAAAACTCTCTACCAAAATTAATATATCAATATCTATGTGAAATCAATCAATATAATTGAATAGTTCCAGCCAATTCAATCAGAAACCATTAGATCAAAATTGGAAAGAAAAGAGAACAAATAAAACCCTACTTGAATCTCCATAGCTCCTTGCCTAGAACAATCTTCCCCAAGTGTTTTTCTTCATTCAAAATCCTTCCAAACAGCCCTTAAACCTCTCTTTGGAAGTGATGTATAATGCCTCAAAGTAGGCAAATAGTGATGGATTAAAATTCTAATCGGTTAGTTTTGTAGGTATTGAGGTGTATAACAAGTTTTGTGAAGAGAGTTTATGGTTTTAGTAAGATTTGGCTATGGAAATGGAGGTTTGAAATCAAGTATTGATGCTCATTGAGGAGCAACAATGGTGGCTATGTGTGTTCAGAAAGTTGGCCAAGAATGGAGCTTCTTAAAGAAACCAAATGTTAAGATTATCATGTATTTAATAAATGAATATAATATATTATATTTAGATAATTACTAATCCAATAAAGTAAAATGAATGGTTATGATTCAATCTTATAATTCAAGATTGAATTTTAGCCATTCATTTGATTTAAAGAGATAGGTTCATTTGTCTTGTAGAGATCCAATTACTTTTCGATGTTAAAATTCGCACACTGAAATTTCACCGAACGGATGAAACAATATACCCAGGAAATAAAAAAATCCTCAATATTTAATTCTAAGTATAAAATTTTCATTTCTAACTATTTCTAACCTTATTTCCATGTGTTGCCAATTTTGGGCACCTCTAGGTCCCAAATTTAGGGTTTTGGTTGTCCCGGCGGGCCTATGGGGCCCACAAAATACTATTCACATTTTTTTTTTACAAATCCCGTGGACAGTCCTCATCCTTACTAAAACTGTCAGATTTTTGAAATTACGACTAGTAAAGCCCAAATTAATTTTAAGTAATTTTTAGGATGTTATACATGGCAATACCATATGCACTTTAACGTGAAAATCATAATATTTGGGCATATCATAAAGAAACATAAATCATATGTGTGACATAAAAAGGCATAGTACTTTTCATGTGACACTTTCTCATATGTCAAACTCTTAAGTTCTTTTTCTTAAAGACCACCCTCTTAACATAGGCACCAAAAGTCCAACCGACTCACCGGCCCCAGCGATAATATGGTCACCAAACTACATCTCACTTATCGCCTAGGAATGAGCTCAATCCTAACTAGTTGTCACTAGATTTAACATGGGGTAATAAGAGGAGTATACATAACTTTCTTGGATCACCTATCTTAGGATCATTTCCTTCTTTGAAACGCTCTACTAGTATCTAGTACACAGCGAATTGTTTGCTTTGGCAAGCTCAATGTCAATACCCTCATGGATTTGTTTCCTCCCCACCGTAGCGGGAAGAATGCGTCTTAGTGTTATGTCACATTTGTTCTGGGGGTGCTCGGCCGAACCGATGTCACCCAGAACCTTTCTTGCGGGTGAACCGGTGTTATCCAGGAGTTTTCGTAAACTTTTCTCAAATCCTCAAGTTTGATGGGAAATTCGACAGCATAATGGCATACACCAGATTTCCTTCAAACTCGCTTTATGCCATGAAACATATAGAGCATGCATAGCCCTTCAAAATCACCATAAGACATCAAGTCATATAGTCAAACTCATCATAGTATATACATCATCACATCATTGCTTTAACATTCTTAAAAGACAGCATGCTCCTAACCAGTTTGCTAGAATCAAGGACCGGGCTCAGCTAATGCATACGCCATGCTCAAGTCGTTCTCATAATTAAACATACATCTACTTGAAGTCATAAAGTGCATTATGTCTTAGGACCTATGGTGTCTTATGCTTTGACCCTTACTGGTCTTAACTCGAGATATAATTATTCTATCGTTCTCTATCAACTTTTTATGCACCTAAGGATCCACAACTAATAATTTTTACTAGCATTTATGTTCATTAGTAAATCTGGGCAATATCAGACTCTAAGGGCAGAATTACATATTTATGATTATGGGGTTCTAGAACTTACGTTTTAGACCCTTTTGTCGGTTCCATCTTCGCCTAAGGTGCTATAAATTAAATCTAAACCATTTATGAGGTATTCCTATGCCTATAAACTGATTAGAGATCGTGTTTACAGTATTATAAGGTTTGCTGGGCAGAATCAGAAAATTAAATGTTCTAAGAGTTCTAGAATTGCATTTTTACAGTTTTCTAGTTACTAGTTTCTCTATGGGTGCTAAAATTCAATCCTACATCAAATGTTACCAAGTTTTTCATAATTAAACAATCCTAATCTGATTATTGTCATACTAAAATAGTTTGGGCAGAAACTAAAAATAAATGGGTCAAAACTATGCTAAAACTTGACTTTACAATTTTTCTGTTAGACTAGTTTCTTTCCTAACATGCATAGAAAGATTCCTACCTCAACACATATAATTTTTACACATTCTAGCATATCATGTAACGCCCCGATTTTCGCTAAACTTTCATAATGACCAAATTGCCCCTGAGGTCATTTTTACCCGAAACACGAGGACGGCCGGCTTTGGCCATCCTCATAGGGTTCATATGTTATATGAAGGGGATTGTATGAGCATGAGTGCCTAACAAAGCGGGAAAACCTCATTTCTGAGATTTCTGCGCGTAAATGACCAAAATACCCCCGTAACAGAATTAAGGCAGTATTAAGTTCCGTTTTGACCCGGACTTTGTTCTGAGGTTCAAAACCATGATTTTAAGGCATAAACTATGTTGGTTTAAGTCCCGGAGATCCCGGGCAACTTTTGATAAAAATTACGGTTTTGCCCCTGCATATTGCATTTTCGGCTTAATGAGCCGTTTAACTCCAAACCTAAGCAATATTAGGCTCTAATTAAAGGTTAATTAATTTCCATAATTAATCTAGAGCCAAAACCATCATTTAGAATTAATTGGAACCTAAAATTGCTTAGGGAAAATTCAAATCTCATCATAGTCTTATTCTTTAAAAAGGAAAAAGAATATGTGAATAGTATCGAATAGTGTTTCCACTATTCACATCAACTTTTCTTTTTGAGACAAGTTGTCATACTCACATCACTAGTCCTAGAGGTGTTGACTCTCTAATCCTTCTAGACCACCTCTAAACCTAGGGATTTATGGTTTTAATTAACCTATTAGTGCACCTAAGTACCTACTTAGCAATTTTTAATCCTAAGCCTAATCTATGTCACACCAAAACACACTTCTAGAACATGGTTTAAGGAGATATTTCTCCTCCCCAAGGCTGCCAAGAATGGCACCATTTTCTCTAGAAATCATCAAAAAAAAAATTAGTCTATGTGTTCAAGCTATCTTGTGACATGTGTCTTGAACACTTTCAATCAATGATCAACTTTCAAGAAAAATTGTCACTCAAGACTCAAAGAATATTTTATATGGTCAATCAAGGCTTTCAATTCATTTCTAAAATGAAAATAATTATGTCTTTCAAACTCAAAAAGAATGATTTGTTTTTGTGGTCATTCAAGCTTTCTATCAAACTTTTTCAAGACAACATGTCTTACAACACATTACCTATGCCTTGGAATTTAAGTCTAGAAAATTTTCTCTTCTTTTTGGGCATGAGAAGCATGGTTTCTCTTCAGATTTTGCAGCCCAAAATTTTAAGTTTTTATGCATTTTTAAAGGTTGGAAAATAAGGTACATTCTAGCCATACTTTAGGACATGCATAGCTAGACTTTTCACCATGCTTTGAATGACTTTACACCATGCTTTGAACAAGATTTTTCCTCCCTCATGTGGCTGAAAAGGTGGGCGAAATTCTCCCCCCAAAAGGCCTCCAATATTCAATTCATTTCACTTCTCTATAAATAGGTAGCTTAGGGAACTTGAAGCACCTTTGTTCATTTCACTAAAGCTTTGAGTTAGAGCACTTTGAGTTCCTTTCTCTCAAGTTCAAGAGCTCATCCTCTCCAACCTCTTCATCTTCTTCACTTCCTCTCAAATCTCAAACTCTAAGGTAGGGAGCTCTTTAAGAATGCTTTCTTTTACTTTCATGATCAATGTTTATCTTGTTTGAAAGTTGTGTTGTTAGCAAGTTTTTCTCTCAAACATTTTCGGTTTCTTCTTTTCTCTTCCCTTTCATTTTCGGCCTTAAGGCCATGGTAGTGAGAGCTTGATGATGAGTGCTCTCAAAGATGAAACCATGAGTTCATCTTAAAGTGAGGCCTCTAAAGGTTGAACCTTTCTTAAGAAAAAGTTCCATCCTTTCTCCTTTTTCTTTCATTTTCGGCCTCTAGACCAAAATGAGGAGAGCTTGATGATGAGTGCTCTTTTGAGATGACCATGTGTTCATCCTAACATGAGACCTCTAAAGCTTGAGTTTTGTTTGAGAAAAGTTTCATCTTTTTCATGTCTTGGTTAAGACAAGGCTATGTTTTTCATGAAAACTCTTTTTGAGCTTTTGTTCCTTGATGTTTTTGGCCATGAAGGCTTAAAGAGCTTGGAAAAATGGTAGCTTTGTAATGAGCACTTCATGTTGGCCTTTGTCACATGATCAAACTCTAAAGTTTGAGTTTTTCCAAGAAAGGTTTCTCTTTTCAAGTCTTGGTCAAAGAATGAGTTATGTTTCTTTGATGCCTTGAAACTTTCCTTTTCTTTTTGTTAGTTTTCGGCCATGAAAGCCTCTTGGACTTGAAATATGAGGAGCTTGATGATGAGAGTTGTGTGATGATGTTTGTCACATGAACAACCTCTAAAGCTTGAGTTTTCTAAAAACAAGTTTATTATTTTCAAGTTTTGCTCAAGACATAGTTATGTTTCTCTTGGATCTTTGAAAACCTCATTTCTTTCCCTTGAGTATTCGGCCATGAAAGGCTTTGGGACTTAGAAAAATGGTAGCTTGATGATGAGGGCTTCATGTTGATGTATGTCACATGAACAAAGCTCTAGAGCATAGACTTGGTCCCTAGGCCAAGCATATTTCGGTTACTTTCTTCCATGTTGGTCATGATTTTAGTTTTCTTTTCTTGTGAGGATGAGTTATGGGTTGAAACCTTGTTTCCCTTAAAGTCTTGCAAGAGCTCTAAACAAGATATAAAAGAAGTTGCATCCACGTTTACGTTTATGCTTCGCATTAGCACGTTTATTTCCTATGCCATCACTAAGACCCAAGATAATGAATGAACTTGCACAATGCACGTTTATGTTTCAAGCTTTGCATCTCATTTTATGTTTCAAGTCATCACTAAACTCTAAGAATAAGAATGAAGATGCATTTCATCTTTACTTTGTGCTATCACTTTATTTTCTAAAGGACTATAAAATGAAATGCATAGCACGTTTATTTTATGTCATCACTTGAAACTTTAGAGCTCAAAGACTTGCCCATTTCATCTTAAGAAAAGAATTAAATCAAGGAGGTATCTCCTTGAACATCATTCGGCCATGTGGTGTAAATGGCTCTAGGATGAGTTTCATTTAACTACAAGGGCCCATAATGCATGTCTTAGAATTTTCTAAGCTTTGATGCACTTAACCAAGGTTTTAAACATGTTTTTAAGTTTTAAATCCTTGCCAAGAGCAAGCCTAAAATGGCTGCTGCCCTTGGTGTTCCATGATGAGTTTTGGCAAAATAAACTTTGATCTTACATAGTCTTGAAGTCCCAAAAGGTTCCAAGAGAAACTAGCAAGTTATATGGTTGAAAGAAAGGTTTTTCTCATGATTTTATGCCTTAAGGATTTCGGTTCTGCCTTAGTAAATTCCAGCACCTTAAATTCTGTTTTGGGTGGTCTAAATATGTTGTAATACCTTGCCAAGTATGTGATAATTGTTCTAGACTCTTTAAAGCATTATTAGTGACTTTGTTTGCTTAATATGTGAATTCTAGAACTATAAAGAATGGCAAAATGAGTTTCTGCCCAGCCTTGATAAAATATTTAGAATCACATTAGATTATGTCTAGATGTGTGGGAGTGACTCATAATTGGCTTAGGTATTAATTATTGCACCATAGAAAAGTCGGATGCGAGAAAGGGCTTAAAACGCATTTTCTAGAACACGTAATTCATCAAATATGAACAACTACATAAAGCTGTCCAACCATAATTAATTAGGCTTTAGAACCTAAAGGATTATGGTAATGAGGTTAATCAATCCCATAAATATACTAGAAAGTAATGGGAAAGTTTGAGGTTACCCGATTTAGGGATTTTTACCTTAAGGGATGATTATGCCTCTAAGTTTGATGATGAATTGATGTGTTAGCTCATGCCGTGTATGGTGCCATGTTAACTATTATCCCTATGTGATAGCGTGTACTAACATGTTATTATTATTCTTTAAAAAGGACTTAAAGATGCCGAGGTAGTAATTATGTGTTATGCATTAATTATGTGGCATCTTAAAGAAACATGTTAAACTTAGGATGACTTAGAACATCAGAATGCAATCCTTTGAAACCACCGAATTAAGGGTGGGGACAATGTGATTCTAGACCCTAAACCCGTACTTAAAGTCGGGAAGTTGACTTATCCAAATGGATAAAGTCTAGATGCTAGTGACGACTAGCGTGGTATGAGCTCATAACCTAGAGATTTCTCAAAGGGAGAAATATTAGGCGCCCGATTAAGTAAAGGTTCTTATGTCACCTAAGTAACTTGATTATATGATTTATGTTTCATGTACCAGTTATATGATTTATGTTTCATGTACTAGTTATATGATTTATGTTTCATGTACCAGTTATATGATTTATATTCCATGTACGATTATATGATTTATGTTCCATGTACGATTATATGATTTATGTTCTACGTACCAAGATACATGATTTATGTCTATGATTTTAGTATATAGCCTATGTAACACAAGTGCCATGTTAAAAGAACGGATTCTCGGAAAGTGAGATTTTGGAAAACTCATAATTGAACCTATGTATGTCCATTATTTTATAAATAACCCGAGATTCACAGGAGACGTATATGATGACACCTAGGATAGAAGGAAAACCCTACTGAGTTTCTTTAGTAAGAATCTCACTCCCTCTATCTTTTCCTTTCCATTACGTCTTGAGCGAGATGGCGACCTTCGTCCTATTCATTGACACGCCACGGTGGGAGATCCACCATGACCGGAGCATGGGTCATTTCATTTTGAGGGCCGGTGTACTATGCGCATCTTCATGTTTTTAGGACGGCCATTCGCACACCCCTTGTACAGTTATCGCTTCTCCCGGCATCCCCTATGGTGACCCCGCGATCTTTGAGCATGCACGCCCACGACATGAGAGGAACACGCGGACCCACTCTGCCGGTTCAGCGGGACGCGCCGCAAAGACGTGCCATCATCGCGGCACTCGAGGAGGACCCTTCAGAGGATTCCCCATGGACCATGAGGGCTCGCCCCGCTCACTCCTCGGCGACAGATAGGCAGCGAGGAGACAGTCACTGGCGTCGAGGGCTTCAGGTTCTGACCACGACCCGACGTGGGCGACACATTGATCCACAGGGCATGCTCACCGCCGAGCCCGCCCGTGGATTGGCTACGCGTTCCTCGTGCAGTGAGTCTGCTATGGAGATTGGAGGGTAGTCCTTAGTGCACACACGTCACATAGTATGGATGATACCTCTTTTGTGTTGAGGTTATCCACCTTAGGTTGCACATGGGTAGGGATGCTTCTTTCCAGTTCTTTTCCATGTATTACATTTTTACGCCGTATTCATGTCACTATGTACTTGAAGAGTCCTGCCCCGTAGGGTAGGCATATTTTATCTATGAGGTATTTCAGTTATGATTGATGTTATGTTCGATGTTATGGTTTGGAGCCATTCGTATGTTATCGTTCCGTATACTATGATACTGACTCGTAAAGTTACGTGCGGCTTCTATTTTAAGTAACGATTTCAAAAAAAAAGTTGGCTCGTATTTTCGTTAAGTCTATTTTCTCAAGAAGATGAACCATGCCAGTAAGTAACGACTAATATTTGGCCTAAGTACGTACTAGTAGTATTGGGTTGAATATTAGGGTGTTACATATCACAATAACATCATGCAGCGCCAAACACACCATGGCAGAACCAAACTCATATACATACATATCATGCATAAAATTTCATTTTCAACAAGCATAAGTTACTAGTTCCTCTTTGGATCGTTTTAGGACTTATAAAACTCTTTTGCAAAACATTTTATCTTGTAAAAGAGACTAAGAACAATCATAGGGTAGTAACTAATTTAAAACACTTTTGGAAGAGGTTTAATTTACAAATCTTGTTGGTAATGACCTTATAGAATTCTTAAAACATAGGAAAGCTTTTGAACATAGATTGTTGGCCCTTGTAACTAGATGAAATTCATATTAAGTTCACCATCATTACATGGCTGAAATATGCATCCATGGGGATGTCTCCATCACCAAACCTTAACTTGAGATAATAAGGGCAAGTCTTTGAGCTCTTAGAGTTCTTTAAGTGGTGACAAAAGTAAATGTGCTATGCATTCCATTTTATTCTCTATTGTAAAGTAAAGTGAGAGCTTCAAAATAAATTTGAGATGCAAGAGCTTGAAAGTAAATATGCAAGACTTGAAAATAAATATGCGAGTTCAATTCTTTATTTTAGTGCTCTAGGCCCAGCAACAATTGACTTTAAGGCCGAAATAGAAAGGCTTTGAGGTTAATTAGGTGATATGCAAGCTCTCGTTTTAAATCTTTAAGTTCTTAAGTGATGACTTGAAAGGTAAACGTGCTAGACAAGAAACATAAATATGAGATGCTCTTCGTTACTTATCTTTAACTTTATATGATAGCTTGGAAGGTAAACATGAATGCAAAACTTCAAAAGTAAATATGCAAATGCCCAAGCTTGAAGATAAACATGAGTCCAAGTTCATTTTATTTCTTATTAGAGCTCATCCAAGACTTTAGAGGAACTTAAACCTCAACCCAAACTTATCACAACAAGCTAAAGTGAACCCTAAGGTTCTTAGAACACGAAGTATCCTTTCTTGAAGCAAAGTCATAAATAACATTTTTATTAAAACTCAATCTCTAGAGGTCTCATTGTGATGAACACATATTCATTATCTAGAAACTCTCATCATCAAGCTATCATATGCATTAACAACAAATATGGCTGAAAATTGGAAGAAAAGAAAAGAAAAAGGGCTGAAACTATGAGCAAGAAAAAGAATCATTTTGAAACTAGAGACCATGATCTTGATGATGTATTAACACCAATATCATGTGTCCTCATCATTGAGTTCATACACTCATTTTAGAACAACATCAAAGTTAAGCTTTTCAAGATAAAAGGAAAGAAACTAAAAACACCTTTTTCTCAAGAACTAAGATCAAGCTTTAGGGGTTGCTCAAGTGATGAACATCATCATACAATCCCCATCATCAATCTCTCATTTCCAAGCTCACCAAAGGCCCTTGGCCGAAAATAAAATAGGAGGAGGAGAAGAAGTTCTAAAAGATTCAAGAGAAACCATCAAGTTAATGACTAAATAAGAACTTTTAATGAAAGAAACATTTAAAATAAAATCCCTACCAAAGTTATGTCTCTTGGAGGATGAACAAGGCTTGGTCTATGAAAGAAAAATCCTCCTTAAAGCTTGGTGGAGCTTCAGCCAAGAAGAAAGGAAAAGGAAAGGAAGTTGCGTTTCTTGAGCTTGATCTTGAGAATGATATGGCTAAGTGTTTTAAGGAAGATTTAATGGTGGTTGTATGGTGGTGGAAAGGATGAAGAAGATGAGAGGAAGAAAGAACTCTTGAGTTCTTTGAAAGAAAAGAAAGAAACCAAGACACTTTTGAAAACTCAAAGTTAGCAAATGAACTAAAGGTTCTCACAAGTTTGTAACATCCTAATTTTTAACCCAATACTCTAGAACATATTTAGGTTAATAATTAGTCTATTACTCTTTTAGTCTCATTCTTTAAAACCTTTCATTAAAATACTTAGCAGAAAATACGAATAAATTTTTCTTTTTCGAAAATTGAAAACAAAACGCGAGCCGCGCACTAACCTAACGTTCATCATAACCACATCATGCAGGAAAAAGTAATCACACCATACATACTCATGAAAGGTAGTATTATCCATAACAACATAATATCATCACACCTTCATAAATACATAAATTACTAGCATTATTGTACCATTATTTACATCAAAATATGCACATATATATGAAGTGATCCTTATCCACCTATGTGGTTGGATAAGTGTCAACCCAAAAGCTAAGCTATGTATGCTTTCGCAGCGACCGTTTGCTCCGTTTACTAGTGTAACCCTTAAGCACCAACCTTAGAAGAAATCACGAACCTCGTTGTAGTCCTCGTCTAGAGACGACACGGAAGAAAAAGAAGGGATAAGAAACTCATTCAAGATTCTCAGTAAGGATTCCCGACTCTAACACAAGTGTCATCGTCTTTGTCCCCAGCCACCTCGGTTTTAATTATGAAAAAGGTGTACATGCATAAGGTTCGATTTTAAGTTTTCCAATCTATTTATCCGAAGTGGGTGTCTTTTAGTATGAGTCTTAATGGCATGAATGCAACAGATATTCGATGAATGCATGATGATACCATATGCACATTAACATGAAAATCATTGCTCTTGGGCTCAACTTAAAGAACCATAAATCATATACGTGGCATAAAAGGCACAGTACTTTTCATGTGACATCTTTCTCACAAGTTGAACTCTTAAGTTCTTTTTCTTTAAGACTACCCTCTTAACATATCCACTAAAAATCCAACTGACTCACCGGCCCGGCTATAATCTGGTCACTAAACTACATCTCACCTATCGCCTAGGAATGAGCTCAATCCTAACTAGTCATCACTAGATTTAATATGGGCTAATAGAGGGGGTATACATAACTTTCTTGGATCACCTATCTTAGGATCATTTCCTTCTTTGAAACACTCTACTGGTATCTAGTACACAGTGAATTGTCCGCTTTGGCAAGCTCAATGTCAATACCCTCACGGATTTGTTTCCTCCCCACCATAGCGGGAAGAATGCGTCTCAGTGTTATATCACATCTATTCTGGGGGTGCTCGACCGAACTGGTGTCATCCAGAACCTTTCCTGGGGGTGCTCGGCTGAACCGGTGTCACCTAGGAGTTTTCACAAACTTTTCTCAAATCCTCAAGTTTGATGGGAAATTCGGCAGTGTAACGGTGTACACTGGATTTCCTTCAAACTTGCTTTATGCCACTAAACATATAGAGTATGCATAGCCATTCAACACCGCCATAAGACATCAAGTCATATAGTCAAACTCATCATAGCATATACGTCATCACATTATTGCTTCAACATTCTTAAAAGATAGCATGCTCCTAACCAGTTTACCGGAATCAGGGACCGGGTTCAGCTAATGCATATGCCATGATTGATTCATTGTCATAATTAAACATACATCTACTTGAAGTCCTAAAGCTCATTATGTCTTGGGACCTATGGTGTCTTATGCTTTGACCCTTACGGGTCCTAAATTTGAGATATAATTATTATGTCATTCTCTATCAACCTCTTATGCACCTAAGGGCTCACAACTAATAATTTTTACTAGAATTTTTGTTCATTAGTAAATCTGGGCAACATCATACTCTAAGGGCAGAATTACATTTTTATGATTACGGGGTTTTGGAACTTACGTTTTAGACCTTTTCTCAGTTCCGTCTTCGCCTAAGGCGCTATCAATTAAATCTAAACCATTTATGAGCTATTCCTATGCCTATGAACTAATTATAAACCATATTTTCTACATTATAAGGTTTCTGGATACAAACAGAAAGTTAAATGATCTAAGTGTTCTAGAATTGCACTTTTACAGTTTTCTAGTTACTAGTTTCTCTATAGGCACTAAAAATCAATCCTACATCAAATGTTACCAAGTTTTTCATGATTAATCAACCCTAAACTGAATATTATCCCATTAAAATATTTTTGGCAGTGACTAAAAATAAAGGGGTCAAAACTATGCTAAAACTCAACTTTACGGTTTATTGGTAAGACTAGTTTCTTTCCTAACATGCATAGAAAGGCTCCTACCTCAACATACATAATTTTTACACATTCTAACATGTCAAGACATCATCATATAGCAGCAAGCACATGAGGGCAGAATCAAAACATTAAAGCTCAAGCATCATTCAAAAATTATGTCCTTAATACATACAAGTTACTAGTTTCTTATGAAATCATTTTAGGACTTCTAAAACTCTTTGAAAACTAACTTATTTCCTTAAAATCCTCATAAACCAAACAAGGGCAAAAACCATTTGAGTTGGCCTAAGATTGGAGTTTTAAAACGTAAAATCATGCTTAAAATATTCTTTGAGTTCTCCTATGCTTAAGAAAAATCCTAAGACATAGATTGTGGGCACTTGTGACTAGATGAACTCACACCAAGCTCATTATCATCACTTGGCCGAATTGTGCATTCAAGGGAATGCTTCCGTAACCAGACTTTAGCTTGAGATAAAAGGGCAAGTCTTTGAGCTCTAGGGTCTTTAAGTGATGACAAAAAGTAAACGTGCTATGCATTCCTTTTTATTCTTCATTGTAAAGTAAAGTGAGAACTTCAAAGTAAATATGCGAGACTTGAAAGTAAATATGCAATACTTGAAAGTAAATGTGCAAGACTTGAAAATAAATATGCAAAACTTGAAAATAAATATGCAAGTTCAATTCTTTATTTTAGTGCTCTAGGCCCAGCAACAATCAAATTTAAGGCCAAAATAAAAAAGCTTCGAGATTAATTAGGTGATATGCAAGCTCTCATTTTAAATCTTTAAGTTCTTAAGTGATGACTTGAAAAGTAAACGTGCTAGACAAGAACATAAATATGAGATGCTCTTCATTCCTTATCTTTAATTTTAAGTGATAGCTTGGAAGGTAAACATGAATGCAAAGCTCAAAAGTAAATATGCAAATGCACAAGCTTGAAGATAAATATGAGTGCAAGTTCATTTTATTTCTTATTAGAGCTCATCGAAGACTTTAGAGGAACTTAAACCTCAACCCAAAACTTATCATAGCAAGGTAAAGTAAGCTTTAGAGTTCCTTGCACCAAGGTTTACAAAGAAACCATATGGTATGAACATCATCATCAAGCTTTAGGGAATGGATTAAAAGAAAGGCAAGTCATACACTAACTTTATTTTTAAGAATCAAAAGGGATGAAGTTAAAGAACTAATCTTTGGGTTTTAGTAACCATCTCACCATGTCTTTGGTGACAAAACCAAAATATCAAAGAAAAGGAGACCATGGCCGAAACCATGAAGAAAAAAAAAGATAAAACTTTGAAACTCTAGAGGCCATGATCTTGATGATACATCAACACCAACATCATGTGCTCTCATCCTTGAGTCATTTCCCAACTAACATAAGCCTTTAAAATCAAAACTAGGACCAAGGAAAAAGAAATGAAAATCGAAATTAGAGCATGAAAAGAAAAGGAAAAATCAAAACATGCTTGGTCCAAGAACCAAGTTCCAAGCTCTAGAGGCATCACAAGTGAAGATCCTCATGATCTACATCTTGAACCCTCATCATCAAGCATCATTTTCTTTAAAAAGAAAGGCTCTAAGGCCGAAATCAAAGAGAAGAAAAAGAAGTTCTAAAAGCCAAGAGAAACTAGCAAAAACTCATTTTTTGACAAAACTTTAAAAGACAAAACTTTAAAGAACAAAATCCCTACCAAGTGTTGAAGAGGAAAGCTTGTTTCTTGAAGTGAAAAGAGAAGAAATCTTGCTTCCAAGTGGTCCTTGGATTTTCAGCCAAAGAGGAGAAAAAGGAAGGAAAAGTTTTTGTGTGAGCTTGATGTGTGAGGATGAAAGCTTATGTGTTTGAATGGTGATCTAGGGTGGTTGTGTGGTGGTTTGAGGTGGTGAGGGGTGGCTCTTTGGTGGAGATGAAGAAAATGAAGAAGAAGAGAACTTTTGAAGAAAATGAGAGAATTTGAGACAACTCTTGAAAACTCAAACTTGGTAAATGAACTAAAAGTGGTTCAAGTTCATCCAAGTATGCTATTTATAGGGAAATGAAACATGAGTGGTGAAAATGGGAAGGAAAAGTGGCACCATTTTAGGGGGGGAAAGGAGAGAGAAAATCTCTCTTGGTTATGTCATTTCAAGGTAAGGTGTGAGGCATAGTATAGGCATGCTTCTTTGAGTGTGTGAGTGAACAAACATGTGATAGACAATGGAGGGTGAGGTGGCACCATTTCCACCTATAATGGGGAAGGAAGATCTTTCATTTAATTGTGGTTTAGAGGTGTGTTTAGGTGTAGCTTTGATTAGGCTTAGAATTAGGTGCTTGTAAGTAAGTGTGTAAGGGAGGGAAAAGATAAGTAATCAAGGCTATTTTGAGGTATGATTAATGAGCATTCTAGCTCATTAGTGGGGTCAAAATCTTACTCTAGCTAGGTTTCTTGGAGTATGGAGAGTGAATAGTGAAAATACTATTCAAGATTCTATATTCTAGAAACTTGAGTTTTTAAAAGAAAAAGGGTTTTTGAGTTTAGTCTATGCAATCTTAGGTCTAATTAATTTTAATGACTTATTTGACTCTAGATTAATTATGAAAATTAATTAATCTTCGATTAGAGCCTAATATTGCGTAGGTTTGCTTAATTACATTATTAAGCTCAAATGGCACTATACCAAGGGCAAAATCATAATTTTGCATAAAAACTGGCTAGAATCACCGGGACTTAAATAGATACTTTTAAATACATGAAAACATCATTTTAAACCTTTGAGGAAAGTTTCGGGCTCGAACGGCATCTTTACCCCCGTAAAAACGCTATAGGGGTATTTTGGTCATTTTGACCTGAAACTGTAGAAAACACGATTTTCATTTTCGTAACCACTCAAGGATCACCTAATCCCCTTCAAGCATTGAGTTGACCCTTCGAGGACTGCCGAGCCGGCTATTCTCAAATTCTGAGTAGAAAATGACCTCAGGGGTATTTTGGTCATTTTTCCTTAGACAAAAAATCGGGGCATTACAAAGTTCATTTACATGTGTATTTATAGAAAAACAAAACCAAGGGTGCAAGGAGGGAGTAGTGGCCAAATTTTGAGGAAGGAAAGGAAGGAAAATATCTTCTTCAAATGGTCATTCAAAGGCATGGTTCAAGGTATCGTGAGGTATGGCCTAAAGTGTAACACCCCGATTTTTCTGTCCGAGGGAAATGACCAAAATGCCCCTGAGGTCATTTCCTGACCCGAACTCGAGGGTAACCAACTCGGTCATCCTCGAAGGGTCAACTCAATGTTTGAAGGGGATTGAATGGCCTTTGAATGCTTTCGGAAGCGAAAATTTCGTTTTCCGCAGCTTTAGTCAAAATGACCAAAATACCCCTATAGCGTTTTTACGCGGGTAAAGGTGCCGTTTGAGCCCGGAACTTTCCCCAGAGGTTTAAAAACATGATTTCATGTGTCTAGAGGTATCTGTTCAAATCCCGGTGGTCCCGGGCAGTTTTAGTGCAAAATTACGATTTTGCCCCTGGAATAGTGTTTTTTAAGCTTAATGACGTAATTAAGCAAACCTAAGCAATATTAGGCTCTAAACGAAGATTAATTTATTTCCCTAATTAATCTAGAGTCAAAATAATTTATTAAAGTTAATTAGAACCTAAAATTTCTTAGATTAAACTTAAATCCCTTTTTAGAACTCAAGATTCCTAGTCTTGGAATCATGAATAGTGTTTTCTCTCCATTTCCTTAAATCAAGGAAATGAGTCTAGAGTTGTTTAAACTCTAAATTGAGGATTTAACCCTCTAATGGTGCAAGACCACTCCTTAATTATGTCTAGACTACCTTAATTACCCATTTACCTTACCTAAACACTTTCTTACAAATTCCTAATCTTAAGCATAACCAAAGATACACCTAAACACAACTCTAAACCACAATTAAAATGCAAGAAACTCTCCTCCCTTGGCTGATGCATTTCGCCAGCCCACTCCCCATTGACCACATGTTTAATTATTTTCTCACTCAAAGAACCATGCTTGAGGCCATACCTTGAACCATACCTCACCATACCTTAAGCCATACCTCACCATGCCTCAAGAACACATTATCTCACCTCATGGAACTCATGGATGTCCCTAATTCTGCACCTCATGGCGAAACACATCAGCCCACATACACACTTCATTTGTTTCAATTCTCTATAAATAGAATGCCTTGAGGAGCTTGCACCACTTTTAGATCATTTGCTAAGTTTAGGAAACACTCAAAGCTTTTCTTTTTCTCTCAAAGTCTTTGTGTTCTTCAAGTTCTTGGAGTTCTTCAAGTTCTTCATCATCTTCATCTTCTTCTTCCATCTTCAAGTTCATCACACCAAGTAGGGATTTTCTTTCATGTGTTCTTTCTTTAAAGTTCTTGTTCTAAGCTTAAAGTTCATAGTTTCTCTTGATTCTTTTTAGAACTTCTTTTTCTTCCCTTTACCTTTTCATTTTCGGCCATGGGCCTTGGAGAACAAAGGAATGAGAGCTTGATGATGAGAGTTTCATGATGATGTTCATCACTTGAGACAAACTCTAGAGCTTGATTTTTTGTTCTTGAGCAAAAGTGTTTCTAGATTTTTCCTTTCTTGAACTTTTGAGAACCTTAACTTTGATGTTGTTTCAAAATGGTTCTAATGACTCAATGATGAGGTCTCATGATGTTGGAGTTTGTATATCACCAAGATCATGGATTCTAGAGTTTCAAACATTTCTTTTCTTTCCTTGAAGTTTCGGCCATTACCTTTTCCTTTTCATGCTAGATGTTTGATTTTCTAAATATGGTATGTTGAGTTCTAAGAACTCTAGACTTTTACTTTGTCTTGGTTTGATGAGTTTGGGTTAAGGTTTAAGTTCCTTTAAAGTCTTGTTAAGAGCTCTAGAAAGATAAAATGAACTTGCATAATTTATTTTATGCTTGCATTCATATTTACATTCTTGCTATGCATCTTTACTTTCAAGCCATCACCTAAGAACATAAAGATTAAAATGGAACTTGTATCATCACTTAACTTAATTCTCAAAGCCTTTCTATTTCGCCTTAAAGTCGATTGTTGTTGGGCCTAGAGCACTAAAATAAAGAATTGAACTTGCATTATCACCTAATTAATTTCTCGAATGCCTATCTATTTCGGCCTTAAAGTCGATTGTTGTTGGGCCAAGAGCACTAAAATAAAGAATTGAATCTTGCATCTTTACTTTCAAGCTTGCACGTTTAAGATTATGCTTGGCATATTTACTTTCAAGTTTACACGTTTAAATTATGCCTTGCATATTTAATTTCAAGACATCACTTTACCTTGAAAGCAAGATTAAAAATGAAGAGCATGAGCACGTTTAGTTTATGTCGTAACTTAAGAACCTAGAGCTCAAAGACTTGCCCATTTCATTCCAAGTTAAAGTTTAATGCAAACCACACTTTGAATATCGTTTTCGCCAAGTAGTGAAGATGGACTTGCAATGAGTTTTCATCTAGCTACTAGGGCCAATAGCCTATGTTTTGAGTTTTCCTTAAAGTTTGACAATTCTTTATAAGGTTATGTCGTTATAAGTTGTGATTCCAATCTCTTTTAGGGGATGGAATATGTTTTGGTCAGTGACCTAAGGCTTCACTTAGCCTCTTGATGAATTAAAATGTTTTGCAAAGAGTTTTAGAAATTCTAGATTGATTCCAAGAGAAACTAGTTAACTTATGTACCTAGAAATGTCAATTTAATTCTCTTATTGAGGCAAGATCGTTTTAGCTCTGATGTGATGAATGTGATGCTGTATGATGATGTTTTAATGTGTTGGAATGTGTGAAAATATCATGTGATGATGTAGAAGCAAACCTATGCATGATAGGTAAGAAACTAGCTAACTAGAAATACCGTAAAGCTAGAATTTAACATAGTTTTGACCCATTTGTTTATGGAACCAATCCAAACTGTTTTAATGGGAACATAATCAGATTTAGATTGTTTAGACATGAAAAACTTGGTATCATTTGAGTTAGAATCGAATTCTAGCACCTACGGGGAAACTAGTAACTAGAAAACCGTAAAAATGCAAATGTAGAACTCTTAGAACATTTAATTTTCTGGAATCTGTCCAGCACCCTTACAACATGATAAACATGGTTAATAATTAGTCCTTAAACATAGGAATGTCTCATAATTGATTTAGATTTAATGTATAGCGCCTCAGTCGAAGACGGAGCAGAAAGGGTCTAAAACGTAAGTTCTAGAACCCCGAAAAAAACAAGTTAGAGATTCTGTCCTATGCTATTCAGATTTAAGTATGAACATGAGAATGAAGAAAGATGTTTAATATGAGCCTTAGGGGCATAAAATATGAGCGACGAATATTAGAGAGCTATATCTCAAGATTAAGACCCGTAAGGGTCAAAGCATAAGCTACCGTGAGGGTAAGCGTTTGAATGATGTATGATGATGCATGAAGTATGCTAATGATGATGATGTTATTCATATGAGGAATTTATGAGGTTATATGTTTATGTGGCATAAAGCAAATTTGGAAGGAAATTCGGTGTAATGACCGTTTTGGCCGCCGAATTTCCGCCAAATTTGGAAGGAAACTCGGTGTAATGACCGTTTTGGCCGCCGAATTTCTGGCAAATTTGGGGACTTAAAGAGATTTTGAAAATTAAGGTACTAAGATGGGTTCTAGGATGACACCGGTTCGGCCGAGCACCTCCATAGAACTCATGTGACATCGGTACCATTTTATACTCTTAGGTGACAGGTTCGGCCGAGCACCCTGAGAGTTTTGCCCACAACCCGTACTCGGATAGTCGGGATTTATGATACGCTTATCGTTAAGTGGTAAGTAAGAACTAGTGGCGACTAGTTAAGGTATGAGCTCATAACCTAGATGTATGACACGTTACGGGTGACACGGTTTCGCCGAGCACCCCCAATTCGATTGTCTTTTAGGGTGGCCCATGAGGAAGAAAAGTTCATGATTATGATTATGTCACTAAGTTTTGTCCCATATGAATGTTACTATTGCCACTTTATGCCACCAATGATGATGATGCTTGATGTTATGTTTTATGTATGTGCATTAGGTAGTGCCATGCATACATTTTCCATTATGTTGCACTCATGACATTAAGATCATCCTAAAATGAACGGACCTTGGCTAAAGTATATCTTTGAAGTTTAAAATGAACTAAATGCATGTTCAGTCATTTCGTATAATTAAACCCAAGGTTCCTGAGGACGTAGATGATGACACCTAGGTAGTAGGAGGCCCTACTGAGATTCTTTAGCAAGATTCTCACTCCCTCTACCTCTTTCTTTCCGTCACGTCTTGAGATGGCGACGTTCGTGGTGTTCGTGGACACGCCGACATGGGAGGTGCGGCATGACCGGGACCACGGGTCATTCCATTTTGTGGGTCGATGCACGCTTAGAGTATTCATGTTCATGGGTCGACCCTTCACTCCCCTGTACATTCCCATCGTTTCTCCCCCGTCTCACCTTTTGGTGATGACCTAGTGTTCGAGCGCGCACGTCCCCGAGAGGAGAGGCTACGCCGTACTCCACCTTCCGCATCCGCCGTTCGAGACTACCCCGAGTATGTGCCCCGTTGCCCATCGTCCTTCTCGGAGATGGATCCTTCCGAAGACTCGGCCACCCAGATACCCTCCGAGGGGTCTTCCCCCTCCATACCTATGGCCTTTGGAGAGGATAGCGAGCCCACCGTGACTCAGCCGGCGTGCCACGACGGCCAGGAGATGCGGCCATACGCTGGGAGTCATATTCGATCCCCACTCCGCCTTTTCACGCCCGAGGAGCTCGCTCAGTTTCCCGGATATCTGCCTCGATTACGAGATGGTCGCCAGTAGGAGGTCGAGGATGGCCCGAGTTAGAGCACACACCACATAGATAGGGATAAACTTTCTTTTGTTTAGAGGTTATCCTATTAGATGCACTCGGGTAGGGGAGTAGATTATGTTTACGTTTTATGTTGTATTTCTTTTCATGTATTTCCCTTGTACTGAATTAAGTCCCACACTTATAAGTGGGCAAGTTATATATATATGAGCTTACATTCAGTGATGTTCATGATGTGCCTTATGTTGTGATGATTGTGAGACGATTGTTTTACTTTGCATGGTTTACCGCTTATCGCATCACGCGGCTCTCACTTTTATTTCAAAAAAAAAAATTTCCCGTATTTTCCGCTAAGTAATTCAAAGCTAAATGAGAACTATGAAGTAACAGACTAATGATTAACCTAAATATGTTCTAGAGTATTGGGTTAAAAATTAGGATGTTACATAAAGCATGGTGAAGTATGGCTAGGTATGGCCTAAGATATGGTTCTAGGCATGGTGCAAGGTATGGTGTGGTATGGGTGGCCATGAGGGAGGTATGGGTGGCCATGCCTTTCTAGAAGAACTTGGGGAACAAGTTGTTCCTTAATTATGGGTTAGGATGTGTGTTTAGGTGTAGCTTTGATTAGGGTTAGGATAAGGAATTTGTAAGAAAGTGTTTAGGTGACTAAGGATGTAATTAGAGACTTGTAAGACTAGATTTAGGAGGTGGTTTTACTAAATTAATGAAGTCAAACTTCATTTACTAGGAATCCAATGCCAACACAATTCCTTGATTTAGGGAGATTGGAGAAAGCAAACACTATTTAAGATTTCAAAACTAGGAATCTTGAGTTTTAAAAAGAGATTTAGGTTTAATCTAAGCAATTTTAGGTTCTAATTAATTTTAATAACTTATTTTGACTCTAGATCAATTATGGAAATTAATTAATCTTTGATTAGAGCCTAATATTGCTTAGGTTTGCTTAGTTACATAATTAAACTCAAACGACACTATTCTAGGGGTAAAATCATAATTTTACATAAAAGCTGCCCGGGGCCACCGGGACTTAAACAGACACTTTTAAACACATGAAAACATTGTTTTAAACCTTCGCAAAAAGTTTCGGGCTCAAACAACACCTTTACCAGCGTAAAAACGTTATAGGGGTATTTTGGTCATCTTGACCCGAAATTGCAGAAAACAAGATTTTTGTTTTCGAAATCACTCAAGGATTGTCTAATCCCCTTCAAACATTGAGTTGACCCTTCGAGGATTTCCGGGCCGGCTGTCCTCGAATTTCGGGTAGAAAATAACCTCAGGGGCATTTTGGTCATTTTTCTCTCGGACAGAAAATCGGGGTGTTACAAGAAGAATTTGGGACAAGTTACTAAAGTTTCTCTGATGGTCAGAAAGTAAAACTTGAAGCCTTAGAAAGTAATCTCTTCAGAAAGTGAGATCAAGAGTCAGAAGACTCTTTTTGAAAGAAGGATGAAAAGGCGGGAGTCTCTATCCACGTTGTCAGAAGTTTCTCTCTCCCACGTCGCTTCATCTTCAGTCACGTCACAACTCTTTAAACTCCCATGTTTCTCTTTGTTCTTAACCGTTATCTTCTTGAGCAAGTCTTTTATAACCTTTAACCCCATACACTTGACCACTTCATTTTTGTTTTTACTTCTCTATAACCTAAACCTTTCTTCTTCTACTCTACAACAATCATTCTTCAAAGCTTTACCCTTTCTCCTTTAATCGATCCTTTCACCTGTGAGCCATTTTCTTTTCTTTTTTCTTTCTTCTTGTGACTTTTCTTTCAACCTTTATCTTTTCAGATGTACTTCTACACTTTTCATATGGAAAAGGATAAGAACATGGCTAAGTTTGTCCCTACAGAAAAATCCTTTTACATGTTCAAAGATGCTGGTATGCAGGACCGTTTTAAGAGATTCTTCATGAACAGGAATATGGCACCTGGAAAGTCTTTGTGTATAGACCTATGAGAAGAAGTCACCATTCTCAATGAAGTCTTTACATTTCAGATATGGGAAGAATTTCTGGAAATAAATGAACTAATCTTTCCTCGATTGGTTAATGCCTTTTACACTCATCTATAGAGATTCTCACCTTCACAAGTTAGAGGAATGATTAGAGATTACTTTATCAAGGTCACTGCTTCAGGTCTTGTAAGGATTATCAAAGCACTGTGCGAGGGGATCGTATTCAAATCTTCACCAGACTAGGCAAAATCTCTCGGTGTAAATGAAGGAGATGTGTCCAGGCATCTCACTGACTCCATTATTTACAAGCCCAGTGAGATTATCACAGCCATGTTAAGTACTAGGGTGAGGAAAGTATACACAGTTGTTTAGTTTTCTATCCTTCCACATATTGGTAGCACAGACACTCTAGTTGGAATAGATTGCATGTTTCTCTATTACCTAATGGCAAAGAGCAAAGTGAATCTACCCATGCTCATTCTTGATTATATGATGAGTACTGCAACAAAGAAAACTCGAAGGACTGTGAGTGTTCCATATGGTATGCTTCTGATTAAGGTGCTTCAAAAAGTGGACTTTGCTCTTGACAATGAAAGATATTAGTTGATAAAAGAAACCATTTTCACACCCTCATTCTTTAGAACTATGAGAAAGAGGTCAATCCTCCAAATATTAGAGCCTACAAGGCAAAGCCACAGAACAAGAAGAGGACAATCTCAGGAGGCTTCTCAGAAGTCTCAGTCCAACTAAGAGAAGGCAAAAAGGAAGAGAAAACTCATTCTTCCTGATAATGAATCTGATAAAAAGGATGTTCCCTTAATCCAAGACTTTGAAAGGAGAATAGAAAGAATAAAGGAGGAAAGTACTCAACCATCAGGAGCAATAACCAAACCTAAAAAAGTTATTAGCAGAAAAGAGATTGAGTTAAGATGCAAAAATGCACAAAAGTGTATCACTAGTCATTATTCTATGGCAGGAAGTTAAAAAATTTCAAGAGGAAGGATATCCTGTAACTGTGCTAAGTGATATTGAAGAAGAAGAAGAGGAAGAAGCTAATGAAGAATGGGCTGCAACATCATCTTCTAAAGAAGAGGAAAATCTCCTGAATAGTGAAAAAGCCAGACTGAGTGCTGTAACACCCTAATATTCGACCCAATACTACTAGTACGTACTTAGGCCAAATATTAGTTGTTACTTTCTGGCATGGTTCATCTTCTTGGGAAAATAGACTTAATGAAAATACGAGCCAACTTTTTTTTGAAATCGTTACTTAAAATAGAAGCCGCGCGTAACTTTACGAGTCGGTATCATAGTATACGGAACGATAACATAGGAATGGCTCCAAACCATAACATCGAACATAAAATCAATCATAACTGAAATACCTCATAGATAAAATGCCTACCCACTGGGCAGGACTCTTCAAGTACATAATGTATAAATAAATACAACAGAAAACAGAAATACATCGAAAAGAACTGAAAGAAAACATCCCGATCCCCGTGCGATCTATGATGGCTAACCCCAACGCAAAAAGGGGTTTCATCCATACTAGTGGTGTGCGTGCACTAAGGCCTACCCTCTGTCTATGCAATGAGATCACGGGTATGGAGGTACGTAGCCAATCCATGGGCGGAGCTCGTCGGAGCATGCCCTGTGGATCGAATGGGCCACCCACGTCGCGGTCGTGGTCCTGGTGCCGGAGCTCTCCAACGCTGGGTAACCGTCTCTCCTGACCGACCGTCATTGCCGCGGTGGAGTGGGGGCAGAGTCCTCATGACCCATAGGGACATCCTCTATAGGGTCCTCCTTCGAGTGTTGTGTCAACGGCACATATACCGGCAAATCGGTTGAACGGTCAGAGGGGGCCTGCAGGTTCTGCTCCCATTGGGGTCGTGCATGCTCGAAAATCGCGGGATCGTCGTAGGGGGATGCCGGGGTGAAGTGGTGGCTATAGACACGGTGCGAAAATGGCCGTCCAATGAACATGAATACACGTAAGGTACATCGGCCCTCAAAATGGTAGGACCCATACTCCGGGTCGTGGTGGATATCCCACCGTGGAGTGTCAATGAATAGGACGAAGGTCGCCATCTCGCTCTGAAGACGTAATGGAAAGGAAAAAATAGAAGGAGTGAGATTCTTACTAAAGAAACTCAGTAGGGTTTTCCTTCTATCCTAGGTGTCATCATATACGTCTCCAGGAATCTCGGGTTTATTTATAAAATAATGGACATACATAGGTTCAGTTATGAGTTTTCCAAAATCTCATTTTCTGAGAATCCGTTCTTTTTATCATGGAACTTGTGTTACATAGGCTTTTATACTAAAGTCATAGACATAAATCATGTAGCTTGGTACGTAGAACGTAAATCATATAACTGGTACATGGAACATAAATCATATAACTGGTACATGGAACATAAATCATATAACTGGTACATGAAACATAAATCATATAACTGGTATATGAAACATAAATCATATAACTGGTTTACTTAGGTGACATAAGAACCTTTACTTCACTGGGCCGCCCTAATATTTCTCCCTTTTGAGAAAACTCTAGGTTATGAGCTCATACCACGCTAGTCGTCACTAGCATCTAGACTTTATCCATTTGGATAAGTCAACTTCCCGACTTTAAGTACGGGTTTAGGGGGCTAGAATCACATTGTCCCCACCCTTAATTCGGTGGTTTCAAAGGATTGCATTCTGATGTTCTAAGTCATCCTAAGTTTAACATGTTTCTTTAAGATGCCACATAATTAATGCATAACACATAATTACTACCTCGGCATCTTTAAGTCCTTTTTAAAGAATAATAATAACATGTTAATACACGCTATCACATAGGGATAATAGTTAACATGGCACCATACACGTCATGAGCTAACACATCAATTCATCATCAAACTTAGAGGCGCATAATCATCCCTTAAGGTAAAAATCCCTAAATCGGGTAACCTCAAACTTTCCCATTACTTTCTAGTATATTTATGGGATTGATTAACCTCATTACCATAATCCATTAGGTTCTAAATCCTAATTAATTATGGTTGGACAGCCTTATGTAGTTGTTCATATATGATGAATTACGTGTTCTAGAAAATGCGTTTTAAGCCCTTTCTCGCATCCGACTTTTTCTATGGTGCAATAATTAATACCTAAGCCAATTATGAGTCACTCCCACACATCTAGACATAATCTAATGTGATTCTAAATATTTTATCAAGGCTGGGCAGAAACTCATTTTGCCATTCTTTATAGTTCTAGAATTCACACATTAAGCAAACAAAGTCACTAACAATGCTTTAACGAATCTAGAATAATTATCACATACTTGGCAAGGTATTACAACATATTTAGACCACCCAAAACAGAATTTAAGGTGCTGGAGTTATTAAGGCAGAACCAAAATCCTTAAGGCATAAAATCATGAGAAAAACCTTTCTTTCAACCATATAACTTGCTAGTTTCTCTTGGAACCTTTTTGGGACTTCAAGACTATGTAAGATCAAAGTTTATTTTGCCAAAACTCATCATGGAACACCAAGGGCAGCAGCCATTTCGGCTTGCTCTTGGCAAGGATTTAAAACTTAAAAACATGTTTAAAACCTTGGTTAAGTGCATCAAAGCTTAGAAAAATTCTAAGACATGCATTATAGGCCCTTGTAGTTAAATGAAACTCACCCTAGAGCCATTTACACCACATGGCCGAGTGATGTTCAAGGAGATATCTCCTTGATTAAATTCTTTTCTTAAGATGAAATGGGCAAGTCTTTGAGCTCTAAAGTTTCAAGTGATGACATAAAATAAACGTGCTATGCATTTCATTTTATAGTCCTTTAGAAAATAAAGTGATAGCACAAAGTAAAGATGAAATGCATCTTCATTCTTATTCTTAGAGTTTAGTGATGACTTGAAATATAAAATGAGATGCAAAGCTTGAAACATAAACGTGCATTGTGCAAGTTCATTCATTATCTTGGGTCTTAGTGATGGCATAGGAAATAAACGTGCTAATGCAAAGCATAAACGTAAACGTGGATGCAACTTCTTTTATATCTTGTTTAGAGCTCTTGCAAGACTTTAAAGGAAACAAGGTTTCAACCCATAACTCATCCTCACAAGAAAAGAAAACTAAACTCATGACCAACATGGAGGAAAGTAATCAAATATGCTTGGCCTAGGGACCAAGTCTATGCTCTAGAGCTTTGTTCATGTGACATACATCAACATGAAGCCCTCATCATCAAACTACCATTTTTCTAAGTCCCAAAGCCTTTCATGGCCGAATACTCAAGGGAAAGAAATGGGGTTTTCAAAGATCCAAGAGAAACATAACTATGTCTTGAGCAAAAATTGAAAATAATAAACTTATTTTTAGAAAACTCAAGCTTTAGAGGTTGTTCATGTGACAAACATCATCACACAACTCTCATCATCAAGCTCTTCATATTTCAAGTCCAAGAGGCCTTCATGGCCGAAAACCAACAAAAAGAAAAGGAAAGTTTCAAGGCATCAAAGAAACATAACTCATTCTTTGACCAAGACTTGAAAAGAGAAACCTTTCTTGGAAAAACTCAAACTTTAGAGTTTGATCATGTGACAAAGGCCAACATGAAGTGCTCATTACAAAGCTACCATTTTTCCAAGCTCTTTAAGCCTTCATGGCCGAAAACATCAAGGAACAAAAGCTCAAAAAGAGTTTTCATGAAAACATAGCCTTGTCTTAACCAAGACATGAAAAAGATGAAACTTTTCTCAAACAAAACTCAAGCTTTAGAGGTCTTATGTTAGGATGAACACATGGTCATCCCAAAAGAACACTCATCATCAAGCTTTCCTCATTTTGGTCTTGAGGCCGAAAATGAAGAGGAAGAGAAAAGAAGAAACCGAAAATGTTTGAGAGAAAAACTTGCTAACAACACAACTTTCAAACAAGATAAACATTGATCATGAAAGTAAAAGAAAGCATTCTTGAAGAGCTCCCTACCTAGAGTTTGAGATTGAGAGGAAGTGAAGAAGATGAAGAGGTTAGAGAGGATGAGCTCTTGAACTTGAGAGAAAGAAACTCAAAGTGCTCTAACTCAAAGCTTTAGTGAAAAATGAACAAAGGTGCTTCAAGTTCCCTAAGCTACCTATTTATAGAGAAGTGAAATGAATTAAATATTGGAGGCTTTTTGGGGGGAAGAATTCGGCCACATTTCAGCCACAAGAAGGAAGAAATATCTTTGTTCAAAGCATGGTGTTTGGTCATTCAAAGTATGGTGAAAAGTCTAGCTATGCATGTCCTAAAGCATGGCTAGAATGTACCTTATTTTCCAACCTTTAAAAATGCATGAAAACACAAAATTTTGGGCTGCTCAAGGGTGAAGAAAACCGTGCTCCTCATGCCCAAAAAGAAGAGAAAATTTTCTAGACTTAAATTCCCAAAGCATAGGTAATGTGTTGTAAGACATGTTGTCTTGAAAAAGTTTGATAGAAAGCTTGAATGACCACAAAAACAAATCATTCTTTTTGAATTTGAAAGACATAATTTAATTCATTTTAGAAATGAATTGAAAACCTTGATTGACCATATAAAATATTCTTTGAGTCTTGAGTGACAATTTTTCTTGAAAGTTGATCATTGATTGAAAGTGTTCAAGACACATGTCACAAGATAGCTTGAACACATAGACTAATTTTTTTTTTTGATGATTTCTAGAGAAAATGGCGCCATTCTTGGCAGCCTTGGGGAGGAGAAATATCTCCTTAAACCATGTTCTAGAAGTGTGTTTTGGTGTGACATAGATTAGGCTTAGGATTAAAAATTACTATGTAGGTACTTAGGTGCACTAATAGGTTAATTAAAACCATAAATCCCTAGGTTTAGAGGTGGTCTAGAAGGATTAGGGAGTCAACACCTCTAGGACTAGTGATGTGAGTGTGACAACTTGTCTCAAAAAGAAAAGTTGATATGAATAGTGGAAACACTATTCGACACTATTCACATATTCTTTTTCCTTTTTAAAGAATAAGACTATGATGAGATTTGAATTTTCCCTAAGCAATTTTAGGTTCCAATTAATTCTAAATGATGGTTTTGGCTCTAGATTAATTATGGAAATTAATTAACCTTTAATTAGAGCCTAATATTGCTTAGGTTTGGAGTTAAACGGCTCATTAAGCCGAAAATGCAATATGCAGGGGCAAAACCGTAATTTTTATCAAAAGTTGCCCGGGATCTCCGGGACTTAAACCAACATAGTTTATGCCTTAAAATCATTGTTTTGAACCTCAGAACAAAGTCCGGGTCAAAACGGAACTTAATACTGCCTTAATTACATTCTGAGGGTATTTTGGTCATTTACGCGCAGAAATCTCAGAAATGAGGTTTTCCCGCTTTGTTAGGCACTCATGCTCATACAATCCCCTTCATATAACATATGAACCCTATGAGGATGGCCAAGGCCGGCCGTCCTCATGTTTCGGGTGAAAATGACCTCAGGGGCATTTTGGTCATTATGTAAGTTTAGCGAAAATCGGGGCGTTACAAGTGCCATGACAAGTTTTGGACCCACACCTGAAGAACCTCAGATGAAGCCTATTATTGAAGAGCTAGATGAGGAAAACCTTGCAACCTGTTTTGCTCTTATACCGTTTGAATCTTTACCTCTCTTTTCCATTCCTATTCTTCTGGTTGAAAAAGTAAGGGATAGATTTCCTGAAGGTCTAACTCCTACTATTCAGGAAGCTAATGCCACGACACTAAGCCAAAATATTCCTGGCTTACCTGCTCCAGCACAAGATCTTCACGACCCTTTTAATCCCCACACACTAAATGATGATGATGTTGAACCTATACCTATTCTTGTTGTCTCCGCTTTGATCTCTACCGCTTCTGAAAATGTTCATGGACAGTCATCCTCACCTCTTTCTAATATGCAAGATGACACTAGGGGTAAATCACCAAGATTAGGGGACATTATACCCCTAGATATTCCAGAGTCTTCTACTTGAGTTGCTCCTGCTCCTATCAATCTGCCACCTCCTTACCCAAATAAAACTTTAGCAATCTATCAAGTCATCATATGAAATCTGAGAAAGATTTCTTCTAGACAGGATAGATTTAAAGCAACTTTAACTACTCATGGCACTCAACTAAGACAGATGGAAGACTTACAACTTTAGCTGTTTCAATGGATGTAATGTGCATTTCTTGGTACATCTCTTTTTTGATGATGCCAAAAGGGGGAAAAGTTTGAGTTTGAAGAAAATCTGTGCCTCAGGGATTGAAGGGGACAAATATTGATATGAAGGCTATACAAAGGACTCAAGGGGAGATATGCTGAGGAGGAGCCTAGAGAATTTTGTTTAGCATGTTTTTAGCAATTCCTTTTGTATATCTTTGAACATGTTATATGTTTATATAAGTATATTTAATCATGATCTTTTCTAGTACTCTTGTGCCTTGTTTGTATTTTTCTTATCTCATGTGTGGTTTAAGTGCATACATATTTATCATGCTTCATGTCTTTTTTAAGCTCTGGTTCATATCAATACTCTATCTAAGCTCAGCTAATCATATATATCTCTGACATATTTCTGCCTCTTATCTTAAATACATATGCTTTGTCATGTTTAAATCATATATGCTGGACATTAGCTTACATGCTTTTCTGTGTTTAGTCTTAGCTATGTATCTTTAGGAGCACAAAGTGGTTATTGCTTTGATACTGTCTTATAAGTTCAGTATTTATACACATAATGAGTTTAATCGATTTCTTTATCGTTACTCTTTTCAGAGATGCTTTTCTAAAGTTAAGTGCGTAACTCGATCAAAGTCCGGATATATATATATAGTTTCTAACTCGTCTTCAAAACCCCACATTTACATATGATAAAAAGACCAAGATTAGTAAGCAAGCTTTAGAAACCTCTCATAAAGTAATGTGTTTTTGTTTTTCACAAAGCCTGCTTTAAACAGGATCATACATCTTTTGTTTTTGAAAACGCTTTTCATAATCTGTTTCTTATGAGAAAAGTTTCATAGCTCAGTTCAAAAGCTCCTTCTTGATGATTTAGGGATTGACCCCTATACGAGCTTTAGAAACCTGGATAGCAATTTGTTGATTTTATCTTTCTTATGGTTTCTTCGAGCACTAGAAACTGCATAAGGATCAGTTTGTTTTTCAAAAATTATGAATGCTTTATTTTTCATATCTTTGATCTTTCTTTTCAAGTTTCTCTTGGATAAGTCAGGCTGAAAATGGATCTTGTTAAGATAAAGTATCACAAGTTTTACTTGTTAAGTTTTCAAGCATCAGAATCTTCAAAAAGTTACTTTATTTTTGACAAATGATCAAGTTGGTTGTTTATCCATAGCTTAACTATTTTTCTCTTTAACATATGCTCTCACAATGTTCAGAAAGTGTGCTTAAATATGTCTATGCTTAAAATGAAATAATAGCAATCTTGATTAAGTGTCACTTAAGGCTAGAAATCTTTTTATGATTCATATCATGCATTAAGAAAAAAAAACTCCTGAAAATCTCTCGTTCTGATATTTTGAAAGAATATGCTTATCTTTGTTTACATTTCTGCATCATTTCTTTCAATTATCTCTTCAAAAGGTTTTCTTCAACTTGGTTTGCCATCATCAAAAAAGGAAAGATTGTTAGCTCCAGAACCCTTATGCTCATGTGTTTTGAATGGGAACAAAACTAATTCAAAGAAAATACTTTGAAGAACGATTAGTGCCTCTATTGAGTTTCTTGACAAAGTACAACAGGTCAAATCCAATTAGTATTTGCAGACTTAAAGCAAGAATAATGTTTCACTTTGTATGTGCAAGCATGATTTATTTTATGGGAAACGATTGAGCCAAATAAAAAGTGAATGTTATTTCAAGCAAAACATGTATACATATTTATGGAACAAGGCATAGAAACAAACTTGAATTGAGGACAATTTCACTACACATGTACAAACATATTTTATCTCGTGTGAAGAGATTAAGCTTAAAATGAAGTGTTTATTATCTCGTGCAAAGGACATGTAAATGCTTAGGGACTGTAGGAAATCAAGTCAAGAACCAAGAAACCAAGGAAAGGGACTTCAGAAAGTAGCACGGGACTTTTGAAAGTACTGTCAAAGATGAAGATATCAGAATATGTCCATATACAACGTGTTACTTAAGCTTCGATCATTATAATCGCAAATAAATCATTATCAAGAAGATTTGATTGAAGATCAGAAAGTCAAATACTCTTCAAGGAACTGATTGTGTACATCAAAAAGCTCATCTTTGTGTGGAGCAATGAATGCTACAGGAAAGAGAAAGAAATTTGAAATTGAAATTATCAAGTCAATTCCAACTTCAAACTGGCACATCATTTCTTCTGCCTATTTGATCAACGATCTTAGCTTCGTGAAGTAGGAGCTCAAAAAGTTTGCTCAGAAAGTTTACATATTGGTTGATTATCATTCCAATTTCTAACATACCTATTTATACAATTCTTTTTTTTTTTTGGGTACAAATGAGGGCCAAAGCCTGGGAAAAGGAAAACAAAAGACTAGCTCACTACAAGGGGTAAAGGGGCCTCTGAGACATCATAAGCAAGGTATTTCCTAATACCAAGAAGAGGGTCATTCCAAATATGGGTTAAGTAGCTAACTCCAATATTAGTCTTTGCTAATGCATCAGCAACTTGGTTAGCTTCCCTATATATTTGCACAAATTTTATCTCCTAAGGCTTTTGAAAAAAAAGCCTTATTCTTGCAAATAAGATTTGCAATGCTTGGACTAGAATTATCACCATTAATCAGCTCCATGACTTGCATGCAATCAGATTCAACAATCACTTTTCTGAGTCTTATCGTCCACGCAACTTCAACCCTTGTAAAAATGGCCTACATTTCAGTACTAAGGGCATTTGTGTTTCTTAGCTTACGGGTAAATCCAATAACCCATTGCCCAATGAAGATGTCAGTCCAATTGAAATATTGGTTGTATCTCCACTGATTGCAGAAATTAGCTTTAACCTATTGAGACAGCTCCAAAGTAAAAAAGTGAGTAATTGCAGATGATTTAATGAGATGGATCCACATTCTAGAAATAGTAGGGTAATCCCTAAAGGACATGAAGAATATCTTCCACATAGTTTAGGCAAAGATGGCAATTGGGGGGAATGCCATACCATAGAGACCTTCTCTGAGCTGTGATTAGCCTCTAGTACGACACTAACCACATGAAAACTTTGACCCTTTGAGGGCCCTTCCATTTCCAAATTTTGTTCCATTGACCCAGGCAGCTAGTATGAACATCTATCATAGCTTCATACGCACTTTTGACCATGAACTATCGATTTGTGCACAACTTCCATCTGATAGTATCTTTAGGATCCATAGGAGAAGTAGGAATAATTAGACGGATCATATTAATAGTTTCTCGACTAAGGAATTGCTGCATTCTTTGAAAATTCTATTCTTTGAAGCTGGTAACGTAATAAACTACCTTGCAATTGAGCACCATCACTGGCACAACAATATGAGCTTGAGAAATTAGAGTGCCACCCTGCTCAATCTATTCATCGGTCTAGAAGCAAGAAGAGTTTCCATTCCCATAACAATGAGCAACATTTGATGTGAAGAACTTCTAATTATCCACAATAGCTTTCCAAAGAGCAGAATCATTAGTCTTTGTAGTTGGGCTTAGATGTTGCATTTCTCCGACATGATATTTTCTGGCCATGGCCTTAGTCCAAAGGTAGTTGGGTTTTGCAAACTTCTGCTACCCTAGCTTAGCAAGAAATAAATTATTCATCTCCTCAAGATGTTTAAAACCCAATCCTTCATGGGCTTTAAGCAAGCAAAGAGTATTCCAGGACAAGAGATGAAGTTTTCTTGCCCCATTTTTCATTCCCTAAACAAATAGTTTCTAGCTTTCTTTATTTGGTTATGGATTCCTCTAGGGATCTTGTAATATTGCATGAGATGATTGGCAGCAGGGGTGATGACTGATTGCGCAAATTTGATTCTGCCTGCCATCGAAAGATATTGAGATTTCCAACCGTGCAATTGGTGGTTAACCTTATCCAATATATGCCCATAAGACTTTTTGAATTTCTGGCATTGATCAACTGGACCCCCAAATATCTACCAATTTCTTTTGTTTCCTTGTAACCACAAATCGAATTGATACCTTGTCTTTTCTACTGAGGTACTTTAGGAGATAAGATAAGGTGCTTACCTTCTAAGTAGAAGCACTGCAGAAGAGAAAAAAGCACTTATTCATAATTTGCATTTGCATCACAATTGCTTCCCCAAAGAGGATAAGATCATCTACAAAACATGAGATGGGATACTGGAATTTTGTTCTTATCAACACGGATTGGTTTCCAAGACCTGTTTTGAACCCTTTCCTTAATAAGATATGAGAGCCTGTCCATGCACATAACAAATATGTATGGAGAGAGTGGATCTCCTTCTCTTATTCCTCTAGTTGGTTAGCATTTTTTTTGTTTTTCTCCATTCTAGAGAATCTAAAAAGACATAGAGGTTATGCAATTCATAATAGCATATATGATATGGAGAAGAAGCTTGAAATCCATCAAACATTGGTTAATGAATTCCCAACTCAATCTTGTAGGTGGAAATATGCACAAGAAGGAGGGTTTGAATCATGCTTGCTTCATTTTACTTTTCTGAAATATTTAAATCAAATACTATCAAGTATAAAACTTGTAGTGCATCAAAAACTCAGTTAGTAGTTCTAGAAAATAGATTTCTAAAATATAAGATGAATAATAGAATGGCAAAAACATTATATCAGTATATGTTAAATAATAATAGAAAACAGAGAAATGTAAAGAAGATCAATGAGAGGAATATGGGACACAAATATTTTTATATTGATTCAGCCAAAATAGCCTACATCTAGTACCCAACAAATATTGAGGTTATACTAAAACAACTTTCTCAACTCGAGAAAGAAGAAATGAATAGTCTTTATATTAGCCTTCCCAAACTCTCATTTGTGACCAATAGACAACCCTTGCTGTCACAAATTGAGTAGTGATTCACTAGTCTTTACAAGCTAAACTGAGTAGTTCTTCACTAGCTTCTCCATGCTAAACCGAGTAGTTCTTCACTTGCTTCTCCAAGCTAAAACCGTGACAAGTAAAGCACATGTTACTGTCCCATTGAAAGTAGTGTTTAGCTAGCCTCTCCAAGCTAAACTGTGACCAGTAAGAACACCTCATTGTCGGATTACAAGTAGTTTTACATTAACCTCTCCAAGCTATCTTACAGTGATCACTATCGAATCAAGGATGCATAGGTTTTGTATTTGGGTTGCCACTCAAACTAACCTACACTTAAGTTTCCTTAACATATACATGAAAAGATCGTGGAAAAACTTAAATGACTCTTTTCCATTATTTCTTCCTAAGAAGAACATAAATCTATTCAAGAACGTAGAAAGAAGATTTTTACAAGTAAGAAATCTGATTACAAATAAGGAGAGATTTTTGCAGAGTTTTCTCTTTATGCACGAAGTCTCTCTCTTTTTTTGTTTAAGCACAGTATCTCATATATGTAGAAGGTCTTCGTTGTGACCGTTGCCTTTGATTAGATCTTCCAAGGACATGTGTTGATCATCCATTTGTGTTTTGGAAAAATAGTCTAGAAAAGTTGCATGTCAGTCAGTCAGATCAGTTTGCAAAAACCATTGTGGAATAGAGATTTCTGATGTCCCTCAGAAATTACTCTTACTTTCTGAACCATGGTTTCTAAAGTTTTTCTTCTAAGACTTGGGATAGTTGACTTCAAAGGCAAAAGAGATGATTAGCTGGTTCTAGCACTGAGATTTGACTCTTTCAAGTTCAAATTTGAATTTGAAATTCAAATTTCCCTCCATTTGCAATAACATTTAGTGCTCCACAGTGAAGTGAGCCTTTTGACGGCGGTAACAGATCCTTGATGATTATTTTGACTTTCTAATCTTCAATCCAAGCTTTATGATGATGACAGATTTGTGATTGTGTTTATTGAAGATAGTAAAACATCTGGTCTTCAGAGATTGCTTAATATCTTTATTATAAGCATACTTTCTGATGTCCAGTGCTACTTTCTGAATTCTCAAAATTTGGTTTCCTGCAGCGCTGATATCTTTTTTAAATCATTAGCCTCTTTTAAGCTTGAATGAGGATATAATTTTCACTTCCTTGTCAGATCATATCTCTCAATATGAGATAAACATATTTACACATGCAAAATGAAATTTTATCTTCATTTGAGTAAGCCTTGCTCTTGCTAAAAGATAGAATCCTGTTATAATCTTACAAGAAACTCTAGGCAACCATTTGTCATTCTTCAAAGTATTTTCTTTAAATTGGCTTTATGGTCATTCAAAACTACGGGTTCTGGAGCTAATAATCCTCCCCTTTTTGATGATGACAAAACAATTTGAAGAAAATATTTTGAAGAGATATTAAAAGAAATGTTATTGAAAATACAACGTGATAATTCATATTCTTTCATCATATCACTAAAAGTGATTTTTAGGAAGTTCTTTTCTTAAGGCATGATATGAAAAGATGAAAAATGTTTTAGCCTTAAGTAACATAAACCAAAGCTAATATGATTGTTCATGAAAATTTTAAGCTTACTTAGAGTAGTTTCTGAGATGTATCAAAAACATATATGATCGTTTAAGTCCTTTTTACATAAACAACTTGATTTTTAGTTAAAGAATTTTCTGAAGATCCTTGTGCTTGAATAACTGACAAGACATACCTGTGATATTTTATTTAATTAAAATCGTATTCAACACTTCTTTATCCAAAAGATTTTAGAAACGAATGCTCAAAGATATAAGATAAGCGTAGCAAAGCATTCATGATTTTGAAGAAAGGCATATTGATGCTTATGTAGTTTCTGATGCTTAGAGAAACCTTAATATGATTATATCAACATATTACTATATGAGGTTTCTAAAGCTCATCAAGGATCAATCCCAGAAATAACAAGGATGAGCTTTCTGTATGGAGTTGAAAAACTTTTCTCATAAAGATCAGAGCATGGAAAGTTATTTGTAAAACAAAAACATGAGTTTGCCTACTGATACATTTTTCAAGCATAAAAACACTTTAAGCAATCATACACATCGAGGCTCAGCAGATTAATATGAGTATCAGATTAACAACAACTTTTGTTCTTAAAGATACTTGCCAGAACTAAACATAAGAATACATGCAAGCTAAGTATCCCAGCATACAGATGATTAAACAAGATAGTACATACGCATAAGAGATAAGAAGCAAACATTTATCAGAAAGATATATGATTAGCTGAGTATAAGAAGAGGGAGGAGGCAAGTTGATGGGTGCAGGTGCAATTCTGGGAGATGACTTAAGAATATCTAGGGGTACTGTTCCCCCAGACTTGGGCGATTCAGCCTGAGTCTCAGCTTGCACAGTAGGAGAAGGATAAGAGGATGCTTAATGACCATTAGCAGAGGTGGCAGTAGCAGAATCAAAGGCAACGGTAGCAGGAGAAGGCTCAGGGATAACAACAACATCTAGTATTTGAGCCGTGAAAGGAGCAACAACTTCTCGAGCTAAAGGTGCTTCAGCTTCAGATGTCCTATCCCTTTCTTCTGCTATTGGAGGAATGTAGATAGAAGAAAGAGTTGAGACGCTATCAGGATAAGGGCATATTCTAGTTGTAATGCCCCAATTTTTCCCGTGTAAAAATGACCAAAATGCCCCTGAGGTCATTTTTACTGGGAGAATGAGGATAGTCGACCCCCTCAAAGGGCTGTTTTAATATTAAATGGGGACTATGTGTGTTATGTGTGTTAATAGAGCAAAAGAATCTCATTTTTGAGTTCCTGCATGCAAAATTACCAAAATGCCCCTGTAACTAATTGACACAGAATTTAATTCCGAACTAGACCCGGACTTTGCCTGAGAATTTGAAATGTCATTTTTAAGGGATGTCTAATGTCTGTCTAGGCCCAGGTGGTCCCGGTGAGTTTTTGTGAAAAATTACTATTTTACCCCTAATTAAGGGCATAACGAGCTTAATTACATGATTAATGAAACCTAAGCAATACTAGGCTCTAATTAAAGATTAATTAATTTTAATAATTAATCTAGAGTTGAAATAATTAATTGAGGTTAATTAGGGCCTAAGATTGCTTAAGGAAACTCAAAATCCCTTTCTTAATTCAATACTTTATGTCACATTTTTATGAATAGTATTTTCTTTCTCTAATTCCTCAAATTAAGAAATCAAAGATGTGATGGTAATTCTTGATTGAATGAGGTTTGACCCTACTAATTGAGCAAGAGCACTCCTTAGCCATGTCTTGTGCAACCTTAATTACTCACTTTCTTACCTAAGCACTTAACTACAAAGTCCTAATCAAAGGCCTAATCAAAGATACTCCTAAACCCACATTAAAGTGAGATATCTTCCTCCCTATTCCCTTAATCCAACCGGCCACCCTCTCCATTCATCTCATTTCATTTTATTTTATTACACAAAATCAAAGACAACCATGCCTGGCCATACCCACAGCCATACCTAACCATTCCTACACCACACCATGGCATGATGCATATAAAGAGATATTTTTTCCCTCCCTTTCCTCTCCCATGGCTGACGGCTAGTCCTCTTCCTCTCACCCCTTCATGTTTTATTTTGTCTATAAATAGACACCAAAGGAAGCTTGCAAGAAGCTTTGCTCATTCTTGCAACTTCAAGCTTTCTTTCTTTGATTTTAAGAGCTCTTTTTCTTCTTCTCCACTCTTCAAGAGCCATCATCCTTCACTATTTCTCAACCCTAAACCACCACACAACCACCATCAACCTCCCCGAAAACACTTAACCTTTCCACTTCCTAGACCAAAAACTCAAGAAAAACCTTTCTTCCTTTTCTTTTCCTCTTGGCCGAAAACCATCTTGGCCCAAGGAAGAATTTTTCTTCTCATTCCTTTTCAAGATCAAGCTCTCTTTCATTCATCAAGAAAAATATCTTTGGTAGAAAGTTGTTTTAAAAGATTTTATTCTTTTCTTTTGTATTATTCTTAGATTGGAATGTTGAAATATTGGTTCTCTCCTTCTCCACTTCATTTTCGGTTTCTTGCTTTCCTTTTTCTTTCCCCTCTTTTGCGGCCTTAATGGCCTTTGTTGTGTGAAAACCATGGCTTGATGATGAGGATCTTGGATGTTGGTTGTAAAACCATCAATTACATGACCTCTAAAGCTTGAGGTTTCACTTCTAAAAATTTTTGGCAAATGAAATTGTCACTTGATTTTCTTTAATGAGTTTTGTTTGAGCAAAATGGAACAATATGTTTATATTATCTCTTGATCATCTTAAGTTCAAGACTTACCTCTTTCAACCTTAAAGTTGATCGGTGTTCTAGAGTGGTTACTCTAAATAAGAGTCTGGAGCATAAAACTTAAAAGAAATAAATGGACATACATTCATCTTACAAACCTTAAAGTTGATCGGTGTTTTATAGTCATTACTCTAAATAGGGGTTTTGACCCTAGGATCTAAAGAAATAATAAATGAAAATGCATTCATATTTATATTTCAAGTCTTTGCATTCCATATTTATATTCAAGACTTGCATATCATATTTAATTTCAAGTTTTCACCTAAAGCTTGAAGATAAGAAATGAATTTGCATTTCATGTTTATATTTCTTGTCTAGCATGTTTACATTTCAAGCCACTATCTAAACTTAAAGTTTAAAAATGAGTTTACATTCTCATATTTATATTCAAGTTTTGCATATCATATTTATATTTCTATTGCCATCACTTTATAATACCAAGATTAAAATGAAGTTTGCATTTGCACGTTTAAGTTTATGCCATCACCTAAATAATCTAGTGCTCAAGACTTACTCCTTTAAACTTACATGGAGATTTTGGTTCATAGACATCCACCTTTACAAATATGATTTGGTTGTTTTCAAGGAATAAGGTCCTAATAAATGATATATTGTTGTCTTGAAATATTGAAGTTTGTGTCTTACAACTTTTCCTCAAGAAATATATTAATTCTTAAAGTGTTTAAACATGGTTCACATAACCAAAATCCTTTTATTAAGCTCTCTAACTTTGCTACTGATCTAAGGTTATTACTTATGTTTCTATAAAGATAAAATTAATTATAAGTGTATTTCTTAATCTAGAATTAATTCTAAGAAAGACTAGTTACTAGAAATGCTTATTATTGCAATTGTGCATGCCTATGGAAAAATAAATTATGATTTCTGTTTGAACATTTCCAGATCTAATGTATGTTGTTTTGAGTAGTTTAAATGGGTGAGAACTGCTATTAATTGATGTGATAATTATTCTTGGTACCTTAGGCAAAGACTAGTAACTAAAAGGATAAAAAATGTGATTTCTAAAGCCTTTAAAATCTGAAATATCAAATTCTATTCCAGCATGTAATTAATGGGTAAAAATATGTTTTATCATGTGTATATTTGTTAGAACTCACAATAAATGGTTTAGAAATTAATTCTAGCGTCATAGGAAAAGTCGGTAATGAGAAAAATGGTCAAAAACGTAACTTCTAGAACGCCAAAATGTACTCATTTCTGTTTCTGTTCAAACATGTCCAGATTTGTTTAATAATGTCCTTGAGGTTATTAATTAGTGGAAGTCTTTGTAATTGATCCCTTAGATGCATAAAAGAATAAATAAAAAAGTTGGGCTTACCCAATTTAGAGGTTTAATCGATTAAGAGATAATGGAAGTGCTTATTCTATAGGATGTTGTGATTCAATATGCTTAAGGATTTATGTGATGATTACGTTTGTATACTTGGTTACTAGTTATAACAATTGATGTGGCATGTTATGATTACACTTGAAATGTTTAAGATGCATATGTTAAAGTAATATGAAAAGCATGAGATAGTATATGATATGTAGTGTTCTTGCATCTTAAATATAACATACAAATGTTAAGGTGAAATAAAATATATGGAAATGATCCTCTAGACTCTCCAAATTAAAGGTTATGAGAGGTGATCCAATAAGAAAGTGATCCTTTGGACTCCTCGAATTAAAGGTTATGAAAGGTGATCTTAGCCCCCTATCCCCTACTTAAGAGTCGGGTGTTAATTTATCTTAAGGATAAGAGTATACTAGTGATGACTAGTGAGGTATGAGCTCATAACCTAGAACTCTCAAAAGAAGAAAGTAATAGGGTTGCCCCAATAAGAGAAAGAAATAGTCTAAGTCACCTAAAAGATAAAATAAAGTAATTCATGTTATGTTTACTATGTTCCATATGTAACACCCTAAAAATTATTTAAAAATTAATTTGGGCTTTACTAGTTGTAATTTCAAAAATTTGACAGTTTTAGTAATGATGAGGATGGTCCAAGGGATTTGTAAAAAAAAAAAGAATAGTAATCTTGTAGGCCCTATGGGCCCGTCAGAACAGTCGAAACCCTAGAATTGGGACTCAGAGGTTCCTAAAGCTGAGAAATTATAGGATTGAGATTAGAAATAGTTAGAAATGGGGATTTTATATTTAGAATTAATTTTCAGGCAATGTCTTATTACCCGGGTTCAGTGTTTCGCCTATTTGGCGGAGTTTCGATATGCAGTTTTTAACGCTGTTCAAGTTACTTAGTAGCTAAGTAACCTTTACCAACCACTTTATGCCATGTGGATGGCAAGGATTAAAAGTTGAAAAGCAAGTTTTAATCATGACCTTTGATTTATTATATTTTACTTGGGAGCCAATAACTCATCCGTTTGGTGGAATTTCAATGTAGGGTTTTAACACTGAAAAGGCTACTTGCTCCCCAAGGTAAAATGATCCAATTATTTTGAACCAAGTGGATGACCAAGATCCATTCTTTGACTAAGAAAACAATCCTAGCCATCCATTTTACAATATTTAAGAATTCTCCTTCTACATTATTATAATTAAGCTTCCTTTACAAGCTTTCTCACAAGATAAATACAAAGCCACCACCCTTATCACCCCACCATCATCATTTTCGGCCAACAGGCCTAGAAACATAGCCCTCCATTGTCTTTCCTCTCAAACCTCCATTAAAAATCTTCAAGCTTCAAAAGCTCTTGCTTAGAATCACTAAAACACCAAGATCCTTTCACAAAACTTGTTCTACTCCTCATAATCTATCAAACTAACCGATTGGAATTTCATTTTCTCATCAATCCTCACCTTGGTATCTCATACATCACTAATTAAGGAAGGGCTTGGTACTGATTTGGTGGCCTTGAAGTGAGTAAAATAAATCTTGGAGCATCCTTTGGAGCCAAGATCCCTAAAGCCATCAAAGTAGGGTTTTCTTTGGCCTCTTCTTCCAAAATTTATTCTCAATGTTTTTGATTGGTCTTGGTCTGAAATTTTTAGTTTTATTGGTTGATAATATATGGATATTGATGTATTAATTTTGGTGGAGTGTTTAGATAATGTTAGAAAACCCATTTTGGCAAATCAAGTTTTGAATCATGTACTAGAATTCTCGGATTTGCACTGGCAGGTTATGAGTCATGAATTTTCTGATGTATTTGTAGATGTTTGTAAGAGCTATAAAAATTATATGTTGAAGCTAATATCCTAAGGCAACTCCATGATTTTTCTTGGGTCCTAAAAATGAGTTTTACTGTTTTATAAAAATAAAAAACAGAGACTGTTCTTGAGTTGTCTGGACAGCCAATTTTGAAGGTCTGAGTTTGTCTAATTTTGTTACCACATCAAATGATTGAGGACATGTTAAAGTCCAACCATGAATTTTTGTATGATTTTATATGATCATTTGACAGGGTAATAAGATTGGAACTTTGGCTATTGGCTGCAAATAGGTGGTTTCTGGCCTCCTAATTTGTTGAAGTTTGTTATCATACATAGAGAACTCTTTTAACTCTGAAATTTTTAGAGGACCTTGGGGACACGTTGAAGTGTCTTGGATAATTTTTATAGCCTTGGATCTCATGGTTTGAAATGCAAAATAATTTGTGCTATAGATATGTGAAATCTGCTATTGTGCTGAAAATGAATTGATGCTTTGAGTTGATGAACTAATGACATTGGGTTCAAGTATGACATATATGACTGAATGCATATATGTGCCTCATGCATGCATTTGGAAAAGAACAGTGAATGATATGTATATGTGGCAAAAGAGACTCTATGAACTTTAATCATGCATGTTCTGACATATGGAGAAAATAGAAACAAGACTTAGATTGAATGAGGGGAAGGCAAAAGTAGGAACTTTCCCAAAATACTGAGTGTGCCTATTCTGACATATAGAGAAAATAAAAATAAGACCTAGATTAAATTAGCAAAAAGAGGAACTTCCCCCAAGATATTATGAGTTGGTAGACGTATCGGCTAGGAATAGAACTGTGTGTGATTCGGAAATAGAAAAAAATGAAGTCTGATGATCACGTATAGGAATAAGCTCAATCCTGATAAGCAGTCTATTTCCCTTGTGTGGTGTGATCCACTATAAATGCCATTTGGTATAAACTATCTATTGTGGAGTTGTCCATGGCAAATACCCATTGGGTATAAACTAAGTCTTTCGTATATCAATGAAGAGCGAAAGTTGTACTGAAATGAGTTTTACAGCATGATATAAGCTAAGTCTTTCCTATGTCAATGAAAAGAGAAAAATGCACTAGATTAAGTTCCTTGGCCATGAAAAGGAATGCATAATTTATTATTATTTTTACATATAAGTTTACTTGATAATGCTTGTAAGAATGAAATTTCTGCTTATGTTTCAGTTGTTATTTTTGAATGTCTGCTTAGAATGATTTCCTATATGCTTGACATTATAATACATATGCATTAAGCGATTGATTATTAAAAGCTACCCACTTCGGAAGTACGATTTGGAACTTTAAAAATGAACTATTGGTATGAAAGGCATGATCACTTTTTTTCGAATAAACCGAAGTTGCTGGGGCAATGACGACAACAGTATGAGTGAGTTTTTGGGGAGTTACCCTGTTGAGAATTGTATAATTCTCACCCGTATATGTTTTGTGTTCCCGTGTCGCCTCCAGGTTGATCCAGAGAGCGATGTGGCTGCTACATGAAAGAACTTGGAATTACAGTTGTTTAGTAGTTGATATTGTTATTATGTTGTATATAGTCGTAGGCATATGTGTATGTAAATGTAATAGAGAATGTATATGTATTAAAGCTCTTAGAAGAGCTTCCTTTTGTACATAGCTATGTATTCAATAAATGTTTTGTTTCGTTGTTATATATTTTAATCAAATTACGCTAGTTATTACACAATCTTATCGCATTTGCTATAGTTATTTAAGAAAGGTCCAATAATTTATAAGTAACAACTCTCAAGTCTGATGTCATGACTTAAGGATGATGTTGTACTTGGGATGATGTTACACCATAAGTATCACTTATGTTTGTATATAGTATGTTGCACCTTGCATTGACATGTATTTCATGATGAAGTATGATGCATTCATGACATCCAAGATGCATATTAAAAATGAATGGGCCTTGGTAAAAGGTATTTTAGAACATAATAATTGAACCTTGTGCATGCTCACTATTTCATAATGAAACCCGAGGTTCCTGAGAACATAGATGATGACACTAGGATAGGAGGACACCCTATTGAGATTCTTTATTAAGTTTCTCACTCCCTCTATCTTTTCTTTCCATCACATCTTCAGAGGACGATGGCAGCATTTGTAATCTACATTGACGCACCAACTTGGGAGCTACATTTTGATGCCACACACCAGTCATACCACTTCGTAGGCCACTTTTCAGTCGGTATATTTGTGTTTCTGGATCACTCATTTGCTCATCCTGTCACCAGTTTCCGTTTTATTCCTAACTATGCCTTTTGCCGATGAGCTCCTCTTTGAGCGTGTGTGCCCTCGTGGAGAACAGACTTGATGCACCCCTGCCGTTGCCTCAGTAGTGTGAGATTTCCTGGAGTATGTTCCCCATTCTCCCCTGGCTCATTCAGAGACTGACCCCTCTGAGGACTCCACCACAGAGGTCCTGTCCATCGGTTCTTCCCCCATTGTGCCCATGGAGATCGATGGTGGTAGCAAGGCTACAGTGACACAGCCGATTCATGGAGGCCGAGAGGGGATGATACCTCATCGTGGAGCACATGCTCGGCCCTCTCACTATTTGGCCACTCTAGCTGAACTGGCTCAGTGGGTTGGTTATATTCGTCCCCCTTGGGACGGGCAGCAGTAAAGGGTAGACTATAGGCGTGGTAGTGTTGGTACATATATCTTGCATAGGATAGCTTTCTTTTGTATTAGAGGTTATCTATTTTAGACGCACTTGATCAGGCGAGGCTTTCTGGTTGATGTATTTCATATTTTCTTTATTGTATTCGCATGGATGACTGCATTAATACTACTATTTAACTTGGTATATAGCAGAACCTTTATTATATATATATATATGATATGATATGAAGGCGTTATGTTATGATCTTGTGATTTTATTTCATAGTATGAATGGTTCCTTATTGTTATTCATGGATCAAACTATGTAGTGTTTATCTTATGCGCGGCTCACATTTTCATCTTTTATTTCAAAAAAAATTTTACCCATATTTTCGTTAAATATTTTCTAAAAATTAGAATTAGGAATTGGAATAAAAGAGTAATGACTAATAATTAACTTGAATATATCCTAGGCATGTTAGGTTAAATATTAGGATGTTACATTTTAGTATCAGAGCAGTTTAGTTCTCACGGAGCCTGAGGATTGGACTGACTATGCGTCTTAAGCATAATGAGATAGATATGTCATGTGTAGTTGGTCTATTAATAGGATGAGCTTAAGGATTAAAAATGCATGACCACTATATGTTTGTACGTGCCGTGGTAACTAGCTCACTTTACATAGAGTATTGAGCCTGATCACCTCAATGTCTATTGTTTTGTAAGCATAGAAACCAATGGCACGTCAACAACAGAATAGGACCATGACTCCTTGCGGATAGGAAAACGAGACTGTTGAAGCCTTCCATGATGTAGCTAGGACCATGAGGACAATGTTTAAAAGGATGGACTGAGACCGCTAGATTGATGCGAGCCGTGGTCCCAATGTTGCTGAGATCCCCGAGCACGCCCATTTTGGGGAGTTTCACAAGGTAAACCCATTGTCCTTTAAGGGAACCTTGAACCCGAATCACGCCGACAAGTAGATTAAGAGCATGGAGAAGATTTTCACCATGATCCCATGCACAGAGGTGCAGAAGGTAACTTTCGCCACCTACATACTGGAAAGAGATGCCGAATTCTAGTGGACCGGTGCCCGAAGACTGTTGGAGGCAGCCGGTACCACTATTGACTAGGAGCTATTCAAGGCTCATTTCTACAAGAAATATTTTCATGAGTCAGTGAGAAATGCGAGGGACATTGAATTCATGCAATTGACTCAAGGAGGCATGAGTATCGCCTAGTATAATGCCAAGTTCGAGGAGCTCATCAAGTTCCCGAGGATGTACCAAGGAAACCCCGATGAGTACTAGAAGTGTATTAAGTACAAGTCCAAGCTGAAGGCTGAGATCAATGTTGCGGTGGCCCATTTGGAGATTAGGAACTTCCCTACCTTGGTTAACAAATGCCGCATCATTGAAGACGGCCAAAAGAAGCTAAGCATATCGAAGGCCGATAGCTTTGCGAAGAAGTTAGCATTGCAAGCCCCAAAGTTCAAGCTGCATAATATGTTGCCTTTCTAACCGTAACTAGGATCGCATTGCAAGCCGCCATTCAGATCACACGGCCCCAGGAGAGACTTCAACCAAGGAAAGCCAAATGAAAACCGAGGGAAGGCACCTCAGAAAACCCCAACCGCACCCCCGAGGCCTACACCTGCCACTATGTGTCCCATTTGCAGGAAGCCCCATGGAGACCTACCCTACCGGGCAGGCCTGGGTATGTGTTATAGATGCAGGAAGCCTAGCCATTTTTCACGAGAATGGACGGAAAGGAACCTGACGGCCCCCAACCCCAAGCCACAACGGCAAGGAAAGGTCTTCACCCTCAGTGTCGAAGAGACGACGACGTCACAGAACCTCATGGAAGGTAAGTGTGAAATGTATGGTAAAACTTTAATTGTACTCTTTGACTCTGGCTCTACCCATTCTTTTGAATCCCATTCTTGTGTAGAATCCCTAAAATTGCATGTGTTAGAACTTTCCTTTGATCTTACTATTTCTACCCTTATTGGAAAACCTATTAGGACTTGTAGATGTTGTCTAAACTGTAGTTTTATTATTGAAAATAGATCTTTTCTCTTAGATTTAGTCTGGTTACCTATGCAAGGTCTGATATGATCCTTGGCATGGATTGGCTTTATGCCAATTGTGTAATGTTAAATTGTTATGAGAAGTCTATCACCTTTCTTCCTATTCCCAATGAACCTAGAAAACCCCTGAGTTTGTATATAAGTGCTATAGAAATAAACTGTGGTAAGGGAGAGAATAAGGGTTACATTCTTCTAGTAGTTAGTGATGTAGACTTTGAGCAAAACTTTGATAAGATACCTATTGTGAGGAACTATCTCGAAGTGTTCCCAGATGAGATACCTGAGTTTCCCGCCGTTAGAGAGAAAGAATTTTCAATAAAATTGCTTCTAAGAATGGGACCCATATTCATAGCACCTTATAGAATGTCCCCTTTGGAATTCACCAAGTTAAAAACCCAGTTGGAGAATCTCCTATAGAAGAAGTTTGTAAGACCTAGTGCATCACTATGGGGAGCCCCGGTGTTGTTTGCAAAGAAGAAGGATGGGAGCATGAGGTTGTGTGTCGATTATAGGCAGTTAAACTGAATCACCGTGAAAAACAAGTATCATTTGCCTAGAATCAACGATTTGATAGATTAATTGAAGGGAGCGGTAGTATTTTCAAAGATTGATTTGAGGTCAGGTTATCACCAGATTAGAGTGAGGGATGAGGATATATCGAAAACGGCCTTTTGCACACGTTGTGGCCACTTTGAGTTTATTATAATGTGTAACGCCCCGATTTTCTGTCGGAGTGGAAAATGACCAAAATGCCCCTGAGGTCATTTTTGGCCTAGAATTCGAGGATGGCTGGCCCGGCAGTCCTCGAAGGGCCAACTCAATGTTTGAAGAGGATTGAATGGCCCTTGAGTGGTTTCAGAGGCGAAAGTCTCATTTTCTGCAGATTTGGATCAAAATGACCAACATACCCCTATAGCGTTTTTACGCGGGTAAAGGTGCCGTTTGAGCCCGAAACTTTCTCCAAAGGTTTAAAACAATGTTTTTACATGTTTAAAAGTGTCTGTTCAAGTCCCGATGGTCCCGGGCAGTTTTAGTGTAAAATTACGATTTTGCCCCTAGAATAGTGTTTTGAACTTAATGATGTAATTAAGCAAACCTAAGCAATATTAGGCTCTAATCAAAGATTAATTAATTTTCATAATTAATCTAGAGTCAAAATAAACTATTAAAATTAATTAGAACCTAAAATTGCTTAGATTAGATTTAAATCTCTTTTTAAAACTCAAGATTTCACTCTTGGAATCTTGAATAGTGTTTTCTCTCTCCAATTCCTTAAATCAAGGAATTGTGTCTAGAATTGTTTATGCACTAAAATGAGTTTATACCTCACTAATGATGCAAGACCACTCCTTAAACATATCTTGACAACCTTGATTACCCATTTTCTTACCTAAACACTTTCTTACAAATTCCTAATCTTAATCCTAATCAAAGATACACCTAAACACAACTCTAAACCACAATTAAAATGCAAGAAAACCCTCCCCCATGGCTGATGCACCTTCGGCCATCTCTCTCTCATTTACATCACATGTTGATTTGTTTCTCACTCAAAGAACCATGCTTGAGCCATACCTTGAACCATACCTCACTATACTTTGAACCATACTTTACCATGCCTCAAGATCACAACATCTCACCTCATGGATCTTATGGGGCTGCCCTTGCTTGGGCGAAACTTCCTCCTCCCTCCTGCACCTTGCATTTGTTTTATTTCTCTATAAATAGCATGCTTGGGTGAACTTGCATCATTTTGGGTTCATTTGCTAAGTGTAAGTTTTCAAAGAGCACTTCAAAGTTTTCTTTTCTCTCAAGTTCAAGTGTTCAAGTTCTTCAAGTTCTTCATCCTCTTCTCTCATCCCAATCTTTAAATCACTTGGTAGGGATTTTCTTTCAAGTATTTTCTTTGTTTAAGTTTTATTTCTAGTTATGTGTTTATGGTTTCTCTTGAGTCTTTTTAGAACTTCTTTCCCTCTCCTTTTTCTTCATCATTTTCGGCCATGGGCCTTTGAGGAGAAGGCAATGAGAGCTTGATGATGAGGTTTCATGGTGGTGATATCCATCACTTGAACAATCTCTAAAGCTTGATCTTTGTTCTTGAGTTAAAGATGTTTTTAGTTTTTCTTCTTGAACCTTGAAACCTTTCACTTTGATGATGTTTTAAAATGGTTACATGAACTCAATGATGAGGACTCATGATGTTGGTGTTAATGCATCATCAAGATCATGGTCTCTAGAGTTTCAAATGTTTCTTTTTCTTCTTAAAAGTTTCAGTTCCTTTTCCTTTTCTTTCTCCAAATTTTCGGCCATGTTAGCCAATGAGGTTCCAATGGCTTGATGATGAGAGCTTCTAGATGATGACTATGTGTTCATCATAATGAAGCCTCTAGAGCTTGAGTTTTAACAAAAATGTTATTTATGACCTCATTTCAAGGAAAGAAACTTTGTGTTCTAATGAACCCTTGAGGTTCACTCTTGTCTTCACTTTATCTTGTCATGATAAGTTTGGGTTGAGGTTTAAGTTCCTCTAAAGTCTTGTATGAGCTCTAATAAGAAATAAAATGGACTAGCATGCATATTTAAATTCAAGCTTATGCATTACATATTTACTTTGAGCTTTGCATTCATATTTATTTTCCAAGCCATCACTTAAAGTTAAAGGATAAAGAATGGAGTGCATCTCATATTTACATTCTTGTCTAGCATATTTACTTTTCATCACTAAAGAACATAAAGATTTAAAATGAGAGCTTGCACTATCACCTAACTAAATCTCAAAGCCTTTCTATTTCGGCCTTAAAGTCGATTGTTACTAGGCCTAGAGCACTAAAATAAAGAAATGAACTTGCATATTTATATTTCAAGTCTTGCATATTTATTTCAAGCCTTGCATATTTATATTTCAAGTCTTGCATATTTACTTTAAGCTCTCACTTTACTTTGTAATGAAGAATAAAAATGAAGTGCATAGCATGTTTAAAATTACGTCATCACTTAAAGACCTTAGAGCTCAAAGACTTGCCCATTTTATCTCAAGTTAAAGTTTAATGTGGGAGCATTCCTTGGATGCATAATTTCGGTCAAGTAGTGATGATGAACTTGGAAAGAGATTCGTCTAGCTACGAGGGCCAACAATCTAAGTTTTACGACTATCTTTAAGCCTCATGAACTTTATGAGATTAAGACCAACAAGATCTATGAATTTAATTCTCTTTTAAGGAAGGATCAAGTGGTCACTGACCTAAGGATGTTTTTAGCCTCTTTTACAAAATAAAATGGTTTGCAAAAGAGTTTTAGAAGTCTTAAAAATGATTCCAAGAGAAACCAGCAACTTATATGTTTTAGAAATATCAAGTTATGCATCTTTTTGGGACTTGATGTTTCGGTTTTTCCATGATGAGTTTGCTGCTGTATGATGATGTTTTGATGTGTTAGAATGTGTGAAAATTATGTATGATGAGGTAGGAACATTTCCATGCATGATAAGAGAGAAACTAGCTTTCTAGAAAAAATCGTAAAGTCAAGATTTAGCATAGTTTTAGCCCATTTATTTTTGGATACTGCCCAAACTGTTTCAATGGGAATATAATCAGATTAGGATTGTTTAATCATGAAAAATTTGGTTACAATTGAAGTAGGATTGAATTTTAGCACCTATAGAAAAACTAGTAACTAGAAAACCGTAAAACCGCAATTCTAGAACTCTTAGATTATTTAATTTTTAGAATCTGTCCAGCAACCTTATAATGTAGTGAACATGGTTTATAATTAGTTCTTAAGCATAGAAATGCCTCATAATTGGTTTAGGTCAAATTTATAGCGCCTTAGGCGAAGACAGAACCAAGAAAGGGTCTAAAACGTAAGTTCTAGAACCTCGTAATTGTAAGTTTATAATGCTACCCCTAAGGAATGGTATTGCCCAGATTTAGTAAAGAGAATAAATAATAGTAAGATTTGTTAGAAGAGAATCCTTAGGTGCATAAGAGGTTGATAGAAAATGATAGATTAACTACATCATAAGTTTAAGGCCCGTAAGGGTCAAAGCATAAGATACCGTAGGACCAAGAGCATAATGAATTTTTAATGTTGCTTGTGAACGTATGAGAATGATTATGTTAATGCATGAAATTATGATGGAGGATGCATGTTTGATTGACTTATGTGGCATAAAGTAAAATTTGGAAGAAATTCGACATGCTATTGTTATGCTGTCGGATTTCTGACAAATTTGGGGACTTAGAAAGTTTTTGAGAAAACTATGAGATTTTTTATTTATGAGGTACTAAGATGAGTTCTCGGATGACACCGGTTCGGCCGAGCACCTCCAGAGAACTCATGTGACATCGGTACCAAGATGAATTCTTGGGTGACACCGGTTCGACCGAGCACCCCCAAGAAATGCTCCCTAGCCCGTACTGGATAAGTCGGGATTATGTTTATGGTTATGATACGCTTATCAGGATTGATAAGTAAGAACTAGTGATGACTAGTTAAGGTATGAGCTCATAACCTAGAGATGTGACACGTTCTGGGTGACACCGGTTCGGCCGAGCACCCCCAGAGCGATTGTCTTTTAGGGTGGCCTAGGAGGAAGTAAAGTATGATGTTTATGTCACAAAGTTTCCCATATGAGAATTTAATTGCCACTTTATGCCACTATTATGATGTTCTTAATGTTATGATTATTATTCTTGCATTAAGTAGAGCCATGCATACATTCTTTAATATGTTGCATCCATGACATTAAGAATCATACTAAAATGAATGGACCTTGGTTAACTATGTTTCAAAGCATAAAAATGGACTTAATGCATGTTCACTTATTTTGTATACTAAATCCAAAGTTCCTGAGGACGTAGATGATGACCCCTAGGTAGTAGGAGGCCCTACTGAGATTCTTTAGCAAGATTCACACTCCCTCTATCTCTTTTTTTCCGTCACGTCTTCAGATGGCGACGTTTGTGGTTTTTGTGGATACTTCGACGTGGGAGGTGCACTATGATCCGGAACACGGATCATACCATTTTGAGGGACAGTGCACGATGCGAGTCTTCATGTTCGTTGGACGTCTCTTCGCTCACCTTGTGCATACCCATCGCTTCTTCCCGACATCGGGTTTTTGAGTGCGTGCGTACGCATAATGAGAGAGTGCTCCGCATGAATACCGCCACCTCAGCCATGCGTGACTATCCCGATTATGTGCCCCAGACTTACTGTAACACCCCGATCTTTCTGTCCGAGGGAAATGACCAAAATGCCCCTAAGGTCATTTCCTGACCCGAATTCGAGGGTAACCAACTCGGTCATCCTCGAAGGGTCAACTCAATGTTTGAAGGGGATTGAATGGCCTTTGAATGCTTCCGGAAGCGAAAATCTCGTTTTTCGCAGTTTCGGGTCAAAATGACGAAAATACCCCTATAGCGTTTTTACGCGGGTAGAAGTGCCGTTTGTGCCTGAAACTTTTCCCAGAGGTTTAAAAACACGTTTTCATGTGTCTAGAGGTCTCTGTTCAAGTCCCGGTGGTCTCGGGCAGTTTTAGTGCAAAATTACGATTTTGCCCCTAGAATAGTGTTTTGAGCTTAATGACGTAATTAAGCAAACCTAAGCAATATTAGGCTCTAAACGAAGGTTAATTAATTTCCCTAATTAATCTAGAGTCAAAATAATTTATTAAAGTTAATTAGAACCTAAAATTGCTTAGATTAAACTTAAATCCCTTTTTAGAACTCAAGATTCCTAGTCTTGGAATCTTGAATAGTGTTTTCTCTCTCCAATTCCTTAAATCAAGGAAGTGTGTCTAGAGTTGTTTAGACTCTAAATTGAGGATCTAACTCACTAATGGTGCAAGACCACTCCTTAATTATGTCTAGACCACCCTAATTATCCATTTTTCCTTACCTAAGCACTTTCTTAAAACTTCCTAACCTTAAGCATAATCAAAGATACACCTAAACACAACTCTAAATCATAATCAAATTGCAAAATAAACCTCCCCTTGGCTGTAATGTAACACCCTAAAAATTGTCTAAAAATTAATTTGAGCTTTATTAGTCATAATTTCAAAAATTTGATAGTTTGAACAATGATGAGGACGATCCAACGGATTTGTAAAAAAAAAAAAAAAAAACATGAATAGTAACTTGTGGGCCCCGTAGGCCTGCCGGGACAGCCGAAACCCTAGAATTGGGACCCGGAGATGCCCAAAATTGAGAAATTATATGATTATGGTTAGAAATAGGTAGAAATAAAGATTTTATACCTGAAATTATTTTTCGGGCAATATTTGATTACCCGGGTACGGTGTTTCACCCGTTCGGTGAAATTTCGGTGTGTGATTTTTAACACCGAAAGATAGTTAAATCTCTATAAAAGGGTAATGTATATGCATGTTGACTTAGTGAATGGCTAAGATTTAATCTTGTAAAGCAAGATTAAATCCTAGCCATCCATTTGTTTTTCTTTCCTTTAAAGAATTACACATTTATATTATATAATACCTATGCTTTAACTACAAGATAAATACAAGCCATCCAACCTTATCTCATCATCATGCTTTCTCGGACAGCAAGGGATGCAGCAACCTCCATGTTTGCTTCCATGAAAATTTGAATTCCAACCTCAAAATCTCAAGCTTGAACTTGATAAAACCCCAAAGTTCTTTCACAAAACTTGTTCTACACCTCAAACCCTACAAATCTAACCGATTGAAATCTCAAATTCTCATCTTAATACCTCACTTCCCCACTGCCTAAGGAGGGTTTAGGACTGAAATTGGTGTCTTGAAGTGAAGGGAGATCACTTAGAACATCCTTTGAAGTATCAAGCTCAAAAGCTTTCAAAGTAGGGTTTTCTTTGGCCTTTTCCTTTCAAAATTTTCTGAGCAATTGTTACTGGTTTCAATCCGAAATTTCTAGTTAATTTGGTTGATATTATGTTGTTATTGATGTATGAATTTTTCTGAAGTGTTTGGATGAGGTTAGAGAGATCATTTTGTCAAAAGATGTTGAGTGATACTTGCTGGATTTTCGATTTTCTGACAGGCAGTGTATGATCATGAATTTTCTGGGCTTGTTGTGGGCATTTTCTTGAACTGAAAAAAATATATGTTGGAGTTAATATCTTTAGCTAGTCCCATGAATTTTCTTGGGTTTTTATTTTGAGTTAAACGGCCTTAGAAAAATCAAGAACCGAAATTAAGCATATGCTGCCTGAAGTGTTGGAACAAAAGCTGTAAATTTTGCTAATTTTGTTACCATATCAAATGATGGAATTATCACTTGAAAGTTTTGCAGGGTATTAGAGACATATTAAGGTTTTACCAGGATTTTTATTTATAATTTTCTGGGTTCAATTGCTAGGGTTAAAAATTATGAATTTTGGTTCTTGAGCTGAGGTTGAGTGGTTTCTAACCACCAAATTTGTCTAATTTTGCTAACATAGTTAGAGAACTATTTTTACTCTGAAATTTTTGTGGAACCTTTTGGATACATTGAGGTGTCATTGAGAATTTTTATAGTCTCTGAATTGATTGTTTGATGTGCAAATAAATTTCTGCTACCATGGTGTAAAATCTGCCTACTTGCTGGAAATGAACCAAAGACTTAAAGTGATAATGTAATGGTATTTTGGTTCTAGTATGACATGAATGCTTGATGTTAAATATTTGGCCATGTGACTTGTGATATATAAATGCATATTAGAGGAAGTAAAGATTGGTTTATGAAGCATGATTGAAATCACAAGGTGAATGAATGTCTATATGTGTTTTATACATGCATTGGAAAGAAAGTGAATGATATATTGAATTAAGTTCTGTAACCATAAATAAACATGAGATCCTCTGTGACTTGTCAAGGGCAAATAAGAAACATGAGATCCTCTATGACTTGTCAAGGGCAAATAGAGAAATATGAGATCCTTTCGACTTGTCGAGGGCAAATAGAGAGGGATGAGATCCTTTCGACTTGTTGAGGGCAAATAGAGAGAAAAATGAGATCTTTTCAACTTATTGAGGAAAAACAAAGATAGATGAGATCCTCTTCGATTTATCAAGGGAAATTAAAGATAATTTCCCTATATTTAGTATATACATATTTGTATCACATCGAATCATTTTGATTGACATTATTTACTATGATTATGAGCTTGTGATAAATGTGTACACAGTGTTCTTAAAAACAACCCACTTCGGAAATATGATTTGGAACTTTAAAAATGAACCGTTAATATGTAATGCTTGAATCGCTTTTTTTTTTTTTTATAAACCGAAGTGGTTGGGACGATAGCGATGACATTATGATTGTGTATTAAGGGGAGTTGCCCTACTGAGAATAATAAAATTCTCACCCCTATTTTGTGTGTTCCCGTGTCGTCTCCAGGTTGATCCAAAGAACGGTGAAGACACTACATGAAAAACTATATTGGAGTTGCAGTAGTTTAGCAGTGGATGTGTTTATTTTACCATAACTGTATTGTGGTTATATATATGTAAATGTAATAGAGAACGGATGTGTTAAGCTCATAGAAGAGCTTCCCTGGTGTACTAAACCTTGTATTAAATAAATGTTTTGGTTTTCCTTGCTATATATATATATATTTCAATAGGACTATGACATAGTTATCTCGCAAATCAATCAAATTGACTATAGATAATTATGAAAGGTCTGCTAATTTATAAGTAACAACTCTCGAGTCTGATGCCATGACTTAAGGATGACGTTGTACTTGGGAGGATGTTACATTACATGTAACGCCTGGGGATTGCGAAGTTGGGGAGTGATCGCCGGTGCATAGAGGCACGGACAAGGAGCGGCTCCTGGTAGACTTCGAAAGTGGAGGGGTACATGAATGAACCAATTACACACCCGAATGAGAAGGATACTAAGACTGTATAGGTATGGGACTATACAGTTGAGGAGGGCTTATATGAATTGATTTGTACTACCTATACCAATAAGATGCATCTTCTTTTCGGTAGCCCAAACTAAAAAGAACTCCACAGTTAAGCGTGCTTGACTTGGAGCAATTTTGGGATGGGTGACCTCCTGGGAAGTTTTCCTAGGAAGCGTGTGAGTGAGGACAAAGCACGCTGAAAAGACCCGTGTTGGTTTGTGGGGACAGTCGTCAATCCATAAAGCAGCAGGGGATGTTACAAATGGTATCAGAGCCTGCACCTCTCCCAGTACGGTGTGGTTCGGGGACGAACCAAGCGGAAGCTGGTGGGCATGTAACGCCCGGGGATTGCGAAGTTGGGGAGTGATCGCCGGTGCATAGAGGCACGAACAAGGAGCGGCTCCTGGTAGACTTCGAAAGCAGAGGGGTACATGAATGAACCGATTACACACCCGAATGAGAGGGATCCTAAGACTATATAGGTATGGGACTATACAGTTTAGGAGGGCTTATATGAATTGATTTGTACTACCTATACCAACAAGATGCATCTTCTTTTCGGTAGCCCAAACTAAAAAGAACTCCACAGTTAAGCGTGCTTGACTTGGAGCAATTTTGGGATGGGTGACCTCCTGGGAAGTTTTCCTAGGAAGCGTGTGAGTGGGGACAAAGCACGCTGAAAAGACCCGTGTTGGTTTGTGGGGACAATCGTCAATCCATAAAGCAGCAGGGGATGTTACATGTAACATGGCCGAACAGCCATGCTCTCTTTGGCCACATGATTGAATTGTTTTCTCACTCCTTGAAGCCATGCTTGAGCCATACCTTGAACCATACCTCACCATGCTTTGAACCATACCTCACCATGCCTCAAGACCACATTATCTCACCACATGGAACTCATGGATGCCTCTATTCTGCACCCTCATGGCCGAAACCCCTTCAGCCACACACACACTCCATTTGCTTCATTCTTCTATAAATAGAATGCCTTGAGGAGCTTGCACCACTTTTAGATCATTTGCTAAGTTTAGGAACACTCAAACCTTTTCTTTTCTCTCAAAGTTCTAGTGTTCTTCAAGTTCTTCAAAGTTCTTCATCTTCTTCATCTTCTTCTTCCATCTTCAAGTTCATCACACCAAGTAGGGATTTTCTTTCAAGTATTCCTTTCTTTAAAGTTTTTGTTCTAAGCTTTATGTTTGTAGTTTCTCTTGATTCTTTTTAGAACTTCTTTTCTTCTCCTTTTTCTTTCTCATTTTCGGCCATGGGCCTTGAGGTTCAAAGAAATGAGAGCTTGATGATGAGAGTTTTGTGATGATGTTCATCACTTGAAACAAACTCTAGAGCTTGATCTTTGTTCTTGAGCAAAAATGTTTCTAGTTTTTCCTTTCTTGAACTCTTGAGAACTTTAGTTTTGATGGTGTTTTAAAATGGTTCTAAGGACTCAATGATGAGGTCTCATGATGTTGGTGTTAATATATCATTAAGATCATGGACTTTAGAGTTTCAAAATGTTCTTTTGTTCCTTGAGATTTCGGCCATCTCCTTTTCTTTTACATGCAAAATGTTTTGATTTCTAAAAATGTTATGTTGAGTTCTAAGAACTCTAGACTTTACTTTATCTTGGTTTGATGAGTTTGGGTTGAGGTTTAAGTTCCTTTAAAGTCTTGCTAAGAGCTCTAGAGAGATAAAATGAACTTGCATAATTTATCTTATGCTTGCACTCATATTTACATTCTTGTTATGCACCTTTACTTTCAAGCTATCACCTAAGAACATAAAGATTAAAATGGAACTTGCATCATCACTTAATTTAATTCTCAAAGCCTTTCTATTTCGGCCTTAAAGTTGATTGTTGTTGGGCCTAGAGCACTAAAATAAAGAATTGAACTTGCATTATCACCTAATTAATCTCTTGAATGCCTATCTATTTCGGCCTTAAAGTCGATTGTTGTTGGGTCAAGAGCACTAAAATAAAGAATTGAACCTTGCATATTTACTTTCAAGCTTGCACGTTTAAGTTTATGCCTCGCATATTTACTTTCGAGCTTGCACGTTTAAGTTTATGCCTTGCATATTTAATTTAAGTCATCACTTTATTTTGTAAGCAAGATTAAAAATGAAAAGCATGAGCACGTTTATTTTATGTCGTAACTTAAGAACCTAGAGCTCAAAGACTTGCCCATTTCATTCCAAGTTAAAGTTTAATGTGAAACCATTCTTTGAATGCATATTTTCGGCCAAGTAGTGAGGATGGACTTGCAACGAGTTTTCATCTAGCTACAAGGACCAATAGTCTATGTTCTAAGTTTTCCTTAAAGCTTTACAAATCTTTTCAAGGTTATGTTGTCATGAGATATGACTTTATTCCCTTTTAGGAGATGAAATATATTTTGGTCATTGACCTAAGGCTTCTCTTAGCCTCTTGATGAATTAAAATGATTTGCAAAGAGTTTTAGAAATTCTAAATTGATTCCAAGAGAAACTAGTTAACTTATATACCTATAAATGTCAATTTAAATCCCTTACTGAAGCTAAATGTTTTCGGTTCTGATATGATGAGTGTAATGCTGTATGAGGATGTTTTGATATGCTAGAATGTGTGAAAATATCATATGATGATGTAGAAATGATTCTATGCATAATAGGTAAGAAACTAGCTAACTAGAAATACCGTAAAGCTAAAATTTAACATAGTTTTGACCCATTTGTTTATGGAACTTATCCAAACTGTTTTAATGGGAGCATAATCAGATTAGGATTGTTTAGACATGAAAAACTTGGTAAAATTTGGATTAGAATCGAATTCTAGCACCTATAGGGAAACTAGTAACTAGAAAACCGTAAAAGTGCAAGTTTAGAACTCTTAGAACATTTATTTTTCTGGATTCTGTCCAGCACCCTTACAACATGATAAACGTGATTGATAATTAGTCCTTAAGCATAGGAATGCCTCATAATTGATTTAGATTTAATTTATAGCACCTTAGGCGGAAACGGAACCGAAAAAGGGTCTAAATCGTAAGTTCTAGAACCCCGTAACCACAAGTTAGAAATTCTGCCCTATGCTTTTCAGATTTGAGAATGAATATGAGAATTAGGAATGATGATTAATTATGAGCCCTTAGGTGCATAATATATGAACGACGGATGTTAGAGAACTGTATCTCATGATTAAGACCCATAAGGGTCAAAGCATAAGCTACCGTAAGGATAAACGATTTGAATGTTCCATGATGATGCATGTGGTATGTAAATGATGATGATGTTATTCATATGAGGAATTCATGAGGATATATGTTTATGTGGCATAAAGCAAATTTGGAAGGAATTCGGCGTAATGCCTTTGTGCCGAATTCGACAAATTTGGGGACTTAAAGAGATTTTGAAAATTAAGGTACTAAGATGGGTTCTAGGATGACACTGGTTCGGCCGAGCACCTCCATAGAACTCATGTGACATCGGTACCATTTTATACTCTTAGGTGACACCGGTTCGGCCGAGCACCCCTAAGAGAATTGCCCCCTAACCCGTACTCAGATAGTCAGGATTTATGATTTATGATACGCTTATCGTTAAGTGGTAAGTAAGAACTAGTGACGACTAGTTAAGGTATGAGCTCATAACCTAGATATGTGACACGTTCTGGGTGACACCGGTTCGGCCGAGCACCCCAGTTCGATTGTCTTTTAGGGTGGCCCATGAGGAAGAGATGTTTCATGATTATGATTATGTCACTAAGTTTGTCCCATATGAATGTTTCTATTGCCACTTTATGCCACTAAGTATGATGAGGCTTGCTGTTATGTCTTATGTATGTGCATTAGGTAGTACCATGCATACATCTTCTATTATGTTGCATTCATGACATTAAGATCATCCTAAAATGAATGGACCTTGGCTAAAGTATATTTTAAAGTTTAAAATGAACTTAATGCATGTTCAGTCATTTTGTATAATTAAACCCAAGGTTCCTGAGGACGTAGATGATGACACCTAGGTGGTAGGAGGCCCTACTGAGATTCTTTAGCAAGATTCTCACTCCCTCTATCTCTTTCTTTCCGTCACGTCTTCAGATGGCGACGTTCGTAGTGTTCGTGGACACGCCGACATGGGAGTTGCACCATGACCCGGACTACGGGTCATTCCATTTTGTGGGTCGATGTACGGTTAGAGTATTTATGTTCATGGGTCGACCCTTCACTCCCCCTGTACATTCCCATCGTTTCTCCCCCGTCTCACCTTTTGGCAATGACTTGGTGTTCGAGCGCACATGCTCCCCAGAAGAGAGGCTTCACCGTACCCCACCATCTACGTCCGCTGCTCGAGACTACCCCCAGTATGTGCCCCGTTGCCCGTCGTCTTTTTCGGAGATGGAGCCTTTCGAGGACTCGGCAACCTAGGTACCCTCCGAGGGATCTTCCCCCACCATACCCATGGACCTTGGGGAGGGTAGCGAGCCTTCCGTGACTCAGCCGAGGCTTGCATGACGACCGGAGATGAGGCCACGCCGTGGAGGTCACTTCCGAGCCCCATCCTGCCTATTCACGCTGGAGAAGCTTGCTCAGTTTCCTGGTTACGTACCACGCTCGAGGGATAGTCGCCAGTAGGAGGCTGTGGATGGCCCGGGCTAGAGCACACACCACTTAGATGGGGATACACCTTCTTTTGATTTGAGGTTATCCCATTAGATGCACTCGGGTCATGGTGTGCCTTATGCTATGACGTTATGAGATGTATGTTTTGTTCGTTATATAATATATCGCATCACGCGGCTCTCACTTTATTTTTCAAAAAAAATTTACCCGTATTTTTCGCTAAGTATTTCTAAGTAAAATTGAGAACTATGAAGTAACAAACTAATGATTAACCTAAGTATGTTCTAGAGTATTAGGTTAAAAATTAGGATGTTACATTATGGTATTAGAGCAGTTCGATTCTCATGGAGCCTTAGGATTGGACTGACTATGTTTTCTAAAGCGTAGTACGATAGCTATGTCATGCGTAGTGCTTAGTTAGAGATAAGCTATAGGGTAGAAGTGCATGACCCTTGTCTACTTGCGTGTGCCATGGTAACTAGCTCATTTTACATGGAATATTGAGCCTGATCACCTGAGTTTTTATTGTCTCGTGTGTTTAGGAACCAATGGCACCAAGGAGACAACCTAGGACCCCGACCGAGGGGGACCAAAATGATGCTACTGCTGCTGCTGTTCGTGACATGGCTAGGGCCATGGAACGAATGTTCGAGAGGATGAACCAACAAGGGGACATCGGATGTGCTCCCCCTACTGCCGAAATGGTCGAGCAAGTGAGGTTTGGTGAGTTTCGCAAAGCGAACCCGCCAACCTTCCGAGGAGCCATGGACCCCGACCAAGCTGATGAGTGGATCAAAAACATGGAGAAGATCTACTCTGTGGTAGCTTGCTCGGAGGAGCAAAAGGTCACCTTTGCTGCTTATATGATGGAGTCGGATGCCGAGTTCTGGTGGACTGGCACCCGAAGACTGCTAGAAGCTTCTGCATCCGTCACAATCGAGCTGTTCAAGACTTACTTCTACGAGAAGTACTTCCCGGAGTTAGTAAGGAATGCGAAGGACATCGAGTTCATGCAACTAACCCAAGGAGGAAGGACTGTTGCCCAGTACACGGCGAGATTTGAAGAGCTGATCAAGTTCTCACGGGTGTTCCAAGGGAACCCCGATGAGATATGGAAATGTGTGAAGTACGAAGCCGAATTGAAGCCGGAACTGAATTATGCTGTAGCACATATGGAGATCAGGGACTTCCCCACCCTAGTCAACAAGTGCCGCATTTTGGATGAAGGACAAGGTAAGCTCCAGGCTGCAAGGGCGGAAAGAGCTAAGGGGCTAGGACCTCAAGCCCCGAAGTTCAAACCACAACACCAAAACCAACCCCGAAACCATTACAACCCCTACCACACCAACCAATTTAAGCCACATCAACAACAACAACAAAGAACCCCCTTCCAACAACAACCCAAGCAACCCTACAGACCACCGTTCCAGAACAACAACCACCGAAACAACAACAACAACAATAACCGGCAAGGAGTGTCGGGAGGCCCCCAGAACAATGCGCAACAAGGAGGGTCCAGTGGGACCAAGAACAAGACGCCCCAAGGAGCCCCCGCTACCTTTGCTAGGCCTGCACCGGCAATAATATGCCCCCAGTGCGGGAAAGATCATGGCAACCGTCCCTGACTAGCTGGACAAAACGTGTGCTTCAAGTGCGGAAAGCCCAGCCACTACGCCAATAGATGCAACAACGGAGGGCCAGCAAATCAGAACCCTAGGCCGCAACACCAAGGGAGGGTCTTCACCCTCAATGTAGACGAAGCGGACACATCCAACGGTCTCATAGAAGGTAAGTGTGAAATAGATGGTAGGACCTTAAGCGCATTTTTATGACTCTGGTGCAACACACTCTTTTATTTCATATGCTAGTGTCGAGGCTCTAAATTTGAAAACTTCCAAACTTCCTTTTGATCTTATTGTCTCTACCCCCACAAATCATCCTGTGAATACTTGTTATTGTTGTCTAAACTGTCACCTCACCACAGAAAATAGATCATATGTTGTGGATTTAATTTGTTTACCCATGAAAGGTATAGGAATAGTTCTTGGCATGGATTGGCATCATGCCAACCGTGTATTGTTAAACTGTGACACCAAAACAGTTGTCTTTCCTTCTTCCCCTAGTGAAATGAGTCAACCTTTGAGACTCTATCTCAATGCTGTAGAGGTCCATTATAGTGGGAAAAAGACTAAGGGATATGTTCTCCTAGCCGCTAGCGAAGTACACTTTGAGCAGAATTTAGAGAATATACCAGTAGTGAGAGACTATCCCGAGGTGTTTCCGAAGGATATACCCGAGTTCCCTCCCGAGAGAGAAGTAGAGTTCTCCATTAAGTTGGTTCCTGGAGCGGGACCAATCTCCATTGCCCCCTATAGAATGTCACCCTTAGAACTAGCCGAGCTTAAAACCTAACTTGAGGAACTTTTAGAGAAGAGCTTTATAAGACCTAGTACTTCACCGTGGGGAGCCCCGGTCTTGTTTGTGAAGAAGAAGGACCGGAGCATGAGGTTGTGCATAGATTATAGGCAATTGAATCATGTAACGGTGAGAAACAAATACCCTTTGCCTAGGATAGATGATCTTATGGACCAATTGAGAGGAGCAGTAGTATTTTCCAAGATTGGCCTAAGGTCAGGATGTAACACCCTGATTCTCTTTAGAAATTAAATGAGGTTTTATTAATGAGAATTTCAAGATTTTGACATATGTAGACATGATGAGAATGATTCAAGGAAGCAGCAAAAAAAAAAAAAAAACGTGAATTGCGTTTTGCGGGTCCCACAGCCCGTCGGGACAGCTAAAACCTTAGAATTAGGTCCCGGGGATACCAAAAATTGAGAAATTATAAGATTATGTTTAGGAGTAGGTAGGAATAAAGACTTTATACCCGAAAATATTTTTCGGCCAATGTTTGATTACTCGGGTACACTGTTTTACCCGTTCGGTGGAATTTCGGTGTGCGAATTCTAACACCGAAAACTAATTTGATCTCTATAAAATAAATTAGTTTATATCTTTAAATTAAGTGAATGGCCAAGATTCAATCTTGGATTACAAGATTTAATCATAGCCATCCAATTCACTTTTTGATTAGAACTTATCTAAATATATTATATAATATTATGCCATTATTACAAGATATATATGAGGTCAAATCTTCTCCAAAAAGGAATGCAATTCTCGGCCATCTTGAGGGGAGACAGCAGCAAATCCTCCATTTTCTTCTTCATCAAAAACCTTGATTTCAACCTCAAAAATCCTAAACCAAACCTTGATAAAACCAAAATCTTCCTTCACAAAAGTTGTTCTACACTTCAATCTCTACAAATATAACCGATTAGAATCTCTAGACCTTGCCTTAATACCTCATCCATCACTGATTTGAGGAGGTTTTAAGTGGATTTTGAGAGCTTTGGAGTGAAGAAAGTGCATCTTGGAACAAGCTAGAGACAAGGATCCAATAGCTTCCAAGAGTAGGGTTTTTGTGAATTGTTCTTGTGATTTTCTGTTCTTGCTGAGTTTGGCTTGTTTCAATAGGATAAAATTGGGTTCTTATGTGATGTTACACCTAGATGTTGATATATTTGCATAGGTATGTTAGTTTGGTATCATGGAAAAATCAATTCTTGTCAAAGGATGTTGAGTGAGGCTTGCTGGATTTTCGGTTTCCTACAGGCAGTGTATGATCACGATTTTTCTGACTTTTTTTGTAGGTATTTTTATGAGCTAGAAAAATTTTATGTTGAAGATAACATCTTAAGCTAGTTCCATGAATTTTCTTGAGCTTTAATTTTGATTTTTACTGCCTTAATAAAATCTGGGACTGAACTAGTACCTATGCTGCCTGAACTCTTGGAACAGAAGCTATAACTTTTGCTAATTTTGTTACCATACCAAATGATGGAATAATCACTTGAAATTTGTACAGGGTATCAGAGACATCTTTAGGTTTTACTAGGATTTTTATTTCGAATTTTCTGGGTTCAATTGATAGGGTTAAAAATTATGAATTTCAGTTTTTGAGCTGAGGTTGAGTGGGTTCTGACCACCAAAATTGCCTAATTTTTTTAACACAGTTAAAAAGTTCTTTTTAATCTGAAATTTTTACAGGGCCTTATGGACATATTGAAGTATCTCAAGGAATTTTTATAGGCTTTAAATTGGTTGTTTGGTATGTGAGATAAATTATGCCCCATAAGTATGAATTCTGCCAGATGCTGTTCTTGTGCTGGAAAGGAATCAAATTCTTGAGTTAGAAGTGAAATGGCTTATAACACAAGTATGAGAAGTATACATACATGCTACATTATTTAAATATTTGATTATGAGAAATGGATGAAGAATTCATTGTAAATAAACATTTGCACATGACTTGGGCATGCATTGAGAAGCTAAATGATGATGGGTGAGTATATTTAATAAAAGTGCAAGAAATTCAATTGTGCATATTCTAGCATATGGGAAAAATAGAAACAAGACTTATGTTGACAAAAAAGGGAAGGCAAAAATAAGGACTTCCCTAGAGATATTATGAGTCGATAGATGTATCGGCTAGGAATAGAACTGCGTGAGATTCGGCAAAAAAGGAAAAAAAAAATGAAGTCTGAAGATCACGTATAGGAATGAGCTCATGTCCTGATAAGCAGTCTATTGCCCATTGTGGAGTTATCCACTGTAAATACTAATTAGTATGGATCTAAGTCTTCCATATGTTAATGGAAAAAGAAAGATGCACGAGATTGAATCCTATGGGTACAAGGGAACAATATACAAATCATTATTGTATTTGTACTTGGCTTTACATGATGTATACACCTTGGTATGGATACATATAATTTTGCATGATTATTCTTACATGAATGAGTTTATCATTTGAATTTTGTATTATACCTGAGGGAATACCCTACTGAGGATTTTATAATATTCTCATCCCTACGGTTGTATTTATTTTGTGTTAATCAGATCCAGCAGATGCCGTCAATAGTGTTTTTCCTTGACTCACCGCAGTGGGTGTGGCATTATGATCCTTTCCTCGACTCTCTGTATGTAGTGGGCTACTCGCAAGTCCGCGCTTATGTGTTTTTTGGTCGTTCCTTTAGTACCTCTGTATTTTCTGCTGACTTTGACCCTGCTTTCCCTTATGATGGTGTGCCTCTCCACTTGGCACACCCAATGATATTTGATATTCCGCATGCACCGCCAGCACCCCCTCCAGCGGATGATCCCTCTTCATCCTCGTTTTTAGATTCAGACCCACCTGAGGGTCCTAATGCCCCCGGTGGAGGTGAGGCCATCATACCGATGGCCAATGGTTTCATCTAGTAGGATGTGAGACCTTTAGGGACCCTTGATATGTATATAGTGGTCGTTTGGTACTAGAGACCCGCTAGCCTGCATAGTGATCCTATTAAATGTTGTGAGGTCCAATCCTATTTGTATAAAAATTTTGCTAGATCTCACCTTTGAGCAGGTCAAATTAGACAGTAGAGGTGTACTTTTGGACTGAGTCCCGGATGTTTAGGAAATGGCTAGTTTGTTTTACAGTATTACATATTGTAAACTGAACAACAATGTCCATATATGTATATATTGGCTTTGCAACATATATGTCTACATTATTTGATTTCATTTCTTTCGACTAGTATAGATTATGAAGGTAAGTAATACTTTTCTAATTACTATGTTAACACTCGAGTAAAGCATGGTAGTTAGGAGGGTGTTACACAGGATACCACCAAATTAGAGTGAGAGATCAAGATATACCAAAGACCGCCTTTAGAACTCGGTATAGACACTTTGAGTTCGCGGTGATGTCTTTTGGATTGAGAAATGCTCCCGCAGTATTTATGGATTACATGAATAGGATCTTTAGACCCTATTTAGATCAGTTCGTGGTCGTTTTCATAGATGATATACTCATCTATTCGAAGACCCACGAGGAGCATGAGCGTCATTTGAGGATAGTTTTGGAGATCTTGAAGGAGAAAAAGCTGTATGCAAAACTCTCTAAGTGTGAATTTTGGTTGGAGGAGGTCAAGTTTTTAGGGCACGTTGTGTCAAAAGGAGGTATAGCCATTGATCCTAGTAAGGTAGAAGCCGTAATGAATTGGGATAGACCGACCACCGTGACGGAAATACGGATCTTTTTGGGTTTAGCAGGCTATTACCGTAGGTTTATAAAAGGATTCTCCCAAATCGCCTTACCCCTAACCAAGCTAACTAGAAAGAATACCCCCTTCGTTTGGAACCCCGAGTATGAGAAAAGTTTTCAAGAGCTTAAGGAAAGGTTAACCACGACCCCAGTCTTAGTCTTACCTAGCCCCAATGTACCTTTCGAGGTATATTGTGATGCTTCGGGCAAAGGACTAGGGTGTGTGTTGATGCAAAATAGGCAAGTGGTAGCCTATGCATCTCGACAACTCAAGCCTCACGAGGCTAACTACCCCACCCATGATCTAGAGTTAGCCGCCGTAGTGTTTGCTTTAAAGATATGGAGACACCATTTGTATGGTGTAAGGTTTGAAGTTTTCTCCGATCATAAGAGTCTCAAGTACCTCTTTGATCAAAAGGAGTTGAACATAAGGCAAAGAAGGTGGATGGAATTCCTCAAAGATTACGATTTCGGCTTAAGTTACCACCCCAGCAAGGCTAATGTAGTCGCCGATGCCTTGAGCCGAAAGACGTTACACCTGTCCCACATGATGATCAAAGAAGTCGAGTTAATAGAGAAGTTTAGGGATATGAATCTAGGGATGTCAGCGACCGATAAAGGGATGAGGATGTGCTATCTTAGTGTGACAAGTGGATTTAAGCAAAAAATCATGTTAGCACAACGAGAGAATAAGGAGTTTGAAGAGATCATAGATGCTGTTAAGGCGGGAAAGTTGAAGGGTTTCGAAAGAGGTGAGGATTGGATATGGAGGTTTGAAGGAAGGATCTGCGTACCCCAAGATGGCGACCTCTGAGAGAAGATCTTGGAGGAGGCTCACAAAAGCTATTTCACCATTCATCCCGGTGTTACCAAGATGTATCAAGACTTGAAGAAGATGTTTTGGTGGCCCGGAATGAAGAAGGATGTAGTCGCCTGGGTTAGTAAGTGCTTGGTATGTCAGAAAGTGAAAATCGAGCACCAAAAACCTTCAGGTTTGTTGCAGCCCCTGTCAATCCCCGAGTGGAAGTGGAAATGCATATCTATGGATTTCGTGACGGGATTGCCTAAGACCCAAGCTGGCCATGATGCTATATGGGTGATAGTGGATCGACTAACCAAGTCGGCACACTTTCTGCCTATTAGAGTGACATACTCTTTAGATAAATTGGCTCAGTTATACATCCAAGAGATCATAAGATTGCATGGAGTACCGTCGACGATAATCTCGGATAGAGATCCGCGGTTTACGTCGCGTTTTTGGGGAGCCCTTCAAAAGGCGTTTGGTTCAAAGCTATGCTTGAGCACTGCTTACCACCCACAAACAGACGGACAATCCGAAAGGACGATCAAAACCCTAGAGGACATGCTAAGAGCCTGTGTGTTAGACCAAAGGGAAGTTGGGATAAGTACTTGCCTTTGATCGAGTTTGCGTATAACAACAGTTATCACGCGAGCATCGGTATGGCACCGTACGAGGCGTTGTATGGAAGGAAGTGCCAATCACCTTTGTGTTGGTACGAGCCTGGGGAGCAAAGTGTCTTAGGACCTGATGTAGTGAGGGAGACGACGGAACAAATCAAGAGGATCCGGGATAGGATGCTCACTGCTCAAAGTAGACAAAAGAGCTATGCGGACAAGCGGCGCAAGCCCTTGGAATTCGAAGAGGGAGAACATGTGTTCCTTAGGATTAGCCCCACTACAAGCATAGGGAGAGCCATGAAAGTCAAAAAGTTGAGCCCCCGATTCCTTGGTCCCTTCCAAATTCTTCAAAGGATAGGAACAGTTGCCTACAAAATAGCCTTACCCCCTAATCTTTCTAATCTTCATGACGTCTTTCACGTCTCTCAGTTAAGGAAGTATGAGTCCGACCCTAGCCACGTTTTAGAGCCAGAGCATGTTCAGTTAAGGGACGACCTAACTTTCAATCTTCCCCTTACGAGAATCGAGGACTACGGAGTCAAGCAGCTGAGGAACAAGTCTGTTCCTTTGGTAAAAGTAGCATGGGGACGCAACAAGTTCGAAGAATTTACATGGGAGCTAGAGTCAGAAATGCGAGACAAGTATCCTGAGCTTTTCTAAGGTAACAAATTTCGAGGACGAAATTCTTTTTAAGGAGTGGAGTAATGTAACACCCCGACCTTTCTACTTGTCAAGGGCAAATAGAGAAACATGAGATCCTTTCGACTTGTCGAGGGCAAATAGAGAGGGATGAGATCCTTTCGACTTGTTGAGGGCAAATAGAGAGAAAAATGAGATCTTTTCAACTTATTGAGGAAAAACAAAGATAGATGAGATCCTCTTCGATTTATCAAGGGCAATTAAAGATAATTTCCCTATATTTAGTATATACATATTTGTATCATATCGAATCATTTTGATTGACATTATTTACTATGATTACGAGCTTGTGATAAATGTGTACACAGTGATTGATTCTTAAAAATAACCCACTTCGGAAATATGATTTGGAACTTTAAAAATGAACCGTTAATATGTAATGCTTGAATCGCTTTTTTTTTTTTTTTATAAACCGAAGTGGCTAGGACGATGGCGATGACATTATGATTGTGTATTAAGGGGAGTTGGCCTACTGAGAATTATAAAATTATCACCCCTATTTTGTGTGTTCCCGTGTCGTCTCCAGGTTGATCCAAAGAACGGTGAAGACACTACATGGAAAACTATATTGGAGTTGCAGTAGTTTAGCAGTGGATGTGTTTATTTTACCATAACTGTATTGTGGTTATATATATGTAAATGTAATAGAGAACAAATGTGTTAAGCTCATAGAAGAGCTTCCCTGGTGTACTAAACCTTGTATTAAATAAATGTTTTGGTTTTCCTTGCTATATATATATATATTTCAATAGGACTACGACATAGTTATCTCGCAAATCAATCAAACTGACTATAGATAATTATGAAAGGTCTGCTAATTTATAAGTAACAACTCTCGAGTCTAATGCCATGACTTAAGGATGACGTTGTACTTGGGAGGTTGTTACATTACATGTAACGCTCGGGGATTGCGAAGTTGGGGAGTGATCGCCGGTGCATAGAGGCACGGACAAGGAACGGCTCATGGTAGACTTCGAAAGCGGAGGGGTACATGAATGAACCGATTACACACCCGAATGAGAGGGATCCTAAGACTGTATAGGTATGGGACTATACAGTTGAGGAGGGCTTATATGAATTGATTTGTACTACCTATACCAATAAGATGCATCTTCTTTTCGGTAGCCCAAACTAAAAAGAACTCCATAGTTAAGCGTGCTTGACTTGGAGCAATTTTGGGATGGGTGACCTCCTGGGAAGTTTTCCTAGGAAGCGTGTGAGTGAGGACAAAGCACGCTGAAAAGACCCGTGTTGGTTTGTGGGGACAGTCGTCAATCCATAAAGCAGCAGGGGATGTTACAAATGGTATCAGAGCCTGCACCTCTCCCAGTACGGTGTAGTTCGGGGACGAACCAAGCGGAAGCTGGTGGGCATGTAACGCCCGGGGATTGCGAAGTTGGGGAGTGATCGCCGGTGCATAGAGGCACGAACAAGGAGCGGCTCCTGGTAGACTTCGAAAGCGGAGGGGTACATGAATGAACCGATTACACACCCGAATGAGAGGGATCCTAAGACTGTATAGGTATGGGACTATACAGTTGAGGAGGCCTTATATGAATTGATTTGTACTACCTATACCAACAAGATGCATCTTCTTTTCGGTAGCCCAAACTAAAAAGAACTCCACAGTTAAGCGTGCTTAACTTGGAGCAATTTTGGGATGGGTGACCTCCTGGGAAGTTTTCCTAGGAAGCGTGTGAGTGGGGACAAAGCACGCTGAAAAGACCCGTGTTGGTTTGTGGGGACAATCGTCAATCCATAAAGCAGCAGGGGATGTTACATGTAACATGGCCGAACAGCCATGCTCTCTTTGGCCATATGATTGAATTGTTTTCTCACTCCTTGAAGCCATGCTTGAGCCATACCTTGAACCATACCTCACCATGCTTTGAACCATACCTCACCATGCCTCAAGACCACATTATCTCACCTCATGGAACTCATGGATGCCTCTATTCTGCACCCTCATGGCCGAAACCCCTTCAGCCACACACACACTCCATTTGCTTCATTCTTCTATAAATAGAATGCCATGAGGAGCTTGCACCACTTTTAGATCATTTGCTAAGTTTAGGAACACTCAAAGCTTTTCTTTTCTCTCAAAGTTCTAGTGTTCTTCAAGTTCTTCAAAGTTCTTCATCTTCTTCATCTTCTTCTTCCATCTTCATGTTCATCACACCAAGTAGGGATTTTCTTTCAAGTATTCATTTCTTTAAAGTTTTTGTTCTAAGCTTTATGTTTGTAGTTTCTCTTGATTCTTTTTAGAACTTCTTTTCTTCTCCTTTTTCTTTCTCATTTTCGGCCATGGGCCTTGAGGTTCAAAGAAATGAGAGCTTGATGATGAGAGTTTTGTGATGATGTTCATCACTTGAAACAAACTCTAGAGCTTGATCTTTGTTCTTGAGCAAAAATGTTTCTAGTTTTTCCTTTCTTGAACTCTTGAGAACTTTAGTTTTGATGGTGTTTTAAAATGGTTCTAAGGACTCAATGATGAGGTCTCATGATGTTGGTGTTAATATATCATCAAGATCATGGACTTTAGAGTTTCAAAATGTTCTTTTGTTCCTTGAGATTTCGGCCATCTCCTTTTCTTTTACATGCAAAATGTTTTGATTTCTAAAAATGTTATGTTGAGTTCTAAGAACTCTAGACTTTACTTTATCTTGGTTTGATGAGTTCGGGCTGAGGTTTAAGTTCCTTTAAAGTCTTGCTAAGAGCTCTAGAGAGATAAAATGAACTTGCATAATTTATCTTATGCTTGCACTCATATTTACATTCTTGTTATGCACCTTTACTTTCAAGCTATCACCTAAGAACATAAAGATTAAAATGGAACTTGCATCATCACTTAATTTAATTCTCAAAGCCTTTCTATTTCGACCTTAAAGTCGATTGTTGTTGGGCCTAGAGCACTAAAATGAAGAATTGAACTTGCATTATCACCTAATTAATCTCTCGAATGCCTATCTATTTCGGCCTTAAAGTCGATTGTTGTTGGGCCAAGAGCACTAAAATAAAGAATTGAACTTTGCATATTTACTTTCAAGCTTGCACGTTTAAGTTTATGCCTTGCATATTTAATTTAAGTCATCACTTTATTTTGTAAGCAAGATTAAAAATGAAAAGCATGAGCACGTTTATTTTATATCGTAACTTAAGAACCTAGAGCTCAAAGACTTGCCCATTTCATTCCAAGTTAAAGTTTAATGTGAAACCATTCTTTGAATGCATATTTTCGGCCAAGTAGTGAGGATGGACTTGCAATGAGTTTTCATCTAGCTACAAGGACAAATAGTCTATGTTCTAAGTTTTCCTAAAGCTTTACAAATCTTTTCAAGGTTATGTTGTCATGAGATATGACTTTATTCCCTTTTAGGAGATGAAATATATTTTGGTCATTGACCTAAGGCTTCTCTTAGCCTCTTGATGAATTAAAATGATTTGCAAAGAGTTTTAGAAATTCTAAATTGATTCCAAGAGAAACTAGTTAACTTATGTACCTATAAATGTCAATTTAAATCCCTTACTGAAGCTAAATGTTTTCGGTTCTGATATGATGAGTGTAATGCTGTATGATGATGTTTTGATGTGCTAGAATGTGTGAAAATATCATATGATGATGTAGAAATGATTCTATGCATAATAGGTAAGAAACTAGCTAACTAGAAATACCGTAAAGCTAAAATTTAACATAGTTTTGACCCATTTGTTTATGGAACTTACCCAAACTGTTTTAATGGGAGCATAATCAGATTAGGATTGTTTAGACATGAAAAGCTTGGTAACATTTGGATTAGAATCGAATTCTAGCACCTATAGGGAAACTAGTAACTAGAAAACCGTAAAAGTGCAAGTTTAGAACTCTTAGAACATTTATTTTTCTGGATTCTGTCCAGCACCCTTACAACATGATAAACATGATTAATAATTAGTCCTTAAGCATAGGAATGCCTCATAATTGATTTAGATTTAATTTATAGCGCCTTAGGCGGAAACGGAACCGAAAAAGGGTCTAAAACGTAAATTCTAGAACCCTGTAACCACAAGTTAGAAATTCTGCCCTATGCTTTTCAGATTTGAGAATGAATATGAGAATTAGGAATGATGATTAATTATGAGCCCTTAGGTGCATAATATATAAACGACGGATGTTAGAGAACTGTATCTCATGATTAAGACCCGTAAGGGTCAAAGCATAAGCTACCATAAGGATAAACGATTTGAATGTTCCATGATGATGCATGTGGTATGTAAATGATGATGATGTTATTCATATGAGGAATTCATGAGGATATATGTTTATGTGGCATAAAGCAAATTTGGAAGGAATTCGGCGTAATGCCTTTGTACCACCGAATTCCCGACAAATTTGGGGACTTAAAGAGATTTTGAAAATTAAGGTACTAAGATGGGTTCTAGGATGACACCGGTTCGGCCGAGCACCTCCATAAAACTCATGTGACATCAGTACCATTTTATACTCTTAGGTGACACCGGTTCGGCCGAGCACCCCTAAGAGAATTGCCCCCTAACCCGTACTCAGATAGTCGGGATTTATGATTTATGATACGCTTATCGTTAAGTGGTAAGTAAGAACTAGTGACGACTAGTTAAGGTATGAGCTCATAACCTAGATATGTGACACGTTCTGGGTGACACCGGTTCGGCCGAGCACCCCCAGTTCGATTGTCTTTTAGGGTGGCCCATGAGGAAGAGAAGTTTCATGATTATGATTATGTCACTAAGTTTGTCCCATATGAATGTTTCTATTGCCACTTTATGCTACTAAGTATGATGATGCTTGATGTTATGCTTTATGTTTGTGCATTAGGTAGTGCCATGCATACATCTACTATTATGTTGCATTCATGACATTAAGACCATCCTAAAATGAATGGACCTTGGCTAAAGTATATTTTAAAGTTTAAAATGAACTTAATGCATGTTCAGTCATTTTGTATAATTAAACCCAAGGTTCCTGAGGACGTAGATGATGACACCTAGGTAGTAGGAGGCCCTACTGAGATTCTTTAGCAAGATTCTCACTCCCTCTATCTCTTTCTTTCTGTCACGTCTTCAGATGGCGACGTTCGTAGTGTTCGTGGACACGCCGACATGGGAGGTGCACCATGACCCGGACCACGGGTCATTCCATTTTGTGGGTCGATGCACGGTTAGAGTATTTATGTTCATGGGTCGACCCTTCACTCCCCCTGTACATTCCCATCGTTTCTCCCCCGTCTCACCTTTTGGCGATGACTGGGTGTTCGAGCGCGCACGCCCTCGAGAGGAGAGGCTTCACCGTACCCCACCATCCACGTCCGCTGCTCGAGACTACCCCCAGTATGTGCCCCGTTGCCCATCGTCTTTTTCGGAGACGGATCCTTCCGAGGACTCGGCAACCCAAGTACCCTCCGAGGGATCTTCCCCCACCATACCCATGGACCTTGGGGAGGGTAGCGAGCCTTCCGTGACTCAGCCGAGGCTTGCACAACGACCGGAGATGAGGCCACGCCGTGGAGATCACTTCCGAGCCCCGTCCCACCTATTCACGCCGGAGGAGCTTGCTCAGTTTCCTGGTTACGTACCACGCTCGAGGGATAGTCGCTAGTAGGAGACTGTGGATGGCCCGGGCTAGAGCACACACCACTTAGATGGGGATACACCTTCTTTTGATTTGAGGTTATCCCATTAGATGTACTCGGGTAGGGGAGTAGATCATGTTTATGTTTATGTTGTATTTCCTTTCATGTATTTTCCTTGTACTAAATTAAGTCCCACACTTATAAGTGGGCAAGTTATATATATATGAGATGATATTCAGTGTTATTCATGGTGTGCCTTATGCTATGACGTTATGAGATGTATGTTTTGTTCGTTATATGATATATCGCATCACGCGGCTCTCACTTTATTTTTCTAAAAAAATTTACCCGTATTTTCCGCTAAGTATTTCTAAGTAAAATTGAGAACTATGAAGTAACAAACTAATGATTAACCTAAGTATGTTCTAGAGTATTGGGTTAAAAATTAGGATGTTACACTTACTTCTCGGAGACTGACCCGTTGGAGGACCTGCCTACCCATCCGTACAGCGAGAGCTGCGCCCCCACTCCACCACTAATGAGAGAGGGCAGTAAGGATACTGTGACTCAACCACGGCTAGCACGACGATCGGAGATGTGGCCACGGCGCGGGGATCACTCTCAATCCCCGTTCTGCCTCTACACTCCGGAGGAGCTCGCCCAGTTTCCCGGATATGTGCCTCGCTCGCGAGATGGACGTTAGTAGGAGGTGACGTACGACCGATGGAGTACCCGGGTAGGGCACACACCACTTAGATGAGGATGAACCTCCTTTTGTTTAGAGGTTATCCTTTTAGTTGCACTTGGGTAGGGGAGTTGCTTTTATAGTTTCCGTCACACTTTCCTTTGTATTTCCTTTCTAGATGTATTGCACATGATGTACTAAACTAAGCCCCAATCTCCATGAGTGGGCATATCTTATTATATAAACTTGCAGTTAGTATTAACGTGATGTGCCTTTACTTGCTTTATGTCATGATCATATAAGATGCTTGCTTTATTTCCTTTCGTGCTTTACTATTTATCGTGTCGCGCGGCTCTCACTTTGTTTTTATAATTCAAAAAAAAAATTTACCAGTATTTCCGCTAAGTATTTTTAAGTAGTAAGGAAACTGTGACGTAACAGACTAATGATTAACCTCAATATGTTCTAGAGTATTGGGTTAAAAATTAGGATGTTATATAATGTCCTTCGGACTGACCAATGCTTTGGCTGTATTCATGGACTACTTGAATAAGATCTTTAGACCCTATCTAGATCAGTTTGTGGTTGTCTTTATAGATGACATACTCATCTACTTTAAGACCTATGAGGAGTATGAACGTCATTTAAGGATAATGTTAGGGATCCTAAGAGATAAGAAACTATATGCCAAGCTGTCTAAGTATGAATTTTGACTGGAAGAAGTAAAGTTTTTAGGGCATGTAGTGTCAAAAGGAGGTACTGTTGTTGACCCTAGTAAGGTAGAGGCTGTGATGAACTGGGAGAGACTTACCACGGTAATGGAGGTTAAAAGTTTTTTGGGTTTAGTAGGATATTACCATAGGTTTATTAAAGGATTTTCCCATATTTCTTTACCATTGACTAAGCTTAATAGGAAGAATGCCTCTTTTACTTGGATTCCAGAGTGTGAAAAGAATTTCAAAGAGTTAAAACAAAAGTTAACCTTAACCCCAACTTTAGTGTTGCCTAACCCTAATGTACCTTTTAAGGTATATTGTGATGGTTCTAGGAAAGGATTAGGTTGTATATTGATGCAAAATAGGCAAGTGGTGGCCTCTACTTCTAGACAACTCAAGCCTCATGAGGCAAACTACCCCGCCCATGACCTAGAGTTAGCCGCCATAGTGTTTGCTCTAAAGGTGTGGAGACACCACTTATACAAAGTAAAGTTCGAGGTGTTCTCCGGTCACTAGAGTTTGAAGTACCTCTTTGATCATAAAGAGCTAAACATGGGTAGAGAAGGTGGATGGAGTTTTTAAAAGACTATGATTTTGGACTAAACTACCACCCTAGCAAGGTCAATGTAGTGGTCGATGCCTTAAGTAGGAAATCATTGTACTTATCCTACATGATGGTTAAGGAAGTTGAGCTAATTGAAAAGTTTAAAGACCTAAACCTAGGAATGACCTTGACCACTAAAAGCATAAAGGCATGTCATCTTAGTGTGATGAGTGACTTTAGGGGAAGGACCACTCAAGCCCAACAGGAGGATAAGGAGTTTCAAGAAACTCTAGAGGTAGTGTGGGATGGAAAGTTAAAGGGTTTTACACAATATGCCGATGGTGTATGGAGGTTTGAAGGCTGGATCTATGTACCGGTAAGTGATGACCTCCAAAAGGAGATTTTGGAGGAAGCTCATAAGAGCCATTTTACCATTCACCTTGGTACCACCAAGATGTATCAGAACCTGAAAAGTTATTTTGGTGGCCTGGGTTGAAAAAGATGTGAGTGCCTGGGTAAGTAAGTGCTTAGTTTGTTAGAAAGTGAAGATTGAGCACCAAAAACCCTCTGGAATGCTACAACCCCTATCAATCCCTAAGTGGAAGTGGGACAGTATCTCCATGGATTTTGTGATTGGGCTACTGAAGACCCAAGCTGGTCATGATGCCATATGGGTAATAGTGGACCGGCTGACCAAGTCAGCCCACTTTTTACCTATCAAGGTAACTTACTCCTTGGATAAGCTAGCTCAATTATATATTCAAAAGATCGTAAGATTACATGGGGTACCGTTGATGATAATCTCGAATCAAGACCCGCGATTTACATCATGGTTTTAGGGAACCTTTCAAAAGACGTTTGGTTCAAAGCTGTGTTTGAGCACAGCTTACCACCCTCAAACCGATAGACAATCCGAGAGGACCATCTAAACACTGGAGGATATGCTGAGGGCATGAATGTTGGACCAAAGAGGGAGTTAGGACAAGTACTTGCCATTGATCAAATTTGCTTATAACAATAGTTATCATGCAAGTATCGGAATGACACAGTATGAAGCCTTATACGGACGAAAATGCTAGTCACCTTTATGCTAGTATGAGCCTGGAGAGTAGAGTTTGTTAGGACCCGAAATTTTGAGGAAAACGACGAAACAAATCAAGAGAATTAGGGATAGAATTCTCAATGCTCAAAGTCGACAGAAAAGCTATGTGGACAAACGGCGAAAGCCGCTAGAATTTCAAGAAGGAGAACATGTATTCCTTAGAATCACCTACCACAAGCATAGGTTGAGCTATGAGAGTCAAGAAATTGAGCCCCAGATTCCTTGGAACGTTTCAGATTCTTAACTGAGTCGAAAACGTAGCGTACCATATAGCTCTACCTCCCAATTTATCCAACCTCCATGATATTTTTCATGTTTCCCAGTTAAGAAAATATGAGTCTAACCCGAGTCATGTATTAGAGCCAGAGCAAATACAATTAAGGGAAAACCTAACGTTTAAGCTACTATCTATGAGAATCGTAGACAAAGGAGTCAAGTAACTGAGGAACAAACTGTACCCCTGGTCAAAGTAGCATGGGGACGGGGAAGAGTAGAGGAGTTCACATGGGAATTAGAGTCGGATATGAAGGCACAATATCCTGAGCTTTTTTCAGGTAACGAATTTTGAAGGCGAAATACTTTTTAAGAGGGAGTAATGTAACGCCCCAACTTTTTCGATATACAAATGACCAAAATGCCCCTGAGGTCATTTTTACCGGGAGAATGAGGATAGCCGGCCCTGACCATCCTCAAAGGGTTATTTTAATATTGAACGGGGACTATGTGTGCTATATGTGTTAATAGAGTAGAAGAATCTCATTTTTGAGTTCCTGTGCGCAAAATTACTAAAATGCCCCTGTAACTAATTGACACAGAATTTAATTTCGACTGGACCCAGACTTTGTCTAGGAGTTTGAAATGTCATTTTTAAGGGATCTCTAATGTCTGTCTAGGCTCGAGTGGTCCCGATGAGTTTTGTGAAAAATTACCATTTTGCCTTTAATTAAGGGCACAACGAGCTTAATTACATGATTAACGAAACCTAAGCAATATTAGTCTCTAATTAAAGATTAATTAATCTAGATTCAAAATAATTAATTGAGGTTAATTAGGGTCTAAGATTTCTTAAGGAAACTCAAAATCCCTTTCTTAATTCAAGACTTTATGTCACATTTTCATGAATAGTATTTTTTCTCTCCAATTTCTTAAATTAAAGAATCAAAGATGTGATGGTCATTCTTCATTGAATGAGGTTTGACCCTACTAATTGAGCAAGAGCACTCCTTAGCCATGTCTTGTGCAACCTTAATTACTCACTTTCTCACCTAAACACTTAACTACAAACTCCTAATCAAAGATACTACCAAATACACTCCTAAACCCACATTAAAGGGAGATATCTTCCTCCCCATTCCCTTAATACAATCGGCCACCCCCTTCATTCATCTCATTTCATTTTATTTTATTACACAAAATCAAAGACAACCATGTCTAGCCATACCCAAAGCAATACCTAGTCATTCCTGTACCACTCCATGACATGATACATACAAAGAGATATTTTGTTTCCCTCCCTTTTCTCTCCCATGGCCGACAGCCACTCCTCCTCCTCTCACGCCCCTCATGTTTCATTTTGTCTATAAATAGGCACCAAAGGAAGCTTGCAAGAACCTTTGCTCATTCTTGCAACTTCAAGCCTTTTTTCTTTGATCTCAAGAGCTCTTCTTCTTCTTCTTCTCCACCTTTCAAGAGCCACTATCCTCCACTATTTCTCAACCCTAAACCACCACACAACCACCATCAACTTCCCTTAAAACACTTAACCTTTCCACTTCCTAGACCAAAAACTCAAGACAAACCTTTTTTCCTTTTCTTTTCCTCTTGGCCGAAAAACCATCTTAGCCCAAGGAAGAATTTTTCTTCTCATTCCTTTTCAAGATCAAGCTCTCTTTCATTTGTAACATCCTCCCAAGTACAACGTCATCCTTAAGTCATGACATCAGACTCGAGAGTTGTTACTTATAAATTAGCGGGCCTTTCTTAAATATCTATAGCCAGTTTGATTGATTTGCGAGATAACTATGTCGTAGTTCTATTGAATTATATATAGCAAGGAAAACCAAAACATTTATTTAATACAAGGTTAAGTACACCAGGGAAGCTCATCTGTTCTCTATTACATTTACATATATATAACCACAATAAAGTTATGGTAAAATAAACATATAAAATGCTAAACTACTGCAACTCCAGTATAGTTTTTCTTGTAGTGTCTTCACCATTCTTCAGATCAACCTAGAGACGACACGGGAACACACAAAATAGGGGTGAGAATTATACAATTCTCAGTAGGCAACTCCCCTAATACACAATCATAATGTCATCGTCATCGCCCCAGCCACTTCGGTTTATTAAAAAAAAGGTGATCAAGCATTACCTAATAACGGTTGATTTTTAAAGTTCCAAATCATATTTCTGAAGTGGGTTGTTTTTAAGAATCAATCACTTGTGCACATTTATCATAAGCTCATAATTATAGTAAATAATGTCAATCAAAATGATTTGACATGATACAAATATTTATATACCAAAAGTAGAGAAATTATCTTTAATTGCCCTTGATAAATCGAAGAGGATCTCATTTTTCTCTCTATTTGCCCTCGACAAGTTGAAAGGATCTCATCTCTCTCTATTTGCCCTCGACAAGTCGAAAGGATCTTATGTTTCTCTATTTGCCCTTAACAAGCCATAAAGGATCACATGTTTCTTATTTGCCCTTGACAAGTCAAAGAGGATCTTATATTTATTTATGGTTACAGAACTTAATTCAATATATCATTCACTTTCTTTCCAATGCATGTATAAAACACATATAGGCATTCATTCACATTGTGATTTCAATCATGCCTCATAAACCAATCTTTACTTGCTCTAGTGTGCATTTATACATTACAAGTCACATGGCCAAATACTTTAACATCAAGTATTCATGTCATACTAGAACCAAAATACCATTATATTATCAATTCAAGTCTTTGTTTCATTTCCAGCAAGTGGGCAGATTTCACACCATTGTAGCACAAATTTATTTGCATATCAAAAAATCAGTTTAGAGGCTATAAAAATTATTCAAGACACTTAAATGTACCCCCAAGGTTTTGTAAAACTTTCAGAGTAAAAAGAGTTCTCTAACTATGTTAAAAAAATTAAACAAATTTGGTGGTTAAAAACCACTCAACCTCAGCTCAAGAACTAAAATTCATAATTTTTAACCCTAGAAATTGAACTCAGAAAATTCGAAATAAAACTCCTCGTACAACCTCAATATGTCTTAATACCCTGTAAAAATTTCAAGTGATAATTCCATCATTTGATATGGTAACAAAATTAGCAAAATTTACAGCTTTTGTTCCAACACTTTAGGCAGCATATGCTTAATTTTGGTTCTTGATTTTTCTAAGGCAGTTTGACTCAAAATAAAAACCCAAGGAAATTCATGGAACTATCTCAAGATGGTAGCTCCAACATATATTTTTTTCAGCTCACGAAAATGTCCACAACAAGCCCAGAAAATTCGTGAACAAATACTTCCTGTACAAAAACCAAAATTCTAGCAACATGGTTCAAAATCTCTTTTAACAAAAATGATTTCTAACATCATCCAAACACTCCACCAAATTAAACACATCAATATCTATCTATCATTAATCAGTATATCCAAAATTTCCAGCCAAACCAATCAGAAAAAAATAAAAACAAACTTTGAAAGGAAAGAGAACAAATAAAGCCCTACTTTTGGTGTCTTTTAGATCCTTAGCTCCGAGGTACTCCAAGGTTGATTCCTTCCACTTCGAAGCTCCTAAACCCACACCAAACCCTTCTTTAGGTAGAGGAGTATAAGATATCAAAGTGAGGACTTGAAATTTCAATCAGTTAGTTTGGTAGATCTTGATGAGAGGAAGAAGTTTAGTGAAGGAAGTGTAAGGATTTAGCAAGTCTAGTCTAGGATTTTGATCAAGTCTTCATGGTTTTTGTGAAGTAACAATGGAGAAATGGGAGGTTCTGCTAATGACCGAGAATGACCAACTTTTTGTAGAGTATTGAAGAAGCTTGGTCTTGTATTTATCTTGTCATTTTATTTTAGATACTATGTAATATAAATACACAATTCTTAAAGAAAGAAAGTAAAATGGATGGCTAGGATTTAATCTTGAAATTCTAGATTAAATCTTAGCCTTTCACTTGTATTAAATGGATATACATTATCCATTTATAGTGATTAAACAATCATTCGGTGTTAGAAATTGCACACCGAAATTTTATCGAACGGGTAAAACAGTATACCCGAGTAACCAAATATTGCCCGAAAATTAATTTCGGGTATAAAATCTTTATTTCTAACTATTTCTAACCTTATTTCCATGTTTTTCCAATTTCAGGCACTTTCGGGTCCCAAATCAGGGGCTTCAGTTGTCCCAAATCAGGGGTTTCGACTGTCCCGACGGGCCTGTGGGGCCCGCAAGTTACTATTTACTTTTTTTTTTTTACAAATCCATTGGCTCGTCCTCATCATCGTTCAAACTATCAAATTTTTGAAATTATGACTAATAAAGCTCAAATTAATTTTTAGACAATTTTTAGGGTGTTACATTACCACCCACCTTAAAAAGAATTTTGCCCCCAAAATTCATTTGAAAATACTTTCAAAAGACAATTTCATAAGTCAAAGAAGGAATTCACACATAGGCAAACAAAACATAACAATTGAATCCTAAAATGTCCCTACCTAGGATCGGCTTATCTAGTGCTGAGGCCTGCTTAGCTCGTGCTCCCCCTGTGTGGTGGCTTCTCAGCAGGCTTTGGATATCTTTCTGGACACTCCCAGATCTTATGCCCCGGCTTTCCACAACGGTAGCATACATATTGTCCAGCCCTACAAGGTCTACCTTCATGGTTCTTCCCACATTTTGGGCAACCTTGTCTCGTAGTTGACCGTTGTTGTTGTTTATCCTCATATAGATTGGGTTGAAACTGCTTCTTTTGGGGCGAAGCCTCCTCAAAACTTTGGTCTGCAAGTGTCAATCTTTTGTTTGAAGTGTCCTTAGTAGATTGGGCAATAACTAGCTTCTTGTTGGAGTCCTCTGCACGACGGCACTTGTTTACCAATGTTGCATAATCTCTTATCTCTAAGAGTCCCACAACAACTTCAATATCCTCACGTAGCCCTCCTTTATACTTCATGCATTTCCAAACTTCATCAGGATTACGTTGGTAGATAGTGGAAAACTTGCATAGTTCTTCGAACTTGGCCGTATATTCTGCTATACTCATGGACCCTTGCTTAAGTGCCATGAACTCTAACTCCTTTGCATTTCTCACAGATGTGGGGAAGTACTTGTGGTAGAAAGATTCCTTGAAGACATCCTAGGTGACTTCAGTTTGAGAAGCCTCGAATAATCCCTTGGTGCTGACCCACCAGAATTCAGCATATGCTTCTAACATGTAAGTAGCAAAAGCCACTTTCTGGATCTCAGTGCAAGGAAGAACTGAGAAAATCTTCTCCATGGCTTTAATCCATTCTTCTGCTTTACTTAGATTGAAAGCTCCTCGAAATGGTGGAGGATTTTCCTTTCTGAACTCAGCAAATTTCTGATACTCTACATCCACTTCATTTCATCCAGGGCTATCTGCCAGATTTCAGTCTTCGTTGCGGTTCAACCTGTCCATCATTCGGTTAGCAACCGCAGCTTGTTCTCTCATTGCCGCGGCCATCTCATGAAAAGTATTCATCATGTCGGCTTCATTTCCACCCCCATGGCTAGTACGCTGATTTGAAGTCATTGATTCCTATCACACCAAACAAAATATTGAGTTGATCAGGCTTAATACCAAGCTAAGTGTGGTAGCAACCCAAAACATTTCAACTAGCAGTCACACACACATAAGATTATAATGCATGACAATTACTAAGGAAGCATAGCCAGTCCATTTCCTAAGGTCCTATAAGGATGAACTGCTCTGATACCATAATGTAACATCCTCCTAAGTACAACGTCATCCTTAAGTCATGACATCAGACTCGAGAGTTGTTACTTATAAATTAGCGGGCCTTTCTTAAATATCTATAGCCAGTTTGATTGATTTGCGAGATAACTATGTCGTAGTTCTATTGAATTATATATAGCAAGGAAAACCAAAACATTTATTTAATACAAGGTTAAGTAGACCAGGGAAGCTCTTCTATGAGCTTAACACATCTGTTCTCTATTACATTTACATATATATAACCACAATAAAGTTATAGTAAAATAAACACATCAACTGCTAAACTATTGTAACTCCAGTATAGTTTTTCTTGTAGTGTCTTCACTGTTCTTCGAATCAACCTGGAGACGACACAGGAACACACAAAATAGGGGTGAGAATTATACAATTCTTAATAGGGCAACTACCCTAATACACAATCATAATGTCATCGTCATCGCCCCAGCCATTTCAATTTATTAAAAAAAAGTGATCAAGCATTACCTAATAACGGTTGATTTTTAAAGTTCCAAATCATATTTCCGAAGTGGGTTGTTTTTAAGAATCAATCACTTGTGCACATTTATCATGAGCTCATAATTATAGTAAATAATGTCAATCAAAATGATTTGACATGATACAAATATGTATATACCAAAAGTAGAGAAATTATCTTTAATTGCCCTTGATAAATCGAAGAGGATCTCATTTTTCTCTCTATTTGCCCTCGACAAGTTGAAAGGATCTCATCTCTCTCTATTTGCCCTCGACAAGTTGAAAGGATCTCATCTCTCTCTAATTGCCCTCAACAAGTCGAAAGGATCTTATGTTTCTCTATTTGCCCTTAACAAGCCATAAAGGATCACATGTTTCTTATTTGTCCTTGACAAGTCAAAGAGGATCTTATATTTATTTATGGTTACAGAACTTAATTCAATATATCATTCACTTTCTTTCCAATGCATGTATAAAACACATATAGGCATTCATTCACATTGTGATTTCAATCATGCCTCATAAACCAATCTTTACTTGCTCTAGTGTGCATTTATACATCACAAGTCACATGGCCAAATACTTTAACATCAAGTATTCATGTCATACTAGAACCAAAATACCATTATATTATCAATTCAAGTCTTTGTTTCATTTCCAGCAAGTGGGCAGATTTCACACCATTGTAGGACAAATTTATTTGCATATCAAAAAATCAGTTTAGAGGCTATAAAAATTATTCAAGACACTTAAATGTACCCCCAAGGTTTTGTAAAACTTTCAGAGTAAAAAGAGTTCTCTAACTATGTTAAAAAAATTAAACAAATTTGGTGGTCAAAAACCACTCAACCTCAGCTCAAGAACTAAAATTCATAATTTTTAACCCTAGAAATTGAACCCAGAAAATTCGAAATAAAACTCCTCGTACAACCTCAATATGTCTTAATACCCTGTAAAAATTTCAAGTGATAATTCCATCATTTGATATGGTAACAAAATTAGCAAAATTTACAGCTTTTGTTCCAACACTTTAGGCAGCATATGCTTAATTTCGGTTCTTGATTTTTCTAAAGCAGTTTGACTCAAAATAAAAACCCAAGGAAATTCATGGAACTATCTCAAGATGGTAGCTCCAACATATATTTTTTTCAGCTCATGAAAATGTCCACAACAAGCCCAGAAAATTCGTGAACAAATACTTCCTGTACAAAAACCGAAATTCCAGCAACATGGTTCAAAATCTCTTTTAATAAAAATGTTTTCTAACATCATCCAAACACTCCACCAAATTAAACACATCAATATCTATCTATCATCAATCAATATATCCAGAATTTCCAGCCAATCCAATCAGAAAAAAATAAAAACAAACTTTGAAAGGAAAGAGAACAAATAAAGCCCTACTTTTGGTGTCTTTTAGATCCTTGGCTCAAAGGTACTCCAAGGTTGATTCCTTCCACTTCAAAGCTCCTAAACCCACACCAAACCCTTCTTTAGGCAGAGGAGTATAAGATATCAAAGTGAGGACTTGAAATTTCAATCGGCTAGTTTGGTAGATCTTGATGAGAGGAAGAAGTTTAGTGAAGGAAGTGTAAGGATTTAGCAAGTCTAGTCTAGGATTTTGATCAAGTCTTCATGGTTTTTGTGAAGTAACAATGGAGAAATGGGAGGTTCTGCTAATGACCAAGAATGACCAACTTTTTGTGGAGTATTGAAGAAGCTTGGTCTTGTATTTATCTTGTCATTTTATTTTAGATACTATGTAATATAAATACACAATTCTTAAAGAAAGAAAGTAAAATGGATGGCTAGGATTTAATCTTGAAATTCTAGATTAAATCTTAGCCTTCCACTTGTATTAAATAGATATACATTATCCATTTATAGTGATTAAACAATCATTCGGTGTTAGAAATTGCACACCGAAATTTTACCGAATGGGTAAAACAGTATACCCGAGTAACCAAATATTGCCCGAAAATTAATTTTGGGTATAAAATTTTTATTTCTAACCTTATTTCCATTTTTTTCCAATTTCAGGCACTTGCGGGTCCCAAATCAGGGGTTTCGGCTGTCCCGACGGGCTTGTGGGGCCTGCAAGTTACTATTCACTTTTTTTTTTTTTACAATTCCGTTGGATCGTCCTCATCATTGTTCAAACTATCAAATTTTTCAAATTATGACTAATAAAGATCAAATTAATTTTTAGACAATTTTTAGGGTGTTACATCATTCATCAAGAAAAACATCTTTGGTAGGGAGTTTTTTTAAAAGATTTTATTCTTTTCTTTTGTATTATTCTTAGAATGGAATGTTGAAATGTTGGTTCTCTCCTTCTCCACTTCGTTTTCGGTTTCTTGCTTTCCTTTTTTTTTCCTTTCTTTTTCAGCCTTGATGGCCTTGTTGTGTGAAAACCATGGCAAGATAATGAGGATTTTGGATGTTGGTTATAAAACCATCATTTGCTTGACCTCTTGAGATTGAGGTTTCACTTCTAAAAGTTTTTGGCAATGAAAATGTCACTTGATTTTCTTTAATGAGTTTTGCTTAAGCAAAATGGAATAATATGTTTATATTATCTCTTGGTTATCTTAAGCTCAAGACTTACCCCTTTCAACCTTAAAGTTGATCAGTGTTCTAGAATGGTTACTCTAGATAGGATTCTTGAGCATAAAACTTAAAAGGAACAAATGGACATACATTCATCTTACAAACCTTAAAGTTGATCGGTGTTTTAGAGTCATTACTCTAAATAGGAGTCTTGACCCTAGGATCTAAAGAAATAATAAATGGAAATGCATTCATATTTATATTTCAAGTCTTTGCATTCCATATTTATATTCAAGACTTGCACATCATATTTAATTTCAAGTTTTCACCTAAAGCTTGAAGATAAGAAATGAACTTGCATTTCATGTTTATATTTCTTGTCTAGCATGTTTACTTTTCAAGCCACCACCTAAACTTAAAGTTTAAAAATGAGTTTACATTCTCATATTTATATTCAAGTTTTGCATATCATATTTATATTTCCATTGCCATCACTTTATAATACCAAGATTAAAATGAAGCTTGCATTTGCACGTTTAAGTTTATGCCATCACCTAAATAATCTAGTACTCAAGACTTACCCTTTTCAACTTACATGGGGATTTTGGTTCATGGACATCCACCTTTACAAATATGATTTGGTTTTTTCAAGGAATAAGATCCTAATAAATGATATATTGTTGTCTTGAAATATTGAAGTTTGTGTCTTACAACTTTTCCTTGAGAAATATGTTAATTCTTAAGGTGTTTAAACATGGTTCACATAACCAAAATCATTTTATTAAGCTCTCTAACTTTGCTACTGATATAAGGTTATTACTTATGTTTCTATAAAGATAAAAGTAATTATAAGTGTATTTCTTAATCTAGAATTAATTGTAAGAGAGATTGGTTACTAGAAATGCTTGTTATTGCAATTGTGCATGCCTATGGAAAAATGAATTCTGATTTCTGTTTGAACATTTCCAGATCTAATGTATGTTGTTTGGAGTAGTTTAAATGGGTGAGAACTACTATTAATTTATGTGATAATTATTCTTGGCACCTTAGGCAAAGACTAGTAACTAAAAGGATAAAAAATGTGATTTCGAAAGCCTTTAAAATCTGAAATATCAAATTCTGTTCCAGCATGTAATTAATTGGTAAAAATATGTTTTATCATGTGTATATGTGTTAGAACTCACAATAAATGGTTTAGAAATTAATTCTTGCGTCATATGAAAAGTCGGTAATGAGAAAAGGGTCAAGAACGTAACTTCTAGAACGCCGAAATGTACTCATTTCTGTTTCTATTCAAACATGTCTAGATTTGTTTAATGATGTTCTTGAGGTTATTAATTAGTGGAAGTTATTGTAATTGATCCCTTAGATTCATAAAAGAATAAATACAAAAGTTGGGCTTACCCAATTTAGAGGTTTAATCGATTAAGAGATAATGGAAGTGCTTATTCTATAGGATGTTGTGATTCAATATGCTTAAGGATTTGATGATTATGCTGTACTTGGTCACTAGTTATAAGAATTGATGTGGCATGTTTTGATTACACTTGAAATGTTTAAGATACATATGTTAAAGTAATATGAAAAGCATGAGATAGTATATGATATGTGGTGTTCTTGCATCTTAAATATAACGTACAAATGTTAAGGTGACATAAAACATATGGAAATGATCCTCTAAACTCCCCGAATTAAAGATTATGAAAGGTGATCTTAGCCCCCTATCCCCTACTTAAGAGTCGGGAGTTAACTTATCTTAAGGATAAGAGTATGCTAGTGACGACTAGTGAGGTATGAGCTCATAACTTAGAACTCTCAAAAGGAAAGAGTAATAGGGTGGCCCCAATAAGAGAAAGAAATAGTCTAAGTCACCTAAAAGATAAAATAAAGTAATTCATGTTATGTTTACTTTGTTCCATGAGTATTACTTATGTTTGTACATAGTATGTTGCACCTTGCATTGACATGTATTTCATGATGAGGCATGATGCATTCATGATATTGAAGACACATATTTAAAATGAATGGGTCTCGGTAAAAGGTATTTTACAACTTAATAATTGAACCTTATGCATTCGTGGATGGCCAAAATGCCCCTGAGGTCATTTTCTGTCCAGCATTCGTGGATGGCCGACCCTGAGGTCATCCACGAATGCCAGAAAGAAAATGACCAAAATGCCCTTGAGGTCATTTTCTGCCCGGCATTCGTGGATGACTGGCCCAGCAGTCCTCGAAGGGCTAACTTAATGTTTGAAGGGGATTGGATAGCCTTCGAATGGTTTCGGAGGTGAAAGTCTCATTTTCTGCAGTTTCGGGTCAAAATGACCAAAATACCCCTATAGTGTTTTTACGCGGGTAAAGGTGTCGTTTGAGCCCAAAACTTTCCCCGAGAGTTTAAAACAATGATTTTACATGTTTAGAAGTGTCTGTTTAAGTCTCGGAGGTCCCGGGAAGTTTCAGTGTAAAATTACGATTTTGCCCCTAGAATAGTATTTTTGAGCTTAATGACGTAATTAAGCAAACCTAAGCAATATTAGGTTCTAATCGAAGATTAATTAATTTCCGTAATTAATCTAGAGTCAAAATAAGTTAATAAAATTAATTAGGACCTAAAATTGCTTAGATTAAACTTAAATCTCTTTTTAAAACTCAAGATTCCAATCCTGGAATCTTGAATAGTATTTTCTCTCTCCAATTTCTTAAATCATGGAATTGTGTCTAGAATTGTTTATGCACTAAAATGAGTTTATAACTCACTAATGATGCAAGAACACTCCTTAAACATGTCTTGACAAACCTTGATTACCCATTTTCTCACCTAAACACTTTCTTACAAATTCCTAATCTTAATCCTAATCAAAGATACACCTAAACACAACTCTAAACCACAATTAAAATGCAAGAAACCCTCCCCCATGGCTGATGCATTTTCGGCTACTCCTTCCCCATTTACATCACATGTTGGTTTGTTTCTCACTCAAAGAACCATGCTTGACCCATACTTGCACCCATACTTGCACCCATGCTTGAACCCATACCTAGCCATACTTTCTACCATGCCTTGAACCATACCTTGGAGAAGATATTTCCTCCTCCTTGTGCTGTAATGGCCGAAGCCTTACCTCCCCTACACACCTCTCATTTTGTTTCATTTCTCTATAAATAGCATGCTTAGGTGAACTTGCATCATTTTGGGTTCATTTGCTAAGTGTAAGTTTTCAAAGAGCACTTCAAAGTTTTCTTTTCTCTCAAGTTCAAGTGTTCAAGTTCTTCAAGTTCTTCATCCTCCTCTCTCATCCCAATCTTAAAATCACTTAGTAGGGATTTTCTTTCAAGTATTTTCTTTATTTAAGTTTTATTTCTAGTTATGTGTTTATGGTTTCTCTTGAGTCTTTTTAGAACTTCTTTCCCTCTCCTTTTTCTTCATCATTTTCGGCCATGGGCCTTTGAGGACAAGGCAATGAGAGCTTGATGATGAGTTTTCATGGTGGTGATATCCATCACTTATACAATCTCTAAAGCTTGATCTTTGTTCTTGAGTTAAAGATGTTTTTAGTTTTTCTTCTTGAACCTTGAAACCTTTCACTTTGATGATGTTTTAAAAAGGTTACATAAACTCAATGTTGAGGACTCATGATGTTGGTGTTAATGCATCATCAAGATCATGGTCTCTAGAGTTTCAAATGCTTCATTTTCTTCTTAAAAAGTTTCGGTTCCTTTTCCTTTTCTCTCTTCACATTTTCGGCCATATTGGCCAAAGAGATTCATAATGGCTTGATGATGAGAGCTTCTAGATGATGACTATGTGTTCATCACAATGAGGCCTCTAGAGCTTGAGTTTTAATAAAAATGTTAGTTATGACCACATTTCAAGAAAGGAAACTTTGTGTTTTAAAGAACCCTTGAGGTTCACTCTTGTCTTCACTTTATCTTGTCATGATGAGTTTGGGTTGAGGTTTAAGTTCCTTTAAAGTCTTGTATGAGTTCTAATAAGAAATAAAATGGACTAGCATTCATATTTAAATTCAAGCTTATGCATTACATATTTACTTTGAGCTTTGCATTCATATTTATTTTCCAAGCCATCACTTAAAGTTAAAGGATAAAGAATGGATTGCACCTCATGTTTACATTCTTGTCTAGCATATTTACTTTATCATCACTAAAGAACATAAAGATTTAAAATGAGAGCTTGCACTATCACCTAACTAAATCTCAAAGGCTTTCTATTTCGGCCTTAAAGTCGATTGTTGCTGGGCCTAGAGCACTAAAATAAAGAAATGAACTTGCATATCTATATTTCAAGTCTTGCATATTTATTTCAAGCCTTGCATATTTATATTTCAAGTCTAGCATATTTACTTTAAGCTCTCACTTCACTTTGTAATGAAGAATAAAAATGAGGTGCGTAGCATGTTTAAATTATGTCATCACTTAAAGACCTTAGAGCTCAAAGACTTGCCCATTTAATCTCAAGTTAAATTTTTATGTGGGAACATTCTTTGAATGCACAATTTCGGTCATGTAGTGATGATGAGCTTGGAATGAGTTTCATCTAGCTACGAGGGCCAACAATCTAAGTTTTACGACTTTCTTTAAGCCTCATGAACTTTATGAGATTAAGACCAAATAAGATTTATGAATTTATTTCTCTTTTAAGGAAGGATCAAGTGGTCACTGACCTAAGGATGTTCTTAGCCTCTTTTACAAAATGAAATGGTTTGCAAAAGAATTTTAGAAGTCCTGAAAATGATTCCAAGAGAAACTAGCAACTTATATGCTTTAGAAATATCAAGTTATGCATCTTTTTGGGATTTAATGTTTCGGTTCTTCCATGATGAGTTTGCTGCTGTATGATGATGTTTCGATGTGTTAGAATGTGTGAAAATTATGTATGATGAGGTAGGAATATTTCTAGGCATGATACGAGAGAAACTAGCTTTCTAGAAAAACCGTAAAGTCAAGATTTAGCATAGTTTTAACCCATTTATTTTTGGATACTGTCCAAACTATTTCAATGGGAATATAATCATATTAGGATTGTTTTATCATGAAAAATTTGATTAAATTTGAAGTAGGATTGAATTTTAGCATCTATAGATAAATTAGTAACTAGAAAACCGTAAAATCGCAATTCTAGAACTCTTAGAACATTTAATTTTCTGATTCTGTGCAGCACCCTTATAATGTAGTAAACACGATTTATAATTAGTTCAAAGGCTTAGGAATACCTCATAATTGGTTTAGATCTAATTTATAGCGCCTTAGGCGAAGACAGAATCAAGAAAGGGTCTAAAATGTAATTTCTAGAACCCCGTAATCTTAAAGATGTAATTCTGCCCTTAGAATATGATGCTGCCTAGATTTACTAATGAACTTAGATGCTAGTAAGAATTATTATTTTTGAACCTTTAGATGCATAAGAGGTTGATAGAGAACAATAGAATAATCATATCTCACGTCTAGGACCCGTAAGGGTCAAATCATAAGACACGGTAGGTTCAAAAGCATAATAAGCTATAAGGTTACATGAGAATGTATATTTAATTATGAGAATGACTTGATGTCTTATGATGATGTTGAATGGCTATGCATGTCCTATAAGTTTCGTGGCACAAAGCAAGTTTGAAGGAAATCTGGTGTATGCCGTTACGTTGCCGAATTTTCCCATCAAACTTGAGAATTTGAGAAAAGTTTGTGAAAACTCCTGGATGACACCGGTTCGGCCGAGCACCTCCAGGAAAGGTTCTGGGTGACACCAGTTCGGCTGAGCACCTCTAGAACAGATGTAACGTAACATTGAGATGCATTCCTCCCGCTACGGTGGGAAGGAAACAAATCCGTGAGGGTATTGACATTGAGCTTGCCAAAGCGGACAATTCGCTGTGTACTAGATACCAGTAGAGCGTTTCAAAGAAGGAAATGATTCTAAGAGAGGTGATCCAAGAAAGTTATGAATACCCCCTTTATTAGCCCATATTAAATCTAGTGATGACTAGTTAGGATTGAGCTCATTCCTAGGCGATAGGTGAGATGTAGTTTGGTGACCAGATTATCACCGGGCCGGTGAGTCGGTTGGATTTTTTATGGATATGTTAAGAGGGTGGTCTCTAAGAAAAAGAACTTAAAAGTTTGACTTATGAGAAAGATGTCACATGAAAAGTACTGTGCCTTTTATGCAACGTATATGATTTATGTTTCTTTATGTTGAGCCCAAGAGCAATGAATTTCATGTTAATGAGCATATGGTATTATCATGCATTCATCAAATATCTGTTGCATTTATACCATTAAGATTCATACTAAAAGACACCCACTTAGGATAAATAGATTTGGAAAGCTTAAAATCGAACCTTATACATGTACACCTTTTTCATAATTAAAATCGAGGTGGCTGGGGACGACGACGATGACACTCGTGTTAGAGTCGGGAATCCCTACTAAGAATCTTGAATGAGTTCTCATCCTTGTCTCTTCTTCCGTGTCGTCTCTAGATGAGGATTACAATGAGGTTCGTGACTTCTTCTAAGGCTCGTGCTTAAGGGTCACGCTAGCAAATGGAGTAGAGGGTCGCCGTGGAAGCATAGATAGTTTAGCTCTTGGATTGATACTCATCCAACCTCATAGGTGGATAAGGATCACTATATATATATAGGCATGTTTTGATGAAAATAATGGTACAATGATGCTAGTAATTTATGTATTTATGAAGGAGTGATGATATTATGATTGTTATGTACGATACTATATTTCACGATTATGAGTGGTGTGATTACTTTTCTTGCACGATGTGGTTACGATGAACGTTAGGTTAGCGCGCCTCGCGTTTTTTTTTTTCAAGTTTTGAAAAAGAAAAATTTATTCATATCTTCCGCTAAGTATTTTAACAAAAGGTCTTTAAAAAATGAGACTAAAAGAGTAATAAACTAATGATTAACCTAAATATGTTCTAGAGTATTGGGTTAAAAATTAGGATGTTACAATGCATGCTCACTATTTCATAATGAAACCTGAGGTTCCTGAGGACGTAGATGAGGACATTAGGATAGGAGGACGCCCTACTGAGATTCTTTATCAAGTTTCTCACTCCTTCTATATTTTTTTTCCATCGCATCTTTAGAGGACGATGGCAGCATTTGTGATCTACGTTGACGCATCGACTTGGGAGCTACATTTTGACACCACGCACCAATCATACCCCTTCATAGGCCGCTGTTCAGTCCGTATGTTCGTGTTTCTGGATCACACGTTTGCTCATCCCGTCACCAGTTTCTGTTTCATTCCTACTATGCCTTTTTCCGACGAGCCACAGTGACGCAACCGATTCGTGGAGGCTGAGTAAGGATGATACCCCGCTGTGGAGCACATGGTCGACCCTCTCACCATTTGGCCACTTTGGCCGAACTGGCTCAGTGGGTTGGTTATGTTCCTCTCCCTTAGGATGGGCAACAGTAAAGGGTGGACTATAGGCATGGTACTGCTAGTATAGATATCTTGCATAGGATAGCCTTCTTTTGTATTAGAGGTTATCTATTTTAGACGCACTTGAGCAGGCAAGGCTTTTTGGTTGATGTATTTCATGTTTTCTTTATTGTATTCGCATAAATGACTGTATTAATAGTACTATTTAAGTTGGTGTATGGCAGAACTTTATTTTATGTATGATATGATGGCTGTTATGTTATGATCTTGTGATTTTATTTCATAGTATGAATGGTTCCATATTGTTATTCATGGATCAAACGATGTAGTGTTTATCTTATGCCCAGCTCACGTTTTCATCTCTTGTTTCAAAAAAAAATTACCTATATTTTCGTCAAGTATTTTTTCTAAAAATTAGAATTAAGAACTGAAACTAAAGAGTAATGACTAATAATTAACTTGAATACATCCTAGGCGTGTTAGGTTAAATATTAGGGTGTTACACAGGTTCATGTCTCTTTTCATTAGGCTCCTCGACAATGGGCTCAAGGTTGGAGAAGAGCTCATTGACAAAGAAGTTTAGGCCATTTACACCATATTTATTTGATTATGGCTTTGGACCCTCAGAATTTGACATTATGGCCAGCACTTGACTTTTGGTCATAAAACCCTTAGAATCATCAAAGGCTGTTTCACCAGGAGCAATAGGTGCTAGAAAAGAGGTAAACCCAAATTGTGAAGACATGGGTTTTGATGGCTATTCTTCAATAACCACAAAGGGTTCATGATCAACATTGATTCCTCTGCTAATTGATCCTTGAATTCATTTGGCCTCTTCTAGTTTCCTTGCTTCTTCAAGTCTCATTTTTTTTCCTGTAGAATCTGTTACTCCTTGAGGATAAGGTCAGCCTCTTCTTCATCTTCTAACGGCTCATACTCTCTAGATGCAACTGCAGGGCGCTTTGCTTCACTCATATCTTTTAAAATAGGTGTAACTCTTGGAACACCCTTTAGCAAAGACCGATACTTCTCCTCTTGAATTTTCTTTTGGATGGGGAGTTTTTCAAGTCTGTCTTGAGAAAGGTCACCTTCTAATGTCTTCATCTTACTTTTAGAGGACTTTTGAATTATTATGAGCTTCTACCTTTTGGTTGACTTCCCCTTTCTTTTTTGAAGAAACTTGGACAGAGCCTCTTCAGACTTTGTGTCTTTAGATGTTTGCTCAGCTTCCTCTTAACTCTCTGAGCTACTTTTAGAAAGGACAAACATCTTCTTAGATTTTCTTTTCTTTTGCTTTCCTATTTTCTTCTTGTTCCTTACAACCTCCTTCTCTGCCTTGGCCTCATCAAGCAGAAGGCTTGTCATTTTGGAGCTTGTTTCCACAAGAATAGACTGGGTTTTCTTCTTTAACTTGAAGAAGTTGCTAGTGTAGTCGGTACCTGGAACATATTCAAACCATTATTTCGTCAAAAGGTATTGAAAGTGTTGGCAAATCTTTGTCAACAGCATCCCATAGGGAACTCAAGTAGTTCTTCTCTTCTCCTTTGTAATGGCACTAAGTATGTAGTCCATTATCATCTTAGGTAAATTTACTTTTCGTTTGGTCATCAAACAAAAAAGTAACATACAATCCATTCCCAATAAAACATCAGTACTTCCTCACTTAGGAAGAATAGTGAATTGAACCATAGTAAACACTTTCCTTACCCTAGAACTAAGCAAGGCAGTAGTTGTAGGTGGAGATTTGCACGAGAAACAGGGGTTGAATCATGCATTGATCCTTTTTCATTTTCTGAAGCTTTTGAAAAAGATTACTATCAAGTATAAAACTTGAAGTGCAGTGAAAACATAATTAGTGACTTTAGAAAGTTACTTGCTGAACCTTATTAAATAAAACACTCGGTATTAAAAGAGATAACATAAAAAGAGCAGGATAAATATAAAACCAATGATAAGATAACAAAGCTATAAAATAGAATAAAAAAGATCAGGGTAAGAGATAAATGACACAAAGGATTTTACACTGGTTCGGCGAACATGCCTACATCCAGTACTCAATAACAATTGAGGTTCCACTATAACAACAACTTTCTCAACTTGACAAAGTAATGATAGTTAGTCTTTTCATTAGCCTTCCTGAGCTATCATCTAAGGATTTCAGAAATCACCTGTAACTAAGGATTTTAAGTAGTTCTGCACTAGTCTTTCTAAGCTAACATGAGTAGTCTTGACTCTGGCCTCTCCAAGCCAACCCAAGCCAACCCAAGCCAACCCGTGACTGATAGACAACTCCTTCAGTACGTTGTTAGTAGTCTTTCCCTAGCCTCTCCAAGCTGCAAGTAGTCTTGACATTGGCCTCTCCAAGCCCAATTGAGTAGTCTTGACTCGGCCTCTCCAAGCCTAACCGTGTGCAGTAGCAACCTCTACTGACAATTTGAAAGTAGTCTTACCCCAACCTCTCCAAGCTGCAAGTAGTCCTTCCCCAGCCTTTCCAAGCCACAAGTAGTCTTTGACTAGTCTCTCCAAGCTAAATCGTGATTAGCAAGAACATCTTACTATCACGTTGCAAGTAGTTTTATCTTATCCTTTCCAAGCTATGTCTTACTCTAATCACTAATGGATCAAGGATACAAAGATTAAGTATTTGGGTTGCCACTCAAACTAACCTACACTCAAGCTTCCTTAAAGATAATACATTTTAAAAGGATCCTGGGAAAGCTTGAATGACTTTCTTCTTCTACTTGAATCCTTGAATCTTCAAATCTTTCTTAGCATTTTTCAAGCTTAGCATCTCTTTATATAACGCCCCAATTTTTACTGTCACTAGAAATTACCGAATTACTGTAGGTAATTATTACATAAGATTTGAGGCCGAACAATCCTCAATAAAAGGAATATAACATTAGAAGAGAGGTTAGGAGCGATTCATGCGAGAGTCGCAAATCCCGAATTTTTGTACGTATAAAATGACCAAAATGCTCCTGAAGTTATTTTACTCAGAAAATGAGGATCGTGGGCCCCACCTATTCTCAAGGGGATGTTTTGATGATAATAAGGGATTGTTTGTGTTATGTGTGTTAATAGAGCAGAAGGATCTCAATTTTGAGTTCGACCTTGAAATGACCAAAGCCCTGCAATTTGTTTTAACTCCATGTGCGTGCCGACTGAGCCCGAACCTCACTAAAATGTTTTAAAATTTGTTTTTAAGCCATGATTAACCATTGGTTAAGCTCGAGTGGCCTCGGGCAGTTTTTAAGTAAAAGTACGATTTTGCCCCTGTTTTTGGACAGTTTTACGAATTTCGGGATTTTTGATTCGTATACCGAAACCTAAGCAATATTAGGCTCAAATTAAAGCTTATTAAATTCTAAATATTAATCTAGAGTCAAAATTATGTATTTAGATTGATTAGAACCCAAAATTGCTCAAAAACACCCAAATTGCTTACTAATTCACTTAAGCCCTTAACCGTAAATTCTCTAAATTACATGAATACCTTGCCTACACCTAAATAATGCATGGAACACACAAATTTCACTTCTTTGGGCTGTAATGGACGAAATTATTGATGCCATTATGCATCTGAATTATTGCCGAAAGTTGCACTAAAACAAAATGCCAAAATGTCACCACCATAAGAGACATAATTCCTTAATTTCATACAACTTTGTCTAAAATGATTTTTCCTCCCTTATTTCTCCTGCAAAATTCCGCCAACTACCTCCTCATTTTGGCCAATTAGAAGCCTCAAAATCTTCTATAAATAGGCTTGCTTGAGTGGTCTTGGAATGCTTTGTTCATAACTAGTTTTTAGGAGCACCAAAAACTTTCTTTCTTCCTCCTCTTTGGCTGAATTCTTTCTTCAATTTTTCAAAGAGATTTTGTTTCATTTCACTTCAAGAAATCAAGTTCTCTTCCTCTTCTTCAACTCAGATTAGGTAGGGAGTAGTTTCTAAATTTATTTCTATGCTTTGAGGAGTTGTGTTTTTAGCTCAAAATGATGAAATTATGAACTTACCTTAGCTTTTCATTTCGGTTTTCCTCTTCATTTTTCTTTAACCAATTCGACCATATGGCCTAGGTGGAAATAAGATGATGGCTTGATGATGAGGACCTTGAGGGTGGGTTGTAAATCCATCACAAGTTAGGCCTCTAAAGCTTGAAAATTCCACTTGATGCAAAACTTTAAAGAATAATGCTTTATGATGCTAAAACAAAGATTTTTAGTTTAGAACTTGAAAGATGTATTTTCCAAGCTTGTATTTCATGTTTATGTTTCAAGTCATCACTTAATCTTTCAAGATAATAAAGAAGTTGCATCTCATATTTAATTTATGCTCTCACTTTATTTTATAATGGCTAAAAGAATCAACGCATGGCATGTTTATTTTATGCTATCACCTAAAGATCCTAGAGGTCAAAGACTTGGCCATGTATCACAAGCAAAGAAATATGATTATTGGAGTTAAAGAATTTATTCTTTAAAAAGTCTTGAGATTGGAGCTTAAAAAGATGTAATAATAATTCTCTTCTGTAACATCCTAATTTTTAACCCAATACTCTAGAACATATTTAGGTTAATCATTAGTCTGTTACTTCATAGTTCTCATTTATCTTTGAATTACTTAGCGGAAAATACGGGTAATTTTTTTTTTGAAAAACAAAGTGAGAGCCGCGTGATGTGATAAGCAGTACACCATGTATGGTAAACAAATGTCTCACAACATCATAACATAAGGCACACCATGAGTAACACTGAAGATCATCTCATATATATATAATTTGCCCACTTATAAATGTGGGACTTAGTTTAGTACAGGGGAAATGCATAAAAGGAAATACAACATAAAATATGAACATAATCTACTCCCCTACCCTGCACCTAATAGGATAACCTCTAAACAAAAGAAGGTTTATCCCCATCTAAGTGGTGTGTGCTCTATCTCGGCCATCTACAGCCTCCTACTGGCGACTATCCCTCGAGCGTGGCAAGTAACCAGGAAACTGAGCAAGCTCCTCCGGCGTGAATAGACGGGACGGGGCTCGGAAGTGACCTCCACGGCATGGCCTCATCTCCGGTCGTCGTGCAAGCCTCGGCTGAGTCACGGAAGGCTCACTACCTTCCCCAAGGTCCATGGGTATGGTGGGGGAAGATCCCTCGGAGGGTGCCTGGGTTGCCGAATCCTCGGAAGGATCCGTCTCCGAAAAAGACGACGGGCAACGGGGCACATACTGGGGGTAGTCTCGAGCGGCGGACGTGGATGATGGGGTACGGCGAAGCCTCTCCTCTAGGGGACGTGCGCGCTCGAACACCAGGTCATCGCCAAAAGGTGAGACGGGGGAGAAACGATGGGAATGTACAGGGGGAGTGAAGGGTCGACCCATAAACATGAATACTTTAACCGTGCATCGACCCACAAAATGGAATGACCCGTGGTCCGGGTCATGGTGCACCTCCCATGTCGGCGTGTCCACGAACACCACGAACGTCGCCATCTGAAGACGTGATGGAAAGAAGAGGATAGAGGGAGTGAGAATCTTGCTAAAGAATCTCAGTAGGGCCTCCTACCACCCAGGTGTCATCATCTACGTCCTCAGGAACCTTGGGTTTATTTATACAAAATGACTGAGCATGTATTAAGTTCATTTTAAACTTAAAAATATATTTTAGCCAAGGTCCATTCATTTTAGGATGATCTTAATGTCATGAATGCAACATAATAGAAAATGTATGCATGGCACTACCTAATGCACATACATAAAACATAACATCAAGCATCATCATTCTTGGTGGCATAAAGTGGCAATAGTAACATTCATATGGGACAAAACTTAGTGACATAATCATAATCATGAAACTTCTCTTCCTCATGGGCCACCCTAAAAGACAATCGAACTGGGGGTACTCGGCCGAACCGGTGTCACCCAGAACGTGTCATACATCTAGGTTATGAGCTCATACCTTAACTAGTCGTCACTAGTTCTTACTTACCACTTAACGATAAGCGTATCATAATTCATAAATCCCGACTATCTGAGTACGGGTTAGGGGGCAAAACTCTTAGGGGTGCTCGGCCGAACCGGTGTCATCCTAGAACCCATCTTAGTACCTTAATTTTCAAAATCTCTTTAAGTCCCCAAATTTGTTGGAAATTCGGCAGCACAACGGTCATTACACCGAATTTCCTTCCAAATTTGCTTTATGCCACATAAACATATAGTCTCATAAATTCCTCATATGAATAACATCATCATCATTAGCATACTTCATGCATCATCATAAAACATCCAAACGCTTACCCTTACGGTAGCTTATGCTTTGACCCTTACGGGTCTTAATCTTGAGATATAGTTCTCTACATCCGTCGTTCATATTTTAAGCACCTAAGGCTCATAATTAAACATCATTCATAATCCTCTCATTTTACTTTTAAATCTGAATGGCATAGGGTGGAAATCCTAACATGTGAATACGGGGTTCTAGAACTTACGTTTTAGACCCTTTCTTGGTTCCGTTTTCGCCGAAGGCGCTATGGATTAAATCTAAACCAATTATGAGGCATTCCTATGCTTAAGGACTAATTATTAATCATGTTTACCATGATGTAAGGGTGCTGGACAGAATCCAGAAAATTAAATGTTCTAAGAGTTCTACATTTGCATTTTTACGGTTTTCTAGTTACTAGTTTCCCCATAGGTGCTAGAATTCAATTCTAACTCAAATGATACCAAGTTTTTCATGTCTAAACAATCTAAATCTGATTATGTCCCCATTAAAACAGTTTGGAAGAGTTCCATAAACAAATGGGTCAAAACTATGTTAAATTCTAGCTTTACGGTATTTCTAGTTAGCTAGTTTCTTACCTATCATGCATATGATCGCTTCTACATCATCATATGATATTTTCACACATTCCAACACATCAAAACATCATCATACAGCATCACACTCATCACATCAGAACCGAAAACATTTAACTTAAATGAGAGAGTTAAATTGACATTTCTAGGTACATAAGTTAACTAGTTTCTCTTGGAATCAATCTAGAACTTCTAAAACTCTTTGCAAAACATTTTAATTCATCAGGAGGCTAAGTGAAGCCTTAGGTCACTGACCAAAACATATTCCATCCTCTAAAAGATAATAAAATCACAACTTGTGATGACATAACCTTATAAAGATTGTAAAGCTTTAAGGAAAACTTAAAACATAGACTATTGGTCCTAGTAGCTAGATGAAAACTCATTACAAGCCCATCATCACTACTTGGCCGAAATTATGCATTCAAGGAATACATTCACATATAACTTTAACTTGGAATGAAATGGCCAAGTCTTTGAGCTCTAGGTTCTTAAGTTATGACATAAACTAAACGTGCTCATGCTTTTTGTTTTTAATCTTGCTTACAAAGTAAAGTGATGACTTAAAATTAAATATGCAAGGCATAACTTAAACGTGCAAGCTTGAAAGTAAATATGCGAGGCATAAACTTAAACGTGCAAGCTTGAAGGTAAATATGCATGGTTCAATTCTTTATTTTAGTGCTCTTGGCCCAACAACAATTGACTTTAAGGCCGAAATAGATAGGCATTCGAGAAATTAATTAGGTGGTAATGCAAGTTCAATTCTTTATTTTAGTGCTCTAGGCCCAACAACAATCGACTTTAAGGCCGAAATAGAAAGGCTTCGAGAATTAAGTTAAGTGATGATACAAGTTTCATTTTAATCTTTATGTTCTTAGGTGATAGCTAGAAGGTAAAGATGCATAGCAAGAATGTAAATATGAATGCAAGCATAAAATAAATTATGCAAGTTCATTTCATCTTTCTAGAGCTCTTAACAAGACTTTAAAGGAATTTAAACCATAACCCAAACTCATCCAAACAAGGTAAAGTCAAGCTTAGAGTTCTTTAAAACTTAACATAATATTTTTAGGAAATCAAACCATGAAGCTTAGAAAATTTAAGGAAATGGCCGAAATCATCAAGAAGAAAAAGGAACATTTTAAAACTCTAGAGTTCATGATCTTGATGATATATTAACACCAACATCATGAGTCCTCATCATTGAGTTCATAGAGCCATTTTAAAACATCATCAAAGCTAAAGTTCTCAAGAGTTCAAGAAAGGAAGAACTAGAAACATTTTTGTTCAAGAACAAAGATCAAGCTCTAGAGTTTGTTTCAAGTGATGAACATCATCATGAAACTCTCATCATCAAGCTCTCATTCCTTTGTTCTCTAAGGCCTATGGCCGAAAATGGGAAGGAACAAGGAGAAGAAAAGAAGTTCTAAAAAGAATCAAGAGAAACTATAAACATAAAGCTTAGAACAAGAACTTTAAAGAAAGGAATACTTGAAAGAAAATCCCTACTTGGTGTGATGAACTTGAAGATGGAAGAAGAAGATGAAGATGATGATGAACTTTGAAGAGCTTGAAGAACTTGAAGAACACTAGAACTTTGAGAGAAAAGAAAAGCTTTGAGTGTTTCCTAAACTTAGCAAATGATCTAAAAGTGGTGCAAGCTCCTCAAGGCATTCTATTTATAGAGAAATGAAACAAATGGAGGGTGCTCATGGGTGAAGAGGTTTCGGCCATGAGGGTGCAGATTGGAGGCTTTCCATGAGTTCCATGAGGTGAGATAATGTGTTCTTGAGGTATGGTGAGGTATGGCTTAAGGTATGATGAGGTATGGCTCAAGGTATGGCTCAACCATGGCTCTTTGAGTGAGAAAACAATTTAATATGTGTGGTAATTGGAGAGAGATGGCCGAATATGCATCAGCCCATGGGCAGGATTAGTTTGCATTTTAATTGTGGTTTAGAGTTGTGTTTAGATGTATCTTTGATTATGCTTAAGATTAGGAATTTGTAAGAAAGTGTTTAGGTAAGGTAAATGGGTAATTAAGGTGGCCTAGACATAATTAGGGAGTGGTCTTGCACCATTAGAGAGTTAAATCCTCAATTTAGAGTCTAAACAACTCTAGACACATTTCCTTGATTTAAGGAATTGGAGAGAGAAAACACTATTCAAGATTCTAAGACTAGGAGTCTTGAGTTCTAAAAAGGGATCTAAGTTTAATCTAAGCAATTTTAGGTTCTAATTAACTTCAATAAATTATTTTGGCTCTAGATTAATTAGGGAAATAAATTAATCTTCGTTTAGAGCCTAATATTGCTTAGGTTTGCTTAATTACGTCATTAAGCTCAAAAACACTATTCTAGGGGCAAAATCGTAATTTTTGTACTAAAACTGCCCGGGACCACCGGGACTTGAACAGAGACCTCTAGACACATGAAAACATGTTTTTAAACCTCTGGGGAAAGTTCCGGGCTCAAACGGCCCCATTACCCGCGTAAAAACGCTATAGGGGTATTTTGGTCATTTTGACCCAAAACTGCGGAAAACGAAATTTTCGCTTCCGAAAGCATTCAAAGGCCATTCAATTCCCTTCAAACATTGAGTTGACCCTTCGAGGATGACCGAGTTGGTTACCCTCGGGTTCGGGTCAGGAAATGACCTCAGGGGCATTTTGGTCATTTCCCTCGGACAGAGAAATCGGGGTGTTACATCTTCTCCCTTCACCGGTCCTGTGCGGACTACCGCCGCTCCGGTTTCTTGCATCATGTTAAATTTTCAAGTCATCATCTTAAATCTTAAAGATAAAGAAATGGAATTGCATATCATGTTTATAATTCCAAGCTATCACCTTATAAAGATAAGATTAAAATAAGGTTGCATAGCATGTTTATAATTCTAAGATGTCACCTAAATCTCTAAAGCTCAAGACTTACTCCTTTTATCTTAAGTGAGAATTTTAATTGTGAAGATCCTCCCAAGTTTGACAAAAGAACTAGTTTCTAAATGAGTTTTAAGACTTGGCAAGGATTTTATGGGGAACTAGTATTTTATATGCACTTAAAATATGATTCTATGTAATTGCATGAGGTTCATGATTCGGCCACTAATCTGAGTTTAGTATCAATGTATGATAATGATTTGATATGTTTGAAGTTGTGATAATTATGGTTTATTGTTAAGAGAATGATTCACTGCATGTTAGAGATAAAACTAGCTCCCTAGAACAACCGAAGAGCTAGAATTTACCTAGTTTTTGACCCCTTTAAGTTTAGCCAATGCCAAATCTGTTTTAGTATGTTATAATTCTGTCTAGGATTAGTTAGCCACGAAAAATTTGGTATCAATTAGACTAGGATTGATCCCGAACACTAAAAATGAACTTAGCAACTAGAAAACCGTAAAAACAAGATTTCTAGAACTCTAGGGAATGAAATTTATGCATTCTATCCAGAATCTTTAGCAACGATAAGAACCATGTTTTATTATGTTTAAATAAGGGAGAATGATTCATAATTGGTTTAGTAACTAATTTCAGCATCATAGGGAAAGCTGGTAACAAGAAAGGATTTAAAACATAACTTCTAGCATACCATAAAACCTTAGGAACAACTTACTACCTATGCTACCCCATTTGATTTAATAGTGTTCTTAAGGCCTATAAATAATCGTAAGGATGGTAATAAATCCCTTAGGTGCATAACTAATTAGTTCTATAATTGAATGATTTCCTGGCTTGCATGTTATAGTTCTTTGTTGCAAATAATGAGAATGCTTATGCATGAAATATTCTTTATTATGTCAAATTTACCTTTGTTGCTAGAAGAAAGTGTATCATTGTAAAAGTGTAATTTGGAAAGGTTCTGGCTAAGGAAAGACTTGGTATTTAAGCGTGTCCATTGTGACCCACCTCTCTTTCCTGGGAATCTCCCAGATGCATGATTATAGTTGATATATATTATTCTAGCTTAAGACTATAAATAAGAAAATGCTATAATGTTTATGAATTGTATTGTGATATAACATGCAAAGATTTAATGGTGACTTAAACTTATAAGAAAATGATCCTTTGGAACCATCAGACTATAGGTGGTGAAAATGTGATTTTAGCCCCCTAACCCGTTCTCTCAAAAGGGTAGAGTCGGGACTTTAGCTTATCAAAAGGGATAAGTATATGCTAGTGACGACTAGTAAAATATGAGCTCATAACCTAAATTACTCCTAAAAGGGTGGAGTATAGGGTGGCCCAAGGAAAATAATGATGATGATAAAATTTTAAGTCACCTAAGGCACTAAAGAAATGAAATATGTGCACTGTGTCCATGTGTAGCTAATATTATATGACGTTCTTTTATGCATGTTATTTTGATAATGATGATGAGGAATATGATGTAATGATAAAGGAAAAGTTCATTGTAAATATGACATGTCAAGATTATGATGCATTATAAGACGCATGATTAAAAATTGACGAACCTCGGTTAAGTATTTGTCCGAACTTAAAATGAATCTTTGCACGCTCACTATTTTAGAATAATCCCGAGGTTCCTGGGGACTTTGATGATGTCACTGTAGAAGGAGGTACCCTACTGAGAATTCTTTAGCAAGAATCTCACTCCCTTTTTCTTTATTTCCGTCATTGTCTCCAGATTCAAATGGCGACATTCGTTCTGTTCGTTGATACCCCTACTTGGGAATTCCACTATGATCCGGTGCATTGCTCGTATCATTTTGAAGGGAGGTGCCCAGTTCGTGTTTTTATTTACATAGGTCGTCCATTTGCACATCCTATCCCTAGTTATCGATTTTCTCCTACTTCTCCCTATGGCGATGAAATGGTTTTCGAACATGCACGTCCACTTGATGAAAGGATGTTACGTTCTTATCCCGCTTCATCTGCTGTCCATGGATTTCCAGAGTATGTTCCCAAGATGAGATATTCTGAAACTGATCCTTCAGAGGACACTCCTACTCATGTATATTCTGAGAGCTCTGCTCCTACTCCCACACGTGTAAGAGAGGGTAGTGAGGAAACAGTTGTTCAGCCGAGGTTAGCAAGAAGGCCGTCCATGCGACCCCAGCCTGGTGCATCTCGTGTGTCCCCTCCCGAGGGAGCTCATCAGTGGATCGAATTTATTCCTCCATTTCCAGGACAGTGGCCATAGAAGGTTCTTAGTATATTTATGTGTGTTCATGCACCCTAGTTTTAGGATAACCTTCCCGGCTTATGGAGTTATCTAGTTTAGGGGCATGTATTTCCTTGTGTATATTTTCTTTTATGGGTTTGCATAAGACAATGATATATGATCATAACCCACCCTTTGAGTGAGGTTATTGTATGTAAATATATGTTATAATGTGCTTATGGATGTTATATGATGGAGCCAAAGTGATATGATGTGATATATTCTTAAACGTCTTATTATACTCCGCTTACTCGTTCACGTTGTACTCGGCTCACGTTTTCAATTATGTTTTTTTTTAAAAAAAAAATGGCTCGTAATTTCACTAAGTATTTTCAAATTATGAAGAAAGAACCAAAGCAAGGAGTAAAGTCTAGTCATTAATCAGATTCAACCTAGGTGTATTTGGTTAATTACTAGGGTGTTACACATGGCCGAAGCCCTCTCCCCCTATTTGCACCTTGCATTTGTTTCATTTCTCTATAAATAGCATGCTTGGGTGAACTTGCATCATTTTGGGTTCATTTGCTAAGTGTAAGTTTTCAAAGAGCACTTCAAAGTTTCCTTTTTCTCTCAAGTTCAAGTGTGCAAGTTCTTCATCCTCTTCTCTCATCCCAATCTCCAAATCACTTGGTAGGGATTTTCTTTCAAGTATTTTCTTTATTTAAGTTCCATATCTAGTTATGTGTTTATGGTTTCTCTTGAGGCTTTTTAGAACTTCTCTCCCTCTCCTTTTTCTCTATCATTTCGGCCATGGGCCTTTGAGAGCAAAGGAATGAGAGCTTGATGATGAGGTTCCATGATGATGATGTTCATCACTTGAACAATCTCTAAAGCTTGATCTTTGTTCTTAAGCCAAAGATGTTTTTAGTTTTTCTTCTTGAACCTTGAAACCTTTCACTTGATGATGTTTTAAAATAGTTACATGAACTCCATGATGAGGACTCATGATGTTGGTGTTATTGCATCATCAAGATCATGGTCTCTAGAGTTTCAAATGATTCCTTTTCTTCTTAAAAGTTTTGGTCCCTTTTCCTTTTCTTTCTTCACATTTTTGGCCATGTTGGCCAATAAGGTTCACAATGGCTTGATGATGAGAGCTTCTAGATGATGACTATGTGTTCATCACAATGAGGCCTCAAGAGCTTGAGTCTTAATAAAAATGCTATTTATGACCTCATTTCAAGAAAAGAAACTTGTGTTCTAAAGAACCCTTGAGGTTCACTCTTGTCTTTACTTTACCTTGCCATGATAAGTTTGAGTTGAGGTTTAAGTTCCTTTAAAGTCTTGTATGAGCTCTAATAAGAAATAAAATGGACTAGCATTCATATTTAAATTCAAGCTTATGCATTATATATTTACTTTGAGCTTTGCATCCATATTTATTTTCCAAGCCTTCACTTAAAGTTAAAGGATAAAGAATGGAATGCACCTTATATTTACATTCTTGTCTAGCATATTTACTTTTCATCACTAAAGAACATAAAGATTTAAAATGAGAGCTTGCACTATCACCTAACTAAATCTCAAAGCCTTTCTAGTTCGGCCTTAAAGTCGATTGTTGCTGGGCTTAGAGCACTAAAATAAAGAAATGAACTTGCATATTTATATTTCAAGTCTCGCATATTTATTTCAAGCCTTGCATATTTATATTTCAAGTCTCGCATATTTATTTCAAGCGTTGCATATTTATATTCAAGTCTTGCATATTTACTTTAAGCTCTCACTTTACTTTGTAATGAAGAATAAAAATGAAGTGCATAGCATATTTAAATTATATCGTCACCTAAAGACCTTAGAGCTCAAAGACTTGCCCATTTTATCTCAAGTTAAAGTCTAATGTGGAGGCATTCTTTGGATGCATAATTTCGGCCATGTCGTGATGATGAACTTGGAAAGAGATTCATCTAGCTACAAAGGCCAACAATCTAAGTTTTAAGATTCTCTTTAAAGCCTCATGAAGTTTATGAGATTAAAACCAACAAGATTCATGAACTTTGTAACACTCCGATTCTTCTGTCCGAGGGAAATGACCAAAATGCCCCTGAGGTCATTTCCTGACCCGAATTCGAGGGTAACCAACTCGGTCGTCCTCGAAGGGTCAACTCAATGTTTGAAGGGGATTGAATGGCCTTTGAATGCTTCCGGGAGCGAAAATCTCGTTTTCCGCAGTTTCGGGTCAAAATGACCAAAATACCCCTATAGTGTTTTTACGCGGGGTAGAAGTGCCGTTTGCGCTCGAAACTTCTCCCAGAGGTTTAAAAACATGTTTTCATGTGTCTAGAGGTCTCTGTTCAAGTCCCGATGGTCCCGGACAGTTTTAGTGCAAAATTACGATTTTGCCCCTAGAATAGTGTTTTTGAGCTTAATGACGTAATTAAGCAAACCTAAGCAATATTAGGCTCTAAACGAAGATTAATTAATTTTCCTAATTAATCTAGAGTCAAAATAATTTATTAGAGTTAATTAGAACCTAAAATTGCTTAGATTAAACTTAAATCCCTTTTTAGAACTCAAGATTCCTAGTCTTGGAATCTTGAATAGTATTTTCTCTCTCAAATTCCTTAAATCAAGGAAGTGTGTCTAGAGTTGTTTAGACTCTAAATTGAGGATCTAGCTCACTAATGGTGCAAGACCACTCCTTAATTATGTCTAGACTACCCTAATTATCCATTTTTCCTTACCTAAACACTTTCTTACAAATTCCTAATCTTAAGCATAATCAAAGATACACCTAAACACAACTCTGAATCACAATTAAATTGCAAAACAAACCTCCCCTTGGCTGTAACATGGCCGAACAGCCATGCCCTCTTTGGCCACATGATTGAATTGTTTTCTCACTCCTTGAAGCCATGCTTGAGCCATACCTTGAACCATACCTCACCATACTTTGAACCATACCTCACCATGCCTCAAGACCACATTATCTCACCTCATGGAACTCATGGATGCCTCCAATTCTGCACACATGGCCGAAGCTCTTCCTCTCCATGAGCACCCTTCATTTGTTTCATTTCTCTATAAATAGAATGCCTTGAGGAGCTTGCACCACTTTTAGATCATTTGCTAAGTTTAGGAGCACTCAAAGCTTTTCCTTTTCTCTCAAAGTTCTAGTGTTCTTCAAGTTCGTCAAGTTCTTCAAAGTTCTTCATCATCCTCATCTTCTTCTTCCATCTTCAAGTTCATCACATCAAGTAGGGATTTCCTTTCATGTATTCTTTTCTTTAAAGTTCTTGTTTCAAGCTTGATGTTCATAGTTTCTCTCGATTCTTTTTAGAACTTCTTTTCTTTTCCTTGTTCTTTCTCCTTTTCGGCCATGGGCCTTGAGGTTCAAAGAAATGAGAGCTTGATGATGAGAGTTTCATGATGATGTTCATCACTTGAAACAAACTCTAGAGCTTGATCTTTGTTCTTGAGCAAAAATGTTTCTAGTTTTTCCTTTCTTGAACTCTTGAGAACTTTAGTTTTGATGGTGTTTTAAAATGATTCTAAGGACTCAATGATGAGGTCTCATGATGTTGGTGTTAATATATCATCAAGATCATGGACTCTAGAGTTTCAAATATTTCTTTTCTTGCCTAGATGTTTCGGCCATTTCCTTTCCTCTTATATGCCTTATGGTTTGATTTTCTAAAGATGTTGTTTTGAGTTCTAAGAACTCTAGACTTTACCTTATCTTGGTTTGATGAGTTTGGGTTGAGGTTTATGTTCCTTTAAAGTCTTGTTAAGAGCTCTAGAAAGATAAAATGAACTTGCATAATTTATTTTATGCTTGCATTTATATTTACATTCTTGCTATGCATCTTAACTTTCAAGCTATCATCTAAGAACATAAAGATTAAAAAGGAACTTGTATCATCACTTAATTTAATTCTCAAAGCCTTTCTATTTCGGCCTTAAAGTTGATTGTTGTTGGGCCTAAAGCACTAAAATAAAGAATTGAACTTGCATTATCACTTAATTAATTTCTCGAATGCCTATCTATTTCGGCCTTAAAGTCGATTGTTGTTGGGCCAAGAGCACTAAAATAAAGAATTGAACCTTGCATATTTACTTTCAAGCTTGCACGTTTAAGTTTATGCCTCACATATTTACTTTCAAGCTTGCACGTTTAAGTTTATGCCTTGCATATTTAATTTAAGTCATCACTTTATTTTGTAAGCAAGATTAAAAATGAAAAGCATGAGCACGTTTATTTCATGTCATAACTTAAGAACCTAGAGCTTAAAGACTTGCCCATTTCATTCCAAGTTAAAGTTTAATGTGAAACCATTCTTTGAATGCATATTTTCGGCCAAGTGGTGATGATGGACTTGCAATGAGTTTTCATCTAGCTACAAGGACCAATAGTCTATGTTTTAAGTTTTCCTTAAAGTTTTACAAATCTTTTCAAGGTTATGTTGTCATGAGATATGACTTTATTCCCTTTTAGGAGATGAAATATATTTTGGTCATTGACCTAAGGCTTCTCTTAGCCTCTTGATGAATTAAAATGATTTGCAAAGAGTTTTAGAAATTCTAAATTGATTCCAAGAGAAACTAGTTAACTTATGTACCTAGAAATGTCAATTTAAATCCTTTACTAAAGCTAAATATTTTCGGTTCTGATATGATGAGTGTGATGTTGTATGATGATGTTATGATGTGTTAGAATGTGTGAAAATATCATACGATAATGTAGAAATGATTCTATGCATAATAGGTAAGAAACTAGCTAACTAGAAATACCGTAAAGCTAGAATTTAACATAGTTTTGACCCATTTGCTTATGGAACTTATCCAAACTGTTTTAATGGGAGCATAATCAGATTAGGATTGTTTAGACATGAAAAACTTGGTAACATTTGGATTAGAATCGAATTCTAGCACCTATAGGGAAACAAGTAACTAGAAAACCGTAAAAGTGCAAGTTTAGAACTCTTAGAACATTTATTTTCTGGATTCTGTCCAGCACCCTCACAACATGATAAACGTGATTAATAATTAGTCCTTAAGCATAGGAATGCCTCATAATTGATTTAGATTTAATTTATAGCGCCTTAGGTGAAGACGGAACCAAGAAAGGGTCTAAAACGTAAGTTCTAGAACCCCGTAATCACAAGTTAGGAATTCTGCCCTATGCTATTCAGATTTAAGTGTGAACATGAGGATTATGAAAGATGTTTAATTATGAGCCCTTAGGTGCATAAAATATGAGCGACGAACGTTAGAGAACCATATCTCATGATTGAGATCCGTAAGGGTCAAAGCATAAGCTACCGTAAGGATAAACGGTTGAAAGTTCTATGATGATGCATGTGTTATATAAATGATGATGATGTTATTCATATGAGGAATTCATGAGGATATATGTTTATGTGGCATAAAACAAATTTGGAAGGAATTCGGCGTAATGCCTTTGTGCCGCCGAATTCCCGACGAATTTGGGGACTTAAAGAGATTTTGAAAATTAAGGTACTAAGATGGGTTCTAGGATGACACCGGTTCGGCCGAGCACCTCCATAGAACTCATGTGACATCGGTACCATTTTATACTCTTAGGTGACACCGGTTCGGCCGAGCACCCCTAAGAGAATTGCCCCCTAACCCGTACTCAGATAGTCGGGATTTATGATTTATGATACGCTTATCGTTAAGTGGTAAGTAAGAACTAGTGACGACTAGTTAAGGTATGAGCTCATAACCTAGATATGTAACACGTTCTGGGTGACACCGGTTCGGCCGAGCACCCCCAGTTCGATTGTCTTTTAGGGTGGCCCATGAGGAAGAGAAGTTTCATGATTATGATTATGTCAGTAAGTTTGTCCCATATGAATGTTTCTATTGCCACTTTATGCCACTAAGTATGATGATGATGCTTGATGTTATGTTTTATGTATGTGCATTAGGTAGTGCCATGCATACATCTTCTATTATGTTGCATCCATGACATTAAGATCATCCTAAAATGAATGGACCTTGGCTAAAGTATATTTTAAAGTTTAAAATGAACTTAATGCATGACCAGACATTTTGTATAATTAAACCCAAGGTTCCTGAGGACGTAGATGATGACACCTAGGTAGTAGGAGGCCCTACTGAGATTCTTTAGCAAGATCCTCACTCCCTCTATCTCTTTCTTTCCGTCACGTCTTCAGATGGCGACGTTCGTAGTGTTCGTGGACACCCCGACATGGGAGGTGCACTATGACCCGGCTCACGGGTCATACCATTTTGAGGGGCAGTGCACGGTGCGGGTTTTCATGTTCGTAGGGCGCCCCTTCGCTCATCCCGTGCACACCCATCGCTTCTCCCCGACTGCACCCTATGGCGACGACGAGCGGGTCTTTGAGCGCCACAGCGCATGACGAGAGAGAGTGCTCCGCATGCACACCGCCGCCTTAGCCATGCGAGACTATCCCGACATGCGTGCCGGGACCTACTTCTCGGAGACCGACCCGTCCGAGGACCCGCCTACTCATCCATATAGCAAGAGCTCTGCCCCCTCTCCACCATTGATGAGGGAGGGCAGTAAGGATACCATGACTCAGCCACGACTTGTACGGCGACCGGAGATGCGGCCACACCGCGGGGGTCACTCTCGATCCCCGTTTCGCCTCTTTACGCCCGAGGAGCTCGCCCAGTTTCCCAGATACTTGCCTCGTTCGCGAGACGGACGTCAGTAGGAGGTGACGATCGACCGATGGAGTACCCGGTTAGAGCACACACCACTTAGATGGGGATAAACCTTCTTTTGTTTAGAGGTTATCCCATTAGGTGCACTCGGGTAGGGGAGTAGATCGTGTTTATGTTTATGTTGTATTTCCTTTCATGTGTTTCCCTTGTACTAAACTAAGTCCCACACTTATAAGTGGGCAAGTTATATAAATATAAGATGATATTCAGTGTTTTCCCATGATGTGCCTTTATGTGCTTTATGCTATGACGTTATGAGATGTATGTTTTGTTCTTTACGTGCTACATCGCATCACGCGGCTCTCACTTTATATTTCAAAAAAAAATTTACCCGTATTTTCCGCTAAGTAATTCAAAGTTAAATGAGGACTATAAAGTAACAGACTAATGATTAACCTAATTATGTTCTAGAGTATTGGGTTAAAAATTAGGATGTTACAAACTTAGTACTCTTTTAAAAAGGGGATTAAGTGGTCACTAACCCAAGGATGTTTTTAGTCTCTTTTACAAAATAAAATGGTTTGCAAAAGAGTCTTAGAAGTCCTAAAAATGATTCCAAGAGAAACTAGCAACTTATGTGTTTTAAAAATATCAAGTTATGCATCTTTTTGGGACTTAATGTTTCGGTTCTTCCATGATAAGTTTGCTGCTGTATGATGATGTTTTGATGTGTTAGAATGTGTGAAAATTATGTATGATGAGGTAGGAACATTTCTAGGCATGATAGGAGAGAAACTAGCTTTCTAGAAAAACCGTAAAGTCAAGATCTAGTATAGTTTTAACCCATTTATTTTTGGACACTGCCCAAACTATTTCAATGGGAATATAATCAGATTAGGATTGTTTAATCATGAAAAATTTGGTTACAATTGAAGTAGGATTGAATTTTGGCACCTATAGAGAAACTAGTAACTAGAAAACCGTAAAACCGCAATTCTAGAACTTTGAGAACATTTAATTTTTAGAATCTGTCCAGCAACCTTACAATGTAGAGAACATGGCTTATAATTAGTTCTTAGGCATAGAAATGCCTCATAATTGGATTAGGTCGAACTTATAGCGCCTTAGGCGAAGACAGAACCGAGAAAGGGTCTATAACGTAAGTTCTAGAACCCCGCAATTATAAGTTTATAATGCTGCCCCTAAGGAATGATGTTGTTCGGATTTAATAGAGAGCATAAATAATAATAAGATCTATTAGAAGAGAACTCTTAGGTGCATAAAAGGTTGATAGAAGATGATAGGTTAATTACATCACAAGTTTAAGGCCCGTAAGGGTCAAAGCATAAGATACCGTAGGACCAAGAGCATAATGAATTTTTAATGTTGCTTGTGAACATATGAGAATGATTATGCGAACGCATGAAATTATGATGGAGATGCATGTTTGAATGACTTAGGTGGCATAAAGCAGAATTTGGAAGAAATTCGGCATCTTTTGATTATCTTCGAATTTCTGCCAAATTCGGGGATTTAGAAAGTTTTGAGAAAACTATGAGATTTTTATTATGAGGTACTAACATGAGTTCTCGGATGACACCGGTTCGGCCGAGCACCTCCAGAGAACTCATGTGACATCGGTACCAAGATGAATTCTTAGGTGACACCGGTTCGGCCAAGCATCCCCAAGAAATGCCCCCTAGCCCGTACTGGATAAGTCGGGATTATGTTTATGATTATGTTACGCTTATCGGGATTGATAAGTAAGAACTAGTGATGACTAGTTAAGGTATGAGCTCATAACCTAGAGATGTGACACGTTCTGGGTGACACCGGTTCGGCCGAGCACCCCCAGAACGATTGTCTTTTAGGGTGGCCTCTGAGGAAGTAAAGTATGATGTTTATGTCACAGAGTTTCCCATATGAGAATTTAATTGCCACTTTATGCCACTATTATGATGTTCTTAAAGTTACGATGATTATTCTTGCCTTAAGTAGAGCCATGCAGTCATTCTTTAATATGATTGCATCCATGTCATTAAGAATCATGCTAAAATGAATGGACCTTAGCTAATTATGTTTTTAAACCTAAAAATAGACATTTATGCATGCTCGCTTATTTTGTATACTAAACCCAAGGTTCCTGAGGACGTAGATGATGACACCTAGGTAGTAAGAGGCCCTACTGAGATTCTTTAGCAAGATTCTCACTCCCTTTATCTCTTTCTTTTCCTCACGTCTTCAGATGGCGACGTTCATGGTTTTTGTGGACACCCCGACGTGGGAGGTGCACTATGATCAGGATCACAGATCGTACCATTTTGAGGGACAGTGCACGATGCGAGTCTTCATGCTCGTAGGACGTCCCTTCGCTCACCCCGTGCATACCTATCCCTTCTCCCTGATAGCACCCTACTGCGATGACGAGCGGGTTTTTGAGCACGCGCGTACGCATAACGAGAGAGTGCTCCGCATGCACACCGCCGCCTCAGCCATGCGTGACTATCCTGACTACGTGCCTCAGACTTACTTCTCGGAGACCGATCCGTTGGAGGACCCGCCTACCCATCCGTACAGCGAGAGCTCCGCCCCCACTCCACCACTGATGAGGGAGGGCAGTGAGGATACCGTGACTCAGCCACTGCTTACACGACGACCGGAGATGTGGCCACACCGTGGGGATCACTCTTGATCCCTGTTCTGCCTCTATACTCCCGAGGAGCTCACCTAGTTTCCTGGGTATATGCCTCGCTCGCGAGATGGACGTCAGTAGGAGGTGACGTACGACCGATGGAGTACCCGAGTAGAGCACACACCACTTAGATAAGGATGAACCTCTTTTTGTTTAGAGGTTATCCCTTTAGTTGCACTTGGGTAGGGGAGCTGCTTTTATATTTTCCATCGTACTTTTCTTTGTATTTTCTTTTTAGTTGTATCGGTTCATGATGTACCAAACTAAGCCCCACTCTCCATGAGTGGGCATATCATATAATATTATATAAATATGCAGTTCAGTTCTATTGTGATGTGCCTTTACTTGCTTATGTCATGCTGCTATGCGATGCTTGCTTTATTTCCCTTCGTGCTTTATTATTTATCATGTCGCGCGGCTCTCACTTTGCTTTTATAATTCAAAAAAAAATTTACCAGTATTTCCTCTAAGTATTTTAAAGTAATAAGGAAGCTATGACATAACAGACTAATGATTAACCTAAATATGTTCTAAAGTATTGGGATAAGAATTAGGATGTTACATGAGTGGGTTCAAATCCTATGATCCTTATGTTGATCATTAGAGTTAATTTCAGTAAATTATAGCATGAGATATATATGCTTTTCTGAAAACTCATGGGACCATTATTGTTAAAGTGATTTTTATCAAAGAGCTAGAGTATATATTTAAAGATTTATGGAACATTATGATGATTTCCATAGTAGAGAATATGTATATGATAGGGTTTTAGAGAAAATAAGTGTTTTTATGATTCTCAGAAGTATGGAATTCAATATGATTTGTAACAACTGCCAGATACATATTCTGTAGGCTTGAAATCAAAATGCCTACAAATGGGTGATCTCTTGGGCATGATTTCACGGTTACAGTTATGCTAAAGTCAGATTGTTAGAGTTATATGAGACCAGAACTTTTCGAGTTTCAAGAGTTTTCATATTTAAATAATTTTATGAATTTCAGAACTGTTAATTTATATGCTAGAGCTTGTGAACTCTAGGGTAGAAGACTTATGAGATATAGAGAAAAGATTTAGATTTCTGATTGAACTGGACAGTAGCTATAAAGAAACAGACTGTGAGTTAACGACAGTTATTCCGTTAGAGACTTAGAGACTAGAGACTAGAGACTTTGTTATGCTATGCATAACCAGAGATTAGAGACTTTGTTATGCTATGCATAACCAGAGATTTGTTATGTCACATGAATTGGGCATAACTAGAGATTCCTGTTTCTTTATTAGTATACTATGGTTTATGATTTCTATAAAGTAATGATTTTAGAACTATTTATTGTTCCTATGAATATGAACTTGAGAGTTATTGCATTAACTGGTTTGATGAATATATATATATATTATTTATTTCCCTTGACTGTCCCATGAGAGGGTTATGGGTGAGGACTTACTCACTGAGTTTTAGATGAAACTCACCTCTCTCCCTTCCTCCATTACAGGTGTAGTAGACCCGCAGTAGAGATTTCCCAGTTGGTGAGCTTCACTTTGTGAGTGAAGTACTTTTGGTATTCTGTTTAGAGATAGAGTGCTCCAGTGTGCATGACGGGCAGGGTCCCGGACCATAGAGATAGACTGACATGTTTTTATCATGAATATTTTGTATTTTCATGATTACGAGTTCTATGGTTTATTTTGTATTAAGAGCAACTCGTGTGTTTTGTATCAGAGATATTTACTAGACCTTGATTATGAAAGTATTTATGATGATTTGTTTTTCAAAGAGTTAGATATATATGTTAGAGATGATTTTATGATTTGGAAAAGGATTTTATATTAAATTATGCATATAGAGGGCGTGGGAATAAGGATTTCTCACGTGCTAGTCATGTGCCCAAGTAGGGTCGTGACAATAACTAACATTTTTATTAAAACTCCAGCTCTAGAGGCCTCATTGTGATGAACACATAGTCATCATCTAGAAGCTCTCATCATCAAGCCATTATGAATCTCATTGGCCAATATGGCCGAAAATGTGAAGAGAGAAAAGGAAAAGGAACCGAAACTTTTTAAGAAGAAAAGGAAGCATTTGAAACTCTAGAGACCATGATCTTGATGATGCATTAACACCAACATCATGAGTCCTCAACATTGAGTTTATGTAACCTTTTTAAAACATCATCAAAGTGAAAGGTTTCAAGGTTCAAGAAGAAAAACTAAAAACATCTTTAACTCAAGAACAAAGATCAAGCTTTAGAGATTGTTCAAGTGATGGATATCACCACCATGAAACCTCATCATCAAGCTCTCATTGCCTTGTCCTCAAAGGCCCATGGCCGAAAATGATGAAGAAAAAGGAAAGGGAAAGAAGTTCTAAAAAGACTCAAGAGAAACCATAAACACATAACTAGAGATAAAACTTAAATAAAGAAAATACTTGAAAGAAAATCCCTACCAAGTGATTTGAAGATTGGGATGAGAGAAGAGGATGAAGAACTTGAACACTTGAACTTGAGAGAAAAGAAAACTTTGAAGTGCTCTTTGAAAACTTACACTTAGCAAATGAACCCAAAATGATGCAAGTTCACCCAAGCATGCTATTTATAGAGAAATGAAACAAAATGAGAGGTGCTTAGGGGAGGTAAGGCTTTGGCCATTACAGCACAAGGAGGAGGAAATATCTTCTCCAAGGTATGGTTCAAGGCATGGTAGAAAGCATGGCTAGGTATGGGTTCAAGCATGGGTGTAAGTATGGGTGCAAGTATGGGTAAAGCATAGTTCTTTGAGTGAGAAACAAACCAACATGTGATGTAAATGGGGGAAGAGTGGCCGAAAATGCATCAGCCATGGGGGAGGGTTTCTTGCATTTTAATTGTTGTTTAGAGTTGTGTTTAGGTGTATCTTTGATTAGGATTAAGATTAGGAATTTGTAAGAAAGTGTTTAGGTGAGAAAATGGGTAATCAAGGTTTGTCAAGACATGTTTAAGGAGTGGTCTTGCATCATTAGTGAGTTATAAACTCATTTTAGTGCATAAATAATTCTAGACACAATTCTATAATTTAAGGAATTGGAGAGAGAAAATATTATTCAAGATTCCAAGATTGGAATCTTGAGTTTTAAAAAAAAGATTTAAGTTTAATCTAAGCAATTTTAGGTCCTAATTAATTTTATTAACTTATTTTGACTCTAGATTAATTATGGAAATTAATTAATCTTTGATTAGAGCCTAATATTGCTTAATTACGTCATTAAGCTCAAAAACACTATTCTAGGGGCAAAATCGTAATTTTGCACTAAAACTGCCCGGGACCTCCGGGACTTAAATAGACGCTTCTAAACATGTAAAATCATTATTTTAAACTCTCGGGGAAAGTTTCGGGCTCAAACGGCACCTTTACCTGCGTAAAAACGCTATCGGGGTATTTTGGTCATTTTGACCTGAAACTGCAGAAAATGAGACTTTCACCTCCGAAACCATTCAAAGGCCATCCAATCCTCTTCAAACATTGAGTTAGCCCTTCGAGGACTGCTGGGCTAGCCATCCTCGAATGCCGGGCAGAAAATGACCTCAGGGGCATTTTGGTCATTTTCTTCTCAAACAAAAAATCATGACATTACAATCTATAGTTTCCAAGGACTAGTTTAGTATATACAGAGGAAACAGAATATGAAAAAGCTATGCAACCTCATCTATTATATCTATATCCTGTTTCTACACTTCCTGTTGAATGAAGAGATACGTTCCTAACAAACAATTCTTGAAAAAGGATACTTTTTTTTTTTCAAAAAGTTTGGAAGGTCTCTTTCTTTGAAACTGACTAAAAAGGACCCAGGAAAGTCTACGTACCAAAAATCAAACCTCTCTCTCGATGCAGGTATATTGAAAGGATTCATTGAATGAAGCATCAAGTTACAAACAGATGATGATTGTAACACCCCGATCTTTCTGTCTGAGTAAAAATGACCAAAATGCCCCTGAGGTCATTTTTCACCCGGAATTCGAGGATGGCCGACCTGGCAGTCCTCGAAGAGTCAACTCAATGTTCGAAGGGGATTGTATGTGAATGGATGTTAATAGAGCAGAAAAATCTCTTTTTCGGAGCTTTTGGGTCAAAATGACCAAAATACCCTTATAGCGGTTTTGCGCCGGTCTAAGTGTCATTTGAGCCCAGAATTTTCTTAAAAGGTTTAAAATGATGTTTTTATGAGTCTGGGCATGTCTGTTTAAGTCCCAGTGGTCTTGGACAGCTTTGTGCAAAATTATGATTTTGCCCCTGGAATAGTGATTTTGAGCTTAATAACGTAATTAAGTAAACCTAAGCAATATTATGCTCTAATTGAAGATTAATTAATTTTCATAATTAATTTAGAGTCAAAACAATTAGTTGAGGTTTATTAGAGCTTAAGATTGCTTAAAGAAAGTTTAAATCCCATCTAGAATCAAAATGGTCTTCAAGTCAAAAAGTGAATAGTATTCTTTCCATGATTTAAGGAAATGTGTTGGTGTTTGAAATTCAAATTAAATGAACTTGACTTCTCTAAATATTTGTGACCACTCATTAATCATGCTCTTGAAATTCCTAAATGCATGATTATCAACCTAACCCTTAATTACCCATTCCTAACCATTCTCCTAACTAAATCTACCTCTAACACACATCCTAACTCACAATTAAGAAGCAACTTGTTCCCTAAGTTCTTCTAGAAAGTCATGGCCACCCATACCACACCATGCCTAGGACCATGTCTTGAACTGTACCCACACCATGCCATGATATGATGCCTTTGAATAAGATATTTTCCTCCCTCTTTTCCTTCAAAATGGCACCACCTCCCCCTCCCCTTACTCCCCTCATGTTGAAAATCCTCTATAAAAAGGAGAAGCCTTCCCAAAGAATTCCTTTGCTTATTTCTCTTACACCTCTAAAAGCTTTCTTTCTCTCAACTTCAAAGAGCTTTTCTCCTTCATCTCTACTCTCCCAAGAGCAAACTCCTTCTCTCAATCAAGAAAAGACATCCAAGGTAGGGAGTTGTGTAAAGAATGCTATTCTCTTTTGTTTTGTGTATGATTTGAAATGATATGGTTTTGGTTCTTTCTTCCTTCTCTACTTTTGTTTTGGTTCTTGCCCTTCCTCTTTCCTTCTCTTAGTTTTCGGCCACAAAGGCCTACGTTGGGAATAAACCATGGCTTGATGATGAGGACCTTTGATGTTGGTTGTAAAACTATCATTTGCTTGACCTCTAAAGCTCAAGGTTTCACTTCTAAGAGTTTTTAACAAATAAAGTTGTTATGCGGTTTTTAAGACTTAATATGGGATCTTGAGCGTAGGTTTTAAAGGATTAATAAATGGATTGTATTCATATTTATATTTCTTTGCTATCACCTAATAAATAATCTCAAAGCTCGTCTATTTCAATCTTAAAGTCGATTGTTGTGGAGCCTAGAGCACTAAAATAAAGAACTAGATTTGCATTACATGTTTATATTTAAGTTTTGCATCCATATTTACTTTTCCATTACTATCATTTCGTAGTAACAAGATTAAAATAAGGTCTGCATTTGCACGTTTAAATTTACACCATTTCCTAAATAACCCTAGAGCTCAAGATTTACTCCTCTTAACTCACAAATGAATTCCGATTTCTTGTGTTTTTACCTTTATAAATGGGTGTTTTCCATTAAAGGAGTTGGAGATTTTGAAAAAAGGGCCTTGTTGATGATGAATCTTGATTTCATGATGTGTAAAAAGTTTTGAAAGATTGTAGGCCCTAAAAGGATTATATGTGTGTTTGATTTTAAGAAAAATGATGGAATGATGTTAAAAGGTGTTTAGAATGAATGGGTAGTTTTAAGAATGTCAAAACTTGAGTTTTTCACCATTTTGGGTTACTGGTAATTGATTACAAGATGATGTAATCGATTACACGATGTTCTAGGAAACCCAGAACATGTTTCTGGACTCTAGTAATCGATTACTACTCCATGTAATCGATTACTCAGGTATTTTTGAGACCCAGAATGTAACATCCTAATTTTTAACCCAATACTCTAGAACATATTTAGGTTAGTGATTAGTCTATTACGTCATAGTTTCCTCTTTACCTTAAAATACTTGGCGGAAAATATAGGTAAATTTTTTTTGAATTGAAAAAGCAAAGTGAGAGCCGCATGACATGACGAACGATGAAGCATGAAAGAAATAAAACACAAATCCAAATAAACACATCATGAACATCCGGTCATAAAACATGTAATTGCACAGCACAATAAAACAAACTGCATAAGTGGATATATATTATGCCCACCCAAGAAAGGCGGGACATAGTTTAGTACAACATAGGACAAATACAACGAAAATGGAAATACATGGAAACATAAAAAGAGAACACCCACACCCTAGTGCGCCTAAAATGGATAACCTTTCTGAATAAAAGAAAGCTATCCTAATCTACGTGTGGTGTGTACACTATCACTCCTCCAGTGCCTCTACTGCTGGTAGTTCAGATAGGGCGGGATATAACCGATCCATGGGCGAAACGCATCCGGAGTGGGCACTCGCTGCGGCTGAACATGAGCTCCTTGACGGGGACGCATGGACTGCCTTCGAGCCAGTCTCAACTATGTGATCGTCTCCTCACTACCCTCTACCCTCAACGGGGGAGTAGGGCAAGAGCTCTCGGAGTATGGATGGGTGGATAGATCCTCTGATGGGTCAGTCTCCGAGTGTCACGATCGGGGTACATAGTCGAGAAAATCACGGGCAGCGGACTCAGTGAAGTACGTGCGGAGTAACCTCTCGTTAAGCGTCCGTGCTTGCTCAAAAACCATGTCATCGCCATACGGGGAAGTCGGGGAAAATCGATGGCTATGTACAGGGTAAGAAAAAGGGCGTCCCAAAAACATAAACACTCGGAATGTGCAGCTCCTTTCAAAATGATACGACCGGTGCTCCGGGTCGTAATGCACCTCCTAGGTGGGGGTATCAACGAACAGTACTAACGTCGCCATCTGAAGACGTGACGGAAAGAAAAGATAGGGGGAGTGAGAATCTTGCTAGAATCTCAGTAGGGCCTCCTACTACCTAAGTGTCATCATCTACATCCTCAGGAACCTTGGATTTAGTGTATGAAATAAGTGAGCATGCAACAAGTTCATTTTAAGCTTCTAAACATAGTTAGCCAAGGTCCATTCATTTTAGAATGATTCTTGATGTCATGGATGCAACATATTAAAGAATGCATGCATGGCACTACTTAATGCAAGAATACTCATCATAATATCAAGTAACATCGTAATAATGGCATAAAGTGGCAAATCACAGGTGGGGGAAACTTTGTGACATATTCATCATTCATTACTTTCTCATGGGGCCACCCTAAAAAGACATTCATTCTGGGGGTGCTCAGCCAAACCGGTGTCATCCAGAACGTGTCACATCTCTAGGTTATGAGCTCATACCTAACTAGGCATTACTAGTTCTTATTTATCCCTTACCGATAAGCATATCATAAATAAATCCCGACTCTCTAGTATGGGCTAAGGGGCATTTTCTTGGGGGTGCTCGGCCGAACCGGTGTCATCCAAGAACACATCTTAGTACCTCATCTCTTTTTAGGAAAATCTCATAGGTTTTCAAAAACTTTCTAAGTCCCCAAATTTGTCAGAAATTTAGCAAAGATAACAATGCAAGACGCCGGATTTCTTCCAAATTTACTTTATGCCACATAAACAATTAGAACATGTATCCTCAATCATAATTTCACACGTATACATAGTCATTCTTAGATAAAACATACGTTCTCATGTAACATAAAAACTCATTATATTCTCAAACTTACGGTATCTTATGCTTTGACCCTTATGAGTCTTAAACTTGAGATGTAGTTATTCTATCGTTCTCTATTAACCTCTTATGCACCTAATGATTCACAACTAATAACTCTTACTAGCATTTATGTTCATTAATAAATCTGGGCAGCATTATACTTCTAAGGGCAGAATTACATCTTTATGATTACGGGGTTCTAGAACTTATGTTTTAGACCCTTTCTCGGTTCCGTCTTTGCCTAAGGCGCTATAAATTAAATCTAAACCAATTATGAGGTATTCCTAAGCCTTTGATCTATTTTTAAATCATGTTTACTACACTATAAGGGTGCTGTACAGAATCAGAAAATTGAATGTTCTAAGAGTTCTAGAATTGCATTTTTACGGTTTTCTAGTTGTTAGTTTCTCTATAGGCTCTAAAAATTAATCCTACATCAAATGTTACCAAGTTTTTCATAATTAAACAATCCTAATCTGATTATTATCCCACTAAAACAGTTTGGGCAGAAACCTAAAATAAATGGGTCAAAACTATGTTAAAACTTGACTTTACGGTTTTTCTGTTACACTAGTTTCTTCCCTAACATGCATAGAAAGGTTCCTACCTTAACACATATAAATTTCATACATTCTAACATGTCAAAACATCATCAGACAACAGCAATCATGTCATGGCAGGACCAAATTCATGCATATACATATCTTGCATAAAATCTCATTTTTCACAAGCATAGTTTGCTAGCTTCCCCTCGAATCGTTTTAGAACTTTTAAAACTCTGTTGCAAAATATTTTATCTTGTAAAAGAGGCTAAGAACAATCATATGGCAGTGACAAATTGAGATCACTCTTGGAAGAGGTTAAATTTACAAATCTTGTTAATCATAACCTTATAGAACTCTTAAAAACATAGAAAACTTTTGAACAACGATTGTTGGCCCTTGCAACTAGATGAAGTTCATTTTGAGTTCATCCACATCACACAGCCAAATTTACATCCTTGGGGATGTTTCCATAATCAAACTTTAACTTGAGATAATAAGGGCAAGTCTTTGGGCTCTAGGTTCCTTAAGTGATGACAAAATATAAACGTGCTATGAATTCCATTTTATTCTTCATTATAAAGTAAAGTAAGGGCTTTAAAGTAAATATGGAATGTAAGAACTTGAAATTAAATATGCAAGGCACAAAGTAAATATGCGAAACTTGAAAATAAATATGCAAGTTCAATTTTTTATTTTAGTGCTCTAAGCCCAGCAACAATCGACTTTAAGGCCGAAATAGAAAGGGTTCGAGATTAATTAGGTGATATACAAGCTCTCGTTTTAAATCTTTAAGTTCTTTAAGTGATGACTTGAAATATAAACGTGCAATGCAAGGCTTGAAACTTAAACGTGATAATGCAAGTCCTTTTCTTTAATCTTTAGAGTTTAGTAATGACATAGGAAAGTAAATATGAGATGCAAGAGCTTGAAATATAAATATGAGGTGCTAGAAATATAAATATGCAAGTTTATTTTTATATCTTTACTAGAGCTCTTACAAGACTTTGAAAGAACTTAAGCCTTAACCCAAATTTATCACAACAAGCTAAAGTAAACAAAACATCATTCCTTGAAGCAAAATCATAAATAGCATTTTTTTTTAAAACTCAAGCTCTAGAGGTCTCATTGTGATGAACACATGGTCATCATCTAGAAACTCTCATTATCAAGCTTCCATGTTGAACCATCAATGATGGCCGAAATTTTAGAGAAAGAAAAAAGGAAGAGGGACCGAAATCATGAGCAAAGAAGAGAACCATTTTGAAACTCTAGAGACCATGATCTTGATGATGTATTAACACCAACATCATGAGTCCTCATCATTGAGTTCATACATCCATTTCTAAAACATTATCAAAACTAAGTTTTCCAAGACCAAGAAAGAAAGAAAACTAAAAACATCTTTTACTCAAGAACCAAGATCAAGCTTTAGAGGTTGCTCAAGTGATAAATATCATTATGAGATCCTCATCATCAAGCTCTCATTTCCAAGTCTTTCAAGGCCCTTGGCCGAAAATGAAAAAGAATCAAAGAGGGAGAAAGATGTTCTAAGAGATTCAAGAGAAACTATAAAGCATATAACTTAAACAAGAACTTTAATGGCTACAACATTTAAAACAAAATCCCTACCAAGTGAAATAATGTTGAAGAGGATGAAGAAGATGAAGAAGAAGAACTCTTGATCTTTGAGAGAAAAGGAAAAGCTTTGAGTGCTCTAAACTTAGCAAATGAACTAAAGGTATTTCAAGTTCTCTCAAGTGTGCTATTTATAGAGAAATGAAACAAATGAAAGGTGCCAAGGGGGAGGAGGGGTTTCGGCCAAGGCATGCAGTCCCATGAGGTCCATGAGGTGAGATGTCATGATCTTGAGGCATGTTGAGGTATGGTTCAAGGTATAGTGAAGTATGGTTCAAGGTATGGCTCAAAGCATAGCTTAAGGAGTGTTTAAAATTTAAATCATGTGATGAAACTTGGATGATGTGGCCGAAAATGCATCAGCCATGGGGGAAGGGGATTTATTTCATTTAATTGTGGTTTAGAAGTGTGTTTAGGTGTGTTTTAGATTATGTTTAAGATTAGGAATTTGTAGGAAAGTGTTTAGGTGAGGTAATGGTTAATTAGAGGCTTGTAATACTAGATTTAGGAGGTGGTCTTGCTAAATTAATGGAGTCAAACTCCACTAACAAGGAATCCAATCCCAACACAATTCCTTGATTTAGGGAAATTGGAGAGAGAAAACACTATTCAAGATTCCAAGATTAGGAATCTTGAGTTGTAAAAAGAGATTTAGGTTTAATCTAAGCAATTTTAGGTCCTAATTAATTTTATTAACTTATTTTGACTCTAGATTAATTATGGAAATTAATTAATCTTTGATTAGAGCCTAATATTGCTTAGGTTTACTTAATTACGTCATTAAGCTCAAACGGCACTATCTCGGGGGCAAAATCGTAGTTTTGCACAAAAACTGCCCTGGATCATCGGGACTCAAACAGACACTTTTAAACACATGAAAACATTGTTTTAAACCTTCAGGGAAAGTTTCGGGCTCAATGGAACCTTTACCCGTGTAAAAACGCTATAGGGGTATTTTGGTCATTTTGACCCGAAACTGCAGAAAATGAGATTTTCACCTCCGAAACCACTCTAGGGCCATCTAATCCCCTTCAAACATTGAGTAAACCCTTCAAGGACTGCCGGGCCGGCCATCCTCGAATTCCGGGCAGAAAACGACCTCAGGGGCATTTTGGTCATTTTCCTCTCAGATAGAAAAATCGGGGCGTTACACAGAATGCATTTTTAACTGAGGTAATCGATTACAAGGCTCATGTAATCGATTACTAGGACCTCAAACATCCCTATTTTAGAAAATTGAGCCAAATAATCGATTATAAGACTCATGTAATCGATTACTAGTATCTAAAATGTGTAGATAAGTGTTCCTTCCTTTGTGTAAATATGAATTGATGATCTTCCATGCTTATTCTCGGATTATGAACATGGTGAATTATAGTTTGGTGAATGTATATATGAAATGAATGTGAAAGCATGCTTGCATGATAAATTGCATGAATGATTATCATTGATCGAGATGCATTATTTATAAGTTTATGTGTAACGCCCCAATTTTGACTGCTAAGTGAAAATTGCCAAAATGTCCCTAGGTAATTTTTACACGTAATTCGAGGTCAAATAATCTTCAATAAAGGAATATAACATTAGAGAAATATCATAGGAGATTTGATTAGCGATTCGTACAAAAGTCGCAAACCCAGATTTTTCTGTACGTGTAAAATGACCAAAATGCCCCTGAGGTCATTTTTACCTAGAAATTAAGGATAACCAATCTAAATTATCTTTGAGGGGTTAATTCTATGCCTGATGGGGATTATATGTGCCTTAGAGATAAAAATCTCAATTCTCAATTTTTACCATAAGTAAAATTACCGTTTTACCCTTGCAGTAATTTTTTATGAAATTATATAATCTTTGAATTCGATTTTCACCCAAAGGTTCAAAATGACTATTTCAAGTATGATTTGAGATTGTCTAGTATTTACAGGGAGTTTTTACGTGAAATTACCTTTCTACCCCTAATTGTGGTAAATGGGTTTACTTCTGTAATTAAGATAGTATTAAAGATCTATTTGAACTCAAATTGACTTTATTCATTAACCTTGAGTTTAAAATTAATTACCCAAGGTTAAAAAATAATTACTGAGGTAATTAGAGTCTAAAATTACCTAAGGTAAAATTAAATTACCTTTCCTTTATTATGAAAGCTCATAAAATTAGTGATAGTTGAGATCAAAGTTAAGATTTCGGTTTAGGTAAAATCTTGTACATTTACATTTTCTTATCCTAAGTTTAGAACCTATGTTACAAATTGATTTTAACTCATTTGAAATTAACTTCATTTACTAGTATATGATTTCTCTTTTTACCTTGTCTTGTGTTGTCCTAAACACTTAACCTTTTACTATTTTCATTAATCTATCAATTCCTAATCTTTTACCTAAGTAAATGCACATCTAATACATGATTTACCACTTGTAAAACATCACCAATCTGATCCTAAAGGAATCAGAAACCAGTGGCCAACTTGTCTCCTTTTCACCATATTTTAATTATTTTTCCAACAAAGAAACATGTCCAACCATAACACCATACCTTTAGCTTTCTTTTGCATTATTTTTGGCTATGTTTAATCAAAAGAAAACGCACCCATTTCAGCCATAATGTGATCAACAACAATGTCTCCCACTAGCATCATATTTTAGTGTTTTCATCCATTATGCATGAACAAAATTATTACTAAGAATAAAAGCATTTTTTTATGTTTCTTTAATTAAAAAATGAAATTAAAAACTCCATTTTCCAGCCATGAAGGCAGCTGCCATACAGCCTCCTTGGCCTATAAATATGAGCTCTTCCATTGCCTAAATGCACACACAAACATTCCTAGCCTTAGCATTTTCTTACTTGATAGTTTTCTTACTCAAAGTTTGCTCAAAGTTCTCTAATTCTCTCAATACTTCAAGCTTTCTTCTTCTTCCTCATTCACACTCAAGAGACTCCATTCCCAACCTCTAATCAAGTTCTAAACCTCAAGCATACATATTCCAACCATAAATCAACTCCTAAACGCATAACCTTTCCATTATCAAACACAAAAACACAAGAAAAATCTTCCCTCCATTTGCTTTAATCTTGGTCGAATTTCAAGGACATATTTTCTTCTTCTAACGTCTCTGAAGATCAAGCATTACCTTTTGATAACAAGAAACAACTTGGTAGGGATTTTATTTCATGTTCTTTCTCTATATTTTCAATTTTTATGATTTGATAATGACCATGGCTTGATGGTGAGGAATCATGGTGGTAGTTGTGAATCCATCATTTAAATGACCTCTAAAGCCCAAGGTTTAATTCTTGATGTTAAAATATTAATAAGGGAATTATTAAGTTTTGAGTTTTAAGCTTAACAAGATATAAAAATGGACTAGCATCTATATTTATGTTTCAAGTTCTTGCATAATCATATTTATATTTCAAGTTATCACTTTAATCCTTGAAGATAATAATATGAACTTGCATATTCATATTTACATTTCAAGTTTTCACCTAAATCATAAAGATCTAAGAATGAATTTGCATCTTTATATTTATATTCCTTGCATTTCATATTTATATTTCCAAGTTATGATCTTATAATGATAATAATAAGGTTACAAGACAAGTTTATGATCTTAGAATGAATAATGATCTTAAATCCTAAAGTTCAAGATTTACTTCTTTTATCTTAAATGGCAATTTCGATCATGGACACTTCTCATCTATTTATTTTTGGCCCTTATATAATTCTGATTTAAAGCTTGATATATTTTATTTTTAGGTATGACCTTGTCTTTAAAGTTGTATAAAGAAATTTTGAAAGACCTAGAAATTATAAAGGATTAAGAATATGATTTTTCTCATGATTTTAAATCCTAAAGTTTTATTATTCTGATATAATCTTTTAGAACTAGAATGATTACTGATTTAGGATGTTTAGATGAGTTTAAATCACTAATAATTATTGTAAAAATTATTTTTAGTGTCTTAGGAAAAACTAGTAAGTAAAAAGGATCAAAATTATGTTTTTATGAAACTTTTAGAAGGACAATTTTTCTGATTTCTGTTCATCATTGTTCACCACTATTCACTACTGTTTATATCTGTTCACACACTTGAGGATCACTAATAATTGTGCTATTTTAGTACCATAGATGCATAAAAGGGTAATTACAAGTGTTAGTTTGGGCTATTTTACAAAATGCAGAAAGTTGTGTTTAAACTATCAACTATGTTATTTCAGCCAAATGATTTTATTTAGAGCTACTAATGATGTTGAATGTGTCCATGAGTCCAAAATACCATTTATGAAGTTTAGATAAAGTTTTAGAAATTTCGGTTGTTGTTAAGTATTAAAACCAAGCGATTCTGCACTTTGACCCTTAAAGTATGTTATAATTTGGTCTATGGCCCTAAAAGGTTTTTATGATGAGTTTTAAATAGTTCTAGTAGTTATATGTCTCTTGAAAGTATTGGTTAATATTAAGGATCTCTAGTTTGTGAGAATGTGTTACAAAGGGGTATTTGCATTTTGACCCGTAACCTTGAGAAATTGTGATTTGATCCCTTTGGAGCTTAAGCGTAAATGTAGATAAATTTGATGAAATGAATGTGATCGATATCTCGTGAAGGCTATGTTCATGTGTTGAAATTTATATGGCTTATGTATATATGCAATGAAATATGATGCATGTTTATGTAATTTAAATTGTGGCATGTATGGTTATGTTTGATTCATTGAGATGCATAAGTTCATGGAGTTTATGAGCATGAAATATTGAAATGATGAGTTATTCATGTTTGCATCTCATATATCATGCCCAGATTAAAGGTGACATAAGACACATGGAAATGATCCTCTAGACTCCCCGAATTAAAGGTTATGAGAGGTGTCCAAATAGGAGATGATCCTTTGGACTGCCCGAATTAAAGGTTATGAAAGGTGATCCTAATGCCCCCTATCCCGTACCTTAAGAGTCGAGAATTTAACTTATCAAAAGGGATAAGATTACGCTAGTCACGACTGATGAGGTATGAGCTCATAACCTAGAACTCTTGAGAAAAGAGAGAATTAGAGGGCGGCCCCCAAGGAAAAGAGAATAAAGAAGTTTAAGTCACCTATAAGAATGATGATCATGATGTTCTTTATATCATATGCATTGTTTTATGAATTTTATGATATTATGTATATGATATTGGCATGCATCCATGACTAATATGTTGTATTCATGACATTAAGATTCATGCTAAAAGATACAGGCCTCGGCTAATGGTATTTAGAACTTAATAAATGAACCTTATATATATATATTCACCATTTTCATAATTAAACCCGAGGTTCCTAGGGACGATGACCATGACACTTGTGCTAGAGTCGAGAAGCCCTACTGAGATTCTTGTATAAGTTTCTCATCCCCTTTCTTTTCCGTGTCATTTCCAGACATGAATGATGGTGTAGTTTGTGATTTATCTTGAGACTGGATGAGGAGCTACGGAGATAACTTCCCTTTGGATATTTGCCTTTAAATTGATCATATCTCATTTATCAGTTTGTATTCTATTGATGGATATATTATGATGTCTTTAAGTTTACAAGACATCCCTATTATGATACAGTTATTGATATGTTATTATTATTTGAGTTATGTTATGCCATGGTTGTATTATGTAATTATCTGTTATTTGTTTCTAACATCTCTCTTATGCAGGCAAGATAGATGACGTTAGATATTTAGTATGCGCAGCTCACGTTTTGATATTTAAGTTCAAAAAAAAAAAAATTTACTCATATTTTCACTAAACTATTTTCAAAAATTCTTGAGTTAAAAACTGGAACAAAAGAGTAATAATTAATAATTAACTTAAATGCGTCCTAGGCATGTGGAGTTAAATATTAGGGTGTTACATTATGAGCATGATAAGTTAAATAATGATTTATGATTGTATTGCATCTCTGAAGAGAACATGTGTTTATGTTGCATTCATGCATAGCACGCTGAGATATGTTTTGGGTGATACCAGTTTAGTCGAGCACGCCCAAGAACAAATGTGACACCAATATGTGTTCTGGGTGACACCAGTTTAGCCAAGCACCCCCAGGAACAAAACTGTGAGGGTATTGACATCGAGCTTGCTAAAGCGGACAATATTACTGTGCACTGGATGCTAGTAGATGCGTTTCAAAGAAGAAATAATGTGTTACCCCCTCTATTACCCCATATGAAATCTAGCAATGGCTAGTTAGATTTAGCTCATCCTAGGCAATCAGTTAGGGCAGTTGGTTCTGGTGGTAATTGTAAAATCACTGGGGCTGGCATGTTGGTTGGATTTTGGTGATGATGTAAGAGGGTGGAACTAATGAGAAAGAAATATGAGAACTCATTCATGAAGAGTGAATTTACCATGGGTTTTTCCTGCCTGCCCATGCATGTTATATGATGGTTTACTCATTACATTGCTCTATCATGCATTCATTTTTTTGCTACTGTTTTAGTTTTATAGATTAATCTTTGCTCTTGTGCTTAGCGCTGCCTTGTGTTTTGGATTTACTCGTTGATTTATGTCGCATGCACTGAGGTATCACCATGCATACATGAGATACTTGTTGCATTCATGCATTAAGATTTATGCTAAAAGATACGAGCCTCGGCTAATGGTATTTGAAAACTTAACAAATGAATCTTATCTATGCCCACTATTTCATAATTAAACCTGAGGTTCCTGAGGACGTTGACATTGACACGTGTGAATAGGGAAGCCTTACTGAGATACTTGTGTAAGTTTTTCACTCCCCCTATCTTTCTTTTCCATTTTCGTCTTCAGACAAGGTTGACAACGACGTCCGTAGACTGCCCTGTGGTGCCGACATGGAAGCAGCTTGATGGTCGAGAACAGAGTCGTGCAGTGGAAGCAAGGACATAGCCTTAGCTTATGTACGTCATAGTTATGTGTAGTTTTTGAATTGTTGTATGCTCAACCTTCACAGGTGGGCTTAACATATTTGATATAGTATTATTATGGAATATTCCTATATCATTGATACTATTAATTTTGTTTGACTAGATATATGAAGTTAATGTTATATGATGATGTGCTAATGGTTGTTCTTTCTATGGAGCCTATCTGGTGATTTTGTTTATGTTATTCTTTTATGTTTACGCTTTACGTTACGCGAGGCTCACATTTTGTCTATGTTTTCAAAAAGAAAAATTCTACCCATATTTTCTGCTAAGTATTTTGAAGAAAGGTTTTATAGAATGAGACTAAAAGAGTAATAGACTAACAGTTAACCTAAATACGTTCTAGGAGTATTAGGTTAAAAATTAGGATGTTACAATGATTAGTCCAGATAACAATATTCTAATCCTGAGAGTTATCCTAGAAAATAAAGGATAAACTACTCAAAATTTCTCAAGTAATCTTAGTGATGATCTAGATGATTTTGTGGAAAGTCCTAAGAAAATAAATCTCAAGGAAGTTCCAGAAAAGCTAGTAGATGAAATCCAAAGTATTAGAGACTGAGCTCCAGAATATCATCTTTTCAGAAAACATGCTTAGAACTCCTAAGTCATCAGAAAATGACTTTTTCTGAACTCGAAAGATGAGCAATCTGAAGATGAAGGAGATGCTAAAGAATCTCAATGTTTAGAAACTACAAGAGAATCTCTATTTTAAAGATAATCTTCTCAAAACAAAGGTTATGAAGACACTGCCAAGGGTATGAGAACCTAGACATTCCTTGGAAATACATCAAACTGTGCCATCATCTCCATATTGAAACCTGAATGCATTGAACAAGCTTTGAGTAATCAAAGTTAGCTGGATGCTATGCTGAATGAGTTGACCAAGTTTGAGAGAAAGACAAAGACTACACTACATGTTGAAACATCATCATCAGCACAAAGTAGATGTTCAAGGACAATTTGGATGAAGTTGACATCATTACTTGAATTAGTGAAAGCATGACTGCATAAGGTTTTAACTATCAAACAGGAATTGATCATGATGAAACCTTTGCACTAGTTTGTTACTTGCTGCTACTGTCTTCTCTAGAGAAAAGGCCGAAAGAACAAGCACAAATGATGTTGAAATCTATTCCATACAGATGTTGCATATAAGGAACAAGCTGAAAGACTATTTCTTGAGGTATTTCATATTTTCTTATCTTTTGAGATAATACTAGTGTTATTTATCTTATCAAGAATCCTTTCAACACTCTAAATCCAAGCTCATGTTGCAAAATCCTTTTATTCTATAACTTGTTTAAAGCGGAGATGTTGAGTTAATAAATGTGCATACTGAAGGCCTTGTGTCAAGGTGTATTCACAATATCTATTGATAAAGATCTCTTGTATGCGTTTCTTTTTTCAAAAAGGTTTTTCTTTAAAAGCTTTCATATCTACATAAGCATTCATGCATAAAATATCTCTAGGCATTCTTTCTTCATAACTCTCATCCTAGTAAAGCCATCATAAGTCATTAGAAAGAGTATCCTCTTAAAGATATAATATACAATTTACGAGAACAGCAGAAATTTAGTCTATGTGATTAGTTGGTTAGTCAGAACATCAATAAGTCGGGATATAATATCAGAAGTATAGTTTGCAAGTTTAGAAAGATGACAAGTTGATCAGAAAAAAGATATGAAGGTCAGCTTGTAATAAGTTTGTAAAGATTCTCTAGAGGGTTAGAAAGTAAACAGTGAGATTCAGCAAAGTAACCCCTTCAGAAAGTGATCTCAAAAGTCAGAAAACTCTCTCTCTGAAAAAAGGATGAAAAGGCCGGATAATTCCCACTCTTGTCTGTTTATCTCTCCTACGTCGCTTCACTTTCAGTCAGTCACGTCCCATCACTTAAAAACCCTCACTCTTCACACATCACCTATACCTTCATCTTCGAAAACACGCTACCTCAACCGGTTACTCTTATTCCATTTCCTTTTATGTAACTGCAACTATCTTTTCTCAAACCCTCGCTCAATAAACCCTTACCTCTTCAACTCCACTCCCTTTTTTAGTAAACCCTAAATTTTTTCTACTTTCTGTCTTCTCTAAGATTTTTTTTTATCAATGGCTGAAGAAAAAGAAATAAATGGATCTTAATCAAAACAAGGACCTTTCATTATGTTTAATGAACCTCATATGTAGGAGATTTATGAGGAAGAATTTTCTCATAGAACTATAACACTTGGAAAAAGGCTAAACAACTCCTTATTAAATCAAGTTCATATACTTAAGGAGGTGGTTGCCTTCCAAGAATGGAACACTTTCTGGACATTTCTGACAGGATTTTTCAAGGATTGGTCACTGGTTTCTACTATTTTCTAGAGGTAAAGAGCCGAACCATCCTCTCAACCAACATTAGGGATATCTTCATAGAAATAGGACTGTCTGACTTGCCTGCTGTGGGTAAGCTCCTGCTGCTAGAGTCAACTATTTAACTGATGAAAAATAATTAAGTCTCTTGGCATAAGTGCTGAAGAAGTTTCTAAATGCCTCACCTATTCAACAAAATACAACCTGGTAACATTACTATTGTTAGCTCCAAAACCCTTGCACTCATGTGTTTTGAATGATAATAAAACCAATTCAAAGAAAATACTTTAAAGAATGACTGATGTCTCTATTGAGTTTCTTGACAAAGTATAATAGATCAAATCCGGTTAGTATGTTATAGACTTAAGGCAAGAATAATGTTTCACTTTGCATGTACAAGCATGATTTCTTGTATGGGAAGAGATTATGATAAATAGAAAGTGAATGCTATTTCAAGCAAAGCACGTACACATACTTATAGAACATAGCATAGAAACAGACTTGAATCGAGAATAATCTCACTATACATGTACAAACATATTTTATCTTGTGTGAAGAGATTAAGCTTAAAACGAAGTGATCATTATCTTCTGCAAAGAACGTGTAAATGCTTAAGGACTGTAGGAAATCAAGTCAAGAACCAAAAAACTAAGGAAAAAGACTTCAGAAAGTAGCATGGGACATCAGAAAATACTCTAAAGATGAAGATATCAGAATATGTCCATATGTAACGTGTTACTTAATTTTCAATCATTACAATCGCAAAGAAATCATCATTAAAAAGATTTGATTGAAGATCTGAAAGCAAAATAACTCTTCAACGGCTGATTACGTACATCAGAAAGCTTATCTTTGTATGGAGCAATGAATGCTACAGGAAAGGGAGAGAAATTTGAAATTTGAATTTCAAATTATCAAGTCAAACCCAGTTTCAAACTGGCATGTCATCTTTTCTGCCTATTTGATCAATGACCTTAACTTCATGAAGGAGAAGTTCAGAAAGCTCACTCAGAAAGTAGAAAAGTAGTTTCTAATGGGAGATCAAAAATGGCTGCTACAACCAATGTGACAATTCTGTCAACCTCTCTTCTAGGTATTTCTTTCAAGACATAACTGATGATCAATATGTGCCACTTGAAGAACTAATCTATGGCAACGGTCACAAAGAAAGACCATTATATAAAGTGTAACACCCTAGTAATTAACCAAATATGTAACATCCTCCCAAGTATAGCATCATCCTTAAGTCATGACATCATGCTCGAGAGTTGTTACTTATAAATTAGCGGACCTTTCTTAAATATCTATAGCCATTTGGAATGATTCGCGAGATAACTTGGTCATAATTCTACTGAAATATATAGCAATAAAACCAAAATATTCATTTAATACAAAGTTCAGTACATTAAGAAAGCTCTTTGATGAGCCTTAACACACCTCGTCCTCTAACCTATTTACATACATATTCATTCCACTAAATGCAACATAACAAAAGTATTAACTACTACCCTATTGTACTTAGAGTTACATTTGCATAGCGATTTCTCGATTTTCTGCGTCAACTTTGGAGGCGACAGGAACACAAAAACATAGGGGTGAGAATTATACAATTCTCAGTAGGGTAACTCCCCCAAATACACAATCATAATGTCATCGTCATCGCCCCAGCCACTTCGGTTTATTAAGAAAAAGTGGGCATGCAATATATATATATCAAAGGTTCATTTTAAAGTTATAAAATCACCTTTCCGAAGTGGGTTTCTTTTAACATTCAATCAATTAATGTACGTATACCATACTCCTCAACATCATAAACTACTAACTTTCCACTTACATATATTGGTCTCAATATCAATACTAAACTTCTTCACTCGGCATATAAGACAAAAGATTCCTTAGAAAATGTACTTCTTGAACTTGCCTTGGCTCTTGACTAATCTTGTCACATCTGGGCATTATGTACCGCCGTCCCCAATGTGGCAATAATGGGTAATAGAGTGCTTTTCAGGACTGAGCTCATTCCTATACATGATCATTGGATTTACTTTCTCCAATTCTCACACAGACCTATTCCTAGCCAGGTTTACTTTCCCCGACTCAATTCAAGGGTAGTCAGGTTTACTTTCCCTGACAGACCGGATTTACTTTCTCCAGCCCAAGGATTATAAATCTTATGCTTTTCTTGGTAGTTAGGTTTACTTTCCCTAACAAACTGGATTTACTTTCTCCAGTCCAAGAAACATAATCTTATGCTTTTCTTTCGCATATAAACAATTGCAATAATCATTCATATATATGTGTACCTAACCTCATCAATAAGTTCACGTGCTTAATTACTCAGACTCATATTCAGGTACTCATGTCATACTAGTACAAAATGCCATCATTTCATCAATTCAAAACATCAAGTTATTTTCAGCACAATGGCAGATTTCACACTATTGTGGCACGAATTTATTTGCACACAAAGCAATCATTTCAGAGACTATAAAAATTTTCAATGACACCTCAATGTGTCACCAAGGTCCTATAAACATTTCAGGGTAATTAGAGTTCTCTAACTATATTAACAAAATTCTAAAATTTTAGTGGTCAGAAACCATCCAACCTCAGCTCAAGAACCAAAATTCATAATTTTTGACCCTAGCAATTGAACCCAGAAAATTATAAATAAAAATCCTGGTAAAATCTCAATATGTCTCTAATACTCTGTAAAAGTTTCAAGTGATAATTCCATCATTTGATATGGTAACAAAATTAGCAAAGTTTACAGCTTTTGTTCGAACACTTTAGGCAGCATATGCTTAATTTCGGTTATTGATTTTTATAAGGCAGTTTGACTCAAAATAAAAACCCAAGAAAATTCATGGGACTAGCTCAAGATGTTATCTCCAACATATAATTTTTTCAGCTCATGAAAATGTCCACAACAAGCCCAGAAAATTCGTGATCACACACTGCCTGTCAGAAAACCGAAAAATCCAGCAAGTATCACACAACATCTTTTGACAAAATGATCTTTCTAACCTCATCCAAACACTTCAGAAAAATTCATACATCAATAACAACATAATATCAACCAAATTAACCAGAAATTTTGGATTGAAACCAGTAACAATTGCTCAGAAAAATTTTGAAAGAAAAAGGCTAAAGAAAACCCTACTTTGAAAGCTTTTGTGCTTGATACTTCAAAGGATGTTCTAAGTGATCTCCCTTCACTTCAAGACACCAATTTCAGTCCTAAACCCTCCATAGGCAGTGGGGAAGTGAGGTATTAAGGTGAGGATTTGAGATTTCAATCGGTTAGATTTGTAGGGTTTGAGGTGTAGAACAAGTTTTGTGAAGGAAGTTTGAGTGTTTAGCAACTTTAGGCTATGATTTTTGAAGCTTGAAACATATCAATGGAGGTTTGGAAGAAAAGAAATGGAGGCTGTATTCAGCTGGTTGATGGCCGAGAATGACAAGAAGAAAATGCCAAAGTTTGGTGGCTTGAGTTTATCTTATAACAAGTATAAATTATTTCTTTAATATGAAGTTTAATTTCTTTATGAAAAGAAACTAATATGAATGGCTAGGATTTGATCTTGTAATTCAAGATTAAATCCTAGCCTTACACTTGGCTCTAAAGGATAAACATTATCCTTTTACAAAGATTAAACTATCTTACGATGTTAGAAATCGCACACCGAAATTTTACGAGCAGGGTAAGCAGTACACCCGGGTAATCAAACATTGCCCGAAAAATAATTTCAGGTATAAAATATTTATTTATACCTATTTCTAACCATAATCATATAATTTCTCAATTTCGGGCATCTCCGGGTCCCAATTCTAGGGTTTCGGCTGTCCTGGCGAGCCTGCGGGGCCCGCAAGTTACTATTCATGATTTTTTTTTTTTTTACAAATCTGTTGGATCATCCTCATCATTGTTCAAACTATCAAATATTTGAAATTATGACTAATAAAGCTCAAATTGATTTTTAGACAATTTTTAGGGTGTTACACAATTCATAAACATTATAGCATTTTCTCATTTATAGTCTTAAGCTAGAATAATATATATCAACTATAATCATGCATCTGGGAGATTCCCAGGAAAGAGAGGTGGGTCACAATGGACACGCTTAAATACCAAGTCTTTCCTTAGTCAAAACCTTTCCAAATTACACTTTTACAATGATACACTTTCTTCTAGCAACAAAGGTAAATTTTACATAATAAAGAATATTTCATGCATAAGCATTCTCATTATTTGCAACAGCAACTATAACATGCAAGCCAGAAAATCATTCAATTATAGAACTAATTAGTTATGCACCTAAGGGATTTATTACCATCCTTACGATTATTTATAGGCCTTAAGAACACTATTAAATCAAATGGGGTAGCATAGGTAGTAAGTTGTTCCTAAGGTTTTACGGTATGCTAGAAGTTATGTTTTAAATCCTTTCTTGTTACCAGCTTTCCCTATGATGCTGAAATTAGTTACTAGACCAATTATGAATCATTCTCCCTTATTTAAACATAATAAAACCTGGTTCTTATCGTTGCTAAAGATTCTGGATAGAATGCATAAATTCATTCCCTAGAATTCTAGAAATCTTGTTTTTACGGTTTTCTAGTTGCTAAGTTCATTTTTAGTGTTCGGGATCAATCCTAGTCTAATTGATACCAAATTTTTCGTGGCTAACTAATCCTAGACAAAATTATAACATACTAAAACCGATTTGGCATTGGCTAAACTTAAAGGGGTCAAAAACTAGGTAAATTCTAGCTCTTCGGTTGTTCTAGGGAGCTAGTTTTATCTCTAACATGCAGTGAATCATTCTCTTAACAATAAGCCATAATTATCACAACTTCAATCATATCAAATCATTATCATACATTGATACTAAACTCAGATCAGTGGCCGAATCATGAACCTCATGCAATTACATAGAATCATATTTTAAGTGCATATAAAATACTAGTAAAGTCTTAAAACTCATTTAGAAACTAGTTCTTTTGTCAAACTTGGGAGGATCTTCACAATTAAAATTCTCACTTAAGATAAAAGGAGTAAGTCTTGAGCTTTAGAGATTTAGGTGACATCTTAGAATTATAAACATGCTATGCAACCTTATTTTAATCTTATCTTTATAAGGTGATAGCTTGGAATTATAAACATGATATGCAATTCCATTTCTTTATCTTTAAGATTTAAGGTGATGACTTGAAAATTTAACATGATGCAAGAACTTGAAATATAAACATGATGCAAGAAACTGGAGCGGCGGTAATCCGCAGGACGATAGAGGAGAAGAGAATATTAAGAAACCGGAGCGGTAGTCCGCACAGGACCGGTGAAGGGAAAAGAGAATTATTATTACATCTTTTTAAGCTCCAATCTCAAGACTTTTTAAAGAATAAATTCTTTAACTCCAATAATCATATTTCTTTGCTTGTGATACATGGCCAAGTCTTTGACCTCTAGGATCTTTAGGTGATGGCATAAAATAAACATGCCATGCGTTGATTCTTTTAGCCATTATAAAATAAAGTGAGAGCATAAATTAAATATGAGATGCAACCTCTTTATTATCTTGAAAGATTAGATGATGACTTGAAACATAAACATGAAATACAAGCTTGGAAAATACATCTTTCAAGTTCTAAACTAAAAATCTTTGTTTTAGCATCATAAAGCATTATTCTTTAAAGTTTTGCATCAAGTGGAATTTTCAAGCTTTAGAGGCCTAACTTGTGATGGATTTACAACCCACCCTCAAGGTCCTCATCATCAAGCCATCATCTTAGTTCCACCTAGGCCATATGGCTGAATTGGTTAAAGAAAAATGAAAAGGAAAACCGAAATGAAAAGCTAAGGTAAGTTCATAATTTCATCATTTTGAGCTAAAAACACAACTCCTCAAAACATAGAAATAAATTTAGAAACTACTCCCTACCTAATCTGAGTTGAAGAAGAAACAAAATCTCTTTGAAAAATTGAAGAAAGAATTCAGCCAAAGAGGAGGAAGAAAGAAAGTTTTTGGTGCTCCTAAAAACTAGTTATGAACAAAGCATTCCAAGACCACTCAAGCAAGCCTATTTATAGAAGATTTTGAGGCTTCTAATTGGCCAAAATGAGGAGGTAGTTGGCGGAATTTTGCAGGAGAAATAAGGGAGGAAAAATCATTTTAGACAAAGTTGTATGAAATTAAGGAATTATGTCTCTTATGGTGACATTTTGACATTTTGTTTTAGTACAACTTTTGGCAATAATTCAGCTGCATAATGGCATCAATAATTTCGTCCATTACAGCCCAAAGAAGTGAAATTTGTGTGTTCCATGCATTATTTAGGTGTAGGCAAGGTATTCATGTAATTTAGAGAATTTACGGTTAAGGGCTTAAGTGAATTAGTAAGCAATTTGGGTGTTTTTGAGCAATTTTGGGTTCTAATCAATCTAAATACATAATTTTGACTCTAGATTAATATTTAGAATTTAATAAGCTTTAATTTGAGCCTAATATTGCTTAGGTTTCGGTATACGAATCAAAAATCCCGAAATTCGCAAAACTGCCCAAAAACAGGGGCAAAATTGTACTTTCACTTAAACACTGCCCGAGGCCACCCGAGCTTAACCAATGGTTAATCATGGCTTAAAAACAAATTTTAAAACATTTTAGTGAGGTTCGGGCTCAGTCGGCACGCGCATCGGAGTTAAAGCGACGCAGAGGCGTTTGGTCATTTCGTGGCGTCGAACTCAAAATTGAAATCATACGCTCTATTAACACACATAACACAAACAATCCCTTATTATCATCAAAACATCCCCTTGAGAATAGGTGGGGCCCACGATCCTCATTTTCTGAGTAAAATAACTTCAGGGGCATTTTGGTCATTTTATACGTATAGAAATTCGGGATTTGCGACTCTCGCATGAATCGCTCCTAACTTATCTTCTAATGTTATATTCCTTTATTGAGGATTGTTCGGCCTCAAATCTTATGTAATAATTACCTCTGATAATCGGTAATTTCTAATAATGATAAAATTACAGTAAAAATTGGGGCGTTACACCATGCAGCACAAGGGCTGCCCCATGAGTTCCATGAGGTGAGATGTTGTGATCTTGAGGCATGGTGAGGTATGGTTCAAAGTATGGTGAGGTATGGTTCAAGGTATGGCTCAAGCATGGTTCTTTGAGTGAGAAACAAATCAACATGTGATGTAATTGAGGGAGAGAGGGCCGAAAGTGCATCAGCCATGGGGGGAGGATTTCTTGCATTTTAATTGTGGTTTAGAGTTGTGTTTAGGTGTATCTTTGATTAGGATTAAGATTAGGAATTTGTAAGAAAATGTTTAGGTGAGAAAATGGGTAATCAAGGTTGTCAAAACATATTTAAGGAGTGGTCTTGCATCATTAGTGAGTTATAAACTCATTTTAGTGCATAAACAATGCTAGACACAATTCCTTGATTTAAGGAATTGGAGAGAGAAAACACTATTTAAGATTCCAAGAGTGAAATCTTGAGTTTTAGAAAGGAGATTTAAATCTAATCTAAGCAATCTTAGGTTCTAATTAGTTTTAATAATTTATTTTGACTCTAGATTAACTATGGAAATTAATCAATCTTCGATTAGAGCCTAATATTGCTTAGGTTTGCTTAATTACATCATTAAGCTCAAAAACACTATTCTAGGGGTAAAATCGTAATTTTGCACTAAAACTGCCCGGGACCACCGGGACTCAAACAGATGCTTTGAAACATGTAAAAACATTGTTTTAAACCTCTGGGGAAAGTTTCGGGCTCAAACGGCACCTTTACCTACGTAAAAACGCCATAGGGGTATTTTGGTCATTTTAACCTGAAACTGCAGAAAATGAGACTTTCGTCTCCTGAACCACTCAAGGGTCATTCAATCCCCTTCAAACATTGAGTTGGCCCTTCGAGGACTGCCGGATTGGCTATCCTCGAATTCCGGGCCGAAAATGACCTCAGGGGCATTTTGGTCATTTTTCACTCAGACAGAAAATTGGGGCGTTCCAACTCACCGTTTAAAGCCGGGAGTATGTGGGCCCCACCAACTTGACCTGAAGAGCTTGGAATGGCACCAACAACTTCCATGGAGCAACCATAACTCTAGATTAACATCTAAAAATCTCTAGTGAGCTCTATTCTAACTCTACTAAAATTGGGGAAACATCCCCACTTGACAAAAAAGAGAAAAATAATCGGTCCAAATCCAAGATCATGGAGAAATAAAGACATAATCTAATAACATGAACTTACCTTGAAGCTTGGATTGATGGATTGGAGAGAATTTAAGAGAAAGAGAGAAAAATGAGGGAAAAGGGAAGAGAGTCGCGTCTCTGCTTCGTTCTGCCTAATTTGGGGGTTTTTAATCCCTCACTGACATTGCTGTAGCGGTATATGACTGCTACAGTAGTCTAACAGCGTTTGACAGTCCCACGGAGTCACTTATGACCGCTATAGCGGTCTTGGACCGCTATAGCGGTACCTCAGTCCGCTGCACTGCTTGAACAAGTGCTGGTGACCGCTATAGCGGTGACAGCAACTCCCAACAACTCCCAACTTCTATGTTTTTCAGTCATTCCAGCGTCTGGGTTGTTCCAACACTCACTTATTTACATTTATGTTTTAAAGTAATGGAGAGTAAAACCATTAACTTAAAATTAATAAATGTAAATAAGGAAATACCCCCCATTTGGATTCAAATAAAATATCACAAAAATCAAAACTCCATCAAATCAGAATCCAAATTTTGGGTTTTAGTTCAAATCCGGGAATTTCTGAGATTTTCTAAACTTGTGGGCTAACAACGAAACATTTGCAGGTTTCATAAAATTCATTAAAAATCACCCTTCAACTTGTTTTCCCTCAAGGAACAATTATTGGGACTTTTGATCCCAAGAATATGGTTCTATCATATAACCCTCCAAGGAGGTGTAGGATCCAGACTTAGTAAAATTCAGGATCCGACGGTGGTTCCCAGGGAATTCTTGAGGCTATACAGAACCTTACTGCTAACCCGTGTACCTCGGGTATCACATTATGACCACATTTCAAAAAAGGAAACTTCGTGTTTCAAAGAACCCTTGAGGTTCACTCTTGTCTTCATTTTATCTTGTCATGATGAGTTTGGGTTGAGGTTTAAGTTCCTTTAAAGTCTTGTATGAGCTCTAATAAGAAATAAAATGGACTAGCATTCATATTTAAATTCAAGCTTATGCATTACATATTTACTTTGAGCTTTCCATTCATATTTATTTTCCAAGCCATCACTTAAAGTTAAAGGATAAAGAATGGATTGCACCTCATATTTACATTCTTGTCTAGCATATTTACTTTATCATCACTAAAGAACATAAAGATTTAAAATGAGAGCTTGCACTATCACCTAACTAAATCTCAAAGCCTTTCTATTTTGACCTTAAAGTCGATTGTTGCTGAGCCTAGAGTACTAAAATAAAGAAATGAACTTGCATATTTATATTTCAAGTCTTGTATATTTATTTCAAGCCTTGCATATTTATATTTCAAGTCTTGCATATTTACTTTAAGCTCTCACTTCACTTTGTAATGAAGAATAAAAATGAGGTGCATAGCATGTTTAAATTATGTCATCACTTAAAGACCTTAGAGCTCAAAGACTTGCCCATTTTATCTCAAGTTAAAGTTTTATGTGGGAACATTCTTTGAATGCACAATTTCGATCATGTAGTGATGATGAGCTTGGAATGAGTTTCATCTAGCTACGAGGGCCAACAATCTAAATTTTACGACTTTCTTTAAGCCTTATGAACTTTATGAGATTAAGACCAAATAAGATTTATGAATTTATTTCTTTTTTAAGGAAGGATCAAGTGGTCACTGACCTAAGGATGTTCTTAGCCTCTTTTACAAAATGAAATAGTTTGCAAAAGAATTTTAGAAGTCTTGAAAATGATTCCAAGAGAAACTAGCAACTTATATGCTTTAGAAATATCAAGTTATGCATCTTTTTAGGATTTAATGTTTCGGTTCTTCCATGATGAGTTTGCTGCTGTATGAAGATGTTTCGATGTGTTAGAATGTGTGAAAATTATGTATGATGAGGTAGGAACATTTCTAGGCATGATAGGAAAGAAACTAGCTCTCTAGAAAAACCGTAAAGTCAAGATTTAGCATAGTTTTAACCTATTTATTTTTGGATACTGTCCAATGTAACATCCCCTTCTGCTTTATGGATTGACGACTGTCCCCACTGTAACATCCTAATTTTTAACCCAATACTCTAGAACATACTTAGGTTAAACATTAGTCTGTTACCTCATAGTTCTCAATTTTACTTAGAAATACTTAGCGGAAAATACGGGTAAAATTTTTTTTTGAAATACAAAGTGAGAGCCGCGTGATACGATAAGCGGTAAACCGTGCAAAGTAAAACAATCGTCTCACAATCATCATAACATAAGGCACATCATGAACATCACTGAATATCATCCCATATATATATAACTTGCCCATTTATAAGTGTGGGACTTAATTTAGTACAAGGGAAATACATAAAAGGAAATACAACATAAAACATAAACATAATCTACTCCCCTACCCGAGTGCATCTAATAGGATAACCTCTAAACAAAAGAAGGTTTATCCCCATCTAAGTGGTGTGTGCTCTAACCGGGTACTCCATCGGACGATTGTCACCTCCTACTGGCGTCCATCTCGCGAACGAGGCAGATATCCGGGAAACTGGGCGAGCTCCTCGGACGTGAAGAGGCGGAACGGGGATCGAGGGTGACCCCCACGGTATGGTCGCGTCTCCGGTCGTCGTGCAAGCCGTGGCTGAGTCACGGTATCCTCACTGCCCTCCCTTATCTGTGGTGGAGAGGGGGCAGAGTTCTCGCTATACGGATGGGTAGGCGGGTCCTCGGACGGGTCGGTCTCGGAGAAGTAGGTCCGGGGCACGTGGTCGGGATAATCTCGCATGGCTAAGGCGGCGGTGTGCCTCACGAGTACTCTCTCGTCATGCGTCTGCGCACGCTCAAAAACCGCTAAATCGTCGCCATAGGGTGCGATCGGGAGAAGTGATGGGTGTGCACGGGATGAGCGAAGGGGCGTCCTACGAACATGAAAATCCGCACCGTGCCCTGCCCCTCAAAATGGTATGACCCGTGAGTCGGGTCATAGTGCACCTCCCATGTCGGGGTGTCCACGAACACTCTGACGTCGCCATCTGAAGACGTGACGGAAAGAAAAAGATAGAGGGAGTGAGAATTTTGCTAAAGAATCTCAGTAGGGCCTCCTACTACCTAGGTGCCATCATCTACGTCCTCAGGAACCTTGGGTTTAATTATACGAAATGTCTGAACATGCATTTAGTTCATTTTAAACTTCAAAATATACGTTAGCCAAGGTCCATTCATTTTAAGATGATCTTAATGTCATGAATGCAACATAATAGAAAATGTATGCATGGCACTACCTAATGCACATACATAAAACATAACATCAAGCATCATCATCATTGGTGGCATAAAGTGGCAATAGTAACATTCATATGGGACAAAACTTAGTGACATAATCATAATCATGAACTTCTCTTCCTCATGGGCCACCCTAAAAGACAATCGAACTGGGGGTGCTCGGCCGAACCGGTGTCGCCCAGAACGTGTCATACATCTAGGTTATGAGCTCATACCTTAACTAGTCCTCGCTAGTTCTTACTTACCACTTAACGATAAGCGTATCATAAATCATAAATCCCGACTATCTGAGTACGGGTTAGGGGGCAAATCTCTTAGGGGTGCTCGGCCGAACCGGTGTCACCTAAGAGTATAAAATGGTACCGATGTCACATGAGTTCTATGGAGGTGCTCGGCCGAACCGGTGTCATCCTAGAACCCATCTTAATACCTTAATTTTCAAAATCTCTTTAAGTCCCCAAATTTGTCGGGAATTCGGCGGCACAATGGCATTACACCGAATTCCTTCCAAATTTGCTTTATGCCACATATACATATATCCTCATGAATTCATCATATGAATAACATCATCATCATTTACATAACTCATGCATCATCATAGAACTCTCAACCGTTTATTCCTTACGGTAGCTTATGCTTTGACCCTTACGGGTCTTAATCATGAGATATGGTTCTCTAATATCCGTCGCTCATATTTTATGCACCTAAAGGCTCATAATTAAACATCATTCATAATCCTCACATTTACTTTTAAATCTGAATAGCATAGGGTGAAACCTCTAACTTGTATTTATGGGGTCCTAGAACTTACGTTTTAGACCCTTTCTTGGTTCCGTCTTCGCCTAAGGCGCTGTGGATTAAATCTAAATCAATTATGAGGCATTCCCATGCTTAGGACTAATTATTAATCATGTTTATCATGTTGTAAGGGTGCTGGACAGAATCCATAAAAATAAATGTTCTAAGAGTTCTAAACTTGCACTTTTATGGTTTTCTAGTTACTAGTTTCATTATAGGTGCTAAAATTCAATTCTAGCTCAAATGATACCATGTTTTTCATGTCTAAACAATCTAAATCTGATTATGTTCCCATTAAAACAGTTTGGATTAGTTCCATAAACAAATGGGTCAAAACTATGTTAAATTCTAGCTTTACGGTATTTCTAGTTAGCTAGTTTCTCACCTATCATGAATAGGATCGCTTCTACATCATCATACGATATTTTCACACATTCCAACACATCAAAACATCATCATACAGCATCATACTCATCATGTCAGAACCGAAAACATTTAACTTCAATAAGAAAGTTAAATTGACATTTCTAGGTACATAAGTTAACTAGTTTCTCTCGGAATCAATCTAGAACTTCTAAAACTCTTTGCAAGACGTTTTAAATCATCAAGAGGCTAAGTGAAACCTTAGGTCAGTGACCAAAACATATTCCATCCCCTAAAAGAGATTGGAATCACAACTTATAATGACATAACCTTATAAAGAATTGTAAAAGTTTAAGGAACACTTAACACATAGGCTATTGGTCCTAGTAGCTAGATGAAAACTCATTGGAAGTCCATCCTCACTACTTGGCCGAAAAACATACATTCAAAGTATGGTTTACATTCAACTTTAACTTGGAATGAAATGGGCAAGTCTTTGAGCTCTAGGTTCTTAAGTTACGACATAAACTAAACGTGCTCATGCTTTTCATTTTTAATCTTACTTACAAAGTAAAGTGATGACTTAAAATTAAATATGCAAGGCATAACTTAAACATGCAAGCTTGAAAGTAAATATGCAAGATTCAATTCTTTATTTTAGTGCTCTTGGCCCAACAACAATCGACTTTAAGGCCGAAATAGAAAGGCTTCGAGAATTAAATTAAGTGAAGATGCAAGTTCCATTTTAATCTTTATGTTCTTAGGTGATAGCTTGAAAATAAAGATGCATAGCAAGAGTGTAAATATGAATGCAAGCATAAAATAAATTATGCAAGTTCATTTTATCTTTCTAGAGCTCTTAACAAGACTTTAAAGGAACTTAAACCTCAACCCAAACTCATCAAACCAAGACAAAGTAAAGGTCTAGAGTTCTTAGAACTCAACATAACATATTTAGAAAATCAAACATTTAGCATGAAAAGGAAAGGTAATGGCCGAAACTTCAAGGAAAGAAAAGAAATGTTTGAAACTCTAGAATCCATGATCTTGGTGATATACTAACACCAACATCATGAGACCTCATCATTGAGTCATTAGAACCATTTTGAAACAACATCAAAGTTAAAGTTCTCAAAGGTTCAAGAAAGGAAAAACTAGAAACACTTTTGCTCAAGAACAAAGATCAAGCTCTAGAGTTTGTTTCAAGTGATGAACATCATCATGAAACTCTCATCATCAAGCTCTCATTTCTTTGAACTCCAAGGCCCATGGCCGAAAATGAGCAAGAACAAGGAAAGGAAAAGAAGTTCTAAAAAGAATCAAGAGAAACTATGAACATAAAGCTTGAAGCAAGAACTCTAAAGAAAGAATTCATGAAAGAAAATCCCTACTTGGTGTGATGAACTTGAAGATGGAAGAAGAAGATGAAGAAGATGAAGAACTTGAAGAACTCCAAGAACTTGAAGAACACAAAGACTTTGAGAGAAAAAGAAAAGCTTTGAGTGTTCCTAAACTTAGCAAATGATCTAAAAGTGGTGCAAGCTCCTCAAGGCCATCTATTTATAGAGAAATGAAGCAAATGGAGGGTGTGAAGGCTGAAGGTGTTTTCGGCCAAGAGGTGCAGAATTGGAGGGTTCCATGTGTTCCATGAGGTGAGATAATGTGTTCTTGAGGTATGGCTTAAGGTATGGTGAGGTATGGTTCAAGGTATGGCCTCAAGCATGGTTCTTTGAGTGAGAAAATAATTAAACATGTGGTCAATGGGGAAAGGTGCTGGCCGAAACGCATCAGCCCATGGGGAGGATTAGTTTGCATTTTAATTGTGGTTTAGAGTTGTGTTTAGGTGTATCTTTGATTATGCTTAAGATTAGGAATTTGTAAGAAAGTGTTTAGGTAAGGGAAATGGGTAATTAAGGTGGTCTAGACATAATTAAGGAGTGGTCTTGCACCATTAGAGAGTTAAATCCTCAATTTAGAGTCTAAACAACTCTAGACACATTTCCTTGATTTAAGGAATTGGAGAGAAAACACTATTCAAGATTCCAAGACTAGGAATCTTGAGTTCTAAAAAGGGATTTAAGTTTAATCTAAGCAATTTTAGGTTCTAATTAACTTTAATAAATTATTTTGACTCTAGATTAATTAGGGAAATAAATTAATCTTCGTTTAGAGCCTAATATTGCTTAGGTTTGCTTAATTACGTCCTTAAGCTCAAAAACACTATTCTAGGGGTAAAATCGTAATTTTGCACTAAAACTGCCCGGGACCACCGGGACTTGAACAGAGACCTCTAGACACATGAAATCATGTTTTTAAACCTCTGGGGAAAGTTCTGGGCTCAAACGGCACCTTTATCCGCGTAAAAACGCTACAGGGGTATTTTGGTCATTTTGACCCGAAACTGCGGAAAATGAAATTTTCGCTTCCGAAAGCATTCAAAGGCCATTCAATCCCCTTCAAACATTGAGTTGACCCTTCGAGGATGACCGAGTTGGTTACCCTCGAGTTCGGGTCAGGAAATGACCTTAGGGGCATTTTGGTCATTTCCCTCGGACAGAAAAATCGGGGTGTTACACCCACAAACCAACACGGGTCTTTTCAGCATGCTTTGTCCTCACTCGCACACTTCCTGGGAAAACTTCCCAGGAGGTCACTCATCCCAAAATTGCTCCAAGTCAAGCACGCTTAACTGTGGAGTTCTTTCAGTTTGGGCTACCGAAAAGAAGATGCATCTTGTTGGTACAGGTAGTACAAATCAATTCATATAAGCCATCCTTAACTGTATAGTCCCATACCTATACAGTCTCAGGATCCCTCTCATTCAAGTGTGTAATCGGTTCATTCATGTACCCCTCCGCTTTCGAAGTCTGCCAGGAGCCGCTCCTTGTCCGTGCCTCCTTGCACTGGCGATCACTCCCCGACTTCGCAATCCCCGGGCATTACATCCAAACTGTTTCAATGGGAATATAATCAGATTAGGATTGTTTAATCATGAAAAATTTGATTACATTTGAATTAGGATTGAATTTTAGCATCTATAGATAAATTAGTAACTAGAAAACCGTAAAATCACAATTTTAGAACTCTTAGAACATTTAATTTTCTGATTCTGTGCAGCACCCTTATAATGTAGTAAACACGATTTATAATTAGTTCAAAGGCTTAGGAATACCTCATAATTAGTTTAGATCTAATTTATAGCGCCTTAGGCGAAGACGGAACCAAGAAAAGGTTTAAAACGTAAGTTCTAGAACCCCGTAATCTTAAAGATGTAATTCTGGCCTTAGAATATGATGCCGCCCAGATTTACTAATGAACTTAGATGCTAGTAAGAATTATTAGTTGTGAACCCTTAGGTGCATAAGAGGTTGATAGAGAACAATAGAATAATCATATCTCACGTCTAGGACCCGTAAGGGTCAAATCATAAGACATCTTAGGTTCAAAAGCATAATAAGCTATAAGGTTACATGAGAATGTATATTTAATTATGAGAATGACTTGATGTCTTATGATGATGTTGAATGGCTATGCATGTCCTATAAGTTTCGTGGCATAAAGCAAGTTTGAAGGAAATCCGGTGTACGCAGTTACGCTGCCGAATTTTCCCATCAAACTTGAGAATTTGAGAAAAGTTTGTGAAAACTCCTGGGTGACACCAGTTCAGCCGAGCACCCCCAGGAAAGGTTCTAGGTGACACCAGTTCGGCCGAGCACCCCCAGAACACTGAGACGCATTCCTCCCACTACGGTGGGAAGGAAACAAATCCGTGAGGGTATTGACATTGAGCTTGCCAAAGCGGACAATTCACTATGTACTAGATACCAGTAGAGCGTTTCAAAGAAGGAAATGATCCTAAGATAGGTGATCCAAGAAAGTTATGAATATCCCCTCTATTAACCCATATTAAATCTAGTGATGACTAGTTAGGATTGAGCTCATTCCTAGGCGATAGGTAAAATGTAGTTTGGTGACCAGATTATCGCCAAGCCGGTGAGTCGGTTGGATTTTTGGTGGATTTGTTAAGAGGGTAGTCTCTAAGAAAAAGAACTTAAAAGTTTGACTTGTGAGAAAGATGTCACATGAAAAGTACTGTGCCTTTTATGCCACGTATATGATTTATGTTTCTTTATGTTGAGCCCAAGAGCAATGAATTTCATGTTAATGAGTATATGGTATTGTCATGCATTCATCAAATATCTGTTGCATTCATGCCATTAAGACTCATACTAAAAGACACCCACTTCAGATAAATAGATTTGGAAAGCTTAAAACCGAACCTTATACAAGTACACCTTTTTCATAATTAAAACCGAGGTGGCTGGGGACGACGACGATGACACTCGTGTTAGAGTCAGGAATCCCTATTGAGAATCTTGAATGAGTTCTCATCCCTCTCTCTTCTTTCGTGTCGTCTCTAGACGAGGATTACAACGAGGTTCGTGACTTCTTCTAAGGCTCGTGCTTAAGGGTCACGCTAGCAAATGGAGTAGAGGGTCGCCGTGGAAGCATAGATAGTTTAGCTCTTGGATTGATACTCATCCAACCTCATAGGTGGATAAGGATCACTTCATATATATAGGCATGTTTTGATGAAAATAATGGTAAAGTGATGCTAGTAATTTATGTATTTATGAAGGAGTGATGATATTATGATTGTTATATACGATACTATATTTCGCGATTATGAATGGTGTGATTACTTTTCTTGCACGATGTGGTTACGATGAACGTTAGGTTAGCACGTGGCTCGCGTTTTGTTTTTCAAGTTTTGAAAAAGAAAAATTTATTCGTATTTTCCGCTAAGTATTTTAACGAAAGGTTTTTAAAAAATGAGACTAAAAGAGTAATAGACTAATGATTAACCTAAATATGTTCTAGAGTATTGGGTTAAAAATTAGGATATTACATAGATTCTAACCATTATCACAAAAACATAGTTTTTGAAATATATCAAATGTTCCAGGTCAGATCTTTAGAAGCCATGAAGTCCTCTCAAAGATTTAGAGATAACTTTTTGATATTCTTTACATTTCTTTTGGAGGCTTCAGTTTTATAAAACTTGAGAAGAGGGAAATATCCTTGAAATATATCTTTCTTTCTACTTTCCAACTTCAAGGTTGATCTTCTCAAGTTTTCAGAGCAACCTTACGAGTTTCTTGACTGGTTTAAGATATATAGAAGAATAAGCTTGAGAAACTTCTAGCAATTCATCATACAAAGCATTTGATACATTATATGAAGGATAAGATGTTAGCTCCAGAATCCTGTCAAGATGTGCTAATTAGTTTTGAATTATAACAAAGCCAATTTAAAGAAAATTCTTTGAAGAATGACTAATGGCTATCTAGAGTTTCTTATAAGATTATAACATGATTCTGTCATTTAGCAAGAAAAAGGCTTACTCAAACAAGGATAAAATTCACTCTGCATGTGTAAACATGTTCAACTCTTATTGAGAGATATGAATTGAAAAGGAAGTGAAATTATATCCTTATTCAAATGCATGATAGTTAATAATTTGAAGAAGACATCAACAATACAAGAAACCAAAGTTTCAAGACTTCAGAAAGTAGCACTGGATATCAGAAAGTACACTTACAATGAAGATATCAAACAATATGTTTTACTATCTTCAATCAGCTCAATCGCAAATCAGTCATCATCATAAAGCTTTGATTGAAGATCGGAAAGGAAAGAAATCATCAAGGATCTGTTACCGCATGTCAGAAAGCTCACTTCATTATAAAGTACAAAAACTTACTAGAAAGGGAGGCAAATTTGAATTTAAATTTGAAAGAGTCAAATCCCAGTGTCAAAACCGCTCAATCATCTCTTTTGTCTTTGAAGTAAACTATTCTAAGTCCTAGAAGAAAAGGTTCAGAAACCATAGTTTAGAAAGCAAAAGTAGTTTTCTAAAAGGCATCAAAAACCTCTATTCCATAACGGCTTCTACAAATTGATCTGACAGATAGATAGGCTATTCTTCTAAACTATCTTTCCAAGACACAAATAGAAGATCAACACGTATCCTTGGAAGATCTAATGAAAGGCAACGGTCATAAAGAAGACCTTCTATATATATAAGATGCTGTGCTCAAACAATTAGTGAGAGACTTCATGTAAAAAATAAAACTCTATAAACATCTCTCCTCATCTCCAGTAAGTTTCATATCATTATGTAATTAGATTCCTTACTTGGTAAAAATCTTCTTTCTACGTTCTTAAATAAATTTAAGTTCTTCTTAGGAAGAATAATAGAAAGTAGTCACTCAAGTTTTCCCAGGATCTTTTAATGTATATGTGAAGGAAACTTGAGTGTCGGTTAGTTTGGGTAGCAACCCAAACACAAAACCTTTGTATCCTCAATCCGGTAGTGATCATTGTAAGATAGCTTGGAGAGGCTAATGTAAAACTACTTGCAACGCAACAATGAGGTGTTCTTGTATCTCTTGGGATAGCTTTGCATGTTTAATTGGAATCATTCCTCATTTCTCTTTTAGTCTCTTAGGTTGATAGCTAGTATCCTTTCTTATAACCTCACATACCTTAACCCTACTACAACCTAGAAAGTCCTTTTGATCTTTATGTGCAATCAAATGTTGATGTTGGAGGCTTGTCAAGCTTATGGTAGTGTTAAAATTTATGATGTACTTTGAGAGTAAATACAAGCCTAAACACTTGAGAGTTTGCCTAAAGAGATTCTATTACTCTTGGTTCATCTTTTGATTGGATTTGTCTTCTTGAGATGTTGAGCATGTGTTCATATATATGTTCTGAATTCCTGTGCATAAAATGTTTGTTTCTTGTTCCCGATGGTGAATTTTTAGGTCCCTATGATTCAACTTTTGGATTTTGCTCGGGAGTGCAAAAGACTAAGTGTGGGGGAATTTGATAAAGAAATTTTTGGGCATATGTTATGGTTTCATACTTGACCTAATTGGTTTCTATATATGTTTAATTTTGATGATTTAATTGAGTTTTGCATTATTGGGCCTCATTGGATTTAATCGTTAAAATTTGGTTAATTTCGAATTTTACACTTACTATGACGTTTCCATCTTCCACAGATCATTTTGGGCTCTAAAAATATCAGATTTGGGTTATCTTAGTGTCTTCTGAAAGCTACAACTGAGATCTATAATTTTGGGTTTCACAGGCTTCATCAAATTTGGTCTATTTCGAGGTTTAAATGGGCTTCCAAGTTGCGGAGCTAGTGCTTAAGCGGGTCCAAAACCTTTCCTCACATTATTGGGCATATCTCACTCATTTCTGGTCCAAATAAGGCATATAATATGTCTCTGGAAAAGATTTTAGAAATCAAGAATATTTGGATAGATAAAGTTAGTGATAAGTGGAAATCCGGGTAGGGACATTTGATTGCCTATAAAATTCTGTTTTCTTTGCAAATTCTGTACAATCAGAATCTGGGGCTTGTATTTTCGTTTTCCTTTCAAACCAAGGTGTTCATACAGAGAGCTTGTCAATGGAGATGTCCATGGAAGGCTAAACTCCTTTCAATCCTTGACATCATAGATAATTGGTTTGAATTCGGAGTTCCTATTGTATAAATCTTATCTTTGTATGTATGCTTTCCTTTTCTAAACTTCAGTTTCTATTATGGATTTGGTTATTGAACATGATCATGTTTGAATTATATTTGATTAGATATAGAACTGAATTCGTTATTGAAATTGAAGTAAGGCTGAATAACCGATTGGTTATCCAAGTTAATCCAAACTATGTAACATCCTAATTTTTAACCCAACACTCCTAGAATGTATTTAGGCTAACCATTAGTCTATTACTCTTTTAGTCTCATTCTTTAAAACCTTTCTTTAAAATACTTAGCGGAAAATGTAACACCCTAAAAATTATTTAAAAAATAATTTGGGCTTTACTAGTCATAATTTAAAAAATCTGATAGTTTTAGTAATGATGAGGATGGTTCAATAGATTTGTAAAAAAAAAAAATGTGAACAGTAACTTGTGGGCCCTGCAGGCCCGCCGGGATAGCCGAAACCATGGAATTGGAACCTGGAGACTCCTGAAACTACAAAATTATAGGATTGAGATTAGAAATGATAAGGAATGAGAATTTTAGGCCTGAAATTAATTTTCGGGCAATGTTTAATTACCCAAGTATGATATGTTACCCGTTCAGTAAAATTTTGGTGTGCAATTTTTAACACCGAAAACTAGTTAATCTCTACAAAATGATGAAGTTTATCCCTTTGAATGCCAAATGAATGGCTAAGATTTTATCTTGGATGAAAGATCAAATCTTAGCCATTGATATTAAGTTCTTTTAATGACAAGAAATTATGCTTTATGATTAACCAATCACATTACACCTTATAAGATAAATACTAGCTCTTTTCTTCTCCAAGAAGGATGTGATTCTCGGCCAGCATTCAGCAACAAGGAGAAACCATGGCCATGAGCTCCAAACTTCATTTCACATGCCAAAAACACTAACCTAGACTTGTTCAAACCATAAACTTTCTTCACAAAACTTGTTCTACTCATCAATACCTACAAAACTAACCGATTAGAATTTTAATCCATCACTTATTTTCCACTTTGAGCCATTATACATAACTGCCAAAGGGAGGTTTAAGGGCTGTTTGGAAGAATTTTGAATGAAGAAAAACACTTGGAGAAGATTGTTCTAGGCAAGGAGCTATGGAGATTCAGGTAGGGTTTTATTTGTTCTCTTCTCTTTCCAATTTTGATCTAATGGTTTCTGATTGAATTGGCTAGAACTATTTAATTATATTCATTGATTTCACATAGATATTGGTGTATTAATTTTGGTAGAGAGTTTTGATGAAGTTAGGAGACCCTTTTTGGAAAACCATGTTATGAATGATGCTGCTGAAAATCCCAAATTTAGCAAGCAGGTGAAATGTTTTTATTTTTTTCACTAATTTTGAACATCATCAGGAGCTAAAATTTTTATATGATATACTGAACATATGGAAGAGTTTCCAGTAATTTTCTTGGGTCTTCTTTATCACTTTTACTATTTTTAAAAAATGGAAAACCGAACTGGTCAGGGGTGCTGTCCAGCCAGTCCTATTTGTAGTACTGAATTTGTCTAATTTTATTACCCAAGAAAATGATCAAATTATTAGCTGAATTTTTCATAGGATGTTGAGGACATATTGTGGTTCAACTCTAATGTTTTGTACAAAGTTCTGGGTTCATTTGATAGGGTAGAAAAATTGAGACTTCTAGCTATTAGCTGAGAGTATGTAGTTTCTGATCTCTGAAATTATGAGATTTTATTAATATAGTTATAGACCTTTTTATGCTCTGAAATTTTTATGGAACTTTGCGGACACATTGAAGTGTCTTAGATAATTTTTATAGCCTTGGATTTGATGGTTTGAAATACAGAATAAATTGTGCTACGAATACATGAAATCTGCCATTGTGCTGAAATTGAATTGATGCTTTGAATTGATAAAATAATGGCATCTTGTGCTAGTATGACATGAGCACATGAATGTGAGTATGAATAATTGAGCATGTGAACTTATTAATGAGGTTAGGCACACATAGATATGAATACTCCTTATAATTGTATGCATGTAAGAGAAAATCATGAGATTGCATTTCTTGGACTGGAGAAAGTAAATCTAGTTTGTTAGAGAAAGTAAACCTAACTGCTAAGAAAAGCATAAGATTATGTTCCTTGGGCTAGAAAAAGTAAATCCAGTTTGTTAGGAAAAGTAAACCTAACTACCAAGAACAGCATGAGATTTATAATCCTTGGGCTGGAGAAAGTAAATCTAGTCTGTTAGGGAAAGTAAATCTAACTACCCTTGAATTGAGTCGGGGAAAGTAAACCTGGCTAGGAATAGGTCTGTCTAAGAATTAGAGAAAGTAAATCCAATGATCATATATAGGAATGAGCTCATTCCTGAAAAGCAATCTATTACCTATTATTGTCACACTGGGGATGGCGGTACGTAACGCCCAGACGTGACAAGATTAGTCAAGGGCCAAGGCAAGTTTAAGAAGTAAACTTTCTAAGAAATCCTTTATCTTATATGCTGAGTGAAGAAGTTTTGTATCGATATTGAGACCAATATATTTAAGTGGAAAGTTTAGTAGTATATGATGTTGAGTAGTATGGTATATATATATCAAGTGATTGAATGTTAAAAGTCACCTACTTCAGAAGTATGATTTGGAACTTTAAAAATGGAACGTTATTATATAATGCATGACCACTTTTTCTTAATAAACCAAAGTGGCTGGGGCGATGACGATGACATTATGATTGTGTATTTGGGGGAGTTACCATACTGAGAATTGTATAATTCTTACCCCTATGTTTTTGTGTTCCCATGTTATTTCCAGGTTGATGCAGAAAATCGAGAGACTACTATGCAAAAGAACTCGAAAGTGCAATAGTATAGTAGTTAATGCTTTTATTATGTTGTATTTAGTGGAATGGATATGTATGTATATATGTTAGAGGACAAAGGTGTGTTAAAGCTCATAAAAGAGCTTCCTTTATGTACCGAACTTTGTATTAAATAAATATTTTGGTTTCATTGCTATATATTTCAGTAGAATTATGACCTAGTTATCTTGCGAATCAATCAAAATGACTATAGATATTTAAGAAAGGTCCGCTAATTTATAAGTAACAACTCTCGAGTATGATATCATAACTTAAGGATGACATTGTAATTAGGAGGATATTACAGAAAATATGGGTAGAATTTTCTTTTGAAAACAAACAAAACGTGAGTCGCGCATAACGTAAAAGGTCATTAACGTAAAGCATAAACATAAAAAAAATAACATAAATAGAATCATTAGATAGGCTCCATAAAAAGAACAACCATCAACACATTATCATATAATATTAACTTCAAATATCAAGTCAAACAATATTAATAGTATTGATGATATAGGAATATTCCACAATAATACCACATCAAATATATTGAGCCCACCTGTACGGGTTGAGCATACAACAATTCAAAAACTACACATAACTATGATGTAAATAAGCTAAGACTATGATCCTGCTTCCGCTGCGCTACTCTGTTCTCGACCATCAAGCTACTTCCATGTCGACACCTCAGGGCAATCCACGGATGTCGTTTTCAACCTTGTCTGAAGACAAAGATGGAAAAGAAAGATAGGGGGAGTGAGAAACCTATACAAGAATCTCAGTAGGACTTTCCTTTTCACACACGTGTCATCATCATCGTCCTCAGGAACCTCGGGTTTAATTATGAAAGTAATGGGCGTAAATAAGATTCATTTGTTAAATTTTCAAATACCATTAGCCAAGGCCAGTATCTTTTAGCATGAATCTTAATGCATGAATACAATAAGTATCTCATGTATGCATGACAATACCTCGGTGCATGTGACATATGTCAACAATGTGTGAATTCAAAACACAAGGCAGGGCTAAGCACAAGATCAGGGGATAATCTATAAAACTAAAATAGTGGCAAATAGATGAATACATGATAGGGCCATGTAATGAGTAAAACATCATATAACATGCATGGGCAGTCAGGAAAACCCATGGTAATTTCACTCTTTATGAATGAATTCTCACATTTCTTTCTTATTAATTCCACCCTCTTATGCCATTACCAAAACCAACCAACATGCCAGCCCGGCAATTTTTACAATTACCACCAGAACCAACTGACCTAACCGATCACCTAGGATAAGTTCAACCTAATTAGCCGTCGCTAGATTTAATATAGGGTAATAGAGGGGTAACACATCATTTCCTTATTGGATCATTTCTTCTTTGAAATGCATTTATTGGCATCCAGTGCACAATAATATTGTCCGCTTAGGCAGGCTTGATGTCCATACCCCCCACCGTTTTGCTTTCTCTTCACCATAGCAGGAGAAATGCGTCTCGGCATGCTATGCATGAATGCAACATAAACACATGTTCTCAAATATGTATGCTTATCAATTCATTATCATCATAGCATGCCATAATTTACATAATACTCATGTCTCAAATTCATATATTCTTATGCACACATTATTAGCACTTTTTGCAAAGCGATAAACATGCTCCTACCCAGTATGCCGGAGTAAGGGACTGGGCTTAGCTAATGCAAATGCTATGTTTAGCAAGTCATATAAATAAACAATCACACACTTGAAATACTAACTCTCATTGCCTCCCCTATCTTACAGTATTTTATGCTTTTGATCCTTACGGGTCTTAAACTTACGATCTAATTAACCTAGCATCCAAGGTAGTTCTTTTATGCACCTAAGGGATCATAATTAATAATTCTCACTAATTTTTATGCTCATGAACAGTACCAAACAAACATCACATAGTTGGGACAGAAATATTAAACTTCAAATACGAGGTTCTAGAAGTCATGTCTTTGACCCTTTCTAAGTTTCGCCTTCCACTATGGTGCTAAAATTAATTTCTAAACCAATTATGAGTGGTTCCTACACTTATGCACTTAATATAACCCATTTCTCCCATTTTTAAATGTACTAAAACAGAATCCACAATTTCATCCTTAAGAGTCCTAGAATTCACATTTTTTACGATTTTCTAGTTACTAGTTTCACTTTTGGTGCTAAGGATCAATCTTACACCAAATGTTACCAAGTTCTTCATAATCAAACAATCCCAAACAGAATTCCATCATACCAAAACAGTTTTGGCATTGGCTAAAATTAAATGGGTCAATGATTTGCAAAATTCTAACTTTACAGTTTTCCTAAAAGGCTAGCTTCCTTTCTAACATGCATAGGATGATTTCTTCATCAATAATTATAATTTTTACACATTCTAACACATTAAAATAGCACCATATAGTGGTCATAAATCCAGGGCAGTGGCCGAAACATATATCTCACATAATCACATAAAATCTCATTTCGAGTGCATATAAGTTACTAGTTTCCCTTTGAAATCATTTTCAAACCTCAAAACTCTTTTAGAAACTAATTTATTTCATTAAAATCATAAAATTATAAGGCTAGGGCAGTAGCTATTTTAAATCACTCTTGAATGAGCTTTAAAACATAAAATCACACTCAACGTATTCTTTGAGCTTTTCTATGCTTAAGAAAATCTTAAGACAGATTATTGGTACTGGTGACTAGATGAAACTCACACCAAGCTCATCACCATCAGATGGCCGAATTGTGTATTCAAGAGAATGCTTCCATATCCAACTTTTCCTTGAGATAAAGGGACAAGTCTTTGAGCTTTAGAATCTTTAAGTGATAACAAGAATGTAAACATGCTATGCACTTCATTTTATTCTTCACTAGAAAAGTAAAGCGAGGGCTTAAAATAAATATGAGATGCAACTTCATTTTTATCTTTAAAGTTTAGGTGATGACTTGAAAAGTAAATATGCTAGATAGGGAAATGTAAATATGAATGCAAGTCCAATTCTCTATTTTAGTGCCGGCCCTTGACCCAATTCGTCGGAGAATTTGAAAAGGACCTATGAACTTGGGTGACAACTTTTTAACTCTAAGGGCTCTACCTACTCTAGTAGTGGGTGTGACCTTCAAGAATATATGTTCTCCCTCTTGAAACTCTAAAGGTTTCCTTCGAGTGTCTGTGTAGCTCTTTTGATGATTTTACGCAGTGCAAATTTTACTCCTGATCTTTTGGATCTACTCCGTCATTTGGTTAACAAGGTTGGGTTCCAGCAATCTTGTCTCCCTTGAGTCGTACCAACATAATGAGATTGGAATTTTCTTCCATACAGTGCTTCATATGGGGCCATGCCAATACTAGCGTGATCACTGTTATTGTAAGCAAATTTAACTAATGGAAGTAACTTATCCCAACTTCCTTTTTGCTCAATCACGCATGCCCTTAACATGTCTTCCAGGGTTTGTATGGTTCATTCCATTTGTCCGTCAGTCTGGGGATGGTAGGTAGTACTTAAACAAAGTTTGGTTCCAAAGGCCTTTTGAAAAGCTCTCCAAAATCTCGAAGTAAATCTGGGATCTCTGTCAGAAACTATAGAAGAAGGAATACCATGCAATCTTACTATTTCTTATATGTACAAGGAAGTTAACTTGTCCAAAGAATAACTAGCTTTGATGGGTAAAAAATGAGCAGACTTGGTCAATCTATCTACTATAACCTATATAACATCATGATCTGATGATGTCCTTGGCAAACCCATTACAAAGTCCATAGAGATACTTTCCTACTTCCATTCTGGGATTTCCAAAGGTTGCAAGGTTCCAGTTGGTTTTTGGTGTTTTTAACTTTTTGATAAGTTAAGTGTAACACCCCGATTTCTCTGTCCGAGGGAAATGACCAAAATGCCCCTGAGGTCATTTCCTGACCCGAACTCGAGGGTAACCAACTCGGTCATCCTCGAAGGGTCAACTCAATGTTTGAAGGGGATTGAATGGCCTTTGAATGCTTTCGGAAGCGAAAATTTCGTTTCATGATTTAGTCAAAATGACCAAAATACCCCTATAGCGTTTTTATGCGGGTAATGGGGCCGTTTGAGCCCGGAACTTTCCCCAGAGGTTTAAAAACATGTTTTCATGTGTCTAGAGGTCTCTGTTCAAGTCCCGGTGGTCTCGGGCAGTTTTAGTGCAAAATTACGATTTTGCCCCTAGAATAGTGTTTTTGAGCTTAATGATGTAATTAAGCAAACCTAAGCTATATTAGGCTCTAAACGAAGATTAATTTATTTCCCTAATTAATCTAGAGTCAAAATAATTTATTAAAGTTAATTAGAACCTAAAATTGCTTAGATTAAACTTAAATTCCTTTTTAGAACTCAGGACTCCTAGTCTTGGAAACTTGAATAGTGTTTTCTCTCTCCAATTCCTTAAATCAAGGAAATGTGTCTAGAGTTGTTTAGACTCTAAATTGAGAATTTAACTCACTAATGGTGCAATACCACTCCTTAATTATGTCTAGACCACCTTAATTACCCATTTACCTTACCTAAACACTTTCTTACAAATTCCTAATCTTAAGCATAATCAAAGATACACCTAAACACAACTCTAAACCACAATTAAAATGCAACTAAACCTCTCCCAAATCTGATGCACATGGCCGAAATTCTCTTCCCCATTGGCCACATGTTTAATTATTTTCTCACTCAAAGAACCATGCTTGAGGCCATACCTTGAACCATACCTCACCATACTTTGAGTCATACCTCACCATGCCTCAAGAACACATTATCTCACCTCATGGAACTCATGGGAAGCCCTCCAATCTGCACATATGGCCGAAGCTCCTCTCCTCCATGAGCTCCCTCCATTTGTTTCATTTCTCTATAAATAGAATGCCTTGAGGAGCTTGCACCACTTTTAGATCATTTGCTAAGTTTAGAAAACACTCAAAGCTTTTCTTTTCTCTCAAAGTTCTAGTGTTCTTCAAGTTCTTCAAGCTCTTCAAAGTTCTTCATCATCTTCATCTTCTTCTTCCATCTTCAAGTTCATCACACCAAGTAGGGATTTTCTTTCATGTATTCTTTTCTTAAAGTTCTTGTTTCAAGCTTGACGTTCATAGTTTCTCTTGTTTCTCTTTAGAACTTCATTTCCACTCCTTTTTCCTTTTCATTTTCGGCCATAGGCCTTGGAGAACAAAGGAATGAGAGCTTGATGATGAGAGTTTCATGATGATGTTCATCACTTGAAACAAACTCTAGAGCTTGATCTTTGTTCTTGAGCAAAAATGTTTTTTAGTTTTTCTTTTATTGAACTCTTAAGAACTTTAGTTTTGATGATGTTTTTAAATGGCTCTATGAACTCAATGATGAGGACTCATGAGGTTGGTGTTAATATATCACCAAGATCATGAACTCTAGAGTTTTAAAATGTTCCTTTTTCTTCTTGATGATTTTGGCCATTTCCTTAAATTTTCTAAGCTTCATGGTTTGATTTCCTAAATATATTATGTTGAGTTTTAAGAACTCTAAGCTTGACTTTACCTTGTTGGATGAGTTTGGGTTATGGTTTAAGTTCCTTTAAAGTCTTGTTAAGAGCTCTAGAGAGATAAAATGAACTTGCATAATTTATCTTATGCTTGCACTCATGTTTACATTCTTATTATGCACCTTTACTTTCTAGCTATCACCTAAGAACATAAAGATTAAAATGGAACTTGTATCATCACTTAATTTAATTCTCGAAGCCTTTCTATTTCAGCCTTAAAGTCGATTGTTGTTGGGCCTAGAGCACTAAAATAAAAAATTGAACTTGCATTACCATCTAATTAATTTCTCGAATGCCTATCTATTTCGGCCTTAAAGTCGATTGTTGTTGGGCCAAGAGCACTAAAATAAAGAATTGAACCATGCATATTTACCTTCAAGCTTGCACGTTTAAGTTTATGCCTCGCATATTTACTTTCAAGCTTGCACGTTTAAGTTTATGCCTTGCATATTTAAATTTAAGTCATCGCTTTACTTTGTAAGCAAGATTAAAAATGAAAAGCATGAGCATGTTTAGTTTATGTCGTAACTTTAGAACCTAGAGCTCAAAGACTTGCCCATTTCATTCCAAGATAAAGTTAAATGTGAATGTATTCCTTGAATGCATAATTTCGGCCAAGTAGTGATGATGGACTTGCAATGAGTTTTCATCTAGCTACTAGGACCAATAGTCTATGTTTTAAGTTTTCCCTAAAGCTTTACAATCTTTATAAGGTTATGTCATCACAAGTTGTGATTTTATTATCTTTTAGGGGATGGAATATGTTTTGGTCAGTGACCTAAGGCTTCTCTTAGCCTTTTGATGAATTAAAGTGTTTTGCAAAGAGTTTTAGAAGTTCTAGATTGATTCCAAGAGAAACTAGTTAACTTATGTACCTAGAAATATCAATTTAACTCTCTTATTGAAGTTAAATGTTTTCGGTCCTGATATGATGAGTGTGATGTGGTATGATGATGTTTTGATGTGTTGGAATGTGTGAAAATATCATATGATGATATAGAAGCGATCCTATGCATGATAAGTAAGAAACTAGCTAACTAGAAATACCGTAAAACTAGAATTTAACATAGTTTTGACCCATTTGTTTATGAAACTTTTCCAAACTGTTTTAATGGGGACATAATCAGATTTAGATTGTTTAGACATGAAAAACTTGGTATCATTTGAGTTAGAATTGAATTCTAGCACCTATGGCGAAACTAATAACTAGAAAACCGTAAAAATGCAAATGTAGAACTCTTAGAACATTTAATTTTCTGGATTCTGTCCAGCACCCTTACAACATGGTAAACATGATTAATAATTAGTCCTTAAGCATAGGGATGCCTCATAATTGATTTAGATTTAATCCATAGCGCCTTCGGCGAAAACGGAACCAAGAAAGGGTCTAAAACATAAGTTCTAGAACCCCGTATTCACATGTTAGGATTTCCACCCTATGCCATTCAGATTTAAAAGTAAAATGAGAGGATTATGAATGATGTTTAATTATGAGCCTTAGGTGCTTAAAATATGAACGACGGACGTAGAGAACTATATCTCAAGATTAAGACCCGTAAGGGTCAAAGCATAAGCTACCGTAAGGGTAAGCGTTTGGATGTTTTATGATGATGCATGAAGTATGCTAATGATGATGATGTTATTCATATGAGGAATTTATGAGGTTATATGTTTATGTGGCATAAAGCAAATTTGGAAGGAAATTGATGTAATGACCGTTGTGCTAATTTCCGACAAATTTGGGGACTTAAAGAGATTTTGAAAATTAAGGTACTAAGATGGGTTCTAGGATGACACCGGTTCGGCCGAGCACCTCCATAGAACTCATGTGACATCGGTACCATTTTATACTCTTTGGTGACACCGGTTCGGCCGAGCACCCCTAAGAGTTTTGCCCCCTAACCCGTACTCAGATAGTCGGGATTTATGATTTATGATACGCTTATCGTTAAGTGGTAAGTAAGAACTAGTGACGACTAGTTAAGGTATGAGTTCATAACCTAGATGTATGACACATTCTGGGTGACACCGGTTCGGCCGAGCACCCCCAGTTCGATTGTCTTTTAGGGTGGCCCATGAGGAAGAGAAGTTTCATGATTATGATTATGTCACTAAGTTTTGTCCCATATGAATGTTACTATTGCCACTTTATGCCACCAAGAATGATGATGCTTGATGTTATGTTTTATGTATGTGCATTAGGTAGTGCCATGCATACATTTTCTAATATGTTGCATCCATGACATTAAGATCATCCTAAAATGAATGGACCTTGGCTAAAATATATTTTTAAGTTTAAAATGAACCTAATACATGCTCAGTCACTTTGTATAAACAAACCCAAGGTTCCTGAGGACGTAGATGATGACACCTAGGTAGTAGGAGGCCCTACTGAGATTCTTTAGCAAGATTCTCACTCCCTCTATCTCTTTCTTCCGTCACGCCTCCACATGGCGCCGTTCGTAGTGTTCGTGGACACCCCGACATGGGAGGTGCACTATGACCCGGCTCAGCGGTCATACCATTTTGAGGCGTGCGGTGCGGGTTTTCATGTTCGTAGGACGCCCCTTCGCTCATCCCGTGCACACCCATCGCTTTTCCCCGACTGCACCCTATGGCGACGACGAGCGGGTTTTTGAGCGTGCGCGTACGCATGACGAGAGAGTGCTCCGCATGCACACCGCCGCCTTAGCCATGCGAGACTATCCCGACTACGTGCCCCGGACCTACTTCTCGGAGACCGACCCGTCCGAGGACCCGCCTACTCATCCGTATAGCGAGAGCTCTGCCCCCTCTCCACCATTGATGAGGGAGGGCAGTGAGGATACCGTGACTCGGCCAGACTTCCACGACGGACGGAGATGCGGCCACACCGCGGGGGTCACTCTCGATCCCCGTTCCGCCTCTTTACGCCCGAGGAGCTCGCACAGTTTCCCGGATACTTGCCTCGTTCATGAGACAGACGTCAGTAGGAGGTGACGATCGACCAATGGAGTACCCGGTTAGAGCACGCACCACTTAGATGGGGATAAACCTACTTTTGTTTAGAGGTTATCCTATTAGGTGCACTCGAGTAGGGGAGTAGATTATGTTCATGTTTTATGTTGTATTTTCTTTTATGCATTTCCCCTGTACTAAACTAAGTCCCACACTTATAAGTGGGCAAATTATATATATATATGAGATGATCTTCAGTGTTACTCATGGTGTGCCTTATGTTATGATGTTGTGAGACATTTGTTTACCATACATGGTTTACTGCTTATCGCATCACGCGGCTCTCACTTTGTTTTTCAAAAAAAAAATTACCCGTATTTTCCGCTAAGTAATTCAAAGATAAATGAGAACTATGAAGTAACAGACTAATGATTAACCTAAATATGTTCTAGAGTATTGGGTTAAAAATTAGGATGTTACATTAAGCACTTCCTGACAAATTCTTCTATGTCTTTCTTCATTCCTGACCACCAAAACATTTTCTTGAGATCGGCATACATCTGACTAGTCCCTGGGTGTATGGTAAATTCACCCCTATGAGCCTCCTCTAAGATCTCATTTCTCAGATTGCCACTTGTAGGTACACATACCCTGTCCATGTACCTCCATATACCTTGTTGATCTTGAATAAATCCTGGCAACTTCTGTAACATCCTCCCAAGTACAACATGATTTTAAGTCATAACATCATACTCGAGAAGTTGTTACTTATAAATTAACAGACCTTTCTTAAATATCTATAGCAAGTTTGATTGAATGGTGAAGTAACTAAATCATAGTTTTATTAAAATATATGACTAAGAAACAAACATTTATTGATTGTAAGGTTGAGTAGAAAAGGAAGCTATTCTATGAGCTTTAATACACATCCAATCCCTAGTATAAATACAGACATAAACATATGCCTAAGTACAGTCTGTACAAACTTCAGCTGCAAACTACTGCAAATCCAATTTCCTTTCATAAAGTAGCCTCCTTGTTCTCGGAATCAACCTGGAGACGATACGGGAACACAAACACATAGGGGTGAGAATTCTAAAATTCTCAGTGGGGCAACTCCCCAATTACACAATCATAATGTCATCGTCATCTCCCCAGCCACTTCGGTGTATTAAGAAAGTGTAAGCATGCAATATATATATATATATATATATATCAAATGTTCATTTTAAAGTTATAAAATCACCTTTCCGAAGTGGGTTTCTTTTATTATTCAATCACTTAAATCATGCATTTTATGACATTCAGGATCATAGAAATTCCTTTAAGACCAATAATTTAACAAAATATACGTGTACAAATGGCAATTTCGATGATCTTTTTGTGCCCTTGACATAATAAAGGGGACTTTTTCGTACCCTAATGGGGACCCTTGACATCCGTGCCCTAATAGGGATTTCTCCGTGCCCTTTACATAATAAAGGGGACTTTATTTTTCACTTAGCACATACATCATCCTCAAGCTCACATATACATGCATCACATTTCTATATGCATGAACATAATTCTCTGATCTCATCATACTTCAAATCTATATATATCATTCATTCATTCCTCATAATATAATCTTGAAAGTCCATGGCATGCATTCATACACATCAAATGTGAACCAACTGTCATTAGGTCACTAATTCAAGGCATTATCACAATTTCAGCACATTGGTAGATTTTTCACTCAAGTAACACAATTTATTTTTCATAACAAATAACCAATTCAAAGGCTATAAAAATTCTCTAAGACACTTTGATGTGTCCATAAAGTTCCATAAAAATTTCAGAGCATAAAAAGGTCTCTAACTATATTAATAAAATCTCACAATTTCAGAGGTCAGAAACTACACACTCTTAGCCAATAGCCAGAAGTCTCAATTTTTCTACCCTATCAAATGAACCCAGAACTTTGTACAAAAAATTAGAGTTGGACCTCAATATGTCCTCAACATCTTGTGAAAATTTCAGCTAAAAATTTGACCATTTACTAGGGTAATAAAATTAGACAAATTCAGTGCTACGAATGGGACTGGTTGGACAGCACCCCTGACCTGTTCGGTTTTCCATTTTTTTAAAAATAGTGAAAGTGATAAAGATGACCCAAGAAAATTACTGGAAAGTCTTCCATATGTTAGTTTTATCATATAAAAATTTCAGCTCATGATGATGTCTCCAAATCAGTGAGAAAAATCAAAATATTTCACCTGCTTGCTAAATTCGGGATTTTCAGCAGCATCATTCATAACATGGTTTTGCAAAAAGGGTTTCCTAACTTCATCAAAACCCTCTACCAAAATTAATACATCAATATCTACATGAAATCAATCAATATAATTGAATAGTTCCAGCCAATTCAATCAGAAACCATTAGATCAAAATTGGAAAGAAAAGAGAACAAATAAAACCTTACTTGAATCTCCATAGCTCCCTAGAACAATCTTCCCCAAGTGTTTTTCTTCATTCAAAATCCTTCCAAACAGCCCTTAAACCTCTCTTTGGCAGTGATGTATAATGGCTCAAAGTGGGCAAATAGTAATGGATTGAAATTCTAATTGGTTAGTTTTGTAGGTATTGAGGTGTAGAACAAGTTTTGTGAAGAGAGTTTATGGTTTTAGTAAGATTTGGCTATGGAAATAGAGGTTTGAAATCAAGTATTGATGCTCATTGAGGAGCAACAATGGTGGCTATGTGTGTTCAGAAAGTTTGCCAAGAATGGAGCTTCTTAAAGAAGCCAAATGTTAAGATTATCATGTATTTAATAAATGAATATAATATATTATATTTAGATAATTACGAATCCAATAAAGTAAAATGAATGGTTATGATTCAATCTTATAATTCAAGATTGAATCTTAGCCATTCATTTGATTTAAAGAGATAGGTTCATTTGTTTTGTAGAGATCCAATTACTTTTCGGTGTTAAAATTCGCACACCGAAATTTCATCGAACGGGTTAAACAGTATACCTGTGAAATCAAACAATACTCAATATTTAATTCTAAGTATAAAATTTTCATTTCTAACTATTTCTAACCTTATTTCCATGTTTTGCCAATTTCGGGCATTTCTAGGTCCTAAATCTGGGGATTCGGCTGTCCTTGTGGGCCTGTGGGGCCCGTAAAATACTATTCACATTTTTTTTTTTTACAAATCCTATGGACCATCCTCATCATGACTAAAACTGTCAGATTTTTGAAATTATGACTAGTAAAGCCCAAATTAATCTTAAGTAATTTTTAGGGTGTTACAACTTCTTTGTATGAATTGATCTTAACATCTCTTGGAACTCTGGATTTTCACGTTGTGCGGCCAAAATCTATCCTTTGAACTCACTTGTTACTATTATATGGCGTAATACAACACTTTGAGAGGTTACAAACGTATCTAGACTAAGCTTCCTAAAGCTTTCAACTAATTATGCCTCTTTAATCCTCAAACATGCTACACTTACGGATTTTCTACTTAGGGCATCGACAACAACATTTGCCTTACCTGGATGGTAATTCAGACTAAAATCATAATCCTTGAGGAATTCCATCCATCTTCGTTGTCTCTTGATCAATTCTTTCTGGTCAAAGAGATATTTCAAGCTTTTGTAGTCTAAGAAAACATTGAACTGCACACCATAAAGGAGATATCGCCAAATATTTAGAGCAAAAACCACAGCCATGAGTTCAAGGTCATGGGTGGGATAGTTAACTTTGTAAGGTTTCAACTACTAAGAAGCAAAGGCGACCACTTTTTGATTTTGCATCAATACACATCCTAAACCCTTATTAGAAGCATCACAATAAACCTCAAAGGATTCATAAGGGTCGGGTAATACTAATACTGGAGCCGTGGTCAACTTTTGTTTCAATTCCTGGAAACTATTTTCATATTTCGGTGTCCACTTGAATAGAGTATTCTTTCGGGTTAACTTAGTCAAAGGTAGGACTTTCTGAGAAAAACTCATAATAAAATGCCAATAGTATCCAACTAACCATAGGAAACTCTAAATATCTGTCACTGTTGTAGGTCGTTCCCAATAAAGTACTGATTCCACTTTACTGGGATCTACGGAGATTCCCCCTCATGATACCACATGACCTAAAAATCTAACCTTTTCCATCCAAAATTCACATTTTGACAACTTAGCATACAACTTCCGCCTCCTTAGGATCTGTAACACAACCCGAAGATGCTCCGCATGTTCTTCCTTCTTCCTTGAATAAATAAGTATATCATCTATGAAGATAACTACAAATTTATCTAAGTAAGGTCGGAAGATTCGGTTCATATAATCCATAAATACTGCTGGAGCATTCGTCAGTCCAAAAGACATCACCCTATATTCGTAATGCCCATATCGAGTTCTAAAAGCAGTTTTGGGAATATCTTCATCCCGAACTTGAATTTGATGGTAGCCTGATCTAAGATCAATCTTTGAGAATATAGTTGCCCCTCTCAACTGATCCATAAGGTCATCAATCCTTAGCAACGGTTATTTGTTCTTAATCGTCACCTTATTCAACTGCCTATAGTCCACACAAAGCCTCATACCCCTATCTTTTTTCTTTACCAGAAGAACAAGGGTTCTCTACGGAGAAGCACTTGGTCTAATGAAGTGCTTCCCTAATAATTCTTCAAGTTGTGATTTTGATTTCTTCAACTCAAAAGGGGACATTCTATAGGTAGCAATTGAAATAAGACCCGTCCCTGGAACCAACTCAATGGAGAATTCAATCTCTTGTTCAGGAGGAAATTCAGGAATATCGTCTGGAAAGACATCTGGATATTCTCTCACCACTGGAATCTTACTTAATTCATGGTTACCTTTAGTTTCACTGGCTGAGAGAAGAACATATTCTTGATGGTCTGTTTTGTTCGGGTTGGGTGTTACTAAGTCTAAATAAAAAGAACAAGGAACCATAGGAATAGAAGGTAATGTAGAAAGAAATATAGGAGTTTTGTCTAGACAGTGTAAAAGAACATAATTAGGTACTAGCCAATCCATACCTAAAATTACCTCTGAACCAGATAAAGGAAGACAAACTAAATTGGCAGTAAACTCTCTAGCACCTATTTGAAGAGGAAGGTTCATGCATGCATAGCAAGTTCTAATAGGACCAGCAATAGGAGTGGATACAAGGAGATCGTAAGGTAATTCAGACACAAATAATTGTAATGCGTGTACACACTGATAGGATAGGAAAGAATGAGAGGCACCCATATCACACAGTACATTTAGGGTATTACCATTTATTTCATACTTACCTTGGATTAGATCGGCAGATTGAGAAGCTTTTTTGCACTTATAGTAAAAATGCGTCCATGTTGTTATGGCCTGGAGGCGGGTTGCTGGCATCTCTTATTGGGGCATTCAAATATTTTATGTCCTGGCTTCCCACATCCAAAGCAAATGATTTGTGTTGTCCAGCAAGGTCGATTCCTATGATTCTTCCCACATTTAAGTCAATTTCTCCCTTTCTCAGGTCTTGAAGATTGAAGTTGTTTCCCTTTGTTGTTGTTGTTGTTGTTATTGTTGGGTGGAAATCTCTTCCGAGGTTGGTTAATAGGCTTAAATCGGGGGCCTTGAGGTGCTAACCCTCTTCTAGCATTGTTTTGGGTATATTTGAAACTTGTCAGCTTCTTGTTGGACTCCTTTCCACGTCGGCATTTATTTACCAACGTAGGGTAGTCTCTGATCTCCAAGAGACTTACAACTGCATCTATATCTTCTCGTAGACCTCCTTCATATTTCATGCATTTCCAGGCTTCATTCGGATCACACTGGTAAATCATAGAAAACTTGCAGAGCTCTTCAAATTTGGCAGTATACTCTGCTATACTCATAGGTCCTTATTTAAGAGCCATGAACTCCAACTCTTTTACATTCCTCACCGAAGTACGGAAATACTTACGGTAAAAAGCCTTCTTAAAAATATTCTAGGTAACTTCTGTATGGGAAGCTTCAAATAATCTCCTGGTACTGACATCTGCTTCTAACATGTAGGTGCAAAAGCCACCTTTTCTCCATGGCCTTAACCCATTCCTCTGCCTTACTTGGGTTGAAGGCTCCTCGAAATGGTGGGGGATTTCCCTTCGTCAACTCGATGAACTTCTGATACTCTACTTCAACCTCATTTACAGTAGGGTTATCAGCTAGGTTTTGCCTATGATAGTTAAGGGGTGTTACAAATTGTATCTCTTGGGGCAGCTTTGCATGTTTAATTGGAATCATTCCTCATTGCTCTTTTAGTCTCTTAGGTTGATAGCTAATATCCTTTCTTATATCCTCCCATACCTTAACCCTAATATAACCTGGAAAGTCCTTTTGATCTTTATGTGCATGTGTTTCAAATGTTGATGTTAGAGGCTTGTCAAGCTTATGGTAGTGTTAACATTTATGATGTGCTTTGAGAGTAAATACAAGCCTAAATACTTGAGAGTTTGCCTAATGAGATTCTATTACTCTTGGTTCATCTTTTGATTGATTTGTCTTCTTGAGATGTTGAGAATGTGTTCATATATATGTTCTGAATTCTTGTGCATAAAATGTTTGTTTCTTGTTCCCAATGGTGAATTTTTAGGTCCCTATGATTCAACTTTTGGATTTTGCACAGGAGTGCAAAAGACTAAGTATGGGGGAATTTGCTAGAGGAATTTTTAGGCATATATTATGGTTTCATACTTGGCTTAATTGGTTTCTATATGTGTTTAATTTTGATGATTTAATTGAGATTTGCATTATTGGGTCTCATTGGATTTAATTATTAAAATTTGGTTAATTTCGGATTTTACACTTACTATGACCGTTCCATCTTCCACAGATCATTTTGGGCTCTACAAATATCGAATTTGGGTGACTTGGTGTCTTCTAAAAGCTAAGACTAAGATCTATAATTTTGGGTTTCACAGGTTTCATCAAATTTGGTCTGTTTCAAGGCTTAAATGGACTTCCAAGTTGCGGAGCTAGTGCTTAAGTGGGTCCAAAACCTTTCCTCACATAATTGGGCATATCTCACTCATTTTTGGTCCAAATAAGGCATATAATATGTCTCTGGAAATCTTATCCAGATAGGATCATCTTATCTATATCAGATTTTGGAAATCAAGAATATCTAGATAGATAAAGTTAGTGATAAGTGAAAATCCAAGTAGGGGCATTTGATTGCCTATAAATTTCTGCTTTCTTTGCAAATTCTGTACAATCAGAATCTAGGACTTGTATTTTTGTTTTCCTTTCAAACCAAGGTGTTCATACAGAGAGCTTGTCAATGGAGATGTCCATGGAAGGCTAAACTCCTTTCAATCCTTGACATCGCAGATAATTGGTTTGAATTCGGAGTTCCTGTTGTATAAATCTTATCTTTGCATGTATGCTTTCCTTTTCTAAACTTCAGTTCAATTATGGATTTGGTTATTGAACATGATCAAATTTGAATTATATCTTATTAGATATAGAATTGAATTCATTATTGAAATCGAAGTAAGGCTAAATAATCGATTGGTTATCCAGGTTACTTCGAACTGTACGTAATTCGACATTCATTTAAATTGCAATGGTGATTTAAGGATTGTTGAGTGAAAACTATATGATTATATAGTTGATTCGGATTAACAGAGTAGCATTCAAATTTAAACTCTTTTGAACCGTGATGAATTCTGCTAATGATTGTGTTATCTGGGATTAATTCTTTGATCAAGTGTAATTCATTCTATTTCTATAGTCCTTTACTATAACTTGTATTTCATTTTGTTTCATTCTAAAACTCACAATCCCCCTCTGTTGTTATTAGTATTTATAGTTTGATAACATAATTGGTGTGTCCTTTGGAAGAATGACCTAAGTTCACTTATACTACAAATAAAGAGACTTAGACTATTTTGATAGTGGACGTGGCAGTGCATATCATAGAACAACTGAACTTTTTCCTTTTTGTTGTTCTTGTCCACCAGTATTTTGGAATCCCTTTAAACATTTGAGTGTGCTATGACAGATCCTAATACCTCATCAGCAAAAGACAGTCAGTTGATAGATTGATCTTGTGCAATGGATATATGTTATTCTATCCCTTAGATCTTTGTCCTCTACAATCATTGGATTGCTTAACCCCTCAAAGGCTTTACTTTGATACTAGCTATAGGTGGAAATGTGCATGAGAAGGGGAGTTAAATCATGCTTGCTTCATTTTACTTTTCTAAAACGTTTAAATCAAATACTATCAAGTATGAAACTTGTACTACAGCAGAAACTCAGTTAATAGTTTCAGAAAGTGTATTTCTAAAGTGTAAGATGAATAACAGAATGGCAAAAATATTATATTAGCATATGTTAAATAATAACGCGTAACAGAGAAATATAAAGAAGATCAAGGAGAGGAATATGAGACACAAATATTTTTATATTGATTTGGCCAAAACTGCCTACATCCAGTATTCAACAAATGTTGAGGTTCCACGAAAACAACTTTCTCAACCCGAGAAGGAAGAAATGGATAGTCTTTACATTAGCCTTTCCAAGCTCTTATTTGTCACCAACAGATAACCTCTGCCGTCACAAATTGAGTAATGATTCACTAGTCTCTCCAAGCTGAACCAAGTAGTTCTTCACTAGCCTCTCCAAGCTAAACCAAGTAGTTCTTCACCATTCTCTCTAAGTTGAAACCATGACAAGTAAAACACCTATTACTGTTCCATTGAAAGTAGTCTTTAACTAGTCTCTCCAAGCTAAATCGTGACCAATAAGAACACCTCATTATCGCGTTGCAAGTAGTTTTACATTAGCCTCTCCAAGTTATCTCACAGCGATCACTATCACATCGAGGATACAAAGGTTTTGTGTTTGGGTTGCCATTCAAATTAACCTATACTCAAGTTTCCTTAACATATACATAAAAAGATCCTAGGAAAACTTGGATTACTCATTTGCATCATTTCTTCCTTAAAAGAACAAAAATCTATTCAAGAACATAGAAAGAAGATTTTTACAAGTAAGGAATCTGATTACATAATGATATGAACCTTACTGGAGATGAAGAGAGATTTTTGTAAAGTTTTCTCTTTATGCACAAAGTCTCTCTCTTTTTGTTTAAGCACAGTATCTCATATATATAGAAGGTCTTCTTTGTGACCGTTACCTTTGATTAGATCTTCCAAGGACACGTGTTGATTATCCATTTGTGTCTTGGAAAGATAGTCTAAAAGAGTAGCCTCTCTATCTATCAGATCAGTTTGTAGAAGCCGTTGTGGAATAGAGATTTCTGATGTCCCTCAGAAATTACTCTTACTTTCTGAACCATGGTTTCTGAACTTTTTCTTCTAAGACTTGGAATAGTTGACTTCAAAAGTAAAAGAGATGATTAGCTGGTTCTAATACTAGGATTTGACACTTTCAATTTCAAATTCAAACTTCCCTCTATTTCTAGTAACATTTTTTGCTCCACATCATTGATGATTATTTTGACTTTTTAATCTTCAATCTAAGCTTGATAATGATGATAGATTTACAATTGTGCTGATTGAAGATAGTAAAACATCTAATCTTTAGAGATTGCTTGATATCTTCATTGTAAGCGTACTTTTTGATGCCAATGCTACTTTCTAAATTCTCAAAACTTGGTATTTTGCAGCACTGATATCTTCTTCAAATCATTAGCCTCTTTTATGCTTGAATAAAGATATAATTTTCACTTCCTTGTCAGATCATATCTCTCAACATGAGATAAACATGATTACACATGCAAAGTGAAGTTTTATCCTTGTTTGTGTAAGCTTTGCTCTTGCTAAATAATATAATCCTGTGATAATATTACAAGAAACTCAAGACAACCAGTTGTTCTTCAAAGCATTTTCTTTAAATTGGTTTTGTTGTCATTCAAAACTAATTAATGTTTTGTTGAAAAGGTTATGGAGCTAACAAATCTATCATAGGCCTTCTCAAGATCTATTTTGATTCTAATGATATCATACCCTTCTTTACCTTCTTCATAGAATGAACTACCTCCTTGGCCACTATAATGTTATCATGAGTTTTCCTTTCTACTATGAAACTAGATTAGAAAAGGGAGTTGTGTTGGTCAAGATAGTAGACCATTGGTAAGCACTTTGTATGAGGTATTGCAGAGAGAAATTGGTCTAAATTGACTTATGAATTCTAGTTTGTTAACCTTTGGGATAAGAGTTAGGAGGGTATTATTAATGGATTGAACCTAGTAGGGGTTGTGCCATATTGAGGGGATATAGTTGATAAGTACTTGTTGAACAATGTCCCAATTGGTTTTGAAAAAGGCTGCAGGAAAACCATTTTTCCCAGGAGCTTTTAGGGATTTAATGTTAAAAAAGGCCCTCTGGATTTCAATTTGAGAGATAGGATTATCAAGGCCATTTAATTTGTTGTTATCACAGTCAAGATAGGTGATGCAGGATGTAAGAGTGTTTTGAGCTATGTTTTCAGCCGAGAAAAGATTCTTAAAGAAGTCAACTACATGATGAGATAATCTCTCTGCATCCTCAATCCAAGTGCCATTATCATCATGCAGGGCATTAATCTTGTTTCTTCTTCTTCTAATGATGGTTTTGGTATGATAATATCTTGTGTTTCGGTCACCATCTACAATCCACTAGGCTTTGGAGTTTTGATACCAAAACATTTCCTCTTGTAAAAGGACATCTTCTAACTCCTTAGACAGATCTTTCTCCAATTGATCAAGAAAATCACTGAAGCCATAGCAAGGAGAATTTTGGATTCCTCCTATACGGTGCAGCAGGTGTCTCTTGTGGCGAAAGATATTCCCGAAAACATCTTAACTCTAGTGTATGAGCTTCAAGGTAAAGTAATTGATTGCCTCAGGCAAGGTAACATCCGTAGGCTAAGCTTCTCTAGTAAAGGACTAAAATTAGGGATGCTCCATCAACATTGCTTCAAAACGAAAAGACTTTGGGCCTTGGAGTTCCTTCTACCATTACAATCAACCAGAAAGGGATGATGGCCAAAGTTAGTTCTCAAAAGAACCAAAACTTCAGCTTCAGATAAATGGGTTCTCCAAAGGGTCTTGCAAAGCCCCCATTTAAACACCCTATGTAAACCTTGCCATTTCAGTCCTCTCCAAGTGAACCTAGGCCCTGTAAACCCGAGGTCGATAAGACCACGTGAGGTAATCCAGTTCATAAACCTCATGTATTTGGGGGTGTTAATAGGGGCCCCTCATTTATTTTCATTATCAGCTGCAATTTCGTTAAAATTTCCAATAACTAAACATTCACTTCAAATCGAAAAGATTACCACTACATCTATGGCTAGAGAACCTTTCTAGTGGACTCTTGTGGACTCACATAGACAATAATAATATCCTAAGGGTCTTCCCTATCTTAACAGAAGCATAGAGGAATTGGTCATTGAGGATTAAGGGAACTATTTGTAATGAGCAATCATTCCATAGAATCCAAATTCCTCGAATGAAACCCCTCACCTCAACACGGATGGAAAATGAGAAATTCAAGTCACGAATAGATTTTTTTGTATTACTCATGCTGTATCTTGTCTCTATGAGAGCAACAATGTGAAGACAATGAATGTGTACTAACTCTTTCATAGTTCTGGAGAAATTGGGATTTGCAACCCCTTTACAGTTCCATGATAACACTAAATTAAAAACTAAAAAAAAGGAAAAGAGGCCCAGGGAGACAATTATGAGACTTGCATCTCATCTTTCCCAATTGTTAGGATACCTTCATCAATGCCCGTCAAGGCATAGTCTATGTTAGGGCCCAATATGACCTCATTGATCTCACTGCAAATGATAGCATCATCCTCTTCATTCATAAGGTTAAGGTTCTATTCCAAGACAGGGGTGGGATCAAGTGGTTTTGGTTTTTGGATGCTGCTTGGTTGGGATTTCGAGACAAATGACATTTCAAATGACATCACTTAGCCTATTGGTATCCTGTTGGTTGGGTTAGCAATAGGATTAGAACATGGTATAGGTGGAGAATTGGATTGTGTTTGAGATTGGCTTTTTGGATGTAGCACAGAGTTGGGTTTCTTTGGGTAGTCAGTATTTTTTGGCACTTGAGATTTTTCTTTTTGTGGCTTTATGGGTTGGTTTGTGTTCTGGGTTAGGCTCGTTTCATTCCAATCCGCCCATTATATAGCTCCTTGGGTTTTGTTCTCCTCATTTGACTTCTATTAACAAATTCTTTTTTCTTTTCATTATTTTTTTAGGATGCAGTAATAGAACCATTACTGATTTTCTCCCCATGGCCCATAACTAAATGTAGTGGAATTTCCTCCAATTGTAGAGCAGCTAATCATGATTTGCCAGCCACTTTCGCACTATCATTGCTTGTACTTGTATTGGTTACAGCCTCAGAATTTTCTGCATTCTCTTTAGCTACTTTCTTTGTATGACGTTGGCATTGAACCAACATCCAGAATTTTCTACATTCTCTTTAGCTACTTTCTTTCGTACATTTACCCCAATACCCTTACGTTCATGACGATTTGCATTCTCCGTTTCTGATTATTTCTCCACCTTATTCTATGTTTGCTCCCCATTCTGTGCACCCCTATTGGTCGGTGCTTGATTGTCCTTTTTTAACCTTATGCAAGCATCTTGAGAGTAGCCAAATCTCCCACATGCAAAGCAAACTTGATGTAGCCCTTCATATTCAATAAGATAAGGTACCCTTTCTATTTGGTAGTGAGACTTCAATAGTTCTTGCAAGTCTAGCTCCACGCATATATGTACAAATTTCCCCTTGATCTGACTTGCAATATCATATCAACTTTAAGAGTCTTGCCATTATTGTTACCAATATAACCCACAAGCTCTCGTCATATATTCCAATGGTAGGTCCGGTAAGCGTACCTAAGCTGGAATATGAGATATGGGAGCGTCATAGGGATAAAAAATGGGTTCCCATTTATTCATTGAGAGGTAATGATCAAAGACTAGCCATGGGCCTCCATCAAGGGCAAAATCATAGTCCTACAAAAAGTAGAACTTAACCATATAAAAATCATTGCTAACATCAATACCTCCAGTTCTAGCCCTAACAGTTTTAAGCTTCTTTAGAATAGCATATCCAATACACCGTCCCAGCAGCTTCACTATCAGAGTAGTCTTCCATGGTTGATGGAGACACTTTTTTCTGCTTTATTCATCTTTATATTGAAGCCTCCTGTAACACCCTCCTAACTGCCATGTTTTACTCGAGTATTAACATAGTAATTAGAAAAGTGTTACTTACATACATAATTTATACTAGTCAAAAGAAATGAAATAAAGTAATTTAGATGCATGCTAAACTCGTACATACATATATGAACATCGGATTTAAGTTTGCAAATGTACATTGTACTGGGAAACAAACTGGTTAACTTCTAAGCTAGTCAAGAACTCAGTTCACAAAAAGAAACACCTCCAGTATCTAGTCTAGCCTGCTCAAAGTCGAGGCCAACAAATTTTTATACAAATAGAAATAGACCTCACAATATTTAACAGGATCAATCTACAGGCTAACGGGTTTTTAGTACTAAACAACCACTATATAAACATCAAGAGTCCCTGAAGATCTCATATCCTACTGGATGAAGCCATTGGCCATTGGTATGATAGCCTTACCTCTGCCAGGGGCATTAGGACCCTCAGATGGGTTTAAGTCTAAAGACGAGGATAACGAGGGAGCATCTGCTCGAGGGGGTGTTAGTGGTGCATGCAGAATATCAAATATCACTGGGCGTGCCATGTGGAGAGGCACACTATCATAAGGAAAAGCAGGGTCAAAGTCAGTTGTAAATATAGAAGTACAAAAGGAACGGCTGAAAAATACATAAACACGTACTTACAAGTAATCGACTACATAAAGAGAGTCTAGAGCAGGATCATAATGCCACACCCACTATGGCCAGTCAAGGTAAAACATTAGAGATGGCATCTACTGGATCTGAATAATACAAAATAAATACAGCTGTAGGGATAAGAATATTATAAAATTCTCAGTAGGGTACTCCCTCAAATGTAAATAGATTATAACCATAAATTCATTCATATAGGAATCATCATGCTAAATTATATGCGTAAAATATTAATGAACATAATTCATGTAAAGTCAAATGCAAAATGGTAGTAATCATGTGTTTTTCTCTTGTAATCTATAGAATTCAATTTAGTGTAGTTGTCTCTTTTCATTAACATAGGGAAGGCTTAATTTCACATCGAGTGGTATCTATAGTGGATAACTCCACAATGAACAATAGACTACTAGAACATGAGCTCATTCCTATACGTGATCATCGGACTTCATTTTTTTCTATTTCCGAATCATACACAGTTCTATTTCTAGCCAATACGTCTACTGACTCATAAAATTCCCAGGGGAGTCCTTATTTTTTTGCCTCCCCTCTTTAACCCACATAAGCCTCGTCTCTATTTTTCCCATATGTTAAAATGCGCACAGTTAAAATTCACATATTCTCTTGTGCCACAATTATATAACCGCATCATGTACTTCTCTTTTTTTTCCAAGGCATGATTACATCACCTGTAGGCATTCAATTACATTGAAGTCTCATTCATGCCTCATAAACAAATCTTTAAAGTAGCTAGCATGTATTCATATAACATATACTTGGACTAAATGTCATTTTATCATTAATTTAAGATATTCTCACCATTCCAGCATCTTGACAGATTTACTATTTCAATAATGATAATTAATTTCTTTATCAAATGGCCAATTCAAGGGCCACAAAAATTTCCTATGACACTTCAATGTGTCTAAAAGGCCTTATAAAATTTTCATAGCAAGCACAGTTCTCTAACCATATTAACTAAATTATACATATCTAGTGGTCAGAGACCACTTATTCACGGCTTAGAACAGGATTCTTATAACTTTTAACCCTAGCAAATAATTGAATCAATTAAAAAGGAAAATCAAGGTTTACTTCAAGATGTTTTCCACATTCTATAAAAATTTCAAAGAAAAAATCAATCATTTGCTATGGTAACAAAATTAGAAAAATTCACAACTTTAGTTCCAACAGTTCAGGTAGCATAAGTATTAGTTCAGTCCTAGATTTTTTTAAGGCAATATAAGTCGAAATCAAGGCTCAAAACAATTCATGGAACTAGGCTAAGATGTTGGTTACAACATATAATTTTTCTAGCTCATAAAAATACCTACAACAAAGTCAAAAAAATCATGACCATACACTGCCTGTAAGAAAACTGAAAATCCAGCAAGAATCACTCAACATCTCTTTGGCAAAATTGATTTTTCCACAACACCAAACTAATCCACCTATGCAAATACATCAATATCTAGGTATAACATCACATAAAAATGAGATTTTATCGCATTGAAACAAGCCAGAATCAGCAAGAATAGAAATTACAAAACAAGACACAAAAACCCTACTTTGAAAGTTTTGAGCTCTATGCTCCAAAGGATGCTCTATTTGATTTCTCTTCACTTTGAGGGCTCCTAATCAAACACCAAACCTCCTCTAAATAGTAAGGAAATGAGGGATCAAAGTGAGAATTGGTGGAGAATGGAAATTTCAATTGGTTATATTTGTAGGTATTGAGGTGTAGAATAATTTTAGTGAAAAAAGCTTTTGATTTTGACAAGGTTTGGCTTAGGATTTTTGAGGTTGAAGATCAAGGTTTTGGTGAAGAAGAAAATGGAGATTTTGCTACTTCTTGCTGGCCAAACATGAGGATGCATATATTATGAAGTTAGGTGAGTTAACTTAATCTTATAAGGTATGATATCATTGGTTGACACAAAGTGTAATTCTTTTCATTAAAAGAAATTTATATGGCTAAGATTTGATCTTTCATCCAAGATGAAATCTTATCCATTCATTTGGCATTCAAAGAGATAGACTTCATTATTTTGTAGAGATTAACTAGCTTTTGCTGTTAAAAATCACACACCGAAATTTCACCAAACGGGTGAAACACCATACCTGAGTAATTAGATATTACCCAAAAATTAATTCTAAGCATAAAATTTTCATTTCCAAACATTTTTAAGCTTATTCCCATGTTTTCCTAATTTTGGGCACCTCTGGGTCCCAAATCTAGGGTTTTGGCTGTCCCGACGAGCCCGTGGGCCCGCAAAATACTATTAACATTTTTTTGGCCCGTTGAATTGTTCTCAACATCACTACATTTGTCAGATATTTGAAATTATGACTAATGAAGCCCAAAATAATTTTTAGGGTGTTACACCTCCATTTAGAAGCCTTTCCACTACGACATTGAGAATAGCTTTACGGTATTTCCTTTCCTCCCGTCATTAATCTTTTTCTGCTTGGCTAAGTTCTAGCTCCTCTATAGTCATTTGTTCATCCTTGGATGATTCCTCATCAGAATCTTCCTCTATATTCTAAGTGTTAGAGCAGTTATGATGGTTTTGACAATTCCTAACCCTTTCGGCATAAGAGACCTTCTTAGTCTCAGCTTCCAACAGTGGTGGAGGTTCTATCATCCATTCTTCTATTCTGGGTACCATTGAAGAAGATCCCTCAAAGACTATGTCATCGTTTCTCACTTTTTCTCACTGCGGTTTAGCTGATCTTTTTCTTCCAATGTCGGCTCAATTGCTGCGTTGCTCATGATTGTTATTTATACCATTCTTTACTAACTAAATTCAATTCTACTGAATGGGCTACTAGGCCCATCCTATACATGTCACATGATCCATCTAAAATTTGCCTACCACTTAGGAAAGCAATCTATGTCTCCCCCACTAAAGATGGCATGGTCTTAACATCTCTACCACTGTTTTTGAAACAATTCTATAAATGCATCCCACCATACTTATAGGTCTAAAATCTTTCGTTTCCATTGCACCCTCAAATTTTGGTGCTAGAGCAACCCATGTTCTATTAATTTCTTTAGGAAAGTGGCCTAAGTCAAAGAAATTGAAAATTAATTCACCTATATAATCCACCATTTCAGACCAAAATTAATTTATGCAAAATAAATTCACATATATTATTCACATATACCAAGATGAGTATTGTATATAATATATATTAATTTAAATTCATAAAAAGTTAATAAAAATATGATAAGCACTAGTGAAGATAATTTTATTGTACATGCTCTTACTTGTCACACATCAAACAAATTAGTAAAAATGAAATACAGTTTGCAAGAAAATTCCACATATGTGGCAGTAGAATCTGCCAAAAATTTAATTAAATATGTTGTTAATACGTCATTTGTTGCAAATTTACAATAGATATCAACTGCTCAAAAATTTTCAGGCTGCAAATGAGTTGCAGCGGCCAGTCCCCCTCTAACTAGCAGTGGAATTGGCTGTCGCAAATGACCAACTCGAGAAAAGAAATTAAATCTTTAGATTCATACAAATATTATCAAACTAAACAAATTCAATATAAATATTCTAAATTTATATAATCAAAGAATTGCAAGGATCCTCCAAAATGGGGATGTCACTTTAGAGAGTAAAGTAAGGAGATTTTACTTTTGGATCAATAAAGTTAAAAGTAAGGCCTTCTTCACTTTATTGATCTAAGAATGAAATTTCTCACTTTATTTTCTAAAGTGAGGATTAGTGAGATCCTCACTTTAGAGGATTCAAATTACACACACACACACACATGCGCGTGTGCGGACATATTTTGTTAATCTTCATACCTTCATGTAGAGGTTAACAAAGTACATATTTTGTTTTTGACGTGAAACCCTTCCTCTTTTTCATAAGTCAATTTGTAATCTTGGACAAAGTTGTAACTGATAATATTAATTCTACTTTAACTTTGCTCTCATTTAATTATCATGCACACACTCACTAATAACTTTAGAAAATATTTTCAATCATGCATTGAAGTTCAACAAGTTAGCAATTTATAATTGCTACATAACTAGGAACATTCATTTTTTAAAAAATATTATGATAAAAATTACTATTTTTAATTTAAACAAACACATCATGATTGAAACAACTAACTTGTACCAAAGACGATCAAATTAGTATGGGGTTTGATATTAAAAAAAAGACCAAAATAGATTACCAAAGGAAATAAATAGATTTGCCATTCTACAATCACTCCAATCGAAAAATATATTGTTAGGTACCAAACGTATGATACAACTAAAACATAAAAGTAAGAAAATGGAAACTCCACACAATATGTGCAAAGAATTGAATAACTTTCTTTGAGGATTATAACTTCTCTCTATTATAAGGAGATAACAATAATACTCTCTCTTTAAAGGAAAACACACTTCTCTCTTATATATAGGAGACTACCTTTCAAAGAAACTCTTGTGTTTTCTCTCTAGATGACTTGATGAGAAATTAATTCAGAAATCTCAATTTATAGGTGAGCATCATGTATGTAAGCCATGTGCAACATGTGGTAACAAGCTTATTTATCTTTTCCATCTAAAAACAATTATTGCTATTAAGTAGGTAGGTTCTTCATCCACTTCATTCTTCCTAAAAAGTTTGACCACAAAAATAGTTTTACTATTTTCACAAACTCTCACTTAAAGCTAATTTTGCTAAGCTTTCAAAAAACTTCATTTGTTTGATAGACCATAAGAGGACTCGCACCACTTAAACTTGTCAATGTTAATTGGCTTCATCATGATATCTACTAGGTTATTTTTAGTGTGAATCTTCTGCATGTCCACATTCCTTGCTTCCACTACTTCATGAACAAAATGATATTGGACACCTTTGTGCTTTGTCCTTGAATGAAAGGCTAGATTTCCTACAATAGGCAAGCCACTCTGACTGTCACAATACATAGGAATTTTCTCCTATTTGTGCCTAAGTTCTTCCATTAACCTTTGCACCCAAATAGCTTCCCTACATGCATGAGTAGCTACCATGTATTCAACTTCCATAGTAAACAATAATATGACAGTCTGTAACTTAGATAACCAGCTAATAGCTCCACCTGCAATTGTAAACACACAGCCCGTATTGGACTTCCTCTTATCAAGGTCACCTACAAAGTCTGAATCAATATATCCTTTGACAGTAAACTCCAATCCTCCAAAATATAACACAACATTTGATGTTCCTTTGATGTATCTAAGGATCCTCTTTATAGCATTCCAATGCTCTTTACCTAGATCTCCCATAAAACGGCTTATTACTCCAACTGATTGAGCAATGTCTGCTCTTGTGCAGATCATTGCATACATAAGGCTCCCCACTACTGATACGCTGCCAAAGACATTTCTCTTCTCTCTACTTTATTGATGGGACACATGCCTGAGGATAACTTACAATTGATAGGAAGCGGGGTAGAAATTAGCTTACAATCTTGCACGTTGAAACGCTGCAAGATTTTCCTCAAATAATTCCTTTGGAAAGCCAAATCTTCCTATCTTTTCTATCTCTGAGTATTTGTATCCCAAGAATCTTGTTTGCTAGTCCTATGTCTTTCATGTCAAATTCCTTAGGTAATTGCGCGTTCGATGTTTGGACTTGATCTTTGTTAGGGCCTACTACTAACATGTCATTCGTGTACAACAACAAAATGATGAACTCATTATTACCAAACCACTTGTGATAAACACAATGATATGAACTTAGCCTATTGTATTCAAGGCTAGTAATAAAGGAATCAAAGCTTTTATACTAGCACCTAAGCGCTTGTTTCAAGCCATACAAAGACTTGGTTAATTTGTAAACTATGTTCTCTTTCATTTGCTCTTCAAAACCTTCTGATTGGAGCATATAGATTTCTTCTTCAACTTCTCCATGAAGGAAAATTATTTTCACATCTAGTTGCTCTATATGCAAATCAAATGCAGCATACATTGCCAAAACTACTCAGATAATGGTTATTCTAACTACTAGAGAAGATATTTCATTAAAATCTATACCTTCTTTTTGAGTATAACCTTTGACCACCAATCTTGCTCCGTATCTTTTCACCTGGTCATTGCTGTCTCATTTGATCTTGTAAACCAACTTATTTTTGATAGCTTTACAACCTTTTGGTAGTGGAACAAGCTCCCATGTTTTGATTCTTATGTAATGCTTCAATTTCTTCCTATATTGCTATTATCCACAAAGAAACATCTTTATTACTCATTGCCTCTTAAAGACTTGTTGGCTCTCCATCTTCTATTAGTAGACAATACACATCATGGCTTGCATTGACATAATCTAAGTGCCATGATGGAGGTTTTATCTAATGGGTTGATCACCAAATTGCTATATCATTGGACTCCTCATATAACGTCCCGATTTTTCCTTATATACAAATGACTAAAATGCCCTTGAGGTCATTTTTACCTAGGAATCAAGGATAACCGGTCTGGGCTATCCTCAAGGGGTTAATTTGATGTTTGAAGGGAAATAGATATGTTATGAATGATGTTAGAGGTGAAAACCTCAATTTTTGGTTTTTCCTGTACATGAAATTACCAAAGTACCCCTAAGATAATTTAACGAGGGATTTAGTGACGGTAAGATCCTGACATCACCCAGAAGTTCAAAATGTTATTTATACGTGTTGCATGATATTTGGAAAAGTCCGAGTAGTCCTGAAGAGTTTTTATGTGAAATGACCTTTTTGCCCCCAGTTTATGCTAAATGAGCTTAACTGTGTGTGTGAACACATGATTTTGTTTGGCTCATAAAATGAAAACCAAAGTTGGCATATGTTCAGAGTTTAGCCCATTTATATACTCATGCTGGTAGTTTTATTTTGTTGAGTGAAATTGAAAACCATTTCAAGTCTTGTCTATAGTTCTTTATTGTGTTTAATCCAAATTCAATTCAAACCTTTTTTTATTTAGGTTCATTTATTATTGTTTTATGTTTTTATTTCATGTGCATATAAAAGAAATTGAATCTATTTTGGCCCAAACCAATTGTGAAGAAAAAGGGAAGGTATGAGCGCCTAGAACAAGAAAAAAAAATAGAGATTGTGTAACAATAATTTGGACAGAAGCATTTAATGCTTCAACAGTAAAGCGGACAATAATTCAATGAATTTAATGCTCGAACAGTGAAAGGATCATCGCATTCAATGCTTGAACAATGAATAGATCATCACATTTAATGCTCCTGCAGTCCTAGTGTGTATTAAAAGAGCAAAATTCAAAGAAAATGGGACTCTCAGACCATTTTTCATCTAAAGAGAATTCATTTTGTGTTGAGATTTTGAGAGATCATATAAACAGGAGCTGATTGTCATATTTATTTTTCAAAAAAGGATCTATTTATAGAGCAAAGAGAGAACTCACACAGGTAAACCATTCAGTGTTTGTTTATCTTGTATTCTCCAAGCAAATTGTCTTGAAATCCCTGAAACCCATACCAATTACCCATTACAACCATTTGACTTAGCAATACCCAATCTCATCCCATCCCAGATCACAAATAACCTGCAAATTACAGCTAAAATCAGAAACCAATCAATAATCAAACACAGCAAAAAGAGTCTATACAATCCATCATCATCAACAGTCTAGCTTAACAACAAAAATCTCATATAAGAACCAAATTCAAAAAAAAAAAAAAAGAAATTAGAAACAGTAAAGGAGGCTGGCAGCCTCACTGCCACTGCCATGGCCACCAGCATCCCTTGATTTCCTTTTGTAAGGTTCTAATTTTCAACCCAATACTCCTAGAACGTATTTAGGTTAACCATTAGTCTATTACTCTTTTAGTCTCATTCTTTAAAACGTTTCTTTAAAATACTTAGCAAAAAATATGGGTAAATTTTTTTTCCTTTTTGAAAGGAAAGACAAATCGTAAGCCATACGCATGCGCTAAGTAAACTACGTCGTCGCCTTGCAAGAAAATCAAGAGTGAAACATGTCATCTCATAATATCATAAAAGAAACTGCATCATGATTTAAATACATAAGTAGTCACACCATACACCAGAATAGTAGTAGTTAATACAGTCATCCGTACATCATAAGAAAAATATAAAGAAAGTACATCTAGAACTCCCATCTACCACAGTGCGTCTAAAAATAGATAACCTTTAAAACAAAATAAGGCTACCTTAGTCATGTAGGTGTGTGTGCACTAAAGTCAGCTACCAGCTCCTACTCTTGCTTGTTGACGAGAGGTACATATCCAACCCACTGGGCCAACTCAGCTGGGGTGGCCAAGCGATGAGAGGATCGAGCATGTGCTCCGCGGCAGGGTACCATCCTCACTCTACCTCCTCAGAGTGGCTACGTCACGGTATCCTCACTACCTAACTCCATGGGTATGGTGGGAGAGGAACCCATGGACGGGAAGTCCGTCTCGGAGGGGTCGGTCTCGGAGAAGGTCGTGGGTGAACGGGGGACGTACTCCGGATAGGTGTGGATAGCGAAAGCAGCGTCAAGGGTGCGACAAATGCGCTCTTCTCTAGGGTGAGTGCGCTCAAAGAGTAGGTCATCAGCGAAGGGCAAAGTCGGTGTGAACCGGAAGCTCATGACTGGTTGAGCAAAGGGACGATCTAGAAATACGAATATACAGATGGAACATCGGCCCATGAAATGATAGGACTGGTGCGTGGCATCAAAATACAGCTCCTATGTCGGTGCATCAACGTATATCACAAAGGATGCCATCGTCCTCTGAAGACGTGATGGGAAGAAAAGATTGAGGGAGTAAGAAACTTTCTAAAGAATATCAGTAGGGAAATCCTCCTATCCTAGTGTCATCATCTACGTCCTCAAGAACCTTGGGTTTGTTATAAAAGGGTGTGCATGCATAGAGTTTGTTATTAGGTTTTAAACATAAGTATCCAAGGCCCGTTCATTTTAGAATGAATCTTAATGTCATGTATGCAACATAGCAAAGCATGAATGCATGATAATACATTATACAAGAAAGCAATAGAACATAACATCAAGAAACATCATGTAAGTGGCATAAAGTGGCATGTAACTTCTCATGCAAAACTTTCTTTTTTCTTAACTATGTGACATTAAACTTTACACTTGTATCATGGGGGCTACCCTAAAAACATCTCTAGGTTATGAGCTCATACCTAACTAGTCGTCACTAGTTCTTACTTATCCTCTGATAAGCGTAACATAATAATCCTGACTTCTATAGTACGGGCTAGAGGGCATAAGGATCACTTATCATAACCTTTAATTTGGGGAGTCCATAGAATATTTCCTTCTTTGAAATGCTCTAGTGGTATCTAGTATACAGTAAATTGTTCGCTTTGGCAAGCTCAATGTCAATACCTTCACGGATTTGTTTTCTCCCTACCAGAGCGGGAGAAATGCATCTCAGTATTATGTCATAATTAAAATCTCATGGAGTTTTCAAAAACTTTCTTTTAGTCTTCAAATTTGAGGGAAGTTCGGCAGTGTAATGGCGGTGCACCGAATTTCCTTCAAATTTGCTTTATGCCACAAGAACTAATGGTGCATGTACTTTTCATATTCCAAGTCCAAAATCAAATCAAATTATCAATGTCATACAACATATCCATTCATGGTTCATGCATCAGCACATCATATCATGCCATGATTCAAGAATAATCACACCTAGCTCTTTATATATCTTTAGTATATGCATCTCTAATGTTCCATATGAAACTATAACATGTAAATGATGAGTTCTATCTCTAGAGATCAACGCCTCATAAAATAAACATGCTTATGATTCATGAATAGTCATACATATCTCATCAGTTTATGTCATGCAAACTCATAGATTCATGTTCCAGTACGTGTAATCGATTACATGATGATGCAATCGATTACTTAGGCCTAAAAGTTCATGTCTGAGTCTAGCAAAGCTCTCTGGTAATTGATTACATAGGCCTTATAATCAATTACCAGTACCTTTAAAATGTGAAATTTTAAGTTTGAAACATCTTCTTAACTATTCCTTCTTTTTTAAACCATTTTGAACCTCATTCCAACATTTACTTTGAAATCAAAACATTTTTGTAAAGGTAAATGCCTATAGTTTCAAGATCAAGTAGAAAGAGTTGGGTCTTGAGCCTTAGATCTTTAGGTGATGACATAAACATAAATATGCTAATGCAAGTTTCATTTTAATCTTAGCATTATCAAGTGATGGCAAGGAAAAGAAATTATGCAAGGCTTGAAATCAAACATGAAAATGCAAGTTCATTCTTAATCTTTAAATTTAGGTGATGGCTTGAAACATAAACATGCAAGACAAGAAATGTAAACATGAAATGCAAGTTTATTTCTTATCTTTGAGCTTTAGGTGATGACTTGAAAAATAAATATGATATGCAAGTTCAATTCTTTATTTTAGTGCTCTAGGCCCCTTAGAGTTTTCATTCTAAATCAACAATCAACTTTAAGGTTGAATTAGGTAGGCTTTGAGATTAGTCATTAAGGTGATAGCAAGGAAACTAAATATGAATGCAATCCATTTCTTATCTATTTGAGTCCTAGGCTCAAGATCACTCTTCACAACCACATAGTTTCTTTGATTGCTAAAAACCTTTTTAAAAGTGAAACCTTCAAGCTTTAGAGGTCCAATAAATGATGATTTTGTAACCAACGCTCAAGATCCTCATCATCAAGCCATGGTTTCTTCCAAATGTAGGCCACTTGGCCGAAAATCAAAGGGAAGGAAAAGAAAGAGTAAAACCCGAAAAAAAAAGTGGAGAAGGAAAGAAGCATCAACATTGTGTCTTTACAAACCAAGAGTTAAATAACAAAAGAAAAGAATACAACTCCTTACCTTAGATGTGCTTCTTGATTGAGAGAGAGTTTGGTTTTTGAAAAGAGTAGAGGAAGAAGAAGAAGAAGAGCTCCTTAAGATGAGAGAAAGAAAACTTTGGAGGTGTAAGAGAAATGAGCAAAGGGATTTCATGGGAGGCTTCTCATATTTATAGGAAATTTCATCATGAGGAGAGTGAGGGGGTGGAGGTGGGCAACCACTATGGAGGGAAAAGGAGGAAAAATATCTCTTGTGTGTATTATTTCAAGGTATGGCTAGGTATGGTTGAAAGTATGGTTGGAGGTATGGTTCTTTGAGTGTAAATTGTTATTAAAATAAATTAACATGTGATGAAATGGGGGAGAGGGAGGCCGTGGGGTTTAAGGCCATGGAGGAGGAGATTTTTCTCATTTCTTTTGTGTTATGCTGTGGTTTAGGGGATAGGTTTGATTAGGTATTTGATTAGGAATTTGTGGTTAAGTGTTTGAATGAGAAGGTGGGTAGCTAAGGTAATTCAAGACATGGTTAATGAGCATTCTTGCCTATTACGAGAGTCAAACCATATTTAATCAAGATTCTCAATCACATCCAAGGTTCCTTAAATCATGGAAATTGAAAGGAAGAACACTATTCAGTGATTCATGATATAATGTCTTGATTTGAGAAAGGGGTTTTGAGTTTTTCTAAGCAATTTTATGTTCTAATTAATCTCAATTAATTATTTTGACTCTATATTAATAATTAGAATTTACTAACCTTTAATTAGAGCCTAATATTGCTTAGGTTTTGTTAATTGTATGATTAAGCTTATTAGGTGCTTAATCAGGGGCAAAATCGTAATTTTGCACAAAAACTACCCAGGACCATCGAGACATAAACAGACATGCCCAGACTCATAAAAACAGCCTTTAAAACCTTTGGGTGGCATTCGGGCTTAATTGGCTCACCAATCGATATTAAACAGCCATAGGGGCATTTTGGTCATTCAGCGCATCGGAACTCAAAAACGAGATTCTTCTGCTCTATTAACATTTGTTCACATACAATCCCCTTCGAAGATTAAGTTAACCCTTTCCAGGATTGCTGGGTTGGCTGTTCTTGAATATCGGGTGAAAAATGACCTCAGGAGCATTTTAGTCATTTTTGCTTAGATAGAAAAATCGAGGTGTTACACCTTTCTCCTCATGCACTGGTCGTTTCCTTCTCCATCTTTCCAGTCCCGGTGGCCGAGTTCCACACCACTGTGCCATTTGTCTCCGTCTTTCCCCTACAGCCAAACGCCACTGCCGATCCTCTTCGAATCTGGCAGCTACCACCACATGGCCGGCGTCCCTTCCTCCCTAGGCCACCTTGTCCACAAAGCTAAGACGAACGCGGAAATCCTCTGTGAAAATATATATCATCCATAAGCATATTATAACATATATTTACATACAATAATCTCACTCAAAGGGTGGGTTATGATCATATATCATTGTCTTATGCAAACCCATAAAAGAAAATATACACAAGGAAATACATGCCCCTAAACTAGATAACTCCATAAGCCGGGAAGGTTATCCTAAAACTAGGGTGCATGATCACACATAAATCTACTAAGAACCTTCTATGGCCACTGTCCTGGAAATAGGGGAATAAATCCGATCCACTGATGAGCTCCCTCGGGAGGGGACACACGAGATGCACCAGTCGGAGTCGCATGGACGGCCTTCTCGCTAACCTCGGCTGAACAACTGCTTCTCACTACCCTCTCTTACACGTGTGGGAGTAGGAGCAGAGAGCTCTCAGAATATACATGAGTAGGAGTGTCCTCTCAAGGATCAGTTTGAATATCTCGTCTCGGGAACATACTGAAATCCATGGACGCAGATGAAGCGGGATAAGAACGTAACATCCTTTCATCAAGTGGACGTGCATGTTCGAAAACCATTTCATCGCCATAGGGAGAAGTAGGAGAAAATCGATAACTAGGGGCAGGATGTGCAAATGGACGACCTATGTAAATAAAAACACGAATCACAAGACCTCCCTTCAAAATGATACGAGCGATGCACCGGATCATAGTGGAATTCCCAAGTATGGTTATCAACGAACAGGACGAATGTCGCCATTTGAATCTGGAGACAATGACGGAAATAAAGAAAAGGGAGTGAGAATCTTGCTAAAGAATTCTCAGTAGGGTACCTCCTTCTACAGTGTCATCATCAAAGTCCCCAGGAACCTCGGGATTATTCTAAAATAGTGAGCATGCAAAGATTCATTTTAAGTTCGGACAAATACTTAACCGAGGTTCGTCAATTTTTAATCATGCGTCTTATAATGCATCTTATTCTTAACATGTCATATTTACAATGAACATTTCCTTTATCATTACATCATATTCCTCATCATCATTATCAAAATAACATGCATAAAAGAACGTCATATAATATTAGCTACACATGGACACAGTGTACATATTTCATTTCTTTAGTGCCTTTGGTGACTTAAAATCTTATCATCATCATTATTTTCCTTGGGCCACCCTATACTCCACCCTTTTGGGAGTAATTTAGGTTATGAGCTCATACTTTACTAGTCGTCACTAGCATATACTTAACCCTTTTGATAAGTTAAAGTCCCGACTCTACCCTTTTGAGAGAACGGGTTAGGGGGCTAAAATCACATTTTCACCACCTATAGTCTGATAGTTCCAAAGGATCATTTTCTTATAAGTTTAAGTCACCATTAAATCTTTGCATGTTATATCATAATACAATTCATAAACATCATAACATTTTCTCATTTATAGTCTTAAGCTAGAATAATATATATCAACTGTAATCATGCATATGGGAGATTCCCAAGAAAGAGAGGTGGGTCACAATGGACACGCTTAAATACCAAGTCTTTCCTTAGCCAGAACCTTTCCAAATTACACTTTTACAATGATGCACTTTCTTCTAGCAACAAAGGTAAATTTTACATAATAAAGAACATTTCATGTACAAGCATTCTCATTATTTGCAACAAAGAACTATAACATGCAAGCCAGGAAATCATTCAATGATATCAAGTACTTAATAAGCATCCAATCCTTACATAGAATTATCAATTATAGAACTAATTTGTTACTAAACCAATTATGAATCATTCTCTTAACAATAAACCATAATTATCACAACTTCAATCATATCAAATCATTATCACACATTGATACTAAACTCAGATCAGTGGCCGAATCATGAACCTCATGCAATTACATAGAATCATATTTTAAGTGCATATAAAATACTAGTTCCCCGTAAAATCCTTGCAAAGCCTTAAAACTCATTTAGAAACTAGTTCTTTTGTCAAATTTGGGAGGATCTTCACAATTAAAATTCTCACTTAAGATAAAAGGAGTAAGTCTTGAGCTTTAGAGATTTAGGTGACATCTTAGAATTATAAACATGCTATGCAACCTTATTTTAATCTTATCTTTATAAGGTGATAGCTTCGAATTATAAACATGATATGCAATTCCATTTCTTTATCTTTAAGATTTAAGGTGATGACTTGACAATCAAACATGATGCAAGAACTTGAAATATAAACATAATACAAGAAACTGGAGCGGCGATAATCCGCACAGGACCAGTAGAGGGAGAAGAAAATATTAAGAAACCGGAGCGGCGGTAGTCCGCACAGGACCAGTAGAGGGAAAAAAGAATATTATTATTACATCTTTTTAAGCTCCAATCTCAAGACTTTTTAAGGAATAAATTCTTTAACTCCAATAATCATATTTCTTTGCTTGTGATACATGGGCAAGTCTTTGAGCTCTAGGATCTTTAGGTGATGGCATAAAATAAACATGCCATGCGTTGATTCTTTTAGCCATTATAAAATATAGTGAGAGCATAAATTAAATATGAGATGCAACCTCTTTATTATCTTGAAAGATTAAGTGATGACTTGAAACATAAACATGAAATACAAGCTTGGAATTTAAACATGAGAAATGCAAGTTCATTTATTCATTCTTGAAAATTTAGTGATGACATAGAAGGTAAACATGGTTATGCAAAGCATAAACTTAATCATGGATGCAAATTCATTTTGTTTCTTTACTAGAGCTCTTTCAAGACTTTAAAAGAATTATAAATTCAACCCAATACATATCTTAACAAGAAATAAAACATAAAAGGAAAAAAAAATACATCTTTCAAGTTCTAAACTAAAAATCTTTGTTTTAGCATCATAAAGCATTATTCTTTAAAGTTTTGCATCAAGTGGAATTTTCAAGCTTTAGAGGCCTAACTTGTGATGGATTTACAACCCACCCTCAAGGTCCTCATCATCAAGCCATCATCTTAGTTCCACCTAGGCCATATGGTTGAAATGGTTAAAGAAAAATTGAAGAGGAAAACCAAAATGAAAAGCTAAGGCAAGTTCATAATTTCATCATTTTGAGCTAAAAACACAACTCCTCAAAGCATAGAAATAAATTTAGAAACTACTCCCTACCTAATCTGAGTTGAAGAAGAGGAAGAGAACTTGGTTTCTTGAAGTGAAATGAAACAAAATCTCTTTGAAAAAAATTGAAGAAAGAATTCAGCTAAAGAGGAGGAAGAAAGAAAGTTTTTTGTGCTCCTAAAAACTAGTTATGAACCAAGCATTCCAAGACCACTCAAGCAAGCCTATTTATAGAAGATTTTGAGGCTTCTAATTGGCCAAAATGATGAGGTAGTGGATGGAATTTTGCAGGAGAAATAAGGGAGGAAAAATCATTTTAGACAAAGTTGTATGAAATTAAGGAATTATGTCTCTTATGGTGACATTTTGGCATTTTATTTTAGTGCAACTTTTGGCAATAATTCAGCTGCATAATGGCATCAATAATTTCGTCCATTACAGCCCAAAGAAGTGAAATTTGTGTGTTCCATGCATTATTTAGGTGTAGGCAAGGTATTCATGTAATTTAGAGAATTTACGGTTAAGGGTTTAAGTGAATTAGTAAGCAATTTGGGTGTTTTTGAGCAATTTTGCGTTCTAATCAATCTAAATACATAATTTTGACTCTCGATTAATATTTAGAATTTAATAAGCTTTAATTTGAGCCTAATATTGCTTAGGTTTGATACTGAATCAAAAATCCCGAAATTCGCAAAACTACCCAAAAATAGGGGCAAAATCGTACTTTCACTTAAAAATTGCCCGAGGCCACCCGAGCTTAACCAATGGTTAATCATGGCTTAAAAACACATTTTAAAACATTTTAGTGAGGTTCGGGCTCACCGGCACGCACATCGGAGTTAAAATACCAAGTAGGGCGCTTTTGGTCATTTCTCAAGGCGTCGGAACTCAAAATTGAGATCCTTCTGCTCTATTAACACACATAACACAAACAATCCCTTATTATCCTCAAAATATCCCCTTGAGAATAGGTGGGGCCCACGATCCTCATTTTCTGAGTAAAATAACTTCAGGGCATTTTGGTCATTTTATACGCATGAATTCGGATTTGCGACTCTCGCATGAATCGTTCCTAACCTCTCTTCTAATGTTATATTCCTTTATTGAGGATTGTTCGGCCTCAAATCTTATGTAATAATTACCTACGGTAATTCGGTAATTGAGTAATTTCTAATGACAGTACAAATTACAGTAAAAATTGGGGCGTTACATTACTCTCCTCCTTAAAAAGAATTTGGCCCCGGAAATTCGTTACCTGAGAACAACTCGGGGTATTGTGCTTTCATGTTTGATTCCAGCTCCCATGTAAGTTCTTCGGTTTCACCTGTCCCCATGCTACTTTGACCAGGTGGTACACCTTGTTCCTTAATTGCTTAACTCCTCGGTCGACGATTCTCGTGGGTAGTAAGTTAAATGTCAGGTTATCTCTTAATTGTACATGTTCTGGCTCTAGTACATGACTCGGGTCAGATTGATACTTTCTTAACTGAGAGACATGGAAAACATCATGAAGGTTGGATAGACTCGGGGGTAGGGCTATACGGTACGCTACAGGTCCTACTTTGGTAAGGATTTCAAACGGACCAAGAAATCTGGGGCTCAATTTCTTTACTTTTATTGCTCGGCCTATGCCTGTGGTGGGGTGATCCTTAGGAACACGAGGTCCCCTTCTCGAAAATCTAGCGGTTTTTGCGTCTTGTCCGCATAGTTTTTCTGTCGACTTTGAGCAGGAAGAATCTTATCCCTAATCTTCTTGATTTGTTCCGTTGTTTCCTCACAATATCAGTCCGAGTAAACTTTGCTCTCCGAGTTCATACCAACATAAGGGAGATTGACATTTCCGTCCATAGAGGGCCTCATACGGTGCCATACCGATACTTGCATGATAACTGTTGTTATATGCAAATTCAATCAAGGTGTACTTATCCCAACTTCCCCTTTGATCTAAAACACATGCCCTTAACATATCCTCCAAGGTTTGGATAGTTCTTTCAGATTGACCGTCTGTTTGGGGGTGATAGGCCGTGCTTAGACACAACTTTGAACCAAATGCCTTTTGAAAGGCTCCCCAAAATCGTGGATTTAAACCGCGGATCGGTCCGAGATTATCACAACGGCACCCCATGTAACCTTACTATCTCCTGAATATATAATTGTGCTAACCTATCCAAGGAATAAGTCACCTTAATAGGTAAAAATTGGGCTGACTTCGTCAATCGATCTACGATTACCCATATGGTATCATGATTCATTTGGGTCCTCAGTAATCCAGTCACAAAATCCATGGAGATACTATCCCACTTCCACTCAGGGATCGACAGAGGTTGCAGCATTCCAGAGGGTTTTGGTGTTCAATCTTCACCTTTTGACACACCAAGCACTTACTCACCCATGTGCACACATCTTTCTTCATTCCAGGCCACCAGAACATCTTCTTCAAATCTTGATACATCTTGGTGGCACCAGGATGAAGGGTAAAATGGCTCTTATGGGCTTCCTCCAAAATATCCTTTCGGAGGCCACCACTAGCAGGTACACATATTCGACCTTTAAACTTCCACAAATCGTCCATTCCTTGGGTAAAACCTATCAACTTTCCTGCCTTCACTGCCCCTAAAGTCTCTTGAAATTCAGCATCGTCCCCTTGAGCTTGAACAATCCTTTCTCTGAACTCACTTGTCACTCTAAGATGACAAGCTCTGATGCCCTTAGTGGTCAAAGTCATTCCTAGGTTTAAGTCCCTAAATTGCTCAATCAATTCAACCTCCTTCACCATCAAACGGGACACTTGTAAGGACTTCCTACTCAAAGCATCAGCTACTACATTAGCTTTACCAGGATGGTAGTTCAATCCAAAATCATAATCTTTCAAGAACTCCATCCATCGCCTTTGCCTCATGTTTAGCTCTTTTTGATCAAAGAGATATTTCAAACTCTTGTGATCGGAAAACACCTCAAACTTAACTCCATATAAATGGTGTCTCCAAATCTTTAGAGCAAACACGACGGCAGCTAACTCAAGGTCATGGGTAGGGTAGTTTGCCTCATGTGGCTTGAGTTGTCTTGATGCATAGGCCACCACTTGCCTATCTTGCATCAATACACAACCTAAACCCCTTTTTGAAGCATCACAATACACCTGGACAGGCACATTGGGGTCGGGTAACACTAAAACAGGGTAGAGGTTAGCTTGTGTTTTAACTCTTGAAAGCTCTTTTCACACTCCGGTCCATGAAAAGGGTGTTCTTCCTAGTTAGCTTGGTCAAAGGTAGGGAAATCTGGGAAAATCCCTTGATAAATCGGCGGTAATAACCTGGCTAAACCCAAAAAGCTCCTTACTTGATTCTGATGGTTGCTCTTTCCCAGTTTACTACCGCTTCTACCTTACTAGGATCTACGGCAATTCCTTTCTTAGATACTACATGCCCTAAAAATTGCACCTTATCCAACCAAAACTCACACTTGGAAATCTTGGCATATAGTTTCTTTTCCTTCAAGATCTCCAGTACTATGGTCGGGTGGCATTCATGCTCTTCATGGGTCTTAGAATATATGAGAATGTCATCTATAAAGACAACTACAAACTGATCTAAATAGGGCCGAAAGATCCTATTCATGTAATCCATAAAAATAGCTGGAGCATTGGTTAACCCAAAGGACAGTCCTGCAAAGTCAAAATGGCCGTATCGAAAAGAAAGGCCGCGTTACGTATGTCTTCATCTCTCACTCTAATTTGATGGTAGCCTGACCTCAAATCTATCTTAGAAAACACTACCGCACCTTTCAGTTGGTCCATCAAATCATCGATCCTAGGCAGAGGATACTTGTTTTTCACCGTTACTTTATTCAACTGCCGATAATCTACACACATCCTCATACTCCCATCCTTTTTCTTTACAAACAACACAGGGGTCCCAAGGTGATGCACTAGGCGTAAGAAACTTATTCTTCAATAAATGTTCCAATTGAGTTTTTAACTCGGCCAATTCTAATGGGGACATCGTGTATGGGGCTATGGATATAGGTCCTGCACCTGGAAGCAATTCTATGGAAAACTCTATCTCTCTCTTGGGGGGAAACTCTGGTATCTCATCTGGAAATACTTCAGGATAATTTCTTACTATTGGTATCTCATCGATACTTTGCTCAAAGTCTACATCACTAGCGGCTAAGAAAATGTAACCTTTACTCTCACCCTTACCACAATCCATTTCCACAAATAGTTATGTAAAGACTTATGGGTTTCTTAGGTTCAATAGGAACAGGAAGAAAAGTGATGGTTTTCTCATATGATTTAACAAAGACACGGTTGGCCTCAAGCCAATCCATGCCAAGAATCACATCTAAACCTCGCATGGGTAAGCAAATAAGATCTACAACAAAGGATCTATTATCTATAATAAAACTACAATCTAAACAATATTTACAAGTCCTAACGGGTTTTCCAAATGGGTAGAAACAATAAGGTCAAAAGGAAGCTCAGTCATAGGTAAATTAAGGCTTTTAACACATGAATGGGAGATAAAAGAATGAGAAGCGCCAGAATCATATAGTACAATTAAGTCTTTACCATGCATATTACCCTTACCTTCCACGGGATTTCGTGACTTCGTTGTTTCTTCAAGATAACGATAAATACCCTTCCTGGTATTGCGGCTTGGGATTGGGGGTTGGCGGGTTTCTTTCCGTGCATTCTCGGGAGTAATGACCTGGTTTTCCACAATCGATAGCACACGTTTGTTCCGGCTCGACATGGCATGCTCCCATGATTCTTGCCGCACTTGGGACATTCCATGGATGGCGCAAGCCGTGGAGGTACTGCTGGACCTCTTTGTGGTGCTTTCCCTTTATTGTTGTTATTGTTGTTGTTGTGATTGTTACTGGGGTTATTGTTGTAGCGGTTGTTATTATAGCGATTGTTGTTGTTTGGCCTTCCTTGTTGAAAATTTCTTTGTGTCCCTTGTGGTCTTGATTGAGGGGGAAATGGAGGTCGATTCTGCCTCTTGAACTGCAGACCTTGAGGTGTCAACTTTTTGGTAATATTATCTGACTTTGGGGTGTTTAGTTTTCTCTGACCTTCTTCAATAATCCGACATTTGTTAACTAGGGTAGAGAAATCCCTAATCTCCAAATGTGCAACTGCCACATTAAGTTCCGCCTTCAACCCTGACTCGTATTTAATGCATTTCCAGTACTCATTAGGATTTCCTTGGTACATTCTTGAGAACTTAATGAGTTCTTCAAATCCGCGGTATCTTGGGCCACATTCATATTCCCTGGACAAATTGCATGAATTCAATGTCCTTAGCATTTCTAATCGACTGGAAAGTACTTTTCATAAAAATGGACCTTGAAAAGTTCCCAATCAATGTCCACGTCGGTCGTCTCTAGGAGTCTTCGAACACCCGTCCACCAGAAACCGGCATCACCTTCAAGCATATGAGTAGCAAAGGTGACCTTTTGCTCCTCCGAGCATGGGACTACAGCAAAGACCTTCTCAATATTCCGAATCCATTCATCTGCAATATTTGGATTCAAAGTGTCCCCTTGAAAATCGGTGGGTTTGCCTTACCAAACTCCCCGAAACAGGCATGTTCAGGAATCTCATGTCCCTGATTCATATTGGCTTGACGATCCTGATCCATTCGTTCCATCATCATTCTCATGGTCCTTGCTACGTCGCGGAGTGCTTCGGCTGTCTCGTTGTCTTGATTATTCAGGTCGCGCTCCTAGTCCATTGTCGACGTGCCATTGGTCCCTATACATACAAAACAAAGAACACCGAGGTGATCGGGCCCAATATTCCATGCAAAGTGAGCAAGTTACCATGGCACTTTCAACATACAGTAGTCATGTATTTCTAATCCTCAAGCTCATCCTAATGATAAACATCTACACATGACGTCACTAACGTATTATGCTTTAGAAGCATAGCTAGTCCAATCCTCAGGCTCCATGAGAATCGAACTGCTCTGATACCAAAATGTAACACCCTAGTAATTAACCAGATACACCTAGGTTGAATCTGATTAATGACTAGACTTTACTCCTTGCTTTGGTTCTTTCTTCATAATTTGAAAATACTTAATGAAATTACGAGCCATTTTTTTTTTAAACACATAATTGAAAACGTGAGCCGAGTACAACGTGAACGAGTAAGCGGGGTATAATAAGACGTTTAAGAATATATCACATCATATCACTTAGGCTCCATCATATAACATCCATAAGCACATTATAGCATATATTTACATACAATAACCTCACTCAAAGGGTGGGTTATGTTCATACATCATTATGTTATGCAAACCCATAAAAGAAAATATACTTAAGGAAATACATGCCCGTAAACTAGATAACTCCATAAGCCGGGAAGGTTATCCTAAAACTAGGGTGCATGATCACACATAAATCTACTAAGAACCTTCTATGGCCACTGTCCTGGAAATAGGGGAATAAATCCGATCCACTGATGAGCTCCCTCGGGAGGGGACACACGAGATGCACCAGGCTGGGGTCGCATGGACGGCCTTCTCGCTAACCTCGGCTGAACAACTGTTTCCTCACTACCCTCTCTTACACGTGTGGGAGTAGGAGCAGAGCTCTCAGAATATACATGAGTAGGAGTGTCCTCTGAAGGATCAGTTTCAGAATATCTCGTCTCGGGAACATACTGGAAATCCATGGACGCAGATGAAGCGGGATAAGAACGTAACATCCTTTCATCAAGTGGACGTGCATGTTCGAAAACCATTTCATCGCCATAGGGAGAAGTAGGAGAAAATCGATAACTAGGGACAGGATGTGCAAATGGACGACCTATGTAAATAAAAACACGAACAGCGCACCTCCCTTCAAAATGATACGAGCGATGCACCGGATCATAGTGGAATTCCCAAGTAGGGGTATCAACGAACAGAACGAATGTCGCCATTTGAATCTGGAGACAATGACGGAAATAAAGAAAAGGGAGTGAGAATCTTGCTAAAGAATTCTCAGTAGGGTACCTCCTTCTACGGTGTCATCATCAAAGTCCCCATGAACCTCGGGATTATTCTAAAATAGTGAGCATGCAAAGATTCATTTTAAGTTCGGACAAATACTTAACCGAGGTTCGTCAATTTTTAATCATGCGTCTTATAATGCATCTTATTCTTAACATGTCATATTTACAATGAACATTTCCTTTATCATTACATCATATTCCTCATCATCATTATCAAAATAACATACATAAAAGAACGTCATATAATATTAGCTACACATGGACACAGTGTACATATTTCATTTCTTTAGTGCCTTTGGTGACTTAAAATCTTATCATCATCATTATTTTCCTTGGGCCACCCTATACTCCACCCTTTTGGGAGTAATTTAGGTTATGAGCTCATACTTTACTAGTCGTCACTAGCATATACTTATCCCTTTTGATAAGCTAAAGTCCCGACTCTACCCTTTTGAGAGAACGGGTTAGGGGGCTAAAATCACCTTTTCACCACCTATAGTCTGATGGTTCCAAAGGATCATTTTCTTATAAGTTTAAGTCACCATTAAATCTTTGCATGTTATATCATAATACAATTCATAAACATCATAACATTTTCTCATTTATAGTCTTAAGCTAGAATAATATATATCAATGTAATCATGCATATGGGAGATTCCCAGAAAGAGAGGTGGGTCACAATGGACACGCTTAAATACCAAGTCTTTCCTTAGCTTAACCTTTCCAAATTACACTTTTACAATGATACACTTTCTTCTAGCAACAAAGGTAAATTTTACATAATAAAGAACATTTCATGTACAAGCATTCTCATTATTTGCAACAGCAACTATAACATGCAAGCCAGGAAATCATTCAATGATATCAAGTACTTAATAAGCATCCAATCCTTACATAGAATTATCAATTATAGAACTAATTTGTTACTAAACCAATTATGAATCATTCTCTTAACAATAAACCATAATTATCACAACTTCAATCATATCAAATCATTATCACACATTGATACTAAACTCAGATCAGTGGTCGAATCATGAACCTCATGCAATTACATAGAATCATATTTTAAGTGCATATAAAATACTAGTTCCCCGTAAAATCCTTGCAAAGCCTTAAAACTCATTTAGAAACTAGTTCTTTTGTCAAATTTGGGAGGATCTTCACAATTAAAATTCTTACTTAAGATAAAAGGAGTAAGTCTTGAGCTTTAGAGATTTAGGTGACATCTTAGAATTATAAACATGCTATGCAACCTTATTTTAATCTTATCTTTATAAGGTGATAGCTTCGAATTATAAACATGATATGCAATTCCATTTCTTTATCTTTAAGATTTAAGGTGATGACTTGACAATCAAACATGATGCAAGAACTTGAAATATAAACATGATACAAGAAACCGGAGCGGCGGTAGTCCGCACAGGACCAGTAGAGGGAGAAGAAAATATTAAGAAACCGGAGCGGCGGTAGTCCGCACAGACCAGAGAGGGAGAAGAGAATATTAAGAAACCGGAGCGGTAGTCCGCATGACAGACCAGTAGAGGGAGAAGAGAATATTATTATTACATCTTTTTAAGCTCCAACTCAAGACTTTTTAAGGAATAAATTCTTTAACTCCAATAATCATATTTCTTTGCTTGTGATACATGGGCAAGTCTTTGAGCTCTAGGATCTTTAGGTGATGGCATAAAATAAACATGCCATGCGTTGATTCTTTTAGCCATTATAAAATATAGTGAGAGCATAAATTAAATATGAGATGCAACCTCTTTATTATCTTGAAAGATTAAGTGATGACTTGAAACATAAACATGAAATACAAGCTTGGAATTTAAACATGAGAAATGCAAGTTCATTTATTCATTCTTGAAAATTTAGTGATGACATAGAAGGTAAACATGGTTATGCAAAGCATAAACTTAATCATGGATGCAAATTCATTTTGTTTCTTTAGTAGAGCTCTTTCAAGACTTTAAAAGAATTATAAATTCAACCCAATACATATCTTAACAAGAAATAAAACATAAAAGGAAAAAAATACATCTTTCAAGTTCTAAACTAAAAATCTTTGTTTTAGCATCATAAAGTATTATTCTTTAAAGTTTTGCATCAAGTGGAATTTTCAAGCTTTAGAGGCCTAACTTGTGATGGATTTACAACCCACCCTCAAGGTCCTCATCATCAAGCCATCATCTTAGTTCCACCTAGGCCATATGGTTGAATTGGTTAAAGAAAAATTGAAGAGGAAAACCAAAATGAAAAGCTAAGGCAAGTTCATAATTTCATCATTTTGAGCTAAAAACACAACTCCTCAAAGCATAGAAATAAATTTAGAAACTACTCCCTACCTAATCTGAGTTGAAGAAGAGGAAGATAACTTGGTTTCTTGAAGTGAAATGAAACAAAATCTCTTTGAAAAAATTGAAGAAAGAATTCAGCCAAAGAGGAGGAAGAAAGAAAGTTTTTGGTGCTCCTAAAAACTAGTTATGAACCAAGCATTCCAAGACCACTCAAGCAAGCCTATTTATAGAAGATTTTGAGGCTTCTAATTGGCCAAAATGATGAGGTAGTGGACGGAATTTTGCAGGAGAAATAAGGGAGGAAAAATCATTTTAGACAAAGTTGTATGAAATTAAGGAATTATGTCTCTTATGGTGACATTTTGGCATTTTGTTTTAGTGCAACTTTTGGCAATAATTCAGCTGCATAATGGCATCAATAATTTCTGTCCATTACAGCCGAAAGAAGTGAAATTTGTGTGTTCCATGCATTATTTAGGTGTAGGCAAGGTATTCATGGAATTTAGAGAATTTACGGTTAAGGGTTTTAGTGAATTAGTAAGCAATTTGGGTGTTTGAGCAATTTTGGGTTCTAATCAATCTAAATACATAATTTTGACTCTCGATTAATATTTAGAATTTAATAAGCTTTAATTTGAGCCTAATATTGCTTAGGTTTCGATTATACTGAATCAAAAATCCCGAAATTAAAAGCGCCTCAAAATCGGGGCAAAATCGTACTTTCACTTAAAAATTGCCCGAGGCCACCCGAGCTTAACCAACGGTTAATCATGGCTTAAAAACACATTTTAAAACATTTTAGTGAGGTTCGGGCTCAGTCGGCACGCACATCGGAGTTAAAACAATGCAGGCGTATTGGTCATTTCGCACGTCCGAACTCAAAATTGAGGTCCTTCTGCTCTATTAACACACATAACACAAACAATCCCTTATTATCCTCAAAATATCCCCTTGAGAATAGGTGGGGCCCACGATCCTCATTTTCTGAGTAAAATAACTTCAGGGGCATTTTGGTCATTTTATACGTACAGAAATTCGGGATTTGCGACTCTCGCATGAATCGTTCCTAACCTCTCTTCTAATGTTATATTCCTTTATTGAGGATTGTTCGGCCTCAAATCTTATGTAATAATTACCTACGGTAATTCGGTAATTGAGTAATTTCTAATGACAGTAAAAATTACAGTAAAAATTGGGGTGTTACACTTTCTCGCCACCATCATTGCGATTACCTCCTCTATCATCACCACATCTCGATTCGTTCCTCCCTTCTTTCTCCATTGCTAGCCAAGTCAACCACTGCCGCACCATCGCGAGGAGCGCCAGAAAAGCCCAGCCATACTATTGCCTCCCCGCGATGGTCTTCTTTTCCTATCCTCCTTGTGCCACAGCCCAACTCCCCTCTTCTGCGATAGTCTCCACTGAGATGGCTTCTCTGCCTTCCCTTCTCTCTTTCTTGTCCTCTCTACCTCTAACTATCTGTCTCTCATTCTCTCAGTGTGTGTGTGTGTGTGTGTGTGTTAGTGAGGATGGGATTGTTTTGTATGCGTGTGTTAGTGAGGATGAGGGATTTGTTATTTAGGTTTAGGTTCTGTTTGGTTTATTGTTTTGATTTATTTTTATTTTATTTTATTTTATTTTATTTGTGCTTCATTGGAATATAGCCTTACTATTTTGTTTTTAGGTCATATTCATGGCTTGCTAATTGTTTGTTCAGTTTCATTTATTTAGGGATAGGTTTGATATATTTTCTGGTTGGTTTGTTTTGGGTCATAAGGTTTTGTTGTCTATGATAAAAAAAACTTTCTTTAATTTTGTTTGGATTTTTTTGTCTTTTTTAAATAAAATAAAAATATTTCTCATCCATGCATTAGTCAAGAGTAATTATTGAGAGGTTGATGCCTCCTTCATACACTATTGAATTGTAAGGATATATTGAGTAGCCTTGTATTAAAAAACTTTCTTTAATTTTGTAAGGATATATTTCTCATCCATGCATTAGTCAAGAGTAAATAGTTCTTTTTCTTTTTTATGATTAAAATCCATCAGCATAGAATCATTTTCTAAAGAACTACCTAACTTTGAGTTTCCCATTGCACCACGGGATACGTAGGACCAGGTGACCCTTGTCAAGCCAAAATTAATTTTTCTTAAATAGTTTGTTTAAATTGTAAATATGTTTGTTTTCTTTTATTGATTTTTTTAAAGGTTATTAATTAATTTGCACAACTTACTAAGGTATCGTCCAAGGATGGGTGTACTAGGAGTGTGTAGGATTACGTTCCTACCCTTCCTTGTGCATAACCAACTCTTGAACTCAAATCTGGTTTCAAAGACTATTTTCTAAAATAATGGGTTTTTCCATGTTTTCCCAATTCAAATAAACTTGGTGGCGACTCCAATTTTCCAATAACTCTTTTTTTCACCTTCCCCTTGTGATCCTGGTTGCGATAGATGGCAACTTCACTGGGGACCCATAGTAAGAGAGTCAGGCCTATTTTAGTTGTGCAAATTAAATATAGCCTTTTAATTTTTGTTCTACCTTTTTTTACTATACATAGTGCTTTCCTTTTTTAGAGTTTAGTATTTTTTTTTTATATTTGTTTATAGCTTCTGCTTTATTTTGCCAAAACCTTAGGGTAGACGACCATTATTATTCTGTATATATTTGTTGTTGTTTGTATTTTGTTTTGCAGGAGTATATGTAGTGCTAGGAATGAAAGGTTTGTATGCTTTCTGCACACACTTCATAATCACTTATCTCACACACTTCTTCGACTCTACCCGAGCCCGTGCGAGCCAAGGATTAACGGGTTTCTTGACATTGTCATGAGGGGCTTTATGCTCACTTGATAGTTATTGGGACACCACTCAGGTTGTCATTGGCTTTATGGGTCAATTATCCTTACTTGTGGTTGGTTCAAAGGTCGGATCCTTGTCTTATGGATAGGGGCCATCTAAGGACCATGACCATTAGAAGTCTAGACCCACCATAAATGTGTGCACACATAGTTAAACTTAGTAGCCACTGTAATGCCCCGATTTTTCTGTCTGAGAGGAAAATGACCAAAATGCCCCTGAGGTCATTTTCTGCCTGGAATTCGAGGAAAGCCATCCCGGCCATCCTCGAAAGGCCGACTCAATGTTTGAAGGGGATTGGATGATCCTTGAGTGATTTCAGAAACGAAATCTCATTTTCTGCAGTTTCAAGTCAAAATGACCAAAATACCCCTATAGCGTTTTTACGCGGGTCAAGGTGTCGTTTGAGCCTGAAACTTTTCCTAAAGGATTAAAAAGGTAATTTCAAGTGTTTAGAGGTATCTGTTTAAGTCCCGATGGTCCCGGGCAATTTTAGTGCAAAATTATGATTTTGCCCGTAGAATAGTATTTTTGAGCTTAATGGCGTGATTAAGCAAACCTAAGCAATATTAGGCTTTAATTAAAGATTAATTAATTTCCATAATTAATCTAGAGTCAAAATAAGCTATTAAAATTAATTAGAACCTAAAATTGCTTAGATTAAACTTAAATCTCTTTTTAAAACTCAAGATTCCAATCTTGGAATCTTGAATAGTATTTTCTCTTTCCAATTCCTTAAATCATGGAATTGTGTCTAGAGTTGTTTATGAATTAAAATGAATTTATAACTCACTAATGATGCAAGAACACTCCTTAAACATGTCTTGACAACCTTGACTACCCATTTTCTCACCTAAACACTTTCTTACAAATTCCTAATCTTAATCCTAATCAAAGATACACCTAAACACAACTCTAAACCACAATTAAAATGCAAGAAATCCTCCCCCATGGCTGATGCATTTCTGCCACCTCCTCCCCCATTTGCATCACATGTTGATTTGTTTCTCACTCAAAGAACCATGCTTGACCCATACTTGCACCCATACTTGAACCCATACCTAGCCATACTTTCCGCCATGCTTTCCACCATGCCTTGAACCATACCTTGGAGAAGATATTTTCTCTTCCCCATGGCTGTAAATGGCCGAAGCTTTCCTCCCCATTTACACCTCTCATTTTGTTTCATTTCTCTATAAATAGCATGCTTGGGTGAACTTGCATCACTTTGGGTTCATTTGCTAAGTGTAAGTCTTCAAAGAGCACTCTAAAGTTTTCTTTTTCTCTCAAAGTTCAAGTGTCCAAGTTCTTCAACTTCTTCATCCTCTTCACTTATCTCAACCTCCAATCACTTGGTAGGGATTTTCTTTCAAGTGTTTCTTTCACTTAAGTTCTTAATCTAGTTATGTGTTTTATGGTTTCTCTTGAATCTTTTTGGAACTTCTTTTCTTCTTCTCTTCCTTCTTCATTTTCGACCATGAGCCTTTGAAAACAAAGGAATGAGAGCTTGATGATGAGGGTATCATGATAATATTCATCACTTGAACAACCTCTAAAGCTTGATCTTTGTTCTAAAGCAAAAGATGTTTTTAGTTTCTTTCTTTCTTGAACCTTGAGATTCTTAACTTTGATGTTGATTTAAAATGAGTTAGTGAACTCAGTGATGAGGACTCATGATATTGGTGTTAATACATCATCAAGATCATGGTCTCTAGAGTTTCAAAATGGATCTTTTCTTGATTATGATTTCGGTTCCTTCCTTTTTCTTTTCTCAAGATTTCGGTTTCCTTCCTTTTCTTTCCTTCATGATTTCGGCCAACCAACTTGGGTGGTCCAACATGATAGCTTGATGATGAGAGTTCTAGATGGAGACTTTATGTTCACCATAATGAAACTTCTAAAGCTTGAGTTTTCATAAAAATGTTATATAGCTCACTTGTGGTTTAATTCTTTAGAAATGTTATCTTGAGTTCTAAGAACTCTAGACCTCACTTTGTCTTGTCATGATGAGTTTGGGTTAAGGTTTAAGTTCCTCTAAAGTCTTGAATGAGCTCTAATAAGATATAAATGAACTTGCATATTTATTTTGAGGTTGCACTCATGTTAATATTCTTGTTTTGCATCTTTATTTTCAAGTCATCGCCTAAGAACTCAAAGATTAAAAAAAGACTTGCATTATCACCTAATTAATTCTCAAAGCCTTTCTATTTCGGCCTTAAAGTCGATTGTTGCTGGGCCTAGAGCACTAAAATAAAGAAATGAACTTGCATTGCATATTTATTTCAAGTCTTGCATATTTACGTTCAAGCCTTGCATATTTATTTCAAGTCTTGCATATTTACTTTCAAGCCTTGCATATTTACTTCAAGTCTTGCATATTTAAATTTCAAGCCTTGCATATTTATTTCCAAGTCTTGCATATTTACTTTAAAGTTCTCACTTTACTTTGTAATGAAGAATAAAAATGAAGTGCATAGCATGTTTATATTTTGTCATCACTTAAAGACCTTAAAGCTCAAAGAATTGCCCATTTTATCTCAAGTTAAAGTTTCATATGGAAGCATTCTTTGAATGTATAATTTCGGCCAAGTAATAATGATGAGCTTGGAGTGAGTTCCATCTAGTTACAAGGGCCAACAACCTATGTTCTAGGATCTTCTTTAAGCTTGATGAGTTTTATAAAGTTATGACCAATAAGATTTATGATTTTAATCCTCTTCTAAAGAAGAATTAAATTGGTTACTGACCTAAGGTTGTTTTTAGCCTCTTGATAAAATAAAATGGTTTGCAAAGAGTTTTAGAAGTCCTAAAATGATTCCAAGGGAAACTAGCAACTTATATGCTTTAGAAATGTCAAATTATGTGTCTTTTTGGACTTGAACAGTTCGATTCTGCCTTGATGTGTTTGTTGTTGTATGATGATGTTTTGATGTGTTAGAATGTGTGAAAATGATATATGATGAGGTAGGAACACTTCTATGCATGTTAGGAGAGAAACTAGCTTCATAGAAAAACCGTAAAGTTGGAATTTAACGTGTGTTTAACCCCTTCAATCCTAATCAATGCCAAAACTGTTTTAGTATGATAACAATCAACTTAGGATTGATTAATCATGAAAAATTTGGTTACATTTGAAGTAGGATTGAATTTTAGCACCTATAGAGAAACTAGTAACTAGAGAAACTAGCAACTAGAGAAACTAGTAACTAGAAAACCATAAAAGTGTAATCCTAGAACTCTTAGAACATTTAATTTCTGGATTCTGTCCAGAAACCTCATAATATGTCAAACGTGGTTTATAATTAGTTCTTAGGCATAGGAATGCCTCATAATTGGTTTAGATTTAATTTATAGCGTCTTAGGTGAAGACGGAACCGAGAAAGGGTCCAAAACGTAAGTTCTAGAACCTCGTAATCATAGATATATAACTCTGCCCTTGGAGTATGGTGCTGCCCAGTTTTATTAAAAAACATAATGATAGTAAGATTTGTTAGAAGAGAATCCTTAGGTGCATAAGAGGTTGATAGAGAATGATAGAATAATTACATCTCAAGTTTAAGGCCCGTAAGGGTCAAAGCATAAGATGCCGTAAGATCAAGAGCATAATGAGTTTCAATGTTACATGTGAATGTATGTTTTATTTGAGAATGATCATGTAAACATATGGAATTATGGTTGAGGATACATGTTCTACTTGTTTATGTGGCATAAAGTAAATTTGGAAGAAATTTGGTATGCCGCCGTTATGCTGCCGAATTTCTGACAAATTTGGGGACTTAGAAAGATTTTGAAAAACCCATGAGATTTTCTTTAAAAGAGATGAGGTACTAACATGTGTTATTGGATGACACTGGTTCGGCCAAGCACCTCCAAGAACTCATGTGACATCGGTACCAAGACTTATTCTTGGGTGATACCGGTTCGGCCGAACACCCCTAAGAAAATGCCCCATAGCCCGTATTAGAGAGTTAGGATTTATTTATGATACGCTTATGGGTAAGGGATAAGTAAGAACTAGTGACGACTAGTTAGGTATGAGCTCATAACCTAGAGATGTGACACGTTTTGGGTGACATCGGTTCGGCCGAGTGTAACACCCTGATTCTCTTTAGAAATTAAATGAGGTTTTATTAATGAGAATTTCAAGATTTTGACATATGTAGACATGATGAGAATGATTCAAGGAAGCAGCAAAAAAAAAAAAAACATGAATTGCATTTTGCGAGTCCCACAGCCCGTCGGGACAGCCAAAACCTTAGAATTAGGTCCCGGGGATACCAAAAATTGAGAAATTATAAGATTATGTTTAGGAGTAGGTAGGAATAAAGATTTTATACCCGAAAATATTTTTCGGCCAATGATTGATTACTCGGGTACACTATTTTACCCGTTCGGTGGAATTTCGGTGTGCGAATTCTAACACTGAAAACTAATTTGATCTCTATAAAATAAATTAGTTTATATCTTTAAATTAAGTGAATGGCCAAGATTCAATCTTGGATTACAAGATTTAATCATAGCCATCCAATTTACTTTTTGATTAGAACTTATCTAAATATATTATATAATATTATGCCATTATTACAAGATATATATGAGTTCAAATCTTCTCCAAAAAGGAATGCAATTCTTGGCCATCTTGAGGGGAGACAGCAGCAAATCCTCCATTTTCTTCTTCATCAAAAACCTTGATTTCAACCTCAAAAATCCTAAACCAAACCTTGATAAAACCAAAATCTTCCTTCACAAAAGTTGTTCTACACTTCAATCTCTACAAATATAACCGATTAGAATCTCTAGACCTTGCCTTAATACCTCATCCATCACTGATTTGAGGAGGTTTTAAGTGGATTTTGAGAGCTTTGGAGTGAAGAAAGTGCATCTTGGAACAAGCTAGAGACAAGGATCCAATAGCTTCCAAGAGTAGGGTTTTTGTGAATTGTTCTTGTGATTTTCTGTTCTTGCTGAGTTTGGCTTGTTTCAATAGGATAAAATTGGGTTCTTATGTGATGTTACACCTAGATGTTGATATATTTGCATAGGTATGTTAGTTTGGTATCATGGAAAAATCAATTCTTGTCAAAGGATGTTGAGTGAGGCTTGCTGGATTTTCGGTTTCCTACAGGCAGTGTATGATCACAATTTTTCTGACTTTTTTGCAGGTATTTTTATGAGCTAGAAAAATGTTATGTTGAAGATAACATCTTAAGCTAGTTCCATGAATTTTCTTGAGCTTTAATTTTGATTTTTACTGCCTTAATAAAATCTGGGACTGAACTAGTACCTATGCTGCCTGAACTCTTGGAACAGAAGCTATAACTTTTGCTAATTTTGTTACCATACCAAATGATGGAATAATCACTTGAAATTTATACAGGGTATCAGAGACATCTTTAGGTTTTACTAGGATTTTTATTTCGAATTTTCTGGGTTCAATTGATAGGGTTAAAAATTATGAATTTCAGTTTTTGAGCTGAGGTTGAGTGGGTTCTGACCACCAAAATTGCCTAATTTTGTTAACAGAGTTAAAAAGTTATTTTTAATCTGAAATTTTTACAGGGCCTTATGGACATATTGAAGTATCTCAAGGAATTTTTATAGCCTTTAAATTGGTTGTTTGGTATGTGAGATAAATTATGCCCCATAAGTATGAATTCTGCCAGATGCTGTTCTTGTGCTGGAAAGGAATCAAATTCTTGAGTTAGAAGTAAAATGGCTTATAACACAAGTATGAGAAGTATACATACATGCTACATTATTTAAAGATTTGATTATGAGAAATGGATGAAGAATTCATTGTAAATAAACATTTGCACATGACTTGGGCATGCATTGAGAAGCTAAATGATGATGGGTGAGTATATTTAATAAAAGTGCAAGAAATTCAATTGTGCATATTCTAGCATATGGGAAAAATAGAAACAAGACTTATGTTGACAAAAAAGGGAAGGCAAAAATAAGGACTTCCCTAGAGATATTATGAGTCGATAGATGTATCGGCTAGGAATAGAACTGCGTGAGATTCGGCAAAAAAGGAAAAAAAAATATGAAGTCCGAAGATAACGTATAGGAATGAGCTCATGTCCTGATAAGCAGTCTATTGCCCATTGTCGAGTTATCCACTATAAATACTAATTAGTATGGATCTAAGTCTTCCATATGTTAATGGAAAAAGAAAGATGCACGAGATTGAATCCTATGGGTACAAGGGAACAATATACAAATCATTACTGTATTTGTACTTGGCTTTACATGATGTATACACCTTGGTATGGATACATATAATTTTGCATGATTATTCTTACATGAATGAGTTTATCATTTGAATTTTGTATTATACCTGAGGGAATACCCTACTAAGGATTTTATAATATTCTCATCCCTACGGTTATATTTATTTTGTGTTAATCAGATCCAGCAGATGTCGTCAATAGTGTTTTTCCTTGACTCACCGCAGTGGGTGTGGCATTATGATCCTGTCCTCGACTCTCTGTATGTAGTGGGCTACTCGCAAGTCCGCGCTTATGTGTTTTTTGGTCGTTCTTTTAGTACCTCTGTATTTACTGCTGACTTTGACCCTGCTTTCCCTTATGATAGTGTGCCTCTCCACTTGGCACACCCAGTGATATTTGATATTCCGCATGCACCGCCAGCACCCCCTCCAGCGGATGATCCCTCTTCATCCTCGTCTTGATTCGCACCCACCGAGGGTCCGGATGCCCCAGCGGAGGTGAGGCCATCATACCGATGGCCAATGGTTTCATCTAGTAGGATGTGAGACCTTTAGGGACCCTTGATATGTATATAGTGGTAGTTTGGTACTAGAGACCCGCTAGCCTGCATAGTGATCCTATTAAATGTTGTGAGGTCCAATCTTGTTTGTATAAAAATTTTGCTGGATCTCACCTTTGAGCAGGTCAAATTAGACAGTAGAGGTGTACTTTTTGGACTGAGTCCCGGATGTTTAGGAAATGACTAGTTTGTTTTACAGTATTACATATTGTAAACTGAACAACAATGTCCATATATGTATATATTGGCTTTGCAACATATATGTCTACATTATTTGATTTCATTTCTTTCGACTAGTATAGATTATGAAGGTAAGTAATACTTTTCTAATTACTATGTTAACACTCGAGTAAAGCATGGTAGTTAGGAGGGTGTTACACCGAGCACCTCCAGAACGAATGTCTTTTAGGGTGGCCCCATGAGAAAGTAAAGTATGATGATTAGGTCACAAAGTTTTCCCCACATGAGATTTCAATTGCCACTTTATGCCACCATTATGATGCTTCTTGATGTTATGATTGACGTCCTTGCATTAAGTAGTTCCATGCATACATCCTTTACTATATTGTATTCATGACATTAAAATTCATTCTAAAATGAACGGACCTTAGTTAATTATATTTTAAAAGCTTAAAAATGAACTTAATGCATGCTCACTTATTTTAGACACTAAACCCAAGGTTCCTGAGGACGTAGATGATGACACCTAGGTAGTAGGAGGCCCTATTGAGATTCTTTAGCAAGATTCTCACTCCCTCTATTTTTTCTTTCGGTCACGTCTTCAGATGGCGACATTCGTTGTTTTTGTGGACACCCCGACATGGGAGGTGCACTATGATCCGGAGCACGGATCATACCATTTTGAGGGTCAGTGCACAGTTCGTGTCTTCATGTTCATTGGACGACCCTTTGCTCACCCTGTACATACCCATCGCTTCTCCCCGACAGCACCCTACAGTGACGACGAGCGGGTTTTCGAGCGCGCACGTACGCACAATGAGAGAGTGCTCCGCATGCACACTGCCGCTTCAGCCATGCGCGACTACCCTGACTATGTGCCCCAGACATACTTCTCGGAGACTGACCCGTCGGAGGACCCGCCTACCCATCTGTACAACGAGAGTTCTACCCCCACTCCACCACTGATGAGAGAGGGCAGTAAGGACACTGTGACTCAGCCTCGGCTAGTGCGACGATCGGAGATGCGGCCACGTCGTGGGGGTCACTCCCGATCCCCGCTTCGTCTTTACATGTCGGAGGAACTCGCCCAATTTGCCGGGTATGTGCTTCGTTCGCGAGATAGATGTCAGTAGGAGGTAGCGGATGACCGATGGAGTACTCGGGCTAGTGCACACACCACTTAGATGAGGATAAACCTTCTTTTGTTTAGAGGTTATCCCTTTAGTTGCACTTGGGTAATGGAGTTTGCTTTTATGCTTTCCGTCGCACTTTCCTTTGTATTTTCTTTTTAGATGTATTCGTTTCATGTTGTACCAAACTAAGTCCCACTCTTCAAAAGTGGGCATATCATATCATATATATATGCAGTTCAGTTTTATCGTGATATGCCTTTACCTGCTTTATGTTATGATGTTTATGAGATGCTTGCTTTATTTCCTTATGTGCTTCATTGCTTATCGTGTCACGCGGCTCTCACTTTGCTTTTATAATTCAAAAAAAAAAATTTACCAGTATTTTCCGCTAAGTATTTTAAAGTAATAAGGAAACTATGACGTAATAAACTAATGATTAACCTAAATATGTTCTAGAGTATTGGATTAAAAATTAGAATGTTACAGCCACCCAAATTAGGGTTTTTGACCATAGAATTTCCCATCCTTTAAGTCTTACCCTATTAGGACAAAAGGGAGCACATTTCTTTCATCCTTTTTACACTACACTCCTTTATGTCTTTCTTTAAGCTTTTATTTTTCAATCAAAACATTATCGCATTACATTTAGGTTGGCTATTTCTTTATCTCATAACTTGATTTGTATTCTTAGGCATTTAGGTGTACATAATATAGACAATCATTCTATTCATTGCCACATGCATTTGTTTCATCATATCATAATTTACTCTCTGCATGAAAATTGGTAAGTTTGTGCATCATCATACTCCTAGGAAAGTATTTCATAAGGAATATTTTCAATAGTAACATGCATCTTTTTTTTCATTTTCCTTAATTTTACTAAATTATCTTATTCTTTCATACATAGGTATTTAATTATTAATAAAGCAAAGGTCATCATGAGTTCAAAGCAAATGGAAGCAACAAAAATAAACACTAGCAATGCACACAACTGGAAGAAAAACATCAAGGTTACAGTGACCAGCAGCGACCTAGAGAAAATAAAAAGAATAATTCAGTTGATGCCTCATGATGTCTGATCTTCTTTCAAGAACATGTATAGGTGTATATTGGATTTGTTATTCATTCCAATAGAAGCCCAACGTTGAGTGCTCTATCATAGTTTTGGAATTCTTTTCTTTGCTGTTCTGAGTTTCCTGATCTTGATACAACACCAACCATAGAAGAATATATGGTCATGATAAGGCCACCAATTTGAGAAAAATTAGGTGTATATCTTTATCAGGGGTATTATGTCAACAAAGAAAAGATCACCAAACTAATTGGAGTTGAAGTAAGCCAAATAGAAATGGAGGTAAGGGGATCCACTCAAGAAGGAGTTTTCTAGAAGCTCATTTGCAAACCTTGGCTCAACAAGGAAGTTGGGGTTTCTTCCATTGAACACTGGTATTGACTATTTATGGGTTGGTCTTATTCCCATTCATGCCAGATGTGGTTGACCAGGCTGCCATGGATGTATTTTTCAAATTCGAGACACAAGGCATGAATCATGTTCTAACCATGCTAGCTGATACATTCCTTTCCTTAGGAGTTTGCCTCCAGAAAAATGGTGGGAGGTTACGATGTTGTTAGCCAATGTTGTATGTTTGGTTTATGACTCACACATATGCTGACAGTTGCATGGGCTCATTTCCTTATTTATAGCACAGATATGGAAAAAAGAGTTCTTATAGATCCAGTCAAATTCTTTCAAATGAGTTTACCCTTGGTACCATGGAGAAAACATTATCTATAGTTGTGGTGATTTTCACAATATTCCTTTGATAGGTCCAAGGGGATGCATCTCCTATACACCCACATTAGTGCTTAGACAACTTCATTATACTCAAACAAAACCACAAGGAAAGCAACTTGAGGGGTTTAGTTTCCTATATCAAAAAGATAAAAGCACCATGGAGAAACAAAAGAAGATCAAAATAGCATGGGATGATGTCAAAATCCTAGGAAAAATGGAGCTCGGACAACAATGGCTAACATCTTCTCAAGAATACAAAGAGTAGAGGAAAGCAAGAGTTGAGAAAATAGTATCCCAAAGGATGTTCGCAGCAACTCGGCTCCCATGCAAACCCTATAAGCACCTCAATTAACATCCCAAGTAGAGATAATAAAGGCACAAATGCAATTCTTGGGGGAAAAGAAAGAGGCAGCTGATCTAAAAGCTGTCATTCTTCAAAACCAATGTGAGAAAATGGATAAAGAGATTAAAGCCTTGAAAAATGAGTGTACTGTCGCGGCAGAAATTACAAAGTCCAGGAAAAACAAGGAAAAAATCCGTATGCTTGTAAAAAAAAGGAATAAGTTGAAGGAAGAAATCAATAAGAAGAGTCACATGGTGAAAAGGATAGAACAGGAAGTCAACAAAAAGGATGAAAACATTTTTAGTCTGAGAATGGAGATCAACAAAGAGAAAGGCAAGAGAAAGGAACTGGAAAAGCAGGCAAATCACTTGTCAACAATATTGGCACAGACAACGCATGATGTTGTTCGTGGGTGAACACCAGCAAATCAATATCATGATCTGTTTGTTGATGTGACTGAATTTGGAAAGTCATGGAGAGAAAAGGCTCTAGAATGGAAAGAAAAGTATGGAAAGTTAACTAATGAATTGAGTCATTACATTCTAAACTTTGTTTATCGCTTTGAAAAGGCAAACAAGCAAATTAGTAGGATGCTGTAACATCCTCCCAAGTGCAACGTCATCCTTAAGTCATGACATCAGACTTGAGAGTTGTTACTTACAAATTACCAAACCTTTCTTAAATAACTATAGCAAATGCGATAAGATCGTGTAATAACTAGCATAATTTGGTTAAAGTATATAACAGAGAAACACAACATTTATTGAATACATAGCTAAGTACAAAAGGGAAGTTCTTCTAAGAGCTTTAATACATATATGTTCTCTATTACATTTACATACACATATGCCTATGACTATATATAACATAATAACAATATCAACTACTAAACAACTGTAATTCCAAGTTCTTTCACGTAGCAGCCACATTATTCTCTGGATCAACCTGGAGGCGACACGGGAACACAAAACATATAAGAGTGAGAATTATACAATTCTCAGTAGGGCAAATCTCCAAAAACTCACTCATACTATCATCGTCATTGCCCCAGCCACTTCAGTTTATTAGAAAAAGAGTGATCATGCCTTTCATACCCAATGGTTCATTTTTAAAGTTCCAAATCGTACTTCCGAAGTGGGTGGTTTTTAATAATCAATCACTTAATATATATGTATTATAATGTCAAGCATCTAGTAAATCATCCTAAGCAGACATTCAAAAATAACAACCAAAACATAAGTAAAAATTTTATTCTCACAAGTGTTATCAAGTAAACTTATAAGCAAAAATAATAATAAATTATGCATTCTTTTTCGTGGCCAAGGAACTTAATCTATTGCATTTTTCACTTTTCATTGACATAGGAAAGACTTAGCTTATATCATACTGTAAAACTCAATTCAGTGCAACTTTCGCTCTTCATTGACATAGGAAAGACTTAGTTTATACCCAACGGGTATTTGCCATGGACAACTCCATAATAGATAGTTTATAACAAATGATATTTATAGTGGATCACACCACACAAAAGAAATAGACTGTTTATCAGAACTGAGCTCATTCCTATACATGATTATTCGACTTCATTTTTTTCCATTTCCGATTACACACAGTTCTATTCCTAGCCAATACATCTACCAACTCATAATATCTCGAGGGAAGTTCCTCTTTTTGGCTTCCCTTTAATTCAATCTAAGTCTTGTTTCTGTTTTCTCCATATATCAGAATAGGCACACTCAGTATTTTTGGAAAATTCATACTTTTGCTTTCCCCTCATTCAATCTAAGCCTTGTTTCTATTTTCTCCATATGTCAGAACATGCACGATTAACGTTCATATATTCTCTTTTGCCACATGTGTATATCATTCACTTTACTTTTCCAAATGCATGCATGAGGCATATATACATATTCATTCACAATATGATTCCAACCATGTCTCAAACTATTCCTTAAAGTCACTCACATGCATTCATATATATCATACTTGGACCCAATGTCATTATTTCATTAATTCCAAGCATCAATTCATTTTCAGCACAATGACAGATTTCACATATCCATAACACAGATTATTGTGCATTTCAAACCATCAAATCTAAGGCTATAAGAATTATCCAAGACACTTCAATGTGTCCCCAGGTCCTCTAAAAATTTCAGAGTTAAAAGTGTTCTCTAAGTATGATAACGAAATTCAACAAATTAGGAGGCCAGAAACCCCCTATTTGCTGCCAACAGCCAAAGTTCCAATCTTATTACCCTATCAAATGATCATATCAAATCATACAAAAATTCATGATTGGACTTTACATGTCCTCAATATCCTGTAAAAATTTCAGTGGAAAAATCAATCATTTGATATGGTAACAAAATTAGACAAACTCAGAGCTTGAGAATTGGCTATCCAGATAACTCAAGAATAGTCTCGGTTTTTTATTTTTATAAAATAGTAAAACTCATTCTTAGGACCCAAGAAAAATCATGGAGTTTCCTTAGGATGTTACCTTCAATATATAATTTTTATAGCTCATAAAAACATCTACAAATACATCAGAAAATTCGTGACTCATATCCTGCCAGTGTAAATCCGAGAATTCCAGCACATGATTCAAAACTTGATTTGCCAAAATGGCTTTTCTAACATCATCCAAACACTCCACCAAAATTAATATATCAATATCCATATATCATCAACCAATAAAATGAAAAATTTTGGACCAAGACCAATCAAAAACATTCAGAATAAATTTTGAAAGAAGAGGCCAAAGAAAACCCTACTTTGGTGGCTTCAAGGATGCTCCAAGAGTGATCTTGCTCACTTCAAGGCCACCAAATCAACATGAAACCCTTCCCTAAACAGAAGATGGTGAGCTCTCAAAGTACAAAAGGTTGATGAATTGAAATTCTAATCAGTTAGTTTGGTAGGTATTGTGGAGTAGAACAAGTTTGGTGAAGGAAGTTTGTGGTTTTATCAATTCTAGGCTAGTGATTTTGACATTTGAAATAATTTCGAGCTCATGGACATGAAGCTTTTCTCCTTGCTGTTGGTGCTGTCTGTGAATGAGAAATGGAGTAATGAAGAAGATTTGTCTTGCATGTATCTTGTAGACTAAGCTTGAATATTATATAATATAAAGGTATGAATTCTCAAAGAAAGAATGTAGGATAGATGGCTAGGATTTAATCATGCTTTACAAGATTAAATCTTACCCTTACACTTGGCATATAAAGGATAGACATTATCCTTTTTATAAGAATAAACTGTCTTTCAATGTTAAAAATTGCACACCAAAAAATTTTACCGAATGGGTAAAATACCGTACCCGGGTAATTAAACATTATCCGAAATTATTTTCCAGGTATAAAATCCTCATTCCTTACTATTTCTAATATCAATCCTATAATTTCTTAGTTTTGGGTACCTCTAGGTTCCAATTCTAAGGTTTCAGCTGTTCCAATGGACCAGTAGGGCCCGCAAGTTACTGTTCATATATTTTTTTTACAAATCCCTTAGACTGTTCTCATCATTATTAAAACTGTCAGATTTTTAAAATTATGACTAGTAAAGCCTAAATTAATTTTTAAATAATTTTTAGAGTGTTACAAATGCCACCATTCAGATTACCCCAAAAAGTGACAGAGTTCATGGATTCTTGTGAAAGCATCGCTAGAAGTCTTAAGAGAAAAAGGATGAAACTTCTGATGTAGCTTCCTTTCATGAATAAAGATCCCTTTTGATGTAGTTATTTTCTCTGTCTGTCTGCATGTGATGTATTCTGAAACAATCATGTACTTGGAATTTCATTTGGAAATGAATAAAGTTTCAGTGTTTGCGTTCCTACAATATCTCTAGCATGCTCAATACTTTCTATAGAGGAGCAAATGTTCCTTTAAAAAGTGATCAATCAATTTTTTTCCTTGAGATTGTTTATCCTTGTGCAAAAGTATGAGAGACTCCAAAGATCTACATTGTTAATGCTCATTAGATAACATTTATAGAGGAGTAGATTCTCCCTAGAGATTCGCTATTAACTGCACCTTAACTTATAGGGAGATATACCTATAAAAATGGGAGCAGGGCATCCAATTTGTGCAAAGAACTTATGATGACCATTGTTTGTTTTTGTCTTGTTATTCAAAAAAAATTAACTTTTAAGTATTGTCAATTTTACATAGGATCTGTAATCATTGGGTGCCCCAAGAAGACAAATACAAATCAAACTTGCATTTATAATACAAGAGCTCGGACTAAGATGGTTAGAGGGGGGAATTTTGAAACAGGAAAGACATATTTAGTTGCAACCACTATTGAACTAGGAAGGAACCTAAGTATGGAGGTAGACAAGATAAGGGGACAGTTGAATATGATGACTGACACTCAAGCAACAATGGAAGAAATGATGAGAGCCATGAAAGAGTTACCTGAGTATTGGGAGCTTATCAAAGTAGAGATATACCAGCAAGTGTGCAACCAAGCGGTACAGCAATAATTGTACCTGTGATATCAAGTGCAGCTCTAAATATCACCCAGGATATGAATGACATGGGAGGAATGCTAGGTAACCGTGGACAACCACCACTAATAATGTCGATGGTAATGCCCATTAGAGAAGGGTATCATTCCATAGAAAATGAACATGCTGAGGGGCATAGACATGCTACCTATACTTAGAAGCAGCCACGTGTCGTTACACAAAAATAGCCACTTTTCTTAGAAAATAGTCATGCGGAAGCAGAGAACGACAAGTTAAAGGAAGAATGGATGAGAAAAATTTAGAAGCAAATTAAGGCTATCCAGGGACCTAGTTCGTATGGTTGTGGAGATTGAGCAACTGTGCCCTCCTATAGATCTAATAATTCCCAAAGACTTCAAGGTTCCTGATTTCTCAAAATATGATGGGAACGGTAACCTTTTGTTCCACTTGAAGTGTTACTATGTTAAAATGGCAATATGGTCCAAGGATGAGAAGTTTCTTACTAGCTTTTTCCATGAAAGCTTGACTGGACCTGACTTCGAATGGTACATTCAACTAGACCATTTAAAAATCACCAGCTGGAGAGAATTGGCTGACCTGTTCATAAGCCAATATAAGTTCAACATGGAAGTGGCACCGACTCATGAATAGTTTACCATAATGCAAAAGAAAAAGGATGAGTCGTTTAAGCAATATGCCCAAAGGTGGAGAGCTTTTGCTGCTCAGGTGCAACCACCACTTATCCCATCTTAAATGTGCTCATACTTTTTGGGAACCTCGGGATCTCCTTACATTAGAGCAATAGCAAGAGCAGCATATAAAGATTTCTCTAAATTAATAATTACTGGTGAAAGAATTGAGAGCATGGCTAAGATTGGTAAACTTCCTGTGAGCAATGAGGACACAAAAAGAGTATTCCTGCCAAAGAAGAAAGATCCAGAAATAAATTTTGTACATGGTCAGCAATTCCCCATCCCTAAATACTTATCAACATACCAAAAATCCCAAATGCCACAATGCCTGTAACGCCCCGATTTTTTGTTTGACTAGAAAATGACCAAAATGCCCCTGAGGTCATTTTCGACCAAGAATTCGAGGATGGCCGGCCTGGCAGTCCTCGAAGGGCCAACTCAATGTTTCAAGGGGATGGATTGGCCCTTGAGTGGTTTCAGAGGCGAAAGTCTGCAGTTTTGGGTCAAAATGACCAAAATACCCCTATAGCGTTTTACGTGGGTAAAGGTGCCGTTTGAGCCCGAAACTTTCCCCAGAGGTTTAAAACAATGTTTTTACCTATTTCAAAGCATCTATTTGAGTCTCGGTGGTCTTAGGCAGTTTTAGTATAAAATTACGATTTTACCCCTAGAATAGTGTTTTTGAGCTTAATGATGTAATTAAGCAAACCTAAGCAATATTAGGCTCTAATCGAAGATTAATTAATTTCCATAATTAATCTAGAGTCAAAATAAACTATTAAAATTAATTAGAACCTAAAATTGCTTAGATTAGATTTAAATCTCTTTTTAAAACTCAAGATTTCACTCTTGGAATCTTGAATAGTGTTTTCTCTCTCCAATTCCTTAAATCAAGGAATTGTGTCTAGAATTGTTTATACACTAAAATGAGTTTATAACTCACTAATGATGCAAGACCACTCCTTAAATATGTCTTGACAACCTTAATTACCCATTTCCTCACCTAAACACTTTCTTACAAATTCTTAATCTTAATTCTAATCAAAGATACACATAAACACAACTCTAAACCACAATTAAAATGAAAGAAAACCCTCCCCCATGGCTGATGCACTTTCGTCCCTCTCTCTCTCATTTACATCACATGTTGATTTGTTTCTCACTCAAAGAACCATGCTTGAGCCATACCTTGAACCATACCTCACCATACTTTGAACCATACCTCACCATGCCTCAAGATCACAACATCTCACCTCATGGAACTCATGGGGCTGCTCTTCATGGCCAAACCCTTCCCTCCCTCCTTGCACCTTGCATGTGTTTCATTTCTCTATAAATAGCATGCTTGGGTGAACTTGCATAATTTTGGGTTCATTTGCTAAGTGTAAGTTTTCAAAGAGCACTTCAAAGTTTCCTTTTTCTCTCAAGTTCAAGTGTTCAAGTTCTTCATCCTCTTCTCTCATCCCAATCTTCAAATCACTTGGTAGGGATTTTCTTTCAAGTATTTCCTTTATTTAAGTTCTTATCCTAGTTATGTGTTTATGGTTTCTCTTGAGTCTTTTTAGAACTTCTTTCCCTCTCCTTTTTCTTTATCATTTTCGGCCATGGGCCTTTAAGGACAAAGGAATGAGAGCTTGATGATGAGGTCCAATGATGATGATGTTCATCACTTGAACAATCTCTAAAGCTTGATCTTTGTTCTCAAGTTAAAGATGTTTTCTTTTGTTCTTTCTTCTTGAACCTTGAATCTTTAACTTTGGTGATATTTTAAATGGTTACATAAACTCAATGTTGAGGATTCATGATGTTGGTGTTAATACATCATCAAGATCATGGTCTCTAGAGTTTCAAATGTTTCCTTTTCTCCTTAACAAGTTTCGGTTCCTTTTCCTTTTCTTGCTCCAAATTTTTGGCCATGTTGGCCAAGGAGGTTCTCAATGGCTTGATGATGAGAGCTTCTAGATGATGACTATGTTTTCATCACAATGAGGTCTCTAGAGCTTGAGTTTTAATAAAAATGTTATTTATGACCACATTTCAAGAAAAGAAACTTTGTGTTTTAAAGAACCCTTAAGGTTCACTCTTGTCTTCACTTTATCTTGTCATGATAAGTTTGGGTTGAGGCTTAAGTTCCTTTAAAGTCTTGTATGAGCTCTAATAAGAAATAAAATGAACTAGTATTCATATTTAAATTCAAGCTTATGCATTACATATTTACTTTGAGCTTTGCATTCATATTTATTTTCCAAGCCATCACTTAAAGTTAAAGGACAAAGAATGGATTGCATCTCATATTTACATTCTTGTCTAGCATATTTACTTTTCATCACTAAAGAACATAAAGATTTAAAATGAGAGCTTGCACTATCACCTAACTAAATCTCAAAGCCTTTCTATTTCAGCCATAAAGTCGATTGTTGTTGGGCCTAGAGCACTAAAATAAAGAAATGAACTTGCATATTTATATTTCAAGTCTTGCATATTTATTTCAAGCCTTGCACATTTACATTTCAAAGTCTTGCATATTTACTTTAAGCTCTCACTTTACTTTGTAATGAAGAATAAAAATGAAGTGCATAGCATGTTTAAATTATGTCATCACTTAAAGACCTTAGAGCTCAAAGACTTGCCCATTTTATCTCAAGTTAAAGTCTAATGTGGGAGCATTCTTTGAATGCATAAGTTCGGTCATGTAGTAATGATGAACTTGGAATGAGTTTCATCTAGCTACAAGGGCCAACAATCTAAGTTTTAAGATTCTCTTTAAAGCCTCTTGGAGTTTATGAGATTAAGACCAAATAAGGTTTATGAATTTATTTCTCCTTTAAGGAAGGATCAAGTGGTCACTGACCTAAGGATGTTCTTAGCCTCTTTTACAAAATAAAATGGTTTGCAAAAGAGTTTAGAAGTCCTAAAAATGATTCCAAGAGAAACTAGCAACTTATATGTTTTAAAATATCACGTTATGCATCTTTTTGGGGACTTAATGTTTCGATTCTTCCATGATGAGTTTGCTGCTGTATGATAATGTTTTGATGTGTTTGAATGAGTAAAAATTATGTATGTTGAAGTAGGAACATTTCTATGCATGATAGGAGAGAAACTAACTTTCTAGAAAAACCGTAAAGTCAAGATTTAGCATAGTTTTAACCCATTTATTTTTGGATACTGCCCAAACTGTTTCAAAGGGAATATAATCAGATTAGGATTGATTAATCATGAAAAATTTGGTTACAATTGAAGTAGGATTGAATTTTAGCATCTATAGAGAAACTAGTAACTATAAAACTATAAAACCGCAATTCTAGAACTCTTAGAACATTTAATTTTTAGAATCTGTCCAGCAACCTTATAATGTAGAGAACATGGCTTATAATTAGTTCTTAGGCATAAAAATGCCTCATAATTGGTTTAGTTCTAATTTATAGCACCTTAGGCGAAGACAGAACCAAGAAAGGGTCTAAAATGTAAGTTCTAGAACCCCGCAATTATAAGTTTATAATGCTACCCCTAAGGAATGATGTTGTTCAGATTTAATAGAGAGCATAAATAATAATAAGACTTGTTAGAAGAGAATTCTTAGGTGCATAAGAGGTTGATAGAAAATGATAAATTAATTACATCACAAGTTTAAGACCCGTAAGGGTCAAAGCATAAGATACCGTAGGACCAAGAGCATAATGAATTTTTAATGTTACGTGTGAATGTTTGAGAATGATTATGTGAATGCATGAAATTATGATGGGGGATGTATGTTTGATGGACTTATGTGGTATAAAGCAGAATTTGGAAGAAATTCGGCATGCTGCGATTATGCTACTGAATTTCTGACAAATTCAGGGACTTAGAAAGTTTTTTAAAACCTATGAGATTTTTATGAGGTATTAAGATGAGTTATCAAATGACACCAGTTCGGCCGAGCACCTCCAGAGAACTCATGTGGCATCGGTACCAAGATGAATTCTTGGGTGACACCGGTTCGGCCGAGCACCCCCAAGAAATGCCCCCTAGCCCGTACTGGATAAGTCGGGATTATGTTTATGATTATGTTACGCTTATCGGGATTGATAAGTAAGAACTAGTGACGACTAGTTAAGGTATGAGCTCATAACCTAGAGATGTGACACGTTCTGGGTGACACCGGTTCGGCCGAGCACCCCCAGAGCGATTGTCTTTTAAGGTGGCCTATGAGGAAGTAAAGTATGATGTTTATGTCACAAAGTTTCCCATATGAGAATTTACTTGCCACTTTATGCCACTATTATGATGTTCTTAATGTTATGATTATTATTCTTGCATTAAGTAGAGCCATGTATACATTCTTTAATATGTTGCATCCATGTCATTAAGAATCATGCTAAAATGAATGGACCTTGGCTAACTATGTTTTAAAGCTTAAAAATGGACTTGATGCATGCTCACTTGTTTTACATACTAAACCCAAGGTTCCTGAAGATGTAGATGATGACACCTAGGTAGTAGGAGGCCCTACTGAGATTCTTTAGTAAGATTCTCACTCCCTCTATCTCTTTCCTTCCGTCACGTCTTCAGATAGCGACGTTCGTGATTTTTGTGGACACCCCAACGTGGGAGGTGCACTATGATCCAGAACACGGATCGTACCATTTTGAGGGATAGTGCACGGTGCGAGTCCTCATGTTCGTGGGACGTCCCTTCGCTCACCCCTGCATACCCATCGTTCTCCCCGACAGCATCCTATGGTGACGACGAGTGGGTTTTTGAGCGTGCGCGTACGCATAACGAGAGAGTGCTCCGCATGCACACCACCGCCTCAGCCATGCGTGACTATCCTGACTACGTGCCCCAGACTTACTTCTCGGAAACCGATCCATCAGAGGACCCACCTATCCATCCATACAGCGAGAGCTCCACCCCCACTCCACCACTGATGAGAGAGGGCAGTGAGGATACCGTGACTCAGCCACGGCTCGTACGACGACCGGAGATGCGGCCACGTCGCAAGGGTCACTCTCAATCCCCGTTCCACCTCTACACACCAGAGGAGCTCGCCCAGTTTCCCGGATATGTGCCTCACTCGCGAGATGGACGTCAGTAGGAGGTGACGTACGACTGATGGAGTACCCGGGTAGAGCACACACCACTTAGATGAGGATAGACCTCCTTTTGTTTAGAGGTTATCCCTTTAGTTGCACTTGGGTAGGGGAGTTGCTTTTATGTTTTCCGTCGTACTTTCCTTTGTATTTTCTTTTTAGTTGTATCTGTTCATGATGTACCAAACTAAGCCCTACTCTACATAAGTGGGCATATCATATTATATATAAATATGTAGTTCAATTTTATTGTGACGTGCCTTGCTTACCTTGTGTTATGATGAGATGTTTGCTTTATTTTCATCCATGCTTTATTGCTCATCGTGTCGTGCGACTCTCACTTTGCTTTTATAATTCAAAAAAAATTTACCAGTATTTCCGTTAAGTATTTTAAAGTAGTGACGAAACTATGACGTAACAGACTAATGATTAACCTAAATATGTTCTAGAGTATTAGGTTAAAAATTAGGATGTTACAATACCAAACCCTTGTCCCTTCTTACCAAATGATAAACACCACCCCATACACCCAACCTCGAGTCAACAATATCCACATAAGACCATACCAACTAACTCTCCCGACCTATCCCCAGAACTACCCAAACACTATACCACCATGACCAAATTTCCAAAACCAGAATCGCAATCAATTCCCAAATCTTCCACCTTTCCCAAAATTGTCCATTTCTAATGCTGACCTTTTTCAAAGACTATTTGAGGCTCATCTGATATCACCATGTCTTGTGCGTCCATTGGAACCGCCATTCCTAGCCTGGTACAATCCAAATTTAACTTGAAAATACCATATGGATGTGGTAGGAAATTTAATTGAGGTTTGTGAGGGTTTCAAGATGACAGTGAGGAAATTAATTGCTTGCAGGAGATTAGACCTCCATGAGGAGTCAAAGCCTGATATTGTCAATAATCCGATCCTAAATCATGAAGGAGGGGGTTGTGTAAATGCCTCGGAAATAGAGGAACCCTTGATTAAGAAAGTCTTGAATTTGAAAACATCTATAGAGAAAATTTTCATTGGTTTGAAGGAGGTTGGGTATAAAATCACAGCACCTGTATCTATGATCAAGGAAGATGAGAGGTGTGATATGAACTCAAGCTGCGTATACCACTCTGGAGGTCTCTGTCATGATATAGAAAGCTGCTAGGACTTCAAGGCTCGTGTACAGGGACTACTCAACTTAGGCGTGAAACAAGCAAAAAAGGGCCAAATATTCCGGAGGAGGTAAATATAATCAAATGCTTTGTGCTTCGAGTACCACCACTTGATCCAGCTCCAAAGCCAGAAAAAGTGGTGATCACTGTGAAGAAACCTACGCCCTTTGGTTATGAGGATACACATGTTGTGCCTTGGAACTATGAGACGGAAGTGGAAATAAATGGAGAAGTAGGAGAGATTTCATAGGCCCAAGCAAGTAAGATGGTAATTAGTATAACAAGAAGTAAGAGGTGCTATGGCCTCAAAGAGCTAGAAAAAGGAAAATAGGTTGATGAAGGAAATGTTAAAAAAAGTTCAGACCTAGGAAGGAGAGAAAAAGAAGAAGATGAAGAAGAAGAGTTCCTAAAGATCATGAAGCAAAGTGAATATGATGTACTAGAACAGTTGAAAAAGACTCCTACCAGGATATCACTTTTGTCACTAATCTTGTTGTCTGAATATCTCCAAAAAGCAGTGCTGACGGTCTTGAAGGAAGCCTACGTTAAGCCTGATATTTCACTAGAGAATATGGTAAATATGGTAGATCCAGTAAGGCGTGTTAATATGATTACATTCTTAGATGAAGATATTGTATCACACGCTAACCCACGAGCACTATACATAACCCTCAAATGAAAAGACCATATAGTGCCCAAAGTCCTCATTGATGGAGGGTCAGGACTAAATGTCTTACCACTGCCGACCTTAAGTTACTTGTCGATAAGCAAGGATAATATATCGTCGCAGGAAATGATTATGAAAGCTTTTGATAGGGCAAAGAAAAGTATCCTTGAGGAAATGGTGTTGCCATTGGAGATTGGCCCAAGCAGATTTGAGGTACTATTCCAAGTGATAGAGATCGAATCAGATTACAATATGCTGCTGGGAAGGCCTTGGATTAACAATGTTGGTGTTGTTCCTTCAACCTTTCATCAAAAGGTTCAATACATTGAGAACAGCTCAGTCATTACAATCCATGGAGAGAAAGAGATCATTGTATCCAAACTAGTTACATTGCCTTATGTTGAAAATTTGTAGTTAGTGGAAAACAGTTTATGGCACAATCTGGAGGTTGTAGGGCTGAAACAAGAAAAAAATGAGTTCCCAAGGCAAGATACCAATAAGGTAATGGATCATATCATGATCAAGAATGGTTATCTACACGACAAAGGATTGGGATCACGGTTATAGGGTATCAAAACTGTAACATCCTAATTTTTAACCCAATACTCTAGAACATATTTAGGTTAATCGTTAGTCTGTTACTTCATAGTTCTCATTTATCTTTGAATTACTTAGCGGAAAATACGGGTAAATTTTTTTTTTGAAAAACAAAGTGAGAGCCGCGTGATGCGATAAGCAGTAAACCATGTATGGTAAACAAATGTCTCACAACATCATAACATAAGACACACCATGAGTAACACTGAAGATCATCTCATATATATATAATTTGCCCACTTATAAGTGTGGGACTTAGTTTAGTACAGGGAAAATGCATAAAAGAAAATACAACATAAAACATGAACATAATCTACTCCCCTACCCGAGTGCACCTAATAGGATAACCTCTAAACAAAAGAAGGTTTATCCCCATCTAAGTGGTGTGTGCTCTAACCGGGTACTCCATCGGTCGATCGTCACCTCCTACTGACGTCCGTCTCGTGAACGAGGCAAGTATCTGGGAAACTGTGCGAGCTCCTCGGGCGTAAAGAGGCGGAACGGGGATCGAGAATGACCCCCGCGGTGTGGCCGCATCTCCGGTCGTCGTGCAAGTCGGGGCTGAGTCACGGTATCCTCACTGCCCTCCCTCATCAATGGTGGAGAGGGGCAGAGCTCTCACTATACGGATGAGTAGGCGGGTCCTCGGACGGGTCGGTCTCCGAGAAGTAGGTCGGGCACGAATGTCGGGATAGTCTCGCATGGCTAAGGCGGCGGTGTGCATGCGGAGCACTCTCTCGTCATGCGACGCCAAGACGCTCAAAACCCGCCGTCGTCGCCATAGGGTGCGGTCGGAGAAGCGATAGGTGTGCACGGATGAGAGAAGCGGGCGCCTCACGAACATGAAAACCCGCACTGCACGCCTCAAAATGGTATGACCGTGAGCCGGGTCATAGTGCACCTCCTATGCTCGGGTGTCCACGAACACTCTGACGTCGCCATCTCAAGACGTGACGGAAGGAAAGAGATAGAGGAGTGAGAATCTTGCTAAAGAATCTCAGGGCCTCCTACTACCTAGGTGTCATCATCTACGTCTTCAGGAACCTTGGGTTTATTTATACAAAGTGACTGAGCATGTATTAGGTTCATTTTAAACTTTAAAATATATTTTAGCCAAGGTCCATTCATTTTAGGATGATCTTAATGTCATGGATGCAACATGATAGAAAATGTATGCATGGCACTACCTAATGCACATACATAAAACATAGCATCAAGCATCATCATTCTTGGTGGCATAAAGTGGCAATAGTAACATTCATATGGGACAAAACTTAGTGACATAATCATAATCATGAAACTTCTCTTCCTCATGGGCCACCCTAAAAGACAATCGAATCGGGGTGCTCGGCCGAACCGTGTCACCCGAACGTGTCATACATCTAGGTTATGAGCTCATACCTTAACTAGTCGTCACTAGTTCTTACTTACCACTTAACGATAAGCGTATCATAAATCATAAATCCCGACTATCCGAGTGCGGGTTAGGGGCAAAACTCTTAGGGGTGCTCGGCCGAACCGGTGTCACCTAAGAGTATAAAATGGTACCGATGTCACATGAGTTCTATGGAGGTGCTCGGCCGAACCGGTGTCATCCTAGAACCCATCTTAGTACCTTAATTTTCAAAATCTCTTTAAGTCCCCAAATTTGTCGGAAATTCGGCGGCACAACGGTGATTACACCGAATTTCCTTCCAAATTTGCTTTATGCCACATAAACATATAGTCTCATAAATTCCTCATATGAATAACATCATCATCATTAGCATACTTCATGCATCATCATAAAACATCCAAACGCTTACCCTTACGGTAGCTTATGCTTTGACCCTTACGGGTCTTAATTTTGAGATATAGTTCTCTACATCCGTCGTTCATATTTTAAGCACCTAAGGCTCATAATTAAACATCATTCATAATCCTCTCATTTTACTTTTAAATCTGAATGGCATAGGGTGGAAATCCTAACATGTGAATACGGGGTTCTAGAACTTACGTTTTAGACCCTTTCTTGGTTCCGTTTTCGCCGAAGGCGCTATGGATTAAATCTAAATCAATTATGAGGCATTCCTATGCTTAAGGACTAATTATTAATCATGTTTACCATGTTGTAAGGGTGCTGGACAGAATCCAGAAAATTAAATGTTCTAAGAGTTCTACATTTGCACTTTTACGGTTTTCTAGTTACTAGTTTCCCCATAGGTGCTAGAATTCAATTCTAACTCAAATGATACCAAGTTTTTCATGTCTAAACAATCTAAATCTGATTATGTCCCCATTAAAACAGTTTGGAAAAGTCCCATAAACAAATGGGTCAAAACTATGTTAAATTCTAGCTTTACGGTATTTCTAGTTAGCTAGTTTCTTACCTATCATGCATAGGATCGCTTCTACATCATCATATGATATTTTCACACATTCCAACACATCAAAACATCATCATACAGCATCACATTCATCACATCAGAACCGAAAACATTTAACTTAAATGAGAGAGTTAAATTGACATTTCTAGGTACATAAGTTAACTAGTTTCTCTTGGAATCAATCTAGAACTTCTAAAACTCTTTGCAAAACATTTTAATTCATCAAGAGGCTAAGTGAAGCCTTAGGTCACTGACCAAAACATATTCCATCCCCTAAAAGATAATAAAATCACAACTTGTGATGACATAACCTTATAAAGATTGTAAAGCTTTAGGGAAAACTTAAAACATAGACTATTGGTCCTAGTAGCTAGATGAAAACCCATTGCAAGCCCATCGTCACTACTTGGCCGAAATTATACATTCAAGGAATACATTCGCATTTAACTTTAACTTGGAATGAAATGGGCAAGTCTTTGAGCTCTAGGTTCTTAAGTTTCGACATAAACTAAACGTGCTCATGCTTTTCATTTTGAATCTTGCTTACAAAGTAAAGTGATGACTTAAAATTAAATATGCAAGGCATAACTTAAACGTGCAAGCTTGAAAGTAAATATCCGAGGCATAAACTTAAACGTGCAAGCTTGAAGGTAAATATGCATGGTTCAATTCTTTATTTTAGTGCTCTTGGCCTAACAACAATCGACTTTAAGGCCGAAATAGATAGGCATTCGAGAAATTAATTAGATGGTAATGCAAGTTCAATTCTTTATTTTAGTGTTCTAGGCCTAACAACAATCGACTTTAAGGCCGAAATAGAAAGGCTTCGAGAATTAAATTAAGTGATGATACAAATTCCATTTTAATCTTTATGTTCTTAGGTGATAGCTAGAAAGCAAAGATGCATAGCAAGAATGTAAATATGGATGTAAGCATAAAATAAATTATGCAAGTTCATTTTATCTTTCTAGAGCTCTTAACAAGACTTTAAAGGAATTTAAACCATAACCCAAACTCATCCAAACAAGGTAAAGTCAAGCTTAGAGTTCTTTAAAACTTAACATAATATTTTTAGGAAATCAAACCATGAAGCTTAGAAAAATTTAAGGAAATGGCCGAAATCTTCAAGAAGAAAAAGTAACATTTTAAAACTCTAGAGTTCATGATCTTGGTGATATATTAACACCAACATCATGAGTCCTCATCATTGAGTTCATAGACCATTTAAAACCATCATCAAAGCTAAAGTTCTTAAGAGTTCAAGAAAAGAAAAACTAAAAACATTTTTGCTCAAGAACAAAGATCAAGCTCTAGAGTTTGTTTCAAGTGATGAACATCATCATGAAACTCTCATCATCAAGCTCTCATTCCTTTGTTCCCCAAGGCCTATGGCCGAAAATGAAAAGGAAAAAGGAGTGGAAATGAAGTTCTAAAGAGAAACAAGAGAAACTATGAACATCAAGCTGGAAACAAGAACTTTAAAGAAAAGAATACATGAAAGAAAATCCCTACTTGGTGTGATGAACTTGAAGATGGAAGAAGAAGATGAAGATGATGAAGAACTTTGAAGAGCTTGAAGAACTTGAAGAACACTAGAACTTTGAGGGAAAAGAAAAGCTTTGAGTGTTTCCTAAACTTAGCAAATGATCTAAAAGTGGTGCAAGCTCCTCAAGGCATTCTATTTATAGAGAAATAAAACAAATGGAGGGTGTGAATGGGCTGATGTATTTGGCCAAGAGGTGCAGAATTGGAGGGTTCCATGTGTTCCATGAGGTGAGATATTGTGTTCTTGAGGCATGGTGAGGTATGGCTTAAGGTATGGTGAGGTATGGTTCAAGGTATGGCTTCAAGCATGGTTCTTTGAGTGAGAAACAATTTAATAGATGGTCAAAGGAGGAGTGTGCTGGCCGAAACTTCATCATCCATGGGGGAGGTTTCTTTGCATTTTAATTGTGGTTTAGAGTTGTGTTTAGGTGTATCTTTGATTATGCTTAAGATTAGGAATTTGTAAGAAAGTGTTTAGGTAAGGTAAATGGGTAATTAAGGTGGTCTAGACATAATTAAGGAGTGGTCTTGCACCATTAGTGAGTTAAATCCTCAATTTAGAGTCTAAACAACTCTAGACACATTTCCTTGATTCAAGGAATTGGAGAGAGAAAACACTATTCAAGATTCCAAGACTAGGAGTCTTGAGTTCTAAAAAGGGATTTAAGTTTAATCTAAGCAATTTTAGGTTCTAATTAACTTCAATAAATTATTTTGGCTCTAGATTAATTAGGGAAATAAATTAATCTTCGTTTAGAGCCTAATATTGCTTAGGTTTGCTTAATTACGTCATTAAGCTCAAAAACACTATTCTAGGGGCAAAATTGTAATTTTGCACTAAAACTGCCCGGGACCACCGGGACTTGAACAGAGACCTCTAGACACATGAAAACATGTTTTTAAACCTCTGGGGAAAGTTCCGGGCTCAAACGGCACCTTTACCCGCGTAAAACGCTATAGGGGTATTTTGGTCATTTTGACCCGAAACTGCGGAAAACGAGATTTTCACTTCCGGAAGTATTCAAAGGCCATTCAATCCCCTTCAAACATTGAGTTGACCCTTCGAGGATGACCGAGTTGGTTACCCTCGAGTTCGGGTCAGGAAATGACCTCAGGGGCATTTTGGTCATTTCCCTCGGACAGAGAAATCGGGGTGTTACAAAAACACTTCTACCTATCTTAGAGAATCCTAACTGATTTGGTTTAAGATATGAGGCATCATTGGAAGAGAAGATGAAAACCATGGCTCTTGAGCAGAAAAAGAAAATCAAGAAAATAAAGTATATCCCCCACTTAAAGGAGACATTTCCTTACCTAGCTGAAGTGATCGCAGCTAAAGAAGGCTACTTGTAATGCCCTGTTTTTCTCTAAATTTATAAATGACCAAAATACCCCTAACCTGATTTAAGGTAGTTTTAAGTTTTGACTCTGACCTGGACTTGTCCCGGAGATCAAAAATGATGGTTTTAAGGCATGAACTATGTTGGTTTAAGTCCCGGAGGTCTCGGGCAACTTTTGATAAAAATTACGATTTTACCCCTGCTTAGTGTATTTTAAGCCTAACAAGTTACTTAACTCAAACCTAAGCAATATTAGGCTCTAATGAAAGGTTAATTAATTTCCTTAATTAATCTAGAGCTAAAATAATTATTTGAGGTTGATTAGAACCTAAAATTACTTAAGAAAATTTAAAACTCATTTCTAATTCTTTTCTTTCTTTAAAGAAAAAGCAACTATGAATAGTATTTTCACTATTCATATTCCCATTCCCAAGAGAAAGTTGTCACCTCTAATCAATAGTCATAGGAGTTTGACTCCATTAATCCTACAAGACCACTCTTGATCTAAGGAATTCATGGCCCTAATCACCTAATTAGTTCACCTAAACACTTGGTTACACAACCTTAATTAGTGACCTAACCTTGTTTGCTCCTAAACACCTCACCAGTACATGATTAAGTTGAATGAAATCTTCCCTCCTTTGGCCTTATGATTTTTGGCCACTCTCCCCCCAAAATTCAAAAGAAATGTATTTTTTGCAGTCAATCAAGTTGTCTTTCAAAAGCCGCCCTATGACCCATACCTACTATACTTTCAATCACACCATGAATGACAACACAAGGAGATTTTTCTTCCCTTTTCCTTCTTCAAGAAGCTTCGACCATGCTCCTCCCCCTACACTCCTTCATGATTCATTTTTCTATAAATACACAACACTACACAACTACATTCTTTTGCTCACTTCTCAAAAAGTCCCAAGCTTTCTTACTTTCTCTTTCTTTCAAGCTTTCAAGAGTTCTTCAAGCTCAAAGTTCTTCCTCTCGTTTTCAAAAAACACAAGGTAGGGAACCTTTCTAAAATATGTCTTTGATCTTTATGTTTGAATCTTGTTGGGAAATGATGAATGGTTGAACCTCCATGTTGTTTTCTTTTTCGGTTTCTTCCTTTCCTTTTCCTTTAGTTTTCGGCCTCAAGGCCTTGAATATGATGGCTTGATGATGAGTGTCCTCTAGATGTGACTATGAGTCCATCTCTCATGAGACCTCTAAAGCTTGAGTTTTTCTAAAGAAAAGCTTCATCTTTTACAAGTTTAGTTGAGGATAAGTTTATATTTCTCTTGAACATTTTGGATCTTCTTTCTTTTCCTCCTCATGTTTTTCGGCCATGAAGGCCTTTCATATTTAGAAAAATGAAAGCTTGATGATGAGGGTTTCATGTTGATGCTTGTCACATGAACAAACTCTAAAGCTTGAAACTTTGACCTTAAATCAAGTATGGTTTTGGTTTTGCTTTCTTCTTTAGCATGAACTTTGTTTTAAATGTTGGTTTTGAAGGAAGCTATGTACTCAATGATGAGGACTTAGGATGTTGATGTCATAGATCATCAAGATCTTGGTCCCTAGAGTTTAAAAATGGTTCATTCTTCTTGATGAACATTCAGCCACTTTCAAAACCTTTGAGGTTTTGATTTATTTTGAGTATCTTAGCACTAATAGTTTTCTTTTCTTGTGAGAATGAGGTTTGGGTTGGAACTATGTTCCTTTTTAAAGTTTTGCAAGAGCTCTAGACAAGATATAAAAGCAACTTGCATTCATATTTATTTTATGCTTTGCATAGCACGTTTACTTTCTATGCTATCACTAAACCCCAAGATAAAGAATGAACTTGCATAATGCACGTTTAAATTCCAAGGTTTGCATTTCATGTTATATTTCAAGTCATCACTAAACTCAAAGACTAAAAATGAATGTGCATCTCATATTTACTTTGAGCTATCACTTTACTTCCTAATGGACTATAAAAATGGAATGCATAGCATGTTTACTCTTATGCTATCACCTAAAACTACTAGAGCTCAAAGACTTGCCCATTTCATCTTGAGAAAAGTTAAATCAAGGAGGTATCTTCTTGAAAATGCATCCAGCCATGTGATGATGAAAGCTCTAGGATGAGTTTTCATTAGTTACAAGATTCTATAGTTTATGTTTTAAGTTTTTCCTAAATCTAGGTGACATTTAAAGGTATTTTGAGTATGTTCTTATATTTAGGATCTCAACCATGAGTGAAACTAAAGAGCTACTACCCCATGTATTTTATAAGAGTTCTTGACAAGATAAATTGATTTCTAAGATGTGTTTGAAGTCCTAAAATTGTTCCAAGAGAAACTAGCTACCTATGTACATTGAAAAGGAAGTTTATACATGATTTGATGATCTTAAATTTTTGGTTCTGCCTTGTTCATTTCTAGCACCTTATATCATGTTTTGGGTGGTCTAAATATGTTTAAATACCTTGCCAAGTATATGATAATTGTTCTAGACATTGTAGACCATGCTTAGTAACCTTAATTGCTTGAAATGTAAATTCTAGGTCCCCATAGGTACAGAAAATATAAATTCTGTTCCAGCTTAATTAACACCCATAGAATCACATTATATGATGTCTAGATCAGTCAGAGTGACTCATAATTGGCTTAGGTATTAATTATTGCATCATAGAAAAAGTCAGATGTGAGAAAGGGTTTAAAATGCATCTTTTAGAAAACCGTAATTCATCTAATTTAGCTTACTGCCTAATGTTGTCCAGCCATAATTAATTAAGTTTTAGGACTTAATAAATTATGGTAATAAGGTTAATCCATCCCTTAGAGACATAAGACAATAAGTTGAAAGTTTGAGGTTACCCGAGTGAGGGTTTTCACTCTTAAGGGAAGGGTTTATGCATTACTCTATGAATGATGAATTGGTGTTTACCTCATGACTTGTATGATGCTATGTGAACAATTATTCTTACATGATAGTTTTACTATTGCATGTGACTATTCTTCAAGAACCTAGAGATGCCTATATTGTAATAAAAGATATGTGACATGCATGAACTAAGTGGCATCTCAATAAACATGCTACGGCTTAAGGTGACTTAAAACATGAGAAGATGATCCTTTGGACTCACCAGACTATAGGTGATGAAAAGGTGATTCTAGCCCCCTAGACTCGTACTTTAAGTCGGGATTTTTTTTAACTTATCAAAAGGGATAAGTCCATGTGCTAGTGATGACTAGCGTGGTATAAGCTCATAACCTAGAAGTTTCTCCAAAGGGAGATCAGTTAGGATGGCCCCACGAAGAAAATGATGAGGTTTTAATGTCACCTAAAGTAACCAAGATAAGTTACCATGTACCATGTTCTAAGAACTATGATTTTATGCACCATGAATTATGAGTTTATGTGCCATGATCAATGATATAAGGAACCATGGTTTATGATTTTACGTACCATGATTTATGATGCGAGTTTCATGATTTATAGACCATGTAACCAAGAGGTTTTTAGAATTAAAAAGAACAGGCCTTGGAGGTTAACATTTTTTAACTTTATAATTGAACCATTATATGCCCATGTTTTTATTAAGAAACTGAGGTCCCTGGAGACGTAGATGATGACACTTAGATATGAGGAAAAACCCTACTGAGTTTCTTTAGTAAGAAATTTTACTCCCTCTATCTCTTTCTTTCTGCCACGTCTCTAGATTCGGATGGCGATGTTCATGCTCTAAGTTGAGACGCCCACATGGGAGTTCCACTATGATCCGGAGCACGGATCATATCATTTTGAGGGCCGCTGCATAGTTCGTGTCTTTATGTTCCCCTGACGGCCGTTTGGCCATCTTGTAGATAGCTATCTCTTCTCACCGATGTCGCCATATGGTGAAGACATGGTTTTTGAGCGTGCTCACACAGGCAATGAGAGGATTCTCCGGACCTACACAGCAGGCTCGGGCGCTGTACCTGAGTACATACCCCGTTCGCAGCATTCAGAGGAGGACCCCTCGGAGGAGCCACCCGCCCACATGTATGGAGAGGACTCTGCCCCTACTTCCCCACGTATGCCAGTAGGCAGCGAGGAGACGGTTACCCAGCCACAGAGGGCCCGAATGCCCGAGATGCGACCCCAACGTGAAGGACATGCCCGAGTATCCACTCCTGCTAAGCTTCACCCGTGGATCAGCTACGTCCCACCTTACCCGTGACTTTAGCCGTATGGTTTAGAGGGTAGTCCTTAGTGCACACACGACACGTATTAGGATAAACCTTCTTTTGTGTTGAGGTTATCCATTTCAGATGCACTTGGGTATGGGTGTTCTCTTGCATGTATCTTTTATGTTTCCATGCATTTCCTATTTTTCAGTTGTATTGGATTCTATGTATTGAACAGTCCCGCTATTATTGGTGGGCATTTTATATATTAATGTATGAGGTATTTCAGTATATGTGTTCATGATGCTATGTATGGAGCCTTATATGTGTTTACATTTCCACACTTTACGATATCGTTCGATTACATTATATGCGGCTCATACTTTACCAAGAGTTTTAAAAGAAAAACAAATTAGCTCGTATTTTCAGTAAATAATTTCAAAGATAATAAAACTGAATCAAGAAGTAATGACTAATATTTGGCCTCAGTACACGCTAGCAGTATTGGGTCGAATATTAGGGTGTTAAACTGCTCCCCTAGCTGTTGTCCAACCATCAATATGGTCAATGCTAAAGAGTCTGAAGAATGCAACAATACTTATGCTGCCAACAATGATGAGATGCTAATAAATTGGATATTTGAACTAGTGATTGATATTGTTGCTTCAAAGTAATTGTTTGGTTGTATTGATAAGGATTATCTATGCTTCGATTTATGTTGTTCGAAGACATCATAATGAACTTGCATGATTTCTCAATAATTTTTCTTTTCCATTTACCTCGTTTCTGTTTCTTTTATTTTCTCTTTTTCTTTTCTTTTACTTTCTTTTATTTACCATTCTCATATCATTAATTTGTGTTCTTCCATACTATTCCTTTTTTTCCACCATTTGTTTTTGTTTTCTAACCCCCAACACAATTGCTTTCTAGGGATTTAAAAGTTTTTCCACATGAAAGAGATCTTGGAAGATTCTCAATTGATTCTCTTGCTGCACTTGATTATGAAAATCATGAATCTGATAAGGAATCAGGCAATTTTTTGACCTATTGGAACACTCCAAAAGAGAAATTGGTCCAGATAATGAGGTGATCGAGCTGGTTAACATGGGCAGTGAAGAGGAGAAGAAAGAGTTGAAGATAATGGAAAACCCAGAACACTCAGAAATGATCGAATTGTTCAAAGATTAAATAGATGTCTTTGCATAGTCTTACCATGATATGTCAGAGTTGGATCTAGAGATAGCTTCACATAAGATCCTTTTATATCCAGGAGTTGAGCTAAAAAAGAAAAAATTAAGAAGGATGCAGCCTAAAATGTCATTGAAAATAAAGGAGGAGGTGTCTAAACAGCTAGAGGCTGGATTTTTGGAAATGTCAAGACACACTGATTGGGTAGCTAACATTGTGCATATGCCTAAAAAAGATGGGAAGGTCAGAATGTGTATAGATTATTGGGATCTAAATAAAGCCAGCCCAAAGGATGATTTTCCTCTCCCTGACATCGATGTTGTTGCGGATAATACTACCAAAAATCATCGATTTTCATTTATGGATGGATACTCAGGGTATAATCCAATTCTCATGGATGTTAATGATAAAGGAAAAACTACTTTCATAACTCCGTGGGGAACATTCTGTTATATAGTCATGCCATTCGGATTAAAGAATGTTGGTGCTACCTACTAGCATGCAATGTTGCACTTTTCCATGATATGATGCATAAGGAGATTAAAGTGTATGTAGATGATATGGTTGCTATATCTAAAGAAGGAGAATACAAAAGCTGTCTGAAAGGCTTAGAAAATATAAATTGCGGCTGAACCCAAATAAATGTATCTTTGGAGCTTCTACAGGAAAGTTACTTGTTTTTGTTGCCAGCAGAAAAGGGATAAAGGTAGATCCTGACAAGGTGAAGGCGATACAAGAGATACCAGTCCCCAAAACTGGAAAAAAAAGTGAGGAGTTTTCTTAGGAGACTTAACTACATTGGGAGGTTCATAGATAATTTGACTAGCACTTGTCAGTCTATATTCAAGTTGCTATGGAAACATCAACCTAGAGAATGGAATGAAGAATGCCAAGAAGCCTTTGATAAGATAAACACTTATTGAATGAAACCACCAGTTTGGACTCCACCCATGCCTGGACGTCCTTTAATATTGTACCTCATAGTGTTACCCACATCTTTGGGAGCAATGTTAGGATAATATGACGAGTCGAGAAGGAAAGAATAAGCAATTTATTATTTGAGCAAGAAATTTAATGACTCTGAATCTCACTATTTGGCAATTGAAAAGACTTGTTGTGCATTGGTATGGACTTCCAAGAAGCTAAGGTAGTACATGTTATACTATACCACTTGGTTGATCTCTCGAATAAATCAAAGTGGCAAGTGATGCTATCCGAATTTGATATCAAGTGTGTGACTCAAAAATCTGTCAAGGAAAGTGAAATAGCCGATCATTTAACTGAGAATCCTCTTGAGGATGGTTAACCAACTACGTTAGAATTCCTAGATACTGAAGTGCTAGCAATAGAAAGAGAGGAGCAAGAAGAAGAAAATATGTGAAAGATATACTTTGATGGAGCTACCAACATGAACGGGTGTGGAATAGGAGCTATGGTAGTTTCACCAACTGGAAAGTAATACCCAGTTTCCATCAAATTAGATTTTGAATGCATTAATAATATTGCATAATATGAAGCATGTGCCAATGGCTTACGAGTTGCAATTGATTTGGGAGTCAAAGAATTAAAAGTCTTCAGAGACTTGACACTCATAATTTATCAAGTTAATGGACAATGACAAACAAAGGATCCAAAATTGGTACCTTATCAGAAGCACTTGTCTCAACTAATTGAGCAGTTTGACGATGTGTCATTCTCTCACTTAACTTGAAATAAGAACCAATTTGTAGATGCTTTGGAAACTTTGGCTATAATGACTAAATTGGAAGTCTACGCCAATGTCCAACCAATCCATATAGAGGTACAAAGTGAACCAGTATATTATGGATGGAGATTGATGGTATCATGACATCAAGTAGTATATTCAAAAAGGATAATACCCAGCCGAAGCAAATAAGGTGAATAAAAAGATGATTCGTGGAATGGCTATAGCCTGTTTTTTGAATGGTAAAGTCCTCTACAAGAAGAATTATGATGGCACCCTCCTAAGATGTGTAGATGCTCATGATGCTAGCATAATAATGACTGAGATACATGAAGGGATCTGTGGAACTCATGCTAACAGGCATGATGGCAAGTAAAATCCTGAGGAGTGGTTATTACTGGTCCACCATGGAGAGTGACTGTATTAATTATGTTAGAAAATGCCACAAGTGCCGAATATATGCAGATCGAGTCAATGTTCCTCCATTTTCACTACATAACATGGTATCTCCTTAGCCTTTCTCAATGTGGGGCATAGATGTGATTGGCCCAATTAATCCCAAAGCATCAAATGGTTATCATTTCATCTTGGTAGCAATAAACTATTTCACTTAGTAGGTGGAAGCCACTTTATATGCCAATATCACACAGAAGATGTTTCTCAAATTCATCAAAAGGGACATTATCTATAGGTATGGGATTCTAGAAAGAATTATCATAGATAATGCTCCTAATCTCAATGGTATTGAAGTTCAGAAGTTCTTTGAGAGTTTCAAAATCAAGCATCACAACTCGGCTCCTAATAGGCCTTAAATGAATGGTGCGGTCAAAGCTGCAAACAATAATATCAAGAAAATTATTGCCAAAATGGTGGTAAACTACAAAGATTGGCATGAAATGCTGCCATGTGCTTTGCACGCATATCGTACTAACATACAATCAAGCACGGGAGCAACCCTTTTCTCATTGGTGTATGGAATGGAAGCTGTATCCTCCATAGAGGTGGAAATCCCATCATTAAGGGTTCTAATGGAGGCAGAATTAGAAAAATTTGAATGGGCAAAAACTCGATATGAACAGCTAAACATAATAGAAGGGAAAAGATTGGCATCTGTTTGTCATGGCCAGTTGTACCAAAGTAGAATGGCTAAAGCTTTCAACAAGAAAGTCTGCCCCAAGGATTTTTATCCTAGAGATTTGGTTCCAAAGAAAATTCTCCTAAATCAAGAGGATGCACGAGGAAAATAGGCTCCAAGCTATGAGGGTTCTTACATTGTCAAACAAGGATTTTTAGGAGTAACGTTAATCTTGCAAAATATAGATGGACAAGAACTGCCTAGGTTAGTCAATGCTGATGCAGTCAAAAAGTTTTATGCTTGAAAATATGCTGTAAAAGTTTGTTGGGTCAAAAACTCGAAAGAACGGCCTAAATAAAAGCTAGGATGAGAAATAGATTAAAAAAAAGAAGAAGAAGAAAAAGCCTACTAGGATGAAAACCTGAAAGGGTGGCCTAAGGAAAAGTTAGGGCAAAATAATGAGTACCATCTCAAGCATCATACACTGGGACAATCTTTGATGATGAATTGGTCTTGAGGACCAAACAGATTGTCATTGGGGCAAAATTTTGGAAAAAAAAAAAAGAAAGGGTAGGAAGACATGTCATCAGACACAACGATTATGACAGTTAAGAATTGCAAAGAATCAATTGAATAGGTAACCAAGAACTGAAGATTGGGCAAAATTTTTTATGTCTTTCACAGTGTCATTTTTCATTTCTATTTTGTTCCAACCCCTTTGAGGTTACCTTTGTTCCCACAAGTTCAAATATAAAGCAATAAAGATGACATTCTCCCTTTCTCTCTTGAATGCATGTTTATTTATGTTGTCTCAAGTAATCATAAACTTAAGTTTGAACTATAAAGCCTAACAATGTTTGTAGCAATACATCAATGACTAGAATTACACCGAGAGTGCTCAGAAGCTTCAACTAAGCTTGGCGGGAGGGAAAAGGAGAAGAAGAAAGAATGAGGAAAAAAGTAAGCAAAAGTTACAAAAGAAAAAGTCTCATTGCGCCAGAAGGTCCAACTTACGAACAACAAGTTTGATCGGTTAAAGTCTTCCTCAAGGGTTGCTTCGATATGGTGAAGGTCATTTCACAAAAAAATTTGAAAAAAAAAATGAAAAATAAAAAAGGGTACAAATCATTGCTTTCCATTTTCAATCGGCCTCAGATTGCCATTTTACATTCCTAGTCAGCCTTAGATTGCCATTTTACTTCTCCAATTGGCCTCAGATTGCCATTTTAATTCCCTGTCACTTGTCGACCCGTGTCTAGTTGGTGGTCGCAAAACTTTTGATTTCTTATCACTGGTTGACCCATATCCAGTTGGTCACAAAACCTTTAGTTTCCTATCATTTGTTTGACCTGTATCCAATTAGTTACAAGACCTTTAATTCCTGTCACTTGCTAACCCGTATCCAGTTGGTCACAGGACTTTCGATTTCTTGTCACCTGTGGACCCATATCTAGTTAGTTGCAAGATTTTTGATTTCTTGTTGCCTCCTGACCCGTATCCATTTGGTTGCAAGGCTTTTAATTTCCAGTTAGCCCTTGTCGGCTTTTAATTTCATGCAACTTGTAGACCCATATCCAGTTGGTCACAAGATTTTGATTTCCTGTAGCTTGTTTGTAACATCCTAATTTTTAACCCAATACTCTAGAACATAATTAGGTTAATCATTAGTCCGTTACGTCATAGCTTCCTTATTACTTTAAAATACTTAGCGGAAATACTGGTAAATCTTTTTTTTGAATTTATAAAAGCAAAGTGAGAGCCCCGCAATACGATAAATAATAAAGCACGAACGGAATTAAGCAAACATCGCATAGCAGCATGACATAAGCAAGTAAAGGCACATCAATAAAACTGAACTGCATACTTATATATAGTAGAATATACCCGCTCATAAAGAGTGGGACTTAGTTTAATACATCTAAAATAAAGATACATGAAAAAGAAAGTACAACAAAGGCATAAAAGAAAACTCTCCTAACTCTAGTGCGCCTACAAATGGATAGCCCCAAAGACAAAAAAAGGCTATCCTAGCCTAGTCAAGCTCGAGCACCAGAACCGCGACGGTCGTCTCCTACTGCGGGCCTCTCTGGAAAGGAGGGATGTACCCGATCCACTGGGCTATCTCGGCCAGGGTGGCGATGTGGTGCATCGGTCGGGCATGAGCTCCACGGCGGGGAATTATCCTCACCCGTCCTCCACGTACTAGCTGAGCGACAGAAGCCTCGCTACCCTCCCCAACATCCATCGGCACAGTGGGGGAGGATCCCTCGGAGGGTACCTGAGTGGCAGAGTCCTCCGAAGGGTCCGTCTCAGAGAATGATGAGGGCGAGCGGGATACATACTGTGGGTAGTCTCGGATGGCAGAGGCCGTCGGTGGGGTGCGGCGGATCCGCTCTTCTCGAGGGCATGCGCGCTCAAACAGGTAGTCGTCGTCGAAGGGTGAGACAAGAGAGAATCGATGGCTACGTACGGGGTGACTAAAGGGCCGTCCAACGAACATAAACACTCGAACGACGCAGTGACCCACAAAATGGTATGACCTGTGGTCCGGATCATGATGTACCTCCCAGGTTGGGGTGTCCACAAAAACCACGAACGTCGCCATCTGAAGATGTGACGGAAAGAAAAGGATAGAGGGAGTGAGAATCTTGCTAAAGAATCTCAGTAGGGCCTCCTACTACCTAGGTGTCATCATCTACATCCTCAGGAACCTTGGGTTTAGTAAACAAAATAAGTGAGTATGCATTAAGTCTATTTTTAGGTTCTAAAACATAATTAGCCAAGGTCCGTTCATTTTAGCATCATTCTTAATGACATGGATGCAAACATATTAAAGAATGTATGTGTAACGCCCCGATTTTCTGTCTGAATAGAAAATGACCAAAATGCCCCTGAGGTCATTTTCGGCCCGGAATTCAAGGATGGCCGACCCGGTAGTCCTCGAAGGGCCAACTCAATGTTTGAAGGGTATTGAATGACCCTTGAGTGGTTCCGAAGGTGAAAGTCTCATTTTCTGCAGTTTCGGGTCAAAATGACCAAAATACCCCTATAGTGTTTTACGCGGGTAAAGGTGCCGTTCGAGCCCGAAACTTTCCCCAGAGATTTAAAATCATGTTTTTACATGTTTCAAAACATCTGTTTGAGTCCCGGTGGTCCCGGGCAGTTTTAGTGCAAAATTACGATTTTGCCCCTAGAATAGTGTTTTTGAGCTTAATGACGTAATTAAGCAAACCTAAGCAATATTAGGCTCTAATCGAAGATTAATTAATTTCCATAATTAATATAGAGTCAAAATAAATTATTAAAATTAAGTAGAACCTAAGATTGCTTAGATTAGATTTAAATCTCCTTTCTAAAACTCAAGATTTCACTCTTGGAATCTTGAATAGTATTTTCTCTCTCCAATTCCTTAAATCAAGGAATTGTGTCTAGAATTGTTTATACACTAAAATGAGTTTATAACTCACTAATGATGCAAGAACACTCCTTAATTATGTCTTGACAACCTTGATTACCCATTTTCTCACCTAAACACTTTCTTGCAAATTCCTAATCTTAATCCTAATCAAAGATACACCTAAACACAACTCTAAACTACAATTAAAATGCAAGAAAACCTTCCCCATGGCTGATGCAATTTCAGCCCTCTCTCTCTTATTTACAACACATGTTGAATTGTTTCTCACTCAAAGAACCATGCTTGAAGCCATACCTTGAACCATACCTCAGCATTCTTTGAACCATACCTCACCACGCCTCAAGACCACATTATCTCACCTCATGGAACTCATGGGCTGCCCATGAGGCTGATGGCCGAAATTTCCCTCTTCATTTGCACCTTGCATTTGTTTCATTTCTCTATAAATAGCTTGCTTGGGTGAACTTGCATCATTTTGGGTTCATTTGCTAAGTGTAAGTTCTCAAAGAGCACTTCAAAGTTTCCTTTTTCTCTCAAGTTCAAGTCTTCAAGTTCTTCAAGTTCTTCATCCTCTTCTCTCATCCCAATCCTCAAATCACTTGGTAGGGATTTTCTTTCAAGAGTTATTTCATTTAAAGTCCACAATTTCTTTATGTGTTCTTAGTTTCTCTTGAATCCTTTTTAGAACTTCTTTTCTTCTTCTCCTCCTCTTTGTGTTTCGGCCATGAGCCCATTGAGAGCAAAGGAATGAGAGCTTGATGATGAGGTTCCATGATGATAATGTTCATCACTTGGATAATCTCTAAAGCTTGATCTTTGTTCTTAAGTTAAAGATGTTTTCTTTGTTCTTTCTTCTTGAACTTTGAAACCTCTCACCTTGATGATATTTTAAAATAGTCACATGAACTCAATTATGAGGACTAATGATGTTGGTGTTAATGCATCATCAAGATCATGGTCTCTAGAGTTCCAAATGTTTCTTTTCTTCTCCAACAATTTCAGTTCTTCTTCCTTTTCTTTCTTTATGATTTTCGGCCATGTTAGCCAAGGGAACTCACAATGGCTTGATGACGAGAGCTTCTAGATGATGACTATGTGTTCATCACAATGAGACCTCTAGAGCTTGAGTTTTAATAAAAATGTTATTTATGTTTACATTCCAAGAAAAGAAACTTTGTGTTTCAAAGAACCCTTGAGGTTCACTCTTGTTTTACTTTATCTTGTCATGATGAGTTTGGGTTGAGGTGTAAGTTCCTTTAAAATCTTGTATGAGCTCTAATAAGAAGTAAAAGGAACTAGCATTCATATTTAAATTCAAGCTTATGCATTACATGTTTAATTTAAGCTTTGCATTCATATTTAATTTCCAAGCCATCACTTAAAGTTAAAGGCTAAAGAATGGAGTGCATCTCATATTTATATTTTTGCCTAGCATATTTACTTCTCATCACTAAAGAACGTAAAGATCTAAAATGAGATTTGCACTATCACCTAACTAAATCTCAAAGCCTTTCTATTTCGGCCTTAAAGTCGATTGTTGCTGGGCCTAGAGCACTAAAATAAAGAAATGAACTTGCATATTTATATTCCAAGTCTTGCATATTTATATTTCAAGCCTTGCATATTTATATTCCAAGTCTTGCATATTTATTTTAATCCTTGCATGTTTACATTCAATTTTTGCACGTTTACTTTAAGCTCTCACTTTAATTTGTAATGAAGAATAAAAATGAAGTGCATAGCATGTTTAAATTATGTCATCACTTAAAAGATCTTAGAGCTCAAAGACTTGCCCGTTTTATCTCAAGTTAGAGTTTAATGAGGGAGCATTCTTTGAATACATGATTTCGGCTATGAAGTGATGATGAACTTGGAGTAAGTTTCATCTAGCTTCAAGGACCAATAAGTCAAGTTTTAAGAAATCCTTTTAAAGCTCATGAATTTGTTTAAGTTTAAGACTAACAAGGTTCTATGAATTTAACACTCTTTTAAGGAGGGATTAAGCGGTCACTGACCTAAGGATGTGTGTTTAGTCTCTTTGACATGATAAAATGGTTTGCAAAAGAGTTTTAGAAGTCTTGAAAATGATTCCAAGAGAAACTAGTAACTTATGTGTTTTAAAAATATCAAGTTATGTATCTTTTTGGGATTTAATGTTTCGGTTCTTCCATGATGTGTTTGCTGCCATGTGATGATTTTTGATGTGTTTGAATGAGTAAAAATTATGTGTGATAAAGTAGGAACATTTCTATGCAAGATAAGAAGGAAACTAGCTTTCTAGGAAAATCGTAAAGTCAAGATTTAGCATAGTTTTAACCCATTAATTTATGGACACTGCCCAAACTATTTTAATGGGAATATAATCAGATTAGGATTGATTAGTCATGAAAAATTTGGTTTCATTTGAAGTAGGAATGAACTTTAGCACCTATAGAGAAACTAGTAACTAGAAAATCGTAAAACCACAATTCTAGAACTCTTAGAACATTTAATTTTTAGAATCTGTCCAGCAACCTCATAATATGGTAAACATGGTTTATAATTAGTTCTTAGACATAGGAATGTCTCATAATTGGTTTAGGTTTAATTTATAGCGCCTTAGGCGAAGACGGAACCGAGAAAGGGTCTAAGACGTAAGTTCTAGAACCTCGTAATTGTAAAATTATAATTCTGCCCCCTAAAGGAATGGAGTTGCCCAGATTTATCAAAGAGCATAAATAATAGTAATATTAGTTAGAAGAGAATCCTGAGGTGCATCAACGGTGGATAGTGAATGTTAGAATAATTTATACCGCAAGTTAAAGACCCGTAAGGGTCAAAGCATAAGACACCATAGGTCCCAAGACATAACGAACCTTATGACTTCCAGTAGACATATGATTGATTACGAGAATGATTTGATGTCTTATGATGATGATGAATGGTTGTGCATGTCCTACAAGTTTCGTGGCATAAAGCAAGTTTGAAGGAAATCCGGTGAACGCTGTTATGTTGCCGAATTTCCCATCAAACTTGAGAATTTGAGAAAAGTTTGTGAAAAATCCTGGGTGACACCGGTTCGGCCGAGCACCCCCAGGAAAGGTTCTGGGTGACACTGGTTCGGCCGAGCATCCCCAGAACAGATGTGACATAACACTGAGACACATTTCTCCCGCTACGGTGGGGAGGAAACAAATCCATGAGGGTATTGACATTGAGCTTGCCAAAGCGGACAATTCGCTGTGTACTAGATACCAGTAGAGCGTTTCAAAGAAGGAAATGATCCTAAGATAGGTGATCCAAGAAAGTTATGTATACCCCCTCTATTAGCCCATATTAAATCTAGTGACGACTAGTTAGGATTGAGCTCATTCCTAGGCGATAGGTGAGATGTAGTTTGGTGACCAGATTATTGCCGGGCCGGTGAATTGGTTGGACTTTTGGTGGATATGTTAAGAGGGTGGTCTTTAAGAAAAAGAACTTAAGAGTTTTACTTATGAGAAAGCTGTCACATGAAAAGTATTATGCCTTTTTATGCCATGCATATGATTTATGTTTCCTTATGATGTGCCCAAGTATTACGAATTTCGTGTTAATGTGCATATGGTATTGTCATGTATTCATCAAATATCTGTTGCATTCATGTCATTAAGACACATACTAAAAGACACCCACTTTGGATAAATAGATTTGTAAAGCCTAAAACCAATCCTTATGCATGTACACCTTTTCATAATTAAAACCGAGGTGGCTGGGGACGACGACAATGACAATAGTGTTAGAGTCGAGAACCTCTACTGAGAATCTTGAATGAGTTTCTCATCCCTTCCTTTTCTTCCGTGTCGTCTCTAGACGAGGATTACCACGAGGTTCGTGACTTCTTCTGAGGCTCGTGCTTAAGGGTCACACTAGCAGACGAAGCAGAGGGTCGCTGCGGGAACATAGATAGCTTAGCTTTTGGGTTGACACTTATCCAACCTCATAGGTGGATAAGGATCACTTCACATATATAGGCATGTTTTGATGTAAATGATGGTACAATGATGCTAGTAATCTATGTATCTATGAAGATGTGATGATAATATGATTGATATGTATAAATACTATGTTTCATGATTATGAATAGTGTGGTTACTTTTTCTTACACGTTATGGTTATGGCAAACGTTAGGTTAGCGCGCGGCTCGCGTTTGCTTTCAAGTTTCAAAAAGAAAAATTTATTCATATTTTCCGCTAAGTATTTTAATGAAAGGTTGTAAGGAATGAGACTGAAAGAGTAATAGACTAATGATTAACCTAAATATGTTCTAGAGTATTGGGTTAAAAATTAGGATATTACAGTATGCATGGCTCTACTTAATGCAAGAATAATAATCTCAATAATAGGAACATCATAATAGTGGCATAAAGTGGCAATTAAATTCTCATATGGGAAACTTTGTGACATAAACATCATAACTTCCTCATAGACCACCCTAAAAGACAATCGCTCTGGGGGTGCTCTGCCGAACTGGTGTCACCCAGAATGTGTCACATTTCTAGGTTATGTGCTCATACCTTAACTAGTCGTCACTAGTTCTTACTTATCAATCCCGATAAGCGTAACATAATCATAAACATAATTCCGACTTATCCAGTACGGGCTATGGGGCATTTCTTGGGGGTGCTCGGCCGAACCGGTGTCACCTAAGAATTCATCTTGGTACCGATGTCACATGAGTTCTCTGGAGGTGCTTGGCCAAACCGGTGTCATCCGAGAACTCATCTTAGTACCTCATAAAAATCTCATAGGTTTTCAAAAACTTTCTGAGTCCCGAATTTGTCAAAAATTTGACGGCATAACTGTAGCATGCCGAATTTCTTCCAAATTCTTCTTTATGCCACATAAGTCAATCAAACATGCATCCTCCATCATAATTTCATGCATTCACATAATCATCCTCATACTTTCATAAGCAACATTAAAATTCCTTATGCTCTTGGACCTACGATATCTTATGTTTTGACCCTTATGGGCCTTAAACTTGTGGTGTAACTAATATATCATCTTCTATCAAACTTTTATAAACCTAAGGGTTCTCTTCTAGCAAATCTTATTATTACCTATGCTTTCTATTAAATCTGAACATCATCACTCCTTAGGGGCAGCATTATTAACTTAAAATTTGCAGGGTTCTAGAACTTACGTTTTAGACCCTTTCTTGGTTCTGTCTTCGCCTAAGGCACTATAAGTTAAACCTAAACCAAATATGAGACCTTCCTATTTCTAAGGACTAATTATAACCCTTGTCTACCATATTATGAGGTTGCTGGACAGATTCTAACAACTAAATATTCTAAGAGTTCTAGAATTGCAGTTTTACAATTTTCTAGTTACTAGTTTCTCCATAGGTGCTAAAATTCAATCCTACTTCAAATGTAACCAAATTTTTCATGATTAAACAATCCTAATCTGATTATATTCCCATTGAAACAGTTTGGGCAGTATCCATAAATAAATGGGTTAAAACTATGCTAAATCTTGACTTTACGATTTTTCTAGAAAGCTAGTTTCTCTCCTATCGTGCATAGAAACGTTCCTACCTCATTATACATAATTTTTACTCATTCAAACACATCAAAACATCATCACACAGCAGCAAAATCATCATGGAAGAACCGAAACTTTAAGTTTCCAAAAAGATGCATAACTTGATTTTTCTAAAACGTATAAGTTGCTAGTTTCTCTTGGAACCGTTTCTAGGACTTCTAAAACTCATTTGCAAACCACTTTATTTTTTAAAAGAGCTAAAAACATCCTTAGGTCAGTGACCACTTGATCCCTCCTTAAAAGAATTAAATTCATAAATCTTGTTGGTCTTAATCTCATAAACTTCATGAAGTTTTAAAGAGAATTCTTAAAACTTATATTGTTGGCCCTTGTAGCTAGATGAAACTCATTCCAAGTTCATCATCACTACTTGGCCGAGATTATGCATTCAAGGAATGCTCCCACATTAAACTTTATCTTGTGATAAAATGGGCAAGTCTTTGAGCTCTAAGGTCTTTAAGTGATGACATAATTTAAACATGCTATGCACTTCATTTTTATTCTTCACTACAAAGTAAAGTGAAAGCTTAAGGTAAATATGCAAGACTTGAATTATAAATATGCAAAGCTTGAATTAAATATGCAAGACTTGAAATATAAATATGCAAAACTTAAAATATAAATATGCAAGTTCATTTCTTTATTTTAGTGCTCTAGGCCCAACAACAATCGACTTTAAGGTCGAAATAGAAAGGCTTTGAGATTTAGTTAGGTGATAGTGCAAGTTCTCATTTTAAATCTTTACGTTCTTTAGTGATGAAAAGTAGATATGCTAGACAAGAATGTAAATATGAGATGCACTCCATTCTTTATCCTTTAACTTTAAGTGATGGCTTGGAAAATAAATTTGAATGCAAAGCTCAAAGTAAATATGTAATGCATAAGCTTGAATTTAAATATGAATGCTAGTCCATTTTATTTCTTATTAGAGCCCATACAAGACTTTTAAGGAACTTAAACCTCAACCCAAACTTATCATGACAAGATAAAGTAAAAACAAGGGTGAACCTCAAGGGTTCCTTAAAAACACAAAGTTTCTTTTCTTGAAATGTAGACATAAATAACATTTTTATTAAAACTCAAGCTCTAGAGGCCTCATTGTGATGAACACATAGTCATCATCTAGAAGCTCTCATCATCAAGCCATTGTGAACCTCATTGGCCAACATGGCCGAAAATGTAAAAAAGGGAAAGGAAAAGGAACCGAAAACTTTTTAAGAGGAAAAGGAAACATTTGAAACTCTAGAGACCATGATCTTGATGATGTATTAACACCAACATCATGAGTCCTCATCATTGAGTTCATGTAACCATTTTAAAATATCATCAAGGTGAGAGGTTTCAAAGTTCAAGAAGAAAGAACAAAAGAAAGCATCTTTAACTTAAGAACAAGATCAAGCTTTAGAGATTATCCATGTGATGGACATCACCACCATGAAACCTCATCATCAAGCTCTCATTCCCTTGTCCTCAAGGCCTATGGCCGAAAATGATGAAGAAAAGGAGAGGGAGAGAAGTTCTAAAAAGACCTCAAGAGAAACCATAAACACATAACTAGAGATGAAACTTAAATAAAGAAAATACTTGAAAGAAAATCCCTACCAAGTGATTTGGAGATTGGGATGAAAGAAGAGGATGAAGAACTTGAAGAACTTGAACACTTGAACTTGAGAGAAAAAGGAAACTTTGAACTGCTCTTTGAAAACTTACACTTAGCAAATGAACCCAAAATGAGGCAAGTTCACCCAAGCAAGCTATTTATAGAGAAATGAAACAAATGCAAGGTGCAAGGAGGAGGGAAGGCTTCGGCCATCAACACAAGAGCAGCCCCCATGAGTTCCATGAGGTGAAATGTTGTGATCTTGAGGCATGGTGAGGTATGGTTCAAAGTATGGTGAGGTATGGTTCAAGGTATGGCTCAAGCATGGTTCTTTGAGTGAGAAACAATTCAACATGTGTTGTAAATGAGTGAGAGAGGGTCGAAATTGCATCAGCCATGGGGAGGGTTTTCTTGCATTTTAATTGTGGTTTAGAGTTGTGTTTAAGTGTATCTTTGATTAGGATTAAGATTAGGAATTTGTAAGAAAGTGTTTAGGTGAGAAAATGGGTAATCAAGGTTGTCAAGACATGATTAAGGAGTGTTCTTGCATCATTAGTAAGTTATAAACTCATTTTAGTGTATAAACAATTCTAGACATAATTCCTTGATTTAAGGAATTGGAGAGAGAAAACACTATTCAAGATTCCAAGAGTAGAATCTTGAGTTTTAGAAAAGAGATTTAAATCTAATCTAAGCAATTTTAGGTTCTAATTAATTTTAATAATTTATTTTGACTCTAGATTAATTATGAAAATTAATTAATCTTTGATTAGAGCCTAATATTGCTTAGGTTTGCTTAATTACATCATTAAGCTCAAAAATACTATTCTAGGGGCAAAATCGTAATTTTGCACTAAAACTGTCCGAGACCACCGGGACTCAAACAGATGCTTTAAAACATGTAAAAACATTGTTTTAAACCTCTGGGGAAAGTTTCGGGCTCAAACGGTACCTTTACCCGCGTAAAAATGCTATAGGGGTATTTTGGTCATTTTGACCTGAAACTGCAGAAAATGAGACTTTCGCCTCCGAAACATTGAGTTGGCCCTTCGAGAACTGACAGGCCGGCCATCCTCGAATTCCGGGCCGAAAATGACCTCAGGGGCATTTTGGTCATTTTCCACTCAGACAGAAAATCGAGGCGTTACATTGTTGACCCATATCCAGTTGGTCGCAAGACTTTTTAATTTCCTGTTAGCCCCCATCGACTTTTAATTCTTGCTGTTTGTGGACCCATATCCAGTTGGCCACAAAGCTTTTTGATTTCCTGTGCTTGCTGACTCGTATCCCGTTGGTTGCAAAGTTTTTCGATTTCCTTTGCTTGCTGGCCCGCATCCAGTTGGCCGCAAAATTTTTAAATTTCCAGTCATCCCCCGTCGGCTTTTAAATTCCTACTAGCTTTTTACTTTTGCCTACTACTGATGAATTTCACAATACATATTGGTTTTTGAATTACATCATTGCATATGGCTTTCTAGAATGTTTAGTTTCTTTTGCTGATTGAATTCGATTTTTTTTGCATTTTCAATTTCATGCATTACCGAATAGAAATCAATATTCATGTTTTTACTCATTCCTTATGAAGAAAACATGTAAAACTTAGATTCTTTTCATATTCTCTTATAAAGAACAAGCAAAGAGGGGCAACTAGGAATACCTGATTTTGTCCGGCCCATAAAATAAAAACCAAAATTGGCATATTTTCAGAGTTTAGCCTATTTATATACTCATGCTGGTAGTTTTATTTTGTTGAGTGAAATTGAAAATCATTTCAAGTCTTGTCTATAGTTCTTTGTTGTGTTTAATCCAAATTCAATTCAGACCTTTTTTATCTAGGTTCATTTATTGTTGTTTTATGTTTCTGTTTCATGTGCATATAAAAAAAATCGAATCCATTTTGGCCCAAACCAATTGTAAAAAAAAAAAGGGAAAGTATAAGCGCCTGGAATAAGAAAACAAAATAGAGATTTTGGGACAATAATTTGGGACAGAAGCATTTAATGCTTCAACAGTGAAGCGGGAAATAATTCAACGCATTTAATTCTCCAAACAGTCCAAGGATCAATGCATTTAATGCTCGAACAGTGAAAGGATCACCACATTCAATGCTCGAACAATGAAGGGATCATCACATTTAATGCTCCTGCACTCCCAGTGTGTACAAAAAGAGAAAAATTCAAAGAAAAGGGGGCTCTCGAACCATTTTTCATCTAAAGAGAATTCATTTTGTGTTGAGATTTTGAGAGATCACATAAACAGGAGCTGATTGTCATTTTTATTTTTCAAAAAAGGAGCTGTTTACAAAGAAAAGAGAGAACTTACACGAGTACACCATTCAATGTTCGTTTATCTTGTATTCTTTAAGCAAATTGTCTTGAAATCCTTAAAACCCATACCAATTACCCATTACAACCATTCAACTCAGCAACACCCAATCTCATCCCATCCCATATCATAAATAACCCGCAAATTTTAGCCAAAATCAGAAACCAATCAAGAACCAAACATAGCAAAAAGTGTCTATACAGTCCATCATCATTAACAGTCCATCTTAACAACAAAAATCTCAGATAAAAACCAAATTCAAAAAATAAAAAAAGGAGAAACCAGAAACAGTAAAGGAGGCTGGCGGCCTCATTGCCACTGCCATGGCCGCCGATATCCCCTGATTTCCTTTCTCCTCATGCACTGGCCATTTCCTTTTCCATCTTTCCAGTCGTGGTGGCCGAGTTCCGCACCACTGTGCCATTTGTCTCCCTCTTTCCCCTACAGCCAAACGCCACTGCCGATCCCCTTCAAATCTGGCAGCTACCACCATATGGCCGGCGTCCCTTCCTCTCTAGTTCACCGCGTCCACAAAGCCAAGACAAATGCGAAGATCCTCTATGAACTCAGCCACCGTTGCCTATCTTCTTCCACCAAGCAGCGGAGTCTGTTCTTTGCCTCTGCCAAGCTCGCAACCACCGCCATGAGCCTCTCAAAAACCAGATTCACCCTTCGTGGCTGCTTCCCATAGCCTTGGGCACCATGGTGTGGCCAAACTCCTTTCTACCCTTCACGCATGCCATCGTTGAGCGGCCTCTTCCTCCGTGAGCAAGCCATCGCTGTGCCTAGCCACCACGATCTCTCCGCTTTCGCACCGCCATCACCGCGGCTGCCTCATCTATCATCACTGCATCCCAATCTATTTTTCCCTTTCTTTTTTTGCTGCTAGCCTAGTCAACCACCACCGCACCACTGCGAGGAGCGCTGGAGAAGCCCAACCGCATCGCTGTCTCCCCGTGACAGTCTCCATTTCCCATCCTCCTCGCGCCACGGCCCAGCTTCCCTCTTTCGCGGCAGTCTCCACCGCGATAGCTTCTCTACCTTCCCTTCTCTCTTTCATGTCCTCTCTACCTCTCACTATCTGTCTCTCATTCTCTTTGTATGTATCTGTGTGTGTGTGTGTGTGTGTGTGTGTTGGTGAGGGTGGGATGATTTTGTGTGCATGTATGTTAGTAAAGGTGAGGGATTTTTCATTTAGGTTTAGGTTCTATTTGGTTTGTTGTTTTGATTTAGTTTAATTTTATTTTATTTGTGCTTCATCAGAATGTAGGCTTACTATATTGTTTTTTGGGTCAGATTCGTGGCTTGCTAATTGTTTAGTCAGTTTCATTTATTTGGGGATGGGTATGATATATTTTTTGGTTGGTTTGTTTTAGGCCATAAGGTTTTGTTGTCTATGATAAAAAGAAAAAAACTTTCTTTTATCTTGTTAGGATTTTTTCATGTCTTTTTTTAAAATAAAATAAAAAAATTTCTTATCTATGCATCAGTCAATAGTAATGATTGAGTGGTTGATGCCTCCTTCATACACTGTTGAATTGTAAAGATTTATTGAGTAACCTTGTGCTAACTTAAATCCTGTGCAAAAATGGATTTCTTTTTTATAAGTCGTCAGCCAGAAGTCCATCTTCACAAATAAAATCAATCAAAAACATTTCTTTTTCTTTTTATAATTAAAATCTATCAACACAGAATTATTTTCTAAAGAACTACGTGACTTTGAGTTCCTTATTGCACCAGGGGATACGTAAGAGCAGGTGACCCCTGTCAAGCTAAAATTAATTTTTCTTAAATAGTTTGTTTAAATTGTAAATATGTTTGTCTTCTTTTATTGATTTTTTCTAAAGGTTATTAATTAATTTGCACAACTTACTAAGGTACCGTCTAAGGATAGGTGTACTAAGGGTGCGTAGGATTAAGTTCCTACCCTTCCCTATGCATAACCGACTCCTGAACTCAAATCTGGTTTCAAAGACTATTTTCTAAAACAATGGGTTTTTCTATGTTTTTCCCAATTCAAATAAACTTGGTGGCGACTCCAATTTTCCAATAACACTCTTTTTCACCGTCCCCTCGCGATCCCAGTTGCACAGTATGATTAAGGAAACATGGGCAATATTAGGCTCTAATTAAAGATTAATTAATTTTAAATATTAATCTTGAGTTAAAATAATTAATTGAGGTTAATTAGAGCCTAAGATTGTTTAGGGAAGTTCAAAATCCCTTCCTTAATCTAAGACATTATGTCATGTCATGAGCAATAGTGTTTTCTCTCTCCATTTCCCTAAATTATGGAATCATGTTGGAGTTTGAATTTCAAACTAATGAAGCTTAACTCCACTAAGTGTGCAAGACCACTCCTTAATCATGTCTTGAAAAGCCTTAAACACTTGATTACTAGCCCAAATACTTAATTACCAATTCCTAACTCATTGCCTAATGAAATCCATCTCTAAACCATGTCATAACACAAATAAAATGAAAAATTTTCCCCCCAAATGCCAAGGAAGGTCACGGCCTTCCCTCCCTCTTCTCACTCTCATATTTATCTTTTTTTTACCAAGAACACTCACTTTTCACCATTTGCATTTTTGGTTGTATCTTGCTCCCAAAGTTGGCCAAAAAATTCTTTCTTCTCTCTCATCTCAAGAGTTCTTCTCTTCTTTTTCCTCCACCACCTCTCCACCTCAAACCACCACATCATCACCATAGATCATCCCCAAGATACACAACTTTTCTATTTCTAAACACAAAAGCTCAAGAAAAAAATCTTCCTCCCCTTTTTCTTTCCCTTTGATTGAACCTATTCCTACACTGTAAGAAGATTTTTTCTTCTAATTTCTTGTACAAGACCAAAGCTTTCTCTTGCATAAAAAGGAAAACACACTTGGAAGAGATTTTTATTTTGAGTTCTTCCTCTTTTCTTTGCTTGATTTTTTATTTTTATTGTTGGTTGGATCATGAAGACCATGGCTTGATGATGAAGTTTTTGATATTGGTTGTGTTGCCATCATACATTTGACCTCTAGAGCTCAAGGTTTGATCTTTGGTTTCAAGAGAAAATGAGAAAAAGATTATTTTGTTAGTTTTCTTTGGTCTTCTTTTTGAGCTTCATAGTGAGTCCAAGAAATGAAGTTCTTGGAACCATGGTGTTGATGGACTCTAAAGCTCATTTCCATTTTGTAAGATTGATTGGGGTTAAAGAGTTTCCACTTTTTAGAAAAGAGTCTTGAGTTTGAAGCTTAACAAGATATAAAAATAGAATGCATTCATGTTTATTTTCCAAGCCTTGCATATCATGTTTATATTCCAAGTTATCATCTTAAATCTTAAAGATAAGAAAATGGACTTGCATTTCATGTTTATATTTCTAGTCTTGTATGTTTATGTTTCATGTTATCACCTAATCCTTGAAGACTTAAAAATGAGCTTGCACCTTCGTATTTAAACTCCAAGTCTTGCATATCATATTTATATTTCCAAATTCTCACCTTATAATGACAAAGATTAAAATGAGAGTTGCATAGTTTGTTTATGATTCAAGCCATCACCTAAATCTTTAAAACTTAAGACTTGCCTCTTTCACCTTAAATGGAAATTTTGATCATGGATACCATTCTCTTGTATATGTATTTTGGCCTTAAGAAGGTGTAGTTTTTGAAGTTAGTTTTAGTTTACTTTGAGGCTTCAACCTTGTTTCTATGATGTACAAAGAATTTTTGAAAGACTTAGGAACTCAAGAGGAGTAAAAATGTGATTCTATGAGATTAGAAACCTATTATTTAGAAGTTTGATTTGTAGGGGTGGAAACAATAAGATCAAAAGGAAGTTTGGAAGTCTTTAAATTAAGAGACTCGACACTAGCATATGAAATGAAAGAGTGTATAGCGCCAGAGTCATAAAGTACAGTTAAAGGTTTGCCATTTATTTCGCACATACCTTCGATGAGATCATTGGACCTTTCTGCTTTGTCCGCGTTGAGGGTGAAGACCCTCCCTTGGTGTTGCGGCCTGGGGTTCTGATTTGTTGGCCCTCCGTTATTGCATCTGTTGGCGTAGTGGCCGGGCTTCCCGCACTTGAAGCACACGTTTTGTCTAGCTAGGCAGGGACGGTTGCCATGATCTTTCCCGCACTGGGGACACACTATTGCTGGTGTGGGCCTAGCAAAGGTGGCGGGGGCTCCTTGTGGTGTCTTGTTCTTAGTCCCACTGGACCCTCCTTGTTGAGCATTGTTCTGGGGGCCTCCCGACACTCCTTGTCGGTTACTGTTGTTGTTGTTTCGGTGGTTGTTGTACTGGAACGGTGGTCTGTAGGGTTGCTTGGGTTGTTGGTGAAAGGGGGTTCTTTGTTGTTGTTGATGTGGCTTGAATTGGTTGGTGTGGTAGGGGTTGTAATGGTTTCGGGGTTGGTTTTGGTGTTGTGGTTTGAACTTCGGGACTTGAGGTCCTAGCCCCTTGGCACATTCCGTCCTTGTAGCCTGGAGCTTTCCTTGCCCTTCCTCCAGAATGCGGCACTTGTTAACCAGGGTGGGGAAGTCCCTGATCTCCACGTGTGCTACGGCATAGTTCAGCTCTGGCTTCAATCCGGCCTCGTATTTCACGCACTTCCATATCTCGTCGGGGTTCCCTTAGAACACCCACGAGAACTTAATCAGTTCTTCAAATCTTGCCGTGTACTGGGCAACAGACCTTCCTCCTTGGGTTAACTGCATGAATTCAATGTCCTTCGTGTTCCTTACTGACTCCGGGAAGTACTTCTCGAAGAAGTAAGTCTTGAACGACTCGGTTGACTGCGATGCGAAGCTTCTAGCGATCTTGGTGCTTAGGTCCACCAGAACTCGGCGTCCAATTCCATCATATAGGCCGTAAAAGTGACCTTTTGCTCCTCTGAGCAAGCGACCACGGAGTAGATCTTCTCCAGATTCTTGATCCACTCATCACCCTTGTCGGGATCCATGGCTCCTCTAAAGGCCGGTGGGTTTGCCTTACGAAACTCACCAAACCTTGCTTGCTCGACCATTTCAGCAGTTGGGGGAGCACGTCTGGTGTCCCCTTGTTGGTTCATTCTTTCGAACATCCGCTCCATGGCTCTTGCCATGTCACGGACAGCAGTGGCAGTTGCATCCTCTTGGTTACCCTCGGTCGTGGTCCTATTCTGTCATCTAGGTGCCATTAGTTCCTAAACACATAAGACAATAACCACTGAGTTGATCAGGCTCAACGTTTCATGTGAAATGAGCTAGTTACCATGGCACTTGCAAACAAACAGGAGTCATGCATCTCTAACCTATAGCTTGTCACTAGCAAGCTCTACACATGACATCTCTATCGTGTTATGCTCTAAAAGCATAGTCAGTCCAATCCTCAGGCTCCATGAGAATCGAATTGCTCTGATACCATAATATAACATCCTAATTTTTAACCCAATACTCTATAACATAATTAGGTTAATCATTAGTCTGTTACGTCATAGCTTTCTTATTACTTTAAAATACTTAGCGGAAATACTGGTAAATTTTTTTTTTGAATTATAAAAGTAAAGTGAGAGCCGCGCGACACGTTAACTAGTAATGCACAAAAGGTACTAAAGCAAACATCGCATAGCAACATCACATAAGCAAGTAAAAGCACATCATAATAACATTGAACTGCATAATTATATATATATATGATATGCTCACTGATAAAAAGAGAAACTTAGTTTAGTACAACTGGAATGAAAATACATGGAAACAAAAGTACAACAAAGGTGATAAAAGAAACTCTCCTAACTCTAGTGCGCCTACAAATGGATAGCCCCATGGACAAAAGAAGGCTATCCTAGCCTAGTCGAGCTCGAGCGCCAGAATCGCGACGGTCGTCTCTTACTGCGGGCCTCTCTGGAAAGGAGGGATGTACCCGATCCACTGGGCGATCTCGGTCCGAGTGGCAATACGCTGCATCGGTCGGACGTGAGCTCCACGGCGGGGAGTCATCCTCACCCGTCCTCCACGTACTAGCTGAGCAACGGAAGCCTCGCTACCCTCCCCAACGTCCATCAGCACAGTGGGGGAGGATCCCTCGGAGGGTACCTGAATGGCAGAATCCTCCGAAGGGTCCGTCTTGGAGAATGATGAGGGCGAGCGGGGTACGTACTGTGGGTAGTCTCGGATGGTAGAGGCCGTCAGTGCGGTTCGGTGGATCCGTTCCTCTCGAGGACGTGCGCACTCGAACACAAAGTCGTCGCCATAGGGTGAGACAGGAGAGAATCGGTGGCTATGTACGGGGTGATTAAAGGACCGTCCAACGAACATAAACACTCGGACGACGCAGCGGCCCACAAAATAGTATGACCCGTGGTCCGGATCATGATGTACCTCCCAAGTTGGGGTGTCCACAAAAACCACGAACGTCGCCATCTGAAGACGTGACAGAAAGAAAGAGATACAGGGAGTGAGAATCTTGCTAAAGAATCTCAGTAGGGCCTCCTACTACCTAGGTGTCATCGTCTACGTCCTCAGGAACCTTGGGTTTAGTTATACAAAATAAGTGAGCATGCATTAAGTCCATTTTTAGGTTCTAAAACATAATTTAGCCAAGGTCCGTTTATTTTAGCATGATTTCTTAACGTCATGGATGCAAGCATATTAAAGAATGTATGCATGGCTCTACTTAATGCAAGAGTAATCATCATATCTTTAAGAACATCATAATAGTGGCATAAAGTGGCAAATAAATTCTCTTTGTGACATAATCATCATAACTTCCTCATAGGCCACCCTAAAAAACAAGCGCTCTGGGGGTGCTCGACCGAACCGGTGTCACCCAGAACGTGTCACATCTCTAGGTTATGAGATCATACCTCAACTAGTCGTCACTAGTTCTTACTTATCAATCTCGATAAGCGTAACATAATCATAAACATAATCCCGACTTATCCAGTACGGGCTAGGGGGCATTTCTTGGGGGTGCTCGGCCGAACCGGTGTCACCCAAGAATTAAATCTTGGTACCAATGTCACATGAGTTCTCTGGAGGTTCTCGGTCGAACCGGTGTCATCCGAGAACCTATCTTAGTACCTCATAAAAATTTCATGGATTTTCAAAAACTTTCTGAGTCCTGAATTTGTCAAAAATTCGGCGGTATAACTGCGGCATGCCGAATTTCTTCCAAATTCTTCTTTATGCCACATGAGTCAATCAAACATGCATCCTTCATCATAATTTCATGCATTCACATAATCATCCTCATACTTTTACAAGCAACATTAAAAGTTCGTTATGCACTTGGTCCTACAGTATTTTATGCTCTGACCCTTACGGGCCTTAAACTCGTGATGTAGTTAACCTATCATCTCCTATCAAACTTGTATGCACCTAAGGGTTCTCTCTTATCAAATCTCATCATTTATTTATGCTCTCTATTAAATCTGAACAATATCATTCCTTAGGGGCAGCGTTATAAACTTATGATTACGGAGTTCTAGAACTTGCGTTTTAGACCCTTTTTTGGTTCTGTCTTCGCCTAAGCGCTATAAGTTAAACCTAAACCAATTATGAGTCATTCCTATATCAAAGAACTAATTATAAACCATGTTATCTACATTATAAGGTTTCTGGACAGAATCTAAGAATTAAATGTTCTAAGAGTTCTAGAATTGCGGTTTTACGGTTTTCTAGTTACTAGTTTCTCTATAGGTGCTAAAATTTATTCCTACTTCAAATGTAACCAAATTTTTCATGATTAAACAATCGTAATCTGATTATCTCCCCATTGAAACAGTTTGGGCAGTGTCCATAATTAATTGGGATAAAACTAAGCTAAATCTTGACTTTACGGTTTTCCTAGAAAGCTAGTTTCTTTCCTAACTTGCATAGAAATGTTCCTACTTCATCATACATAATTTTTACTCGTTCAAACACATCAAACATCATCACATGGCAGCAAACACATCATGGAAGAACCGAAGCATTAAATCCCAAAAAGATACATAACTTGATATTTTTAAAACACATAAGTTACTAGTTTCTCTTGGAATCATTTTCAAGACTTCTAAAACTCTCTTGCAAACCATTTTATTATGTCAAAGAGACTAAAACCTCCTTAGGTTGGTGACTACTTAATCCCTCCTTGAAAGAGTGTTAAATTCGTAGAACGTTATTGGTCTTAAACTTAAACAAATTCATGAGATTTAAAAGGATTCTTAAAACTTGACTTATTGGTCCTTGAAGCTAGATGAAACTTATTCCAAGTTCATCATCACTTCATGGCCGAAATCATGCATTCAAAGAATGCTCCCTCATTAAACTTTAACTTGAGATAAAATGGGCAAGTCTTTGAGCTCTAAGATCTTTTAAGTGATGACATAATTTAAACATACTATGCACTTCATTTTTATTCTTCATTGCAAAATAAAGTGAGAACTTAAAGTAAACATGCAAGACTTGAATATAAAAATGCAAGGCTTAAAATAAATATGCAAGACTTGGAATATAAATATGCAAGGCTTGAAATATAAATATGCAAGTTCATTTCTTTATTTTAGTGCTCTAGGCCCAGCAACAATCGACTTTAAGGCTGAAATAGAAAGGCTTTGAGATTTAGTTAGGTGATAGTGCAAACCTCATTTTAGATCTTTACGTTCTTTAGTAATGAAAAGTAAACATGCTAGACAAGAATATAAATATGAGATGCACTCCATTTTTAATCCTTTAACTTTAGGTGATGGCTTGGAAGTTAAATATGAATGCAAAGCTCAAATTAAACATGCAATGCATAAGCTTAATTTAAATATGAATGCTAGTTCATTTTATTTCTTATTAGAGCTCATACAAGACTTTAAAGGAACTTAAACCTCAACCCAAACTCATCATGACAAGATAAAGAAAAACAAGAGTGAACCTCAAGGGTTCCTTAAACACAAAGTTTCTTTTCTTGCAATGTAAACATAAACAACATTTTTATTAAAACTCAAGCTCTAGAGGCCTCATTGTGATGAACACATAGTCATCATCTAGAAGTTCTCATCGTCAAGCCATTGGGAACTTCCTTGGCCAATATGGCCGAAACTATGAAGGAAGAAAAGGAAAGGAATCGAAAACTTTTTAGAAGAAAAAGAAACATTTAAAACTCTAGAGACCATGATCTTGATGATGCATTAACACCAACATCACGAGTCCTCATCATTGAGTTCATGTGACCATTTTAAAATATCATCAAAGTGAAAGGTCTCAAAGATTCAAGAAGAAAACTAAAAACATCTTTAACTCAAGATCAAAGATCAAGCTTTAGAGATTGTTCAAGTGATGAACATCATCATGAAACTCTCATCATCAAGCTCTCATTTCTTTGATTCACAAGCCTCATGGCCGAAAAACAAAGAAGAGTGGAAGAAGAAAAGAAGTTCAAAAAAGATTCAAGAGAAACTATAAACACATAAAGAAATTAAGAACTTTAAATGAAAGAACTCTTGAAAGAAAATCCCTACCTAGTGATTAGGAGGTTGGGATGAGAGAAGAGAATGAAGAACTTGAAGAACTTGAAGACTTGAACTTAAGAGAAAAAGGAAACTTTGAAGTGTTTCTTTGAAAACTTACACTTAGCAAATGAACCCAAAATGATACAAGTTCACCCAAGCAAGCTATTTATAGAGAAATGAAACAAATGAAGGGTGCAAATGGAGAGGAAGGCTTCGGCCATCAGAATGGAGGGAGCCCATGAGTTCCATGAGGTGAGATAATGTGGTCTTGAGGCATGGTGAGGTATGGTTCAAAGTATGGTGAGGTATGGTTCAAGGTATGGCCTCAAGCATGGTTCTTTGAGTGAGAAACAATTCAACATGTGAGGTAAAAGAAAGAGAGATGGCCGAATGTGCATCAGCCATGGGGGGAGGATTTCTTGCATTTTAATTGTGGTTTAGAGTTGTGTTTAGGTGTATCTTTGATTAGGATTAAGATTAGGAATTTGTAAGAAAGTGTTTAGGTGAGAAAATGGGTAATCAAGGTTGTCAAGACATAATTAAAGAGTGTTCTTGCTTCATTAGTGAGTTATAAATTCATTTTAGTGTATAAACAATTCTAGACACAATTCCTTGATCTAAGGAATTGGAGAGAGAAAATACTATTCAAGATTCCAAGAGTGAAATCTTGAGTTTTAGAAAAGAGATTTAAATCTAATCTAAGCAATCTTAGGTTCTAATTCATTTTAATAATTTATTTTGACTCTAGATTAATTATGAAAATTAATTAATCTTCGATTAGAGCCTAATATTGCTTAGGTTTGCTTAATTACATCATTAAGGTCAAAACTACTATTCTAGGGGCAAAATCGTAATTTTGCACTAAAACTGCCCAGGACCACCGGGACTCAAACAGATGTTTTAAAACATGTAAAAACATGGTTTTAAACCTCTAGGGAGAGTTTCGGGCTCAAACGGCACCTTTACCCACGTAAAACGCTATAGGGGTATTTTGATCATTTTGACCCGAAACTGCAAAAAATGAGACTTTCACCTCCGAAACCACTCAAGGGTCATTCAATCCCCTTCAGACATTGAGTTGGCCCTTTGAGGATTGCCGGGTCGACCATCCTCGAATTCCGGGCTGAAAATGACCTCAGGGGCATTTCGGTCATTTTCCACTCAGATAGAAAATCGGGGCGTTACATAGACTAATGACAATTAGTGAGGTATGAGCTCATAACCTAGAACTTTCAAAGGATACTAGGGCGGCCCCCATGGAAAAAGACAATAAGAAGCTTAAGTCACCTAAAAGATTAATGAGGAAAAGATCATGTTAGAACAGTATGCATTCATTATGTTATGACATCTTGCTCGTGGCATTGACATGCACTCATGACTTATTATGTTACATTCATGCATTAAGATTCATGCTAAAATAGGCGGGCCTCGGATTAATGGTGTAACATCCTAATTTTTAACCTAATACTCTAGAACATATTTAGGCTAATCATTAGTCTATTACGTCATAGTTTCCTTTCTACTTTAAAATACTTAGCGGAAAATACTGGTAAATTTTTTTTGAATTATAAACGTAAAGTGAGAGCTGCACGACTTGGCGAACAATGAAGCATGAAAGGAATGAAATGCAATCCAAATAAACACCTGATCATAAAACATGTAAATGCACAGAATAATATAGCAAACTGCATAAGTAGGTATATATATATCATGCCCACCCAAGAAAGGCGGGACTTAGTTTGGTACAACCGAAATAGAAATACATGGAAAATGAAAGTACAACAGAAGGCATAAAAAGAAACTCTCCTACTCTAGTGCACCTACAAATAGATAGCCTTAAGGCAAAAGGAGGCTATCCTGGTCTAGTCAGAGCTCAGGCACCAGAACGTGACTGTCGTCTCCTACTGCCAACCTCTCTGGAAAGGAGGGATATATCCGATCCACTAGGCTATCTCTGCCGAGGTAGCTAGATGCTGCATTGGCCGAGAATGAGCTCCACCGCGGGGAATCATCCTTACCCGTCCTCCAAGTACCGGATGAATAACGGAAGCCTCGCTACCCTCCCCAAGGTCCATCGTGTAACATCCTAATTTTTAACCCAATACTCTAGAACATACTTAGGTTAATCATTAGTCTGTTACTTCATAGTTCTCATTTTTACTTTGAAATACTTAGCGAAAAATACGGGTGAATTTTTTTTTTGAAATACAAAGTGAGAGCTGCGTGATGTGATATAACACGTAAAGGGCAAAACATACATCTCATAACGTCATAGCATAGGGCACATAAAGGCACATCATGAGAAACACTGAATATCATCTCATATATATATATATATATATATATATATATATATATATATATATATATATATATATATATATAACTTGCCCACTTATAAGTGTGGGACTTAATTTAGTACAACGGAATACATGAAAGAAAATACAACATAAACATAAACATAAACATAAACTACTCCCCTACCCGAGTGCATCTAATGGGGTAACCTTTAAACAAAAGAAGGTTCATCTCCATCTAAGGGGTGTATGCTCTACCCAGGTACTCCATCGGTCGATCGTCACCCCCTACTGACGTCCATCTCGTGAACGAGGAAAATATCCGGGAAACTGGGCGAGCTCCTCGGGCGTGAAGAGGCGGAAAGGGGATTGAGAGTGACCCCCGTGGTGTGGCCGCATCTCCGGTCGTCATGCAAGCCGTGGCTGAGTCACGGTATCCTCACTGCCCTCCCTCATCAGTGGGGGAGAGGGGGTGGAGCTCTCGCTATACGGATGGGTAGGCGGGTCCTCGGACGGGTCGGTCTCCGAGAAGTAGGTCCGGGGCACGTAATCGGGATAGTCTCGCATGGCTGAGGTGGCGGTGTGCATGCAGAACACTCTCTCGTTATGCATCTGGCGCGCTCAAAAACTTCGCTAAATCGTCGCCATAGGGTGCAGTCGGGGAGAAGCGGTGGGTGTGCACGGGATGAGCGAAGGGGCATCCTACGAACATGAAAACCCGCACCGTGCACTGTCCCTCAAAATGGTATGACCCGTGAGCCGGGTCATAGTGCACCTCCCATGTCAGGGTGTCCACGAATACCACGAACGTCGCCATCTGAAGACGTGACGGAAAGAAAAAGATAGAGGGAGTGAGAATCTTGCTAAAGAATCTCAGTAGGGTCTCCTACTACCTAGGTGTCATCGTCTACGTCCTCAGGAACCTTGGGTTTAGTATACAAAATAAGTGAGCATGCATTAAGTCCATTTTTAGGTTCTAAAGCATAGTTTAGCCAAGGTCCGTTCATTTTAGCATGATTCTTAATGACATGGATGCAAGCATGTTAAAGAATGTATGCATGGCTCTACTTAAATGCAAGAATAATCATCATACACATAGAACATCATAATGGTAGTGGCATAAAGTGGCAAATAAATTCTCTTTGTGACATAATTATCATAACTTCCTCATGGGCCACCCTAAAAGACAAGCGCTTTGGGGGTGCTCGGCCGAACCGGTGTCACCCAGAACGTGTCACATCTCTAAGTTATGAGCTCATACCTTAACTAGTCGTCACTAGTTCTTACTTACCACTTAACGATAAGTGTATCATAAATCATAAATCCCGACTATCTGAGTACGGGTTAGGGGGCAATTCTCTTAGGGGTGCTCGGCCGAACCGGTGTCACCTAAGAGTATAAATTGGTACTGATGTCACATGAGTTCTATGGAGGTGCTCGGCCGAACCGGTGTCATCCTAGAACCCATCTTAGTACCTTAATTTTCAAAATCTCTTTAAGTCCCCAAATTTGTCGGGAATTTGGCGGTACAAAGGCATTACGCCGAATTCCTTCCAAATTTGCTTTATGCCACATAAACATATATCCTCATGAATTCCTCATATGAATAACATTATCATCCTTCATAGAACATTCAAACGCTTACCCCTTATGGTAGCTTATGCTTTGACCCTTACGGATCTTAATCTTGAGATATAGTTCTCTAACATCCGTCGTTCATATGTTATGCACCTAAGGGCTCATAATTAATCATCATTCCTAATCCTCATGTTCATACTCAAATCTGAAAAGCATAGGGCAGAATTTCTAACTTGATGATTATGGGGTTCTAGAACTTACGTTTTAGACCCTTTCTCGGTTCCGTCTTCACCTAAGGCACTATAAATTAAATCTAAATCAATTATGAGACATTCCTATGCTTAAAAACTAATTATAAATCACATTTATCATGTTGTAAAGTTGCTGGAAAGAATCCAAAAAACTAAATGTTCTAAGAGTTCTACATTTGCATTTTTACGGTTTTCTAGTTACTAGTTTTCCTATAGGTGCTAAAATTCAATTCTAGTCCAAATGTTACCAAGTTTTTCATGTCTAAACAATCCTAATCTGATTATGTTCCCATTAAAACAGTTTGGATAAGCTCCAAAAATAAGTGGGTCTAAACTATATTAAATTCTAGCTTTACAGTATTTCTAGTTAGTTAGTTTCTTACCTATCATGCATAGAATCGTTTCTACATCATCATGTGATATTTTCACACATTCTAACACATCAAAACATTATCATACAGCCATAAGCTCATCATGACAGTACCAAAAACATCTAACTTCAATAAGAGAACTAAATTGACATTTCTAGGTACATAAGTTAACTAGTTTCTCTTGGAATCAATTTAGAATTTCTAAAACTCTTTGCAAATCATTTTAATTCATCAAGAGGCCAAGAGAAGCCTTAGGTCAGTGACCAAAATATATTTCATCTTCTAAAAGGGAATAAAGTCATATATCATGATAACATAACCTTGTAAAGATTTGTAAAGCTTTTAAGAAAAACTTAGAACATAGACTATTAGTCCTTGTAGCTAGATGAAAACTCATTGCAAGTCTATCATCACTACTTGGCCGAAAACATGCATTTAAAGAATGCATTCACATTAAACTTTAACTTGAAATGAAATGGGCAAGTCTTTGAGCTCTAGGTTCTTAAGTTATGACATAAAATAAACGTGCTCATGCTTTTCATTTTTAATCTTGCTTACAAAATAAAGTGATGGCTTAAATTAAATATGAAGGCATAAACTTAAACATGCAAGCTTGAAAGTAAATATGCAAGGTTCGATTCTTTATTTTAGTGCTCTTGGCCCAACAACAATCGACTTTAAGGCCGAAATAGAAAGGCATTCGAGAATAATTAGGTGATAATGCAAGTTCAACTCTTTATTTTAGTGCTCTTGGCCCAATAACAATCGAATTTAAGGCCGAAATAGAAAGGCTTTGAGAATTAAATTAAGTGATGATGCAAGTTCCATTTTAATCTTTATGTTCTTAGGTGATAACTTGAAAGTAAAGGTGCATAGCAAGAATGTAAATATAAATGCAAGCATAAAATAAATTATGCAAGTTCATTTTATCTTTCTAGAGCTCTTAACAAGACTTTAAAGGAACTTAAACCTTAACCCAAACTCATTGAACCAAGATATGGTATAGTCTAGAGTCCTTAGAACTCAAAATAATATTTTTAGAAAATCAAAACATTTGGCATGTAAAAGAAAAGGAAGTGGCCGAAACTTCAAGAAGGAAAAGGAACATTTTAAAACTCTAGGGTCCATGATCTTGATGATATATTAACACCAACATCATGAGACCTCATCATTGAGTCCTTAGAACCATTTTGAAACATCACCAAAGATAGAGTTCTCGAGAGTTCAAGAAAGGAAGATCTAGAAATATTTTTACTCAAGAACCAAGATCAAGCTCTAGAGTTTGTTTCAAGTGATGGACATCATCATGAAACTCTCATCATCAAGCTCTCATTTCTCTATTCTTAAGGGCTCATGGCCGAAACAAGAAAGAAAAAGAATAGAGAAGAAGTTCTAAAAAGAAAACAAGAGAAACCATAAACATCAAGCTTTAAAGAAGAACATTCATGAAAAGAAATCCCTACTTGGTGTGATGAACTTGAAGATGGAAGAAGAAGAAGATGAAGAAGATGGAGAGCTCCAAGAACTTGAAGAACAAAAGAGCTTTGAGAGAAAAAGAAAAGCTTTGAGTGTTCCTAAACTTAGCAAATGATCTAAAAGTGGTGCAAGCTTCCCAAGGCCATCTATTTATAGAGAAATGAAGCAAATGGAGGGGTGTGTGTGGTGATGAAGCTTCGACCATGAGGAGTGCAGAATGGGAGAGAAAATATCTCTTACAAGGCATGATTCAAAGCATGGTTGGAAGCATGGCCAAGCATGGGCTCAAGTATGGTGCAAGCATGGGTTAAGCATGGTTCTTTGAGTGAGAAAACAATTTAACATGTGGTCAAAGGGGGATGAGGCCTGGCCGAAATGCATCAGCCCATGTGGGGTTGTGTTTGCATTTTAATTGTGGTTTAGAGTTGTGTTTAGGTGTATCTTTGATTATGCTTAAGGTTAGGAAGTTGTAAGAAAGTGTTTAGGTGAGAAAATGAGTAATCAAGGTTGACAAGACATAATTAGAGAGTGTTCTTGCATCATTAGTGGGTTATAAACTCATTTTAGTGTTTAAACAATTCTAAACATAATTCCTTGATTTAAGGAATTGGAGAGAGAAAACACGATTCAAGATTCCAAGAGTGAAATCTTGAGTTTTAGAAAAGAGATTTAAATCTAATCTAAGCAATCTTAGGTTCTAATTCATTTTAATAATTTATTTTGACTCTAGATTAATTATGGAAATTAATTAATCTTCAATTAGAGCCTAATATTGCTTAGATTTGCTTAATTACATCATTAAGCTCAAAAACACTAATCTAGGGGCAAAATCGTACCCGGGACCACCGGGACTCAAAAAGATGTTTTGAAACAAGTAAAAACATGGTTTTAAACCTTTGGGGAAAGTTCCGGACTCAAACGGCACCTTTACCCACGTAAAACGCTACAGAGGTATTTTGGTTATTTTGACCCGAAACTGCGGAAAATGAGACTTCCGCCTCCGGAACCACTCAAGGGTCATTCAATCCCCTTCAAACATTGAGTTGGCCCTTCGAGGACTGTCGGGTCGGCCATCCTCGAATTTCCGGGCCGAAAATGACCTCAGGGGCATTTCGGTCATTTTCCACTCAGAAAGAAAAATCGGGGCGTTACACATCGGGACGGTGGGGGAGCATCCCTCGGAAGGCACCTGAGTGGCAGAGTCCTCTGAAAGGTCCATCTCAAAGAATGATGAGGGAGAGCGGGGCACATACTGTGGGTAGTCCCGGATGGCAGAAGCTGTTGGTGGGGTGCGATGGATCCGCTCCTCTCGAGGGCGTGCACGCTCAAACACGAAGTCGTCGTTGAAAGGTGAGGCAGGAGAGAACCCAAGAGTATGTACAGGGTGACTGAAGGGCCGCCCAACAAACACGAATACACGAATGACACAGCGACCCACAAAACGGTATGACCCGTGGTCCGGATCATGATGCACCTCCCATGTCGGGGTGTCCACAAAAATCACGAATGTCGCCATCTGAAAACGTGACGGAAAGAAAAGATAGAGGGAGTGAGAATCGTGCTAAAGAATCTTAGTAGGGCCTCCTGCTACCTAAGTGTCATCATCTACGTCCTCAGGAACCTTGGGTTTAGTGTATAAAATAAGTGAGCATGCGTTAAGTTCATTTTTAAGCTTTTAAAATATAATTAACCAAGGTCCATTCATTTTAGAATGAATCTTAATGTCATGAATGCAATATAGTAAAGGATGTATGCATAGCACTACTTAATGCAAGGACATCAATCATAACATCAAGAAGCATCATAATGGTGGCATAAAGTGGCAATCAAAATCTCACGTGGGGAAAACTTTGTGACATAATCATCATACTTTACTTTCTCATGGGGCCACCCTAAAAGACATTCGTTCTGGGGGTGCTCGGCCGAGCTGATGTCACCCAGAATGTGTCACATCTCTAGGTTATGAGCTCATACCTAACTAGTCATCACTAGTTCTTACTTATCAATCCCAATAAGCGTATCATAATCATAATCCCAACTATCTAGTATGGGCTAGGGAGCATTTCTTAGGGGTGCTCGGCCGAACCGGTGTCACCCAAGAATACATCTTGGTACCAATGTCACATGAGTTCTTTGGAGGTGCTCGGCTGAACCGGTGTCATCCAAGAACTCATCTTAGTACCTCATATCTTATAAAGAAAATCTCATAGGTTTTTCAAAAACTTTCTAAGTCCTCAAATTTGTCAGAAATTCTGCAGCATAACAGCAGCACGCCGGATTTCTTCTAAATTTACTTTATGCCACATAAACAAATAGAACATGTATCCTTAATCATAAATTCATACATTGACATAATAATTCTCAAATAGAACATATATTCACATGTAACATTGAAACTCATTATACTCTTGATCCTACAATATCTTATGCTTTGACCCTTACGGGCCTTAAACTTGAGATGTAATTATTCTATCATTCTCTATCCACCTCTTATACGCCTAAGGATTCTCTTCTAACAAATCTTACTATCATTTATGTTCTTTAATAAATCTGGGCAGCACCATACTCCAAGGTCAGAGTTATATATCTATGATTACGAGGTTCTAGAACTTACATTTTAGACCCTTTCTCGATTCCGTCTTTGCCTAAGGCGCTATAAATTAAATCTAAACCAATTATGAGGCATTCCTATGCCTAAGAACTAATTATAAACCATTTTTTCCATATTGTGAGGTTGCTGGATAGAATCCAGAAATTAAATGTTCTAAGAGTTCTAGGATTGCACTTTTACGGTTTTCTAGTTACTAGTTTTTCTATAGGTGCTAAAATTCAATCCTACTTCAAATGTAACCAAATTTTTCATGACTAATCAATCCTAAACTGATTGTTATCATACTAAAATATTTTTGGCATTGATTAGGATTGAAGGGATTAAACACACATTAAATTCCAACTTTATGATTTTTCTATGAAGCTAGTTTCTCTCCTAACATACATAGAAGTGTTCTTACCTCATCATATATCATTTTCACACATTCTAACACATCAAAACATCATCATACAGCAACAAACACATCAAGGCAGAACCGAGCTGTTCAAGTCCAAAAAGACACATAATTTGACATTTTTAAAGCATATAAGTTGCTAGTTTCCCTTGGAATCATTTTAGGACTTCTAAAACTCTTTGCAAACCATTTTATTTTATCAAGAGGCTAAAAACAACCTTAGGTCAGTAACCAATTTAATTCTTCTTTAGAAGAGTATTAAAATCATAAATCTTGTTAGTCATAACTTTATAAAACTCATCAAGCTTAAAGAAAATCCTAGAACATACATTGTTGGCCCTTGTAACTAGATGGAACTTATTCCAAGCTCATCATTATTACTTGGCCGAAATTATACATTCAAAGAATGCTTCCATATTAAACTTTAACTTGAGATAAAATGGGCAAGTCTTTGAGCTCTAAGGTCTTTAAGTGATGACAAAATATAAACATGCTATGCACTTCATTTTTATATTTCATTACAAAGTAAAGTGAGAAATTTAAAGTAAATATGCAAGACTTGGAAATAAATATGCAAGGCTTGAAATTTAAATATGCAAGACTTGAAGTAAATATGCAAGGCTTGAAAGTAAATATGTAAGACTTGAAATAAATATGCAATGCAAGTTCATTTCTTTATTTTAGTGCTCTAGGCCCAGCAATAATCGACTTTAAGGCCGAAATAGAAAGACTTTGAGAATTAATTAGGTGATAACACAAGTCTTGTTTTAATCTTTAAGTCCTTAGGTGATGACTTGAAAATAAAGATGCAAAGCAAGAATATAAATATGAGTGTAACCTCAAAATAAATATGCAAGTTCATTTATATCTTATTAGAGCTCATTCAAGACTTTAGAGGAACTTAACCTTAACCCAAACTCATCATGACAAGACAAAGTGAGGTCTAGAGTTCTTAAAACTCAAGATAACATTCCTTAAAAATACAACCATAAATGAACTTTATAACATCTTTATGAAAACTCAAGCTTTAGAGATTTCTTTGTGGTGAACATAAAGTCACCAACTAGAACTCTCATCATCAAGCTATCATGAGGGTTCATCCAACAATTGTTGGCCAAAAATTTTAGAGAAAAGAAAAGGAAAGAAACTGAAACTTAAGAACAAGAAAGAACCATTTTGAAACTCTAAAGACTATGATCTTGATGACGTATTAACATTGACACCATGGGTCCTCATCATTGAGTTCACGTAACCATTTTAAAACATCATCAAAGTTAAAGATTTCAAGGTTCAAGAAAGAAATAACTATAAACATTTTTAACTCAAGAATAAAGATCAAGCTTTAGAGGTTGTTCAAGTGATGAACATCATCATGAAACCCTCATCATCAAGCTCTCATTCCTTTGCTTTCAAGGGCTCAAGGCTGAAAATGGAAAAGGAAGAGAAGAAGAAAAGAAGTTCCAAAAGATTCAAGAGAAACCATAAAACACATAACTAGATTAAGAACTTAAATAAAAGAAACACTTGAAAGAAAATCCCTACCAAGAGATTGGAGGTTTTAGATAAGTGAAGAGGATGAAGAACTTGGACACTTGAACTTTGAGAGAAAAAGAAAACTTTGAGGTGCTCTTTGAAAACTTACACTTAGCAAATGAACCCAAAATGATGCAAGTTCACCCAAGCATGCTATTTATAGAGAAATGAAACAAATGAGGGGTGTTTGGGGAGGGAATGGCTTCGGCCATTTACAGCCATAAGGAGGAGAAAAATATCTTCTCCAAGGATGGTGGAAAGCATGGCTAGGTATGGGTTCAAGTATGGGTACATGTATGGGTCAAGCATGGTTCTTTGAGTGAGAAACAAATCAACATGTGATGCAAATGGGGGAGGAGGTGGCCAAAATGCATCAGCCATGGGGGAGGATTTCTTGCATTTTAATTGTGGTTTAGAGTTGTGTTTAGGTGTATCTTTGATTAGGATTAAGATTAGAAATTTGTAAGAAAGTGTTTAGGTGAGAAAATGGGTAGTCAAGGTTGTCAAGACATGTTTAAGGAGTGGTCTTGCATCATTAGTGAGTTATAAATTCATTTTAGTTCATAAACAACTCTAGACACAATTCCATGATTTAAGAAATTGGAAAGAGAAAATACTATTCAAGATTCCAAGATTGGAATCTTGAGATTTAAAAAGAGATTTAAGTTTAATCTAAGTAATTTTAGGTTCTAATTAATTTTAATAGCTTATTTTGACTCTAGATTAATTATGGAAATTAATTAATCTTCGATTAGAGTCTAATATTGTTTAGGTTTGCTTAATTACGTCATTAAGCTCAAAAACATTATTCCAGGGGAAAAATCATAATTTTACACTAAAACTGTCCAGGACCACCGGGACTTAAACAAGTACCTATAAACACTTGAAAATACCTTTTTAATCCTTTGGGAAAAGTTTCAGGCTCAAACGGCACCTTTACCCGCGTAAAAACGCTATAAGGGTATTTTGGTCATTTTGACCTGAAACTGCAGAAAACGAGATTTTGTTTCTAAAATCACTCAAGGATCATCCAATCCCCTTCAAACATTGAGTCGGCCCTTCGAAGATGGCCGGGATGGCTTTCCTCGAATTTCGGGCAGAAAATGATCTCAGGGGCATTTTGGTCATTTTCCTCTCAAATAGAAAAATCGGGCGTTACAAATGGTATTTGGAAATTAATAATTGAACCTTATATATATGCCCACTATTTCATAATGAAACCCGAGGTTCGTGAGGACATAAATGATAACTCGTGTTAGGAGGTGAACACCCTATTGAGATTCTTACGTAAGTTTTTCATCCCCTCTTTCTTTCTTTCCATCTCGTCTTCAAAGGCCGATGGCATCATTCGTGATCTTTATTGATGCTCCCACTTGGGAGTTGCACTTCGACGCCACTTACCAAACATATCATTTTGTGGGTTGATATGTTGTACGCTTTTTTGTCTTCATGGAGCGTCCTTTTGCACACTCAGTCACTAGCTTTAGGTTTTCTCCCGCCACCCCGTTCAGTGATGACCTTGTTTTTGAGCATGCTCGTCTATGCGGGGAGCAGATCCGCCGTACTAGTCCTGCTGCTTCAGTCGTCTATGATTACCTTGACTACATCCCACGATCACCCCCTCATCCAATGGAGCCACTGACAGACTCATCCGAGGATTCTGCTACCCAGGGCTCTTTGAATAGTTCTGCACCCACAATACCCATGGAGATAGAAGGCAGTAGTGAGGCCACTGTGACTTAGCCCTTGAGAGGAGATAAGGGAGCTACTCAACCACGCCGAGGTGCCCACGTTCGACGTGCCCACTGTCTTGCCATACCTGATGAGCTGGCTCATTGGATTGATTACCTTCCTCCCTCTTGGGAGCAACAGTAGTAGGAGTTAGCAGCAGACTTCATAGAGTGCTTGTGCACATATTATGAAGATGATAGCCTTCTTTTGCTTTTTGTTTATTAGGGGTTATCTGCCTAGGCATACCCCATTAGGAGTAGTGAGGAGGAGAGATCTTGTCTAGCTATATTTAGTTTTTCTTTTCATGATTCCTATGGATGACTGTACTATCCTAACTTTTAATGATGGGTATGATGCTACTTATTATAACTACATATTATGGTGTGTAAAGAGGAATAATTGTTGCCAGTGACATATGAATCTATGATGATGTGTTATGTTATGACCTTGTGTTTATTTATGATCCATGTCTATCTATGATGTGCTTTAATTTATTTTCCACCTGTATGCGAGACGGACTGACGTAGTTTGTTTTAAGTATGCACGGCTCACATTTTTGCTTCAAGTTTCAAGAAAAAAGAAAAAAATTTACCCATATTTTCGCTAAGTATTTTAACAACTTAAAGTTAAGGACTGAAACAAAAGAGTAATGAATAACAATTAACTTGAATGCGTCATAGGGGTGTCGAGTTAAATATTAGGGTGTTACACCTCAGGTCCTTGTTCTTCATGCACTGGTTCTATTTCAAAAGGATCATTTTCTCCATATTCCTTATCAATCTAAATTGTAGTAGTCTTTTTAACATTGTTGGCATTTCTTTGTTCTCCTTGCAATTCATTTTCTGTAATTATCACATCTCTGCTGACAACAACCTTGTGGGTAGTGGGATTCCACAAGCGATACCCCTTAACACCATCAGCATATCCTAAGAATATACATTTCCTAGACTTTGGGTCCAACTATATTCTTTCTTTGGAGTTGTATATCACATACACAGGATATCCGAACACATGGAGAGAAGAATAATCTATTGGCTTTCTATTCTACAACTCCATTGGTGTTTTCAAACTAATCGCAGTTGATGGTGGCTAATTTATCACATAGTAAGCAGTCTTAACTGCTTCTGCCCAGAAAGACTTGATTGATCCTGCAGTTCTCAACATAGCTCTTGTCCTTTCTAAGAGAGTCCTATTCATCCGCTCTGCTACACCATTTTGCTAAGGCATATATGCAATTGTGAATTACCTTTGAATACCCTGCTGCTTGCAAAATTTGATAAAATTACCATCTATGTATTCTCCTCCATTGTCAGTCCTTAAGCACTTGATCCTCTTTCCATATTCAAGTTATACTCTTGCTTTGAAGTTCTTAAATATTTGAAATAAATCTGACCTTTTCTTAATCGGGTATACCCATAGTCTCCTAAAGTAATCATCAATGAATGATACAACTTATTTTGCACCTCCTAGGGACATTTCTAATGACTCCCACACATCAGCATGAATCAAGTATAGCATGTGCTTGCTTCAAGCAGTTGATCTATTAAACTTCAATCTATGCTACTTACTCATCACACAATGCTCACAAAATGGTAAATTAACCGATTTGAGCCATGGAATGAGATTACATTCCATAAGAATCTTCAAGCTACATTCCAATGTGTTGCCGAATTTGCATTACCATATCATTGTCGATTCTTCTAGGCTATATAATACAACTAATGCATCTGCCTCTTGCAACGTCTCCCAGAAGCATGTATAGATTTACCCTGATCTTTTCTACCTTTATCACAACAAGAGCTTTTTTACAAATTTTAAGGCCCCACTTTTAATATGGATCTTAAACTCAAGGTCATCCAGTTGTCCAATGGACAATAGGTTCTTCTTCAAGCCTTTCACATGCCGCCCCCCTTGAATTGTGTGAATGGAGCCATCAAACATTTTTACTTTGATAGCACCAACACTAGCAATTTCCAAAGTATGATAATTTCCCTTAAACACGGATCCTTCTAAAACAAGTTCATAAGTGCAAAACCAGTCACGACATGGACTCATATGCCAAGTTGCTCTTGAGTCCATTATCCAGACATCAGTGAACTGTTTACCACGTTTGGAACTAATTGCCACTTCACTGTATAGAATTTCTCCTTTATTAGAGGTACTCACAATACATCCTTGAGATGTTGTTACGTTTGAAGTCTCTTCTTGTTCCTTTTGTTACACCAACAATCTTTCTTTATGTGCGATCTCATGCCACATCCGTGGCATTTGAAATTCTTCCTTCTTCTTTATTTTGATCTACTCTGGCCATGGCTCCCACTAAAGTCTCGTTCCATTGATCTCCCTCTTGTCAATGACAATGCTTCAACATGTCTTGAGCTCTCGAATCTATCTTCCTTATTCTTGTGCCTGGATTCTTCATCAAGAATAGCACCGGCAACATCATCAAAGGCTAAATGATCGGCAATATTATTATTGGTAATGTTGATAACGTGTTGATCATATAAGTCGGGTAGACTTTGCAGTAGAAGTTTGCACGCTCATTCTTTGCTATTGTATAATTTGAGGCAGCAAGTTAGGATAATAGCATATGCAGATTGTTGATGTGATCTGTCATCAATGTGGGTTCACTCATTTGTAGAGAATACAATCTTCTTTTTAGAAATATTCTATTGTGAAGTGACTTGACCTTGTACAGTTTGACAAGTGCATCCCAAATTTCTTTTGCTGTCTTCTTCTCTGCAATGCTTGACAAGACTGAATCAGCCAATACCAAATGCAAATTTGCAATAGCACTATCATCCGTATCTTTCCATTTGTCATTAGTTATCAAGGTACGTCTACCTTCAATTGCTAATAAGCAATTGTCCTTCCTTAAGATTGCCTTATTCTTCAATTTCTAAAGGGAGAAATTACTCCTATTAAACTTCCCAACTTCATACATTGCTGCCATTTTTTTTAATACGGTAACTCACAATGGAAAAATAATCAATCAGTAACCTGAGCTTTGATAGACGTATGATGCAGCTAATATAAAAGTAAGAAAATGGAAACTCTACACAATATGTGGAAGTAATTGAATAACTTTCTTTAAGGATTATAACTTCTCCCTAGTACAAGGAGATAACAATAACACTCTCTTTAAAAGAGAACACACTTCTCTCTTATATATAGGAGATCACCTCTCAAAGAAACTCTTGCATTTTTCTCTCTGGATGACTTGATGAGAAATGAATTGAGAAAGCTCAATTTATAGGTGAGCATCACGTACGTAAGTCATTCGTAACAAGTGGTAACAAGCTTATTTATCTTTTCCACCCAAAAACAATGATTGCTATTAAGTAGGTAAGTTCTTCGTCCATTTCATTCTTCTTAAAAGATTTGACCACAAAAATAGTTTTACTATTTTCACATATATGTGGGAGTTAAAAATGTGAGTTTAAAATTTTGAATTTGCTGGTTGTGTTATTATTAATTTAAACCATTCTGATATTTAAGACACCAATAGAATTATTTACTGTTATTCATAGTTGAATTTGTTGTGTGAGAAAACTCCAATAAATATGTAAATCAACCTTTAAAATTCATCAAATGGACATTTTAGTCATTATGTTTAAATTTTGTCTATTATGAGTAAGAAATAAGTATATTATATTTCTTGAACTTTGGTTCATGTGCAACTCAACACCCTAAACTTTCTTGAACGTTTACTATTAACATTAATAATAGATAAAAAATTAATAAAAGGATCAATTTGCATGGTTATGAAATGTGATAGATGTTGATTTCGCACTTTCAAAATTTCAAGAATAAAGTAAATGTAACTTATAGTTTAAAGGTAAACTGATATTTTCTCTTAAAACATTTATGTAAGATCAAACGGTTACCATTGGCCAAAAACTATAGTGGTGATGCTGACTAATTAAAGCCAACAATCCCCTCCCCCTCAGTGTCGCCAAGGGATTTCGAATTCATGACCTCGCTCTGATATCACTTGTATAATCAAGCACTTATCACTGGGCCAAAAGCTATAGCAGTTAACAAGGGCGCAACCTTATGTCCTTAAAGAGCTAGAACCGCCATCTAACTTGAGAGGCTGCATCCATTATAGGCGTCATAGGCTGGGATGTTAAGCCTATCAAATCTTAAGGGTGACGACGCTGATTAATTAAAGCCAACAATTTATTTGTTTGATTTAAACATAAATTTAGTTTTACATTTTCCTAACAATTTAAGAATTAACTCTCAAAACAAAAATCACACAAGTTATGTTATTATGAGCTATAAAATTAATATAACAATTAAGACTCTAATTTTATAAAATTGGATAATAAAAGATGAACATTATAGTAATAAACTAAATAAAGTATTACATGAAATTAACCTTTTGAGGGATACTATGTTCACTTCTTTCTTTAGACTCAATCACTAAATAATTAAATATAAAAAAATATTATTGATTAAAAAAACTTGATTTACCTTTTTTTAATACTTAAAATAAAATTATAAAAATTATGGTACCATGAAAAGATTGATGTAGTTATTTAAATTTTATTCTATTTCGCTTAGAAAAGTAAAAGATAATTATTCATATGCAATTAAATTATTACAAATTAAAATGAGTTTTTTTTCTTTAAATAGGAGAGTGAGTTTTAACTATAAATTATGTTATTTGAATTATATAGCAATTGCAAATCAAAATAATCTTTTATTACAAAATATAATAAGCTATATATGTAATATTTTCAAGTTAGTGATGATATTAAATGCAAAATGTAGTGAATTTTACTATATATATAAATAGGTGAAGGGTCAAGAGGGGATATTATGTTGAACTACACCTTTTTCAGTATAGAATTTTTTACAATCACTCACTACAAGAAAATTACCATATACCCACGGCAAAAAACCTTAGGTAAAAGCATAAAAACCATGGGTATAACCTCAAAACCTTATACCCATGGATGCTCAATTCCGTCGTTTTAATGACCTTTTACCCACGGTTTTTTTGCCATCGGTGTATCATATAGTGATGGTATCCAGTACCATCAGAAAATGTCTTGACTTGTACCTATGGATTTCATTGTGTCACTTTGGGTTTTAGTGACAGAACTAAAAATCATCACAAATAATCACAAGGTAATTAGCCACGGAAACAATTCTGTCACTATATACTTTAGAGCAAAGGTCTTTTATCCATGGGTATAGCTTATAGCCACACTTTTATTGATTTTTAATTTTTCATGGGTATAGTTTATGATTTTTTTTGGTACAAAATAATAAAATTTGCAATTCAATTTATGCATTTAAATTTACATATATAAGAATAACAATCATATAAAAAAAAGGCTCCAATTATATTAAATGTAAAATAAATCTTAAAGTAATAGGTATCAATATTACAAGGAAATAGAATTATATCAATCTAAAGAAGTACATATGTTATGCTCCCATAAAGTAAACATGGTGCATACAAAATACAATTCCAAAACATAAGAGGCATTAGTCATCAACAATTACAAAGATAAGCACGTTCACTTCTAGTTATCATCTGCAAATTACAATGAAACATTAATATTAGTGATATGTGTATTTAACAAAATTAATATCAATCTTAATGAAAATTATATAAATTAAGTACATACAACATTCATGATCTTCATTATTGAAACTTTCAAACCTTGAATTGCATTGATCATTGGGCACACTTGAAGCATCTGAAACCTAAAAAATATTGTACAAATTTTAGATGGTGTTCAATATACTTGTTCAGCTCTAGAACCTTTCCTAAATATGTTTGGCAAAGCAAGTGCAACCTTTAAATAAAAATGGAAGCCCAAAAGCTTCAAGATTGGCATACACAAAATCTAACTAATCAGAATATAATTACTCTCCTTATATAGCAGCATTGCCCTACTTCCTGCTTCAAATAGTCCAAAGTTTGGTTTTGGAATAAAATACTGATTTGGCTAGACTATTACTATCTATTTTATAGTATAAATAAAGGTCTGTCTTTGACATGAAAATATTTCACTGAGATAGGAAATAAGTAGAGGTCTAAGCATCACACCTAATTTTCAATTGCACCACACTAACTACAACAAAAGAACTTCTTGGTTAAGAAAAATGTTGCAAAATAGTTCCCTATAGAATGATGAATTCGTAGTCCTATATATGACATTAACTATAAAAGCCAAATAAACTATCTACATGTCACAAAACCTGGATCAAACATTAAAACTCCATATGAACAAGGAATATACAAGAAGAAAAACATAAAAAGAATCCACATCTATCACCGAGAAACATAAATTTAAAATTAAGTAACTAAAAGCCTTATGGATGCCCAGATTTTAGAACAAAGTTTAGAATGTTCAATGGTCCATTATATACACTATCTTTAATAATTTCATCCCTCAAGTAAATGTAATGGTCTTGACATGCCTGTTCAGCTGCAAGTCATAAGATATTTTGGACATCATCTTCTAGCCAACAACTTTGTATTAATTTCAGCACATTTGTCAATAACCCCTTAATCTACTTAACTTCTCCATGCAAACGGTTTTGTTCAGCATATTTGCTCAACAACCCCTTTGAACATTACTTCCCTTAATCTGATTGTCTACATGCTTAACTTCTGGGAAAGGGCTTTCCTTATTAATTCCACTTATTTTCTATACAAAGCAAGAATTCATAAGGAGGAAATGTCACACACACACACACACACACACACACATACATATAGTGTTGTATAAAATACGTACATATGTAGAAACTAGTTATTTTACAACTTACTTGCCCTTTTTATTGAAAACCAATGATGAACCAAGGCACAATATTGATCCGAATCAACTCGATCATCAGGTAATGTAGAAGCAATTTCTTCTTTTGTCTTACTAGGGTCAAATGGTCTCTTTAAATCATACTTCCACTGTCTCCATTTCTCATTCATCTCGGATTTCAACATCTCTCTTGTAGCATCATTTATAGGAGTGATGAACTCAAATTTTCTCTAAACAATAAAAAATGCTAAAACAAAAAAAATATGAATATAAATTTAATCATAACACCAATTATTAGGACAAGCATGAATCTTCTCATACCCCAAACCCAATCTTGAAATTATCTTCTTTGTCTCATAGTATGACTCGGGCAAGACATTTCCTTCTTGTAAATCATCTCTCAATAATTCCAATAACATAGAGAATGATTTGTCACTCCAACCATGAAGACACTTTAAATGGTGCAAATGTACCATAAAAAATAACTTGGTAAACTTCTTACAATTTGGGTAAAGCATTTGCTCATTCTCTTTAACCAATTGATAAAACTTGTCGGCATTTTCTCCTCCTTGTTGCAAGTTCTTTTCTTCATTATTGTTGTGGGTTTCTTCTTCCGTAGGATGCTTTGCAAAAGCATCTTCAAGTAGTGCTTCCATGTCATGCTCCATTTCTCTAGGCTCTTCAATTGGTCTATTTGATGGTATAATAAGTCTTTCACCATGGAAAATCCACTGTCTACACCCTCGAAAGAACCTTCAATGACAAAAGATTTTTTGCAAGGACAAAATCCACTGTCTACACCCTTGACAGTAGTTCTATTATGAAGTTGAGTGTTGGCACACTTTTTGCAAGGACAAAAGATTTTTTCGTCAGCTTCTAAATGTCGAAATGCAAATTCAAGAAACTCATTAACCCCCCGAATATATTCTTCAGTTTTTTTTGTTGGATCACTCATCCAATCTTTAGAATCCATCAGAGTACTACAATTCAAGATATGTAAAGAAGAAAATAAATAAAATAGCAATGAGAACTAGAACACATGTTTCCTATTTATTCACAAATTTTGGGAGCTTATAAAGTACAAACACAGAGGAGACATGTAACTAAAAGATTAAACACCACTATTGGAGCTAGAAATCAAATTTGGAGCTACACATCAAATTTGCAGCTAAATATGCCTCAATTACTTACATCTTATTATACAAATAAATGGCTTTAAATAATTTAGGCAAAATCGAATAACTAGATATCAAATTTGTAAAAATGCCAATGCATTAGAAATTGTACCTCTTGTAGAATTGGAACTACTGCTGCTCTTCTAAACCTTGCTTCTTCAAAAATAAAAAATAAAAAACACTTGACTGAAATCAACAACAATAATTAGAACAGAAAGAAGATGAAGTAAAAAAAGATGCCTGGACTTAAAAAAGACCAAATCATTGGGATTCATTAGACATACTTTGATTTGCCAGAGCTAAGGAGACAAAGCTTGGACTCCTTGATCATGGTTACAGCTCCAGGGATTCTAAATTTTCCTTTGATCTCAGAGGCAATCCCTTACAAACCATTCTCCAAGCAGAGCTTCAAAGCCTCCTCCAAGGAGTTCTTTCTTACATCAAAGTAGAGCTCATGTAACACTCCAATATCTTATTAGTTTATTACTTCTTATACTGCGTTCTTTTTAGAAATTACTGTTATATGAAATTAGCGAAAAAAATTTCTTTTTGAAACCATATATGTAAAGCCTACAACATAAAATGGAAGTAATGTTCGTTAATCGAGAATACTTTATCGGTTAAATCTCATATTGGTGAATAAGAATAGACAATACTAACAATGATACCTTCATATAAAATCATAAACATAATACATAGACAGGTTCATAGGATGGGTATTCCTACCCTTAGTACATCACATGATATAATAGCAAAATAAGGTACAACAGCTAATACAACAGATTTCCTAATACATCTCTAACACGAAATCATAAATAAGCTAAAGAACTAAAAGATAATAGCAGTAGCGGCATGGTAGATGACTCCATCACTCGCATAGTATGATGGTTGTGGAAAAGGCTCCTAATGACTGAGCACACGATACGAGGAAGGGCACGAGTCCTCTGAGCAAGTGCTCAGTCAATAGCGGGATGACTAGAGGCATCACTATGCAAGTCGTAGTCAAATATGGTAATCACATCAAGGACAGTTCCTAACTCGTCGGATGGCATCTCCCAGTTCTGCTAACCTTCGACCTCAAAATCATCATGTTAGTCCTCAAAATCCTCCCCCATCAAGTCCTCATCCATCATGTCCTCCTCCACTGCATCCTCTTCGACCTCCGTGGGGTCTTCTTCTGGGTCTTCTTCCGGGTCTTCCTCATCGTCAGCATCAGAGTGAATAGACTCGGGAAGAATCGTCTAGAGAAGTTCTACGTTCAAAGGCTCCTTAAGAATCTCGATCTTGGAGTGGAGCTTTGAAAATCTGTACATCAGAGTCGGAAAAGTAGGTAATGAGGTAGGACCTGCTAGATGAGTTCTGGTGACTCCGCGTCTTACTACTAGGGCCCCCTTCCCAAGGAGTTTGTGCCACTGGGGTGGCCCTAGCAGTAGGACGTGGAGTCACCAGAACTCACCTAACAGGCCTTACATCATTACTGACTCTAACGGATAGATTTTTGAAGCTCACGCGAACGGGGCTGGTCGTAGGGGCTAATAGGCTTGCTCGCAGCGGAGAATAGACCTACTCCAACTACAGTTATGGGGGCAGGTAGAAAGTGCCTTGGCTGAGTGGTGGTGTTTGGGCATAGGTAATTTAGGGATGAAGTTTGGGAATAGAGATATGTTTTCAAGCATTTCTCTCTTTGTGAAGATTGAAAATTGTGTGGAAAAAGGGAAACGAAAACAAAAAAGGAGGGAATGAGTAAAAAAATAATATAGCTAGCTGGAAAAAAAATGAGGGAATGAGTGAAAAAAGAATGTGTGGAGAGATTGGCAGATTGGCGCTAAGGTAAAGGAAAAAGAATTTAGCTAGCTGAAAAAACAAAAAAATTAGTGATAATAGAATGAGCGTAGATATAAATCTTTTATACCATGGTGAAAATGTTGCAGTGACATCAAAATATGAGTTTGGGTTTTTTTTTTTACCCACAAAACAAAAAAAATTATAGTGATAGAAAATTATGAGTGTAGGTATATATTATCTATACCCACAGTAAAATTTTTTCATAGTGATAGCAAAATATTAGTGTGGCTATAGATATCTAATATCCATGACATTAATATCTGTCCCTATAACCTATAGTGACGGTATCATATATTTGTGGCTATATGCTACCTATAGCTACAATTTGTATATACGTAGCTAAAAATTAGTGTGGGTATATGGCAATTTCCTTTTAATGACTTACTTTTTAATACATAGTAAAAAGTAAATGATTGCTAAATACAATCCTAATATCATATGTTTATATAATACTTTTAAAATGACATGAACATTGAATGGTCAATGTGTTATAATAAAAAGTATATGTCAATGTATGTTGTATGCTTTGACTAAGTAATTTATTTTTATAATTATTCATTCTTAATTTTTTTTAAAAATATTCACTGTTGTATTGTTTAGAAAACTAATGTATTAAGAAAGCTTTAAAAGAAATAACTGAACTTAAAAACATAAATTATTATATTAAAAATGTTAATATTAAATACTTGTAATATACAGTGCCTAGGTAAATATTAAATATATTTAATTAATATATATATCATTATGATGAATAATAAATAATTATTAACTATTCTTAGTTAAAATAGAATAAGGACATTTTGGTCAAATTTAATAAAGATTAATATTAGTTAAAGTGCACCCAAATGAGCATGCAATAGCCACTCCCAACTGCCATATAAAAGATTAAGTAAATAATGCAACACAACTCGTAACACTTTTGGAACTTTTCTTCAACTTTATCATAAAGAGTCAGGCGATACCAACAAGGATCATGTTTCAACTTCAAGAGAGTTTACATGGAGAGGGAAATTTTTCACCAACGAAACAGCTGCCTTATAGGATATCATAGTAGACAATGGCGTATTGATAGACCACGAGTCTACTACTCATCAAACAGATCTTACAAAGAAACGCATAGCCCAAATAGGATGATTGAATCTTGCTTCAGCTATTACACATCTCCAGAAAAAGATTCACATCTCCAGAAAAAGATTCAAACCGAGAATTAATCAACTACAACCCAGATATGCCAGAGCATTATGCTTACCAATCTAGCTTCTCTTTAAAATGATTTCCAACTTTAATTATAAGCAACATAACACCCTGTCCAATGTCCATCAGCAGCAACATATTCTTTACTGCAATGAGACTCGTATACAAGATCCACTGCAAGCACCAGCATATCATGTAGTCAGTTTTCTTCGGTTCAGAAGTTATATAGAAGCATCACCACCACAACCACCATGAAGAAGAACACACTCCTCACCTCAACTAACAAAATTCCACTGCAGCCTGCAGGAGGCAGTGACACCATATCATGAAGCCACTCTTGTTTGGAAAAAATTATACACAAGCAGCATCATTATATCAGGCATCAAGACCTTTACATGCTTCTTCATGTCAATGAACTAAGACATTAGCTCCACTGCAGAAGGAAAAATAACATGAAGTTGCTCTTGGTTACAAAATGCTATCGGTGAGGCCTCTTTTTCCCTTGATCCATCATAAATTCAACAGTATAATGCCTGCTTTTCTTTGTTCTTTTCATAGTACCATACAACTTTTCCCTCCATATCAATTATTTTTCTTCATTATCACGCTATAAAAATAAGCTCAGCTGCTCCTTATGCAACTGAAGCTCAGCTGCTGAGTAACTCCAATAACCTAACAAGCGAATGTTAGGCATTGACTATCACCAAGCAAGGAATGCCAAACAGCTCAACTTTGCGCATTAAAACCAGACAGCTAAGTGTGCATACTCTGATCCATGTTCGGCTGAAAAGTCATATAGAGCAGGGAGACTCCATTAGCCATAGAGACAAAACTGATACATGGTCCTCTGACTAATAATAGTACATGTTGTAGCTTCTTTTTCCACTGACTTCTCTGGACAATGCAGGAATTGATTCCAACAATTCGAACAGAGCAAGTCCAGACAGAATGTCTCTTCATAATCAAAGTCCCTAATGCACCGCCCACACTTGATGCAACGTGCTATGCATATAGTGCAGCCTCTACACAATTGAGAAACCTGATTTTTAGGTTGGCAACTCTCAGCAGGGCAATCATATACAGGTCTCAGTTTCTGGCATATTGGACACACCTCTATGTCAATTGCACGGCCATCCTCACATATAATATGTGAATACCCTCCTCGGTAGAATTGTGGCTTCTGGTCTCTCTGCTGCAAATACTTGCCTGCATCCAGTAATTCCTTCAACTCTTCAAACTGTTGTTCTGTCACACGACACACACCAGCAAGTCCACCAATTCGTAAGTGCTTTATACCAGGTGTTCCAGATGACTTTAGAGCCCTTAGGTTGAATAAGATGCCCTCAATAGTGAGTCTAATACAATCTGGCACAATCAGCTGAAAATAGGTGTATGCAAATTTGTAAGTTCTTCTCAAATGGACATAGACACATGTATAAATTATAATCATAAGATATGTCATTTTCATATAAATTCCAGCTATTATGTAAATAGACAAAGCTAGTCCTTAAGAATACTACAAAAGATACGGTAGACTGATCAACACCAAATCAAATTTCAATTACTGACCACCAGAAGGTTATATTTTCTCAGCAGCACAAGCATCTGGATGTTTCTTATATTAAACTACAGTATACATAAAGATCCAGCTGACCTTCGAGTGGCCAAGGCATAAGATATTGTACCTCAGTATCATTACTAACAATAAGTACAAAATGCATCCAGCAAGAGACCTACAAATTACAATATACCAGTACCATACATATAAAATGTAAAGATCATAGCTCTCAAACACACACACACACACACACAGATATACGTACAAAGTTAAGCACATCTATTACATGTACTTAGTAGTAACTAAAGATGACACAACCACCTACCACAAATTATAGCTAAAATGACAGTAAGTCTGCACATAAGTCTAGCTTTAGGTAATAAATATTTAGATGCTAGATTTTGGATAATGTTAAAAATACTAACCTTCATCAATCTTGGGTTGCTTTGAAGAACACATCCCAGACCACTGTCAGTGATCAAAAAGCAATTGACTAGGATCAGGCACTGAAGAGTACCTTGAGCCCTGCTAGTTAACTTTACGAGTGTATCATCGGTAATGCTTTCATTTAGTGGCTGATCAACGTGCACAGTCCTCCATAGCAAAGGATCACCTCTAACAGCATCACGCAAAGATTTGCAAACCTGTTCAACAGAAAGAAGGTCCACGACACCGAGATAACCCAACACATAAAACAATGCATCGTGGGGGACACCTCCTTGGGCATCACTGCCAATCTCATCGCAGTTTTGGGATATCTGTGCCTCAGTGGTGGAGACCCAATTGTTATCGTGGCTCACAGTCAGAAACTCCCCTACATTTTCATCAGCTATGATAGCACCATCGAAATCTTGACATCCATTAACAGCATCACCCGAAAACGATATCCCATTCTCCTTAGCACCACCCTTTTCCCACTGGAAATTCTCGGCGCCGTTCCAACGCCAACTCAGACCCAAAAAGTGCAGATGATCACCAATCTTCTCATGTGTTCCATTCCCATCAGGCCCAACCACACCATCCTCTCCCCATTCGAAACCTTCAATCAAATCGAAGGTAGATTCCAAGTTCATCCCGAAAGGATCCCTGGGCAACTGATCAAGAACATCATAATAATCATCCTCATCATCATCATCATCATCATCATCAAACACCACTTCCTCATGATCATCAAGGTCACCACCTAACACAACCTTGACCATCTCAAAACACGGGTTCCCTTCCAAGTTCCCATTGAAACTACACAAGCTACAAGAGTTACCAAATCGACCACAATTCTTGATCACATAGCCATCAAAAACCGACCCGACCGAAGGGCAAGAACTCTTCTCCTGAGGAACCGATCCCAACGACGAATCCAAATCCGTTTTCTTTGTTGTCGCCATCACACCTAACCTCAGCCAAAAAAAAAAAAAGCCAAAACACAAACCCTATAACCACAACAAACAGAAACAATAGAGCAACCCCATTAATCCACAACGCCAAAGTTCTAAATTTTTTTTCTTTCTCAATTGGGTCGAAGGGGATCACTAAAACACACACCCCCAACACACAAATTGAACGTGGCAGAAGAGGAAAGTGAAGAAACAGAATAAAAGACGGAGTTTTTTTTATTTTTTTATTTTTTTCTCAAGGGAAGAGAGAATAATGGGGAAAGAACCAAGTGGAGCAGGGACCGAAAGGATCGCAATGGTGGTTGCAGGTTGAAAGGAGTGGTGAATAAAAGAAGCGGAGCTTAGCATGAGGAGAGAGGTAGAAGCAAGTTAGGGAGAAAATTGCGAATGATTTGAGAGGGGCAAGGCGTGGGAAGAGAATGTGATTTGGGCCAATTAAGGTTCGATGGGAATCTCATGCAACACAATGCATATGGGGGATGGGTATGCATCGGACGGGAGAGGAGAGGAGAGGAGAGGGGCAGCTGGGAAAAGATGGGAGAAGAGGAGAGAGGAATTGCGCTCCTAAATCCTAATTTGGGCGAATTTGGGGGAAGAGAGAGAGAGAGAGAGAGTGTAGTGAGAAGTGACAACCAATGAACGGCCACGGCTCAAATTCTTAACCCTTGGGATTTTTATTTTTTTTTCAATTTTCTTTTCAAGATCACAAAATGAAAAATGTTCTTCGGATCTGAAAAAAAGGAGTACCACAGAATGGTCTTCTGTTATTGGAGTATATTTTAGGAGATTATAATTTGCTCGTGAGTTTTAGTTATGATTTACTGATTTGTAATGTTGTTAATGATTAATAATTTCTTAAATAGTAACTAGGAAAGTAATTTATATTTATTAACATGATCATGTATATAAGTGAATATATGTAGATGATATATCAAAATTAAATTATTTTCTATTTTTTTCTGCTGTTATTTCTATTTTTTCAAGTATGGAAGATGAGAATAATTTTCATATACTGTGAATCAATGAAATTTTAAAAAATTGTGATTTCTTCAATTTATATTTTCTAATAGCATAAAATTGTTTGGATTTAATTAGCTTTTATACAATCATCAATCATGTATGATCATATTAAACATAACAAAAATCCGAGGGATGCGGTTGAGTGGTAAGGACTCATCCTCCCTTAACCAAATGTCAGGGGTTCAATCCCTGAATTTGGGTATGAAAAGCTAATTAAAAACCCCCAAGCCAGCTCTCTCACCCTTAGAGGTCTCTGTGAAAGGAATTAGTCTGTAGGCTGTAATTTGTGGGGATACCCTGAGAAATCAAAAAAAAAAATTAAATATAACAATTGACTTTCTCATTTGCTACTTAAAAAGTTATATAAAAGAAATATTTTGATTGGGTGATAATGTAAATGAATACAGATTAAACTCAAATCATTCTATATTGTCATTATATAAAAATCAACTAATCAAATCTATCTTTTATTGTTATGGTAAGAGTCAAACAATTTGATGACAAGGCCATATACAATTGAATAAATTTGTTAAAAAATATAAAATGATATTGTATTAAAATTATTTTTTTATAATGTTATTTTATATTAAGTTATAATATTACAAAAAATCAATTTTAATACAATATTAAGTTTAAGAAGGTGAGTATCGGTACAACGATAAAGTTACTGTCTTGTGACCCTATAGTCACGTGTTCAAATCTTGAAATCAATCTCTCTGAAAGGGGACAACACCATGCATATCTATCATTTCCAAGCCCTAGCTTGTGGGCGCCATGCATTGGGCTAAGTTAATCTTTGATTTTATAAAATAATAAATATAGAAGATAACATATTTACTTGATAAAGATTTAATTTTAATACAATGCTTCCGTAAACTTTTAGCCATAGTTGTTACACTAAGATTAGTGATTGACTTTGTCTAGGCATAAGGTTATTGGTCACTTGTTGAATAAGTTGAATCAAATTTAATTAAATAAATATACAAATATATAATATAATTCAAATAAATATATAACATGTATTATTATTTATTCATCCTACATCAAGAACTTGTGTGGCTTGATGGTAAATCTTGCACGCCACATTTCTCAGATTACGGGATTGTTTCACAGAGCCCACTCCCCTATATTCATTGGTCAATGCCCACACTGCCTCTTTTTTTTTTTTTTTAAAGAAGTCAGTTGGTCTGACTTCTATGTAATCTACAGTACCTTTTTTTTATTTTTTTTCATTGTTTTTATTTTGATTTTGATAATTTTAATTATTTTTTAAAGAATTATGTACAGTATATATTTTTATTTTTATATTTTTTATTCAATATTTTTAAATTTTAATTTTCTTCCAAATTTATTTTGTAATATTTTTGTTTTTTAGTGAATTTCTGTTCATATTGCTTTTTTAGTGAATTTACTTTCATATTACTTTTTTAAAATTTAAACACACAGAATTAAAAATATAAAATAAAAAATATACTGTACTCAACAAAAAAATCATTTAAAACTTTAAAACTAAAAATTAAAAAATATAAATTACAGAGCCGATTTTTATGTTAAAACCATTTAAAACTACCAAAAAAATCACAACAATAAAAGGCAAAAAAAATTTACTGTACAAATAGTAGAAGTCGGCATAACCGACTTCTTTCAAAATTAAAATTTAAAATTTAAAAATATAAATATAAATTATAAAAAATAACTAAATTAGATAAAAAAAAGAATAAAGTAATACGAAGTCCAGACAAAACAATTAAACAAAAAATAGTCATACTTAATTAAACTCATAACAAAATAAAAAAAAGTAATACCAAAGCAAATTTAATAAAGGTACAACAATATTACAAAACAAATTTGAAAGACAATTAAACTTTAAGAAAATATAATTAACAAATTAAAATTAAGAATATACTGTACATAGAAAGAAATTTGTACAAATCAAACTCTTTATAAAATAAATAAAAAAATTATTAAAAACACCTAAAATTACCAAAAAAAAAGCACAACAACGAACTAAAGGAAAAAAATATTATACACATAGCAAAAGTCGGGACAATCGACTACTTTAAGAAGTAAATAAAAATAAATATTTGAAATAATTAAAATTAACAAAATAGAAATAACAATAACAACAAGAAAAAATAAAAAAATACTGTAAATTACATAAAAGTTAGACCAGCTGACTTCTTGGGAAAAAAAAAAACAGTATATGCATTGATCGATGAACACAGATGAGAAACCCCCTTGTTTCACACCCAAATCGATTCACACCCAAATGGGTTTGATCAGGTGAGATGCGAAATGGACTAATGGTCAGTTCATTGCTATCAGCTTTGAAACCGTCTCGTGTGGTTTTGGTCACACTGCTTTTAGTTATTGTTCGTATTAAGAGCATGGGGGAGAAGAAAATAGAATGATTGAGCGATTTTCTCCAATTTGGATACAGAGAAATGGGGGAGGATAGATAACGGGTTGTGGAGCCTAAAATAAAACTTTTATCATCTAACATGAGAATAAAAGGAAATTTGTTAAAAAAAAAATTGTGAGAATTGACAAATAAGATCTTATAATTCTTTCTTGTCATCGTAAATGACAAACACCATAAATTCATTTGCATACCATTACATTCTCTCTTTCTCACCTTTTTTTTCAACCAGAGTACCAAACAAGAGAAATAAAAAACACCTTTTATCTTTATTTTTCTTTTATTCATTTTTTCATCTCATTTTTTCTCTCATTTTCTCTTTTTATCCAAACAAAGCATTAGAGGGTATACATAAGAATGATGAAAAATCAAATGTGTACGTACAATGAGTCACATTTTAATTTTAGATCAATGTTCTTTTGTAGTTAACAAAATGTTTTAAATTTTATTTTTGTCTAAACCAACTTTGGTTTAAAACTATTTGAAAAACAAATTGTCTTAAGTTGGTTTTATCTAATCACATTTTTCTCTCCTTATCTATCCAGTTATCATTTTTTAATAACTCAAAATTAATTAAACTGATTATTAAAGTAGTTTTAAGTTAAATACTATTAACATAATCAGTTGGATTTTATAGAATATTAAATTGATTTTTCAAGTTTTTTTCAATATTATATTATTTATAATTATCCTTCCATCAGAGAGGATCTTATTTAAGCATTTGAGATTTCGTAGGAGCATAACTCTCTTCACATCGATTGCATCATACTCAAAGCTCAAATCCAAGAATATTAATTAATGGGAAGGAATATTTGACACTCTAATCCACAATATGCTGATAATTGGTTTTTCAAGATGTCAAATAATTCTAAAAGTCATCTAAGCAACAATATAAGTATAATAATTTTTATAGTGAAATTACCATCAAAATTAAACTTTATTTTAATACCCTTTATAGATTAATTTTTTAGATAATATTGTTAGTTAGAAAAATACCATTGAAATTTTTAACAGAAATTATGGTCATTATTAAATGAAATTAAAAGATGTAGTGCATTTATTTATTTAAGGGGAGTGGCTATTGCTACTCATTTTTTGCTATTGTCACTCCCACTATCATTAATGTTTATATTAGTTTACTAGAATACCCTTATTCTATTAATAATTTAACTATTTGACAATAAAACATATCTTACATTATATATAAGCTAACTTACCAATTCCTTCTTCAATTTATAGAGTATAATCATAAGTTCAATTTTTTATTTTTTTTATAAATGTGTGTATTAATCACATAGATATCTATAAAATTATTCAATCAACTTAAAAATAAAAATATGTCTTAAATATAAAATTAGAGAAAATTTTTAAAAGAATACATTAATTATAGATTTTTTTGTAAATATTCAATGAAACTAAAAAATACCCAACTTGTGAAATAGAATTAATTTTTTCTCCAGCCAAATTTTATTGATAAAAAAATAGGCACATGCAAATTCTATGTGCCATATTAGCTCAAATATTAGAGGTTTAGGCATTGATGTCCAGCATTAAAAAAGGTAGTTTTTTTTTTGTTCCATCAGAAAGAAAAAACAAACAAAACAAGAAACTAGACTCTAAGATACATCGCCCCCACTAGATCACTTAAAAGGAGAAAGGAAAGTGCAGGGGGAGGGGACTGCCACACATGATAATAATCAGATCCTAACGCTTCCTTATTCGCCGGCCAGTCGGCACAAGAATTCTCTTCACGGAGAGTATGCTCGATAATTACCTCCCAGTCCTCATTAGTAATTTGTTTGACTATTGCAATGTGCCCTGCATAAGAATGGAAATCATCCACTCCCTTGGTGGTAGTTACTAGTTGTTATATGTGTTGAATTAATTTATTAAATATAATTATTTAAATTCAAATATTAAATTCTTTTTTTTGTAAAAGTTATTTGAATAAAATAAATACTGAGTATTTTTCATAAAGTAATAAATAAAATGACTAACAATAAAGGTGAAATAATAAATTGTGGTATATAATTACATATGTTAGTTTATAACACAACATTTATATAATTTTAAAACTAATAAATAAATAAACAAGTAAGTCCATCATATAGTGATAGAATCTTGTATATCTCAATGAGTTAAGAAAATTCGTATGTTCAACTCTCATCCCACCCTTACCACTTAATTCTCACTTTAAAAACCTAGTAAATAAATAAATAGTACCATAGTTTACTATTGTTGACCATTTATTTTGTTATACTTTTTCTTTGTCGATTTGTTAAATTAAAAAAAAGGTAATTTGAAAAATAAAATTAAGATATTTTTATATTTTAATAATTTCACTATTAGTATATAGATATTAAACTCTTATTGTTATTTATTCTTACTTTTTTTTAAAAAAATTATTGGTATATTATTTAGGTAAATATTATTTTAAGAAAGTTTTGACAAAAAAAGAATATATAAATATAAATGACAATATTAAATATAACGTATCTTATTAAAAAATTATATAACTAATGTATCTTTTTGGAAAAGGTTTTTTAATTCTATAATCAATAAATTTTTTTATTTTTAAAATATTTCTCTAATGTTAACGCATCTTATTAAAACATACTATAATTAATGTATCTTTTTAAAAAAATTCTCTAATTTTATAATTAAGGCATGTTGATCGAATGATTTTGTAGATATCGATATGTGATTGACATACCCATTTATAAAAAATATGAAATTAAACTTATATAATTATATTATATAAGTAGAGGAGAGGATTGATAAGTTAACTTATATATAATATAAAATATGTTTTATTATCAAATAGTTAAATTAATAATATAATAAAGATATTTTAGTGAACATAAGTAAATATTAATGATAATGGGAGTGACAATAGTTAAAATGGAGTGGCAATAGCTACTCTCTTATTTAAGAGTTAAAGATTATGACCCACCATTATAACACACAAACTCCGATAAAATCTCTAGATTTTTTTCTTTTTTCAAAAAGCCAAGTTGACTTTGCCTTTGCTTTGATCCGCGAAGTATAAGGTGGCAAAAATAATTATTTAAAAAATATCAAATTAATGTGGAGTTGTCATTGAATTTATTTAAGGAAAATTGAAAAAATCTTCATATATCAATAAAAAAAACTATGTTTTTTTAATGAGATCAAATTTGGGAGTCTGATTATAACTGAAAAATAGTAGAAATTGGATCCTACCATACCCCTTATACATTTGTCATGCAATGATTATCTAAAGTTTTTTGTGCAAATTAATTAATAACTTTCATAATATTGATTTTCCTCTAAAAAATTCATAATAATTATTCACCAACAAAAAGGAAGAAACAAAAATGTTAAGAATAAAAATTAAGAAATAAAAGAACAAAATTTAAGAAAAAAAATTGATTTTGACTTGACAGGAATCATGTGTCGACGTACTCTTTAATTATAGTGAGGAACTTAAAACCATATTATTCTTCTAGAATATAATTGTATGTTGGGTTAAATTAATTTATGAAAAATATTGAAAGACAAAAAAAATGAAAATGATCTATGAAAAATAATTTTAAACATAAACTGAAATAAAGTTTAAAAAATACACGGTAAAACAATTTAAATAAAGAAAAGCTTAAGTTCTTAAAAGGAAAAGTTAAAACAGTACAGCCAAACTAAGAAAAATCTACGATCAACTTTGAAAAGTTATAAACTTCTTAAAAGAAATCTTAAAGGAAAAGAGGAAAAAATAAAACTATACATATAATATGAAAGAAACAAAAGGTAATATTTATCAAAAAACAAAACAAAAGGTAATATATTAAATATTCATGCAACTTAACATGGATTAGTAAATAACGGAAACTATAAAAAGAAAGTACCACGGCTTGGTTTTAGTCGGTGAGTCCCCTCTCAATTTGATGGTGTTCTGGACACATAGGATGGGTTAAGCACGATTTTAAGAAATCAGTTAATTTGTTTTGAGTAAGTCAAGATCGAGTTTGTCAAAATTTATTTATTTATTTATATTTTAGACAAATAAGATTGAGTCGGTTGCACTCTTAAAAAGCTAATGAGATGAAGATAAAACAAAAAAAATTAAATAGTTATATAAAAAATTAAAATCAAAGGAAACTTTTCATGATAAATTTCATATATAAAATTACCCATAATATTGTTCTAATTTTCACTCTCTAACTAAATATTCACTAGGTGTGTATGGTCTGCATTAGTCCTAAATAGTTCCACACTTGAGGTTAATAGCCGAGCTATTAGGCTTTGTTACTAAACTTGTGTGAAATTAAGATCTATTTATAATATTGATGTGGTTTTGAAAATATTTTTGTGTTTGAGGCGGTTTTTGCTATGCTGGCAACTAGCCCAATTTTTTTTTTTTTGTCATGTCAAACATAGTGGCGACACTACACATGGCCCCATTGATGCACCATGCACCACTCACCTAATGCTGCCACATAGCAGTTTCCAGTTTTTTTTGAGTTGTTTTCACTACCATCTTCACTTTTATATATACCCTTCCCATCTTCAGTCAAATTTCACATTGAACAAGTTTTTCCACCTCCTCCATTGTCTTATTTTGAATCATTAATAGACAAATCTCCCTCTCTCTCTCTCTCTCTTTTTAATTTGAGTTCATCTCACCCTCTTTGGTTATCTACTTGAAATCACTCCTACTTGTCTTTGAGTCTTTTTTTTTATCCGTTTGTTATTGAAAAATGAGTACTTATCTTTGCGTCTCAAATGATAGAAAATTTGAAGGACCATTTGGGCTCACATTTGAAGGTGATATAGGAGACTGATTCAAATCAAAAGGGCTTACATTTGCCCAAGACATCATCATATATATTACTTTGGAAATAGTTGATGATGAAGATATTGACCGTATGATCAACACCTTTGAATAGTAGTCTCCTTTAGCATTGATGGAACTATATGTTGAGATTGATGTTGCTTGTTCACTCTACTGGAACATATCGCGATCTTTTTAATGCTAGAATTCGATTATTAGATGAGGACGATAATGTTCATTATATTGATGGTGAAGATGAAGATGAAGAAGATGAAGGTGATGAGAGTCTTGATGGTGATTTTTTTTTTTTTTTTACTCTAAGGCTGAAATGGATTCTTCGACTATTGCAGCTTCTTCCGTTGCATTCTCGTTGCATATTAGAGAACAATTCTCACAAGATGCTAGTAAGTTTTCATACAATTATTTTATATATTTTCATGTTTGTAAATCTCTCCACGACTTTAAGAAATATTTATAGGTGTAACACATTTATAGAGACTCCATTCTAGAATGCATCTCCACATTCTAATCACATTAATTGGGACCACCCCGATCAGAAGACACATGATTTTCCTGGGTTAGGTATACTTGGTTCTTGGCATGTAGGAGGTGAGCTATGTGTTGGTTTTCGATTTAAGAGTAAACAAGCTGGATAGTTGACTGTCAAACATTATGCTATGAATATGCATCAAACATACATTGTGGTTGAATCAAAACGAACAATTTTATGTATGAAGTGTCCAAGAAATAGAGAAGGCTGCCCATGGCAAATGAGCGCAATTTTAGGGAAAAATCAAACATGTGGCAAATCACCAAATGGGATGGTCATCACTCATGTTCTAACCCTACATTTTTTTTTAAGATCATTGCAAATTAGAATTTGACCTTATTTGCTCATGTATAGAAGGTATGTCACTACATATTTGTGAATTGTGTGCTTTTATAGTTATTAATTTCATTATCAAATAATAATTTCATTGCTTAGTTTGTGTTAGGTATGATCAAATTGGAACCATCAATTTCAATTTCTTTGATCAAAGAAAGGATTAAAATCCAATTTGGATTTCAAGTATCATACATGAAGGCTTGAATTGCTAAGCAAAAGGCAATAGCAAAGGTGTTTGGTGATTGAGATGAATTGTTTGCTATGCTTCCTGGATGATTAGCATATATGCAAATGTTTTTACTTTGTTTTGTCTACGATATTGAGACAATTGAGTTTGTTGTAATGCCCCAATTTTTACTATCATTAGAAATTACCGAATTACTGTACGTAATTATTACATAAGATTTGAGGCCAAACAATCCTCAATAAAGGAATATAACATTAGAAGAGAGGTTAGGAGCGATTCATGTGAGAGTCGCAAATCCTGAATTTCTGTACGTATAAAATGACCAAAATGCCCCTGAAGTTATTTTACTCAGAAAATGAGGATCGTGGGCCCCACCTATTCTCAAGGGGATGTTTTGATGATAATAAGGGATTGTTTGTGTTATGTGTGTTAATAGAGCAGAAGGATCTTAATTTTGAGTTCCGACGCGCGAAATGACCAAAACGCCCCTGCGGCTGTTTTAACTCCGATGTGCGTGCCGACTGAGCCCGAACCTCACTAAAATGTTTTAAAATTTTTTTTAAGCCATGATTAACCATTGGTTAAGCTCGGGTGGCCTCGGGCAGTTTTTAAGTGAAAGTACGATTTTGCCCCTATTTTTGGCGGTTTTCAATTCGGGATTTTTGATTCGTATACCGAAACCTAAGCAATATTAGGCTCAAATTAAAGCTTATTAAATTCTAAATATTAATCTAGAGTCAAAATCATGTATTTAGATTGATTAGAACCCAAAATTGCTCAAAAACACCCAAATTGCTTACTAATTCACTTAAGCCCTTAACCGTAAATTCTCTAAATTACATGAATACCTTGCCTACACCTAAATAATGCATGGAACACACAAATTTCACTTCTTTGGGCTGTAATGGATGAAATTATTGATGCCATTATGCAGCTGAATTATTGCCAAAAGTTGCACTAAAACAAAATGCCAAAATGTCACCATAAGAGACATAATTCCTTAATTTCATACAACTTTGTCTAAAATGATTTTTCCTCCCTTATTTCTCCTGCAAAATTCCGCCAACTATCTCCTCATTTTGGATAATTAGAAGCCTCAAAATCTTCTATAAATAGGCTTGCTTGAGTGGTCTTGGAATGCTTTGTTCATAACTAGTTTTTAGGAGCACCAAAAACTTTCTTTCTTCCTCCTCTTTGGCTGAATTCTTCAATTTTTCAAAGAGATTTTGTTTCATTTCACTTCAAGAAATCAAGTTCTTTTCCTCTTCTTCAACTCAGATTAGGTAGGGTATAGTTTCTAAATTTATTTCTATGCTTTGAGGAGTTGTGTTTTTAGCTCGAAATGATGAAATTATGAACTTACCTTAGCTTTTCATTTCGGTTTTCCTCTTTATTTTTTCTTTAACCAATTCGGCCATATGGCATAGGTGGAACTAAGATGATGGCTTGATGATGAGGACCTTGAGGGTGGGTTGTAAATCCATCACAAGTTAGGCCTCTAAAGCTTGAAAATTCCACTTGATGCAAAACTTTAAAGAATAATGCTTTATGATGCTAAAACAAAGATTTTTAGTTTAGAACTTGAAAGATGTATTTTCCAAGCTTGTATTTCATGTTTATGTTTCAAGTCATCACTTAATCTTTCAAGATAATAAAGAGGTTGCATCTCATATTTTATTTATGCTCTCACTTTATTTTATAATGGCTAAAAGAATCAACGCATGACATGTTTATTTTATGCCATCACCTAAAGATCCTAGAGGTCAAAGACTTGGCCATGTATCACAAGCAAAGAAATATGATTATTGGAGTTAAAGAATTTATTCTTTAAAAAGTCTTGAGATTGGAGCTTAAACAGATGTAATAATAATTCTCTTCTCTCTTCACCGGTCCTGTGCGGACTACCGCCGCTCCGGTTTCTTAATATTCTCTTCTCCCTCTACTGGTCCTGTGCGGATTACCGCCGCTCCAGTTTCTTGCATCATGTTTATATTTCAAGTTCTTGCGTCATGTTTAATTTTCAAGTCATCACCTTAAATCTTAAAGATAAAGAAATGGAATTGCATATCATGTTTATAATTCCAAGCTATCACCTTATAAAGATAAGATTAAAATAAGGTTGCATAACATGTTTATAATTCTAAGATGTCACCTAAATCTCTAAAGCTCAAGACTTACTCCTTTTATCTTAAGTGAGAATTTTAATTGTGAAGATCCTCCCAAGTTTGACAAAAGAACTAGTTTCTAAATGAGTTTTAAGATTTTGCAAGGATTTTACGGGGAACTAGTATTTTATATGCACTGAAAATATGATTCTATGTAATTGCATGAGATTCATGATTCGACCACTGATCTGAGTTTAGTATCAATGTATGATAATGATTTGATATGTTTGAAGTTGTGATAATTATGGTTTATTGTTAAGAGAATGATTTACTGCATGTTAGAGATAAAACTAGCTCCCTAGAACAACCGAAGAGCTAGAATTTACCTAGTTTTTGACCCCTTTAAGTTTAGCCAATGCCAAATCTGTTTTAGTATGTTATAATTCTGTCTAGGATTAGTTAGCCACGAAAAATTTGGTATCAATTAGACTAGGATTGATCCCGAACACTAAAAATGAACTTAGCAACTAGAAAATTGTAAAAACAAGATTTCTAGAACTCTAGGGAATGAAATTTATGCATTCTATCCAGAATCTTTAGTAAATAAGGGAGAATGATTCATAATTGATTTAGTAACTAATTTCAGCATCATAGGGAAAGCTGGTAACAAGAAAGGATTTAAAACATAACTTCTAGCATACCGTAAAACCTTAGGAACAACTTACTACCTATGCTACCCCATTTGATTTAATAGTGTTCTTAAGGCCTATAAATAATCGTAAGGATGGTAATAAATCCCTTACGTGCATAACTAATTAGTTCTATAATTGATAATTCAATGTAAGTATTGGATGCTTATTAAGTACTTGATATCATTGAATGATTTCCTGGCTTGCATGTTATAGTTGCTGTTGCAAATAATGAGAATGCTTATGCATGAAATATTCTTTATTATGTAAAATTTACCTTTGTTGCTAGAAGAAAGTGTATCATTGTAAAAGTGTAATTTGGAAAGGTTCTGGCTAAGGAAAGACTTGGTATTTAAGCGTGTCCATTGTGACCCACCTCTCTTTCCTGGGAATCTCCCAGATGCATGATTATAGTTGATATATATTATTCTAGCTTAAGACTATAAATGAGAAAATGCTATGATGTTTATGAATTGTATTGTGATATAACATGCAAAGATTTAATGGTGACTTAAACTTATAAGAAAATGATCATTTGGAACCATCAAACTATAGGTGGTGAAAAGGTGATTTTAGCCCCCTAACCTGTTCTCTCAAAAGGGTAGAGTCGGGACTTTAGCTTATCAAAAGGGATAAGTATATGCTAGTGACGACTAGTAAAGTATGAGCTCATAACCGAAATTACTCCCAAAAGGGTGGAGTATAGGGTGGCCCAAGGAAAATAATGATGATTATAAGATTTTAAGTCACCTAAGGCACTAAAGAAATGAAATATGTGCACTGTGTCCATGTGTAGCTAATATTATATGACGTTCTTTTATGCATGTGATTTTGATAATGATGATGAGGACTATGATGTAATGATAAAGGAAAAGTTCATTGTAAATATGACATGTTAAGATTATGATGCATTATAAGACGCATGATTAAAAATTGACGAACCTCGGTTAAGTATTTGTCCGAACTTAAAATGAATCTTTGCATGCTCACTATTTTAGAATAATCCCGAGGTTCCTGGGGACTTTGATGATGACACTGTAGAAGGAGGTACCCTACTGAGAATTCTTTAGCAATATTCTCACTACCTTTTCTTTATTTCCATCATTGTCTCCAGATTCAAATGGCGACATTTGTCCTGTTCATTGATACCCCTACTTGGGAATTCCACTATGATCCGGTGCATCGCTCGTATCATTTTGAAGGGAGGTGCACAGTTCGAGTTTTTATTTACATAGGTCGTCCATTTGCACATCCTGTCCCTAGTTATCGATTTTCTCCCACTTCTCCCTATGGCAATGAAATGGTTTTCGAACATGCACGTCCACTTGATGAAAGGATGTTACGTTCTTATCCCGCTTCATCTGCTGTCCATGGATTTCTAGAGTATGTTCCCGAGACGAGATATTCTGAAACTGATCCTTCAGAGGACACTCCTACTCATGTATATTCTGAGAGCTCTGCTCCTACTCCCACACGTGTAAGAGAGGGTAGTGAGGAAACAATTGTTCAGCCGAGGTTAGCAAGAAGGCCGTCCATGCGACCCCAGCCTGGTACATCTCGTGTGTCCCCTCCCGAGGGAGCTCATTAGTGGATCGGATTTATTCCCCCATTTCGGTGACGGTGGCCATAGAAGGTTCTTAGTAGATTTATGTGTGTTCATGCACCCTAGTTTTAGGATAACCTTCCCGGCTTATGGAGTTATCTAGTTTAGGGGCATGTATTTCCTTATGTATATTTTCTTTCATGGGTTTGCATAAGACAATGATGTATGATCATAACCCACCCTTTGAGTGAGGTTATTGTATGTAAATATATGTTATAATGTGCTTATGGATATTATATGATGGAGCCAAAGTGATATGATGTGATATATTCTTAAACGTCTTATTATACTCTGCTTACTCGTTCACGTTGTACTCGGCTCACGTTTTCAATTATGTTTTTTTTTTTATAAAAAAATGGCTCGTAATTTCACTAAGTATTTTCAAATTATGAAGAAAGAACCAAAGCAAGGAGTAAAGTCTAGTCATTAATCAGATTCAACCTAGGTGTATTTGGTTAATTACTAGGGTGTTACATTTGTCATCAATAACCAAGTAAAGGATTGATTTCGGAAGTTTTGTTAGGTATTTTGTGTAGGTGAAAATGTGCACGAGAAAGGGGGATTGAATCGTACATTGATCATTCTTCGCGTTTTCTAAAACTTACGAAATAGATGATTATCAAGTATAAAACTTGAAGTGCAGCGGAAACATAGTTAGTGGCTTTAGAAAGTTGCTTGCTGAACCTTATTAAACAAAACACTTGCTATTAAAGGAGATAACATAAAAAGAGCAAGATGTATATAAGACTGATGGAAAGTTTAACGATGCAACAAACGTAAATAAAGGAGATCATGGAGAGAAAAAGAGAGAAAGAGAGAAAAAGAGAGATAGAGAAAGAGAGAACACAAAAGATTTTGTACTGGTTCAGCTAAACTGCCTACATCCAGTACTCAATAACTGTTGAGGTTTCACTATAACAACAACTTTCTCAATCTGAGAAAGTAAAGATGGATAATCTTTTCATTAGGCTTCCCAAGCTATCATCCATGGATTTCAGAAATCACCTCTAACTAAGGATTTTGAGTAATTCTGTACCAGTTTCTCCAAGCTAACATGAGTAGTCTTGACTCTGGCCTTTCTAAGCGACCTCGTGACTAAGAGGCAACTCCTTTAACACGTTGTTAGTAGTCTTTTCCCAGCCTCTTGAAGTTGTAAGTAGTTTTGACACTGGCCTCTCCATGCCCAATCTAGTAGTCTTGACACTAGCCTCTTCAAGCCCAACCGTGATTGACAGGCAACTCCTTTAGCACGTTGCAAATAGTCTTTCCCTAGCCTCTCCAAACTGCAAGTAGTCTGTTCTCGGCCGCTCCAAGCCACGAGTAGTATGTTCCTGGCTTCTCCAAGCCGCAAGTAGTCTTTGATTAGCCTCTCCAAGTTAAACCATGATAAGTAAGAATATTTTGCTATCATATTGCAAGTAGTTTTACAGTAGCCTCTCTAAGCTATCTCACACTAATCACTAACAAATCAAGGATACAAAGGTTAAGTGTTTAGGTTGCCATTCAAATTAACTTACACTCAAGTTTCCTTAAAGATGATACATTTTAAAAAGATCCTATGAGAACTTGAATGACTTCCTTCTTCTACTTCTTCCATAAGAAGAATAGAAATCTAATTAAGAATATAGAAGAAAGATTTTCTTTACACTTCAAGGATAAAACTGATTACATGATAAATATTGAATATTCCAGGAAGTGGGAGGAGATTTTTGCAGAGTTTCCTTTCTTGAATATTCAAATCTTTCTCAACGTTCTTCAAGCATAGCATCTCCTTATATAATGGTATTTCTTTGTGATTGTTGCCATAGATCAGTTCTTCAAGTGACATGTGTTGATCATCAGTTGTGTCTTGAAAAGAATAGCTAGAAGAGAGGTTGATAGAACTGTCACATCGGTTCCAGAAGTCGTTATAACTATGAGCTTTCTGATCTTCCATCAGAAACTACTTTTCTACTTTCTAACCAAGCTTTTTGAACTCCTCCTTTATGCAGCCAGGGTAGTTGATCATCGAGGCATAAGAGATGACGTACCAGTTTAAAACTAGGTTTGACTTGATAGTTTGAAATTCAAAATTCAAATTTCCTTCCCTTTTTTGTAGCATTCTTTGCTCTATTCATAGGTGAGCTTTCTGAAGTACACAATCAATTCTTTAAAGTTTTTTTCACTTTCTGATCTTCAATCAAATCTTCTTTGCTGATTAGATCTTTGTGATTGTGATGATTGAAGAGTGAGTAACACATTGCATATGGACATATTTTGATTTTTTATCTTGAGCGTACTTTCTAATGTCTTGTGCTACTTTTTGAAGTCCCTTTCCTTGGTTTCTTGGTTCTTCACTTGATCTCCTTCAGTCCTTAAGTATTTACACATTCATTGCACGAGATAATGATCACATCATTTAAGCTTAATCTCTTCACATGAGATAAAACATGTTTGCACATATGTAGTGAAATTATTCTTGATTCAAGTCCATTTTTATGCTTTGTTCCATAAGTATGTATACGTGCTTTGCTTGAAATAACATTCTCTTTCTATTAGGCTCAACCTCTTCCTATGAGATAAATCATGCTTGCACATGCAAAGTGAAACATTATTCTTGCTTTATGTCTATAACGTATTAACCGGATTTGAACTATTATACTTTGTCAAGAAACTCAAGGTAAACATTAGTCAATCTTCAAAGTATTCTCTTTGAATTGGTTTAGTTGTCATTCAAAACACAGAAGCGCATAGGGTTTTGGAGCTAATAATCTCCCCCTTTTTAATGATGACAAACCAATTTGAAGAAAATCTTTTGAGGAGATAATTGAAAGAAAGATTACAGAGATGTAAACGAGATATGCATATTATTTGAATATATCAGAAAGGGAGATTTTCAGGAAGTTCTTTTTCTTAAGGCATAATGTGAAGCATATAAAAACTTTTTAGCTTTAAGTGACATTTAATCAAGACTGCTATTTTTTGTTTTAAGCATAAGACAACCTTAACGTATTTTCTGAGCATTGAAAGAGCAATTGTTTAAAGAGAAAGTCGTTTAAGCTATAGATAAACAACCAGCTTGATCATTTGTCAAAAGAAAGGAACTTTATGAAGATCCTCATGCTTGAAAACATAGCAAGTGTGATATTTTATCTTGACAAGATTCGTTTCTAGTGAAACTCATCCCATAAGAGATTTTGAAAGGAAAGCAGGAAAGCAAAATAAAAATAGAGCGTTCATAATTTTTGAAAAGTAAACTGATCCTTATGTAGTTTCTGATGCTCAAAGAAACCATAAGAAAAGTAAGATCAACATATTTCTATCCAAGGTTTCTAAAGCTCATATAGAGATCAATCTCTGAGTCATCAAGAAGGAGATTTTAAACTAAGCTATGAGACTTCCTATAAGAAGCAGATTATGAAAGCGATGTTTTCAAAAATAGAAGATGTATGATCTTTTTTAAAATAGGTCTTTGTGAAAGTAAGAGCACATTACTTTGTGAGAGATTTCTAAAGCTTGTTCACTAATCTTAGTCTTTTTAACACATGTAAGTATAGGTTTCTAAAAATAAGTCAGAAACTATATATATATATATCTAGACTTCGATCAAGTCAAGCTCAGAACTTTAGAAAACCATCTCTTAAGAAAGTAAGGATAAAGAGAAAGATTAAGCTCATCATTTGTATCAATACTCAACTTATAAAATAGTATCAGAGCAACAACCACTTTGTGCTCCTAAAGATACTTGCCTAAGACTAATTACAGAAAGCATGTAAGCTAATATCCAGCATATATGATTCAAACATGACAAAGCATATGCATTCAAGGTAAGAAGCAAGCATATGTCAGAGATATATGTGATCAGCTGAGCTTAGAAAGAGTATTGATATGATTCAAAGCTTAAGATATAAACAAAACAAGAAGCATGATAAAAAGATGCATCAAAACATATAAGTTTAAGGAAGATATAAACAAGGTATGACATAACTAAGAGATCATGATCAAAGAAACTTTTATAAACATAAAACATGGTTCAAAGATATATAAAAAGAATGCCAAAAAGAATTCTCTAGGCTACCGCTTAGCATATACTCCCCCTGAGTATTAGCATAGCCTTTATTTTAGTATAGCTCCCCCTAAATCCCTTATGGCACAGATTTTCTTCAATCTAAAACTTCTCCCCCTTTTTGGCATCATAAAAAAGGAGGTGTGCTAAGAAACTGGGAACACCATCTTTAGTCTCTCCATCTCAGCTCTTGAAGAATGTTGGAAGTATTTTGAACAATCTGACGTAGAAGATCATCATGATTTTGAGATCTTTCTTCGAGATGGCGGGATGTTTTTTCCAGATTATCCAATTTGGTAGAAATATTCTGTTGATTGTCTAATAATCTCCTAATTCCAGGATAGGGAAAGTTTGGAGGAGGTGCTGTTTGACGACGACCAGAGGGAGGTTGATCACCACCTTGATGTTGAGCTGGTTAATACAAAGATGGAAACATAGTGAAGGGTTATTCGACATGAGAAGAAGACGAGTTACCAGCAGGAGTAAGGATAGTTTCAGGTACTTTACTTCCCATAAAAGTTAAGGAAGATATATCTTCATGTGTGCTAATCCTACTTCCTTGGTCAGTTCTAGATCTTGAGGGTTTAGATAAAGGGATAGTGTTACCATTGGGTATTGTGTCTGAAAGATGCTTCACAGAGTCTTTAGAGCTACCATCCAGAGTGATCACACACTTTTTTGCACCCCTTTCCTCGATAGTGAGCTCTTTGGTGGTTTCTTCAGAGTTTTGAAGTGAGGTATGGAATATTCAGTTCCAACCATATACTCAAACTGTTCATTTTCCAAAGGATATTTCACACACTTAAGTACCCTAGTTATCAGAATTCCTTAGGGCATAGAGAATGAAGAATCTCTGGAGGCATAATCAATCATATGATCCAAAATCAGATGAGGTAGATTGACTTTCCTTTTAGATAAGAGATAGAAGAGCAGCATGCAATTCATGCTTTCTAGAAGAGGCCCGATGTTGATCCTTGGAAGAAGAGTGCATTGAATAAGAGTGAGTATAACACCCAAATAAAAATGAACCATGCTTAAGTCATATTTCATTTTTATTAGTTTATTACTTCATACTCTGCGTTCTTTTAGAAATTACTGTTATATGAAATTAGCCAAAATATATTTTTTTTTGAAACCACATAATCAAAAGTAAAGCTTGTAGCATGAAATGGAAGTAACGTTCATCAATCATGAATAAATTAGTAGTCAAATTCTCATATTTGGTGATCAAGAATGAACAATACTAGCGATAATACTTCTCATATTAAAACATAAAACATAGTACATTAAACAAATTCATAAGATGGGTATTCCCATCTTTGGTACATCACACGGAACAATAGTAAAGTAAAGTACAATGGCTAATACTACCAGTCTTTCCGAACACATCCTCAGTACAACAACACAAATAAACTAGAACAGAAAAAGGGTAAAAATAGCAGCAATGGGGCAGGTGACTCCATCACTCAGATGGTATGATGGGTACGAAAGGGGCTTTGGATGACTTGACGTATAGTGCGAGGAAGGGCACGAGTCCTTTGAACAGGTGGTCCATCAATGACAGGATGACTAGAGGTGTCACTTTGCAAGTCGTAGTCGGACATTGTGATTACATCGGGGACAGGTCCAGACTCATCGGACTGTAGCTCCCAGTTCTGCCAATCATCAACCCCAAAGTCATCATGCTAGTCTTTGAAGTCCTTTCCCATTAGGTCCTCCTCCATCATATCCTCTTCATCCTCCTCCGGGTCCTCCTCGTCGTCGGCATCATAGGGGGTAGGCTTGGGAACAATCACCTGAAGGGGTTCCACGTTCAGGGGTTCCTTGAGAATCTCGACTTCGGAATCAGAAGATAATTCTATAACAGGCACATGACATGGAGGGGTTTCGAGAATCTGTACATCGGATTCAGAAGAGTCCAGGATGATGTGGGTCTACCGAGTGAGCTCTGGTGCCTCCACGTCCTGCTATTGGGGCCGCCTTGTTGGTATGAACTCCTGGGGAAAGGGGCCCTATTCCCTGGGGTCCAATCAGAGTCTGAATCAGAATCACTGCGAGGACGGACCATCGGCAGGCGCGATCGAATCTAGAGATGTCACGGTTATAGGTGTGAGAAATCATAGATTTCTCAATAGGTAGTTATTATCTCGTAAGTGTCATCATGTACATCTCCAGGCCACTTTGGTTTTATTGGCAGAAAACAGGGGCAGTTAAAATTTCATTATGCTTTATTTTGAAAAACGTTCGTAATCCGAAGTGATGTGTCTTTTAGAAGTCTTTAATTAACAGGGATAATAGTATATAAACCATAATCATAGCATCTATTCAACTAGATGCAGAAATGTAACAACGCATATATTCTTTAACTTGATCGCTCCTTCACTCACTGAGTGCACCAACACCAATGTCTTAATCCACTTCCGTGGGTAATGAGCTCATACCGTGGCCGTCGCCACAACTTATTCCGAGAAAAAATCTTAACAAAAGGGGGTGAGGGGTTAAGCAGTGAGCTTCTCCCATGTTCTTTATTCATATTCATATGAAAACTTCTTGACATTTAACATTTCTCATATGCTTCATCATGATAATTGCCATTTAATACAATGCAAACTACAAGATCAATATCTCAAGAATTTACATCATAGCAAGAATAACACTTTAAAACATAAATAACCACTACTCAAGGCATCATTTTCATATCATAGCAAATCTAATACCTTGAAACATTCATGCATTAACAAGCCATTCATAATATTTCATACATAATCAAGATTATGGGTCAAAATCATGTATTATGTATATCTCATGGTCATTAGTCCTATTTAATTAAAATAAAAGTTTTAAGTCATGAGTTAAGTCCTTTTAGTCATTTCAGTAAGAATTCTTAATTATGTGTAACTATAGATTATATATTTTTGTGACATTTATAAGATTCTAATAAGTTGATTTAATTGGTATTTAGCCATTTTAAATGTAAATTTTTGGATTTTACTCAAAAGCACCATTTTTGGTCTACAAGGTTCTTACAGCATATTGCCATTTCTAGCATGTCTGATCTAAAATTCAATATCTTTCATTATACTCACTTTTCAGAAAATAAAGGTAGATCTAGAATCCTGACTCACTCACCTTTCTCTGGACGCGCCATTTGTGAAATTACGTTAAGTGAAATGACTTTTATACCCTTACAAAGTTTCCTTATTCCAGCAGTGTCCCAAAACTCAAACCGCAACTCATTTTATTTTTCTGGAATCACATGCTTACTTTCAGTGAATGTATTTTCCATTTCTATATTCCTTGAGATCTTAGCTTTCAAACAACACATATTTTACATGTTTTGATTTTCTATAGTAAAAGATAAGTTCAGTTTAGTGTTCAGAGGTCAGACAGCAATTCTAGTAAAAGGACTAAATTTTAGAAAATTATATCTTTGTCTAGAAAATGTATTTTTCGGTACTTTCTTTTGGAAAGTGTTCACTAGGAAGTCATATTTCACATATAATTTTTCCAAAGGTTCCAAGGCCTTGGTTTTCCAATGTGACATGTTTTAATGTTACTAGTTCAGTCAAAACCACTTTCCAACACTAGTGTACATATGCAAACTATTTCTTTTAACTTAAGACATGGATCTTTCAACAATTCTAGCATGACCAGCAAGTATCTACATATCAAATACAGAGGTATGGAGCATCCTAACTCATATTTTAAAACATGCTTTTCATGGAAGGAAACAACAAAATATTTAGAGAAGGAAGATGTGAAAGCTCTAAGCTCATAGGTCTAGAATAAGCTAGAACTTAGAACTTCCACTTCTTCAAGATAATGACCACCTACCAAGATGTGAAGAGGTATAAATGAGTCCTTCAACCCTTAAAAGGTCATGAACAAATAGAAAAAATAGAGAGTAGAAAAGAAAATCTTGTTTCCTAGCTCCAAGCTTTGATGTCTTGTATGAATAAAGGAAGTTAGTGTGTTGTCTTGGATGTGCTTGCAAGTTTTGGAAGAAATATTTCTTTGGCTAATCAGAGAGTGGGCTTAGAGTTGAAGGTGAAAGTGTATGAGCAAGGGATTTGAGAGGAAAACAGAAGAAGATAGGAAGCTCAAGACTTAGGAATGATAAGAGGTTTGTAAAAGAATACATATGCAACTACTACTCTTCTTTTTATAAGTTCCTTGGCCGAAAATGCATAAGGGCTATTTGGGTGAGTTCTAAATTCTCATTTAGTTCATCATTTAGTTAGAGTAATGAAAAATTAAAACTAAAGTAGGTTAGTTAGTTAGTTTATATGGCCAAGAAGCACTATCTATGGCTTGGCCTAGGAGTCTAATGACAACTTGTCATCCATCAACCTTTCACCAAGACTTCAAGTAAGTCTCAAATCAGGTCACTTCAATCTTGAAAGGTGGCTGATGTAATTCGGCCAAGACAAGGAAACAAGGAGGAAAAACTTGTGTTTTTTGTTTTGATGTGTAAGTTGGTGTTATCTTACAGTTAAAATAGTTCTAGTGTAAGTTGTTTTGATGAAACTTACATGGGTGTTTTCTTTTATATGATGGCTGAAAAAAAAGGTATAGAAAAGGTCCATGGGGTTTTAGGAGTTATTCTGTAGAGATGCACACTTGTCTGATGGGTAAACAAGTGTTTTTACCTCTTTTGATAATATTCCTTTTACCAAAAATGGTTTAAACCAACTTTTAAGCATATTTTATTTTTAATGAAGAATCTATCATAGATTAATTAGATTAGTCTCCTATCAGGTTGGTAATCAACCTAATTAGTGATTAGCCATCTCTAACTTGGCTATTTATAGTATAACTCTTTTTTAAGATTGTTGCCATTTATAGTAAATTACCAGTTAAGTTTATTTTATTATTATTTAGGGAATCCTATGTCAATTACTTATGTCTAAACCATAATTAGTGTATTAATCCTTGATTAGCTTTCATTACATTACTTGATCATGATTTAATTGGTCTTTGATTATTGTTTAATTATTATGTTGACTATTTCATGTTTTATTGACTTTATTATGATTTTATTGACTTTTATAACCTTTAACTTTTATAGTTGACTTTGACTTTGTAGTTGACTTTTAACCTGAGAGTTTGATTTTTTGACTTTAACCTTTGATCTTAACTCTTATTGACTCTTGATCAACACTTAACATATTATGTTGACTTGTGCTTGCTCGGGTAAAGTTCAACAGTTTCAAGCGGAATTATTTACTCGGGTCATTACCGAGTGAACCTTTATCTAAGATGAAAATGGGGATGTTATATTTCTCCCCTCCTTTTAGAAAGTTTGCCTTCAAAATTGTACCTGTGAACAGATTTAGAAAGTCTTTTCGCATTTTTGATTCCAGTTCCCAAGTGAATTCCTCCATTTCGTTCTCTCCCGAAGCCACTTTGACTAAAGGCACATTCTTGCTCCTTAGTTTCCTGACTCCTTGGTCGGCAATCCACATCGGAGGTAGTTTGAATGTCAAGTATTCCCTTAGTTGTACTACTTCTGGCTCTAAGATGTGACTTGTGTAACACCCTAAAAATTATCTAAAAATTAATTTGAGCTTTATTAGTCATAATTTCAAAAATTTGATAGTTTGAACAATAATGAGGACGATCCAACGGATTTGTAAAAAAAAAAAAAAAAACGTGAATAGTAACTTGCGGGCCCCATAGGCCGGTCGGGACAGCCGAAACCCTAGAATTGGGACCCGGAGATGCCCAAAATTGAGAAATTATATGATTATGGTTAGAAATAGGTAGAAATAAAGATTTTATACCCGAAATTATTTTTTGGGCAATGTTTGATTTCCCAGGTACACTGTTTTACCCGTTCGGTAAAATTTCGGTGTGCGATTTCTAACACCGAAAGATAGTTTTATCTTTGTAAAAGGATAATGTTTATCCTTTAGAGCCAAGTGTAAGGCTAGGATTTAATCTTGGATTACAAGATCAAATCCTAGCCATTCATCTTGTTTTCTTTTAAAAAGAATACACACATCATATTAAACAATTGTTACAACCTAATTTAATATCATTAAAAGCCATAAAACTTACCTTTGAAGCTTGCAATTCTCGGCCATTCTAGAGAGAATACAGCCACCATTGTTATCTTCTTCATAAGCTCAAGTTTTAATTTCAAATCACCAAAACACTAACCTAGAGTTCATAAAACCACAAAGTTCCTTCACAAAACTTGTTCTACACCTCAAACCCTACAAATCTAACCGATTGAAATCTCAAATCCTCATCTTAATACCTCACTTCCCCATTGCCTAAGGAGGGTTTAGGACTGAAATTGGTGTCTTGAAGTAAAGGGAGATCACTTAGAACATCCTTTGAAGTATCAAGCTCAAAAGCTTTCAAAGTAGGGTTTTCTTTGGCCTTTTCCTTTCAAAATTTTCTGAGCAATTGTTACTGGTTTCAATCCGAAATTTCTGGTTAATTTGGTTGATATTATGTTGTTATTGATGTATGAATTTTTCTGAAGTGTTTGGATGAGGTCAGAGAGATCATTTTGTCAAAAGATATTGAGTGATACTTGCTGGATTTTCGATTTTCTGACAGGCAGTGTGTGATCACGAATTTTATGGGCTTGTTGTGGGGATTTTATTGAACTGAAAAAAATATATGTTGGAGTTAACATCTTTATCTAGTCCCACGAATTTTATTGGGTTTTTATTTTGAGTCAAAAGGCCTTAGAAAAATCAAGAACCGAAATTAAGCACATGCTGCCTAAAGTGTTGGAACAAAAGCTGTAAATTTTGCTAATTTTATTACCATATCAAATGATGGAATTATCGCTTGAAAGTTTTACAGGGTATTAGATACATATTGAGGTTTTACCAGGATTTTTATTTATAATTTTCTGGATTCAATTGCTAGGGTTAAAAATTATGAATTTTGGTTCTTGAGCTGAGGTTGAGTGGTTTCTGACCACCAAATTTGTCTAATTTTGTTAACATAGTTAGAGAACTATTTTTACTCTGAAATTTTTGTGGAACCTTTTGGATACATTGAGGTGTCATTGAGAATTTTTATAGCCTCTGAATTGATTGTTTGATGTACAAATAAATTTGTGCTACCATGGTGTAAAATCTGCCCACTTGCTGGAAATGAACCAAAGACTTGAAGTGATAATGTAATGGTATTTTGGTTCTAGTATGACATGAATACTTGATGTTAAATATTTGGCCATGTGACTTGTGATGTATAAATGCATATTAGAGGAAGTAAAGATTGGTTTATGAAGTATGATTGAAATCACAAGGTGAATGAATGTCTATATGTGTTTTATACATGCATTGGAAAGAAAGTGAATGATATATTGAATTAAGTTCTGTAACCATAAATAAACATGAGATCCTCTGTGACTTGTCAAGGGCAAATAAGAAACATGAGATCCTTTCGACTTGTCGAGGGAAAATTAGAGAGAGATGAGATCCTTTCGACTTGTCGAGGGCAAATAAAGAGATATGAGATCCTTTCGACTTGTCGAGGGCAAATAGAGAGAAAAATGAGATCTTTTCAACTTATTGAGGAAAAACAAAGATAGATGAGATCCTCTTCGATTTATCAAGGGCAATTAAAGATAATTTCCCTATATTTAGTATATACATATTTGTATCATATCGAATCATTTTGATTGACATTATTTACTATGATTATGAGCTTGTGATAAATGTGTACACAGTGATTGATTCATAAAAACAACCCACTTCGGAAATATGATTTGGAACTTTAAAAATGAACCGTTATTATGTAATGCTTGAATCACTTTTTTTTTTATAAACCGAAGTGGCTGGGACGATGGCGATGACATTATGATTGTGTATTAAGGGGAGTTGCCCTACTGAGAATTATAAAATTCTCACCCCTATTTTGTGTGTTCCCGTGTCGTCTCCAGGTTGATCCAAAGAATGGTGAAGACACTACATGAAAAACTATACTGGAGTTGCAGTAGTTTAGTAGTGGATGTGTTTATTTTACCATAACTGTATTGTGGTTATATATATGTAAATGTAATAGAGAACGGATGTGTTAAGCTCATAGAAGAGCTTCCCTGGTGTACTAAACCTTGTATTAAATAAATGTTTTGGTTTTCCTTGCTATATATATATATATATATATATATATATTTCAATAGGACTACAACATAGTTATCTCGCAAATCAATCAAACTGACTATAGATAATTATGAAAGGTCTGCTAATTTATAAGTAACAACTCTCGAGTCTGATGTCATGACTTAAGGATGACGTTGTACTTGGGAGGATGTTACAACTTGGGTCTGATTGATACTTTCTAAGTTGTGATATGTGAAACACATTATGAAGGTTGGATAGGCTGGGTGGTAAGACTATAGGTAGGCTGAGGTCCCAACTCTTTGCAAAATCTGGAATAGCCTTAAAATCCTAGGACTCAATTTCTTGACTCTCATGGCCTGACCTATACCAGTGGTTGGGATAATTCGCAAGAATACGTGTTCTCCTTCTTCAAACTCGAGAGGTTTTCTTCTCAAGTCTGCATAGCTCTTTTGTTTGCTCTGGGTAGTGAGGATTCGATTTTGATCTTTTGTATCCGTTCAATTGTCTCCCTCACCAAGTCTGGTCCCAAAAAGCTCCTTTCTTCTGGTTCATGCCAGCACAAGGGCGATTAACATTTTCTGCTGTATAAGGTTTCGTAAGGAGCCATGCCTATACTAGCATGAAAGTTATTATTATAGGCAAACTCGATTAATGGAAAATACTTGTCCCAACTTTTTGGCTCATCCAAAATGCATGCCCTCAACATGTTTTCTAGGGTTTGGTTGGTTCTTTCCGTTTGACCGTCAATTTGCGGGTGATAAGTTGTACTTAGGCTCAGTTTTGATCTAAAAGCTTTTTGAAAAGCTCCCCAAAACCTAGATGTGAATCTTTGATCCCTATCAGAAACAATGGATAAAGGTACCCCGTGGAGTCTCACTATTTCTTGGATGTATACATGGGCCAATTTGTCCACGGAATAATTAGCTCAAATAGGTAGGAAGTGAGCAGATTAGGTTAATCTGTCCACTATGACCCATATAGATTCGTGTCCAGTTGGGGTCCTTGGCAAACCCATGACAAAATCCATTGATATACTTTCCTATTTTCGTTCGGGAATAGCAAGAGGTTGTAGCAATCCGGATGGCTTTTGATGTTCGATCTTGACTTTTTGACAGACTAAACATCTTCCTACTACTTCTGCTATGTTTGCCTTCATTCTTGGCTACCAAAACATCTTCTTTAAACCATGGTACATCTTGGTCATTCCTGGGTGAATAGTAAGCTGACTCTTATGAGCTTTTTCCAAGATGCTAGCTCTTAGTCCACCTGTTAAGGGAACACAAATCCTCCTTTGACACCTCTACACTCCTTCCTTATCGAAAGAAATCTTTTAACTTTCCAGCTTCTACTAAGGATAGGGTTTCTAGGAAATCCTTATTTTCCTTTTGGGCTTGGTTTATCTGGTCCTTAAAGGTGCTAGTTATGCTTAACTGACTTAACTTCACTTTCTCAGCAGATATTGTGTACCCAAGGTTGAGGTCTCTAAAACTTTCTATCAGCTCGACCTCCTTTACCATCGGCCAAGTCGCATGAAGGGCTTTACGACTTAGGGCATTTTCCACCACATTTGCTTTGCTCGGATGGTAACTTAACTTGAAATCATAATCATTTATAAACTCTATCCAATGTCTCTGCCTCATGTTGAGGTGCTTCTGATAAAAAAGGTACTTTAGGCTTTTATGATCTGAAAACACCTCGAACCTCACACCATAAAGGAGGTGCCTCCAAATCTAGAGTGCAAAGACTATTGCTGCAAGTTCCAGATCATGGGTAGGATAGTTAACCTCGTGGGGCTTGAGCTACCTAGAGGCATAAGCCACCACATTCCGATTTTGTACAAGCACACAACCCAAACCTTTTCTGGAAGCATCACAGTACACATCAAACTTTCCCTTGGGTTTGGCAAAATTAACACAGGGGTAGAGGTTAGCCTATGTTTTAGTTCTTGAAAACTATTTTTACACTCCGGGATCTATCTAAAGAGTATGTTCTTCCTTGTTAACTGGGTTAAGGGTAATGCCAACTGCAAAAAATCCTTTTATGAACCTTCGATAGTAATCGGCAAGTCTAAGAAAACTCTGAACTTCTATTACTATTATTGGGGCCTCCCACTCTTGCACTGCTTCCACCTTGCTTGGATCCACAACTATGCCTCCTTATAAGACTACACGACCTAAGAACTTGACTTCCTACATCCAAAACTCATACTTGGATAGTTTGGCATATAACTTTTTCTCCCTCAGGGTTCTTAATATGACTTTTAGGTATTCCTCATGTTTTCTTTTGTCTTGGAATAGAAGAAGATATCATCTATGAACACCACCATAAACTTATCCAAGTATGGTCTAAAAATCCGGTTCATATAGTCCATGAATATGGCAGGAGCAGTAAAAATTTGGAGCCATTCCGGGCACTTTTTCTATGTTTAAAAATTCATGAACCGAGATTGTAACTATGCTGGCTGGATTATGGGAACTGAAGCTGTGATTTTGTATAATTTTCTTATCATAGCAAATGATTAAATTATCCTTTGAAATTTTTATAGGGTGCTTATAACATCTCGAAGTATAACCATAATTTTTTTTCTGAATTGATTCAATCATTTGCTAGGGTTAAAAATTATGAGATTCTGGTTTTGAGCTGAGTATAAGTGGTCTCTAACCACTAAATTTGTGGCATTTTGTTATTATACTTATGGAACTCTTTTTACTCCGAAATTTTCAAAGAACCTTGGGGACATATTCAATTGTCTTTGAGAATTTTTATAGCATTGAATTTGATGGTTCGAAATACAAAATAAATTGTACTACGAATATGTGAAATCTGCCATTGTGCTGAAAATGAATTGATGTTTTGAATTGATGAAATAATAGCATCTTGTACTAGTATGACATGAGCATATGAATATGAATATGAATAATTGAGCACGTGAGCTTATTGATAAGGTTAGGCATACATAGATATGAATGCTTATTACAATTGCTCATATGTGAAAGGAAAGCATAAGATTATGTTTCTTGGGCTGGAGAAAGTAAATCTAGTTTGTTAGGGAAAGTAAACCCGACTACCAAGAAAAGCATAAAATTGATAATCCTTGGGCTAGAGAAAGTAAATTTGGTCTGTCGGGGAAAGTAAACCCGACTACCCTTGAATTGAGTCGAGGAAAGTAAACCTAGATAGGAATAGATCTGTGCGAGAATTGGAGAAAGTAAATCCAATGATCATGGATAGGAATGAGTTCAGTCTTGAAAAGCAATCTATTACCCATTATTGCCACGCTGGGGATGGCAGTACGTAACGCCCAGACGTGACAGGATTAGTCGAGAGCCAAGGCAAGTTGAAGCAGTAAACTTTCTAAGTAATCCTTTGTCTTATATGCCAAGTGAAAAAGTTTAGTATTGATATTGAGACTAATATGTTCAAGTGACTGGATGTTAAAAGTAACCCACTTCGGAAGTATGATTTGGAACTTTAAAAATAAACTATTATTATATAATGCATGACCACTTTTTCTTAGTAAACCGAAGTGGCTGGGGCGATGACGATGACATTATGATTGTGTATTTTGGGGAGTTACCCTACTAAGAATTGTATAATTCTCACCCCTATGTTTTTGTGTTCCCGTATTGTTTGCAAGTTGACGCAGAAAATTGAGAGACTGCTATGCCAAAGAACTCATAAGTGCAATAGTGTAGTAGTTAATTCTTTTATTATGTTGTATTTAGGGAAATGGATATGTATGTAAATATGTTAGAGGACAAAGGTGTGTTAAAGCTCATAAAAGAGCTTCTTTTATAGCCAGGGTTGCTTCAAAGCTATCTTGTCTAGAGCAAATCTCTCTAATATTCCATAGGATGACTTGATAGGTTGCTGAAGATGAATGTGGTATGTTGATAGGTGCAAGAACAGCTCTTGGAGATGGTGTAGGGTTGTCAAGAGGCATAGTTTCGCCTAAATGGGGTGATTCAGCCCGAGTGATTCTTTGTGTAGCAGAAGGATGTGGCGAAGCTGTTGTAGAAGTTGTAGGATCAAAAGCATCATGAGCATAGGAGTGCTCAGGAAAGGCAACGACAATGTCAGATGTTTGATACAGGGAAGGAACAAGAACTTCTTGAGTAGAGGCATAGGGAATAGGAACATCCTGAACAGACATAGAGGCAACAGTATTTCTCACCGTAGGAGCTTCAGAAGCCTTAAGCACTTCTTCCTCCATTGGAGGAATATGGATGGAAGGTGTAACATCCTAATTTTTAACCAAATACTCTAGAACATACTTAGGTTAATCATTAGTCTGTTACTTCATAGTTCTCATTTTTACTTTGAAATACTTAGCGGAAAATACGGGTAAATTTTTTTTGAGATACAAAGTGAGAGCTGCGTGATGCGATATAACACGTAAAGGATAAAACATACATCTCATAACGTCATAGCATAAGGCACATCATGAGAAACACTGAATATCATCTCATATATATATATAACTTGCCCACTTATAAGTGTGGGACTTAATTTAGTACAAAGGAATACATGAAAGAAAATACAACATGAACATAAACATAAACTACTCCCCTACCCGAGTGCATCTAATGGGGTAACCTCTAAACAAGAAAAGGTTTACCTTCGTCTATGCGGTGTGTGCACTAACCTGGGCCATCCACAACCTCCTACTGGCGACTATCCCTCGAGCGTGGCACGTAACCAGGAAACTGAGCAAGCTCCTTCGGCGAGAATAGGCATAACGGGGCTCGGGAGTGACCTCCACGGCACGGCCTCATCTCCGGTCGTTGTGTAAGCCTTGGCTGGGTCACGGTGGGCTCGCTACCCTCCCCAAGGTCCATGGGTATGGTGGGGGAGGATCCCTCGGAGGGTACCTGGGATGCCGAATCCTCGGGAGGATCCGTCTCCGAAAAAGACGACGGGCAACGGGGCACATACTGGGGGTAGTCTCGAACGGCGAACGCGGTCGGTGGAGTACGGCGAAGCCTCTCCTCTCGGGGATGTGCGCACTCGAACACCAGGTCATCGCCAAAAGGTGAGACGGGGGAGAAACGATGGGAATGCACAGAGGGAGTGAAGGGTCGACCCATGAACATGAATACTCTAATCGTGCATCGACCCACAAAATGGAATAACCCATGGTCCGGGTCATGGTGCACCTCCCATGTCGGCGTGTCCACGAACACCACGAACGTCGCCATCTGAAGACGTGACTGAAAGAAGAGATAGAGGGAGTGAAACTAAAGAATCTCAGTAGGGTCTCCTACTACCTAGGTGTCATCGTCTACGTCCTCAGGAACCTTGGGTTTAGTATACAAAATAAGTGAGCATGCATTAAGTCCATTTTTAGGTTCTAAAACATAGTTTAGCCAAGGTCCGTTCATTTTAGCATGATTCTTAATGACATGGATGCAAGCATGTTAAAGAATGTATGCATGGCTCCACTTAATACAAGAATAATCATCATATACATAGAACATCATAATAGTAGTGGCATAAAGTGGCAAATAAATTCTCTTTGTGACATAATCATCATAACTTCCTCATGGGCCACCCTAAAAGACAAGCGCTCTGGGGGTGCTCGGCCGAACCGGTGTCACCCAGAACGTGTCACATCTCTAGGTTATGAGCTCATACCTTAACTAGTCGTCACTAGTTCTTACTTACCACTTAACAATAAGAAATCATAAATCCCGACTATCTGAGTACGGGTTAGGGGGCAATTCTCTTAGGGGTGCTCGGCCGAACCGGTGTCACCTAAGAGTATAAATTGGTACCGATGTCACATGAGTTCTATGGAGGTGCTCGGCCGAGCCGGTGTCATCCTAGAACCCATCTTAGTACCTTAATTTTCAAAATCTCTTTAAGTCCCCAAATTTATCAGAAATTCGGCGGCACAATGGCATTACGCCGAATTCCTTCCAAATTTGCTTTATGCCACATAAACATATATCCTCATGAATTCCTTATATGAATAACATTATCATTCTTCACATAACACATGCATCATCATAGAACATTCAAACGCTTACCTTTACGGTAGCTTATGCTTGGACCCCTTACGGATCTTAATCTTGAGATATAGTTATCTAACACCCGTCGTTCATATGTTATGCACCTAAGGGCTCATAATTAATCATCATTCCTAATCCTCATGTTCATACTCAAATCTGAAAAGCATAGGGCAGAATTTCTAACTTGATGATTAGGGGATTCTAGAACTTACGTTTTAGACCCTTTCTCGGTTCCGTCTTCGCCTAAGGCGCTATAAATTAAATCTAATTCAATTATAAGACATTCCTATGCTTAAGAACTAATTATAAATCACATTTATCATGTTGTAATGTTGCTGGATAGAATCCAGAAAACTAAATGTTCTAAGAGTTCTACATTTGCATTTTATGGTTTTCTAGTTACTAGTTTCCCTATAGGTGCTAAAATTCAATTCTAATCCAAATGTTACCAAGTTTTTCATGTCTAAACAATCCTAATCTGATTATGTTCCCATTAAAACAGTTTGGATAAGCTCCAAAAATAAGTGGGTCTAAACTATGTTAAATTCTAGCTTTACGGTATTTCTAGTTAGCTAGTTTCTTACCTATCATGCATAGAATCGTTCCTATATCATCATGTGATATTTTCACACATTTTAACACAATAAAACATCATCATACAGCCACAAGCTCATCATGACAGTACCGAAAACATCTAACTTCAATAAGAGAACTAAATTGACATCTCTAGGTGCATAAGTTAACCAGTTTTCTCTTGGAATCGAATTAGAATTTCTAAAACTCTTTGCAAATCATTTTAATTCATCAAGAGGCTAAGTGAAGCCTTAGGTCAGTGACCAAAATATATTTCATCTTCTAAAAGGGAATAAAGTCATATTTCATGATAACATAACCTTGTAAAGATTGTAAAGCTTTTAAGAAAAACTTAGAACATAGACTATTAGTCCTTGTAGCTAGATGAAAACTCATTGCAAGTCCATCATCACTACTTGGCCGAAAACATGCATTCAAAGAATGCATTCACATTAAACTTTAACTTGAAATGAAATGGGCAAGTCTTTGAGCTCTAGGTTCTTAAGTTATGACATAAAATAAACGTGCTCATGCTTTTCATTTTTAATCTTGCTTACAAAATAAAGTGATGACTTAAATTAAATATGTAAGGCATAAACTTAAACGTGCAAGTTTGAAAGTAAATATGCAAGGTTCAATTCTTTATTTTAGTGCTCTTGACCCAACAACAATCGACTTTAAGGCCGAAATAGAAAGGCATTCGAGAAATTAATTAGGTGATAATGCAAGTTCAATTATTTATTTTAGTGCTCTTGGCCTAACAACAATCGACTTTAAGGCCGAAATAGAAAGGCTTTGAGAATTAAATTAAGTGATGATGCAAGTTCCATTTTAATCTTTATGTTCTTAGGTGATAGCTTGAAAGTAAAGGTGCATAGCAAGAATGTAAATATAAATGCAAGCATAAAATAAATTATGCAAGTTCATTTTATCTTTCTAGAGCTCTTAACAAGACTTTAAAGGAACTTAAACCTCAACCCAAACTCATCAAACTAAGATCAAGTAAAGTCTAGAGTCCTTAGAACTCAATATATCATTTTTTTAGAAAATCAAAACATTTAGCATGTAAAAGAAAAGGAAGTGGCCGAAACTTCAAGAAGGAAAAGGAACATTTTAAAACTCTAGGGTCCACGATCTTGATGATATATTAACACCAACATCATGAGACCTCATCATTGAGTCCTTAGAACTATTTTGAAACATCACCAAAGATAGAGTTCTCAAGAGTTCAAGAAAGGAAGAACTAGAAACATTTTTGCTCAAGAACAAAGATCAAGCTCTAAAGTTTGTTTCAAGTGATGAACATCATCATGAAACTCTCATCATCAAGCTCTCATTTCTCTATTCTCAAGGGCTCATGGCCGAAACAAGAAAGAACAAGGAATAGAGAAGAAGTTCTAAAAAGAAAACAAGAGAAACCATAAACACCAAGCTTTAAAGAAGAACATTCATGAAAAGAAATCCCTACTTGGTGTGATGATCTTGAAGATGGAAGAAGAAGATGAAGAACTTGAAGAACTTTGAAGAGCTTGAAGAACACTAGAACTTTGAGAGAAAAAGAAAAGCTTTGGAGAGAATTAAACTTTGCAAATGATCTAAAAGTGGTGCAAGCTCCTCAAGGCATTCTATTTATAGAGAAATGAAGCAAATGGAAGGTGCATGGAGGGGGAGGAGTTTCGGCCATCAGATTGGGAGGGAGCCCATGAGTTCCATGAGGTGAGATAATGTGGTCTTGAGGCATGGTGAGGTATGGTTCAAGGTATGGCTCAAGCATGGTTCTTTGAGTGAGAAAACAAATCAACATATGGTCAAATGGGGGAGGAGGTGGCCAAAATGCATCAGCCCATGTGGGGTTGTGTTTGCATTTTAATTGTGGTTTAGAGTTGTGTTTAGGTGTATCCTTGATTATGCTGAAGGTTAGGAAGTTGTAAGAAAATGTTTAGGGGAGAAAATGGGTAATCAAGGTTGTCAAGACATAATTAGAGAGTGTTCTTGCATCATTAGTGGGTTATAAACTCATTTTAGTGTTTAAATAATTCTAGACACAATTCCTTGATTTAAGGAATTGGAGAGAGAAAACACTATTCAAGATTCCAAGAGTGAAATCTTGAGTTTTAGAAAAGAGATTTAAATCTAATCTAAGCAATCTTAGGTTCTAATTAATTTTAATAATTTATTTTGACTCTAGATTAATTACGAAAATTAATTAATCTTCGTTTAGAGCCTAACATTGCTTAGGTTTGCGTAATTATGTCATTAAGCTCAAAAACACTATTCTACGGGCAAAATCGTAATTTTGCACTAAAACTGCCCGGGACCACCGGGACTCAAAAAAATGTTTTGAAACATGTAAAAACATGGTTTTAAACCTCTGGGGAAAGTTCCGGGCTCAAACGGCACCTTTACCCACGTAAAACGCTACAGGGGTATTTTGGTCATTTTGACCCGAAACTGCAGAAAATGAGACTTTCGCCTCCAGAACCACTCAAGGGTCATTCAATCCCCTTCAAACACTGAGTTGGCCCTTCGAGAACTGCCGAGTCGGCCATCTTCGAATTTTGGGCCGAAAGTGACCTCAGGGGCATTTCGGTCATTTTCCACTCCGACAGAAAATTGGGGCGTTACAGAAGGAGAAGGTTGAGGTACCATAAGAACAATTGCCAAAGTGGTTCAGATGCTTCCTCCTTAGGTTCTTCTATAATTGGTTCCATATTGAAGAAGACTTCATTAACGAAGAAGTGCAATCTATCCATCTCCTTTTCCTTTGATTGTGGCTTTGGTTCCTTAGACTTTGACATGATTTCTAGGACTTACCTAATAGTCCTAAAGTCTTCTGAAACATCAAAAACTGACTCATCTGAAACTGTAGGAGTAGGATCAGAGCTGTACCCATATTGTTGAGCCATGGGTTGAGAGGGTAGTTCTTCAATAACCACAAAGGGTTCAGGAGCAGAATTTGCCCTTCTACTGCTTGAGCACTAAATTCCTTCAGCTTCTTGTCTTTTCCTTACTTCCTCAAATTTCCTTTTCTCTTGCAGAATCCTCTGCTCCTTAAGAAAGAGGTTAGCCTTTTCCTCATCATCAGATGGCTCTACCTCACTCATATCCTTCAGAATAAGTGCAGCTCCTTAAATTGCTTTAGGCAAAGATCTTGTCTCCTTTTCTTGAACTTTCTTTTGAATAGGGAGCTTATCCAGTCTGCCTTGAGGAAGCTCACTCTCTGATGTTTCTACTTCTTTGTCATGATGCCTTTGTGTTCTTAATAGCTTCTGTTCTCTTTGTTAATCTGCCCTTGCCTTTTTGAAGAAGTTTTGATATAGCTTCCCCATACTCATTTTTAGAGGATGTCTATTCTTCCTCATTAGGACTTTCTGAGCTGCTTTTAAGTAGAATGACGACTTTCTTACCCTTCTTTTTCTTCTGAAATTTTTCTCCCATCTTCCTCTTTGTAGTCTTCTTTTCTGGTTTTATTTCCTCAACCAGATAGCTTGTCTTTCATGAGCTTGTTTTCACAGCAAAATGACTAAGTCTTCTTCTTTGACTTGAAAGAATTGATGGTGTAATAAGTTCCTAGAACATACTCAAACTATTCTTCAGTAAGAGGGTATGGATAGTATTGGAAAACTTTTGTCAACAACATTCCACAAGGTATAGCTGCGGTTCTTCTCTTGTCTTTAGTAATAGCACTAAGCATATAGTCCATTATCAGCTCTAGCAAGTTCACCTTTCATTTGCTCATTAGACAGAAAAGTAACATACAATCCATTCCTATTAGAATATCTGTGCTTCCTCTCCTAAGAAGAATAGTAAATTGAACCGCAGAGAATACTTTTCTTACCCAAGAACTGAGTAGGGCAATAGTAATATTACCCAGTTTATATTTCGTGGAATCGGTGAAGCATTTTGACACTTCCTCAGCACTCACCCCAAGGGAATTTTCCTAATCTTTACGAGCAAGACAGGTGATTCCTGTAACGCCCCGATTTTCTGTCTAAGAGAAAAATGACCAAAATGCCTCTAAGATCATTTTCTGCCCGGAATTCAAGGATAGCTGGCCCGGTCATCCTGGAAGGGTCAACTCAATGTTTGAAGGGGATTAGATGGTCCTTGAGTGGTTTCGGAAACGAAAACCTTGTTTTCTGCAGTTTCGGGTCAAAATGACCAAAATACCCCTATAGTATTTTTACGCGGGTAAAGGTACCGCTCAAGCCCGAAACTTTTCTCGAAGGTTTAAAATGATGTTTTCATGTGTTTAAAAGTATCTGGTTGAGTCCCGGTGGTCCCGGTTAGCTTTTGCAAAAAATTATGATTTTACTCGTGGCATAGTCTCGTTTGACCTTAATGATGTAATTAAGCAAACCTAAGTAATATTAGACTCTAATCGAAGGTTAATTAATTGTCATAATTAATCTAGAGTCAAAATAAGTTATTAAAATTAATTAGAACCTAAAATTGCTTAGATTAAACCTAAATCTCTTTTTAAAACCCAAGATTCCTAGTCTTGGAATCTTGAATAGTATTTTCTCTCTCCAATTCCTTAAATTAAGAATTGTGTCTAGAATTGTTTATGCATTAAAATGAGTTTTTATCTCACTAATGAAGCAAGAGCACCCCCTAATCTTTTTTTGAAATCCTTAATTACATCCTTAGTCACCTAAACACTTTCTCACAAATTCCTAAACATAAACATAATCAAAGACACACCTAAACATAACTCCAAACCACAATTAAAAAGAGAGATTTTCCTCCCTCCCTTGGCTGATGCATTCGGCCACCTCTTCCCCTCATTTCCATCACATGTTTGAAATTCCAAACACTCAAAGAACCATGCCTTGAACCATGCTTTGAGCCATACCTCACCATACCTTGAACCATACCTCACCATGCTCCAAGAACACAACATCTCACCTCATGGAACACATGGGCTGGCCGAAACTCTTCCCTCCATTTACACCTCTCATTTGTTTCATTTCTCTATAAATAGCATGCTTGGATGAACTTGAATCACTTTTAGTTCATTTGCTAAGTTGGAGTTTTCATGAGCACTTTGACCTTCTCTTTCTCTCTCAAGTTCAAGAGTTCATCTTCTTCAACTTCTTCACTCATCTCAGCCTCAAGACACTTGGTAAGGATTTTGTTCTAAGTGTTTGATTCATTAAAGTTCTTATTTAGTAATGTGCTTTATGGTTTCTCTTGAAACTTTTGGAACTTCTCTTCTTCCTCTTTGATTTTCGGCCAAGAGCCTTTGGGAACTTGGAAATGAGAGCTTGATGATGAGGACTCCATGATGATATTCATCACTTGTGTAACCTCTAAAGCTTGATCTTGGTTCTTGAGTAAAAGATGTTTTTGGTTTCTTCCTTTCTTATTCTTGAGAAGCTTTATTTTGATGATGTCCTAAAATGAATATATGAACTCAACACATGATGTTGGTGTTAATACATCATCAAGATCATGGTCTCTAGAGTTTCAAAATGGTTCTTTGCCTTCCTCATGATTTCGGTTTCTTTCCTTTTCTTTCCTCTAAATTTATGGCCATCATTCCTTTTCTTTAAGTTTTTGAGTTTTCATTTTTAAAGGAATGTTAACTTAATTTGTTCTTTTAGTCCATTTCCTTAGAGCTTGATGATGAAGTTCACACCATATGGTTTCTTTGAAAACCTTGGTACAAGAACTCTAAAGCTTGCTTTATCTTGCTATGATAAGTTTGGGTTGAGGTTTAAGTTCCTTTAAAGTCTTGCAAGAGCTCTGGTGAAGAATATAAAATGAACTTGCATTCATATTTATTTTCCTTGCCTAGCATATTTAATTTTTGGCCATCACCTAAAATGTAAAGATTAAAACAAGAGTTGCATTTTCATATCACCTAATAATTAATCTCGAAGCTCGCCTATTTCGGCCTTAAAGTCGATTGTTGTGGAGTCTAGAGCACTAAAATAAAGAATTGGACTTGCATTCATATTTATATTTCAAGCCATCACTTAAATCCTAAAAGATAAAATGAACTTGCATATGTACTTTTAAGTCTTGCATATTTATTTTCAAGTCTTGTATATTTATATTTCTAGCACATCATATTCATATTTCAAGTTCTTGCATCTCATAGTTACTTTGAAGTCCTCACTTTACTTTATAATGAAGAATAAAATGGGATGCATAGCACGTTTATATTTTATCATCACTTAAAGGCTCTAGAGCTCAAAGACTTGCCCTCTTTATCTCAAGTTAAAGTTTGGTCTTGGAAACATCCCCATGGGTGCATATTTCGGCCATGTGATGATGATGAACTTGATGAGATTTTCATCTAGTCACAAGAGCCAACAATCTGTGTTCTGAGATTTTCTTTAGGTCTTAAGAGTTTTATAAAATTATTACTAACAAGGTTTATGAGTCAAAACCTCTTCTAAGCATGCGTTGAATTAGCTACTGCCCTATAGCTATTTTTAGTCTCCTTTTATGAAATAAAATAGGTTTCAATAAGTTTTAGAAGTCCTAAAATGATTTCAAGAGAAACTAGTAATTTGTATGTATAAAGGGCATGATATTTGAATGATGTCTTGATATGTTAGAATATGTGGTTGATTTCAAGAAAGATGATGGAATGAGGTTAAAAGGTTTTTAGAATGAATGGGTAATTTTAAAAATGTCAAAACTTGAGCTTTTCGCCATTTTGGGTTACTGGCAATCACTTACAGGGCTTATGTAATCAATTACCAGAGTGCCTTGCACACCCGGATATAAGTTTTGGCCTGTGTAATCGATTACAAGATGATGTAATCAATTACACAATGTTCTGGGAAACCAAAAACATGTTTCTGGACCCTAGTAATCAATTACCATCCCATGTAATCGATTACTCAGGTGTTCTTGAGACCCAGAATGCATTTTTAACCAAGGTAATCGATTACAAGGCTCATGTAATTGATTACCAGGACCTCAAACTTCCATGTTTTGAAAAATTGAGCCATGTAATCGATTACCAGTATTTAAAATGTGTATATAAGTGTTCCTTCCTTCATGTGAATGCATGTTTTATTATGAGAATAACTTGAGCATGTGATTTCCTATTAGAGTAAATAATGTTAATATGTTAATGCTCATGCTATGATGCCTTATAAAAGAATTACGATGTTATGATGCATATGATGATTATGAAGTTTATGGCACATATGAATATGAAGGACTATGCATATATATGAATGTGGCATAAAGCAAATTTGGAAGAAATTCAGTGCGCCATTGTTATGCTGCCAAATTTCTGACAAATTTGAGGACTTAGAAAGTTTTAAAAAGATATGAGTTTTGAATGTGACATGGTACTGTGAAAACGCATTCTAGGGGACGGCGATACGTAACACCCCAGAAACAAATCCTTAAGGGGGACGGCGATACGTAACGCCCCAAAAAGGACAATATTCACTGTGTATTTGATACCGGTGCGATGCATTTTGTTATGATTATTATTATTGCAATTACGCTTATCAGATGATAAGTAAGAACTAGTGACGACTAGTTAAGGTATGAGCTCATAACCTAGAGATGATTTTAGGGTGATCTCTATGTTGCAGTACGATGCTTTGAATGTCACACAAATTATAGAAAGAGAAATATTTTTACATGGGAAGAATATGCCACTTTATGCCACCTGTATGATGTTGGTATCTCTATGAATGTTTAATTGATTTATGCCTGTTGCATCCTCATGCATTCATACTTTATTATGTTGCATCCATAATATTAAGATTCATCCTAAAAGAAACGGACCTTGGATAATTAAGTGTAAAACCTAATAAATGAAGTATATGCATGTTCACCTATTTCAAAGAAACCCAAGGCTCCTGAGGACGTAGATGATGTTACTTAGATAGGAGGTTGCCCTACTGAGATTCTTTAGCAAGATTCTCACTCCCTCTATCTCTTCTTTCCGTCACGTCTTCATATGGCGACATTCGCGGTCTTTGTGGATACCCCGACGTAGGAGGTGTACTGTGATCCAGCGCATGGATCATATCATTTTAAGGGTCGATGTGCTGTAACATCCTAATTTTTAACCCAATAATCTAGAACATAATTAGGTTAATCATTAGTCTGTTACGTCATAGCTTTCTTATTACTTTAAAATACTTAGCGGAAATACTGGTAAAATTTTTTTTTGAAGATCATAAAAGCAAAGTGAGAGCCGCGCGACACGTTTATTGGTAATGCACGAAAGGTAATAAAGCAAACATCGCGTAGCAACATCGCATAAGCAAGTAAAAGCACATCATAATAACACTGAACTGCATATTTATATAATATATGACATGCCCACTTGTATAGAGTGGGGCTTAGTTTGATACAACATGAGCAATACAACTAAAAAGGAAATACAAGAGAAAGTGCAACGGAAACTATAAAAGCAACTCCCCTACCCAAGTGCAACTAATGGGATGACCTCTGAAACAAAAGAAGGTTCATCCCCATCTAAGTGGTGTGTGCTCTACCCGGGTACACCATCGGTCGTACGTCACCTCCTACTGACGTCCATCTCGCGAGCGAGGCACATATCCGGGAAACTGGGCGAGCTCCTCGGGCGTGAAGAGGTGGAACGGGGATCGAGAGTGACCCCCGTGGTGTGGCCGCATCTCCGGTCGTCGTGCAAGTCGTGGCTGAGTCACGGTATCCTCATTGCCCTCCCTCATCAGTGGTGGAGTGGGGGCGGAGCTCTCACTATACGGATGGGTAGGCGGGTCCTCGGATGGGTCGGTTTCTGAGAAGTAGGTCCGGGGCACGTAATCGGGATAATCTCGCATGGCTGAAGCGGCGGTGTGCATGTGGAGTACTCTCTCGTTATGCGTACGTGCGCGCTCAAAAACCCGTTCGTTGTCGCCGTAGGGTGCAGTCGGGGAGAAGCGATGGGTGTGCACAGGATGAGTGAAGGGACGTCCTACGAACATGAAAACTCACACCGTGCACTGTCCCTCAAAATGGTATGACTCGTGAGCCGGGTCATAGTGCACCTCCCATGTCGGGGTGTCCACGAATACCACGAACGTCGCCATCTGAAGACGTGACGGAAAGAAAGAGATAGAGGGAGTGAGAATCTTGCTAAAGAATCTCAGTAGGGCCTCCTACTATGTAGGTGTCATCGTCTACGTCCTCAGGAACCTTGGGTTTAGTTATGCGAAATAAGTGAACATGCATTAAGTCCATTTTTAGGTTCTAAAACATAGTTTAGCCAAGGTCCGTTCATTTTAGCATGATTCTTAATGTCATGGATGCAAGCATATTAAAGAATGTATGCATGGCTCTACGTAATGCAAGGATAATCATCACATACATAAGAACATCATAATAGTAGTGGCATAAAGTGGCAAATAACTTCTCTTTGTGACATAATCATCATAACTTCCTCATAGGCCACCCTAAAAGACAAGCGCTCTAGGGGTGCTCAGCCGAACCGGTGTCACCCAGAACGTGTCACATCTCTAAGTTATGAGCTCATACCTCAACTAGTCGTCACTAGTTCTTACTTATCAATCTTGATAAGCGTAACATAATCATAAACATAATCCCGACTTATCCAGTGCGGGCTAGGGGGCATTTCTTGGGGGTGCTCGGCCGAACCGGTGTCACCCAAGAATTAAATCTTGGTACCGATGTCACATGAGTTCTCTGGAGGTGCTCGGCCGAACCGGTGTCACCCGAGAACCCATCTTAGTACCTCATAAAAATTTCATAAAACTTTCCGATTTTGTCAGAAATTTGATGGCATAACTGTAGCTTGCCGAATTTCTTCCAAATTCATCTTTATGCCACATGAGTTAATCAAACATGCATCCTTCGCCATACTTTCACAGGCAACATTAAAAGTTTGTTATGCACTCGATCCTACAGTATTTTATGCTCTGACCCTTACGGGCCTTAAACTTGTGATGTAGTTAACATATAATCTTCTATCAAACCTTTATGCACCAAAGGGTTCTCTCTTATCAAACCTTATCATTTAATTATGCTCTCAATTAAATCACCATTCCTTAGGGGCAGCGTTATAACTTATGACTACGGGGTTCTAGAACTTACGTTTTAGATCCTTTCTTGGTTCTGTCTTCGCCTAAGGCGCTATAAGTTAAACCTAAACCAATTATGAGTCATTCCTATATCAAAAAACTAATTTTAAACCAGGTTATCTACATTATAAGGTTGCAAGACAGATTCTAAAAATTAAATGTTCTAAGAGTTCTAGATTTGCGGTTTTATGGTTTTCTAGTTACTAGTTTCTCTATAGGTGCCAAAATTCATTCCTACTTCAAATGAAACCAAATTTCTCATAATTAATCAATCCTAATCTGATTATATCCCCATTAAAACAGTTTGGGCAGTGTCCATAATTAAATGGGATAAAACTATGCTAAATTTTGACTTTACGATTTTTCTTAGAAAGCTAGTTTCTTCCCTAACTTGCATAGAATCGTCCCTACTTCATCATACATAATTTTTCACTCATCCAAACACATCAAACGTCATCACATGGCAACAGACACATCATGGAAGGACCGAAACATTAAATCTCAAAAGGATACATAACTTGATGTTTTTAAAACACATAAGTTCTAGTTTCTCTTGGAATCATTCTCAAGACTTCTAAAACTCTTTTGCAAACCATTTTATCATGTCAAGGAGACTAAACACATTCTTAAGTTAGTGACCACTCAATTCCTCCTTAAAAGAGTGTTAAATTCATAGGACCTTGTTGGTCTTAAACTTAAACAATTTCATGAGCTTTAAAAAAAAATTTCTTAAAACTTGACTTCTTGGTCCTTGAAGCTAGATGAAACTCATTCCAAGTTCATCATCACTTCATGGCCGAAATCATGCATTCAAAGAATGCTCCCTCATTGAACTTTATCTTGAGATGAAATGGGCAAGTCTTTGAGCTCTAAGATCTTTTAAGTGATGACATAATTTAAACATGCTATGCACTTCATTTTTATTCTTCATTACAAAGTTAAAGTGAGAGCTTAAAGTAAACATGCTAGACTTGAATATAAAAATGCAAGGCTTAAAATAAATATGCAAGACTTGGAATATAAATATGCAAAGCTTGAAATATAAATATGCAAGTTCATTTCTTTATTTTAGTGCTCTAGGCCCAGCAACAATTGACTTTAAGGCCGAAATAGAAAGGCTTTGAGATTTAGTTAGGTGATAGTGCAAACCTCATTTTAAATCTTTACGTTCTTTAGTGATGAAAGGTAAATATGCTAGACGAGTATATAAATATGAGATGCACTCCATTCTTAGCCTTTAACTTTAAGTGATGACTTGGAAATTAAATATGAATGCAAAGCTCAAATTAAACATGCAATGCATAAGCTTAAATTTAAATATGAATGCTAGTTCATTTTATTTCTTATTAGAGCTCATACAAGACTTTAAAGGAACTTAAACCTCAACCCAAACTCATCATGGCAAGATAAAGAAAAATAAGAGTGAACCTCAAGGGTTCTTTAAACACAAAGTTTCTTTTCTTGGAATGTAAACATAAGAAACATTTTTATTAAAACTCAAGCTCTAGAGGCCTCATTGTGATGAACACATAGTCATCATCTAGAAGCTCTCATCATCAAGCCATTGTGAGTTCCCTTGGCCAACATGGCCGAAAACATGAAGGAAGGAAAGGAAAAGGAACCGAAAACTTTTTAGAAGAAAAAGAAACATTTGAAACTCTAGAGACCATGATCTTGATGATGCAATAACACCAATATCATGAGTCCTCATCATTGAGTTCATGTGACCAATTTAGAATATCATCAAAGTGAAAGGTTTCAAAGATTCAAGAGGAAAACTAAAAGCATCTTTAACTCAAGATCAAAGATCAAGCTTTAGAGATTATTCAAGTGATGAACATCATCATGAAACTCTCATCATCAAGCTCTCATTTCTTTGATTCACAAGCCTCATGGCCAAAACACAAGGAGGAGGAGAAGAAGAAAAGAAGTTCTAAAAAGGATTCAAGAGAAACTAAGAACACTTAAAGAAATTAAGAACTTTAAATGAAAGAACTGTTGAAAGAAAATCCCTACCTAGAGATTAGGAGGTTGGAATGAGAGAAGAGGATGAAGAACTTGAAGAACTTGAAGACTTGAACTTGAGAGAAAAAGGAAACTTTGAAGTGTTTCTTTGAAAACTTACACTTAGCAAATGAACCCAAAATGATACAAGTTCACCTAAGCAAGCTATTTATAGAGAACTGAAGCAAATGAGAGGTGCATGGAGGGAGGAGGGAGTTCGGCCATCAGCATGGAGGGAGCCCATGAGTTCCATGAGGTGAGATAATGTGGTCTTGAGGCATGGTGAGGTATGGTTCAAAGTATGGTGAGGTATGGTTCAAGGTATGGCCTCAAGCATGGTTCTTTGAGTGAGAAACAATTCAAAATGTGAGGTAAAAGAGAGAGAGATGGCCGAATGTGCATCAGCCATGGGGGGAGGATTTCTTGCATTTTAATTGTGGTTTAGAGTTGTGTTTAGGTGTATCTTTGATTAGGATTAAGATTAGGAATTTGTAGGAAAGTGTTTAGGTGAGAAAATGGGTAATTAAGATTGTCAAGACATAATTAAAGAGTGTTCTTGCATCATTAGTGAGTTATAAATTCATTTTAGTGCATAAATAATTCTAGACACAATTCCTTGATTTAAGGAATTGGAGAGAGAAAATACTATTCAAGATTCCAAGAGTGAAATCTTGAGTTTTAGAAAAGGGATTTAAATCTAATCTAAGCAATCTTAGGTTCTAATTAATTTTAATAATTTATTTTGACTCTAGATTAATTATGAAAATTAATTAATCTTCGATTAGAGCCTAATATTGCTTAGGTTTGCTTAATTACATCATTAAGCTCAAAAACATTATTCTAGGGGCAAAATCGTAATTTTGCACTAAAACTGCCCAGGACCACCGGGACTCAAACAGATGTTTTGAAACATGTAAAAACATGGTTTTAAATCTCTGGAGAAAGTTTCGGGCTCAAACGGCACCTTTACCCGCGTAAAACGCTATAGGGGTATTTTGGTCATTTTGACCCGAAACTGCGGAAGATGAGACTTTCGCCTCCGGAACCATTCAAGAGTCATTCAATTCCCTTCAAACATTGAGTTGGCTCTTCGAGGACTGCCGGGTCGGCCATCCTCAAATTCCGGGCCGAAAATGACTTCAGGGGCATTTCGGTCATTTTCCACTCAGACAGAAAATCGAGGCGTTACATGTGTTGTTTACATCTTCATGTTTGTCGGTCTACCCTTCGTTCATCCTGTACATACCCACCATTTTCCCCTACATCACTATTTGGCAACGACCTTGTGTTCGAGCACACCCGGCTTGGTGAGGAGTGGATTTGCTACACCCCATCGACCGCATCTGTTATCTGGGACTTCCCGTAGTACGTGCCTCGCTCCCCATCATCTTTCTCGGAGACAGACCCTTCCAAGGACTTTACCACCTAGGTCCTTTCTGAGGGGTCCTCCCCCACCGTGCCAATGGACTTTGGAGAGGACAGTGAGGCCACCATCATACAGCCGATATGTGGAAGACGAGTGAGGATAACTCCCCGCCGAGGAGCCCATGCCCGGCCGATGCAGCGTATGGCCACCCTGGCAGAGATAGCTCAGTGGATCGAATACGTCCCACCCTATCCGGGATCCCGACAGTAAAGGTTCGCGGGTAGAGATAGTGCACACACCATGTAGATGAGGATAAACGTTCTTTTGTTTAGAGGTTATCCATTTTGGATACACTTGGATAGGGGAGTTTCCTTTTATACTTTCTGTTGTATTTTTATTTCAGATGTATTTGTTTCTAGGTTGTACCAACTAAGTCCCGCTTTTCATGAGTGGGCATATTATATATATATATATATATATATATATATATATATATATGCAGTTAGTTTTATCATGATGTGCAATTACATGTTTTATGTTCTGATGTTTGTGAGCCATTTGTTTATTCTTGTATCTCGTTTCTTTATGTGCCTCATCGTTTGTCGTGTTGTAGGGATCTCACTTTGCATTTACATTTCAAAAAAAAAATTTACCTGTATTTTCCGCTAAGTATTTTGAAGAAAAGGTTTAAACAATGAGACTAAAAGAGTAATGGACTAATGATTAACCTAAATACGTTCTAGGAGTATTGGGTTAAAAATTAGGATGTTACAATTCCAAAGATCGTGTTCACGACCATGGCTACTGTGTCCGATGCTTCTATCTCCATGAAGACATATCTGATTGTTGTGGATAGAGTGGTTTGGTCCTTTGCTTCCAAAAAGCAATCGAAGGCAGTGACCATTCCTGGAAATATTTTGTTTGAGATGTCTAGAAAGTGTTCCTATCCTTGGAAGGTAAAAACTTCCCTGAGTATCTGAACTTGATTCAGTAAGACATTGCCTAGCCTTTTTTCGGGGGCAATGGTCCTCCAAGAAAAATATTCTTCATATGTCTCTGCATATGTGGCTCATTGTACATGAGAAAAGCTCCTCGTCTAGATGTATCTTTTTCTATCTCTCAATCTTCAGCATGAAAGAGGTCCTTAAAAAATGAGTTAAGGTTTGATAAAGTAGGAGAAAGAACAAGACAAGAAGAGATAAAGCAAAGCTAAAATTGCAGAAACCGAAGTTTGTGAAGAAGCAACAAGGGTTTCAGGGAAGAGGTAGCAAGAAGAAGGGTTCAGTGTTTGAGGATAGAATGATGGTAAAGAATAACTTGTTCTTAGAAGATGAAGGTAAAGGTGAAGGCAAGACATGGGGGTTTAAAATGATGTAACGTGACTAAAGGTGAAGCGACATGAGAGAGAAAAACTTTGGCTTACATGGTTAGAAACTCTCACCTTTTCATCATACTTTTAGAAAGAGAGTTTTCTAGCACTCGAATGCACTTTCTAAAGAAATTACTTTCTGAGGCTTCAAGGTTTATTTTCTGACCTCCAAAGGAACTTTCGTATCTTATGCACGATTCTTCTTCTTGCTCTAAATTCAATGCTCCCATATAACCATCATTCACAGATCCTCAAGATCTTCTTTCTAACCTAACAACCTTCTTCTGTGCACACAGTCTTCTTTTTGATTGATCCATCTTTAAACTAACCAAACTGATTCTTTTCTAATCTTGCAAACTGATACACCATTCTTCACAAAAATTTGTGGCCTTGCAAACTGACTTCTGAATCATATACCGATAGAACTGATCTTGCATCCTGATCTTTTGACATTCTTGCAAACTGAAAAGCAGAATCTTTAGGAGGATGCGTGTCCTGATGATTGCTTTGCTTGACTTCAGAAGGGAGAGTAAAGAGAGACTACTCAAAGAGCTTCATGCAGAGATGCTTATGCATATGTAAAAATTTAAAAACTTTTCAACACCAGAAAATGACCAAGAGATCCTCAGTTCTAGATGTTGTGAATACATCTTGATACAAGATCTTTAGTAGACACATCTATTTACTAAGCATCCTCGTTTTTAAAAGAAAAGAAATTTTTCACAAACAAACTTCGATAAGGAGTGCTGATTGGATTCTTTAAGGATAAATAGCATAACATTATTTTAGATGAAAGGAAGGCAACTTACCTCAAGAGATGATCTTGCAGGTGATTTTTTATCTGCAGCATCTGAGTTCAAAGATCTCAGTATACTTGGGCTTTTTCTTTTTGATGCTTTTTCCTCGCATGGATTTGCTTTCCTTGATGTTATCAGATTTGTCCAGATAGTCCTTGAGCTTCCTGTTAGGACGGATGATGATGTCTTCAACATGATAGGTAGACTTTGCCTTGTTCTTGAGCTTGGTTAGAATATTTAGCATAACTTCCACCCAACTTTCACAACACATAGCTTTCTCGACATATATAGATACCATGGTTGTGATGAAAGCACAGTTGATACTCCAAGAACTTTGACAACAGAAGATTATCTTTAAAATAAACTAAACTCTTATGAACTTATAGTGCATTCAGATTTTCCATCTTCTGTTTCATCTTTAAATTGCTCATGTTGAGTTTCAGAAAGATCACTTCTGATCATCTTGAGTGGTCCGAGCATATTATCTGAAAGACTGAAATTCTGGAGCTCACTTTCTGAAGTATTTGGCTTTCATCTGCTAACTTTCTAGAGTTACTTTGAGAGAAAATCTTAGGACTTCATTCAGAATAAACAAGATTACCAGCAAAGTCTTCCTTAAGTATTTCAATATCATCATACATGAGAGATCCTTGTATTTCAATATCATCATACATGAGAGATCCTTGAGAGGATTATCTCTTAGAAATTATGACAATACTTAGAATCAAAGCCTAATATCTAGACAGATCATCATCAGAGTGTTTCTTGTGGATTCAGCTAGAGACATTTCTGATACACCTGCAAGAGAGAATATGATTCTTGGTACCTAGACTTTCATGGCTCCTTTTTAGTTAGTTATAGATAAAGAGAGTTCTCCGACCTTTTTAGAGAAATTCCTTTTTAGGATTCATTTGTTGTAAAGGTATCTCTTCAAACAATCTTGAAGAACAGAACCAGAAGCTATCATATAGATGAAGTTGCATAGATTTTTTTTTCTATTGTTTCACCTGTATATCTCAATCCAATTTTTCTAAAACAAAAGACGCTGACCATATGTTACGAAAACATGATTTTTGAATATGTCTGATAAACAAGAGTCAGATCTTAGAATGCCATGAAGTCCTTTCAAGGGTTCAAAAGAAATTTTTGACATGATCATATAGATACTTAGAGGCTTCAGAAGCATATATCTTGAGAAGAGTAAACTCTTTTGGAGAATTCCTCTCTATCAGCTTTCTAGCTTTAGACTGGACCTTCTCAAGTGTTCATGGCAACTCTATGAGTTCTTCGATAGGTTGATATGTATAGATGAATAGGCCTGGAATCTTACTAGTAACTCATCTTATAAAAAAATAACAGAGATAAGATGCTGAAACTTTTGCCTCACAAGTCTTTGATGATGCTTTCAGCTGTGAAGTACATAATGGCAACAAGTTCTAACACAACAAGACTTTCTGACAAAGACTTTTAAGATGTCTAGATATTCTTCCTTTTTGTACAGGGATATGACATATAAGTACAAGTCAAATACATGATGTGTTTCATTACTGCTATAGGCAGATGTTCTTTCTCAAGATGATCTTTGTCCAGATCAATAAATCATGAGATTATTGTATCCTTGATATAGTCGTTACAGACTTCAGATATAATTCACAGATAGAAAATTCATCTCTAAAACTAATCTTAGATGACAATATCAGATCTTTCTATTTCACACAGAAGCTTTAGCAATTTTCATGGCCTTAACATTGAAAAACATCTAACATGCTACAAAAGGGATCAAAGAGATCTTGGTATGTAACGTCCCGTTTTTCTCTAAACTTTTAAATGACCAAAATGCCCCTAAGGTCATTTTTACCCGAAACATGAGGACGGCCGGCTTTGGCCATCCTCATAGGGTTCATATGTTATATGGAGGGGATTGTATGATTGTGAATGTCCAACGGAGCAGAAAAACCTCATTTCTGATATTTCTATGTACAAATGACCAAAATACCCCTAACTTGATTTAAAGCCGTTTTAAGTTTTGACTCCGACCCAGACTCGTCCCGGAGATCAAAAATGATGTTTTAAGGCATGAACCATGTTGGTCTAAGTCCCGGAGCTCCCGGGCAACTTTTGGTAAAAATTACGATTTTACCCCTACTTAGTGCATTTTAAGCCTAACGAGTTATTTAACTCAAACCTAAGCGATATTAGGCTCTAATGAAAGGTTAATTAATTTTCTTAATTAATCTAAAGCTAAAATAATTATTTAAGGTTAATTAGAACCTAAAATTACTTAGGAAAATTTGCAACTCAATTCTAATTCTTTCCTTTCTTTAAAGAAAAAGCAACTATAAATAGTATTTTCACTATTCACATTTCCTTTCCCAAAAATACTTTCTCTTCCAAGAAAAGTTGTTATACATCAATCAAGGTTTTCAATTCATTTCTAAATTAAAAATATTTATGTCATTCAAATTCAAAAAGAATGAATTGTTTTTGTGGTCATTCAAGCTTTCAATCAAACTTTTCAAGACACCATGTCTTACACCACCTTACCTATGCTTTGGAAATTCAAGATTAGAAAATATTTTCTTCTTTTTTGACATGGAATGCATGGTTTTTTCCACTCCTTTACAGCCCAAAATTTTATGATTTTATTCATTTAAAAGGTTTGGAAATAAGCTACATTGTTAGCCATACTTTAGGACATGCATAGCTAGACTTTTTACCATGCTTTGAATGACTAACACCATGCTTTGAATGACTAACACCATGCTTTGAACAAAGATATTTCCTCCCCCATGTGGCTGTAAAGTGGCCGAATGCTTCCCCCCAAAAGGCCACCATCATTTCAATTTATTTTACTTCTCTATAAATAGGTAGCTTAGGGAACTTGAAGCACCTTTGTTCATTTTACTAAAGCTTAGAGTTTAGAGCACTTTGAGGTTTCTCTCAAGCTTCCAAGAGTTCTTCAAGCTCAAGTTCTTCCTCTTCTTTTCAAAAACCACAAGGTAGGGAACTTTTCTAAATATGTTTTTCATTTATATGTTGAATCTTGTTGGGAAATGATGAAAAGTGGAACCTCCATGTTGCTTCTTCATTTTCGGTTTCTTCCTTTTCTTTTCCTTTCATTTTCGGCCTCAAGGCCTTGAGCATGATGGCTTGATGATGAGTGCTCTCTAGAGGTGACCATGAGTTCATCTCACATGAGGCCTCTAAAGCTTGAGTTTTTCTCAAAGAAAGGTTTCATCTTTTACAAGTTTAGTTGAACATGAGGTTATGTTTCTCTTGAATGTTTGAACTTCTCCTTTCTCCTTTAATGTTTCGGCCATGAGGGCCTAAACCCATGAGAAAAATGAAAGCTTGATGATGAAGTCGTCATGAGGGTGCTTGTCACTCAACAACCTCTAAAGCTTGAGTTTTCTTAAGAAAAGTTTATTATTTCCAAGTTTTACTCAAGAAATAGTTGTGTTCTCTTGAACCTTTGAAAACTCCATCTCTTTTCTTTGAGGTTTCGGCCATGAAGGCCTTTGGAACTTGAAAAAAAAAATGGTAGCTTGATGATGAGGGCTTCATGTTGATGTATGTCACATGAACAAAACTCTAGAGCTTGGACTTGGTTCCTAGACCAAGTATGTTTTTGGTTTTGTTCCTTTATGTTTCCCATGAGTTTGGTTTTGATGGAAGTTTAAAGCATAGTAAAGTACTCAATGATGAGGACTTGAGATGTTGGTGTTTGAATCATCAAGATCTTGGTCCCTAAAGTTCAAAAATGGTTTATTCTTCTTGATGAAGATTTGGCCATCTTCAAGTTTTTAAGGTCATGATTCATTTTAAGTATTCTAGTACTAGTAGTTCTCTTTTCTTGTGAGGATGAGGTTTAGGTTGGAACTATGTTCTTTTTGAAAGTCTTGCAAGAGCTCTAGACAAGATAAAAGTAACTTGCATTCACGTTTACTTTATGCTTTGCACAGCATGTTTATTTCTATGCTATCACTAAACCCCAAGATAAGGAATGAACTTGCATAATGCACATTTAAATTCCAAGCTTCACATTCCATGTTTATGTTTTAAGTCATCACTTAAGAACTTAAAGATGTAAAACGAGAGCTTGCATATCACCTAAAATAATCTCGAAGCCTTTCTATTTCGGCCTTAAAGTCGATTGTTGCTGGGCCTAGAGCACTAAAATAAAGAATGGAACTTGCATATTTACTTTGAGCCTTGCACATTTAATTTCAAGTTCTTGCATTTCATATTTACTTTGAAGCTCTCACTTTACTCTCTAATGAAGAATAAAATGGAATGCATAGCACGTTTACTTTTATGCCATCACCTAAGAGACTAGAGCTCAAAGACTTGCCCATTTCATCTTGAGAAAAGTTAAATCAAGAAGGTATCTTCTTGAAATGCATTCGGCCATGTGATGATGAAAGCTCTAGGATGAGTTTTTCATTAGTTACAAGAGCCTATAGTTTATGTTTTAAGTTTTTCCTAAACATAAATGACATTTGAAAGTATTTTGAGTATGTTCTTATATTTAGAATTTCAACCATGAGTAAATTTAAAGAGTTGCTGCCCTATGTATTTTATGAAAGTTCTTGACAAGTTAAATTGATTTCCAAGGTATTTTTGAAGTCCTAAAATTGTTCCAAGAGAAACTAGTTACCTATGTACATGAAAAAGAAAGTTTACACATGATTTGATGACTTACCAATTTTGGTTCTGCCATGATCATTTCCAGCACCTTAAATTATGTTTTGGGTGGTCTAAATATGTTTGAATACCTTGCCAAGTATATGCTAATTGTTCTAGACATTTTAGAGCATGTTTGGTTACTTTAATTGCTTGAAATGTGAATTCTAGAACCCCATAGGTACAAAAAATATGAATTCTGTCCAGATTGATTAACACCCATAGAATCACATTATATGATGTCTAGATCAGTGAGAGTAACTCATAATTGGCTTAGGTATTAATTGTTGCATCATAGAAAAAGTCGAATGTAAGAAAGGGTTTAAAACGCATCTTCTAGAACACCGTAATTCATCTAATACAAGCTTACTGCCAATGCTGTCCAGCCATGATTAATTGGGTTTTAGGACTTAATAACTCATGGTAATGAGGTTAATCAATCCCTTAGAGGTATAAGAAAATAATTTGGAAGTTTGAGGTTACCCGATTTAGGGATTTTTACCTTAAGGGATGATTATGTGCCTCTCATTTAATGATGAATTGATGTGTTAGCTCATGACGTATGTGGTGCCATGTGAACTATTACCCTTATGTGATGGTTTATAATCTCATGTTATTGCTTCTTTAAAAGGACCTTAGAGATGCCGAAGTGGTAATTATGTGTTATGCATTAATTATGTGGCATTTTGAAGTGACATGTTAAACTTAGGGTGACTTAAAATATGAGAATGTAATCCTTTGAAACCACCAAACTAAGGGTGGGGACAATGTGATTCTAGCCCCCTAAACCCGTACTTAAAGTCGGGAAGTTGACTTATCCCAAGGGATAAAAGTCTAGATACTAGTGACGACTAGTGTGGTATGAGCTCATAGCCTAGAGATTTCTCAAAAGGGAGAAATATGAGGGCGGCCCCAGTTTAAGTGAAAGTTTTAATGTCACCTAAGTAACCAAGATAAGTCACCATGTGCCAAGTACCAAGTTATATGATTTATATTCTATGATCCAAGTTATATGATTTATGTTCTATGATCCAAGTTATATGATTTATGTTCTATGATCCAAGTTGTATGATTTATGTTCGATGATCCAAGTTATATGTTTTACGTTCTATGATCCAAGTTATATGATTGAAGTCCCACAATTTATTTCCCATGATTTATGTAAATACAAGTGATATGTTAAAAGGAACGGATCTCGGAAATGGAGACTTTAGAAAACTCATAATTGAACCAATATATGTCCATGGTTTTATAAATAACCCGAGATTCCTGGAGATGTAGATGATGACAGCTAGGATAGGAGGAGAACCCTACTGAGTTTCTTTAGTAAGAATCTCACTCCCTCTATCTCTTTCTTTCCATTACGTCTTCAGAGCGAGATGGCGACGTTCGTGCTGTTCGTTGACACACCCCGGTGGGAGGTCCACCATGACCCGGAGCATGGGTCATTCCATTTTGAGGGCCGATGTACTGTGCGCATCTTCATGTTTTTGGGACGGCCGTTTGCACACCCCGTATATAGTTATCGCTTCTCCCCGACATCCCCCTATGGTGACCCCATGATTTTTGAGCGTGCACGGGCACGACATGAGAGGAACCTACGAACCCACTCTGCCGGTTCAGCTGACATATCGGAGTACGTGCCACTATCGCAGCACTCGGAAGAGGACCTTGTAGAGGACTCCCCCATGGACCATGAGGGCTCTACCCCCACTCCGCCTCGGCGACCGATGGGCAGCGAGGAGATAGTCATTCAGCGTCGGAGGGCTTCGGTGCCCGGACCAATACCCCAGCGTGGACGACACGTTCAGTCACAGGGCATGCCTGCACCCACCGAGCTCCGCCCGTGGATTGGCTACGTTCCTCCGTACCCGTGATTCTGCTGTAGAGATTGGAGGGTAGCCCTTAGTACACGCACGACACGTAGTATGGATGAAACCTCTTTTGTGTTGAGGTTATCCACCTTAGGTTGCACGTGGGTAGGGATGTTTCTTTCTAGTTCATTTCCATGTATTCTGTATTTCCGTTGTATTCCTGTTTATTATGTACTTGAAGAGTCCTGCCCTGTAGGGTAGGCATATTATATATGCAGTATTTCAGTTGTGATGATGTTATGATTCAGAGCCACTTCTATGTTTATATTTCGGAACTTTATGATACCGACTCAGTAAGATATGCGCGGCTTCTATTTTAAGTAATGTTCTGGAAAAAAAATTGGCTCGTATTTTCGTTAAGCTATTTTTCCAAGTAAAAAGAACCATGACAGTAAGTAATGACTAATATTTGGCCTAAGTATGTACTAGTAGTATTGGGTCGAATACTAGGGTGTTACATGGTACACACTGAAATACTCCAGCATCATGTACAGACTGATTCATATAGCCTTTCATATGTAGCACACAGTGCATAGGTAGCATATACAGCTGTAGCTTAGGGCAAATATGAACAGAGACTTGACTTGATGGATCAGCTGAACTTTCTTCTTTGTAAAGTTCATGTTAACATGTCTCTTTTGAATCCCTTTCAACATATGAGTGAACCGTCCCGTAACCTAGAGTCTTGTCAACAAAGAATCATCAGATAAAAGATTAATCTCGAAAGGATGACGTAGGCCATTCAATCGTTTGGATCTTTGTCCTTTGCAATCGTTGGATTGCTCAACCCCTCAAAGGCCTAACTCTGATACCACTTGTAGGCAAAGATGTGCACGAGAAAAGGGGGTTGAATCATGTATTGGTCCTTTTTCACGTTTTTTGAAGCTTTTGAAAATAATAACTATGAAGCATAAAAATTGAAGTGCAGCGGAAACATAATTACTTGCTTTAGAAAGTAAATTTCTGAACCTTGTTAAATAAAAATGCTCTTTATTAAAGAGATATAATAGAAACCAATAAAGATATACATAAAAGAAAGAAAGTAAGAAGATCCAACAGAGATAAATAAACAAGATCAGAGAAAGAGAGATTAGACATAAGGAATTTTATACTGGTTCGGCTAACCAGCCTACATCCAATACTCAACAACTGAGGTTCTACTAACAACAACTTTCTCAACCTGAGAAAATGCACATGGATAATCTTTACATTAGTCTTCCTAAGCTCTCATCTGTGACCTTCAGAAATCACCTAATGTCCTAGATTGAATAGTTCTGTACTAGTCTCTCTAAGCTAACATGAGTAGTATTGAACTAGTCTCTCCAAGCTAACTCCCATGACTAGTAGCCACCTCTACCGTCACATTGAAGGTAGTTCTGTACTAGCCTCTCCAAGCTAACTCCCGTGACCAGTAGCCACCTCTACTGTCACGTTGAAAGTAGTTCTGTACTAGTCTCTCCAAGCTAATATGAGTAGTATTGTAATAGCCTCTCCAAGCTAACTCCCGTGACCAGTAGTTTTGTACTAGCGTCTCCAAGCTAATATGAGTAGTATTGTACTAGCATCTCCAAGCTAAACCATGATCAGTAGCAACCTCTACTGATATTTTGAAAGTAGTCTTGACACTGGCCTCTCCAAGCCAAACTGTGAGTTGTAACGCCCTGATTTTCTGTCTAAGAGAAAAATGAACAAAATGCCCCTAAGGTCATTTTCTGCCCGAAATTCGAGGATAGCCGGCCCGGCAATCCTTGAATGGTCAACTCAATGTTTGAAGGGGATTAGATGGTTTTTGAATAATTCCGAAAATGAAATCTCATTTTCTGAGGTTTGGGTTCAGAATGACCAAAATACCTCTATAACGTTTTTACGCGGGTATAAGTGCCGTTTGAGCCCGAAACTTTCTTAGAAGGTTTAAAATGATGTTTTCATGTGTTTAAAAGTATCTGTTTAAGTCATGGTGGTCCCGGGGCAGTTTTGGTGCAAAATTATAATTTTGCCCCTTGAATAGTGTTTTTAAGTTTAATGATGTGATTAAGCTAACCTAAGCAGTATTAGGCTCTAATTGAAGATTAATTAATTTCCATAATTAATATAGAGTCAAAATAATTTATTAAAGCTAATCAGAACCTAAAATTGCTTAGATCAAAGTTAAATCTCTTTTTAAAACTCGGGATTTCAAGTCATGGAATTTTGAATAGTGTTTGAATAGTATTTTCTCACTCCAAATTCCCTAAATCAAGGAATTGTGTTGGCATTGGATTCCAAGTTAATGAAATTTGAATTCATTAATTTAGAAAGATCACTTCCTAATCTAGTCTTACAAGCCCTTAATTGACCAATACCTCACCTAAACACTTACTTACAAACTCCTAATCTTAAGCCTAATCCAAGACACACCTAAACACATCTCTAAACCACAATTAAATGAAATATTTTCCTCCCCCATTTCATGAAGAAAATGGCACCACCTACCCCTCCATTTGTCAATCACATGTTGAAATTCAAACACACAAAGAACCATGCTTAGCACCATACCTTAGGCCATACCTAGCCATACCTTTCACTATACCTCATCATGCCTCCATGAAGCCAATTCTCTCTCCTCATGGAACATGTGGTTTCGGCCACCCCTTCATTCCTTAACCCTTGGTTTTGGTTTTTTATAAATACAGATGCAAATGAACTTGTGAGAACCTTTAGTTCATTTGCTAGCTTTGAGTTTTCAAGGGTTGTCTCAAGTTCTCTCATTTTCTTCAAAAGTTCTCTTCTTCTTCATCTTCTTCATCTCCACCAAAGAGCCACCCCTTACAACCTCAAACCACCACACAACCACCCTAGATCACTATTCAAACATATAAGCATTCATCCTCACACATCAAGCTCACACAGAAACTTTTCCTTCCTTTTTCTCCTTCACTTCAAGAAACAAGCTTTCCTCTTCACTACTTGGTAGGGATTTTGTTCTTTAAAGTTTGACCTTTTAAAGCTTTAATAAAAAATGAGTTTTTGCTAGGTTCTTTTGGTTTTTGGAACTTCTTTTTTCTTCTCTTTGATTTTGGCCTTAGAGCCTTTCTTTTTAAAGAAAATGATGCTTGATGATGAGGATTCAAGATGTAGATCATGAGAATCTTGACTTGTGAAACCTCTAAAGCTTGGAACTTGGTTCTTAGACCAAGCATGTTTCAGTTTTTCCTTTTCTTGTCATGCTCTAGTTTCGGTCTCCTTTTCTTTTTCCTTGGTCCTAGTTTTGATTTTAAAGGTTTATGTTAGTTGGAAAATGACTCAAGGATGAGAGTACATGATGTTGGTGGTGGTAAATCATCAAGAACATGATCTCTAGAGTTTTAAAATTTTATCTTTCTCTCCCTCATGGTTTCGGCCCTTTTTCCTCTTCTTTATGGTTTTGTTTTCTTTGGAATCCATTTCCTTGAGCTTGATGATGATGTTCAAACCATAAGGTCTCTTTGATATCTTCGGTACAAAGAACTCTAAAGCTCACTTTGTCTTGTTAAGATATGTGTTGGATTGAGGTTTATATTCCTTTAAAATCTTATATGAGCTCTAGTAAAGAATATAAAATGAACTTGCATTCATATTTACATTTCTTGCCTAGCATCTTTACTTTTCATGCCATCACCTAAAGGTTAAAGATTAAAACAAGAGTTTGCATTTCCATGTCACCTAATAATTAATCTCGAACTCGCCTATTTCGGCCTTAAAATCGATTGTTGTGGAACCTAGAGCACTAAAATAAAGAATTGGACTTGCATTCATGGTTACGTTTCCTTGTCTAGCATATTTATATTTCAAGTCATCACTTAAATCCTAAAAGATAAAATGAACTTGCATATTTGCTTTCAAGTCTTGCATATTTATTTTCAAATCTTGCATATTTATATTTCTAGCACCTCATATTTATATTTCAAGTTCTTGTATCTCATATTTACTTTGGAGTTCTCACTTTACTTTTCTAATGAAGAATAAAATGAAGTGCATATCATGTTTATGCTTTTACTATCACTTAAAGATTCTAGAGCTCAAAGACTTGTCCATTTATCTCAAGCAAAGTTTGGACATGGGACCATTCTCTTGAATGCAAAATTCGGCCATGTGATGATGATGAGCTTAGTGTGAAGTTTCATCTAGTCACAAGTGCCAAAAATCTATGTTTTGGAATTTTCTTAAGCATTGGTGAATTCAAAGAATGTTTCAAGTATGATTTGACGTTTTAAAACCCAACCATAAATACTTTAAAATATTTACTGATCTTGTTTAGTTTATGGTGATTTTAATGAAATAAATTAGTTTCCAAAGAGTTTAGAGTCCTAAAATGGTCCTAAGAGAAACTAGTGATTTATGTGTATTGAAAATGAAATTTCATGATTGATATGATGATGAATGAATTTGGTTCTGCCTTGATATTTTGCTCACTGTTTGATGATGATTTTATTATGTTAAAATGTGTGAAATCATGTATATTTGATGATAGAATTGATTTGAGGAAGCTAGGAAAAACTAGTAACTAGAAAACATGGAAAATGAGACTTCTAGAACACTTGGAACATAGAAAACTCTGTTTTTGTCTAGCAAGCTTCTAAGGCAGCAATCATGGTTGTAGGAACCTCTCATAATTAGTTTAGGAATTGATTGTAGCGCCTTAGGCGAAGACAAAACTTAGAAAGGGCCAAAAATAAGGAAGTTGGAGCACCTAGAAAATTGAAAATATGGATTCTGTTTCAGCATGACTAAAGGATGTAGATATGTGTTTTAATTAGTTTGAATAGGTGGGAATCACTCATAAATGGTTTAGATATTAATTTTAGCATCATAGGAAAAACCGATAACAAGAAAGGGTGTAAAACACAATTTCTAGAACACCGTAACTCATTAAATTTCATTTTCTGCCTATGCTTCCAGCCATGAATAATTATGTTATTGTGACTAATAAATAGTGGTAACGATGATAATTAATCCCTTAGATGCATAAGAGAATAATTTGAAAGTTAGAATTACCCGAATGTGTCCATGATATGAGATGATGAACTCATGTGATGTTAGATTATTTATATGATGTTATTGTCTAGCATGTTTATGGTTTGACATACTCATGAAAGTTATGAAATGATTTCATTTGATATATTATGAATACAATTGAAGTATTTGAGATGCATATGTTAAAGTAATATGAAAGTATATGACATAGTACTGAGATGCATTTCTCTCGCTCCAGTGGGGAGGAAGCAAATCCGTGAGGGTATTGACATTAAGCTTGCCAAAGTGGACAATTCACTGTGTACTAGTTACCAGTAGAGCATTTCAAAGAAGGAAATGATCTTGAGATAGGTGATCTAAGAAGAAATGATGTTTACCCCCTCTATTACCCCATACTAAATTTAGTGGCGACTAGTTAGGATTGAGTTCATTCCTAGGCGATAAGTGAGATGTAGTTTGATAACTAGATTATCGCCGGGGTCGGTGAGTCGGTTGGATTTTTGGTGAATATGCTAAGAGGGTGGTCTTTAAGGAAAAGAACTTAAGAGTTTGACTTATGAGAAAGATGTCACATGAAAGTACCATGCCTTTTTATTCCACGTATATGATTTATGTTTCTTTATGTTGGGCCCAAGTACTATGATTTTCATATTAATGTGCATATGGTATTGTCATGTATTCATCAAATATCTGTTGTATTCATGTCATTAAGACTCATAGTAAATTCATGTCATTAAAACTCATAGTAAAAGACACTTACTTCGGATAAATAGATTTGAAAAGTCTAAAACCAAACCTCATGCATGTACACCTTTTTCATTATTAAAACTGAGGTGGCTGGGGACGATGACGATGACACTTATGTTAGAGTCGGAAATCCCTACTGAGAATCTTGAACGAGCTTCTCATCCCTTTATTTCCTTTCGTGTCGTCTCCAGATGAGGATAACAACGAGGTTTGTGACTTCTTCTAAGGCTTGTGCTTAAGGGTCACACTAGTAAATGGAGCAAAGGGTCGCTATGGAAGTATGGATAGTATAGTTGTTGGATTGGTACTCATCCAACCTCGTAGGTGGATAAGGAACATTCCATATATATGTGCATGTTTTGATGTAAATAATGGTACAATGACGCTAGTAAATTATGTATCTATGAAGATGTGATGATATTATGTTGTTATGTATAATACTATATTCCATGGTTATGTGTGGTGTGACTTCTTTTTCTTGTACGTTATAGTTATGACGAACATTAGGTTAGCACGTGGCTAGTGTTTTGTTTTCAAGTTTCAAAAAAGAAAAATTTATTCATATTTTCTGCTAAATATTTTAAAGAATGGGACTAAAAGAGTAATAGACTAATGTTTAACCTAAATATGTTCTAAGAGTATTGGGTTAAAAATTAGGATGTTACATGAGTAGTAGTAACCTCTACTATCACATTGCAAGTAGTTTTACCTTAGCTTCTCTAAGCTTTGTCTCACATTGATCACTGACGAATCAAGGATACAAAGGTTTGTGTTTGGGTTGTCATTCAAACTAACCTACACTCAAGTTTCCTTAAAGATGATACATTTAAAATAAACCTGGGAAACAAGAGTGACTTCCTCCTATTACTTCTTCCTTCAGAAGGGCATAAATCTAATAAAGACCATAGAAGAAGATTTTCACATGTAAGGAATCTGATTACATAAGAATGATGAACCTTACAGGATGAGGAGAGATTTAAGCAGAGTTTCCTCTCTTTCGAGCACAAGTCTCTCTAACTAGCATCATCATCTTTTTTAGCATGGCATCTTTCACAGGTTTCTTCATGATCGTTGCCTTTGATCAAATCTCCAAGTGACGCGTGTTGATCACCAGTTGTGTCTTGGAAGAGTGAGCTAGAAGTAAGGATGGCAAATCTGTCACATCAGTTGCAGAAGCCGTTATAAGATGAGATTTCTGATCTTCCTTCAGAAATCACTTTTCTACTTTCTGAGCTTGCTTTTTGAACTCTTCCTTCATGAAGCCTGGGTGATTGATCAAGTAGGCAAAAAGATGTCATATAGTTTTGACAACTGGGTTTGACTTTGAGTTGAAATTTGAATTTCAAAATTCAAATTTTCCCTCCTTTTTCCTGTAGTGTTTAATGCTCCACACAAGTATGAGCTTTTTGAAGTGCATAACAAATTCCTTAATGATTCTCCATACTTCTGATCTTCAATCAAAACTTCTTGATGATGATTTCTTTACGATTGTGATGATTGAAGATTAACTCACACATTGCATATGGACATATTCTAATTTCTTGATCTTGAGTGTACTTTCTGATATCCCATGCTGCTTTCTGAAGTCTCTTAACTTGGTTCCTTGTAGCATTGAAAACTTCTTCACATCGTTAGCTAACAAATGCTTGGATAAGGATATAATTTCACTTCTATTTCATAACAAACTTGTAACATGTTTACACATACATAGTGAAATATATATACTCATTTGAGTAAGCCTTGCTCTTGCTAAACGATAGATACCTGTTGGAATCTTGCAAGAAACTCAAGAGAAAAATCAGTCATTCTTCAAGGCATTTTCTTTGAATTGGTTTTGTTGTCATTCAAAATACATGAGCGCATAGGGTTCTAGAGCTAACAGTTTTTGGTCATTGGATGAAGCTTGGAGAGATGGATATACAGTTCCTCTGAAAAGGATTTTCCTTTGTAAAGTAATTGTAGGTGGAGATGTGCATGAGAAAGAGGGTTGAATCATGCATTGATTCTTTTTGTGTTTTCTGAAACTGCTGAAAACAAAATACTATCAAGTGTAAACTTGTAGTGCAACGGAAACATAGTCAGTAGCTTCAGAAAATAGATTTCTGAACAAAAACATTTATTATTAAAATAGATGATAGAATAGTAAGATAGATATAACAACATTTGAATAATAAGAAACGCAGCAGATACAACATGAAGAAAATCAGAAAGAGAAAGAGAAAAGACACAAAGGTTTTATACTGGTTCGGCCAAACTGCTTACATCCAGTACTCAATAACTGTTGAGGTTCCATTCAAAATAACTTTTTCAACCTAAGAAAGTAAATTGGATAGTCTTTACATTAGCCTTCCTAAGCTCTCACTTGTGCCAGTAGACCAACTCAGAGACTATCACAAGTTGAGTATTCCTTTTACCAGCCTCTCCAGGCTAAACCAGGTAGTATTGTACTAGCCTCTCTAAGCTAACTTGTAACGCCCCAATTTTCTGTTTGAGTGGAAAATGACCAAAATGCCCCTAAGGTCATTTTCGGCCCGGAATTCGAGGATGGCCGACCCGGCAGTCCTCGAAGGGCCAACTCAATGTTTGAAGGGGATTGAATGACCCTTAAGTGGTTCCGGAGGCGAAAGTCTCATTTTCTGCAGTTTGGGGTCAAAATGACCAAAATACCCCTATAGCGTTTTTATGCGGGTAAAGGTGCCGTTTGAGCCCGAAACTTTCCCCAGAGGTTTAAAACCATGTTTTTACATGTTTCAAAACATATGTTTGAGTTCCGGTGGTCCCGGGTAGTTTTAGTGCAAAATTACGGTTTTGCCCCTAGAATAGTGTTTTTGAGCTTAATGATGTAATTAAGCAAACCTAAGCAATATTAGGCTCTAATCGAAGGTCAATTAATTTCCATAATTAATCTAAAGTCAAAATAAATAATTAAAATTAATTAGAACCTAAGATTGCTTAGATTAGATTTAAATCTCCTTTCTAAAACTCAAGATTTCACTCTTGGAATCTTGAATAGTATTTTCTCTCTCCAATTCCTTAAATCAAGGAATTGTGTCTAGAATTGTTTATACACTAAAATGAGTTTATAACTCACTAATGATGCAAGAACACTCTTTAAATGTGTCTTGACAACCTTGATTACCCATTTTCTCACCTAAACACTTTCTTACAAATTCCTAATCTTAATCCTAATCAAAGATACACCTAAACACAACTCTAAACCACAATTAAAATGTAAGAAATCCTCCCCCCATGGCTGATGCAATTTCGGCCCTCCCTCTCTCATTTACATCACATGTTGATTTGTTTCTCACTCAAAGAACCATGCTTGAGCCATACCTTGAACCATACCGAACCATACTTTGAACCATACCTCACCATGCCTCAAGATCACAACATCTCACCTCATGGAACTCATGGGGCTGCCCTTGTGCTGCATGGCCAAAGCCTTCTCCCCCATTTTCACCTTGCATTTGTTTCATTTCTCTATAAATAGCATACTTGGGTGAACTTGCATCATTTTGGGTTCATTTGCTATGTGTAAGTTTTCAAAGAGCACTTCAAAGTTTCCTTTTTCTCTCAAGTTCAAGTCTTCAAGTTCTTTAAGTTCTTCATCCTCTTCTCTCATCCCAACCTTCAATCACTTGGTAGGGATTTTCTTTCAAGCATTTTCTTTGTTTAAGTTCCATTTCTAGTTATGTGTTTATGGTTTCTCTTGAAGTCTTTTTAGAACTTCTCTCCCTCTCCTTTTTCTTCATCATTTTCGGCCATAGGCCTAGAGGACAAGGGAATGAGAGCTTGATGATGAGGTTTCATGGTGGTGATGTCCATCACTTGGATGATCTCTAAAGCTTGATCTTTGTTCTTAAGTTAAAGATGTTTTCTTTTGTTCTTTCTTCTTGAACCTTGACACCTTTCACCTTGATGATATTTTAAAATAGTTACATGAACTCAATGATGAGGACTCGTGATGCTGGTATTAATGCATCATCAAGATCATGGTCTCTAGAGTTTCAAATGTTTTCTTTTCTTCTTAAAAGTTTCGGTTCCTTTTCCTTTTCTTTCTTCATATTTTCGGCCATGATGGCCAATAAGATTCACAATGGCTTGATGATGAGAGTTTCTAAATGATGACTATGTGTTCATCTCAATGAGGCCTCTAGAGCTTAAGTTTTAATAAAAATGCTATTTATAACCACATCTCAAGAAAAGAAACTGTGTTTAAAACAACCCTTGAGGTTCTCTCTTGTCTTTACTTTATCTTGTCATGATAAGTTTGGGTTGAGGTTTAAAGTTCCTTTAAAAGTCTTGTATGAGCTCTAATAAGAAATAAAATGGACTAGCATTCATATTTAAATTCAAGCTTATGCATTACATATTTACTTTGAGCGTTGCATTCATATTTAATTTCCAAGCCATCACTTAAAGTTAAAGGATAAAGAATGGATTGCATCTCATATTTACATTCTTGTCTAGCATGTTTACTTTTTATCACTAAAGAACATAAAGATTTAAAATGAGAGTTGCACTATCACCTAACTAAATCTCAAAGCCTTTCTATTTCGGCCTTAAAGTCAATTGTTGCTAGGCCTAGAGCACTAAAATAAAGAAATGAACTTACATATTTATATTTTAAGTTTTGCATATTTATATTTCAAGTCTTGCATATTTAATTCAAGCTTTACATATTTATAATTCAAGTCTTGCATATTTACTTTAAGCTCCCACTTTACTTTGTAATGAAGAATAAAAATGAAATGCATAGCATGTTTAAATTATGTCGTCACCTAAAGACCTTAGAGCTCAAAGACTTGCCCATTTTATCTCAAACTAAAGTCTAATGTGGATGCATTCTTTGAATGCATAATCTCGGCCATGTAGTGATGATGAACTTGGAAGGAGATTCATCTAGCTACAAGGGCCAACAATCTAAGTTTTAAGATTCTCTTTAAAACCTCATGAAGTTCATGAGATTAAGACCAACAAGATTTATGAATTTAATTCTCTTTTAAGGAGGGATTAAGTAGTCACTGACCTAAGGAATGTTTTAGTCTCTTTTACAAAATAAAATGGTTTGCAAAAGAGTTTTAGAAGTCTTGAAAATGATTCCAAGAGAAACTAGCAACTTATGTGTTTTAAAAATATCAAGTTATGCATCTTTTTGGGACTTAATGTTTCGGTCCTTCCATGATAAGTTTGATGTTGTATGATGATGTTTTGATGTGTTAGATTGTGTGAAAATTATGTATGATGAGGTAGGAACATTTCTATGCAAGATAGGAGAGAAACTAGCTTTCTAGAAAAACTGTAAAGTCAAGATTTAGCATAGTTTTAACCCATTTATTTTTTAACACTGCCCAAAATGTTTCAATGGGAATATAATTAGATTAGGATTGTTTAATCATGAAAAATTTGGTTACAATTGAAGTAGGATTGAATTTTAGCACCTATAGAGAAACTAGTAACTAGAAAACCGTAAAACCGCAATTCTAGAACTCTTAGAACATTTAATTTTTAGAATTTGTCCAGCAACCTTATAATGTAGAGAACATGGCTTATAATTAGTTCTTAGGCATAGAAATGCCTCATAATTGGTTTAGGTCGAACTTATAGCGCCTTAGGCGAAAACAGAACCAAGAAAGGGTTTAAAACGTAAGTTCTAGAACCCAGCAATTATAAATTTATAATGCTGCCCCTAAGGAATGATGTTGTTCAGATTTAATAGAGAGCATAAATAATCATGAGATCCACTAGAAGAGAACTCTTAGGTGCATAAAAGGTTGATAGAAGATGATAGGTTAATTACATCACAAGTTTAAGGCCCGTAAGGGCCAAAACATAAGATACCATAGGACCAAGAGCATAATGAATTTTTAATGTTGCTTGTGAACGCATGAGAATGATTATGTGAATGCATGAAAATTATGATGGAGGATGCATGTTTGAATGACTTATGTGGCATAAAGAAGAAATTGGAAGAAATTCGGCATGCTGCAGTTATGCTGCCGAATTTCTGACAAATTCGGGGACTCAAAAAGTTTTTGAAAACCTATGAGATTTTTATGAGGTACTAAGATGAGTTCTCGGATGACACCGATTCAGCCGAGCACCTCCAGAGAACTCATGTGACATCGGTACCAAGATGTATTCTTGGGTGACACTGGTTCGGTCGAGCACCCCCAAGAAATGCCCCCTAGCCCGTACTGGATAAGTCGGGATTATGATTATGATTATGATATGCTTATCGGAATTGATAAGTAAGAACTAGTGACGACTAGTTAAGGTGTGAGCTCATAACCTAGAGATGTGACACGTTCTAGGTGATACCGGTTCGGCCGAGCACCCACAGAGCGATTGTCTTTTAGGGTGGCCTATGAGGAAGTAAAGTATGATGTTTATGTCACAAAGTTTCCCATATAAGAATTTAATTGCCACTTTATGCCACTATTATGATATTCTTAATGTTGTGATTATTTTCTTGCGTTAAGTAGAGCCATGCATACATTCTTTAATTTGATTGCATCCATGTCATTAAGAATCATGCTAAAATGAATGGACCTTGGCTAATTATGTTTTAAAGCTTAAAAATGGACTTGATACATGCTCACTTGTTTTAAATACTAAACCCAAGGTTCCTGAGGACGCAGATGATGACACCTAGGTAGTAGGAGGCCCTACTGAGATTCTTTAGCAAGATTCTCACTCCCTCTATCTCTTTCTTTCCGTCACGTCTTCAGATGGCAACGTTCGTGGTTTTTGTGGACACCCTAACCTGGGAGGTGCATCATGATCTGGACCACGGGTCATACCATTTTGTGGGTCGCTGCGTCGTTCGTGTATTTATGTTCGTTGGATGGCCCTTTAGTCACCCCGTACATAGCTATTGATTCTCTCCTATCTCACCCTTCGGCGACGACTTCGTGTTCGAGCGCGCACGCCCTCGAGAGGAGCGGATCCACCGCACCTCACCGACATCCTCTACCATCCGGGACTACCCACAGTATGTGCCCCGCTCACCCTCGTCATTCTCCGAGACAGACCCTTCAGAGGACTCTGCCACTCAGGTACCCTCCGAGGGATCCTCCCTCACTGTGCCGATGAACGTTGGGGAGGGTAGTGAGGCTTCTGTCTCTCAGCCGGTACATGGAAGACGAGTGAGGGTGATTCCTTGCCGTGGAGCTCATGCACGACCAATGCAACACATCGCCACCCCGGCCAAGATAGCCCAGTGGATCGGATACATCCCTCCTTTCCAGAGAGGCCCGCAGTAGGAGACGACCGTCACGGTTCTGGTGCTCGAGCTTTGACTAGGCTAGGATAGCTTTCTTTTGTCCTTGGGGCTATCCATTTGCAAGCGCACTAGAGTTAGGAGAGTTTCTTTTTATGCCTTTGTTGTACTTTCGTTTTCATGTATCTTTATTCCAGTTGTATTAAACTAAGTCTCACTCTTTATGAGTGGGCATAATCTATTATATATAAATATGCAGTTCAGTTCTGTTGTGATGTGCGTTTACTTGCTTATGTCATGTTGCTATGTGATGCTTGCTTTATTTCCCTTCGTGCTTTATTATTTATTATGTCGCGCGGCTCTCACTTTGCTTTTATAATTCAAAAAAAAATTTACCAGTATTTCCGCTAAGTATTTTAAAGTAATAAGGAAGCTATGACGTAACAGACTAATGATTAACCTAAATATGTTCTAGAGTATTGGGTTAAAAATTAGGATGTTACATAACTCGTGATCAGTTGCAACCTCTACACTCACATTGAAAGTAGTCTTGGCACTAGCCTCTCTAGGCCAAACGGTGAGCAGTAGCAACCTTTACTATCATGTTAAAAGTAGTCTCGATACTAACCTCTCCAAGCCAAACCGTGAGCAGTAGCAATCTCTATTGTTACGTTGAAAGTAGTCTTGACACTGGCCTTCCCAAGCCAAACCATGAGCAGTAGTAACCACTACTATCACATTGCAAGTAGTTTTATAGTAGCCTCTCCAAACTATCTCATAGCAATCATGACTAGATCGAGAATACAAAAGTTAAGTGTTTGGGTTGCTACTCAAACTAACCTACACTCAAGTTTCCTTAACATATACATGAAGAGTTCCTGAGAAAACTTGAATGACTTTCTTCTATAACTTCTTCCCTGGGAAGAGCATAAATCTAACTAAGAGTGTAGAAGGAAGATTTTCTCATACTTCAAGGATAAAACTGATTACATGATAAATACTAAATATTCTAGGAAGTGGGAAGAGGATTTTGCAAAGTTTCCTCTATTGAATCTTCAAATCTCTTATCGGCTTTTAAGCATAGCATCTCTATATATAGTCGTCTTCCTTTGTGACTGTTGCCATTGATCAGTTCTTCAAGTGACACGTGTTGATCTTCAGAGGTATCTTGAAGGCAATAGCTAGAAGAGAAGTTGACAGATCTGTCACATGGATTACAAAAGCCATTACAATATTGAGTTTTCTGATTTTCCTTTAGAAATTACTTTTCTACTTCCTGAACTCCTCCTTCATGAAGCCAAGGTGGTTGATCAATCAAGCAGAAGAGATGACGTACCAGTTTGAAACTAGGTTTGACTTGAACATTTAAAATTCAAATTTCAAATTTCCCTCCCTTTCCTGTAGCATTTTGTGCTTCACTCATAGGTGAGCTTTCTGATGTACTCAATCAATCCCTTGAAGGATTCTTTACTTTTTGATCTTCAATCCAATCTTCTTTGCTGATGATATCTTTGCGATTATGATGATTGAAGATTAAGTAACAAGTTGATCTTGGACATGAGTTGATTTCTTCATCCCTAGTGTACTTTCTGATGTCCTGTGCTACTTTCTGAAGTCGTTAAACTTGGTTTCTTTGTAGCGTTGAAAAACTTCTTATTGTTAGCTATTAGATGCTTGAATAAGGATATAGTTTCACTTCTATTTTAATTCAAATCTCTTTAACATGAGATAAACATGTTCATACATGTATATGAAATATATTCTCATTTGAGTAAGCCTTGCTCTTGCTAAACGATAGAAACTTTTATAATCTTATAAGAAACTCAATAGAGACATCAATCTTTCTTCAAAGTATTTTCTTTAAATTGACTTTGTTGTCATTCAAAATAAATAAGCGCAAAGGGTTTTAGAGCTAACAGTAATATGCTGCTTCTCCTTTTCTTCTCTGTAAAATGCAGGCCAGGGTTGTCATCGATAAGGAAATGTCTGTTTGAGCATGTAAGAGAGAGTCCCCTTGACTTGGTAGCTTTGAAATATTTGATACACCATCAACACACATTTCTTGTCCATTCCAACACGCATTGTAACGTGAACTTCAACCTTTGCCATTTTTGGCAAAAACTTTTTAGCCTTTGGTCCTAGTGTTCTACCTCTCAGCTTAAGTAAGCTAGTGTACCAGCTTTCAGTGTTGATTTTCTCATAACCAAATCCATCAACGTAAGTCAATTAGATTGAAGTTAAACTAAAAACACTTAGAAGATTTTAGCTGGAAGTATTTTCATTCAAGGCATGTTTAAATTAATATTATAATACAAAGTATTTTGTCATCATATTAGGATACATAAACCAACATTATCAATATAATTATTTATATCACTAAACGTAGCATCTAACCAACTCATTCGTACTTGAGCACCATATGGCTTCTAGGGGAAAATACACCTAGCAGTTGTTGGAAAACCGGTTCCTACAGACCAGAAGTGCTGCTGATCACTAGTCTCCCTTCGATATAAAGACCAACTTAGATAGCAACATCTTGCAATGTGATTGTTGTCGCAACTGGGATTGTGACGAGGATGGCAAAAAAGAAATTTTGTTTGAAAATATGGAGTCGCCACCAAGTTTATTAAAATTTGGGAAAAACATGGAAAAACCTATTTATTTTAAAAGGTGATCTTTGAAAACAGATTTGAGTTTAGGAGTTGGTTATGCATAGGGAAGGGTAGGAATGTAACCCTATACACCTCTAATACACCCGTCCTTAGACGGTACCTTAGTAAGTTGTGCAAATTATTAATAACTTTTCAAAAATATTTATTTTTTCGTTTCTTATTTACAAGAAAATTATAAAAATAAAAATGTTTCTTAAAAACAAATTTTAAAACATCAAGCTGTCACAACTCAAATGTTCAAAATATTGAGTTAACAAGCCGTCATGGCTAAATTAACATCTTTGATTAAAAATAAAATATTTCCCAAATAAATAAAAATTAAATAAATTTTTTTAAAAAAAAAGAAATATTAGAAAAACTATTTACAAAATAAGACAAATTATGAAAATTTAATTTTGGCTTGACAGGGATCAGAATCACCTACTCCTACATATCCCCTAATGCAGTGGAGAACTCAAAGTCATGTAGTTCTATAGAAAATATTTGTGAATTGACAAATTTTAACTAAAAAGTGAATCAAATAAAAAACTATTAATTAATTTTAATTTTAACAAAGAAAGAAATTTTGATTATCAAATCAATGAAAATCTATTTGTGCACAGAATTCAAGTTAGCACTGAACCACTCAATGAACCCTTATGATTCAACAATAGTGTAGGTAACATCTGCTACTCAACCATCATTATTGATCATTGCACGGATTTAAAAAAAAGTTTTCAAAAGATTTTTTTTATTGCTTATTTGAAAGAAAACAACTTTTTATTTATTTTTAACAAGCACTAATTTCCATTAAGAACTAACAAAATTAATTTAAAGATTAAATATTAATTTAATTAAAAAAGAAAATGAACATATAAAACAATTAAAAGCTAAAAAAAAAAAGGACCCTTAACATTTTCATTTTTTATTCTTTCGACAAAAACTTCAATCAAAATGACAAGGCTAGCTCAACAAGTTTTTTTTTATTCAAACCAAAAAAGTCATTTAAATTATTAGATCCCAAAAACAAAACTAGCCTAACAAAAGGAAATCCAAATTCATACAACTTACTAGCTAAAAAAATAATAAAAAAAAATAAAAAAGAGTCATCAGTTACACGTGGAAACACGTTGTAACAATTTGAGGGAATGCTTGGTTTTAAATCTTGTAACAATAAACACATAAAAGTAGAGCATTGGTTTCTTGTTTAAAAAAAAAAAAAATAGAGACGTGGGTTGCATAGAGGGAACACACACATACATACATGGAACTCTCACTTTCACTATCACACACACATACACTCTCTCACAATCACAAATACACATCCATATTCACACATACCACACACGCACAGGGCCTTCTTTTCTCACATACACATGCCCACATCACACACATACACAAATACATGCCCATACCCACACATAACACATACAACACTTTCTTTTCTCTGAAACACACACATACGAACATAAACATATACAAAGAGAGAAACGGAGAGAGAGAGAGAGAGGGGGGGGAAGAGGCCAAGAACGAGAACGAGAAAGTGAGGCGCAGAGAGGGAGATCGCCACGGAGGATGGCGGCAGGAGAGGGGAGCCCGTGGCTGGGCTCATCGAGAAGAAGGGAGAGAGGCCACCGCGGGAAAGCCGCAGTGCAGCTGGACATGGCGTAAAGCTTCGCGGCTAAGGTAAGGAGGAGTGGCTGGCGCGGCGAGGATAGGCTTTTCATGACTGAGGACCTGGCAAAAGAGAGATCCCGCCTGGCAAGGAGTGGCTCCACCACAGCTTGCATATGGTGGTGGTGGATCTTGCTTAATGGCGAAGGAGGGTGTGCGGCAACAACAAAAGGAGAATGTTGGAGACACGGCTGGAAATCACGATGGCCGCGATCTCTTCCCCTTTTTCTTTGTCTCTTTTCTTATTTTTGGTTTGTTTCGTTGGTTTTGATTTGATTGGATTGCTGATGATTATGGTGATTGTGATGTTTTAGGCTGTGATAATGGCGGTCATGGGTGGTGGCAGATGAGAATGCTGGTGATAGTGGATGCGGAGGAAGAGGAGGCTGGCTTCGGTGATGGGTGGTGATGATAGTGAGTTGTGGTTATGGAGGGTGAGGGGAAGAAGATGATGGAGGGGAGTTGAGGATGGTGGAGGGTGAGGAGTTGAAGGGACAGGGGATCAAGTGGTTAACAAAGGAATGAGGAGTGGTGTTGGGCCGTGAAGTATGGGAGAAAGGCTGATCTAAAAATGGTGGAGGTTACTGGAGATGTGGCGGTTTGGCGGGGGAAGAGGAAAAGAATGCTAAAGGGGAAGAAGATAGAAGTAGAGCTAACAGTGGCTTACGGCTAAGGAAGGAGTTGAGGATGATGGAGTGGAAAAAGATGATGAAGAGGAAGAAAATGAGAGGGGGCTGCGATGGTGGTGGAAGGAGGCCACGGCCCCTATTTTTTTGTTTATTTTTTTTATTTTGATGATGATTTGTTGTTGCTAAATTTACTTTGTTCTTTCCTCTTATTATTGCTTGGACTGAATTGGAAATTTTTCTTCACTGATGATTGCTTTCCGGTGCTTCTCTCTGTGTTGGGAATTTTTGCTTATAAATGGTATTACTGATAATATCTCTGTGTTTGGAATTTTAGCTGATCAATGGTATCGCCCCCTTTTCTGCTCATGAATTTTGGTCTTTATTTATAGACATTGTAAACCCATCATATGCCCTTGTAATGATTTCTCCCAGAATAGTTGAGGGGTTATTCGTTCCAAATCATTGATCTTGTAAATGATAATATAGCATGTTCTTCCACATTTTGATTTCTTTTTGTTATCTTCATATTAGTGCGCTTTCGATCTGTCCCGACCTTCATTTTTTTCTTTTTTATTTTTTTTTTATTTTTTTTAAAACAAATCAATAAAAACCATGGTCTGATATATATTATTTTAGAATGGGCTGAACACATCTTTTTATTTTTGAAATAGACTGAATTGATTTTTTTTTTAATAACGAAAACGGGCGAAAATGATTGGGTCTCTCTTTTCGTTATGCAACTCAAAACAAACAATAAATGAACCCAAATTGAAAAGGTCTAAAAATACAACGAAGAACTATCGACAAAATTTGAAATGATTCGTAACTTCACTCAATAAAATAAAACAATTATTATGGGCTAAATTCAGAAATTATGTCAAAATATTTTTGTTTTTATTTTATGGGTTGGACAAAATCGGGTGTGCACAATTGTGCATTCTCTTAGGGCGATGTCGAATGAATGTGTCTCAAGTCTCTAATGCTCCACTAAAGTAGATATCACTACATGATCTACTTGAAAAAATGCAAACTTTGCCACTTCATAAAATCCTACCAATTGTAAATATGGAACAATGGCATTAGGAATTTCCTCAACTTCATTACAAGTAGGCATAGATTGTCTAACATATAATCTTCGATCAAGTTTTCCATTCCTTATGTGTTGGGAAACATGAGTTTCTTGCATCGTCAACAAAGACATATCTTTTGGCCCAAGGTCAACAATACTTGATGATGAAGACAATCCAAATGCCATCTACAAATTTTAAAATGATGTTAATAGTCTAATAAATAAAATAAAAAACACATATTTTCTTTTAAAAATTATAGCTCAAATGAGCTAAGAATATGACCACATATGAATCAAAAAGTATTTTTTTCTAGTCTAAAATGATAAATAATCTAATTTGATTTTAGTTAAATAAATTATATATGTAAAAAATGATTTATTTTTCAAATGACAACTGAAACTAACAGCAAAAAATATTAAAAAAAATTAAAATATTTCTTATGTTTTTTCTATGAACATTATTATCAAACTTTGAAATTAAAATTATGAACATATCTTTCAAATTTTAAAGTATTTCTTACGTTATTTCTATGAACATTATTATCTATTTTTATGAACACTATGTCCTACATTTTATTTTATCATCAAAATTTAAAATTAAAATATTTAATTAAAAACTATATAAGAAATTACTTTGAAATCATTTAGCAATTTGATTTTTACATAATAATACTAAAAATAAAATTCATATTAAATAATTTAAAACATAAAAAACCCATGAACATATAAGACAACAAAAAATATAAGTAAAATGAGCCTTTGACTAGCGCCTTTTTCAAATACAAAAGGGGAGCTTCCCTTACTTCAAAACAAATAAAATAAAATAAAATAAAAGAGAGCATATATGAAAGAAGGAAAGAAGAAGATGCTCAAGCATGCAAACTAGGGACCAAATGGAGACCGAGTGTGGGCCTTTCATATTTATAGGATGGATTGTTTATCCTCATGTGCAACATGGTTATGCTTCATGAAAGACGCTAAGCCAAGAAGCGCCGCTCCCTCCAACCTGCCACCCATGCTGCTTCTCAGGAAGGAATGCGTGTGTCAATCTTGTCTCGTCACTGACAGACTGTGAGCAATGCTGTGTGATTGATCAAATAGTGGCACGTTTGGACCTTGTGCCACCAACGGTGACATGTGTAGTGGCGCGACTATGTTTGACAGGCAAAAAAATAAAAATAAAAATTTTGGTGTGGTTGCCAGTGCGGCAAAAACCATCTCTAACACGAAAATACTTTCAAGATCACACCAATATTGTAAATAGATGTTAATCTCTGGTTTAGTGAAAAAGCCGAGCCACTCGCTTGTTGAATTAATACTGTCACAATCCTCAAGTTTAATCATAATCTAAGGTGAACCAAGCTCTTATTAGTCCAATCATGTCACATTTGCGAGTCCCAACCCTTCATGTTGTACTTATCGCACCATGCATATACTCTGAAATGACGAAGTGTAAGGATCGATCTGGATTTGCATAGAATGGGTATTGGTTGATAATAATAATAATAATAATAGTTATTTCAAAACTACAGGGGAATGAACATGTTGATTTGGTGATTGTGCATCAACGAATTTAAAATACAACTGGAATGGCATTGGTCAAATGTATCTTTTAGGCAAGTTAGAATTTCATGCTGTACCGAATAATGAAATAGAAGCACCACAACTACTTGAACTTCAGTATCCATTTCTCTTTTGCATTCAGAGGCAGATCATACAAACCCTCTCAACCACTCACCTGTTCAAATGCTTGAGACCCGCCCGTTATCCGGACAAACTATTTCTTACCAGGGAACCTTCTCAAGCTTATTGTTAGTATAAGCAGCTGCAAATCGTCAGGCATTGCAAGCTATCATGCCTTTGATCATTTTACAAGGAAGGAGGTACCCATATATAGCCATATGATTGGACATAGCCAGCTTTCTCCAGCAACTCATCTGCTTCAGCGGGGCCTCTGCTTCCTGGTTGGTAAGAGACTGGTTTGAGCTCCCCCTTATCAATGCGGTGCAGTAGTGGGGTGAAGATTTCCCAGGATGCCTGATGAGAGACAAAAATACACGCATTAAAGTTGTGAATCAAGACCCTGGTGGAATAAGTTTATGAAGCATGTAATAATCCTCCTACCTTCAACTCATCCCTGCGAACAAAATGTTGCTGATCACCTCTAATTCTGCAAAAAAATTCCAATTCAAATTACTTTTCAATTCATTCAACTCTATTTTTTTTCAAACAGCTGAATTTATTGCTAAGTAAAGCATGTAATGCTAATCTGACTGATCGGGGGTCACCAACTACATTTAGAAGCAACTACGAAGCCAAAAACATGAACTAGGAAACGCAACATACGTGTCAAGAATTAGGCGCTCGTAAGCCTCTGGTATTGTAACCCCTTGATAACGCTGCCTATATGACAGATCTAGTTCACTTTGCACAGTCGACATCTCGAGTCCAGGTTGCTTGACCTACATGATGAGACAGTGAACTAGGCAGTCACTCTTAGAAATATCATCGAATTATTTGGCGGCGTTGATATCCAAACCTTTTTAAATTTAACATGTAGATCTCTTTCGTTATCACAGGTTAAAGGGTGCAATGATATAAAAATTTTGCAGATTTTACACACATCTAGTGAAGTTGCCATTTATTGGCCATATAGGTCAAATGATCCCTTGGTGTTTCTATCACAAATATATTTACAATCAAACCATTAAAATCTAAATATTTTTTAATGGTTTTGTTTGTCTAGGTTTTTCTTGATCTGCTTCTAACTCTAGCTATTAGGGGCTCTCTCTTTTAATCTACTCTCCTTATGGGGGATTCTACAAGCCTCCTACCTCTATACATGTCAAATCATCTAAGACAATATTCTATTATTTTTTCTAAACCCTAAAGCTTTTACTTATCAGAATATTTGAATTTGACATTGAACGTCTGTCTAATAGAAGGAGTACCCTCCTTCCTTTCTAAAGAATTGTCTATAGCCACAAAAAGGCATTCCTAGCCTGTACTAAAGAGGATATTAACTATTGAATCATACACGCATAGTCAAACTTTAAACATAAAAAGTCATAAGAACTTTTTAGCAATTGTGTTATTATTAAAAAACTCTTAATTTCGACTATCCATATAGATCCTATATACATAGTTTACACTTGCAATATATAAACAATAAATAAATGTCCTAATTCCTATGCTCATTACCTTCCTCCATAGAACCACGGATTCTCAATAAACAAATATAACACACAAAGGGAAAACTGACTGAGTAAACAGATCAAACAAGAGACAAAAAGGTTCTCATTAAGAGCAATCAGCAAGACTGGCATACCGTCAACTTCATGTAAATAGCTTCTTGAGGTTGCAAGCGCATGACAAACTCATTTCTCCCCTGCTTTTGACCTGAACAAAAATAAGTTTACTATAATGTTTGCACACGTATTGATGTTGATATTTAGATCAATAGGTATCTGTCATCAAGACAGAAAAATACAGGCTAGGTAAAATTTCTGTTCCATGTTAAGGCAGGTGCCTGTTTTGGAGATAGTATGCTGCAATCCTTTTGTAATGAACAATATCTTCCAAAAGCTTAAACGGTTAGGTAAAGGCATGAATGATTTTATATCTAATATGCTTCACACAAATATCCATTGGGCTTGAAGCAAGGGAATTGTATAGGCCTATCTTATTGAGTGATGAAATTCAACTTAATTTTATTCAAAGAATGGAGGAGGTAAGAATCAAACTAAAGACTATTTGGTCATCAAAAGTCTGATATCATATTATAAATTATTGCTCTTAAAAGTTTATACTATTGTGTGGAGATACATAGGTGATTTTATATTTAACAATTGCTTGAAAGTTATAATAGAAAAGTTAAGAGTGTGTAATGAAAATGTTTAACATTAGGAAGTATTGTTTGGCATAGGATGAAAAGTGTGCTGACAAACATAATTCTTTTTAAACCACACGGTGACTGCACACTTTTCACCTTAGACTGTAATTCCTGTACTTCGTCAATAGAAAGATAGTACCAAAGTCAGCATCGTGAAAGCATTCATACACAATAAACAAAAAATTTTACTTTCCACCGTGATAAGCTAATTTTATGAACACACTGCATCTTGAAAAAGAAACTTGAAGAAAGGCTGGGAGTTATAAAAGTGAAGTGATTCTTTCTTATATCTTTTGATACAGAGAAAGATATAATTTATGGGCTTATTGTAAGGAGTACCTAATAAATATGAAAGATACTAAAAGGACTATCTAATAAATGTGAAAGATACTAACTTACCTAACCATATCTATCACATCCATCATAATAAATGCTTACCTAATCATATCTATCATATTTATCATAATAAATGATAAAGAACAAAAACATACATGTATGATACAATTTAACACCCCTCTTAAGCTGGTGAATGGATATCTATCATTCCCAACTTGCGTGTAATATCCTGAAATCGCTCTGTGGGTAGGCCCTTAGTCAACACATCCGCCAGCTGTAATCCGGAAGGAACATGTATATTGGTTATAAGTCCACTATCTAACTTCTCCTTCATAAAGTGTCAGTCAATTTCAATATGCTTCGTCCTATCATGTTGGACAGGGTTATGAGCAATGTTAATAGCTGATTTATTGTCACCTAACATCTTCATAGGAGCCTCATATTTTATCTTGAAGTCATCCAAGATAATTTTTAACCACAGTAGCTCGTAAATTCCTTGTAACATGGCACAAAATTCTGCCTCCGCACTTGATCTTGCAACAATATTTTGCTTTTTGCTTCTCCAAGTCACCAAATTTCCTCCTAAAAACATACAATATCTTAATGTTGATTTTCTGTCACTAATAGAACCTACATAATCAGCATCAATGTAGACTTCTATAGAGAGCTTGTCACCACCTTTGAACAGCAGTACCCTACCAGGTGTGGCCTTAAGATACTATAATATTCTTTTTACTGCTTGCATGTGTCTCACTTTAGGATCATGCATGAATTGCCTAACCACACTCACAGCATAAGCCAAGTTTGGCCTAGTATGGGCCAAGTATATGAGTTTTCCCACCAATCTTTGGTATTGTGCCTTATCAACACTAGAATTCTCCTCTTTACTTTCCACTCAATGGTTTTGTTCAATGGGAACACTAGTAGCTTTGCTCCGAAGCTTTCTATTCTCTTTAAGTAGATCTAGGATATATTTCCATTGAGAGATAAAAATGTCCTGCTTAGAGTATGCCACCTCTATTCCAAGGAAGTATCTTAATTTTTCCTAGATTTTTCATTTCAAATTCAGCAGTTAACTTCTCCTCCAAGAGCTTCTTCTCAACTGAATCATTACCTGATATAATGATGTCATAAGTTTACAAGGAAAACCATAAGTTTTCCTCCAACTATATGTTTAAGGAAAAGAGTATGGTCCCCTTGACTCTGCCTATAACCAAGTGACATTATGGTTTTTGCAAATCTCCCAAACCATGCATGAGGGGACTATTTCAACCCATACAAAAGCCTGCATACCTTGTTTCTTCCATTGGTGACATCGTATCCAGGAGGAATTTCCATGTGAACTTCTTCCTCTAAGTCTCCATGTAAGAATGCATTGTTTACATCGAATTGATGCAAATCCCATCCAAAATAAGCTGTAAGAGAAAGCAAGACTCTAACTGTATTCATCTTTGCTACAGGAGCAAACATCTCCTCATAGTCAATTCCATATGTCTGTGTGTACCCTTTTACAATTAGTCTTGCTTTATATCAGTCTAACTCACCATCTGACTGATACTTCACAGTGTATATCCATCTATATCCTACTGGCCTTTTATCTTTTGACCTCTCAACAATCTCCCAGGTTCCATTTTTCTCTAACGCCCTTATTTCCTTATTCATGGCTTGAACCCAGTTCATATCTTTTAATGCCTCTTGTACTGAATTTGGGATTTGTATGGAATCAATAGCTGCAATGAAACTTTGATGCTGCAAGAAAAGGTGTTTAGAGGAGACAAAAAGAGAAATAGGATGTTTAATGGAAGTTCTTTTTCTTTTCTCAAGGCAATCAATAAGTCACCTAGGTTAGGTTCACAAATATTGGAAGAGTCAATTTCTTTAGTACTTACCATAGGTTCAGACTCTTGAAGTTGCTGCTGGATCATATCGGGTTTATTTCTCCTTTCATACACCAAAAGTGGTTTCTTCTGAGCTTCCTTAGGTGGTGTAATGGAAGGCACTAACTCTTGGGAACCAGATGGAGTAGTAGAGGACACTAACTCTTGGAAACCAGAGGGAGTTAACTCTTGTGATAATGAGAAAGGGAGAATGGATTGAGGAAGAAAGGTCTCAGCTTCTACTAGACTCTTCCCCTGAAGTGGAGAACTAAAAAATGACTCAGTTTCACAAAATGTAACACCCAAAGAGACAAAGAAATGATAACTGGATGAGTGAAAACATTTGTATCCTTTCTTGTTAGGAGCATAACCTATGAAAACACATTTGATGGCCCTAGGATCAAGTTTATTACGATGTTGACGATGCCCATGGACAAATGCTATACATCCAAAAACTCAAGGCCATAAACATTGCATAATTAGAACAAAGGGAAAGTGAAACAACATTGATTGAACAGGACTGACATTACCAAGGACCTGAGAAGGCACCCTATTAATTAGGTAGGCAGCTGTTAAAACCACTTCACCCCAATAAGAGCTGGGGATAGACATTTGGAAAAGAAGAGCACAGGTAACCTCTAGTAAATACCTATTCTTCCGCTCTGCCACACTATTTTGTTGAGGAGTATCAACACATGTTAGTTCATGAATAATGCCATACTCTTTCATAAAATTACAAAACCGTTGATTCACATATTCCTTGCTATTATCTGAACATAAATGTTTAATGGATTTTCCAAATTATGTTTTAATCATATTATAAAACTGAACAAAGAGTTGAAAAACTTCAGATTTATCCTTTATAAGAAAAAGCCAAGTGACACGTCTGCAGTCATCAATGAAAGAAACAAACCATTTTGTGCCAGTGATATTAGGAGCAGTTGCAGGACCCTAGAGATCAAAATGAATAAGTGCAAAATGTTCATCACTTTTATTAAAATTAGATGGAAATGACACTCGGTAGTGTTTAGCAAATTGACAAACTTCACAAGAAAAAGACCCAACTAACTCCTTTAATAAAAGAGACGGTGTAACCAAATTTGTGATGCCTAAGATTTTGAATTTACAGTATAACATAAGGCTGCTATCTTCTGTTTACTATCAACTTTAGCTAGTGCATTAAGGAAACAATATAACCCTTTTTGTTCCTTAGCAACTCCAATCGTCCTCCCCGTGGCAAAAGAAGGGTTACGAGAAATGCTACCTGATCCTGCAACTGAGGTTTAGGAGCTATCAGCTACAGTGATTGCATTTTTCAAAAATAGGAAGGTAGGAAGAAAAATGAGGGATTTTAGAGGTTATATGATCAGTCGCACCAGAGTTAATGATCCATAAATCCTTACATTCAGTATTAGATGCATGAAAAGATTGAGAATAAGGAACCTTACCAAACAAGATTAGAGAGCAAGAGTCAGAAGGCTTACTAATAGAGCTTATAAGAGACCGTAAGTGTGTAAGCTCATCTTTACTAAGGGCAGGAACTTCATCATCCTCTTACGAAGAGGGGGCATTGTCTGATGTAGCCACAAAGGCTTGACTACTTGGCAGGCTACGAAATCCTCCTGTGCTGCTAAGAACTTTGTCTTTTCCGTGAAATTTAAAGCAAGTCTCTTTAGTATGCCCAGACTTCTTGCAATAGGGGCACTAACAACTATCTCGGGAAGGCCTTGAAAAGGAAGAAGGGGGTCCTGGCTTAGCTGTCTTGCCAGTGATCAAAGCTAAACCACTACTGGGTTTGTCATCAAGCATAACTACCCTATGACTTTCCTCTCCCCACACAGTGTAGAACACCTTGGATATAGATGAGAGTTGCTCTTTACTCAGAATCTGAATTTGAATGGGGTCATATTCTGAATTTAAGCCAGAGAGAAACTCAAAAATTCTGTCCCTGTTAACAAAGTTTACCGAAGTAGAAGTATCCTTGCTACATTCCATTTACAAGTTTTGGTATTGGTCCAACTCAGTCCACAGACCAGTGAGAACACCACAGTAATCTGTTACCGACATTACTACTTGCTTCGTGGAGAATATTTTCATCTTCAACTCATAACAAGTAGCAATATCCTGCTTATTGGAAAAAGTCTTGCTAAGTACATCCCAAACCGCATGGGAGGAAGTAAGAAACATACAATTCCGACTGATTTCAGTAATCATAGAGTTCCATAGCCATGTCATAATAAGAGAATCCTCATTATCCCAAGCCTCAAAACTAGAGTTGTCCTTTTCAGGAGGATTTCCCTCAATGTGGGATAATTTTTGACGACCTTTGAGAGTATGCCAGATAACTTGAGCCCACTGTAAGTAATTTTTTCCATTCAAATGGTAAGTTGGGTGCAAAACAGGAAGGTCATTAGGATTTAAAGGTGTAGGTGTAATAGCAATGGAGGTTTTAGGTTCTGTCATGGTGATAGGGTGGCCAAAGGATGGTCGGAATGGGTCAGAAAAAGAAGGGCGGCTAGAGGTTTGTAACAATGACGAAGAGGAACAAAAAATAGGAAAAAATTCTGGAAAAAAATGGATAAATAACTACAGCGATTAAGGCTATAAATTTTCAGCAATGAAGGCTGAAAAGCAATGGAAAAGTGATTAGGCTCCCAGATCGGGAGCACTGATACAAACTTGAAAAAGAAACTTGAAGAAAGGGTAGGAATTATAGAAGTGAAGTAATTCTTTCTTACATCTTCTAGTATAGAGAAAGATACAATTTATATGCCTTAAGAACTACCTATTAAATATAAAAGATACTAACTTACCTAACTATATCTATCATAATAAAGGATAAGGACAAAAGAAAAACATAAATATATGATACAATTCAACACTACACACCCAAATATTTCAATTTATACTTTGAAATAGGAGAATATAATTCGTGCAATCATTTCGAAAAGGCATCAAATTACCAAACGTATCCCACTAGATTGTCCTATCACAAAAATGCCTGACCTTTCAAGGTGACAACTTTCATGCTATATCTGACTCCTTATCCATAGAAGGAAAACTATGCGATTCCAATTTCATGCTCCAGGTAATAGTATAGACAAAAAGGATTCATGATAAAAGCATGTATTGCAGAGAATTTCACCCAATTTTCGAAAAGGTCTAGTGCCATACACTTGAAGATATCACCAGGGACATCCTTGAATTGAACCCGTATCTCTGCCTTTCTTGAACTTAGGGCCTTCCCAGCTTTTAGTATAAAGGGCACACCTAATACAAATATTTTGTGTGAAAATGTCTCAGTTGTGATTTAACTGATCAAATGCACAGAAATATACAGCACAGATTAGAAAATAATTCACGCACAGTCCAGAAAAAATATGAACCATCATATTATTTTCCAAAGGTTCAGCATAAATAAATCAAAGATAGGTCCTTAGATTTTCCTAAACTCACAATGCAGATTATTTTTCAGGCAAAGAATGCAAGAGTTATTCTCACACCTTCCCATCTTTCATTGTGTATTCGCAGAATAACAGTTGCAAAAGTGGGCGTGTTTGAATCGTCAGGTACAGTTGGGTCATCTCTATAGCCTTCATATTGTCCTAGAACAACATCTTCATCTTTAATTGGAAGTACTGATTGAAGAACCTGCATTTTTTATATCACTAGAAAGTAAGAGGCGAGCTAGAACTCAAGGCTAAAAGTTTCAAGGTAAACACAAGAGGTGTAATAAAGAAAGTTATCAGCTACACAAATATCCCCCTCTGCTGCAGTCATGAGTAACAATATGCCTAATAAATATATAAAAAATACCTTACCAAATATATATATATATATATACAAAAAATAAATGAATAGGAAAAGAGCAGAGCAAGGTGTTGGCATTGAACTGAAAGAGACAAACCTTCACTTTCTCATCTCGAATGTACTCAGGCTTGAGAGAAACAGGTTTTTCCATAGCGAGCAAGCAAAAAACCTGAGTTTGTAGGAAAAACAGTCAACAAGATTGACATAGCTGATAAATGTCAGATGTAAGACTAGGAAGCATCATAGGACTATTCAATAGGTGTTGTTGTGTTTGACGAATGCCTGACAAAACAAGGTTAAAAAAATATGGTTATCTTAAAACTATAAAACATGGTAAATGAGAAAAGATTCATTAAATGCTAAAAGTTTCCCCAAATACATCTTCAGCTCGTGAAATGAAATTTCCTTCACACATTATGAATACAGTTTGACAATGCAGCACTAAAAACTTCGTACTGAAGTTTCAGTGCAAATACTTTATTGTTTTATCAAATGCACGTTTAGAAACATTACAGGGATGGAGGGGATGCATTTAAGCAGTATTGTTGCATCGGATCGTTTGACAGAAGTATCAGCTTGGCATTACACCATGGGGATAAAATGCCAACATATATGAAATCTATTTCAGTCTACAATAAAGACCTCACCTGCAGCAGATGGTTTTGAATTATGTCTCGAATAATTCTGCCAAATAAAATTGTATATTAGTAAATTATGGTTTTTCTAATCATAATAGATCACTATCATAAAAGGAGACAACTAGAAAGCTCCACGAATTGAATATACATTGGAATATAAACTAGAAGTTTATTATCACTATCATCAACAAAAGTAAACTAGATATGCAGAAACTTGTTTTCTCAACATCACTTCATTTCAGAAGTTTTCTCAACATCACTTCATTTCAGAACCTATTATTGCCATGACTTGTCACTAGACAACTAAGTTCAACAAAATAATTTAAAAATGAAAGAAATAATAAAGTTACTCCACTTACCCATACTGGTCAAAATATCCACCTCGACCTTCAGTTCCAAAATCTTCTCTGAAAACTATCTGCCGAATAACAGACAGCGACAAGCTTAAATTTAAAATGGTGGCATATCAATGCCGAGTAATGCAATGGCTGAATTTGGTAACAATAGACAGAAAGGGCATATTTTGACATGGCCACAAAGAACAAAATACTTAGATATGGTGAGACAAACTATGAAATATGAATTGCTAGTCCCAACTAATAGTTCCATCCATAATTTCATTAGTATCATTGAAGTTTTTAACCATCAACCCAAAGTACCTTCGACAACACACTTTCTCACCTGCACGTTAGCAATGTTGTCACGGTTCCAGAGAGGCAAGAACATGCGATTCGCAAAACGAAGTACTAACTGACAACATAAGTCAGATGAAGAGGGATCAGGTAGAGTTCTTGAAGCAAACAAGAAGTAAGCCATTATGTAATTGTTAGCTACCATATTCTGTACTAGTTCCTTTCCCAAGTAGTGATCAATACGGTAAATCTGGGGCTCATCAAACAATTCTCCAATCTGAGTACTGAGTTGCTCTGCAGATTCTAAATCCTTACCAAATGGTTTCTCAACAACAACACGTGTCCATCCACCAAGATCAGCTACAAAATAGAAAAAGATGCAACCATCAACAAAGACAATAGTAGATGCTCTGAATGATAAAAAAGAACCGTAACATGAAAGAGCAATAAGGAAAAGCTGACATTCAAAATTCATTGCAGAATTATTTCTTTTAATTTACAACAATGATGCCTCTTACAAGGTGGGATCAGCTATATAGATCAAATAACACCGTAATGTCCTATTGTAAGCTACATCTATGTTAGGGACACAATGTATGGGAGGATTTATGAGAGGAGGAATAGACAGTTTAGGCCTTAACTGTAAGGTAGTTAGGAGGAATGACAGCTAGACAGGTAGTTAATTGGGCAGGAAAAGCCGAAAAGCACTTAGAGGGAGAAGAATAGCAGAATAAAAGAGAAAGAAAAGGAATTAGAAGGGTGTCTAGTCATATTGTACACTTTGTAAGAGTTAGAGGACTCATTCTTCCTCTGAGACCCTATCTATTCTAGGGTTCTTAGAGTTTGCTAAGAATTCCCAAATTCAATAAAATACACACATTCATTCAGAGTTACTGCTTCTATCAGTCTACAATCAAATCATTAAAATTTAAATCTTTCTCAATGGTTTCGCCTAGAGTTTTTATTGGTCTTTCTCTTCTTTTAGGTGCTAGGCTACCCTCTTTTCGATCTACTCAGATCACCTAAGGCATATTTCCCTATCTTTTCACAAAAGGTGTCTGTTAAAATTGAGGATTTTAGATAGTGAAAGAAGAAAAGAGATAATAGAGTTTTATATTGATATTATGTGTTAACATGCAGTGCATTGAGGCAATCCTGTTTATAAGTCAAAGATAAAATCTAAAGATCATGATAAAATCAACCTAAATCAATCTAAGATATGATATGAAATATTCTAAGATGTAATAGAGATATCATTAGATATTTCCTTATTTCTAACACTCCTCCTCAAGCTAAAGCTTATTAAGCTTTAAGCTTGTTACAATTAAGCTCTTAAAATATAAAATATTCTCCATTGAAGACTAGCAAGGCAACTCAGAGGTACTGGATACATCTGAAAAAGATAAAAAGGCAGCTGGAATGACTATCAGCTTGAACAACTTGTTGGAGAATTACATGACTAGGAAGAATAAGAAACACACAAATATCAGTTGAGTTTCCAAATAGCAATTAAGGCTGTAAATGGTCTAATAATGAAGGTCGGAAGAGGCACAATGAAGGTCGAAAGAGGCACAATGAAGGCTAGAAGATTCCCAATACATGCAATAATAGATCACAAGAATAACATATGGAAGTCTCGAATAGTTGAAAAATTGGAGATCAAAGAAAGTCAAAAGAGCATATCACCAACATGACTGAGTGAAGACAAATATCACCATTGGTATGATTTATAATGGAAGGATGGTAGGAAGCACAACCAAATATTCATTACTCATAGCCATGGGTACAGGGGGTAAAATCGAAAATAAAAACAACTAAAATTGACGAAGTGCACGGACATAAAAACCAAGGCTAGATCCAAGAAGAGGATGGCGAGCCGAGTCCAACAATGGGTGTGACAGCTGAAGACAATGCCCGATGCGCCGCCACAAGCGGCGGAGAGCGACAGCACAGTCGTGCCCTGGGGATTGAAGAAAATGCGCGTCAGCACGCGTCGTTAACTGTTTCTATGCATGGCTTTCAAGGATATGTTGTGCAGGAGATGGCGGTCTCGATGGTGAGGTTTCTGGCCGGAGTCGACACCGGAAAAGCCCGCCAACAGCGAAGAAAGGCAGTGGACGGTGGTTTTGGGCTGCTAGAATGGATAACATAGCAGATAGAGGTTGGAAAAGTCATCGGAAAAGTGGCCAGAAGCAGAAACAATAGTGGTTTTATGTTTGAAATTTTCTGGAAAGCAAGAACACTCTCAAACTTGAAAAAAGAATTGAAGAGATTGACAGGCAGAGTAATGGTGGGACAGGAAGAAAAATAAAAATAATAGGGGATACAGTATAAGTTAGTTCCAAATTACTGGAATCTCTGCTGCAAAACAATGTACACAGGTCATGGTGGATTGTATCGCTCTAATATCATGTTGAAATTGAGGGTTTTAGATAGTGGATGAGGGAAAGTGATAGAATAGCAACTCTAGATGATATGAAAATATATTGATGTCATGTGTTGTTGTGATAAACTGAGATAATCCTATTTATAAGGTAAGGATAAAATGTAAAACATCATGATAAAATTAAAAATTAACCTAAATCAATCTAAGATATGATATGAAATATTCTAATATGTAACGAAGATATTACTAAACATTTCCTTATTTTTAACACTTTCTAATGCATTCATTCCTAATTTTATCCTATCTAGTGTGTCATTTAATCAATGCTACATCTTCATCTCTACAGCATTCTCGTTTCATAAAATTTTACACACCAAAATTATAGCACACAGAAGTGACTTCAATTTGCTCCTTTCTGGTGTTAATGCTATGCCATACAAGGTTTCTTCAATTTGCTCCATATTATCAAGAAATTGATCATGCAGAAAGCAGAAAGCAGAAAGCAGAGGAGTAATCCACATTTTAAGGTAGATTCCGAATTGCACCCTAGTCTAGTTGTCTGACTTGCTCCCTACTGCTGTTATGCTATGCCGTACAAGGTTTTGCAACCTGATGTTAAATAGTACGCATCAAACAAGAGATCATTAGATCTTACATTTGTTCATGCAACAAGTCTTGATCATCTTGCAAACAGATGGATATACTGAAGGAGGAAGTGCTAGATAGAAAAGCCGTCGAGATGAACCCTCTGCACTGTTTTTCAAAGATTCATGCTCCGAGATCTCTTTATCCAACAAACGGAAACCGTCCTCAGAATCATAAGAGCCACTTACATATTTGATCTAAAAGGAAGATGAAGGGCAAAAGAGAATGAAAGGCCAACAACCAGAAGGGTAATTTTAGTGACAGGATTGCGGAAAATTGTGGAATGATGCACAATGGCAAATGCTAACCAGATGCAAAAATTTAGATACATCCTCTAACTGCTCAGGGGAAGCATCTTTGTCTTGAACGAGATAGCTGCGCTCACAACCAATTCCCAATCATTTATTAAAAGCAGTTTAAGCATCATAGAACAACACTGAAAGAGCAGCAAGCACACGCATGGCATAACAATCATAGAACAGATTTCATAGTGAAATTTTTCAGCTAATATAAACATAAGGATCAAGGAAACATGATTGTTCTTTCAAATAATTCATAGGGTATTATTGGATTCGGAAACATCTTCTAACATGAAACGACAATTGTGAAACAGTTACTAAATGATTTTCATGGATTTTTTTTTTCACTTATTATAAATCCTGGTGAGTATAAGTATTCTTGAAGGAATCGCACCCACGTAAGCGGTTTCTCAATTCATCATCAGAGATTTTTGTCCTTGCATAGCCAAAAATACGAACTTCATCTGGTGGTAGGAACCCCTGCAGACAAAATCTCCAAAATAAAAGAAAATTTGCACACACATAAACATAGAGTTTAATTTTGATACACGGATAGTATAAAACATTCCCGTTAGTCTTCTGAGATAAATTGTTTATTGAACACAAATCGGAGGCCATCTGACCTGCTCGTATAGATGGAAAAGTGCTGGGAATGTCTTCTTCTTAGCAAGATCACCAGAAGCACCAAGCACCACAATGGAGAGTGACCCAGTTTCAGTTCCACTTTCTAGATCTCTTGCTAAGGGGGATTCATTGCCAAAGCTAGATCTTTTTTCCACATGCCATTCACTTGATCCCATCTTCTAGCAGCACCAGAATACTTGAACTGCTTGCCAATGTAGAATAGTAAATTTAAAGAGAATGAAGCATGAACCACCAAAAAGCAGTCGGATTGACACTAACTCCACATTAACAGATTACAATTAATTCCAGCATTAGCACATCAAACCATCCAAACGCGGTACTTTTTTAATATGAGTAAATCAAATCTCAATTACAAACCAAAAAAAAAAAAGACAGAAAATTAATCATCACCATGTAAAATGTAAACAACAGGAAAAAAAAAAAAGTTCCCTTAAGTATCAGTAGGCACTAGGCACGTGTGTACATAAATAAAATAAAAAAGGTGTGTAAATAAATAAATGAAGGGGCAAGCAAATAATCAAACTTGAAGAAAGTAAAGGCTATGCTTTGACGTGGATCAGAAAATTGAACAATTGAATTAATAAAAAAAAAAAAGAAACATATTCAGGATCACGAAGGCACCTAGAAAGGAGAACCCAATAGAGAGCTTGAAAGTCCCAGAACAAAATACTGTGGCTCCAATTCAGATTGGATAATAGAAAAGGAGGTAGCAGAAAGTACCAAGTGATGCTATAATTAGATAAGCGGAAAACGAGGCTTACGTGTCTTTTAAGGCTTGAAAAGGGCAACAAAAAAATGTTACTATCATTCGTTCACAAACTGCTCCTATTGGTCAATGGACAGTCCAAAGCATCCTGCTGCTCTAACCGTTCACTGACTCTGCGACTCACATTCCCCCGTACTTTACGCATTTATCTGCATGCTCCTCACTTTCATGATGATTTTAGTTGCAACGTAAACATCATATTTTATCCATTTTTTATTTTATTTATTTATTATTTTTATTTGCATAATAAAAGGTTTCAACTCTTAGTCCATTTCAATTTATCTAGCCCATTTTACTTTTTTTTTCTTTTTTGTTACAGTCCACACTTTGTTAATTCAAAACAAAAAAGAATAGAACCCATTTCATTTCCTTTTTAGCCCATTCCTCGATAAAAGGTTCATCAATTTTAGCTCTTTTAACTGACTAAAAAAGACAAAAAAAGAGGGAAATGTTGGACTCCTCCTCTTGCAGCCATTCCTCCAAAGAAATATGGTAGGAGTGATGGCAAACACCATCATAAACACTCTCCCCCACTCCATGATTCCTTCTCCTTTTCATGATTACAGGTTTATCAGTGAGCTGTAAATTAGACCATCAATAATTTCATTTGATCAATAACATGATATAATCATCCCACAATCAGACAGGAAGGGGGATAAAAACATATATATATATATATATATATTCATATCAGCAAAAACTATAATCAATCAGCAGAAAATCCATACACCAAAAAAATAAAAAACACATTCTGATATCTCCAATCAGTCAGCAAATAGGTGAAATTCAAAGGAATCCGACAGAGATCCCGATAATTCAGTCAGTCCAGGCAATAACAAAAGGAAAAAACAAGGTAAAATCTAGCAACAATAACATTAGTTTTGCATCAGAAATTAACAAAAAAGGAAATTAAAAGAGGAAATAAGGAGGAGGCCACGGCGGAGCTCCTCCCCCGCCAACAGCCGCAGCCTCCATGAAGCATCTTCATCATCACATCTCCCTCATCCTTGAGCCCATGCCTCTTCCTCCATGAACCACCATCATCATCGCTCCCCTCATTGGCCTTACATCATCTCCTTCAACCTTCCACCACCGATCCACAGCCCCTCTAAGCCACCACACCATGTAGGTTTTTTCCCAATCGGTCACCACCCGCACTGCCAAGTTAGCCTCGGCCTTCGACCCCAATCCCCTCCTCCTTCCACATCGCGGTAGTCACACGAAACCCCAGCCGCGACCTCCACTGAAACCACCCAGCCGCACCTCTCCTTTCCGATCGCGGAACGCCATCGCCCTTAGCCTTCCCTTACCGGCCTTCCTCTTCCCTTCAACACCATCGCGCAGCTCCAGTCTCTGTGAGCCCGTTTCAGCCTTCCTTGCTTCGATCTCACCCTCACGAACCGCCTCTCTCTTGCTTCTCGAAGCGGTCTGATCCACCATCTGTGCTCTAACCACCATGGCGGAGCCTGCTCCGCGTCTAGCTGCGAGATCCTCCCCTCCGCGCAGCCATCCTCTCCTAACCACTGCAGGCCTCCTTCCATGAAATTGCCGCCTTCCCCTCACATGTCCACTGACACCGCATCGCACCCATATGGCCGCGAGCGCGATCTCCGAGTCCCCTTTCCTTCCCTGCAGTGGCGGCGGCGAGCCTCTTCCCCCTACTCCCTTGTCCCGCTTTCTCTCTTATCTCTTTACCTTTCTCTCACCCGCCCCCTATCTCTGTCTTTATTTTGTGTACGTGTGACAGAAAAAGAGAGAGAAGAGTTTGGGTGTATGCATGTGAGAAAGAGAAACCGTGTGTTTGTGTGAGAGTGAGTGGTGAGTGTATATGTGAGAAAGTGGTGAGCCGCGTGTGTATGTGTGATAGTGTAGGTGAGTGTATTAGTGTGTGTTAGTATAGATGCGTGGGTGCGTATTAGTGGTTTTGTGTGTGCATCCGTGTATGCGTGAAAGGAGTGGGTGCAGTAATGAGCTCCACCCTTAAAATTAGTGTCATTATTATTATGTGCGTTCTCACATACAGAGCAAAAACAATCTACAGCATACAGACCTATGTGTATCCAATGGGTAGATGACACATACACAATGTGGGGACCATGTCACAGTAAGTTAAAAGTGTGGTTTAAAGCAATGAAATACTCATTAGGTGGGCTTAATGATCGTAATTAGCATAAGACGGAAAAAGAAAAAATAGAAGAAAAAAATGTTAAACGACTTCCTCTTTGCTGATGCCTCCTTTTTGTTCGTCGAAACCCAACCACCATTATCGCCGCCGCCACTACCGCCACTGACTCCATCTTCGGCATCGTCTGTGCCTATCACGAGAACCTCGCACCACTGCCCATGCACCCATTGTGCTCCCCCGCGTCTCTTCTCTATGCGTCGCTTGTGGGAAGCTCGAGGCCGCCGACGTCATCTGCAACAGTAGTTGGGGAATGATGTTGTGATTTTGCTTCCAAAATTAAAAAGAAAAAGTTACGATCTGCAATTCCAAAATAACTATTGCTATGATTTTGCTTCTACAGGAAACAGAGGAACGATGTAGACGAACTTTGGAGACACGAGGGGCGGTCTTTATGGAGGCCAAGGAGGTAAAGTAGAAGAACTCGAAGAACTCGAAGGTTATAGTGGCATTTGACAAGAGACGTTGAAGAGGAATGGTGTCGTCGATGTCGTGACTGGGTCTTAGATGCAGTGGCTCTCACCGATGACATAGTAAAGCTTGTGAGCACGACGATGGCAGTTGCGATGAGTGGTGAAATTAGCCATAATCTGGGTTAACAAATGGCGGAGGCAATAGGTGGATTACCAGTATCAGAAGGGAATGGATCGACAGCCGGTAGACAGAGGGGGGATGGGAGAGGCCAACAGTGAAGGTCATTTGTTTTGTAATTAATATTTAGATTTAGATTTAATTTTTAATCTAAATTAAACAACCCAGGTTTGACTTTTCAACAGTACAATATGATGCCAAATGTGAGTCTATTATTTGACCACATAGGATCTACATTTTGCAGATTTTTTATCCATATGCATGTGAGAAGTCCCCTTATTATTATTGTTTTGTATTGCTTTATTTTGTTAGAATAGATTTTGAGTCTTATTTGTTTAATTAATATTTGCGATTTTTTTTAGGTCTTAGAGTTTGAGTTTATTGTAGTCTAAATAAGAAGTTTGTTTATTTGTTTATTTTAGTTTAAAATAGATACTTGATCACTTTAATTTAGTAGAAATGAATTTGTGATTTCTTATTTATTATCATTTGAGTAAAATTAAATAAATTAGTTTCAAAAATAATTTAAAACAAAACCAAAAAGAGTGATTTAATTATTTCTTTGATTTTGTGTGAATTTATTTTTTAATTAAAAGGGATAAAAAAAGGAAAATAGTAACTAGGACCCTTTTTATTTAATATGTTTTGTTTAATTGTGTGTTTATGTTTATCAATTAATTTTGTGTTTCTTAATTTAATTATTTTACATGTTCATATGTTTTGCCCAAGTTAATTATGTGTTTATGTTTATGAAGTTAATTACGTGTTTATGTTTATGAATTAATTTTGGTTTTTTATGTTTATGTGTTTTGCATAAATTAATTATGTAATTGTATTTGTGAATTAATCTTATCAATTTCAGTTAAAATTAGAGCTTGTCAAAAAAAAAAATTTCTTTTCACTTAATAATAAAAATCCTTTCTAAAATTAAAATCAACCAACACATCTTTTATTCTCTTTTAACTAAAATCAATCAGCACAGAATTATTTTCTACAAAACTACGTGACTTTGAGTTCCTTATTGCACTAGGGGATACGTAGGAGCAAAAATTCCTGGTCAAGCCAAAATTAACTTTTCTTTAAATTTTACTGCTATTTTCTTTAATTTTATTTCTTTATATATAATTGTTATAATTCTTGGGGAAAAATAAATATTATCAAATTATAATTAACTTGCATAATGAGCTCTAAGATAACCGTATTTATATAGATGTATGAGGGGTGTAGTGAAATTAAGTTTCCACCATTTCTTAATCATATTCAGACTCCCGAATCTCAAATCTCTTTTAAAAGAGCAGTTTGCAAACTAAAAGGTTTTCTAATTTTAACTAGAATTAAAATTGGTGGCGACTCCCTTTTTAAATTTTATTTTAAAAGCGGTTGTCATCCCCGTCGCGGCGCCCTTCGGATATGTTGTGACAGTTTGGCGACTTCACCGGGGATCTTTGAGAGTCAAGCCTATTAGAGTTAATTATGCAAATAATTATTACTTTATAGTATTTATATTTTCCCATCATAACTCTTTTTTTGTAAATAATTATCTTCCTTTTATAAATAATTATTTATTTTATCTGTAAATATTTGTCATTCAAAACTTAGGATAAAGTTTTTTATTATTGTATATATTTGGAACCTTAGGGTAGATGAGTTTTGTATATATATACTATTTTGCTTTGTTTTCCAGGATTGTGTATAGCATTTAGAGTCAAATGTTGGTATGCTCTTCACACACAATACACGTTCACAGCACCTCACAAACCTTTTTGGGCTCTATTCTCGAGCTTGTGCAACCCAAGGAATAGGAGGGGTCTCAACATTGCCATTGAGGAGCTTCATGCTCACTTGACATATGGGGGGACTCCATTCAGATTGTTACTAGTATCGTGGAATGGTCATATTGAGAGGGTTCATCCTTACTTGTGATCTTTTTGTGAACCGGATCTCTATCTTATGGATAGGGACAATCTGGGAACCATAGCCTTTAGAAGTCTAGACCCATCCTGAAAACCATGCACTAATAGAATGAGCTTAGTTGCCATCCAAATTAAGGTTTTGACCCTAGAAAAAACCTTCCCCTATGACTATCCATTTTAGGACACAAGAGCATCCATCTACCTTTTTCTCTTACATAGCATTGTATATAAAAATCATAACTCATTTATTGTATAAAAAGATTTTACATAGAATCATTTGGCATGACTCATTTATTGCACATTTATACATATAAAGAAGAATCTTGCACACATACATAACTCATGCATCTTTTATGCATCGCATACAGTGCTCATTTGCAATACATAGCATCATTCCTTTTAATTTTATATCTTTCTAATAAATTTCCCTTTTGAACAAGTACAAGGGTTATCATTAGCTCTCAAAACACAATGGAAACGATCCAAAATAACACTAGCAATGCAAGAAATAACAAGGTTACCATGATCTATAGTGATTTGAGCACAATAAGAAAGATGAGTCGGCTCATGCTGCATGAAGACAAGCTTGACTTCCAAAAGAAGTATGGGTACATACTATACCTATTGGATATCTCAGTCCAAGAATCTGTGCTTAGCACCCTCACACAATTTTGAAAATCTCCATTTCACTGTTTCGAGTTGCTGAAGATAGACATAGCACCGACCATAGAGGAATACACAACCATGATAAGATTGCCGATCTGTGAGAAAGTGGGTGTGTACCTCTATCAAGGGGGTTATGTAGCAGAAACAAAAGTTGCCAAGTTAATTGGAGTTCAAGCTGATAAAATATTGATGGAAGAAAGGGGCATGACCCGAGGATTGAGCAAAAATTTTCTCGAGTTACATCTTGAAACCTTGTCCCAACAAAAGGAGTGGCATTTGTTCAAAAGAACTTTAGCACTGTTAATTTATGGGTTAGTACTTTTCCCTTTTACTCCAAATATTGTAGATCGAGCTTCCATGGATGTGTTCTTCAGATATTGCACTTATGGAGCAAATCCAGTTCCCGTCATTCTAGCAGACACTTTCCTTTCCATAGACATTTCCCATCAGAGAAAAAGGGGAAAATTGATATGTTGCATACATATGTTATATGTATGGATCATGACACATGTTCATGCCGGGAATCACATAAGGAATTTACCTGATCCATTGAAGGACTTCTATCGTATCCCAATAGAGAAGCAATTAACAACTGAATGGATGCAAAAGTTCTTCGATATTGAGCCTATCACCTTTAAGTGGGTCTGTCCTTGGTACCATGGGGAAAGTATTATCTACAGTTACGGGGAATTTTTTCATGCATCCTTAATGGGCCTAAGAGGGTATATATTATACTCTCCTACCTTAGTCCTTAGACAATTGCATTGGACACAAACTAAACTTCAACAAGAGCAGCTGAAAGATTATAGTTTCCTGTATCAGAAAAGTCAAGACACCAAGGCACAAGAGTTAGAAATCAAGAAGGCTTGGGAAAGCATTGAGCTAGCAGGAAGAAGTAGATGGGGAAAGCAGCGACCAACTTCCTCCCCTAAGTATGAAGAATGGAAGGATGCAAGAATGAAGCCAGACAATGAATTGAAGAAAACTTCAAAGCCTGAAAAATAAATCCAAGACCAACTTCAATCGATATCCCAAATGGCTTCTTACATTGAGGTATTGGAAGCACAAATAAGGTTTTTGGAAGAAAAGAAGCAAAAGTTGATTTGCAAATTGTCATTCTCTAAGATCATTGTCACAAGAGGGCTGTGGAAATTGAGAAACTGAAAGATGAATGTGCAGACTCATTTGATGCGTCTCGATCACAAAAGAATAAAGAGAATGCTTCAATGGCCAACTAGATCAGGGAACTTGAAGGAAGGTTGCACTACCTTTCAAAGGAAAAGATAAGGCTTGAAAAAGAATTCATGAGCTAAGACAGGACCAAGGCAAAGTTAGAAACTGAATTGGACTTAAAAGAGAAAATTGTCAGGGATCTAGAAATGAAGGTGGCCAATGAGAAAGATGTAAGAGGAGGGCTAGAAAAGGTGATTGACATAGAATGGCAAGCAAGAATGGAGCTAGAAGAGAGAGTGCAAGGTTTGATGAAAACTCTCACACAAACAAGAAATGATCATGATCATGCATGAGCATCATCAAGCTAGTACCAAACCTTCATATTACGGCTGCTAAACATTGACAATTTTGGAAGGATGAAGCCCTAGATCGTGTTGAAGAATTGGAAGGATGGAAGAGAAAATATGCCTGAATGGTCAATGAGATTGATCACCATGGCTCGATAGTTTCACAAAGTTTTGAAAAGGCTAAAGAAGAGATTGAAGAGGTACCACTGCTCGATCTACTCAAGGAGTAACAGAGTTCATGAAGATGTGTGAAGCATATTCTAGGAGATTGAAAAAAAGAAAAACAAAATTTTTGATGCATTAGACCCATAAATTCATGATGTACTAAATCGCATTCCATTGGAATAAAATTTTCAGAATTTACACAAGAAAGCATTCTATATAGGAGGAATACTTCCTTGGAATGAAAATCAATCGCATTTTGGTCCCAAGTCAAAGCTGCATTGCTAGTGTCTCTTAGATGATCTTTGTTGAGGAGCAAATATTCCCTCAAAGTGCTTTCAACTACACTTAAAGTTACAGGGTGAGGTACTGGTAACAACAAGTGAAGGGGATCTTTGTTTGGATGAAAGGCTGATGACAACTCTTGCACCAAGAAAATAAAAAGAAAGAGTCAAAATACTGAAACCATGTTCTTTCTTTTCTTTCTTACAGGTCTTCAAACATTGCTCTTTCAAAGAAAGTTTTGTCTAATACTAGTGTGTCGGCTAAAGAGCCGTATGAACTATGACCCAGAGTTGAGAAAGAGAAAGCTAAGAAAAAAGCTAAAAAGAGTAAAGGCAAGGAAAAGGTTATGGCTGTAGAAAGAAGGAATCTAAGTTAAGAAATTGATGACCTCAAAGATATGATGAAGTCCATGTTTGGACCGGAATTTAAGAAATTCATTGTTGATACAGTGAATATGGCTAAGGAAAATACTGAAAATCCTGAGCATGTAGAATAACCAGGATATGACAATGATGAGGGAATTGGCTCTGCCAATGAAACTGCAAGGGAGTTGGAACGACAAAAACTAAAACAAGAGCTACAGGAGAGCATGTAGGAGCAGTTTCGAATGTTGCGTGAGCCTAACCCTTATGGCTCAATGAGTATTAGCGATTTGTGTTTAGCTCCTAGTGTGGTTATTCCCAAACACTTCAAGATGCCTGAGCTCATCAAGTTCAATGGTAGCACTAATCCTATTATGCATCTGCGAATGTATTGCATAAAGATAGGAATGTGGTCCAAAGAAAAGAACTTTTTGATTAGTTTTTTCCCTGAGAGCTTGGAAGGAGCTGCATGAGAATAGTATATGCAGATGGATCGAATGCAAATCAGGTGTTGGGAAGACCTGGCTCAAGCTTTCACTAACCAATATAAGTTTAACCTAAATGTTGCACCCACTAAAGATCAGCTGAAAGGAATGAGGAAGAAAGAGAATGAGTCTTTCAAGGAATATGCCTAAAGATGGAGGGCCATGGTTGGAAGGGTCATCCCACCAATGTTAGAGCAAGAAATATGTTCTTATTTCATTCATACGCTGGAAGGTCCTTTTTTCAAGATATGCTTAGGACCCATGTCAAAGAGTTTGTCGATTTGGTCGAAATCGGAGAAAGGATTGAGACCAATATCCAAGAAGGGAAAATAGAGCAAGTTATAGGGAAAGTAAGTGAGTCCAAATCCAAGAAGTGTTCCTATTTTAAGAAGAAAGAGAACACCGTCAATTACATCGACCATTAACAACCTACTCCCCGACCAAACCATTATCCAACCTACTTAAAAACACAATACACATCTTATCCACACCAACAATATCTATTACCAAGAACCATTTCACCAAAAATATTGTATACACCCTATCCCCACCAAACTAACCACGTCTCTTATCCACAACCTTATACACCAACGACACCTAGAACTCGCCAAACACCATCCCAAACCCACCAAACAAGTAATCTCTATACAACTCATCCACTATTCAACACCAACAACACCTAAAGGCCTCCAATGGAGAACCGACCCTTATCCGATTTCCACATGAGTCATGCTAAGCTGTTTAAGCACTTGCATAAGGACAACTTGCTAGGTCCACGTCCTAGAAAGACCTTCGTATCGCCATATCCTCGATGGTATAATCCAAACCAAACATGTGATTATCATTCTAACTCTCCTGGACATTCTGTCAAAGATTGTTACGGGTTCAAAAGTGCGGTATGGCATTTGATCGACAGCAGCTCCATTAACTTGGAGGAAGAATCAAGACCGTACATAAGAAACAATCTTTTCCCCAATCATGGCGGAAGACAAGTGAATTCCATCTGCCATGAGAAGAGCACAAGTCAAGGAGTAAAGAATGACAAGCTCCTAATGAAGGAGATCCTGGAAGCACTGAGGAGAGCCGGTTATATGCTAGAGGTTGAAGGAAAGAAAGGAACAAGGATAGTAAAGGAAGATGATGATAACCTATTATGTGAGTATTTTGGAGAAAGAAAACACCACATAGAGGAATGTCCAAAGCTGAAGCTCTACGTCGAAAAGATGATCAAACTGGGGGTGCTTGAGATGCCAAGAGGTATCAAACAAAGTGTCAATATGATTCATCATGCACCCCTTGTTTTTAAAGTCTACAACCAAGAGCCAGCACTTGTTTTCAAAGTGCCCAAGCCATTTCCTTATGAAAGTGATCGTGCGATCCCATGGAGGTACGAAACCCTAGTGGAACCCAATTCGTCAATGTCTGAAATGAAATCTTCCAGTCAAAGACTAATACATATCTTCAAGGTGTCTAGATTGCTTTCTCATCTTGCAACCTATTTCAAAGCCTGATCACCTAGAAGTAAGTGAAGAACCTGGCAATGAAGAACCCTCTGCATCAGAATCCATAATGTAACATCCTAATTTTTAACCCAATACTCTAGAACATACTTAGGTTAATCATTAGTCTGTTGCTTCATAGTTCTCATTTTTACTTAGAAATACTTAGCGGAAAATACGGGTAAATTTTTTTTTGAAATACAAAGTGAGAGCCGCGTGATGCGATATAACACGTAAAGGACAAAACATGCATCTCATATTGTCATAGCATAAGGCACATAAAGGCACATCATGGGAAACACTGAATATCATCTCATATATATATATATAACTTGCCCACTTATAAGTGTGGGACTTAATTTAGTACAAAGGAATACATGAAAGAAAATACAATCATAAACATAAACATAAACTACTCCCCTACCCGAGTGCATCTAATGGGGTAACCTCTAAACAAAAGAAGGTTTATCCTCGTCTATGCAGTGTGTGCACTAACCCGGGCCATCTACAGCCTCTTACTGACGACTGTCCCTCGAGCATGGCACGTAACCAGGAAACTGAGCAAGCTCCTCCGGCGAGAATAGGCGGAACGGGGCTCGGAAGTGACCTCCATGGCGTGGCCTCATCTCCGGTCGTCGTGCAAGCCTCGGCTGAGTCACAGAGGGCTCGCTACCCTCCCCAAGGTCCATGGGTATGGTGGGGGAAGATCCCTCGGAGGGTACCTGGGTTACCGAATCCTCGGAAAGATCCGTCTCTGAAAAAGACGACGGGCAACGGGGCACATACTGGGGGTAGTCTCGAACGGCGGACACGGACGGTGGAGTACGGCGAAGCCTCTCCTCTTGGGGACGTGCGCGCTCGAACACTAGGTCATCGCCAAAAGGTGAGATGGGGGAGAAACGATGGGAATGTACAGGGGGAGTGAATGGTCGACCCATGAACATGAATACTCTAACCGTGCATCGACCCACAAAATGGAACGACCCATGGTCCGAGTCATGGTGCACCTCCCATGTCGGCGTGTCCACGAACACTACGAACGTCGCCATCTGAAGACGTGACGGAAAGAAAGAGATAGAGGGAGTGAGAATCTTGCTAAAGAATCTCAGTAGGGCCTCCTACTACCTAGGTGTCATCATCTACGTCCTCAGGAACCTTGGGTTTAATTATACAAAATGACTGAACATGCATTAAGTCCATTTTTGAGTTCCAAATCATAGCTTAGCCAAGGTCCATTCATTTTAGGATGATCTTAATGTCATGAATACAGCATAATAGAGAATGTATACATGGCGCTACCTAATGCACATACATAAATCATATCGTCAAGCATCATCATACTTAGTGGCATAAAGTGGCAATAGAAACATTCATGCGGGACAAACTTAGTGACATAATCATAATCATGAAACTTCTCTTCCTTATGGGCCACCCTAAAAGACAAGCGCTCTGGGGGTGCTCGGCCGAACCGGTGTCACCCAGAACGTGTCACATCTCTAGGTTATGAGCTCATACCTTAACTAGTCGTCACTAGTTCTTACTTACCACTTAACGATAAGCTTATCATAAATCATAAATCCCGACTATCTGAGTACGGGTTATGGGGCAATTCTCTTAGGGGTGCTCGGCCGAACCGGTGTCACCTAAGAGTATAAGTTGGTACCGATGTCACATGAGTTCTACCGGTGTCATCCTAGAACCCAACTTAGTACCTTAATTTTCAAAATCTCTTTAAGTCCCCAAATTCGTCGGGAATTCGGCGGCACGATGGCATTACGCCGAATTCCTTCCAAATTTGCTTTATGCCACATAAACATATATCCTCATGATTTCCTCATATGAATAACATCATCATCATTTACATACCACATGCATCATCATAGAACATTCAAACGCTTACCCTTCCGGTAGCTTATGCTTTGACCCTTACGGATCTTAATCTTGAGATATAGTTCTCTAACATCTGTCGTTCATATTTTATGCACCTAAGGGCTCATAATTAATCATCATTCCTAATCCTCATGTTCATACTCAAATCTGAAAAGCATAGGGAAGAATCTCTAACTTGTGGTTACGGGGTTCTAGAACTTACATTTTAGACCCTTTCTTGGTTCCGTCTTCGCTTAAGGCGCTATAATCAAATCTAAATCAATTATGAGACATTCCTATGCTTAAGAACTAATTATAAATCACATTTATCATGTTGTAACGTTGCCGGAAAGAATCCAGAAAACTAAATGTTCTAAGAGTTCTACATTTGCATTTTTACGATTTTCTAGTTACTAGTTTCCCTATAGGTGCTAAAATTCAATTCTAATCCAAATGTTACCAAGTTTTTCATGTCTAAACAATCCTAATCTGATTATGTTCCCATTAAAACAGTTTGGATAAGTTCCAAAAATAAATGGGTCTAAACTATGTTAAGTTCTAGCCTTACGGTATTTCTAGTTAGCTAGTTTCTTACCTATTATACATAGAATCATTTCTACATCATCATATGATATTTTCACACATCAAAACATCACCATACAGCATCACACTCATCATGACAGAACCGAAATCATAGAGCTTCAGTAAGAGAATTAAATTGACATTTCGAGGTACATAAGTTAACTAGTTTCTCATGGAATCAATTTAGAACTTCTAAAACTCTTTGCAAATCATTTTAATTCATCAAGAGGCTAAGAGAAGCCTTAGGTTAGTGACCAAAATATATTTCATCTTCTAAGAGGGAATAAAGTCATATCTCATGATAACATAACCTTGTAAAGATTGTAAAGCTTTTAAGAAAAACTTAGAACATAGACTATTGGTCCTTATAGCTAGATGAAAACTTATTACAAGTCCATCATCACTACTTGGCCGAAGACATGCATTCAAAGAATGCATTCACGTTAAACTTTAACTTGAAATGAAATGGGCAAGTCTTTGAGCTCTAGGTTCTTAAGTTATGACATAAAATAAACGTGCTCATGCTTTTCATTTTTAATCCTGCTTACAAAGTAAAGTGATGACTTAAAATAAATATGCAAGGCATAAACTTAAACGTGCAAACTTGAAAGTAAATATGCAAGGTTCAATTCTTTATTTTAGTGCTCTTGGCCCAACAACAATCGACTTTAAGGCCGAAATAGATAGGCATTCGAGAAATTAACTAGGTGATAATGCAAGTTCAATTCTTTATTTTAGTGCTCTCGGCCCAACAACAATCGACTTTAAGGCCGAAATAGAAAGGATTTGAGAATTAAATTAAGTGATGATGCAAGTTCCATTTTAATCTTTATGTTCTTGGGTGATAGCTTGAAAGTAAAGATGCATAGCAAGAATGTAAATATGAGTGCAAGCATAAATTAAAATATGCAAGTTCATTTTATCTTTCTAGAGCCCTTAACAAGACTTTAAAGGAACTCAATCCTCAACCCAAACTCATCCAACCAAGGTTAAGTAAAGCTTAGAGTTCTTAGAACTCAAGACAACATTTTAGAAAATCAAAACATTGAATCAAGTAGAAGAAAAGAAATGGCCGAAACATTCTAGGCATGAAAAGGAATATTTGAAAACTCTAGAGTCCATGATCTTGGTGATATATTAACACCAACACCATGAGTCCTCATCATTGAGTTCATAGAACCATTTTAAAACACCATCAAAGCTAAAGTTCTCAAGAGTTCAAGAAAGGAAGAACTAGAAACATTTTTGCTCAAGAACAAAGATCAAGCTCTAGAGTTTGTTTCAAGTGATGAACATCATCATGAAACTCTCATCATCAAGCTTTCATTTCTTTGAACTTCAAGGCCCATGGCCGAAAATGAGAAAGAAAAAGGAGAAGAAAAGAAGTTCTAAAAAGAATCAAGAGAAACTATGAACATCAAGCTAGAACAAGAACTTTAAAGAAAGAAGTACTTGAAAGAAAATCCCTACTTGGTGTGATGATCTTGAAGATGGAAGAAGAAGATGAAGATGATGAAGAAGATGGAGAGCTCCAAGAACTTGAAGAACACAAGAGCTTTGAGAGAAAAGAAAAGCTTTGAGTGTTCCTAAACTTAGCAAATGATCTAAAAGTGGTGCAAGGCATTCTATTTATAGAGAAATGAAGCAAATGAAGGGTGCACATGGAGGAGGAGGCTTCAGCCATTGCAGATTGGAGGGCATCCCATGAGTTCCATGAGGTGAGATAATGTGGTCTTGAGGCATGGTGAGGTATGGTTCAAAGTATGGTGAGGTATGGTTCAAGGTATGGTCTCAAGCATGGTTCTTTGAGTGAGAAACAATTCAACATGTGTGGTAAAAGGGGAGAGATGGCCGAATATGCATCAGCCATGGGGGGAGAATTTCTTGCATTTTAATTGTGGTTTAGAGTTGTGTTTAGGTGTATCTTTGATTAGGATTAAGATTAGGAGTTTGTAAGAAAGTGTTTAAGTGAGAAAATGGGTAATTAAGGTTGTCAAGACATAATTAGGGAGTGTTCTTGCATCATTAGTGAGTTATAAACTCATTTTAGTGTATAAACAATTCTAGACACAATTCCTTGATTTAAGGAATTGGAGAGAGAAAACACTATTTAAAATTCCAAGACTAGGAATCTTGAGTTCTAAAAAGAGATTTAAGTTTAATCTAAGCAATTTTAGGTTCTAATTATTTTTAATAAATTATTTTGACTCCAGATTAATTAGGAAAATTAATTAATCTTTGTTTAGAGCCTAATATTGCTTAGGTTTGCTTAATTACGTCATTAGGTGTAAGAACATTATTCTAGGGGCAGAATCGTAATTTTGCACAAAATTGCCCGGGACCACCAGGACTTGAATAGAGACCTCTAGACACATGAAAATGTGTTTTTAAACCTCTGGGAAAAGTTCCGGGTTCAAACGGCACCTTTACCCGCGTAAAACGCTACAGGGGTATTTTGGTCATTTTGACCAAATCGCTGAAAATGAGACTTCCGCCTCCGGAACCACTCAAGGGTCATTCAATCCCCTTCAAACATTGAGTTGGCCCTTCGAGGACTGCCGGGTCGGCCATCCTTGAATTCCGGACCGAAAATGACCTCAGGGACATTTCGGTCATTTTCCACTCAGACAGAAAATCGGGGCGTTACACATAACAAATGTTGCGAGAATAGGGGGAATTACTCGAAGTGGTAGGTGTTATACTCCCGAGAAGTTATTGAAGAACGCCCAGGTGATAGACTCCCAAGTAGTGCCTGTAAAGGAAAGCAAAGAAAAGAGCCATGAAGATGAAGAAGAAGAATTTCTAAAGATAATGAAATAAAGTGAGTATGATGTAGTGGATCAGCTGAAGAAAACACTAGAAAAGATATCACTTTATTCCTTAATCTTATCTTCAGAGGCTCATTGCATGCAATCAAAAAGGTGTTAGATCAAGCATATGCATCCAAAGTCATAACCCCTGATAGGGTTAAAGGAATTGTGGGTGCTATTAGAACAGCTAATGCCATCACCTTCACAGAAAATGAAGTCTTCCCTCATCCAGCAGGGTGCCCGAAGGCACTCCACATCACCCTGAAATGCCAAGGTTGTAATATTGCAAAGGTATTGATCGATAGGGGATTAGCCTTCAATGTATTACTCTACTTTACAACAACTCCTAATTGATCCCTCCACTATTGAACCAAGTGGAACAATTGTTAAGGTGTTTGATGGGTCTTTGAAGGAGATCATGGGAGCTATTGATCTTCAGTAGCAAATTGGGCCAACTATCTTTATGACTAGATTCCAAGTAATGGATATTAAACTAGGGTATACGATGCTATTAGGAAGATCCTAGATTCATAAGGCAGGTGCTATCCCCTTTAAGCTTCATCAGAAGGTAAAGTTCATAGATAATGGGAAACTCATCACTATCAAAGGGGGAGAAGAATTGTTGGTGACTAAACTGGTGTCAGTGCCATATGTCGATTGTGCTAAAGATACCCTTGAGGTCTCATTTCAAAACCTTGAGATAGCTGAAACGGTGGAATCAAAAGGTGATGTGCATCAAGTAGCTGCTCGAATAATGCGTAAAAGAGGATTTGAGGAAGAAAAAGGGTTAGGGAGCCAGTTGCAAGGAATTAAGAATCTGATCTCGCTTGTTGACAATCCTGGAAGACTTGGCCTTGTGTATGAAGCCACAAGTAATCAGCAGTCTTTTGAATCCACTAAGAAGAATATCCCACATATTAGGGCTACATTTCCTGCACCTGCAGCAAGGATAATGATAGAAGCAGTTGAAGCTATTAGCACTCTCGAAGGAGCTAAAGAAGTACCTCGGTTAATTTGCTAAGCTGCGAACCATTAAATAATTGGGATTCTGTGCCCTTAGATGATTTGTTGTATCTTGAGTAATGGACACTTTAGTCACTTTGTTGTACTTCAATTTTAATTGAATAAGATGATTATGCATGGTTTTTTCTTTTCTATTCTCTTCTTTATCTTTTCTTTTTATTTATTTTGGGTCTCATCTTAATTCCAAGGACTCATCTCCTTCAGAATCACTATCTTGTGCAAATGATTGTGAAAACCCATTAACTAATTATTGTGTTACAACGGACTTGAATGAAAATGAACAAGATGAAGATCTTGAGTTGTGCCAATAATTTGCCAAAATCATAAATTCAAAGGAAAAAGGGATAAATCCACATGATGAAGTCATTGAAATTGTGAATTTGGGTACTAATAAAGACAAGAAAGAAGTGAAAATAGTTGATAATCCTGAAAGGAAAAAGATGATTGCATTGTTTCATGAATTTTTGGATTTTTTTGCCTGGTGTTACAAAGATATGCCTGGCTTGGACTCGGAGATAGTGTCACTCAAGATCAAGGATGAAGTCAAGAACCAACTTGATGCGGGCTTCTTGGAGGTTCCACTCTACCCGAAATGGATCGCCAACATAGTGCTAGTACCGAAGAAAGATGGAAAAGTCAGAATCTGTGTGGACTATCACGACCTGAATAAAGCAAGCCTAAAGGATAATTTTTCTCTCCCACACATAGATATTCTAGTTGATAACACAGCTAGAGGCCATCGATTCTCTTTCATGGATAGGTATTCAGGCTATAATCAAATCTTGATAGCAGAAGATGACAAGGAGAAGACATCGTTTGTCACTTAGTGGGGAGTATTTTGCTACAGAGTTATGTTGTTCGGGCTAAAGAATGCTGGGGCAACATACCAACGAGTGATGATGACTCTTTTCCATGACATGATCCACAAAGAAGTAGAGGTCTATGTTGATGATATGGTAGCAAAGTCACAAAATGGAGAAAGTCATGTTGCAATACATAGAAAATTGTTTGAAAGGTTGAGGACTTACAAGCTTTGACTGAATCTAGCGAAATGTACCTTTGGGGCATCTACAGGAAAATTATTGGGTTCATTGTCAGCAAGAAGGGTATTGAAGTGGACCTAGACAAAATCAAAGCCATCCAAAACATGCCAGTGCCCAAGACAAAGCAGGAAGTCCGAGGTTTCTCAGGTCGACTAAATTACATAGCGAGATTTATTTCCAATTTGACCCATACTTGCTAGCCAATATTCAAGCTATTGAAGAAAAATCATTCAGGCAAATAGGATGACGAGTGTCAAGAGGCCTTCGATAAGATCAAGAATTACCTGTCAAGTCCACCTCTCTTGGTCCGCCAACGCCAGGGCGACCACTCATACTATATCTCACAGTGTTGCATGGATCTATGGGGGCAGTATTGGGCCAGTATGATAAGTCTGGTCCAAAAGAACAAGCCATTTACTACTTGAGCAAGAAGTTCAATGATTGTGAGTCCAGGTATCTGGCCATTGAGAAGATTTGCTGTGCACTAGTATGGACGGCAAAGAGATTGCGGCAATACATGCTCTACTATACGACTTTGCTCATATCTTGGATAAATCCCATGAAGTGCATCTTTGAAAGCCTACATATCTCCCTGAGGATGTCCAAATAGCAAGTAACTCTAGCAGAATTTGACATCAAGTATGTGACCAGGAAATCTATAAAAGGGAATGTGATTGCTAACCACCTGGCTGAAAACCTGCTTGAAGATTATCAGTTGATGGAACTCAAATTCCCTGATGAAGATGTCTTAGCAGTTATAGATGAAGATAGTGGAAACCAGGAAGAAAATTGGTGTGGAAGATGTATTTTGATGGTGCAGTTAATATCCAAGGAAATGGAGTTGGAGCAGTCTTAATATCCCCTAATGGAAAGCAATTTCTAATTGCTGTGAAACTGGCATTTGATTGTACAAACAACATGGCTAAATATGAAGCATGCATAACAGGCCTTAAGGCAGCAATATCCCTTGGGGTGCAATACTTGGAGGTTTAAAGAGACTCACCCTTAATCATTTTTCAAGTCAACGGAGAATGGCAAGTCAAAGAGCATAGGTTACTATCATACTATGAATACATTATGAACTTGAAAGATGAATTCAAGGATATCAGTTTCCATTACTTGCCCCGTGACCAGACTCAGTTTGCGGATGCCTTAGCCACCTTGGCTGTGATGACCAAGCTTGCTCTGGAAGTGGAAGTAAGGCCTTTGCAAGTGGTTGTTAGAAGAGAACCAGCATACTGTGTTAATATTGAAGAAGAGCGTAACAACCGACTATGGTTCCACGATATCAAAATATTCATTAAAGAGAAAGAATATCTTGCAACAACAAGTGAGAATGACAGGAAGACACTCAGACGGCTATCCATGTCATTCTTCCTTTTAGGAGAAGTACTGTATAAGAGGAGCCATGATGGAGTTTTATTAAGGTGCGTCGACGCTAGGGAAGTGAACTCCATCATATCAGAAGTCCACAAAGGAATTTGTGGTACCCATGCTAATGGGCACACATTAGCCCAATAGATCCTCAGGCAGGGATACTATTGGCTCACAATGGAAAAAGACTGTATAGAGTTTGTCAGAAAATGTCACAAGTGCCAAATCTATACTGATCGAATTCATTCTCCTCCTGTACCATTGCACGCTCTTACGTCACCTTGGTCATTTGCAATGTGGGGCATGGATGTGATAGGACCAATCAACCCCAAAGCCTCCAATGGGTTTCGATTCATTCTAGTAGCCATTGATTACTTCACCAAATGGGTGGAAGCTGTTTCCTATGCCAATATAACACGGAAAGTGGTAGTGAAGTTTCTAAAGAACAACATCATTTGTATATATAGGTTTCCAGAAAGACTCATCACAGATAATGCGACTAATTTCAACAATGCTGAGGTACAGAAACTGTGTGGGCAATTCAAGATCAAGCATCGCAACTCAGCTCTTTATAGACCGAAGATGAATGGGGCTGTAAAAGTAGCAAACAAAAATATCAAGAAGATTTTGGGGAAAATGGTGGTCACTTACAAAGATTATAGTGATATGTTGCCATATGCATTACACGCTTATCGCATTTTTGTTAGATCCTCGACTAGGGCAACCCCGTATTCACTGGTGTATGGGATGGATGTAGTAACGCCAATAGAAGTGGAAATACCATCCTTAAGAATCTTTGTAGAAAGCTAAATTGGACGAAGCCGAGTAGGTCAAAATGAGATATGAGCAATTAAACATACTTGAAGAAAAAAGACTAAACGCAGTCTGTCATGGCCAATTGTACCAGAGAAGAATGGCTAAAGCTTTTAATAAGAATGTTCACCCTCGAACATTCCAGCTAGGTAATCTCATTTTGAAGAAAATCTTGCCGAATCAAGGGGACAATAGAGGCAAGTGGGCACCCACACATGAAGGCCTTTACATCGTCAAAGACGCTTTTTCTGGAGGAGCATTGATCTTGACTGACATGGAAGGCAATGTACTCGCAAAACCAATCAATTCAGATGCTGTAAAGAAGTACTTTGCCTAAAAACAAACAAAAAAACACAAGAAAAAGAAAAAAGAAAATGCTCGCTAGGTTGAAAACCTAAAAGGGCAGCCTAGGCAAAAATTAGAGCACAAAAAGCAAACCAAAAGAGGATGGCAAGTCCTAATTGCTAGGTTGAAAACCTGAAAAGGCGGCCTAGGCAATGGTGAAGAGTTGAGCCAATGATCGAGAAGCTATGTGAGATATCAAAATTAGGACAATTTGATCATGATATTGTTGGAAACATAATGAAGGATTGCACTCACTATCATAGAATTCGAGTTTGGTGTAATCAATAAATAAGTGAAATGGGTTGATAACATGAAAGCTACACTACTAGTCTTTTCTTTCTTTCTTACTTAATAATTGTTGAAGTCCTGTAAATACTTGCCAGTTTGAAATCCAATAAAATTGCCCTTCTCTCCTTTTGTGTCTCAGTTTATATTTCCTTTTTATCAAAATCTTTGTCTCTAAAACTGTGCATAATCATGATGTTATAATTGAAATACGATCAATGGGCTAATTTGCTAACAAATCTCATAACTAATAAGTCAAGAAGGGGCACGAGAATCAAGATGGACTCGCAAAGGAAGAGAGGCAATTTGCTTAGGCAAGGTTTGGAGATGATGGTCCAAGTACAAGAAAAATGAAACAAAAGGGCAGTTAAATAGTTGTTTGATCAAAGACACGAACGGGTGATCAAGGCAAAAGTTGAAACAATTGGAATAAGAAGATGCTAAAGCATTACCAATTGAAGACGCATTAGAGAACTACCATAGAAAAGCTCATAGAAGAGACTGCTCATTTTGGGATAGACAAAAGCTTTCTTAAAGGAGAATGTGAAGATACTTCTAACTAGGGCAAATTTATTTTTAAGAGCTATTTTTATCATCACTACATCAGTGTTGCATCAATTCATTCATCATGTCATCGCTATACCTACTTGGCATTCATCATATCATCATTTCATCAATTTTGCATCATTCACATAATCACATCATCCTCACATTGCCATTTCATCAAATTTGTCAACCATTCATTTGCATTTGCTTTCACATGCATTTTAATTGTCACACACCTTTACAAAATTTCACTTTCACATGCACCAGTTTTATTTTAACATGTTTTACAATTTTTGCATGAGCTTTCACATTTTGCATACTTTTACAATTTACATGCCTTCATAGACTTTTACATGCTTTCACAGACTTTACATGCCTTCACAAACATTTACTGCTTTCACAAATTTTATTTTCACATGCATTTGCTGCTTTCACTTACGTTTATTGCTTTCACAAATTTTAAATTTCACAAACATTTACTGCTTTCACATTTACTTTCACATATGTTTATTGCTTTTACAAATTTTACTTTTACAAACATTTACTGCTTTCACAAATTTTACTTTCACATGCATTTACTACTTTCACATTTACTTTCATATGCATTTACTACTTTCACAAATTTTAAATTTCACAAACATTTACTGTTTTCACAAACTTTACTTTTAAATGTATTTATCGCTTTTACATTTACTTTCATATGCATTTACTGTTTTCACATTTACTTTTACATGTATTTATCGCTTTCATAAATTTTATTTTCACATGTATTTACTGCTTTCATATTTACTTTCACATGTCTTTACTCTGCTTTCACATTTACTTTCACATCTATTTAACTAGTTTTCACAAATATTTACTCTGCTTTCACAGATTTTAAATTTCACATGTCCTTTACTCTACTTTCACAGATTTTAATTTCATATGCATTTATTGCTTTCATATTTACATTCATATATTTTAATTTCACATACTTATACTTCATCTTCACATGCTGTCACATCTCTCATGCCTTTAAATTTTACATTCTTTCTCATATGCTTTTAAATTTCACATGCATTTAGTTTTCATACACATTTTATTCCCCACTTGACATTAGCAGTGTTCATTCATCATGAACATCTCTTATGCCTTTAAATTTCACATTCTTTCCCATATGCTTGTAAATTTCACATGCATTTAGTTTTCATACACATTTTATTCCCCACTTGACATTAATAGTGTTCATTCATCATGAAATCATATAGCATCATTCATCATATCATCGTTGTCATCATGCATTCATTCTTATCCTATAATCATCATCATTGTCATTATTATCGTGTCATCATGCACTCATCATCATCAATGCATTCTCAGCATGTATTTGGACAAAATATGTGTTCATATCTTGTCATTTACAGTAACATATCAAAGACATAGACTTTGTATTTTTCAGTAAGAAACAAGTAAAAAGAAGCAACTGTAAATACCATATTTTGTACATCTTTTATTTTATTTATTTATTATTTTTGTTTGCATAATAAAAAGGTTAAACCGGTAGCCCATTTCAATTTGTCCAACCCATTTTATTTCTTTTTCTTTTTCTTTTTTGTTACAGCCCATACTTTGTTGATTCAAAACAAAAAAAAAATATAACCCATTTCATTTCCTTTTCAGTCCATTCCTCGGTTCAAGATTCATCAATTTTAGCCCTTTTAATTGACCAAAAAAGACAAATAAAAAAGGAAACATTGGATTCCTGCTCTTGCAGTCGTTCCTCAAAAGAAATATGGCAAGAGTGATGGCAAACACTATCATAAACACTCCACCCACTCCATGATTCCTTCTTCTTTTCATGATTACAGGTTTACCAGTGAGCTGTAAATTAGACCATCAATAATTTCGTTTGACTAATAACATGATATAATCATCCAACAATCAGATAGGAAGGGGGATAATATATATATATATATATATATATATATATATATATATATATATATATATATATTCAGAACAGCAAGAACTATAATCAATCAGCAGAAAATCTATACACAAAAAAAAAAAACACATTCTAATACCTCCAATCAGTCAGCAAACAAGTGAAATTCAAAGGAATCCAGCAAAGATCCCAGTAATTCAGTCAGTCTAGGCAATAACAAAAGGAAAGAACAAGGTAAAATTCAGCAACAACAACATCAGTTTTGCATCAGAAATTGACAAAAAAGGAAATTAAAAGAGGAAATAGGGAGGAAGCCGATGCGGAGCTCCTCCCCTGCCACCAGCCGCAGCCTCCGTGAAGTATTATCATCATTTCATCTCCCTCATGCTTGAGCCCATGCTTCCTCCTCCATGAATGACCATCATTATCTCCCCTTATTGGCCTCACATCATCTCCTTCAACCTTCCACCATGGATCCATAGCCCCTCTAAGCCACCACACCATGCAGGCTTCTTTCCTAATCGGTCACCACCCGCACCGCCAAGTTAGCCTTAGCCTTTGACCCGAATCCCCTCTTCCTTCCAAATCACAATAGTCACACGAACCTTAATCGCAGCCTCCACTGAAACCACCTAGCCGTGCCTCTCTTTTCCGATCACGGAACGCCATCGCCTTTAGCCTTCCCTTGACGGCCTTCCTCTTCCCCTCAGCACCATCACGCAACACCGGTCTCTGTGAGCCCGCTTAAGCCTTCCTCGCTGTAATCTCACCCCTACAAACTGCTTTTCTCTTCCTCCTCAAAGCTGCCGGATCCACCATCCACCACCGCCATCCGTGCTCCAACCACCATGTCTGACCATCGCGGAACCCGCTCCACATCTAGCCGCAAGATCTTCCCCTCTGTGCAGTCATCCTCTCCTAACCACTGCAGACCTCCCTCCACGAAATGGCCGCCTTCCCCTCACATGTCCACTAACACCGCATCGCACCCCTATGGCCACGAGCGTGATCTTCAAGTCCCCTTTTGCTTCCCCGTAGTGGCGGCGGTGAGCCTTTTCCCCCCACTCCCTTGTCTTGCTTTCTCTCTCATCTCTTTACTTTTCTCTCACCCTCCCCCTATTTCTCTGTCTTTATTTTGTGCGTATGTGACAGAAAAAGAGAGAGAAGAGTTTGCGTGTGTGCATGTGAGAAAGAGAAACCATGTGTCTGTGTGAGAGTGAGTAGTGAGTGTATAACGTGAGAAAGTGGTGAGCTGCGTGTGTATGTGTGATAGTGTAGGTGAGTGTATTAGTGAGTGTTAGTATACATGCGTGGGTGTGTATTAGTGGTTTTGTATGTGCGTCCGTGTATGCGTGAGGGGAAGGGGTACAGTAATGAGCTCCACCCTTAAAATTAGTATCATTATTATTATTGTTTTGTATTGCTTTATTTTGTTAGAATAGATTTTGAGTCTTATTTGTTTAATTAATATTTGCTATTTTTTTTAGGTCTTAGAGTTTGAGTTTATTGTAGTCTAAATAAGAAGTTTATTTATTTTGGTTTAAAATAGATACTTGATCACTTTAATTTAGTGGAAATGAATTTGTGATTTCTTATTTATTATCATTTGAGTGAAATTAAATAAATTAGTTTCAAAAATAATTTAAAACAAAACCAAAAAGTGTGATTTAATTATTTCTTTGATTTTGTGTGAATTTATTTTTTTAATTAAAAAGGATAAAAAAAAGGAAAATAGTAATTAGGACCCCTTTTATTTAATATGTTTTGTTTAATTGTGTGTTTATGTTTCAATTGACTTTGTGTTTCTTAATTCAATTATTTTACATGTTCATATGTTTTGCTCAAGTTAATTATGTGTTTATGTTTATGAAGTTAATTATGTGTTTATGTTTATGAATTAATTTTTATTTTTTATGTTTATGTGTTTTGCATAAATTAATTGTGTAATTATATTTATGCATTAATCTTATCAATTTTAGTTAAAATTAGAGCTTGTCAAAAAAATATGTTTTCCTTTCACTTAATAATAAAAATCCTTTCTAAAATTAAAATCAACCAACACATCTTTTATTCTCTTTTAACTAAAATCAATCAACACAATCATTTTCTACAAAACTACATGACTTTGAGTTCCCTATTGCACTAGGAAATACATAGGAGAAGGAATTCCCTGTCAAGCCAAAATTAATTTTTTTTTAAATTTTATTGTTATTTTCTTTAATTTTCTTTACTTTTATTTCTTTATATATAATTGTTATAATTCTTTGGGAAAAATAAATATTATCAAATTATAATTAACTTGCATAATGAGCTCTTGGGTAACCATATTTGTATGGATGTATTAGGGGTGTAGTGAAATTAAGTTTCCACATTTTCCTAATCATATTCAGACTCTCAAATCTCAAATTTCTTTTAAAAGACCAGTTTGCAAATCAAAAGGTTTTCTAGTTTTAACCAAAATTAAAATTGGTGGCAACTCCCTTTTTAAATTTTATTTTAAAAGCAGATGTCATCCCCATCGCAGTGCCCTCCAAATACGTTGTGATACAATCCAACGTGTAGCATGAAATATACTCCCTCCCTATGTTTTAAAATAACTATATGATTTTTAATTTTTCATGTATCAGAATATTTGTATATTTACAATATTTAGGTAGTATTAATTTTTTTTCCATTTATACCCTTCATGTAAATATATTGGTTAAGTGATAAATATATTTATCAAAATGAGTAATAATGACTATACAATAATAGTCTTGTCAACTTATAATTTTCTATATTTACCAAGATTTTTTTTTTGTTTTTCCTTATTATGTGTATTGTTTAATTTTTTACAATTATTTTAAAATGGAGGAAGTACTTTATTGATAAAAGATGCCATGGAATTTTTTGCCTTTTTTCCTTTTAGCTATTAAATTTGTAAATTCTTTTTGGTTTGTATGGTAAAAATTTAAGGTGAAAAGATGCCGCCTCAAATCAAGACAAGTAAAACCTTTGACCTAAGAAAATACTTACAGAAGAATTTACATCTAACACACCCCAAACTAACAAGTGGATAGTTGAAAATGCAAATTGTCATATGTAAGACTTAATCTTGCTTTACTTGATCAACCCATTGGGGGTATAAATTCCATCTTCAGTGTGAAGATCAAATTAGAATAGATAATCTAACTAGAGCTATCAAAACAGGTCGAGCCGACCCATTCAAGTCAGTCCACATAGGGTTAGACCATTTTCTAGTTGGGCCACTTCGGGCTAAGTTGGTTTCTAACTAGAAAAATACTGGTTCGGCCCAATCGGTTTGAGTTTTCTTTTTCTTATATAATTTTTTTAACTTTATAGTTCATGTAAAAAGTGAATGAATAAAAATATAAACTATTAGTAAGGGGTGATCTTATTCTTGCTTTATATGAGAATGAAAAATAATACTTGATTTTTTTTAATAATTAAATTCTGACAACTGAGCTTAATGTAAAAATGAAGTGAATTATTATTTTTTTTTACCAATATTTGTTCTTAATTTAAACATTTTTTAAGTAAAGCATAAGTTAAACAACCCAAATTCAAGTAATAATAAGTCATATATGTAGTTAACTATTTAATAAAAAATTAGTGTTCAAACCAGGTGACTGGTCCAATCCAAAGCAGATGGGGCCTAATCAGGTCGGGTTGAACTAAAGCCAAATTTTGTTTTTATTCTATTTTTTTTTCAACTCAATCCACATTTTTTCTGGCCATACGACTTGACCCATCGAGCTCGACTTATTTTGATGACTCTAGGTCTAGCCGATTAAAGTATGTTTTTAAATTATTTTATTTCATGATTAAGGTATTTTATAATTTTATTTAAGGCAAATTACAAACACCTCCCCGAAGTTCTTTCGTAATTTTACTTACTCTCTTTTAGATTCTAAAAAATCACTCACCTCCCTTAATTAATTTAAAATCATTACATTTACACCTTTTACTTATTTTTCCATTTATAATAATAAAAAATCAATTAAAATGTCAAAATTGTCTCTCATCCCACAATTGTCACCACCACCCATCCGTACCCGTCCCCAATGCTCATGGTGGAGTGTGGTTCAAAATCGAGGAATAAGAGTGCTGTGAGCATGTGTTTGGGTATGGAGAAGTGAAAATGGATGGGTCGATAGAGTGGTTTTGTAACCAGTGGCTAGGGTGGGTGTTAGGGACGAGTAAAGGTGGCACTGGTGGCTATGGGATGGGGGATAATTTTGACATTTCAATTGACTTTTTTATTATAAATTGAAAATAAGCAAAATGGTGCAGCAGTAAAGATCTTAAATCAATTAAGGGATGTGAATGACTTTTTAGAATCTAGAATGGGTAAGTGTGATCAGGAAAGATTTCAAGAAAGGTCCTTTTAATTTGTCATTTTCTTTGAAAAGATAAATTTTCTTTTTAAAGAAGCAAAATAAATAAATAATTTTTTGTAGTTGGTAATTGAAATCTTAGATGGGTTCGACATCGGTCACCCCACTAAGACTAGGGCATGGTCCTGGGCCCCATAAACACTTACAGAGTACTTATGAGATCACCTATCAATGAAATTCTCACAACAACACACTTGATAATGTACCTAATCATATATTATTACATCTGTGTGTGTGTGTGTGTATTATTAGTATTTCATCTTTACCAAAAAATATTTGAGAATTTAAGTGGGGAAACTTCCATTCATGCCAACTTAAGTTAATTTTACTCCTCTCCATTTCTCATTCAATTAGTGAGTTAGGTTGGGTTGAATAATTTTTTTCTTTCAACATATATGAATAGAGCATACATAGCTACAGCCATTAGAATATTAGATAGACAAAACATGGTGTTTTGATGAAAAAACTAGGTGCTGATCTCTTTTTTCTCATTCATCCATTTGTATCTTCAAAAAAATTATAGAAATGCTACAACAAATTATAAAAAATATGTGCTTTTGTATTTTTCTTTTTGATCAAGTGGGTTGAGTTGGTTTGGATTGGATTATAGATCGTGTGGATTGAAAATTTATAAACCCATGATCCAACCCAAACCATGAACCCAATCCGTATTTTTTGGTTGGGTTGAGCCAAATCCCGTGGGTTTTGGATTGCCCCGACGCGATGGAAATATACTTCACAACGGTGCACCATGCCCGTTGACATGCGAAGCGCACGTGAGAATAAGCCGATGAAAAAATTACCATTCATATTCATTCATAATTGCACACATTACAGGTCTCTTTCCCGCCGGTAGGAGGCATCGACAGAACCAAGCCCAACTTTTCCAACTCTTCTGTTTCTACGAGCTCTTCTGCTCATACTTCTCTTGCGCTTCTTGACAGCAGCTTGCGACCTAGGCAAATAGTGAATCCATCTTAACGGTACCAAAGCTGCAAGGAACTGTATAAGAATCCCAGTGGTCAAGCCTGAGTAATCGCCAGATGTAACGCCAAGCAGAGAGGCCAATCCAACACCCAAAATCCCACTAACTATTGATGACAGGCACAACGCTGATGCAAGGAAAGAGGTGAGAGACCCTTCACAACCCCCAGGACATAAAGCTGCAAGTAGAACTGAGAAGGGAAGGAGCTTAAACTGTGCCAAAATCTCCGCCAAACCAGAAAAGCAAAGAGCATACACCTCGTTGGGAATTCCCCATTTAAGATTTATCTGGTTTACCAAAACAAGATCAAGAAGAAGAGATGAAGCATATGCAATCTGCACCATGCCTATCAGTTTTCTCACGGATAGTTTTCTCCAGTAATGGTTATAAAGCACGGTAGCTGAGAGAAGCGTCAATTGGCCAAGCACTCTAGACAACCCAATTACTCTTGGATCGAGCTTTAAACACTGTGTCTGATAGCAAAATAGAGAACCGGAAAGCACTGGGACCATGGCGATCGATGCAACAGTCCATAAAAGGGGTCGGGAAATGCTTTTGTCACTGATAGCCGTGACAAGATCTGAGGCTTGTTTTCTGATATCTTCTGCAATGGATTTTATAGTAAGCTTTCGGTCTGGCAGCTGTATGCCCAGAGAATCCTCCCTTGCTGAGAAAGAAATAGCTAGTTGTAGTGACAGCAAAGACAAGAATATGATGAACATGGTTCTGGGAAGCATTTTCTGTAAGAAAAGACCACCAATCAAGTTGCCTAGGATTCCACCTGCAGCTAAAGCCATGAATGCATACGACTGTAGGCCACCAATTTTGTGCTTCTTCCCATACTCTGCCACAAGAGCATCCTGTGCTACTTCTGTAACGGATGCTCCCAAATTACTGAGAAGCACAGATGCGATTAAGTTGGGAAGCACTTCACGTGCAACAGGGACCAATGCTAGAAGACTCCAAGAGAGGACCTGCAAAAGAACTGAAGTTTGAACAAAATAAGTATCTTCTTTTCTTTCTTTTTTTATTCATGAAGAAATTCATTTAGAAGAAGAGACGACAGCTACAAAGAATTAGCAGATAAGGTATCCTCCTAAGTCCTAAACATAAAAGGAAAAGGTACAGTCAATCAAATGAGAAACATCAACGAATCAAAGCTACCAACCAAATCCCCCTCAGGCTTACTAGAGAAATCCGCCTAAATAAAGAGCATTAGGTAGACAAAAGCCAAACGCATAATCTAATCCCAAAGCAGACGTTGTGCCAAAGAAATTCCATGAAGATATGAGATTGGCACCCCAACCATATACACCAATGTAGTATATATCTTTTAAGTTTAATTCTTACACACTATGACAACAGTTTTCTTGCTCTTTTTTTTTTTTTTAAAAAAAAAAGATTAAGATCTTTTGATATTAATATAAACATGACTATTTTAAACTGCTAATCAACTTACTAGATATACATACTACACATACATAAGAAACTCATGAATCTGGGATATCACAGTTGTGTTGAGTTTGCCAAATAGTTGAGGCAAAACTTACCCTGCTACAACAAAATCACATAGTTTATTGAAAAATAACAACTACTAAGCCTTGTCCCACTAGGTAGGGTTGGCTACATGGATCAAACAATGCTATAGTAGCTGTGATTGAAAAACACAATGAAAAATTATGCCAAACAGAAGGAGTTCCATTAGCATTCTTAATGTCAGTTCAAGGCCCTACACTTCGGTAATTCATAGTCACTAATCTGATTCATATTCAGCCAAGTAAATTTAACTTTATAAGGGAATTGATTTTATACTTGTCTCTGCATAAATTGTGTAGTTACAGAAAGAAGCAATTTGAACATAAGACATTGGTAATATGGATAAAGGACAACCCAAAGATGGAAAAACAGAAAAAAGAAATGCAGAAAGATCAGACAGGTCCAAACAAAGAAAATAAGAAAGAGCAAGTTTGAACCCCAGATAAATTGAGGGTTTGGATCTTACTTTATGAAAAATATAATATAAAATTGGAGATTTTAATGTTAAAATCTCAAATATCGTGAATTAGATGAATTAAGCGCTCTTTAATTTTTGGCACACTTCGTCTCTAATTGGCATATCCTACCATATATTGACTTTTCAAATCCTGCAGCCTTATCAGTTTGTTACAAGTAAGTTTCAGATCCTGGTCTTAATCTTCGCACTTGAGTAATACAATTTGCTATTAGTCTCACAGCAAATGAAGCCCAAACAAAGATCAAAAAACACAGTTGAGAAAGAATGAAAGAAATCATATCTGGATTCAATTTAAAGATTTGTTTTCTACCTCCATCTATATAAAAGTCTGATCACATTCAAAAGATAATTAAGATACAGAAGTAAGTGTTATTAAAATACAAAGACCAATCCCAGTGCATTCAAAATCCCTACGTAGAAGTTAGCTCCTGGTTAAAAAGTCATATCCGATTTTATTATAACCGCTCCCCTAATCACTGTGATGTTGTACTAATACTGAGTTCATCGGAGAAATCAAAAGACACAAACACTTGAAAATAAAACTTTTATTCCTTTAAAGGGCAGGAAAAAAACTATAGTTTAAAGAATTTAATTTGTATACAATGTCACCCTAAAGATGCTTTACACATAACTCATGTATTAGTGAAAAAGGATGGAGTGGGATGGAAGGGAATGAAATTATAATAAGTTCCATTGTTTGAATATAAATAAATCGGATGAAATGGAATGGAAACGGATGAAGCTAATTTCATCCAATACCATCATTTTCTCTCTTTTTTTCCCCCCAAATTGAGGGAATGAGATGTAATACAAGTTATCGACCTAATATCCAACCAGTTTAGTGGAATAGTTATGTCACTCTGCTATTTACCACCAATCCAAACATAGACTAAAAGTCTTGTAAATGGAAAGCATATTATCGGACGATTGTATAAAACTCTTTTAAACTGTGAATGACATAATAAAAGTACATGCTTGTTTACCTCCTATGGAAATATAAGGAATTCTGTGAGCATCCCCAATATAGACAGCATCCGAAATGATTCCATAGAGGGGCTTAGCCACCATGGGGAGGTTAGCAAAGTTCTGAACGAGCTGCAATGTTGAGGGATGCAAGTTGAGATTGTTGGCCATGTGAAAATTGAGAGCAAGCCATGGAAAGCACCTAAAGCCTTGTGCCCAATAACCAAACCCACACAAGAGCAGCATTTCTCTGCTGCCACCAACTTGAGGAGGAGGACCCATTTCTTTCTCATCCACACTATGCTTCTTCTTTTCCTTAAGAAGAAACTGGCTCGTCTTGACGATGAATGTGGGCTTACCAATCGCATTGGGATTCCGGTTTTGGAAACAAATGACGGGTCTCAAGTTTGATGGCAAAGATGGCCTTTTAGGCGGTTTATGAGACTCTGACATATACCGCAAAAATGGATTACGAGAAGGAATTGCAGTATAAATCATGATTTTTCAGATAGAGCAACTTTGCAACTTTAAACAAAGAAGGTGGGAAAAAAAAAATAAAGAAAGCTGTGTGTAATGCGTTACGCTAGAGGTTAAAATAGAGTGAAAAGAGAAGGCGGCAATTCTCGCAGCTGAAGAAGAGAGTGGAAAGGAACGAATATAAACGATAAAGAAAGGAAGGGATCGATCGAGGGATCCAGAAGATCGTTTTTGGAGGGTTTCGCAAAATTTAATTATAAACATTTAGAAGATTCAGATGGTTCGAGGTTCCAGCAGAGACCTTGTGGGGGAACCACATTGCCAGACTCTAGCAGCGCCGGGGATTTGGGGACGCACGTGCTCGCAACGCGCCAATATTTAGATGGGATTGGGACGGATGGGTCTTGTGAGGGCTTTCAGGGTGACATGAAATGTGATTGTGACGGCAACGTTTGAACTTTGAAGGCTTGTTCGGGATCCCCTAGGCTTATGATTTTGGCCCGTTGAATATTTTAAGACAAAACCCTAACGTGGCCTTTGAATTGAATCGATGATAAGTACCGGAGCACACTAGAGTTATATAATAGTATCACTCCATTATTTAAACTAGAATATAGTAATATTAGTATCACTCTATTATTTTTTATTTTTATGATATCTTTAAACTAAAATATAGTAATATTTGTAGTAAGGATGAACTAGTAATTTTATTTAAAAAAACATATTTTCTTTAATTTGGGGGACAAAAAATATGAAGAGATAATGTAAAATACTTGGATAGAATGGAATCCATTCATCTCCATTTCACTTCATCCAAACTTATTATATTCAAACAATAGAGCTTGGAAAAATTTCACTACGTTCTATTATATTCTCCCATGCTCCATCAATTCAAACATATTCCAAATTGGTTATTTTTTAAATTTTGTATTGGACAAATTAGTCCATCTAAAAGAAAAATTCAAATAAGTCACTCTCAATTTAAAATACCAAACAAATGGTGGATTATTCTTTTTCAATATGGGGTTCGTTCCCAATATTTTCCATAAAATGGATTTTTTTGTTAATTACCTAAATATGATTAGAGGTGGGTATGTGGACCGGCCCGATTCTTTTAGTTCGGTCCACGACGGACCACAATTAAACAACTGAACCTGGCTAATCCGCTTCATAAATAGACTTGAGTATAGTCTAGTTCACATTCACTCCACATAAAGCTCGTGAGTCCATGGACAAGTCCGTATAACCCATTTTTTCTGTTCACATTTTCTGCTTGCACTAATCCGCAAACCGGCATGTAGACCAACCTTTTTTTCCTTTCATTTTTTTTAGCTTTTTTTATACCCTCTACTATATTATATTTATATGATATATTTTACCTAGCAAAATATATATACACACTTTTTCATTATAGTATCCACAATATTACCAATCAAATATGCATAACTCCTCCGATCATAAAAAATTGTGAAACTATAAAAGAATATAGATTAACAACTACCAACTATCAAATACCAAACATAAGCAAATCAAATACCAAATATAAATACCAAAAATTGTAGAATAAGTCAATTCGCCAAAGTTCATCCATCAAGAATATAAACAAATTTCGCAAAATGAAAGCATTTCCTCACGTTTTCAGGCTAGCAGGTTGGTCTGTGAACCCATGGGCCAGGCCCTTTTAGCCCATGGGTTAATAGCTAGACCAAAAAAGTTCACAAGTTGGCCGACTAAAATTTTCTAGTCTATTTTCATGCGAATTGCGAGTTAAACGGGTCGGTCCGCGAATGCGACTTGTATACCAAACTCTAAATATTATGTTGTAAAATCTCACCAATGGCAACATTACATGAAAGAAAAAAAATAATTTTTTAAGCCAATCTCGGTAATAGCAAGATCTCAACAATAAAATATAAATTTTATAAACCTAATCTCGTCAATGGTAAGATTTTGATAATAAAATATAATATTTTCAAACACAAATCTCGCCAATGAAAAAATTTCATTAATAAAATAAATTTTTTAAATAAAGTGAAAAGAATTCTGGAAAAACATTTATTTATTCTAAACCTATCAATGGCAAGATTTGAGAGATAAAAAATTATTTTTTAACTTATTTGCCCTTAACAGTTAGTTGAGAACTCTATGTAAAGGGCAGCCTCTCATTTTATTGTGACATGGTTATTGAGAGTGAAAGAATAGTGAGATTGTTCTCATTCTATATCATGACCCAACTAGAGAACGTGACTGGCATGTGAGGGATTGGATCCCCACATAAGTCTCATAGATAACATGACATATTAAATTCATGGATTAACATGATTTTCATACTGAAAACGTAATTTAATTTAAATCATCATCAAATTCTCTATTTAAAATATAATATTTGACTTCATAAAACTAAAATATTTCAACATACATAACCATGAAATCCTCTTATTTTATTTCAACAAGTGCTACTGCAGTCATTAACATCCTCCCAAGTACAACATCAGTTTTAAGCCATGACATCGGACTCGAGAGTTGTTACTTATAAATTAGCGGACCTTTCTTAAATATCTATAGCAAGAGTGATAGAATCAAGTAGTAACTAAATCTTGGTTCTATTAAAATACGTAACAAAAAAATAAAACATTAATTTAATACAAAATCAAGTACAAATGGAAGCTCTTCTATGAGCTTTAATACACATTTGTTACCTCTTATATGTACATACACACATACACACACATATAAAACTGAGTACAATAGATACAAGTCCCCACTACTAAACTACTGCAAACCCAATTCCTTTCATGCAGCAGCGTCCATGTTCTCTGGATCAACCTAGAGATGACATGGGAACACAAAAACATAGGGATCTATTCCTAGTCGATATGTTTTCCGACTCATAATATCTCTAAGGAAGTTCCTCTTATTGCCTTCCTCTCATTCAACATAAGTCTTGTTTCTATTTTATCCATATGTCAAAACATGCACGATTGAAGTTCATACAGTCTCTTTTACCACTTACATGCATCATTTACTTTTCTTTTTCCAATGCACGCATAAAGCAAATATAGGCATTCATTCACAATGTAATTTCAATCATACCTCATAAACCAATCTTTACTTCTTCTAGAATGCATTTATATATCACAAATCACATAGCCAAATATTTAACATCAAGTATTTATATCATACTAGAACTAGAATACCATTGTATCATTAATTTAGGGCATTGACACAATTTCAGCACATTGGCAGATTTCACATCTTTATAACACAGTTTAATTTGCATACTACACAACCAATTCAAAGGCTATAAAAATTACCCAAGACACTTCAATGTGTCCACAAGGTCCTGTAAAAATTTCAGGGCAATAATCATTCTCTAACTATGTTAACAAAATTAGACAAATTCGGAGGTCAGAAACCCTCTATTTACAGCCAACAGCCATAGTTCCCAATTTTATTACCATATCAAATGAACATATCAAATCATGCAAAAATTCAAGGTTGGACTTCAATATGTTTCAACCACCTGTAAAAATTTCAAGAAAAATTCAATCATTTACTATGGTAACAAAATTAGTCAATCTTAGAGCTCCAAAATTGGCTGTCCAACCCTCAACTACATCAGTCTCGGTTTTGAATTTTTTAAACATAGTAGAAGTGCCTAGAATGGCTCTAAATTTTTATTGGAGACACCTTAACATGTTATCTACATTCCATCTATATTCCATAAAATTTTCAGCTCAATCCAGGATCTCTAAATAGGTTAGAAAATTCGAAAAAAGTTCCTTCTTGCTTAAAATTGAAATTTTAAAGCAATAAGGTTCAAAGTATATTTTGAGAAAAAAGGATTTTTAACATCATCTAGTCACTCCACCAAATTAAGCACATCAATCTCTATCTATCATCAACCAATACATTCAAAAAATTCCAACCAAATCAATCAGAAAAATTCAAAGCAAAATTGGGAAGAAAAAAGAATAAATAAAACCCTACTTTGAAAACTTTAGAGCTTTATAACTCCAAAGGATGTTCCAAGTGGTTTCTCTTCACTTTAAGGCCACCAAATCAACCCCAAACCTTCCTTAGGTAGTGAGGTAATGAGGTATCAAGGTGAGGATTGATGAGGAATTGAGATTTTAATCGGTTAGATTTGTAGGTATTGATGTGTGGAACAAATTTAGTGAAGAAAATTTATGATTTTAACAAGTATAGCCTTAGGATTTTGAGGTTTGAATTCAAGTTTCCAAGGTTTTTGTGAAGAAGAAAATGGAGGTTCTATATTTCTCCTTGCTGGCTAAACTTATGGAGAAGGAATTAGTGAAGTTAGGTGACTTATGTTTATCTCATCAGATGTTGAAATCATTATTTTAATATAAAATCTAATTTCTTCATAAAAAGAAACTAATATGGATGGCTAGGATTTAATCTTGTTATTCAAGATGGAATCTTAGCAATTCATTTGATTTAAATGGATAAGCTTCTTCATTTTGTAAAGATCAATTTAGTTTTTGGTATTAGTAATCGCACATCGAAATTTTACTGAACAGGTAAAACACCGTACCCGAGCAATCAAACATTGTCCGAAAATTAATTTTAGGCCTAAAATTCTTATTCCTTACCATTTCTAATCTCAATCCTATAATTTCTCAATTTCGGGCATCTCCTAGTCTCAGTTCTAGGGTTACGGCTGTCCCGACGGGCCCGTGGGGCCCGCAAGATTACTATTTATTTTTTTAACATCCGTTGAACCGCCCTCATCATCACTAAAACTGTCAGATTTTAAATTTACACTGATAAAGTTTTAATTAATTTTTAAATAATTTTTAGGTGTTACATAGTTCGTTAAATCATAAAATATTCCATTTCATGATCTTAGTCAACATCTGAAAATCAGTTTAATACTTAAAAACTGAATCTTGAGTACACATCTAACTTGTTATATAAATTTTAATCATAATCTACATTTCAAATCCATACTTGAATTCTAGAAATGTAAAGAGATGTACATGTTAGCTCCAGAACACTTCAGAAAGCTTCAGTATAAAATGTTTTGAGTGATAACATAATCAATTTTGAGAAAATATTTTGAAAAAGGACTAATTGTTCTCTTGAGTTTCTTAAAGCACCAAACAGGTATTTTTCACATTAGCATATTGTCCTCAAAACGAGAATACTTTCACAATGATATGCAAACATGTTTAAATCACATTTAAAGAGATTAGGACTTAATGAAAGTGAAAGATATATCATAGAATGAACACATATGTGCTCAACGGATTAAAGAAAATTCTCATGTACAAGAAACTAAGGCTCAAATCTTCAGAAAGTAGCACACAACTATAGAAAGTACAATTTAAGTGAAGATTTCAATCCAACTTTGAAGCAAGTGTGAACTACCATTTTCAATCATCATGTTCGTAATCATATCATCAATAATAAGCTCTAATTGAATAGTAGAAGATCAATGAAAGACCTAGAAACTGAAATGGCACTTCAAAAAGCACATTTCACTATAAACGGTGCACTTTACAAGAAAATGAGGGAAATTTGAAATTCAAATTTAAAGTTAAACCTAATCAAGGACTAACATAACATCTCTTCTGCTAACTTGGTTAATTGCCCCAGCTTCTCAAAGGAAAAGTTCATAAACTTCATTTAGATAGTAAAATGTAGTTTCTAAAGGTGGATTCAGAAACCTCTATTTCACAACAGTTTCTGTAATTGCTTTGATAACGCTAAGCTACTCCTCTAGACTAAATTTTGAAAAAACAAAAAAAAAATATCAACACATGTCACTTGAAAAATAAATCGAGGGCAACGGTCATAAATGCATATCAAGTATAAAAAGAGACGCTATGCTTACAACATGAGAGACTTTTTTCTCATCAAAGTGCTAAAACGCCGAAGAAATTTCCTCTCATCACTTTGTAAAGTTATTACTTCTTGTAAGAAAGAAGAGATAAGGATCAAAAAATGAAGAATATATGAGGTCATAGAATTTAGCATATGAAGATGAGCTTATGATGAGTATGTAATGAGTCTTTGATCAGTCAGAAAGTGAATGATGAAGCTTAGAAAGTAAGCTATTTAGAAAGTGATCTTCAGAAAGTGCTCTCAAGAGTTAGAAATCACTCTTTCTGAAGAAGGATGAAAATGCGGGATAACCTCCATGATTTTGAGTTTCTCTTTCCCATGTTACTTCACCTTCAATCAGTCACATCACATCACTTAAATAACCCCCACTCCTCACACATCACCTTTTTAGCTTCATCTTCAACCTCAAACACACAACCTAAACCATTTCATCTCTTCTCTATAACCGCAACCTTCTTCTCTCAAACCCTTATTTCTTGCAACCCGAATCGTTTTTCTTCTCACAGATCTTCTCAAGGTTCAATCTTTTATTTCATACCTTCAATCTTTTTCATACGCATACTCTAACTATGGCTAAAGGAAAAGAACTCGATAGTTCATCATCAAAGTGCGGGCCTTTCATTATGTATAATGAACCTCTTATGCAGGAAGTTTATGAGGAGGAATTCTCTCGAAGAACAATTGCATTTGAAAAAAGAATGAATAACTCCCTGTTAAATCAAATCCAGATACTTAGGCAGGTGTTTACCTTCCAAGGTTGGGAATACTTTCTAGACATCTAAGACACAGCATTCCTAAGAATAGTCACTATTTTTTATACTTTTCTTGAGGCAAAGAACCGAACAACTCTCAAAACCACCATTCAGGACACCTACATAGACATAGGGTTATTCAACTTATCTACAGTGGTTAGGGCTCCTACAGCCGGAGTTAACTATTTAGCGAAGGAAGAATGGTTCAAATCACTTGGGGTGAGTACTGAAGAAGTATCAAAATGCCTCACCGATTCATCACAGCATAAACCTAGTAACATTACTACTACCTTGCGTAGTTCAAGGGTAAGAAAAGTGTTTACTGTGGTTCAATTCACTATTCTTTATAACGCCCCAATTTTTCCCTGTATAAATGACCAAAATGCCCCTGAGGCCATTTTTACCAGGAGAATGAGGATAACCGGCCCTGGCCATCCTCAAAGCGCTCTTTTAGTATTGAACGAGGATTATGTGTGATTACATGTGTTATATGTGTTAATAGAGCAGAAAAATCTCATTTTTGAGTTACTGCGTAGAAAATTACTAAAACGCCCTATATCTAATTGGCATAGAATTAATTCCCGACTGTACTCGGACCTTGCCTGGAAGTTGGAAACGCTGTTTTCAAGGAATGTTTAACATCTGTTTAAGCCCAGGTGATCCCAGGAAGTTTTTGTGAAAAAATTACCATTTTGCCCTTAATTAAGGGCATAACGAGTTTAACTACATAATTAACAAAACCTAAGAATATTAGGCTCTAATCGAAGATTAATTTATTTTAATAATTAATCTAGAGTCAAAATAATTAATTGAGGTTAATTAGGACCTAAGATTGCTTAGAGAAACTCAAAACCCTTTTCTTAATGCAAGAATTAGCGTCATGTCACTTTAGAATAGTATTTTCTCTATTCAATTCCTTAAATCATGGGAATGGTCATGTGATGAGATTCCTTGCTAATAAAGGTGGATTTGCACTAATTGTGCAAGAACACTCTTTAATCTTGTCTTGAGCCACCTTAATTGCTTACTTTCTCACCTAAACACTTAATTACAACTCCTAATCCATGACCTAACCAAATCAACTTCTAAACACACTCATAAACCAACATTAAAATGAGATCCTCTCCTCCCTATTTCTCCTTAATATGGCCGGCCACTCCCCCTCCATTTTCATCCATCACATGTTGAAACTCAATTAAAATACACTTGAAGAACCATGCCTTAAGCCATACCTAGCCATACCCAAGCTCATACCATGCAAAGAGATATTTTTCTCTCCCTTTTTCCTTCCAAATTGCTGCGGCCTTCCTTACCCCTCCATCCTCTCATATCTCATTTTCTATAAATAGCTCACTCATGGAAGCTTACAAGAACATTTGGTTATTCTTGCAAATTTAGTCTCCTTTCTTTGTCTTTAAGAGTTCTTCTTCTTTTTCTTCTCTATTCTTCAAGAGCCACCACCTTCCACCACTCCTCAACTCTAAACCACCATACAACCACCATAGATCTTCCTCTAAACACCTAACCTCTCCATTTCCAAAATCAAAAACCAAAGGCAAACCTTTCTTCCTTCTTTTCTTTCCTTGGCTGAAATCGCCTTGAAGCTCCAAGGAAGATTTGTTCTTCTCATCTCATTTCCAAGACCAAGCTCTTTTCTTTGCAAGAAAAATACCTTTGGTAAGGAGTTATTTTAAAATTTTCATTTTTTTCTTTGTATCTTTCTTGGATTGAAATATTGAAATGATAGTTCTCTCATTCTCCTTTTCTTTTTCGGTTCTTTGCTTTCCTTTGCTTTCCTTTTCTTTTTCAACCTTGATGGCCTTGTTATTGGAAAAACCATGGCTTGATGATGAGAATCTTGGGTGTTGGTTGTAAAACTATCATTTACTTGACCTCTAAAGTTTGAAGGTTCCACTTTTAAGAGTTTTTGCAATTCACTTGGTTTTCTTTGATAAGTTTTGCTTGAGCAAAAGATAAAATGATATGGTTATGTTGTCATCTAATTAACTTAAGTTCAAGACTTACCCCTTTCAACCTTAAAGTTGATTGGTGTTCTAGAGTAATTACTCTAGATAGGAGTCTTGAGCATAAAACTAAAAGGGAATAAGTGGACATTTTTTCACTTTGCAAACCTTAGAGTTGATCGGTATTTTAGAGTTATCACTCTAAATAGGAGTCTTGAGCCTAGAGCCTAAAGAAATAATAAAAGGAATGTATTCATGTTTATGTTTCAAGTCTTTGCATTTCATATTTACATTCAAGTCTTGCACCTCATGTTTATTTCTAAGTTGTTACCTAAAGCTTGAAGATAAGAAATGAACTTGCATTCCATGTTTATATTTTTTGTCTAGCATGTTTATATTTCAAGTCATCACCTAAACTTAAAGATTAAAAATTAAATTGCATTCTCATATTTAATTTCGAGCCTTGCATATCATATTTATACTCCCATTGCCATCACCTTATTATACCAAGATTAAAATGAGACTTGCATTTGCATATTTAAGCTTATGTCATCACCTAAATAATCTAGTGCTCAAGACTTATCCCTTTCAACTTACATGGGGATTTTGGTCCATGAAATATCTATCCTTATAATGAGATTTGGTTCTTCAAGAAAATAAGGAATGATATATTATTGTCTTGAAAAATGAAGTTTGTGTCTTACAACTCTTCCTCGAAATATAAGCTTGTTCCTAAAGTGTTAAAGCTTAGTTCACATAACCAAAAAAAATCACTTGGGCTCTCGGCCTTTGCTACTATACTAAGGGTATTATTTGTGTTTCTATAAGGGTAAAGTTAATTATAAGTGTATCTCTTGATCTAGAATTAACTTAAAAAGATTAGTTACTAGAAATGCCTATTTTGTTTTCTTGCATGCTCTTAGGAAATTAAATTTTAGTTTCTGTTCCAAACTTTCCAGATTTGATGTATGATGTATGGAATGTGTTTAACATGAGAAAATTGCTAGTAATAAGTATGGTAATTAATTTTACTAACTAAGGAAGGACTAGTAACTAGAATGAACCAAAAATGTGAATTCTAGGACTCTTTAGAATGACAAACATGGTTTCTGCCCAGCAAGCATTATTTGAGTAAAAATGATATTTATCACTTAGTAAATGTATAGTAATCACTCATAAATGGTTTAATAATTAATTATAGCATCATAGAGAAAGTCAGTAAGGAGAAAGGGTTAAAAACGTAATTTCTAAAACACCAAAATGGTTCATTTTCCTTTCTATTTCAAATCTGTCCAGATTTATTTAGAGATGATCTTGAGGTTAATAATTAGTGAGAATCACTAGAATTGATCCCCTAGATGTATAAAAGAATAAATACAAAAAGATAGGTCTACCCGATTTAGAGGTTTTATCGATCAAGGAGTTGATAAGAATGCTTGTCTTATGAGATGTTAAGATTGATGTATTAGTTATGTTTGCATAAAGCAAAGATTGTTATGGCATGTTATGATTACACGTGAAATGTTTAAGATGCATATGTTGAAGTAATATGAAAGCATGTGACAATTATGTGAAATGTTTGTATTCTTGCATCTTGATATAATATACTAATGTTAAGGTGACATAAAACATATGGAAATGATCCTCTAGACTCCCCGAATTAAAGGTTATGAAAGGTGATTCCAACCCCTTATCCCGTACGTAAAGGTCGGGTGTTAACTTATCTTAAGGATAAGAGTATGCTAGTGACGACTAGCGAGGTATAAGCTCATAACCTAGAACTCTCAAAAGGCGAGAGAAATAGGGTGGCCCTAAATGAGAAAAAGAAAATAGCCTAAGTCACCTAAAAGATAAATTGTAGAGATTCATGTTATGTTCACCATGTTTCAAGAGCATTATTTATGTTTGTATATGGTATGTGCACCTTGCATTGACATGCATTTCATAATGAGGTATGATGCATTCATAACATTTAAGAAGTGTATTAAAATGAACGGGCCTTGGTAAATGATATTTTAGAACTTAAAAATTGAACCTTATGCATGCTCACTATTTTATAATAAAACTCGAGGTTCCTAAGGACGTAAATGATGACACCAGGATAGGAGGATACCCTACTGAGATTCTTTAGAAAGTTTCTTACTTCCTCTATCTTTTCTTTCCATCGCATCTTCAGAGGTTGATGGCGACGTTTATGATCTACATTGACGTGCCCACTTAGGAGATGCACTACGACGCCGCTCGTCAGTCATACCACTTTGTAGGTTATTGTGTCGTTCGCCTTTTTGTATATATGGACCGTCCCTTCGCACACCCAGTCTCTAGCTTCCAGTTCTCTCCTGCTTCCCCCTTTGGCGACGACCTCGTCTTCGAGCGTGTACGTCCTCATAAAGAGTGGACTCGCCGCACTCTGCCGACCACCTCCGCCATCTGCGACTTCCCAGAGTATGTGCCTTATTCCCCACAGACCATTCAGAGGCAGACTCTTCCTAGAACTCCACTACCCAGGTACCCTCCTAGGGTTCTTCACCCACCATGCCGATGGACTTTGGTGAGGGTAGTGAGGCAACGGTGATGCAGCCAATCCTTGGAGGACGTGTAAGGATGACACCCCGTTGAGGAGCCTATGCGAGAACCATAAGTTCAGCAAATAGACTATGGATGTAAGATAAGGTGCACCCCAATCGAAGGGGAATCAAACCTGAATTTTATACAGGAGTTGAACAGTTTGTAAGAGTGGCTTGTCAGACAGTACAATTTATGAATGAGGAAAAAGTTAGGTGTCCCTGTGCTAGGTGCAAATGTCAAAAATATTTTGATATGGACACCATTCGATATCACTTGTATAAGGATAGTTTTATAGCGAATTATTGGGTTTGGACTATGCATGGAAAAATTGCCATACAAAATTTTGAACATGCTAGTGTTGAAAATACATATGTTGGAGGCAGTTCAAGTAGAGTTAATATTGGTGAGCATGTCACGGGAAATATTAATTGGGAGGATAACTCTAGACGATATGAGGAAATGATTTATAATGCAGTTGGTCCTCAAATTCATGCAAATTATGAACCTTCTATCGAGGCTCCTAATACCGAGGCCTAGAAATTTTTCTCCATATTGGAGGCTGTAAAAGCCCCTCTATAGGAAGGGTGTGTAAACTCGGAATTGTCTTTAGCAGTTAGGATGTTAGCTATAAAGTCAGAAGCTAACCAAAGTCAAAATTCTTTTGACTAATGGGCAACATTGATGAGTGAGATTTGTCCATAACCTAGTTCTGTTCCAAAGGATTTCTACCAGGCTAAGAAATTAGTTTCAAAACTCAGGTTGAAATCAGAAAAAGTAGATTGTTATTTGAAAGGATACATGTTGTACTACAAAGACGATGCATACCTAACCTAATGCAAATTTTGTGAAAGCCCTAGGTTTAAGCCAAAAAGATCTGGAAATGGAAGATATAAGGATGTTTCGTATAAAAGAATGCATTATTTGCCCCTTATTCCAAGATTAAAAAGGTTGTATGCTTCAATGAGTTCAGCACCTCACATAAGATGGCACTTTGAGAATTAGAGAAATGATGGTGTCATAGCCCATCCTTCCCATAGTGAAACCTGGAAACACTTTGATCAAACTTATCCTGATTTTGCTGCAGATCCTAGGAATGTTAGGTTGGGGCTTTGTGCAGACAGATTTACTTCGAATAATCAGTTTAGCAAACCCTATTCCTGTTGGCCTGTGCTTGTTACACCTTACAATCTTCCTCCTGAAATGTTCATGAAGGATCCTTACATGTTTCTAACGTGCATAATCCCTAGCCCCGATAATTCGAAAACCAAGATTGATGTTTACCTCCAACTATTGATTGATGAGCTTAAAGCATTGTGGTATTCAGGCATACAAACTTATGATATTTTCACAAAACAAAATTTCTTATTGAGGGCATCATTGATGTGGACTATTAATGATTTTTCGGCCTACGAAATATTGTCAGGTTGGATGACATAGGGAAAATTGGCATGTCTAATTTGTATAGAGGATAAAAAGGCGTTCACATTGAAACATGGTCGAAAAAACTCATGGTTTGACTGTCATCAGAGGTTTTTGGACCTTGATCATGAGTTTAGGGGTAAGAAGGATGCGTTTAAAAAGAAGACGGTTGAACGCGACGAGCCTCCAGTAAGGCTAAGCGGTAACTGGGTTTGTCACAGAGCTAGAAACTTTCCAAAGGTAACTGAACTGGGTAAATCCATATAATTTCTAGGATATGGGATAGTTCATAATTGGACCAAGCAAAGTATATTTTGGGAGCTGCCTTATTGGAGGGATAATCTAGTTCATCACTGTATTGATGTAATGCATGTAGCAAAAAATGTGTGTGATAACATCATAAACACTGTGATGGACATTGATAAGACTAAGGACAATGTGAAAGCAAGGAAAGATTTGGCAGATTATTGTAAGAGACCTGAGTTGAGTTTACAGAAATTGCCAGATAGCCGTGTGTGTAAGCTGAAGGTGAGTTACACACTAATCTCTATGCAGAAACTATTTGTGTGTAGGTGGATGCAAGAGTTGAGGATGCCTGACGGTTATGCCTCAAACTCGGGTAGATGTGCTAATGTTGCACAAGGACAATTTTTTGGTATGAAGAGTCATGATTGTCATGTATTCATGGAGTGTTTACTTCGTATTGCATTCAGAGAATTACCTCTCCCTGTTTGGAAGCTATTGACTGAGTTGAGTCAATATTTTAGAGGCCTATGCTCATCTACTCTGAAGGTTGAAGATCTCCTAATTATGGAGAGAAACATCCCTATAATTCTGTGTAAATTAGAGAGAATATTTCCTCATGGCTTCTTTGATTCTATGGAACACTTGCCCGTACATTTGGCATACGAAGCACGGGTGTGTGGGCCAGTTCAATACAAATGGATGTCTCCCTTTGAAAGAAATATTGGAAGTTTTAAGGGAATTGTGAAAAATAGGGCTCAAGTAGAAGGTTCCATATGTGAGGCATATATCTCCAAGGAGACATCTTTCTTTTGTTCCTATTACTTTGAGTCACATGTTCAATCTAGACAAACAAGGGTTAGTTGAAATAATGATGGGGGTGAAAGTTCAATTCAACATACTTTGTCTATATTCAATCAGCCCGGTTGTGCAGCTAGAAAATCCAAACCTTATTGGCTCTCAGAGAGGGAGAAACATGTTATGCATTTGCATATCTTAATCAACTGTGATGAAGTGCAACCATTTAGAACGTAAGTGATATCAATGTATCACTTTCAATTGTTGCTGCCTTGACATAAATCAAATCTTATTTTACCTACGATGTTTAATTTTTATAGGTATTTTGAACAAGTTGATGAGTGAAACACCCTTGAACAATTTCCAACCTGGTTCAGATCATTTGTATGTGAATGGATATAAATTTTATACATTTGAATGGGCCCGAGGAAAAGCAACAGACAATAGTAGGGTTTGTGTCAGAAGGGATACAGGCAATGGGGAGGGTGATTGGTATAGAGTAATCAAACAAATACTGGAAATTGAATATGTGGGTGATGGACCTAAAAAATTGGTAGTGTTATTCAGTTGTGATTGGTACAATCCAAGACGTCTTGATGGAATACGCGTACACAATCAATATAAAATTATCGAGGTGAATCATACTAAGATATATGGTGCATATGATCCTTTCATTATTGCTCAGAATGCAAGACAAGTATATTATGTATCATACCCTGGTAAGTGCAGAAAGGATTGGAAGATGGTCATGAAAACTAAACCTAGGGGTCAAGTTGAGGTTGAAGAACTACCTGACGATGCTTTTCAACAGAATGATCCAGTCCCCACTTAGGTAGTCGTTGATACTAATCCAGTTCCTTCTCGGGTGAGGTTGAGATAATTCACTCTTCCAGTAATCAACTAGTGAGTTAACATAACGAAAGCGATAGTACTAATGAGGAGGATGAGGAAGATGAGTTTGAGGATGATGTTGAGACTGAGAATGATGAAAATAGTCTTCAACTTTTAGATTAAATGTGATGTGTCTAATCTCATACTTATTACATCTTATTTTAAATTATCATATTATTTGATTCTTTTCATGCATTGTCGTTTCTTTTTCAGATATATATGGCACCTAAATTGAAAAACAAGGGCAAGGGGAAGCGTGTCCCAAATTTTAGCCCTCCCACTCAGGCATCTACCAATGTCATTCACATCTCCACTTCTATTCCTTGCATGCTACCACAGCATGCCTGTCAGGAGAAACCTATGATACCCACTCCTGGGCATGTGACAGGAGAGGTGCCTTTACCTCTACCATCACTAGAAGATCATGTCCCCACCCCCACACATGACTCACAAGGGGGTGATGAAAGTGGGGCAGTTGGTGGCTCCACGGCAGGGTAGTCGGGACATTGGTCCATAGGAGACGAACGGGTGAAACTTATACGTCTTGGCAAGAAAAGGTTAGTAATTTAATTCTTTAATTCATGAATCTTTTTATAATAATTTGAACCATTTCTTGATATATAACAACATTGTTTTGCACTATTTGCGATGCAGTTAGGACCCAAACACACGGGCTATGCACGAGGCGACACACATCATCCAGAAATTGTATGAGCAGCCGATTGAGTCCTTCAGCAAGCTAACGAAGGATGAAAAGCTGCGCTGGTTTCTTGACTGGAAGGTAAAATAAAATAATTAAAATGAAATATGTGATTTACTGTACAAATTGCTTTCAATTACCTTTTTTTTTTACTTCCATGTGCAGAGCCACTTCATCATCCATCCCAAACATGAAGATCTCATGTTTAAGCTCTTCAAATCCAAGGCAGCTCATCGACAGCAAGACATGTACATTCAAATCAAGGAACAGCGGGACGAGACCCCCAGGTGGATACTCAGGCTAGCCTGGACTATTTGTGGCGATATTGGAGAAGTGAGAAATTTAAAGATAAGTCTTTGAAGGATAAGGCGAGCAAAGCGTCACAAAAAGGTGGATCCATTCATTATGGTAGTTCTGCTACTATAGAGTCTACACGTCACTGGATGGTTTAGTCATTATTTTAAACACTTTTTAAATTCCTTTTGTTAAATTTATATTTTCACTTACTAATGTTTTACATGTTTCAGTTACTAATGTTTCACGTGTTTCACTCAAATCGCAGAGTACTGAGCTGAAGAGGCCACTTAAACAAAGTGAGTTGTTCAGAAAGACTCACACGCGCAAGAAAGACAAGACATAGGTCAATCCTCGCTCAGAGAAAGCTTGGCTATATTTGTTCTGAGCAATTATTGTTTCTATATATATTTAATTTATTATTTTAAATGTTTGATAATGGTTTAATTAATTTTATTTTGTTATAGCATGACTATGAGCAACGCTATCAGGAGGCTATGACGCAGTGGGAGGAGAGGATTGTAGCTGGTGAGGAGTGCCCATCGATTGATGAGGATTAGTTATGGCAAGAGGTAGTCGATGGTCCTTACAAGAATCGCATCTATGGCATGGGGCCATTTTATGCGAGTAGTTTGTCCACTTCCTCTATTACTGGGGCATCTACAGGCACTGGGTCTATTGCTGAAGATGATGAGGTCCGCGAGTGAGTTCACCCGCTCAATGCGGAACTTTATCGTATGCAAGAGAAGGATGTGGAGAGAGAACGCCAGTATCAAGAAATGCAGGAAATGAAGAAGAAGGTGGAGGAGAAGGAAAAGGCCATAGACTTGAAGATGAAGAAGCAGATGGTATCATTATGGAAGAAGTTAAAGGCAGACTCATCCGCACAACTAGACGACGATGATGATGATGATGATGAGGGTGGCGGTGATAGTGATGCTGATGATGATGATGTTGACTTCTTGTGATTTTAGTTATTGTTTTTTTTCTTCTATGTTATGTGTTGAATTTTTATATTTGGATTTGTACACTTTCTGACACTTCTATATATTTTGCATTTCGAAGTAAAATTTGTTGTGTTTAATTATTTATCGGAGATTTTATATAACTTTTCTTTATTAAATATAATTATAATTATTTTTAAATGATCAAGTAATAGAATAAGTAGAAGAAGCCAAGAAAAAAAAATTTTCATTACTGACGTATTTTTTCGTCAGTAATTTATTAAAAAAAATATATTTCCGACCGATTATTCCGTCAAAAATATAAATAAATAAAAAATAAAAGTGTACAACTACCGACGGATAAATCCGTCAATAAACAAAATTTTTTTAAAAAATAATAATTACCGACGGATTTTTCCGTCGATAACATAAATAAACAAAAATATAAGATTCACAATTACCGACGAACAAATCCGTCTGTAAATAAATTAAAAAATATAATTATCGACCAAAAAATCAGTCAATAATTGGAAAAAATCCATCGGAAACAGAAAAAAGTGACGAAATTCTTGACGAAATTGTCAGAATATTATCGACAAATTTTCATTACGAAAATCCGTCAGTAATTCTGTCGATCACATTTTTCGATGGAAAAAATCCGTCGATAATTATTACCGACTACATTATTTCCGATGGTCATAATCCGTCAAAAAATCCATCGAAAATTAATTTTTTCGCCGGTAATTGTTAAAAATCCGTTAGAAAAATCCGTTGGTAATAGCATTTTTTCCAATAGTGCAATAAGTTAAAAGAATATTAATTATCACACTACACTCTCAATAATATTTTTTTCAATATCTCTTCAAAAGATTTTCTGCAAATTGGTTTGTCATCATCAAAAAAGGGATATTGTTAGCTCGAGAACCCTTTTGAAAGCTTTAATGCAATATGTTTTAAATGACAACAAAACCAATTTAAAGAAAATCTTTGAAAAATGACTAATGGTTGTCTTGAGTTTCTTGTAGTAAGCAAACAGGTTCTTTTGTTAGCATATCATGGCTCCATTAAGCGAGAAAAATTTCACTCTATATGTGCAAACATGTTTGATCTAGTATTAAAAGATAAGAACTAAATGGAAGTGAAATTTATACCACAAATCAAGCTTAAAAATGCCTAACGAATTGAAGAAAAGCAATCAAAATAAGAAACCAAGACTCGGGATTTCAGAAAGTACACCTGAAATGAAAATATCAATCAAATATTGAAGCCAAAAGCGTTCTACTATCTTTAATCATCATACTCGTAATGTTTTGATCATTAACAAGCTCGAATTGAAGACAAGAAGATCAAAGAATCATCAAGAAAATGAGACCACACATCAGAAAGCTCACTTACAGTGAAACAGTGCGCGGTACAAGAAAAGGAGGGAAATTTGAAATTCAAATTTGTATTTAAAAAGTCAAAACCCAATGGCCGAATTGGTGTGACATCCCTTCTGCCATCGTGATCAACTACCTTTGCTTTTAGAAGAAAGAGTTCAGAAACCACGTTCAAAAAGTAAGAGTAGTTTCTAAAAGGACATTAGAAATCTCAACCTTGCAATGGCTTCTGTATCAGCTTTGACAAATAGATGGGCTAATCTTCTAGACTGATTTTTCCAAGACACAAATAGATGATCAACATGTGTCACTTGGAGATCTTATCAAAGGCAATAGTCACAAAGAAGACCATTTATAAATAGAGATGCTGTGCTCTCAAACAATAGAGATGAATGCTAAATAAAAGAGCAAAAACTTTGCAAAAATTTCCCCTCAACTTATAAAGCACATTATATCTTGTAATCATTTCCTTTGTTTGTAAAATTCTTCTTTCTACGTTCCTTCATAGTTCATACATCCTTTTAAAGAAGAATAGGTGGAAAGAAGCCATTCAAGTTATCCCAGGTTTTTCACTGTAAATCTTAAGGAAACTTGAGTGTAGGCTAGTTTGAGTTGCAAACCCAAATACAGACCTTTGCAACCTTGATCCAATAGTGATCGATGTGAGTTAGCTTGGAGAGGCTAGTCAAAGATTACTTACAATGCGATAGTAAAAGTGTTTTACTGGTCACGGTTTAGCTTGGAAAGTTTGGTTAAAGACTACTTGGTTTTGCTTGGAGGGGCTAATCAAAGATACTAAGTTCAACTTGAAAAGGTTGGTGAATAAGCACTTGGTTGGTGACAGTATGGGTTGTCTGATGGTCACTAGTGAGAGCTTGGGAAGACTATTGTAAAAATTATCCTTATTTTTTCTCTAGTAAGAGAAAGGTTTAGCAGAACTCAATGGTTGTTGAGAACTGGATGTAGGTAGGTTGGCCGAACCAGTATAAAAACTCCTGAGTAGTATCTCTCTTCTCTTTCATCTCTTATTTTATTTCTATATTTGGTTTATTTACTGTGTCACTTCTAGAAATCTTTCTTTCACATGTTTATTTCATATTTAGTTCAGAAAGTCCACTTTCTGAAATCACTAACGCTGTTTTTGCTACACTTCAAGCTCATAACTTGATAGTATCTTGTTTGAGTTTTTCAGAAGTTAAATAAGGAAAGAAAAGGAAAAACACGATTCAATCCCCCTTCTTGTGCGCTTTTTACCTACAAAAGGTAATAATGAGAAAATATGCAATGCACCTTTATGAAAAGAGAGATTTGTAGCAGCCTTACCAAGATTATTTGCTGTAAAAGTAACACAAAAATTACAATCTTACTTTGGTACCCAAATTCCTTATGAACAATTAACTTTTGGTCAAATTCATAACACTATAATAGAAACTAGAATAGAAGTTTGTACTAATGTTGTAACATCCTCCCAAGTACAAGTCATTCTTAAGTCATGACATCAGACTCTAGAGTTATTACTTATAAGTTAGCGGACCTTTCTTAAATAACTATAGCAAATTCGATGGGTTTGTGTAATAACTAGCGTAATTCGATTAAAATATATAACAAAGATACGAAACATTTATTTTCTATAAAGTCAATTACATAAGGAAGCTCTACTATGAGCTTTAGTACATATACAATGTCTATTACATTTATCTACACATATACCTACAACTGTATACCACATAAGAAAAATATCAACTACTAAACTACAGCAATCCCGAGTTTCTTTCACGTAGCAGCTGCATTGTTGTCTGGATCAACCTGGAAGCGACACGAGAACACAAAACACATAGGGGTGAGAATTATACAATTCTCAGTAAGGAAACTCCCCAATTACACAATCAAAATGTCATCGTCATCACCCCAGCCACTTCAGTTTATCAAGAAAAAGTGATCATGCAATACATATTAAAGATTCATTTTTAAAGTTTTAAAATCATCCCTTCAAAGTGGGTAGCTTTTAATAATTAATCACTTAATACACCTATATCATAAAGCTCAAACACATAGTTAATAATCCTAATCATCAATTAAATATGAGATGAGTATGCACATGCTAAATGTAGTGAACTTATCTCAAAGTGACCTGATTTCACTTGTGACCATAGAACTCAGCTCGGTGCTTTTTTTTTATTCATTGACATAGAAAAGACTTAGTTTATACCCAGCGGGTATCTGCCGAGTACAATTCCATAATGGATAGTTTGTACCAAATGGTATTTATAGTGGATGACACCACACAAGGGAAATAGACTGCTTATCAGGACTGAGTTCATTTCTATACGTGATCATCGGACTTCATTATTTTTTTCCTTTTCTGAATCACACACAGATCTATTTCTAGCTGATATGTCTACCGACTCAAATTATCTCTAAGGAAGTTTCTCTTTTTGCCTTCCCCTTTTTCTCTAGGGAGGTCCTTCTTTTTTCCCTCCCCTCATTCAACATAACTCTTGTTTCTATTTTCTCCATGTATCAGAACATGCACGAGTGAAATTTATACATTCTCTTTTCTCATATAACTGCATCATATACTTTCTTTTCTCAAGTACATGCATAAGCTATATGTAGGCACTCAATCACAAGTAATTCTCATTTGTGCCTCATAAATCAATCTTAAAATTGTCTAGCATGCATTTATATTAATCATACTTAATCAAGAGTCACTCTATAACCAAATCAATACTTGAATTCATTTCAGCACAAATACAGCATGTTTGCAGAATTCAAGCCTAATGAGGGCAATTTATTATGCCTATCAAACATCCATTGCAAAGGCTATAAAAATTTTCCAAGACGTCTCAATGTGTCTACAAGGCCCTGTAAAAATTTCAAAACAAAAATCCTTCTCTAACCATGTTAATAAAATTAGACAATCTTGGTGGTCATAAACCACTCAACCTCAGCTCAAGAACCAAAATTCATAATTTTTAACCCTAGAAAATGATTGAATTAGTTCTAAATAAAAATCATGGTTGAATTTCAATATGTTTCCAATTCTATATAAAAATTTCAAGGAAAATCAATCATTTGCTATGATAACAAAATTATCAAATTTCACAGCTTCAGCTTCAATAATTCAGGCAGCACAAGTAGGGCTTCAGTTCATGATTTTTTTCAACCTAGCAAGAGTGCCAGAATGACTCCAAATTTTTACTAGAGACACCTTCACATGTTAGTTACTCCCCATAAAATTTTCAGCTCAATCGAAGATATCTAAATATGTCAGAAAATTCGAAATTAACCACTGCCAGTAAGAAAATCGAAAATCCAGCAGCATAGTCCAAAATTCCTTTTGAAAAAATTGATTTCTAATATCATCCAAACACTCCACCAAATTAAAAACATCAATATTTAGGTATAATCATGTATTAGAACCAGAAAATTTGGAATTTCAAGAGGAGAAAATCTGGAAAAACAGAACCACAACAACAAGAACACAAAACCCCACTTGAATCTCCATAGCTCCTTGCCTAGAATAATCTTCTCCAACTACTTTTCTTCATTCAAAATCCTTGCAAACAGCCCTTAAACCTCTCTTTGGCAGTGATGTGTGATGGCATAAAGTGAAAAAATAGTTATGGATTAAAATTCTAATTGATTAGTTTTGTAAGTATTGATGAGTAGAACAAGTTTTGTAAAGGAAGTTTATGGTTTTATCAAGTTTAGGCTAGGTTTTAGATCAAGTTTTCATGGTTTTTGAAGAAAAAATGGATATAGCTGTGTGCTCTTGTCAAGGACGAGAATGATACTTCTTGGAGAAGAAAAGAGATTGTATTTATCTTATAATTAATGTAGGAATATAATGATATATATATATATATATATATATATATATATATAGTTGGATAATTCTTAATCAAAGGAAGTAAAATGGATGGCTAGGATTGAATCTTGTAATTCAAGATTGAATCTTAGCCATCCATTTGATATAAATGGATAAGTTCATTTATTTTGTAAAGATTAAATTAGCTTTCAGTGTTAAAAATCACACACCAAAATTTTACCGAACAGGTAAAATATTATACTCGGGTAATCAAATATTGCTCGGAAATTAATTCTAGGTATAAAATCTTTATTTTTAACTATTTCTAATCTTATTCCTATGTTTTCCTAATTTCAAGCATCTCCAGATCCCAAATCTGGGGTTTTGGCTGTCCCGGTAGACCTGCAGGGCCTACAAAACACTATTAATATTTTCTTTTTTTTTTTACAAATACGTTGGATCATCTTCAACATTATTGAAACCATCAGATTTTTAAAATTATATCTAATAAAGCTCAAATTAATTTTTAAATAATTTTTAGGGTGTTATAGATGTAAAATTGCAAGATAGAATGAGAAATTAAAAATTAAATAGTGGAAAAGAGTTAGGAACCTTTTGCCAACAGTATGGAGTGGATCCTTCAAAAGCATGCACCTAGTAGTCAACGAAAGAAACAAATAACAAAATATGCTAAAACTATAAGAGCCAATAATTCTAGAAGATATTATAAAAGACAAAACTATCAACCTCCACAAACTTATCAAAACAAACCAACTCCTACAAAGAGAAAGCATAAAAGAGTAATTAAAAAGGAAAATGTGTGCTGAAAATGTGGAAAACCAGGATACAATGCAAAAAATTGTACAATACAACAAAAGATAAATTAATTAACCAATGAAGAATTAAAACAAATTTTATTAACAATATTAATTAATTCTAAGCTAACGCTAGAACTTGAAGAAGAAGAGATCAACAGTAAAGAAGAAGAAGTAATAGATAATAAAATCTATCAATTAGATAAAATTTCGTCAGAAGAATCAACCATAGTGGAAGAAGAAAATTATTGTGTAGGACCGGATTTATGTAATTGTGAAAATTGTATGGGAAAAACATTGAATGTCTTAACAAGAGAACAAACTTCAACACTAGTGTCAATAATAGACAAATTAAAAGATTAACCATTAAGAAATGAATTTTTATAACAATTAAACAAATTAAATAAAAAAGAAGAGCAACATCGAAAATAAATAAGACTAGTAGAAATAAAAGAAGTTATAGGTTTAAAATCCCTAAAGAACCAGTTATAGTAAAAGATTTACAAAATAAAATTAAAATACTAAAACAAGAAATTTTGGAATTAAAACAACAAAATATTGCATTAGAATTCATACTATTAAAACTAAAAGGAGAACAAATTATAAAAGTACAAAACCAAAAATCAATAACGATAAGAGAATCTAAAGAAATTAAAAGTCCAATGCCTTTTATTAATATATTAAGCTTAATAACTACTCATAAATAGTGAAAAAAAAATCACCTTGATTGTAAAAGGAGAAAAATTTGAGTTAACAGTCGTAGTTAATTCAGGCGCAAATATTAATGCTATACAAGAAAGAGTAATACTAACCAAATATTATGGAAAGACAACTGAAAGAGTTTCAGAAACAAGTAGAGCAAGATTAAAAATATATTATAAGCTTTCAAATGCAAAAGTTTTCAAGAATAAGGTCTGTTTACAACCTCATTTGTATCAGCGCAAAAACATTATGAACACCATAATATTAAGAACTCCTTTTATAATTCTTTTGTATCCTTTGTGGATAACCGAAAAAGGAGTAGAAACATATATGGTACCAGAAATTTCAATCCTCTTTGAATTTTTAGAACACCTAAAAAGAAAGAATTAAATTTATTACAAGAAGCTTCAATATTAGAAGAAAAAGTAAAAGGAACATTAATAAATCAAAAACAAAAAAAATTAATTTATTAAATAGAGAAATTTATTATAAAAAAATAGAAGAATAAATACAAACTCCCAAAATACAAAAAATAATAAAAGAACTTGAAGATAAAATAGAAAAGGAAATTTGTGATAATAATCCGATGGCATTCCATCATAGAAAAATACATGAAATATCTTTAGGATCTAAAGAAGGATTTAAAGAAAAAGATATAGCAACCAAAACAAAGCCAATATAAATGAATGAAAAATATCTAAAATATTGTAGAAAAGAAATACAAGAATATTTAGAAAAAAGAATTAATAAGACCTTCCAAGTCTCCTTGGAGTTGTTTAGGTTTTTATATTATGAAAGCATTCGAGTTGGAAAGAGGAGCCCTCAGATTAGTAGTCAATTACAAGCCATTAAATAAAGTTTTAATATGGTTTAGATATCATTGATCTAATAAAAGATTGAATAATGCCAATATATTTTTTAAATTTAATATGAAATTAGGATACTATCAAATATCTATAAAAAAAGAATATGGATATAAAACTACATTTGTATTCCCTTTTGGACATTATGAATGGAGCCTCAACGACTTAAAAACGCTCCAAGCAAATTTCAAGAAATTATGAATAACATCTTCTACCCATACATGGAATTTTCTATTGTGTGGGTAGATGATGCTTTGATATTCTCTAAATGAATTAATCAGCACATACAATATTTAGAAAATTTTATTGCATTTATAAAAGAAAATGGATTGGTTGTATCAGCCAGAAAAATGAAAATATTTCAAATTAAAGTAAGGTTTTTAGGATCTGAAATTTATCAAGGAACAATTACCCCAATTAAAAGATCGATAGAATTTATACAAAAATTTCCAAATGAAATAAAAGATAAATAACAATTACAAAGATTTTTGGGATATCTTAATTATGTCGCAGATTTTATTCTTAATGAAAGAACTATTTGTGCCCCTTTATACAAATGTCTCAGAAAAAATCCTCCCTAATGGGATGAATAAATGAGTCAAACAATTATACAAGTCAAATGTACTAATAGAAGTCTTCCATATTTAGGAATACCAGATCCCTCAGCATCATTAATAGTTGAAACTGATAGCTCCAACCTTGGTTATGATGGTGTTCTTAAACAAGTTCTTCCAGGATCAATAAAAGAACAAGTCGTCAAATATCATTCGGGTATTCAGCATTCAACTCAATAAAAGTATCCAATAGTTAAAAAAGAAATTTTATCTATAGTATTATGCATCACTAAATTTCAAGATGATTTATTTAATAAGAGATTTTTAGTACGAACAGATTGTAAAGTAACTCCTAATGTCTTACAAAACAATGTAAAAAATCTTGTTTCAAAACATATTTTTGCAAGATGGCAAGCACTTTTATCATCTTTTGATTTTGAAATTATACACATAAAAAGAAATAAGAATGCTCTATCAGATTTCCTTACAAGAGAATTTTACAACGCCCTGCCTAAAATGAGCATGAAAACAAATATGAGAGATAATTATGGTCCTCCATTGGATCATAACAAGCAATCTGTACGAGCTTCGTCTTCAAAACCTATCACTATGTCACATGTAGTTAAAAGCTCTGCAGCGCCATCAATTAATAAAAGCTCTGTTGAAGTACCATTTCAAAACAAAATTTTAGCCCCTCAACCATTAAAGCCATCAGATTTATTTATAGCCAACATATGAAAATTATCCTTATATTGAAAAGCCTCAATCCTTATTAGTCTTACCTATAGAAAAAAGAATAGTTTAGTTTAGATAGAAAGACCATGTATAAGTAGATTTTCCCAAAGCCTTTTCATTATATACTAGTCCACCCACATAAAACCTGAGTTTTTTGTGAGTTTATTTTAGTTGACACTTATACCTGATAAGAAAGATGCAAATAAAATATCCTATTCCAAGATGAAAGTCTTAAAAGTCTTAATCTTGAAATATTGGAACCAAAGTCTTTTCTAAGTAAAAGAATCCAATAGAAAATTTGAGCCCCTACATTATAATTATTTTGATTATATAGAAGCCTGGCATCACATATTATACTTTTCTCCAAATCCTCATTCATGGTTCTTGTGGTTCAGAAGGGAATCTCTTTACAATTCCCTAAATGTTTTCTCAAATGGTTTTTAGACTTCGGTCCAATACAAAAGAAGTAGTTATGGGATATGAATATTTTAAAGCCAAAACCTCATTTGTACCAGAAATGAAATTAATATCATTTGTAGCATCCTTATAACTAGCTTGGATTATGCAATAGGAGTATGATTTAGCTAAAATGGCTGAAGATACAAGCATTCAATATTTAATTAGGATCATCAAAGTTAAATGGCAGGAATTTTTTATTTAAATCTAATCAGCAAAAAGGCCATCGATGCATGGATATCTTATTCACATAATAAGAAGAGTAGTTCTTCACGAAGCCAAGCATCTACAAGCAAATTTAATAAGATAGAATTTGAAAAAGAAACCCAATTCCTAGCCCAGAAAAGTAGTCATTAGTCGCCTTAGCAACAGCCATGTCAGAAGAAGAAATACATGAACAATTAAAAGCCATATTGTCCAAGTCAGAAAAAGGTACAGGCCACTATTTTGAAGATACTGAAGATCAAGATAACTTTTGACGAAAAAGAAAAAACAAGTGTCGGCAGCATCTCTACGTAGTAAAAGTAAAACAAGACAAAGTCATCAACATCCTGCAATAGCAAAAGGAAGAATAGTAAAAGCATAAAACTCAAGAAGGAGAATCTTCCAACAGTAAAAGAAATGATGCAAAATCCCTCAATAGTAAGAGTTGAAGACGTTAAAGTTATCTTCAAGAAAAGAAGAATTATTGAAGACTATCAAGTGTACAAGCTATCATTGTAATAGTTGAATAAGTTACAAGCCATCATTATAATAGTTGAATAGATTCTCTATAAATGCATTATTGTAAGCAAAAGAGAGGCAATCAAGAAAATACTAGGCTCGACTTACTACCAGAAAAGCCTTGTATCTTCTCTCTACTTGTATAATTCCCAGCATTCAATAAAATCTCCGAAGTTTCCAAGTTTTCAAGCAAAATATGTGTAAGTTTTCTAAAATTATAAGTGTTCTATGGTTTATTCAAATAAAATTAAAAGTGAACTTAAAAAACTACGACACAATCGGATCATATTATTAAATTTAATAGATCTTATTGAAAATGATCCAATACCTGATCTAGAATTAAGAACTCAATTATATGAAATGTTTCATGCTTTAAAATTTTACATTAACAAGCATGAACAATATCTGTTTAAGTCATTGTTAAATGTATTCTTTATATTCATTAAGGTTAAGATTATAGCTTCTTAATCATCTTTTTTGTTACGGGCTTCTTAATCATCTTTGGAAGCAAATTTTACAAGAAATATTTGATTTAAAAAGAAGAAAACAAAATTATCTAACTATTATGAGAATAAATCACTTATATCTTAGACTTTCTACTATTGACTATAGAATGAAGATTCTTAAAGAAGATTTACAAGTTTTGCCTACATAATATTCTATATGTTCATATTTTAACTAATCTCTCCGTAACAATCCTTAGCTCTGGTATCAAAGTCTAAGTCACAGGAGAGGCAACAATTGATATAAAAGGAATTATGGAAGTACGAGTAAAAAAATAAAAAAGTCGCCTGTTGGGTAGTTAAATGAAAAAAAAATCATCGAATTAGCTATGGTTAAAACGTAGCAAAATAAGATAATGCTATTTATGTGATCTTTTGTGAACATCCGATTTTGTCCAGCTCATAAAACAGAAAAAATTGACATATTTTGATAATTTGTAAATAATGTTCATTATCACTTTTAGCATGTAATTTTTACATTATTTCTAATAAAAAATTGTCATTTCTGCTTTGAATTTTTTTTTACCATAATTCTTTTCTTTTACTCATTTTATGGGTGTCTTCCAAAAATCTTTCATTACATGAGTATTAGGTGCATTTTATTTATTATATCACATCTTGATTTATGTTCTAAAAACAAAAAAAAATTACTTTTACACCCCGAATTTAATTTAATTTTCTTTTTTTTTAAAAAAACAAAGTTGCTTTTGACCACTATTTTCATTCTTGTCCTTTTCTTAAAAGAAGAAAAACAATGTTCAAAAGGGGAATTTATTTTTTTTATGGGTTTTAAGTGGATCATTAATAATAATATGGGTCTGAGACTTAAATTACATGCATGTGGGAGTTAAAATCTCGCAATAAGTGTGATTACTGCAACTCCCTAAACTAAGACAAGCACTTACAACCCTACACCATGCCACTATTCATGGCAATCTAAAATAGCTGAACTACCGAGATTTCAACACATCACACACATATACAAGAGGTGGTTTCATGTATAGCGTGACTCTTGGTTTTATGTACATGGTGACTCCCTAGATCACGCCACTGTTAGTGTATAATTTCTTAATAGTAATAATGTATTAAAATGAAATTAATAATAATAATAATAATAATAACAATTGTAGGTGGAAATGTGCACTAGAAGGGGGGTTGAATCGTGCATTGCTTCTTTTCGCGTTTGCTGAAATATTTGAAACTAAATACTATCAAATGTAAAACTTGTAGTGCAGCGAAAACATAGTTAGTGATTTCATAAAGTAGATTTCTGAAGCTGATTAATGAAAGTTCATCATAAATATAAATAACTAAACATCAAGAACAATATTCCAGCGTATGAATGAAAAATAAAAAACACAACAAATAAAAAATAAGGAGATTAGAGAGAGAAAGAAGAGACACAAAGGTTTTATACTGGTTCGGCCAGATTACCTATATCTAGTACTCAACAATTGTTGAGGTTCCACTAAAAACATCTTTCTCAACCTAAGAAAAAGCAAATGGATAGTTTTTATATTAACCTTCCTAAGCTCTCATCTGTGATCTTCAGAAATCACTTGCTACCACAAATTGAGTAGTTCTTCACCAGCCTCGCTAAGTTGTACCGAGTAGTATTGACAATGGTCTTTTCAATCCTAACTGAGTAGTATTGAACTGGCCTCTTCAAGCCCAACCGAGTAGTATTGACACTAGCCTCTCCAAACCAAAACCCATGACCAGTATCAATCTCTATTGTTACGTTGAAAGTAGTCTTGCACCAGCCTCTCCAAGCTACAAGTAGTCTTTCCTCAACTTCTCCAAGCTGTAAGTAGTCTTTGACTAGCCTCTCCAAACTAAACCATGATCAGTAAGAACACCTAACTATCACGTTACAAGTAGTTTTATTGCAATCTCTCCAAGCTTGGATTAAGTGTTTGGGTTGCCACTCAAACTAACCTACACTCAAGTTTCCTTAACATATACATGAAAAGTTCATAGGAAAACTTGAATGACTTTCTTCTATCACTTCTTTCCTAGGAAGAGCATAAATCTAATTAAGAATGTAGAAGGAAGTTTTTCTTACACTTCAAGGATAAAAACTAATTACATGATATATTAAATCTTCTAGGAAGTGGGAAAAGATTTTTGCATAGTTTCCTCTCTTGAAAAATCAAATCTCTCATCAACCTTTAAGCACAACATCGTTATTTACAGCGGTCTTCCTTCGTGACTGTTGCCCTTTGATCAGTTCTCCAAGTGACACTTGTAGATTATCTGTTTGTGTAACATCCCCTGCTGCTTTATGGATTAATGACTATCCCCACAAACCAACACAGGTCTTTTCAGCATGCTTTGTCCTCACTCACACGCTTCCGAGGAAAACTTCCCAGGAGGTCACCCATCCCAAAATTGCTCCAAGTCAAGCATGCTTAACTGTGGAGTTCTTTAGTGATGGGCTACTGAAAAGAAAGTGCATTTTGTTGGTATAGGTAGTATAAATCAATTTATATAAGCCCTCCTTAACTGTATAGTCTCATACCTATACAGTCTTAGGATCCCTCTCATTCGGGTGTATAATCGGTTCATTCATGTACCCCTCTGCTTTCAAAATCTGTCAAGAGCCGCTCCTTGTCCGTGCCTCCTTGCATAGGCGATCACTCCCCGACTTTGCAATCCCCAGGCATTACATGCCCACCAGCTTCCGCTTGGTTTGTCCCCAAACCACACCGTACTGGGAGAGATGCAGGCTCTGATACTATTTGTAACATCCCCTGCTGCTTTATAGATTAATGACTATCCCCACAAATCAATACAGGTCTTTTTAGCATGCTTTGTCCTCACTCATACGCTTCCTAGGAAAACTTCCCAGGAGGTCACCTATCCCAAAATTGCTCCAAGTCAAGCACGCTTAACTATGCAGTTCTTTAGTAATGGACTACCGAAAAGAAGATGCATCTTGTTAGTATAGGTAGTACAAATCAATTCATATAAGCCCTCCTTAACTGTATACTCCCATACCTATACAGTCTTAGGATCCCTCTCATTTGGGTATGTAATCAGTTCATTCATTTACCCCTCCGCTTTTAAAGTCTACCAGGAGCCGCTCCTTGTCCATGCCTCCTTGCACAAGCGATCACTCCCCGACTTCACAATCCCCAGGCATTACAGTTTGTGTCTTGGAAAAATAGTCTAGAAGAGAGGTTGACAGATCTATCACATCGATTGCAAAAGCCGTTGAAATGTTGAGTTTTTTTATCTTCCTTCATAAACTACTTTTCTACTTTCTGAATATGCTTTCTGAACTCCTCCTTTGTAAAGCCAGGGTGGTTGATCAATTAGGCAGAAGAGATGACGTACCAGTTTGAAACTGGATTTGACTTGAACATTTGAAATTCAAAATTCAAATTTCCATCCTTTTCCTGTAGTATTCTGTGTTTCACAGTGAAGTGAGCTTTCTGATGCGTGTAATCAGTTCCTTGATGAATTTTTCACTTTTTGATCTTCAATCTAATCTTCTTTGCTGATGATTTCTTTGTGATTATGATTATTGAAGATTAAGTAACACGTTGCTCTTGGACATGAGTTGATATCTTCATCTTGAGTGTACTTTCTGATGTCTCGTGTTATTTTCTGAAGTCTTATAACTTTATTTCTTGTAGCGTTGAAATCTTCTTCTAATCTGTAGCTATCAATTGCTTGAATAAGGATATAATTTCACTTTTATTTCATTTCAAATCTCGTAACATGAGATAAACATGTTTATATATGTATAGTGAAATATATTCTCATTTGAGTAAGCCTTGCTCTTGCCAAATGATATAAACCTGTTATATTCTTACAAGAAACTCAATAGAGACATCAGTCGTTCGTCAAAGCATTTTCTTTAAATTAGTTTTGTTGTCATTCAAAACAAATAATCGCATAGGGTTCTGGAGCTAACAACAACAACAACAATAATAATAATGAACTAATCTATCTGCAATTTATAATATTAATATTTTAGACTCTTATGAGAAAAATTTTAATAGGTGTCACTTCTAGAGCGATTTAGGATCCACAATTTTCATTTGGAATTTGAATCCTCAATCTATATTCATTACATTTAATTGATACATATCAATCACATCAATCATAATTAATTATTAATTATGAGATATCAATTATAAATCATAATCTTCCTCCTACTTTACAACCCAATTTCAAAACTCATTATTAGATACCGCAATATCATTTTACAAAATTTTTTTGTTGGTTGACTGTGTAAATTTTTATTCTATATTTTAAATCTATAATTTATAATGCTAATATTTTAGACTCCTATGAGAAAAATTTTTACAAGTGTCACTTCTAGAGTGATTTAGAGCTCACAATTTTCATTTGGAATTTGAATCCTCAATCTATATTCATTACATTTAATTAATAAATACCAATCACATCAATCATAATTAATTATTAATTATGAGATATCAATTATAAATCATAATCTTCCTCCCGCTTTACAACCCAATTTCAAAACCCATTATCCGATATTGTAATATCATTTTACAATTTTTTTTTGTTAGTTAACTTCGCAAATTTTTATTCTATATTTTAAATTTATGACATAGTATTTTTTTCGTACTAATGTATTTCAAATTGTTTCTTTTATGATTATATTATTTGGCTTATTTATCAAAAAATTATTAGGCTTAATATATGATCATGGTTATTTTTCAAATGTATTATAATTCTATATGAAACACATAATTTATATATTATTAATGAATACATAATTTGAAATTAACTTATATGATAGTTTTCAATCATATGTAATTATTAGTTTGTGATTAAAGTAATCTATCACAATAAAATATCTATGTATTAAATATAATTGAATATAATTCAATCAATATAATTGAATATTTATATATGTAAAATATCTTTTTACATTAACAATGATTTAAAATTAATTAAATCCTTGGAACAATATATTGTAAAAATTAATAAGATATATATCTTTTAATTATAATGTGATACCTCAAGTACATGTATCATTGGACAAGTTTCGTACCACCCTAGGGTCCCTTGGGACCCACCCGTGTTGCTGGGAAGTCCTAGGATGCATAAAGGACCCCTAATACAGCAAGTTTGGTGAACTGCCACCGCTATAGCGATTACAATGTGTGGCAACATTGCTTTTGGTATCCTGGGGACCGCTATAGCAGTCATACACTGCTATAGCGGTGTCAACGAGGCACGAGCAGTGCAAAACACAGCGTTTCGCGTAAGTGAACCCTTCCACCCCTTTTTAAACACCCCAACTTGGGATTTTCACTCCCCAAATCGAAACGCTCCCTTTCCAACTCTCTTCTACTCCTTTTCACACAAATCCAAGTCCATTCCTTTTCTTTCCAAGAGATAAAAGGTAAAATTTCATGAGTTTTGTTATTCCTTTTCTTCCCATTTCATATCTTGGTGAATGGGTTATAGGTTGTCTCCATTGTTGTTAAGTGGGGGTGCTCCCCCAATATTGTTAGAGTTATGTTTGAGTAATCTAGAGATTGTTGGAGACTAACCTAGAGTTTTATGCCTTCAATGGCAAACGTCGGTGCCATTCCCCCTCTCCAGAGCTCCGTTGGTGTTGATGCCACCACTTCCTCCCCTCCAGGTAAATGGGTTTGGAACCTATGGACCTTATGTTGCTCATTATAGTTAATTTACTCAAATTATTAATTGATTGCATGGTTTTAGAAAAGATTTCAAGAGATTAGAGACTCCGTTTGATTTGTTATAATTATCGAAATGATGATTTTCAACTAGAGCATGAAATATTTATTTAAATACAGACTCATGGGACCATTATTGTTAATTGATTTTATCAAATAGCTAGAGTATAACTATAATTTGATTTGAGATTTCGATAAAATTACCATGATAATTTTACGAATGAATAATTTATGAATTATAGAGTATTATACTTAGAGCAATATTACAATAGAGGTTTAGAGAAAAATAATATGTTTATCGGATTAGAGACTAGACGGTAGCTATAGAGAAATAAATAGTGAGTTAACAGCTGAATCTTGATCATTAGCCTTGGTACTAAGTTATCCCAAGAGGATAATCTCATAGAACAAAGAATAGAATCTATTTAGGTGTCCATTTTAGATCCCTGATGGATCATAGAGCATAATAGTTTGTTCTTGAAGAACCATAGAGTAGAGATTCTTGTTTCTCTAGTAGAGTACTGTTGCTTATATTTTCTAGAGAATTGCCTTTTAGAGATATTTTGTATATGTGCATAAAAGTGTGAATATGATTTCAGAGCTATTGCATTAACCTGTTTGATGATTATATTATTATTTATTCCCTTTGGTTATCCCACGAGAGGGTTATGGTTGAGGACCTGCTCACTGAGTTTTAGATGAAACTCACCCCTCTCCCTTCCTCCATTACAGGTGCTATAGACGTTGTGAGTTCTTCTCTTTTACCTCCTCCCCCACAATAGAGATTTATCAATCAGTGAGCTTCACTTTGGAGTGAAGTACTCTATTTTGCATTTTGTTTAGAGATAGAGTGCTCCAGTGTACATGACGGGTAGGGTCCCGGACCATAGACATAGATTGGCATTGCTTTATCATGATTATTATATATTTACATGATTATATATTTCATGTATATTTTGTATGGAGAGCAACTCATATATTTTGAATTTCAAAGATATGTTTAGGGTTTGGAAATGAAACTGAAATGATTTGATTTTCAAACTTTAGAGAAGTATGCAATAGTTGATTATTATATTGGTTATGATTATGTTTTCATGGAACTAATGGTTTATTAAAGATAAAATGATGTTTTATAAACAAATTTATATTAAAATATGCATATAGAGGAACTCAAAGGTCATGAGGCTTACGTGGAAATAAAGATTTCTTACGTGCCAGTCACATGCCCAAATCGAGTTGTGACACATAATCTATCTTAGCTTTGAACAGATCCATGAATTTAGAGAAGAGATATCAAATTGATATTATTGAATCAATCTTAAATTTGTATTATATTGACATAATAGTTATATTAATTTAAAATTATTTTAATAATTAAAATCATAGCAAATATTAGCATAGTCAACAAATTATAACTAAAAATTTAATACCACAAATCTACTCTACTATACTAATATTTCGAACTCCTTCATAGAAACTATTACATGTGTCATTTATACAGTGATTCAGGCTCCACGTATCATTCATACAGTAATTTAGGCTCCATCTTGTGGGTAGAAAAACACACAAAAAGGGGGGTTTAAATTGTGTTTGAACTTTTCTTGCCCCACTGAAGATCTAAAAATCTTTTATCGAAAACGCTATCAAGTTCAACTTGTAGCACAGCGAAAAACAGCATTAATAAGAAGAAAAAAACTTCAGAAAGTGAACTTTTTGTACTTAAGCAAATAAAAAAATGTATATTAGACTTTTCAAAACTAATACTGAATCAAAAACATATATGGACAAATATGGAGATGAAGGAAAGAGAAGAACCAATGCAAGGGATTTTATACTGGTTTGGCCAACCTATCTACATCCAGTTCTCAACAACTGTTTAGTTTCACTGACTCCTCTTCTAACCAAAGAAAGAACAAAGATAGTCTTTTCAGTAGCCTTCTCAAGCTATGTCCAGTGACCAGTAGACAACCCCTATTGTCATACACTAAGTAGTTATTCAACAGTCTCTTCCAGCTGAAACCGCGAACAGTAAAGAACTCTTTTATAGTTACATTGCAAGTAGTCTTTAATAAGCCTCCTCAAGTTATCTCACACTAATCACTTTTGGATAAAGGATACAAAGTTTATATGTTTGGGTTGCCACTCAAACTAACCTACACTCAAGATTTCTTTGGATATATAATGAAATGAACTTTGAAAATCTTGAATGACTTCTTTCTAGATTTTCTTCCTTGGAAGAACGTATGATCTATGAAGAGTAGAAAGAAGATTTAAAGTACAAGGAAAAAATTTACAAATAGTGTAGAATAAAGAGATAAAGGGAAAACTTAGCAGAGTTTCAGCTTTATTTTTTCAACATTAAGTCTTGTATCTTTGAGGAGCACAGTATTTCTGTTTATAGAGGTCTTTCCTTGAGACCGTTGCCTTGAAACAGATCTTCCAGGGACACATGTTGATCATCCATTTGTGTCTTGGAAAGATAGTCTAGAAGTGTAATGCCCCGATTTTTCCCCGTGTGCAAATGACCAAAATGCCCCTGAGGTCATTTTTACCTGGAAATTGAGGATAGCCGGCCCAGGCTATCCTCAAAGGGTTATTTTAATGTTTGAAGTGGATTATATGTGTTGTCCATAACAATAGAAGTGAAGATCTCAGTTTTCGATTTTTTCACATGCGAAATTACCAAAATACCTCTGCGATAATTTAATGCGGGATTAATTGCTGACTGGACCCGGACTTTACCCGGGAGTTTGAAATGTTGTTTTTAAGGGGTGCATGACATCTGTTTAAGCCTGGGCAGTCCCAGGGACTTTTGTGTAAAATTATCATTTTGCTCCTAACTAAGTACATAATGAGCATAATTGTGCAATTAAGAAAATGCATGCAATATTAGGCTCTAGTTAGAGATAAATTAATTCTAATTATTAATCTTCAATCAAAATAATTAATTGAGGTTAATTAAGGCTTAAGTTTTCTTAGAAAAAATTAAATCCCTTTTTTTAATCAAAAGAACTCATAAGACATGACATAGTCAAAGTATGAAGAGTGTTTTCTCTCTCCTTTTCCTTAAAATTAGGAATTATGTTGGCTTTTGAAATTGAATCTAATTGGGTTTAATTCAAACTAAGAGTGTAAGACTATACTCTAATCATGTCTTGAAACCCTTAAACACAAGCTTACAACTCCAAACTCTTAATTACTAACTTCTAACCCATTGTCTAATTAAATCTACCTCTAATTCACCTTCTAACCTACATGAAAAGTAAAATATTTCCCTCCCAAGACAGCCACAAGGCTGTAGCCACTCCCCCCCTAAATGCACTCTCATGTTTTAATTTTCTTACCCACAAGCACTCTCAAATACTCTCATTTTTACCATTCACGTTTTTAGCCAAAAGATTTGTGTCAAAAAAGAGCTCTTATATTCTCTTAACTCCAAAACTTTCTCTTCCTCTTCCACCACCAAGAACCACCACTCTCCACTATCTCTCAACTTCAAACCACCACACCACCACCATGCATTTTCCCTCAAACACATAACCTTTCCACTCCCTGTAACATCCCCTGCTGCTTTATGACTTGACGACTGTCCCCACAAACCAACACGGGTCTTTTCAGCATGCTTTATCCTCACTCATACACTTCCAGGGAAAACTTCCCAGGAGGTCACCCATCCAAAAATTGCTCCAAGTCAAGCACGCTTAACTGTAGAGTTCTTTAGTGATGGGTTACCGAAAAAAAGATGCATCTTGTTGGTATAGGTAGTACAAATCAATTCATATAAGCCCTCCTTAATTGTATAGTCCCATACCTATACAATCTCAGGATCCCTCTCATTCGGGTGTATAATTGGTTCATTCATGTACCCCTCCGCTTAGAAGTCTGCTAGGAGTCATTCCCTATCCGTGCCTTCTTGCATCGATCACTCCCCGACTTCATCACCGGGCATTACATACCCACCAGTTTCTGCTTGATTCGTCCCCGAACCACACCGTATTGGGAAAGGTGTAGGCTCTGATACCATTTGTAACATCCCCTGCTGCTTTATGAATTGACGATTGTCCTTACAAACCAACCCGGGTCTTTTCAGTGTGCTTTATCCTCACTCATATGCTTCCAGGGAAAACTTTCCAGGAGATCACTCGTCCCAAAATTGCTCCAAGTTAACCACGCTTAACTGTAAAGTTCTTTAGTGATGGGCTATCGAAAAGAAGATGTATCCTATTGGTATAGGTAGTACAAATCAATTCATCTAAGCCCTCCTTAACTGTGTAGTCCCATACCTACACAATATTAGAATCCTTCTCATTCGAGTGTGTAATTGGTTCATTCATGTACCCCTCCACTTAGAGGTCTGCTAGGAGTCGCTCCTTGTCTGTGCCTTCTTGCACCGGTAATCACTCCCCGACTTCATCACCGGGCGCTACATTCCTAAGCTCAAAAACTTAAGAAAAATCCTTCCCCCTTTTCTTTCTCACTTGGCTGAATTATAGAGGTGCTCTAAGAGAAAATATATTCTCTCATTTCTTTGCAATGATCAAGCTTTTTCCTTGCTAGCAAGAAAATAATTTTTGGTAGGGATTTTGTTTTGAGTTCCTTCTCCTTTTTCTTTGGCCATGTTCAACTTGAATGATTTGAACAAATGGAAAAGATTTCTTCTTTTGTTTCCTCCTTCTCATTTTCAATTTTGAGGTTGAATAAATGGTTGAGTTTTTGCTCTTTTCTTTCCTTCCATTTCGGTTTTAAACTTCCTTTCTTCTTCTTCATTCTTTTCGGTTTTGTTGATATTGAATGGTTAAAAACCATGACTTGATAATGAGAGATCTTGATGGTGGTTTTGATATCACCATGTGCTTGACCTCTAAAGCATAAGGTTTGGTTCATTTCGGTTTTAAGAAAATGAGAAAATGTAGAACATAGTTAGTTCTTTGAAATATCCTTTCTTTGATGGTTGAAACCATGGTTTGATAATGAGGGTTGCTAGGTGATTTTTGGTGAAATCATCATGTTAGTAACCTCTAAAACTCAAGGTTTCATTTTCGATTTCAATAGTTTATGACAAGTAAAATGCTATTTGATTCTTTTTGTTGATTTCTCTTTGAGCTTGACAATGAGTATAAGAAAATAAGGTTCTTGGAACCATGATGATGAGAGACTCTAAAGCTCACTTCCATTTGTTAATATTGAATGGGGTTGGAAACATCATTTTTTAAGTCTTGAAATGAGCTCTAGTAAGATATAAAAAATGGACTTGCATCATGTTTATATTTCAAGCGCTTGGATCTCATGTTTATGTAGTGCCTTACACATCATGTTTATTTTCAAGTCATCACCTTAAATCTTGAAGAATAAAAAATGGACTTGCATTTTCATGTTTAAATTTCTAGTCTTGCATTTCATGTTTATATTTCAAGTTATCACCTAAACTTCAAAGACTTAAAAATAAACTTGCATTTTCATATTTATATTTCAAGTCTTGCACATCATATTTACATTTCCAAGTCATCATCTTATAATGATAAAGATTAAAATACGGTTGCATATCATGTTTATTTTTCTTGTCATCACCTAAATCTCTAGAGCTCAAAGACTTGCCCTTGTATCTTAAATGGAAATTTTGGTCATGGTTATTTCCCTTGAGTATAATTTCAGCCATGACAAAGTATTGGTCTTAGAAAGGATTTCATTTTATCTTAAGGTTCAAAACTTGTGTCTATGATCCTTTGTTTATTTTTGAAAGAATTGGAAACTCTAAAGGTATCAAAAATGTGATTTTCATGGACAAAATCTTATTAATGGGAACTTTATTGTTGCTACTGCCCTAAGGGTTGTTATGTACATTTTCAAAGGGGTAATTTGGTTTTTAGTGTTTTCATTGACTTAGAATAAATTTAAAGGAAAGCTAGTTACTAGAAGTGATTAATTTTGCAATTTTAGATGCTATTAGAAATCAAAATTATAGCCACTAATTTGATCCTTTTAAATCTGCAATATGCTGTTTGGGATGGTTTGGATATGTGAAAATTACTATTAATTTTTGTAAAAGCATTCTTGGCACCTTAGGCAAGACTAGTAAAAAGAAATACGTAAAATTTCAATTTTGGAAGCTTTTAACAATTATGGTTGAGATATTTGAGATGCATAGTTGAGGTGTTTTATGAGCATGAAATGTTAATTGATAAATTATGATGATGTGATTATATGCTCATGGTTGCATCTTTAAATAACATGATAAGATTAAAGATAACATAAAATATTCGGAAATGACCTTTCCATAACAGGTCGGGCCTGGCGTAAGGTGATCCAAGGAGATGATCTTTTTTGTAATGGGCCAGGCCCAGCAGAAAATAATCCAATGCCCCCTAACCCACACTCCAAGAGTTGAGAATTTGCTTATCAAGAGGATAAGTGTAAGCTAGTGACGACTAGTAAAGTATGAGCTCATAACCTAGAAACTCTCAAGAGAATAGAGTATTAGGGTGGCCCCCACAAAGAGAAAAAAGAAATCTAAGTCACCTAAAGAATAAAAAGGAAGAGATCATGTCATGCTATTTATGTTCTTTATGTCATTAATTATTGTACAGATGATTGCTTATAGTATGATGCATCTGCTATTGACATGCACTTTTGTAATGACCCTTTTTTTTTTAGTGTTGTTTGTGATAAAATAATTAATTGTGAATAATCTATAAGGATTTTGAAAATTTCGTTAGACACAGTTTTGATCACAATAATATGAGGAGTTTGTAAAAAATAAAAAATTATATTATTAAAAAAATTCAATATAATAATATTTTTAACCAGAGATATAGGGTAATATGGATGAGACCCTATAAGTGGTATAAGGACTTCGATAAAAATAAGGATAAGAGTATTTATATATTTTAACCCAGTAAAGTTTATTTTATGTCAATCGGGTACCGAAATGGTAATAATTGGTATACCAGAATGGTAATAACCGGTACACCAAAACACTAGGTCTGGTAAAAATAATGGATATTATCATATCTCATATAATTTTTACTTAGGACAATCAAATAAATATAGATGTTTCTAATACAGATACAAGGCAAGTTGATCTGCGAATAATAATATTTATCTTTTATGATTACTTACTCTCCAAGTAAGTGTCATACATATAAATCAAAAAGAAAATAGTTTTCTTTCTTCCTCGGTTGCAGAATTCTCATTTTCTTCTCCTTCCTTTCATACATCTTCAAGTTTTTCTTTCAAACTCCATTAAACCACCATATTTCTAAAGGATACTCTTAGATAAATACCTAAACTAGTTCAAGAACACTTCCTCTACATCAAACTCAAGCCAAAACCTTGTTTTTTCCCTTCAAACTTGTCGAAACAGCAGCTAATATAGAGGCTGGAAAGTGGGTTTGAGGCTTGGATTAGAGGAGAAAGAAGCTAGAGAAAGTTTAGCAAAAGACTTGAAAGAAAGGTAGGAAAAATCTATGTCTATTACTTGGTGATTGTTTGGCTAGTTTGATTATATAAATCTTTGAGATATGTTTGAAATTATTTTATGAAATCTGAAATTTATCTTCAAGATTCATATATATGTGAGTTGGATGAATAAAAAGGATGCAATAGAAATGAGTTTTGAATTGGTTTGCTGAATTTTCAGATTTTAATAGGGCAGCATTTTTCACGAATTTTCTGACCTATTTAGAGGCCTTAGATTGAACTGAAAATTTTATAGGATGTAGCTAACACGTTAAGGCATCTTCAGTAAAACTTTTGAGGTATTCTTGTCACTTTTTCTATGTTTAAAAAATCAAGAACTGAAATTGTACCTATGCTGCCTAAACTATTTAAACTGAAGTTGCAAATTTGTCTATTTTTGTTACCATATCAAATGATTGATTTTTCCTTTGAAAGTTTTACAGGGTATTAGAGACATCTTAAGGTTTTACTAGGATTTTTATTCCCAATTTTCTGGTTTCATTTGTTAGGGTTAAAAATTAGGGAATTCAAGAATTTAGCTGAGAATCAGTGGTCTCTGACCACCAAATTTGTCTAATTTTGTTAACATAGCTAGAGAACTCTTTTTATATGAAATTTTATGGAACATTGTGGACACGTTGAGGTGTCATTGAGAATTTTTATAGTCTCCAATTTGGTGGTTTGAATTGCATATTAAATTGTGCTACAAATATATGAAATCTGCAATTGTGCTGAAAATAAATTGATGCTTTGAATTGATGAAATAATAGCATCTTGTACTAGTATGACATGAGCACATGAATATGAATATGAATAATTGAACTTTGCGATATTTTTAGAATATTATAAGAGATTTTGACTAGAATATTTCATAGAAAGTTTACTAGATTTTCTGATAAATCTCATAAAAAAATTTAAAGATAGATTTTGAACAGAACATAAATATCTCATACACATTTAGCAAATTTTAACAGAACATCTCATAAGACTTTAAGAGAGACTTTTGGAATGCAAGAAAATAAGTCTCACACAAAGAGAGAGAAATCAAGAAAATAAGCTTTACGTAATAATCAATTGCTTAATGGTAAGCTCATGGATTCACAAGTAGTAGTAGACGTACTATGACCTTAGAACTACACTAGGTTGTAATCGCGATGGCGTTACATCGTTATGAGAAAGGGATGTACTGAGAATAACGAGGCTATTTTAGATAAGATGTAGTAGACGTACTCCATCTAGTGCACTATATCAGATTGTAACGTGACGACGTTACATCATTGACAGTACGATCCATAGAGAAGTATATCAGAAGAATCCTATGAGTTTTACTATCAAGCCTAAACTTTAATAATAAGACCATGTCAAAGAGGAAAGGAAATTGATAAAATAAAATGAAGTATATCATGTTAAAGGGATGAACTATATCAGGTTATAACACGAGGTATCCCAACAGAGGTAATGCATAAAAAAAGAAGTATATCAGAAAATCATAAGTAATTCTTTTACAAGCCTAAAACTTTTCATGAGCTTATGATAAAGAAATAATAAAGTAAACGAGAAAAGTATTATATGAACAACCAAAATAAGAGAATTTTAAGACTATGTCAGATATTACTATGTAGTAGACTAGTGTTTTTCCTACTGTTGTCATTTTTTTATAGATTTGCGATGAATAAGGTGATTTTTGTGTGGAGATTTCTTAGCTGGTATTGGCACATGGCCCAGACCTTTTGATGAACTGATGATAGAGAATTTAATAGGTTCTTTTTTTTCTTTTATATATTTTCGAGTAGTGCCCTACCTAGACTAAAGGGTTCCTGCATGAACCAGGGTAAGGGTTTGATATAGTTAGAATACTGTTGATTAGTAATCGGTTACTTCAATGATGTACTTTTGACATATTATTTGTGTTCAAACTTAGCGTCATAGAGAGGAGGCATTCTATGTTTGTCATGAAAAGCAGGCTCATATGTAATAATATATGTACACTCCTCTAAGATTAAGTAGAGTTTACAAGTAATAATTACTCACTATAAGGTTATGGCTTAAGCATAGCTTTATGGTGTAAAAGGTTTTACACACTTCATGATATGGTATGATGCATTCATGACATTCAAAACTCATGTTAAAAGATACGGGCCTCGACTAATGGTATTTAGAACTTAATAAATGAACTACATTTATGCTCACTATTTCATAATGAAACCCGAGGTTCTTGAGGACGTAGATGATGACACTAGTTAGAAGGCGAAAACCTTACTAACATTCTTGTACAAGTTTCTCATCCCCTTTTTCTTTCTTTCCATCTTGTCTTCAGAGGAAGATGGCTTCGTTCATGATCTTCATTGACGCTCTCACCTGGGAGATGCACTTTGACGGTGCTCATCATTCGTACCATTTCGTAGGTCGTTGTGTTGTGCGCCTTTTTTGTATTCATGGAGCGTCCTTTTGTATACCTGATCTCTAGCTTCTGGTTCTCTCCAGCCTCTCCGTTTACTAACGACCTCGTGTTTAAGCGTGCTCGACCACGTGGGGAGCACACTCACCGTACCCGTCCTGCTGTTTCTGCCATCTGCAACTACCCAGCTATATTCCCTGATCTCTCCCTCACATGATGAAGTTACAGTATGAGCCGTCTAAGGATTCTGTCACTTAGTGCCCTTCTGAGGGTTCCACACCCACCGTTCCCATGGAGATTGGAGGTCATAGCGAGGCCATTGCAACCTAGCCAGTGAGAGGAGCTAGGGTAGCTATGCGACCATGTCGAGGTGCCCATGCTCGTACAACTCACAGTTTGGCCACACCTGATCAGTTGGCTCAGTAGATTGGTTACCTTCCTCCCTCCCAGGAGCAATGGCAGTAGAGGATGTCAATAGATCTCGTAGAGCACCTGTGCGCATGTTACGTAGATGATAGCCTTCTTTGGTTTTTAGAGGTTATCTACTTAGGTGTAGTGGGGAGGAGAGATCTTGGCTAGTTGTATCTTGTTCTTTTCTTTTAATGCTTTTTATGGATGACTGTATTGTCTCAACCTTTAACAGTGGGCATGATGGTACTATTTTTAAGTATTTATTTTATGGTATGTAATTTGGAACATCTGTTATTAGAAATTTATGAATCCATGATGATGCTTGTGGTTATGGCTTGTGTTTATTTTTATCCATGTATATCTATGATGTGTTTTAGTTTCTTTTCGATTTGTATGCGAGATGGTTGGCGTTGTTCCTTTAAGTTTGTGCAACTCACGTTTTAATTTTAAGTTTTCAAAAAAAAATTTACCCATATTTTCGTTAAGTATTTTAACAACCTAGAGTTAAGAACTAAAACGAAAGAGTAATAACTAATAATTAACTTAAATACGTCCTAGACGTGTTGGGTTAAATATTAGGGTGTTACAAGAAGTGTAGCCTGTCTGCTTGTCAAATCAGCTTGTAGAAGCCATTGTGAAAGAAAAGGTTTCTAATGTCCTCCAGAAACTACCTCTTATTTTCTGAACTATGGTTTCAAAAATCTTTCTTCTACAACATTTTGATAGTTGACTTCTAAGATAGAAGAGATGATTGACTAGTTCTGACACTGGGAAATGAATTTTCCAAAAAGCAAATTCAAATTTTGAAATTCAAAATTTTCCCTCCTTCTTCTTGTTACAAACACTATTTTACTAAGAGCAAGCTTTCTGAACTTCGGTATCATTTTCTTGATAAAGAATGAAATCTTCATGTCTTCAAACATTGTTTGTTGATGCTTCAAACTTTGCAAGAGAGATGTTTGAAGATAGTAGATCACTTTGACTTCATAGATTATTTGATATCTTCCTTTCAAGTGTACTTTTTCATGTCCAATGCTACTTTCTAAAGACCCTTGGTTTCTTGTTCTTGATTTGATTTTTTTTTCAACCGTGAGGCATGTATACCTACTTTGTACGATATAATATTCACTTTCTTTTAAGCACAATCTTTTTTCATGAGATAAAACATGTTTGCACATATAAAGTGAAATTATTTTCATTTCAAATGCATACTATGCAATCTGAAAAAGCTTGTTATGCCTTCTCAAGAAACTCAAAGAAAATATTAGACATTCTTCAGAATATTTTCTTTAAATTGACTTTATTGTCATTCAAAAGAAATAAGGTTCTAGAGCTAACACACCTCTCTCAATCTTCATATCTAAATTTTTTAAAATTTAATTTAATATTTACTTATTAATTATTTTTATATGAAATAAAATCAAATATTACCATCATTAAAGAATTAAATGTTACAATTATTAAAGATTACAATTTGCACTGAGAAAGGACTCATGTCAATACAACTATGATCTACAATTAAAATTAAGAATCATTAATAGCCTCACATTATGAGAGTAATATAAAAAATTAAAAAGGAAATATTTATCTACTATACTAATATTTCGGACTATTTCATGGAAAATATAACATGTATCATTCATATAGTGATTTAGGCTTTACGTGTCACTCATACAATGATTAAGGTCATACCTTTCTTAATCTTTATGTCTAAAGGTTTTTTTAAACTTAATTTATAATTTACTTATTAATTATTTTTATTTGAAATAAAATTAAATATTACAATCATTAAAGAATCAAATATTACAATTATTAAATATTACAATTTGCACTAAAAGAGGACTCATGTCAATCTAATTACAATCTATAATTGAAATTAAGAATTATTAATAGCCTCGTGTTATGATGGTAATATAAAAAATTAAAAAAATATTATCAAAATAAATAACCTTTAAGATCAACATATTTTTTAGCTCTAAAGAAAACGGACAAGTCAAATTGTTAACGAATTGCTAATTGATTAATTTTGATATAAGGATAATTTAATATTCAATTTCAACCAAATTTATTCTTAATAAAATATTTCATATTCATTATAATACTAATATTTAAGACCATTATATGTGTTATTTATAGAAAAAATTATATCCTATTATTTTCATAATTTTAATATTTAAAGTAAGTTTTTGAATTTAATTTTCCTTCTAATTATTAATTATTATTTTCAATCATACATTCACATCTCTCTACCATTAACGAAAGTAATTAAAAAATAAAAAATAACATAAACAAAATTATAATTTGATTATATTATACCATAAAAAACTTATATATATAATTATAGTATTAATGATAAAAAAAACCATTCTAATTATGTTAAAAAAATACAATTAATAGTAAATATATTGATTATATTTATTATAATTAAGGATTATAATGATTGGGTTTATAACAAAACTATTATAATTATGATAATTAATGATAACAAGAAAACTTTATCACACCTTTATTTTTTAATTATCTTTATTGGATTTGTATTATATATATTATTTTTAATTTAGATTATGTTGTATTACTAGTATTTGTTATTATAGATATTTATGTTTTGAATTTCAACGTATTTTTAAATTTTTTTCCTTTTGTAAGTTTTTTAATAGACCCGTAAATATCAGTAGGGATTCAAATTTTCACGTAGAATGAGAAATGTGAACTTGTGACAGACATGAGGATGGGGATGGAGATGAAGGAAAAATGGATGAGAAAGGGGGAGAGAGAGGCATAGGAGAAACAATAGCCCCCTTCCACATTGGATGATAGGGTAGGGGTTAGGTTTACAAAAAACTATTTCTATATCCATCACATTTTCCCTTTCAGAAAAGAAGCTACCCAAAGAAAAATAGTCTTTGATGTTCCTATTTTATCTTTTTTTGCATGAGATATAATCATAATTATTTCCTTTGAGTAAATCTATTATCTTTATTTGTATTCAGATTTTGAAATTTTTTTTATTTTGAAAGTGATTATTTCAATTAAACTCTTAATAAAATGAGAGCACAAAGAATAATATTAGACACACATATGTTATTTTCTTCACTACTTTAGAGTTTTAGGATCTATATACTAATAAAGTCCACTCTCTACCTCCACAAAGGGCATAATGTAGGGAATAAAAAAACATGCTAAAATCTATATACTACCCATTTTTACCTTTTTTCTTTCCTTGCTCTACTCTCTCTCTTTTTTTTTTGGGACATAACTCTTTTTCACACTATGATCACTCTATTTGTGTGAGGTGCGGTTGTCGCAAAAAGAACACTAATACTAATAGGATGAGGTACTTGCGCCACCTACCTCGCCAATCCAAGAGCGGTTGCAGGGAAGGTACCTTTCACCATCACTCGATCCAGATCTTCAATTGTTCCATTTTGTTTTTTTTTTTTAGAATGCGTTTTAGTTATCTCTCTTTTGTTAATATGATCTTTTACTAGGTACTGAAGCTGCACCAAAGAAGAAAGGAGCTACGGCTACAGCATAAGCCTTATAAATTCCGTTTTCATTCTTTTAATAGTTTTTGTTAAAATCTCGCCACATGCGAGGTTTATTTTTCAAACACTCTTCTCAAAAATCTCGCTACCTGCGAGTTTTAGTTTTTACAATATTAATTTTTTTTTCAAAAAATCTCGGCTATTGCGAGATTTATAACAAATTATTATTTTATTTCATCTTCAAAATATCGTATTATGCGAGATTTCTCCATCCATAATTTTCGCCCCAAACTCATTTTTTTCTATTTCATACACTCAAACCCAATGTCAAAATAACTGACCATAGTTTTTAAGAAAAAATGAAGCAGATCACTGAACAAAAGGAGGAAAATTCAAGAACAACAGTGTGAAGTGAAGCAGATCCCTAAAATCAAGCGACAATCCCAGGATAAAATTTTCAACCATATCACAAGTGTCACCTATGGTATCTGGAAAAATCAAGACGAAGATGTATAAATAAGATCAAAATTCACATAAGGATGGGTCTGATTACCATCTTCTTCCGAAGCAAAGAAGAGAGTTGTTTACATAGAGAAGAAAAAATCAACACAGGTGAGCTATTTGGCCTTCATTTATCTTGTATTTTTTAAGCCAAACCATATTTCCAACAACCAATACCCATGTAAGCAGCAACAAACCAACCCCATTCCATCACCTAACCAAACACAGACCAAACCTAAACCCATCATCATCAGTAGTCCATCCCAACTCAAAAAAATCTCAATCCCAAATCAGAACCATACATAGATCTCAACATTCCCAAAAAAAAAAAAGGAAGCAGAAACAAAACTGCCGAGCCACCACCTCCACCCGCAGCTAACGCTGCCATCAACGTCTCCCCCTTCCTCTCTAACTACCACTATCACCATCATCACTTAAACCTACTACCACAACCACTGCGGTCTCTTCCCCTTCAGATCGGCCTTCAAAGCCACCGCGATCTCCGTAACTTCTTAGCGAAAACGAGCCCAACCACCATCTCTGCCTCCCATCGCTATCACCTTCGTGCAAGCCACGATGGAGCCACCTCCTTTCCTGCGCTGTGCCGCTTCGCGTTTCCTTTCTCTCTGTTATCGCACCTCTCCATGAGCACCTAGCACAGTCACGAGCACAGCGAGTCACCGCCCCTCTTCTTCCTCGACCTTCTTCTTCTTCTTTCTTCATCATCGCCACTGCGAACCACCTTTCCCTGCCTATGCCTCTGTCATTAATAAAGAAAATATGTAAACCTCGTATGAAAAATTTGTAAACCACAGAATAAAATGTTGTAAACCTGTGCTTATAAATTGTAGACCTATGTGAAGAAAAGAAAAGTTCCAAAATCTCTCAACCAATGTGATTAGGAAAAATAAAAATGTAAACCTCATATGGAAAATTGTAAACCACTGAGTAAGAAAGTTGTAAACTTATGTGAAAAATGTAAAGATTTCTAAATCTCTCAATCAATGCAAGTAGAGAAGCTGTAAACTGTGTATAACAAAGTTGTAAACCACTAAGTAAAGAGTTGTAAAATCTGCTCAGATGTTATAAACCTGTGTCGAATAAAGATTAATGACCATTTTTTTTTACCTTAGTTCGGGTCTTCTTGGTGGAATGCTTCTTATTACGTCACTTGTTGTTCTGCTTGCGTTTGAATGCTTCCTCTGTGCTACTTTCAGAGGGCGTGCCATCAAGATGTAGGTAATGTCATCGTCTTTAATGGTGGAGGAAGTGAACCTGAGTCTTGCAGATTTCCTCCTTTTCGAATTGTCTATTGTGTCTATGTGGTCATGGTCAACACTTAGCGGAGGTCCACTGGTAGGTGTAGCATCAGGTTTCATTCCCTGTGTCTCCATGGTACCCTCATTTGGTTTTACGGAATTCCTGAGATGGTTCATCTCTACCTTCAAGTCCCCAATCATTGTCCCTTATTCCACCAGAGTTTTGGTCAAAGCTTTGACGTGTTCCTCCATGGAACGAAGAGAAGAAGATAGGAGATAGATGTTGTGAAGAACCTGTATTTGCAGTTAAAGTATCAATACTGTATTGAAGCTAAAGTTTTTGATGTGGGATGCAGATGGCACCATTAATCTCAATATGATAAATCCATGGACCCATTAATCAGTTCAAGATAGTCATACCTTTTCATTGAGGAGTTGGTCGTCTTTGAGGCATGTGGCATCCTCTTCCATGGCAAACATTTTTTGGCGTTGTTATATGCTATTGCCAGACAACATCTAGTAATGAAAGATGTTTACAATAAGGTGCTAGTTGCTTCATGGAACTAACTTCTCCATGGGAACAAACCCTCAATGGATCCAGACATGTTTGGGTGACTTGAGTTCAGCATCCTAGACTAGTGTGAGAAGCATAGTAGATGTAAATAAATGAGGGTACTGACCCGTCTTCTGCACGCGTCAGTTGTTGTTGTGAGTTGGAAAGAGTAGGCAGCTCACTTTCGGTGCTTCACTGTTGATAGTGTCCATAGATTCACAAGCCTATTGCTCAGCACAATGGGTAATGGTGTGTAAGGGTTTAGGCAAGTCTATTTTACTTACCTTGAAGACTGACAACTTACTATGGAAAAAAAGATTCAGACTGCAAGGAAAGATTTTGACGGTTATAAGGCCAACATTGCTTTTTTGTTATGAGAATGATGCTTTATGGCATTGCATCAATAGGGATGATACACGGCCATCACCAACTGTGTATTAGTTTACAACATTTCCTAAGGCAAATGAAGACGCATTAAAAAAAAAAATTGTTGACCGTTGGACAAAAAATTGTACACCTTCATGTAGATGGTTGTAAACCAATGTGCAAACTGTTGTAAACCGATTTTCAATTACTAATAAACATACGTTGTCCAAAAGTTATGGCTGATGATCTATGAAGTTCTAAATCATAAAGATTATTAAATGGCATTTTCTTGCATTTTCTAACAATACCTAACATAATACAAATGATTAATATCACAATTATAATTATTACAATAAAACATTTAGATTCAATAGTACCAAAAATTATTAAATTGTATAATGACAGAAATAAGAAAAATAACTAAAGGGGTTTCGAAACTAATACCCTACAGTGGCTTGTACATTTTAAAATAAACTTTCCTAAATCATGACATTCCAAAAACCCAATTTCTTGTATTTTTCAGTACAAACTAATATAGTTAGAAAATAACAAGTATTTGGCATGGCCGTATGTTTTGTTGTATAATATGGGCAAAAACTAATATAGACAACCACCTGCTGTGACTTCTAAATTATCAAGCAGAAGATTACGTAGGTATAAAACCCATTAGAATCGTAAATTAAAGTTTCTTTTTCAAATTTTAGACCAAAATATCGTGTATTTTTTGTTTATTATGATGAATTAAAAAATAAAGTTTTCCTAAATATTTTATGGTCACTAAAATTCACAAAAAACAAAGAAAATAATTAAAATAATATGTAACTTACATTACCAATGAAGGGTATCATATGAAATAGGAGTGATACATATCCATTACCACACTTATACCATATACTTATACCAAGTACAAAGTTATAAATCAGTGTGTACAAAGTTGTAACCAACATGCAAAAAAAATTGTAAAAAAACATGCAAAAACATTTTGCATTTTACTTTACAACTTTTTGTCCCTTGGTTTACAATTTTTTTGCATGCTGGTTTACAACTTTTAACTTGGTGTAAGTGTATGGTGTAAATATGGTGGTAGTCATTTATCATTTCTCCATGTGAAATATGCTTTGTAGAACCCATGATTTCATCTTGTTTCACTATCTCTTGCATAAACATGGCAGTATTTTTAAGTGTCTTTGTGGCACTAAAGAGAAAAAAAAAGGAAAATATCCCTCTTAACCCTATCTCTATACCCTCTCAATTTTATTCTCTTGGTCGCTGCCTCTCCCAAATCCCATCCCTCACCCACAGCAAGACTAAATACACACACTGAAATCTTGCATCAGATGAAGACCATACTGTGTGCTACAGCCTTTTTAGGCGCTGTCAAGTCCGAAGCAGGTGTGTTGTCCATGCCAAGCCACATCGCCCCAACATTCCCAATGTGGTGAAGCCTCGCCACTGTGTATCCATGGGTGCTATGAAGGAATATGGTAAATCCATTACATATTCAAAATATATACATAATGTAAATGTAACAAAGATATTTGAAATAATGAGGGTGTGTTATTTAACAAATGGGAGCTTTTCCCATATCAGTCATATCCAAAAAGACAAAATTTGTTCTTATTCTCATCCTAATAATCCCTGTGTGTATCCACTTTTGCTTTCATTTTTTATCATATCTAGTTATTTATATCTTTTTTGTAAATTAAAATATTTAATTTTTAAAAATATAAAAATATATTTTCTAATTAATAAAAAATATATGAATAAATTTAACTTTTGCGATTTCAATTACACATCCCCTTCATGTATATCCTTTTAAGAAATTGAAATATAAATTTTGAAATATAAGTGATAATTAGTAAAAAAGTCATATATAATCTTAATTTATGTCATCTCAATTATTGAAGTAGTATATCAATTATATAATTATTTTCAATTAAAAAGTTTTGTAGTTATTTCATTTTTTAAAAGTTGGGAAATAATTAGTTCCATCATTATCAAAAAAGTGTAAATTGTGGAATTGATATTTTAAAAATATTTTAATTTTGAAAAATTGAATTTTTCAAAAAATAATGACAAAATTGTGGAATTGATAAGTTGAAATATTTAAGTTTCAAAAAATTTAGTATGACATAGTCAGACATATACATATAAAAACTCTAAATTTAAAATTAGAAACTCTTCTCGCAACTCGTCATTTATAATTTTCCTCCCATCTACATCCTCATTCCCATCATGTATTCTCATTATTCCTCATTTATTGAGGAGATTTGAATCCCTGCGTGTGTTCATGGATTTATTAAAAACATTTCAATGAAAGAAAATTTTTAAAAAGGTAATGGAAAGTATAATAATACTGTCCATATGTGTATATTATTGACTGATATGGATAACAGTATCAATTAAAGGTTATAATAATATAAAGAAGGTGGAACAGCACAAATAAATTGCAATAGAGATTAGATGATGTATTTTGTCTAATATTACTATTAGAAAAATGATTTAAGACTAAAATCAAATTAACTTTTAAAATCTTAAATTATATTAATTCTCAAAATTGATGTTACAAAACTTGTGTTTCCATGAGGCAAGATACATACTTTTGATCATCAAATCATTGAAATTAGTAAAAGTCACATGAAGTTGGTTTCCTATCCTTATCAATTTTTGATGTGTTTTGATAATTATTAGTAGATAGTAATGATGTTTGTTAGTTCACGTCCAAAAACCGAAAATCTTCTTCTTGTTAGTTTTGCCATTTGTTACGGTTTATTTCGTTATTCAGTCTACATTCGAAAGCATATAATGATGACGCATTTATGAAAAAGGTTGCAAAGCTATAAAAATTTCTCCTAAAGAGCTCATTATGCATCACCTTTGTGATTGTTTGTGTTTTCCTTATATTGTAAAGTGGTACATTTTATATCTAATTAAAAAAGACATTATTTAAATTTTATTTAACTATGCCTTTTAATTGAAGTTAAATAGTATATTTAAGTTAGCAATTTTTGTGTTATGGTAGATCTTTATTTATGGCTACATTTTCTATTTAATATTAACTAATATAATTATTAAATATAAATTAAAATACCATAGTAGCAATATATTACAAAAATAATAAATTTTAAATTAATGACATTTAGGAATATTACAAATAAAAATAATAAATAAGGAGTGATAATAGATAGTTAAAATTGTAAAACACAATTGTATATTTAGTAAAATATACAAAATACAAATTATTAAAATAAGCTTAAGGATGTTTTAGAAAAAATACAGATAAATGCTATTAATGAGGAGTTGCAATAGCGTCTCCCCGTATTACAAATACAAACTAAGCTTTAATTAAAGATGTATTTAGAAATATCCCAAATAATATAACTACACTATATATCAATATCAATATCAATATCAATATATATATATGTGTGTGTGTGTGTGTGTGTGTGTGTGTGTGTGTATTCTTCACTACATATAGCATTTATTACATTAACATTATATTACATAATATTGGTATCACTATTCTAGATACATGTAGCTGCCCCTATGTTAGTTTACATTGTATCACAAATAAAATTGTTTGAATATGAATACTCAATTAGCGTTTGAAAAAAAAAATAGAATGCATTAATAGATGGGATTTGCTTATCAAATTAGCATTATAAATAGAATGCATTAAAAATAGAATATAACAATAGCAAAATGTGTTTGATATTACCTTTAATATTAAATATTCAAAAAAGATATGATATAACAATAGTAAATTTCATATAAAAGCATGTCATAAAAATAAAAAATCATATACAAGTTTTCTGCTTTAATAATAGTTTTGGATCTGCAGATTATGAATAAAGAATGAGTAGTTGTGTTTTATATTTTCCTATATATATTTTTGATCTAATCTAAAGGTGTTTTCATTGAGATTATATATAAAAGTTTTGTAGTTTTAATTTTACAAATATTTTTAAATTAAAGGAATTTATTTTATTTTTAATCCTATAAAATACAAATGAATTATAGAAACCAAAAGTAAACATGAAATTATATTTAAATCACTAAATTTAATTATATAATAGTTATTATGGAGTCATAATGAATCATAAGAAAAATTTTACAATTAATTGAAATTAAAACAAATAAATAACATAATTGTGCTCAAATTGAAGCATTTATTCATTTGAATGAAACCAAAGTAACAAGTAAATTATACTATTTTATTATGATGAATGCAATTAAAATATGGAAAAGTATTAATTAAAGTCAATGTACCTGAAGCTTTATAATGATGAGGGATGTTATAATAAACCTTTCATTTTATCAAACTTATAAAACTTTTGTTGACTTGAATTGTTGCTACAGATCATTAGTTTATATTAACTTTTTGAAATCAATTGGTGTGAGTTTGAATACACACATACCATACTAAGCATTTATTGCTTATAAAAACATAAGCCATTTAATATCTCATCATTTTTTGTAATTAAAATTCACTTTTATTTAGACTTATTATATAATTTAAAAAGTAATATAATTTAGTTGTTAAGTATTATGAAAAATGATATTTTTTTTACTTGAAGGAATGATAAAAGTACTTAATTACCAATAAAAAAACCTCTCATAATAAAGACTTTCAAGCAGGTCCATTTTGTAAAACAATTAAACAATTTTGGCTTTTAGTTAAATAAATTACATATGGTAAATAAAATTTTGGAACAGTTGATAAAACGAAATACGATAATTAATTTATGTGTTTTATGGTTATAGATTCCAAAATTTATAGTTTGTTAAGTTTAAACTGAATTTTAGTTGATTTTAACTTTACTAAATATTTTTTCTATATTACATGTATTATATATATTGAATAGTATTTTATTTTGCTATAATATGATGGTAAGAATTTAAAAATTATTTGCAATTTTTTTCCACTTAAATCAAATTTACTTTTGTTATTATTGTTAGGATTTCTAATCAGGTTATGACATCATAATTTTTATAATTTAATTTAAGAATTAAAAAATTAATTTTATTTTATTTTTAAATTAAAAGTATACATGTTTTGCTTCTAATTTATTTAGTTGTCAAGTTTAAATTAAAAATTTACATATATTCTAAAGAAAATTAATGTAACATAATACTATACAATATAGTCTTAATTATTACCTCAATTTGATTGGTCATAAAGATATATTTTTTTGTGAATATAAGCATGGAAACAAATATACAAGTAAATATATTTTTTAATATTTCTCATGAAAATAAAGATATATTTCTCTCCTAATAATCATATTCAAACGGATCTATTATGAAGAATATAACCAGACAAAAAATAAAAGGAGACGAAAAGACAAGAAAACTTTAAAAAAGGATTTGTTAAACCAAAAACACGTGCACATTTAGCACTTGTTGTCCCTCTCCATATCTCGAAACAGAAACCGCCATACCCCACCTCTCCCACGTCGAACCAGTCGTTTTCTTGTCTCCCATAAGCAAACAAGCCATTTGCACTGTAAGCAGGTTTTAATATTATTTTTTTTTAGTTGTAGAAGGTTTACTATGTTTGGTTTAGGTTTACATCATTTTTTTCCTTCACAAATTTAGTTTCCATTTTTTCCCTAAATGTCCAGGGTTTACGGCTTTACATATTTTTTTAGAATGGTTTAAGGGTGTTTTTTGTAGTAGTTGTCCTGAAGGAGTTAAATTTGTTTTTGGTTTAGGGTTTACACTTTTTTTAGAAAGCTTACAAATTTTTCTGTGTATGTTTACAACTTCTATACATTGGGTTCCAATTTTGTTGGGTTTGGAATTGCAATGTATAGTCTACAAGTGTTTTTTGAACTGGTTTACACCAAATTTAACGTGTTCTTTAACTGGTTTACAACATTTTTAACAAGGTTTACAACTTTTCACTTTATGGTTTACAATCCTTTTCCTAATGGATTACAACCTTTTTTTATTTACTTATATTTGCAACTTATAGGTTTACAACATTTTTCCCCACTGGTTTACAACCCTTATATTACCTGCAGTTTTCTTGCGGATTTAAATTACTGATTTAACAGTTCAATTTTATCATTTTGTTTTGCAAATATATCTTACACATGGGTCCTCGCAAGGAAGTTCTAATTGCAAAGGCCATCAGTTTGAACAATGCTAGACAGGTAATGCAACGATTTTTTATGTTAGTTTGTTGACGTTCCCACAATTGCTTGTGAAATTGTCTGGGTTAATTTTTTGGTTGTGTTTTCTGTGGGGTTCAGCCTGTATTCAATACCAGGTGCTCCCCTGCGATGCTTGCTGATTTATGGGATCGAAGTTTAACTTCCCCTCAGAAGGAGGTAGTTAAGGCCATGGGATTTGGAGGCCTTTTTGAACTCCAAATGAAGATGAAAAATAGGATCTTCATATTGGAGGTCATAAAGGCATTTGTGTATTCGGTTCAAGGATCAGGTTATACCTGTTACTGACAAGTCTGTTGGTTTGGTGTTTGGACTTCCTTATTCTAGTAATTTAACTAACTTGGTATAGATGTTTCATTTATTTTTTTATTTATTTTCAAAAGTTGGGGGTTGGTACTTTATGATTGCATGAATTTTTTTTTCTATGAAAAGGTGAGGAAGTTAGGCAAAGTGCATCAAACGAGGAAATGGAAGTTGTGGCATAATTCCACAAGAAAACTATCAGGGAGTTGAAGATGATCATCCAAGAAGGCATAACAGATGATAGGTTTAAGAGAGCCTTCATCCTATATGTCCTGTGCACTTTCCTTTGCCCAACTATGAAGGGTCCAACAACGTTGAAATTGCTGGCATTTGTGGTTGATGTTGAAGACCCCACAAGATACAATTAGGGTAAACTCGTTGTTGACACCTTCATTAATAGCATTAAAGAATACAAGGCAGCCGAAGGGGATGTCAGATCAATTGGAGGATGTGTTTTCTTCCTAATGGTATGTCCCACTGCTGCGAGCTTATGTGTAAAATTAGTGCTAGAACCACAATTTAGTTAATAAAATTAATGTTGGTTTTCAACAGATTAGGTATCTCCACTCAGTGTTTGGCTCACCTTTAGGAGACAATGACCCTCTGCTCGTTAAACACTGGATGAAGGAGGTTGCCCAAGCTCGGTTCGATGAGTAGAGGAAGGATGAGGAGGTACATTGGTGCTAACCTTTGTCAACAATTAGCGCTTGTTGCTAATTCACAAGCCAAATGTAAACTAGTGCTGTGAACTCGATTTTAACCCTCTTTTTTTACAGGGTATCCTTAACCCTAGTTGGTAAACTATTGATGGCACTATGAAGGAGTTTCTTGACTCCCACTTTGAGTATGAGGTATTTGGATTTTCTCCAAGGACATAGTTCTGTATATTTTTATTTGGACAATTACATACCAATAGTTTAAATCTAAATGAAGACATTGAATTATCTGTATGCATGACCTCAAGGAAATAGTCAATGGGGTCATTCAGACTGCTTTGAACTAGCAGAGAGAGAGGAGGGAGGGGAAGGTGACCTCCTTCGTGGAGAAGACTACTCCTTTGAAGCCAAACAAGGTTTCTTCTTCTCTTTTTAAGAAGGTGCATATTGCTTCTTCTGTCGATGATGATTCCAATGAACCTCATAGTACTTCTCTGGTCCAGTCTGCTGATGTAGATAAGGACGTTAGAGGTACTATGATTGAGGCCTCAGTTGCTGCACAGGAGCACTAGTACCTTGAAGCTCATTTCACAGTAAGTGCACATTATGCTATTGTTTCATTTATGTTAATTTCATTAGGTGGAAGTGGATACCGTGTCATGGGTTGGAGTTTATCATATTTTTGTGTTTTGGTGTGAAATTAAATAGGAGACATACTCGGGGGACCATGATCATCAAGGAGGTAGTCCCTCCCAAGGGCATGTGATGCGCATGGCCGAGGATGTTGCCTCCTCCCCCCAAAACATAGAGGTTCCATCTGAGGTAATTTGTATTTTAAATGATGGTTATGAGGGTTGGTTTGGTGTTTTGGTGTGAAATTAAATAATGGTTATTTTAGTGTCAAATTAAACAGGAGACGCACTTAGGGGAACATGAAGACTTGGAAGGTAGTCCCTCCCAAGGGCAATTGATGGGCATAGCCGAGGATGTCTCCTCCCCTTAGAACATAGAGCTTGTATTTGAGGTAATTTGTATTCTAAATAATGGTTGTCAGGGTTGGTTTGTTAACTTTATTTGTGTGGCCCGGGTATCACATTATCTATGCAACCATTTTAATGATATATTGGTTTGCTTGTGTGCTTGTTTAGGAAATGGCTGAGTTGGTTATTAGCCCTTTATCGGTGGACAGGACAGGACAAGCTTCAGCCACCTTCCCAAACAATCTGCAAAATTGAGGTTCCTAATGCAATTGCCGATGCGATCTATGCTTACTGCATGAGGAACCGCAGCAAATAATTATGAGTTATGATGGTTTGGAGTTAGATTAGAATTGGTATACATGTTTAATGATTACGGTTTATAACTTTATGTAGGATGGTTTACAACTTTTGTTACTGATTTTGTTTTTCTGCATATGTATTTACGTGCTTTACTGAATAGGTTTAGAAGGTGTTTCAAATTAGTTCTAATTTTTGTTATGATGGTTGACAACATTTTTTGTGCTAGTTTACAATTTTGTGTGCTCTGGTTTTCAACTTTGTGTGTGCTTGTTTACAACATTCAATGGCCGACTTTACAAATTTAGTTTGCTGGTTTACAACTATTGTGTGATAGTTTACAACTTTTTATCTGGCTGGTTTACAACTTTCTCATGATTGTTTACAACTTTTTGTGTGATAGTTTACAACTTTGTCTGTGTTGATTTACAACTTTGTTTGCTCTAAAATAGTGTGTATGCGGTTGTACAACTTTTCATTGATTGACTAACTATCATTATTTTATCACTTAGGGAAATTGTCAAAATTGATGGACATTTCCTCAACAGCAAGGAGCTTCAAACTCTAGCACCTAGGCAATGGATAAGCAATGTTGTATGGAATGTGTATATGACCATATTTTTCTTCCTAACTATGCTGTGCCGTTTGTGACTTTTGGTCTTGTCCTTTGCTTGTAGGTTGTTTCCTTTCATGCAGGATACCTCAATTTTTATGAGAATAAAAAGGCAAAGCCCAACAAATACTATCTAAGTTCTTGATTTGCAGTATTTTACAAATCTCTTTTACCATTTCATGTTAATAACTAAGATTCGTGAACCTATGTGCTTAGGGATATGGATATGAATATTTTTCTTTATGTTACTCTAGGAAACAGTCACTAAAGACATTGATAAGCACAATGAGGGGGAGGCCCCCCTAATGGACCCCAAAGAATGGATGGGATTTTTTGATGGGGATCTGTTAAACCATAATCTGGTATACCATTTTCCTAAGTACATGGTAATATCATTTGGCATATTTAATTTTTAAGGATAAAGTTTCATCAGTGCTAATACATCGTTATTAAACTGTGTTGCAGATATTTGCTCCTTGCATATATAAAGAGCATTGGTGATGCTACGTCCTTAATCACCAAACCAAAATGGTGCATGTTCTGGACTGACTTGGATGTAAAACTGCTGATGACTCTCTCAAAACACTAAAATGGATTGCCTGGACTCCCTCATTGTATGTTAATGTTATTTATATGGATCAATCCATTTATGCATCACTTTTGAGTTATTGGCTTTTGATTATATTATGCAGTGCACACTGACCGTGATTCAATTTGCCAAGTTGTACGGTTTAGAGAGTTAATGGTAACGCTGGACCCAACAATGGACCCAGCATTTGACCTTGACCTGAAGATAGAGCCCCTCCCTATACAACCAAACAAGTGTGTTATCCTAAACCCTAAGATTTGCATCGACTACCAATAAATATGTCCTTCTTGTATAAACTTTATTATCTCCACCTTCCATGTAGAGATGATTATGGAATATATGTGATGAAGTACATGGATGTGTGGGATGAGGTAAGTGATGCGAGCTGTCGTGACTCACAAATAAATTAAAATTTATAAAGTGCTAAGTTGCAACAAAAATGTAGTAAAGGACACAACCTAGGTCGTTTCTCAAGGAGGCTTCAATACTTAGTTGTGAAAATTGGGAGTTTGGCAGAATGAAATTATAGTAATTGAAAATTAAAGATAATAGCAACAATAGAGAAAAGCACTAGTGCAAGGTATTCCTAGAATTAGAAATCAATTATCATTGACCAAATATTAAACCCATTGATGGCTATTAGTAATAAATTACCAGCAATTCTACTAATGATCAATGTACCTCTAGATTTGATTAATAAAATTAAAAAATAAATGAAATCTCAATTTAATTAGTAATTACAATGATCCAAGATACTAATTGCTATAGCCTAACTGCCAATCGGAAAGTTAATTCTAATGTTCCCCTTCAAACATAAACTAATAGATCTATCAATTTATGCCCAAAGGGTTTTCCTAAACGACAATCGCCAATTTAGTTATTCCAATAAATATTATAGTAATCACCACAATAATTAAAGGAATAGAAACTGCAAAACATTAAAAAAATCAATGCATTTAATATAAAAAAGGGTCTCAAATGTCATCCCAATCCATCCGGAAATCCCTACACCAGTAAAGAAATCTACTCCTCCATCTCTGGAGGATTACAACAATGAAGATAAAAGAACCTGAAAATAATAGCAATGATCCTTGCCAAAATCTCCACGACAAAGCACCTTCACCAATGAAATTCTTAGAGAGAGAAGAATAAAGAAGAAGAAGAGAAAGATGTAGAAAGAGAATAATAGCCTAAAGTGGCAGCCTAAAAATGAGTTTAAGACTGAATGAAAAGTCAGGGTAAAAGTCTATAATAATCCCTTATATACTGTTTTCTAAAATTGGTCAAAGTAGGGACCAAAAACAGGTTAAATGAGCTATTCTGCATCATCGCATGATCATTGCAGCTCATTGACATTGCCGTGATCGTGATGAGCTATCTTTGCTAAACATCACTTTTTCAGGTGCTGTTTACCACTGTAGCAGTTAAAGACCATTGCAGCAGTGGATAGAATTGAAATTAGCCTCGTCACTAGAGATAGAATTGTAGCCCTTTGAATAAGCTTTCCAACGCCACCAAAATCACCTCAATTAGACATCTGTAGCTCCAGATATTGCGAAAATACTAACTAGAGGTCAAGTTGGACAGCATCAGAACATCAGCAATCTTTAATCTTGCAACTCGATTTTCACTAAGATACTCTTAGAACTGGGCTTTGGGCTGAACATGAAAGTTGTAAAGGACTTCTTGAGCTTTCCAAAACATCTTCATTTGTCTTAATCTAATCCCTGTAGAAAGAGATACAGATTTTCTGTTACAATGCTTCTTGCAATTTTGCTCAAATAAACTCAAGAATTCTTCTATTTTGCTTCCAAATTCTTCCTAACAGTTTCCAACCTTGTTCTTAACATTTGCACTTGATTCAAAGCTCCTATGCACAAAATGATACTCAAAGAAATAAGTCAAACATAACAGGGTATAATTACAAATTATCCCAAAAGTAATGCAAAAGTCATCAATTCTATCTAAATCACACAATGAGGAATAAATCAAAATCCTTATTAATTGTATCAATAACACATTAAAACTCATGTAAAAAACTAAGGTTTAGAAATAAGATAAATGGCAGAAAAGCCCTTATCAGTAAGTTCCATGTTTTCTTTGGATTCCCTTCAATACTTATTAAGCAGTCCTGCATGGATAATTGTTGATGTTTATTACCACAGGCCCAGTTGGCTCGAATTCACCGTGACTTACTAGTTGGGTGGCTAATGGACAAGCACAACACAAAAAGGGACCATGTAATTTCAGCAATTGAACCCAAATTAAAGGTTGCAGGTTTTGTTCATGCAGCTCTTGATTATCCTGCTGCTGAAGGTAGTGCAAAAGAGGTAGGTAAACCTACTCAACTGGATAAAAAGATGTATTCACGCAAGAGGGCTAGGCAGCCTAGTAGTAAGATAACCACTCCATATACCACATCACATGCAAGGCCCAAGACCAGGAACAAGAGGGAAGATGCGGATTGATTTCTATGTAAATACTGCATTTATGTATATATTTGTTTAATTATTTCCACCATTCTTTATAGCTATGTATATAATCATAGCTTAGTATTAGGGAGATTTGTATATGGTATGACAATATGATGATATGTTGTATACGGGAACAATGTTGTATGAAAAACTAAACCTCTTTAAATCCTATTACCCAATGTCATAGGTTACAGTTACAGTTGTTAACTACCATGAGGAAATGTTGTAAACCACTCCTAAACTGGTTGTAAACCTAGGCTTAAAAGTCTGTAAGCCTGTGTACAAAATAGAAGGACTCTAAACCTCTTAATCAATGTCATTAGGGAAAAAAAAGCTGTAACTATGACATAAATAGTTGACAACCAATGAGTAACACGATGTAAACCTCTTCTTATAAGTTGTAAACCTATGGAAAATAGGAAGATTCCCAAACCTCAACCAACATAAATACAGAAAATGTTCTAGACCATGTAAGAAAAAATTTGTAAACCAATGAGTAACACGTTGTAAGAGGTTTACAATATTTTATTTAGTGGTTTACAATCCTCTTAACAAGGTTTATAGCTTTTTTTTCTATTAACCTTCGTTTAAGAGATTTAGGAATCTTTCTATTTTCCACATTGGTTTACATATTCTAAGCATAGATTTATAATTTACTAGTTAGTGGTTTGTAACTTCTAACAAACGGTTTACAACTTTTTTTCTAATGTTTATTAGGATTAGGAATCTTTTTATTTTCCACATAGGTTACAACTTCTAATAATTGGTTCACAACTTTTAACTCAGTGGTTTACAACTTTTCATATAAGGATTACAACTTTTTTCTAATCATCTTGGTTAAGAGGATAAGGAATCTTTCTATTTTTCACATAGATTTATAACATTTTACTTAGTGGTTTAAAACTTCTCATGCAAGGTTTACATCTTTTTTGCTAATTAGGATGGTTAAGAAGTTTACAAATTCTAAGCATAGATTTACAACTTTTTAATTAAAGGTTTACAACTTTTAAATAAAAGGTTTACAACTTTTTCATGCAAGGTTTACTGTTTTTTTTAATTAGATTGGTTCTATTTTCCACATAGGCTTACAACTTCTAACATAGGTTTACTACTTTATACCAGGTGGTTTACAACTTTTTCACACATGGTTTACACCTTTTTTCCTAGTCATGATGGTTGAGAGGTTTGGGACTCTATTTTCCCCATAAATTTACAACTTCTCAGCACAAGTTTACAACTTTTTACTCAATCATTTACATCTTTTTCATGGAAGGTTTATAAATTTTTCCCTAGTCACCTTAGTTAAGAGGTTTAGGAATCTATCTATTTCCCACATAGGTTTACAACTTATAATCACAGATTTGCAACTTCTTATTCATAGGTTTACAATTTTTTTTCCTAATCACATTGGGTTGACAACCTCAAAGACTCGCGGCTGAAGGCGGAGAAGGCCACGGCGGTAAGCCTTTTGGTAGTAACGATCAAGGGTTGGGCAGCCTTGATGGCTCGTGGTGATTATACTTTAGGTGGCGGAGCAGGCCACTGTCTGTTCGAGGGCGCGATAGTGACTAGTGGTGGTGGTTTACATTTCGTGGTGGGTTTTCCCGTCCTTTCATGGTGTCTGTCTCACACATTGTGTGGGCCGCCGTTCAGGTGTTTAGAGATTTGGGATGAAGATGATGGTTTTATGGTGATACTGATGGTGGGTGGCGGTAGCTGGTGGTGGTGGGAGAAACAGATGATTGTTTGTTGTTTCACAAGATAAACCCTGCTTAAAGTTAACCCCACTGGCTAATTATAGTCAACATAGATGACAAAGGTTGACCGTACTTATACATGTTCTACACCAATTGGTCCAACACATTTCTTTATCATACAAAAAACTATCCATTCTTCACCTGAGAACTCCCCAATTTTTATGTTAGAATGAATTAGTAAATAATAGAATTAAATTGAATTCTTTGATTTAAAATCTATCAAAAAATGAATTGATTTGTTTATTTTTACTATTTTGTCTTTTATCAATAAAACTTATATAAGAACGTAAGAGTAAGTTGGTAATTTCAATTTTTAAGATCAATTCCTTCCACAAATCAAATCTCTTTAGATCTGATTTATTTTTGGCCCAAATGGTGGGAGTTGAATTCTTGTAAGATTTTGATTCTTGACCAAAATTATGTTCTAAAGCAAAAAATTGAATTCTAATTCTTGAAAAAATTCATTTCTTAGGCATTCCAAACAGATGTACTAGCTTTTCATTTTTTTCTTCTCTTATGTGTTAATTGTGGGCTTGGTTTGTTTCGGTAAAAAAAAAAAAAACAGATGAGAGAGTTTGGTATGTTATTGTTGTTATTTTCTTTTTGGGCTTTTCATTTTGTTTGTGTTTAGGTGTTTAGAGCTTAATAGGTTGTCATTATTTTTATTTTGGATCCAGTTAATCCTCCTTTTTTTCTTTATTAGTTTGGGTTAAATTTTTTTTTGATAATAGAGTTAGTTTAGCCGCGATGGCTTATTAATTCTATATTCTAAAAATATCTTAGTTGTGACAGCTTGATATTCTAAGAATCTTTTTCAAAAGTAAAATCAATCAGTCCACAACTATTTTCTATAGAATTACGTAACTTTGAGTTTCCCATTGCACCAGGGGATACATAGGAGCAGACGACTTTTATCAAGTCAAAATTAAATTTTCATAATTTGTCATGCTTGTAAATAATTTTTCTAATGAACCTTTTTTTTTTTTGCTTTTTATAGGAGATATATTTAATTTAAATTTTTCATTTATTTGGAAAATATTTTATTTCAAATAAAAATATTAACTTAGTTGTGACAACTTGTTAACTCAGTATTTTGGACATTTGAATTGTGACAGCTTGATGCTCCAAAATTCATTTTTAAAAAATATTTTTTTAAAATTTTCTTGTAATAAAAAGTGGTAAAATAAATATTTTGAAAAGTCATTAATAATTTGCATAATCAATTAAGATAACCGTAGTAATATAGATGTATCAAGAGTGCTGTAAAAATATACTTTTTACCCTTCCGTGTGCATAATAGACTCTCGAATTCAAATCTAATTTCAAAAATTATTTCTTTTAAAATAAAAATGGTTTTTTTTCCATGTTTATACCAATTAAATAAAATTTGATGGCGACTCCATTTTTAATCACTTTTTCTCACTATCCCCTCGCGATTCCGGTTACAATATCATTACAGTTAGCCACGGTTTTTCCATGGCAATAGCTCAAAATTTAGCCACGGTTCAACTGTAGTTACATTAAAATTTTCTTAATTCATATTAAACTTTTAGCTTCAGTAGTAACCATGGCTAATTAACACTACAACTATGGCTAATTGCATATTACCACGGTTATAAAAACCATGATTAAGGTCACAAAAATCATGGCTAAAATATTGGCAACGCTACGATTAGCCACATTTCAGTAATCATGGCTAAATTTTTCTGCTACAGTTTTTGCTTTATTTAGCCATAATTTAAACCCCTTTTTTTTGTTGTGCCATATCCTATATGATCCACCAATCGGATCCTGAAAGTTCCATCCCCATTCAATTGTTTGACCTACATTTATAGACATAACAGCCTTGTAATATTATGTTTAGTATTATCAGACTTTAAAAAAAAAAAAATGACCTGAGTGTTTTTTTTTTCTTTTTATTTTTCCGTTTATGTGAAGTATAAAAACTCGGTATCGTAACAATGGCATCCACGCGAACGTGTATGACTTTACGTTGAAGTGATGGCTTTGATTACTTTCTGCACATATTTTCAGTTTCTTGAATTGAACTTCTAACTCGGGCGAGGCAATATACTCACGCAAGAATTAAATCGATGACGATTATGACCGGTAAGATATTAAATTATAAAAAAAATTACGCTTAGTTAAATAAGTTTAATTTCTAACTCAGGCATTGTTAAAAAAAATATTATACTTTTTTATACTATCATTCAATTATATATTATAACATTATTAAAGATAGTTGAGTCTTAATCCACTAATTAAAATGTTATCTACATAAAGAACATAAAAAGTGGTTAGAAAATTAGAGTCGTTAAAATCGACCAGAATAATCCAAAAAATGGACGGCTGGATTGGAAAAATTGAAGTAAAAATAAAAGTTAGCCCGACTTAACCAAATTTGATTTGGCTCGACCCGAATAGGTCCAGCTTGCTATGGGTTTGGTCGGCCTAGAAGCCTGAATACTTGTTTTTTATTAAATAACCAACTCTATATATATGTAGGGAATTATTATTTGAATTTAGATTCTTTGACCTTTTTTTACTTGAAAAAGTTTAAGCTAAAAAAAAATATTAAATGAAAAAAAATCATATGACGTGAGTATATTGGGCTAGACTAGCATTTTTTCAAACCAAAATTAACTTAGCCCGAAATAGCCCAATCCGAAAATAGTCTGACCCAAGGTGAGCTGGCACATTTTGACTGCTGTATTAGAGATGAAAGTTTAATCCATTTTCCATTTTTTTTTCTCATTTCAGTTGCCTATTATGATAACTACTCATCATGTTTATCACTTTCTTGAATTTTAGTGGTTGATAGTATAAAATATTTATATTATCAGTGCATAGAAATTAAATCTTAAAAATCAAATTCTTATTTCAATTATAAGAGTTTTTAAGTTTAATAAATTTCTTAATAATTTCATCAAAATATTGTGCCGAATGATGTAATTTCAAAAAAAGTTTAAATATCTGTTTGATCCGTCAATTGTTTTTGAGCTTCGATCTAAACATTTCCATAGTTAGTTCTAGTTCCTACATTTGGTTTATTTAAGTTAAATTCCGAGTTGGCTAGCGGAAGACAATATTCAATGCTAATCATTAATTTTATATGATATATTATAATTTTGTGTCAACACTCTTACTCATCAATCTATTAATTTTTACATATCTTTCTTGACCAATAACTTATTTTACAATAGAGATTATATAATGATTGGTGTATATTCAAGATCGAATGACATAACATTCCATTATTCAAGTTAACATTTATTTATCAAAAAGAAGTCAAAATAACATTTACCAAAGATACACCACTAATTGACAAAAATTGAAACCAAATAATTTTTAAATATTTAAACTGAAACTAATATATTTTTTTAAAATCCTAAAATTGATACTCACTTTTTTTTAAAATTAGGAAAATAGAGTTTAATTCTATACAAATTTTTTAATAATGAGATAATTATTAAAATTGATACTCATTCAATTTTAATAACTTTTCAAATAGTAGATATAGGACTTAACCATCTTTATTGATATAATAATATATAATTAAATAATAATATAAATTTTTTTTATAATATCAATATATTAAAATTAAACATAAGAAAAAGTAACTTGTTGGGTACTGTTGTATCCATTAAGTTACATTTTTTTATACTAATACAACTAAATATAATTGAGATAATTATTATATTAAAATAAAAGCCATATTGCTGGCAACTGTCCAATTGAAACCTCGTGTAACGTGAGAGTAGTGTTATTATTATTATTATTATTATTATTATTATTATTATTATTATTGTCTGTTTAAGAGATTAGCAGTTGAGAATAGTGAGTGAGATAATGAGATAGACAATTAGATAGATAAGATAGGAAAAAAAAATTGTGCACCAAAAAATAATTTTTCATCCTAGTTTTTTTATCGGGTAAAATATTATTTTGGTCTCTGAAATTAATTCTTTAATCTCTAAAATTATATTTCATAGGTTAATTTAGTCCCTAATCAAATAACCATCAGTCAACCGTTACATTTATCTTACATGGCACGTTAAATGACATGTGAAATGCCATGTATCGATGGTGTGTCATGTTGATCTCACGTGGTCTACTGACATGGCATGTTGATGTGGTATTAGATCAAAATAGGTTGAAATTAGTCCTTCAAATTTTAAATATATTAAATAGCCCCTGAAATTTTTTTAAATGTGTTAAAATAGTGCTGAATCCCAAATTTCTCCTATTCTATTTCATAAAATTTAAATTCTTGATATTTATTAAATCCACTTATTCTCTCTGATTTTTACACCTTATTTAAAACAAAGATATCTTTAATGTAGTATAACAATGAGAAGATAATATATCATCAACAAGTTATTGTTGTTGGACGAGTGATAAGCAATTTAATTCCTCATAAAGATGCAAACATGTTGGGGAAAGTAATTATAAATGCTATATTCTAAATCAATGTCATTGTGTTTGCCCTACTCGCGTTAATAACCCCAAACGTGGTTATTCCCTACGACTCACTATCGTTGAGGTGGAATAAGAGAAATAATTCTCTACTTGAGCTCGATTAAAGTTCATATTTGAGATGGTTTATGAGTACATTTGATATGTGGGTAAAATTTTTTTTATTGTCATGCTAGATTCTTTTAATATCAAATTCCTTTCCAAATTGAAACTAAAATATTTCAAAGAGGCCTCTAATAAACTCCATCGATGCTTGATAATATAATATTTCCCTTAAATCCTATTTTTAATATTTTAAAATCCATTTTATTCTAAGAAATATAATGTAATAGCTAATAAATTGATTATGTTATCTAAACATAAAAGCTCTCAGATTTGAATGAATCTTGCTCTTAATTATGTTTAGAATATTTAAAAATTTGGATTATTTAAATAGGGTGTGAAAAAGAAAGAGATCACGTGGATTAACATGACATATCATCGATAAGTCATTGATACGTGGCATGCCACGTGTCACGTCAGCAAAATATAATGATTGACTGTAGTTATTTGACCAGAGAATAAAGTGATCTATAGAATGTAATTTTAGAGACTACGGAGTTAATTTTAAAATTTCAAAGGTTAAAAAAAAATACACTTATAATTTCTGAAACCAAAGTGATACTTTCCTCATACTTTATCTATCCATTTATCGTAATAGGTATACTCGAGCCAAAATAAATGCCTCAAGTACCCCAACGTAATGAATCTAAAACAACAAACACGTCACGTAAGGATCCGGTCGGGAATGACAACAACTATATTTCCCGAAAGCATACAAAGAGTTTTCGAAATTCACAGCTCGCCCCTGCTTTTCAAATTCCGACCTTGTTTCGCAATATCGAACTAGTACAATGACCTCTATTCCCAAAAAATTGAATAATAAAACAAAAATGTAAGGGGAAAGAAACTCGCATGCCTCACAACCAATGGCACTACAAAGAACCGCCCCAAACCAGTCTCGTTGGTGTGGTCTAGCGTTTATTTTATTTTATTTTTTAAAAAAAATGACGCAAAATCGGATCGTTTATGGTTGAAAAAAAAAAAAAGATTGAACAGTGTTTCCACTATCCCGTTTTGCCCCTTTTCCTTTCTGGCATGTAAAATTGCAGCCAAAATTTGCCAAACTAGTTTCCTTTTCAGTTCCGGAGAGAAGCAGAGGAGCAGCCGCCGCCACGAGCCGCGCGCCCGCCTTGCCGCCTCCGCCGCCGACCTAGCCCGCGCCAGCCCCATCAACTCCGCCCCGCTCTGCATCTGCTTCTGCCTGCGTCCCGGCGTCCAGTTCGCCTCCGCCGTGCCTCCTGCCTTGCCGTCGCCGGGAACTCTTCTGCCTGTGTCCCGGTCTGCATCTGCTTCTGCCTCCTTCGTCCGCCTTGCTTGAAGGTAAGCTTGAAGCTTCGAAATCTCCTTCTATCTCTATCTTTGCTTTGCTTTGAAAGCTTGAAGCTTGAAGCTTGAAGGCAGTCACCATGATTGTGAAGCTTGAACTCTTCTGCCATGCTTTGCTTAACTTTTTAGTCCAATTTTTTTTAGGAAATTTGTTTATTGTAATTTGAAGCAAATTTTGGACTTGATTATTTGAAGCTTAGTACTAATTTGATTTGTGGCTTTGTACTGAATTATTTATTTTAACTTGATTTGTTTGTTGGATTTTGATGTGATTATGTGAATTTAATTGTGTTTTGTTTTGTTTGCTTATTTGTTTAGATTTAGATATGGATGCTCCCACACCTAATCAGTCCATAGAAGTAAATAGTAATGCTGTGCCTGTTAATGCTAATAACGATATCAATCCTAAAGCTACCAATCCTGACAACCAATCTTCCTCAATCTATGTTCTATGTATATTTCATTTTGTATTTTTATATATTTATATAAATACAGGTTTTTTTATATTTCAGTTGGACTTCCTGTTGAACTGGTCAAACCACTGAACCTCTAAACCCTTAGTCCGGTCCGGTTTTCAGAACCTTATTCACAACAACACCACCACCACAATAGGGAGAGCACAGGATCAGAGAGAAGAAGAGAAGAGAGAGAAAGAAAGAGAGAACAGAGAAGAGGAAGAAGAAGAAGAAGAAGAAGAAGAAGAAAAAGAAGAAGAAGAAGGAGGGGGTTGTAGAGAAAGAGGGTGATGACGATGGACAGAGAGAAGGAGAGAGAGATAGAGCTAGAGAGTGCAATGTACACGAACTGCTTGTTGTTGGGTCTGGATCCGGCGATTATTGGAGTCGGAGCATCCAACCCAACCCCTCGTGTCGGACTCTTCCGCCATTCGAATCCCAAATTGGGGGAACAGCTTCTCTACTTCATCCTTTCCTCCCTCAGAGGCCCAATTCAATCTGCCAAAGTATTCCCCCCTCCCCCCCAAATTCACTCCCAGACCTAATTCTCACCCATTCCTGTGATCTCTAACGACTTTTCCCCTTTTGATCTTTCAGGATTTTGACAAGGTTTGGCCAATTTTCGATTCCACCCAACAGCGTGCTTTTCGTGGGGTAACCCTATTTTTTTTATCATTCATTTATTTATTTACTTATTTTCTGTTTCTGGTGTTGTGAATTTGAAAGTCAATGGTTTTGAATTGTGCTGGGACGTGGTTCCTGCTAGGTTGTGCGAGGGATTATCTGCGAGCTTGAGTCGCAGGGCATGCTTCCCAGGAGCAATGCCAGAGTTTCTTCGCTTGCAACGTGTTGTGGACCTAGGTTGGTGCTGTATAATTGCAGCAAATTGTAATTGATTCCAGAAATGTTCAGTTTGTTTGCGCTCGTGTGTAGTTATTTGTCTTGATCCCTAGAGTAGATGAACCTGAGAGATGATAATTTCGTTTAAAATTTAAATTTGATGCAAGGCCAGTCCAAAGTTTTTTACTCTGTCATTTCATACTGCACTCTTAACATTTTGACACACACACACACACACACATATATATATATATAATTTTCTAAGTGGTGGTTGAAATAGTCAAAATTCATTAACGATTTTGGCAATACATGATTAGATGATAATGTATATATAATAACCATGTATCCAAATCAAATCTTTTAAGGGTTTGCATTTTTTAATTTATTATTGCATATAAATATATAGAAAGTACATTGTTGGTGAGAAGAGTGGAAGTTCTTTTATAATTAGTGAACTATGAACAGATATGGACTAGTCATTGAACTTGACATCTGGTGAAACTTAAGAGAGTTATTGTGAAAACTCTTTCTGCATTAACCAAATTTATTGATAGTATTGAGGAGCTGGATTCCTCTCTCCAGCCCTAGTCCATGTGTACACCAAACAAATATCAGTAAGAAAAAGGAAATCCTTTATTAGAATAGGTTGAGGTAATCTCACGTAATGTGGTAAGATTGCTATGGGAGCTAACTGTTTGGCTTCTGCTAATGACAGTTCTAAAGGTTTTTACATGTACATGTTGATGTAGGTTTGTTGAGCTTCTATGGCAACTTTCTCTGCATGCTTTACGAGAGGTTCATAGACGGACATTTTCTGCTGATATAGCTTCTAACCCATTGCCTGCACCGTTGACTGATGTAGCATTCTCACATGCAGCTACACTACTTCCAGTTACAAAGGTATTAGTGATAATCCAATCGTCCATAAAAAAGTTAAGATTAATTGACTATCATTATGTGCATATGTCTCTGTTTTCAAAACAGTTATGATGTGTTTAGCATGTTTAATGAGAATGAAATAAATTCTCATGCTAAACATTTACAGTATCTTCTATTTAGAAAATAGCCTTTTGATCTAGATGTATTTTAAGCCGCCTTAACTCCTTTGATGTGTTACCAAAAAGTCAATACCACTTTTGCTTTCTGTTTCCTTGAATTCTGCATGCATTTTCAGGTTGCTCATCATGAAAAAAATGTTCTAGATTTTTTCTTATAATAATTTAGTTGCTTTATTTATTTATTTATTTGTGTTCTTGTGTTTATAACATCTGTATTGCACAGGCAAGAATAGCCCTTGAAAGAAGGAAGTTTCTTAAGAATGCAGAAATGGGAGTACAACGGCAGGCTATGTGGTCGAATTTGGCACATGAAATGACTGCTGAATTTCGTGGCTTATGTGCTGAAGAGGTATATCAATAACAGAACAACCCCCCTCCCTCTCTCTTCTCCCAAAATTAACAATATTCCATGTGCATTGACCCTTAAGCAATTATAATGGAAAACTTGAATCCAGGCTTATTTGCAACAAGAGCTGGAAAAACTGCATGACTTAAGGAATAAAGTGAAGTTGGAAGGAGAACTCTGGGATGATCTCGTGTCCAGTTCAAGTCAGAATTCCCACTTAGTTTCAAAAGCTACTCGCCTATGGGAGTCTTTATTAGCCCATAAAAGTAAGTGCAAAGAATACTTTGCTTTTGTCTAATGGATCATGTAATTCTTGTATCCTCATTTTTTAAGTTCATTAAGTGTCGCAAGATAATCAATTAAAAGTTGCTAGGGCTGGGATTTGATTTTTGAAATTGTATACATTTCTAGATAAGTTTATTAAGAGTATGTTGTGGCTCTTCTCCTTGTAGTCTAGCATACACATTCCCTTTTTTTCAGCATAGTTGGTATTAAGGTTCCAATTCCACACAGTTTCCCTACCACCTACAGTCCTTTTTTTAAACTGTTTTATAAAGAGACTACCTAATAATGATATTGAGTTTTATTGATGTTTATGTATAGGTCAACATGAAGTTCTTGCATCAGGCCCTATTGAGGACTTGATAGCTCACCGGGAACATAGGTAAGTAGTCATGTAGCTTCTGTTGACTTGCAATATGTGTAGGTCTAATTTTACTTAACTTACTTTTGATACATAAATTTCAGGTATCGAATCTCTGGTTCGTCTTTGCTTGCAGCAATGCACCAGAGTTCTCAGGCTCCTTATTCAGAGGTTTTATCTGGTCAGCCTGGCGATTTTCCTGCAGTGAACATGGATAACAAAGAGGAAAATGATGGCTCACATTTTAGCAATGAGACATTAACGAGAGTGGACGAGAGAACTGGTAGAGTCCACCAAACTGTTGATGTAGCTGAGGTTATAAGGCGATGGACACATGCATTGCAACGTATCCACAAACAATCACTTCTTCTGGTATGCTCTTTTTGCAAGCTTTCCTTCAGGATGGTAGCACCTTCTGCTTCTATGGCTACTTTCTTTCATTGTGTCTATGGTTTATGGATTGGCCGCCAACGATTAAGAAATTGAAAACTGCCAAGGCAACATGGTGGTTTGCGTTGCTGCCACCCTCATGAAGAGGGGGTTACCTTTTAAATAATGTCAATTTATTAAAATGAACGTATAAAAGGTGACTATAATGTATTGATGTCTTATTTCATGAAAATTATTGGAAAGCTGTAATATATTTCTGCTGAAACAAAAGAGGGTCTGTTGATGACAAACTTTGAGAAGCTTAAGCTTTTAGCTATGTTGTGCAAACATCGACACAGATATGGGACCCTAGGGACACTAAATTTTAAAAGTTGTTACAGACAGACACAACATACATATATATGTAATTAAAAATTGAAAAAATATTTCTTATTCATGATATCATGTATATAAGCTTCATCTTGACCTTGTTATTTTGTGTATTATTAACAATTGTTTGAAAGTTTAAAATAAACCCAAAATTTGTGTTATTTCTCTTTCTTTTTTTTTTTCCAATTTTAAATGGCCTTGTTAATGTTGTACCATACTATGTTAGATTTAAAAAGTAAGTTTTGAACTGATCACTTATAGGTGTGTGCTGTCAGCATGTCATGCAAGATCTATAAGAGCACATGCTTAACACATGGACATAGCGCCATGTGTTCAACACATGAACGTAGCACTAAATGGTGTGTCTGTGCTTTATAGCCTTGTGGCATAGGCAATGCACAAACCACTCCACCTTGTGCTGAAATTCAACTTAATTTTAAAGAAGGGGTTGACCAAAATCCAACTCTTGTCCACTTGGTTATAAAGGCTCTTATATAATGTTAAAGGCTAACTTTCTCAACAGTTTGAGCTGAAATTGTGGAAAATGATTAAGGGATTGATTATGAAGTTGGATTAAAGTTACATCTGAGATGGGATGGCAGTTGGTGAGTGGTTTGACGCAGACTCAATATGAGACTTGAATATATTGGCTTCGAGTTTGACATGATGCTCAACTATAGGAGCAAGTTGAATTCATACATGTTGATATTTCGGTTGAAATAGCACAAACCAGCTCAAGGAATTAGATAATATTTATCATGTTTTGAAAATTATAGTTAATAATAATAAATTGAACTAATGTAAGATTGATTATATAATTATTAATATTTAATATTATATCAAATTCGAAATACACATAAAATAATTGTGGGAGAATGACTGAACAGTGTGGTATATCAGTATACGGGGAAAGTGGGATGTTTTCATTCATACATCCGATTGATCACCAAACTGATTTAACCAAGAAGTTATCTGTAGTTAACCAAAATTGCCTATTCACATTCAAAGTGAATTAACTGTGGGTAATTATTGGTTAAACAAGTTTGACAAATGATTTCTTGGGCATGCTTACCAAAATGTCCCACTTTTCTTTCATGTTGCACTCTTCAGTCCTTATCCTTTCAAATTCAGATGAGCTGAGTTTTGAGCCTGGTATTTCAAGCTTGATAAGATTGACTCAAATATGAATTCGGTGCTTTTGTTTTGAACCTGAGTTCAAACCATGTTTGTGTTGAATTGTTTGAAATTGTTGGTTTTTTATAGGCAAGGAAGAAAAGATAGAATAAAGATTTTGAATAATATGAAAATATATTGATATGTTGTGAATTGTGATGTAATGTGACACAAAATACAAAGAACCAAACCCTATTTATAATGATACTAGAATCCTAATCATAATTAATAATAATAGTAAATATGAAAATTAATCTAGGAGATTATCTAAGATATGATATGATATGATATAATAGAGATATTACTAAATATTTCCTTATTTCTAATAGATTGAATGAAGAAAGAATGAATAAAGACATCATGTTATTTCTCATTTCTCATGCCCACTGGTTTACTGAGAATAAAAGAGGTCAAATAAAGAGCACAGAAGTTCTGCTCACTTTTGTTGATTTCATATTAGCACTATAAGTGTTGGCTACCATTGTCATGGCAAACACCGTGACATGGCCACACTCGAGGCCTCATGACATGCTGTTTTTAAGATGGGGAATCTAGCATTCTTTTGCTGCTATGTTATTCCACCTTGGTGGCCATGGCAGCTGCCATGGGCGATAATGATTTTTTTATTCATCCTTTATTTTCCCAGAAAGAGATCTAGATTTTAATAATTTGAATGTAAATATGATTTGTGACAGAACATTATGGAGTCGTCTAGTCCATGTAAGAGGCCCAACCTAGTGGCACAACGCATAGTTGTTATTTGGCTTTCTGGGGAATATGTGGTGAAATTTGAATGTCTTGGGTTTAAACCTTAAAGTACTCCATCACTTCTTGCCTATTGTAGCTATGTGTATTTAAAGGAACCGTTTGTTACTAATTAGGATTGATGCACGAAATGGAACACCTTTAATGATATTAGTGTATATCCGCCATAGGCAGGATTAGAAGAGCACCACATAATAAATTGAGAGGATTTAGAAGGTTTAGTGCAGAATATACCTTTAGGAGAAATTTTTTTTTTATGAGGGAATCTAAATAGTCATGTAGGGAATGCAGCTAATAGATATGAGGGCTTGTGTTGGGCATATGGTCTAGGAGAAGCAAACATTAAGGGAAAGACTATTTTAGGTTTTTCTTTAGCTTTCAATTTTATAATAGTAGCACTTGTTTTAGAAAGCAGGAAGAACATCTTTTCACTTATAAAGAGTGGGGTAGCATATGCTCCAATTGCTTTCTTTTTGATAAGGAAGCTGGATTGCAACCTTCCATGCAAAGAAATTGCTAAAGAGAGCTTGACTACCTAATGCAAGGTTTTGATTAATATACTAGTTACGATGAAAGTGAAGAGAAACAATCAGGATGAGGCTTCAAGGAGTAAGTGGTGACGATTGAAGGGTATAAAATGAAGGAAGTTTCAAAGAAGGATTTACAAGAGTTGGGAAGCACAAAGAAGTGCTAACAAGTTGTGGGACGAGATGACTAAAGGGATTAGGAAGGTAGCAAAAGATACTAATAGAATCAAAAGGCTTTCAGCCAAATGGTAAAGGATCCTGGTGGTGGGATAGAAGCTTGCAAAATAAGGTTAAGGCCTGAAAATAGTGTTTTAATTCATGGTCGTTGTGTAAAATGCTGAATTTTGGGAGAAGTATATGGTTGCTAAGAAAGTGAGTAAAAAGGCGGTGGGTTATACCAATCCTTTGGCACTAGGTGGGGAAAGAAGTATGTATGGGCTTTGTTAATGGTAGAGAGAGAAAATAAGTTATTTAGAATAGGTGAAATACATCAAGGATGAAGAGGGTAATGTTTTGTTCATGGAAAACACATCAAGGAAAGATGAGTTGCTTTCACAAGCTTCTTAATGAAGATTCATGGCTTTTCTTTTTTTAATCCCAGATAAGCTGAACACCAGTCAGGATGATTAAAATTATACCTTTTATCCTAGAATATGAGAATTTGGGATAAATTAAGCTTTGAAACTTGATAACAACATAGCAATGGTATTTGACAATAGAGAAAATTACGTTAACCTCCTTGAAGTTTAGTGTAATTACACTCAACTCCCCTCTATTTTGTGAAATTATCATTGACCTCTCCTAAGGTTCGTTAAAATTATATTGACCTCCCTTATAGATACTAGTTCATTAATTTAAGTGATAAGAAAAAGATAACATGGAATATATACATAATTATCAGTGATGAAATTATAATATTATAGCAATACTTAACACATTATTGAATAAAATATTTTTTATCACATGAAAATAAAGCTTATAACTTATGATGAAAAAAGAGGTATTTTAGTTGATATATATGTTAAATATTATCAAAATATTATAATTTTATCATTAATAATTATGTATATTGCATGCTATCTTTCTTTGTCACTAAATTAACGAACTAGTATTCGTAGGGGAGGTCAATGTAATTTTAGTGAACTTTAGGGGAGATTAGTGATAGTTTTGCAAACTAAAGGGGGCCGAGTGTAATTACACTAAATCTCAGGGAAGGTGAGTGTAAATTACTCTTGATAATATGCTTATTGAGATATGGAAGTGTGTAGGAGAGAGACATAAATTGGCTCACAAAGTTATTTAACGAGATTATGAGGTGTAAGAAAATGTCAAAGAGGACTTCAGTTCTATAAAATCAAAGAGACACATACAAAACTATGCAAATTACATTGGGATTATGCTATGAAACATACTATGAATCTATGAGAGAATAATTGAGTAGAGACGTGAGTCTCAAATTATAGAGTAGTAGTTTGATTTCATGCCTAGGGTACCATGGAAGCACTCTCCTAGCTATGAAGATTGATGGAGAGATAATGGAGGAATCAAAGTGATTCACTTATGGTTTTCATTTGCTTTGTAAAAGGTGTAGGATAGAGCACCAATGGAGGTTTTATGGAAAGCTCTGAAGAAGAAGAGTTTTAGTTGCCTGTATTGAAACAATCAAAGATATGTATGATGGGGGTGACAACTAGTATGAGAACACAAGGTTAGGTTAGAGTTGATAGAATATTTTCTTATAATTATAGAACTACACCAAGAGGCCCAAGGAAAGAGTGTGACTCAAATGAAAGGTAGTCTTGTAACTAGAGCAATGATTAAAAGATGATCTATGATAGAACATTATGGTGTTGCTTGATCCATATTACCGACCTACCTAGTAGGACAAGACTTAGTTATTGTTATAGGACATACCAAAGGTTTACTTGGAGTTCCTAACTTTTCACCTTGGTTTTGGATGTTCTTATTGAACATGTCCAAGAGTTGGTGCATCTATGCATGCTTTTTGTAGATGGTATAGTTCTATAAGGAGAATCGAGAGAGGAAATAAATAGGAAGCACATGGTCTTTTTATAATTAGAAGATAGATATATGGAATGTAAGTTTAGCAGGAGGTGCACGTATCCTAGCTTAGAGTTGAAAATTTGGGGGGATATCATACAAGTCACATGGTTTAGTATTTTGGGTCCATCATCCAAAGTAATGGACAAATAGAGGCAGATGTACACTATAGGATTTAAGCTTGGTGGATGAAGGAACAGTGACTCGTGTGTTATTTGTGATAAAAAAGTAACGCTCAAGCTAAGTTTAGTTTTTACGCACAACTATAAGGCTAGCAATATTGCATGGGATTGCATGTTGGCGATAAAAAGTCAACAAGAAAATAAGATCAATATTGTAGAAATGAAGATATTGTGTTGGATAAATAGACACACTAGACAAGATAGAATTATGAATGAATGCATCATATTGTGAAAAAGATAGAATCTCACTTTTAGGTGGTTTGGGTGTGCGTGAAGAAGACTTGTAGAAGCCATAGTGAGGAAAGTATATCAGATGGACGGTAACCCAAGGTAGCTAGGATCGAGATGTATATCGTAGCATTGTCTGATCCTACGCGTTTACACCCTTTGGTCGATCCCAATTCCACTGCTTGACTCGCCGCCGTGGGATCGCCGAGTAAGATCACAGAAGTGGCAGGATCGCACAATTTTGGCGTGCTCGCGCGTCCCCTTATGTTAGGGTGAAGACCCACCCAAAATTCCTAATCCTTTCTCCTGAGCTTTCCATCCCTCTCTCTCCTATGACTGTACTTAGTTCATCGACCAACCACCACTGTCTTCTACTAAAGTCTCTGTTAACTTCGGTTTCAGCATCAAGGTTGAGGTCGAGGTCGAGGTCGCATGCCACTGCCCTCAACCACAACCCACCAAAACCATGTCTGTCCTCCACCGCTCTGAACCACAAACCACCCACTCTGTAGCTGCATGCGCATGTCTCCTTTCTCCCTGGTTCTGGCTGCCCCCAAGTCTGTGTGTAGCTACGAGAAGCTTCCTCTGGTTTTATTTTTGCCTTCATTTATTGCTTCCCTTTGTGCTTGTCATTTGGGCTTTTGGGCCGCTAGTGATGGATCTTATATTTTAGGCCAGCTTTTTCGTTTTATTTTTCCTTTTATATATTTGCTAAAGAAACACAAAAATGGGGAGTTTGAGTCAAGGGTAGATATGCTCCAATATTTTCCTAAAAAAAAATTAATTAGTAAATATTGATTATGAACTATGGACTTTTTGTTATGTGATCTTTGAATCCTTAATTGTGAGTTATAACTTTATGCATATTTAATTAAAATTTAGTTATGTTAATTGGACTTATTTACTTATGTTATGTTTGTGATATACATATTTATATAAATATAATTATGTATTCTGGTAGGATCTTACGATCTGTGTTTCGATTCAACGTTTTATGATTTTGCATCTCCCTTTTGATCCTACGTAAGATCTCGATCTTAGCCACATTACGGTAGCCCAACTGCGAGAGGTAGATGGAGTTCCATGAAACCATCATTTAATGGTTTGACTTTTGACATGGTTTACAATAGGACATTATGGCATTATCTTGTTTGTATACTCCCCCTTACCTAGTGTGTTTTGGAAGTGATTTGTGATTTAAAAAAATGCCACTCAAGCTTAAGGTAGAGTTATATTGCATAGCAATAAGACTAGCATTATTTTATGGGATTGCATTTTGGCAGTCAAAATTCAACAAGTAAATACAATCATTGTTGCAGAAATGAAGATATTGCATTGAATGAGTGAACACACTAAACAAGATAGAATAATAAATTAACGCATTGCGGATAAAGTTGCACATTTTGTTAAAAAGAAGATAGAATCTCACTTTAGGTAGTTTGGGCAAATGTGGAGAGGACTTGTAAAAGCAACAGTATGAAGAGGAGATCATATGGAGGGTAGCCCTATAGCTAAACATAAATGTAGTCCAAGAAAATCTAAACCCTTAACCTAGTTTGGGCATGTGTGGATTGGAGAAGACTTGTAGAAGCAACAATAAGAAGGGTAGATCATATGGAGGGCAGCCCTATAGCTAGACATAAAGGGAGTTCGAGAAAATCTATGGCTGAAACTATTATTTAATGGTTTGACTACCGACATGGTTTACAGTAAGACATTATGATATCATCTAATTCAGATAGTTGATGCCACTTAGTAGGACAATGCTTGATTATTGTTTGTTCTTTTGTTCGTACCCATTTTTTTCCCTAAGATGTTTGTTCTATACTATATTGTTGATAGTTGATGCTTATTTTGTATGATCTGTACTCTTGAGATTAAGACAATCAAATGTGTGGCACCAAATACTCAGGGGTTCAACTTATTGATTCAATTCTAATTTTACTCCTCATGTTTACAGCCATGATTATTTTCTTTATTTTTAGTTGGAGAATCAAAATGCCTAATACTATTTGTAGTAAGTTGACTCATCTCATATAACAGTATTTTCTCTATAACATATACACTTCTGACATACTATGATCTCTAGGCGAAAGCAAATAATGGAGAGGGTCCAGATATATTGCGGAGTGCACAAGAAGGCAGTTCAAGTGGCCATGCTGAGTCCTTAGCCGCCACCCTGGCAGAGCATCAGCAACACTTGGCTAGCTTTCAGGTATTGCATTAAAACACTGCAAGATCCCACTAAGGGGGAGCTGCTTCTGAAGGCAGCTTACATTTTCTTTTTGTCACTTGATTTTTAATGGAGTTTTTGTACTTTTCATGTTTCATCAAACCTGATGCTTTTATGCCTGAGGAGAAATAATATCTTTAGTGGTTTTGGTCTCTGCCTAAGTTAATTGACATTGTTGGCACTTATATTATGCAGAAAGTTGCTTTGATTTGCTGAAATGTTTGGTTATAGTTTTCATTTTCTGTATTTTTTGTTTTATGAAAACAGGAAATAAAAACTGAATATAGGATTTTGTTGTTTTTATTATTTTTAGTATTTGCTTTACAAAATCCTGAAAACAGAAAATACAAAAAATAAAAATAGAGAATGAAAACAGTAACCAACACTTTTCCTTTTGTTTTGTGGGTGGTTGTTAATGATGGTGAAGGAATAGTTTTATTTTGAAACTGTTTTGGCATACCTTGTATGTGAGATTAGATTTATGTATAACTTTGCTACATTTTTTTCCTTCCTTTTTTCAATGTCGATGGACTGTCTCTTCTTTCAAGATGTAAACAGTCTGAAGTATAGTGGCACTGAATGTAGAATGCAAGAAATTAATTGTGCCATGGAGCCAAGGAGTTACATTCCTTTTATCCGTTACCTGCTGGTCCTGCTCTTGATTATTGATATATTATTTTAAACATATCTTTTTATCTCTCTGCCCACTTCTTAGAGTAGGGTTATTGATTTGTAATTGATGTTTTTTAACAAAAAATATTATTCCAAGAATTTCACGGTGTTCCACTTTTCATTTGCAGGTGCTCATTAACCAACTAAAAGATGTTGCTCCAACAATACAGAAGTCAATATCGGAGTGTACTGAAAATGTGAACTGCATAGCCTCCAATCTACTTCCAATGAACAGGCATCATGGTCGGTCAACATCACCTATTCAAGCACATAGTAGTGGGAGGATGGTAATCTACTATTTTTGTTATAATGCAATTACTGCTTCTTTGATGCCTGAAGAAAGAGATCTGATGTTACCCCCATGTTTTAATGTATCGTGTGTTATTCAGGACAGTAGCACTGATGACATTGCTGACGTGACTTCTAGATTATCTAACGTTCAGCTTGACAAGGTTTCTGTTAGTCCTCCCACTTTAAAGCTTCCACAATTAATTAGCATGACCCCATCTTCTGGAAAGGCTGGAAATGTGCAAAGGCGGCATGGTGAAGCTGCTCAAACTAGTCAAACGGAGAATCAAGCTGATAGCAAATCTTTGGATCCTCCAAGTAATCAAGTGGCTGGTTCAGCAGAAGGTTTGCTATTTGTCCTATGCTTTTTTCCTAGATATTTGTCAGAGATATAAAATGAATCTAGGGCGTCCCCCTAATAGGCTAATCTTCTGGGAGAGTTTCTCTTATGACATAATATCTGGGCTGTGTCTCTTTGATCAAGAGGTTAGGAGTTCGTTCTGTTCATCCCTCAATCTTTGTAGTTCAATTAAGTTTCAGCACAAGTGGACTTCTGCACTATCCAGCTTCCAGCCCAAAGGGCACTTGCATGAGTGGGTGTGCCGAGGGAATAAGGGAAAAATGTTACTCTAACACTCAAAAGTGGGGTATCCACTTACTTCACTATCATTGGATGTGATTTTGACCCCCACTATTCTTACTTATCCATCACATCCAATGGTGATAGAGTGGGTGTCCCAATCAGACACCTCTACTTTCAAGTGTTGAAATAACATTGCTCTAAAATCATTAGTGAACTGGGCCTCTACCTAATAATTCAAGCTTTTAGCAGAGTTGACCTACATGTTTCATTATATTGAAGTGGCTTTTCTAAGGAAATTGCATCAGTGTTTTACAAACGAAGTTACTGATATGGCTTTATTTTGTAGATAGTGATAGTTTCTACATCCAGAATTTGAGGAGGTCAGTAAGAGAAGCAGCACTATCATTGCGGTCATGCAATTCAGAGTCATCACGAGATACTCATTCTGATGGAAGTTCTGAGCACTTCTTTGCCCCTCTTTCAGAATCTGGCTTTTCTCATTTAGATGTGGGAAAAAGGGCAGCTTCATCAAGGAGCAAAAGGTTATTTGTATCTCAAATGAATGATTCCTTGCTTGAGAGACATGCATCTGATAGTCATGGGGAGAGCAAGATTGATGAATTTCCAGATATGTTGAATGATTTGGAAAGGCTTTCTGATTATGACCATGTAAATGGCTTTCCCTCATATCCTGGCTCAAATGCAACTCGTGATGCACAACGGTCAATTTTTGATTTTGACGAGGATCAAGTTTTCTCACCGCCTTTGCTAATGGACTCATCACTTTTAGCAGATTCATTTGAAGACTTGCTGGGTAAGTTGAGTTTGCAGCAACCTGTTTTGGTTATAACAACTTGACTTTCAGTTCTTAGCATCTGATGATTTATAAATGCTTTGCTAGTTAGAAGAATAATTCAGAGTAGCTGCGTTTTACTTTTTCTTTGAGGACTTGTTTGTATGTGAAGACTTAAAATAATATTTTGATATTCATCTTATAAGGCATATGATGAAGAGTCTAGACCTCGTGTTGTTTACACGAGGGAATGGATTATGTAGTTTATCACTTTATTTTTTCCTTTTATGAGAGAAGGCATTTACTATGTGTTTATTATATATAAAATTATTTATATAACTTTATCCAGCAGCTTAAACTTTTGAAAGATATAGTTTATGACAGTCCTTTCTATTTTTTCGGATAAGGAGTTACCTTTGCATATTTTAAATCAACCATGATAAATATAGGCATATGCTTTTAATGCATACATTCTGGAGTAGAACTAGAATAAGGATGTTGGAAGAGGGATTGGGGGGAGAGAGGGTCCAGTTACATTTTATATGGGAATGTTTCAAAATTTTGTAAAACCTATGGATAATTTGTTGAACTTCTGAAAAAGTGTTTGTGCAGAAACATCAGGTCTGCCCCTGCATTTGTTGATACTAGAAACTTGTAAACTTAGCAAATCCTTATGAGATTTGGGATTTTGTTGTTGCAGCCCCCTTCTCTGAGACTGAAACGGCACTGATGGAGCATTGAAACTTTTTTAGGCAACCTCCTAAACTTAATTGAGGACGTCATATGATTGCTGTTGTGGATTGCAATTCTTTTGTTGGGATATTCATCCCCCTCACCTTTTATAACATGATGCTTGTATGATTTCTGTTATTCTTGTTTGAATGTTTGGTATATTTTTATGATTTTACTTGCGCTCTACTGCTAGGAGGAAACTGTTAAGTTACTTGTGTTCTTCATTCTTGAATGATAATTTTCTTTGGGATGAAAGTACTAAATATTGAAGTGCAAGCTGGATTTTGGAAAGTGACGTTGTCTTAAGAGAAATGATTGCAGCGGGGACTAGAATTTTCCTTCACAGTTCAGCCTCTTCAGGAGTAAACTGACGTCTTAGTGGGGCGCGTTGAAAAAACAAAATGGTGGATATGATAAATGCAGTTCTGGGTTGTCTTAACTCTGCAGCTCTGTGGATTGGCTTTCTAGTCAGTTGTGATCTATCCTTGGACTACAATTTATTCAAGTATTTTGCAGATGTGTATCTTATGATTTAGGCCTTGTATCTTGGCAATATATCAGGAATGAAAATTTACGTAATTTTCAGCTGTTCAATAGCATGATTGCATTCTGCCCTCCCTTTTTTTACCCTTAATATGGTGGTGATTTCCAATACTTTGTGCACATGACTGATTAGAGGATTATGATTCTTTGATTTAACTTTATGATTTCATCAATTTTTGTTTATCATACAACTTAACTAAGAACTGCGATCAGATCGGTTCGCTTTTTGTTGATATGGCAGAGTAAGTAGATGGACTGCAATTTTACATTTTTTGGGCCGTTGTTGAGACGGGGAGGTTAAATTTGATGTACTTTGTCATCTTAATTCCCTCTTGCAATTTGTTGATGTGGCAAGTACAGAGTTGCTATCTATGAATCGCAGGTATAGATACAGAATATGGATGCCGTATGATTAAGATACGGGAATATTATAATATTTGAGTATGCTAAGGAGGCACGACTTTAGGATGACGCATAAAATGCGTATAAAACTAATATAAACATGTAAAAAGATAAGAATGATATGAGCATCTATGAGTGGGCAAATTTAAATTATTATCAATATAGTATAATGAATTTACTTATTTGATTGTCATAAAATTTCTATTAGAATTTTAAAAATGAAATTGAAAATATATACAATATAATTAGGAGTATTTGAAAAAATTATAAAATTTTGACATATATTTGAAACGATTCATTTCTTTCGGTTTGTTTTGGATAAATTGAATTGACTGTGCTTAAAGTCTAATCCAATAACACTCAATATCCTCTATGTTCAAATTTGTAACTAGAGCTTCATGAGGTTTGTTGAAGTTTCGTTTTCTCTTACAATTATTGATTCATTAATTTTTGTCATGGCTACAATGGGAAAGTCTAATATGTATCCACTGAGTGATGGAAAAATATTTGACTAAAATACCTACATTGGTCTTTTAAAAATATATCAGGGGACAAGTTAGTTTTTCAAATTTTAAAACTTTTAAATTGGTCATTTATATTTTAAAAATGGGAATAAATTGATTCATTTGTACAATTTCATACAGTTAAAAATGGGACGTTTTGGTTAGTTTGTACATTGTACAAAGGATCAATTTATTCTCTTTTTTTAAATATGAGCGATTAATTTGAGATTTTCAAAATCTGAGGAATTAATTTATCCCCAATATTATTTCTAAGGGACAAATTTGGGTATTTTGTCAAAATATTTCCTAAGGGCAGGTGTTACTCTTGTATTCTTGATTCAAAAATAGGTGTTTGTCAAAATTCTATGGCCTCCGGTTGGAATCCTTTCACGATTTTTTCTTTGGAAAAAGAATAAAATAAAGTAATGATAGTATAATCTCGGGTTCATGATAAATCTTATATGTGACAATATATCAACTATTCAAACTATAATTTAAAGTTAAAAATATATAAATATTATAAAAACACTTGTTGAGATTATGCCACGTATAGGATTCATCATAAACTCGGATATATATTAATATATTTCAATAAAATAAGCAACATACTATTTTCTTTCAAATTCTTGAATTCCATCCCTTTTAGGTTTCCAAATTCTTCCCAAATCTCCATGATTGATTGATAGAAAAGCTCCTACTAAATTATATGTTTCTCGACCACAGCTTGCTTCTATCTATGTTAAGATGTCACCAGTTGAGGCTACTTCTTCTTCTTCTTCTAAAAGAATCATATTTTCCATCTTGCTACCAATTTATCTGTCATCTTCACTTATTGCAGTACTTCTTTCCAAAAAGTACTGCACAATTCTCGGTCAGCCAAGATTCTCAAGTTTTTTTTGAAGAAGGGGAGACTATAAAGTGTGTTTGGATTAGAGTTGGCAAACGAAAGTTAGCACCAACTTGATTCTACAAAATTGATTTTGATCAAGTGAGGGTGTATTTGTTTTAGACTTTGAAAAAAGCTATTATGAAATACAACTTTTATATTTAATTGAAAAAGCTAAAAATCAATATTTTTTTATAAGCTATTAATTTTAGCTTCTACAAAAAAATTGATTTTTTAAAATTATTATTATTCTATAAAAATTATTCAAATATACAGAAAGTGTTTTTTTTTAAGTGAAAAACATGATTTCGAGCTTGAAAAAGTTCAAACAAACGCACTCTTAGTATCAACATGATTTATGCTTGAAAGTTTTTGTATCAAAAGTAATTATGAAAAAATGAATGATTCTTGGATGTTGTTAACTAAAACCACTTTTAAATGTATAATTACTAAAAGGGTATGAGTTTTATATTATACTTTTAATATCATATTTAACTTTGTTTTTTATTTTTAAGATATTTAATTTTTAAATAAATTATAAAAATATATTTCATAAAGAAAAACATTAAACATTATTTGAATTTGTTATAAAAAATTATTATAAACATTAAAATTAATATTATATAAATATTTTTAAGACATTACATAAATGTTATTTTAAGATATTATAAATAAAATTATATTTATTTTACTATAAATAAACTTAATTTTTATTGAAAATATTTTTAGGAAATATTTCTCAAATTCTTCGAAAATATGAAAATGTGATTTTCACCCTTTCATTGATTTGAACCAAGTATTTTTACAAGCAAATTCTATAGTGGGGAAAAGGGAGTTTAGGTCCAGGTGATTTTGATACAAAAAGAATAACAAAATGAATATTGTGTCCTCTTTTTTTTCCTTTAATCTTTTCTCGGTTTCTCTTCACATCTGCTCACCAATGTACTCCTCCCTTCTTCAGAGGCAGTACACTTCCTCCCTTCTCTGATGACACTATCCTATTTTAGCCATGAAATTGCTTCATAACTATGTACGTCAAGATCAATTCTCATTTTACCATTTTAATTAAAAAATAATCAAAAGAAGGTCCAAGTCCAACCAATACCAACAGAGAGAGCAATGGAACAAAAAGGGCACTTTGTGGGTCACATTGTGGGCCACCACCTTGCTGAACCACCACAAGGCCCACCACCTTTCGCTGAACATTGTGGGTCACAAGCAAAAGCAAAGGAACCAAAAGGGAACTTTCTTTGCCTGCGACTGCTGTTTGTGGTGGCTCTTCATCACCGTTAGTCTCTGTTAGAGGAGATAGCAAGGGACATGAGAGCCATGGATCGCGAGGGACTTGGGAGGAAGTTATTGCTGCTATCACCTCGAGGAAGGAAGGAACAGGAGCTTGTCTTTGCCACCTCCGCCGCTAGTTTGCCATGGAAGTCATGCACTGTTGTTGAAGCCTGAAAAGGTTGGGAGGGGTGGGCGAGAATAAGAAACAGCTCACTAGTAAATTCATCATAAAATCATTTTTCATACATATGTTAAATTACAAGTGTATACTTTTATTTCAACTCATTTTAGCCATTGGATTCAAATTTTAATAGTTAGGATTAAATGACCATCTGGACCCAAACTCCTTTTTCCTCCACTATAGAACTTTCCATGTTTACAAAATGAAAATATTTTCAACTCAAAAGATGGTGGCAAGATTGTAATTATAACCAACTCTTCTTTCTATCTCACTAAGACACAACTACTCTAGCTTCCATAAAACAGAGAGACCAAAAAGGTGTGGTTCTGCACACCAACCAACCCCCATGACCTCGATGCTACCATTGAAGTTAGCCGCTCTTTGTCGGTGACAAAGCCTAAGTTCACTCAGCAGAGCCCTTCACTATACCTTCACAATTGACTCATCCTTCACTGCAAGTGACCCCATTGAACCCACCCTAAGGAAGCACACTGATATGACACGTGATAGGGAAATGACATAACATGGACACAGTGATTTTTTAAAAAAATAGGATACGATACGGTTAGGATACATTGTATAATACAACATAAAAACAACATGCTATGATAAGGAAAATCAAATCTAAACACTCTTATGGTTTAAAAAAACCCCATAACCAAGAATTAATCGAAAAAATTACAAGAATAAAAAAATCTATACAATTTTTTATCCATAAAAAATAATAAACAAATATTTGCATAATGAAAATGGAGTTTGTTGCCATGTTTGCTTGAGTCGAAATTGCGTCAGTGGCATTTCAGAGATTCTCGAGATCAAGAGATGAGGTGGCACAATAGGACACCCCTTGGACATGGGTGTGTCGCCAAAGTATCGATATCGCAAAAGTGTCCGACACAGGTACGACAAGGTTTTTGGAGTATTCGTACTTCATAGACCCGCCTTGCCAGTAGCACCCTACAACCTCAGCTTTTGTGGTAGAACTCTACCACCATGCCGTCAGCGTTGGAGCTGTACTGGTAGGGGCGCAAGGTGACCTTCTAGGACAGCGTCGATGAAAATGATCCGGAGGCCAAGGACAACACACGGCTGGAGACAAGGGGGCGCTGTCGGTGAGGGAGGCCATGATGGCTCGGGAGGCTAAGGCATAGGGGCAGCCAATGATAATGTCATTGAAGGATTTGCTAGAAGAGGTTGATAAAGAGATGGGGCTTGAAGGGTCTTGGTATATATTGACTGATGATAAGAAGTTTGAGTAATTTGAGTCAATTTCTCAACTTGTTCTATGTTTGCCTTTTTCCTCTATTTTTTAATTATAAACTATATGTTTGTTTGAGAATTGGAGAATGACCCAAATATTTGTTCCATGGAGGTTTCAGGATTAAGGAATTTGGGGCTTGGCAAGATTGCTTGGGTTAGGTTCTTATTTGTGAATGAATGAATGACTATGGATTCTATTAATTAGTTCTAATTCTACAATGCTATTAGTTAGTTTTGATTCTCCATGAACATACTTGTGTTATGTTCCATTTCTGAATGAATGAGTGAATAAGAATGATATAATCTGCATGCTTTTCTCTGCAAGTTTCTGGGTTTAGGTTGTTTTCTATTGGATATAAATTGTGCAAAGAAAAAAAAAAGTGAGTATAATGATATTAAATGGAAGAATAGGGATGATAATGTGATTGAATAATGATGATAACAATATTTGTTTTGAGTGAATACTACGCTGGTGGTTGGACTTCGGATATATTTTTGTACTAGTAGGCACACCAAGCAGTGTGCATAGCCTGGGAAATCCTTTGGAGGTATCATATCAAGAAGTATTACAATCTTGGTTTTGAAATTTGCATTATGAAAAAAGATAAACCAAATATGTTTTCATTGTTTTCACTTTCTGAAAATAGAAATCCTTTTTAAAAAATAAAAATAGAAAATGAAAATATCAGTTTCTATTTTTGTTGCCACGAATTGTCTCCATGATTCAATCCCTTCCGCACAATGAATATAGTCTATAATCTCACATAAGCCTACAAAGCCAACTCATGAGATATTTCTATTTAGCTTAGTTAACAGCTAAATAAATTGAGCTTATGAGTCAAGCTAGAAAATATCAGGTGTTGTCTAGAATGACAGCTGGTATTTTTAGCCTTCTAATATCATCCATAGCTTCGGAGTCAACCTTTGGCATTGGTGGAAGGGTAATTGATGCATTTTGAGCCTCTTTAAATCCAAATGCAGTTGAAGCTTGGATTTGTGGATGTGACTGGCTTTGAGTCTTACATGAGTCTATACTATTAATATTTCAAAAGTATAATCAAAGAAACTTTTACACGTAATCAATTTCTGTCGAATTCACTGCGCCATTATATGAGAATTTTCGTAATTATGAAACCGTTATAAGACTTTAATAAACTCACTATATTATTTGAATTTAGTGGACAACAGATTGATTTTCATAGATATTTTTATTTTTTCAGATGTTGAGTTCATGATAACTTGGTAAGCAATACTGATTTTAAATATTAAATATTAATATTTTTAATTTTATATATATACTAATTATATTTCAAAAGTAATATTATGAAAAAATTTACATGTCTCACTGTTCTATTCATTTAGCTCTTATAAAACTTTTTCAAACGAATATGTAATATTTTCGTTTATTGATGTAGTGTACCACTATTTACTATCTATTACAAAACACGATGTGTTTAATGTCATCACTTCTTAATTACAATATCAATTTTTTTAAATGAAAAACCTGTTTTAAGAAAAAGAATGATATGATATTATGGCTTCCTAAATAGAGTTTATTTAGCGAAAATAAATTTTATTCATCTAAATATAGTCAATAATAACTACAAAAAATACAAATTGTACTAAGTTTATGTAGTTGCAGTCAATTTTTAAAATTTTTAATCATATCTATATTATCAAAAATAAAAATGGTGAAAAATATTATTATTATCATCATCTAATCTTATATCTTTTATTGTATATCTAAAAGAAGGCTTATTGCGTAGTGAAACTGATTATGCGTCATATTTTGGTGCATTTTATTTTCTTCTAAATATTCAACTGCCCAAGATATCCAATAAAATAATTTTTACTGTAATAATTAAATATTAAAAATTTAAATTTTTTTATTAATTAATTTTATTATACTTACAACTATATATTTAATTCTCTTTCCAATAAATGTATTTAAACTATTGTATAATAAATTTTATGTTAATTTTTATATTTCATTGATAACTTACAATTTAAAATTTTTAATAATTAAAAAATTATTTTTCATGCATTGTACCGGTAATAAATAATATTAAAGAATAAGCCTAAGGTAAACCACTATACTATTATAGTATTATTTTCACAAGCAACTTTTGTTAAATATTAGATAACTTAATTTAGCATATTACATTTTGATGCTTAGGTGGACAAAAGCTCTACAGAGATTTCATTGCCAATTTGAACATTGGAAAAGTGTTGACATCTATATTTTATAAGATTTTCATTTGCTTTCATTTTCTGACTTTTAGTACAATAAACCAACTATATTTTAGCCGTTAAATATAAGATGCAAAAATGTTTTATTTTTACCATTTATGTGTAAGTTGATGATTAGATATATGATCACCCAGAAATGGAGTGAAAATTTTGCATATTAGTTAAGAACTTTCTGTGATATGATATTTATTTATTTATTTTGCAAGTGAGATTTTGATAGAAGACAAGGTTAAACATCATAGCCTATTGATGGATTACATGTTTGACACTAGAATTTTTTTTTTTTTTTGGTTATGATTATGATGAAAGATATGTATAGAAGTCAAGATTATGCAGGTTATAGTTTTGTTGTTATACCCTTGAATAAGATAGAATGCCTCTTATTGGTTATGATCATATTGGAGGATGTTTTAAGGTGAATTACAATTTAGATCATGGTGTTTTGGTTATGATCAGAAAATATGACTTGATCATTTTTAAATAATGTGTATGATATATAAATTATAACACTCTCTTAATTACAACATCATCTTTAAGTCATGACATCATACTCGAGAGTTGTTGTCACGACCAGCCTAGGAAACATGACCGGAATGTGAGGGTTGAATCCCCACAAAAGCCTCTGATAACGTAACTGGCTAATATGTATAAATAATAAGAATATATTCCAAATATCTCAAATTTTGCTAGATTCCATAATTTTGAAAATATTTCCAAAACATAAATCGTAAATGTAAAATTGCATGATGTCACAACGTGCCCGGAAATGACAACCAATTTCAAAAATAAATTTTGAATAAAAACGGGAGTCGCCACCAATTTTAATTTTGGTTAAAATTGGAAAACCTTTTAATTTGCAAACTGGTATTTTTAAAAGAAATCAAAGGCTCGGGAGTCTGATTATGATTAGGGAAGGGTGAAAACTTAATCCCACTGCACCCCTAATACATCCGTATAAATACGGTTACCCTAGAGCTTATTATGCAAGTTAATTATAATTTTAATAATATTTACTTTTCCCCAATAGTTATAATTAAAAAAAAGAAATAAAATAAAAGAAAAGAAAATTAAAAAAAAATACAACTTAATGAAAAATTAATTTTGACTTGATAGTTATTGGCTACGCCGACGTATCCTTTGGTGCAATGAGGAACTCAAAGTCACGTCGTTCTGTAGAAAATGATTATGCGTGGATAGATTTTAATTAAGAAACAAAATAACAATGCGTTGATTGATTTTAATTTTAAAAAAAAGAGTGTTGATCGATTTTGATTTAATTTTTTGTTTTGGAAATAGATTTTAATTATGGAAGGACAACATTTAGACAAATATTAATTTTAATAAGATTTGACAAAATTAATTCGCAAACATGTAACAAACACAATTAATTTGAACAAACATATAAAATTAAACTAAAAAATAAGAAAAATAAGAAATAATTAAAAAATAAAAATAATAATAAAAAAAATTGAATTACTATTTTTTATTTTTTATCATTTTTCAGAATAAAATAAAATGAATAAATAAATAAAATGAAAAAAAAGAAGAAAAAATAAATAAATAAACTGCCAAAAAAATGGAAAAAAAAGAGTTAGCTACCCAAAAAAAAGGAATTGAAAAAAAGGCCCAAAAACGGAAAAAAAATCTGCAAAACAAAAAAAAAAGACAGAAGAAGGCCCAAAAAGAAAAAAAAACCAGCCCAAGATGATAAAAGAAAAGACCCAATAAAACTAGCCTAGAAAAAAAAATAAAAATCTAGTTCAAAAACAAAGTCTAATTCCCGAACCCACATAACCAGCTAAAAAAAAAACAAATACTAAAAGACAGAACCCAATTCCGACCTAAAACTGAACCAGTCCCTTTCTTTTTTTTAAAAAAAATACGAACTTAGCCTAATACTGGAAAAAAAAAACACATAAAAAAAACAAACCATATCTATAAAATAGGGCTCCAACAAAAAGTTAATCCCAGCCCATACCTAAACAGAAATAAAACCAAATCAATAAGCCCAACTCTCTCTGTTCGATTTTTAAAACAACCAGGAAAAAAAGAAAAAAAAAATGCATGGCCCAAAAGGAATTAAACACCAAATTTGGACTGACCCTCTTGATTTCCCTTTCACACACACACTAATTCTACCGTCTTAGACTCAAACACACTCATACATGTGATAAGAAACCGAGACCAAAAGGAAAGTGTGAGGCTAAGAGAGAACATGCGAAAGGGAGAGAATGAGAGAAAGAGAGAGGAGAGAGAGAGAGGAAGGAGACGCCACCGCGGTAAAGGAAGAGGCTGGAATCGGTGCCACCGCAGCGGCGGCCTGGTCCGCGGAGGGCAGTGAAGGCACCGGTGGTTGCGGCGAAAGTCCAGGGGTGCAGTCGCGGTGGTGAGCGGAGGAGGGCGAGGTGTGGTTTCGCGAGAGGTGAAGATGCGCACGGTGGCTTGCAGTGGCGCGATGAGGTCGCGGCCTTGGGAGAAGAGGCGGAGGAAGCCCGGCGGTTCTGGTGCACTCCAGGACAGCGGCGGCGCTGGGGGTAGGATCTAGCGGTGGTTCATGGGGAAGGGAGCAGCTAAGGAGCGCGCATGGAGGGAAGCCGCGATTGGCTTTTCCGGAGGCGGGGTCGCGGTGCCGCACGGCTGGCCGGCGTAGGGGAGACGGTGGAGCTTGCTCGCGCAGCGGAGAAGATGACTGGTGAGGCGATATTTCCTGGTCTTCTCGGTCGAGATCCGGCGGCGAGGGGCAGCGGCCGTGAGCTCGCGGTTGTGAAGGCGGAGGGTATGGTGGCTGGCCATTCGAGGGGAGAGGTCGCGGCGGTGCATGCAGTGGTCTCTCTCTCTTTCTCTCTTTTCTCAATCACTCACTTTCCAGAACAAATTGATGTGTTTAATTTGTTTTTTAGGTGTGAAGTTACAGTGGATATTTGCAGGAATGATGATGATGAGGGAGTTGGGAGGAAGAGGTTGAGGATGAACAGGAGGAGCGGTTGGGAGTGGTTGAGATGGAGGTTCACGGTTTCATGGAGAGGGGATGAGGTAGCGGCCGATTCGATGGTGGCTGGAGGAGTTGAAATGTTGATGATGATGATGATGAGACAGCATGGAGGCCGCGGTTGAGGGAGAAAATTGCCGCGGCCTCCTCCTCCCCTTCTCTCCCTTTTGTTTTCTTTTTGTATGTTTCTGATGTGATGATGGTATATGTATATACCTACCTCTGTTATAATTGCTAGATTGATACTGATTTCTGCTTGTATTTGTTGGCTATGCTTGAATTTTAGCTGAGATGCTGCTGGTTTTCTGTTTGAAATTTCTTTGATTGTTGCTCTCTATTCGGGAACAATTCTGCTCAATGATGTTGATAAGTGTATGAGTGCTCCCGAATTCTTTGAAAATGTTATGATCTTCGATGATTTCTCAATGTGTATTCTGGACTCTCTGATCGACCTCTCCTTGTGTATTCTTGTTGATGTCTTTTATACACAGATTTGATTCAATCCCCTTCCCCCGTAATGATGACAAGAGACAATTGTGAGCTGTAAGGGAATGGTTGAGGAATCTCCTTTTTTCCAATTTACAATTCTAGTCATGATAACACCGCATGGCACCTCAAACTTTTATTTCTTTTCATTATCTTCAAATTGGTGCGCTCTATATCCTGTTTCAGCTTTCCTTTTTCTTTTCATTTTTTAAATTTTTTAATTTTTTTTATGAACAGAAATTAAATAAATAAATGTACACAGGCTTGTAATAAAAAAGGGAAACTGGGCTTGGATCAAAAACGCAAATGGACAAAAAAGAAACACAAATGGACAAAAAGATTTTTTATTGTACCAAGCTAAAATAATAAATTGAATTTTTTTGTTTTAATTTTTTTGAAATAAACAAAACAAACAGATTTTTTTTAAAAAATAAAATAAAATAAAAAAAATAAAAAAATGAAAGAATCGAAATGAAGACAAGTAAATGGACTGGACAAAATTGGGTGTTCACAGTTGCCCCTCTTTACTTGTGTCTTACTAAAAAATATAAAGTTTTGCAACTCTAATATTTTGCTGTAAGAGTCAAATAAAGATTGAACACATATTTTGTCCGAACTATGATGCATGGTGATGATGCTGGTGAAAACGGTGAATGCATAATGACAATACAAAAAGTTCTATTGGACGCTGCTAGAGATCCAATGCACAATGAATGCGTGATGACAATGTGAAATGATATGATGAATGATGTTAAATGATGAATGCACACTGCTAATGCATGTGAAAATTCAAAAGTATTTATAAAGGCATGTGTAAAGCATGTGAGAATGAGATCTATGAATGGAAATATATGTGAAATTTGAATCAAGCATATGAGAATGGAATCTGTGACAAGAAATGCAAGTGAAATGTAAATGTGAAATCTACAAAAGCAATGCATGTGAAACCTAAAGTAGATACATGTGAAAATAAACATGAAAGCAGTAAAGGCTTGTGAAAGTAAACGTGAAGCAATAAAACTTTACGAAAGTAAACGTGAAAGCAGTAACAGCTTGTGAAAGTAAACGTGAAAGCAGTAAAAAACTTGTGAAAATAAACGTGAAAGCAGTAAAAGCTTGTGAAAGTAAACGTGAAAGCAATAAAACTTTGCGAAAGTAAACATGAAAGCAGTAACAACTTGTGAAAGTAAACGTGAAGGCAGTAAAAAACTTACGAAAATAAACGTGAAAGCAGTAAAAGCTTGTGAAAGTAAACGTGAAAGCAATAAAAGCTTGTGGAAATAAACGTGAAAGCAATAAAAGCTTCTGGAAATAAACGTGAAAGCAGTAAAAGCTTGTGGAAATAAACGTAGAAGCAGTAAAAGCTTGTGGAAATAAACATGAAAGCAGTAAAGCTTGCAAAAATAAACGTGAAAACAATAAATGCTTGTGAAAATAAACGTGAAAGCGGTAAAGGCTCGTGAAAATAAACGTGAAAGCAGTAAAGCTTGTGAAAATAAACGTGAAAATAGTAAATACTTGTGAAAATAAACGTGAAAGCGGTAAAGGCTCATGACAATAAACGTGAAAACAGTAAAAGCTTCTAGAAATAAACGTGAAAGCAATAAAAGCTTCTGGAAATAAACTTGAAAGCAGTAAATTGTGAAAGCTGGTAAATGTGAAAGCTGTAAATTGTGAAAGCTGGTAAATGTGAAAGCAGTAAATTGTGAAAGCAATAAATTGTGAAAGCAGTAAATTGTGAATGTAATAGATGTGAAAGCTGTAAATTGTGAAAACCTTGTGAAAGTGTGTGAAAATTAAATGTATAGATGAAACAATGTGAGATTAATGTGATGATGGTATAATGAATGATGCAAAGCTAGTGGAGTAATGTGATGATAGTATGATGAATGATGGTATGATTAAATGTATGAATGATGCAAAACTAATGTAGAGATGATATGCTCTGCGACAAAATGATGACAATAGTTCTCAAAAAATAAAATTGCCCCAGTTTGAAGTATCTTCACATTGTCCTTCAAGAAAGCATTTGTCTATCCCAAAAATGATCCGTCTTTCTAGATGAGTAATTTTGTGAGCTTTCTGTTGTAGGCTTCAAGTGTATCTTCTTCTTTTGGCCCCAGTTCTTTTGATCGTGTTCTCACTTTATGACTTGATCACCCATTTGGATTTCTGATCGAACAAATATCACTTTGAATCCATCAAGACTCATATTTGAGTTGTTCTATCTAAATCTTGGCTAGGCAAATCATCTTATCTCTTTGCAAGTCAATCTTGGTCTTTCAAACCCCGTGCCTGATTTATCTATCATGAGCTTTGTCAGTCAATTAGTCCTTTGGTTATGCTTCAATTATAATATCATGATTATGCACGGTTTTTCAAAAAGAACATAGAGATAAAGATCTTGGTAGAAATAAAAGATAAACAGGGACACAAAGGTGAAGAGAGTTATTTTATTGGATTTCAAACTGGAAAATATTTACAACATTTCAACAACTGTTAAGAGGTAAGGAATGAAGAAAGAAGAAACTGGTAGTGCTGCTTTCATGTGATCAACCCATTTCACCGATTCATTAGCTATACCAGACTCAAAATCCATAATGACGAATGCAATCTTTCATTGTGCTTCTGACAATATCACAATCAAATTGCCCCAGTTTCCATATTCCACATAGCTTCTTGATCGTTGGCTCAACTTTTACCATTGCATAGGCCGCCTTTTCAAGTTGTCAACCTAGCATTTTCATTTTCTATGCTCTAATTTTTGCCTAGGCTGCCCTTTCGGGTTTTCAACCTAGCGAGCTTTTTTCTTTTTTTTCTTTTTCTTTTTTTCTTTTTCTTTTTTCTTTCTCAATTTTCAAGCAAAGTATTTCTTCACAGCATCTGAATTGATCGGCTTTGCAAGTACGTTGCCTTCCATGTCAGTCAAAATCAATGCTCCTCCAGAAAATGCATCTTTTACGATGTAAGGGCCTTCATGTGTGGGGGCCCACTTGCCTCTGTTACCCTCTTGATTTGGCAAAATTTTCTTTAGAACAAGGTCGCTGGATTGGAATGTTCGAGGGCGAACTTTCTTATTAAACGCTTTTGCCATCCTTTTCTGATATAACTGACCATGGTAGACTGCATTCAGCCGTTTTTCTTCGAGCATGTTCAATTGCTCATATCTTGTTCTGACCCAGTCGGCTTCTTCCAATTCAACTTCCAGCAAGACCCTTAAAGATGGTATTTCCACTTCTATGGGTGTTATTGCCTCCATCCCATACACCAGCGAATACGGAGTTGCCCCTGTTGAGGATCTGACAGAAGTTCGATAGGCGTGTAATGCATAAGGCAGCATATCACTCCAATCCTTGTATGTGACCACCATCTTCCCTAGAATCTTCTTGATATTCTTGTTTGCTGCTTCCACTGCCCCATTCATCTTTGGTCGATAAGGAGCCCAGTTATGATGCTTAATCTTGAATTGCTCACACAGTTTCTGTACATCTGCATTGTTGAAATTTGTGGCATTATCTATGATGAGCCTCTCTGGCAATCCGTATCTACAAATGATGTTATTCTTCAGAAACTTTACTACCACTTTCCGTGTCACATTGGCATAGGAAGCGGCCTCTACCCATTTGGTGAAATAATCAATAGCTACCAGAATGAATCGATGCCCATTAGAGGCTTTGGGGTTGATTGGCCCTATGACATCCATGCCCCACATTGCAAACGGCCAAGGCGATGTAAGAGTATGCAATGGCACAGGAGGAGAATGGATTCGATCAGCATAAATTTGGCATTTGTGACATTTTCTGACAAATTCTATGCAGTATTTTTCCATTGTGAGCCAATAGTATCCTTGTCTGAGAATCTGTAGGGATAATGTGTGTCCGCTAGCATGAGTACCACAAATACCCTCATGGACTTCACATAAGATGGAGTTCGCTTCCCTAGCATCGACACACCTTAACAAAACTCCGTCGTAACTCCTGTTATACAATACTTCCCCTGATAAGAAGAATGACATGGATAATCACCTGAGTGTCTTCCTGTCATTCTCATTTGCTGCTGCAGGGTATTCTTTCTCCTTGATTAACTTCTTGATATCGTAGAACCATGGTCGGCCGTCTGGCTCGTCTTCAATGTTGGAACAGTATGCTGGCTCTTTTCTAACTGTCACTTGCAAGGGTCGCACTTCTACTTCCAGATCGAGCTTGGTCATCACAGCCAAGGTAGCTAAAGCATCTGCAAACTGATTCTGATCGCGAGGCAAGTAATGGAAACTGACATCCTTGAACTCATCTTTTAAGCTCATAAGATGCTCAAAGTATGACAGTAACCTATGTTCTTTGACTCGCCATTCTCCATTGACTTGAAAAATGATTAAGGCTGAATCTCCATAGACCTCCAGGAATTGCGCACCAAGGGATATCGCTGCCTTTAGACCTGTTATGCATGCTTCATACTCGGCCATGTTGTTGGTACAATCAAATGTCAATTTCACGGCAATTGGAAATTGTTTTCCATCAGGGGATATTAAGACTGCTCCAACCCTATTCCCTCGGATATTGACTGCACCATCAAAATACATCTTCCACACTAAATCATCTTCTTCTTTATTCTCACTGTTCTCTTCTACAACTGCTAGGACATCTTCATCAGGAAATTCAAGCTCCATCGACTGATATTCTTCAAGCGGGTTTTTCGCCAAGTGATCAGCTATCACACTCCATTTTATAGATTTTCTGGTCACATACTTGATGTCAAATTCTGCTAGAGCTACTTGCCATTTGGACATTCTCAGGGAAATATACGGGCTTTCAAAGATGCACTTCATGGGGTCTATCCGAGATATGAGCAAAGTCGTATAATAGAGCATGTACTGTCGTAACCTCTTTGCCGTCCATACTAGTGCGCAACAAGTCTTCTCAATAGCCAGATATCTAGACTCGCAGTCATTGAATTTCTTGCTCAAGTAGTAAATAGCTTGCTCCTTTCGACTGCACTCGTCAGATCGACCCAATCGCCCCATAGACCCATGCAATACTGTGAGGTATAGTATGAGTGGTCGCCCTGGTGTTGGTGGAACTAAAATAGGTGGATTTGAAAGGTAATCCTTGATCCTGTCAAAAGCCTCTTGACACTTGTCATCCCATTTGCTCGAATGATTCTTCTTCAATAGCTTGAATATCAGCTCGCAAGTGTGAGTCAAATTGGAGATGAACCTTGCTATGTAATTCAGTCAGCCTAAGAAACCTCGGACTTCTTTCTCTGTCTTGGGTGCTGGCATGTTCTGGATAGCTTTGATTTTATCTGGGTCCACCTCAATACCCTTCTTGCTGACAATAAACCCTAACAATTTTCCTGTTGACGCTTCAAAAGTACATTTTGCTGGATTCAGTCGAAGCTTGTAAGTCCTTAACCATTCAAATAGTTTCCTGAGCACCGTAACATGACTTTCTCCTTTCTGTGACTTTGCTACCATGTCATCCACATACACCTCTAGCTCCTTGTAAATCATGTCATGGAAAAGAGTCATCATCGCTCGCTGGTATGTTGCCCCAGCATTCTTTAGTCCGAACGGCATAACCCTGTAACAGAATACTCCCCACTGAGTGACAAATGATGTCTTCTCTTTGTCTTCTTCTGCCATCAAGATTTGATTGTAACCTGAATAACCATCCATGAAAGAGAATCGATGGCCTCTAGCCGTGTTATCAACCAGAACGTCTATATGTGGGAGAGGAAAATTATCCTTTGGACTTGCTTTATTTAGGTCACGATAGTCTACACACATTCTGACCTTTCCATCCTTCTTTGAAACTGGCACTACGTTTGCTATCCATTCCGAGTAGAGTGGAACCTCCAAGAAACCAGCGTCAAGTTGCTTTTTGACTTCTTCTTTGATTTTGTGCGACATTTCTGGGCTCATCCTTCTCAATTTTTGTCGCTTAGGTTCTATTCCTTCAATTAGTGGAATTCGGTGAGCTACTATCTCTGGGTCCAAGTCGGGCATATCTTTGTAGGACCAAGTAAAAACATCCAGGAATTCATGGAATAGTGCAATCATCTCTTCTCTTTCTGGGTTGTCAACTATCTTCACTTCTTTCTTATCTTCGTCAGTGCCCAAATTCACAATCTCAACAACCTCTTCATGTGGATTTATACCTTTCTCCATTCAATTTATGATTTTGGCAAATTGTTGGCACAACTCAGGATCTTCATCTTGTTCATTTTTATTCAAGTCTGTTGTAACGCAAGAATCGCTTAATGGGTTTTCACAATCATTTGCACAGGATAGTGAATCTGAAGGAGATGAGTCCCTGGAATTAAGATGAGACCCGAAATAAATAAAAGAAAAAGGAAAAACAAAAGAGGATAGAAAAGAAAGAAAACCATGCATAATCATCTTATTCAATTGAAATTGAAATACAACAAAGCAACTAAAGCGTCCATTACTCAAGATACAACAAATCATCTAAGGGCACAGAATCCCAATTGTTTAACGGCTCAAGACTAGGGTAGATCAGCCGAGATATCCCCCTAGTTCCTCCAAGGGTGCTGACAGCTTCATCTGCTTCTATCACCATCACTTTTGCAGGTGCAGGAAATGTATCCCTAATATGTGGGATTTTCTTCTTAGTGGATTCAAAAGACTGTTGATCATTTGCAGCTTCATACTCGAGACCAAACTTCCCAGGATTGTCAGGAAGTGAGATTGGATTCTTGATTCCTTGCAGCTGACTCCCTAATCCTTTCCCTTCTTCAAACCCATTTTTGTGCATTATTTGAGCAGCTACTTGATACACATCACATTTTGATCCTACTGGCTCTGCTATCTCAAGGTTTTGGAATGATACCTCGAGAGTGTCTTCAGCACAATCAACATATGGCACTGACACCGGTTTAGTCACCAACAATTCTTCTTCCCCTTTGACAGTGATGAGTTTTCCACTATCTATGAACTTTACCCTATGATGAAGCGCAGAGGGAACAACACCTGCCTCATGAATCCAGGGTCTTCCTAACAGTATCGTGTACCCTGGATCAATATCCATTACTTGGAATCTGGTCATGAAGGTAGTTGGCCCAATCTGCAGCTGAAGATCAATGGCTCCCATGATCTCCCTTAAGGACCCATCAAATGCCTTAACAATGGTTCCACTTGGTTCAATAGCGGAAGGATCAATTGGGAGTTGTTGCAAAGTGGAGTAAGGAAGCACATTAAAGGCTGACCCTCCATCAATTAATACTTTTGCGATGTTACAACCCTGGCATTTCAGGGTGATGTGGAGCGCCTTCAAGCGCCTTGCTGGATGAGGGAAAACTTCATTTTCTGTGAAGGTGATGGCGTTAGCTATTCCGATAGCACCTACAATTCCTTCAAACCTATCAGGAGTTATGTCTTTGGACACATATGCTTGATCCAACACCTTTTTGATTGCATTGTGATGAGCTTCCGAAGATAAGATTAAGGAATAAAGTGAGATCTTTGCTGGTGTTTTCTTCAATTGATCCACCACATCATACTCACTCTGTTTCATTATCTTCAAGAACTCCTCTTCTTCATCTTCTTGAGTCTTTTCTCTATTTTCCTTTATAGGCGCTACTTGGGAATCCTTTAATAACTTCTCAGGAGTATAACACCTGCCACTCCGAGTCATTCCTCCTATTCCTGCAACATTTGTTATTGACTCTGTTGCAGAGGGTTCCGAGCAAGCTCCATTGCCAAGCTCTCCAATTATCTCTGGCTTATCGAACATCGCGGTTGTGGTAAGATAAGAAGGAAAATTAGATACCTTGAAGATAGGTACTGGTCTTTGAATAGGAGATGTTACTCGGGATGTTGTAGAATGAGGCTCCACAATTGTTTCATACCTCCATGGAACCGCATGATCGCTCTCATAAGGAAATGGCTTGGGCACTTTGAAAACAAGTGCTGGCTCTTGGTTGTAGACTTTAAACACAGGGGGTGTACAATGAATCATATTGACACTTTGTTCGATATCTCTTGGTATCTCCAGTACCCCTAGTTTGATCATTCTTTCGACATAGAGCTTCAGCTTTGGACATTCCTCTATGTGGTGCTTCATTCCGAAACACTCACAGAATAGATCAACTTCATCACCTTTCACCGTCCTTTTACCTTTCTCTCCTTCAACTTCCATCTCGTAACCTGCCCTCTTCAGTGCTTCCAGGATCTCCTTCATCGGGAGCCTAGCATTCTCCACACCTTGACTTGTAATCTCCTCATAGCAGATAGAATTTACCTGTCCTCCACCATGATTGGGGAATAGGTTGTTTCTTATGTGTGGTCTTGATTCCTCTTCCAACTTAATGGCACCACGGTCAATTAAATGCCATACTGCGCTTCTGAACCCATAACAATCTTCAACTGAGTGTCCCGGGGAATTCGAATGGTAATCACATGTCTGATTTGGATTGTACCACCTAGGATATGGTGGCATGAAGGTCTTCCCCGGACGTGGGCCTAGCAAGTTGTCTCTACACAAGTGTTTAAACAACTCGGCATGGCTCAGGTGGAAATCGGGTAAAGGTCGATTCTCCATTGGAGGTCTTTGTGTGTTGTTGGTATTGGATGGTGAAGGAGTTGTGAAGGGATTACTTGTCTGGTAGGTCTGGGGTGGTGTTTGGTGAGGTCTAGGTGTCATTGGTGTATACGGTCGTGGATAGGAGACGTGGTTGATTTGGTGGGGTTGCGGTGTATATGGTATTTGTGGTGAAATGGCTCTTGGGGATGGATATTGTTGGTAAGATGGGTGTTGTGTTTGTAGATAAGTGGGATGATGGCTTGGTCGGGGAGTGGGTTGTTGAGAGTGGATGTAGTTAACAGCATTCTCCTTCTTCTTAAAATGGAAACTCTTCTTGAATTGAGACTCACTTGCTTCTATCTCTATCTTCCCTTCTTGGATGTTTGTCTCAATCCTTTCTCCGATTTCGACTAAATCGACAAACTCTTTGACATGGGTCCCCAACATATTCCTGAAAAAAGGTCCTTCCAGTGTACGAATGAAATAAGAGCACATTTCTTGCTCTAACATTGGTGGGACAACCCTCCCAGCCATGGCCCTCCATCTCTGGGCGTATTCTTTGAAAGACTCATTTTCCTTCTTCCTTATCCCTTTCAGCTGATCTCTAGTAGGTGCGACATTCAACTTGAACTTGTATTGGTTTGTGAAAGCCTGAGCCAAGTCTTCCCAACACCTGATCTGTGCTCGGTCCATCTGCATATACCATTCCCATGCAGCGCCTTCTAAACTCTCAGGAAAAAAAGCTTATCAGGAAGTTTTCATCTTTTGAGCACATTCTCATCTTCGTACAATACATTCGCAGATGCATAATAGGATTGGTGCTACCGTCGAACTTGACGAGTTCAGGCATCTTGAAGTCTTTGGGAATAACCACATTGGGAGTCAAGCACAGATCGCTAATACTCATTGAGCCATAGGGATTAGGTCCACGTAGCATTCGGATCTGCTCTTGCATGCTTTCTTGTAGCTCTTGTTTCAGCTTTAGTCGTTCTAACTCCCTTGCAGTTGCACTCGCGGATCCAGCTCCTTCATCATTCTCATACCTCGCATGTTCCTCATGCTCAGCATTTTCAGCATTCACCTTGGCCATATTCACTGTATCAACAATGAATTTCTTGAATTCTAGTTTGAACATCAACTTCATCATTTCCTTGAGGTCATCAATTTCTTGACTTAAATTCCTTCCTCCGGTAACGCTGTCTGCTGCCATACCTTTTTTCTTGCCTTTATCCTTGGTAGCCTTCTCTTTCTCAACTCTGGATCATAACTCATACGGCTCTCTAGCCGATGCACTGGTATTTGACAAAACTTTCTTTGAAGGAGCAATCTTGGATAACCTTCACCAAAAGTAAAAAAAGATAAACAAATGGTAAAAACTTAAAGATCCTTTGATGGCAAAGAATCACATTTATTTTGACAGTATCAAATTTGATTCATATCCTATTCAGAGGACATAATGTCCATAAGACAGGATATGTGATGGATTTAAGTATAGGGGATTATCATTCCACAATATACTTTGTTAAGAGCATACTAGCAATGTAGAACTTGATCTTCTTTCTTACATTTTACACAGAAGAAAAAATTCTATAAGGTAGAAATGTAATTGACAATATATCCGAGGGAGATTTCGCTCCACGATGAATATAGTCTTCCATGTTTATTTGAGGAGGAATCTAGAAAGTCAAATTTATTTCATTCATTCAAAATAGTACAATTACATCATAGTTGAGTCAAGAATGGCCATCCTCTTTCTCTTAAGACCTCTAGCAAGGCCTTTACTCAGATTCATAAAATCACTCATTTCATTTGACAAATGAAGCTTGAAATTCCTTTGAACTTCTTTCTCTGCTTTTTCGAAATGGTAAATGAACTTCGGAATATGATGATCAAATTCCTCAGTTAGCTTTGTGTACTTTCCTTTCCATTCCTCAGCCTTCATTGCCCAATCACCAACTTGTTTCTTCCAGAATCTCCCCGCATCTTTTGTATTCAGAAGTTGGTTTCGACATTTCATGAAACGGGCCCATTCTTGATCACATTCTTCTTTGGCCTGTGCTAAGGATGCATTTAATTTTTCTATCTTTAACTCGAATTCTTCTTTTTGTCCTTACATTTCAACTTCCAGCTCTTCTTTCATTTGTTCTTGCTCACCAATCTTCATTTTCAACTCTTTGTTTTCTTTGTTTAGCTGGCTAATATGCTTCATAAACTTATTCTTCTCATTAGCCATCACTTGGACTTGCTTTTCAAGGTTCTGGATCTCCTGTCTTTGCTTTTCTTGGTTAGAGACATCACCAAGCTCATGTTTCAGGTGTTCAATCAGCTTATCTCTTTTCTCACATTGGCTTCGAGTAATGATAAATTCTAGTTCTGCTACATGCTTTTGTTGTTCCAAGAGCTTCATTTGTGCTTTCATGACCTCCATTTGTTCAGCCAATTGAGGATCATTCCTCTTTTCATGAAGAGAGCTAGGGACAACTTGAGGTACTTCTCTTGTTTTTCTCCATGTGACATACTCGCGGGTACTAATCACAAGTGGTTTACCTAACTCATTCCTTCTGGCCATATGAATATCTCTCCATGCTTCTTTAACTTCTCGTGATAACTTCTTAGTGTGTTCACCTTCCTTGTACCAGAAGTAAAGTCCGCTCAATTGCTCATCTCGCTGCTTCTTTTGTGTCCAACAAAGTTGTCTGAGTACTATTGCTGGCGTGTATGATATGCAACCTCTTGGACCTATCAATGGTATGCTATGATAATTTCCACAACTGAGAATGATGTCACCTCTTTCATGTTCATACCATGGACAAACCCACTTGAATGACTGTTCTTTTACATTATCAAATTTAGCCTTCCACTCATGGTCTTCTTTTGGCTTTGTTGGGATACGATGAAAGCTTTTCAGTGGGTCTGAGACACTTCTGATGTGATTCCTTGCATACATATGTGTGATGATCCACACGTACAAGAGGTGTAGGCAACATCGAAGCTTTCCTTTTTGTTTTTGATGGTAGAAATTCAAAGTCAGAAATGTTTCAGCCAACATAGCAGGAACTGGATTTCTGTGCTTATTTTCAATAGCAAAGAAAACATCCATGGCAGCTTGATCAACTATGTCCGGTGCAGAAGAAAACAATACCAGCCCATAGATAGCAAAAGCCAGTACTCTTGCAAAAGTAGTCCACACTTTTCGATGCCCCAAGTCTTTCAAATGTTCTTCTATGAAGATTTTTGTCACCCCTTTTGATTCTGAATGTCCAGTCAAGTTCACTTGAACCACTGGCACACCCAATAATTCATTGAATTGCTCTACCATCTTTCCACTTGAAATAGGTTTTTCCAGATGAAAATAAATATAGGTGTTTTTTCTCACTGGTAATTTTAATATGTAGGCGTATTCTTCAATTGTAGGAGTGATATCCATGTTTGGCAGCTCAAAACATCTCAAAGTGGGATTCCAATACTGAGCAAGAACATTGAGGGCGAAAGTTTCCACTGATATGAATAACAGATCTAGAATTGATCTATATTTATTTGAAAAAGCTTTTCTGTTTTCATTGGGCAGCAACTGGCTTAACTGACGTAAATTTCCCAGAGAACTGGTGTTTCCCATCACATTGAAATGTTTCTTCAAGTTGGATACATTGCTAGTATATTGTGCTCTTTCCATCATTCACTGTCTAATATGATGTTGTTCTTTTGCCACCAATAGATCCTTCAAAAGAAAAGAAAATGAATGAGATGCGTGTTATGAACAAAATAAATATGCATGGGCACGAAGTGAATGCATGAAAATAGATCTTTTTTCGTTTTTATGCTTAAATAAACATGCTAAATGAGGAAAATGTGAATGTCATACATGATTGAGATGTGAATTATTTATACACAAACTGATAATGCATGTTGTATTGTCCATGATGAATGTTACATGATACCACAAATGCATGATGTATAAAAGACGAAAAAAAGAAAAGAAGTACGCTCCCTTGTGTCCTAACAGGGTGGAGTCTAATGCTTGGTTCTATGGTCAACCCTATTTGAGGTAGACATCTAGCGTCATTCTATCAGTGCACAGTTTTTGGGTGGATCTAGATCCTTGAAAGATTGTGGTCCCCAGGCTGCCTTTACCAATAGGATAAAGACCCAGTTCCATGAGTTAAACCATAAGGACATGAAAGTCACAATATGGCAACCCATAGTTCCAGTAACAACCTGAGCGGATGAGTCAACGACTGTCAAGGAAGCATAAGCCTCACAATAACAACGTCGAAACCCCTTCGTGCCCTATGGCTTTCCAAGGCTCGGGTATAGAGCCCAAATTGTGTGTAAGGACAGTGATAGTGAGAGTGTGTGCAGGGAGCATACAAACCTTGTAATCCTAAATACTATATATAACCCTGCAAAACAAATCAAAGAAGCACATACATATACAAAAAGTCTTCTACCCTAAGGTTCCAAATATATACAAAAATAAAATCTCCATCCTAAGATAACAAGTATTTACAGAAATAAAACAAACTATCCTAAGATTTGAATAACAAATATTAACAAATAAAATAAGCAAATATTTACAAAAGGAAGACAATTATTTACAAAATGAAAAAGATGGGGAAACATAAATATTATAAATTATAATTATTTGCATGATTTACTCTAACAGGCTTGACTCTCAAATGTCCCCAGTGGAGTCGCCAAGCTGTCACAACGTGCCCGGAAATGACGACCGATTTCAAAAATAAATTTTGAATAAAAACGGGAGTCGCCACCAATTTTAATTTTGGTTAAAATTGGAAAACCTTTTAATTATGGTGTAGAAACTAATCATGAAAACACACAAATATTGGGAAGAGAATTATGAAATTCTCCGTAAGGTATCCTCAAATACACAGTTATAAATGTCATTGTCATTATCCCAGCAACTTCAGTTTATTAGAAAAATGTGATTATGCATTACATACCAAAGATTCATTTTTAAAGTTCAAAATCATCCTTTCAAAGTGGGTTTCTTTTAACATTTAATCACTTAATACACATATATCATAATGCTCATTATCATAGTAAATAATTCTAAACAAATAATTCAATGTGATGTGAGCATGAATAAGCTAAATGTAGTGATCTTTAGTAAAATTATCTTTACATGCCCTTGATATGTCGAAAGGGTTCTCATATACATTCTCCCCACTATACGTGCGCTTGACATATGGAAGGGGATCTCTAGTTTTACTTGTGACCATCTAACTCATTTCCATGCATTTTTCTCTTTTTATTAACATAAGGATGACTTAGTTCATGCCAAATGGTATTAGTGGATACCACCACACATGGGTAATAGACTACTTATCATGACTGATCTCATTCCTATACATGATCATCAGAGTTCATTTTTTCTTCTTCTAAATCTCACGCGGATCTATTCCTAGCTAATACATCTACTGATTCATAATATCTCTAGGAAAGTTTCTCTTTTTGCCTTCACCTTTATTTAACATAAGTCTTGTTTCTATTTTTGCCCATATATCAGAACATACACAATTGAAGTTCATAATTCTCTTTTGTCACATATATACCTCATTTAATTTTCTTTTCCCAAACGCATGCATAAAGCACATATAGGCATTCATTCACAAATAATTTCAATTATGTCTCATAAACCAATCTTTACTTCTTCTAGTATGTATTTATATATATCACAAGTCATGCTCAAATGTTCATAATCAAGTATCCATATCATACTAGAACCAAATCCCATTATATCATCAATTAGAGGCATTTGCACATTTTTAGCTCAACAGGCAGATTTCACATCCCAATAATACAATTTGTTCACATACCAAACTATATCAAATAGAGCTCCAAAATTATCCATGACACGTCAATGAGTTCCCAAGGTCTTGTAAAAATTTCAGGGTAAAACTAGCTTTCTAACTACATTAACAAAATTGCACAAATTCGGAGGTTAGAAACTAACTGATTACAGCCAACAGCCAAAATTCCTAATTTTATTACCATATCAAATGAACATATAAAATCCTATAAAAATTCAAAGTTGGACTTCAAGATATCCTTAACATCCTGTAAAATTTTTAAGTCAAAATTAGGTAATTTGGTATAGTAACAAAAGTATATAAATTTATAGCTTTAGAATTTACTGTTCAAACCACTACCCCAACTGTCTCGATTTTCATTTTTCAAAAAATAATAAAAGTCTTCAAAATGACTCAAGAAAGATCATGGAACTACCTTATTCATCATATAAATTTTTTAGCTAAAAAATATATCTACAAATATTAAAGAAAAATCGTGAATCATCTTCTGCTTGTGAAAAACTAGAGATTCCAACAGCCTAGTTTGAAACTTATTTTGATAAAAATGATTTTTAAACAACACCAAACTACTCCATCAATGTAAACCATCAATATTTATGAGTAAACATAAAATAGAACTAAAAATATAAAATTTAAACAATGAAGAACGTGAAGAAACTAAAATGAAATAGAAAAAGAAACAAAATCCCTACTTGTGAAGCTTTAAGACTTCTAACTCTAAAGAATCTTCTAGAAATGTTTCCTTCACCACTAGCTCTTCAAATCAACTCCAAATCCTTCATTTAACAGTGGGTTGTGAGATCTCAAAGTGAAAAATGGTGATGGATTCAAATTCTAATCGGTTGGTTTGGTAGATTGTGATAAGTAGAACAAGTTTTGTTTAAGTGATTATAAACTAGGGTTTTTGTTATTTGAAGCAAGGTTAGGGTTTTGAGAGAAAATAAAATGGAGGGTTGTGTTCTTGCAATGGAGGGCCAAAAATGATGATGATGGAGTGATAAGGTCGGTTGTGTTGTGTTTATCTAAAGTTTGGTGAAATATTTATCTAGTCTTAAGCTTTTGTTTCTTCTTTTTTTTTTTAGAAAAGAAATGATATGATGGCTAAGATTGATTTGTTAATCAAATAATGAATCTTGGCCATTCACTTGGCTCAAGATAAGTGGGTCACTTTAGCTTAGTGAGCAAGATATTTTTTTGGTATTAAAATCGCACATTGAAATTTTACTGAATGGATGAGATATTGGCCCCTGGGTAAAATTATAATAAATGAAAAGTCAAGATTGAAACTTGCTTAGAAAGTTTTCATCCGTGTCACCCACTTGTCAAGATGTGATTGTTCAAGATAACCTGACCACCAAGTAACTTGGTAACTTTTATGGTGTTAAAAATAACACATCAAAACTTTATTAAGCAGGTAAAACACCGTACCTGGGAAACTTATGTTAACTCCAAAACCCTTCAGAAAGTATTAATACAAAATGTTTTGAGTGATAACACAACCAATTTAGAGAACATATTTTGAAGAATGACTAATGTTTACCTTGAGTTTCTTGAAGCTACAAACTTGTCTTTTTGTTAGCATAACACGATTCCTAAAGCGAAAATAATTTCAATTTACATATGCAAACATGATTTATCTCTTTTAAAGAGATGGAGACTAAATGGAAGTGAGAATGATATCATGAAATGCACGTATACATGCTTAACGATTTGAAGAAAATCAACGTGTACAAGAAAACAAGGCTCGGATCTTCATAAAATAGCACTCGACTTCCGAAAATACCCTTTAAGCAAAGATTTCAATCCATCTCTGAAGCCAATGTGTTCTAAAACCTTCAATCATTAGGATCGCAATCATATTATTATCTGCAAGTGTAATACCCTAGGTATACTGTTACCTAAGAGAGCTTAGAGCAGTACACGTGTCATTAGACAAATCCAGGTCCTGAATTTCATTAAGTCTAGATCATGCACGTCCTTGGAGGACTATATAATAGAACCATATTCTTGGGATCAAAAGTCGCGATAATTATTCCCAAGAGAAAAATAAGTTAAAAAATAATTTGTTAATGAATTTTATGAAACCTCTAAACGATTCATTTTTAGCTCACAAGTTTAGAAAATCTTGAAGATTTTTGAATTTGAATTAAAACCCAAAATTTAGATTCTGATTGGTTGGGATTTTAATTCTTTTAATATTTTATTTGAATCCAAATGGGGGGTATTTCCTTATTTACATTTATCAGTCCAATACATACCAAAACTTGAATTATTAACCAAAGATGTGAGAAAAACCTTTCTGAAGGCGCCTGATCGGCAGAGAGTAAGCGATCTGTGATTAAGGAAAGGATCGCCTCAGCGTCATTTACCGCCCTAGTGGTCAAAATTTCATTAAAAACCCCTATTTTGGGTTCCATAACACTATCACATGATCCTTCCACCCCAAAACACCAGAAACTTCATGTTTTAGCCTTTTTCACTCTCTAAACTCTATTTTCTATCATTCTCTCTCAAATCTAGCTTGAATCTTCCATCCTCCAAGCTTAATGTATGTTTAGCTTATGGTTTTGCTTCCTTTTCTCCCTATCTCTTATGTTCTTGGGGGTGTCTTCCATGGTTTCTATGTTATGATGTTCCTTCACCTTGGATGAGGTGAAGTTAGAGTATCTAGAGATTGATTTAGGGTTCTATTAATTTCATGACAGAAATAGGTGTCATTCTTACTTCCCAGAATCCAGCTAGTATTATTCCTGCATCTTCCACCACCCTAGGTGAATGGGTTTGCATCCGTAGCTCCTATGTTAATTATTATTTCTTTTTTCGCTTAAAACATGATATTATATTTGACTTTAGAGTTTGCTTTGCGAACTATTGAGATTTCTATGAAATATTATGTTATGAATTATTAGTTTTAATAAGAAAACGTGTTTTCTTGAAAATCATGGGACATCTACTATTGAGGCTAAGTATTTGTATAGTTGCATGGTGAATTTAATTATTTAGAGCTGATATTATGATCATACGACTCTGGAACTACATATTGTTATATAAAGAGAAATTTTAAACTCTAGGATAGAAGACTTTATGAATGATAGAGAAAAGAGTGAGATATCTAGTTGAGCTAACAGTAACTATAGAGAAACAAGCTGTGTGTTAATGACAGTTAATCCATTAACCTTGATACCAAGTAGCCCGGGTTAGAGATTATAGAGATTTATTGTCACATTGAGTACAGTGACACGAAATATGACCAGAGATTTATATTCAGAGTTTTGTTATGTCACAAACATTATCCATAACTAGAGCAGAGATTACTATTTTTCTATTAGAGTACTGTTAGGTTGGTTTATAGAAAGTTAAAATTTGATAATTTGATTTTAATCATGAAATCCCCTAGTATTTTATTATTAGCTCTATTAATTTGGTGTTATGTATCTTCTCTTGGTGTCCCATGAAAGGGGTTCCAGCTAAGGATCCACTCACTGAGTTTTGGTTACAAAACTCACCCATCTGCTCCTCTTTATATTTTACAAATACTATAGCTGCTGACGGTACTTCATAGCCATCTTCCTCCCAGCAGTGTTAGACTTCAGTCGCTGAGCCTATTAGGTGAGGTGTTTGGTATTCTACTCTAGACGTGCTCTAATGTAATGTAGACAGGATCCCAGACTGTAGAACATGGTTACATTTTGCGTAGACTTACATAGTAGAATGTTACTTTAGATTGTATAATCTTATTTCCTAAGACACTTTGTATATAAAAGACTTCATGCATATTTTGTGATATTATAGCATCAGCCTTTGAAACAGACAACGAGATTTCAGTTTTACGATTATGATTTTAAGAGTAGGTGATTTGTATGTAAAAAGAGACTATTTTATGGATATTTCGTAAGTCAATAGTCCATATAGAAATGATATAGGTCACAAGGCTTATATGGGAATGAGAAGTCTCACGTGCCGGTCATGGGCCTAAGTCGAGTCGTGACAACAAGCTCTTATTGAAGTCTGGTAGACCAAAAATATATCATTGAACTGACAACGCGCTTCAAAAAGTTCACTTTACAGTGAAACGGTGTACTTTACAGGAAAATAATGGAAATTTGAAATTCAAATTTAAAGTCAAACCCAATTACGGACTGGCATGTTATTTTTTCTGTCAACTTGGTCAACTACTCTAGCTTCCAGAAGGAAGAGTTCAAAAACCTTGTTCTGAAAGTAAAAAGTAGTTTCTAAATGTGACCTTAAAAACCTTTATTTCACAATGACTTCTGGACCAGCTCTAACAGACAATAAGCTACTCCTCTAGACTGCTTTTCCAAGACACAAATAGATGATCAACACAGGCCATTTGGACAAAAGATCAAGGGGAAGGGTCATAAATATAGAGCATCTATAAATAGAGATGTTGCGCTCAAAATATTAAAAAAAATGGATCTTGACGTTGCATAAGAGCTAAAACGCTAAGAAAATTTCTCCTCGTCTTTTATAAAGTTCATTACTTCTTGTAACATTATTAGTAGATCGTACATTCTTCTTAGGAAGAATCATAGAAAGAAGTCATTCAAGTTTTTCCCAGGCTTGTTAGTGTATATCTTATGGAAACTTGAGTGTATGTTAGCTTGAGTGGCAAACCCAAACATAAACCTTTATTACCTTGATCTAGTAGTGATCGATGTGAGCTAGCTTGGAGAGGCTAAGTAAATACTACTTGCAACATGACAGTAGTGTGTTCTACTGGTCACGGGTTTAGCTTGGAAAGGCTGGTCAAAGACTACTCAAGTTTAGCTTGGAGAGGTTGATTAAAGACTACTTAGGTTGTGACAACAGAGTGTACTTGCTGGTTACAGGTTCAGCTTAGAGAGGTTGGTCAAAGACTACTTAGTTTGTGCCAGTAAAGTTAGCTATTGGTCACAAGTAAGAGCTTGAGAAGGCTACTGTAAAGACTATCCAACTTTCTCTGGTTTGAGAAAGGTTTTAGTGGAACTCAATGATTGTTGAGAATAAGATTTAGGCAGGTTGGCCGAACTAGTATAAAAACATCCGTGCAATATCTTCTTCTCCCTTAGCTCCTTCATACTCACTGTATTTGTGCATATAAAACTGTGTTTTCTGAATAACTATCTATTATGTGTTTTATCTTATTTGCTGTAGTTCAAAAAGTAGCACTCTGAAGTAACTAACACTATTTCCACTGCACTTCAAGCTCATAGCTTGATATTATTTTGTTTAAGTTTTTCAGAAGCTAAGAAGGAAAGAGAAAAGGAAGCACGATTCAATCCTCCTTCTTGTGCGCTTATCTACCTATAACTTAAAATATCTTTACTTGGGTCCTAGGTCTAATACTTTATCTCGACCCTCAGGTCTAGTTCTCCTAGCCCCGGACACCTTTGGCCCCGGTTCCAAAGTTACTATTCATCTACAGGCCCATAAATCACTTTTCACGCTCGACCCGAAATATATATTCTTTTTTTTCTAACTCGTTCATTAGGCCATCTTTATCATTATTAAGGCTGTCAGGTTTTTAAAATTCTTACTAATAAAGTTCAAATTAATTTTTCAATAAATTTTCAGATGTTATATAAATTATGTTGAAAATAAATATACTTTTGGTTAAATATCTTAGATTATCTACATCAAGTCGATTTGCAAGCTTTTGAAGAACTAAGTTTGGGTTTGAAATTTAGTAGCATCTTAGGTTGTGCCAATAAGTTTGGAACCAAATGGTGACACATAGTAAAATATCTCTTTTATCCCTAATTTATTTTTCTTTTCTTTTTTTTTTCACTCCCATTACACCATCCCACAATCCTTACCGTTTCCCTGTTGAAAATAACTTATGCATGTTGCAAATCACACCTCTTCCTCTTCATCATCAATACCATCTTCATCATCATCTTTTTCTTCTCAAATTACTCTTTAGGATTCTCACTCCAAACCTACTTCGAGCCCTTTCTACAACCTCCTCCCTCCCACCCAAAACCCCAACAACATAGTCAACTTCATCTCCTCAAATACAAAAGCCTCAATGTTTCCCTTCTTCAATATGACATCAAAGTCATCCTTCCCCACATTGGTCCTTATCAGGTTTCAACGGTCTTGCTCAGATTATAATTTGATTATCCGTTGGCTCTCACATATTTCAATTGGGTTAAAAATGATTTAGGTGTCATTCCCATTATTCAAAATGCAACTATTGCACAATTTTCACATTCTTGCTTGGTCTAGAGTGTTTTCTAAGGCCATGAAGTTGTGGCCTGGGTTGATTTGATCTAATTGGTTGATGTTGGGTTGTTTCCCCAATGAGGACATTAATCGAAATTTGATTGTGTGTCGAGGATTGTAATTTGAGATATGCTAGGAAACTCATCATTCCCAGCCGCCTGACCTAATTAGATGCGAAAAAGAAAAAAAAAAGAACAAACAATTATCATTCAAGTTCACATGTTTTTTTTATGGAAAAATCATACAAATTATTTGGTTGGAAGAGTCTAAGCATTGAATAAATAAAAAATCCAAGAAGTGATAATAGACACTCTCATACTCCCTCGATCGTGCACTCCCTCTCTCCTACCTTGACATCGACCCCAACCTACACCTCACCTTTCGCTAACTCCTCACCTCAAAGGTGACAACACATTTAGGGGTTTTCAGATGTCAAATATTGTTGCTATCATGAGTGAGTGGGTTTCCTCGCCAAGTAAGGGAGATGGGCTTTTGCAGTTACCAAAAGGGGAACCGTGTCACCGGCAATGGAGGGCCTATTCCAAGGCAAATCTGGAGTAGGAAGAAGATTAGGGTGCAGACAAAGGGTAGAATAGGAAAATTAAAATCAACATAAAAATTAATTATTTATTGAATTATTTTATAGTTGTTAGATTTGATATTGAGTGGTTGAGATTTTTTCACCATATGGTAACAAACTCAGTTGGCACCACGTAAGCAAGCACCTTGAAATTTAGGCTCCAACCTGAGCTTGAGTACAGCTAAACGCAATTGAGTATAACCCCACTTTTCCCCACCTTGGCTTAACTTAACTTGAGTCACTTTGAACCCTAATACCACATAGGAATCAAATCACTCTCAGGAATCTTTATAAGAAATCATAACCTTGAGACAGATCTAATAGGTCATTTTTCATTTCTTTTTCTTTTTGAAACTAGTTTATCGTGCTTTTTATATTATTAATATATTATATAAAAATATTACTTTACATAGTGAAAAGATTGGCCATTCAATAAGTAATTTTAACATTTTCAGACCAATTGCTGAAAGGAAGTATTAAGTGAGATCTCACTAAAATTTTGATTATTAAACTATATGTGGATGATCATAACTAAAATTTAAAAAATTTCATATTCAATTAAAAAAGTTATATGACTTTATTATTTTAATTTTGATTATTTATATAAAATTTAATTTTGAAGATTTGGCTACTCTTATTGATATGTTTGGCATGAGGGTATAAAATGGAAAAGTAAATTTCATGAATAAACTTCATATGTAAACATGAAAAATTATTCTATATTTATATCTTTATACCAGTCATACACACTTAAAATTAATCATCCACCATCTCTTTTGATATGCATAGTAGTCAAAAGATGTATAGGTAATTTAGATTTAATGACAATATTTTTTTGAAAATAATTTGTATATATTATCAGTATATAAAATTTTGCGTTATTATTTAACTATATATTACTATATATGTGATTTAGAGTAATAATAATAATAGTAAAAGTTAAATATTACTTCTGAAGTGATAGTAGATGATTATTGAAATATCTTTTACAAATGTATCAAAGCTAGTACCTGGTAGTGGTATTTCCTATTCAGCCTTGTTCTTGCTTTACATTACGTAAAACAGTATCTGGCATTGGTACTGAATGTATTTTTTGAATGTTACATAATTTGTGAATTTTATTATCTTCCATTGTCACAACTTAAACAGTACTTTGCTTCAAGGTAGTGTAAAATAATAATTGATGATTAGAAATCAAGTCTCTAATGATATTGTCTATTGACTGCAAGGAAACCCCCGAAGAAGCTGTTCTCCTCATTCAGTAGCTGGAATTTAGGGACTCTTTTTTTTTATATAATTGAAAAAATTAAACGTCATTATCATGACATGAATTATTATCCAAACTCTGGCTTATCTTAATCAACCGTCCACTGCGTTCATGATGCCACCCTCTTCAATTTGAAGTAAGACAACCAAAGTTGTCGTACGGTCTTCACAGAATCACAGCCAGTGTGATGGGACCCAGCACCGATCGAGTGGGCCACCACCTGAAGCAAATTGTAGGATTTAAAATCCCAAAAAGGGGAACTGGGCTTGAGGAGACTGCATAGTTACAAATATTCTCATGGTATTTTTGTATAGAAATATTTCTATTCAAATTATGCGTTCATTTCTTAATTTGAAAAAAGAATCACATTTTATTAGAATTTTTTGTTCGGAATATTCCTCGTCATATAGATATAACATTAATTCGTTGGGACACGATTGGACAATTAAGCAGAATCCATTTTAATAATGTTTTTTCATATATATATATATATATATATATATATATATATATATATTATATCTTGATATTGAACTTAAAAATATATGTTTAAGGGATTCGAAACGAATTTTTTTTTAATTTGGAGTAATACATTGTTCATCACACTTTATATATTTTTCATCGAGTACATTTTTTATAAAAGTTATTTATCTCAAGTTTTTAACTTTTAAATAAAAAGTTATGAGTAATCTTTATAAAAAATGATATTTTAATTTTAAAACACACCTTTTTAGAAGAAAAATTAAAACAAGTGAACATCCAATAATTTGACTAATGCAAAAGAAACTCCAATCATGATTGTTGTAACATCCTAATTTCGCCTAACTTGGTTTATCAGTAAACTCAAGTAATTGTGTAGATGACTAGACAAGCTAAACTTGACTCACAAAGAAAAAAGTTAGCACTGAAAGCCAGTAGTTGACTAAAGTCAACTAAATTAGTAGAAAGACAACCAAAGAGAATAGTCAACCTTAATTAAGGTTATGGGAACATTAGTACAAAGATTAAAACACTTAATTAGTGATGAAGGTTAAAAAATGAATCGAACCAATAGAAATTAGAGAGGTGTTTTAAGACATGACAAATAATAATAAGATAATCCAATATAATTCAATGCAAAAGCAAAGAATTACAATAACGTGATTGCCTTAGTTGAAAGTTACAAGAATATCCTTGCCTTACTCAGAAAAATTTACTAGAGTGCCATTGACTTATTTATAGAATTACTAAAATGGCATTGCCTTAATCAGGAAACTACAAAAATGCCACTGGTTTAATTAGAAGACTTTCCTAATTACTGAAATGCCACTGCCTTCACACCAATCCTTAGAAATATCTTGTACAACAAGATTTAATTTAAGTCATTGAATTAACATAAAAATAGTTAAAAGGTAAATAAACTAAAAGTAGCAAATCTCTAATAAAAATTAAGATTTGATCAATATAAATGACTACAAATAACTTACTTAACGGTATGAATTAGATACCAAAAAATAAAAACTCATGATCACTAATTATTAAATATTAAATTAGGCCACATCATCATCATCGTCCTCCATCATTGGTTTTCAAGAATAAGCCATACCTATTAGATCAAACCACCATAAGGATTAAGGGCTAAAAATGGACTTAGAGCTTGCTAATAACCATTCCTTTTCAGGAAAATACATACAACCAACTACACACAATTATACCCTAGACAAATACATATACATAGACACGCAACTAGCACAACACAAGCCTACAATTTTCTCCCTTGTGCACTCCTTGAAGCCCGCAGGTTTCCTAGAGTTTGGGAGAAGAGATTTTATTTCCATTCACTCTCATAACACTTCATCAAGTGGTAGACACTCTAACCTAGTCTTTATGCAAGTACTAAGACTCCTAATCTTTTGCAATGGTTAGGATGCCTTGATCTTGTTTTTATTTCAAGAACAAAGGTTTTCTTTCAAAAATCTCGCATTTTTTTTTAATTAAAATGACACCTTAAGCTTTGAGATCATATTTGTTGAGCATGTGGCTGCCTCTTTGATGAAAAATGCTAACTTGTTGTTTGTCTTGTAACATGTTGGTTTGATCTTGTGTTTCTTGTTATCTATTATTGTTGTAAGAATAAGTTTCAAAACTAAACTTTGATGGCTAAAAATTGTAATTCATGAACCACGTGTTGATTGTGAACCTTAGAGCCTTAAAACACATAAACCTACAAGATTTGGGCTGAGAAATGAATTAAGAGAAAGGATATCTAGGTGATTGTATTAAGAACACAAAATGTGCACTAACTAGAAAATCTGTGAACATTGGACAATACACACTTCAAAATTCAGTTTTAAAAATAAATAAAGAGTTTTTGATTGAAAATAATTATGTGAAAGCTGACTTGTTAAGGAACAATTCGCAGAAAGATTCACAAAAAACTAAAATCTGTAGAGGGAGCGATTTTTCAAAGTTGAATTATTTCTGCTGAAACTGATTATGGACAGTGAGGAAAAAGAAATCAGTGTAATTGAAGTTACAGTCGTTAAAAAATTATGAAACCAATTTTGTTAGAAAGCAAAGACACGTATGAACAAAACTAGATCTTATTTGTAATTTATTTTTAGAAAAACCCCTCAACTTAGTCTCTCTAAAATTTCAAGTTGATCAAATTGGTCCTTGTAAAGAAACCTCTCAAATTAGTTCTTGTAAAACTGAATTGTAAGACAAGTTAGTCCTCCTAGAGGGATTAATTTGGTTGATTGTTCAATTTTGTAGGAACCAATTTATTCGATTTGAAATTTTATAGAGATCAATACGAGAGTTTTATTTTTCATAGATCAATTTCTTTAATAATTCAATTTTACAAGGATTAAATAGATAAAAAAATTTTATAGAGACCAATTTATTTAACTTAAAAATTTAGAGGGACTAAAATAGGTGTTTTGTCATATTTTTATCTATACTATTGTCAGTTGGAATTTGAATTTGTGGATTAGGCTATGAGAGTTCATCTAGCTTGGCATTGTAACTTTAAACGGGCATAACGGTAGTTTCACTTAGGAGTTTTAAACAAAATAACCCTTGTTAGAAAGAGAACAGAGAAAGGAATCCAAAAATGTACTTCACTAATAAAAATATTCAGTTTTAAATTTTTAAAGTTTGGAGTGTTAGATATGTGAAATACAGTTAGTGCTAGAGATAATTGAATTTTAAGTGATTAAAATATCTAACTAAATAAGATATCAATGTCCCTCATGAAATAGTAATAAAAGACCGTAAGAGGTTGAACTAAAATATAATTAAACAATCTAGTGAATAATTACTAATTTAGGAATAACTTGCTAAGTAACAGTATTGAAAAGTCACGAAACCAGTGCTTAATAAAATAAGAGAAATATAATAGTTAAAAGTTTTAAATTAAAAATATAAAAGGCCTCTCATAATGAATCAACACAAATATAACTATGTCCGCTAGAAACGCTAAGATGATGAATGACATGAATGGATCATATGTGAAATGTCTTCTGTTCATCTATAAGGTCCGTATGAGATTTTTGCATGCGACGTACTGAAAATGAAATGACTGAATAATGTGACTGTCTTGTCTTAAAGACTAACACCAAATAATGTGTATGCATTGCATAATAATTAAACGAAAGAGGAAAAGCCCACTACTTAACCCCCTCACCTATTGGGTTAGCAGCCGTGAGAAATAAAAAGGAATATGGCGACTGTCACACCATGAGCTCATAATCTTGACTGGAGGATGGTTCGAGGGATTGGTGATAGCAGGCAGTGAGTAAATAAAAAGGATAAATTAAAAAGGTCATGCATGCATGAAATTCATATATAAAGTTATGAATGGCATAATTATTATTAAAAATTGTTTATATGATATGATTGTACTTGATGATATTTAATGAATGATTACCTAGTAGTTGTGTTATGGATAAGGGGATGAATTAAAAAGAACGCCGCTTTGGCTAATCATGATTGTGAAAAACTTTATATAATTGACCTATTATCTGCTCACCATCTTTTATGATAAACCTAAAGTAGCTGAGACGACAACGATGACACGTAAATGCCATGCTAGAGTCTCTATTGAGAAATATCATTTCTCATGTGTGCTTCCATGTTGTCTCTAGAGCTGGATAGATCTACTTGATACGAGAAGGGACTGCAGCTATGGAAAGATGGCATATCCAGTTCAAGACTCTAGGACATCTTATGTTTGGTTACTTATTTGTCATGACATAGAAACTAGTAGATGTAGAATTTTATGATCTGGGATGTAATGTCATTTATTTTCTATGACATGGATCACATATCTTAAGTATTTATAGTCCTAATTTGTGAAATTAGTTCCATAATTCCACTTAATTAATTAATTGTACAAGGATATTTGGTTATCATTTGGGCAAACGCTATGTATATTGATTTCTAGCTACATGCCTAATTTTTTCAAGGATTACTTTGTACAAGGGATTTTGGATATTTTTCGTAATGTATTTTTTGAGAGAATTTGAAATAACTTGATATGAAATTCCTTGTTTGGATATTAATACAAGGGTGTTTCAAAATTTCCAAATACTGTATGAGGTATTCTCGAGACCTGAGAAATAGTGGATTTCAAATTCCCTTTACATAGAGAGAATTCTGAAATTGACTCTCACTTTTGTCTCAAACCTCTCACTCTCTTAACTCTATTATCATTTATCAACCACTAATAGCTCACTATCAGCCAACCGTCCCCTTGTTGCCAGTCGCCTACATGCCATCGGTCACCACTGGTCACTGTAGCCCCCCATGAATCGTCGATGCTCTCTCATTGTCACACGCCGCTGGTCGCAGTTGGTCACTCTGTTCTTTGCTAGTTGTCGCTGCTCGCTCACTACCGCAGGCCATCCTCTTGTCGCCCACTGATGGTCACTGAATGCCTATCACGGGCTGCAGTTGCCCGCCGTGCCTCATCCATTGCTAGCTATCCACTTGCAGTGCAACAACACCCTCCTATCGTTGCATATCATCTAATGCCCATCATCTACTCTTATCTATGGAGAATGAGATGAGATATAATTTCACCACACAGACAAAATATTTTGTAAATGAAGTCATGTAATTACCTTATCCAAACAAAAAAATTAAAAATAAAGGGATTTCAATTGAAGCAATTAAAATTTGTTGGATTTTAAATTTCTTGAAATTTAAGAATACTCCATCCAAACTACAGGTGTATAAGGGATGAGTTAGACTAAATCCCAACCCAGCTTGATTTTTAGATTGGGTCATTTTTTGAAACCTGAACTCGACCCAATAATAACCCAATAAATAACTAGGTCAAACAGGGTGAACTATGCTTTTAAACAACTTAAGAAAAATTTTGGTATTATACATAGTAAAGTTATAAAATTTTACAAGAAACAAAATTCAAGAGATATTTTGAGATACATATTTTAAAACAAACCATCTGATTATAAATATAATATCAAGTTATTTAAAATGTATTAATTTAAACATAAACTTTTATACTTTGTCACTAACTATTATAAAAAATATAACTACAAAACAAAATTTGATTTTAGGTCGGGCCAAGTCAACCTGAAATATGACCCAAACTTGGCTCAAAACGTGCACCCGGTCAAATCTAAGGACCCAAACTAACCCAATAAGCTTTGGACCAAGCGAGGTTAGTGGGTCGGCCTGGGTCTTGAACACCCCTAATCCAAACACAGCCTAAGTTAATTTGAAGGAAATTTGATCAATGGAAAAAGTAACAACTATTAGAACCCCAATGCGACTTAAACAAAGATTGGAACTATTAGGATGCTACAATAATAAGTGCCCTTAGGGCACTTGATAAGAAAGCCAAATAAAGTAAGTTTCAAAGTTTTTAATGGATCTCACTCATGTATTGAAAACATCAAAACTCATGTTCCTAACATATAAACTTTATTCTTTAAATAGTGCCCTAGTTAGATAAATACTTTGTAATACAACTCATAAAATTTTTATTTTTTGTTTCCAAATGTTGAAATCATAATTTAATTTTTTTTTTATAGTTTTCAATCAAATCATTCTTTTAAATTTTAAACAAAAATCTAAACACACACTCAATTTTTTTTCAAAAAATAAAATAAAATACTCGAATCTTTTGTGCTTAGACCAACCATATTACTTAAAAAAACTTATGAGTTGTTTGAGAAAAAAAATTATATTTATACATATTATTTTGGGTAAAGTGTATATATTGTTAGAGTTTGATTTTTTATAACTAATATGAAAAGGGATTAATTTTGATGTACTGTCAGTATAAAACAGTTTTATATATATTGTCATTCAATCATATGCTTTTATTGTAATAACTTTCAAGATAGAGGTTTCTTAAGTCAAAAACTTCTATTGATGTGTCAATATTTGATTGAATGTCTGTGTGAAATTTGTTACATTGACATTCCTTGTAAGTTAAATTCATGAAGTATTTTGATTACTATTCAATCAAATCTTTTTATTTGCATGATTTGTCAAATAGTGAGTAGCAGAGTCAATTATATTTACTAATTAATTCAAATTTTTAGATGTAGCAATACTAGTAATAGCAACTGTGTATCTTTGATGCAATCATCAATTCGATCTCCTGAAAGGCTCCAATTGTTGTGAACAAACATATTAATGACGAAGAATACATTTTTGCCATGCTATTGATACTTTTCTTACTCTACCATTTTGTAGAAGCTTAATTGAGGAAGAATTACGAGGCTTAAAAGCTATGCAGATTAAAAGATTAGAACATACCTTTTTATTCATAAATATTAACTATTTAAGAAAAAATATTTTTTAAAGAAGGCAAATAGATACCATTCCATTTGGACAAAATACCCCTACCCAAGTTCCATAGCTTTGGGTCCACTGCATAACAATAGAAAACTCTTTCATATTATTAGTATATCAAATCCTAAGTCATAATTTTTAATTTTTTTACTTCCACAGTCCTTTTTTTTCATGTCACAGTTCACTTTTGTTTTTGTTTGAATTTTTAACTTTGTCGTTTTAAAATTTAGGGATTATATTTTCGCGTATTGTAAGTGTAAAATTACACATAGAATTTATCAATAAAATTTACATTATATTTTTAACTCCTAACCAAACACACCCCTAGTTATAAGTTTTCACATTGTTTCAAATATTTAATCTTTTAAGAATTATTTTTCAAACCATGTATATGATAATTATAATACATAACGATGTAAAAATGATAATATAATAAATTAAAGTTCCTATTTTAATTTTCTGTTAGCTTTAAAATGTTTCAATATTTACAATATATTTTCTTTGGTTAAGTAAAATTTGAGAGAAATGACTCATTATTTGTTCGTTGGTAATAAAACAAGATATTAATTTTGATGTGCTCATAATATGAAAGAGTTTATTATTATCCAATTGTATGATTGTACTTATAAGATTTTTAAAGTAACAAATAATTGAGTTAAATGTTTTTAGGTGATAATATATAAGTGGATGTCTATGATCTATATAAAATAGGAAAAATTACATTTTATTCACTTAAACTATAGGTCATGTGTATTTTAGATCCTATATTTTAAAAACATACAGTTCAATCCCTGAATTTTCTTGAACGAGTAAATTGATCATTTCATTAATTTTACTTTCAACTATTAAAAAGCTTTATATATTTAAGAAAATTTAGGATATTGGGTTGAACATTTTAAAAAGTTTAAGAATCAATTTATATATATTTTAAAATTTAGATGTATAATATACTTTGGTTAAAAAGTATATCGTGAAAATTCAAGAAATCGATTTATATATTTATAAAGTTTAAGGAGTGCAAATAAACTATAGTCTAACTGTGAAATGCTTTGGGTCCATATAAGGTATTTCGTAGCTGATGCCGTAGATGAAGTTCATAGAACAAAGCAAATTTATAAAATGAAAAAGAAAAGATAGAAAGAGAAAAGCAAGAAAGAAGAAGGAAAATGAAATATCAGTGACATTTTATATTTAAAAAACATTATTTATAATTACTGTATATAAGATATTATATTAATTTATATCTCATTTATTATTTAATAAAATACAAACTTATTTAAGTAGAATATATATTTAATTTAATAATAAATAAAATATATAATATTTTATATATAATAAATACAACTAATATAACACTTCTTATTTGGCTAGCAAAACCAGAATAACAACTCTGCAACTTCAGCCAGAGATTGCTTTTGTGTCTCACTTTATTCTTTAGCTCTCTCTCTGTGCTTCAAAGATAGCTCAATCCTCTCCTTTGGTAAATAAGTTTCAGCATCCTTCATACTTACAAAAAATTCCTTTGCTTTGTAAGCCCCAACAAAATAAAAAGCAAATAAAATAAAATAAAATAAAATTTGCTTCTGTTTTTTTTTTTTCTTTCTCTTCCTCTGCATCCATTTTTTTTATTTTTTTTCTGAAATTCGATTGGTTCCACCCTCGTGTTTGAGTGTTCCTCCTCGACACTTTGCGGGGAAAATCTCATCTGGGGCTTTTGTGGATCATACCCAGATCCTGTTTCTCTCTGATCCAGCCATATTATTATTATTTGCAGCTGAAAAGTGAAAAGGAAGATACAACTATAGAAGGAGGAGCAGGTAACTGTTCTTTACCCTTTTGCTTACTGTTTAGTTCAAGAATTAAGTCAAAGTTTATGGGTAAACCTTTTGGTCTCCCCAAAGTTCAGAAATTTATTGCTTGGTTTCAATGAACAAGTGAATTTGCATACATTTCTATTTTTCTCAAAAAAAAAAAGGGATTTTTTTCTCTGTATTGGTATAAAGGTTATTTCTTAGTTATTATTATTTTTGGCGGGTTACTGTTTCTTGTATTTTGGATTTGGTGTAATTTTGAGCTTGGGATGCCTTTGTTTCAGACTTGTTATCATGAGAAGCACCATGGATATTGATAAGGATTTTTGCTGTGAATCCTCTAGCTCCCCTCAATTAGAATATTATGTTGATAAATTTAGTAGTAAAGATGACACTGTCTTATGATGGCTGAGACAGAACTGAGGTTGTAGAGTTATTGTTTCATTGGGATGTTATTTTGGTTCGGAATTCAGTTATTACACTTTGCTTGGCTTCCTTGTCGCTTGAGGTTGCTGCTTGGTTTGATTTGAAGGGATTTCAATACAGATTGTGTCCTGAAGTGCAGGACGAAGAGCTATTATTGAAGCAGCTTCGAAGTTATGATCAAGCAGATACTAAATAAGCTCCCAAGGAAGCCCTCCAAATCGGTGGAAAATCGTGATGGTGGGGGAACATTAACATCCTCTTCGGGTTCAACTGCTTCAACTAGTGCGAGAAGCAGCGATTTAGCAGGCTACCGTTATGGAAATTCAACTGCTTCATCTCTTTCAGCTGTGGATTCTAATTCGAGTGTTGGATTAAATCGTGGTGACAAGTTTATCCAAGCTGTGCATTCGAAACTGAATCTGAATGGGAGTTTTCCAGCTTCCTCCTATGAAGCCTTGCCAAGTTTTCGAGATGTTCCGAATTTGGAGAAGCAGAATTTGTTCATAAGAAAGCTGCAAATGTGCTGTGTTGTGTTTGACTCTGCTGATCCTACAAAGAACCTCAAAGAAAAGGAGATTAAGCGTCAAACATTAGTGGAACTTGTGGATTATGTTTCTTCAGCTAATAGCAAGTTTACAGAAATTATGATGCAAGAAATCATAAAAATGGTGTCTATAAACTTATTCCGGACCTTGACTTCTCCACCCCGTGAGAACAAAATTCTAGAAGCCTTTGATTTGGAAGAGGAAGAGCCTTCAATGGACCCGGCATGGCCATACTTGCAAATTGTGTATGAACTACTTCTAAGATTTGTCACATCACCAGAGACTGATGCGAAGTTAGCAAAAAGGTATATTGATCATTCGTTTGTTCTCAGACTGTTAGACCTTTTTGATTCAGAGGATCCCAGGGAGCGGGATTGCTTGAAGACAGTTCTTCATCGTGTATATGGGAAATTTATGGTGCACCGACCATTCATCAGAAAAGCAATCAACAATATATTCTATCGTTTCATTTTTGAAACTGAGAAACACAATGGGATTGCAGAACTCTTGGAAATTTTGGGAAGTATAATTAATGGATTTGCTTTGCCACTGAAAGAAGAGCACAAGTTGTTTCTTGTACGAGCTCTTATTCCTCTTCATAAACCCAAATGCATACCAATGTACCACCAGCAGTTATCTTACTGCATCACACAGTTTGTGGAAAAAGACTGCAAGCTTGCTGATACTGTTATACGGGGGTTATTAAAATACTGGCCCATTACAAATAGTTCTAAAGAAGTTATGTTTTTGGGGGAGCTGGAGGAAGTCTTGGAAGCAACTCAACCAGCAGAGTTTCAACGATGTATGGTACCCTTGTTCCGCCAAATAAGCCGTTGCCTGAGCAGTTCACATTTCCAGGTTTGGTTTCTCTCTTGTTTTCTCTGTGATAATTTCTCAACCCCTCAAAAATTAAAAATAAATAAGTCTGCTTGTTGGGGCTTTATTTTTCATGCATGGTGGTGGAAATTTGGTGAAGGAAATCACTTTCCAATTTCCATATTCAAACAACATGCTAATTTTGGATCTCTAGACATGACCATCGTTTTTATAACCAGACCAGACTGGGTTAACTGTGAATCAGCCTATCCAGATAATCCAGTGAGGCCTCTAAAACTGGCATTGAACCAGATGAACTGGTTAAAAACCAGCCCAACCTTGTGGACTGGTCATGTGACCAGTTGAACGGGCTGGAATGTGTTGAAATTGTAATTGTAAAATTTTGAACCCAAGTTTCAAACCTGGCTGTGCTGAAACAAATATGCGGCACATATCGCTAAGCCAAAGCTTGTCCTTGGTAATTACTGCATTCAATATGTTTATTATAATCTTGTGGTGGAAATAAAATTCAAATAATGGTAAAGGACGTTAGAGCTCAAGATTCCTAAGTAAATTAAAGGCATTTACCATTAAGCCACTTTTACCACTTATGTATTAAGTTGAAATGATTCTTATTTTTATATTTTTCTTAGAAATTCAAACATTTAATTTAATCTCTTTTCCTAAAACGTTTTTAGTGTAAATATACTGTTACATTTATAGTGTATAATTTTTTTTGTTTCTTTAGCATGCATGACAAGTTTTTTAATACATTTTTTAATAATTTTAATTATATTCTTAACATGTACATTGTACCTTTATATATATATATATATATATATATTATATTCACAAATTTATATTAATATGGCCGATGCAAGTATTTGGTTCAAATATAAAAGAGTGACTCAGTGCACGAGGCTGTCACTTGCATTCAGTATGAAAGGTCTGGCTCAAATATATCTTCAGTTTTTTGGTTTATACACGATCTCACTTGCTATTCATATATGACCGTTGATTCTGATTTCTATGAAATTTATTTTTGAAAATTGATTGGTGGTATTGGTACACAGGTCATGCGTACGCTGTTTCTAGTGTTTCATTTCCTTCTTTTAGATTTCCTTTATGTTTTGCTGGTGGATTTTTAGAATGCTTGATAGGGACAGTATATCTGAATGAATGAATGTGTTTTATTGAACTAGGGATTCTTAGCAATCTCTAAGAACCCTTAGAACAGATACAGAATCTCAGAGGAAGAATGAGTCCTCTAGCTCTCACAAAGTGTAAAAAAATTACTAGACACCCTCTTCTAATTCCTTCTCTTTTATTCTCTTATTCTTCCCCTCTTACTGCTTTTCCCGCCCAATTAACTACCTGTCCTGCTGTCATTCCTTCTAACTACTTTACAGCTAAGGCCTAAACTGCCTATTCCTCCTCTCATAAACCCTCTCTTACATTGTGGCTCTAACACCCCCCCTTCCCTGCAAAATCACCTTGTCCTCAAGGTGAGCCTCTGGAAACTGCTTCAGCAGCTTATCTGACAAGTTGTCATGTGCTGGGAGGTTCTTCCACTTTACCAACACCTCAGTTGCCCCTTGTGGGGATTGGTGAACCTGCAACAAATCTTGTGGTTCAGCCTGCAAAATCCCTTCTTAGGACAGCCCTGCTTGCAGTTCAAATGGTTGGACTTGTGGGGGTAGAGCCTTCTTCAAGTGGCTAACATGGAAAATGGGGTGAAGCTTACAGTCAATTGGTAAAACCAGCTGACATGCTACTGCCCCAGTTTTCTCCAGCACTTGAAATGGGGCATAGAATCTTGTGCTGAGCGTTTCATTAGGCTTCTTAGCCATGATTTCATGCAACAGGGCTGGGACTTCAGAAATACCCAATCTGCCACCTCAAAATTCACCTCCATCCTATGCTTATCAGCATAATATTTCATGCTTTGCTGTGCCAAATCCAAATTGGATTTGAGAGCAGTGAGCACCTCATCCCTCGAAGCCATAAGTGACTGCACTTCAAGGACCTTTGAAGGGTAGGTCCCTTAAATAGAACTGGTGGGGGACTGCAGTAGAGCATGGAAAGGAGAGACTTTAGTGGAGGCATTGAATGTGGTGTTGAATCAATATTCATCCCAAGATAACCAATGAACCCACTGCTAAGGTTTGGACCCAACAAAGCAACAAAGATGTGTTTCGAAACAGCGGTTTATCACCTCTGTTTGACCATCCGATTGTGGACGATAGGAGGTGCTGTACTTCAACTTGGTCCTTGATGCTTGAAATAACTCTGCCCAAAAGTGGCTGAGAAAAATGGGGTCCCTATCTGAAATAATGATAGAAGGAAAACCGTGTAATCGAACAATCTCCTTGACAAAGAGTTGGGCTACATTCTTGGCTGAATAGGGCTGTGATAGAGGAAGGGAGTGAGCAAATTTAGTGAGGCGGTCTACCACAAACATGATGGTGTCCTTACCCTTTGCATGAGGAATTCCTGAAACGAAATCCATCAAAATTTCTGACCAAACCTGACCTGGAACAGTCAGTGGTTGCAGCAACCCTGCTGGTGACAAGGTCTCATGTTTGTTGGTTTGGCATACTTGATAATTAGCGACATAGGACTTCACCTGTTGTCTCTCTCCCTCCAAACAGATGCAGCTAGCTGCTTATAAGTTCTGAAGAATCTGGAATGGTTCCTGTTGAAATTGAGGGTTTTAGATAGTGGAGGAAGAAAAGATAAAGAATAGAGATTCAATAATATGAAAGTATATTTGATATATTGTTTTACTATAATATAATGTGATAATCCTATTTATAAGCTAAAGATAAAATCTAATCATTATGATAAAATCAACGTAAATAAATATAAATCAATCTGAGATGTGATATGAAATATTCTAAGATATTAATAGATATTTTTTTATTTCTAACACTCCCTCTCAAGTTAAAGCTTATTAAGCTTTAAGTTTGTTACAATTAAACCCTTAAAATAAAAAATTGATCTCCATTGAACACTAGTAAGACAACTCAGGGATGCTGGATTCATTTGAAAAGATAACACAACAAGGCAGTTGGAATGAACATCTGCTTAAATAGCTTGTTAGATAATTGCACGACTAGGAAAAAGAAGAGGCACATAGCTATCATGGTCCAGCAATGAAGCCCGGAAGAGACACAATGAAGGTTGAAAGATTCCCAATACATGCAATAATAGATCGCAAGATCAACATATGGAAGCCTTGAATAGTTGAAAGATTGAAGATTCAAAGCTAAAAGAGCATATTGCCGGCATAACTGAGTGAAAGACAAATATCACTATTGGTATGATTCACAATAGGACATTGGTAGGAAGCACAACCTATTATTCACCACTCATAGCCATGGGTCACAAGAAACCAGTTGCACAAAACAGGGGTAATATTGGAAATAAGAAAAGTTGACATTGATGAAGTGCGCAGATCTCGAAACCAAAGACAGATCTGGAAAGAAGACAGTGGCGCGAGGCATGGCAGTGGGCAAAGTGGCCGGATATGCCGTTGGACGCGCGGCCACTCACAGTGGAAAGTGGTGGCGAGTAGTTGGTCTCGCAAAGAGAGTGGATGGGTGTGAGAGCGCGTGGTTGCTAGAACGAGGACATGGTCTCTAGGGGTGGGCTGCGCAGGATGAGGTGAGCACGGTGGTGGGCTTGTCAGGCGAGATCAACACCGGGAAAAGCCGTTGGAGACAGTGGCAGGTATGCATAATGGTTCTCTTACTGTTGGAAGTGACACAATAGAGTGAGGGAAGGTCAAGGCATTGCTGAAGAGGTTGATGGAAAAATTCGCCGGAGGTAGTGGCAGTTGTGGAGACTCGAAAAGTTGCCGGAAAAGTGGCCGGCAGTAGAACCAGTGGCGGTTTGATGTTAATTTTCTAGAAAGCAAGAATATTGTTAGACCAACAAAAGAATTGAAGGGCTTGGCAGATAGAGTAATGGTGGGATAGAAAGAAAAGTAAGAATAGAAGGGGGACATAGTATAAGTGAGTTTCAAATTATTGAAATCTCTGCAGCGGAACAATGGACACAGGTCATGGTGGATGGTACCGCTCTGATACCATGTTGAAATTGAAAGTTTTAGATAGTGGAGGAAGAAAAGATAATAGAGATTTAATAATATGAAAGTATATTTGATATATTGTGTTACTGTAATACAATGTGATAATCCTATTTATAAGCTAAAGATAAAATCTAATCATTATGATAAAATCAATCTAAATAAATATAAATCAATCTGAGATATAATATGAAATATTCTAAGATATTAATAGATATTTCTTTATTTCTAACTGTCCCTGCTTGGTGAGTCATGAAATTCTGCCAGCAAAATTGGTATATGTGAGGAATTCTTTGGGATACAACTCGTTGCTGGTAGAATAACCTTCCTTGCTATAGACTATACCCTGGAAAATCATGACTCCCTTGAGCAAGTTTGCGAATAATTTGCTGCAAATGCTCATCTTCCATTTTTGCAGCAATGGTTTCCCACATGCTTGCACTACGGGAGTAGCTTGATACAACATTTGTTGTGAAAGTGCATCCGCTGCCTTATTTTCCAAGCTTAGCCTAAATTGGATTTCAAAATCCAGTCCTAGGAGCTTTGACGTCCACTTCAATTGATCCTCTCCCAATAGCCTCTGTTCGGTCCAAAATTTCAAGCTCCGGTGATTTGGAAATGGCTGCCCATAAGGTAGTGACGCCACTTCTGGACAACTAACACAATAGCTATTAACTCATGCTCATATGCAGACTTTTGCTGAGCCGATGGAGAAAGTGCCTTGCTAAGGTAGGCAATTGGTCTCCCTTCTTGGGACAACACAGCCCCCAACCCATGAGTCAATGCATCTGTCTCCAAGACAAATGGCTTGGAGAAATTAGTGACAATTAGCATTGGAAGTTCTGCCATTGCATGTTAGAGTGAATCAAAAAGCTTGTTGGTTGGCCTCAAATCACTGAAAGGCATTTTCGTGGTTAAATTAGTGAGGGGTTTGGCCAAAATACCGTAGTTTTTCACAAATTTCCAGTAATGCCCTGTCAACCCAAGAAAACCCCTCAGAGCTCTTAGATCTTTAGGTACGTGGCACTGTTGCATGGCCTCTGTTTTTCTTGGATCTGCTGCCACCCCGGATGTTGACACAGTATTGGCCCAAATAGTCCACTGTTAGGACCCACTGTTGGGACCCCAAAATCACATTTCTTCCAGTTAAGGATTAGTTTCTGCTGATGAAGTACGTGAAAGACAGCTGTAAGGTGCAGCATGAGATTCCTCGTCCTTACTATATACAAGGATGTCATCAAAAAATAACACAAACTTCCTAAAGAAGGGCCTCAAGATGTCATTCATTAGAGCTTGGAAGGTGGAAGGAGCATTGGTGAGTTCAAACGGCATTACAAGCAACTTATAATGGCCATCATGAGTACGAAATGCTGTTTTCTCGTCTCCCTCACCCATTTTAATTTGATGATATCCCGACTTTAAGTCCAACTTCAAAAACATGGCAGCTCCTATCAACTCGTCTAATAACTCATCGATGATGGGGGCATAAGAAACTTGCCTGGTATAGTGATCCGATTCAAAGCTCTATAGTTCACGCAAAATCTCAACTATTGTCTTTTTTCTTGACCAACAATATATAGCTAGCGAAAGGGGATGCACATAGATTGTTGTGGTTGTGTGTGCGCGCAAGCTGGGGATGCACATAGACTGCACAGGAAACTCAAAAGTTGGCTTGACTCCATGAAAATGCAACTTTTATGAAAATATTATAGTTTAGGTTGCAGAGATGTTGCACATACCTCTGCATGCCCATTGAGAAAGAACGAGATTTTCTTTTTTTAGCATTCATCAATTTACATGAACTTCCTAGGTGTTAAGCGGTTGACTTGTACTCATTCCTTCAAGGGACATGCTAACCAGACCTATTGCACTTGGTTCAGACTATATATTGTTTATGAGAGTATGGTAGATGATCATATCCATAGAAGCTGTAAGAGATATGAAAATAATGAAAAGTTTGGTAAAAGAATCCAATAGAATGTATGCCGCATAAAGCAGGAGTACAGTTACTTTCAGAACATCAGTCAGGTGGCAAAACTAAACTCAATCCCCATTCATTACAAATCTACTATAGAAACTTGCAACTCTTTTACCCTGCATATGTTTTGTAGTATGTGGAGTCACACACCAAAATACGCATTAGAAACTGACTTCAACTTTCAAATTATTCTCCAACACATTAATTGGAAATGTGACCTCTGTGCACAGTTCAAATGGGAATGGATTCTGTGCCCTCATATTCTAATGCAATCCTCCTGCAGTTGCATTTTCTCAAGTCACTCTTCCAAGATATGAACTTTGTGTGTCTGTTCTCAACTTCTCATTGTATTAAGAGTAGCTGTTGCCCGAGATTCCCAAATTGCAAGGGAAAATGAAACTAGCTTCATCAATAAAAGAGCTACTATAATACGCCATGTGCATGTAGATCGTTAGAAATAAGGAAATATCTATTAATATCTAAGAATATTTCATATCATATCTTACATTGATTTATATTTATTTAGGTTGATTATGTTATTATGATTAGATTTTATCTTTATCTTATAAATAGAATTATCTTATTGTATTATAATAACAACACAGTATATTAAATATATTTTCATATTATTGAGTCTTTATTCTCGCTCTTTTCTTCCTCCACCATCTAAAACTTTCAATTTCAACATGGTATCAGAGCGGTAGCATCCACCATGACTTTGTCCATTGTTCCACTGCAGAGATTCCAGTAATCTTTATTTATTTATTTATTTTTTCTGTTCCAGCATTACTTTACCTGTCAAGCCCTTCAATTCTTTTTTCAGGTTTGACAGTGTTCTTTCTTTTTAAAAAATTTCAAACATAAAACCACTACTGTTTCTGCCTCCAGCCACTTTTTCAGCAACCTTTCCGTTCTCCTTCCCACTGTGTCAAATATACTTTCATATTATTGAATCTCTATTCTCTCTCTTTTTTTCCTCCACCATCTCAAAACGTCAATTTCAATATAGACATTGAAAAATTAGTTTAAATGTTTTTAAATAATTTCAAAGAAATTGTTTGAACATAAAAAGGATGATTAAAAAACTGAAAACTTTGGGTTTGTTTTCTTTATCAGATAGAATGCACAGAACCTCCCCAGTTTTGTGGCTTTGGCAAATGGACTCCTGAAGATTTTATTTCAGCAATCACACTGCCTTCAAATTTTCAAAAAAAAAAAAGAAGATATGTCTCCCCTTAACTAGCTTGTGCTCTTGTTGAATGGTCAGTTTTGACAATGTTGGTTTCTAAGCACACACAGTGGTGTGTGCCCAGTAATGGATCACTGAATTAGTGGTCTAAAAATTCTAGCATGTGGTGGCAATGGTAATGAATTGCACAACTGAAAATGAAAAGAAGCTATTATTGATGCAGTTTTCTAAGCTGTTTTTACCAGAGGCCCAAAATTTAGGGAGTTTATATGAAATTTCCCGTTATTAATAATGATGAGACCAGTTTTTCTGATGCAGTGAAGTTGTAAGTGATCCTACTACTACTGTAAATATCCTTCCTGAAAAAGAGAGCAAACATTAATTTCCTAGTGTTCCCACTCTCTTCTTTTGCAAAGTTGGCATTCTTCGTTCCTTGCAGGATTTTGCAATAGTGACACCTATTGATGAAGTTAGAACATTACCATGGATAGATTAGTGGGTATACTTTATACCATCACTGTAGCCCATGCTCTCTCTAGTCTTTCCCCCCTTTTCATATGATTGTTTGTTCATTTGCAGGTAGCAGAGAGGGCTTTGTTCTTATGGAATAATGACCACATTGAGACCCTAATCAAGCAGAACCACAAAATTATACTTCCCATTGTCTTACCTGCTCTGGAGCAAAATACACGAAACCACTGGAATCAGGCAGTCCAGAGCTTGACAATAAATGTCCGCAAGATCTTCGCTGAAACAGACCCCAAATTTTATGAGGAGTGCATGATCAAATTTCAGGAAGATGAAGCTCAAGGGAAGGATAAGAAGTCCAAGCGTGAAGCCACGTGGAAACGCTTGGAAGAAATGGCGGCCGTGAAAGCTGCAACCAATGAACCAGTTCTGGTTTCTCCCAGAACTGCCTCAAATACACCTTCTGGCAAGGCAAGTAGAACTCAGTTGGAGTGACCCATGAGAAGTTCAAGGGGTGATATGTGTTGCTTTTTGTTTGTTTCCTTGGCCACATGATGAATTATCAAAGGCCAGAGTGTGGGGTACAAAATAGCTCCAACATGGTTTCACAAGCATGGAATGTATATATTAGATTGGATGGATATAAATGGATAACTCAAGCCCCAGTTTATTTGGCAATTTCCTTTCTGTATCTGGCCTTTGCAGTTTGATGTTATTGAGTTCCACACTTCAACGTGTAATCTGCTTTCATACTTTTACTGTGATGGAAGCATACTCCATTTTCTGTCGCCCACCTTTAATCTGGCCTTAATTTTAATCTTGGTTCTTTGTGTGGGTGAGTTAGTCAAGAAAATTGGGTAACTAGAGCTTATAATGGATTGTGTTCAATGCTCTGTATTTGGTATGTATATGATGAACGGCAATTTATTTGGTACATGTACTCTTATTACTGACCAATAGAATTCAATGGATCTTTTCTATATTGGATTGGTGTTAAACTTTTATGGCAAAATGTATGTTCCTACAATTTAAATTATTTTTCCATTAGTTTCTATACTTTTTTTTTTTAGAGTTTAATCCTTTTAACTAGAGAGTTTAATTATTTGTAATTACAGTTTAGTAAGACTTTAATTTTGATATCTTTACATGGTAAAAAATTCACATTATGATTATATTTAACTTGATTGTTCAAAGCAATAGGTGTAAGAATTAGTCATGTATGTTGATATAGTGATATATAATTGAATAACAATATTAAGTTTTTTGATGCATTACAATTAAATATTTTTACCCATCATTGTAAACATTTTTATATAGTTTCACTCAAGTTATCTTTATAATACAACTAATTGAAAAATCTATGGATATATGGCTTTAATAGAAATTATAACCATTATATGGTATTTTAAATTTATTTACCAATATATGGTGTTTGGAAATAAATTTGCAAAGTTGGGTGAGTTTAAATGGGTCAACATGCTTTGCAGAAGGCATCGAAAAATAGTTGCAATAAGCAATTTAACTTGTCTTGTTAACCGGTGAGTTTAACCGATAGTTATCAAATTCAACTCATCAATATAATAGGTTGTTGGTTCAATTAGTGAATCATTAGTTAAATTAGTTATATCAAATATAAATTAATAAATATTTAAAAAATTAAAATACGTACATATATATATATATTATAAAATAAAAGTTATTAAATAATACAAATAAAATGTAAAATTCACACTTTTAAAATTATTATAGAATGTAAATGAATAAAATGGCCAAACAATGTTTGTGACTATAGGACACAGATGGTTGCTTTTGGAGATGACCTTTGTAACATGGAGGTCCCCACTAATAAGCTATGTGTTTAACGGAGAGATGATGTGCGCTCTGTTGCTGGTTTGTCACACACACACACACACACGCATATATTGCCCAGAAAAATGAGTGATTTTTGCCAGTGGATGTACCTATTAACTACTGTTTAATATTGTAACATATATCCCAAGGCATCCATGTTTATTTGAAAGTCCCACATTGACGACTGAGCTAATAGAAGCCAAATGTTTCCGGGATATGTTTAGTTAAAGAGTAAAAATGAAAGTAAAATTTTCCAAATGAGTATTATATGTAAGATTACTCATAAAACTCATCTTGAAAAGTGAAGACTCAAGAGAAGTCTAGTTCTATTTAGGGGTAAACAGAATTCAAAAAGTTTGTTAATTGAACCTTAAAAGTAGTTTTTTTTTTTTGTTGGTGCACAACTAAGATATCTATCAATGAGCACTTTGACTAATTCCTGGCAAGTTTTAATAAACAATACAAATGTCTCCTCAATAAGGGAAGGCCCAGGTGAACAAGTCCAGAATCCCAAATGCATACAAGCACTAATGCACCCAATCATCACAGGACTTATTTAACATCCTACAAAAAGACAATAAGGTTTGGTTCCTGTCCACCGAATGGGCCTGCACGTTAGTCAATCTTCCAAGCTTCTAGATCAATAGATAGGTCATGTTAAGATGGTCCAACTATTGTTCTGGATCATACCATGGTCCGTTCTTAAAGTCCCTGAAATAACAATATTAACCTCATGTATATTTTATAATTACCATATAATTATAAAAATTACAAACTGCAGCTATCCACTTTTACCTCTACCGTAAACCACTCTCGACAATGCTGCCACAGTGCCACCCCTTCTGTGCCAGCACCATCGATAAGTATCACTGATGGTGTAAACTTTCATCTGAATTTTCTGTGAATCGTCCACAGCTTCTGGATTCACAATGACGCCACCATCTTGTGAGTATCACTTGAGTTGTCATAACTAAAACTAGAATAACTAATCAAGTCGGTAAAAAAAATTGGAGATCTTTTAGATGTTATCCTTGTAGCCGGGTTCCAAAAGCAGAACCTGGATTCATCCGTTGGATTCTCTGACCACCACATAGAGGCAACTATGTTAGAATCCATGGAAGCTTGAAGAAGATGAGAAGGGAGGAAGAGAGAAAACATGAGAAACAGAAAATGTAACTGAATTGAGTATATTATTGAATCTGTTTGGAATGAAAGAGTATACACGCATTTATACAAATCATAGTAACCACTAGCTTATCTCATAAGCCAAGTATTTGGCAGGAGAGTTAGTTACAGTTGCAGCTTCACAATTACACTTATCATTCGCTCTCAATTCTAGCTAGGTTCTAGCTTGTAGCTTCTCCAGGTCTTTGACTCCTAGCAGAGCTCTGAGATGATGAAAGCGGCTGCTGGAAACAGCTATGGTTAGGATGTTTGCAGGTTGCTCTGCAGAGGGGATATGAGCAATGAAGAGCTAGCCCTGAATTACTCGTCCTCTAACAAAGAACAGGTTCAATTCCGTGTTCTTGGTCCTAGAGTGCATCACAGGGTTATGAGCAAGCATGATAGCACTCAAGTTATCGCAGTAGATAATTGGCCTAACAATGGAAAGATGAAGTTCTCGAAGGAGTGATTGTAGCCAAATAATTTCAGCTGTAGTATCAGCGAGGCTCCTATATTTCTGCATTGGACTTGGCAATAGTGGGCTGTTTCTTTGCCCATCAAGAGATCAGATCTAGTCCAAGAAAGATGCAAGACCCAGAGGTGGACCTTTTGTCATCAACATCAGCTACCCAGTTAGCATCACAATTGAGTCCAAGAGACTGAGTGGAAGGAAGCAGATGAAGGCCAGTCTGAGGTGTTCTTGCTAGGTACCTCAAAATTCATTTTGACAGCTTTCTAGTGAGACTCCAAGGGTTGAGACATGAATTGGCAGGCTTTGTTCACTGAATATGAGATTTCAGCTCTAGTTATGGTTGCATATTGTAATGCTCCAACTATGGATCTATAAAGGGAAGCATTTGGCATGTGATCTGAACCATATTTAGATAGTTTGAGGTTAGAAACCATAGGAGTGACTATGCCTTTGACCTTGTGCATCTTACTTTTCAACAGTAAGACTCTAGTATATTTTTGCTAAGAAAGGTGCAAAGAGCCATCTTTGAGTTTGTGAATTTCACTTCCCAAGAAATACTGTAGGGAACATAAATCCTTAACAGCAAATTGAGTGTTGAGTTGCTGAACAAGTTGGGAGATGTATTGAGAAGAGGAGCCTGTGACAATTATGTTATCTACATATACTAAAATGTAAGTATGGTGTCTGAATGAAAAGTGATGGATCACACTTGCTGCTGATAAACCCTAGCTAATGAATTCTAACAAACTAGACAAACCAATCCATTGCAGGAGCCTAGGACTCGATACTTGTCCTCTAATGGCCACAAATCATCTTTATAAATGGTGGATAGTGGGAAACTAAGCAAATAGCCCCCAATTTGTGTTGAAAAATTTAAACCAAGCATTAAATGCCTAGCATGCTTGCAAATTTTTAGCATTTATTATGGTCATCCTACATAATCCAATAAATTGAAAGACAAAATCTGAAGTAAAGAAAAGCTTGATTTAGCATTTAATAGCTACATGTGAAAGTCAATGGAGTAGTTAATGTTTTTGTTTCTTATTAATGGCCGTAGCCTATAAAAGGCTTGTATCCCATATAGTTGTAAATGGTAAGCCTGTGTGTAAGAAAATATATTATGAGCAAAAGTTTGTTAAAGTTCCTTTTTCTTTGTTAAGCTTTCGTGTATGCAATATCTTTTTCCTGAGTGATTGTGTGTTTCTAATATCATATTGGTATCGGAGCTAGTTAAATTTAAGTCCAAATTTTAGAGAGTTTGTGAAAAATAAAAGTAATCTCATACAGTTAATTTTTCTAGAGTTGGTATGACAAACAATTATAATATTGTTTGATCTGATCCCAAATTAGATAAGAAACTTGATTGTAATTATTGAGAAACTTTAATGTGTACTCATTTAAAAGCTCACAATATTTGGAGCTTTATTGAACCAGGCATTCAAGAAGGAGGAGATCAAGTAACTCAAAGGAGAGACCAATTGGCTCTGTCACAAATCCATAAAGGAATAGATTATTCAGTATTTAGCAAAACTACTAATGCCAAAACTGTAACGTCCCAATTTTTACTGCTATGTGAAAATTACCAAAATGCCTCTAGGTAATTTTTACACGTAATTCGAGGTCAAATAATCCTCAATAAAGGAATATGACACTAGAGAAATATCATAGGAGACTTGATTAGCGATTCGTGCGAAAGTCGCAAACCCCGATTTTTCTGTACATGTAAAATGACCAAAATGCCCTTAAGGTCATTTTTACCTAGAAATCAAGGATAACCAATCTAAATTATCTTTGAGGGGTTAATTTTATGCCTGATGGGAATTATATGTGGCTTAGAGGTAAAAATCTCAATTCTCAATTTTTATCGTAAGTAAAATTACCGTTTTACCCTTGCAGTAATTTTTCATGAAATTATATAATCTTTGAATTCGGTTTTCACCCAAAAGTTCAAAATGACTATTTTAAATATGATTTGAGATTGTCCAATATTTACAGGGAGTTTTTATGTGAAATTACCTTTTTACCCCTAGTTGTGGTAAATAGGTTTACTTGTGTAATTAAGATAGCATTAAAACTCTATTTGAACTCAAATTGATTTTATTCATTAACCTTGAGTTTAAAATTAATTACCCAAGGTTAAAAATAATTACTGAGATAATTAGAGTATAAAATCACCTAAGGTAAAATTAAATTATCTTTCCTTAACTATGAAAGCTCATAAAATTAGTGATAATTGAGATCAAAGTTAAGATTTCGGTTTAGGTAAAATATTGTACATTTACATTTTCTTATCCTAAGTTTAGAACCTATGTTACAAAGTGATTTTTACTCATTTGAAATTAACCTCATTTACTAGTATATGATTTCTCTTTTTACCTTGTCTTGTATTGTCCTAAACACTTAACCTTTTACTATTTTCACTAATCTATCAATTCCTAATCTTTTACCTAAGTAAATACACATCTAATACATGATTTACCACTTGTAAAATATTACCAATCTGATCCTAAAGGAATCAGAAACCAGTGGCCAACTTGTCTCTTTTTCACCATATTTTAATTGTTTTTCTAACAAAGAAACATATCCAACCATAACACCATACCTTTAGCTTTCTTTTGCATTATTTTTGGCTATGTTTATTCAAAAGAAAACCCACCCATTTCAACCATGATGTGATTAGTAACAATGTCTCCCATTAACATCATATTTTAGTGTTTTCATCAATTATGCATGAACCAAATTATTACAAGAATAAAAGCATTCTTTTTCCATGTTTTCTTTAATTGAAAATGAACTAAAAACTCCATTTTTCCAGCCACAAGGAAGCTGCCATACAGCCCTCCTTGGCCTATTAATATGAGCTCTTCCATTGCTTAAATGCACACACAAACATTCCTAGCCTTAGCATTTTCTTACTTGATAGTTTTCTTACTCAAAGCTTGCTCAAAGTTCTCTAATTCTCTCAATACTTCAAGCTTTCTTCTTCTTCCTCATTCACACTCAAGAGACTCCATTCCCAACCTCTGACCAAGCTCTAAACCTCAAGCATACACATTCTAACCATAAATCAACTCCTAAACACATAACCTTTCCATTATCAAACACAAAAACACAAGAAAAATCCTTCCTCCATTTGCTCTAATCTTGGCTGAATTTCAAGGACATATCAAGGACATATTTTCTTCTCCTAACTTCTCTAAAGATCAAGCATTATCTTTTGATAACAAGAAACAACTTGGTAGGGATTTTATTTCATGTTCTTTCTCTTGTTCTTTCTTTATAGTTTCAATTTTTATGATTTGATTATGACCATGGCTTGATGATGAGCAATCATGGTGGTGGTTGTGAATCCATCATTTAAATGAACTCTAAAGCCCAAGGTTTAATTCTTGATGTTAAAAGATTAATAAAGGAATTACTAAGTTTTGAGTTTTAAGCTTAACAAGATATAAAAATGAACTAGCATTCATATTTATGTTTCAAGTTCTTGCACATCATATTTAAATTTCAAGCCTTGCATAATCATATTTAATTTCAAGTTCATCATCTTAAATCTTGAAGATAATAATATGAATTTGCATTCTCATGTTTAAATTTCAAGTAATGCATTTTATGTTTCAAGTTATCACTAAACTTTGAAGATCTAAAAATAAACTTGCATCTTCATATTTATATTTGAAGTATTACATATCATGTTTATATTTTCAAGTTATCACCTTATAATGATAAAGATTAAAAATGGATTGCATAGCATATCTATGATTCTTGCTATCACCTAAATCTCTAAAAGCTCAAAACTTACCTCTTTAATCTTAAATAGGAATTCTTATACTTAAATTAAGTTGATTTCAGCCCCTTGATGTTCTTGGAATTAAGATTCATTTATTTTATTTTTAAGGCTTTGATCTTGTCTTTAAATTACTTAAATAATTCTTGTTAGAGTTAGAAATCCAAAGATGTTAAAGAATGTGCTTTTCTCAAGCTTTTTGATTTAAAAATTATGTTACTGACCTAACTTAAATAAAATAGTTAGAATACTATTTCATAAGGTTTGAATGTGTATAAATTACTTATAATTGATGTAAGAATTGTTTTTAGCATTTTTGAGATAAACTAATAATTAGAAAGGATCAAAATCGTAATTTTATAAAACTTTAGACAATGAATTTTCTGGATTAATTCCTCACTAATTTGATACTGATCTTATGGTTTATATGCATTAGAATTATTAGTATTTGATGTATAAATTTTTTTTGGTATCTTAGAGGTTAAAAAGAATAATTACAAGTATTAGTTTTGACCGATTCATAAAATGCGAAAAGTTGTGTCCTAAACTATCAATTATGTAATTTTTTGATTCAAAGGATTTTAATTAGAGTGAATAATGATATCTGATGTGTATATGTGTTTAGAATACCATTTATGATGTTTAGAGAAAGTTTTAGAAGTATTGGCTTTTTAAGTGTTAAAAATAAGTAACTTTGTACTTTGACCTCTAAAATATGTTAAATTTAGTCTATGGCCCTAAAAGGTTTTTATGATGAGTTTGAATGGTTTCTAATAGTTATATATCTCTTGAAATATATTGGTTAAAGTTAAAGATCTTTAATTTATGAGTAGATGTTAAAAAGGGGTAATTATGTTTTGGCCCGAAACCTTTGAGAAATGTGATTTGACCCTTTGGGACTTAAACGTAAATATTGATAATTTGATGAGATGAATATGATTGATATCTTGTGATGGTGATGTTCATTTGTTGAGATTTATATGGGATATATGCAATGAAATATGATGCATGTTTATGTGATTTAAATTACGACATGTTATGATTATGTTCGATTCATTGAGATGCATAAGTTCATGAGCATGAAATGTTGAAATGATGAAGTTATTCATGTTTGCATCTCATATATCATGCCAAGATTTAAGGTGACATAAAACACATGGAAATGATCCTCTAGACTCCTCGAATTAAAGGTTATGATAGGTGATCTGAATCGGAAGTGATCCTTTGGACTCCCCGAATTAAAGGTTATGAAAGGTGATCCTAATGCCCTCTATACCGTACCTTAAGAGTCGGAAATTTAACTTATCAAAAGGGATAAGATTACGCTAGTGACGACTAGTGAGGTATGAGCTCATAACCTAGAACTCTCGAGAAAAGAGAGAATTATAGGGCGGCCCCCAAGGAAAAGAGAATAAAGAAGTTTAAGTCACCTGTAAGAATAATGATCATGATGTTCTTTATATCATATGCATTGTTTTATGGATTTTATGATATTATGTATATGATATTGACATGCATCCATGACTAATATGTTGCATTCATGACATTAAGATTCATGCTAAAAGATACGGGCCTCGACTAATGATATTTAGAACTTAATAAATGAACCTTATATATATGTTCACCATTTTCATAATTAAACCCGAGGTTCCTGGGGACGATGACGATGACACTTGTGTTATAGTCGGGAAGCCCTACTGAGATTCTTGTATAAGTTTCTCATCCCTTTTCTTTTCCGTGTCATCTTCAGACATGAATAATGGTGTAGTTCGTGATTTGTCTTGAGACTGGACGAGGAGCTACGAAGATAACTTCCTTTTGGATATTTACCTTTAGAGTAATCGTATCTCAGCTATCAGTTTGTATTCTATTGATGGATATATATTGATGTCCTTAAGTTTACAAGGCATCACTATTATGATACAGTTATTGATATGTTATTATTATTTGAGTTATGTTATGTCATGGTTGTATTATATATTTACCTGTTATTCGTTTCTAACATCTCTCTTACGCAGGCAAGATAATGATGTTAGATATTTAGTATGCGCGGCTCACGATTTGGTATTTAAGTTTAAAAAAAAAATTTACCCATATTTTCACTAAAGTATTTTAAAGAAGTTTTGAGTTAAAAACTAGAACAAAAGAGTAATGACTAATAATTAACTTAAATGCGTCATAGGCGTGTTGAGTTAAATATTACGGTGTTACAAAAACTGCCAAGGAAGCATAGGATACCTTAAAGCTATCTTACAAAGGTAGAGATAAGGTGCAAAAATCCAACTACAATCTTTGCATAGAAAATATGAAAGGTATGAAATATCCAACTAAGAAACTGTTGAACAAATTTTTTTTCGTGTCACTGACCTTGTCATTAAGATAAGAGTATGTGGAGAAAATATAGAAGACAACAAGGTGGTTGAGAAAATTCTCCACACTATGCCAATCAAATTTGATCATGTGGTGACTATAACAATTGAGTCCCATCATACAGACAAAATGACAATTGTAGAATTGTAGGGAAGCATAGAAAGTCATGTTAGCAAGATCTTGGAGAAGATTAAAAAATCAGCAGAAGAAGTATTAAAGAGTTAGTGAATTTAAACAAATTTGATGAATCAAGCCATAAAGAAGAAGAAAGAGATTATGGCCAAGGAAGAGGAAAATTTAGAGACGGTGGCAGAGGAAATTTTAAAGGAAGAGGTCATGGTACTAATTACAATCAAGGAAGAGGCAATAATTTCATACCACATGATCAAGGAAGAGAAGGAAATAATGTTGGACTTGCTAATCGAGCAAGAAGAATAGGTAACTTCTATCAAGAAGGAACAAACTTTAATTGTTTTCACTGTGGATAGTTTAGGCATAGAGCTGTAGATTGCAAATTTAGACCAATGAATCAAAGCAATAGAACTGAAGCAAATGTTGCTGAAACCAGTGTCAAGATATTGGTAAGAACTCTAATCCACAAAGTCTATTTTTGGCAAGTAATTCTCTTGATATGGAAAAAAAATATGATATTTAGATACTAGTTGTAGTAATCACATATGTGGGAAAAAAGAGTTATTTTCTTCATTAGATGAAACTGTAAAATCATATGTGAAATTTGGCAACAAATCAAATATTCCGATTTTGGGAAAAGGTCGAATAAATTGGATGAAAATAAAATTGAAAGATAGTTCCCATAATTTCATTTCTGATGTGTTTTATGCTCCTAGTCTTCATCATAATTTGTTGAGTTTAGGACAATTATAAGAAAAAGGCTATAATATTCTAATTTATCAAGGATTATGCATAATAGTTGACAAGAATGGAAGATTTATAGCCAAGATAAAAATGACTCGAAATATACTTTTCCCGTTGAAAATTCAACATGAAAAATTTTCTTGCTTAAGTTTAGTGATATCTAATGATAACTGGCTGTGGAACATGCATTTTGGGCATTATAATTTTTCTAGATTAGATTAGATGTCAAGGAAAAAACTTGTTTTTGGTTTGCCAGTTGTTCAAATTCCTAATTGTATTTGTGAGACTTGTCAATTAGGAAAGAAGCATAGAGAATCATTTCCTATTGGAAAATCTTGGAGAGCAAAAAGGTTGTTAGAGATTATGCATTTAGATTTATATACCATTGATGTTCTATCACATAGTGAAAGCAAGTATTCCATTACTTTTATTGATGACTTTAGCGGAAAGAGTTGGGTGTATTTTTTGAAGAAAAAATTAGAAGCATGTGATGCTTTTAAGTCATTCAAGACATTTGTGGAGAATTAAAGTGGCTACAAATTCAAGATTTTAAGAACAGACAGAGGACAAGAATGTCTTGCAGGAACAAGTTTCTTTGAGCAACACGAGAGTCGACATCAACTGAAAACTAGATACACTCCCCAATAGAATAGAGTCACTGAAAGAAAGAATAGAATAATAATGGATATGGTGAGATGCATGTTGCGGTTTAAATAGCTGCAAAAAAAATTTTAGGCAGAAATAATTGCTACTGCTGTGTATATTTTGAACATGAGCTCAACAAGGAGTTTTCATAATAAGACTCCTGAAGAAGCTAGAGTGGAAGAAGGCCTTCAATTCATTACCTTAGATTTTTTAGGTATATTGCATATGCTCATGTACCAGATTAGTTAAGGAAAAAATTGGATGACAAGGGTGAGAAATGTATTTTCATTAGCTACAGCATAAACTCCAAGGCATATAAACTGTATAATCTATATACAAAGAAGGTCATCATCAGTCAAGATGTGACTTTTGATGAAGAAGCAATATGGGGTTGGTCTTCCAAAACTCAAAAGTAGCCCACGGTGATTTCTGACAGTTATGAAGAAGAAGATGGACAGGCAGGCACATAAGCTCAACTAGAATCATCAAGTCGACCTCAAAGGAATCATAAATTACCAGCAAGGCTGGGGGATTATGTTGTGAATAATGATAATAATCCATCTGATGAGGAAATTATCAATTTTGCTTTATTTGCAGATTGTGAACTAATAAGCTTTGAAGAAGCTTCCACTGACAAGAATTGGAGAAAAGCTATAGATGCAGAGATCGTTGCAATTGTGAAAAATGGTACCTGGGTGCTAACATATTTGCCTATAGATAAGAAGCCAATAGGATTAAAATGGGTATACAAGCAAAGTATAAGTTGAAGGTGAGATTGATCAATTCAAAGCAAGATTACTTGCAAAAGGATATAAGTAAAAGCCATGTATTGATTACTTTGAGGTATTTGCCCCTGTTGCTAGACTTGATACAATTTGGATGATTATTTCACTTTCTACTCAAAATAAGTAGAAGATATATCAAATGGATGTCAAGTCAGCTTTTGTGGATGATAATTTAGAAGATGAAGTATGTGTTGAGCAACCTGCATGTTATGTGATCTCTGAAGAAGAAGACAAAGTATATAGGTTGAACAAAGCATTGTATGGTTTGAAATAGACACTAAGAGCGTGGTACAAGAAGATTGGTTCTTATTTCATTGAGAATGATTTTCAAAGATGCTCATTTGAACATACTTTGTACATTAAATCTATTGAGTCTGGTGATATGCTTATTGTATGCCTTTATGTTGATGATTTAATTTTCATTGGAAATAATTTGAAGATGGTTGCAGGATTCAAAGAAGCCATGGTAAAACATTTTGAAATGAAAAATCTGGGTCTAATTTCTTACTTTCTAGGCATTGAAGTTGTTCATCAAGATCACGTCATTTTCATTTCTCAAAAGAAATATGTTAATGATATTTTGAAGAAGTTTTAGATGGAGAATTCAAAGCCAGCCTTTACTCCAGTTGAAGAGAAACTGAAGTTGATAAAGGAAGATCAAGGAAAAGTTGTGGATCCTACATATTACAAGAGTTTGATTGGAAGTTTGAGATATTTGACTGCTACCAAACCAGATATAGTTTTTGGAATTGGATATTAAGTAGGTCCATGGAGGAGCCATGCACCTGTCATTTGCAAGCAACTAAAAGAATTCTTCGCTATATCAAAGGTACCATAACTGATGGGGTTTTTTATGTTGATACTACTGATGTGAGACTTATTGAATATACAGATAGTAATTGGGTTAGGTGACATAGAAACAAGAAAAATCACTTCAGGATATGTTTTTCATCTTGGATCTGGCACAATATCTTAGTCTTAAAATAAGCAACCAATTGTTGCATTCTTCACAGCTGAAGCAGAATATATAGTAGCAGCCAGCTGTGCTACACAAGCAATATGGATTAGAAGAATTCTTGAAGCATTGAAGCAAAAACAAAATACTCCTACAACAATATTTTGTAACATGTTTGCCATTACACTTTGCAAAAATCCAATGTTTCATGGGAGATCCAAGCATATTGATATTTGATTCCATAAGATTCGAGAACTGGTTGCTGAGAAAAAAGTGTTGATTGATTATTGTCACACTAAAGAACAAATTATAGATATTTTTACAAAGCCTTTGAAGATTAAATTATACTGCTAATCGAAGAAAATGTTTGGAATGATCAACTTTAAATGCTTAGTTTAAGGGAGGCAATATTGAAAAATTTAAACCAAGTATTAAATGCCTAGCATGGTTGCAAATCTATAGCATTTATTATGGTCATCCTACACAACCTAACAAGTTGAAAGACAAAATCTGTAGCAAAGAAAAGCTTGATTTAGCATTTAATAGTTAATGGAGTAGTTAATGTTTTTGTTTCTTATTAATGGCTGTAGCCAATAAGGGCTTGAATCCCATATAGTTGTAAGTGGTAAGTTTGTGTAAGAAAATATATTATGAGCAAAAATGTGTTAAAATTCCTCTTTCTTTGTTAAGCTTTCGTGTGTGCAATTTTTTTTTCTTGAGTGATTGTGTGTTTCTGATATCAATTTGTAGGTCACATGGTTGAAGTGGGGTGGCAAAAGTGATGAAAATTAGAAGAGTAAAAAGGGGGTAGTTAAGTCTTTTCGAAAAATATTTTTTAACTTTTAAAAGTATTATTTTATTTTAAGTTATTATATCTTCAAATCTCAATCATCCAAATAAAATCTAACAATATATAAGAGTGGATCATGCAATGATCCAGAAGATGGAGTGGACCATGTTAAAATGACCTGTAATAGACATGCATTAGCGCAGACAGCACTCATGCAATCAACTAGAGTGTGTTTGGTTTATGAAAATATTTCTTGTTTTTATTTTCTCTAAAAGATTTTCATTTTCAGATTTTTAAAATTGGGAAATGCATTTGGCTTATAAAAGCATATTCTATTTTCAAAAAGTGTTAATAATGAAAATATATTTGTTTGTTTGTTTTCAAAATGCGATTCCTAGAACTATCTTCAATATGAACCACAGCCACCTTTACTTCACCATGACACCATCATAATCCAAGCCATGGACAACTTCCCTCACCATTCTTGCTTTACTGTAAAATGCCACCACCACCATTAGCTATATATCACTACTCGGCCTTGTTCTTGTTTACTTGTGACCCACCTCGATGAAGCCACCTAGCATCATCATTGAACCAAAACAGTGCTGCATGGCACCATGCCTAGTGTCGGTAATGATGTCTTGTTGCCTATGCCTTTGTTCAAGTGTTTCTCATACAACCTTTTACTTGTGTTGTCAATTAGACACTGCCTCACCAATGTATGTACAAGCAAAGAAAAATAGGGCATCATGAATCAGTTGTGTGGGTAGTGCCTTGCAGATTAGCGATGAAGCAAGTAGAACAAACGGTCTCCGACGGTGCTGCGACGTGATGGCAATCTTGGATGTTGAGGGTGAAACTGCTAAGGAAGGAAGCATAGTTCATAGGGGAACTTTTCTAGTCTTTGGAATGGTAGATTAGAGTAGGCTTTAATGCTTGGTTGAAAAAGAAATAGAAGTTGGTTATAATTACAAAAGAACCACTACACTTTGGTTTGAAAATGTTTTCACCAGCATATCAAAAATACACTGAAAACACAAGAAATGTGAAAATGAAGTTTTCAAATTTCCAATAAATTTAGAAAACATTTTCTGAAAATATTTTCAATAAAACCAAACCAAACACATTTTCATCCCTGGTTTCCAATTTCAATGAAAATGAAATCAGAAAAAAAATTCAAACCAAATGCCTTCCTAACGTTGCATTCTCTTATATAAGGGCTTCTCTGAACCATTAGTACCTTGCTGCAGCTTTACACCTATTAGCCAGGCTTGGTGAGGACTTGAACCTTCTTGCTTGATCTCAATCCCTCAACCTATTTTCAAGGGTCGTGTTATCATGGCCCATTATATGTTTTGGACCTTTACATATGGTCCATTATATTTTAATTGAATGGTTTAGATTTAAAGTAATAATCATTATATAAAAATTATAATTAATTTATAAAATTATAAAATAAAATAGTAAGTTTCGAAGTTACAAATTTAATCCTCTTTTAGTTTTCAATTTTCCTTCTAATCACCTCTCTTCCTTCTCTCCTTCCACCCCCACCATAGTGCCTTGCTTTTGCAATTCCCAATTAATGGCCCAAATTCCTATAATTCCGTAAACTTACTTGCCGGATGCTTGGTTAATACAAGGTGCTATTCTTTTAGTCTGTTAGTCTTCCTTTTCCATTTTCATGTGCATCTTTGAATCAAATAATAATTTTTAAAAGAGTTAATGTTCATTTTAGTCCCTCACTTTTCACTTATGAGTTGTTTTGGTTCCTGACTTTTAAAATGAGTCAAATTATATCCTGACATTGCAAAATGTGAGTTATATTGGTCCCTCAACCTACTTTTATTTAATATTCTATCAATTAAATGATGATAGGTTATCTTAAGTGATGATTTAACATAGCATATGTCATCTAAAGTAAAATAAAGTCTAAGATGACTCATTGTGTGTAATTTTAGATACCAAAATGAGTCATCTTAAACTTGATTCTACTTCAGATGATACATGATATGATAAGATATCACTTAATATTACAAACCACCATTTAATTGATAAAGTATTAAATAAAAGTGGAATAAGGGACTAACTTAACACATATTTTGCAATATCAAGGACTCATTTTAAAAGTTAGAGACCAAAATAACTCATGAGTAAAAAGTAAAGGACTAAAATGAACATTAACTCTTTTTAAAAACCAAGGAAATCATCACCACCTTGATCCTATCCAAGATCCCCTTGCCAAAATCTTCCAAAACCCAAGACAAGATTAATACCAGTTTTAATACATCTACCATAGAAATACAGCTTTACATGGTGAAAAAAATCAACAAACCAATAAACAAAAACTAGAAAATAATGAAAACAAAAAGTGACACAAGCCATGAACTTGGCAAGGGAAGTGAAGGTTCGTAAAAGAAGCTGGTAGCAATAGCGGGAAGGAAGAAGAGCAACTGTATTTGGGGCCATGAAACAGGGATGGAGTTATGGTGATAACTATGCATCAATGGTGCGGGCATAGCATGGTGGTGGAGGGCATTTGTTCATGACCTGTGCTGTGACTGTATCTGCGCTTGTTCATAAATGATTGAAATGGAAAACTTAAAGATTGAAGAAGGTTAATTTGGTCATTTTATAATAATTTTGGTGGACCATCAAATGATCCAGAAAAAGGTGTTGGACCATGTTAAAATGACCCTATTTTTAGAAATCAATGTAGTATTCATTCCCTGAACAACCAGAGCACAACTAACGGCCATTTTTTATTTCTATGCTTTTCGACTCTCACAATATGGACAAAATAAACTCTCCAAATAAGTTTAGAAAACACACCATCACACTAATCCAACCCATTTGGCAGTGCCATCAAGGTTTCCATAGTGCATATAGGGCCTGTGAGTGTTGTCAAATACTGTTTCCATCAATTCAACTCCCAAGCTAAGTCCATTGATACAAACTGAGTAGCACAATTACTCACTGAGCCTTTTCATTTGTAAAAGACACCATAACACAGGCACACACACACATAATTGATCCTCTTAGAATTTCACTATCGTAGTGCTTTTTCATTGAGCCTCACAATATTTCACTCACTTTATCAAGTGTTTCACTCACCCTCCGCAATAAATCTCTCAATCTTTGCCTCACACATTTAAAAAAAAAATACCTCCTTAGTGTATCATTCCGCACATTTATTCTTGTCAAACCCTATATGTTCATCAAATGGCACAAAGTCTAGAAGTCTCCCTAGTTTATTCATCATTCCAATAATTGACAAAAAAAGCATGTACTTATGACTCATTAAATTGTTGTTATGGCTCTATTAAACTCCATGATAGCTATAAATATCATCATTTTGGCTGGAGATATATAATAAAAAAAGATGAAGAAACTAGAGAATGAATGAAATTAGGGTTTGAAAATGCATAAACATAGTTAGTGAAAAAGAAGATCAAAACATAGATGTTTCGATCAAAGAATTATATCATTTTGACCCATAACGAAGACTTAGATTAACTATTAACGAATCATGTGTTTTTTCGAAAGTATTAGAATCATGAGTTTACAGAAAGACTAACATTTACCCTTTTATCAAAGGTGAGGAACGACAAGGAAACTTTCAAATATAAATGATCGATTTATCTCACAAATTATTTATATGGATTATCTAAAATGAAAATCCCTCTAAAGTGATAATGAGAGGGTTCTCATCATTGGATCAATTAATGAGTTTACACACCATGCACTTTCTATCAATTTCTTATTTTAGAGGATTGAAATCCATATCGATAACTTATTGCATTCTATTATAATAATTATTCTTTCATTGATTCTTTAAAGTTAACGCGCGCGCGCGTGTATATATATATATATGAAAATGTATTATATGAGAAAGTGATTTATTGTGAGAGCGAGATGAGTGAATCTTAACCGTTAGATCTTATATGAATGGTGGAGATTAAAACATAAAGTCATGTGACTTTTTTAAATGAGTATGTGAGTATTAATTATCATTAATCAATTTTTAATATTGACTATCCATGTATGGTTATACGGCCCAAATTTATTCTTTTCACTCTTATAATAAACCACCCTTTTTGTATAACACGCCCTTATATATATATATATTATATACACACATATAAAGGATTTCTTCGATATTTTATAAAGTTTATAGATATCAATAGTTTTTAAATAACTTGTTATTAAAAATTCGTCATACATCTCAATAATTAAATTTATTAATATTTTAAATATTTATAATTAAATTAGAATTCTTAAATTTAAAAGTATTATTACGCATGCATATCAAAACAAAAACCATCTTGATCATTTACTTTTAATCAGTCAAAAGAGGACATCGAATTAACATCATCTATTGAAGAAATGCTGAATTTTCTCGTGGGTCCAAATAAAAGCTTTGAACATTAAATTTTGTTCCTCGGCTTACCGCACACTTTCCCACGCGTCCCGCCGCCAACACTTTGAAAACCCTCCCCGAACTGATTGTTTGTGCCTTCTCTCCTTTATCGCTTTCGTACAACTGTCCCAACGATCAAAGCACAACCTCAAACAGTAGAGTTTTAGTAAACCCGCACGCACCTGATCATAGCCCCCACCACTGCTGCCCCCACTTTCCCACGTGGCATAGATAGGTGGATCCCCGACACACATCTGAAAAATGCCTAAAAAAAAAAAAAAGATTCCTCACCAACAGAAAATAATTTTAAAAAGGGTATAAAATTCGAAACACGATAATTCACGGATTAAATAATTATTAAAAGAAAAATACCTCTGCCTTCTTCTCTCTTTCACCTGGACGTCATTGGAACACAAGCTTCAGATTAAAACCAATCAGGGGCACCAAAAAGAAAAGAAGAAGAACGAAGAACCCTTAATCCAATTGCATTAATCTCAATCCCGATTCTAAAAATAATTAGGACCATGGATTTACCATAATCCCGAGACCCTTTGCTACTTTTCTTTTTTTCTTCCTTGAGAGGAAATGCCGAGCGTGGCGGTGAAGCTGTACAGCGTGTTCTTCAAGTTCCTATTGAAGCACCGTTTGCAGAACCGGATCCAAGCCCGGCCCGAAGAATCCGACCCGTTCGGGGTCACCTCCCGGCCCGACGAGTCGGTCGCCGCCGCCAACCCCACCTTCTCCGACGGCGTCGCCACCAAGGACATCCACATCGACCCCTTCACCTCCCTCTCCGTACGAATATTCCTCCCCGAATCCGCACTCTGCGAACCCGAACCGGGTTCCAAACCTAGACCCAGCCCTAACCGAAAGCCCGGTCCTGGACCTGGATCCATCCGCTCAGAAACGGGGTCGTTCGTGTCGCGGCGCAACAGTTACGGGCCTTCGGGGGCGTCATCGAGGGAGGAGCCCCGGAGGAACAGCGCCGAGGGATTGAACTCCGGCGGGGGCGTGTATAAAGGATACTCGCCGGCGTCGGTGCCGGACGGTCGCCGGAAAAAGCTGCCGTTGATGGTGCAGTTTCACGGCGGCGGGTGGGTGAGCGGGAGCAGCGACTCGGTGGCGAACGACGTGTTCTGCCGGCGGATGGCGAAGCTGTGCGACGCGATCGTGGTGGCGGTCGGGTACCGGCTGGCGCCGGAGAACCGGTACCCGGCGGCGTTCGAGGACGGGGTGAAGGTGCTGGATTGGCTTGCGAAGCAGGCGAATTTGGCGGAGTGTAGCAAGTCCATGGAGGTTAGGACTTTCGATTCTCACAGGCATATTGTTGATCCGTTTGGAGCTTCAATGGTGGAGCCATGGCTAGCTGCTCATGGAAATCCTTCAAGGTTTTTTGGTTTCACTTGCTCCTTTCGTTGTCTCCTTGTGAATTATATTGTGTTGGATTGAGTTTAGAATTTTATATTGTTGTTCTTGCTGTTGTAGAGTGATCTGTTTGAGCATTTCGTGATTTGGATTGGAATGTGATGTGATCCTAGTTGTGACTGAACTGCATCTGCATGCTGTTTTTTTTTTTCTTGCTTGCATTATTAATTGTCTCTTTTAGATGTAGATAGTGATCAGAGAGTGTAAAATAAGGTAGCATTTGCTTGTTCAGGATTTAAAGCTGGTGATGGTTGGGTGGTAGTAGAGTTTACAAATGATAGTCTTTGAGTTGTGTTGAATTTAATAGCAGCAACTTTGAGCTGAGATTTTCCATCAAATGTTGATTAGTGACTACATTGAAATGAACTAGTGACTGATATGTGTGTGGTCTGATAAAAGACTTGCAGGCTACCTGTGGTGGTTATCATTGCACATTGTTATACACATTTGATTCGTCACATGTTATGGAAGGTTCAGATTTGGAGCAATTAGTTGATAACTGATTTCCTCAGCGAATTGTGTTCCAATCATTTTGTTGTGGTTCATATATTTGACTTGAGTTTCTTAGTTGGAGACCAGGGAGAGGGGAGCATTTGGTTACTTGCAATGAAATTCGTAACTCCTTGTTTGGAAATCATGGTGTTCTAATTACTTTGATTCTCAAAATTCATCACGATCTCAGCTCATTGTGTTCCACACATCTTGCTTTGGTTCATACATTTGGTTTGGGTTTCTTAGTTGTTGAAAACTAGGGAGAGCATTCTGTTACTTGCAATGAAATTCATAACTTGTAGAAATCATGGTGTCCTAATCAATGTGATTCTCAAAATTCATCACAATATCTTTGCCACTTTCTGTAGAAGGAGTATGTTTCATTTTTCATTTATCTGAAGAGTTTATGCCTGAAGATAGATATGATTTCTTTCACTTTAGGAAGTGTCTTTGGTTCAGTTCTTCTAACATCAGCTAACAAAATAGATGTGCTGAAAAGGACAAAGGCATTGAAGGAGAGGTGGTAAGGTGATGATGGTGTGCAAGATATTCTTCTGGTGAATATTATTTGATGGCTGGTGCAGGTCGTCCTGCGCTAATGGGAAATTAGAGGGTTTAGATGATGAGGGAAAAGTGATTTCTTAACTATATTTATTGTCACTATGAGATTTCAGATTATTTTTTATTTTCAATGCTTGAATTCGTTCTCTTATACTGTTTTATTTTCCCCATGTTTTTCTGAAGACCTACCTCTGTTTAATCTAGTAATAGTAACATCGCTTTGCTACTTTTGTGACATTGTCATTAAAAGACTAAATTGGCAAACAAAGGAAGTTGTCCAAGTCCTAGATGATGTTAGTTTAATCTAATTTATGGACAGGGGGCTAAATACGCTATTTGAGAAGATTAATAACAATCAGACATGACTAGTTTGTGTAGGCTGTATGGACCTATATGGAAGGCCAATATAATGCTTCAGATAAAGCTTCTGCCCATTCTCTCATGTAGAGTGGTCTCCACCGGCCATTTTGCACTGTGTTTTTCTGGGTCCCTTTTACTTTTGTCATTGTAGTTATCAGACTGTTTCTGGTTTTGGCTTGGAACTCATATCTTGTTTAATCTTTGTTCCTTGTATGTCTTCAAACCTACCCCAACTTTCTGTTCCTAAATGGGCTTCTTGGGCATCTTCCTTTTAAGATTAAGAACCCCAGTATTTAGACTTCACATCACATCATGGTTAGGGAATCGGTCTACTTCTGCCAGAAATCCCCATTATCAATATGTATCACTTTTCCAATAACTAGTTGATCTCTTTTAGAGCATTATTTGGCAGTTGGCATCCAAGTGATTTGGGTGAGTTAAGAGGATGCGTTTTGTTTGATTGTAGTATTTTGCGAAAAAAAAAAAAATTATCATCTTTTGGCATGTTGGGATATATTGTGTAATGCTTGCTTACTCAAAATAGGCCTTGTTTGAAAGGGGAAAAAATGCTGGCAGCTTAAATTGAGGGTAACTTTTTTGTAGATGAACTGTAGTATTGTCTGTTACCTTAATTTCATCCTGTCATTGTTCCTTTGGTTTTTGTTTTGAAGCTGGATCTCAGTGTTTTGTACTGTGCTAGGTCATTGGTGCTGAACCTCTTTTTTTTATCTGACATTGAATCAGGTGTGTTCTTCTTGGTGTAAGTTGTGGTGCAAATATTGCTGACTATGTGGCTCGAAAAGCTGTAGAAGCAGGCAAACTTATGGACCCTGTCAAAGTGGTAGCACAGGTCCTGATGTATCCATTTTTTGTTGGAAGTGTGCCTACTCGTTCTGAAATAAAGTTGGCGAACTCTTACTTTTATGACAAGGCTATGTCTATGCTAGCATGGAAACTTTTCCTACCTGAGGAGGAATTTAGCCTGGACCATCCGGCTGCCAATCCCCTAGTTCCAGGCCAGGGTCCTCCCTTAAAGTTGATGCCCCCAACATTGACAGTGGTGGCAGAGCTTGACTGGATGAGGGACCGTGCTATTGCTTACTCAGAAGAGCTCAGGAAGGTGAATGTTGATGCACCTGTTCTTGAGTACAAAGATGCAGTCCATGAATTTGCAACACTTGACGTACTTCTCAAAACCCCTCAGGCCCAGGTTTGTGCTGAGGACATTGCCATATGGGTCAAGAAATATATTTCACTTCGAGGTCATGAATTCTCATATTGAGAGTAGGATATACCAGATTAAGATCCTGATCAGTGAGAAATTCTTTTTCCTCGTCTTTGAAATTAGCTTCAGATGACTCGTGCGCTACCAACTTAATAGGGGATTTGTGATATATTGATTTTTTTTTTTTTATGCTTTATATGACCTGGCGTCCTGGTTGTTCATAGGTTCCATGTTGACCACACCTGTCGGTGCTTTTTGTATAGAGTTTTCTGAGAGTGGGACTAGTTGAGCCGGTGAGATGCATTTCACCTCATGCATACCACTGTTGGAAGCCCCTGTTCATTTTTGCCTGTGTATTATGATGTACTATTTCTTATGAAAAGGTATAAAATTTAGTGCAATATTCTTTAAGTATGACTAAGCGGTCTCCAATACATTTTGCTATCCTATCTTGTGCCCTTGTAGTAATAATGATGGATCATAGTAAAATTTTGTACAAGACACAAGGTCTTAGTTTTCGATAAGATTCAGATTTCAGAAGAAAAAAAAAATGGGACTTTTACCCATAAGTTACAATTTAGTGATGATCAAAGATGAAGGTATTTCTTTAATATTAACCAAATGCTAAAGCCTATGCTAGCATAGTTTGCTTTTGGGCACAACGTTCGTCTTCTACTAGAGAGTACAGACAATGGCTTCATCATTATCTTCTTGTTAGTTGTTGTGTATCCGTCGTACTGCCATTATAAATATGCCTTTGTCTTAACATGATTGCCTAGGGGCAATTATCAGAAATTATGAGGTAATTGCCCTCAATGATTCCTCTCCCCTTGGGTTTGAGTGGAACCATATGGAGGCTTCAGGTGGAGAACCTCTCATGAAGCTAAGAGATGGGAACATCAGTTTATCCTGGTTGTAACCTTCTTCATGCCCAATCTAAAAACCAGTTTGGTTTGTTGATCTCAATATTGGAAGCACTTTGAAGGAATGGGGAGCCACTTGGAGTATGCTCAGATTGATTGATCTGACAGTCATTCTGGGTGAATTTCTGTAGGTGGCATCTCTGCTGACCATCCTGTAACCATGTAATTGTGGACTATAAATAATGGTACACAGCTAGAAAAATATGTATAGAATATATGATGATAATTATGATAGTTGTTGAATAAGATAAAATTGTATGACACACTTTAAAGGTCAATAATTATACCACTGATAATAAAATCTTGGCAAACTTTATGAATATCTAATTTTTTTCTGTTTAGTCGAGGAAAGTTGTTCAATTACTTTCAAACAATCTTAAGAGACAGTTGTAAAAGAAATAATTGTGTAACAATGAAAAAAGAAATCTTTGGAATTGTTTTCTTCTTTCTCGTTGTCAATGTGCCACACTTGTAAATGTGTATATACATTCAACCTAGTGGCTAATAACGGTTAGTATTAAATGGTACCGTTTGGGCTAATTTAGTCTACGATAGTAATTGTCTCGGCTAACTTGACCTAAAATAGTAACTCTCAGTTGATGCTTTGTCATGTTTCCTATTTTATAAAGATTAGTTTATACTCTTTGTTGAAATCTTCTGGAGCACACATTCAATGATTTCTCCACCTTTTGAATGAAAAAAAGACAAAATAGGTTTTTCATTTCCTTACCTTTATTCAATTTTTTATTTTATTTTGATCACTCTCGACCAATTTGATTTCTTATGTTTTAAATCGTTTTCAATTTGATCTCCAATCACTATTTTTTACCATGACAAAATGAAAATACTAACATGACACAATCCACATTGTAAATACGATTTTGTAATAATTTTTATTTTATTTTATTTATTCTTTTCATTTCTTTGAATAATAAAATCTATTTTATATATTTTATTTTACTAGTATTGTACCCATGCGATGCACAAGATAATAAGTAGAAACATATAAAATTAAATAAATTTCAATTTTAATTTATGGAATGACCATATGATAAAGACATTGTATAGAAATATTAAAGATGTTAATAACATTACAATATAACAATAAAAAATAATTTGATCTCATTCTACCAACATATCTAATTTTTCATGGTTGTCAAACACTATTTTAATTATCAAATAGGTATTATCTATCTAAAATTTGATTTTATACAGATCAATTTTGAAATTTAAAATATTAGGTTGATTGTTAAGAAAATCCATCAATAAGTAGTTCTATATCACTTGTTTGGGATGAAAATCTTCTCTTCTCAAATAGTGTCCCCTTCCATATCCCTCCAATATTTACTCAATCATTTACTGACACATAAAAGATACATATTGCATATTTGGTAACTTGTAAATTTATAAATCTATTTTGTTTTTATCTTTCCATGTGATAATAAATGATTAAAGGAATAGGGAAGGACACATTTGGGAACGAAAGATTTTCATCCCATGTCTTTGAATAGTTTTCATTTTTAGTAAATTTTTCAAAATTTTAAATTACAATGTGCTATAGAATTTACCAAATAGCATAGGTTTCCAGTTAATGGTTGTTAAATATTAACGGTATAGATTACAATGTGCTATATAAGTTGCCAAATAGCATATGTTCCTATTAATGGTTGTTAAATATTAATAGTATAAATTAATAGTATAGAGTTTTTAGTCTTCGTCATCATAAAGGTATTTTTTTTTTATCCTTTGATCTCTACATTGTCATCCGGTTTTTATCTTCTACCTTTATCTGCCTTCTCTTCACTTTTATTTTCTTCGTGTTCATTGAATGGCAAACACCGGTGACAGTCCAACTTCTGAGAAAGACGACTTGGTGGTGAGAAATACGAAGAAATTTAAGACTAGCAAAGAAGGAAATGATGTGACTGATATGGATGGTGTGGTGGTCAAGGATGTAGGATCCGATAGTGAAATTGAGGCAGAGGATAGTACAATGCGAGTGTAACGCCCAGTCACAAAATCGGGGAGTGATCGCTGGTGCAAAGAAGGCACGGACAAGGAGAGGCTTCTGGAAGACTTTTAAGCGGAGGGGTACATGAATGAACCGATTACACACCCGAATGAGAGAGATCCTAAGACTGTATAGATATGAGACTATACAGTTAAGAGGTTTTATATGAATTGATTTGTACTACCTATACCAACAAGATGCATTTTCTTTTCGGTAGCCCATCACCAAAGAACTCCATAGTTAAGCGTGCTTGACTTGGAGCAATTTTGCAATGGGTGACCTCCTGGGAAGTTTTCCTAGGAAGTGTGTGAGTGAGGACAAAGCACGCTGAAAGGACCTGTGTTGATTTGTACGGATAGTCGTCAATCCATAAAGCAGCAAGGGATGTTACAATGGTATCAAAGCCTGCACATCTCCCAGTACGGTATGGTTCAGGGACGAACTAAGCGTTAGCTGGTGGACATGTAACGCCCAGTGACGAAGTCGGGGAGTGATCGTCGGTGCAAAGAAGGCACGGATAAGGTGCTGCTCCTGACAGACTTCTAAGCGGAGGGGTACATGAATAAACCGATTATACACCCGAATTAGAGGGATCCTGAGACTATGTAGGTATGGAACTATACAATTAAGGAGGGCTTATATAAATTGATCTGTACTACCTATACCAACAAGATGCATCTTCTTTTCGGTAGCCCATCACTAAAGAACGTCATAGTTAAGCATGTTTGATTTGGAGCAATTTTGGGATGGGTGACCTCTGGGAAAGTTTTCCTAGAAAGCATGTGAGTGAGGACAAAGCACGCTGAAAGGACCTATGTTGGTTTGTGAGGATAGTCGTCAATTCATAAAGCAGTAGGAGATATTACAAATCTGGAAGAAACATCTCGAAATCTTGAAGAAAAGTCTCGAAATCATGATGATCTTATGTACCAGATTGTTCAGAATACTGCTAACATTCTTCAAGAGCAAAGATGAAGAAACTAAAGATGGTGTTCCTAGTTTTCTGGCATGCCTCCTTTTTGACGATGCCAAAACGGGGAGAAGTGGAGATTGAAGAAAATCTGTGCCTCAAGGATTTAGAGGGAGCTATACTGATATGAAGGATGTGCTGCTGCCAAGGACGCATAGGGAGTATATGTTGAGGGGAGCCTAGAGAATTTTGTTTTAGCATGTTTCTTTTGTATTTCTTTGACATTTCATTGAACCATTTTTTTTTATAAAAGTTCTTTTTATCTTGATCTGTTTCAGTTATAATGTGTCCTACTTATATCTTTCTCATCTCATATGCTCTGATGCATTTTTTTCATGCTTCATGTTTTGTTTTTATCTTAAGCTCTGTTTCATATCATACTCTACCTAAGCTCAGCTAATCACATATATCTCTAACATATGTCTGCCTCTTATCTTGAATGTGTATGCCTTGTCATGTTTAATCATATATACGCTAGATATTGGTTTATGTTTTCTAGTGTGATTAGCCTTGGCCATGTATCTTAAGGAGCACAAATTGGTTGTTGCTCTGATACTGTTATATAAGCTGAGTACTGATACATATGAAGCGCTTATTTGTTCCTTGTTTTCGACAAAAGCTGCTTAAAAAAGGATCATACATCTTCTATTTTCAAAAAATAATGTTCTTCACAATCTGTTTCTTATTAGAAAAGTTTCATAACTTAGAAGCTCCTTCTTGATGATTCAGGAACTAATCCCTATACGAGCTTTAGAAACCTGGATAGCAATGTATTGATCTTATCTCTCTTATGGTTTCTCTGAGCATCAGAAACTACATAAGTTTCAGTTTGTTTTGCAAAATATGAATGCTCTGCTTCTTTTTCTTATATACCTCTGAGCATTCTTTTCAAATTTTTTTTCTCTTTCTTTTTCTTAGTATAAGACTTGCTGAAAACAGATCTTGCAAAGATAAAATATCACAAGTTTTACTTGTTAAGTTTTTCAAGCATAAGGATCTTCAGAAAGTTCATTTATTTTGATAAATGATCAAGTTGTTTGTTTATCTATTGCTTAACTGTCTTTTTCCTTAAAATTTGTTCTCACCATGATCAGAAAGTACACTTACGACTGTCGTATGCTTGAAACAAAACAACAACAGTATTGATTAAGTGTCACTTAAGCCTAAAAATGTTTTTATGACTCACATCATGCCTTAAGAAAAGGAACTTCCTGAATATCTCTCATTCTATTTGATTGAAAGAATATGCTTATCTTGTTTATGTTTCTGCAATTTTTCTTTCAACTATCTCTTCAAAATATTTTCTTCAAATTGGTTTGTCATCATCAAAAAAGGGGAGATTGTTAGCTCTATAACTTTTGTGCTAATGAGTTTTGAATGATAACAAAAACAATTTAAAGAAAATACTTTGAAGAACAACTGATGTCTCCTTTGAGTTTCTTGACAAAGCATAACAGGTCAATTCCAGTTAGTATATTACAAACTTATAGCAAGAATAATGTTTCACTTTGTATGTGCAAACATGATTTATCTTATGGGAAGAGATTGAGCCAAATAGAAAGTGAATATTTTTTTTTCAAGCAAAGCATGTATACATACTTATGGAACAAAGCATAGAAACGGACTTGAATCGAGAATAATTTCACTACACATGTACAAGAATGTTTTATCTCAGGTAAAGAGATTAAGCTTAAAATGAAGTGATCATTATCTCGCGTAAAGAACATGTAAGTGCTTAAGGACTGGAGGAAATCAAGTCAAAAGCCAAGAAACCAAGGAAAGAGACTTTAGAAAGTAGCACGGGACATCAGAAAGTACTATCAAGATGAAGATATCAGAGTATGTCCATATGCAACGTGTTACTTAGTTTTCAATCATCACAATCGCAAAGAAATCATCATCAAGAAGATTTGATTGAAGATCTGAAAGCAAAATAACTCTACAAGGGCTGATTACGTACATTAGAAAACTCAACTAGAAGTGGAACAAAGAATGTTACAGGAAAAGGAGGGAAATTTGAAATTTGAATTTCAAATTATCAAGTCAAATCCAGTTTTAAACTACTACGTCATCTCTTTTGCCTTTTTGATCAACGACTTTAGTTTTATGAAGGAGGAGTTCCAAAAGCTCACTCAGAAAGTAGAAAAGTAGTTTCTGATAGGAGATCAGAAAGTTCACATTTACAACGCTTCTGCAACCGATGTGACAGTTCTATCAACCTCTCTTCTAGCTACTTCTTTCAAGACATAATTGATGATCAACATATGCCACTTGAAGAACTAATCTATGGCAATGGTCAGAAAGAAAGATCATTATATAAAGAGATGTTGAGCTTGAAAAATAGAGAGATTTTTGGAAGATTCAAAGAGAGGAAACTCTGCAAAAATCTTCTCCCACTTCCTGAAATATTCAAACTTTATCATATAATCAGTTTTATCCTTGAAGTGTAAAGAAAATCATCTTTCTATATTTTTAGTCAAATTTATATTCTTCTTGTGGAAGAAGTAGAAGAAGGAAGTCATTCAAGTTCTCCCAGGATCTTTTAAAATGTATCATCTTTAAGGAAACTTGACTCTTGCTTATCATGATTTGGGTTAGAGAGGATAGTCAAAGACTACTTGCAGTTTGGAGAGGCTGAGGAAAGACTACTTGTGACTTGGAGAGGCCCAGAACAGACTACTTGCAACGTGCTGAAGGAGTTCCCTATCAGTAACGGTTGGGCTTGGAAAGCTAGTGTTAAGACTACTCAGTTGGGCTTGAAGAGGCTAGTGTCAAGACTATTTGCAGCTTGGAGAGACAGAGCAAAGACTACTAATAACGTGCTGAAGGAATTGCTTGTCAATCATAGGTTGGCTTGGAGAGGCTAGAGTCAAGACTACTCATGTTAACTTGGAGAGGCTAGTACAGAACTACTCTAAATCCTTGGTTACAGGTGATCTCTGAAATACTTGGATGATACATTGGGAAGGCTAATGAAAATACTATCCATCCTTACTTTCTCAGGTTGAGAAAGCTGTTATTATAATGGAACCTCAACAGTTGTTGAGTACTGGATGTAGGTACGTTGGCGAACCAGTATAAAATCCTTTGTGTTCTGTCTTTCTTACCTTAATCTCTTTTATTTTCCTTTATTGGTTATTTATCTTATCAATTGGTTTTATTTTTATCATGCATCTTTTACGCTATATCTTTTAATACTAAACGTTTAAATTAATAAGGATCAGAAAGTAACTTTCTGAAGCCACTAACTTTATTTTCACTATACTTCAAGTTTTATACTTGATAATAATATTTTATAGAAGCTTTAGAAAATGAAAAAGAATCACTGCACGATTCAACCCCCCCTTCTCATGCATATCTCCACCTACAGTCACTATTGTGGGGGGCAAAAAGTCTTTAGTAAGCTGCATTATCTTGAATGTGGGGTAGAACAAGATCTCAGTTGAGCTTCTTTGATCTACCAAAACTTTCCTGACCAGGAAATTGTTAGCTCCAAAATCCTATCAGATGTGCTAATTAGTTTTGAATGATAATAAAGCCAATTTAAAGAAAATGCTTTGAAAAATGATTAATGTTGTCTTGAATTTCTTGTAAGTTTATAACAAGATTCTATTGTTTAGTAAGAGTAAAGCTTACTCAAATGAGGATAAATTTCACATTAAATGTACAAATATGTTTATCTCATGTTGAGATATGATCTGAAAAGGGAATGAAATTATATCTTTATAACAAGCTTAAGAGAGCTAATGATTTGAAGAAGAAATCAACAACACAAGAAACCAAGCTTTTGAGGCTTCTAAAAGTAGTACTAGATTTCAGAAAGTACACCTGAAAGAAAGATATTAATCAACCTTGAAGCCCAAGGTGTTCTACTATCTTTAATCCTCATATTTGTAAAGATTAGATCATCAACAAATAATGATTGAAGACAAGAAAAATCAATTTTTGTCAAGGAAATGTTATCGTACTTCAGAAAGTTTACACTTAGTAAATCAGTGCATTCTACAAGAAAAAGGTGGGAAAATTTGAATTTCAAATTTAAATTTGAATTCAAAAAAGTCAAATCCTAGTGTCAAAACCAGCTAATTATCTATTTTACCTTTAAAGTCAACTATCCAAAAGTTCTAGAAGAAAAAGTTCAAAAACAATGGTTCATAAAGTAAGAGTAGTTTCTGAAGGACATAAGAAATCTCAACTCCACAACGGCTTCTATAAACTGACCTGACAGATAGACAGGCTACATTTCTAGACTATCTTTCCAAGACACAAATAAAAGATTGACATGTGTACCTGGAAGATCTGATCAAAGGCAATAGTCACAAAGAAGACCTTTATAAATAGAGACGCTGTGCTTTCAAAAAAACATGATTGAACACTGATAAAAAGAGCAGAAGTGATACTAAGTTTTCCCTTCATCTTTCTTCAAAATTCATTACTGCTTGTAATCATTTCCTTGTTCATAAAATCTTCTTTCTATGCTTTTCATTGATCATATGTTCTTCCAAAGAAGAATATCTAGAAGGAAGTCATTCAAGTATTTCCAAATCTTTTCATTGTAAATCAAAAGAAATCTTAAGTGTAGGTTAGGTTGAATGGCAACCCAAACATATAACCTTTGTATCCTTGATCCGATAGTGATAAGTGTAAGATAGCTTGAAGAGGCTTGTCAAAGACTACTTACAACGTGATAGTAAAAGAACTTTACTGGTCATGATTTTAGCTTGGAGAGGCTAGTTCAAAACTACTGAGTTTGTGATAGTAGAGGTTGTCTACTGGTCACTAAATATAGCTTGGGAAGGCTACTATAAAGACTATTTTTGTTCTTTCTCAGGTTGAAGAAAGATTTAGCAAAACTCAACAGTTGTTGAGAACTGGATGTAGGCAGGATTGACCGAACTAGTATAAAATCTCTTGTGTTGTATCTTCCTTTCTCTTTATCTCTTATTTTATTTCCATATTTGTTTAATTATTAGTGTATATTTTGAAAAACTATCTTTCATTTTTTTGTTGCTTGTTCAATTTAGAAAGTTCACTTTCTGAAGTAATTAATGCTATTTTCTGCCATACTACAAGTTCACAATTTGATAGTTTTGATAAAGTTTTTCAGAAGGTCATTAAAGAAAAAAAATGAAGAACAAAATTCAACCCCCTTCTCATATGCTTTTCTACCTACAAAAATTACTAGCAACAATGGAAATGATGACAAGATCGTGCAGATTTTATCAATGCCTTTAAAATCAGAGGCTAAGAAGGATATTACCTAGTTTTTAGTCTTCGACCATGAGGGGTGGGATGATTCCTTGAGCAATATAATGGCCCAGATTGGTCTTTTCCTAGCTAAGCTTATTTCTCCACCTCCAGTGAATCCTCCAATAATGTGGTCATGGCTCCCCGAATCTTGGAATCATCTCTTAATTGGTCTCATCTTTTCCCAGACCTTTGCTACCAAGGTGCGGTTTCACTGTTTGAAGACGATGAGGATCTGCAATGCTTGTCTTCTCTTTCCTGACTTCTTCCCCTCTTTTTTTTTGGATGGATTGCTTGAGGTATCCTTCATGCATGAGGTGCTCGATCTGATTCTTCAAGCCTTGGTATTCTTTGGTTAAGTGATCGAAGGCATTGTGGTAACCGATTGCTCTTTGGGACTTTGATAAGTCTGACTGCATTGATCTTTTTGAAGATGGTGCTAACTTGGATATTGAGGGGGTGTAGGTGGTGTACCTTGATTCAGCATACCTAGGCTTGTCTCTTTTTTTCTTGTTTCTTGATTTGGCTCCCTTTGTCTTCTGGTTGGAATCTTCTCGTTAACTAGGGTCCTATTTTTTATTGTTATTCTCGGCAGTGCGGAACTCTTCAGTATTGATGTAATCGATTGCTCACTCACTAAGCTCTTGTATTGTTTGAGGTATGTGAATGTATAGGTTTTCTCTGAAGAGTCCCCTGCATAAACCAATTCTAATTTGGTGGAGTTCCATTGCTGGGTCGAGATCTGGGACTTGCAAGGCCTCTTTGTTGAATCTTGTCAGATAATCTCTTAGGGATTCGTTGGGCCCTTGTTGATGTGCTCCAATGAATTTGAGGTCTTCATGTATATTTTGGACAAGATGAATCGGTTGATGAAAGCTTTGGTTAGATTTTTGAAGTAGCGGATTAAATTTGGGGAAAGGGAAGAGAACCGAAAGAAGGCTAACTTATCTAGGAAGGAAGGGAAGGTTCGACAGAGAATTTGGTCAATTGCACCGTTGACTAGCATCATGGACTTGAAAATTGTGACTAAGGACTAAGGGTTTCCTGTTTCGTCAAAAGGGCGTAAGGTGGTCGGCAGCTTGAGGTGGACAGGGAGGTCAGTGGCCATGAGTTCATCGAAAAAAAAGGCTACATGGTGCATTAAGAGTAGGATGACTTGTCCTTATTAAACCAATAACTGCCATGCTAAGTGTTTCCATTATTGCCCCTGCCTTCAGCATAAGAGGCTCTAGGGTCTCCTGTGCAGATATGGTCGGCAATGCGCCAATTTTCTTTCTAGTGCTTGCATATGGTGGTGAGGAGTTCCTCCATGGTGGGAGGAGGTTGGCTGTGAGTGTCATTATTTTGGCTAGTAGCTTCAACCATGGTGTTGGTGTTGGATTTGTGGAGAAACTTGTTTATCGACCCCACGTTGGGTGCCTATCTAGAGCTAGAGGTAAAGCTGCAGGTGTCTCTAGCGTCCATATGAGCGGGAGTGGCGTATCTACAAAGGACTCTGGTGCTCAAGTCAGTGAATGAATTATGCATAGAGCAGTAAAGTATGTAAGAGTGATAGAGTTGGATGAATACCTAGGGGGCACGCACTAGGCCCTCTGTATAGTGAGATGTGATATCATGCTAAATCAGAAGATAATCTTCCTTTAATACGGAAGATATTTCAAGCATTTAGCTGATATTGGATATATTTTATATTAGCAGGAAATATGATTCAATATAGAAGATATAGTAAGATAATGAGAGATCCATAAAGATAATAGTAGATCCTATGAGGTATCCTCCATTAAATTGGGGGAGAATCTCCATAGGGGTATAATGCCGTGAGATCAATATGTGGACTCCTCTATTTGAGTTCTCCAAGGTTGGGTTGAAATTTTGGGGTCATATTTCTAGTCCACTATAACCTTCTTATCCTATAATTAGCTCTGTTACAATTTCATGAATGATGGACATATACCACCATTAAGTGTCACAGAAAATGTGTTCACCTTTGAAAATAACCTAGAAAGTCTAGTCTTTCTACTATGATGACTGGTCAAGAGAGAGTCACAACATGCAAGTTAGATTTGGTGAATTCTCATGAAGACTCTATGGATTGAAAAATTTCATTGTCCTGATGAACAATTACAAAAGTTATTGATAAATACTCCAGACTAGCTGATCAATCAAAAACTGATATCATGGGAAAGAAGCACTCCCCGCTTCATAACCAACTAATGAAACTTCCCTCCTATAGACATGCACCGCCTCAGAACTTAAAGTAGATAATTGATTGTGCATAATCTGGTGGATGGCCATATTTAATTATCGCCTTCGAGCCATACCCAGGAACTAAAATTGTTTGGGCAATATTAAGATTTGTAGTTGTTCCATTTTTCATGTATTTACTTTTTGTTACATGTTACGCATTTGGATACTACACAGGTGGTTGCTGTCTGGCTTAAGAAAATCACTTCATGCACTTTGAAATCTCTTTCAAATATCATGCAGGTTATCCTTAATCTTAATGGTAGGCTCGAAAAATTATGTATCCCAGGAACATCTACACTTATTCGCATATATAGAATGTCCATTTTACAACTAGTATTTTGGTGCTTTAATGGGGACCTCAAGTCCATTTCACCTCTCTTTGATGATCTAAAATGGTGTGACACTAAAAGCAGGATATGCAAAATTTAAGTCACCGTAACCTCATTTTTCGCATAATGTCTTGTTATTTGTATGTTTATTGCATAACCATTCATATTATGATTTTCCTCATGCATAAAAAGTTTCTAAGTACTTTTAATTTGAAGTTATGAAATATTTTTGAGTAAAAAAAATGGCTACCAAAAATTGAGTGTTTAAAACACCCTCCTAAACCACTAGGTTAGCAAAGATGATAACTGATTAGACTTTTTAAGCATCTAGTCAATGGTTCAATTCCTAGCAATGTGTATGAAAAAGTTCTTGTGATCAAAGGTTTATCCCTTCAGAAAGCTTCTGCCTCGAAATGACTAGTCATGTTGAAGATGGTGGATACCTAAGGAAAAAAAATCCTGTTTGTTTGATTTTTATAGATTGAACATATGTACTACCTAAGATCCTCTATACTTCTTATAGCTTAGAGAGCCCTAGAAATTGTAGAGACTACTTGTTAAGTAGTGAATAAATCCCACTTCAATGAGGATGAGATGTAGAATTCACATATTGCAGCTTAATTAAATTAATATAAAAATTTTGTGTAAACTTTTCTATCCTTTTTATTTTACCTATTAACTTTTCGGTTTGATTATTCTCTACTGATCTCTGATTGAAACACTAAAATGTACACTTAACTGTAGACGTTGGTAGATTTCTTATCATGAAATATTAGTAGATATCTCATTTTCTTGCGAGATGTAAGCGAACCATTTATCTGTGTTTATAAGCGTGTCACCCCTTTAGTTTTTCAAGTTCTCTACTAAACAACAAATACGTGCCCAAAAAGTGAAAAATACGAGAGATGAGTTTCCAATAAATACATCTTCATAAATTAGAAGTTTTAATTTATGACGAAATTACCAATTTGGTCTTTAATCAAAGTATCGCCTAATAATATTTTATTATAAAATTTAAAGTAAACAATTTGATAACTTATACTAAAATGAATTCCATAATCTCATCAAACATTGAACGAAATAGTATTGTTTGATATGCCCAAATTGTATTGAATATTGATTTTAATGAATATAATCCTAATGATAACAATTTTATTTCATTACTATATATAATTCTATTCAGTATTTAATTAAATGATAATTTTATTCATATAAATTCCATTAATATAAACTTTTACTGTTCTATTTTCTATTTATTTACCAATCTTTTTATGTAGATAGTATTTCAGTACATGTTGTTTATTTTTTACTAGATAAGAAAACGCAATCTTTTTGCAGAACCAACATTTATTATGAATCAATAAACTAAGACACAGTTCAAAACAAAAATGTTTATTGAAGTGGTTTACACTGATAGGGTGTAATAAATTTATAACATTAACATTCTTATTAAATGGCATAGTAAAACTGTTTTATATTATGCAGAAATTAAATTCTTCTGAAAAATAGTAACATTGCGAAGAGGTTTTGCGTATAGCTATGCCAAAACCTTCAACGCTCCATTTATGCGGGTCATTGGTCTCAAATGTAAATATGACCACCGTGCACGCAGTTGCAGAGATTACCGTGGGGAATATTTCGGTGCATGAACCAAACAAAACATGAAGCATTTTTTTTTTTATTTTAAATCCGTAGTTGTGCTATAGGAGGATGCATGTACGTATAAATGAATAAAGTCTTACCTAATGCAAGATATTCCATAATCTTGTGTGTTATTATAATATTATGAGAAATGATATTTGTATACAGAACTTAGATATTATTTAGACACGCCGATAGTAATGTATAAATAAATGAAAATTTCAATTATATTTGCAATGGATGTCGTAACAAAACTAATAACGAATATGAAATTCTTTTACTCGATTTATTAATAGCATAACTGATGAAATTTAAAAATATTAGAACATAATTTTTGAGAATTTAATTTATACTAACAGTTTAATTGTTAACCAATATAATTTTTGTTTCAAACCAATAGCAGCAGTTGGTGGGACCTCGTATGAAAGCAGCTCCTAGTTGGGTTACGGATTACGTATTATAATCTTATACCTATTCTTTAGGAATTATTTAGAAGGTTGAGTTAGTTTATCTTAAGAATTAGTTAGGCTTTGTTTGCTCTCTTAAATTTAAGTTATCTTATCTAAAGTTAAGACATAGTTAGTTACGTTGATTAAAGTATAAATAGGTGCAGTAGAACTGATATGGAGTATTCATTTATCAATAAAGTTATATCTTCAATTCTCAAGGTTTGGAGTTTCATAAGCTTTACTCGAAAAAGCTTAATAATTTTATTACAGTAACAAAGCATATTAAACAAATATCCATAATCACAATCACATATCATTATTTATTATTTTATTAAAATTTTATTCATTGATCATATAAAATAATTTTATATTATTAATACATAAAAATTAGACTTACTATTTTATATGCAAAGTTGTCATAAACGCAATTGAGGTTATTATCAATCATTTATATTTAACTTTTAAATATTTAGCGATGTTGATAAAAAGTGATGTTCAAATAATAGTTCTATGATATTAGTATTAGCCAAGAAAGAGCGAATTGGTGTTTGACTTATTTCAAAGTACGCCGTAGCCACCATTTTCAGCCATTCAAGCTGTCAGAAGATGTGTTGTATTTTGAACGTTGAAAAGTCAACCAATAAAGTTAACCCTAAATGCATTGAACCTCATAATGTGATGATCCCTTCATGTCATCTAAAGGCCAGAGAGTTTCAGAATAGAGCTGCAAACATGAGGGCCTGCTTAGTATGTGTTATGGAAAATTGGAAATTGTAGTTTATGGTAAACAATGTACTTAAAGGATAAGTAGTCATGAAAAATTGACATACTAAAGCTCAATGACATATTAGTGGGCTTTATTTATGGGATCAAAGCTCATTAATTAGAATTTAAATTAGAAGCATTTTGTGGTCACAAGGAAAACATACTTTAAAAAGATTAGTTTGATATCAAAGATACTCAATTTTGTTAATTCATGACAGGGATTTTTTTTTTTTAAATATACATCACCATAATTTGTGTCTGATTCTTTTCTATATTAGTAAGTGATATATAAGTACTTATATAAATATTTATTGAATTTGAAGGTATGACTATAGACTGAGATTAACCTTTTCTTCAATGTAAATCTTTTATTAAAAAAAAGGATGACTTAATTTTTTTTTTTAAAAAAAGTATACTTAAGAAAGATAAATAATTAGTCAATATGTGTTTTTCTTAATTAACTATATTTTATAGATATATATACGATACGAAAATTTCTTAAAAAAGTAATCACGCAAACATAAAAGAAACCTTGGTAATATAAATTTTGTTAAATATAAGGTAAAGCCTAAAGTGGAATGACAACATATGTTAACAGGAAATTGGGTTCATGGTCAGCCGTATGAGATTAGACATTTTTTAATATGCATCTTAAGTTCCATTAAGATAGCACTATTTATATTTCTTTTTAACTTTTAAAAGTCAAAATATTTAATACTTGTTGAGAAGTTAAAATATCTTATTTTTCAATAAGTATTTAAAACACTTAAATAATTATTTTTGTTATTATTTAATTTATTTAAATATAAAATAATTTATTTATAAATTATTTTTTAAAAATTGCTTTTTATATAAGTATTTAGATAAACTATTTATCAAAAGGGGTTTTGGTTTGCCATTGAGAAAATGTTAGCAGTTTTGCATAAACAAGAATTTGAGTTTAATGATGTGGGGAATATTTTTTTGGCAAATGTTGGTGACCCTAATGTCTCCTACTCAAAAGAATGGTGGGTTCTGTATTAATTCTTTCCCCGCGGTTTATATATTTAGGGCCCCAAGCTTTGCTTGTTCTGCTCATTAATTTTTAGGGTATTTGATACTGTTAATTCATACCAAATCATTGGTCAAAAGCTCACCTAGAGCCATGCAAGTTTAACTACCTAACACTTTAGCTAAACCAGCCCTTTTTTTTTGTCAACAACCAGCTTTGTAGTTTTGACATTTTGCAACGTGGTCATGTATACAAATTGATACAGCAAGAAAGCTTTCTGAGTCTTCTTACCATTATTGATAGTTTTATTTCTACAATCAATGGAAAAACGAGAGTGAAACATAAGCTCAAACTTAAAGTTGAACTCATTATAATAGAGAGGCTCGTCTTTATCATGTATTGAAATTTAGTTTTTATTTAGAAAAACTAGAATACTAATAGTCAAACTCTGGACCACTTAATACTTTGAACTATGTCAAGAACTATCTCTCTCAAAAGCAGCTAATTGTTTGGTGAAGAGATACAAATGGTTTTATTCCAACAACAAAAAAGATTGTGTGAAGCATATTGTTGATATTGGAGAATACAACCACGTTGGAATCTGTTTACAAATTTGCTTTATTTTACTATGATGGTTGCTTGCTGCCATTTGCTCACGCGTCATCTTAGCAGAGGAAGTTCTGCTCATATTTTCTATCTGGAGGATAAGTATGAATGATTTTCATGTAAAGAAGGAGTCAGCACAATTGGATCCAAAATTTGACTGCTTCGTTCATGGGATGACTTTTTAGGGTGATTCTATTATTGTTAATCTAGGTATGGACAATGTGTCTTTTGGTGTTCTTATATTTTTAGGTGTGAACAATGTGTCTTATATTGTGTCCTATGTTTTTATGCTTACTATCATTGCTTCTCTTATATTGAGGTTAAGCCTTTCATATATTTATCAAAAAAAAAAATATTGATCCTAATAACTTCACATTTTTTCAGAATTCAAATAAACGGAAAGTCTAAAATGAAAGTATCATCGTAATTAAGGTCGTTTTAGGCCTTAGATCAAAGACGTTTTGATATTGTTTTGGCCGTTATACTAATTTTCTTTTACGTTTAGCCTTTTCTTTTTTGTAATTAGGACTTTGATTTAGGATTAGTCGCATAATAATCCTTTTCTGGTAAGCTATTAGCCATCTCGCTTTGATTGATATTTTTTGTAATATTCAGTTAATTTCTTGCATACAGAAATTTAGCTACAGACTGGAGACAAAAGATAAACACAGCCGCAAATTATGGAGATAAAGGTGTGAGAAATAATAAAGAATGAGGAAAGTTGGATTGGTTTCTGGAAAAACGTGTCTAGGTATCTATCATTATTCTTGCTATAGCCGCTTCCATTTTAATGATCAAAATCAACATCCGTCCCACTTCTGGCATATGTTTGGTTGCGCAGGAAAGTAAGGGCAAAAATTTGATAGACAGGTTTTATGGATAATTTTATATTTAAAATTTATCCATGAAATTTTCTCTCCATTTTTAATCCTCCATGAAACAGACTCTTAAAGTTTTATATATATATATACACCTTTTCAACTGTAAAATATAAAATTGAGAAATGTTATTTTAGCTCACTCTTTATGGGACACTGTACCGACACATTCACATTCACCATTGAATAGGGTATGAGATCCAAACTAAGTGAGAGTTTACATCTAATTCAATCATGGATCTGAGTGTGTCGACACCATATTCCATAAATTGTGAATTAAAAGAATATTGCTCCATAAAATTTCATTGCGGAGTAAAGTTTTGCTGAGTCCGAGCTATTTATTAGAAATTTACTTGATTAATCGAAGTTCCAGTTCCCAAGTGAATCCATGTGTTGAACTTCAGGGCTTGGCACATAATGGTGAAGGTAAATATGTGCCGATCAAAGATGAAATGAGGGTTGCTTACAACGACAAAGCGTGCCAGCTTTCCGGGGACCAGGGAATCGGAATCCCATCAAACTTATTATTTTTTTTTTGGTCCTTACATGGAATGCCTACCAGTGTGAGAAGATTTTGGCACCAAACAATGAAATTTGTCAACAAGGTGGGGACTCACGTCTGGTTCATTCCTCCCCTGAAAAACATTTTCTTGCTGAAAAAAAAAAAACTTTCTATGGCCTCAATAAGGGTGGTGACCACTATTTTATAATGACAATTCTTCCATGATTTTCAAGCTTTGAACTCAAAGTGCTTTTTCCATCCAATCATTTATCACCCCTCTCAAAGGACATCCTGCTCTTATTTAATTGTCTGAATGAACTGGCAGCATCTTTGCTTGAACCTTAAGCTCCTTTTTAAGTGCACCTCCTTTTATGTCACACTTGTTTAACTCTCAAGTGGATTACCTTGAATTGGGAAAAAAAAAAAAGGTAAAGAGCTTCCAAAATGGGAAGACAGCCTTGTTGTGATAAGGTTGGTTTGAAAAGAGGTCCATGGACAATTGAGGAAGACCACAAGCTAATGAATTTCATCCTCAATAATGGCATCCATTGCTGGCGAACTGTTCCAAAGCTTGCATGTATCGACATTTGTTTTCTTGAAAATTTTATTCACAGATTTTCTCCAGTTTGATTACTTTTCCATAAAGGGGTGTCTATCTCGTATCATATATATCTGACTCGGTGCGTTTTTCTTTTGCATGCTGCTGAAGGTCTCCTAAGATGTGGAAAGAGCTGCAGATTGAGATGGATCAATTATCTGAGGCCAGACCTCAAGAGAGGTGGCTTTACAGAAATGGAAGAGGATCAAATTATACAACTACATTCACAACTTGGTAACAGGTAGAGCACAAGTTTCTGAATTGTCACTGCACCAGAATAGTAGCATGATTTGTTTGATAGTGTATATGTGTAGAAGAAGCCTTTGAATTTTAAATGATTGTAGGAGGAGTAGTACTAAAAGGATGTCACTGGGTTCTATTTTTTTTTTTTCCCCAACACAATGAAATGCATTTTCAGGTGGTCTAAGATTGCTGCACATTTTCCTGGGAGGACAGACAATGAAATCAAGAATCATTGGAACACAAGAATCAAGAAAAAGTTGAAGCTCCTTGGCCTGGACCCTCTGACCCAGAAGCCAATTGAGCAAAAGGAGCAGTCTGATGATGACAAAAATAAGACAAGCCTAGAGACAAATACTTCTAAAGGGTCTGGAGAGAATGTGGAGAGGAAGTCCTTGGACAGTTATGGCACAGAGGAAATGCCAAAAACAGAAGGGAAAAGGGAAGAAATTTACAAGGTGAATTGGGATGATGATACCGCTGATCTTCTGAACAATTATGAAATGCTGTGCTCACAGTTGGACTTGGGATTATGGATGACTCAAGATGCCAAAATCAGTACTAGTTCTCACTGTAGTTCTCCTTTCTCTCTGGATGATTCTAGCAACCTTTCCGTGGGTGAATCCACTTACCTAACTCAGGAAAATTCCTTGCAGCAGCAATGGGTTGGTGCTGGTAGCATGGATTCCATTCCCCCATGGGATAGCTTCAATATTCTTGAACAAGATCTTTTCTTCGTGGGAAACGGGAAATAATAACCAATAAGGATAATCACCCTTAAAACTGTGGTTGTCCCTAATTTTACGATCAATCTTATTCCAAACAATAAAATGTTATAAAAGATTGTTCAAAGAAGATTGCTACTTTAATACCTGCATTCTTTTTCTTCCATGAATTCATGCTTAATATTGTTAATGTGATTATGATTCCATACGGTTGAACACAAATTGGAATTTTTTTTATTGATTTTTCCTTCACCACAGCTTGAATTGAGCTCCTCAAGAACACCCCACACTCCCACCACGTGTGGGGCTAAAGGCTGCAGAATTGATAAGTGTTAAGAAATATTAGAATTGGGTACACCGCAAGTGTAATAAGTACTTTATAAATATGAGCGAAAGTACACCCAAATTTATGGAGAGTAATAAATAAATAAAACACAGTGAATAGTAATTTACAGCAGGATCAACGCATCACTATTCACGTGAATAATACTTCACTATAAAATCGCATAAATATTACTTAGCGGTGCCCGCATCCCTATTTATGAATAGTAGTATACATGGTACTCGTGTCACTATTTATGAATAGTACATCATTTCTATTCATAGCAACAAAATAAATCGATAGAACTGCACACCAAATTTTAACGTGGAAAGCCCTTTTGTAATTTTAAGGGAAAAGTCATGGGTCAAACTCTGAAAAATATTCCACTATATTTAAAGCGTAATTATAATATAGTATATCCTTAATAAGACTCTCTTCTACTATAATTTGTAATATTGTAGAGATCTAGAAAATATACCAAAAACCCTCAGTGTATACTCATACTACACTCTTGGAATTTTCTTACATACACTACTCTCTATTTTTCTCTCACTACAAGAAGCTTACTATGCTTCTTCTACTACTGCTAAAGAAATGCTTTCACTTGGGATGCTTTTCCACGGTTTGCTTCTTCTCTATTTATAGTGGAGTTGAAGCCATTGTGTATTAAATGTATAGTACTATTCCAATCACTTTTTTAGGTGGAACAGTTATCAAATTGTGCTTTCGATAAAAGGAGGAAGTTTTTCTTCCTCCTATTTTTGACTGTGGCAAAAGACAAGCCATATTTGGCAACAATTCTCCATCTTGACTTGCATTTTACAATAGTCATCAACCTTTGCAAATATTGACCAGGCTCAAGCTCATTTTTCAACATACTAATTTCAGCCTTGTTGCAAGCTACAATTAGCATATCATCTACATACAACAACAGATAAATTCGCGAACCATCTGGAAGCTCCTTAGAGTATATGCAATTATCATATTGGTTTTTACTATATCCAGTACCAATCATAAATGCATCAAACCTTTTGTACCATTGCCTTGTGGATTGCTTCAAGCCATACAATGACTTCTTCAACAGGCAAACATGGTTCTCCTTACCAAGAACTATGAACCCTTCTGGTTGACTTATGTAAATCTGCTCCTCTAGCTCAGTACGTAAGAACGTTGTCTTCACATCAAGCTGTTCTAGCTCCAAGTCCAGTGTACTCACAATAGCTAATAGGATCCGAATAGAGTTATGCTTCACCACAAAAGAAAATACTTCTTGAAAGTCAACACTCTCCTTCTGAGTATAACCTTTTGCTACCAGTCTCGCCTTGAACCTTGAAGGCTCAATGCCAGGGATTCCTTCTTTCCTTTTGTAAACCTATTTCCATCCAACAATTCTTTTCCCCTTTGGAAGTTGTACCAGCTCCCATGTCTGATTTTTTTAATGAGATTGAATCTCCTCATTCATTGCTATCAGCCACTACTTTGACTCCTTACTTTCTATTGCATCACTATAGGCGCATGGTTCATCTCCAACTGCACCATCTGCCATAGCCAAGGCAAAGGTCATAGGATATGCATCTAATGAGTCAAGTGCACAGGCAGTAGAATCCATATATCTTTTTGGTTTTTGAATTTCTCGCATTTCTTTGCCAATAACAATACTATATGGTTCTACTTCTCTAGTTTATTCACCAGCATCCTCATTGTCAAGTTCATCTTGTTGTTCTACTTCAGGTTGAGTAATCCCTGAAGTATTCGACTGATTCATTACATCCTTTTCTTGCTTCACTTTCCCATAGTCGATATCTAGCCCCACCTGCTTGGTAGCAGCATGATATGTCTTTGCCTCATCAAATTTAGACTCCTTTTTCTTATTTAGCATTGCCGCCTCATCAAAAGTGACATCTCTGCTGACAATGATTTTGGGTGAAATTGCCTTCCTTGTACACCACAGTTTGTAGCCTTTCACCCCTCGTGCATACCTTAGAAATATACACCTTCTTGTCGTCACCTCAAGTTTACTATTACTCACATGGGCATACGCAGGATAACTAAATATCTTCAAATCAGAATAGTTTACGGGTCGATCGGACCATACTTTTTTTTTTTTGGAATCTTCATATGGAGATATGTTTGCCATGTATACAGCTGTATTGACTGCCTTAGTCCAAAATGATTTGGGAAGTGCAGTGTTGATTCACATGTATCTTGCATGCTCCAAAAGTGTTCTATTCATTTGTTCTGCAACTCCATTTTGTTATGGTGTTCTAATACAATATGGTGCTTCATTATACCAGCATTTCTGCAAAACTCTGCGAATTCTTTACTACAAAATTCTCCGCCATTGTCAGTTCTCAGTCTCTTGATTGATCACTCGGTTTGCTTCTCGACCATGGCCTTCCATTACTTGAATTTGTCAAACACCTCTTTTTTTTTTTTCTTTAGGAAATATATCCAGACTTTCCTGGAATAATCATCTATCAAAGTAAGAAAATAGTGAGCTGCACCTAAAGTGTTAATAGGCGTTGGACCCTAAACATCTAAGTGGACATACTCCAATATCCCCTTGCTGTTGTATTTGCTAGAATTGAACTTCACCTGTTTCTACTTTCCAAATACACAATTTCACAGGAACCAAATTTGCAATTCTTTAGGCCTTTCAATAAGCCTTTACCAGCAAGTATGGTCATTCATTTCTCACTCATATCACCAAGCCGCATGTATCACAATCGCATAGCATCATCATTTCTTTTAGAGGATAGAACAGTAGTAGTTCTATCGACTGTGCTTCCCAACAATAGATAGATCCCGCCCTGCAGTTTTGCTTTCAATACCACCATCGAACCTTTGATCACCTTCAAGAATCTATCCTCTCCAATGAACTTGTACCCCCGACTATCTAGGGTACTCAACGAGATTAGATTTCTACCCAGTTTTGGTACATGCCATGCTTGAAATGTCTTTTTAGTACCATCATCCAAATTTGCTTGCACATCTCCTTCATCTGCAATTGATATTATTCTATCATCTCCTAATCTAACTTTTTCCTCTCACTTTTTATACGATGAGAAAAAGTTTCGATTAGGTGTCATGTGAAAGGATGCGCCAAATCCAAGATCCACTTATTTCCTGCGTCTCCTGTAATACTATCAAGGCCGAACTAGCATTAGCATCACTATTATCAGAACTTTCAATTGTTATGTTGGAAAAATCTCCTGATTTCTCCTTTTATCTAGGCAATTTCTTCTGATATGTCCTGTTTGGTGACAATCAAAGCACTTTACATATTTATGCTTTTTGGACTTCAATCTTCTCTTGCTTTTGCTTCTTGATCCTCTTTTTTGACTACGTCCTCTCGTCACGAATAACACATCTGTAGGACTTTTGGCACTAGGTCCGGATAGTAACTTTTGATGCTCCTTTATCATCAGTGATTCACTACTACAAAGAAGGCATCCTATGACAATCATCTCACAGTGATTGAGAAGAATGGTCATCGGTGACCATGATAAGAAACATTTCCCTGTAGTTGGAGGAATCACCGTCGCTTCCCCTTCCTCAATCCCTAGTGATTGTGGCGCCTAAGGTCTCAGCCACTCCCAGGTTCAGAAACTCTTCAATCCCTAGTGATTTTGCGCTGCTCAGTCTCTTTTTCTTGCTTAAGGTCTGTCTCTCAAATCCCCAATCTCTTGCTCAGTTTTTAGTCACTGCTCAATCTTTATACCCAGCCTCAAGGTTTGTCTCCCTTCGAACTAAGTCCAACAATCTGTCGTCCATGAGCTCTCACGTCTCTTGTCTCGGATGGCAGCATTGAACCCTTCCATCTCCATCAACTCTTGCCATGCCTCCTTCATTGACCAATGCCTTCAGCAGCTTTTCAACTCCTCCTTCCATACCCCAACTCAACCCCGTTATGCCTTGGTAACTATCTCTTCATCACCCAACTTATGTGCTTTTTGTTGTCTATTTTCTTGCTTTTGCTCTTGTTTTCTGAAACATGCATAAGCTTATTGTGCTAAAACACTACCAAAATTTTATTCAAATAGCTTTTAGATTTTTTTATAAATGCAAATGTACTTGAAAACACCATATTTTGTCCAATTTTTTTATTATTTATTTTCCTTTGTGCATGTGTATATATAAAAAAAAACTTCAGTTTTCTTTTTAGTCTAAGCTCACCATTCAACTCAATGAAATTTTCTTTTGATCAGCCCAATTTATTTTGTTTCTTTTCAGCGCAATCTAACCAGCCCATTTCATTTTATTCATTCCCTTACATTTCTTTGATCTGTTAACTAAAAAATTAAAAATTAAAAAAAATGAAAAATGAAAAGAAAAGGGAAAGCGATACAAAATGATGTTGCATCATTTGAAGATAATAAAAGAAATTAAAAGCTGAAGAACCATGCTGCATCATGATGTATCATCATCACCAAATTCCCTTACAGCTCACACTTCCAACTCCCTTTGCTCCTCACCATTTGAGACATCATTGAAGGAGCACATAATTGATCCGCGAAGGAGTATAAATTAGAAACCCATCACAATCAAGGGAGGGGTTTTTTTTCAAAAAATCAGAGAATACACAGAGAAGAGATACAGGGAAATTCAATAAGCTATACAAACCAGCAACAAATCCAGCCAACAGAGATCAACAATCAAGAATTTCAAACCAAAATTCAGCAGCATATTGACTGAAATCCAACGATATCCAACATACATAAAGAAGAAATCAATAGCAATCCAGCATTACAACAGAGACAGGTATAGATATCATCATCAGAAACTAAAAAAAGGAAAACAAAAAAAGGAGAAAGGAGGAGGAGGCCGCGGCGATTTCCTTCCTTAGCCGCAGCCTCCATGCTGTCTCATCATCATCATCAACATTTCAACTCCTCCAGCCACCACCGAATCAGTCGCTACCTTATCCCCTCTCCATGAAACCGTAAACCTCCATCTCAGCCACTCACAACCGCTCCTCCTCTTTTTCCTTAACCTCCATCATCCTCAATCTCTTCCTCCCAACTCCATCATCATCATCATTCCTGCAAATATCCACTGTAACTTCACACTTGAAAAACAAATTAAACACATCAATTTGTTCTAGAAAGTGAGTGATTGAGAAAAGAGAGAAAGAGAGAGAGATCACCGCACACCGCCATCCTCAGCCGCATGCACCGCCGCCTCCCCCACTTCGGATCCAGCCACCATGCGAGCTTCTTCCTCTCCGGCGAGATACCCCGGTGACCCAGCCGCGAGTACCTTTCCTCCCCGACGCCGCTCGCGCCTCTTCCTCAGCCTCCGATCGGCGCTACACACCTCCATCGCGAGCTCCCTTTGACCGGCGCCCCTTCGCGAGTCCACCGCCACGGGCGGTTCACTTCCGCGGCGGCCTTCTTTTCTTCCCCTCTACGGCTGTTCTCTCCTTCCTCGCGGACCACCATCCCTCCGATCCATCCTTCACGGCCGCGCACCCTCTCCGCCCATGCATGCAGCGGCTTCCACCGAGGCCGCATCCCAGCCACCGCGCCCAGCCTCCCACAGCCTTCCTCCGCCGATGGCCACGGCAACCTTGCCAGCCGCGGCCTCTCTTCCTTCTTCTCTCTCTCTTCCTTTCTCTCTCTCCTCTTCATTCTTTCAGCCCTCTCTCACTCTGTTTCTCCTTTTTTTTTGTGTTAGTGGTGTGTGTTGTCATGTATATGTGTGTATGTGTGATGTGTTTATCGTGTCATTTTTTTTTTCATTAGATTAAATTGCATGAACGTGGGCTCTATTTTAATTTTGTGAGTAGTATGGACATGGACTCTATTGTGATTCTTGTCAATCACAGATAAAAGGGTTTTTTATTTTATTTTGTGAGTTGCATGAATGAGGGCTTGGTTTCAAATCATTTTGAAAAACTTGGACTTTCTGTTTTGATTTTTGGGCATTTCATTTTTTTTTTGGGCTAGCTTTGTTTTATTATTTTTTGTTTTGCTGATTAGTTCTTTTTTTGTTTTCTTTTTTATTCGTTTTGGGCTTTTATTTTTCTTTTTTTCGTTTTGGGCTTTTTTTTGTTGTGTTTGCAGTTTTTTTCCTCCGTTTTGGGCTTTTTTTTTTGTTTGCATTTTTTTTTCCGTTTTTGGGCTTTCTTCTTTTATTTTATTATTATCAGTTCTTTTTTTTTTTGGTTTGCAGATTTTTTTTTCCATTTTTGGGCTTTCTTCTTTTATTTTATTATTATCAGTTCTTTTTTTTGTGGTAGCTAACTCTTTTTTTATTTTTTTATTTTTTATTTTTTACAAAATCAATATCTGATAAGATTTTTTTTTGTGCAAAAGTTTTTTTATTATAAAAAGGGTAATAAAAATAAAAATTAAAAATAGTAATTCAAATTTTATTTTATTTCTAGTTTAATTTTATATGTTTGTTCAAATTAATTGTGTTTGTTACATGTATGCGAATTAATTTTATCAAATCTTATTAAAATTAGTGCTTGTCTAAATGTTGTCCTCCCATAATAAAAATCCATTTCCAAAATAAAAAAAAATTAAATCAAAATCGATCAACACTTTTTTTTTAATTAAAATCAATCAACGCATTGTTATTTTGTTTCTTAATTAAAATCTATCCAACACAATCATTTTCTACAGAACGATGTGACTTTGAGTTCCTCATTGCACCAGAGGATACGTCGGCGTAGCCAACAACTTTCAAGTCAAAATTAATTTTTCATTAAGTTGTGTTCTCTTTTAATTTAATTTTCTTTTCTTTTCTTTTATTTCTTTTTTTCATAACTATTGGGGAAAAATAAATATTATTAGAATTATAATTAATTTGCATAATGAGCTCTAGGGTAACCATATTAATACAGATGTATTAGGGGTGCAGTGGGATTAAGTTTCCACCCTTCCCTAATCATAATCAGACTCCCGAATCTCAAATATCTTTTAAAAAGACTAGTTTGCAAATCAAAAGGTTTTCCAGTTTTAACCATAATTAAAATTGGTGGCGACTCTTGTTTTTACAAGTTTATTTTGAAATCGGTCGTCATTTCCCATCGCGGCGCCCTCTGGGCACGTTGTGACAGCTTGGCGACTCCACTGGGGAAATTTGAGAGTTAAACCTGTTAGAGTAAATCATGCAAATAATTATAATTTATAATATTTATATTTCCCCATCTTTTTTTTTCATTTTGTAAATAATTGTCTTCCTTTTGTAAATATTTGCTTATTTTTATTTGTTAATATTTGTTATTCAAATCTTAGGATAGTTTGTTTTATTTCTGTAAATACTTGTTATCTTAGGATAGAGATTTTATTTTTGTATACATTTGGAACCTTAGGGTAGAAGACTTTTTGTATATATATGTGCTTCTTTGATTTGTTTTGCAGGGTTGTATATAGTGTTTAGGATTACAAGGTTTGTATGCTCCCTGCACACACTCTCACTATCACTGTCCTCACACACAATTTGGGCTCTATACTCGAGCCTTGGAAAGCCATAGGGCAAGAAGGGGTTTCGACGTTGTTATTGTGAGGCTTATGCTTCCCTGACAGTCGTTGACTCATCCGCTTAGGTTGTTACTGGAACTATGGGTTGCCATATTGTGACTTTCATGCCCCTATGGTTTAACTCATGGAACTGGGTCTTTATCCTATTGGTAAAGGCAGCCTGGGGACCACAATCTTTTAGGGGTCTAGATCCACCCAAAAGCTATGCACTGATAGAATGACATTAGATGCCTACCTCAAATAGGGTTGACCATAGAACCGAGCATTAGACTCCACCCTGTTAGGACACAAGGGAGCGTTCTTCTTTTTTTTCCGTCTTTTATACATCATGCATTTGTGGTATCATATAACATTCATCATGGACATTACAACATGCATTATCAGTTTGTGTATATAATTCACATTTCAATCACGCATGACATTCACATTTTCTCATTTAGTATGTTTATTTAAGCATAAAAAAGAAAAAAAAATCCATTTTCATGCATTCACTTCGTGCCGATGCATATTTATTTTATTCATAACACGCATCTCATTCATTTTCTCTTCTTTTGAAGGATCTATTGGTGGCAAAAGAACAACATCACATTAGACAGTGAATGATGGAAAGAGCACAATATACTAGCAATGTATCCAACTTGAAGAAGTATTTCAATGTGATGGGAAATACCAGTTCTCTGGAAAATTTATGTCGGTTAAGCTAGTTGCTGCCCAATGAAAATAGAAAAGCTTTTTCAAATAAATATGGATCAATTCTAGATCTGTTATTCATATCAGTGGAAACTTCCGCCCTCAATATTCTTGCTCAGTATTGGAACCCCACTTTGAGATGCTTTGAGCTGCCAAACATGGATATCACTCCTACCATTGAAGAATACGCCTGTATGTTCAAATATCCAGTGAGAAAAAACACCTCTATTTATTTTCATCTGGAACAACCTATTTCAGGTGGAAAGATGGTAGAGCAATTCAGTGAATTATTAGGTGTGCCAATGGTTCAAGTGAAGTTGACAGGACATTCAGAATCAAAAGGGGTGACAAAAATCTTCATAGAAGAACATTTGAAAGACTTGGGGTATCAAAAAGAGTGGGCTACTTTTGCAAGAATGCTGGCTTTTGCTATCTATGGGCTGATACTGTTTCCTTCTGCACCAGACATAGTTGATCAAGCTGCCATGGATGTTTTCTTTGCTGTTGAAAATAAGCAAAGAAATCCAATTCCTACTGTGTTGGCTGAAACGTTTTTGACTTTAAATTTCTGCCATCAAAAACAAAAAGGAAAGCTACGATGTTGCCTACACCTCTTGTACGTGTGGATCATCATACATATGTACGCAGAGAATCACATTAGAAGTGTCTCAGACCCTTGATAATGTAAAAGAACAGTCATTCAAGTGGGTTTGTCCATGGTATGAACATGAAAGAGGTGACATCATTCTCAGTTGTGGAAATTATCATAGCATACCATTGATGGGTCCAAGAGGTTGCATATCATACACACCAGCAATAGTACTCAGACAACTTTGTTAGACACAAAAGAAGCCGCGAGATGAGCAATTGAGCGGACTTTACTTCTGGTACAAGGAAGGTGAACACACTAAGAAGTTATCACGAGCAGTTAAAGAAGCATGGAGAGATATTCATATGGCCGGAAGAAATGAATTAGGTAAACCACTTGTGATCAGTACCCGCGAGTATGTCATATGGAGAGAAACAAGAGGAGTTCCTCAAGTTGTCCTTAGTTCTCATCATGAAAAAAGGAATGATTCTCAATTGGTTGAACAGGTGGAGGTCATGAAAGCACAAATGAAGCTCTTGGAACAACAAAAGTAGGCAGCAGGAGTAGAAGTTGTCATTACTCGAAACCAATGTGAGAAAAGAGATAAGTTGATTGAACATCTGAAAGATGAGCTTGCTGATGTCTCTAACCAAGAGAAGCAAAGACAGGAGATCTAGAACCTTGAAAAGCAAGTCCAAGTGATGGCTAATGAGAAGAATAAGTTTATGAAGCATATTAGCCAGCTAAACAAAGAAAACAAAGAGTTGAAAATGAAGATTGGTGAGCAAGAACAAATAAAAGAAGAGCTGGAAGTTGAAATGCAACAACAAAAAGAAGAATTGGAGTTAAAGATAGAAAAGTTAAATACATCCTTAGCACAGGCCAAAGAAGAATGTGATCAAGAATGGGCTCGTTTCATGAAATGTCGAGACCAACTTTTGAATACAGAAGATGCGGGAAGATTCTGGAAGAAACAAGCTGGTGATTGGGCAATGAAGGCTGAGGAATGGAAAGGAAAGTACACGAAGCTAACTGAGGAATTTGATCATCATATTCCGAAGTTCATTTACCATTTCGAAAAAGCAGAGAAAGAAATTCAAAGGAATTTCAAGCTTCATTTGCCAAATAAAATGAGTGATTTCATGAACCTGAGTAAAGGCCTTGCTAGAGGTCTTAAGAGAATGACCATTCTTGACTCAACTATGATGTAACTATACTCTTTTGAATGAATGAAATAAATTTGACTTTCCAGATTCCTCCTCAAATAAACACGGAAGACTATATTCATCGTGGAGCGAAATCTCCCTTGGATATATTGTCAATTACATTTCTACCTTATAGAATTTTTTTCTTCTGTGTAGAATGTAAGAAAGAAGATCAAGTTCTACATTGCTAGTATGCTCCTAACAAAGTATATTGTGGAATGATAATCCCCTATACTTAAATCCATCACATATCTTGTCTTATGGACATTATGTCCTTTGAATAGGATATGAATCAAATTCGATACTGTCAAAATAAATGTGATTCTTTGCCATCAAAGGATCTTTAAGTTTTTACCATTTGTTTATCTTTTTTTTTTTTTACTTTTTGTGAAGGTTATCCAAGATTGCTCCTTCAAAGAAAGCTTTGTCAAATACCAGTGCATCGGCTAGAGAGCCGTACGAGTTATGATCCAGAGTTAAAAAAGAGAAAGCTACCAAGGATAAAGGCAAGAAAAAGGCTATGGCAGCAGACAGCGTTACCGGAGGAAGGAATTTAAGTCAAGAAATTGATGACCTCAAGGAAATGATGAAGTCCATGTTCGGACCGGAATTCAAGAAGTTCATTGTTGATACAGTGAATATGGCCAAGGTGAATGCTGAAAATGCTGAGCATGAGGAACATACGGGGTATGAGAATGATGAAGGAGTTGGATCCGCAAGTGAAACTGCGAGGGAGTTGGAACGACTAAAGCTGAAACAAGAGCTACAAGAAAGCATGCAAGAGCAGATCCGAATGCTACGTGGACCTAATCCCTATGGCTCAGTGAGTATTAGCGATCTGTGCTTGACTCCCAATGTGGTTATTCCCAAAGACTTCAAGATGCCTGAACTCGTCAAGTTCGACGGTAGCACCAATCCTATTATACATCTGCGAATGTATTGTACGAAGATGGGAATGTGGTCAAAAGATGAAAACTTCCTGATAAGCTTTTTTCCTGAGAGTTTAGAAGGCGCTGCATGGGAATGGTATATGCAGATGGACCGAGCACAGATCAGGTGTTGGGAAGACCTGGCTCAGGCTTTCATAAACCAATACAAGTTCAACTTGAATGTTGCACTTACTAGAGATCAGCTGAAAGGGATAAGGAAGAAGGAAAATAAGTCTTTCAACGAATATGCCCAGAGATGGAGGGCCATGGCTGGGAGGGTTTTCCACCAATGTTAGAGCAAGAAATGTGCTCTTATTTCATTCGTACACTAGAAGGACCTTTTTTCAGGAATATGCTGGGGACCCATGTCAAAGAGTTTGTCGATTTAGTCGAAATCGGAGAAAGGATTGAGACTAACATCCAAGAAGGTAAGATAGAGATAGAAGCAAGTGAGTCTCAATCCAAGAAGAGTTTCCATTTTAAGAAGAAGGAGAATGCCGTTAACTACATCCACTCTCAACAACCCACTCCCTGACCAAGCCATCAACCCACTTATCTACACACACAACACCCATCTTACTAACAATATCCATCCCCAAGAGCCATTTCACCACAAATACCATATACACCATAACCCCACCAAATCAACCACGTTTCCTATCCACGACCTTATACACCAACGACACTTAGACCTCACCAAACACCACCCCAGACCCACCAGACAAGTAATCCCTTTATAACTCCTTCACCATCCAATACCAAAAACACACATAGACCTCCAATGGAGAATCGAACCTTACCCGATTTCCACATGAGCCATGCCGAGCTGTTTAAACACTTGTGTAGAGACAACTTACTAGGCCCACGCCCGGGGAAGACTTTCATGCCACCATATCCCAGGTGATACAATCCAAATCAGACATGTGATTACCATTTGAATTCCCCGGGACACTCAGTTGAAGATTGTTATGGGTTCAGAAGCACAGTATGGCGTTTAATTGACCGTGGTGCCATTAAGTTGGAAGAAGAATCAAGACCACACATAAGGAATAACCTGTTCCCCAATCATGGTGGAGGACAGGTAAATTCTATCTGCTATGAGGAGATTACAAGTCAAGGTGTGGAGAATGCCAAGCTCCCGATGAAGGAGATCTTGGAAGCATTGAAGAGGGCGGGTTACGAGATGGAAGTTGAAAGAAAGAAAAGTAAGAGGACGATGAAAGGTGGCGAAGTTGATCTATTTTATGAGTGTTCCGGAACAAAGCACCACATAGAGGAATGTCCAAAGTTGAAGCTCTATGTTGACAAGATGATCAAGCTAGGAGTGCTTGGTGTATCACAGAAAGTCAAACAAAGTATCAATATGATCCATCATGCACCCCCTGTTTTTAAAGTCTACAACCAAGAGCTAGCACTTGTTTTTAAAGTGCCCAAGCCATTTCTTTACGAAAGCGATCATGCGGTTCCATGGAGGTATGAAACAATTGTGGAGCCTCATTCTACAACATCCCGAGTAACATCTCCTATTCAAAGACCAGTATCTGTCTTCAAGGTATCTAGTTTGCCTTCTTATCTTACCACAATCTCAATGTTCGATAAGTCAGAGGTAATTGGAGAATTTGGCAATGGAGCTTGCTCGGAACCCTTTGCAACAGAGTCAATAACAAATGTTGCAGGAATAAGAGGAATGACTCGGAGTGATAGGTGTTATACTCCTGAGAAGTTATTAAAGGATTCCCAAGTAGCGCCTGTGAAGGAAAACAGAGAAAAGACTCAAGAAGATGAAGAAGGGGAGTTCTTGAAGATAATGAAACAGAGTGAGTATGATGTGGTGGATCAACTGAAGAAAACACCGACAAAGATCTCACTTTATTCCTTAATCTTATCTTCGGAGGCTCATCGCAGTGCAATCAAAAAGGTGTTGGATCAAGCATACGTGTCTAAAGACATAACCCCTGATAGGGTTGAAGGAATTGTGGGTGCTATCAGAACAGCTAATGCCATCACCTTCACAGAAATTGAAGTCTTTCCTCATCCAGCAGGGCTCCCGAAGGCGTTCCACATCACCCTGAAATGCCAAGGTTGCAATATCACAAAAGTATTGATTGATGGAGGATCAGCTTTCAATTTGCTTCCTTACTCCACTTTGCAACAACTCCCAATTGATCCTTCTGCTATTGAACTAAGTGGAACCATTGTTAAGGTGTTTGATGGGTCTTTGAGGGAGATCATGGGAGCTATTAATCTTCAGCTGTAAATTGGGCCAACTACCTTCACGACTACATTCCAAGTGATGGATATTGAACCAGGGTATACGATGCTATTAGGTAGACCTTGGATTCATGAGGCAGGTGCTGTTCCCTCTACGCTTCATCAGAAAGTAAAGTTCATAGACAATGGGAAACTCATCACTGTCAAAGGGAAAAAAGAATTGTTGGTGACTAAACCAGTGTCAGTGCCATATGTTGATTGTGCTGAAGACACTCTCGAGGTATCATTCCAAAACCTTGAGATAGTAGAGCAAGTGAAATCAAAATGTGATGTGCATCAAGTAGCTGCTCGAATAATGCGCAAAAGTGGATTTGAAGACGGAAAAGAATTAGGGAGTCAGCTGCAAGGGATCAAGAACCCAATCTCACTTCCTGACAATCCTGGGAAGTTTGGTCTTGGGTATGAAGCCGCAAATGATCAACAGTATTTTGAATCCACTAAGAAGAAAATCCCACATATTAGGGATACATTTCTTGCACCTGCAGAAGTGATGGTGATAGAAGCAGATGAAGCTATCAGCACTGTTGGAGGAACCAGGGAGATACCTCGACTGATCTGCCCTAGTCTCGAGCCATTAAACAATTGGGATTCTGTTCCCTTAGATGATTTGTTGTATCTTGAGTAATGGACGCTTTAGTTACCTTGTTGTACTTTAATTTCAATTGAATAAGATGATTATGCATGGCTTTCTTTCTTTTCTATTCTCTTTTTGTTTTTGTTTTTCTTTTATTTATTTCGGGTCTCATCTTATTTCCAGGACTCATCTCCTTCAGATTCGCTATCCTGTGCAAATGATTGTGAAAACCCATTAACTGATTATTACGTTACAACAGACTTGAATAAAAATGAGCAAGATGAAGATCTCGAGTTGTGCCGACAATTCGCCAAAATCATAGATTCAATGGAGAAAGGGATAAATCCACATGATGAGGTTGTTGAAATTGTGAATTTGGGAACTGATGAGGATAAGAAAGAAGTGAAAATAGTTGACAACCCGGAAAAGGAAAAGATGATTGGACTATTCCGTGAATTCCTAGATATTTTCGCTTGGTCTTACAAAGATATGCCTGGCTTGGACCCGGAGATAGTGGCTCACAGGGTTCCACTAATTGAAGGAATAGAACCTAAGCGACAGAAATTAAGAAGGATGAGCCCAGAAATGTCGCTCAAAATCAAAGAGGAAGTCAAGAAGCAACTTGATGTTGGTTTCTTGGAGGTTCCACTCTACCCGAAATGGATAGCAAACATAGTGCCAGTACCGAAGAAGGATGGAAAGGTCAGAATGTGTGTGGACTATCGTGACCTAAATAAAGCAAGCCCAAAGGATAATTTTCCTCTCCCACATATAGACATTCTGGTTGATAACACGGCTAGAAGCCATTGATTCTCTTTCATGGATGGTTATTCAGGTTACAATCAGATCTTGATGGCAGAAGAAGACAAGGAGAAAACATCATTTGTCACTCAGTGGGGAGTGTTTTGCTATAGGGTTATGCCGTTCAGACTAAAGAATGCTGGGGCGACATATCAGCGAGCGATGGTGACTCTTTTCCATGACATGATTCACAAGGAGCTAGAGGTGTATGTGGATGACATGGTAGCAAAGTCACAAGAAGGGGAAAGTCATGCTACCGTGCTCAAGAAACTATTTGAACGGTTAAGGACTTACAAGCTTCGACTGAATCCAGCAAAATGTACCTTTGGAGCGTCAACAGGAAAATTGTTAGGGTTTATTGTCAGCAAGAAGGGTGTTGAAGTAGACCCAGACAAAATCAAAGCTATCCAGAACATGCCAGCACCCAAGACAGAGAAGGAAGTCCAAGGTTTCTTAGGCTGACTGAATTACATAGCCAGATTCATCTCCAATCTGACGCACACTTGCGAGCCGATATTTAAGCTGTTGAAGAAGAATCATTCGAGCACATGGGATGACAAGTGTCAAGAGGCCTTTGACAGGATCAAGGATTACCTTTCAAATCCACCTATCTTATTTTCGCCAATGCCAGGGTGACCACTCATACTATACCTCACGGTATTGCATAGGTCTATGGAGGCAGTATTGGGTCAGCATGACGATTCTGGTTGAAGGGAGCAAGCCATTTACTACTTGAGCAAGAAATTCAATGACTGCGAGTCTAGATATCTAGCTATTGAGAAGACTTGTTACGCACTAGTATGGACGGCAAAGAGATTACGACAGTACATGCTCTACTATACGACTTTGCTCATATCTCGGATAGACCTCATGAAGTGCATCTTTGAAAGCCCGCATATCTCCCTAAGAATGTCTAAATGGCAAGTAGCTCTAGCAGAATTTGACATCAAGTATATGACCAGAAAATCCATAAAAGGAAGTGTGATAGCTGATCAGCTAGCTGAAAACCCACTTGAAGAATATCAGTCAATGGAGCTCGAATTTCCTGATGAAGATGTCCTACCAGTTGTAGAAGAGAACAGTGAGAATAAGGAAGAAGATGATTTAGTATGGAAGATGTATTTTGATGGTGCAGTTAATATCCGAGGGAATGGGGTTGGAGCAGTCTTAATATCCCCTGATGGAAAATAGTTCCCAATTGCTGTGAAACTGACGTTTGATTGTACCAACAACATGGCCGAGTATGAAGCATGCATAACAGGTCTGAAGGCAGCGATATCCCTTGGTGTGCAATTCCTGGAGGTCTATGGAGATTCAGCCTTAATCATTTTTCAAGTCAATGGAGAATGGCGAGTCAAAGAACATAGGTTACTGTCATACTTTGATCATCTTATGAGCTTAAAAGATGAGTTCAAGGATGTCAGTTTCCATTACCTGCCTCATGATCAGAATCAATTTGCAGATGCTTTAGCTACCTTGGCTGTGATGACCAAGCTCGATCTGGAAGTAGAAGTGTGTAACACCCTAGTAATTAACCAGATACACCTAGGTTGAATCTGATTAATGACTAGACTTTACTCCTTGCTTTGGTTCTTTCTTCATAATTTGAAAATACTTAGTGAAATTACGAGCCATTTTTTTTTTAAACACATAATTGAAAACGTGAGCCGAGTACAACGTGAACGAGTAAGCGGAGTATAATAAGACGTTTAAGAATATATCACATCATATCACTTAGGCTCCATCATATAACATCCATAAGCACATTATAGCATATATTTACATACAATAACCTCACTCAAAGGGTGGGTTATGTTCATACATCATTATCTTATGCAAACCCATAAAAGAAAATATACTTAAGGAAATTCATGCCCCTAAACTAGATAACTCCATAAGCCGGGAAGGTTATCCTAAAACTAGGGTGCATGATCACACATAAATCTACTAAGAACTCTCTAGGGCCACTGTCCTGGAAATAGGGGAATAAATCCGATCCACTGATGAGCTCCCTCGGGAGGGGACACACGAGATGCACCAAGCTGGGGTCGCATGGACGGCCTTCTTGCTAACCTCGGCTGAACAAGTGTTTCCTCACTACCCTCTCTTACACGTGTGGGAGTAGGAGCAGAGCTCTCGGAATATACATGAGTAGGAGTGTCCTCTGAAGGATCAGTTTGAATATCTCGTCTCGGGAACATACTGAAATCCATGGACTGACAGATGAAGCGGGATAAGAACGTAACATCCTTTCATCAAGTGGACGTGCATGTTCGAAAACCATTTCATCGCCATAGGGAGAAGTAGGAGAAAATCGATAACTAGGGACAGGATGTGCAAATGGACGACCTATGTAAATAAAAACACGCTGCGCACCTTGATACGAGCGATGCACCGGATCATAGTGAAATTCCCAAGTAGGGGTATCAACGAACAGACGAATGTCGCCATCTGAATCTGGAGACAATGACGGAAATAAAGAAAGGGAGTGAGAATCTTGCTAAAGAATTCTCAGTAAGGTACCTCCTTCTACAGTGTCATCATCAAAGTCCCTAGGAACCACGGGATTATTCTAAAATAGTGAGCATGCAAAGATTCATTTTAAGTTCGGACAAATACTTAACGGAGGTTCGTCAATTTTTAATCATCGTCTTATAATGCATCTTATTCTTAACATGTCATATTTACAATGAACTTTTCCTTTATCATTACATCATATTCCTCATCATCATTATCAAAATAACATGCATAAAAGAACGTCATATAATATTAGCTACACATGGACACAGTGCACATATTTCATTTCTTTAGTGCCTTAGGTGACTTAAAATCTTATCATCATCATTATTTTCCTTGGGCCACCCTATACTCCACCCTTTTGGGAGTAATTTAGGTTATGAGCTCATACTTTACTAGTCGTCACTAGCATATACTTATCCCTTTTGATAAGCTAAAGTCCCGACTCTACCCTTTTGAGAGAGCCGGTTAGGGGCTAAAATCACCTTTTCACCACCTATAGTCTGATGGTTCCAAAGGATCATTTTCTTATAAGTTTAAGTCACCATTAAATCTTTGCATGTTATATCATAATACAATTCATAAACATCATAACATTTTCTCATTTATAGTCTTAAGCTAGAATAATATATATCAACTGTAATCATGCATATGGGAGATTCCCAGGAAAGAGAGGTGGGTTACAATGGACACGCTTAAATACCAAGTCTTTCCTTAGCCAGAACCTTTCCAAATTACAATTTTACAATGATACACTTTCTTCTAGCAACAAAGGTGAATTTTACATAATAAAGAACATTTCATGTATAAGCATTCTTATTATTTGCAACAAAGAACTATAACATGCAAGCCAGAAATCATTCAATGATATCAAGTACTTAATAAGCATCCAATCCTTACATAGAATTATCAATTATAGAACTAATTAGTTACTAAACCAATTATGAATCATTCTCTTAACAATAAACCATAATTATCACAACTTCAATCATATCAAATCATTATCACACATTGATACTAAGCTCAGATCAGTGGCCGAATCATGAACCTCATGCAATTACATAGAATCATATTTTAAGTGCATATAAAATACTAGTTCCCCGTAAAATCCTTGCAAAGCCTTAAAACTCATTTAGAAGCTAGTTCTTTTGTCAAATTTGGGAGGATCTTCACAATTAAAATTCTCACTTAAGATAAAAGGAGTAAGTCTTGAGCTTTAGAGATTTAGGTGACATCTTAGAATTATAAACATGCTATACAACCTTATTTTAATCTTATCTTTATAAGGTGATAGCTTGGAATTATAAACATGATATGCAATTCCATTTCTTTATCTTTAAGATTTAAGGTGATTATAAACATGATACAAGAAACTGGAGCGGCGGTAATCCGCACAGGACCAGTAGAGGGAGAAGAGAATATTAAGAAACCGGAGCGGCGGTAGTCCGCACAGGATCAGTAGAGGGAGAAGAGAATATTAAGAAACCGGAGCGGCGGTAGTCCGCACAGGACCAGTAGAGGGAGAAGAGAATTATTATTACATCTTTTTAAGCTCCAATCTCAAGACTTTTTAAAGAATAAATTCTTTAACTCCAATAATCATATTTCTTTGCTTGTGATACATGGGCAAGTCTTTGAGCTCTAGGATCTTTAGGTGATGGCATAAAATAAACATGTCATGCGTTGATTCTTTTAGCCATTATAAAATATAGTGAGAGCATAAATTAAATATGAGATGCAACCTCTTAATTATCTTGAAAGATTAAGTGATGACTTGAAACATAAACATGAAATACAAGCTTGGAATTTAAACATGAGAAATGCAAGTTCATTTATTCATTCTTGAAAATTTAGTGATGACATAGAAGTTAATCATGGATGCAAATTCATTTTGTTCTTTACTAGAGCTCCTTCAAGACTTTAAAAGAATTATAAATTCAACCCAATACATATCTTAACAAGAAATAAAACATAAAAGGAAAATACATCTTTCAAGTTCTAAACTAAAAATCTTTGTTTTAGCATCATAAAGCATTATTCTTTAAAGTTTTGCATCAAGTGGAATTTTCAAGCTTTAGAGGCCTAACTTGTGATGGATTTACAACCCACCCTCAAGGTCCTCATCATCAAGCCATCATCTTAGTTCCACCTAGGCCATATGGTTGAATTGGTTAAAGAAAAAATTGAAGAGGAAAACCAAAATGAAAAGCTAAGGTAAGTTCATAATTTCATCATTTTGAGCTAAAAACACAACTCCTCAAAGCATAGAAATAAATTTAGAAACTACTCCCTACCTGATCTGAGTTGAAGAAGAGGAAGAGAACTTGGTTTCTTGAAGTGAAATGAAACAAAATCTCTTTGAAAAAATTGAAGAAAGAATTCAGCCAAAGAGGAGGAAGAAAGAAAGTTTTTGGTGCTCCTAAAAACTAGTTATGAACCAAGCATTCCAAGACCACTCAAGCAAGCCTATTTATAGAAGATTTTGAGGCTTCTAATTGGCCAAAATGATGAGGTAGTGGACGAAATTTTGTAGGAGAAATAAGGGAGGAAAAAATCATTTTAGACAAAGTTGTATGAAATTAAGGAATTATGTCTCTTATGGTGACATTTTGGCATTTTGTTTTAGTGCAACTTTTGGCAATAATTCAGCTGCATAATGGCATCAATAATTTCGTCCATTACAGCCCAAAGAAGTGAAATTTGTGTGTTCCATGCATTATTTAGGTGCAGGCAAGATATTCATGTAATTTAGAGAATTTACGGTTAAGGGTTTAAGTGAATTAGTAAGCAATTTGGGTGTTTTTGAGCAATTTTGGGTTCTAATCAATCTAAATACATAATTTTGACTCTAGATTAATATTTAGAATTTAATAAGCTTTAATTTGAGCCTAATATTGCTTAGGTTTCGGTATACCAATCAAAAATCCCGAAATTCGCAAAACTGCCCAAAAACAGGGGCAAAATCGTACTTTCACTTAAAAACTGCCCGAGGCCACCCGAGCTTAACCAATGGTTAATCATGGCTTAAAAACACATTTTAAAACATTTTAGTGAGGTTCGGGCTCAGTCGGCACGCACATCGGAGTTAAAACACCCTTGGGCGTTTGGTCATTTCGTGTCGGAACTCAAAATTGAGATCCTTCTGCTCTATTAACACACATAACACAAACAATCCCTTATTATCCTCAAAATATCCCCTTGAGAATAGGTGGGGCCCACGATCCTCATTTTCTGATTAAAATAACTTCAGGGGCATTTTGGTCATTTTATACGTACAGAAATTTGGGATTTGCGACTCTCGCATGAATCGTTCCTAACCTCTCTTCTAACGTTATATTCCTTTATTGAGGATTGTTCGGCCTCAAATCTTATGTAATAATTACCTACGGTAATTGAGTAATTTCTAATGACAGTAAAAATTACAGTAAAAATTGGGGCGTTACAAAGTGCGACCCTTGCAAGTGACAGTTAGAAGAGAGCCAGCATACTGTTCCAACATTGAAGACGAGCCAGATGGCCGACCATGGTTCTACGATGTCAAGAAGTTAATCAAGGAGAAAGAATACCCTGCAACCGCAAATGAGAATGACAAGAAGACACTCAGGCGACTATCCATGTCATTCTTCTTATCAGGGGAAGTATTGTATAAAAGGAGTTACGACGGAGTTTTGTTAAGGTGTGTCGATGCTAGGGAAGCGAACTCCATCTTATCAGAAGTCCATGAGGGTATTTGTGGTACTCATGCTAACGAGCACACGTTATCCCGATAGATTCTTAGGCAAGGATACTATTGGCTTACAATGGAAAAAGACTGCATAGAGTTTGTCAGAAAATGTCACAAATGCCAAATTTATGCTGATCGAATCTATTCTCCTCCTGTGTCATTGCATACTCTTACATCGCCTTGGCCGTTTGCAATGTGGGGCATGGATTTCATAGGGTCAATCAACCCCAAAGCCTCCAATGGACATCAATTCATTCTGGTAGCTATTGATTATTTCACCAAATGGGTAGAGGCCGCTTCCTATGCCAATGTGACACGGAAAGTGGTAGTGAAGTTTCTGAAGAATAACATCATTTGTAGATACGGGTTGCCAGAGAGGCTCATCACAGATAATGCCACAAATTTCAATAATGCAGATGTACAGAAACTGTGTGAGCAATTCAAGATTAAGCATCATAACTCGGCTCCTTATCGACCAAAGATGAATGGAGCCGTGGAAGCAGCAAACAAGAACATCAAGAAGATCCTGCGGAAAATGGTGGTCACATATAAGGATTGGAGTGATATGCTGCCGTATGCATTACACGCCTACCGAACTTCTATCAGATCCTCAACTGGGGCAACTCTGTATTGCTGGTGTATGGGATGGAGGCAGTAACACCCATAGAGGTGGAAATACCATCTTTAAGAGTCTTGGTAGAAGCTGAATTGGAAGAAGCCGAGTGGGTCAAAATGAGATATGAGCAATTGAACATGCTCGAAGAAAAACGGCTGAATGCAGTCTGTCATGGTCAGTTATATCAAAAAAGGATGGGTAAAGCATTTAATAAGAATGTTCGCCCTCGAACATTCCAATCCAGCGACCTTGTTCTAAAGAAAATTTTCCCAAATCAAGAGGATAACAGAGGCAAGTGGGCCCCCACACACGAAGGCCCTTACATCGTAAAAGATGCATTTTCTGGAGGAGCATTGATCTTGACTGACATGGAAGGCAATGTACTTGTAAAACCGATCAATTTAGATGCCGTGAAGAGATATTTTGCTTAAAAACTGAAAAAATTAGAAAAAAAAAAGAAAAAAGAGAAAAAAAAGAAAAAGCTCACTAGGTTGAAAACCCGGAAGGGCGGCCTAGGCAAAAATTAGAGCATAGAAAATGAAAATGCTAGGTTGAAAACCTGAAAAGGAGGCCTATGCAATGGTAAAAGATGAGCCAATGATCAAGAAGCTATGTGGAATATGGAAACTGGGGCAATTTGATTGTGATATTGTCGGAAGCACATTGAAGGATTGCATTCATCATCATGGATTTTGAGTCTGGTGTAGCTAATGAATCAGTGAAATGGGTTGATGACATGAAAGCAGCACTACCAGTTTCTTCTTTCTTCATTCCTTACCTCTTAACAGTTGTTGAAATCTTGTAAATACTTTCCAGTTTGAAATCCAATAAAAATATCTTTCTTCACCTTTGTGTCCCTGTTTATTTTTTCGTTCCTACCAAGATCTTTAACTTTATATTCCCATTGAAAACCGTGCATAATCATGATATTATAATTGAAGTATAACCAAAGGACTAATTGGCTAACAAAGCTCATGACAGACAAATCAAGCAGGCAGTCTGAAGGCCAAGATTGACTTGCAAGGAGATAAGATAGCTTGCCTAGCCAAGATTTAGATAGAATAGCTTGAATATGAGTTTTGATGGACTCAAAATGATATTTATTTGATCAAAAATCCAAACGAGTGATCAAAGCATAAAGTGAGAACACAATAAAAGAACTGGGGCAAAAAAAAAAGAGGAAAAAAGAAAAAAAAAGGGGATGTTGAAGCACCACTTGTAACATCCTAATTTTTAACCCAATACTCTAGAACATATTTAGGTTAATCATTAGTCTGTTACTTCATAGTTCTCATTTAACTTTGAATTACTTAGCGGAAAATACGGGTAATTTTTTTTTGAAATAAAAGTGAGAGCCGCGTGATGCGATAAGCAGTCAACCATGTATAGTAAAACAAATGTCTCACAACATCATAACATAAGGCACAACATGAACATCACTGAATATCATCTTATATATATATAACTTGCCCACTTATAAGTGTGGGACTTAATTTAGTACAAGGGAAATGCATAAAAGAAAATACATCATAAAACATGAACATAATCTACTCCCCTACCCGAGTGCATCTAATGGGGTAACCTCTATACAAAAGAAGGTTTATCACCATCTAAGTGATGTGTGCTCTAACCCGGGCCATCCACGGCCTCCTACTGGCGACTGTCTCGTGAGCGAGGCAAATATCCGGGAAACTGGGCGAGCTCCTCGGGCGTGAAGAGACGGAACGGGGATCGAGCGGGATCCCCGCGGTATGGCCGCATCTCCGGTCGTCGTGCACGCCTCGGCTGAGTCACGGTGTGTAACGCCCCAATTTTTACTGTAATTTTTACTGTCATTAGAAATTACTCAATTACCGTAGGTAATTATTACATAAGATTTGAGGCCGAACAATCCTCAATAAAGGAATATAACGTTAGAAGAGAGGTTAGGAACGATTCATGCGAGAGTCGCAAATCCCGAATTTCTGTACGTATAAAATGACCAAAATGCCCCTGAAGTTATTTTACTCAGAAAATGAGGATCGTGGGCCCCACCTATTCTCAAGGGGATATTTTGAGGATAATAAGGGATTGTTTGTGTTATGTGTGTTAATAGAGCAGAAGGATCTCAATTTTGAGTTCCGACAGAAATGACCAAAACGCCTCAATTTGTTTTAACTCCGATAGCGTGCCGATCGAGCCGAACCTCACTAAAATGTTTTAAAATGTGTTTTTAAGCCATGATTAACCATTGGTTAAGCTCGGGTGGCCTCGGCGATTTTAAGTGAAAGTACGATTTTGCCTGTTTTGGGCGCTTTGCAATTTCGGGATTTTTGATTGGTATACCAAACCTAAGCAATATTAGGCTCAAATTAAAGCTTATTAAATTCTAAATATTAATCTAGAGTCAAAATTATGTATTTAGATTGATTAGAACCCAGAATTGCTCAAAAACACCCAAATTGCTTACTAATTCACTTAAACCCTTAACCGTAAATTCTCTAAATTACATGAATATCTTGCCTACACCTAAATAATGCATGGAACACACAAATTTCACTTCTTTGGGCTGTAATGGATGAAATTATTGATGCCATTATGCAGCTGAATTATTGCCAAAAGTTGCACTAAAACAAAATGCCAAAATGTCACCATAAGAGACATAATTCCTTAATTTCATACAACTTTGTCTAAAATGATTTTTCCTCCCTTATTTCTCCTGCAAAATTCCGTCCACTACCTCATCATTTTGGCCAATTAGAAGCCTCAAAATCTTCTATAAATAGGCTTGCTTGAGTGGTCTTGGAATGCTTGGTTCATAACTAGTTTTTAGGAGCACCAAAAACTTTCTTTCTTCCTCCTCTTTGGCTGAATTCTTTCTTCAAATTTTTCAAAGAGATTTTGTTTCATTTCACTTCAAGAAACCAAGTTCTCTTCCTCTTCTTCAACTCAGATCAGGTAGGGAGTAGTTTCTAAATTTATTTCTATGCTTTGAGGAGTTGTGTTTTTAGCTCAAAATGATGAAATTATGAACTTACCTTAGCTTTTCATTTTGGTTTTCCCTCTTCAATTTTTCTTTAACCAATTCAACCATATGGCCTAGGTGGAACTAAGATGATGGCTTGATGATGAGGACCTTGAGGGTGGGTTGTAAATCCATCACAAGTTAGGCCTCTAAAGCTTGAAAATTCCACTTGATGCAAAACTTTAAAGAATAATGTTTTATGATGCTAAAACAAAGATTTTTAGTTTAGAACTTGAAAGATGTATTTTCCTTTTATGTTTTATTTCTTGTTAAGATATGTATTGGGTTGAATTTATAATTCTTTTAAAGTCTTGAAGGAGCTCTAGTAAAGAAACAAAATGAATTTGCATCCATGATTAACTTCTATGTCATCACTAAATTTTCAAGAATGAATAAATGAACTTGCATTTCTCATGTTTAAATTCCAAGCTTGTATTTCATGTTTATGTTTCAAGTCATCACTTAATCTTTCAAGATAATTAAGAGGTTGCATCTCATATTTAATTTATGCTCTCACTATATTTTATAATGGCTAAAAGAATCAACACGTGACATGTTTATTTTATGCCATCACCTAAAGATCCTAGAGCTTAAAGACTTGCCCATGTATCACAAGCAAAGAAATATGATTATTGGAGTTAAAGAATTTATTCTTTAAAAAGTCTTGAGATTGGAGCTTAAAAAGATGTAATAATAATTCTCTTCTCCCTCTACTGGTCCTGTGCGGACTACCGCGCTCCGGTTTCTTAATATTCTCTTCTCCCTCTACTGGTTCTGTGCGGATTACCGCCGCTCCAGTTTCTTGTATCATGTTTATATTTCAAGTTCTTGCATCATGTTTAATTTTCAAGTCATCACCTTAAATCTTAAAGATAAAGAAATGGAATTGCATATCATGTTTATAATTCCAAGCTATCACCTTATAAAGATAAGATTAAAATAAGGTTGCATAGCATGTTTATAATTCTAAGATGTCACCTAAATCTCTAAAGCTCAAGACTTACTCCTTTTATCTTAAGTGAGAATTTTAATTGTGAAGATCCTCCCAAATTTGACAAAGAAAACTAGTTTCTAAATGAGTTTTAAGGCTTTGCAAGGATTTTACGGGAACTAGTATTTTATATGCACTTAAAATATGATTCTATGTAATTGCATGAGGTTCATGATTCTACCTTGATCTGAGTTTAGTATCAATGTGTGATAATGATTTGATATGATTGAAGTTGTGATAATTATGGTTTATTGTTAAGAGAATGATTCATAATTGGTTTAGTAACTAATTAGTTCTATAATTGATAATTCTATGTAAGGATTGGATGCTTATTAAGTACTTGATATCATTGAATGATTTCTGGCTTGCATGTTATAGTTGCGGTTGCAAATAATAAGAATGCTTATACATGAAATGTTCTTTATTATGAAAAATTCACCTTTGTTGCTAGAAGAAAGTGTATCATTGTAAAAGTGTAATTTGGCAAGGTTCTGGCTAAGGAAAAACTTGGTATTTAAGCGTGTCCATTGTGACCCACCTCTCTTTCCTGGGAATCTCCCATATGCATGATTACAGTTGATATATATTATTCTAGCTTAAGACTATAAATGAGAAAATGTTATGATGTTTATGAATTGTATTATGATATAACATGCAAAGATTTAATGGTGACTTAAACTTATAAGAAAATGATCCTTTGGAACCATCAGACTATAGGTGGTGAAAAGGTGATTTTAGCCCCCTAACCCGTTCTCTCAAAAGGGTAGAGTCGGGACTTTAGCTTATCAAAAGGGATAAGTATATGCTAGTGACGACTAGTAAAGTATGAGCTCATAACCTAAATTACTCCCAAAAGGGTGGAGTATAGGGTGGCCCAAGGAAAATAATGATGATGATAAGATTTTAAGTCACCCAAGGCACTAAAGAAATGAAATATGTGCACTGTGTCCATGTGTAGCTAATATTATATGACGTTCTTTTATGCATGTTATTTTGATAATGATGATGAGGAATATGATGTAATGATAAAGGAAAAGTTCATTGTAAATATGACATGTTAAGAATAAGATGCATTATAAGACGCATGATTAAAAATTGACGAACCTCGGTTAAGTATTTGTCCGAACTTAAAATGAATCTTTGCATGCTCACTATTTTAGAATAATCCCGAGGTTCCTGGGGACTTTGATGATGACACTGTAGAAGGAGGTTCCTTACTGAGAATTCTTTAGCAAGATTCTCACTTCCTTTTCTTTATTTCCGTCATTGTCTCCAGATTCAGATGGCGACATTCGTCCTGTTCATTGATACCCCTACTTGGGAATTTCACTATGATCCCGCTTCATCTGCTGTCCATGGATTTCCAGAGTATGTTCCCGAGACGAGATATTCTGAAACTGATCCTTCAGAGGACACTCCTACTCATGTATATTCCGAGAGCTCTGCTCCTACTCCCACACGTGTAAGAGAGGGTAGTGAGGAAACAGTTGTTCAGCCGAGGTTAGCAAGAAGGCCGTCCATGCGACCCCAGCTTGGTGCATCTCGTGTGTCCCCTCCCGAGGGAGCTCATCAGTGGATCGGATTTATTCCCCATTTCCGTGACAAAGGGCCCTAGAGAGTTCTTAGTGGATTTATGTGTGATCATGCACCCTAGTTTTAGGATAACCTTCCCGGCTTATGGAATTATCTAGTTTAGGGGCATGAATTTCCTTAAGTATATTTTCTTTTATGGGTTTGCATAAGATAATGATGTATGAACATAACCTACCCTTTGAGTGAGGTTATTGTATGTAAATATATGCTATAATGTGCTTATGGATGTTATATGATGGAGCCTAAGTGATATGATGTGATATATTCTTAAACGTCTTATTATACTCCGCTTACTCGTTCACGTTATACTCGGCTCACGTTTTCAATTATGTGTTTAAAAAAAAAAATGGCTCGTAATTTCACTAAGTATTTTCAAATTATGAAGAAAGAACCAAAGCAAGGAGTAAAGTCTAGTCATTAATCAGATTCAACCTAGGTGTATCTGGTTAATTACTAGGGTGTTACACGGTGGGCTCGCTATCCTCTCCAAAGTCCATGGGTATGGTGGGGGATGATCCCTCGGAGGGTACCTGGGTGGCCGAATCCTCGGAAGGATCCGTCTCCGAGAAAGACGACGGGCAACGGGGCACGCACTCGGGGGAGTCTCGAGCGGCAGACGCGGACGGTGGGGTACGGCGTAGCCTCTCCTCTTGGGGACGTGCGCGCTCGAACACCAGGTCATCGCCAAAAGGTGAGACGGGGGAGAAACGATGGGAATGTACAGGGGGAGTGAAGGGTCGACCCATGAACATGAATACTCTAACTGTGCATCGACCCACAAAATGGAATGACCCGTGGTCCGGGTCATGGTGCACCTCCCATGTCGGCGTGTCCACGAACACTACGAACGTCGCCATCTGAAGACGTGACGGAAAGAAAGAGATAGAGGGAGTGAGAATCTTGCTAAAGAATCTCAGTAGGGCCTCCTACTACCTAGGTGTCATCATTTACGTCTTCAGGAACCTTGGGTTTATTTATACAAAATGACTGAGCATGTATTAAGTTCATTTTAACTTTAAAATATATTTTAGCCAAGGTCCATTCATTTTAGGATGATCTTAATGTCATGGATGCAACATAATAGAAAATGTATGCATGGCACTACCTAATGCACATACATAAAACATAACATCAAGCATCATCATACTTAGTGGCATAAAGTGGCAATAGTAACATTCATATGGGACAAAACTTAGTGACATAATCATAATCATGAAACTTCTCTTCCTCATGGGCCACCCTAAAAGACAATCGAATTGGGGGTGCTCGGCCGAACCGGTGTCACCCAGAACGTGTCATACATCTAGGTTATGAGCTCATACCTTAACTAGTCGTCACTAGTTCTTACTTACCACTTAACGATAAGCGTATCATAAATCATAAATCCCGACTATCTGAGTATGGGTTAGGGGGCAAAACTCTTACGGGTGCTCGGCCGAACCGGTGTCACCTAAGAGTGTAAAATGGTACCGATGTCACATGAGTTCTATGGAGGTGCTCGGCCGAACCGGTGTCATCCTAGAACCCATCTTAGTACCTTAATTTTCAAAATCTCTTTAAGTCTCCAAATTTGTCAGAAATTGGCAGACAACGGTCATTACACCGAATTTCCTTCCAAATTTGCTTTATGCCACATTAACATATAACCTCATGAATTCCTCATATGAATAACATCATCATCATTTGCATACTACATGCATCATCATAAAACATTCGAACGCTTACCCTTACGCGTCTTAATCTTGAGATATAATTTTCTAACATCCGTCGCTCATATTTTTATGCACCTAAGGGCTCATAATTAATCATCATTCCTAATTCTCATGTTCATACTTAAATCTGAATAGCATAGGGCAAATTCTCTAACTTGTGTTCACGGGGTTCTAGAACTTACGTTTTAGACCCTTTCTTAGTTCCGTCTTCGCCTAAGGCGCTATGAATTAAATCTAAATCAATTATGAGGCATTCCTATGCTTAAGGACTAATTATTAATCTTATTTATCATGTTGTAAGGGTGCTGGACAGAATCCAGAAAAGTAAACGTTCTAAGAGTTCTAAACTTGCACTTTTACGGTTTTCTAGTTACTAGTTTCCCTATAGGTGCTAGAATTCGATTCTAATCCAAATGATACCAAGTTTTTCATGTCTAAACAATCTAAATCTGATTATGTTCCCACTAAAACAGTTTGGATTAGTTCCATAAACAAATGGGTCAAACTATGTTAAATTCTAGCTTTACGGTATTTCTAGTTAGCTAGTTTCTTACCTATCATGCATAGGATCGCTTCTACATCATCACATGATATTTTCACACATTCCAACACATCAAAACATCATCATACAACATCACACTCATCACATCAGAACCGAAAACATTTAACTTAAATGAGAGAGTTAAATTGACATTTCTAGGTACATAAGTTAACTAGTTTCTCTTGGAATCAATTTAGAATTTCTAAAAACTCTTTGCAAATCATTTTAATTCATCAAAAGGCTAAGAGAAGCCTTAGGTCACTGACCAAAACATATTCCATCCCCTAAAAGATAATAGAATCACAACTTGTGATGACATAACCTTATAAAGATTTGTAAAGCTTTAAGGAAAATTTAAAACATAGGCTATTGGTCCTAGTAGCTAGATGAAAACTCATTGCAAGTCCATCATCACTACTTGGCCGAAATTATGCATTCAAGGAATACATTCACATTTTACTTTATCTTGGAATGAAATGGGCAAGTCTTTGAGCTCTAGGTTCTTAAGTTACGACATAAACTAAACGTGCTCATGCTTTTCATTTTTAATCTTGCTTACAAAGTAAAGTGATGACTTAAATTTTAAGTATGCAAGGCATAAACTTAAACGTGCAAGCTTGAAAGTAAATATGCGAGGCATAAACTTAAACGTGCAAGCTTGAAGGTAAATATGCATGGTTCAATTCTTTATTTTAGTGCTCTTGGCCCAACAACAATCGACTTTAAGGCCGAAATAGATAGGCATTCGAGAAATTAATTAGGTGGTAATGCAAGTTCAATTCTTTATTTTAGTGCTCTAGGCCCAACAACAATCGACTTTAAGGCCGAAATAGAAAGGCTTGAGAATTAAATTAAGTGATGATACAAGTTCCATTTTAATCTTTATGTTCTTAGGTGATAGCTAGAAAGCAAAGATGCATAGCAAGAATGTAAATATGAATGCAAGCATAAAATAAATTATGCAAGTTCATTTTATCTTTCTAGAGCTCTTAACAAGACTTTAAAGGAATTTAAACCATAACCCAAACTCATCCAAACAAGGTAAAGTCAAGCTTAGAGTTCTTTAAAACTCAACATAATATTTTTAGGAAATCAAACCACGAAGCTTAGAAAATTAATGGATTTGGCCGAAATCATCAAGGAGAAAAGGAACATTTTATTACTCTAGAGTTCATGATCTTGATGATATATTAACACCAACATCATGAGTCCTCATCATTGAGTTCATAGAGCCATTTTAAAACATCATTAAAGCTAAAGTTCTCAAGAGTTCAAGAAAGGAAAAACTAAAAACATTTTTGCTCAAGAACAAAGATCAAGCTCTAGAGTTTGTTTCAAGTGATGAACATCATCATGAAACTCTCATCATCAAGCTCTCATTCCTTTGTTCTCCAAGGCCTATGGCCGAAAATGAAAAGGAAAAAGGAGTGGAAATGAAGTTCTAAAAAGAAACAAGAGAAACTATGAACATCAAGCTTGAAACAAGAACTTTGAAGAAAAGAATACATGAAAGAAAATCCCTACTTGATGTGATGAACTTGAAGATGGAAGAAGAAGATGAAGAACTCCAAGAACTCCAAGAACTTGAAGAACACAAAAACTTTGAGAGAAAAAGAAAAGCTTTGAGTGTTCCTAAACTTAGCAAATGATCTAAAAGTGGTGCAAGCTCCTCAAGGCATTCTATTTATAGAGAAATGAAACAAATGGAGGGAGCTCATGGGGGAGAGTGGCTTCGGCCATGAGGTGCAGAATGGAGGCTTCCATGAGTTCCATGAGGTGAGATAATGTGTTCTTTTAGGTATGGTGAGGTATGGCTTAAGGTATAGTGAGGTATGGTTCAAGGTATGGCCTCAAGCATGGTTCTTTGAGTGAGAAAAAAATTTAATATGTGGTCAAAGGGGGAGGATGTGGCCGAAATGCATCAGCCCATGGGGGAGGTTTCTTTGCATTTTAATTGTGGTTTAGAGTTGTGTTTAGGTGTATCTTTGATTATGCTTAAGATTAGGAATTTGTAAGAAAATATTTAGGTAAGGTGAATGGGTAATTAAGGTGGTCTAGACATAATTAAGGAGTGGTCTTGCACCATTAGTGAGTTTAGTGAGTTAAATCCTCAATTTAGAGTCTAAACAACTCTAGACACATTTCCTTGATTTAAGGAATTGGAGAGAGAAAACACTATTCAAGATTCCAAGACTAGGAGTCTTGAGTTCTAAAAAGGGATTTAAGTTTAATCTAAGCAATTTTAGGTTCTAATTAACTTTAATAAATTATTTTGACTCTAGATTAATTAGGGAAATTAATTAATCTTCGTTTAGAGCCTAATATTGCTTAGGTTTGCTTAATTACGTCATTAAGCTCAAAAATACTATTCTAGGGGCAAAATCGTAATTTTGCACTAAAACTGCCCGGGGCCACCGGGACTTGAACAGAGACCTCTAGACACATGAAAACATGTTTTTAAACCTCTGGGGAAAGTTCCGGGCTCAAACGGCACCTTTACCCGCGTAAAAACGCTATAGGGGTATTTTGGTCATTTTGACCCGAAACTGCGGAAAACAAGATTTTTGCTTCCGGAAGCATTCAAAGGCCATTCAATCCCCTTCAAACATTGAGTTGACCCTTTGAGGGCGACCGAGTTGGTTACCCTCGAACTCGGGTCAGGAAATGACCTCAGGGGCATTTTCGTCATTTCCCTCGGACAGAAAAATCGGGGTGTTACATTACTCCCCTCCTTAAAAAGAATTTCGCCCTCGAAATTCGTTACCTTAGAAAAGCTCGGGATACTTGTCTCGCATTTCTGTCTCTAGCTCCCATGTGAATTCTTCAGACTTGTCGCGTCCCCATGCTACTTTTACCAAAGGAACAGACTTGTTCCTCAGCTGCTTGACTCCGCGGTCTACGATTCTCGTAGGGGGAAGATTGAAAGTTAGGTCGTCCCTTAACTGAACATGCTCTGGCTCTAAAACGTGGCTAGGGTCGGACTCATACTTCCTTAACTGAGAGACGTGAAAGACGTCTTGAAGATTAGAAAGATTAGGGGGTAAGGCTATTTTGTAGGCAACTGTTCCTATCCTTTGAAGAATTTGGAAGGGACCAAGGAATCGGGGGCTCAACTTTTTGACTTTCATGGCTCTCCCTATGCCTGTAGTGGGGGTAATCCTAAGGAACACATGTTCTCCTCTTCAATTCCAAGGGCTTGCGCCGCTTGTCCGCATAGCTCTTTTGTCTACTTTGAGCAGTGAGCATCCTATCCCGGATCCTCTTGATTTGTTCCGTCGTTTCCCTCACTACATCGGGTCCTATTATGGTTTGTTCTCCGGACTCATACCAACATAAAGGTGATTGGCACTTCCTCCCATACAATGCCTCGTACGGTGCCATACCGATGCTCGCGTGATAACTATTGTTATACGCAAACTCGATCAAAGGCAAGTACTTATCCCAACTTCCCGTTTGGTCTAACACGCAGGCTCTTAGCATATCCTCTAGGGTTTGGATCGTCCTTTCGGATTGTCCGTCTGTTTGTGGGTGGTAAGCAGTGCTTAAGCATAGCTTTGAACCAAACGCCTTTTAAAAGGCTCCCCAAAAACGCGACGTAAACCGCGGATCTCTATCCGAGATTATCGTCGACGGTACTCCATGCAATCTTACGATCTCTTGGATGTATAACTGAGCCAATTTATCTAAGGAGTAGGTTATTCTAATAGGTAGAAAGTGTGCCGACTTGGTTAGTCGATCCACTATCACCCATATAGCATCATGGCCAGCTTGGGTCTTAGGCAATCCTGTCACGAAATCCATGGATATGCATTCCCACTTCCATTCGGGGATTGACAGGGGTTGCAACAAACCTGAAGGTCTTTGGTGCTCGATTTTCACTTTTTGACATACCAAGCACTTACTAACCCAGGCGACTACATCCCTCTTCATTCCGGGCCACCAAAACATCTTCTTCAAGTCTTGGTACATCTTGGTGACACCGGGATGAATGGTGAAATAGCTTTTGTGAGCCTCCTCCAAGATCTTTTCTCGAAGGTCACCATCTTGGGGTACGCAGATCCTTCCCTCAAATCTCTGTATCCAATCCTCGCCTCTTTCGAAACTTTTCAACTTTCCCGCCTTAACAGCATCTATGATCTCTTCGAATTCCTTATTCTCTCGTTGTGCTAACATGATTCTTTGCTTAAATCCACTTGTTACACTAAGATAGCACATCTTTATCCCTCTATCGGTTGCTGACATCCCTAGATTCATATCCCTAAACTTCTCTATCAACTCAACTTCTTTGATCATCATGTGGGACAGGTGTAACGACTTTCGGCTCAAGGCGTCGGCGACTACATTAGCCTTGCCGGGGTGGTAACTTAAACCGAAATCGTAGTCTTTGAGGAATTCCATCCACCTTCTTTGCCTCATGTTTAACTCCTTTTGATCAAAGAGGTACTTGAGACTCTTATGATCGGAGAAAACTTCAAACCTTACACCATACAAGTGGTGTCTCCACATCTTTAAGGCAAACACTACGGCGGCTAACTCTAGGTCATGGGTGGGGTAGTTAGCCTCGTGAGGCTTGAGTTGTCGAGATGCATAGGCTACCACTTGGCTATTTTGCATCAACACACACCCTAGTCCTTTGCCCGAAGCATCACAATATACCTCGAAGGGTACATTGGGGCTAGGTAAGACTAAGACTGGGGTCGTGGTTAACCTTTCCTTAAGCTCTTGAAAACTCTTCTCACATTCGGGGCTCCACTCAAACAGGGCATTCTTCCTAGTGAGCTTGGTCAAGGGTAGGGCTAACTGGGAAAATCCTTTGATAAACCTACGGTAGTAGCCTGCTAAGCCCAAAAAGCTCGTATTTAGTTCACGGTGGTCGGTCTATCCCAATTCATTACGGCTTCTACCTTACTAGGATCAACGACTATGCCTCCTTTTGACACAACGTGCCCTAAAAACTTGACCTGCTCCAACCAAAATTCACACTTAGAGAGTTTTGCATACAGCTTTTTCTCCTTCAAAATCTCCAAAACTATCCTCAAATGTCGCTCATGCTCCTCGTGGGTCTTCGAATAGATGAGTATATCATCTATGAAAACGACCACGAACTGATCTAAATAGGGTCTAAAGATCCTATTCATGTAATCCATAAACACTGCAGGAGCATTTGTCAACCCAAAAGACATCACCGCGAACTCAAAGTGTCCATACCGAGTTCTAAAGGCGGTCTTTGGTATATCTTGATCTCTCACTCTAATTTGGTGGTATCCTGACCTTAGGTCGATCTTGTAAAATACTACTGCTCCTCTCAATTGGTCCATAAGATCATCTATCCTAGGCAAGGGGTACTTGTTTTTCACCGTCACACGGTTCAATTGCCTATAATCTATGCACAACCTCATGCTCCCGTCCTTCTTCTTCACAAATAGAATTTGGAGCTCCCCACGGTGAAGCACTAGGTCTTATAAAGCTCTTCTCTAAAAGTTCCTCAAGTTGGGTCTTAAGCTCGGCTAGTTCTAGGGGTGACATTCTATAGGGGACAATGGAGATTAGTCCCGCTCCAGGAACCAACTCAATGGAGAACTCTACTTCTCGCTCGGGAGGGAACTCGGGTATATCTTCCGGGAACACCTCGGGATAGTCTCTCACTACTGGTATATTCTGTAAATTCTGCTCAAAGTGTACCTCGCTAGCGGCTAGGAGAATATATCCCTTAGTCTTTTTCCCACTACAGTGGACCTCTACGGCATTGAGATAGAGTTTCAAAGGTTGACTTATTTCACTAGGGGGAGAAGGAAAGATAACCGTTTTGGTGTCACAGTCTAACAATACACGGTTGGCATGAAGCCAATCCATGCCAAGAACTACTCCTATACCTTTCATGGGTAAACAAATTAAATCCACAACATATGATCTATTTTCTGTGGTGAGGTGACAATTTAGACAACAATAACAAGTATTCACAGGATGATTTGTAGGGGTAGAGACAATAAGATCAAAAGGAAGTTTGGAAGTTTTCAAATTTAGAGCCTCGACACTAGCATAAGAAATAAAAGAATGTGTTGCACCAGAGTCATAAAGTACAGTTAAGGTCCTACCATCTATTTCGCACTTACCTTCTATGAGACCGTTGGATGTGTCCGCTTCGTCCACATTGAGGGTGAAGACCCTCCATTGGTGTTGCGGCCTAGGGTTCTGATTTGCTGGCCCTCCGTTGTTGCATCTATTGGCATAGTGGCCGGGCTTCCCGCGCTTGAAGCACACGTTTTGTCCAGCTAGGCAGGGACGGTTGCCATGATCTTTCCCGCACTGGAGGCATAGTATTGCCGATGTAGGCCTAGCAAAGGTGGCGGGGGCTCCTTAGGGCGTCTTGTTCTTGGTCCCACTTGATCCTCCTTGGTTGTTTCGGGGGCCGCCTGACCCTCCTTGTCGGTTGTTGTTGTTGTTGCGGTTGTTGTTGTTGTTCTGGAATTGTGGTCGGTATGGTTGCTTGGGTTGTTGGTGGAAGGGGGTTCTTTGTTGTTGTTGTGGTTTGAACTGGTTGGTTTGGTAGGGATTATAGTGATTTCGGGATTGGTTTGGATATTGGGGCTTGAATTTTGGGGCTTGAGGTGCTAGCCCCTTGTTCCATGCTGCCCTTGCAGCATTGATTTTCTTCTGTCCCTCTTCCATGATCCGGCACTTGTTGACTAGGGTTGGGAAGTCCCTAATCTCCATGTGCGCCACAGCATAGTTGAGTTCTGCCATTAGTCCGGCCTCATATTTGACGCACTTCCATACCTCATCGGGGTTTCCTTGAAACACCCTAGAAAACTTGATCAGCTCCTCGAATTTCGCCGTGTACTGGGCGACAGTAGACCCTCCTTGGGTCAGTTGCATGAACTCAATGTCCTTTGCGTTCCTCACAAACTCCGGGAAGTACTTCTCATAGAAGTAGGTCTTGAATAGCTCCCAGTTGACAGCGGTACCAGAAGCTTCTAGCGGTCTTCGGGTGCCGGTCCACCAAAACTCGGCATCCGATTCCATCATATAGGCCGCAAAGGTGACCTTTTGCTCCTCCGAGCAAGCTACCACAGAGTAGATCTTCTCCATGTTTTTGATCCACTCATCAGCTTGGTCAGGGTCCATGGCTCCTCAGAAGGTTGGCGGGTTCGCCTTGCGAAACTCACCAAACCTCGCTTGCTCGATCATTTCGGCGGTAGGGGGAGCACGTCCGGTGTTCCCTTGTTGGTTCATCCTCTCGAACATTCGTTCCATGGCCCTAGCCATGTCACGAACAGCAGCAGCAGTAGCATCATTTTGGTCCCCCTCGGTCGGGGTCCTAGGTTGTCTCCTTGGTGCCATTGGTTCCTAAACACACGAGACAATAAACACCAAGGTGATCAGGCTCAATATTCCATGTAAGATGAGCTAGTTACCATGGCACACGCAAGTAGACAAAGGGCCATGAACTTCTACCCTATAGCTTATCTCTAGCTAAGCTCTACGCATGACATAGCTATCGTACTACGCTTTAGAAAGCATAGTCAGTCCAATCCTCAAGCTCCATGAGAATCGAACTGCTCTGATACCATAATGTAACATCCTAATTTTTAACCCAATACTCTAGAACATATTTAGGTTAATCATTAGTCTGTTACTTCATAGTTCTCATTTAACTTTGAATTACTTAGCGGAAAATACGGGTAATTTTTTTTTGAAATAAAAGTGAGAGCCGCGTGATGCAATAAGCGGTCAACCATGTATAGTAAAACAAATGTCTCACAACATCATAACATAAGGCACAGCATGAACATCACTGAATATCATCTTATATATATATAACTTGCCCACTTATAAGTGTGGGACTTAATTTAGTACAAGGGAAATGCATAAAAGAAAATACATCATAAAACATGAACATAATCTACTCCTCTACCCGAGTGCATCTAATGGGGTAACCTCTATACAAAAGAAGGTTTATCCCCATCTAAGTGATGTATGCTCTAACCCGGGCCATCCACGACCTCCCATCAAGCGATCGCCTCGTGAGCGAGGCAAATATCCGGGAAACTGGGCGACCTCCTCGGGCGTGAAGAGACGGAACGGGGATCGAGCGGGATCCCCGCGGTATGGCCGCATCTCCGGTCGTCGTGCACGCCTCGGATGAGTCGCGGTGGGCTCGCTATCCTCTCCAAAGTCCATGGGTATGGTGGGGGATGATCCCTCGGAGGGTACCTGGGTGGCCGAATCCTCGGAAGGATCCGTCTCCGAGAAAGACGACGGGCAACGGGGCACGTACTGGGGGTAGTCTCGAGCGGCAGACGCGGACGGTGGGGTACGGCGTAGCCTCTCCTCTTGGGGACGTGCGCGCTCGAACACCAGGTCATCGCCAAAAGGTGAGACGGGGGAGAAACGATGGGAATGTACAGGGGGAGTGAAGGGTCGACCCATGAACATGAATACTCTAACTGTGCATCGACCCACAAAATGGAATGACCCGTGGTCCGGGTCATGGTGCACCTCCCATGTCGGCGTGTCCACGAACACTACGAATGTCGCCATCTGAAGACGTGATGGAAAGAAAGAGATAGAGGGAGTGAGAATCTTGCTAAAGAATCTCAGTAGGCCTCCTACTACCTAGGTGTCATCATCTACGTCCTCAGGAACCTTGGGTTTATTTATACAAAATGACTGAGCATGTATTAAGTTCATTTTAACTTTAAAATATATTTTAGCCAAGGTCCATTCATTTTAGGATGATCTTAATGTCATGGATGCAACATAATAGAAAATGTATGCATGGCACTACCTAATGCACATACATAAAACATAACATCAAGCATCATCATACTTAGTGGCATAAAGTGGCAATAGTAACATTCATATGGGACAAAACTTAGTGACATAATCATAATCATGAAACTTCTCTTCCTCATGGGCCACCCTAAAAGACAATCGAACTGGGGGTGCTCGGCCGAACCGGTGTCACCCAGAACATGTCATACATCTAGGTTATGAGCTCATACCTTAACTAGTCGTCACTAGTTCTTACTTACCACTTAACGATAAGCGTATCATAAATCATAAATCCCGACTATCGAGTGCGGGTTAAGGGGCAAAACTCTTAGGGGTGCTCGGCCGAACCGGTGTCACCTAAGAGTGTAAAATGGTACCGATGTCACATGAGTTCTATGGAGGTGCTCGGCCGAACCGGTGTCATCCTAGAACCCATCTTAGTACCTTAATTTTCAAAATCTCTTTAAGTCCCCAAATTTGTCGCAAATTGGCAAGACAACGGTCATTACACCGAATTTCCTTCCAAATTTGCTTTATGCCACATTAACATATAACCTCATGAATTCCTCATATGAATAACATCATCATCATTTGCATACTACATGCATCATCATAAAACATTCGAACGCTTACCCTTACGGTAGCTTATGCTTTGACCCGTAAGGGTCTTAATCTTGAGATATAATTTTCTAACATCCGTCGCTCATATTTTTATGCACCTAAGGGCTCATAATTAATCATTATTCCTAATTCTCGTGTTCATACTTAAATCTGAATAGCATAGGGCAAATTCTCTAACATGTGTTCACGGGGTTCTAGAACTTACGTTTTAGACCCTTTCTTGGTTCCGTCTTCGCCTAAGGCGCTATGAATTAAATCTAAATCAATTATGAGGCATTCCTATGCTTAAGGACTAATTATTAATCTTATTTATCATGTTGTAAGGGTGCTGGACAGAATCCAGAAAAGTAAACGTTCTAAGAGTTCTAAACTTGCACTTTTACGGTTTTCTAGTTACTAGTTTCCCTATAGGTGCTAGAATTTGATTCTAATCCAAATGATACCAAGTTTTTCATGTCTAAACAATCTAAATCTGATTATGTTCCCACTAAAACAGTTTGGATTAGTTCCATAAACAAATGGGTCAAACTATGTTAAATTCTAGCTTTACGGTATTTCTAGTTAGCTAGTTTCTTACCTATCATGCATAGGATCGCTTCTACATCATCACATGATATTTTCACACATTCCAACACATCAAAACATCATCATACAGCATCACACTCATCACATCAGAACCGAAAACATTTAACTTAAATGAGAGAGTTAAATTGACATTTCTAGGTACATAAGTTAACTAGTTTCTCTTGGAATCAATTTAGAATTTCTAAAAACTCTTTGCAAATCATTTTAATTCATCAAAAGGCTAAGAGAAGCCTTAGGTCACTGACCAAAACATATTCCATCCCCTAAAAGATAATAGAATCACAACTTGTGATGATATAACCTTATAAAGATTTGTAAAGCTTTAAGGAAAATTTAAAACATAGACTATTGGTCCTAGTAGCTAGATGAAAACTCATTGCAAGTCCATCATCACTACTTGACCGAAATTATGCATTCAAGGAATACATTCACATTTTACTTTATCTTGGAATGAAATGGGCAAGTCTTTGAGCTCTAGGTTCTTAAGTTACGACATAAACTAAACGTGCTCATGCTTTTCATTTTTAATCTTGCTTACAAAGTAAAGTGATGACTTAAATTTTAAGTATGCAAGGGATAAACTTAAACGTGCAAGCTTGAAAGTAAATATGCGAGGCATAAACTTAAACGTGCAAGCTTGAAGGTAAATATGCATGGTTCAATTCTTTATTTTAGTGCTCTTGGCCCAACAACAATCGACTTTAAGGCCGAAATAGATAGGCATTCGAGAAATTAATTAGGTGGTAATGCAAGTTCAATTCTTTATTTTAGTGCTCTAGGCCCAACAACAATCGACTTTAAGGCCGAAATAGAAAGGCTTCGAGAATTAAATTAAGTGATGATACAAGTTCCATTTTAATCTTTATGTTCTTAGGTGATAGCTAGAAAGCAAAGATGCATAGCAAGAATGTAAATATGAATGCAAGCATAAAATAAATTATGCAAGTTCATTTTATCTTTCTAGAGCTCTTAACAAGACTTTAAAGGAATTTAAACCATAACCCAAACTCATCCAAACAAGGTAAAGTCAAGCTTAGAGTTCTTTAAAACTCAACATAATATTTTTAGGAAATCAAACCACGAAGCTTAGAAAATTAATGGATTTGGCCGAAATCATCAAGGAGAAAAGGAACATTTTATTACTCTAGAGTTCATGATCTTGATGATATATTAACACCAACATCATGAGTCCTCATCATTGAGTTCATAGAGCCATTTTAAAACATCATTAAAGCTAAAGTTCTCAAGAGTTCAAGAAAGGAAAAACTAAAAACATTTTTGCTCAAGAACAAAGATCAAGCTCTAGAGTTTGTTTCAAGTGATGAACATCATCATGAAACTCTCATCATCAAGCTCTCATTCCTTTGTTCTCCAAGGCCTATGGCCGAAAATGAAAAGGAAAAAGGAGTGGAAATGAAGTTCTAAAAAGAAACAAGAGAAACTATGAACATCAAGCTTGAAACAAGAACTTTGAAGAAAAGAATACATGAAAGAAAATCCCTACTTGATGTGATGAACTTGAAGATGGAAGAAGAAGATGAAGAACTCCAAGAACTCCAAGAACTTGAAGAACACAAAAACTTTGAGAGAAAAAGAAAAGCTTTGAGTGTTCCTAAACTTAGCAAATGATCTAAAAGTGGTGCAAGCTCCTCAAGGCATTCTATTTATAGAGAAATGAAACAAATGGAGGGAGCTCATGGGCGAGAGTGGCTTCGGCCATGAGGTGCAGAATGGAGGCTTCCATGAGTTCCATGAGGTGAGATAATGTGTTCTTTTAGGTATGGTGAGGTATGGCTTAAGGTATAGTGAGGTATGGTTCAAGGTATGGCCTCAAGCATGGTTCTTTGAGTGAGAAAACAATTTAATATGTGGTCAAAGGGGGAGGATGTGGCCGAAATGCATCAGCCCATGGGGGAGGTTTCTTTGCATTTTAATTGTGGTTTAGAGTTGTGTTTAGGTGTATCTTTGATTATGCTTAAGATTAGGAATTTGTAAGAAAATATTTAGGTAAGGTGAATGGGTAATTAAGGTGGTCTAGACATAATTAAGGAGTGGTCTTGCACCATTAGTGAGTTTAGTGAGTTAAATCCTCAATTTAGAGTCTAAACAACTCTAGACACATTTCCTTGATTTAAGGAATTGGAGAGAGAAAACACTATTCAAGATTCCAAGACTAGGAGTCTTGAGTTCTAAAAAGAGATTTAAGTTTAATCTAAGCAATTTTAGGTTCTAATTAACTTTAATAAATTATTTTGACTCTAGATTAATTAGGGAAATTAATTAATCTTCGTTTAGAGCCTAATATTGCTTAGGTTTGCTTAATTACGTCATTAAGCTCAAAAATACTATTCTAGGGGCAAAATCGTAATTTTGCACTAAAACTGCCCGGGGCCACCGGGACTTGAACAGAGACCTCTAGACACATGAAAACATGTTTTTAAACCTCTGGGGAAAGTTCCGGGCTCAAACGGCACCTTTACCCGCGTAAAAACGCTATAGGGGTATTTTGGTCATTTTGACGAAAGCGAAAATGAGATTTTCGCTTCCGGAAGCATTCAAAGGCCATTCAATCCCCTTCGAACATTGAGTTGACCCTTCGAGGGCGACCGAGTTGGTTACCCTCGAACTCGGGCCAGGAAATGACCTCAGGGGCATTTTCGTCATTTCCCTCGGACAGAAAAATCGGGGTGTTACACCACTAGAAAAAGAATACACTTGAAAACTGGAACAGATAAGCTCACAGAATTACTCATCCAGAGAGATGGATCATTGTTGGGATAGACAAATACTTTCTCGAAGGACCATGCGAAGATACTTCAAACTGGGGCAATTTTATTTTGAGAACTATTGTCATTATTTTGTCACAGGGCACATCATCTCTACATCAGTTTTACATCATTCATACATTTAATCATACCGTCATTCATCATACCATCATCACATTACTCCACTAGCTTTGCATCATTCATTATACCATCATCACTTTAATCTCGCATTGTTTCATCCATACATTTAATTTTCACACACTTTCACAAGGTTTTCACAATTTACAGCTTTCACATTTATTGCATTCACAATTTATTGCTTTCACATTTACCAACCTTCACAATTTACCGCATTCACAGTTCACTGCTTTCACGTTTACTTTCGCAAGCTTTTATTGCTTTCACATTTACTTTCACAAGCTTTCACCGCTTTCACGTTTATTTTCACAAGTCTTTACTGCTTTCACGTTTATTTTCACAACTCTTTATTGCTTTCACGTTTACTTCCACAACTTTTATTGCTTTCATGTTTACTTTCACATGCTTTCATGTTTACTTTCAGAAGCCTTTACTGCTTTCACGTTTACTTTCGCAAGGTTATACTGCTTTCACGTTTATTTTCGCAAAGTCTTACTGCTTTCACGTTTATTTTTGCAAGCATTTACCTCTTTCACGTTTATTTTTTGCAAGCCTTTACCGCTTTCACGTTTACTTTTGCAAGCTTTTACTGCTTTCACGTTTATTTTCGCAAAGTTTTACCGCTTTCGCGTTTACTTTTGCAAGCTTTCACTGCTTTCACATTTACATCCACATATTTCATTTTCATGTTTATCTTCACATGCTTTCACATCTCCCATTTCATATTCTTTTCCATATGCTTTTAAATTTTATATGCATTCAGTTTTCACATACATTCCATTCCCATTTGCATTACCAGTGTACAGTCAGCTAATATTATCATTATCATGCATCCATTGCTTCCATGAAATTATCTAGCGTCATTCACTACATCAGTTCATCACATCATGCATTCATTGTCATCATACATTAGATTCCTAATAGCGTCCATTTGAACATTTTGCATTGTCATTATGCATTCATCATTTTCCATCATACACTTGTCAACATCAGCATCGCCACCATGCATTATACATTCAAACAAAATATGTGTTCATTCTTTACTTGTCCCTTACAGCAAAATATCAAAGTCATCGACTTTATATTTTTTCAGTAAGAAACAAGTAAAGAGAGGCAACTGTGAACACCATATTTTGTCCAAATTTTTTTTATTATTTATTTTCCTTTGTGCATGTGCATATAAAAAAAATTCAGTTTTCTTTTTAGTCTAAGCCCACCATTCAACCCAATGAAATTTTCTTTTAATCAGCCCATTTTATTTTGTTTCCTTCAGTACAATCTAACTTGACCCATTTCATTTTATTCATTCCCTTACATTTCTTTGATCTGTTAACTAAAAAATTAAAAATTAAAAAAATGAAAAATGAAAAGAAAAGGGAAAGTGAGACAAAATGATGTTGCATCATTTGAAGATAATAAAAGAAATTAAAAGCTGAAGAACCATGCTGCATCATGATGTATCATCATCACCAAATTCCCTTACAGCTCACACTTCCAACTCCCTTTGCTCCCCACCATTCTTTGAGATATCATTGAGGGAGCACATAATTGATTCGCGAAGGAGTATAAATCAGAAACTCATCACAATCAAGGGAGGGGTTTTTTTTCAAAAAATCAGAGAATACACAGAGAAGAGATACAGGGAAATTCAATAAGCTATACAAACCAGCAACAAATCCAGCCAACAGAGATCAACAATCAAGAATTTCAAACCAAAATTCAGTAGCATATTGACTGAAATCCAACGATATCCAACATACACAAAGAAGAAATCAATAGCAATCCAGCATTACAACCGCGACAGGTATAGATATCATCATCAGAAACTAAAAAAAGGAAAACAAGAAAAGGAGAAAAGAGGAGGAGGCCGTGGCGATTTCCTCCCTTAGCTGCGGCCTCCATGTTGTCTCATCATCATCATCAACATTTCAACTCCTCCAGCCACCACCGAATCAGCCGCTACCTCATCCCCTCTCCATGAAACCGTAAACCTCCATCTCAGCCACTCACAACCGCTCCTCCTCTTCTTCCTCAACCTCCATCATCCTCAATCTCTTCCTCCCAACTCCATCATCATCATCATTCCTGCAAATATCCACTGTAACTTCACACCTGAAAAAAAAATTAAACACATCAATTTGTTCTGGAAAGTGAGTGATTGAGAAAAGAGAGAAAGAGAGAGAGATCACCGCACACCACCATCCTCAGCCGCATGCACCGCCACCTCCCCCACTTCGGATCCAGCCACCACGCGAGCTCCTTCCTCTCCGGCGAGATACGCCGGTGACCCAGCCGCGAGCACCCCTCCTCCCTAACGCCGCTCGTGCCTCTTCCTCAACCTCCAATCGGTGCTACACACTGCCATCACGAGCTCCCTTTGACCGACGCCCCCTCGCGAGTCCACCGCCGTGGGCGGCTCACTGCCGCAGCGGCCTTCTTTTTTTCCCCTCCGCGGCTGTTCTCTCCTTCTTCGTAGGCCACCATCCCTCCAATCCATCCTTCATGGCTGCGCACCCTCTCCGCCCATGCATGCAGCGGCTTCCACCGAGGCTGCATCCCAGCCACCGCGCCCAGCCTCCCACAGCCTTCCTTCGCCGATGGCCGTGGCAACCTTGCCAGCCACGGCCTCTCTTGCTTCTTCTCTCTCTCTCTCTCTCTCTCTCTCTCTCTCTCTCTCCTCTTCATTCTTTCAACCCTTTCTCACTCTGTTTCTCCTTTTTTTTTTGTTAGTGGTGTGTGTTGTCATGTATGTGTGTGTATGTGTGATGTGTTTATCGTGTCATATTTTTTTTTCATCAGATTAAATTGCATGAACATGGCTCTATTTTAATTTTGTGAGTAGTATGGACATGGACTCTATTGTGATTCTTGTCAATCACAGATAAAAGGTTTTTTTTTTTGTGAGTTGCATGAATGAGGGCTTGGTTTCAAATCATTTTGAAAAACTTGGACTTTTTGTTTTGATTTTTGGGTATTTCATTTTTTTTTGGGTCTAGCTTTGTTTTATTATTTTTTGTTTTGCTGATCAGTTCTTTTTTTGTTTTCTTTTTTATTCGTTTTGGGATTTTATTTTTCTTTTTTTTCGTTTTGGGCTTTTTTTTGTTGTGTTTGCAGTTTTTTTTCTTTCCTCCATTTTTGGGCTTTTTTTTTGTTTGCAGATTTTTTTTTCCGTTTTTGGGCTTTCTTCTTTTATTTTATTATTATCAGTTCTTTTTTTTTTGTTTGCAGATTTTTTTTTCCATTTTTGGGCTTTCTTCTTTTATTTTATTATTATCAGTTCTTTTTTTTTTTTGGTAGCTAACTCTTTTTTTATTTTTTTTATTTTTACAAAATAAATATCTTATAAGATTTTTTTTGTGCAAAAGTTTTTTTTTAATTATAAAAAGGGTAATAAAAATAAAAATTAAAAATAGTAATTCGAATTTTATTTTATTTCTAGTTTAATTTTATATGTTTGTTCAAATTAATTGTGTTTGTTACATGTATGCGAATTAATTTTATCAAATCTTATTAAAATTAGTGCTTGTCTAAATGTTGTCCTCCCATAATAAAAATCCATTTCCAAAACAAAAAAAATTAAATCAAAATCGATCAACACTTTTTTTTTTAATTAAAATCAATCAACGCATTGTTATTTTGTTGCTTAATTAAAATCTATCCAACACATAATCATTTTCTACAGAATGATGTGACTTTGAGTTCCTCATTGCACCAGAGGATACGTCGGCGTAGCCAACAACTATCAAGTCAAAATTAATTTTTCATTAAGTTGTGTTCTCTTTTAATTTAATTTTCTTTTCTTTTATTTTATTTCTTTTTTTTCATAACTATTGGGAAAAAATAAATATTATTAAAATTATAATTAATTTGCATAATGAGCTCTAGGGTAACCGTATTAATACGGATGTATTAGGGGTACAGTGGGATTAAGTTTCCACCCTTCCCTAATCATAATTAAACTCCTGAATCTCAAATCTCTTTTAAAAAGACCAGTTTGCAAATCAAAAGGTTTCTAGTTTTAACCATAATTAAAATTGGTGGCGACTCCTGTTTTTACAAGTTTATTTTGAAATCGGTCGTCATTTAAAGTGATGCATAAGACGCGTTGTAACTGATACTATAATTGAATTTTAATTTTATTTTCTGGTGTTTCCTTTTCCTTTTTTAATTTAATTTAATTTATTTATTTTTTGGTGGTAGGTATGTAGATGATACAAATAGCAATAATGGAGCTGAATAAGGAAAGTAGGTCGCCTGAGCAGGCAATCTCTGAGTTCATCAGAAAGGAATATGAGGATTTGGCTAAGGCACATGTGATGATTCTTGACCTTCATTTGAGGAGGTTTTGCATGGATGGGGTGCTTGTGCGATACTAGCAAAGGGAGATATCGTCCAAGAAAGAGAAGGGGCAGAAGATAAGGATGCACAGAAAGAAACAGAACTATAGTTCCGAAATGTTGTGAAGGTGAGAGAGTTATTGGTGGGATGAATGACTAAGAAACTAAAGAACATAGTACATTGGAATAAGTAGAAGATAGGCCTTTCAGATTAGCATTATTACCTTACAAATGCTTTCCTTTTAGCAAACTTTTATTAGCGATGATGAACTGATTACAGTACATCAGGGAATCAAAGGTTATATTTAAATCAATTTCCAATACATTGCTTAAAAGTAGGTCTGCCTCTCTTTGCTCTTTCGAATGTTTTCTTTTCCCAAATTGCATTAGTTGAATCTCAAATCTCCAATGCAATTTTTTTCCTATTTCAGCAAATTGAGGTGGAAATTGGATAAATTTAACAAGGGGATTTAATATGGGGTTGAAACAAGGCAAACACAGGGGCTTACATTAGGGTCATACTGTAGTGGCTATGGTGTTAGAGGTGATGGTGATATGGAATGATTGTTTGATGTGTTTTTGGATGGCTTCAGTGTTGATTACAGCTACATATTTCTTTTATCTTAGCATAGAATTTTCATTTATATGATATAGTGTTGATGCTTTCACCTTCAAACTTCTATGAGTTTTTTTCGTGGTAGTGCATGGTGTCATGATGTAGAGTTTTTCCTTTGCTTCCATTTATTGATTGATGGCATAACTGAAGGAGTTCTTTTTTCCCTTTTTGGTTCCTGTTTTGGCATATTGTGCTTCTTTTTGGTTTTTGTTGTTGTTTAGTGTCTTTTACATGTTTTTTCTTCCATGAAATATTTTCTTTGACTGGTTATGTATCTCTTTGTTGACTCCTTTCTTCCTGAAAGTTGTTTTGAGCCTTATGTTATATCCAAACAAAAAGGAAGTTACGGGATTTAGAAGAGTAATGTGATTGTTCAATCATTAAAGTATAATCATATCCATACATTTGATTTAAGGGTTGAGAATTTCCTTCTCATTTCTCATCAAACTGATATTTGCCCATATCTTTCAATTTGCATCACATACTTACATATATGGTTCTTTTTCACCTATTGTGTTTAACATATGGCAGGGAATTATCTTTGAGACTAACAAAATCAATATTTTCTACTCTCAGTGAAATAAATGCAGGATTTTTTTACTCAAATATGGAACAGAGAAAAGCTATGGTTCCAGTTGAGATATGACAGGTTGATGAATAAGTTAGAAAAATCATTGAACTGAAAAATAAGGTAGAAAAAGATTGACTTTTGTATGTTTAATTCTTATAGTTTGCTTTGTAGTCACTCTGTGCTACTGCTTTTATTGATTTGCCTCTAACTTATTATGTACGCAAGTTTGTTCCGGGAACAATAGCAATTTTGTGGTCATCAATCAAAAAGGAATTGATCCTCCACTATTAGACTTGCTTGCAAGGGAAGAAGTACGTAACATCCTATTATCTTCAAGTTTTGGAAAAATTGTTTTCAATATTGTGAAGATGGCTACTTTATATTTGTTTATTAATTTTGGAAGAAGCCTTAAAGTATAATTATGTGATCATGACTTGTCATAGTGGAATAAGCATGAAGCATGTAAGTATAAAAATGAAAAGGAAAAAGGTTATTTATTATTATTACTTTTTAAAATAATAGCTGCTGGAATACTCCTTAGATTAATAACGATATTCTCATTCCATCATGGCAGATTATTAACACTTAGGAATTAGAATTAGTGCTAGACACATTGGATGAGAAAAGGTATTTATTATTATCTAATTTTGGCTTAAGCAACATCATGCCAGATAGCCACTTTTTTAAGACAAGTTGTGGAAGTCCTAACTATTGAGTTCCAAAGATTTGTAAATCTTTGGATTGTATAAATCTTTGGATTTTATTAGAATAGGCTACTTCCTTTTGATGATGAAAAGTGAAAACATTCTAAACCTCTTAAAAAAAATAAAGGTATTGCTGATGTTAATTCAAAGTCATTATTTCTTTTCCATTTTCTTTTTGTGGGGTTGAAAGGATAGAGATTTCTTATAAATGTCATGTCAGATTATTTTCATAAAAAAATTTGTGCATGCATGGAGGACTTTCTCCTAACTTAATTAATTTGGATCAGATCAGAAATCTACATGGTCCAACTGATGTGCCTGATATTGGTTTGCTTTGTGATCTCCTCTAGTCAGACCCAAGCAAAGATATTCGTGGTTGGGGAATGAATGATGAGGGAATTTCATATACATTTGGTGCAGTAGCAGTTTCATCTATGGGCCACAAACAGTCTCGCATTCTCACCTGTCCCAAAATCTTTTCCAATTCAGGTGCATATGTAGTATGTGAGCTTTGTTTTCTACCTTTGAAAGATAGAGCCTGTAAGTGATGATGATTTTCCATTTGACTTGCACCTTCTGTAATTTTCTTTTCATGACTCTAAGAAATTTACATGTTTGAGATATGTAAGATATTACATTTTATTATCAATATTGCAATACTTGTTATGTATCTTGCATTACAAGTAATGAAAATTTGTTATTTTAATTCTTGCATTATGCTTGAATTTTTTGGATGTTGGAAAGTTTTTTTTTTATAGGAATTGTAATGAAAATATATATATATATACGATTTTAGAAATAGACAATTGGTTATTAGCGATGGTTCCAAACTGTTGTGAATATATATTGATGTTTTCTAATTTCATTTTACGGCAGTTCATAACCACTGCGATATTTTTTGTGGCCCTTTTAGAATTATCATTTCGCGGTGGTTTTGAACCGTCGTTGTTGGTTCAAAAGATTTCACAGCGATTATTCTAGCGGTTGCTGAAACCGCCGCTATTTGACTTGTTGACAGTTGACATGGCGGCGGTTAGCAAACTGCCACAAAGTGTCTTTAGTGGCGGTTTGAACTGCCACTAATAGTAAAATAAACCGCCATTATTTTCCTGTTTTCTTATAGTGATTCTTTCACATTTTTTCACTGAGATATTGGATCTACCATAAAGTATGGTATCATAGAATTATCATAAGACAGCGGTAAAGTTAACAAAATCATGGCTTGATCAACATTTTCAACTTTAATCCTAGTTGCTCCAACATTAGAGATTATCCTGTTGAAGTTGTCTATATGCTCTTGCGTCGATTTTCCTTTTGAATATTTAAATGTGTACAATCTCTTCATCTCATAAAGCTTGTTGGGCAAGGTCTTTACAGAATATTTCTCTTCCAAAGCTTTCCATAGTGAATCAGCAGTTTTTTCTTCCATAACCTATCGCAGAACATTATCCGCAAGGCTCAACTATATTGTACTCCATGCTTTGGCCATCATCTCCTCCTTCTTGTCATCAACTGATGACCATGGATTCTCCAATGTCTTTGCAAGACCTGCTGATCTAGCAATGCCTGCACTTTTAGCTTCCACAGTCTGAAGTCTTTGGACCTGTCAAACTTCTCCACTTCAAATTTTGACACTGACATCTTGGATCTGAAACCAAGTGGCTTAGCCACTTGTTAAGGAATATCAAAGTTGGGTACACCCCAAGTGTAATAAAAACTTTATGGATGTGAGCAGAAGCGCGCCCAAATTTATGGAAAGTAACGGATAAATGAAACACGATGAATAGTAATTTACAGTGGGACCCATGCATCACTATTCATATGAATAGTATTTCACAGTGAAACTGCATAAATATTACTTTAGTGGAGCCTGCATCACTATTCATGAATAGTACCTCATTACTATTTACACAAAGAAAGTAGATAAATATAACTGTACACCAAATTTTAACATGGAAAACACTCCTGTAATTTTGAGAGAAAAACCACGGGCCAAACTCCGAAAAATACTCTACTATATTTATGGAGTAATTACAATATAGTGTATCCTCAGTAAGACTCTCTTCTACTACAATTTATAATATTACAGAGATCTAGAGAATATACCCAAAACCCCCAGTGTATACTCACACTACACTCTTGGAATTTTCTTACACATACTCTCTATTTTTCTCTCACTATAAGAAGCTTACTCTGCTTCTTCTACTACTACAGAAGAAATGCATTCAGCCGAGATGCTTCTCCACAGTTTGCTTCCTCTCAATTTATAAAAGAGCTGAAGCCATTATGTATTAAATGCACAATACTATTCTAACCACTTTTTTAGGTGGAACAGTTGTCAAACCATGCTTTCAGTGGAGGGAGGAAGTTTTTCTTCCTCCTGTTTTTGACTGTGGCAAAAGATAAGCTACATTTGTTGATAATAAGATCATTACTTTTTCTTGTATCCACTGTAATTGTTGGTTTTATTAAAGCAGTCGCACACATCATCATGAAGTATCCAAGGTTTCCCCACTTGGTCGATTTTTGCTGTTTGTAATGATTAATGATTTTTGGTCTGCTTCCCTGGCTTCCTTTATCACTTTTTCTGTGGAGGAGAAAGTAGCCACGCTGTGAGCACTTATCTAAATCTGAAACATGAAAAGTCGAAGACAATGCCATAACAAATTAATGATTCCATACATTGATTATAAAACATTGCTTGTAATTAAATGCAAAAAATTGTGTACCTATGTTATATTTTGTCTAGATGTTTTTCATTGAGAAAATGGATCGGAAGTGGTGGTAGGAAGTAATTGGAGATGGAAGGACACGAAGGCAACAAAACTACCTCCATGCTTGGTTGGAAGATTTGATAAAAGAATAGAACGAAAATTATGTAATTGTATTTAAAAGTCATATTATTAAGAAATGGAATCAAACTTTAACTTATGCCAAATTACCTTAACTTTCATTGAGATTTATTGATATAAAATTTTGCCCCTTCAATTTGTTAGTTACACTTACCTCGTCTTTTTTAAATATTCTTTTAAAATTCCTAATTTACCCTTTTTGTGACTCCACACACCCTATTCATTAATACCAATTAGCACTGACCTTTCTCCTCCTTGCAAATTGCACGAGATCTATTTTCATGCTTTTGACTAGTCCTTGGGAGCTTAGTCACTCTAAATTCCATACTAAATAACGCTCAATATTAGCACTAGTCAGGCACCCAAATTTTCTACCCATTTGATTTGTAAATTGTTTGATTCTCGCATGTATATATTGATAAAAATTTAATTTCCACTTAAGTTACAACAATTAATGGAGTGGTCTATATTTCTACTCTTGAGTATGTTGCTTGATTTAGTTGACAGGATTTGATGATGATTTGGAGGCCATCTTTGGATCCTTTGTCGGTATGGTGACTATCTTACCCACAGAGTTTGGAGAGTTGGTCAAAGTAGAAAGCTTAGATAAGGATTACACTTACACAAGAATCAGAAGTGAATGCTTATTCCTCGATGAAGAAGTTGGTGAGGGGCATTTATTCCCTTGACCTGATCCCTTAATGAAAAATCATTTGGAACCACTTCACATTAAGGCTGGAGTCAAGGGAAGAATGATTAACAGGGTTCTTGCCATTGGAGGGGTGGCCATTAATTTATTCCTAGAAACCATAGTCACTAAGCTAGGTGAATCTCAGCTTAATATGGTAAAAACTAACGTGGTGGTCACCGACTTCATTGGAAAATCCTTGGCTTCCAAGGTGATGATAATTCTAGATGTATGTGAAGGTGTATCGTGGCATGTCAAAGGCAAGCTACAACATGCTTTTGGGCAAAGATTGGATTCATGGAGCTGGGGTTGTACCTTTGACTTTCCATCAAAACTGATAATGTGGAATGAGGACGAGGGCATTGAAGAAGTGTTTACTGACAAAAGCACTTGTTATGCAATGCAGACCCATGCCGACTATAAGGCTTACAATCCGACTATTATGCCAATTGAAATTGGCAACACCTTCGACCTTGATTTCATCGAAGGATGCACTGTCAAAGCCAAAGGGATCAAGCTAGTGCTAAAGGCCTGGGCAAAGCTAGCCTTTGAAGAAGTTTAGATATGTATTGGCTGAGCCATTTAGCTTGATTGTTGGCCTACTTTGCCAACAAACAAAGTGCCAAGAATAGCACAACTATCGATTGTATATATGATGATGCACTTGTAGGGTTTGAGGATTTAGAAGAAGAAATAAAAAGAGTAGAAGTATGACACCTATTAGAAGAGGTGGATCTAAGCAATGTTAAAGGGATAAGTAGACCCACTTATACCAACAAATTTTTTTCCTGAGGATACTTTTTTCGACATGGACATGTAGATCGTACAGACCAATTTTCTTTTCTATTCTTTGTATTTTACACGTTGATTATGAATTTCAACATGAACACCTTTCCCTATTTGAAATTTTACATGTAAAATGTCTAGATTGTGTTTAGTTTTCAAATTACAATCCCAAGGACAACACCTCCAATAGTCTCAAGCTATTTAACACCTCCCCCAAACCAACAATTCTAATTGTAGTTTGTGGTGCTCCTAGAGGCTATAGAGAAGGGATGACCTCAGATAAATGCAAGATTGATTTTGTGTGAGAAAGTGGTGAATAAAAATAAAATGAATTGGAAACAAGAAAGAGAATGAGAAACGAGGTTGGAAGAGGATAGAGGTGCTGTATATTGGTTGATAGAAAATGTTTGTTTAGATTGTAAAAGAGCTTTTTGGTAATACCTTAGGCATACTATTTCCTAGGAGAGTTTAGTGCGTCGCACATGCCTCTAGACAAATCCAGGACCACTATAAGATTTCTCGGGATCCACTCATGTTTATGGTAGGCATCACTTGAATTATTGCTCAAAGATATGAGAAAAACAACTCTGGACAGCGCTACATCACTAAAATGAGCGTTGTGGTAGTCATGAATAATAAGGCAATACGAAAATAGGAAATATAGTGCTCTGGTGAGCACTACAACACTAAAATTTTTATAAAAACCCCTGTTTTGGGGTCCAAACCATAAAACACGACCCCTATTTCCTTTTTTCTCTCAGAAATGCAATTCTTCTACTCCCAAACACCATTTCTTCACTTTTTCTCCTTAAAAACTCCATTTTCTTCCTTCTAAGCTTAAGGTATGTTTAGTTTAATGATTTTATCTTCTTTTCTTCTAATCTTTCATGTCTTTGGGGAGGTTTTGTGTCCTTTCAATGATAGTAAGAAGTGATGCACTACTATGGTTATTAGAATTAGATTTGATTTGTTTAGAGACTCTAGAAGCTAATCTAGGAATCTATTGATTCCATGGTATATATGGGTGTCATTCCTGCTCCAAGAAACTCAGGCAGTGTTGAACCTTTATCTTCTACTACCTTAGGTAAGTGGGTTCACATTTGTGACCTCTATGTTAGTCATTATAGTTATTTTCATCAAAATATGAAACAATATATGATTTTAGAGTTTATTTTCAAAGAATACTTGAGATTTTTGCTGAACTATAAACATATAATTTTTTACTAGCATGAATTTTGTTGTTAATAAAACTCATAGGACCATTGTTGCTAAATAAGCTTTTAAAAGAACTAGACTATGAACATGGTTGTTTAAAGCTGTTGTGATGGTTATATGATTAGTGGTTTGAATGCTATTACATGAGAAATTTTGGAACCCTAGGGTAGAAGACTTTGTAAGACACGAAGAAGAGATTTTTAGACTTCTATTGAATTGGACAGTAGCTATAGAGAAATAGGTTGCATGTTAATGGCAATCAATCCATTAACCTTGGTACCAAGTAACCTAGGGCTAGAGAAAATAGAGAAATTATTATCACACTGAGGATGATGACATGTAATGTCCAAAATGTGACTAGAGATTTATAATCAGAGATTTTGTTATGTCACATATATTGTGCATAACCAGAGCAGAGATTTTTACTGTTGAGTTGATTTATAGAAAACTATGATTTTGATTATCTGACTATAAGTATGAAATGTTTTAAAATTTTATTATTATTATTTTTATTATGTTTTTGGTGTATCTTCCCTTGGTGTCCCATGAAAGTAGGTTCCAGATGAGGATTCACTTACTGAATTTTGGTGACAAAACTCACCCCTCCCCCTTCCTTATCATATTTTATAGATACAATAGTTGTTTAAGGTACTTCCCAGCCATCTTTTTCCTAGCAACGTTAGATCACGATTGGTAAGCTTTACTAGGTAAAGAGTCTGATATTTTGATATAAGGTGCTCCAGCGTAAATAAAGGCAGGATTCCGAACTGTAGAGCATATGACATATTTTGCATATTTTAATATAGATTTGGGATGTATTTACATGATTTTACTATTTATGGTTGATTGTATATGTTGGACTCTATATTTGCTAGTACTATGGTTTCAGACGTTAATTATAGATTTTGAGATCTCAATTTAATTACTATAGTTTAATAGAGCAGGTGATTTGTAAGTGGAAATTGAAACTATATATTAAATAGTTTTATGATTTACTGTGCATATAGAGTAACATGGATCACAAGGCTTACGTGGAAATGAGATTTTACATGTGTTGATCCCATTCCCAGATCAGGTCATGACATTTTTGTCTTGTGTTATGTTGTTAAGTAATTAGGAGTTACTCATGCTTATCAAACTCTTGAGTTAAATCTCAAATTTTTATGAGTTTACTAGTTTAGGTTCTTAAATCAAGTTAACTCGTTTGAAAGCTTGAACATAAGTAAACTTAGATGACTTTGGTAAACTTGCATAAACTCGAGTTTACTCTTTTAGTTAGAATTTGGTTTCTAAAGCAACGAAATATGGAAAAATCACAATAGACACTCTTAGTTACATATTCCAATCTAAAGTTATGATGAATTGACTTAAATTATTTTCATTTTTCATGTCCTAAAGTCTTGATATGTTTTATTTCATATGATTAAATTTGTATTTTACATTTATGACTTGTATTTGTTTCGTTATAATGTTACAATTGATTTTTTTTGTTTATATATCTTTGTTTTATCATAAATTTATTTTATTATAACTAGATGCTATGAATAGTTTTTTTGACGTTATTTTTTAAATAAGTAAACTCTTACAAGTTTACAATTTGAGTTTATCTCAACTTTACGAGTTTAGGTAAACTCCTGAGTTTGATAACCTTGAAGTCGCTAATGGATGAAATACGGGAGGAAGAGAAGAGGTTGGGGATATGGAGATGAATTTTTGGGATAAGGGCATGTTATTATTTATCACGTGAAATTTAAATTTTTTTTATGTGAGAATAAAAAATGAGATCATAATTAACTTAAAATATCATGTGACTTTACTCCATCTTACTAAATAAATAAATAAAAAAGCACTTCCACATTCTTCTCCTAAAATTTTGGTTCATTCTCATTCATGCACAATCTGATTCCTTGTCGTTCTCCAACAATTTGATTAGTTGATTTTCATGCGATCATAGTTTTCATACTTTGTCTAATGATCGACCCGGCCACGACATCGAGTCACTAGTCCGACTAGCAGGTCATTAGTTTAATCGATTAAATCAGATATAATTATATTAATCTATAAAAATACAATTTAATATAACTAAGCATCGAATATATGTCTAGAAATACCAAAAGAAGTAGTTGGCTTAGTGGCAGTGCACACAAACCCTTTTATGAAATTTTCAAATTCCTGGCCAGTTCATGCTCGGGTTGCTAGCAAATTTATCAGCCGGTTCACATCGTATATGTTAGACTAGGATCGGAGCAGTGAACGATTCATTAATTTCCAATTTGAACTGGTCGATCCAATCCAATTTTTAAAATTATGCATGCTATTAAACAAAGCAAAGTTCCAATTTTAGCCACGTGTCTCTTTATTCAACATCTCCAATCCTTCTGTAATAGAGGGTCTTTCCTAGCAACAAGAAAAGGAGGTCATTTTTTGGACTCCACGTGCTAATTATCCGATCACTGATCATCTTGCTTTTGCCCCGACACTCATACCCATTTGCACAAACTACTCCTTAATCCCCAACAACTTATGATCATGTACCCTTTATCTACTTTGCAGAATCTCTATGTTCTTAATGATTCAAATGTTGATAGAGAAGCGTTAATAGACAAGTGGATCAATATTGTTTTTTTTTTTTTTTGTCTTTTCTTTTGGTATAATGTAAAATTGATAATGTGTTTTTTTTAATGCTTTTACGATATAACACAATAAGTGTTTCACAAACGATTGAATAGCTATTCCCAAAAATTATGAATGGAGAACGAGATTTTGGGATGAAGGTATGTTGATTAAGGGACGGTTGCCAGTGCTGCGCCTAGGGTTAGAGGAAGAGAGTTGAAGGCATGAGGGTTAGGGCATAGTTGAGGGTCATGACCAAAAAGCAAAATATTCTCTTCTTTTAACTCATTTTAACTCTATATATGTCGACTTTATTTATTCATTTTTGTTGGAAAATATTTATCTACTTATTATTTATATCAAGAAGCATTAATTTTTTTTGTTTCCAATATTATCCCTGATGTAATTAATTGTGTTTATTTTTCAAAAAATTTTAATGAGGTAAATTTATAGTTTGATAGGGGTAATATGATCCACTTATATATCTTTTCATTATTATTATCAAGATATATTTATTATTTTCTTAATTTTTGTGTGTGTGTGTGTGTTTGTTTTATGACAATGAGTGAAAATGAGAAAGTAATAATTAGGGTTGAGTTTAAATGTCAAGTGAGGTTTTTAAAATTGATGATATGATTGCCACCGTATATTTCAATCTAATAGTTAAATACTCATTTTCACTTCTCACATAAAAATTTTATGTTCATTTGATATATTCCCTATATATTCAAGGTTAAGTATATATATTTTAATATAGACTATTTCAATCTCTCATTGAATTGGCTGAACCAATAAACATGTGAATTAGTTCTTTATGTGGTTCAATATCTGGTTATGTTGTAAGAACCATGTTTTTGAGCATCAATTTAACATTTTACTCTAAATTTTGTTTACACAATCTTTCAGTCATATTTTGTTGACATTAATATCAAATTATTATTAATTGTTATTAGTAATTATAACATACTAAAAGGTTATGCAAGTGTAGATTTAAAATTATATTTAATTATACTAATACTCAAAAATGGAAATGCGGCTTGAAAAAACTGGTACTGACTTAATTGGCTCAATGGTTTATTTTTTTGGCTATTTACACAATTTTTACGAAAATTTCAAATTTTGATTATTATTGTATAAATTGATTAGACTGGCATCTCAGTTTAATTGGTTGAACCGATTAGTACTGTTAATTTTCAGGACACTGCTTGTAAGACCCGCTGGCATTAATGTATCTGATATATGGATTTATAAATGGATTTAAATATCATGTAATAACAGTAGAAATTTTTTTTTATAGTTATTTAATTATGTATTATCATATAAATTATGATAGTTGATTTTGATATCTATTATTTAAAAATTTATTCAAACTAAATATTTTAATTAGATAAAAGTGTAAAACTATTTTATATTTTTAATACATTAAAATTAAACTCTTTATAAATACACAAGAAAAAGAGATATTTATTTATTTGAAATCGGAGATGATAATAAGCAACAACAATATGGGCAATAAATAATCAAACGGCGTCGTTGCATCCACTTGCCAGAAAATATCCTCCCCAAGGAACGACGGGGAGTCGGTTACAGAAGGCGTTGGTCGAAGTATCGCACCATCAAAGAAAGATACACAAAAATCCTTTGTCTTTTTCGCAGAGCCCAGAACTTCCATAGTGTCAAACAAACATTCAAACACACACGTCACATTACCCATTTGGATATCCCCTCACACTAACATTACCAAGGCAACTCCACGTTCTCCAGATTCACTCCCATAATTAATTAGTATAGCAAGATCAGAGACAATTTATTGAACTGCACAATTATTGAATAGTATAATACAAATTACAGCACCCCCAATCCCGCATCTCATACATATTTGGATACTATAAATACAAAACAAAACCGCAGGCCTCCCGATTTTGACTTCACACACGCAACCAAGCTGTGAGTTGGAGATCACAGGCATGAAATCCAGATCTTCAAGTCTCGGGCCTTGAAAGATACTTGAGCTCCGGAATGGCGAAATTATCGAATTTGCTCGTTGCGGTGGTGGTGGTGGTGGTGGGAATTGTGTGCATTGGCGGTGTGGAAGAGGAGGGGAGGAGGGTCCACACGCTGTTCTCGGTGGAGTGCCAGAACTACTTCGACTGGCAGACGGTGGGGCTGATGAACAGTTACAGGAGGGCCAAGCAGCCTGGGCCTATTACCCGCCTACTCAGTTGCACCGACGAGGAGAAGAAGAGCTACAGAGGGATGCATTTGGCGCCAACCTTTGAGGTCCCTTCTATGAGCAGGCACCCCAGAACTGGTGACTGGTAAAGGAAAATGGAAAAAAAGACATATGTCTATTAATCAATATAACCATTAATTGTATTAATTTACTGTAATTAATCAGATTTGTCGATTTTTGTTTTTTTAATTGGAGCAATTTTGTCCACTTACACAACTTTATACTATTATCGAGATTCATTTATTGTTTTCTTGTTGTTTCTTAGTACATGTATTGTATTGTATTGTATTGTTTTGTTTTGTTTTGTTTTTTTTTTCTTTGGGCTGATGGAGTGAAACAGAGGGAGTAGTGTATTTTTTGAGTTTGGGTTGTGAAATTTACTAATGTGGATTGGTTGATGTTGTTTTGTTGAGAAGTGATGCTAATGATGCCGTTGACTTTGGTTATGTTATGATTGATTGGCGAGCGCTGGGTACTGGCACTTTTTTTTTTTTTTTTTTGGTATTTTATGGAGCCTTGCATGATGATGTGTTGCTGTGTGTAGTTATGTAGCCAGTGGCAACTGCTGCTGTTGTTCTTTTTCTTGGGCATATCAAGGGTATGGGATGTGTTAGTTCTTGAAGCGGATTCTGGATTCTGGTGGCAGCTAAATTGTTTCTTTGAATATAGATATGGGTTTGTGTTTATAAAAGCTTTTGATTGGTAGAATATCTGCTTGTTTGTTTATGAGTGCTTCTTTGAGTAGTGATGACTTGTGAGGTTGGCAAGAAGTTTGTTGATGTCTCTTTTGAAATATGTTACGCAACGGTGTCTGGTTTTCCAGATAAGTAAGGATCTCTGAGCTTGCTCTTTGCAGCTATTAATGAGATAAGTGATTTTGTTGATATTGCTTCAGAATGTAAGTGTTTTTGCTTGTACTTGTGGTATTGTGTAAAGTTTTGTTCTCTTCAATATCGTCCCTTTATGTGTTTTGAATTTTAGCACATCAGTTTGCAAAATTAGACACATGCATACCTCATTGCATATGCAGAGTAATTTTCCCATCACAGGAGCATTAGATAAAGATTCTTTGTTGACTATGCAGGTACCCTGCAATAAACAAACCTGCTGGGGTTTTGCACTGGCTCAAAAATAGTAAAGATGCAGAAAATGTTGATTGGGTTGTCATTCTGGATGCAGACATGATAATAAGAGGCCCAATTTTACCTTGGGAACTTGGTGCAGAGAAAGGAAGACCTGTTGCAGCATATTATGGGTATTCTCTAATTTCTTACTCATTGCTCATTCTCTTTATTCACTCCCTTTCCTTTTCTAGATATTCACTTGCTTCTACAAGTTGCAGATATTCGTGGAAGGATGGTGATGATCATGGACTAGTACATCTTCAAATTTGGCAATACACAAATTATAACAATATCAGAGTTTTTGGATGCCTAGGCCTGCCTTTTATATATAAATCACATCTTTAATGTTTTCACTTGACATCATGCATGAGAGAATAGAAGCTTGGTTAAAGCACAAACTAGAGTGCTGGGCCTGAAATTATGAATCGCAATTAAATATCTTAAAGAAGTACATTTTTCTTTTAGTTTATACAGTGTTACTTTCTCTGGCTCCACGCTTGAAACTTGCTACATTCCAAAATTCTTTCTCCAGGTACTTAAGAGGTTGTGACAATATTTTGGCTCAGTTGCACACAAAACATCCGGAACTCTGTGACAAAGTTGGTGGCCTTTTGGCCTTTCATATAGATGACCTACGAGCTTTTGCACCCTTGTGGCTTTCAAAAACAGAAGAAGTACGGGAAGATAAGGCACACTGGGCGACAAACATAACTGGCGACATCTATGGGAAAGGATGGATCAGTGAGATGTACGGCTACTCTTTTGGTGCTGCTGAAGTGAGTTCAAATTTGCACTTGATTTGTAGTGCTTGACTATTCAACTTTTGCTAATTGTTTTGTCTGTTTCCTTTTTCTTCTTGCTATCTACGCCATTGGGTTCTCCCTTGTTGTTCACAGATTGGACTTCGGCACAAGATCAATGATAACTTGATGATCTACCCAGGTTATGTTCCTCGAGAGGGAATTGAACCAATTCTTATTCACTATGGGCTGCCATTTAGTGTAGGGAATTGGTCATTTAATAAACTGGCTCACCATGAAGATGGAATTGTTTATGAATGTGGCCGGCTCTTTCCAGAACCCCCTTATCCCAGAGAGGTACGTAAACAAGTATACTTGTAGGAGGAAACTTGTTTGTGGTGGTAGAGAAACAGACTAAGTCTATTGTTTATGAGTGTGACTGGCTCTTTCTAGAACCCCCTTATCCTAGAGAGGGTATGTAAACAAGTATACTTGTAGGAGGAAACTTGTTTGTGGTGGTAGAGAAACAGACCAAGTCTTTTAGGCCTAATATATTGAATATACCCACATAAATATGGTATCCATTTTACCAAGTTTTACTGAAACTGCAAAGTTTCTTATGCAGGTAAGGCAGTTGGAACTTGACCCCAATCGAAGGCGAGGGCTATTTCTAAGTATAGAGTGCATAAATATTATAAATGAAGGTCTTCTATTACAGCATGTGGCCAATGGTTGCCCCAAACCTGCTTGGTCTAAATATCTTAGTTTTTTTAAAAGCAAAGCTTTTGCTGAACTAACTCAGCCAAAATATGTAACCCCTGCTACTTTACAAATGATGGAGGATGCCAAAGGAGATGATGTTGATCATGTTGCTGGAACGCCACATGCTAAAATCCATACGGTTTTTTCCACAGAATGCACTACATACTTTGATTGGCAGACTGTAGGACTTATGCATAGTTTCCGCAGGAGTGGACAGCCAGGAAATATCACTAGACTTCTCAGCTGCACTGATGAGGACTTAAAGCAATATAAGGGCCATGATCTGGCTCCAACCCATTATGTTCCCTCTATGAGCCGACATCCATTAACAGGAGATTGGTAATTGTCTTCGTGTCTCTGTGTTTCAATTTAAATTATATTATTCTAACTTCTGTAGTTAGTTGCTTGTCATTTCTGAACTGACATTTACACCTTTCTCTGTTGGACAAAGTGGTCAGCATTAATAGCTGCAAAATCAGGCATGAAACAAGCAAAAGATTAACTTTTGTGTTGAAGATTATTAAAGCTAATTTAGATAAGGATATCTTGACGAGCTTATCTCTGCAATTAATGATTATCTTTAAGTTGTATCTGAAACTAAGTATGCCATGATGAAGCTTGTTATCTACCATGGTTGATTTCTTTTTCTTTTTCAATTTTGTTTATATCTCTGATTGCAGCTGCTAGTTAATCTGTGTGATTGTTAACTTGGAAATCAAATCATGTGTTTTTATCATTATTTTTAGTATGCTCTCTAACTCTTAATGTCTTAATTCCAGACATATCCGGTCAACATTATTCCCCCATTTGAATAGGTGAACCATTCAATATCCAACATCGAGAACTGCTTCATGCGATAATTATCTATTGTGCTTGATTTTGTTGTTCTAAATTAAGGTTCAGGGTTTGTCTGTTGGTGTTAGGGGAGACTCACATTTTGTTCCAAATAATCTTCATTTATTTGTTTAGTACAATAGATTTGCTGATACTTTCCTTTATGTTTGATTTTTTCCTGCTTAAATGATATACAAGATACCATGTGATGTGCCTCAACTCTTAGTGTGCAGTTATTGAGAGCCGACCATTTTTAAATCTGCTGTTTTGTACTTATGTTTTAGGTATCCAGCAATAAATAAACCAGCTGCAGTCCTTCACTGGCTTAATCATGCAAATATTGATGCTGAGTTCATAGTGATTCTTGATGCTGATATGATCATGAGAGGCCCAATTACACCATGGGAATTCAAAGCTGCTCGTGGCCATCCAGTTTCAACTCCATATGAGTAAGCATGGTGAATTTGATTCTTGTTTATGATACCTGTTAATGTTGTTAATGTAAATGCAATGTTGATGGCTGCAGTTTGCATGAATGCATTCGTACATGTTCTATGATGGCTCATTTGCATTTTTTATTAATGGTAGCTACCTTATTGGCTGTGACAATGAGCTTGCCAAATTACATACTAGCCATCCCGAGGCTTGCGACAAGGTTGGTGGTGTAATCATTATGCATATAGAAGATCTCCGGAAATTTGCTTTGCTATGGCTGCATAAAACTGAGGAGGTCCGAGCTGATAGAGCTCATTACGCAAGAAATATAACAGGAGACGTATATGAATCTGGTTGGATTAGTGAGATGTACGGCTACTCATTTGGTGCAGCAGAGGTATTTTGTTTTTACTTTCTTGTCATGCATACTCTGCATACCTATTCATATGATTATGGGCTCCATAGTTTTAAAAATATAACCCGTTTCAGTTCCAGCCCTTGCTCCATAAGCCTTTGCAGCATTTTTCAATTGATTCTGTACTTTGACTCCTGGCCAGAGGTGTCCTAGAACATTTGCTAGCTACATGCTGTGTGACCTTTGTTACCTTTCACTAAAACAATTATGAGACATGAACCCTTTTTGCTCCTCTCCTTTCAATTGAGTGGCTATTGCTCCTTCTTTGAGATTTTCTATATGAACAAACTAAGCACATTTCAAGTTTCAATAGTAGCTTCTTTGAATCTATTTGTTTAAGTAATTTTGCTTTTGTGATTATGATCTTTTCTGCAAACACTAGTGAAGCACACTCTAGTCAAGAAAACATGAATTGAACTTAGGGTTTATTTTTTGGACTGCAAGAAACATAAAACATGCAAACAATACACAAATGCATGCACACACACACACACACACACACATATATATGTACGTATGTAGATTTACTTAGGATTGACTAGGAGGGCAAGAGTGGATCTCCAACAAAAAGCCCTAAATTAAAGCACAAACTACTTTGGGTCAACAGACCCTTTATTTTAATCTTGTAGAAGGAACTTATGCTCATTTATCTAGAGAGGATATGCTGCAACAACTCAAACAATTATCTCCTCCTGCTTTTCAAATTGCAATGTGGTCTAGGGACTGGTAAACGACTATAGCCATAATTCCTAGACCCATGGGTGACAGGTGCTCCTGATAGATAGCCAGCTTCCTTAATGTAGGTCTTTCTTATCATCAATTCTTTGAATTTCTTGTGTAATTTAAGAAAATCTTTATACTATAGTTGAATCTGTCTCCTTTTTCTTTGCCAAACAGAAGAAAAAGCATATGTAAGAAACCTGGTACTCATGGAGCAGTAGTGAGCTAGAATAGAACAATTGTTGAGAATTATATTCTAGAATTAACACAATGCTATCAGTGTGATATTGAGTTTGAAGGAATGAATAATAAGATGAACATTAACAAGAAATGATAAAACTAGGTATGGCACTTTAAGAGGCCAAATCTCTCCCAAGTAGCTTTTATAGAGGCCACCACTCTCCCATGACTTTTCCACTAATTCCCTGAATGATTCCCTCTACACCCCCTCTCCCTTTAAATAACCTCCTCTAACAAAATACCCCATATCCTCACTTCCTTCCACTTTCTTTCTGCCAACTCAACAGGTTAGTTACAAAGTTCACATTTCCCATATTGGCACCCGCTTCACTCTTCTCATCCCACCCACACACACCAATTACAATTAAGTCCCCAATCTAAATTTATTTAGGTACCTAACAGCATACTAGTTATAGGCACAGGGGGCCCATAAAGAAATAAAATGCCTAGTTTCTAGTGGTATCATCATGCTGCTTAATCCCAATCATTGTTTTGGGAATAAGAGGAAATAACAGAATGCACATCAAAGGATTAGAAATTTAATGCAACCTCACATGATATATAACACATGTACTTGGCATGCTTTGTCACTCATACCTTGACTAGCCCTTTTGTACCAACTTATGCTTCTCTTTTATTGGCTTGTTTGTACTTAGTTATATGATAGAACTTGCTCCGGGCAACCGTCACTCAATAACAGTCATGCTTTGGTGTATGCCATTTAAGTAAAGCCTTTCCCTTTATCAGCCTTTTCCTTTTGTCAGCAGAAAAGATTTTTTTCTTTTTAATTGGTTTCAAGTAAGGGTTGTGCTGAAAATGTAAAATCTTGGTCTGCTGGTGGCTGTACCTGAAGGTCATGTCTGCCTAGACTGCCCCCTATGTATAAGTGATTCTCAGTAATCAATTCCCCTCAAGCTTTTTAGATGTTTAATCTTTAATCTATTTTCTATGTAGGGGTTTTTCTGGCACAGTTTCTGTGTAGATCTGCTTTGTACATCTGAACTTATGTTTTGCCTGAATGAATTGGACATAAGTTTGATTTTGCTGTTTAGCTCTCTATCTAAATGTGGCAGGAAATTGTGTGACAAGAGCATTGATCTAGGAATATTGCAAGGTCTGTCTGAAGTGGTTTTTTTTAGACCGTCAATCTCTTTCCTTTCTTTCTTATTGTCATGTCATATTCAGTTACCTCAACAACCTAGTTGATGACGAATGTTGTGTGAATAGCACAAGACAGGGCAAGTGCTCAAGCAGGGCCCTGAATGATTTCATGTTCAGGAATAGGTTAGAGGGGTCAAGACTTCAGGTTTGCAGGGCCTGCCTTGCTTATTGATCAAACAAATCGTTGATATACTGGATTTCTGTTGCTGGACTGTGAGAACCATATAGCACTTCCAGAGGGCTGCATGGTAGGATAGTTGATTGTCATCTTAGGTGTTGTTAGAATTGGTTCGCTACCTATTGTGAATGGAACAATGTTTAGTGTATCACCACGAACCAATCCTTTGGCCAACTTAATGGTGCATTGATGTTATAACTTAGGGAATGATAGAACATGCATTACTTTTAAAGAGAATAACAATTCTATTGTTTTACACAATGCAAATAGCTCCAGCAAGCAGTAGTTTGTTCATTCATTAAAAAACAATAATAATAATAATAATAATAATAATAATAATAGAAAGATTGGTTATAATGTGTTAGTATATGATATTGCATTGGATGCGCAGACACACTAGACAAGATAAAATTAGTAACAAATGAATTAGAGCAAGCACCATTGTGGAAAAGATGGTAGAATCTTACTTGGTGGTTTGGATATATGTGGAGAAGACCCATAGAAGCTCCTAGTAGGTAGAGTTTATCAAGATGAAGGGTAGTGTAAAGAGGTAGGGGGAAGACCTAAAAAAGCTGTTAGTGAAATTATTAAAAGAGACCTAGATCTTAATGGTTTGAATATAAACATGATTTATAATAGGACACTATGGCATCGTTTAATCAATGTAGTTGACCCTACCTTGTAGGACATGATTTGGTAGTAGTTGTTAATTAAAGTCAACAACAGCACATAAAGCTACAAAATTCCTTATGGAGGCTTTATATTTCTTGAGTAATTTGGTAGTTTTGTCAAGCAAGTTTTGTCCGTCCCAACAGAGTCTAGGATGAACATGGATTCCCTTACCCTTTGCTTGGAAGGAGGAAGAAGATGAGAAGAGAGAAGATGGAGAAAGAGAATGTAGAGAAATGTTTATCTTCTCTCTTATAAATGACATTTTTATCCTTAATACAATATAATGTAAATATTTTTTTATTTTTTTTATTTCTAAGTTATTATAAATTAAACATAATAACTCAACCAAAAAAAAATTAGATATAATAAATTAATTTTACAATTAATATAAAAAATTATGCCCAATTAATTTAAAATAAGATACTTAGTTAGAAAATATTCTTGTATATTAAAATTATAAAGTTAGACAATTTCAAATATTTTTTTACATAAATAAAAAAAACTAATATTAAGTACTATTATGGATAAAATGTGGAAGTTCATAGATATATATTTGAACATAAGAATATATAGAAGGAGAAATTTTGCCTAGACATTAATATACAAAAGGGTATAATGGTCATTTTACCTAAAACCACTTTCCACTTTAATTTTCTCCTCAATTGTGGAGAGAAAACATTTTTTTTAATCCCACCACCAATGTTTTCTTTCTTTTCTATTTTCTTCTCACATCCAAATAGAAGAAAACCACAAAATCTCTTCATTCTCTCTCTCTCTCTCCCTATTTTCGTTCTTCTTTTTTTCTATTCAAACAATCAAAGGGTTAGGGATGGGAGACAAGATATGCTGCTTCTGCTCATTTACCCATTAGTGGAGTCAAGGTTAGACTAAGATTAGTATTCAGATTTATTTTCTGCCCTACTCTGACAATTCCACCTTTTTTGTGGTCCATATAATTCATTTTATTCCCATTCTAGGACAGCCTAAGGAGTTACTGAGTGCAATTGCAACAACTGTTTTACGTCAAAGAAAAGTTCCTTCATACCTCTTATCAAAAAAGTTGGGAAAAGTGTTTGTTTCTTTCCATTACTTCAGTCACCTTGTTTTACAATTTAGCAAGTGCAAAAGTAATTCCATCCACCGTAAAAGTTTTGTTTGGATTTTTTTTTTTTTTAATTCAAGCCACTAGAATTACTTTTTAAGGTAACTAAAACTACTTTTGGGAGAGGTGCTCTTCAAGTTGCTTTTCATTTTGGAAGAAGTACTTTTGATTTGGAATTTCACTGTTATCCCTACATTAACAACTACTCATTTATTCTAAAAATTATGTTATATCTTCTTCGGTAATTTTGTCTCCAAAAGTAATTTTGCTTTATCTTATCCAAAAAAAATTAAAATAAAATCTTTTAAGCTTACTTTAGAAATATCATTTCCAAATAAATCAATTCTTTCAACTTACTTGAAAAGTACTATGGGTAAAACTGAATATTATTTCTGATTAATGTGTTGTACAAAATGTTTAGAATATAGAGGCATATAGACAATTATTACCAATAAATAGTAATTATTGCCTATTGATTTCTATACTAAATTATGGTACAAATATCAGTACAATATATACAAAATGATATACGGTACCTCAACACTCCTTCTCAGTTTGGTGAATGTATATCTATCATTCCCAGATTGCAAGTGAGTTTTTGAAACTGTTCTGTGAGTAGGTCTTGAGTCAACACACTTGCCAACTGGTGTCCTAATGGTATGTGTGTTGTGGTTATCAATCCACTATCCAACTTTTCCTTAATGAAGTGTTGATCAATTTCAATGTGTTGATCTAGCCACACACTAATCAATCTCAAAGTCTTGACTCCTTGTGCCATAGCTTGATGCTCTGTCTCAACATTAGATCTAGCCACCTCATTTTGCTTTTTACCCCTCCAAGTCACCAAATTTCCCCCACAAAAAAAAAAATGCAATGTCTTGATGTTGATCTTCTATCAACCATCGAACCAGCATTGTCAGCATCAGTATACCATAATCAACCTTTTGCCTTTTTTAAATAACAACCCCCTCCCAAGTGTAGACTTAAGGTACTGCCGGATCCTATCCATTGCCTGCATATGTTGTACCTTTGGGTCATGCATAAATTGGCTAACCACATTAACAGCAAATGCCATGTCTGGCTTAGTATGTGCCAGATATATCAACCATCCTACTAACCTCTAATACAATGCTTTATCAACCTTGGGGCTCTCTTCTTCACTTCTTATTCAATGATTCTACTCAATGAGAACACCTATGGCCTTGCACCCAAGTTTCCCAATGTCCTTGAGAAGATCTAGAATGTATTTCCTTTGGGAAATAAAGATACATTGTTTGGAGTAGGAAACCTCAATACCAAGGAAGTATTTTCGTTTCCCAAGATCTTTTATCTTTGCTAGTCTTTCTTTCAAGGGTTGTTTTTCAATTGGATCATCACTTGGTATAATAATGTCATCAATATACACAAGTAGAATAATAAGTTTACCTCCAAGTGTATGTTCAAAGAAAAGTGTAGATCCTTTGACTATGCATGTATCCCAGAGACACCATTGTCTTTGTGAATCACCCAAACCAAACATGAAGGGATTGCTTCAACCCATACAAGGCCTTTTCTAACCTACATACCTTATTTCTTCCACCAATGATCATACCCGAAAGGAATTTCTGTGTAAACTTTCCATGCAATATAGGATTTTTAACATCGAATTGATGTAACTCCCATCTGAGATGAGCTACAAGAGAAAACAATATTCTCACAGTGTTAATCTTCGCTACTGGGGAAAATGTCTCCTCATAGTCAATCCCATAGGTATGTGTATATCCCTTTGCAGCCAATCTTGCTTTATACCAGTCTCATGTGCCATCAGACCGATATTTTAGTGTGTATACCCACTTGCATCCCAATAGTCTTTTATCTCCTGGTCTCTCAATAATCTCCCATGTTCCATTCTTTTCTACTGCACTCATTTCCTTACCCATGGCTCGAACCCAGTTCTCATCCTATAATGCTTCTTGGACTAAGTTGGGATTTTTATGGAATTAATAGCTGCAATGATACTCTGATGCCGCAAGGAAAGGTATTTAGTGGCCATAGATTGAGAAATAGGATACTTGGCACAAGTCCTTTTTCATTTTCTCAATGCAATAGGTAAATCATCTAGGTCAGGTTTACAAATATTCGAAGGGTCATTATCAAGAATGGGAGAACTTGTACCTTCAATACTTACCATAGGTTCAAACTCTTGGAGATGTTGTTTGACCACTTTAGATATCCTTCTCCTCTGTAACACCCAAATTTGTGCATCAATTTTTTCTGTAGTTGGTTAAGGCGATGCAGGAGAAGGTGCTAACTCTTGGGAAAAGCTAGATTGGGGACTAGAGGTAGGAATCAATTCTTGAGGTGGCAATTTTTGTGTGGATGAAAGAGGAAAGAAGGACTCTAGGATAAACGACTTAGCTTCCAGAAGACTCCCCCTGAAGCTGAGGAGAACTAAAGAATGATTTTTTTCATTAAATATAACATCCATGGAAACAAAAAAAAAAACAGTGACTAGATGGGTGAAAACACTTGTATCTTTTCTTGTTCTAAGCTTAGCCTAAGAAAACACATTTGACAGTTCTAGGATCAAATTTGGAACAATGTTGACGATGCACATGAACAAAGGCCACATAACCAAAGCCTCGAGGCTTTGAATCAATTTGTAAAACGAAAACTTTAAACTAGGAGAAAATTTGTAACGCCTACGTCCATAAAATATGTCACGCTCATTTAATATTTATTCACCGTATTTATATGAACTCTTAGATCCTAAATGTAAAATATAAATGGTACTCATCATAAGTAAGATCTATTCTTTCATTTTACTGCAACAACAATTACACAAGTTTTAATTTAGTAAAGTTGAAAGGAAGTTAGTAGACTGACAATATGGGAGAATAGGCTTATTAAGTGGTACTATTTGCTTTCTACCTTTCTTTGAGAAATGAAATGAGACAGTCAGAGCAATTGTATTTGTTTGTGCAGCAAGAGTTAATGTGACCCTAGGTAACAAGGGTATGTAATTTGTTAGAAAACCATTCATGACCAGTGAGCCTGCACCCAACAGATGAAGCTTTTTGGAGAATTGGTCATTGATATGATATTAGAGCCTCTATAATCTAGTGATATAAAGTTTTCTCTTTTTGTCACAATTATTCTGAATAGAACTTGAATTTCAGCACAAGGTGGGTAGGCTTGTACATTTTCCACAATTCACCAAAGGAATTACATGAAGGGATGTAGTATATATAAAACTATTTATGGGCCTTTAACTTAACAGCTTAAGCTTTTGGTATAGTTAGTATGTGAAATTATAGATAAATATGAGAATTTTTTTTTCAGGTTACAAAGTGTCTACATAATCTGGTGTGGGAAGGGGGTGATAGGCTATAATTCACATAAAGCAACCTGGTTGGGATTTGATCCCATTGATTGAACAGTGCCCAAAGAGACTTGATGGCAATTGAGCTAAAGCTCTTGGGTGTGAAATACGTGAATTTCCATACATGTAAAATGTCACATATGTAGCATTCTTATTTTGTATTTGGTTTAGACTCTAGAATGATAGTTTAAATAGTAGCTAAATTTAGCTGATTGTACATTTTCTATGGGAGAAATATTAAAGGGTGAAAATTTTGATGTTGCTTCCATTCTCAACATATATCTGCCTGTGGGTCTGCTCGAGATATAAAACAGTTTATGGGCTTTTACTCGACAGTTGAAGTTTTTTTAATGAGCTGTTCCTGGACACATTAAATTGTGGATTGAAATGAACAATGTCATTCCCTATCATGCTGCTGTGTTTTTTTCTCTTTCATGGCATGTTGCGTTATGTGTTGGTATGGAATGGTACATAATTTCTTCCTCATTAGAGTGTGAAAGGATTTCACTGCTCTAACAAGTAATGTTATTGATGCAGTTGAAATTAAAGCATACTGTAAACCATGAGATACTGATATACCCGGGATATGTTCCTGCACCCGGTGTGAAATATAGAGTTTTTCATTATGGATTGCGATTCAGTGTTGGGAATTGGAGCATTGACAAGGCAGACTGGCGGGAGGTTGACATGGTCAACAGATGCTGGGCCAAGTTCCCAGACCCACCAGATCCCTCGACACTTGATCAAGCTGATGAGAATAATTTACAGCGCGACCTCCTCAGCATTGAATGTGCGAAGACACTGAACGAAGCACTGAATCTGCACCACCAGAGAAGGTGTCCCAGTGCTAATTCCTTATCCACATCAAAAGAGGATGAAAGAACAGAAGAAAGTGGAATCTCAAGGAAAGTTGGCTATGTAGATGGACGTATTGATTCAATAACTGATCATATGTCCACAAATCATTCTGAGGAATTGGAACGCGCTCAGAAAGACGAGATGCCTAGTTCTCTCAGATTTTGGGTGATACTCTTATGGGCATTTTCTGGATGTGGTTTCGTGGTTGTCATCTTTTTACTGTATTCGGGTCATAAAAGAAGAGGATCAAGGGCAAAACACAGTAGAACCAGGAGAAGAAGCTTTCATGCTGGATTCATGGAAATGAATGGACGGGACCGGCACAGCCGGAGTGTTGACGTACCTCTGTAACATTGTGCTGCTTTTCTTTCTCATGAGTTTAAGACTATGATGCTGGGATTTCAAATTGAAGGTCAGCAGACATGGTTCTTGAGTGAGCCTGTATGATTTCATTCCAACAAAGCAGACCATGCTCAACGGTTCCAAGAGGCTTCCCTTTTGATATTTTTATGTGGATGTTAATGATTGAGAAATTTGCAAAGAGAAAATTAATCTTCCGTTCTATTATTTTTAGAATGCGTGTAATATTTTGTACCCAGAAATCATAAGATGTAATGTAAGCAATGTAGAACAAGAGACTGAAATCTCCATCTTCAAAGTCAACTTAGATTATCTTACAGAATAGGTAAGTGAAATTCTGTATACATTTCTTTTTTTTTTTACCCTTTTTCTCTTTTTGCCTTGCAAAGGCATTTTGAGTGCTGACATATTTTGTCACTGATGTAACATTTTTAAAGATCCTATTCCTATTCGACTCTTGTTGTAAAGGCTCAATTACATGATAAAACGGGGTTGTGTTAAACACGTCATTACCGATCCACTACTATGGATCAATTTTTACAGCCATATGGTAGCTTCACTAACTTGGGTTGCCGTGAGTTCCAGTAATCTTGATAACATTCACAAACCAACAACCAATTCAGGTCTTGGAATAAGAATTCACAGTTCTATGTTTATTTCTCACGTATAATATCTGAAGTTTCTTAAAAAAAAAAAGATAAAACTATCAAATTCGTATCTTTAAAATTTCACATCGACTAAATTGGTCTCTGTACAAAAAAAAATTCTCAAATTGGTTCATACAAAATTGAATAGTCGGTCAAATTAATCCGTGTAAAGGTGAATTATCGGACAAGTTAGTCCTTCTTGCCTGACTTATCAGAGGAACTAATTTGGTTGATTATTTAAGTTTGTAGGGACCAATTTGTCTGATTTGAAGTTTTTACAAGAACTAATTTGAGAGATTTATTTTTCAGGGACCAATTTATCTAACTATTCAATTTTTTAGGGACCAATTTGAAAATTTTTTTTTTTACAGGGATCAATTTGATCAATGCGAAATTAAAAAAAGAGTAAAATAGGTGTTTTGTCAAAAAAAAAAAAAAAAAAAAGCGAACTAATTGATGGAATTTCATTACGTAAGTGAATTCATTAAAAAACATTTTCGTAAATTATTTCAGTTAGTGCACTTCAAATTTCGTACCCAGCCAAAATTGAGCGTACTGGAAACGCTGCCAAATAGGCATCCATCAAGAGTTGACATAAGTCAAATTCAATGATATGTCATGCCACATCTTCGAATGGTGGTCAAACATTTCCTATTCTTTATAAAGCTCCATAATATTTTTTTTTTCCCTTACACTTTCAACCCAAAACATATTTAAATTGTTTTTTAAAACTTTATACATAAATAAATCATTATAGGTTGGGGTACGCCATTGGTCTCTTTACTATATAAGCTGATCAAAAGGTGCCATTCATAGGACTTGAACCAAGGACATGCGAGTAACATGTGCTAGGCAAGCATGATTGCCACTAGGCCATGTGCCTAGTTGCTTATCAATGGATCAATATATGTATATATTACATATTAAGTTGCATCAAATTATAATTTTGCATATTTATTTAATTAAATCCGGTTCAACCGGTTGAACGAGTGATCCACCAGTTGAACCAGTGACCCAATAACCCAGTGTCTTGACCGAGTCGATAATTGGTTTGGTTTTAATAACTATGCTTGTGTCAATTCAGTCGAATCAAAACATTAGATTAGAAAATAAAAAATAAAAAAAACCATGAAGAACACGAGCCAAAAATTTCCAGACTCCATTTCTTTAGATTGGATCCAACATCGGGCTAGTCTCTTCATTGTCCCATTTCAAGGGCTTGTTGGTGACAAAGGTAGATGGAAATTGATCAAGCCCCATGCTTCTAGGAAATCGAGGACTCTAAATAGAACCAACATATCTGAAATACTTAAGGAGGAAGAAGCACAGTGACTCAATGAGGTGGCTGATGACCTCACATTGGTGAATAGAATCAAAGGAGAGCTATTTGGAGTGGTTGGGAACCACAATGATGTTAGCACCCACCACGACGATTGTGCATTAGGCTTGGCCATCACTACCGCTATCGGCGGTGGGTTCTTGAAGGGAGCTGGACAATTTTAGCAAATCAAAGAGGCTCTGTAGGTGAGGTTAGGGATGGGCTGTCTTTGTTGCCATCAATTTTAATTTATCAAATGGGCTTATCCTATTTGATTTCACATGTGCTTAAAGTGAGTAAGAATTTGGATAACAGCAACTAATGAAAACAGGAAAAATTACTTTGTTATGGAGAGTACATGGTCAAATAACAATAATATGAGATGTGGGAGAAAAGTACACTCAATATGGACTCTTAAATCTCGCATATGCGAGATTACTCAAAACAAAGCTTATGATTTATCATCTTTCTACTGTGCAGCACATGAAATGCTTGTCAACACGTCAGCCTCGCCAGTGTTAGAAATTCAGAGACAAGGACATGTGTTGCCACGCCATTTGCCCCTAAAAATCTCACATGGTGTGTGATTTTCTGGCTGTCCAATTCCGGGCATCCCTACATGCTACGTGGCAGCTCTTGTAGGCCCCTGAAAAGCTAGCATGGTGCGAGATTCTGGTGTTGTCCCGTCCTACAAGACCACACGGTGTCCTCCTCCTGCATGCCTATCACGCAGCGGCTCTTGGTGGCTCATAGGAAGCTCGCATGGTGCGAGATATTGTGTGGCATCCCATTGCTATCAAGCACGCGGAGTTGCTCCTCCTGCATGCATTGCCTCTCGGTGGCTTCTCACCTGTCCCTAGATGCAGTGCACAAGCGTGAGAATCTTGCAAGAGAGAACGTGCCTGCACTGTAGTTAGCTTTGCCTGCCTATAAAATAATTTGGGGGGAGAGAGTGCGAAGCAAATTACAAAAGAGTAAAGGAGGGGAAGGTTGTTCTGGTTGAAGCTTTAGCAGTGTGTTTTCTTCTTCCTATATATAGCTTGTTGTGAGGCTGTGTACTTATAAGTGTAGTGAGATAATGTTAAAAAAAATATAGTGAAGAGAAAAAATGCCAGTTGATAATACGGTCATTTCTCGTGGGCATATATCAGTGAAAGTTCATCAAAATATTGTAAGTTAGTTTTTATTTTTCTGTCAAAGTATTTTTATAATTTGGATTATTAAGATGAAGAGTAAGTTTTATAATTTTTACTTGGAATTCATGGAACCACCTGTGGTGCATATACATGAGCATCTGTGGTGCATATACATGAGCATCTATAGCAAACTGGTTTTCACGACGTTGCACGGATTTGCCACACAAGGATAAACAAATATCTTATAAGCACATTAGTTGAAAGATGGAGGCTAGAAACACATACATGTCACTTTCCTTGCAAGAAGTATTCAATTACACTAGACGATGTCACGATTGTGCTTGTCTTTGTATTGAAGGTTTACAGGTTACTGGAAGCACTAACGACAAATCAAAAGTAATTAGGAATATGTGTGAGCAGCTAGTTGGTAGTCGGTCAGGACCAACTGATGCTATTACTGGTGAAATAAAATTTGAATGGCTTACAATTCATTTAAATTCACTTTCATACAATATTGCAAAGCGGGTAGCATGCCATGCTCGTGGTTATATCTTATCTATGTTGGGTCATTTCCTTATTCCGATTGAAAGCACAAGTATTGTGCATGGGAAGTTCCTGTCATTGCTTCAAAATTTGGAACATATTGAGTTGTATAGTTGGGGCTAAGTGTGTTTCTCTGCACTTTATCATGGACTAAATCGTGCTTCACGTAACAATACAAAAGAAGTTATTAATTGCATGGTATTATTACAAGTGTAGGTATGGCAGTGGCTCCTATGGTTAGCTCCTTTGCCAACCATGTCATTTGCTTTTCCCCTTGCTATGAGATAAAATATTTTAAATAAATATTTATGTTGTTATGAAGATTATATCTAAACTAAAAAAATATTTCACAGATGGAAGCATTATCAGTATCCACGTAAGACTCCATACAATGATCTCCATAATATCAGGCTTGCATTAGATCAGATGCAATTTGATCAGTGATATTAATATAGCAAAGACTTCCTTTTATTGTGAAATTAAAAATTATATGTATATCTTATGTAACATGTTTATTAATACAGTTTGTGTGGCAACCATATCAAGATCCATCAATTGATGGCCACATTCTAGATAATGTGCAGGTTTAGCATCCCTTATGGTTAACTGTTAGTCCAATTATATGTTTTAAGACAATAGAATGGCATGCGTCTAACCGTGTGATGTGTCAATTAGGGTTTGATCAGTCAATTCATTCCCTACCCCATAATACAGGAGCATCACATAATAAAGACTTACAGGGTAGAAAACCAACTAATTGGAGACAGAAGCATCAAGAGTAGGTTATGTTATAAGAGTCTTGACGTGACTGTTTGTTGCAGGGGAAATAACCCACTAACAATTATATCCCATCAGATGATTATTGGGACCGATATATAAAATATGCAAGAAATTGGTTATGACTATCCCCTCACGTTTAGTAGGACCAACCAATCCCTTAGCACTAGCCATTCCCTCATCAAGAGCTGGATCGTGCATTCCCACAATACCATCCATTCCTATATCACTAGCAAGACCAACCATTCCCACAATACCATCCATTCCCACATTACCAGCTGGACCAGTCACACAGTATCATCCATTCCCTATATATGAGCCATTCTCATAGTACTAGTCATCCATACAGTTTCAACCATTCCCTGTGCCTTTGTCACCTCCTCATTAGCAAGATGTCTTTGTACCCTTACTAGTTACAAATGATGATGTGGATCAATGGTTGAATTTGAGTGGGAATATTCAGCAGTCCTCCTCGATGTAGAGTCGACATAGCGTTGAACCACCGCGAATGCACCTAGATGTAAGGGGTAGCTAGCGGAGTCCAAGGAGCCTTCTGAGTCGAGGAAGAAGGTCCATTGACAGTAGTACCACTGAGTTTGGGAAGAATAGTTCTTACCACATTGATGATGCCACTACAGGAAGTTGTGTACCAAGCTCAGCCAATACTCTCCCTAGTTGGATATATATAGAGCATGGGATGGTGTTTGAGGGCACATCTACATCAACCCATGTGGTAACACCTAAATCTAAATTTGTAGGAGATGTCCGTAGAGGGAGGAGGGATAGTAGGAAGAGAAGTAGTAGTCTTGGCACATATTTTCTAAGAGGGGTTGGCTCCAGGATACAAGAAAAGATTTGGCCGCCTTTCAAATGGTCTCCTTTTAAAAATAAGCTACCTAAGGGGAAATAGTCATTAGTGTTCTTATTTTATCATTTTTGTATGACATGTACTTTTTTGTGGTTCGATGTAATGTGAATATTGTAATGTCTTTAAATTCTTTGTGTATATAATTTATTTGTCAATAATTAAATTTATTTAAATTTGATATTTTTCATAAAAGTTCTAAAAAAAATACTACTTTATTATTTTTTTAGGTAGGTTATATTTTTTTTATTGGGTAAAATACTACTTTAGTATAAAAATAGTTATTGTATTAATATTTTATTATTTTAAAATTTTAAATCACAAATTTATATATAAAATTATAATTAAATCTAAAATTAAATTTATTTTTATATTTTTAAAACACATTTAAACATAAGATTTAATTTTTTAAGTTCATCTTAATTATTTTGAAATTTTATATTACAATTTTAAATTTGACATCTTAAAACCTCAATGAGATTTAAATAATTTGAATAAAGAAAAAAACCTAAAAAGGATTATTCAAATAGAAAATGAAAAATAAATAAAAAGAATTATTTCAAGTAAATGTTCACAAGAGTAAAATGAGGCTCAAGAGTAAAATTTGTGTGAAGGAAATTTAAAAGGCGTTGGAAAAAATTAAGAAGAGTTGTGAAGGATGAAATTGGAAGACACTAATAGACTTGAAATGGGAATAAAAATATTTAGAACGTCCCACTTCTGAGAGAGACTGCCATTATTTTTTATTTTTTTTTTCAAAATCTCGCACAAAGTGAGTTTTTCATTTTCAAAAATAAAAAATTAGTTTTCCTCATTTCCTACACCATGCGAGATTTGTTTCTCCACATCTCCATAATTACACCCGCAACTCCATATTAAAATAACTGACCCATGAAAACACAACTGGGGAAAGGCAAGGGAAGCACACTTAAATGGTGCCAAAATAGTGGAGACAAAGATAGTAGAGACAATCGAGACGAAGACATGAAAAATAGTCTCTATATAGTATTTGGTTGTAAAGTATAGAATATGACAACTGTTTATATATCTTATTTGTAAATACAAAGACAAGACAACAAATACATAATCAAAGAATTTATGTACCCCCAGACCATTGCTGCTGGACCATCGTCGTCGATTGCAAATCGCCATCAGAACACCCATGGTTGTTAGGACAAATAGGAAAATATTAAATATGTATAAGGATATTATTAAAAAATATTAAATTTCTGTCTTTGTGTTTTGTGCCAATTGTTCCTCCATTTTGGAGGCATAGAAACATTGTTGGGAGGCTTAGGACAAAATTCTAAATTCATAAGGGGAATGGGAATGTGAATGAGAGACAAAATTCTAAACGGTGATGAGAGGCTTAGGACATGTCTCATTTCTCATGGATACTCATTGTCATCCTTATAAATGGATTAGGATATAATAAAATTATCCAACTATTCTCTTTTTTTATTTACCAATTTCAATTTTCAAAGTGTGCAAAAAATTTCATAAACTAAGTTCTTTATTGTTAGTAATAGGTTATCTGTCGAGATTTTTAAATCTTATAAATATGATATTAAAAAAAATATAAAATAGAATGACACATTTATATTTTATCCATTGATTTAATTATTTAACTATTAACTTAATTTGAAAATAAATTTATATACTCAATTTTCTATAAAATATATTTAAATAAATAAATTATTATTTATTTTCGGTAATAATAAGCAAAATGTATTTTATTATCTCCTCATGAATCACACGGGTCAAACAACTAGTTTATTTAAATATAGGTTTTGATTTGAATGATAAAATTACTAGAATATGATGTCATGTTTTCAGGAAAATAAAATTTTGTCGAGGTTTAAAATAATTGTAGTAAAAAATTCACTGCTAGAAAATTCCATGCAGTCTAATATAATATTTTTTTCCAAGTAATGAATTAGTTATTAGTAAATTCAGAATCAATAAATTAATAATTTATATTGCGAATAATTTGTTAGAAGCAAATTCAATTCTCAATAAAACAATGATATATTTGAAAGATTATTATTTTAATATGATATTATTTTTTAATAAGTTATGGAATTCTCTAGCACCAAATTCAATTATTAATAAATCAATAGTTATTTAAAAATATTATTTTAATATATTATTATATATTAATAAGATATTTTATAAGGAATTCCATGCTAGCAAATTAATTTTTTTTAAAAATAATTTATTTGAGAATATCTCATAAAAATAATTAAAATTTTGAAATTCTTTTGTGTCAATATTCAAATTAGGAATTTCGTGGAAAATTATTTGAAATTTTTTTAAAAAATACATTAACTCTAGAAATATTCAACCCCGACACCCACTTAGTGTCAGTATTAAGGGTTATGATTAGGATTAGGGTTAGTGTTAGGGTCATGGGTCCTATGGGGATGTTATAGGCACCAAAAGGATATTCTAATAAATACAAAGAAAACCAAAGAAATGTTTTTAGAAAGAAGATGAACTCTATATCAAATTAATTCTTTTAGAGCATGTTTTATTTAAAAGACAAGTTAAGAGATGCATGTATATCATTATTATATAATTACTTGCTACTTAAAAAAAATTATATAATTACTTGCTTGTCTATGTTGCAATGTTGCATATATTACTAGCTTTTATGTTTTTGCAGGTCAGGTTGTCATTCACTTTATAAGCTTTTGGAAGTTGCCATTCACTCTTTGCATGTCAACAAATTTGCTACCACCAAGTTGTGTTGTTAAGATTTGTTCCATGAAATTTGTTGGTAGCGAATTCAGCTATAGTTGCTTTTCTTTACCTAATAAAATTTGCTACTAGCAAGTTATGCACCATTTTTCATAATTTTTCAATTTTCTTCAAAATTCCATATTTCAACATTAATCCCTAAAAAATACCATATGAAAATTACTATGCCTAACCTCATTGTGCTTAGATTTTTGGTAAATAGGCTCTAAATTGTTATTTTATTATATTTAGTCTAAATTATTTTTTGTTTTTTTACTAAACCTAAAATTAGTTTAGAAGTTAAAAATTAATTATAAAAACTTTACCAATTACTTAGTATTATTTAACTAAATTAAGGACCTATTTTTACTTGATTTTTTTATTTTTGGAGATTTTTATCAAACGGGAACATGCTTTCTAATAAACATTGGGAAGAGAAGACATAACTTTGTGCTCTTCGGAGAGAAATGTTAGAAATTTTTTAAATGAACATACTTTAACATTTTTACCTACCATTTCCCTTAACAGATTCAATTGAACAACTTAAAAAATGGTAGCAATGTCTCTTAAATTTCCAAAATATGTTTTCTATGGTTAGAGAGGAAATTTAGAACATTCATAACATTTATAACATTGGCGCTGATGCTTGTTAGGCCTATACTTAACCACCTAACTAGAGTGTTATATTGCCAGCCTAATACATTTGATATTTTATATTTGTTAGTGATCATAATTTATAAACTATCTCTATTGTATATTTGTTGCCTCCAGGCTTGTTTCAGATCATATAAACTTTCACTCAACTTGTAGGTATAATTCTTTCTATCTTTTATGATAAAACTCTCACGTTGCTGTATATAATTATTTTTCCTCCATATCCCCATGAAGAATGATTTTGTAGGCTAGGAACAGGTAATTCTTCAATTTCAGTTTGCTCTAGTTTTGATTTGGTTCTAATGATTGCGGCTTAATATGTATGATGTGTTTGCTCCTAGTTTTGTGGTTTAGCTTCTTGGCACATTCATTTTTTAATTCTAATAAAATCTTCTTTTAAATAAAATGAAACATTTGCTTGCCCTATAGACAATCACCTTGGAAGAGATTAAAGAAACGAAAATAAATATGTAACAAACTATTTTGTATTTAGTTACTTGTTACTTGGGATGGAAATAGGCCAAGTCGCTTGTCGAGGACCTTCAGCCCAGCCTCTATTCGGCCTAATCTATCTAGCAAAAAATTTAGGCTTAAGTTTTTCAAAAAGTAGTTTTAATTAAATAGGCTAGACTTTAAGCAATAAAAATAGATTATTATGCCTAATAGACTATACATTTACATTATTATTATATAAAAAACCTAAAAATAATAGAAATATTTTAATCTTTTAAAAAATATGCTTTTCAATCTAATTAATATGTCTTTTAGCCAGTTTAGATATGTATTTTTTGATATATTTAGAAGTTATTTGATTTATTTAAGGGTAAATATTTTACTTTTTCAAAAAACTAATCATAATCAAATAGATTTTTGGGTGATGTCAGGCTAAGGCCATGAAAAGAGCTTATCTTAGATAACACTTTTTGAGAATTCAGACCAGATCTATTTAAGTCAAAACCTAACCTAATTTAGCATACTTGCACCCCTCCTTGCTACAATGCATCTTTTTAAAATGTAAGGGAAAGGAAAAAACAATGATATGTGCGTATATATTTGTAGTTACCCAAAGGCAATTGACTTTTTATTTTTTTTGTTCGCTCTAAATACTTTCACCAGTTCTTTTTTTGTCTTTTGGTGCTGATGTTAAAATGTATTTTGACTAATTTGATATCTTATTTACCACATGATCATCTAAAAAGTCAAGAAACTCAATAAGTTTTGAATTTGATATTTGTGCAAAGAGGGACAGAGTGATCTTATTTGTTCATGTGTCAACAAAGTACAAACTAATGACAATTTTTAGTGCGGTCTGTTAATGTCATTTCAGCATAGGAACTTGGATTTGTGACATGAGAGGACATTTTGCAACCAAGTAACCCAGTGTGTTGCAAATCAAAGCAAATCCAATGCACAGGATTCAAATATGGCAGTATATGGATGCAATATATTTTAACGTTCAGAATGTGAAAGTGACTATTGTCATTCTATTTTGTCTATTGTCACTCCTACTAAATCACTCTTTAATATAGTTGTCCTAAAATATCATTCTTGTTCTTTCACAATTAAACTAATTATATATTAATAGTTCAATATTAGTCAAACTCATTTGGTGAAAAAAATTTATAATAATTTTGTATAAATTTATTGTAATATTAGTTTACTTAACATAATTTAAAAATACTTAATCTTGATTATATATGTGTGTGCGTTTTTAGAGGTGTATATTATGTTACTGTTCAAAATTTTTATAGTACAATAATTATCTAATAATATAATAATAAATATGATAAGTAATAGAAGAATTAAATTTTAATTTATTGACAGTGTAAAAAAATTTACACTAGCTATTTAGAAGGTAATGCAAAATAAGAACCAATATATCAAAATTAAATAATAAAAAATAATAATAAAAAGTAAAAAAAAATTACAATGCACAATATTGTACCATCTAACATTTATATAATTTGATCTAATATAAAATAAACATATCATATTATGTTAGAATTCGTTGCATCTGTAACGCCCGGGGACGAGGGCAAGAGTTATCGTCAGTGCGAGAAGACACGGACAAGGATCGGTCCCTGGCAAGGCCTCTAAGCGGAGGGGTACATGAATGAACTGGTTATACACTCGAATGAGAGGGATCTTAAGGCTGTGTAGGTATGAGACTATACAGTTAAATAGGACTTATATGAATTGATTTGTACTACCTATACTAACAAGATGCATCTTCTTTTCGGTAGCCCATCACTTAAGAACTCCACAGTTAAGCGTGCTTGACTTGAGCAATTTTAGGATAGGTGACCTCTTGGGAAGTTTTCCTAAAAAGCATGTAAGTAAAGACAAAGCACGCTGAAAAGACCCGTGTTAATTTGTAAGGACAGTCATCAATCCATAAAGCAGCAGGGGATGTTACAAATGGTATCAGAACCTGCATCTCTCCCTGTACGGTGTGGTTCGAGGATGAACCAAGCGGAAGCTGATGGGTATGCAATGCCTGGGGACGAGGGCAAGAGTGATCGCCGGTGTGAGAAGGCACAGACAAAGAGTAGCTCCTAGCAAGGCCTCTAAGCGGAGGGGTACATGAATAAACCGATTATACACTCGAATGAGAGGGATCCTGAGGCTGTGTACATATGAGACTATACAGTTAAGGAGGACTTATATGAATTGATTTGTACTACCTATACCAACAAGATGCATCTTCTTTTCAGTGGCCCATTACTTAAGAACTTCACAGTTAAGCGTGCTTGACTTGCCATGTTGGTTTGTGAAAACAGTCATCAATCCATAAAAGCAGCAGAGGATGTTACATCATTAATCACTTAATTTTTTATTAAAGTTTTCAATTTTTCTTTTCATTCTTAAAAGACAAACTATATATATTATTGGATAATGGTTATGGTACTCATAAGAGTCAACATAATATATAATCCAAATGCAATTGTATATTCATAATCAATATCATCAGCAAGATTGAAGTTAATTTAGGAAACTATAAGAGAACACTTGTACAAATCTATTACCTAATCATACTCGCTTACACTTAGTACTAGAATATCAAACATAGTCTTTTCTCTTTTCATTGTTGATTATTTAGGGCTTAGTCTGAAAGTTTATCAAAAAGAACAAGGAAAATAAGAAAATATCGATCAAGACTAAAGAATGTTAAAAAGCAAAAAAAAACTATACGCTTTATTTGATGAATTATGCTACATAGAAAAATGAAATTGATAATATATTTTTTTTGAAAAAATAAGGATGTGATGAAATAAAACGGTACAATTAAGTAAACAAATATAATAATAAATTTATATAAAATTATTATGGAAAAAAATTTAAACATAGAAAATAGAAGTGTCACAAATAATATAGTATTAAAATAATATTTTGAAAATATTATTATTAATGAGTTTGATTAATATTGAGTATATAATTAGTTTAAGTATGAAATAGAAAAAAAGGCATTTTCGAATAACTAAATAAAAGAGTGGTTTAGTGGGAATGGCTAGCCACTCCCTTAGAATGTTCATAAAAGTGCCAGTACCATTCACTGCCATTAAACAAACACAACAACCAATTATCATCCAATCAATCATCACTAGTCTTTTGCCTCAGCATGCCTTAACAGAAGGAGTACTAGGAGGGGAAGTAGACCTAGGCCCTCTACTCTTGCCACATTCTTGTACATTCCTTGAAGCTAGACTAGCCAAGAACCTATTATTCCACAATCCTTTAGCAGAAGCAACAACAGAAGCAGAATTTGACATAGAAGTTGAAGCTACTCGGCCTCAAGCATGGTCAGCAGGGAAACGTTGCCTAAGGCACACCTTCATATGGCAAGTTTTACATGTGCTAGTGTTGGAAAACGTCAAAACCTCCCTGCAGCGCTTGACAGGGAAAATGGGCTTCTTCTTCTTGTTGGGGTCACATTTTGTTGATTTATGCTACTTCTCTAAGATAGCCTCCTCGTCCTATCCCACATGGCCAGTGGTCTCAATAGACATAGAACATGCTTTGCAGACAACCACTATTCTACTCCTGTGGTCAGATTTCGGGTATGCATGGGACTTGTAGGATTTATGTTCTAGACCAAACCCTACACAACTTGTACATTGTAAATGATAACAAATTTATTGTTTTTCATATCAACACACAACAATGTTTCATCACCTTTCAATTAAACAATGTTCAAACAATTACTCATAATATAACATCCTCCCAAGTATAACGTCATTCTTAAGTCATGACATCGTACTTGAGAGTTGTTACTTATTAATTAGCGGACCTTTCTTAAATATCTAATGCAAGTTCGATTGAATCATGAAGTAACTAAATTGAAGTTCTATTAACATATATAACTAAGAAACAAATATTTATTGATTATAAGGTCGAGTACAAAAGGAAGCTCTTCTATGAGCTTCAATACACATTTGGTCTCTATTATATATACAGACATAAACATATGACTAAGTACAATCAATACAAGCTTCGGCCTTAAACTACTGCAAATCTGATTTCCTTTCATAAACCAGCCTCCTTGTTCTCTAAATCAACCTGGAGACGACACGGGAACACAAACACATAGGAGTGAAAATTCTAAAATTCTTAGGAGGGCATTCCCAAAACATATACTAAAATCTCTATCATTGTCATCGTCATCATCCCAGTCACTTCGGTTTATTAAGAAAATGTGATCAAACAACATTTATCAAAGGCTCATTTTAAAGGTCAAAAACCATTCTTCTGAAGTAGGTAGCTTTTAATAATCAATCACTTAGTGCATACACACCCTAATGTTCAAACACCTAGTAAATGATCCTAGGCAGACAATTCAAATTAATATGTATATGCATATGATAAATGTCGAAATCTCTAATGAAATCATCTTTACTTGTTCTGGATATATCAAAGGGATTTCCCTAGCTTTCTTTTGTGGCTATGGAACTTAATTCGATACATTTTTCTCTTTTCATTGATATAGGAAAGATTTAGTTTATATCATTCTACAAAACTCAGTTCAGTACATTTTCATCTTTTTATCGACATAGGAAAGACTTAGTTTATACTCAATGGGTATTCATAGTGGGTCACACTACACAAGGGAAATAGACTGATTATCAGGACTGAGCTCAATTCTATACGTGATCATCAGACTTCATTTTTTCCTTTTCCGAATCACACACAGATCTATTCCTAGCCGATATGTCTACCGACTCATAATATATCGGGGAAAGTTCCTCTTTTTTCCTTCCCCTCAATTCAATCTAAGTCTTGTTTTTGCTTTCTCCATGTGTCAGAACATGCATAATAGAGAAGTTTCTCTTTTTACCTTCCCCTCACTCAACTTAAGTCTTTTTTTTTTTTGTTTTCTCCATATGTTAGAACATGCATGATTGAAGTTCACATATTCTCTTTTACCATATATATGTATCATTCACTCTTCTTTTTCCGAATGCATGTATAAAGCACATATACAAATTCATTCACAATAGCAATCATGCTTTTAACCAATCCTTAAAGTCACTAGCATGCATTCATATACATCATACTTGAACCAAATGTCATTATGTCACAATTATAATGCTTTAGCATAAATACAGCACATGGGCAGATTTCACACCCTAGTACCACCAATTAGCTTGCACATCAAACAACCAATTCAAAGGCTATAAAAATTATCTATGACACCTCAATGTGTCCACAAGGTTTCATAAAAATTTCAAAGCAAAAGGAGTTCTCTAACTATGCTAATAAAATTAGATAAATTCGAAGGACAGAAACTTCCTATTTACAGCCAACAGTCAAAGTTCCAATTTTATTACCCTATCAAATGATCATATCAAATCATACAAAAATTCACCGTTGGACTTCAATATGTCCTCAACACCCTATAAAACTTTCAAGTGATAATTAAATCATTTGATATGGCAACAAAATTAGAAAAATTTACAGCTTCTATTCCAACATTTCAGGCAGCGCATGGATCACTCCGGTTTCTGATTCTTCAAAGATATCAACAGTGCCCAGAAAGACTCCAAATTTTTACTAGAGACGCCTTAACATGTTAGCTACATACCATAAAATTTTCAAATGAGTCCAAATCTCTAAATAGATAAGAAAATTCGAACAACTTAACTGCTTGCTTGAAACCAGGATTTTCCAGCAACAATGTTCAAGCAACACGATTTTTTTCAAGCAGAGAAAGTCCTTAACATGACCCAAGAAAAATCATGGAGTTGCCTTAGGATGTTAACTTCAACATATAATCTTTCTAGATCGTAAAAATACACACAGTTACCCCCAGAAAATTCATAAACTATCCCTGTCCAAGAGAAATCTGAAAATCCAGCAACTTAGTCAAAAGGTCTTTTGAAAAAAATGACTTTCTAACCTTATCCAAACACTCCACCAATTTAAACATATCAATATATATGTCATCAACCTATATAACCATAATTTCCAGCCAAACTAATCAGAAAAATTAGAAACAAATTTTGGAAGAAAAGAGAATAAATAAAACCTTACTTTGGTGGCTTTAGAGATCTTGGCTCTAAAGGATGCTCTGAGAAGGATTTTGCTCAGTTCAAAGCCACCAAATCAACACTAATCCCTACCTTAATCCATAAAGGATGATCTCTCAAGGTGAAAAAGGGTGATAGATTGAAATTATAATCGGTTAGTTTTCTAGGTATTGATGAATAGACCAAGTTTTGTAAAGGAAATTTATGGTTTTAACTAGTCTAGGCTATGAGTTTGGAGCTTTGAATCAAGCTTCCATGGCTTTGGTGAAGCAAAAAAGGAGGTGGCTAGTCTTTTCCTTTGCATGGCCGAGAATGCAAACTTCAAAGAGAAGTTTAGTGGCTTTTTAATGATCTTAAACTAGGTTATAATAATTATTTAATATAAAGTCTATATTCTTTCTAAAAGAAAATATAATGAATGGCTAGGATTTAATCTTGAATTTCAAGATTAAATCCTAGCCTTACACTTGGCTCTAAAGGATAAACATTATCCTTTTACAAAGATTAAACTATCTTTTAACGTTAGAAATCGCATAATGAAATTTTACCGAACGGGTAAAATACCATACCCACGTAATCAAATATTATCTGAAAATTAATTCTATGTATAAAATCTTCATTTCCAACCTTAACTCTATATTTTCTCAATTTCGAGTATCTCTAGGTCCCGATTCTAAGGTTTTTGCTATCCTGACAACTTATGGGGCCCGTAGTTACTATTCATGCCCAGCCCAATTTTTTTTTTTTACATATCCATTGGGCCGTTCTCATCATTACTAAAACTGTCAAATTTTTGAAATTATGATTAATAAAACTCAAATTAATTTGCAAATAATTTTTAGTGTATTACACATAAAATATGTATTCCTGTCACATATGGTTTTCAATTGCAGTTTGCAACTATAATTTCAGCCCTAGTATTATTGTTGTGGTTAAGGCTGCCAATAGGTATTCATGGGATGAAGACATAACCCCTTCTTGATTAGAATTTGGTACTTGTGCCTCCATCCTTATCCCCATCACAAATCCTCATTCCCTATTAATGGCAAGGATTTGAAACCCCACACGTATCCATAAGTTTATTTTAAAAAAATCCAAAAAAGAAAAAAATTTAAAAAATATTTTGAAATTTGATACATAAATATCTATAATAACAAATATTAGTAATACAACATAATCCAAATTAAAAATAGAAATACATACACAAAGAAAATTTAATAAAGATAATTTAGAAACAAAGGTGCATTGAGGTTTTTTGGTGTATATATATATATATGGGCAGGGACCTCATTCCCGTCCTTACCTCATTAAATAAATAAGGACTCCACCCCTCTCACCGAGGGGATTAAATTGGTCCCTTATCCTAGTCCTCATTGCAGATAATCTCCACAGGAAGTTATTTTTGTCATCCTTAGCAATTGTGTCTCAATAGTAACAATAATTGCAAGTTGGTTCGAATGATGTTATTGTCTTACTAGAGATAAAGGACATGTCGGTGTTTAGCTTAGAGATGAAATTACCATTACTCCTACCTCTTGGGAGTATATATAATTAAGACTTCAATGATGGGAGATATGATTGGGAACCATCATAATGGGGAGCAGTTATGGGCTTAATTAGTAGTTTTCTAAGTCATCACCAAGTAGGAGAAATAGCCGACCAATTAGACAATAGAAATAGGAAAGGGAATTCAAATTGAAAGGTCAGGCCAGGCTAATTGACTGATCCTGAGAGTGCTAGGTGTGTCATCGACCTATATAGTAGCCTTTAATATCAAACCAGCCTAAGAAAGACCACTACCAGAACATAGACCTTGCATTATAATTTTTATTTTGCCTCTTAGGTCCTGACAACCTCACAGTAGTAACAGTAAAAACCTCAACAAGCATGTGAATAGTTGTGGTGACACATCTTCGAACTGTTTGTTTTTAAAGTTGAATTATTGAAAGCAATATAAAACTAGCACTAGAAATGACATTTTGATATTTGTAGTTGCCCAGCTGTAGATGTAAACGTATTCAATAATGAAAAGAGGGGACTTGATTATTGAATAAAATAAAGTTCCTCGTAAGAGGGTCACCATCCCGTGTTTTGTTAGTTGTAGAATTTCCCCCAGAGTCTCATTATAGATTTGAAAGGAAATACTTAATTATAAAACAACAATCCCTTTTTATATCTCGATACGCTCATTGTTATCATAACAAGCACACTTTTCTAAAGAAGATTCTCGAATTTCGACTTCAACTTCTCTGGTTACAAAGAGAATCTCATCAACATCATATGACATCGACTCAAGAATTCATCATGATTCATTATTTTTCCATCTAGGATTACTATTAAAAGACTGGTCTCACTTGATTAAACTGGAACATGATAAGGTCCCACAATAACCGTAGAAGGAGTATAGACTCGTAATTTTTTATACAAACATCTAGAGGTACTCCTAATTTTCTTGGTCATCAAACCTGGTACTCATGGGTAACATGAGTGATTGCTCATTACTCAATATTGAACTTTGGTTTCCTTCTTGGCATATTTTCACAGAATAGTATTGTATTTCACAAGAGGTAATATATATATATATATATATATATATATATATATATATATATATATATATAATATGGACTTCCCGGGGTTAAAGATAGTAGAGCTTTTTCGATTTAAGATCATTTTTGTCTTTTACCTCTTTTGAAATACAACACGTTATTATATTCTATGAAAATGAGCGAAGAAGGAAACCGAATTTTAATATTGAGTGATAAGCAGTCATTCATGTTACCCACAACTGTTAGTTCTGATGAACAAGAAAATCAGGGAAATCATCAACCCCGAGAAGCTTGCATTTTCAAAGAACCTTTGGATGTTCGTAGAAAAAATTATGAGGCTTACACTTCTTCTACGGTTGCTCTAGGACCATATCATGTTCTACTCTAGTCAAGTGATAATAGTCTCTCAATAGTAACCCTAGATGACAAAATAACGTATCGTGACGAATTCCTAGGTCAATATCACCTAACATATGATGAGATTCTGCTCACATCCAAAGAAGCTAAAGTTGAAATTCGATTCTTATTCAGATAAGTGTGCTTGTAATGATAGCTTGGAGCTTTATCAAGATGATAGTAAGAGATTGTTGCTTCATAATTGAGTATTTCCTTTGAAACTTTAAAAGAGCTTCAAAGGTAAATTCTACGATTAACAAAGCATGTGCCGAAGTTGTTATTATGAGGAACTTTATTTTATTTGATAATCAAGTACTCTTTTCATTCTTGACTGTAGATACATCTACGGTCGTGCAATCGTGAATATTGAAACGTCATTTCTAGGGCTAACGTTATATTACTTTCAAGGATTCAACCTCCAAAACTTACAGACCAAAGATGTGTAACCAAAACATTTCACACACCCATTGAGGTCTTTTCTATTGCTGTTGTCAGGTCATCAGGACCCAGGAAGTAAAACAGATGTACAATGGAAGGTGTATGCTCCGCTAGTGATCTATTAGGGGATGGTTTGAAATTTAAGGCTATTCGGGACCGACCGATTAGGATAACCTAACTTTTCAACGCAAATGCCTTTTCTCATCCCTATTGCCCAATGGGTTGGCCATCTACCTTACTAGCGGTGACCTAGCAGCTTATAAATTAAGTCCATAATCGCTCCCTATCATGACTCTCACCGTTTAGATCTCATGACTCCCATAATCATTCTTAATCATAACACTCGTCATTAAGGTCTCAACTATATATACCCATAAGACGTAGAAATAGTAACAACTTCATCTCCATCTCCAGTAAGACAGTAATGATGAGTTCTAGAAAAAAATCATTTTTAATTAATAATTTTAAATAAGATCATCTAAAAAGTAAAAGTTATTTTATGTTTGGACGTAAAACTAATTTGTATTTGAGTATAATCTTAAAAAATCTTTATTGATTTTTAACATCTTTTTCATATTATAAGAAAAAAGAATTTAATTTTGAGACAAAGATTGTGTAAAACTTTTTTATACTATCATCAAATCAAATCATCTCATTTGATGACTTTTTCAAGTGGTGGGTGTATGATTTAATCATCTTTATTGATGTGATAATACATGATTAAATAACAGTATGATGAACTTTACAATATGATCCAAATTGAACACCAAAAAAAATAATTTTCTATGAAAATTATAACTCTTAAAATGATATTTTCATACTTTTCTAGTGATTATAATGCTTTACGTAGACCTTTAAGATGACATAAGAAAAAACTATTTTTTAATGATTTTTTTAATTAAAATAATGGTGCACAAACGAGCCAATGGCACCAACCATAATTTAAAAATATAAATTTTCTTACATAATATAAGCATAAGCATAAGCTATTAATCAACTTATGCTCCAATTCCGATCCAAAAAATTAATTTATAGTTTAACAAAAATATTTTCATAACTATAGAAGCTGCGCGAAACAGAGGAATAACAGAACTACGGTTTTTCCATCATCGTCTCCATCAGAAAAATATTTTCATAGGTTCTTATGAGATTGATTCGTCAAATATGGCCCCAATTTTACTTAGTTTTTCTATATTTCGTTATTCAATAATTGAGCCAATAAATATAATACACACGAACATATATTTTGATACTCATAAGGGGGATGAAAAGCCTAGGAATAACAGAAGTAAGACATGGGAAACGTGTTTCAATTTTCACATGTATGAAGAAAAACAACATGAGTGTTATTGTGGGGAAAAATAACATATTATATTATGTTAGTATTTGTTGCATCAATCACTTAATTTTTTATTAAAGTTCTCAATTTTTCTTTTCATTCTTAAAAGACAAACTATATATATTATTGGATAATGGTTATGGTAGTCATAAGAGTCAACATAATATATAACCTAAATGCAATTGTATATTTGTAATCAATGCCATCAGCAAAATTGAAGTTTATTTAGGAAACTATAAGGGAACTCTTGTTCAGATTTTTTAACTAGTCATATTCATTTACACTTAGTACCTGAATATCAAGCATAGTCTTTTCTCTTTTCATTGTTAATCATTTAGAGCTTGGCCTAAAAGTTCATTAAAAAGAACAAGCAAAGCAAGAAAATATCAATCAATACCAAAGAATGTTAAAAAGCAAAGAATTGTTATATGCTTTATTTGATGAATTATGCTACATAGAAAAATGAAATTGATAATTTTTTTAAAAAAACAAGGATAGGATCAAATAAAATGATATAATTAAGAAAACCAATATAATACTAAATTCATATAAAATTATTATGGAAAAAATTTAAACAGAGAAAATAGAAGTACAAATAATATAATATTAAATAATATTTTCAAAATATTATTATTAATGAGTTTGAGTTATATTGAATATATAATTAGTTTAATTATGAAATAGAAAGAAGGGAATTTTAGAACAACTAAATAAAAGAGTGGTTTGATGGGAGTGGTTAGCCATTATCTCAGAATCTTCATAAAGGTGCTAGTACCATTCATTGCCATCCAACAAATCAAGAATTACAAAATCAAACAACCAATTATCATCGAATCAGTCATCACTAGTCTTTTGCCTCAGTACGCCTTAACAGAAGGAGTACTAGGAGGGGAAGTAGACCTAGGCCCTTCACTCTTACCACACTCTTGTACATTCCTTGAAGCTAGACCAGCCAATAACCTATTATTCCACCATCCTTTAGCAGAAGCAGCAACAACAGCAGAATTTGACATACAAGTTGAAGCTACTCTGCCACAAGCATGGTCACCAGGGAAACGGTGCTTAAGGCACACCTTTATGTGGCAAGTTTTACATGTGCTAGTGTTGGAAAATGTCAAAACCTCCTTGCAGCGCTTGATAGGGCAAATGGGCTTCTTCTTCTTGTTGGGGTCACATTTTCCAGTTTTGTGGTGCTTCTCCAAGATAGCTTCCTCGTCTTGTCCCACGTGGCCAGTGGTCTCAATGGACATGGAACATGCTTCGCAGACAACCACTTTTCTGCTCTTGTGGTCGGATTTGGGGCACACGTGGGACTTGTAAGATCTGTGTTCCAGACAAAACACCTACACAATTTGTACGCTGTAAATGATAACAACTTTTTTGTTTATCATATCAACACACAACATTGTTTCATCACCTTTCGATTAAACAATGTTCAAATAATTACTCATAAAATATATATTCTTGTCACACATGGTTTTCAATTGCAGTTTGCAACTATAATTTTAGGTCTAATATTACTATTGTGGCTAGGGATGGCAATAGGTATCCATGGGGTGAGGACATAACCCCTCCGTGATTAGAATTTAGTACTTGTGTCTCCATCCTCATCCCCATCACAAATCCTTGTTCCTTATTCACGGCACCCCTCCCTGATTAGAATTTAATACTTGTGCCTCTATTTTCATCCCTGTCACAGATCCTTGTTCCCTATTCACAACGGGGATTTGAAACCCCACATGTATCCATAGGTTTATTTAAAAAAATACAAAAAAGGAAAAAATTTCAAAAATATTTTGAAATTTGAAACATAAATATCTATAATAACAAATACTACTAATAGAACATAATCCAAATTGAAAATAGAAATACATACATAAAGAATATTCAACAAAGATAATTTAAAAATAAAGGTGCATTGAGGTTTTTTAGTATATATTTGTAGGGGCAGGGACCTCATTCCCTGTCCTCACCTCGTTAAATAAACAGGGAATCTACCCATTACCGTGGGGACTAAATTGGTCCCCTATCCTAGTCCTCATTGCAGATAATCTCCACAGGTGAGTTATTTTTGTCATCCCTAGCAATTGTGTCGCAATAGAAACAATAACTACAAATTGGTTCAGATGATGTTACTATCTTACTAGAGATAAAGGGCATGCCAATGTTTAGGCTAGAGATGAAGTTACCATTACTCCTACCTCTTGGGAGTATATATAACTAAGACTTGAATGATGGGAGTTATGATTGGGAACCATCATAATGGGGAGCAGTTATGGGCTTATTTGATATATTTCTAAGTCACCACTAAGTAGAAGAGACAGCCGACTGATTGGACAATACAAATAGAAAAGGAAATTCAAGTTGAAAGGTTAGGCTAGGCTAATTGACTGGTCCTGAGAGTGCTAGGTGCGTCATCGACCCATCTAGTAGCCTTTAATATAAAACCAACCCAAGAAAAACCACTACTGGAGCACACACATTCCATTGTAATTTTTATTCCGCTTCTTAGGTCCTAACAACCCAACAGTAGTAATAGTAAAAACCTCAACAAGCATGTGAAATGTTGTGGTGACATATCTTCGAATTATTAGTTTTAAAAGTTGAATCATTGAAAACAATATAAAAGTCAGCACTAGAAATGACATTTCAATATTTGCAGTTGCCCGACTATAGATGTAAACGCATTCAATAATGAAAAGGCAGGGCTTGATTATTGAATAAAACAAAGTTCCTTGCAAGACGATCATCATCCCATGCTTTGTTAGTTGTAGAATTTCCCTCAAAATCTCATTTATAGATTTGAAAGGAAATACTTAATTATAAAACAACAATCCCTTATCATATCTCAATAAGCTCATTGTTGTCATAACAAGCACAATTTTCTAATGAAGATTCTTGAATTTCGACTTCAGCTTTTCTGGTTGCAAAGAGAATCCCGTCAACATCAAATGACATTGACTCCAGAATTCATCATGATTCATTATTTTTCCATCTAGGATTACTATTAAAAGACTGGTCTCACTTGATTCAACCGAAACGTGATAAGGTCCCACAACAACCGTAAAAGGAGTATAGGCCTTTTAATTTTTTATACAAACATCTGGAGGTACTCCTAATTTTCTTGGTCATCAAACCTGGTATTCATGGGTAACATGGGTGACTACTCATCACTTAATATTGAAATTTTGTTTCCTTCTTAGCTCATTTTCACAAAATTATGTTGTATTTCAAAAAAGGTAAACAAAGATATATATATATATATATATAAATAATGCGGACTTCCATCAAGATTATTTTTGTTTTTTTACGTCTTTTGAAATACAACACATTGTTATATTATGCGAGAATGAGTGCAGAAGGAAGCCAAATTTTAGTATTGAGTGATAAGCAGTTATTTATGTTACCCACAATTGTTAGGTATGATGAACAAGAAAATCGGGGAAATCATCAACCTTGAGAAGCTAGCATCTTCAAAGAACCTTTGGATGTTTGTAGAAAAAATTATGAGGCTTACACTCCTTCTGCAGTTGCTCTAGGACCATATCACGTTCTACTTTAGTCAAGTGATAACAGTCTTTCAATAGTAACCCTAGATGATAAAATAAGGTATCGTGACGAATTCCTAAGTCAATATCACCTAACATATGATAGGATTCTCTTCACATTCAAAGAAGCTAAAGTCAAAGTTTGAGATTCTTATTCAGATAAGTAAGCTTGTATTGATAGCATGGAGCTTTATCAAGATGATGGTAAGAGATTGTTGCTTCATAATTGAGTATTTCCTTCAAAACTTTAAACGAACTTCCAAGGGAAATTCTACGATTAACAAAGCATGTGCCGAAGTTGTTATTATGAGGAACTTTATTTTATTTGATAATCAAGTACTCTTTTTCGTTCTTGACTACATATACATCTATGGTAAGGCAATTCTGAATATTGAAATGTCATTTCTAGGGCTAATATTATATTACTTTCAAAGATTCAACCTCCAAAACTTACAGACCAAAGATGTGTAACCAAAACATTTCACACACCCATTGAGGTCTTTTTTGTTGCTGCGGTCAGGTCATCAGGACCCAGTAAGTAGAACAAATGTACAATGGAAGGTGTGTGCTCTACTAGTGATCTATTAGGGGATGGTTTGAAACTTAAGGCTATTCAGGACCAGCCAATTAGTATAATCTAACTTTTCAACTCAAATGCCCATTTTCATCCCTATTGCCCATTGGGTTGGCCATCTATCCTACCTAGCAGTGACTTAGCAGCTTATAAATTAAGTCCATAATCGCTCCCCATCATGACTCTCACCGTTAAGATCTCATGACTCCCATAATCATTCTTAATCCCAACTCTTATCATTAAGGTCTCAACTATATACACTCATAAGAAGTGGAAGTAGTGACAACTTCATCTCTATCTTTAATAAGACAATAATGATGAGCTTTTAGAAAAAAAAATCATTTTCTAATTAATAATTTTAAATAATATCATCTAAAAAGTAAAAGTTATTTTATGTTTGGACGTAAAGCTAATTTGTATTTGAGTATAATCTTAAAAAATCTTCATTGTTTTTTAACATCATTTTCATATTATAAGAAGAAAAAATTTAATTTTGATACAGAGACCGTATAAAATTTTATTATACTATCATCCAATCAAATCCTCCCATTTGATAATTTTTTCAAGTAATGGGTGTATGATTTAATTATCTTTACTAATGTAATAATATATGATTAAATCATAGTATAACAAATTTTACAATATGATCCAAATAATACATATAAATTAAACACACAAAAATCTTTTTCTATGAAAATTATAACTTTTAAAATGATCTTTTCATACTTTTCTAGTGATTATAATGTTTTACATAGACCTTTAAGATAACAAAAAAAATACATTTTTTAATGACTTTTTTATTAAAATAATGGTGCACAAAGGAGCCAATGGCACCAACTATAATTTAAAAATATAAATTTTCTTACATAATATAAGCATAAGCTATTAATCTATTAATCAATTTATACGCCAATTCCCATCAAAAAATTAATTTATAGTTTAACAAAAATATTTTCATAACTACAGAAACTGCGCGAAACAGAGGAATAACAGAACTATGGTTTTTCTATCATCGTCTCCAGCAGAAAACTATTTTCATAGGTTCCTATGAGATTGATTCGTCAAACATGGCCACAATTTTACTTAGTTTTTCTATATTTCGTTAACCAATAATTGAGCCAATAAATATAATACACACGAACATAATCATAAGGGGGATGAAAAGCCTAGGAATAACAGAAACAGAAGTAAGACATGGGAAACGTGTTTCAATTTTCACATGTATGAAGAAAAACAACATGAGTGTGATTGTGGAGAGACATAAGATACGTACCTGTTTGCAGCCGTCGCAGGTGAAAGGGAGGAAATCGAGCTGGTTGCAATCTGGGTGTTGACAGTGTTTCCCCAAATCTGGAAAAGCTTCTGTGCCACCTGCTGCCATTGATCAGATGAAAGGTTTTTGTGATGACTTTTGGAAAAAACAATTGAGAGAAAGAGAAACTGAGAAGATTCGTAGTGAATGAATGAATGAATAAAATTAGACGATATAAGTTTACGAGCTGAATAAGGAAAAAAGAGTAAAAGGAAACGTATATTTATAGGTTTGGCAATGGCTTGGGGACTAAGCCAGCCTTTGCGTGTGAAACACCACAGCAGAAGATTCTAGTGGCACCCACCCCCCAATTTTGCGTTCCAAATTGAACTGCTACGCCTACGCGGTATGCTAACTGTTTTTTTTTTTTAATAAATAAATAAAGAATATTACAACAAGATTGTTTTCACGTACGAAAATTGTTATTGATATACATTTTGTTTCGGGTCTCTTTTATGAGGTGGCAAAAAAAAAAGCATATTTTATGGATAATGACTTCATCCTATCATCCCTGTTGCATATCTTGGGAATTAAGCTATTTATCGTCAGAGGTTGGTAAAAAAAATAAACAATATCCTTTTGGGGTAAATTTATTTTGCTTTATATCAATATAAATTTATTATACTCTATGATTTTTTTTTTATGGCCAAAATGGTGAATGCTCTGTGATGATTGATGAAACATTTTTAAAAAAATATTGGGTGAATAAAATTAATAAATAAAATAATAAATGTTCAATTCGAAGAAAAATAAAATTTAATCGGTAGAAATAAACTAAGAATAAATAAGAAAAATTAAAAATTCTTACCATTGCATTAAGGATTTTTTGGAATGTAATAAAAATAAGAGCAAAAATAACTTGGGGTGTGGCATGATGATAACTTATTGTCCATTAATTATGTGATTAGAGATTTAATTCTCACCTATGGGATTAGATATATTTTATAGCTAACTGTTTGTTTTTTCAAGAAAACTTCTAAAATGAGGAAGTTATTCATTGCTATATTGATTTCAATAAAAAAAAAAAAGAGAAAATTTTATCAATAAAGCTTATGTATAAAGTTTTTTCCTTCAATTTTTACCATAAAATCAAACATATCCTAAATATTAAAATATGGATATTGATGATAAAAAATATCTTAATATATGGCGTGAAAATGACAACGTAGGACAGGGAGACGTTGCCAAGAGTGCAGACTATCAGAAAAACACTATTTTGGTGCAAGAGACTTTAAAAATTCGGACTTTCATTTTGTTTTTTTGGTTTGGGTCATAAATTCACTTTCAAAATGGATTAATGTTCACGACCAAATAAATGGATAGAAGATAAGTAAACAAATAAAGAGTCAGATTTTGATAAACAAGAGTTTTGTACTCTCTTTCAATTAAATTTCTCATTTTTATTAAAATTTGCAAGACTATTTTATAATTATAATATAAAACTTAAATTCATAACTTTTTTAATTGTTGGACGAGGATAAGATGATAAGATATCTGCATGAAAATTCTCGCAGATTAGTAGATACTTAGACAACAAAAAAAAGAGATATGAAAATTGAGATCATATATTTTAAACACCCCTCTAGGATTTTTTGAAAACTAAATCGTATTTGGTTTAAAAATAATTTAAAATAATAATAATTACTTTTTTACATTATTTGGAAGAATATACTATCACTATGATAAGATAAGAGAGAGAAAAAAACAAGATTAGGAAAAGCTAACTTAAAATAATTATTCAGGGACTTTGAACCTAGACTTGATTTTGGGGATAAGTGAGTGCGGATTTAATTTTGGGATGGCCAAGAATGGATTTGAGGATTCCAGTGGAGAAAAACTTTATTTCAAAGAGAGATGGCATAGTTAAATGGCTTACATCAATGACAAGCTAGGTTGGAAGTTTGATAAGCATGGAGCCTTCTCTGTTAAATCTGTTGTGCAACACCTTACTAGATGGATGGAGCATTTGCAGGGTGTGAATAGCTACACTTATGCTTGTGGAGTGTGGATGAAAATGTTGACAGAAATTAACCTGAAATAACACCTTATTAATAAATAAATAGAAATAATGTCAAATTACAAATAATAAAACAATTTAGCATTAGAATACAAAACAAGAAATCAAATAAATAAACAATAAAGAATAAAAAAGATGATTTATTATGATAATAGCTAATAGTCACTCCTCACTAAGTCTGAACTTGAACTAGTGAGGCCACTAAAAAATAACTCTTTTAAATTGCTCAAGGAACTAGAGAATGAATGGAAGAAGAAAATATCAAAACTGCCTCAGTCTCTGTTCGAGTTGGTGAAAAATCGGCTGTGTAAGTCTCTCTGTCAAACAGATGAGATATTTTAGAAAATAAAATCGAGAATTGAAAGGCTTAGAAATAGGAATCAACATGGTGCTTTAACATCAACAAACCAAGTCCATTAGGCAACGTGGGTATATTGCCTCAACGCTTAGGAAATATGGACAATCTGGACATTCCATGACTTGAATTGTGTGCACTAAAGGGGTCGATGCATGAGTATCCTGAAGCATACCTTGACACAGCCCCATAGCACACTTAGAATCAGTTTCTAGAATTACTTGAGTAAAGCCACCTTCATAGGCCAGCCAAACAGAGACCATGATAAATTCCCCATAGCTCTGCATTTGTTATGGTGCAGGCCCCCAACTTAACACTGAATGCAGATAAGAAATTTCCCAAGTGATCTCGAAGCAATCCTCCACAAGAGGCTTCTGCAGCAGGGGAAACTGACCCATCAGTATTCACCTTGACCCACTGAAAGGGAGGGGGGCCCATTTGACTTGAATCACGGAAAATTCAGCAACTTTAGTCTTCACTTGATCAATAGCCAAGAGGGCCGAATGATAGTCCTTTGCAAGGTGAGTCAAATTAAAGGGAAGATTAACAGGTTATTATGAGTGTGCAGAGATGGATTAGAGCATTTTTCTTATCGGTGTGGATTATTTGGGAGTGCAGAAACAGAATGATTTTCGAGGATAAAGCCACCAGCTTTGAAGGGGTATTTATACTGATGGCAACTTTCTAGCACAACCAATAGGAACGAAGCGGTGAATAGCAATTGATCTGGACCAAAGAACGTGGCAACATTTCAGCATTTCCAGTGCTTTCTTTGACCAGCATATCAGTGATTTAGGCTGGAATGGAATTTTATTTACTGTTGTCAATGGAATATATAGAGTACAAGCTGATACTGAGTTCCCTAAACACTAGGTAATAAACAGATTATAGTCACTATAATTGTGCTAGATCTAACAGACTTGCAACAGAATAAATGAAGTTTAAATTTACAATCTTTGGCTAGAGCAAATGACTAGGACTCTGTTATATGATGCAGGCCGTGTTGAGTGCTATCAGTTTCTTTTTCTATGTAACCGTTTGTTATTTTGAATTAGTCATAGGCTGAGGTGTTATTGGGTGTTATGACTAGTTCTGAGATTGGTATTTGGGATTATGGCTATGTTGGTATTTTGTATGTTTTGTTATGGTCGCATCGTTTGTTGTTAGTGGTGTATTGGTTAGTTGAACTATCGGGAAAAAAAAAAAAACTTTTGAGTCTAAATTTGATTTGGTAAAGGTTAGTTTTAAATTTTTTTATTAGTTACCGGTCAATATTTAGTTAAAAGCTAGCCTTGTGGGTCATTTGTTTAGATATAGGTTTTGATTTTGAATAATTAGATTACCGGAATATGATGTCATGTTTTCAAGGAAATAAAATTTATTTGGGGTTGAAAATAATTATAGTAAAAAATTTGGTTGCTAGAAAATTCCATGTAATCTGATATAATATTTTTTTTTAGGTAATGAATTCGCTATCGGTAAATTCAGAACTAATAAATTAATAATTTATATTACGAAGAATTTGCTAGAAGCAAATTCAATTCTCAATAAACTAATGATATATTTGAAAAATAATTATTTTAGTACAATATTATTTTTAATAAGTTATGGAGTTCTCTAGCACTAAATTCAATTCTTAATACATTAATAATTATTTAAAAATATTATTTTAATATATTATTATTTATTAATAAGATATTTTATAAGGAATTCCCCCTAGTGAATTAAATTTTTTAAAACTAATTTATTTGAGAATATCTCATAAAAATATTTAAAATTTTAAAATTCTCATGTCAAAATTCAAACAAGAAATTTTATACCAAATCATTTAAAATATTCAAAAAAAAATTCATTACCCTTTAGAAATACATGACCTAGACACACTCTTGTGTTAGGGTCAAGACTCATGTGACTGTGAGAATATTATGAGTATTGAGAGGATGTTCTCATAAATACAAAGAATACCAAAGAACTATATTTAGTATGAGCATGAACTCCATTTCGAATTAATTTTCTTAGAGTATATTTTATTTAAAAGACAAGTTAGGAGATGCATATATATTATTATTATATAATTTCTTGCTACATACAAAAAAATTATATAATTACTTGCATGTGTACGTTGCAATGTTGCATGTATTATTATCTTCTATGTTTTTGTAGGTCAGACTATCATTCACTTTTTCAGTTTTTGCAGGTTGCCATTCACTTTTTGCATGTTAACAGATTTCCTACCACCAAACTGTGTTGTTGAGATTTGTTCCATGAAATTTGTTGGTAGCAAATTTAGTTAGTTACTTTTCTTCACTTAAAAAAAATTCACCGCTAGCAAATTTTATACCCTTTTTTATAATTTTTTAATTTTCTTCAAAATTTCATATTAATCCCTTAAAAGTAACATATGAAAATTACTTTGCCTAATCTCGATGTACTTAGATTTTTGGTAAATAGGTTGTAAAATTGTTATTTTATTACTTTTAGCCTAAATTACTTTTTTCTTTTACTAAACCTAAAATTAGTTTAGATAAGAATTTAAAAACTAATTAAATACTTTAGCAGTTACTTAATATTCTTTAACAAAATTGAGGACCTATTTCACTTGAATTTTTTATTTTTAGAGATTTTTATCAAATGGAAATGTGCTTTCTAGTAAACAATGGGAAGAGAAGACACAATTTAGTGCTTTCAGGAGAGAAATGTTAGAAAATTTTTAAATGAACAGACTTCAACCTTAAAGATCTTTTACCTATCATTTCCCTTAACAGATTCAATTGAACAACTAGAGAAAATGGTAGCAACGTCTCTTCAATTTCCAAAATATGTTTTCTATGGTTAGTGAGAAAATTAAGTACATTCATAACATTTATAACATTGGGCGTTGAAGCTCTATATAATTATTTTTGTATTGTATATTTGTTAGTGGTAATAATTTATAAAATATCTCTATTATAGTTGTTGCCTCCAGCTTTGTTTCAAATCATGTAAACTTTCGCTCAACTTGTAGGCATGATTCTTTATATCTTTTATGATTAAACTCCCTAGTTGCTCTATAGAATTATTTTTCCTCCAAATTTCCATAAAAAAATGATTTTATAAGCAAAGGCGGAGGGAGGGGGAGATGTGGGGGTGCCATGGTCCCCCCAAATTCTGCACATTATATATATATATATATATAACCCCCTAAAAAATTTAGCCATCTATATATAGTATACATAATAAATGATAGAAGTCTTTTGATATAATAGCATGCATGGTATAAAAATATGAAATATATAAATATTTTTAGAATATATTTTTTAAGATTTTTCTCTTATTAACTTATTTTATTCACTTAGTGGAGTTTCTAATTACTGGTTTGCTGTTTGTGATGCTCTATTGCGATATTAAATAATACATTGATACACTTTTTTTTATGTTGAGCTAAGGAGATATTTAAAATAAATTATTGACTCTTTTATTAATAGAAAAGAGAGAATAAATAATAAAATAAACTACAATTTACCAATAATTTATATGAAAATACTATATAGGAACTTATTTCATATTTTCTATATGACAATTTATTTTATTTTATTTATGTTAACCAATTTAGCCCTTCTATTACAAAATTTCTGGCTCCGTCACTGCTTACAACTTGGACATAACCACCTACTTTGTAACATCCTAATTTTTAACCCAATACTCTAGAACATATTTAGGTTAATCATTAGTCTATTACGTCATAGTTTCTCTTTTACTTTGAAATACTTAGCGGAAAATACAGGTAACTTTTTTTTTGAATTATAAAAGCAAAGTGAGAGCCGCGCAATACAGTGAACGATGAAGCACATAAATAGATAAACACAAACTCAAATAAACATCTCATGAACATCCGATCAATCATGATAAACACAAACTGTGTATATATATATATATATATATATATATATCGTATGCCCACTCATGAGAAGCGGGACTTAGTTGGATACAACATGGAACAAATACAACTGAAATGAAGGTATAACAGAAAAGAAAATACTACAGAAAGCGAAAAGGGAAACTCCCCTACTCAGGTGCATCTAAAATGGATAACCTCTAAACAAGAGAAGGTTTATCCTCTTCTGTGTGGTGTGTGCACCATCTCTACTCGCGAGCCTCTACTGCTAGGATCCCGGAAAGGGTAGGACATATTTTATCCAAGGATGAATTGCATCCGGAGTGGGCACGCTCAAAAACTTAATCGTCGTCGTTGTATGGTGATGTCGGGGAGAAGCAATGAGTATGTACAGGATGAGCAAAAGGTCATCCCTCAACCATGAAGACACGAACAGTGCATCGACCCTCAAAATAGTATGACCCGTGCTCCAGATCATGGTGCGCTTCCCACGTCGGGGAATCTACAAAACCACGGACGTCGCCATCTGAAGACGTAATGGAAAGAAGAGGTAGAGGGAGTGAGAATCTTACTAAAGAATCTCAGTAGGGTAGCCTCCTATCTAGGTGTCATCATCTATGTCCTCAAGAACCTTGGGTTTAGTGTATAAAATAAGTGAGCATGTATCAAGTTCATTTTTAAGTTTCAAAACAGAGTTAGCCAAGGTCCGCCTATTTTAGAATGAGTCTTGATGTTATGGATGCAGCATAATAAGGCATGAATGCATGAAGATGCATCAAGCAGAAATCAATTAAACATCATAGAGAAATCAACATCATGTAGGTGGCATAAAGCGGCATATACTTCTCATGTAAAACATTTATGTTTCTATAACTGTGTGACATTCAAAGCATCGTACTGTAACATAGGAATCACCCTAAAAAGACAATCATTCTGGGGGTGCTTGGCCGAACCGGTGTCACCTAGAACGTGTCACATCTCTAGGTTACGAGCTCATACCTTAACTAGTCGTCACTGGTTCTTACTTATCCTCTGATAAGCGAAATCATAATAATAATAATCATAACAAAACGCGTCGCACCGATACCAAGTACACAACGAACATTGTCCTCTTTGGGGCATTACGTATTGCCGTCCCCTTCAAGGATTTGTTTCTGAGGCGTTACGTATCGCTATCCCCCAGAACGCGTTTTCACAGTACCATGTCACATTAAAAAAACCCATATATTTTCAAGACTTTCAAAGTCCTCAAGTTTGTTAGAAATTCGGCAGCATAACAACAGCACGCCAAATTTCTTCCAAACCTTCTTTATGCCACATTCATATCTTTACATAGTCATTTATAATCATGTGTGTCATAAGCATCATTATCATATGCATCATAAGCATTGTAAAACACCATACGCATCATAACATGAGCATCAACACATCAACATTACGTATTCTCATAAGAAATCATATGCCTAAGATATTCTCATAATAAAACATGCATTCACATAAAACACTAAAGTTCATTATGCTCTTACATCTATGGTGTCTTATGCTTTGACCCTTACGGGTCTTAAACTTGAGGTATAATTATCCTATCGTTCTCTATCAACCTCTTATGCACCCAAAGGTTCACAACTGATAATTTTTACTAACATTTATGTTCATTAATAAATTTGGGCAGCATCGTACTCTAAGGGCAGAATTTCATCTTTATGATTACGGTGTTCTAGAACTTACATTTTAGACCCTTTCTCGGTTCCGTCTTCGCCTAAGGCGCTATAAATTAAATCTAAACCAATTATGAGGTATTCCTAAGCCTTTGAACTAATTATAAATCATGTTTACTACATTGTAAGGGTGCTGAACAGAAACAGAAAATTAAATGTTCTAGGAGTTCTAGAATTGCATTTTTACGGTTTTCTAGTTACTAGTTTCTCTATGAGTGCTAAAATTCAATCCTACACCAAATGTTACCAAGTTTTTCATAACTAAACAATCCTAATATGATTATTATCATTCTAAAATAGTTTGGGTAGAACCTAAAAATAAATAGGTCAAAACCATGCTAAAACTTGACTTTACGATTTTTCTATAAGACTAGTTTCTTTCCTAACATGCATAGAAAGGTCCCTACCTCAACACATATAAATTTTACACATTCTAGCATATCAAAACAACATCATACAACACCAAGCACACCATGGCAGAACCGAACTCATATATATATATATATATATATATATATATATATATATATATATATATATATATATATATATCATGCGTAAAATCTCAATTTCTAACAACACCAGTTACTAGTTTCTCTTGGAAACGTTTTAGGACTTCTAAAACTCTTTTGCAAAATATTTTATCTTGTAAAAGAGGCTAAGAACAATCATAGGACAGTAACTACTTTAAAATGCGTTTGGAAGAGGTTTAATTTACAAATCTTATTGGTAATGATCTTATAGAATTCTTAAAACATAGGAAAACTTCTTGAACATAGATTGTTGGCCCTTGCAATTAGATGAAACTCATATTAAGTTCATCATCATCACATGGTCGAATTATGCATCCATGGGGATGTCTCCATAACCAAACTTTAACTTGAGATACTAAGGGCAAGTCTTTGAGCTCTTAGAGTTTTTAAGTGATGATATAAAGTAAACGTGCTATGCATTTCATTTTATCCTTCATTATAAAGTAAAGTGAGAGCTTGAAAGTAAATATGCAAGACTCGAAAATAAATATGCAAGACTTGAAAGTAGATATGCAAATCAATTCTTTATTTTAGTGCTCTAGGCCCAGCAACAATCGATTTTAAGGCCGAAATAGAAAGGCTTTGAGATTAATTAGGTGATATGCAAGCTCTCGTTTTAAATGTTTAATTTCTTTAAGTGATGACTTGAAAGTAAACATGCTAGGCGAGAAATATAAATATGAGATGCTCTTCATTTCTTATCTTTAACATTAAGTGATAGCTTGGAAGGTAAACATGAATGCAAAGCTCAAAAGTAAATATGCAAATGTAAAAGCTTAAATATAAACATGTGTGCAAGTTCATTTTATTCTTAATAAAGCTCATTCAAGACTTTAGAGGAACTTAAACCTCAACCCAAAACCTATCATAGCAAGGTAAAGCAAGCTTTAGAGTTCTTTGAACCAAGGTTTACAAAGAAACCATATGGTATGAATATCATCATCAAGCTTTGAGGAATGGATTAAAAGAAACAAGTTAAACATTAACATTATTTGAAGAACCAAAAATAGATCAAGTTAGAAAACCAAGCTTTGAGTTCTAGAAACCATCTCACCATGTCTTTGGTGACAAAACCAAAATATTAAAGAAAAGGAAACCATGGCCGAAACCATGGAGGAGAAAGGATAAAACTTTGAAACTCTAGAGACCATGATCTTGATGATGTATTAACACCAACATCATGTGTCCTCATCATTGAGTTCATACATTCAATTTAAAATGGAAAAAGAAGCAAGGAGGAAGAAAGAAGTTCTAAAAGATTCAAGAGAAACTATAAAGCACATAACTTAAACAAGAACTTTAATGGCTAAAACATTTAAAACAAAATCCCTACCAAGTGAAATGATGTTGAAGAAGATGAAGGAGATGAAGAAGTTGAAGAAGTTGAAGAAGATGGACTCTTGATCTTTGAGAGAAAAAGGAAAGCTTTGAGTGCTCTAGGAAACTAAACTTAGCAAATGAACTAAAGGTGATTCAAGTTCATCCAAGTGTGCTATTTATAGAAAAACAAAACAAGGGTGAACGAAAATGAGGGAGTGGCTGAATTCTTGTGGAAGGAAAAAGGAAGAAAATATCTCTTTGTAAGGTATGGTGTAGGCATGGCTAAGTATGGTGAGGTATGGTCTCAAGTATGGCTTCAAGCATGGGTTCTTTGAATGAAAGAATTCAAACATGTGGTGGATATTGGATGATGATGTGGCACCATCTTCTCCATGGAATGGGGGAGGGAAATCTTCCATTTAATTGTGGTTTAGAGGTGTGTTTAGGTGTGTTTTAGATTATATTTAAGATTAGGAATTTGTAGGAAAGTGTTTATGTGAGGTAATGGTTAATTAGAGGCTTGTAAGACTAGGTTTAGGAGGTGGTCTGGCTAAATTAATGGAGTCAAACTCCATTAACAAGGAATCCAATGCCAACACAATTCCTTGATTTAGGAAAATTGGAGAGAGAAAATACTATTTAAGATTCCAAGACTAGGAATCTTGAGTTTTTAAAAGAGATTTAGGTTTAATCTAAGCAATTTTAGGTCCTAATTAATTTTATTAACTTATTTTGATTTTAGATTAATTATGAAAATTAATTAATCTTTGATTAGAGCCTAATATTGCTTAGGTTTGCTTAATTACATCATTAAGCTCAAACGGCACTATCCTGGGGGTAAAATCATAATTTTGCACAAAAATTGCTGGGACCATTGGGACTTAAACAGACACTTTTAAACATATGAAAATATTGTTTTAAACCTTCGGGGAAAGTTTCGGGCTCAACGGCACCTTTATCTGCATAAAAACGCTATAAGGGTATTTTGGTCATTTTGACACGAAACTGCAGAGAATGAGATTTTCACCTCCGAACCCACTCAAGGGCCATCTAATCCCTTTCAAACATTGAGTTAACCCTTCGAGGACTGTCGGGCCGGCCATCCTCGAATTCCGGGCAGAAAATGACCTCAGGAGCATTTTGGTCATTTTCCTTTCAGACAGAAAAATCGGGGTGTTACATGCTTTCCTTTTCTAACCCTTTTGACTTAATTGCAAATTAGCCATTAATTCACATAATCTTTTTCTCTTTTCCTTTTGGTGTTAGTAAATTTGGCAAATAATTTGGATTGAATCTAAAACCTCTTGATAAATTATCCAAATCTTTTACACATTGTTTGGAAACCTTATGAGATGGAATTGAATTCCATCAATAATTGAATTGAATTTTTATATTCGGAATGAGTCAGTAATTCAATTCTTTGATTTAAAATAATTTTTAAATGAATTAATTCAATTATTTTAACTATTTTATCATTCATTGTAGATTAGGAACAAAACATTATATTTAAGTAAGGTTATTTTGGTGTTTTTATTTATTAGAGTTTAATTCCCACACTAAATCAGACCCATTTGGATCTGATTTCAATTCCATAGTTTTGATGGATTTCAATTTCTTGGATTATATTACTTCCAAATCAAGAAAAAGAATTTAATTCTTTCATAGAATTGAATTCCAGGGTTTCCAAGCATCCTGTTATTTAGGGGTGTTTATGACGGGTTAGACTTGGCCTGAACCCGGCTTTATATTTAGACTGGGCCAATTTTGTAAACCCTAACCCAACCCTAAACCCGATAAAACCCGATCATGTTCGGGCCGGATTAAGAGCAGGTCTAGACTGGGCCTTCATTGGGCCAATTCTCTCTTATAGGCCCCACTTTTACTATTTGCCTAAATGCCTAGGAAAAGCAACTATGTCTAATAGATGAGAGGATGAATATTCCATAACCATATAAATATATCATATTCTGCACAAAGTCAAAACAAATAATGTGCTTTTTCAACTTGGCCTCTGAACATGTTATAAAAATAAACTTGTATTTCATTTCATGATATGATAAGTACCTAATAAGACCAAGGGAATTGAGAGCATTATATAGGCCGCATTTCCAGCATAATCTGCTCAACTTCAATTTGGCATAAGCATTGAGAGACATCCTATGGTTTTCTGAAGTTAACGCGGTTATAGAAAGTACTCCTCCTATCGCATAAAGTCAGCAATGTACTAATAAAATTTTAATTTTTAAACCATTTAGACAATGACTACTTTAATAACTGCCAATTTTTAAACCTTTACATTATTTCAACTAGCATTTCTATGTTGAACATAGGATGTGGCAATGTGCTCAAATGCCTGAGAACGAAAATAATCAACTTCAAATCTTGTCATATTTTTATTTAATGGATTAGAATTGGAACAAAGTCTAACAACTTTAACTATTGCAAATCACACTCAAAAGAAGCATTCAACTTTGCAAAACCAGTTCTAATAGATCATTTTATTTCATAATAAACAAGCTCCCAGTCCAAGATCCCTACAATCAATTTTAAGAGAAACTAAATATCATAGAATAGCTTCTCCAATAACATGTTCTTTTTTCATGAGAGTCAAACCAAACACGAGATTGGAGGGATTTTGAGCCAAATAGTTTTAAAGGTTTAGATACTCCAAAAACATAAATTATAAATCCTCATTTTTAGGAGCATGGAAGGTGGGTAATACATAGAGAAACCTATTTCGTGGCTATCTGATGTACATTATACAAAAAAAAAAAAAGAAAAGGTTCATATGTTAATATGATGTTCCTAACATTCTGAGCATAAACAATTTTTAGAGTAGCAACTATTAACAATGAAAAAACAACAAGGTAATGATGAAAAAATAAGAAGAGTTATTGAGTTTCAAGGAAATATTTTTGAGCAAGAGCAGATGCAGCATCACCAAAAGGGAGAGAACATGACAATGGAATAGCCCAGTTTTGGCATAAGAGCTTACCAAGGAAATCAGATTTGAGGGTCTTCAATCTAGTACTTAGCTCTGCGCCGCTTTGATCTTGCCAGGGGAAGTGGTTTAGCGGTGGAGGTGCCAGCGTCATTTTGTCACAATGGAAAAGGCTATTGGTGGAGGCCCACCGTTGTTGGTGATGTCATCCTTGTGCCTTGGTATCGACGTACATCAAAGAGAGTAGGCAAGAAATGTGTCTTCCTTCCCTGCTCTTGCAGAGCATCGCAAATGTGAAGAAATGGAAAAAAAATTCTCAATTTCTTTCAAGTCTCAACTTTTTAAAGGTTAATGGCTTCCTTAGTCCCTTTTGTGGGCACACGATTCCTTGGTCCCCTTAAGTTAGGGACCAAGGTTACTCCCTTTACCATCAACCAATAAAATTTAAACAAACAGATTTAAAATAATATTTTATTATATTATATATAATTTATTAAATAAATGACACCTTGAAAATTACAAGTTTGTGCCTTCACTCGCACCAATCACTCTATTTCATCCTCCGACTAGGCTGCGATCACCACGGTGCCCATAGGAGTTTGAACTCCCACAAGTAAGCATGCTGAGCTTGATCTGCATAACATTTATGATAGTGAGCATAAGGAAGGTGCAGCAGGCGAAAGAGCCAGGGCTGGAGACAAGCATCTAAATGCAGAGGGGTGGTGCAGTTGATGCAAGCAAGGAGGATCTAGATGAGGTGTAGTGGAAGTTAAGTTGGAGAAGCGAGAGACGCGGTTAGCCTACATGAGGGCGAAGGCAATGAGGCTAGAGAACAGGAAGAAGCTGAGGGAGTAGATGCAGATGTAGTGATAGCAGCGGTTGTAGCGGGAGACCGAAGAGGGAGTTGGAGTAAGTGGATTTCAACTAATTAATAGTTAATTTTAAATCAGTCTTCTGATGACATTTTCAAAGAAGCCTGAAGAAAAATGCAATTTGCCTTCTTTTTTATTTGTTCCATTTTTCATTTTTTTTGCCTTTTACCTTTGCTGGGTTACCTTCTGAAATAATGGGAAATGGATGATAAATAGAACAAGGAGCGATGGGGGAATGGAGGAAATATTCAGAGGGGAAAATGATGTAGTTATTAGAGATGAGGGTGAGGAGAGATGAAAGGTTAGAAATGAAAAATTAAAAGTTAAAAAAGGTCAGGAAAGTAATTTTGATCAATTTAGATAGAGGACTAATATTAGTCCTAAACATCAGGGAAGTGATGAATCCTTGGCCCCTTTTATGTCCTAGCCTAACAAAGCATGAAGCCAAAAGGAAGAGAAAAACTTTCTAGGCCAAGGATTAGTTGGTCCACCTATGTTGGGGACCAACATTATTCACACTTAAAAATTTATAAAAGTATCCCTCCATGTGTTTTCCAAAGAGGCCACAAATTTTCTTTTTTTGCAATACTAGCCCTTTTTCAACTTCAGAAATTTATCTGTGAGATTCATGCTATCATCCCTGCTTGTCGTCATTATTGGGATTTACCTTTGTTATTGGAGTTCTAAGTTCCCAGATCATGAGTGGACTTACGTTCTGGGTTGAAGGCACTGTCTCGGCTTTCATTGTGGGTCGAGGGTTTGACCTACTCCCCGATTGCCCTTCTTGTCTAAGCTTCCATTGTGGGTTAAGTTGGACAAAAGTGGAGAATCTTCCATGCATATCCACATCCGAGAGAGATGTTGATTTGTAAAGGATGAAAGGCAAGTTGGCAGCTATATTTCCTTTTTGATATCTCCTTAAATATTGTTTCTTTTCTCTTTGGACGAGTATTTTATAGAAAATTTAAGCTGACAATCGTGTTAACTTCTTTCAACTTGTTTCAACTGATCATAGAGGTGATTAGAGCTTATCATTTGATCAAGTTACATACCAATGACAATTTTTGGAATGTAGGAGCAAATTATTGGCAAGTCAAGTTTTTTTTTTGGTTCTTTTTTAAGGCCATGTGTAACACCCTAATTCTCTTTAGAAATTAAATGAGGTTTTATTAATGAGAATTTTAAGATTTTGATAGATGTAGAAATGATGAGAAGGATTCAAGGAAGCAAAAAAAAAAAAATGTGAATAGTGTTTTATGTCTCAAGAGTCAGTAAGACAGCCAAAATCCTAGAATTGGGCCCCGGAGATGTCTAAAATTGAGAAATTATATAATTATGGTTAGAAATAGATAAAATTAAAGATTTTACACCCAAAAATATTTTTCGGGCAATGTTTGATTACCCGGGTACACTGTTTCACCTGTTCGGTGAAATTTCGGTGTGTGATTTCTAACACCGAAAACTAATTAGATCTCTACAAAACAAATAAACCTATCCCTTCAAATCAAATAAATGGTTAAGATTCAATATTGAATTACAAGATTGAATCACAACCATTCATTTTACTTTATTAGCTTTGTAATTATCTAAACATAATATATTTTATTCCTTACTTTAATATAAGATAAACATCACTTTGGCTTCTTTAAGAAGCTCATTCTCGGCCATTTCTTCAACAATACAGCAGCTCCATTCCTCCATAACCAAGAGCTCCATTTTGTGTTCAAATCACCTATGTACTAGCTAGAGCTACCAAAACCAAGAATTCCCTTCACTAAAATTGTTCTATACATTAACCTCTACAATTCTAACCGATTAAAATTCCCAAACCTCATCTTATTTACCCCACTCATCACTGATTGGAGAAGGGCTTGGGTGTATCTTGAGAGTTGTGGAGTGAAGAGCATCACTTGGGAGCATCCTAGAGACCAAGGCACCTTTAGCTTCCAAGAGTAGGGTTTTATTGAGTCTTTTATTGCCAAATTTAGTTTCTGACTTTATGACTTGTGCTGCACGAAATTTTTGATTATTTTGGTTAGTGATATATGTTTGTTGATGAATAAATTTTGGTGGAGGGTTTGGATGAGGTTAGAGTCATCAATTTACCAAATGAAATTTGAGTTAGAGTGCTGGATTTTCGGTTTTGCTGAATACAGTAAAATCTCATGAATTTTTGGACATAATTGTGGTCATGATCATGGTCTGGAAAAATTATATGTTGGCCCTAACATCTTGAAATATTTTCACGAATTTTCTTGAGCATTGGTTTCAAGAATTTCTGCTTTAAAAAAATCAGTGACCGAAATGATGTTCATGCTGCTTAGATTTCTGAGACTGAAGTTGTAAATTTGTCTGATTTTATTATCATAGCAAACAATTTATGTTTCCTTTGAAATTTTTACAGGGTGTTTATAACTTCTTGAAGTATTACTGTGATTTTTTTCTTGAGTTAATTTTATTGATTTCTAGGGTTAAAAATTAAGAGAACTATAATCTGGGCTACGAATAAGTGGTATCTGACCAGTAAATTTGTACAATTTATTTAACATGGTTAGAGGTCTCTATTTGCTATGAAATTTTTACAGGGACTACTGGACATGTTGACATGTCATAGAGAATTTTTGTGGCTCTTAAATTGGTCATCTAATATAGTGAATCATTATGAGTTATAGATTGATAAATCTGCCTGGTTGCTAGAAATGATAGAGATGTCTTAAACTAATGATGAAATGGCTTTGAATTAAGGTATATATCATATGGAATGCATGTTAATTGTTCTATAGAAATGATGATGAGATATGGATGAGACTCCAACATAATTGTATGCCTACCTGTGATCTAAGCAGGCCTTTGAAAGGAGAAGTACACTATGTGATTATTGTGAGGATAAAGGAAAAGAAAAGAAAAATAACATGACTTTTAGTTGTGCAATTTTTAACATATGGGGAAAATAGAGACAAGGCTTATGTGGTTGAACGGGAAAGACAAAAGTAAGAGCTTTCCTGGGAATTTGATAAGTCGGTAGATGTATCGACATATAGGAATGAGCTCATGTCCTAATGGTCAATAGTTCTTGTGGAGTGATTCCACTACAGACATCACTTGATGTGAGATTAAGCCTTCCCTATGTTAATGAGAAAAAGAACAATGCACAAATTATTATTATACTTGTACTTGATTTTACATGATGTATATACCTTGATATTGCTATACATAGTTTTGCATGAGTATTCCTACATGAATGGGCTTATCAATTGTGTTTCACATTATACCTGAGGGAATACCCTACTGAGGATTTTATAATATTCTCATCCCTACAGTTGCATTTACTTTGTGTTAATCAGATCCAGTAGATGCCGTCACTAGTATTTTACCTTGACTCGCCACAGTGGGTGTGGCATTATGATCCTGCTCTTGACTCTCTGTATGTAGTGGGTTACTCGCAAGTTCGTGTCTATGTGGTTTTCGGCCGCTCTTTTAGTACATCAGTATTTACAGCCGACTTTGACCCTGCTTTCCCTTATGATGGTGTGCCTCTCCACTTGGCACACCCAGTGATATTTGATGTCCCACCAGCACCCCTCCAGCAGATGATCCCTCTTCATCCTCGTCTTCAGACTCAGACCTACCGGAGGGTCCTGATGCCCAGGGCGGAGGTGAGGCTATCATACCGATAGCCAACGGTTTCATCTAGTAGGACGTGAGATCTTCAGGGACTCATGATATGTATATAGTGGTAGTTTAGTACTAGTGACCCGCTAACCTGCAGATTACTCGTATTAAATGTTGTGGGGTTTATTTTTGTTTGTACAAACTTTTGCTAGACCTCAACTTTGAACAGGTTAGATTAGATACTGGAGGTGTTCCTCCCTTTTGTGAACTGAGTTCCTGATGAGCTTAGAAGTTAACCAGTGTAGTATCAGTACGGTGTACACATTGAAAACTTAAAAATGATGTTTATATATGTATATACGAGTTTAGCCATATATGTGTCTGAATTATTTGATTTCAATTATTTTCGACTAGTATAGATAGTGAATGTAAGTAATACTTTTCTAATTACTGTGTTGATACTCGAGTAAAATATGGTAATTAGGAGGGTGTTACACCATGGACCCACTTTGTGAACATGGTGGTGTGCTGAAGAGTTTCCTAAATCCTAGAGCAGATCTTGGTGGCCTCTTAATGGGGCCTAGGGAAGGGAATAGGGGACAGAGGAAGGAAAATTAGGATGGACTGCATTTGTTGGGATTGAAACCCACTACATACTATGCATGTCTCTAGCTCTTATTAACTAAGCTAACAACATGGCACGAGGCAATACAATTTTTCAAAATAATGCTCATTGGAAAAACTATGTTAAAAGTGACTATCATAGCATTGATTCATCCTTTACAATTGTCTTTTGTCCCTTTGCTCTAGTATCATCTCCAGAATTTGTATGATACCATGATATGGGTGTGTTTATATTGTGCAGTTGCATATGCATTGATTCTGAAAATAAATCTTTCAGTGATGGAAATTACTATTATGAGTCTAATATTTCCAAGTATCTAAAGAGCTCTTAATTGCAAGTAACATTTGGTTGCATATGGACATTTCAGAGGATGTTGCCCCTACTGTTCCTTAGGGAAAATCTTCTAGAACTGTTCGACCCTATGTTGGTGTTGCTTGCATCCAAGCTATTTTATTTGGTTATCATCTTGGGTATGGATGGTAGATAGGTTCTTCATTTTAGTGTGTAGTCAATTTACTGCTGTCAAATGGGTCAACCCACCCCTATTTGGCCCTAGCCACGTGGGCTAGGGCTAAAAAACCCATAGGGCCAAAAAGCCTACAATTACAAAAAGCCCACAGGGCCAAAAGCCCATGTGGGCCTTATGGGCCAGGGTTAGCCCATGGGCCAATCCATTTATAAAAATTTTAAAATTTATCAATGAGCTAGCCCATGGGCTGACCCATGGATTGACCCACCTATGGGCTAGCTCCAACCCACCTACAACATTAATAAATCTCATGGAAAAACCTACTTAACTTACATTCAAATTTATCCATTTCTATGATATGATTGATTACGAGTAACCAAGACACGTATTAATTTTCTCAACGCATTGGTAAGTTCAACCCATTTCCACTACCAAGCCTTGTCTTTTCTTTCATGTTGCAACTTCATGCATAATGCCATCAAAGTTATATCAACGATGGGTTCAATTCTAGATGTCTTACGTTCATGACTGCAATACATGTATTGGATTATTTTGTAGAATTATGTTGTTATTGTAACACCCTAATATTTAACCCAATACGCCTAGGACGCATTTAAATTAATTATCAGTTATTACTCTTTTGTTCCAGTCATTAACTTAAGCTCTTGAAAATTACTTTAGGAAAAATACAGGTAAATTTTTTTTTGTCTAAGATACAAAACATGAGCCGCACATACTAAGTAACTAACGATGTTCGCCTTACCTATAAATAAGAAAGGATAAAGACAAGTCACATAAACTTAAAACATCACTATATATATATAAACCATAACATCACACAAACAATATTATTATATCAGAGTTATATCATATTAGCGACGTCCTCTAAACATAAAGGACATCAATATATATCCATCAATAGAATACAAATTGATAAATGGGATGTGATCACTCTAAAGGCAAGTATCGAAAGGGAAACTATCTTTGTTAAATCTCTTGTTTATAACATAGCTCCCTCGTCCACGTCTCAAAGAAAATCACGAACTACTCCATCATCCTTGTCTGGAGATGACACAGAAAAGAAGAGGGATGAGAAACTTATACAAGAATCTCAGTAGGGCTTCCCGACTCTAACACAAGTGTCATTGTTATCGTCCCCAGGAGCCTCGGATTTCATTATGAAAATGGTAGATATATATATAAGGTTCATTTATTAAGTTCTAAATACCATTAGCCGAAGCCTTTATCTTTTAGCATGAATCTTAATGTCATGAATGCAACATACTAGTCATGAATGCATGTCAATATCATATACAAAATATCATAGAATTTATAAAATAATGCATATGATATAAAGAACATCATGATAATCATTCTTATAGGTGACTTAAACTTCTTATTCTCTTTTCGTTAAGGGCCGCCCTATATTCTCTTTTTTCTCGAGAGTTTTAGGTTATGAGCTCATACCTCACTAGTTGTCACTGGCGTAATCTTATCCCTTTTGATAAGTTAAATTCTCGACTCTTAAGATACGGGATAGGAAGTATTAGGATCACCTTTCATAACCTTTAATTTGGAGAGTCTAAAGGATCATTTCCTATTTGGATCACTTTTCATAACCTTTAATTCAGGGAGTCTAGAGGATCATTTTCATGTGTCTTATGTCACCTTTTAATCTTGGCATATTATATAGAGATGCAAACATGAATAACTCATCATTTCAATGTTTCATGCTCATAAAACTTCATGAAATTATGCATCCCAATGAATCAAACATAACAATAACATGCCATAATTCAAATTACATAACATACATCTAAGCCATATAAATTTCAATATATTAACATAGCCATCACAAGATATCAATCATACTCATCTCATCAAATTATCAATATTCATGTTTAAACCCCAAAGGGGTCAAATCTCAATTTCTCAAAGGTTACGGATCAAAACGTAAATATCCCCTTTTAAGACATTCTCAGAAACTAAAGGTCTTTAACATTAACCAATACTTTCAAGAGGCATATAACTTATTAGAAACCATTTAAACTCATCATAAAAACCTTTTAGGGCCATAGAATAAATTTAACATATTTTAGGGGTTAAAATGCAAAGTTGCTCATTTTTTACACTTATCAAAAGTCAATACTTCTAAAACTTTTTCTAAACATTATAAATGATATTTTAAACACATAGACACATCAGATATCATAACTAACACTAATTAAAATCTTTTGACCAAAATTATATAATTGATAGTTTAGAACACAACCTTCCATATTTTGCAAAACGGTCAAAACTAACACTTGTAATTATTCTTTTCAACCTCTAAGATACCAAAAATAATTTACTTCAAATACTGATAATTCTTATGTATACAAACAATATGATCACTATCAAACCAGTGAGGAATTAATCCAGAAAATTCATTCTCTAAAGCATTATAAAATTACGGTTTTGATCCTTTCTAGTTACTAGTTTATCTCAAAAATGCTAAAAACAATTCTTACATCAATTATAAGTAATTTATACACATCCAAACCTTTTGAATTAGCATCCTAACCATTTTATTTAAATCAGGTCAGTAACCTAATTCTTTTAATCAAAAAGTTTGAGAAAATCACAATCTTTAACATCTTTAAATTTCTAATCCTAACAAAAGTTGTTTGAGTAATTTAAAGACAAGATTGAAGTCTTAAAAATAAAGTAAACCAACTTCAATACCAAGAATATCAAGAGGCTAAAATTAACTTAATTTAAATATAGGAATTCCTATTTAAGATTAAAGAGGTAAGTATTGAGCTTTAGAGATTTAGGTGACAGCAAGAATCATAAACATATTATGCAATCCACTTTTAATGTTTATTGTTATAAGGTGACAACTTGGAAATATAAACATGATATGCAATACTTGAAATATAAATATGGAGATGCGAGTACATTTTTAGATCTTCAAAGTTTAGGTGATAATTTGAAATATAAACATGAAATGCATTACTTGGAATTTAAACATGAAGATACAAATTTATATCATTATCTTCAAGATTTAAGGTGATGACTTGAAATTGAACATGATTGTGCAAGGCTTGAAATTTAAACATGATATACAAGAGCTTGAAATATAAACATGGATGCAATTTCATTTATTATCTTGTTAAGCTCAAAACTTTTATAGAATTAAATTCTTTAACCTCAATTAATCTTAACAAAGGATGTGAGCAATAGAGTCCTTGATTATCATGGTTCCAAGAATCTTATTACATGGCCTCATCATCAAGCCATAAATCAGAAATTATTAGGAGGAATTAAAGGAAAGAACATGAGATAAAATCCCTATCAAGTTGTTTCTTGTTAACAAAAGATAATGCTTGATCTTTAGAGAAGTTGGAAGAAGAAAATATGTCCTTGATGAGTCCTCCAATTTTGGCCAAGATGAGAACTAATAGAGGAAGGATTTTTCTTGTGATTTTGTGTTTGATAATGGAAAGGTTATGTGTTTAGGAGTTGATTTATGGTTGAAATATGTATGCTTGAGGTTTAGAGCTTGGTTAGAGGTTGGGAATGAAGTCTCTTGGATATGAATGAGGAAGAAGAAGAAAGCTTGAAGTATTGAGAGAATTTGAGAACTTTGAGCAAGGAAACTATCAAGTAAGCAAGTGCTAAGGCTATGAGTGTTTGTGTGAACATTTTGGCAATGGAAAAGCATGTATTTATAGGCTCATGAGGGCTATATGGCTGCTGCACCATGGCTAGAAAATGATGGTTTTATTTCATTTTTTTTGTTAAAGAAAGCTTTGGAAAAAAAAAGCTTATCTTGTTGTAATAATTTTGCTCATGCATAATGGATGAAAACACTAAAATATGATGCTAATGGGAGACATTGTGGCTGATCACATTATGGCTGAAATGGATGGGTTTTCTTTTGATTAAACATAACCAAAAATAATACAAAAGAAAGCTAAAGAAATGGTGATAAGGTTGGATATGATTCTTTATTGGAAAATCATAAAATATGGTGAAAATGAAGCAACACGGCCACTAGTTTCTGATTACATTAGGATCAGATTGGTGTTGTTTTACAAGTGATAAATCATGTATTAGATGCGTACTTACTTAGGTAAAAGATTAGGAATTAATAGAATAGTGAAAATGGTCAAAGGTTAAGTATTTAGGACAAATTAAGACAAGGTAAAAAAAAGAGTAATCATATACTAGTAAATGAAGTTAATTTCAGGTGAGCAAAAAATCAAATTGTAACATAAGTTCTAAACTTAGGATAAGGAAATGTAAATATACTAGGTTTTACCTAAACCGTAATCTTAACTTTAATCTCAACATCACTAATTTTATGAGCTTTTGTAATTAAGGAAAGGTAATTTAATTTTACTTTTAGTAATTATAGGTTCTAATTAATCCAAGTAATTATTTTTAACCTTAGGTAATTAATTTTTAACTCAAGGTTAATGAATGAAATCAATTTGAGTTTAATTAGAGCTTAATATTACCTTAATTACACAAGTAAACCTATTTAACACAATTAGAGGTAAAAAGGTAATTTCACATAAAAATTCCTTGTAATTATTGAAAATTCTCAAATTATACTTGAAATGGTCATTTTGAACCTTTGGGTGAAAATCGAATTCAAAGATTATATAATTTCATGTAAAATTACCGTAGGGGTAAAATGGTAATTTTACATACGGTAAAAAAATTGAGAATTGATATTTTTATTTCTAAGGCACATATAATCCCCATCAAGCATAAAACCAATCCCTCAAAGATAATCTAAGTTGGTTATCCTTGATTTCTAGGTAAAAATGACCTTAGGGATATTTTGGTTATTTTACACATATAGAAAAATCGGGGTTTATGACTTTCGCACGAATGCTAATCAAGTCTCCCATAATGTTTCTCTAATGTTATATTCCTTTATTGAGGATTATTCAGCCTTGAATTACATGCAAAAATTACCTATAAAAAGTAAAAATTAGGGCTTACATTTCTCCCTTCCTTAAAAAGAATTTCGCCCTCAAAATTCATTACCTATAAAATGCTCGGGGTACTGCATCTTCATATCTGATTCCAACTCCCATGTGAATTCTTCTGTTTTTCCCGTCCCTAAGCTACCTTGACCAAAGGTACGGTCTTATTCTTCAGTTGCTTGACTCCTTTGTCTATGATTCTCATAGGTGGCAAGTTGAAGGTTAGGTCTTCCCTTAATTGTACTTGCTCTGGCTCTAATACATGGCTAGGGTCAAACTGATACTTCCTTAATTGAGAGACATGAAAGAAATCATGGAGATTGGATAAGTTGGGTGGTAAGGCTATTTGGTATGCTACAGGCCCAACTTGACTAAGGATTTCGAATGGACCAAGAAATCTGGGGCTCAGTTTCTTGACTCTCACAACTCAACCTATGCCTGTGATAGGAGTGATCCTAAGGAACACATGTTCTCCCTTTTGAAATTCTAGCAGTTTTCGCCTTTTGTCTGCATAGTTTTTCTGTCGACTTTGAGCAGTGAGAATTCTATCTTTAATCCTTTTGATTTGTCCCGTGGTTTCCCTTACAACATTGGGTCCTAACAAACTTTGTTCTTCAGGTTCATACCAACATAGAGGGGATTGACACTTTCTCCCATATAGGGCCTCATGCGGTGCCATACCGATACTTGCATGATAACTATTGTTATATGCAAAGTCAATTAATGGCAAGTACCTATCCCAACTCCCCTTTTGGTCCAACACACAAGCCCTTAACATATCTTCCAAAGTTTGTATGGTTCTTTCCGATTGTCCATCCGTTTAAGGGTTATAAGCCGTACTTAAGCATAGCTTCGAACCAAACACCTTTTGAAAGGCTCCCCAAAAGCATGACGTAAACCGCGGATCTCGATCCAAAATTATTATCGACAGCACTCCATGCAACCTGACAATCTCTTGAATATACAACTGGGCCAATTTATCCAAAAAATAAGTCACGTTAATAGGTAGAAAGTGGGCTGACTTAGTTTGTAGATCCACAATTACCCATGTGGCATCATGGCCAGCTTGGGTCTTGGGTAGTCCTGTCACAAAATCCATTAAAATGCTATCCCATTTCCATTCAGGAATTAACAAAGGTTGCAGCATTCCAGAAGGTCTTTGGTGCTCAATCTTCACCTTTTGATAGACTAAATACTTACTTACCCATGTACACACATCTTTCTTCAACCCGAGCCACCAAAACATCTTCTTCAAGTCTTGATACATTTTGGTGGTACCAGGGTGAATGGTGAAATGACTCTTATGAGCCTCCTCCAAAATCTCCTTTCGAAGGTTACCATTTGCCGGCACACAAATAAGGTCTTCAAACCTCCACAACTTATCAGCTCCTTGGGTAAAACCCTTCAATTTTCCCGCATTTACTGTATCTAGAGTCTCCATGAACTCTTCATTTTTTTGTTGGGCATGAGCGATTCTTTCCTTGAAGTCACTCGTCACATTAAGATAACATGCCTTTGTGCTCTCAGTGGTCAATGTCATTCCTAGGTTCAGGTATCTAAACTTCTCAATTAATTCTGCTTCCTTAACCATTAGGTGAGACAAGTGTAATGATTTCCTACTCAAGGCATCAGCCACCATATTAGATTTACCAAGATGATAGTTTAGCTTAAAATCATAATTTTTTAAGAATTCTATCCACCTTCTCTATCTCATGTTTAGCTCCTTTTGATCAGAGAGGTACTTGAGACTCTTATGATTGAAGAACACTTCAAACTTTATCCCATACAGATGGTGTCTCCACACCTTTAAAGAAAACACCACGGCTACTAATTCAAGGTCATGGGTGGGGTAGTTTGCTTCGTGAGTCTTGAGTTGCTTAGATGCATAGGCCACCACCTGCCTATTTTGCATCAATATACAGCCCAAACCTTTCCCCGAAGCGTCACAATATACCTCAAAAGGCATCTTAGGGTTAGGCAAAACTAGCACTGGGTTATGGTCAATTTCACTTTAAGTTCTTGGAAACTCTTCTCACATTTGGGAGTCCAAACAAAAGGGGCATTCTTCCTAGTAAGCTTGGTAAGAGGTAAGGAAATATGAGAAAATCCCTTCATAAATCTACGGTAATATCCAGTGAGTCCTAAAAAGCTTCGTGTTTCCGTTACCGTGGTAGGTCTCTCCTAGCTCATCACAGCTTCTATTTTACTTAGATCCACCGTGATTCCTCCTTTTGACACTACATGCCCTAAGAACTTCACTTGCTCTAATCAGAATTCACACTTAGATAGTTTGGCATATAATTTCTTTTCCTTCAAAATCTCCAAAACTGTCCTTGAATGATGCTCTTCCTCCTCGTGGGTTTTTGAATAGATGATTATATCATCTATGGAAATTACCACAAATTGATCTAAATAGGGTCTAAAGATCCTATTCATATAGTCCATGAACACAGCAGGAGCATTGGTCAGTCCAAATGACATCACTGTGAACTCAAAGTGGCCGTATCGAGTTTGAAAGGCTATCTTTTGTATGTCCTCATTTCTTACTCTAATTTGATGATATCCTGACCTCAAGTTTATCTTCGAGAACACCACCGCCCTCTTAATTGATCCATTAAATCATCAATCCTAGGCAAAGGGAACTTGCTCTTTACTGTCACTCGGTTCAATTGCCTATAATCGATGCATAACCTCATACTTCCATCCTTTTTCTTAACAAGTAGGACTGGGGCTCCCCATGGTGAAACACTTGGTCTTACAAACTTCTTTTCTAAAAGCTCCTCTAATTGAGATTTTAACTCAGCTAATTCTAGAGGTGATATCATATAGGGTGCTATGGATATTGGTCCTATCTCGAAACCAACTCTATGGAGAACTCAATTTCACTTTTTGGAGGGAATTCGGGTATATCATCAGGAAACACCTCAGGATAGTCTCTCACAACAGGTATCTCATCAAGATTTTGCTCAAGGTCTACATTACTAGTGGCTAGAATAACATATCCCTTACTTTCTTCCTCACCACAGTTTATTTTTATAGCATTTATGTACAGACTTAGGCTTTTTTTAGGTTTACTAAGAATAGGAAGAAAAGTGATAGACTTGTCATAATAATTTAACATTACACGGTTAGCGTAAAGCCAATCCATGCCGAGAATTATATCTAGACCTTGCATAGGTAGACAGACTAAATCTAGAACAAAAGATCTACCTTCAATAGTGAAGCTACAGTTTAGGCAACATCTACAGGTCCTAACAGATTTTCCAGTGAGGGTGGAAACAGTAAGATCAAAGGGGAGTTCTGATACATGCGATTTTAGGGATTCAACACAAGTATGGGGTATGAATGAATGAGTAGCGCCAGAGTCAAATAGTACAATTAAGGTTCTATCATTCATCTCACACTTACCTTCCATGCGGTTCCAAGACTTTGTCGAGTCCTCTACACTGAGGGTGAAGACCCTTCCTTGGTGTTGCTGCTTGGGGTTGGGGGCTATTGGGTTCCTCTCTGTGCATTCCCGTGAGTAGTGACTGGGCTTCCCACACTGGTAGCAAACATTCTGGCCCAACAAGCAAGGCCGATCACCATGTTGCTTCCTACACTTTGGATATTCAGTACCAGGGGCAAGTCTTGGAGGTACTACTGGGGTCCATTAGGGTGCCTTGCCTTTAGTTCCGCTTGATCCCCCTTGACGAAAGTCCTTCCTAGGGCCTTTTGGCCTAAACTGCGGCCTGGGCTGTGGTCTCGGTTGTTGTCTGAAGGGTGGTCGATTTTGCAGCTTGAACCTCGGGGATTATGGTGCCAACTACTTTGCAAAGTTGTCCACCCTTGATGTACTCAGCTTCTTTTAACCGTCTTCAATAATACGACATTTGTTGACTAGGGTAGGAAAATCCTTAATCTCTAAGTGAGCAACAGCGACATTTATCTCTGCTTTTAGTCCGGATTCATACTTCATGCACTTCCAATATTCATCTGGGTTGTCTTGGAAAATTCTTGAGAACTTGATCAGCTCCTCAAATTTTGCAGTGTACTGAGCAATGTTCATACTCCCTTGAGTCAGCTGCATAAACTCTATGTCCTTAAACTCTATGTCCTTAAACTCTATGTCCTTAGCATTACTTATGGACTCGGGAAAGTACTTCTCATAGAAGTGAGCTTTGAACAATTCCCAATTAATGTGGGTACCAGACGCCTCTAATAGCCTTTAGGTGCCAGTCCACCAAAACTCGACATCTGCTTCTAGCATAAATATAGCAAAGGTCACCTTTTGTTCCTTAGAGCATATGACCACCGTGAAGATCTTCTCGATATTCCTTATCCATTCATCAACATGATTTGGGTTTAGAGCTCCTCTAAACGATGGTGGATTTGCCCTATGAAATTCTCCAAATTGGGCATGCTCAAGGTCCTCAGCAGTAATGGAACAACGTCCATTTTCGCCTTAGCGATCCATTCTTTCGAACATCATTTGCATGGCCCTCGCCATGTCCCTCAAAGCTTCAGCAGTTGCATTGTTCTGCTCGTCACCGTTTGAAGTCCTATTCTATCTTGGGGGTTCCATTGGTTCCGAGCACACAAACAACAAACACTTAGGTGATCAGGCTCAATACTTAATGTTAAGTGAGCTAGTTACCATGGCACCTCCAAATAAAGCAGTCATGCATTTCTATCCTATAGCTCATTCTATCAACAAGGCAATTACACATGACATAACTATCGTATCATGCTTGAGAAGCATAGTCAGTCCAATCCATAGGCTCCATGAGAACCGAATTGCTCTGATACCAAAATGAAACACCCTAATATTTAACCCAATACGCCTAGGATGCATTTAAGTTAATTAGTTATTACTCTTTTGTTTCCGTCATTAACTTAAGCTCTCGAAAATTACTTTAGTAAAAATATGGGTAAATTTTTTTTTTTTTGACCTAAGATACAAAACATGAGTCACGCATGCTAAGTAACTAACGCCGTTCACCTTACCTATAAATAAGAAAGGATAAAGACAAGTCACAGAAACTTACAACATCACAATACATACATACATACATATATATATATATATAAAAACCATAACATGACGCAATCAATATTATTACATTAGAGTTATATCATATTAGCGACATCCTTTAAACATAAAGGACATCAATATATATCCATCAATAGAATACAAATTGATAAATGGGATGTGATCACTAAAGGAAAATATCCAAAGGGAAACTATCTCCGTTAAATATCTTGTTTATAATGTAGCTCCCTCGTCCATGTCTCAAAGAAAATCACGAACTACTCCATCATCCTTGTCTAGAGACGACACGGAAAAGAAGAGGGATAAGAAACTTATACAAGAATCTCAGTAGGGCTTCCCGACTCTAACACAAGTGTCATCATCATCGTCCCCAAGAACCTCGGGTTTCATTATGAAAATGGTAGACATATATATAAGGTTCATTTATTAAGTTCTAAATACTATTAGCCGAGGCCCGTATCTTTTAGCATGAATCTTAATGTCATGAATGCAAAATACTAGTCATGAATGCATGTCAATATCATATACAAAATATCATAGAATTTATAAAACAATGCATATGATATAAAGAATATCATGATCATCATTCTTATAGGTGACTTAAACTTCTTATTCTCTTTTCCTTGGGGGCTGCCCTATATTCTCTCTTTTCTTGAGAGTTCTTGGTTATGAGCTCATACCTCACTCGTCGTCACTAGTGGAATCTTATCCCTTTTGATAAGTTAAATTTCTGACTCTTAAGGTACGAGATAGGGGGCATTAGGGTCACATTTCATAACCTTTAATTTGGAGAGTCTAAAGGATCATTTCCTATTTGGATCACCTCTCATAACCTTTAATTCAGGGAGTCTAGAGGATCATTTTCATGTGTCTTATGTCACTTTTTAATCGTGGCATATTATATAGAGATGTAAATATGAATAACTCATTATTTCAATGTTTCATGCTCATAAAACTTCATAAAATTATGCATCCCAACGAATCAAACATAACAATAACATGCCATAATTCAAATTACATAACATACATCTAAGCCATATAAATTTCAATATATGAACATAGCCATCACAAGATATCAATCACACTCATCTCATCAAATTATCAATATTTATGTTTAAGCCCCAAAGGGGTCAAATCGCAATTTCTCAACGGTTATGGGTCAAAGCGTAAATACCCCTTTTAACACATTCTCATAAACTAAAGGTCTTTAACATTAACCAATACTTTCAAGAGGAATATAAACTTATTAGAAGCCAATTAAACTCATCATAAAATCCTTTTAGGGCCATAGACTAAATTTAACATATTTTAGGGGTTAAAGTGCAAAGTTGTTCATTTTTTACACTTATCAAAAGTCAATACTTCTAAAAAAATTTCTAAACATTATAAGTGGTATTTTAAACATATAGACACATCAGATATCATTACTAACTCTAATTAAAATATTTTGACCAAAATTACATAATTGATAGTTTAGAACACAACTTTTCGTATTTTGCAAAACGGTCAAAACTAACACTTGTAATTATTCTTTTCAGCCTCTAAGATACCAAAAACAATTTTTGCTTCAAATACTAATAATTCTTATGTATACAAACAATATGATCACCATCAAATCTATGAGAAATTAATCCAAAAAATTCATTTTCTAAAGCTTTATAAAATTACGATTTTGATCTTTTCTAGTTATTAGCTTATCTTAAAAATGCTAAAAACAATTCTTACATCAATTATAAGTAATTTATACACATTCAAATCTTTTGAATCAGCATCCTAACCATTTTATTTAAATCAAGCAGTAACCTAATTATTTTAATTAAAAAGCTTGAGAAAAGCACGATCTTTAACATCTTTAAATTTCTAATCCTAACAAAAGTTATTTGAGTAATTTAAAGACAAGATCAAAACCTTAAAAATAAAGTAAACCAACTTCAATACCAAGAATATCAAGAGGATAAAATTAACTTAATTTAAATATAGGAATTCTTATTTAAGATTAAAGAGGTAAGTTTTGAGCTTTAGAGATTTAGGTGATAGCAAGAATCATAAGCATGCTACGCAATCCACTTTTAATCTTTATTGTTATAAGGTGATAACTTGGAAATATAAACATGATATGCAATAATTGAAATATAAATATAGAGATGTAAGTTCCTTTTTAGATCTTCAAAGTTTAGGTGATAACTTGAAATATAAATATGAAATGCATTACTTGGAATTTAAACATGAAAATGCAAATTCATATTATTATCTTCAAGATTTAAGGTGATGACTTGAAATTGAACATGATTATGCAAGGCTTGAAATTTAAACATGATATGTAAGAGCTTGAAACATAAACATGGATGCAAGTTCATTTATTATCTTGTTAAGCTCAAAACTTTTATAGAATTAAACTCTTTAACCTCAATTAATCTTAACAAAAGGAAGTGAGCAATAGAGTCCTTGATTATCATGGTTCCAATAACCTTATTTCATGGTCTCATCATCAAGCCATAAATCAGAAATTATTAGGAAGAATTAAAGGAAAGAACATGAGATAAAATCTGTAACGTCCCGATTTTCTATCTGAGTGGAAAAATGACCAAAATGCCCCTAAGGTCATTTTCGGCCCAGAATTCGAGGATGGCCGGCCCGGCAGTCCTCGAAAGGCCAACTCAATGTTTGAAGGGGATTGAATGGCCCTTGAATGAATTCAGAGGCGAAAGTCTCATTTTCTGCAGTTTCGGGTCAAAATGACCAAAATACTCTTATAGCGTTTTACACGAATAAAGGTGCCGTTTGAGCCCGAAACTTTCCCCAGAGGTTTAAAATAATGTTTTTACATGTTTAAAAGCGTTTACTTAAGTCCCAGTGGTCTCGGGCAGTTTTAGTACAAAATTACGATTTTACCCCTAGAATAGTATTTTTGAGCCTAATGACATAATTAAGCAAACCTAAGCAATATTGGGCTCTAATAAAAGATTAATTAATTTCCATAATTAATCTAGAGTCAAAATAAACTATTAAAATTAATTAGAACCTATTAAATATCTTTTTAAAGCTCAACATTTCACTCTTGGAATCTTGAATAGTGTTTTTTCTCTCCAATTCCTTAAATCAAGGTATTGTGTCTAGAATTGTTTATGCACTAAAATGAGTTTATAACTCACTAATGATGCAAGACCACTCCTTAAACATGTCTTGACAACCTTGATTACCCATTTTCTCACCTAAACACTTTCTTACAAATTCCTAATCTTAATCATAATCAAAGACACACCTAAACACAACTCTAAACCACAATTAAAATGCAAGAAATCCTCCCCATGGCTGATGCAAGTTTCGGCCATCTCTCTCTCATTTACATCACATGTTGATTTGTTTCTCACTCAAAGAACCATGCTTGAGTCATACCTTGAACCACACATCACCATACCTTGAACCATACCTCACCATGCCTCAAGATCACAACATCTCACCTCATGGACCTCATGGGGCTGCTCTCCTTGGCCAAGACTTTCTCCTCCCTCTTGCACCTTGCATTTGTTTTATTTCTCTATAAATAGCATGCTTGGGTGAACTTGCATCATTTTGGGTTCATTTGTTAAGTGTAAGTTCTCAAATAGCACTTCAAAGTTTTCTTTTCTCTCAAGTTCAAGTGTTCAAGTTCTTCAAGTTCTTCATCCTCTTCTCTCATCCCAATCTTCAAATCACTTGGTAGGGATTTTCTTTCAAGTATTTCCTTTATTTAAGTTCTTACTCTAGTTATGTGTTTATGGTTTCTCTTGAGTCTTTTTAGAACTTCTCTCCCTCTCCTTTTTCTTCATCATTTTTGGCCATGGGCCTTTGAGGATAAGGGAATGAGATCTTGATGATAAGGTTTCATGGTGGTGATGTCCATCACTTGAACAATCTCTAAAGCTTGATCTTTGTTCTTAAGTTAAAAATGTTTTTAGTTTTTCTTCTTGAACCTTGAAACCTTTCACTTTGATGATATTTTAAAATGGTTACATGAACTCAATGATGAGGACTCATGATGTTGGTGTTAATGCATCATCAAGATCATGACCCCTAGAGTTTCAAATGTTTCTTTTTCTTCTTAGAAGTTTCGGTTCCTTTTTCCTTTTCTTTCTCCAAATTTTCGGCCATGTTGGCCAATGAGGGTCACAATGGCTGGATGATGAGAGCTCCTAGATGATGACTATGTGTTCATCACAATGAGGCCTCTAGAGCTCGAGTTTTAATGAAAATGTTATTTATGACCTCATTTCAAGGAAAGAAACTTTGTGTTCTAATGAACCCTTGAGGTTCACTCTTGTCGTCACTTTATCTTGTCATGATGAGTTTGGGTTGAGGTTTAAGTTCCTCTAAAGTCTTGTATGAGCTCTATTAAGAAATAAAATAGACTAGCATTCATATTTAAATTCAAGCTTATGCATTACATATTTACTTTGAGCTTGCATTCATATTTATTTTCCGAGCCATCACTTAAAGTTAAAGGATAAAGAATGGAGTGCACCTCATATTTACATTCTTATCTAGCATATTTACCTTTCATCACTAAAGAACATAAAGATTTAAAATGAGAGCTTGCATTATCACCTAACTAAATCTCAAAACCTTTCTATTTCGGCCTTAAAGTCGATTATTGCTGGGCCTAGAGCACTAAAATAAATAAATGAACTTGCATATTTATATTTCAAGTCTTGCATATTTATTTCAAGCCTTGCATATTTATATTTCAAGTCTTGCATATTTACTTTAAGCTCTCACTTTACTTTGTAATGAAGAATAAAAATGAAGTGCATAGCATGTTTAAATTATGTCATCACCTAAAGACCTTAGAGCTCAAAGACTTGCCCATTTTATCTCAAGTTAAAGACTAATGTGGAAGCATTCTTTGAATGCATAATTTCGGCCATGTGGTGACGATGAACTTGGAAAGGGATTCATCTAGCTACAAGGGCCAACAACCTAAGTTTTAAGATTCTCTCTAAGCCTCATGAATTTTTATGAGATTAAGACCAACAAGATTTATGAATTTAATTCTCTTTTAAGGAGGGATCAAGTAGACACCGACCTAAGGATGTTTTTAGCCTCTTTCATAAAATAAAATGGTTTGCAAAAGAGTTTTAGAAGTCCTAAAAATGATTCCAAGAGAAACTAGCAACTTATATGTTTTAGAAATATCAAGTTATGCATCTTTTTGGGACTTGATGTTTCGGTTCTGCCATGATGATTTTGCTGTTGTATGATGATGTTTTGATGTGTTAGAATGTGTGAAAATTATGTATGATGAGGTAGGAACATTTCTATGCATGATAAAAGAGAAACTAGTTTTCTAGAAAAATCGTAAAGTCAAGATTTAGCATAGTTTTAACCCATGTATTTTTTAATACTGCCCAAACTGTTTCAATGGGAATATATTCAGATTAGGATTGTTTAATCATGAAAAATTTGGTTACAATTGAAGTGGGATTGAATTTTAGCACCTATAGAGAAACTAGTAACTAGAAAACCGTAAAACCGTAATTCTAGAACTCTTAGACCATTTAATTTTTAGAATCTGTCCAGCAACCTTATAATGTAGTGAACATGGTTTATAATTAGTTCTTAGGCATAGAAATTCCTCATAATTGGTTTAGGTCGAATTTATAGCGCCTTAGGCGAAGACAGAACCAAGAAAGGGTCTAAAATATAAGTTCTAGAATCCCGTAATTGTAAGTTTATAATGCTGCCCCTAAAGAATGGTGTTGCCCAGATTTATTAAAAAGCTTAAATAATAGTAAGATTTGTTAGAAGAGAATCCTTAGGCGCATAAGAGGTTGATAGAAGAAGATAGATTAATTACATCACAAAGTTTAAGACCCGTAAGGGTCAAGGCATAAGATACTGTAGAACCAAGAGCATAATGAATTTTCAATGTTACTTGTGAACGTATGAGAATGATTAAGTGAATGCATGGAATTATGATGGAGGATGCATGTTTGATTAACTTATGTGGCATAAAGTAAAATTTGGAAGAAATTCAGCATGCTGCTGTTATGTTGCTGAATTTCTGACAAATTTGGGGACTTAGAAAGTTTTTGAGAAACCTATGAGATTTTTATTTATGAGGTACTAAGATGAGATCTCGGATGACACCGGTTTGGCCGAGCATCTCCAGAGAACTCATGTGACATCTGTACCAAGATGAATTGTTAGGTGACATCGGTTCGGCCGAGCACCCCCATGAAATGCCCCCTAGCCCGTATTGGATAAGTCGGGATTATGTTTATGATTATGATATGCTTTTCGAGATTGATAAGTAAGAACTAGTGACGACTAGTTAATGTATGAGCTCATAACCTAGAGATGTGACACGTTCTGAGTGACACCGGTTCGGCCGAGCACCCCCAGAACGATTGTCTTTTAGGGTGGCCTATGAGGAAGTAAAGTATGATGTTTATGTCACAAAGTTTCCCATATGAGAATTTAATTGCCACTTTATGCCACTATTATGATGTTCCTAATGCTATGATTATTATTCTTGCATTAAGTAGAGCCATGCATACATTCTTTAATATGCTGCATCCATGATATTAAGAATCATACTAAAATGAATGGACCTTGGCTAACTATGTTTCAAAGCTTAAAAATGGACTTAATGCATGTTCACTTATTTGTATACTAAACTCAAGGTTCCTAAGAATGTAGATGATGACACCTAGGTAGTAGGAGGCCCTACTGAGGTTCTTTAGCAAGATTCTCACTCCCTCTATCTCTTTCTTTCCGTCACGTCTTCGGATGGCGACGTTCGTGGTTTTTGTGGACACCCCAACATGGGAGGTGCATCATGATCCAGACCACAGGTCATACCATTTTGTGGGTCGCTGCGTCGTTCGTGTATTTATGTTCGTTGGACGGCCCTTTAGTCACCCAGTACATAGTCATCGATTCTTTCCTGTCTCACCCTTCGGCGACGACTTCATGTTCGAGCGCACACGCCCTCGAGAGGAGCAGATCCGCCGCACCCCACCGACAGCCTCTGCCATCTGGGACTACCCACAGTATGAGCCCCGTGTGCCCTCATCATTCTCCGAGACGGACCCTTCGGAGGACTCTGCCACTCAGGTACCTTCCCAGAGATCTTCCCCCACTGTGCCAATGGACTTTAGGGAGGGTAGCGAGGCTTCTGTCACTCAGCCGGTACGTGGAGGACGGGTGAGGATGATTCCCCGCCATGGAGCCCATGCCTGACCGATGCAGTGCATAGCCACCCCGGCCGAGATAGCCCAGTGGATCGGATACATCCCTCCTTTCCAGAGAAGCCCGCAGTAGGAGACGACCATCGCGATTCTGGTGCTCGAGCTTTGACTAGGCTAGGATAGCCTTCTTTTGTCTTTAGGCTATCTATTTGTAGGCGCACTAGAGTTAGGACAGTTTCTTTTATGCCTTTGCTGTACTTTCATTTTCCATGTATTTTTATTTCAGTTGTACCAAACTAAGTCCCACTCTTCATGAGTAGGCATACCATATTATAAACTTGCAGTTCAGTATTAATGTGATGTGCCTTTACTTGCTTTATGTCATGACAATATGAGATGCTTGCCTTATTTACTTACATGCTTTATTGTTCACCGTGTCGTGCGGCTCTCACTTTGCTTTTATAATTCAAAAAAAAAAATTTACCAGTATTAAGTAAAAAGGAGACTATGACGTAACTGCCTAACGATTAACCTAAATATGTTCTAGAGTATTGGGTTAAAAATTAGGATGTTACAAAATCCTGCCAAGTTGTTTCTTGTTAACAAAAGAAAATGCTTGACCTTTAGAGAAGTTAGAAGAAGAAAATATGTCCTTGATGAGTCCTCCAAATTCGGCCAAGATGAGAACTAATAGAGGAAAGATTTTTCTTGTGATTTTGTGTTTGATAATGGAAAGGTTATGTGTTTAGGGGTTGATTTATGGTTGGAATGTGTATGCTTGAGGTTTAGAGCTTGGTTAGAGGTTGAGAATGGAGTCTCTTGGATTTGAATAAGGAAGAAGAAGAAAGCTTGAAGTATTGAGAGAATTTGAGAACTTTGAGCAAACTTTGAGCAAGGAAACTATCAAGTAAGCAAATACTAAGGCTATGAGTGTTTGTGTGAACATTTTGGCAATGGAAGAGCATGTATTTATAGGCTCATGAGGGCTATATGGCTACTGCACCATGGCTAGAAAATGGAGGTTTTATTCGATTCTTTTGTTAAAGAAAGCTTTAGGAAAAAAAAACTTATCTTATTGTAATAATTTTGCTCATGCATAATGGATGAAAACACTAAAATATGATGCTCATGGGAGACATTTTGGCTGATCACATTATGGTTGAAATGGGTGGATTTCCTTTTGATTAAACATAACCAAAAATAATGCAAAAGAAAGCTAAAGAAATGGTGATAAGGTTGGATATGATTCTTTGTTGGAAAATCAATAAAATATGGTGAAAATGAAGCAAGATGGCTACTGGTTTCTGATTACATTAGGATCAGATTGGCGTTGTTTTACAAATAGTAAATCATGTATTAGATGTGTACTTTCTTAGGTAAAGGATTAGGAATTGATAGATTAGTGAAAATGGTAAAAGGTTAAGTGTTTAGAACAAATTAAGACAAGGTAAAAAAAAGAGTAATCATATACTAGTGAATGAATTAATTTCAAGTGAGCAAAAAATCAATTTGTAACATAAGTTCTAAACTTAGGATAAGGAAATGTAAATATACTAGGTTTTACCTAAACCATAATCTTAACTTTAATCTCAACATCACTAATTTCATGAGCTTTTGTAATTAAGGAAAGGTAATTTAATTTTACCTTAGGTAATTTTAGGCTCTAATTACCTCAAGTAATTATTTTTAACCTTAGGTAATTAATTTTTAACTCAAGGTTAATGAATGAAATCAATTTGAGTTCAATTAGAGCTTAATATTACCTTAATTACACAAGTAAACCTATTTAGCACAATTAGGGGTAAAAAGGTAATTTCACATAAAAACTCCCTGTAATTACTGAAAATTCTCAAATTATACTTGAAATAGTCATTTTGAACCTTTGGGTGAAAATCTAATTCAAAAATTATATAACTTCATGTAAAATTACCGTAGGGGTAAAATGGTAATTTTACATATGGTAAAAAAATTGAGAATTGAGATTTTTATCTCTAAGGTACATATAATCCCCATCAAGCATAAAACCAACCCCTCAACGATAATCTAGGTTGGTTATCCTTGATTTCTAGGTAAAAATAACCTCTGGGGCATTTTGGTCATTTTACACGTACAGAAAAATCGGAGTTTGCAACTTTCGCACGAATCGTTAATTAAGTCTCCCATGATATTTCTCTAATGTTATATTCCTTTATTGAGGATTATTTGGCCTCGAATTACATGCAAAAATTACCTAAGGCATTTTGGTAATTTTTACACAGTAGTAAAAATTGGGGCATTACAGTTATACCACTATTTTTCATTAAATAGTATCTTTATGCTGTAAAACTTTGACAATAAACAAACACAGAGCAAATTCAAAGAGAAAAGATTATAGGAAAGCTACTAATTTGGTGAAATAACAGCTACCAATGCAGGTGGCTCCATTTGTCTCATATTTGTATTAAGGGCTAGGCTAAAAGGATAGATAACTTGCTGAAGATTGCAAATCACAGTCTGCTCCACTTTTGAATTGTTACTTTCAGTTGAGGAGCTGGCACATTCATCCCACTTCTATGTGCACATCTCACTCCAGGTGGATTATTACAAAATTCATCAAGTTGATAGAAACTTTTTTTTTCTGCATAAAAAATATAAAATGTGGTGAAGAGTTATTGTAATTCAGAATTTACCTTATATATGATTATAAATATGGGATCTGTAAGAATGGCATTAAATATGACTAGCAACTAAAAATTTTGCTTTATTTTGTACCTAAGGAGAGCATGAAAAATTTTGATTTTTTTTGAAGTAGGTTGACAATGTCAGTGTAATTCCATTGTTTTGAATCTAGTTTACTTCGATTTAGGGTCAATGCCCCAGGCAGTGGCATAATTTAGACTTTGATTTTTATACCCACCATGGTGATGCTTAAGTAGTTCCTTTTGATTTATTGCCATGTTAAGCTTGACATTCTATATTATTCAAATATGGTGGGAAATGGATACATTATTTCTAATTTGGTTGGACAGATTGTTCCATACTTTTGTCAAAACATCCACTGCCAATCTAGTTTTCAATTTCAATGGTGGTCATTTTTTAGTTCTTTATCAATGAAATGATCATTGGTTTCACGAGACACATTCCTTGAGTGAGTTACTTATTTGATAGTTTCAAATTGACTTTAGTGTATCTTGATTAACCTGTAGCGAGCACTATAGTGAATATATAAATCATATTAAGAAAACCCGTGATAAAAATTAAAAATGAAAAAATATTAAAACAACTAATATATAAACCATATTAAGCAAAACCTGTTCCTAGAACCTGCATATCCCTGTTGAAAATAGCATCAACAATAACCTTAATGAGGCTATAGTTAGTGAGCAAATGCATCATTTCAATAGCATGCTTGAAAATCCTCACAGCCATAATTTTCATTCTATTGTTCCTGACATACATTAAGGATTTAAGAGATTGTTGATGTGCCTCCCAAATGGGGCTTTCCTAAATCACTTGATCAAGTACCCACCAGCAATGTGAGGAATGCATGTTTGCCCTCACTTAAATTTAATTGATGAGAGAAATGTCATTGACCTAACAACAATATTAAAAATCGAATTCAATATAAATAAAACTACATTTCAGATTGATTTTGAGAGATAATGATATAGTGAACATATAGAACACAGTTAGTTTAATTTTAAAAAATAGTAATTATAACAAAACTGTCCCTTGAACCATGAATGATTTACCAAGGGTATACTTGCCCCATAATGGACTTAGTCACCTTATCATAGGAACGAGCAAAATCAGTCCAAAGAAAGATATTGTGCCAACAATAATATTTCATGAAAACAAGGACTGAATATCAATTATATTGGCTAATTCATGGTACAAATTGTTTAGCAAGCTAAACTAGAAAATGACACAAGAAAATTTGAAGCAAGTGCATACTAGTTCCTAATCGCACCAAAGAGGACTGTAGCGAAATTTGTAGCCAGCATGTAGGGAAATCGCTTTAAAAAAAATTTATAAAAGCACAACGAAATTCATTCAATTAAAAAAAAAAGCATATTGTAGCTACAAGGGAATTTTGACACTCTAAATTCCCAAAAAAGGAGAAAAAGAAAAAAGAGAGCAGGTCCGAATTCTAGAAAAAAAGGAAAAAGTACTGTAGCTAGAAGGGAATTCGGACTCTCCGAATTCTCTAAAAAAAAAAAAGAAAACTGCACTGTAGCTACAAGGCAATTTGGACTATCTGAATTCCCCCCCAAAAAAAAAAGGAATAGGAGAAAAACCAAAAAGCCTACAAGAGATAGTTGCCAATAACAACCAGAGCAAGGACTAAAATTTTGCATATTGCACATCTCTAGTATTAAACCAAAATGAATTAATAAAATTAATAAATATTAACAAGATAGTTGAACTACAATTATTACAACATTACATATCTTCAATATTGAACCAAACTAATTAATAAATTGCAGGGAAAAGAGTGCAGAGAAATCGAAATCATAAGAGTAAGTTTTGACCTTAAAATCACCTCTGCAACAGCATCGTCGCTATATATCAAGATCACTGAATGAGAATCGATCAATAAGATGGAATCAGATGAATTATCATATTCAATTCTAGCAGCTTCGCGGTAGAGCAGTGGCAACGGGCTCTTAACAACAAGCGCGACGTGGTTTCCAAATGATGGTGTGTGGGTTGAAATGCAATGGTGCGATGAATAGAGGAGGATGAAGCCACAGCAGATCCACGACGAAGTTAGCAGAGGTTGCTAAAGAGGAAGCGATAAGAGGTTGACTAGTCGTGGAGATGGCAATGAAGAAGGAGGTGAAAGTTGAAAGTCTGAGAATGCCTAGCTCGCTAGTAGTCCAATGCAAAACAAGGGGCTCGTGTGCAAATAATATATAGAACAAAGACTCATTAGCAAGTTCCCTTCAAATATCGATGTACTTGTAATTTAGCTGTCAGATAAAAAATTCTTCACATCCAGTAGTTAAAATTCATTTTCAAACAGGGAGGATCATTGGTCCCCAACATAAGGGAACCAACTAATCCTGGGCCAACTCTAAAAAGTGAACGTCATTTCTCTTAAGAAAGTTGTAGAGTACAAGAAATCTTTTTATGGGGATCAACACTTACAATCACTGAAGTCACATGTTACTAAACATCAGGCCGATCCTGGTGACCCGCCAACTAGCCCAAACCTAGTCATTAAAAGACACTGGGCTACCTATATTCTTTCTAGCCCAACCTGAATTATGCTGCAACCAAGTCTAACCCGGCTCGAATCACCCGGCTCCGATTTGGGCACCAGGCTGGACCAGGTTCTCTTCTTCATGACTATCTATGCCTTACAATAATAGTGACTTTTCAATTACTCTGATAGAATAGCAACATAACACATAAAACAATAATAGTAACATACTTATTGCTTCTTAAGGACATGACTTATTGCTATTATCTGACAACACGTTTCTTCACTTATTATTATAGCGACGTATAACCTTTTCAGCTTCTCTTGAAAATCAGTTCATGACTTGGTGACAAGCATGTACTGGTCTTCCTCCTTTTTTCGCTTTTTCTCATAAAGCCTGGTTTTCATGTCTATCATCAGCATCTGGTCGGCATCTATATCTTCTTTGTTTAGATCCTGCAGTGACTTTTGGGATTCCTTTCTCAACTACTTACAAAATTCAAGTTTTCTGCAAAATTTAAATATCCAAAATTCTCAATCTTTAAACCCTCAAAATATAATTTAAAATTTAAAATTCCAAATTTTTTTCAAAATCAAAATGATATTAATCTGTACATCTATACATATAATAAAAGGAATTGTTAGGATTTGGTGTCCAACCTTTTTTCCTATTTTTCCCCTGAAATAAACTACCAAGTAAATTTTTTCCAAGCCAGTTTCCATTTCGTCAACTTTTTTAAAATACTTTCAGATTTTTGTCTCTTTTTCTTTCTACCATTTCTCTTCCCCAAAATTTCACCCATACAATGCTTCTATTTCTCCCCTATGTTGACATCTCACTTATGAATATTGTCCTTCTATACTCACGTTTTTTAAGAATTAACCACACCCTTACTATGGTGGTGGCCATATGTCCTTTCCATTGCTGTATGATTAATTATTTTTGGAGCCAACACTACAAATGTAAGGTTACCTTGCTATGCCGATTCTTATTTCTGGGATGCACACATAAAATTTCATGGTTGTGCCAACACCCTATGTCACAGTCCTCTTTTTCTTTTGCTTCACCATTCTTATTTCTGGGGTGACACATAAATCAATAATATCTATTATTTTATCTATTCATTTGGCAGAACCTACAACAACCTAACCATGTAAAAATTGCTTCATTTCCATATTCTATTTCTCCTTCTTTTTTTTTTTGGAGTTGGAACATATGATGAACACATATTAAAGTTTCCAAGATTTTATAGATGTTTATCCAAAACCATTTGATCCTAATGAACATTTTCTTAAACAAATGATCTATACACTATATAAAGGAAATTGTGGCGTTTTGGTATCCAAATTTCTTTTCCAGTTTTGCCAATATTGTTAATTTGTTAACTAACCCTTGGTGGGTCACTATTGTAAATTAATGATATTTACTACCCACCATCAAATTTAGTTTTTCACTAAGACAATATTTATAAACACTCAAGTGGTTTTCTCATCCTCTTACCTTACTAATCAGCCAAAAAGAAAGTAATAATTATTTACTTCTTACTATAACATAATTATTTTGCAAAAGTTAGCGTTCAGTGATGAGGAGAGAATTAAAATTTCATTCTTTGTGCCAAAAAGTGACATCTCTGACTAGCAAAATGTTCTTCTTTTTCTTTTTTAAAAGAAAAATTTATTTGCTTTCATTGTTATTTATTACTTAATTTATTGAGGTGACATCTTCCATCTTTTCTATCTTCAAAGTTTAAAAAAGCCTTAGAAGAGTATTTATTCAATGAATTAATTTATTCAAGAGTTAATTTCTTGACATTAGGAATTATTTTGACATGATTAGTTAGTATCATTCACAATTTCAATAGTCTCTCCTTCAAATGGTCATCTTTAATTTTAACATCAATAACTATATTATTTGCATTTGAAATGTGAATAGTTTGTATACTAACATTTACTTTGATAAGGTTATCATGAACACTTTCATCATTTTTTCCAATAGTTTTGTTGCTTTAAATAAAAACTATGGATCAATAAATACAACTTTTATGAGAAAAATATATATCTTAGAAATAGAAAGACTAAAGTTTAATAATATCATTTTTTTTAAGGGAAAGTGACTTGATGGGCGTGCCTAGCAAGTCACTAGTATTTATACTGATATTAATTTTTCTTTTTTTAATTTAAAAAATATATGGGATTCAAATAGGGATTCAAATTGATCCCTTCCATTAGAGATAAAAGGGACACTCTTAATCTCCATTTATTTTTTATGACACTGAAAGTCCATAGTGAGACCTAAAATGGGGACCAAAATACATTTCACATTGAAGATGCTCTTAGCCATCTTCAACCACTAACATCCATATCAAAGAACTGAACAGCGCATCATATTTTTCAATTGAAGGCAAAGCTTCTCCAAATCCAAACAAGCCAAGGCAGGCAAGAATAGAACGTTGGAGATTTTCCTACTGTTTTCAAGATGTGGGCCCAAACCAGGCCGACAAAAGATCAGATTTAGGCTCCTCCTCCTCAAAACGTTTGTTAGTCAGTTAGTGGACCCCACCACTTAGAGACCAGCAAATATTGCACACTACAACTGCACGTTTTTAGTTTTTTAATCTGTCAAAGTTGTCTGAGACCCCAAAAAAAAAAAAAAAAAAAAATTGTTAAAGTTGTCGGCTTTTCCACATCATGGACACACAGTGTCTTTTGAGTTTGAATTTCAAATTTGAATGTGTGCGAACAAACGGCCACATGCAATACAATAAAATAATGGTAACAAAAGAGAATCATAGCAATTGACATTGTAGTAAAGTTTGGATCTTTTGAGGCTTCTACGTTGCAGTGAAGCATGGGAGACTCAGCTTGTCTCATGCAACCGTTCTGTTATGCTTCCGGCATTACCAATGAAGCCAACGAGGTCAGTTTCAGAATTTGCATTATTGGTGTTTGAAATGCGTTCCATTTGGTGTTCTCGGTTTTTTCTTTTATTCTTATTTCCTTATTTTCCTTTCCTCTTTCACTTGGTCATGCTTGTAGTTTATGAAAGAATGGGGAAAAAAAAAGGAAGAAAACAGAAGAAAAGGAAACTTCAATTTCAGTCGGTGTTCATTTCTGCTTTCACTATACGAATTCTTACACTGATTTTCCAAATTTTGAAGCACATTGAGAAACTTGTTTATTATTAATGCTTGTTAATCTTTGATGAGTTGTGTTTCAATAACATGAGTACAATGAAGCTTAACTCTTTTTTTGGCCTTCTGTTGGGTGCAATTAATCAAGAATAGACCTTTTCTTTTTTTTTTTTCTTCTTTCTTTTTCCTATGTTCAATGAAGGTTCACCTTGAAAACACTGTGAAACTTTTGCGTTTCAGAGCAACCCAATTCATGCACTTGGGCAGTCAGTGTCCTTTGGGAGGTTCATGTCAGAGTCCCTGGCATGGGAGAAATGGTCTAGTTTCTCTTCTCACAACCGCTATGTTGAAGAGGCAGAGAGGTATTCAAGACCTGGTTCAGTTGCACAGAAGAAGGCTTTCTTTGAAGCTCACTACAAGAAACTTGCTGCTCAAAAGGCAGCTGCTTTGCTTGAACAAGAAAACAATGCTGCTGCACAGAACAATGCCACAGGGCAAGAAGATGAGGAAGTAGTAGTTGATAATAGTAATGCCCATAATTCAGAGGCAACAAATCCAAGCAGTGCTATTATTGCACAAAGCAATACCACTGGGCAAGAAGATGAGGGAGTAGTAGTTGATAGTAATAGTAGTGCCTATAATTCAGATATGACAAGACGAAACTCTAAAATGGTTGTCAATGAAGAAGAAGATGCCTTGCTCAGAGCCAATGGGCATTATTCAGATTCAAATGTAGAGGCAAGCATTATAACTCAAAGTGACAAGGTAGAGAGAGCTGAGCAAGGGATGGAACAACAAGCTTTTGTAGGGGATTCAATGAAGATTGAATTGCAAAACAAGCTTGAAGGTGTTGATGCACTTAAGGAGCAAACTGGAAGGATCAGTGCAACACCTCCAATTGTGACACCAATACTGGAGGTTATATATTATGTTAATTTATTTCTCCCAATCTTTTCCTTGTTTGGATTGTTTAAGATCAAATCAATGACTTAATGGTAGTTATCACAGCAGGTTGCTAACTCTGATCAGGAAGTTTTGGACTCGATTAGCGAGAAGAAACCACCAGTTTCTTCCTTCAAGTTGTTAAAGGGTAATGGAACCTCCAAGGTCACCTCTACACCCGTCAAATCCACAGCTCTTATTTCTTCCATGAGAGATGATATTGCTACCCCATTGAGCAATAAACATGCTGCAATAAGCTCTGCAGACAAGAAAAGATCCACCCCCAAGTCTATTCCAATGTCTGTTAATTTTACACCCATTAGAGAACTTAATAGATTGACTGCATCAGTCATGAGGAAATTTGAAAGTGCAAGAGTTGGTGCCGGTTCCTCAAAGCCTTCAAAGGATACATTGACTCCTCTAAGAACCCCAACTATGGTATTCCAGCTTCTTTGCCATGCCTTTTACGAGCCCTTCTATCAATGTTTCTGTGATCTTCCAAGTTGCTGTAGCTGTTCCAGGATGTAAACGTGGGTTGTTGTCTTGATACAGGCTTCTAAGAAGGAGATGCAAAAGCATTCTTCATTGACCCCATTAACAGAAAAGAAAAGGTACTTGATTCTAATTGGTTGTTAACTGTATATTGTTAAGCCTTTTGCAGTTTCCCTTTTAAAGTTTTCTCTAGTTGTTCACATCCTGATATGGTGCATGTAAATGTTGCGAACCATAGGAACAAAACACCAATTGATTCATCAGCCTCAGGCAATCATACAGCCGGTCCGAAATGGCGCTAGCTCTCTACAGAGTAAGTTATTTCCACTTTGACTGCCTGTGCACTAAAATTTTTCAGGGTGCCAACACAGAATTCTAATTTCCGAAGTCAAGAATAATTGTACGGTTTTTGAAGCATGCTGATGTTAAGCCACTAAGAGCACAAATCGAAGTGTTCAATTAGTTAGAAAGGAATGAAACAACTCATTCTCTTTTCATCTCCATGGGATTGATTGCACACCGTACATATTTATATCAATTCTGTTAAACAACTGCAACCTGCAAGAACTCATTACCAGAAATTACCATCTAACTTGAAGAGGCTTTATTGTTTTTCTGGGTATTGTTTTTTATACTAGTATTTACAATGTTTTACTTGAATGCAGAAATAAAATGAGACCCCCGATTATATCCTCCCCTTTCAGCTTGAGGACAGAAGAAAGAGCTGCAAGAAGAAAGAAGGCAAGACTACAATGCTTGCTTTCCCTTCTGATTCAGTTGATTATGAGGTTTACATAAAGCGGTTACTAAAGTACTTGTCTTTCTTTTGCCTGTCGATCCTAATCAAATTCAGAAACTTGAAGAAAAGTTCAATGCCAATGAGGCGCAAAAGGTGCAGCTGCATACAAAACTCAAGGTAGTTGACAATGACAAGTGAAATTGATACTAAGTGTCTTCTGTCATTGTGAGAGCATTATCTAGTTCCTCAGATCAGTTTAATCAGAAACATTCATTCAATCCCCTTATTTGCAGGAAAAGGCAGAGACGGAGATTAGAAAGCTACGCCAAAGCTTTTGCTTCAAAGCAAGGCCACTACCTGATTTTTACAAGGAACGGAAATCCTCAAACAAAGAGACAAAAATGGTATATCTTTTTAATGGTTTACAACGACAATGATAATTATCTTCTTGCCCTTTTTCCCTTCAAGCTTCGTTTGGTTAATGTTGATCTTTATCAAGTCCATATAGGAAAGCGCCAGTAGAATTGTGCTCATTCCATTCACTGTATGACATTTTTCAGTTACACATCATGATGAGGTTTACCACTGACTCGTGGATTCATATCATCTAAACCTTATTTTCATTTTAAATATAAAAAGCAATAAATACACAAGGTAGCAGTGGATATATATATAAAGAATAATGCTATTTCAATACCCATTTTTAGATGTTCCATCCAGACACTCATTTTATTATTATTGGATGAGATAGATAAGTGAAAATGAATATATATCACAATCTTATCTAATAGTAATAAAATGGATGTTTGAATAAGACACAAAAAAAATAGATGTTGAAATATCATTATTAATATATAAGTACAAAGACTTAGCATTGGCACTCCAGATGAAGCAATAATTGTTAATATCTCCATGAAAGTAAAGCAACATCACTCCTATTGTTAATATCAAGCCAAAGCTGACCAAAATTCAATTGCTGTCTTGTAGGAGCCACTAACACATTCTGAATCAGCAAAAGAGGGAAGAAAACCTACTCCAAGTGTGGTGGAGAGCAAAACTTCTTTACCTCTTCACAAACCTTTACTGAAGAACAATGGCACCAAGAATTTCCTGGGAAAGAGTGGTCCCACCTTGGATCTTCGCCTGACTACAAAATCCATGATTACTACTACTCATGAGAATACGTCACCAAATATCCAGCAATTAAACCCGAGTGGCAGAAATTACAAATAACGAACATGCAGAGAGCCGAAAGTTGAGTTTAAACTTGTAATTTGTAAATGTAGCATCACGGAAATGGGGTTGTACATGTACTTGTACCACATTTAGGCATCAAGGATCGTGCGTATGACCATTAGGCCTTTGTTGTATTCCGGGTATATAGTAACATCAACGGACCTTGACTTACTCTTTTGTAATTTCCATTTCCACCATCTTTTGGTCCAACTCCCCTCAATACATATTCAAATCTTCATTGAGCCATTTTAAATCGTGTACGTGTGTTTGGTTTTGATTTCGCTGAATTGATTTCAGGTGGAATTGATTATGCTGGAATTGATTTTAAAGAAAGTGATTTATATTTGATATTTTTTTAGAAATGATTTTAACAGAAAGTAACAATTTTTCAATTCTTCCATAACCAATTCTAATAACTGATTTGAGAGTGTTGAAACCCAAATCAGTGTGTATTTTTCAAATTTTAAAATAAGTGATTATAAAATTTGAATTTTATATCGAGTTAATATTTATTTTAGTCTCTAACTTTAGAATTGTAATTCATTTTAGTTCTGACTTTTAAAATAAGGCAAATTAGTTCTTGACATTGCTAAACGTGGTTATGTTAGTCCATCAATATACTTTTATTTAACATTTCATTAATTAAATAATACTATATAACATTAAGTTATATTTTGATATATCTTATATCATTTGAAGTAGAATTAAATTTAAAATAACTTATTTTGATATCTAAAATTATACAAAATTAGTAATTTAAATCTCCTTTTCAAGTTATAAAATGATTCATATTTTACAATTTTAGATACCAAAATGAATCATTTTAAACTTTATTACAATTCATATGATACATGGTATGTCAATATATCACTTAACATTACACATCATCATTTAATTGATAAAATATTAAATAAAAGTGAGATAAGAGACTAACTTGACTCATATTTTATAATGTTAGGGATTAATTTGAATTATTTTAAAGGTTAAGGACTAAAATGACTTATGATTGTAAAATTAGATACTAAAATGAGCATTAACTCATTTATACATAATTGAAAAAATTGGAAACTAGGTTTTTTTTTTTTGAAGTTTACCTTCCTTGATTTTTGTTAATTGAATGTGTTTGCTTTTGCTGATTACCCTTCCTTAATTTCGATTCTAGCCATTCATTTCAAGCCGTTTAGCAAAACTGTTTATGAATACCCTTTTTTTCTATTCGGTGGATATTCTTTCTTGTACGTTTCTCTTTTGTAATATAGATACCATGCACCCTTGTTTTTTCCAATTTTCTTTTTCTTATTGGCTCAAAATTTGTACAGTGCCAACAACAATGTAATTAGTCATTGGAAGCATTAAAATCATCGAAATGGATATTACCCCTCCTAACAAAACTTTCCATATACATGGCCATGAATCGAACTCATGAGATCGTGTTTGAAATACATAAACTATCCACCAAATGTACCAAACTTTATTGATGTATTTATTTATTTATTTCTCTTAAAACATTCCAAATGCAAATACACATAGTGTCATCAAGTTGTCCAGCGTCACAATCGATAAGCATGGCTTATATGTAACATCCTCCCAAGTACAACCTCATCCTTAAGTCATGACATCGTACTTGGGAGTTGTTACTTATTAATTAGCAGACCTTTCTTAAATATCTATAGCAAAGTCTATTAACACGTGTAATAACTAAACATAAGTCTATTAAGATATATAACAAAGATACAAGTCAATTACATAATGAAGCTTTAATAAATATACAACCTCTATTACATTTACATACAAATATGCCTGCAACTATATACAGCAGAATAACAGTATCAACCACTAAACAACTGTAATTTCAAGTTCTTTTGTATAACAGCCCTATAGTCCACTGGATCAACCTGGAGATGATACGAAAATACAAAACACATATGGGTGAGAATTATACAATTCTCCGTAAGGTAACTCCCCAAAAACTCAATTATAATGTCATTGTCATCGCCCCATCGACTTCAGTTTATATAAAAAAAAAAAAGTGATCATGCATTTCATAGCAATAGTTCATCTTTAGAGTTCCAAATCATACTTCTGAAGTAGGTAGCTTTTAAAGATCAATCACTTAATGCATATATAGCCCAATATTCAAACACCTAGTAAATCATCCTATGTAAACAATTCAAATTAATATGCATATACATATGATAAATGTTGAAATCTTTAATGAAATCTTCTTCACTTGTTCTGGATATATCAAGGGAATCTCCCTAGTTTTCTCTTGTGGCTATGACACTTAATTCAATGCATTTTTCTCTTTTCATTGACATAGAAAAGACTTAGTTTATACCAAACAGGTATTTATAGTGGATCACACCACACAAAAGAAATATATTACTTATCAGGATTGAGCTCAATCCTATACGTGGTCATCGGACTCCATTTTTTTCGTTTTCTGAATCACACACAGGTCTATTCCTAGCTGATATGTCTACCGACTCATAATATCTCTGGTGAAGTTCCTTTTTTTTCCTTCCTCTTATTTAACTTAAGTCTTGCTTCTATTTTCTCTATACAACACAATTAAAGTTCACATATTCTCTTTTGCCACATATATGTATCATTCATTTTTCTTTTTCCAAATACATGCATAAGGCACATATATACATTCACTCACAGTATGATTCCAATCATGCCTCAAACCAATCCTTAAAGTCACTAGCATGCATTCATATACATCACACTTGAACCAAATGTCATCATGTCACCAATATAATGCCTTAGCATAAATAGAGCACATGGGTAGATTTCATCCCCTTGTAGCATCAATTAACTTGCATATTAAACAATCAATTCAAAAGTTATAAAAATTACCTATGACACTTCAATGTGTCCACAAGATTTCATAAAAATTTCAAAGCAAAAAGAGTTCTCTAGCTATGCTAACAAAATTAGAAAAATTCGGAGGTCAGAAAGACCCTAATTATAGCCAATAGCCAAAGTCCTAATTTTAGTACCCTATCAAATGATCATAACAAATCCTAAAAAAATTCACAGTTGGACTTTAATATGTTCTCAACACTCTATAAAAATTTCAAGTGATAATTCAATTATTTGATATAGTAACAAAATTAGACAATCTCAGAGCTTCAAAATTGGCTGTCCAAACAACTCAACAATAGCCTCGGTTTCTAATTTTTATAAAATAGTAAAAGTAATTTCTAAGACCCAAGAAAAGTCATGGAGTTGCCTATGCTAGCTTCAAAATATAATTTTTGTAGCTCATAAAAAAATCTATAAATACATAAGAAAATTTGTAATTCATAACTTGCCAGTACAAATTCGAGAATTCCAGCACATGATTCAAAACTTGTTTTGCCAAAATGGGTTTTCTAACATCATCCAAACACTCCACCAAAATTAATACATCAATATCCATATATCATCAACCAATACAACCAAAAATATCAATTTAAAACGGTGATTAAAATAGAAAAATGGATTTGCAAAAGAAGAGGTTCAAAAACCCTACTCTTTAGAGCTTTAGAGATCTTGACTCCAAAGGATACTTCAAGATTGACCCTTTTCACTTTAAAGCCTTCTAACCCACACCAAAACCTTTCTTACACATCATATGATGAGCTCTCAAAGTAGAAAAAGTTGATGAATTCAAATTCTAATCGGTTAGATTTGCAGGTTATGATGAGTAAAACAAGTTTGGTTAAGGAAATTTCAAGTTTAGGCAAGTTTGGGCTAAGATTCTTGGAAGTTTGAAACAAGTTTCATGCCATTTGAAGGAACAAAAATGGAGGCTGTTTTGCTCCTTTTTGCTGGCCGAGAAAGCATTTAGTGGAGTGATAAGGTTTGGCGTTTTGATTTTATCCTAAGTTAGGCTTTAGATAGTATTTAATATAAATACTTAATTCCTCCAAAAAGAAAACAAGATGAATGGCTAGGATTTGATCTCGTAATTTAAGATTAAATTCTAGCCTTACATTTGGCTCTAAAGGATAAACATTATCCTTTTACAAAGATTAAACTATCTTTTGGTGTTAAAAATCGCACACCGAAATTTTACCGAACAGGTGAAATATCATACCCGGAAATCAAACATTACTTAAAAATTAATTCCAGGTATAAAATCTTCAATTCTCACTATTTCTAACTTTAACCTTCTCTTTTCTCTTTTCTGGGCATCTCCGGACTCTAATTCTAGGGGTTTCGACTGTCCCGAGGGGCCTGCAGGGCCCGTAAGTTACTATTCATATTTTTTTTTTACAAATCTATTGGACCATCCTCACCACTATTAAAACTGTCAAATTTTTGAAATTATGACTAATAAAGCTCAATTAAACTAATTTTAAAATAATTTTTAGGGTGTTACATTATACATATAGGTACGATCAAGGGTGGATCCACACTGTAACGTGGGGGCATATACCTCCAACAAAAATTATGAAATATTTTTGTTAGTTTGATAGATGTTGTTGGAGATCGTGGATTGGGCTAGCAAGTGATTGGCTAAAGGCCAATATGAGGAAAGGAATCTCGTAGGCTGGAGAAAGTTAGTTGGGCCATAATTGATGGACCAATTGGGCTTGAATCAACACGGCTTCTAGCCAGAAACATGTTTGATTGAAGGCCGAAGCTAGTGGGAGATATTTCAACTAAAAAATAGGAGTTGCTAGGCCATGATGTTAGCCTTAGTGATAAGGCTACAAATAGCTTGTAGATTCTAAGGACAAGGACACCTCGCTTAGCAAAATACACATATCTTGTTTACTCATTTGTTTTCTTTGCTATTTATTGTCATTGTAATTACTTTCCATTTAATGCAAGTTCAATTTTCCCTTTTTAATTTTCGCTTCTAAAAACTAATCAAGGTCAATGCTTTTCCATAGTGACTTGAGGAATCCACAGGCTAAAGAATTCAATTATCCTCTTTAGTACAAATTGCCTATAATTAGATGGTTTTATATGTTTGAGGTATAATTGGAATAGCTTTAGTCTTAGCCAATTATCATAAAGCAAACATATTTTGGCATGCTTGGTTGGACTTCCAAGATTAATTCTGAGAAGTTCCTTTCACTTGCATCGAATTACCCTTGGCGTATGAATTTAAGATCAGGGAAGACTGCCAATAGTCTCACCAACCCCAATCACGATCAGTTAGCACTTTAGGGATGAATCAACTTGTGATGTGTGCAGAAGCACTGACTTTGCCTTTAAAGGCGACTATAGGCAAGCCATCATCAATATCAGCTATTACTCAACCTAATCACTACCCAAAAAATGTTGCCTAGCAACGGTTATATATATCGGCTGTTCGAGAAACTGCAGCAATGTTTTTGGTTTCCTGGCAGTTTATGCTTACAATGGCGAATTGTATTATATCATAGTGTTTAGTTTTGGAATTAAGGCGATTTACCAATTCTTGGCGGTGCTAATTTGATGCAACTTCCAAAACCTAATAAACACATTCGTACATTAAAAGACAATTAGATGAGGGGTTATAAGAACTGATGTATCGGCTATCTGCCCAGCTTAGGGAATTATTAAGCCCATGGTCCATAATGCCATGCAAATAACCCCTGTCCTAGCCAAGGATTTAGCTAGAAACCCTTAGCCTGAGCAATATCATGGAGAGTCTTCCACCTAAAGAGGCATGCCATATGTTATATAACTTAGGGGATAGCTTTCCTTACAATATGGGAACATATATATCATAAGAAGACAATCACTAATTCTAGGGCAAGCTAAAAATGTGACTAATCAAGGATATGACCTTACAATATGTATGAAAATAGTTAATGGGAAAACAGGCTACAATCCAATGTCATCCCCCTTACCAGACTTGATGGGAAGAGGAATAAAAGTATTCCATTAGTATAACGTGGTGATAGGACAAACACAGAACAATCAGCCTATAAGGGGAATACCAGAAACAGGCTGCGTCATAGGCTACTACTTACCCATTAGGATAGTACCAATATGCAAACACACATAATCCTTAGTCTGCATGTCCATAATTAGGGAAGAGTCCTTAGCCTATGTACCCACCATTGAGCTAGAATCGATAGGCTACTAGTCCTTAGTTCCACGTAAATAGGCCTTATCAAACGATAGAATGAGGGAATTAGCTCCCTATGATATGTGATCCTTTGCCGCCAACTGTAGATCATAACACTTTAGCTAAGGTCATGAGACATGATTTTGGGGTACAGTTAAGGCCCTTAGAGAGACCCATTTATAGAAAGCTATATCCAGATTATGCAGATTGTGTTCCTTTTCCTACGGGAAGTAAAGCCCCATATTTCACTACTTTCTTTAGAGAAGATGACAAATATACTATGGAAAATATTAGTAGGTTCATTGCATAGTGCGCAAAGGTTGATCAAAATGATTATTGGAAGTTGAAGTTATTCCTATTATCATTAACAGGAATAGCTTTCTCATGGTATTCTTCACTGAATAACTGGGTTGACACAGAAAGAATCTTCCATTATAGATCGACCACAACCCAAAATTTCAGTGTTGGACCTTAGGAGAATTAAACAAAAGAATGGAATCAGTAATTGATTTTTTGGAAAGATTCTGCTAGGTTAGGGGGACGATGTAACCTCCACATCCCTAAGGCTAAGTGTACCTTTATAGTTATTAATAATATGAGCCTACTCCTTAAGGAGAAATAATCTTGACTAAATATTCTGACCTAGCACAACTTTCATGGAAGACTGCTAGGATGGAACAATTCATAATGGAAAAAGAGCAAGGAATGGTTCAAAAGGCTAGACCAAGGAGATCCTAGATAGTGGCTACAATAGAATGTGATTCAACTTATGAGAATGAGGAAACTGAGAAGAAGTTAATCCTTTAGTTGATGCAATGGCTATTGAATTGCTAGGCGGTAAACCTTACATGTGTTCTACTTCTACCCCCTCTAAGAGGAAGAAAGGATGAAAATAGACGAACAAGATCCTTATTTGTTTGATATCAAAGGCAGACCAAATAATTGACTATTTGGTCAAAGACAAGAAAATTTGATTCCCTAATGGCAATAAACCACCACATCCTGAAAAAGTATAGAATCAAGTATTGCAAATGACATGACATGGGCACACATTGTACTAACAATTGCAAGACATTTAGAGCAGTTATCCAAAAGGCACTGAAGGGAGGGGGTTCAAACTAATAGAGAAAAAAAGGGGAAAAAGGACCATTGATACAGATCCATTTCCTTTAGCCTCGATTAATATGGTTTCTATCTCTCTAATTGAAGAACAAGAGTTAGGGATATGTAAAGAAAAACTCGAATTAAGAAAAAGATGACTACGTAGGTCCAATATAAGAAAAACAGAACAAAACTAAAGACAAATGAAGGCTGAAGTCAAACATAAGATTGGATCATGAAGAAAGACCACGACTACTCACTCAAATGTGTTTGATAGGCGGCAATTTTCTCCTAATCAATCAATTGAAAAGAGGCTTCTTACTACTAAAAGACTTGGAGATTTTGGTATAAATGATGAATCAACTAGAGTGCTTATAAAGCAAAGATTGTGAAATTCCAAGTCTTGCTTCAAAGGGAAGGCTAGAAAATAGGACCTCACTAGGTTACTAGTGGTAACGGATGACCTTCTTCCTAAAGAAAGGAAAAGGATGGTGGAGCTTAATCATAACTAGGCAGAAACTAGCATGGGGATCACAACTAGAAGCCAATGCCCTTAGGAACCTAAGAAGATGATTAAGCTTCGGGCAAATGTGAATAAAGGAGAATGATCTCTCAACGGGCAGACTAAAACAAAGACAAATGGTCAGCCTACTGCAGAGTAGCTTTCTAGATCACAAAAGAGGAGACGCCAAGGAAAAAAGGCTGTTTAGAAAATGAGAGGCATGATAGCTATGTTGGGACAGGAATAGAATGTGATCAGAGAGCTAGAAAGTCCCCTATAAGCTTTTCTAAGAAGAAAAAAGCGGGTAACCTATCTAAACAGTTAGACAAAATGATCATGACCCCTTTACCAGAATTGGAATTAGAGAAAATGCTGGAATAACCTTTGGAGTTCATCAGAGAAAAAGAATATGCTAAGAATTTGTTGGATGATCACCTACATGGATCAAGAAGATCTGTTGGAACACTGCCGTGAAGATACTGGGACTACAACTTGGGTAAGTATGGCTCCCACCACTTTCATTGATGAGGAGGGAGAAGCCTTGTACCTAGAACCATAAGGCTAGCTTGTAAATATCCAAAAGAAATAAATGATCCAGAGCTTAGGATAATAGCCTTCAGAGGACTAAATGGCACAAATGCTAGGGGCATTTGAGATGTACCTATAGGCTACATTGGTTGAAGTTCCTTTTAGGCAAGTACTTGTGGATAATGGTTCCTTGTTTAATGTGCTGCCCTTTTGCATCTTGGAAAGACTTAGGAAAGGAAAAAAAGATTCATTATCCACCAACATTCAAAAAAATGATTTTATCAGGGTAGAAACTACTCTTCTGGGGTTTGGATAGCTCAGTTGAAGGTAAGCACAAGGGTTTCAATCCATTTTGATTATGAAGGCTAGTCCTCCATACACTATCCTCCTTGGGCGAGAATGGATTCATAATGTACATTGCACACCCTCTACCCTTGATCAAGAATTACAATTATCGAATGGAGAAGAAATAGAAGTTGTGCCTGCTAATCCTAATCCATTTCCAAAAGGCCAGGCATAGATGCTCAATTACACTCACACAAGGTAGAAATCATGAATTGGTCTGAAGACGTTTCGTTCCAGGCTACTAAGGCTTTTGAGATAACTCCTAATGGGTCTGAGATAACTCCTAATGGGTCTGAGATAACTATTGTGGAGAAATTATACATCAAATGTATTGAACTTTATTGAATTATTTATTTATTTATTTATTAATTTCTCTTAAAACATTCCAACACACGTAGTATCATCAAGTTGTCCAGCGTCATAACCGATAAGCATGGCTTTTACATATAGGTACGATCAGGGTAGATCCACACTATGACGTGGGGGCATATACCTTCCACAAAAGTTATGAAATATTTTTGTTACTTTGATAGATGTTGTTGATCGTGAATTAGGCTAGTAAGTGGGCTCAAGGCCAATATGAGGAGAGGAAGCTCGCAGGCTAGAGAAAGGTAAATTGAGCCATAATAGATGGACCAATTGGGCTTGAATCAACACAACTTCAAGGCAGAAACATGGTTGGTTGAAGGCAGAACCTAATGGAAGATATTTTAGCTAGAAAATAGGAGTTGCTAGTCCAGGATATTGGCATTAGTGATAAGCTTATAAGTAGCTAATAGATTCTAAGGACACGGACACCTCTCTTAGAAAAAAAACACATATATTGTTTGCTCGTTTGTTTTCTTTGTTCTTTATTGTCATTGTGATTACTTTTCCATTTAATGCAAGTTTGATTTTCCTTTTTTACTTTTTGCTTCTCAAAATTAATCAAACTCAAGGGCTTTCTATAGTGACTTGAGAAACCCATAAGCTAAAGAGTTCAATCATCCTCTTTAGTGCAAATTACCTATTATTAGGTGATTTTATATATTTAAAGTATAATTGGAATAGCTTAGTCCTAGCCAATTATCATAGAGCAAACACGTGTGTATATTTTTACCCAATTATGTTATTAAGTTTGAGTCCAAACTAACTCTAAATAAAACAAAAAAAATAAGATACAACACATTTCATTTGTTTATGTTGATCTACTGGCGTTGCCCTATTATCAAAATTTTTTGAATCCATCATTAGGTATAATGGTATTTTGATATGCTTGACTACGTGAACAACGTAAAACTTTATACTACACACACACTCACGTAACCAATCCCATCCACTACACGATATACCTAGGCTGCTTTGCACTGGTAAAACTTCGGAATAATCAGTTTTAGAAGCACTTGGTGCTTTTATGGACTTCCTGCCTCTGCAGCCACAATTTTCCAATTTACTTGGGAAAAAATGGGTAAAAAAAATTTGAAATGGTTTGATTTGAGATTTTATTTTTGATAGAAATGTTACACATTTATGAAAATTAATTCTAATGGAAGCTCAAAATTTTAGCTTCTATTTTTCCATCTCACATCAATTTTTCTAAACTCACATTTTTAAAATTCTTTTGGAACACAAATCAATTATTTTCAAATCAATTTTTTCAATATCAATTATTTCACAAATAATTCTACCAAAATTTAAACCAATAAGCCGTTCATTAAAAAAGAAACAACGTAAAAGATCTTTGAAAAAGGACTACTTTATCATATTTTATTTTACTCAGATAAGCTTATTTTGATTTTAAATCTACTATTTTCTTCAGTTCGAATTTTATTCATGGAGAAGCTACTCAAAAACATTGAACCCAACAATGTGTGTATAGAATTTTACTTTCAAATTTCAATTATTAACAGCTCCTACATTTCAAAAAGATCTTACAAAAGAAAACCTCACCAAAAATATCTCTTTGGGAGAAGTCTAAAAGCTCCATTCCACTTTACCTTATGTGTACTTTAGTCCTAGTACTTTCAAAACATGCAAAATAGCCCCCAAACTTTGCAATGTTTGCAGATAACTCTATTTCAGTGACAGATGTTAAATCTTGGATGAAGAATATTATCAGGTGCACATACCAACATAAGACCCCTACATATGATAAGCGCAAAAGGTCAAAATTGGAAAAAAAAAAACCCTACCCTTGTTGCATCATCATCGGGGTAGTCTTCCATTCTTCTCTGTAGACGCAAATGCCCAAAACAATGCCATCATTGTCTGTTTTATTTCCTCCATTTCCAGCAAACCACGACAATGTTATGAGGAACTTCAATAATTTGGTTTGCTTGATATGCTAGTAATGAACTATTATTTGTAAGATGATGTTGAGATTCCTTGAAAGTGAAACCATTCCCTTTTTCTCCCCCATTCTGCACTTGTCTTGCAATCTTTCTCTACTTCTATTTTGCTTTCCAGACCCTGTTGGGTATTCAGGGAGAAAGTTGAACTTCTTTACTTGATCTTTATAGCTTTGAAACGATGCACTCCTCTTTGTTTATACCTTTGAAACGATGCATTCCTCTTCGGACAATGAGATTAAACTTTATTTGCCAAAGACCATGTCATCACTGTCGGTGCTGGGATTTTTGAGAGGAAGGATCAGGATGCAATTTTTGGGGTTAGCCGACAAAAAATGGAAGACAGTTCTAATGAAGGAGCTGCAACAAGGGGTATGGGGGTTTTGCTTTCCAATTTTGCCCTCATGTGCTTGTTACATAGGTTTTAAGTTGGCATGTGCACCTCATATGACATTTTCCATCCAAAATTAATGTCCACTACTGAAATGGATCTATGCACACATATAGCAAAGTTTAGGGACCATTTTGCTTGTTTGGAAAGTATCAAGGCTAAAGTGCGCATCAAATAAAGTTGAAGGGGTTTTAGACTTTCCCCTATCTTTTTAAAGAAACTCATTGACACCCGCCCTCAAAGTTGCTTTAGTATAAAAAGGCCATTATCGAGCAAGAGAAGCCAAGGCGGCAGATACAATATGCAGAGATCCAGTAATAACGATAACACCGGTTCGATCCCCTCTCCTTCGGTTGAGAATCTTATCTGCAGTTCTCAAACTATCCTCTAAAGATGACTCAGTAGCCAATATATTCATATCATCACCTAAATTGCTTTCGGAGCTAACTGTTTGATCCTTTAATATTTCTTTGTATTCAGCCATTTCATCATGAATCATCCCAATGCCAAGCTCTTCAGAAGCTTGAATCCAAGACACTCTCAACAAAGAAGCTGGAGTAGTCCGAGTTACAGCTCCAGCAATAGCAGCTTCAGTCAAAATCAGAGTCTCCACATGTGCCCCTGAACAAATGCAGTACCACCATATTTAGGCCTGTAATTTCACACTAGTTTTATAGAATACATTTTGCATTTTAGAATATCATGAGACTCAAGATGATCAATTTGAAACAGCATCAATAACCAGCAATATATTGAGTATGATATGCCCAAAAATATAAGTACAGGTAAGTTAAAGCATTTTTTCCAATGATGGCATTGTACGCATGCACAATAATTTAGAGTTCTGATGGATCATGGGACCAAACAAGCTGCTTGATAATTTATGACCTCAGTTGAGTTAACAAAACTCTCATTCCTAAAATGAGATTTTCATTTCCTCATGTTCCCCACTTCATCTAATTCTATAGTTTAATCGACATGATATTTGAATAAAATAATAAACATAAAATTAGTGGAGTTTACCAGAGAGAATCTGCCTAGCAAAGCCCACATGATCTTTGTCACTTGCCATTGCAACAATAAAAGTCAGTGGAGCTTCTGGAAATGCCATCCTTACTGTGTCCACAAGTGCCTTGGCAGATTCTTTTGTGTGGGCTACAGCATATATCCCAAAAAACTAATTACAACTGTTGTTCTTGCATATTAGTGGCACCAAGCGAAAAAATTTCTATTGCCTCCCACAATACGATCAAACATTATACAAGCGTAATTATTTTCTCCCAAAAGTCTCTCGAAGGACCATATAAAATATTAAGGATGTATTTGGTCCGGAAAATTCAAGAAAATCCTATGGGATTTCTACAAAATTTTCCAAACCAAATGCATCCCATTTTTTAACCAAATTCAAGTTCACCAGTTAATCCCATGCAAATAAGAGAAGTCAGATGAACCAACCTCCATCAAGCAGTATCGTTGCTCCAGTAAGCCCTAATGCCTCAGCTTCCTGAGATGTTAGGAATTGACTCCTTCCAGGGAGGTATGCATGCTCTAAACCAGACCTAATAGATTCATCAGAAATTCTCCACCCTAATAAACCAATAACAAGGAGAAAACAAAGGTTAGCTCAAATTAACAACACAACAACAAAAAAATTAGGAGGTAGTGCCTCTTGGTTCGCCAGCTGAGAGGGATTAAGGAGGAAAATATAAAACAATTGTCTTAGAGCAGTCAAAGAAACTTGGAAGCAATATCTGCACAAAAATGAAAGATACATTGTGCCACCCCGCACTCAAGTATTATGTCAAACACCTTTTCACTTTTCACAAAATCCTTAGTAGATATAATCCACATACTGAACTCTGAATTAGTGTAAGAATATATTCCAGTTGACTAAGAAAATAATAAAGGCACAAATTTAGTGTAAAGTCAAGCAGAAGGTACAAAAGCTGTACCAAAATTACGAAGACAGAGAGCTGCGCAAGTAGCAGTTGCTGCATTTTGAAGTTGGTGACTTCCTAGCATTTGCAGCTTCACATCATGTAACTTACATGACTACATGAATAGAAAATCTCATAAGTTGTTAAGGAAACTTTCACAAGATCAATAATGAATGACTAGACAGAAAAAACCCGTTTCAAAAGCAAAGCAGACCATATGGTGGAGAAACAAGTGCACTCAAATTATTTTCAACATTCAGAAGTTGTAATGCAATAAGACATGAGATAAATGACACACAAATTAACATTGCAAACGATGATTCATCGCTTTGTCTCCTAACGTGCATAATGTGTGGTCTAGATTTCGAATCACAGGCTCATCTTTTTCGACACTGCCACACAGCAAAATCTCTTTGGACAAGGCATTTTGGTATCTTTGGATAATCATGGGTTTGTCTTGAATACTTGCACAAATTCCTACTAATTAATTTTGGGGGTTTTGGCTTTCATAAAGAAGCTATGATTTGGTGTATTTGGTTGGAAAGGAATTCTAGAACTTTTAATGATTCCTTTCCCATTGTTGATTGTATTTGGGATAGGACCACCTTTTTGGCATCTCTTTGATGCTCAGCACGAGGTCTTTTCAACAGTGTTCCTCTACTTCATATTCAAAGGGATTGGTATGCTTTGTTACATGGTTTATCCCTTTAGGTCATAGAAGATTATTTTGTAACTTCTTGAGGATGTCTCGTCCTCTTTTGTACCCTTTCTCCTTTCTAATGAAATTTCTTTTTCTATCCAAAAAATAAAAAAAATAAAAATTGCAAACAATAAGCGCCAAAATAGGTAGGACCTAGAGAAGAAGAACACATGAGAATGTACAAATAGTGTGTGAAAAACAAGTTTTTAGAGTAGGTTATTATCATATTCTTTTCTACTTTAATAATTCACAGTAAAAGGCTATTATGCTAAACCGGATCCCAAAGAAAAGCTTTTATGGTAAGACATTATCAAGATCAACACCTTATTGATACCCTGCAGGAGTGTTAGTTCTAAACTATGTTAATTAGTTCCAAAATTGCACCCTTACCCCATGTCTGTAAGATGCATTGCATCCTAAGCAATTACTGCTACTACATAATCAAATGAACCTACCTCCACTGGAGGTCTGATTACCATACACTCAAATATCTTAAAAAACATCGAATTATTGAAAGCCACAAAATACTTATTCATACCAGTTTCAAGTCTTTCAGAACTTGTATCACTATATCACAAATTTGGCATGGCCTGCCATTAAGCATGATGAACCTTTTTACAGTACATTGATTCCCGGTATCAGATGTTGACACTACAGGTGAATCCAGGGATGCTGCTTTATCTCGAATAATGTGCTCAATATGAGGAAGAAATGGCCCACCCAGCACTAGCTGAAATGCATTTCTTTGGTCAGCAAAAATGGAAGAGAAAAACAATAGATTCAATTGAAGTAATAAAGAGTTTAAAGAACAATGTTATGTACCAAAAAACAAAAAACTATGATAAATGAAAGGTCGAATTATGTACACACGATTACACATGACAACAAATCTAAATCAACAGAAGCCAGATCCAATCCATCCTAGAAAAGAAATCCTGTAGCAGCCACAGCACCACAACATGCACGTTTCACAGCTATACCTTCATCTCAGAAAATGTTTTCACACATAAATAAAAGAATATTTTCACATCAACCACTATTTCCAGGTCTGTTATAAGTATAAAATGTGAGAATTATACAAGCAAAACATGTGACAGTTCTTAAGACTAATGATGACAAGCTCTCTTGCTAATTTAAATTAACATGCTATGCTACTTGAGATTAAACAATGAGTAATTACTGAAGGAAAAATAATATTAATGCAGCTAATAGTGGATCTCATCAAGTACATAAGAATTGGATTGTATCTTTGTCAATACTCAAATTACTCAGTAATTTTTTCAACTGAGGCATGTACTTATCATGCCAATCTCAAATATCACTTTAATAAGAAATGAGATCTAGATAGAAAAACACTTAACTGGGCAGTCTCGTTTTATGATTCCTGCCTTTGCCATTGCAATAGTTTCCAAAGAACCACCAAGAGCTGCTAAATGTTCCTCACCAACAGTGGTTATGACTGATGCAGCAAGTCCAGAGCTGGATATAATATTTGTTGCATCCCTAGAACCACCCAACCCAGCCTGTATGGTTAAATAAAATTAGAATATGATTTTGGCCATCTCACAATTTTATGTTTAAATTGTTAAAAAGAAAAGGGTAAATCATAAGTACAAAGGTTCAGAGACAAAGCACTCCACCTCATTCTTATATCCCAAAATGACACCTCACCTCAAACCACGGATGCCACTAAAGGCTCCATTACCTGGTTTACCATTATTTGAAAAAAAAATATTGCACCACCAGCCATAGCAGCCGTCGATAGCCAATAACAGCATAAAAGTTACAGAGCAAAAGATGGGGTGGCTGACCTCAAGCAATTTAGTTATTCAAACACCCAATAATTTTGATAAGGAGCTGCTCATAAATGCATTTTAGTTACATAAATCATATTCTTATTGTACCAATACTGCAGGTTGTGTAAGACTGATGGTCCTTTCAATAACTAAGTTGCTTGAGGACATCCACTCCATCAGGAATATCAGGTTCCATCACCGAGTTAATGCCCTTCTCACTCATAGAAGGCAACATAGAAAGCATGTTTCTGATCATGCAAGATTCAAGTATATCTGGCATTACTTATTGAGAATTTGAGCATTCTAAAACCATAACCAACAGAAATAGAAATAAAAAAGACAATAAAAATAAAAATCAGAAAATTCTTTCTTACAATTGCACTACACAGGAAGAAATCACAAAATCGTAGTGATTATGATAATAATATGAAAATATTCATTAACTCTAATAATTTGTTTACCCCAAATATTCATCATACAAATAACGACCTTCATTCAACTTACATGCTATCCTAAGCAACATAAAAGAATTTAAGAACAAAGATGATGAGAGACTGAACAGAGTACATTTGAACAGTGAACTCAGACAAACCTATCATCACAAAATCCATCAAAACACAATCAGCAAATTCATGTTCACAACTCCAGCTGATATTAGCTTCATAAGATTATGTGTCAATCATTCCAATAAAAGGTTCCTAAACTAAAATGCTAGAGAATAGCATTGGACATCTCATATAATTCATCCATGGCTCTGTGCATTACCACCAGTGGCACGAAACACAAGTGCCAGAATCCCCCACAGTAACTCAAGTAGGAAATCCCAAAGTAGCCTATGTTAACCTTCTTTGCCTGGTTCTAGCAGTCACATACAAATCATTAATTTTAAAATAATAAGAAAAAAGGATGACCGTTGAGTTTATATAATAATGCACAATTATGAGAACTGTACCGATATACTATAATGTTACTCGTATCCATGACAATCTAAGGAATCATTCCACTGATCATTGTCCTCAAATGGATCATATCCATTTGCAAACAGCATGGACTGATCATCCATCATGAATGTATCAGGCAAGTCAACAGAAGAGCCATTGACGACCAGAATCTGAGGGAGGTTGAGCCTAGCGTCACACCCCCTAAATGTATGTTTCTTCCATCTCTATCATCTTGAAGCTCCCTAGTCATATTCAGGTCTTGCTCCATGGCTCGCTTACATAAGAAAAAAGAAATTGCAGAACCTTTGCATTTAGAGCCCAGCCCCCCTCCCCCCCCAACACACACACACACACACCCCTCACCACCGTGTATGCCTACAAATTGAACTGCAGGTTCTCTGTTTTTAATATTCAAGTGAAAACCAGGGTTAAATGTTCTAACAATATTCTTAGTTTCTCACTTAACCATTAGTGGCATCCATGATTTGGGTATCATTTTGGGACAAGAATGGGATGGAATGTTTTTTTTCCAAACCTCAAGGGTGCTTAACAACCACCACTACCAAGCCCCATCCCACTAGTTTGGGTCAGAAAAGGCCAACTAAAGATTCATTTGGGGGGAGACATAAAAACAGCAAAATCAGATGAATCACTTGATAAGAGGTTTGCATGAAACAGTTGCTGGGAAATAGATAAATTACCTCAACAACAGCAATGTCAATGTTCTCTTGAGCAAATAGGATGAATGCCATTGCAGTGAAAACCTGAAACATCTCCACTAGTGATTAGAGTTTTCAAAGAAAAAGTTGGTAACATACATGATTTCAGGCATATTAAGTAAGAATACAAAAGAGAGTAAACGAATTAGAAAATATAAATCATCCACCTGAATTATAGTACAATGCTATGATGTACAAAGAAATATAAAAATAATGAAACATTAACTTGCAGCAATATTTTACTGCAATAAAGCTGAACAACAACAAGAAATAACTGCAATGGTCTTGAAAAGAACAAACAAGGGAGCTAATGGTGATCAGAAAAATTGAATATGCTAAGTTCCAAATGCCCAAATTGCTCACACTGAATCTAATCAAAATAACTCGAGTTAACACTTCTTTTTTTTTTTAATACAGTATTCAAATGTTCATAAGATTTGCAATACCTCAAAATGGCTTAAGCAACCATTTTCCTCTTTCAAAGCTTGGTCAAGATCCTGCTTGATACTATGAAAAAGATTATTCAACAATTTTGACGAGACAGGATCACCAGATCTTCCCAGCAAAATCCGTTCCCTGATAGTCTGAATATGTGGACTGCTTGAGAAAAATAAAGCCTGTCGTCAATGATATACAAATTGTTGGAAAGTATTGGTCAAAGTTGAAATTGCGAGCATCTATAGATATATCAGAGTAAAGCCTAACTAAATTATAAAGGAACTTTACCTAGTATAACAACCAACAGAATAACCTTCTGCCCTCAGAATACTAGATATAAATGCAGCTGTTGACCCCTTTCCTTTTGTACCAGCGATATGAACAGCCTACAATTAAAGCATGTATATAAACAATTATTATTTACTTCAACAGCATCAAATTGAGTGGACTTTCTGAACATATGCTAATATATATATAAAGCAAAATCTGGCTCAAGCTCTTGATTGTAAATTTCGGCCTCACAAAGTTGTGAACTTGAAAGTCAGCCAAGAATTAGCAGTTACTTTAATGTTGTTTACTAGAAAGAAAAATGTAGACAAAAAGTCAAACCTTGAACTTGGACTGAGGATTACCAAAATGCTCTAATAGGCGTCTCATTCTGCCAAGATCAAACCCATCATGCGAATCAGTGCCTGCCCCTCTGGGAACCCCTGATTTCTCGTAGTTCTTCAGGGAGTCAATGTAATCCAGTAGGTCTTTCATTTCGGGTTCTTCTGGATTGGAACACACAGTTCGTATGGCACCCATTTGCTTTGTGATTCCTCTGCGTATAGGGTACAAAAATGTTCTGTTACGGAGAAGCATGAGGTTTCCACTGGGAACTGCGAGCATAGTACAGTCTCAGTGCAGAACCCACGCTCGCCTGCCAGAGTCAGCCAACAATGGATCTGGACAGAAAGTTCTTCACTTTCAATTAAGGAGGAATAACGCATTCATTCAATCTGGTAGTAAGGAGGAGAAAGTAAGAAACTGTAACAAGACAAGTATAAGATGTGTATTAGGAGAATTATCTTATTTAACAGAAAATAGTATAAATAGGGGTTTTAGATTATGGAATTGATAAGCAATATGTGATATGAAATGTGATTTCTCCTCCCTCATATTCTATCATTCTCTCTATTCTCCCACCGAGTTCATAATTCCTCTCTATCATTGCTCATTCTCAACAAATTCATGTGAGTCATCCTGCAACATTGGTGTATTATTTCATCAATGGCTTGAAAAATCCAATTCGTGGAGGAGTCTGTTTCGAGATGCCTCAATCTCTTGAGTGTGCTTTACAATGGGCAAAATTTTACGAGAAGAAAATTGAAGATCAACAACCACAACCAACATTTCAGATCCAATATCACCATTTCAAACCTTCAGATCCAGCAATGTCAACAATCAGAAATCAGCAAAATCAGATACTCAACGGTGGAGGCTCCGTGCTTATGGCGACCGGCCATGGGCTTTCAGCAGCGGCGTTGGCGGTGAGGAATCTGGCTACGAAAGCGCCTGTGGAGGGTGTCGCGTCCAAGCACCTGTGGATTGCTCTGAAAGATTCTGAGATTCTGGGAAGGTGGCTGATGGAGAAATAGTTTGGCTTTGGTACAAGTTGGGAAATTACGGGCCCAGTTCACGTGAACAAAGGAGTTTTCTAAAAACAAAAGCGGGGCAAATAATGGGCTCTGTTTTGGAATTAAAGGCCCATCAGGTTCATCTGGTGGAAAATTTATTTTTGTTGCAGTAGACTAGAAGTAATTACTTTAGGATTGTAATTGAATAATTATAATTAGGAGTTATTAAAAATAGGATTTATAGCGTGTTTTCTTTTCCCACCAACCTTAAGGGCAAGGTTATCCTTAAGAGGAAGGTAATGTTGTTAGTAATTGTACTCTACACAATTTATTCAACCTTTATTGTTAGTTATATTTTCATTGATAAAAAAATATTTTATTTATTTTCTTTATTACTACTAGTAGCTTAACAGGCACCGTTGTGCCTGATAAGCCACATTTTTTATTTTTAGATACTGATGTAATATAATTTTTTTTAACTAAACATGCATATATCTATTCAATTTTTATATTTTTATTGACTATTATATTTTTGCTATGAATTTGAAACAAAACATATTGCGAAGACATTTAGAAATATTTTTTCTTATCCCCTTGCATAAGTTTACTTGATTTTGTTTCAAAATTATTGCAAAGACACCATAAAAATTGAACCCCATGATAAAAATTTTATTAATCAACCAAAGTTTCATTATCTTTTGGGAAAAATAATTCATTTTAATTTTAATTAAAATTAATTTTTAATGTTAAAATCGGTTTTAAATGATACCCTAAAAAATCAATTTCTTGCATAAAAATCGATGGAGATTTTATCACATTTAAAATTTGAATTTAAAATAATTCAGTTTAATTTTAATTAACATTAGTTTTCAATGACTATTTATTAGTTTTTTGAAAAATTGAATTAGTAACCTATGTTGGTTATATTGTCAATTAAAATAGTATAGTTGAGGTATTAAGTTGTTATGAAAAATGTGTAGTTTTTATTTTTTATATTTTATTGGGCCCAAATAAATTATTCGGCTCCAATATTTTTCATCATGGAGACCAATATTGTTTCAACTATTTAGACCATTAGTATTTTTTTATTTATAGCTATTTTGGCCCAAATGAATTTTTTTTTTAAGTGAATGATGAATAATTCACGCAAGTGATCCTAGCATAAGTGAGTTGGTTTAAATTGGCTCTACCTTTTTATAGAATTGTATAGACAATACTTTTTTTTTTTAAGGAATAATATAGATAGTATTAGATTGTAGCTTTCTTTTGTATGATTGAAATTGAAATGCCCACTCCTCACCATTAACGGAAAGAAGTAAAAATAGCGCCCATTGCAGAGGATACAACATAGTTATGAAATCAAAATGAATTATTCAAAGATAGAGAGGTCTCATTAAGGATAGAATTTGGTTCCTTTAAAGTGAGGAGATTAGTAAAGTGCAAAAGTAAAATGTTACATACTCTACACAATGCACACATGATATAAAAGTTCTTTATTCAAGGATGGTTAATTAGTCATTGGTCATCGCATTTTTGACATAAGGTATAAGAAATGACACTAACGAAGGAGTGCTAGGAATAATAGCTTGATTAATGATCAGTGCATTACTGGAAAGCTATATGTATACCCACCCAAAGAGAGAAATAACCAAAAGGGAAAAAAAACAAAGAAAATAAAAGAGATAAGAATAAGCGGGGGTTTTTACACAAATGAATGAAAATATATAGGTGATTGCATGAATCACCCAGTTTAAAGTCATTTACATATATGTTCTATGTTGATTTAATAGAAGCCGATTTAAATCAACTTTCGTTCAAAATTATGCCTGCACATACAAAGAAGTCGATCAAAATCGACTTTCATATTCAAGCAAAATCATGTGTGATGAGATAACTGACGATTATAATTGACTTCATCACTATAAGGAAGTCGATTATAGTAGACTTCTGAAGTTAACTATAATCAACTTTCATTCATTGAAGAAGTTGATTATAGTTGACTTCTGAAGTCTACTATAATCGACTTCACTAATAAGTTGACACAGTCTGATGCACTTTGATAAATCGATTACAATCGACTTCTGAACCCAATTTTACTTGTATACTCCTCTATTATAAATAGAGCTCTTGGATGTGCTTTGCCGTATGAGAAAAATTTTTAAATGTGAAAATTCATAGTGGCATGGCAGAGAGTGTTCATCTTCTGATACATTATAATGGTGAGATTATACACACAGTAGACAGAGAGACATTTTGTAATGACAATCAAGCTTGGTTGGTGGTTCATCTACCAATTGGTTCGCTAGAGTTGTAGAGCTGAATATTGGAAGAGTATGAAGGAAACAACATGCAAGTCTCAAAAATCTTCTATAGGATACCAGTTGATATTTGTTCAAATGGAATCCAATATAAAAGGTGGCAAATTCGAAAAGATGAGCACATTGATCACATGTTAAGTTATTTGAACTCGTTTGCTGAAGCTCGCACAATAAAACTACCTGTTGAACTCCAAGGTGGTCCTTTTAGCTATAGAGGTTTAGCTCCAGATCCATCACTTCCTGCATCTAATGCGACCCCATCCTTTGAAATGTCCCGCCATAACGTGCATAAGTGAGTTTGTTTAAATTGGCTTTACCCTTTTATAGAATAGTATAGCCAATACTTTGTTTTTAAAGAATAATATATATATAGTATCAAATTGTAGCTTTCTTTTGTATGATTGAAATTGAAATGCCTAGTCCTCACCATTCACAAAAAGGAGTAAAAATAGCATCTGTTGCAAAGGATACAGCATAGTTATGAAATCAAAATGAATTATTCAAAGACATAGAGGCCTCATTAAGGATAGAATTTGGTTCATTTAAAGTGATGAGATTAGCAAAGTGCAAAAGTGAAACGTTAAATGCTCTACACGATGCACGCATGATATTAAAGTTCTTGATTCAAGGATGGTTAATTAGTCCTTGGTCATTGCATTGTTAACATACGGTCTAAGAAATGATACTACCAAAGGAGTGTTAGGAATAACAGCTTGATTAATGATTATTGCATTACTAGAAAGCTATATTTATACTAAGGAAGAGAAAACCAGACCGGCTATCAAACCGGTCAAGGTACTGGTTCAAAGGTTTAGAGGTCCAACCAGTTCAATCAGGGTTCAACCGGAATGTAATAAAAATGTATATAAATATATACATATGATTAATTAGAATATAAATAAACATATTAAATCATTAATATTAACATAATCAACAAAAAAATATTCATAGATCTATAAAAATAAACATAATCTATATAAAATTTCTCTAGTCTCAACCTCATAGCAAGATCATAAAGCATTTGAAAACAATATTTGTTAGTAACCAGTGAGGTTTATGGTGAACAGTTTACAAATAATGGAGAGAGGAGAATAATAACCCAATAATTTTCATTAATGTCCTTCTTTGGTTCTTTTTTTTTGTTTTTGCTCTATGACTACCATAAGATATCAATATTTAAGTTTTAGAACAAAAAAAAAGCTTTGCAAAAAAAAAAGTCTGACCAATCCAATTTTCCCCGGTTCTTGACTGGTTTTGACTTTCCCCGATTTTTTTATACTAATCGGACCGCTCACCGAACCGGTTCCCGGTTAACCCGGTCGGACCGGTCGGTTCAGTCCGATTTTCTCTTCATTGATTTATACCCACCCAAAGAGAGAAATAACCAAAAGGAAAAAAAAAAACAAAGAAAATAAAATAGATAAGAATAAACATGACCCCATTTAATGAAAATGAATGTATTATATGAGATCCACTTTTCACGGGATAAGAGTGGTGCTATGTTAGCTTTTTTTAGAAAAGCTAGAAACTCCATTGTTGAAAAAAAGTCAAGAAACTATGAGGTTATTTGGAAGTATTTTTATTCTTAAATTTTTTAAAACTGTTTTAGTTTACAAGTTTAAGTTCAATTTTTAAAAACAAAAAAAAAAGAAAAATCTTTTTTGGCAATTTAACTTTAAAAATAGTTTTATAATAATAAAAAAATAGAAAACCTGTTTAGATAATTTTTTAAAAAAACAAATTTTAAAACTAATAAAATAAAAAACTGTTTGGCAAATTGCATTACTATAAATGACAAATTTTAATTATTATGTTTTATAGATTATATTTTTTATACATTCTTAATAAATGAAGTTTTGATACAACTTCCTATTCTAAAAATAGTCTTAATACAACTTCCTAATCCAATAAATGAGCTCAAATCATTAACTCAAACTCGCCTCATGAGCTCAACTTATTAAACTGTTAACAAATTAAGATGAAAATATCTCACGAGTTTACTTAACTCACTTCCTCAAACGCAATAAAACTTCCAATATATATATCACTGTTACATTACACAGAACGACCCACACTTACACAGCATCTCAATAACACTGATATAAACTATAACCCATGCTACCTAGACTATAACAAACCAAACAAGACCATATTCTATATCAATCCTAGAAACACAAAAACCCCTTAGATTAGACAACAAGGCATCGTGGCTAGTCAAAACTACTTGGAAAAAACTATCCACTTTCTTTGCAATAAGATCTAATCCTTATGAAAGCTTCTTCGAAGCGCCACCTAATTCTTCAACATCCTTTTGAATTGATTGTGTCTTCACGGTTTCTTCGCTACCTTGGATTGTGGGATGTAATTCCTTTACAGAGGCTTCAACTAATTCCAATTCAGTCAACACAAAAAATTTCCCATTGGAAAATCTAACTCTAATCTCCTTATTGACAAGATTCTGCAAACCTCTAAAAGCTGAAGCCTAGGAACAAGAGGCTACAACAACAAGAGATTAAAAAGTGAGATATACTGAAAGTACAGGGTTTAGGTAGGGAAGATATAACATCCTAATTTTTAACCCAATACTCTAGAACATATTTAGGTTAAGCATTAGTCTATTACGTAAGAGTTTCCTTTTTACTTTAAAATACTTAGCGGAAAATACTGGTAAATTTTTTTTGAATTATAAAAGCAAGGTGAGAGCCGCGCAACTTGACAAACAATGAAGCGTGAAAAGAATGAAACGCAATCCAAATAAACGCATCATAAACACCTGATCATAAAACATGTAAATGCACAAAATAATATAGCAAACTGCATAAGTAGATATATATATATCATGCCCACCCAAGAAAGGCGGGACTTGGTTTGGTACAACTGAAATAGAAATACATGGAAAACGAAAGTATAACAGAAGGCATAAAAAGAAACTCTCCTACTCTAGTGCGCCTACAAATAGATAGCCTTAAGGCAAAAGGAGGCTATCATGGCCTAGTCAGAGCTCGGGCACCAGAACACGACTATCATCTCTTACTGCGGGCCTCTCTGGAAAAGAGGGACATATCCGATCCACTGGGTTATCTCTGCCAGGGTAGCTATACGCTGCATTGGTCGGGCATGAGCTCCACGGCGGGGAATCATCCTCACTCATCCTCCACGTACTGGCTGAGTGACCGAGGCCTCGCTACCCCAGTAGAGTCCTCTGAAGAGTCCATCTCGGAGAATGATGAGGGGGAGCGGGGCACGTATTGCGGGTAGTCCCGAATAGCAGAAGCTGTCAATGGGGTACGGCGGATCCCCTCCTCTCGAGGACGTGCGCGCTCGAACACAAAGTCATCGCCAAATGGTAAGGCAGGAGAGAATCACTGAGTATGTACAGGGTGACTGAAGGGTCGCCCAACAAACATGAATACACGAACGACATAGCGACCCACAAAATGGTATGACCCGTGGTCCGGATCATGATGCACCTCCCATGTCGGGGTGTCCACAAAAATCACGAACGTAGCAATCTGAAGACGTGATGGAAAGAAAAGATAAAGGGAGTGAGAATCTTGCTAAAGAATCTCAGTAGGGCCTCCTACTATCTAGGTGTCATCATCTACGTCCTTAGGAATCTTGGGTTTAGTGTATAAAATAAGTGAGCATGCGTTAAGTTCATTTTTAAGCTTTTAAAATATAATTAACCAAGGTCCGTTCATTTTAGAATGAATCTCAATGTCATGAATGCAATATAGTAAAGGATGTATGTATGGCACTACTTAATGCAAGAACATCAATCATAACATCAAGAAGCATCATAATGGTGGCATAAAGTGACAATTGAAATCTCATGTGGGGAAAACTTTGTGACATAATCATCATGCTTTACTTTCTCATGGGACCACCCTAAAAGACATTCATTCTGGGGGTGCTCGGCCGAACCGGTGTCACCCAGAACGTGTCACATCTCTAGGTTATGAGTTCATACCTAACTAGTCGTCACTAGTTCTTACTTATCAATCCCGATAAGCATATCATAATCATAATCCCAACTATCTAGTACTGGCTAGGGGGCATTTCTTAGGAGTGCTCGACCGAACCAGTGTCACCCAAGAATACATCTTGGTACCGATGTCACATGAGTTCTTTGGAGGTGCTCGGCCGAACCGGTGTCATCCAAGAACTCATCTTAGTACCTCATATCTTACAAATAAAATCTCATAGGTTTTTCAAAACTTTCTAAGTCGCCAAATTTGTCAAAAATTCGACAGTATAACAGCAGCACGCCGAATTTCTTCCAAATTTACTTTATGCCGCATAAACAAATAGAACATGTGTCCTCAATCACAAATTCATACGTTGACATAACCATTCGCAAATAGAACATACATTCGCATGTGACATTGAAACTCATTATGCTCTTGATCCTACGGTATTTTATGCTTTGACCCTTCCGGATCTTAAACTTGAGATGTAATTATTCTATCATTCTCTATCAACCTCTTATGCACCTAAGGATTCTCTTCTAACAAATCTTACTATCATTTATGTTCTTTAATAAATCTAGGCAACATCATACTCCAAGGGCAGAGTTATATATATCTATGATTACAGGGTTTTAGAACTTACGTTTTAGGCCCTTTCTCGGTTCCGTCTTCGCCTAAGGCGCTATAAATTAAATCTAAACCAATTATGAGGCATTCCTATGCCTAAGAACTAATGATAAACCATGTTTACCATATTATGAGGTTGCTGGACAGAATCTAGAAATTAAATGTTCTAAGAGTTCTAGGATTGCATTTTTACAATTTTCTAGTTACTAGTTTCTCTATAGGTACTAAAATTCAATCCTACTTCAAATGTAACTAAATTTTTCATGATTAATCAATCCTAAACTGATTGTCATCATACTAAAATAGTTTTGGGATTGATTAGGATGACAAAATATAAACATGTTATGCACTTCATTTTTATTCTTCATTACAAAGTAAAATGAGAACTTTAAAGTAAATATGCAAAACCTGGAAATAAATATGCAAGGCTTGAAATTTAAATATGCAAGACTTGAAGTAAATATACAAGGCTTGAACGTAAATATGCAAGACTTGAAATAAATATGCAATGCAAGTTCATTTCTTTATTTTAGTGCTCTAGGCCCAGTAACAATCGACTTTAAGGCCGAAACAGAAAGGCTTTGAGAATTAATTAGGTGATAATGCAAGTCTTGTTTTAATCTTTGAGTCCTTAGGTAGTGACTTGAAAATAAAGATGCAAAGCAAGAATATAAACATGAGGGCAACCTCAAAATAAATATGCAAGTTCATTTATATCTTATTAGAGCTCGTTCAAGACTTTAGAGGAACTTAAACCTTAACCCAAACTCATCATGACAAGATAAAGTGAGGTCTAGAGTTCTTAGAACTCAAGACAACATTTCTAAAGAATTAAACCACAAGTGAGCTATATAAAATTTTTATGAAAACTCAAGTTTTAGAGCTTTCATTGTGGTGAACATAAAGTCTCCATCTAGAACTCTCATCATCAAGCTATCATGTTGGACCACCCAAGTTGGTTGGCCGAAATCATGAAGGAAAGAAACTGAAATCTTAAGGAAAGAAAAAGGAAGGAACCGAAATTATAAGCAAGAAAAGATCCATTTTGAAACTCTAGAGACCATGATCTTGATGATGTATTAACACCAACATCATGAGTCCTCATCACTGAGTTCACTAACTCATTTTAAATCAACATCAAAGTTAAGAATCTCAAGGTTCAAGAAAGAAAGAAACTAAAAACACCTTTTGCTTAAGAACAAAGATCAAGCTTTAGAGGTTGTTCAAGTGATGAATATCATCATGAAACCCTCATCATCAAACTCTCATTCCTTTATTTTCAAAGGCTCATGGCTGAAAATGAAGAAGGAAGAGAAGAAGAAAAGAAGTTCCAAAAAGATTCAAGAGAAATCATAAAACACATAACTAGATTAAGAACTTAAATGAAAGAAACACTTGAAAGAAAATCCCTACCAAGAGATTGGAGGTTTGAGATGAGTGAAGAGGATGAAGAACTTGAAGAACTTGAAGAACTTGGACACTTGAACTTTGAGAGAAAAAGAAAACTTTGAAGTGCTCTTTGAAAACTTACACTTAGCAAATGAACCCAAAATGATGCAAGTTCACCCAAGCATGCTATTTATAGAGAAATGAAACAAATGAGGTGTGTTTGGGGAGGGAATGGCTTCAGTCATTTACAGCCATAAGGAGGAGAAAAATATCTTCTCCAAGGGATGGTTCAAGGCATGGTGGAAAGCATGGCTAGGTATGAGTTCAAGTATGGGTGCAAGTATGGGTCAAGCATGGTTATTTGAGTGAGAAACAAATCAACATGTGATGTAAATGGGGGAGGAGGTGGCTGAAATACATCAGCCATGGGGGAGGATTTCTTGTATTTTAATTGTGGTTTAGAGTTGTGTTTAGGTGTATCTTTGATTAGGATTAAGATTAGGAATTTATAAGAAAGTGTTTAGGTGAGAAAATTGGTAACTAAGGTTGTCAAGACATGTTTAAGGAGTGGTCTTGCATCATTAGTGAGTTATAAATTTATTTTAGTTCATAAACAACTCTAGACACAATTCCATGATTTAAGGAATTGGAAAGAGAAAATACTATTCAAAATTTCAAGATTGAAATCTTGAGTTTTAAAAAAGATATTTAAGTTTAATCTAAGAAATTTTAGGTTCTAATTAATTTTAATAGCTTATTTTGACTCTAGATTAATTATGAAAATTAATTAATCTTCGATTAGAGCCTAATATTGCTTAGGTTTGCTTAATTACGTCATTAAGCTCAAAAATACTATTCTAGGGGCAAAATCGTAATTTTGCACTAAAATTGTCTGGGACCACCGGGACTTAAACAGACGCTTTTAAACATGTAAAAACATTATTTTAAACCTTCGGGGAAAGTTTCGGGCTCAAACGGCACGTTTACCCGCGTAAAAACGCTATAGGGGTATTTTGGTCATTTTGACCTGAAACTACAGAAAATGAGATTTTCGCCTCTAAAACCCTTCAAGGGCCATCCAATACCCTTCAAACATTGAGTTGACCCTTCGAGGATTGCCAAGCCGACCATCCTCGAATTCCGGGCAGAAAATGGCCTCTGGGGCATTTTGGTTATTTTCCTCTCAGACAGAAAAATCGAGGCGTTACAGAAGAATCACAAGAGATAATACTTGTCATGCAATTGGCTGATATCTAACAAAAAATCTATAAGCATAACAGAATTCAAAGTTGTGCATTGATGCTCTACAGTGAGCTCTATAGTGTCCCTGTGCCATTTGATAACAAAATCCATAAGCATAAACAATTATCTCCCTTTCTGTACTTATGATGTAGAAAAGGTATGATATCAAAATTTCACACATTATCTTTCAGTCTGTAGTCTAACTAAATTTGTACGGAACCATATCATCCATCTCTCACAACATATGTTTGCATATAAAAAATATATATAATGACAAGTGAACGAATCACCAACAAAGGATCAACCACTAGTTGCAACTTGGCATTTACCCAACTCCTATGTAAAATCTTCATGTAAGTAATGATAACTAAGAAAGGAACACTGGAAATAGAGGCTCCAATAACCAAAGAAAAGGCAATGAACATAGAATAATAACTAAATATATTTTTTTTTAGATTATTCTTAGCAATATCATATATCCATTACAACAATTGAACAACACAACTTCTCTTTCTACAAGTACATATAAATTCAAAACATATAGTCATGCAATAAACATTATCAATACAATGTAACTTCAGGAGTTAGTACAGCACAGAACAAGATGTTATTTATCAACTTATAGTCTCCATCACATCCTCAATTGGAAAATCCAACACATTACACAACAAAGAATCCAAAAAGCTCATAGGCTAACATATACAAGACTGTTATCCCTATAAAATTTAATTGTATTTAAGACATAGCAAAGTATCAAACATACAGAACATGGTAAATTTAATAAATAAGGATAAGCATAACTTGCTTCAAATCAAATCTCATATACATGTGAGCATTTATGCAGAGCAAGATAGCAACCAAATAAGAACTGTCTTGAGAAAAGGAATGGTTCACATTTAAAGGATTAAGACCAAGAACTGAAAAACAACACTCTTGACTCATTGTCAATATTTACAAAGAAATATTTGGGTATATGTCCCACATTCAAGAGAAAAGCAGAGAAAGGGAAAGAGAGAGGGAGGGACTCATGGCGGATCACAGGCTAGGTCATGGAAGAGCTTGGTCGCGGGGTCGCAGAGCACAGTAGATCTGGGTCCTGGGGTGGCCGAGCATGGCGGATCGCGGGGGCTTGGTTCGCTGGATCGTGGGGGTTTTGTTTGTCGGACCTTGGTTCGTTGCGGCTGGTGGCAGAGGAGCTTCGTTCGCCGGCGACGAATGGAGAAGCGGCAGTAGGTGAGAAGAAGAACCTGCAATGAAGGTGAACAAACAACAAAATAAAATGAGAAGCGGCTAGCAGGGGCTTTGTTCGCTGTGGCTGGTGGCGAAGGAGCTTCGTTGACGATGAATGGAGGAGCGGCTGGAAGAAGACATTCGAAAATAAAATGAAAAGTGGCTGTAACACAAACTCCAGGAATCGAAGGAGTGGAAAAACACAAACTCAATATATTCACAAGTTTGCTACCGCGTTTTTGTCTATTTTAAAACAAGAAGACTAAAAAAAAAAAAAAAACTCAAAACTGTTCTTGGTTTTTAGTTTTTAAAACATGGTTTGTGATTTTTAATTTTTAAAACTAACTTTTGTAAAACAAATTATCAAACAAGTTTTTTTAGCCTTTTATTTTTAAAACTCAAAACTTTTAACAAACAGTCCCTACATTTTATTCCATGAATTGAAAGAAAGACTCAAGTGGCAACTTATTTATAGCTAAAAGATGTACTACCTGCTATCTTTTAGTTGATAGAGATAATTATGTGTATGGTATAAAATTAAGCTCATGGGTATTTATTAGAGAATAAGATACTGGATAAACCCATTATGAGATCACTATTAATGTCATAGGTGATTTTTATAATAGTTATATCAATAAATCCTCATACCAGAGTTTACATAGTTTCTTGCATAAAGAACATTATGTTTTGAAATAATAAAATGTTATATATAACCAGACAATTATAAAAATTGTGGTTGAATATAATACACTTTATGGAGAGGATAATGGCTAAACGAGATGGAATTTAATTTGTCCCTCTTTTCAAGAGAGATATCTATTGGGCCCTTTGATAAGTGAGATTGAAAAATGCATAGTCATGTTCAAATGAACTGAAGAAGTCATCAATGTAATTTGATTTATCAATCTACTTGGAAATTGAGAAATTATATTTGAAAAATATAAGGATGACATTGTTCATACCTTATGTTCAAATTAAATATCGTGCAACAAAATGATTATGACATGTTCTATTGGCTAAGTTGATATGTACTTTTAATTTATTATTACTTGGATAAGTCATAATGTCTTGCTAGAGACTATTTATGACTTGTAAGCGTAATAATGGTATTGGGATGTCACGACCCGATCTGGGAATGTGACCGACACGTGAGGAATCTTATCCTCGTGTAAGTCGCTGAGTCACTTTATATGCATATTTAAAACGTAAAATCCATTTAAAACATAAATTCATCTATAAATATAAATCATATACTCTTTGAAATCAATATAATCATAACTATAATTTCGTAATCAAACTCTAAAGTCTGTAGTCATAATACAAAACATATGTATTGAGTTGCTCTTATAAAAAATAAATCATTGAAGCTATAATCATTTAAATCAAATCAAATCATGGAACCAAAATGCAAAATGATTATCTATGATCAAGGGCCCTGCCCACACTGTCACTAGAGAAGCACTCTAGAGCAAAAGCAACAGACACTTCACTCCAGTGAAGCTCACCAACTGATATCCTACTACTAGGGAAGAGGTAGTCGAGAAAAACCCACAATAGCTACTGTATCTGTAAATAGGGAGAAAAGAGATGAGTGAGTTTTATTAAAAACTCAGTGAGTGAATTCTTACCCCTAATCCTCTTTCATGGGACAACAACAAAGAATGTATAATATCATAATAATAGCAGTAAGGTTCTAAAACATTTTAATATTTACATACATATTAGTCAAAATCATCATTTTCTCCGGATCATAGTAACGGTACTCTAATAGAGAAACAAAAAATTATATTTCACAATTTATATATCAAATGTGAAATTATCAAATTTCTAATTCAAATACACAGTTCGTATATATCTATGAGTTTGAACACAAAATTCAAATACTCAATTTCGGATTCAAATACACAATTCATAAATATCGTACATATATTTTTTGAATTTAAAATCATATTTACATCAATTCATGTTCTTTTCACACCTACAATTTACAATAATAAATGGCAATTGTTAAATTCAATCTAATGTTTAGATTAATGCATGCAAATTCTTTTGTTAAAAAGTTTTTAAAATTCAAATCTAAAACTTAGGAAATAGAAAATAATCCACATTGATACTTATTACTCTTTTTAGTAAATTAGTAATAACATCTTCATCATATTTAGCAAAATAAAATATTATCATTATTACTTTTATTACTTATATCATCATTCAGATATAATCATATTTGTATAAAAAGAAAATGTAATCATATTTAAACCCCAAAGTGAATCTTCTCCCTCACCCTCACCCTCCTCTCATCTTTACTCTATTAGAAATTTACTCCATATTTGTCTTTCACTTTTTTTTTTTAATCTGTCTCATCCATGCTTTGATTTTTGTTTCTTCTTTTGTTTTTTTTTTCAGTTTAATGGTTTCTTCTATTATCTTATGCATTTTTTATGATTTGTATTCTAATTTTTTTCTCCACGTTGTTTATTTTGGAAGTTGGCGAGGGTAGTGAGCAATGATAAATCACGATGGAAAGACAAATACAAAGGATAATCTTTTTATTTATTTATTTTTGGATCTTTGTATCTATTATCGTGGAACTATAATTTTATTTTATCCTTCTTCATTCTCTCCCATTTCCTCTCCCTATTTATTGTTATAATCTTTTCACTTCCATTATTGGGTTCTATTCTTGTTTCTACTATTCAATATAGTTTACAAAGAAGACGTAGCTCATGCCAGATCAAATAATCGTGGGAGGTGATACCAGTCCTGACCCTTTAATTTTGAGTGAAGATTGAAGTTTTTGAGCTAATTGATTAGTCTCCAATGAGGGGTTAACGAATATCCATGTCTTTATGATAAGCTATCTATTCTAATCTTCAATTCATTTTGCAACTTAAATAGTCTTGCTTTAATTAGTAATGCAATGTAATCGAACTGAAAGTATAATTTTATTTTACTTTATTCTATTCTATTCTATTCTATTTTGTAGTTCTTAATTACTAGTGATTGAGAATGATAAAAAAGGTATAAAAAAAGAAGAGTGTGAATTGAATACAAGACAAATGGAAAGATTGTTGCATACTTAATAACAAAAATTGATTTACAGTCATGGTTGTTGTAAAAGAGAAAGTTAGGCAAACGAGAATTTGTAACGCCCAGTGACGAGGGCGGGAGTGATTGTCATTGTGAGAATGCACAGACAAAGATCAGCTCCTAGCAAGGCCTCTAAATGGAGAGGTACATGAATGAACCGATTACACACCAGAATGAGAGGGATCCTGAAATTGTGTAGGTATGAGACTATACAGTTAAGGGTGGCTTATATGAATTGATTGGTTCTACTTATGCCAACAAGATGCATCTTCTTTTCGGTAGCCTATTACTAAAGAACTCCACAGTTAAGCGTGCTTGACTTGGAGCAATTTTGGGATGGTGACCTCCTGGGAAGTTTTCCCAGGAAGTGTGTGAGTGAAGACAAAGCACGCTGAAAAGATCCGTGTTAGTTTGTAGGGACAGTCATCATCTATAAAGTAACAGAGGGATGTTACAAATGGTATCAGAGCCTATATCTCTCCTAGTACGGTGTGGTTTGAGGATAAACCAAATGGAAGCTGATGGGCATGTAATGCTCTGTGACGAGGGTAGGAATGATCGCCGGTGCGAGAAGGTACAAACAAAGAGTGGCTCCTGGCAATGCCTCTAAGTGGAGGGGTACATGATAAACCGATTACACACTAGAATGAGAGGGATCTTGAGATTGTGTAGGTATGAGACTATACAGTTAAGGATGACTTATATGAATTGATTGGTACCACCTATGCCAACAAGATGCATCTTTTTTTCAGTAGCCCATTACTAAAGAACTCCACAATTAAGTGTTCTTGACTTGGAGCAATTTTGGGATGGTTGACCTCCTGGAAAGTTTTCCCAGGAAGCATGTGAGTAAGGACAAAGTACGTTGAAAAGACCTGTGCTAGTTTGTGGGGACAGTTATCAATCCATAAAACAGGATGGGATATTACAGAATTGACTATATTTCAAAAATAATATTTGTTGTTGAGTAATTTCATTTCTCCTATTTGTTGACATTGTTAAAAATAAATTTATTTGAAATATGAACAAATATTTTTGTTTGATGATTAATTTGATAACAGTGACTCAAAGAAAAGAGCCAACAGAGATCGCATCCAAGTTTGAAGGCTCTTAAGAAGCATGGACACACCAAGTTGGTGGTGTGTCCGTGTGTCAGACATGTATCGAACACCGACACCCATACTCACACGACACGTGCCCGACACGCGTCTGTACGTGTCCAATTAAAAAAATAATTTTTCTGAGCTCGGACACGCCCTGAACACGATCAAACATGTGCCGAACACCCATCAGACACGGCTCTAATTCATTATGAACAAGTTTAAGTTAGTTTCTTTATTTTTTTAAAAAAATTTTAATACCAACATGAGCTAAAAACCAACTCTAGTTGTTTAGTTGGATCTGTAATGTTAGGTTATTTCATTTTAAAAATTCTTTAATTGATTATAAAAAATAAGAATTAATTAGATTAAAAAATTATACAAACATGACCAAAAAAATTCATAAAAAAGGAATCATACAAAAAATAAAAAAATTATATATATATGCCGTGTCCGTATCCTGTAATTTTTTGAATTTGGTGTGTTTCAGTGTCCATGTCTGTGTCGTGTCCCGTGTCTGTGTCAATGTCTGTGCTTAATAGGGTGAATACATCTGTTTCATTATATTTAATGAGGTATAGAAACCTCATAAGATAGTGCATCACACCAATGATGCAACTATCGTTTGTTGTCTTTTTAATTTTAAATAGATTATTATTTGTATCTGCTTTATTTATCTTCAATTGATGTGAGACGTCTTTGCTAACCGATGAAGAATATTGACATGATTTTTGTGATTTCAAATAATGTAATCTCATAGGTATTAACTCCTTCGGTATAAGGTTTGAAAAACTATATCACCTAAAACTACACATGGGGATCTATACTCTGATTTAGTAGGAAAAAAAAAAGTAATATAAGAATTTCGAGTATAACTTTACATGATCTTTTATCCATTGTGTCAAACAGGATCATTTTTATAAGTAATATACAATTTGCCTGTGACTAAAAATTGGAGGAAAGAAATAAAGGAGCACCATCCATGATTGTATCTTCTCAACGGTCCATGAGGGATATAATTATATTTTTAAAAACAAAGAAGCTGTGATGGAGGAGGCCCTAAACATGTTAGATTGGTATTTTAATCAATGCAATAAATGTGTTGCATGCTAATTGCCAGAGTTAATATCGGATTGATTCAAATGATGCTTATGATATGTGAATGGTGTAAAGATTTTATGCTAATTTCCACATTTATTGGTTACAATATTCCATATTAATTTCGTAAACAAGTTTAATTTATCTCATACCTTTCACGGTTACAAAAAAATAATATACAAAAAACAAGTCAGAACAAAATCGTGCACAATATTTTATATCTATTAATGTAGTCATACAAATAATTTAAGTTGTACACCTTTTAAAATATTTCTCTTATAATAATTATTTTCATAAAGATACTATACTTCATCTATTGTTAAAAATAGAATGAAATTTACTTTTTTTTCACTTATTTATAAAAATAATTAAAATTGATTTATTTATTTATATTATAAATAAAATCTCTTTAACATTTTTTATTTTTAAATAAAAATATTAAAAATGATCTGTTAATTCATTGCTTTAGCATTAATCGAACCTTATTGATAAAAGATAAAGAGATGTCAAAAATTGATACCAAAATAATGAATTATAAGGGAAAATAATACCATTTTGGTAATAAAAATAAAAGAATTGAATTAGTGGGAAAACTATTCAAGCTTGGAAGGTGAAAAGCCTTTTATCTGAAGGTGAATAAGTTGTACATGACTTTGACTTATACAAGAATATAGATGTGATTTGAATTTTAAAAAAAAATTATATAGATGTGAATCTATATTCACCATTATAAAATCACTTTTAGATCAAGGAAAATCAAAGAAAAAAAATATGGGCAGAGAATTGAGGACAAAGAATATATATAGAGAGAAAAATAAAGAAATGCAATAAATGTGTATTAGATTAGCAACTATAAGCAAAATATTTTTTTATTTTCTAAATTTATAATATAAAAGGTTCTATGCATAGGGAGAAAAAATGGAAAGAAAAAATTTTCATGTTAAAATATTTAATAGCGATAAATGTTAGGAGGTTGTTTCAATATTTTTAAATTATATGATATTTCAATAGTTTTTATGGATATTTACACAGTAAGTAAGTCCTAGAGGCTACAATTTATTAGGTATAACTAATTTTAGCTATAAGTAGTCATTTCTATCTCATTTATGCAACTTGATCCTTTGAGCTACAAAAAATCTCATTAAATCACCAAAATCAGCATCTAATGATTTATGGTTGAAGTAGTTTTTTTTAAATTTATGCAGGGTTATGAGATAAAATATGAATTTAGTTTAGGTTTTTACTTTGGTACCCCAAGGATATTGGTACCCTTTTAAATCTAAGGGTTGTGATTTAATCATGAATATCTAAAATAGTAATTGATTTAGTTAGTGGGACACGTGACCAACTTTCAGCCACAAGTTACCTAAAAAGTACCGATACCCATGAATTTTATAAGGTACCAAAGTAATCCCTTTTAGTTTAATATGTATATTTTTCTTTGTTATGGACAACTTATTAAGTATTTATAAATTAACTTTGTTAATATGAAATAAATTTATTTTTACAATGAACTAAATTTTATTTATTTACTATTCAAGTTAATTTAAAATTTCCATGCATTGAACTATACATTACATTGTCGAGTTTGTCTTCACTCACAAATAACTTTATGCGATTGTCTCAAGTGTAAAATACAAAAATAGTCTAAAAATACTATTTTTCGATGACAATGAGAGCACTTTGCAGCATAACAAAAGTTGTTTTCCATAGTCGTTTCAAACAACTTAAAATTCAAGACTGATATTTTTTATTTAACTTATCAAACAAATAAATACATTTTGTTTTAAAGGTTTTACAAACTTAGACAATCAAAATTTGAAGCTCGCTCATAAATAATTCTCTGTGATATTTATTTTTCATTATAAACATTATTGTTAATTATTTATAGTGATGTTATTAGCAACTTTATAAAAAAAAATGGCAAATTATAATGATCTCCCATGAAATTTGATAAAATTCACTTTGATTCATATATAGTTGTTCTAGTGACACTGATCTCCCCATGATGCATTATTCATTATATGATAAAGAGGAAAGCAATATAATGATTTTATAAATTCAAGGGAGACCGGTTAAAAAACTCATAGATTATTGAACAAATTTTACAAATAGATAAGAGTTATAATAATTTCACCAAATCTTAGGGGACACAAATGTAATTTACTTTTTGAAAAATTGTCATCAAATAATTTTGGGAAAATTACACCCTTATCCCATAAGATTTGGCGAAATGTAACACATACCCCCTTTATTTTCAAAATTCACATACCAAGTTTCAAAGTTTTGAAAAATCCTATATAATTGAGTCCATTAGTAACTTTAATGTAACAGTACACATGTGCATAACACGTGAGTATTAATGGCATTGTTGAAAATATTAAATATTGATATAACTATTGAGTGACTGTATATTCTTTTTCAAAGTGATAAAATCTCACCCTCTTCCCGTGCTAGGAAAAAGAGCAAATGGGAAGATGATGCACTTTTGTCACTTAATAAAAGAATAATATGGTCATTCGATGGTTAAAACAGTCTTTAATATTTATAGCAATGCCATCAAAAAAATGTGTTGTGCACATCTATATTGTTCCGTCAAAGTCACTTACAGACTAATATTAGTACGGGAAGTCAATGTAGGATTTTCCAAAACTCAAGGACTTGACATATGAAGTATAGAAATAGAGTGGATACGAGTTGCATTTCATCAAATTTCAGGGGAGGTAAGTGTAATTTTTCCAATAATTTTGACAGGAGTAAAAATCTATTTAGATCCTTTCGTTTGATCAGGGTTTCAATTTAGTCCCAAAAGAGTCTTTTGCTGTATTTTTGTCCTTAACATTTTCAAAAAAATTCAATTTTATCCTTTTGATAGAAAATATCCAAATTATAAACAAGAAATGGATGTAAATGTCAAATTACAATGTTAGGAAGTCACAACAAAATATAAAATGTTATACGATGATACTAGTGATCACAACAAAATATAAAAAATCAAGTTTGTGTTCATAATTTGAGTATCATTGTCATTTTAATTTGAACACAAACTTGATGTTTTATGTTTTGTTATGATCCCTAATTTTGTAATATGACATTTTATATTTTGTTGTGAGTTCTTAACATTATAATTTAACATTTACTTACATTTTTCTCTTATAATTTGGATATTTTCTATCAAACAGACAAAATTGAAATGTTTTTAAAACATTACAGATGAAAATAGAACAAAAAAAAAATTGGAACTAAATCGAAATCTGGATTAAAGGTGAGGGACCTAAATAGATATTTATCCATTTTACTATTTACCAAATTTTAAACTTTTTTGGTATTATCTTGTGCATTATACAAATCAAATAACTAGTTTGTATAAAGCAATAAAAGATCTTATTTCTAATAGAAAATATACATTTTTCTTTACATATACATAAAGATGAGGATTTCATATCATCATCATTTGATAGGCTTTACATGTTGTAATTTAAGGAATTGGAATATTCATTTGATACACTGTGCAATCCGAGTTATATCTCATACTTCCTCAGCTGCAGGCGGATCTGAAGATTGAACTGAACCTTTGATTTGTCGATTTGTTGGACTTGCACTGATTAGTGGTTGCTTGATTTCTTCATAGTTATTGGAAGAAGCAACCCTTTTCTTACCAGGATATAGAACATAGTGTTGACACATTAAAATTGAATCATAGAATATAGTTACCTGCAATAGTTTTTTTTTTCATTTCGAAGAATATAAATTCAAATTCATTGATCAATACATCAGCCAGCTAGAGAATTTCACAAACAATGTTACAATAGTTAAGAAGTTCAATACACAATTTGTATAACAAATTATAAACGTCTTTTATCATTTTCAAAGTTTATGCAATTTTTCCATTCATTATGTCAAATATTTGAGGAGGTATACTTAATTAAATATATTTTAAAGATGTAATAGTCTAGTATAATATTGCCAAAAAAAGTTTAGTTCCTTCATACAAAAGAACTATATGCTTAATGCATGATTTAATTGGTAAGGTAAAAGAAAGACATTAATCATCTTCAAAGAAAGACGTTAAGAAAGTGGAGTAAATTACATACCAAAGATATAAGTACTTTCCCAATGTTTCCATAGAAGTTCACCCATGAACCTAGAGAGAAATGGAGTTGAAATTTACAATACACATTATTCATAAAATCTGATAGCATGGACTAATTCACTATTCTTTCTTAAAATCACAAACCTTGATCTATAGACAGCACAACCATTTGTGAATAATTAAAGACCCCTCCAGAAAAATCAAGGAGAACGCCACCAATGCTAAATCCATCTGTGCTCTTTCGCAAGAAGTTCATGAATGCCTATATCTCATAAAAAAATAGAAAATAGCCATGACTTAGCAGTAAAATATTGATGGCTAATTAAGGTAAATGCCGTTTTTTCTTGTTCTTTGTTTTTATATGTTTCTGTTGACTTGAAAATTTGATGTAAATAAAACAAATACAAGAAAAAAATAGATAGAAAACTATCAACAACAACAACAATAACAACAACAATAATAATAAATAGTCTTTTACCAATGTAACAAGAGAAAGAATGGTGAAGCAACTCTTGCTAGACATACACATGGACATAGAAATTAAACATAATACTATGCAAGGCGGCAAGGCATTCTGACCTGGGGAAAATATTTGATGAGGGTCAAACATACTTGAATTGAGCTGTAGAATAATTGATTTCCATAAAATTATTAGAATAAAATGTTAATTATATTACAACACATAAGGCAACTACAACAACAACAATTATATCGAAATAAAGATATAAAAAGAAGCAAAAGAATGCCCATATTCTCTATAAAGACCCTTGATGAGGCTGATGTTTTGCAAAGTCATACACTAAAATGACAGCAAACTTTGCCAATCACAATTTAAAAAATCAATCCCAAATGAGTTGGGAATGGAGCCTTAACAATGTATGATTCACAAATAATATTATCTATGGACATATAGCTAAGGTGAGACACCGATTAAAATGCATATGATGGTTTAATCTTCTAGTAAACACACCGGTTAAAGATACATGAAGAAAGTAGAAACTGTACAGTGTACACTAGTAACCACGGCTTGAACTTTATAGCTCCACTAGATTGTTTAAGCCATGTTAGAGCATGACTGTTAACTAGGATAGTAAATTCACCGGTCTTCCAACTGAACACTCAAATGAATATCAAGTAATAAAACATTAGGTATCATATAATCATTTGTCCGCTAGGCATCATCATTACCATGATAGGTTTAGAAAGTGAAACCATATAACAAATAGAAAGATACAGTGAAGACTAAAAATAATGTTTAATGTATCTAACTGTTTTATAAGACCAATTTAATTGGTGAGAAATTATATTTAACAATCCATATAAATTACTCAAACTCCATAAATTAGACATAACTCAAAGAGATTTTGATTCTCATTTGAGTGCTAAGTGCTAACCTAGAAAAGACTAGCATTGTGGATTCATGTCAGAATCAGATTTGATATCGAGAAAAAATTACCACAAAAATAAATAACTCATGACAATGAGGATGTGCTCATATAAATTTAATTATTTATAAGTTAAAAAAAATGATGTGCTTTTGTGAAAAATATGATAGATATCTCTACATATATGCTAATTTTCTCTACCACTTGCAGATAGAGATTCTTATGAAATGATAAAAAGTTAAGGGAAGATTGTCCCAAAGAAACTAAGAAGCAGCCACCATAGAACTAATGGCTTCAAAAGGAAAAGAAATTTTCATTCTAATAGATGTAGTCCAAAGAGATTAATCAACATAATGAGATTAAAACTTACTTGAAGATGGAGATTAACCAAAGCCATGACTGACTAGGTAATGCAATGAAAAAACAAACTGCGGCACCGAACCACACGGCAATGACTACTGTAATGGCATATTTGTTAAATTTCTGATTCCCACGCTGCAAAAGTAATGAAAGAATCCATAAAAAATGCTAGTTATGAAGAAACAACGAACATGCCATTTACCATCTTTGAATTGTAAGGAGCTCAACAATAAGGCCAACGCATTATGGTTGTAAGAGGAGAAGAAAATCTCTTACAAAGAACCGTTGTGAGTACTTACCTCATAGATTGCAATTTGGGACAATATAACTAAATTCATTACAACAGCATGAGTTGAGAAAGCAACATCATTAGCAGCTACAGGAATCATCTGCAATAACAACAAATGAAGTCAAATTCAAAAGATTTAAGACTAAGAGGCATGGTTGATTTTCCAATTTAGATTTGAATTCTCTGGAGTGAGAAGATTGGTAAAGTGCAAAAGTAAGGGGTTAATCATATTCGGATCATTTAGTGGAATTCACACGTGATGCACACATGATGAGAGTTATTGATCTAAGAATAATTAGTCCTTCACTTGGGCACTTTACTAATTTTCTCACTTTAGAAAAGTCAAATCCTTCAAATTTATATAGGATTAACATTGGCAACTCAGCACAGTTGCTATTGGCAAATAGAGAGCGTTTGAATTGACTCTTTCTCTGCAAAAAAAAAAAACTTTTTTTTTTCAAAAATAAAAGTGTTTTTAATATTTTTTTAGTGTTTATGGTTAACTTTTTTAACAAAAGCACTTGTGATAAAAAAAAAAGTTTTTTTATAATATTTTTTAAGTTAGTGATACATCACTTCTAAAAAAAGTGATTCTTGATAAAATTATTTTCCAAAATTATCCCATATTATTCATAATTATAATTGTATCCCTTGTTAAATCCATCTTAAAATTTCTTTTTTGTTCCCATTTTCACTCACAAGACGCATAGAACAACCACAATCACACTCAACCATGTTGCCCTATGCATCTATTCTTCAATTGGGTATACTAACAAATCATTAGTTAAATATGACATAGAAAGAAAAAGAAATGATATCTTTCGTTGAAAAAAGAAAGAAAATGAGTTCTAAGAGTAATGAACAATATTATTATGAGACTAGTGAGAGGAGTTTTTTCCTATATATATGTATGTATATGATTGATATATGGCTCAAAACACCTAAAAAAGTTGGAGCACCGACAAAAATACCTCATAAAAAAAAACTTGACAAACTTAAAAAGGAGACGAAAGGGAAAAAAAAAAAGGATGCAAAGGATAACAACCACACTTAAGGATAAGATCCAAAGAAGCACAACAGCCACAAACAAGCAAATCTTGCTTCAAGAACATACACGCTTTGTTGTTAGGGACAAACCTATGTGCAAAATGAGCCCCCACTACAATTTGATTATTATTTTAGGAATATATAAGTATGTATATATTTCGCCCTAATATTTTACTATGTTTGACCTCATACTAAGGTAAAATCATGTGGAACAATTTGTTATGCTTATGTATTATTTTTACCCTCACCACATAAATTTTCTATATATGCCACAATTTGTCACAGCATCTCCTTTCTCCATGTGAAGAACTGCCAAAGCCTCATTCATGTCCTCCTTATCAAGGTTGCTAAAATCGAGATTCTATGTAGGATCGGAGGGGGAAAACAAATACGTAAAATGTAAGATGGTAACACGGATCGTAAGATCCTACCAAAACTAAATAATTAAATTTATATTGGCATGTAACATACCATAATTAAGCAAAATAAAATATAAAAAAAGATTAACCTAGCCCAAGCAATTTTTAATATCTTTAATACCTTTTTTTGGTGGTTCAAATTGTCTTTGAGGATTTTTTTTTTTTTGGGTTTGATGGGGCTTTTTGTTTTGTTTCATGATCTTTGACTCAAAGGGCTTGCCAATTTTTTTTAACAAGGATAGAAGCCCATAACAAGAAAACCCAAACAAACTCTCACTTAGCCCAAATGGAAGGCTTTAGAACAAAGACATGTCCAGTAGCAAATGGAGAACCTCTGTTCCCCTCATCAACAATGTTTGATGACATTTTTTAACACAATACCTAATAAAAAAACTCCAACACATAAGCACTCTGTCACCGGCCATGAGCTCTCTGGAGATGATGACTTTATATGAGATCGAAGAAGAGAAGAGAAGAGAAGAGAAAGCACAACCAAGCCTGACGCCAGGGAAGCTCCAACCCATCGAGCTTCGAAGCCCTGTCGATCGTCGTCTTTGAAGAACAGAGACCAGAGCAAGAGATGAAGAACAAAGAGAAGAGAGAGCAAAGAATCAAGAGACACTGAGAAAAGTGGGAAGCAGAGACTGAGAAATGGGTCGGGTTATGTCTTGGAGCTTTTCATCCCTTGGACGCACAAAGCTCGAAAACACGGCCAATTCCACTGAGTTCGCAATCTTACCCGGCGACCCATGCAATCAGGTGGCAGTGAGTTGAGGGATGGAATCGGGATCGCCTAGGCTTGGCGAAGTCATAAAATCATCCGATTCTACGTGTTATCACACGATCCTAGCTACCTTACTCTTTATTGATGACACTCAAACTCATACCTTCCTTCCTCAAAACACGAATATGAAAAACACACATATAGGATATAGCACAAACACATATTCAAACACGAGACAAACACGAGACAAACACGAATCCACAATAATAACCTAACCATGAGAAGTCCCATTTTCAAGTCGTTCTCATCTTACAGCAAAGCGCTCCACCATTGCTAGGAATTGCCGCACCATAGTGGCAACCACGCCAAGCACTACTGTAGGGATCCAACTCAATCTCGACTTTCTTTACAGAGAAGCCAATGATAGTGAAGGGATCGAAGAAGGGCAAACACATTTGGGGGTTTGATTTGCTAGTTTTCCATAAACAATCTTACCTTTGTCGCAATTAGAATGTAAGTAGACCGATTCGACATAACCAACCCGATCCAATCCGATGGGTTTGATTCAATTCGGTTAGATCATAGGGTCTGTTTTGATAGAAACCGACGAAATCAAGGAGATATTCGTCCGAGTATCGGTTTTGGGTTCATCGGACTCGATGGCCCAACTACCCGACCCGACGACTCAACCTAACCTGACCTTATTCTTTCTTTTTTATTTTGAAATTATCCTAACAAACTAAGAGTCTAAGACACACTAACTTACTAACACTAAGTGACTTAGTAACTCTCCTGTGTCTTTCCTTTCCTATAAACCTACAAAGGTAGAAACCCTAGCATCATCCTTGTGATGCCACCCTTATAATGCCACCCCACTCCGCCACACGTTGTTGCGTCTCCCATCAGTGCATCCCACGCAACCACTAACCCACCACAAGCTTTTAGGTATGCTTCGTGCCACCATTTACTCTGTCACCCGCCACCATCTGCTCCATCGTCATCAGCTCATCACAGCATCAGGTTTGTCACCATCAGCCACTCAACCCACCATAACCACAAGTCTGATTGTAAAAATATTTTAAGATCTGATAGAGTCATACATATTTCAAGATCTGTGATAAGAAAAATATTTTAAGATCTATGACTTTACTGTTTGTAGTTTTTTTAATTTATATCACTAAAAAAAAGATATGTAATACTTTGATCTATCTTCATCTAGTTCTTTTATATCACCGAAAAATTGTAATTCGTGATTTTTTGATTTTTTTTAAAATTTCTTCTTTTTTTTCAAAATTTTTAGCATTATATATATTTTCTGCCGAAAATCCTCAAGCAAGTACCTATAGACCCAAATCGAATTTTTTTGGTTTACTTGGTTCGAGTCATATCATGAAAATGTGAAGAATCTAAAGCAAACCAACCTGAGCTCAAATTGACTGGTTTGGATTTATTTTCCCTCAAAACCAAACCAAACCAAACCGACTTGATTACACCCCTATCATAATCTTTCAGACAAATCTTAATGATTATTGTTCGAATATCACTCTATCACTCAACCAAACACATCTCATGTGCTAATCGAAACCTCATGGTGTCTTTAACAACACTTTCAGATCTGAACAAGGAAAATGGTGGAGAGGGGAAGGGGAAAACGATACTGGAGCACCAAGTAATTTGAAAGGGGAAGGTGAAGGGGTTGGGTGAGAGAAAGGACATGGAAGGGGAAAGGGAAGGAGTAGGCCAACATAAAGATGAAAGAGGCACGTTATGGTAGAAAAGGTTAGAGGAAGGGGATTATTGCAAGCTTGAAGAGGTTGATGCTAGCACTAACAAGGTACAGAAGTGAGTTTGTGAGGGACCAAAGGGTGGAGTCAAAAAAGGACAATATGAATTAAATTTTTTTTCTTGAACAATAAGCTCTACTTAAGAAAATTTTAAAAATAAACTTTTAAAAGCCAATCCAAATAGACCTTAATTTCTTTGATTTTCTTATGGATGGGTTAGTTCATGCACCAAAAACCATTATCAAGATGAAGTCCATGAATTTTGTTTCTATGTTGCTAATCACTATCTGCATGTGGAAAAAATCAGTTTTTCAACCTCCAGACTTCACCCATTTCTCTCAAGATTTGTGGTACTGAATGAACTCCTCTTGGGCCAACACTTCTTCATACTCCCTTCTGAGTGACTACTCCAAGAGATGCATAGCAACCAAGCCCCATGATTCCAAATACTGTTGAATGCTTGTAATGCAAGCTTCAAGCGCCTGTTCCTTTTTTAATATATTGCCAAACATCACTTTATTGAACTTCACATAATCATTGCGAAACTCCTCAAGGCACTTAATTACATTTATAGTCTCTGTTGGGATCTAATGTAAAGTCTCGCATCGGTGAGAAGTAGAAATTTTGCTAGTGTTTTGGCATATAAATATGACATTTGATTATTGGGTTTAATCACCCTTCAAGAGTGGGAGTAATCCATTGTATGGGTAGAGTTTTTAGGAGCTATCCATATAATGAAAGATTTATAAGAATGGTTTACAACTTTAACCATTCAAAAATTATAGATTGTGAAAGATTTATGAAGTCATAGATGTAGGCAGTGAAGGTCGAACCATATTAAATTTTTAGTGTTTGTTTTTGTATTTCTTTTGCTTTCGCTACCCAACAAGTGGTATCTAAGCCATTGGTGATTTGTGTCGAAGATCTTCCTAGCAACGTGGAGGCCATGTGGTGTGTTCCGTGAGCAGTGACAGTGCAAGTGAGGATAGCTTGTGTCAAAAGTCTTCTTAACAATATGGAAGCCAAGCCGTATGTTTAGTGTACAGTGTGGTAGAAGTGAAGGGAGTAGGACTTTGGATTAAGGGGAGGGTTTGTTGAGATTTAACACAAAATCTCACATCAGTAAGAAGTAGAAATCTTACTAGTGTTTCGGCCTATAAATATGGCATTTGATTGTTGGATTTAGTCATCCTTCAAGAGTGTGAGTAATTCATTATATGGGTACTTTTTAGCAATTGTCCATGTAATGAAAGATTTGTGAGAATGGTTTATAACTTTAATATTTTAAAAGTTATAGATAGTAAATGATTTGTGAAGTCATGGACATAGATGATGAAGGCCAAACCACGTTTGAATTTTATTTTTTGTATTTCTTTTACTTATGTTGCCCAATCCCAAGCTCCCTAAATAATCCCCCGGTATTGATTATGATAAGACCAGGCCGCTTGGAAATGGAACAGCCTCGACTTCCTCGAATCAAAACTGGAACCACAATGAAGAATAGTTGTGGAGTGATCAGAGTGGAGCCGAGGGAGGTTAATGACAACAGCTTAATTATAAGAAGTGATTACACCAACTTACATCCCCAAAAGCTTGGTCCAGCCTCTTGGCCATCTTTCTAACACCCTAATTAGTCGGAAACCATGCAAATCTCCCTTTACAAGCACCAAGATCGACCGATGGGACTCATCCATCATTTCTACAAAGGTTGTGGCCCATAAGTCCTTTCTCACTATGGGCATAGGACATGTATAAATCGCATTGCACACCCACGACTTTCTGAAAGGAGATATATTGCTGGAAACTATCCATCACCCTCACCCAATACCCACAATTATCTGACAAGACCCAGATACCTTCTGAATGACCCCGAGCTTCAACAATGCCAACTATTGAAAACCCATTGCATTCCAAAACTTCTCGACCCTAGCAAATTGGATATGGGTTTCTAGGACTATAAAGAAGGACGGATTGAAGCGATATCATTGACTATCGACTTAATTTTGTCAAATGGCTAATCTAAAGTCTTCCAATCCTATATTACTTTATTGTCAAGAGTATTTGATTGGTACCATAATTAAATCAAATGTCATACATATAATGATGTATAATTATGAGATTAATTTTGATGTAGGGATGATATATTAGTGTAAATATATTATCATCAAATCATATGTTTCTATTTGTGAGATTATTTAAGATAGTCAATATTTAAGTCAAATACTTTTATACGTGAAAATAAATAATTGAATATATGTATAAATAATTTTTACTGTGAAAATATAAATTAAATTCTGCAGTTAATTAACAGCATACAATAAAGTTTCACAAAAAAAAAAAATTAACAGCATACAATATTTTGTTTTATATTTACAATCTATCAAAATTAATATCAACTTCTATACCCGTAAAACTTGCACATCATTTAACAAGGTTGAGTTGTGAACATAATAGGAAAAAAAAAAATACTTCATTGAATGATAGCAGTACATCAAAACCAAACTTCGAACAAACCTGTCCATGACCATACTTCTCGAAATATTGCTTCTGAACAGCAGGGCTAAAGAAGAGGGACGCGTTGTATATCAGATAAGACCACTGCTTCGTCATGTTCAGAATCTCGTAATCGAAGTTTAAGCCCACCACACTGAGTTGATCACCAAACAAACCAAAAAACACTTGGTAACAACCAAACACGAAAAGCACAACTAGAAATCAAAGACAGAAAAGAACACATGAGGAAAATAATGAGTATTGAGTATTGCCTCTTTCTGCGGAAGTTCAAGATGACTTGAGGGTAGGCGCAGATGGACCACGAAATGAAAGCCAACCAACCAAGCACTTGGTACACGACTTCTAATGGAATCGAGTTCCAGGAAGTCATTTCTCTGTTTTGCGTTTCTGGCGCAGGGGAAGCAGCGGAGTCACTTGTGAGAGAGAGACACAAGGAAGTTGGAACCGTCCAAGTTTCCATGGCAAAGTTTTGTGGGACCTATCTGCGGATTATTCAACTGCTGGGTCCCACGCACTGACGTCGCCTAGACTGGTATCATTTGAATTTTGAGGGCTCAACGATGATAATTATTATTTTAAATACAATTTAATTTCTATACTTTTATGATGTAGATAATTGTTGTTTCTAGAGTTGTTATTCAATATTGTATTATAGTCTATACTATATACAAAAGGGATTTCCTTTATAATTATTTTTTGATATCTTTTAATTAGATGAAATTATATTTTTATGTCCATTAATATAATTTTGTATGTAAAAAAGAAAAAAATTAAATAAAAATTATGCATGTAACCACTATTATAAATATAGTTAATACTATATGTAAAGAAAATTCTCTTTATAACTATTTTTTGGTGTGTCCTAATTAGATTGATTTTATTTTTAAGTCCATTAATATACTTTCATGTGTAAAAAAGAAAGAACTAAATAAAAACTATTCATGAAATCGCTATTATAAATTAACCACAATTTATCCCACCATGCAAAGCACTCTCATGGACTAGACTTTTATAAACTTGTAAAAACTGAATAGCAATTAATTGTTATAATAATTTTGTTTTTAAAATACTACTTAGTATAATACTAAAATCCATCCAAAAAAATGTGACTAGTTATAATAATTGACTCTCTTATTTATTACTTAAAAAATTAGGTGAATAAAATATTTTGATTGGATAATAGTATAAAATATTTTTATATCAATAATATATTAAAATTAAACTCTTTAAAAATAATATTACAGAAGAAAAGAATTACAAGAAGCTTTATTTTTTTCACGAGAACTATAAGAAGTTACTTTTTGAGGTAAAACTATAAGATGTTGGAGAAAGTAAATTTTTTATTTTAATTATTATTGACTCTCTTATCCATTATTTAAAAAGTTATACAAATAAAATATTTTGATTAGATAATAGTGTAAAATATTTTTATATTGATAGTATGTCAAAACTAAACTCTTTAAAAAAAATAATATTATAGTAAGAAAAGAATTACAAGAAGCTTTATTTTTTTTTACGAGAACCATAAGAAGTTACCTTTTGATGTAAAACTATAAGAAGTTGTTGGAGAAAGTCAATTTATTATTATTATTACTTTTTTTACAGTTTAATATATTATTTATTGTATTAAAAGTAATATTTTTTATTTTAAAAGTATTTGATATAAGAATGATTTTAATGCATTATATTACTATCATAAAGTAGTATTTTATACTATTAATTAACCATTTTTTAATTTTATAAATATTTTGAATTAATTGTAATGAGCATCAACCACACTTACTGACGTATAAGTATATGATTAAATGATTACATAAAAAATGGAAAAAGTTTAGAAACCCCCTTCAACTTTAACTTATATGCACTTTGATCTGTTACTTTGAAAATATGTAAAATAGTCTTTAAAATTTTTTATATATGCACATTACTATAATTTGATGATAAATATTCATTTTTTATGAAAAATTGCACGTGTGGACTCTATAATCTCATTAAAAAAAGGTTACATATTAAAAATAATAGGATAAAAGTGCATATAAATTGAAAAATAACTTTTTTAAACTTTTCATGTCAAAAAATAATTACCTATTAGCATATTGGATTAATATGCACATATAGAAAGTTTAGACACCATTTTACATATTTTTAATGTAACAGGACTAAAGTGCACATAAATTAAGGTTGAAAGGGGTTTCATAGACTTTTCTCTAAAAAAATTTATACTAATAATATATCAAAGTTAAATATTTTAATTTTTTAAAATTTTTAATTATATGCAGTTTAATTTTTGTATATTGATAATTTAAAATTCCTTTACATTATTAACCAATAAAATTTTTAAAAAGTTTCAAATTATAGTGGGTAATTATCACAATGGAGAGTCATCTAACATGATTTGAGCAGTTTCTTAAGTTTTTATTGATTAACAGTCCCAAGCAGTTTTGTAATTAAACTCAATCATATATATCAAAGTTATAATTTTTTTGTACAAACCTGTCCGTGGGCGTTGTTAGTTACTTGTAAGATTTTCCTTCTTAGACTGTTTGGGTCTGCATGCACCTGGTACAAGATATGAACCCAATTCATTTTTTAGCGTAGAATGTGGAGCCAACAGTCATCAAATTTCGTTTTCTTCCCGTTTTTTGGTAAATAGCAATATTGATTTGACTATAGGAAGCCCGTTAATTCAAATGTTGTCATCGAATAATTCAGAAAACGGAAAAAGTTCAAAAGCCCCTTCAACTTTATTCAATTTGAATTTTGGCGGTGTTACTTTAAAAAGATATAAATTAGGTTTTAGCCACTTTTATTTATCTAATATCACTTCCTATTAATTATTTATATTTAGATTATGCCTTAAATACCCTCAAGGTGTTTTAAATATAACTAGCTTTTGTTATTTTTTTTTCATAACTAAATCATACATTAGAATCTCAATTATTTATTATCACTTTTTATTTGTGACATTTCTAAATAATTTTTTTAATTGAAAATTTATTTTATATTTCTAATATATACATTGCTACTAAATTAAGAATCAAAAGAAGTATGCCTTTGAGAGCTTGGGTCAAAAGGTAGTTCGTAAAATCTTTAGAAAAAAAAAAGTGACCACCTAAAATTGGTCTCCATTTTAATTTCACCGTATCAAAACTGATCAGAGATTTAAAAACTATATTCTTTGTCTGATTGCTTCCTGAAAATTGTATCCATTGTGCACAACATTTTCTACCATTGAAAGTCCAAGTTAAGTATGAGTGTTGTAATCTCGTATCCATTAAAAAAGAACCAACTCAATAGTATATAAAATGAGAGATCCTGTATATTTATTGTGTTAATATCTTGGATCAATATAGTTGTCACAATCTAATCCCTATTAATGACTTTTGTACTTTTTTTAATATATACATACATATATATATATATATATATATATATATATATATCCAAAATTAAATTATGAATTGAAAAATAATTTTTTAACTAAAGTCATTTAGAAATATTACAAATGAAAAAATGAAAATAGATAATTGAGATTCTAATGTACAATTTTTAATTTATTTTTAAAAACATAACAAAAGAACAAATTATTCAAAATACCTTGAGGGTATTTGAGAAATAGTCAAAATACAAGTAATTAATAAGGAGTGGCATTAAACAAATGAGAGTGGTAATAGCCACTCCCTAGGTTTTACTTTTCAACATATCCAAATCAATATTTTATTAATAAATGTTTATTTTTTTATTAATTGAAAAAGACATTAGACATGTGTACTAACTAAAGAATCTCATTTCAGAAGCATGTGAAGATAGTACTACATGCAATTTTTTCCATCCGAAAACTAGTGTTTTTTTTTTGTTTAACAAAATATAGTTATTTGCACGTATCGAAAAATATAAGGCCAATTTATACATTTTGAAAGTAATAATATCCGAGTGCACACGATGAGGTACAAGGTGTGCTCGGTGTTGTTCAACAGCAGAGAGTATTGAAATTCAAGCCAAATTACACTGCTGTTGTATGAATTGAATTTTCGATGGAAATAGGCCAAGCCAAGGCAGACTTTAGCTTAAATAGGTTGGACTTATATTTTTAAAATGAAGTCTGAGTCTGAATTTATTACCTAATATAGGTCTTTTTTATGGCCTTAGCTTGACTTTTTTAAAAGTCTGACCTAGCTTAAAATTAAAGCCTATCTAAATACCTATTTAATTGTAAAATATTTTTTAAAAATAAAAACATATATTCTTAAATAAGTCAAAATAATATTAAATATATCAAAAAATATATTTTCAAATAGATTAAAATATTTTTATTATCATTAGATATTTAAACAATGATATGATGATAGTAATAATAATATAAGTAGACTACCCTATTTAGATTCAATAGACTATTTTTATAGCAGTCTGGTCTGATTAGCTAAAAAAGCTTTTTGAAAAGTCTTAGTCTAACTTATTTATTAAATAGATTAGGTCTAACTAGGTCGAAGTAAATCAGGCCAAATCAAATTTCCAAGTCAATTTCCCAGTTTCAGGAAGAAACCAGAGGAGAGTGGTGAATGTGTGCAGTGCACAAAATGATCATGACTCAACGAGAAAAAGAAAAAAGAAATGAATACCTTTCCTCGAAGAAGTTAAAGACAACCAGAGGGTAGAAACTGCAGGACCAAACAATGAAAGCAGTCCATCCCAACACGTTGTATGCCACTTCAAGGGCATGAGTGCTCCATGCCGTCTCCACCTTTATTTTATCCTCATTCCTCTGGTTCAAAGTTCAAACACACACAAAGAAAGGTGGGGAACAAAGCCAATTGTACATAAAAAGATAAACACCGGCACAGCAGTGCCTGGACAGTATCGGCAACCGTCATATATGATTGGGATACAAGTACCCTCACTCTGCTGCATTTGCTATTTTTTGTTATTATATTATATTTAATATTATTATTTGATATATTCTGAGTTTCATAAATCTGAATATATCTTTTGCGTGAAAAATCAAGGAACATAAAGCAAGAAATGATAAAATATGATCAGTGGACTTGTTTGTAGATGGGCCATGGCTATTATCACTATTTACCGTAAGGGGCCTGCAATATACATTTTGTCTTTTGTTGCTTACCTCCACCGCCGGTAAGTGACTAATCCTTCTAGTGGTTAGGAGCTCATCAAAGTGAATAAGCTGCACACCATGAAACATTACCACGTTTTCATGAGTGGATCGAATCACACGCATTATGGTTAAAAGACAAGGCTAGCTACTAACTATGCCACACTTTGTGATTTGCAATTACATGGCATGATTATTGCCCCTCTCACTTGTTATGATTTTTAGTTGGTTTTTCTATAATACCTTTTTTATATTTAAGCAAAATAAGGGACATTAATTGTTCTATATTGATCATAGTTTAATTTTAATTTTTAATTGTCACTAGTCGAATTAGAAATAATTTAATTATTTAATGTATTTAATATTTGCCTTTGAAAAATTGACATTTCTCTAAAATGTTTCCCCTAGCTAGATGCTTAAGTGTAATATTTTAGTCCACGTATCCCTAGATAAGTCCAGTACAACCTTAAGAGTCCCTCAGGACCAATCCGTGTTGCCTAGAAGCCCTAGGATGTATGAAGGACCCTTAGTATACACAACAGGCATTTCTGACACCGCTATAGTGGTGGTAAAGGGCGGCAAGGACACCATTCTTGCCCACAGGTGACCGCTATATTAACTCTAGAACCCTTTAGAAAGCTCTACACTTGTGTTTTGAGTGACAACAAAGAAAATTTTGTTAAAGTATTTTGACGAAAGCATTAATGTTTCAATTGAGTTTCTATAGCGTTTAACAGGACCATTCTCCTTGCATACAAGTTCAATTAATGACATATTTTTCACAATATCATGTTTTAACATGATTTTAATCTCATTCAAAGAGATTTAAAGCTATAATGATGTAAAAAATAGTTCAGAAAGCGAGCCAAGATATGTTAGAGACTCGAGAAAGCAATATCCAGCATCAGAAACTATATGGATCTTCATAAAGTGCATCACACGTTCAGAAAGTGCTATATCATTGAATAAATCAATTTCTCTTGAGCATATCATAAAGTGCATCAACGTTTCTACAAGGACAACTGTGACACAACTTAGCTATTCTTCTAGAGGACAGTTCCTAGGACATAAAAAAAAAGAAAAGATCAAAATGTGTCAAGATGAAGGAAAATAAAGAGGAAACAATCATATTTGAAATGCAAAGTATAAAAAGATGAGGCATTCACACAAGAAGAAGACTTTTTTACACAACTAATGCTAAAGCTTTTCAATACACTCTGAAAATTCATCTATTACTCTTTTCTATTCTAGAAAATCTTCTTTCTTGTAATTACTAGATAACATTTTCTTCTTAGGAAGAATTTAGAAATAAGTCTCTCAAGTTTTCAGTTTATACACTGTTTTATTCCTAGAAAAACTTAAGTGTTCTTAGTTGGAGAGAACCAACCCAAAATCTGATTTCTATATCCTGATCCAGTAGTTATTAAAGTGAGGTTATCTTAAAGAAGCTAGTAAAAAGACTACTTGGTGTGAAAGTAAATTAGAACTACTGCTCATTAGAAATAGCTTGAAGAGGCTATATAAAGACTATCTCACTTTCTCAAGGTTCAGAAAGGATTTCTAGTGGAACTCAACAAATTGCTAAGATCACTTAGAATAACAACCTTTCCTAATTCAGGAATTTATACGAAATTTGTAGGAAGGGATGAAATTTAGGGCTTCGAAGCAGATGTGATTGGAATTCTACTAGAAAACAAATGAAAGGGGAGAAACAAAAATATATAGGGCTTTTTTTTTCATTCGAGAGGAGTTAAATCCACAACTTTTGAAAAACACAACCATTCTAGTCAAGTCAACATCCCTTAAAAGATGGGGATTCTGTGATGGGCCAAGTCAACCATTAAAAAGGATGTATATTCCTATTCCCACTTTTTCTCACTGTACATTCTTATCACGAGCTTGTGATCTAATGCTCACCACACATCTTAGCTCAATTATAGTGTGGTGCAGTTGAATTAAATAGTATAATAAATTTGGAAAAAAGAAGTATTGTAATACGATGATTGATTGATTTCTTAAATTAATTTATAATAAACTGATAAATTAATTTTCAATGTTTTCATTTTCTTTGGGAACGCACATAGGAAAATTAAATATTTTTTAAAATTTAAAAAATAAAATTACTTTTAAAAATTAAAAAAGAAATTAAATTTTAAGTCAAAGTTTTTCAGTTTTTTCTTTCTTGACAATAAGTGATAGCAAATATTACACTTTTTTTTAACATCAAAAAGCTAAATGTTACACTTTTGAAATCAAAAGAATTAGGGCTTGTTAGGCAAAGGTTTTTTAAAAATTGTTTTCAGTTTTTAAAAGTAAAAAAAAAAAAACCCTATTTGAATGAAAAGTTTCTCAACACATGTTTTAAAAATAAAAATGGAACTCCAAAAAACGAAAAGAGCGTTGACATGTTTTTTCAAAACTCTTTTTTCAAAATCAACGAAAACACGGTGGCACCCCTGTTAATAAATTGAGTTTATACTCTTTGCCATCCTTCAAATCTTGTTGGATGTTTCCTATGTTTTATTTTGTTGGACACTTCTCACCATACAACTTCCCTTCATTCACGTCATCAACAGAGAGACCCAACTCCCCCATTCATTGGCAGACGCGAGCAGCCCCCAGACGCCGATGCACGTGACGTAGCACCTATATCTGCCTAAATGGAATCATGTTACCTGATCTACATACAGGTAAAAAACAATTTTGACTATTTCTCACACAAGATTAGGAAAGGAAATAAGGGGGAAGAAGTTGCAACAAATAGAAGTAGTGACGGGAAAGGCTTGGAGGTGGAGGCTGACAGCACAGGGATTGCCATATTCTCTAGCGGCTATAGAAAGACTAGATTGTGGTTGTGATAGCGGCTGGCTTCACTGTGCCTCACGGATTTCACAGTGACAACAATAGTATCTTGACAGCAACGTGTTAGGCTTGTGAAGGTTTCGTTCATGGTGTTTGATTGGTGATTCGTGGTGATTGGCTTGGGAGTGAAAAGGTGAAGGTGATAATGATGATTTGTGGTAGTTCATGGTTTTCCAGTGATGATTAAGATTTTTGTAGGCAATGGGTGTGTGGTTTTATTTATTTATTATTTGGTGGGTGATGATGATGATGATGATTATAGTGGGAGAAGATGAAAGTTGATAGTCTAGGAAGGTGACAGTAAGGGATTGGGTTGTGCGTTAGTGATGAAGGTGATAGTGTCAGTAAAGTTTGGTGATGATGGTGAAGAAGTGTGAGGTATGCAAGTTATGGTATGGCATTGCCAAACAGTTTTTTATTTTATTAATTTTAAAAGTTCATTTTTTTAAAAATTATCCAAATAGGTCTTTTATTTTTCACTATTATAAAATTATTTTTGAAGTTAAATTGTCAGACAGGTTTTTCTGTTTTTCTCTTTTTAAAAAATAAACTTAAACTTGTTTTTAAAACTGTTTTAAAAAATTTAAGAACAAAAACACTTCTAAACAAGCCATAATTTACACATATACAATTTTTTTATCTCCTAACTAAACATACCTTTAATTTTTTAAAATTTTGGTTGAATGCACACAAAGAGAGGAAAAGAAAACTCTTCCTTTAAGGATATGTAAGAATTTTTCCTTGTTTTATGTAGATTGTATGTATACAGAACTCTGGAACTAAGGTAATTAAGCCAAGACTTTTCATGTGCCTTTTATCATTATTACTTTGGATCAGACTAGCCTCTTTACCAATAAATTAAGAAGCTGGTGTCTTGATGATAAAATTAAGAAGTTGGTGCGTGCTACCGATATATCATAACTGTTACTACACTATGTATATTGTTTTTGCTTTTCTATGGAATTGTGTTATTTGTACTTATAATATATGAGATACTATGTTGACGCACATTTCATTCATTATCGAATAAGTTATGGGCCTCACTTAAGTAAAATTCACACCCTATTCAATGGTGAATATGATGTGCATTGACACTATACCTAATGCATAATAAGCACAAATAACATTTTTCTTTCGAATGAGCCAAGACATTCAATGAGGTGCAAGAAGTTAGATGTTACTCCTACTTGCTTTCAGTTAGATGAACCTTGCGCATGAGGAAGTTCTACAACTCTAGATTAAATTAAGAGCGATGTTAACATGGACTCAGATTTATAATGAACCTAACATGTAATAATATGTTAACCATTCAAAACACAATTTAAAATTATGATATATAAATATTATAAACAAAAATCAATGATCAAAATGTTGCCTTGCCATGTGTTAAGATGTTATATTGTTATTGTTCTTGAATTAAGCACAACACAAGCACAACTCTACGTCAAAATTGAATAGCTAGTTCCACCGAAAGTTTGACTTTTGTTTAATATTTTCCATATACTATATCTATTCAATGGAGAAAATGACGAAGACAAGCAAAACTTCTCCACACAGTGGCCACCCAGCCCCTAAATTTTGAATGAAGCTCCGATCCCCTTTCTCCTTGTTAAGCTATTCCATTTTGCAAAGTGCCCAAGATATGTTAAAAGGAAGCCCCAAATACATAACAAGGAAACGACACTTTCTTTACTAGAAAAAAAAAAAGACAATCTAAAATTTCCCACAAAATATAAATTTTCATGTTAGGCACAAATGAAAAGTTTAAGAAAACCAACCATTGTTCAAAAAGTAATAGTACACACACACCACCACACTTCCATCACACACTTATGCCACACTAAAAAACAAAACTGAAGTTTTTATATGGAAGGATAAAATGGAAAATGAGAAAAACTTTTCTTCTCTCTGTGTGTCCCGTTTCTCTCTTAGACATATAATCCTCTAAAAGCTTCAGTTTCCTCCCTTTTTCTCACGTTTCTCTCTCTCATTCGTCGTCATTCACAGCAAGATGAAGAAGGAGAATCAAGTTTTATTGGTAGTGCACAAAATTAATCCTCATGCATTAAGGCTTAGTTCATTCTATTTGATTTTTCATCTGTTTGTGGTTTATGTTCCAAGATAAGGGTGATTATTTCTTTTTTTAGAATTTTTTTAGTAACAAGATGAATTGAGAATGACCCTGCTGGAAGTTGAGATTTATTGTTATTGTTAGAAACTGGAGTTAGAAAATTGTAAATGTGTGTTACAAAATATTGTAAACTAATAAGTAAAAAGTTGTAAACCAGTAAGCAAAATGCGATAAATCAGTACATAAAAAGTTATAAACCAGTGCACAAAATGTTGTAAACCAGTAAGTAAAAAGTTATAAATCAATACGCAAATGTTGTAAACCAGTACATAAAAAGTTATAAATCAACTGAGGACACATACTAAACAAGTTCATGATTACATGTGAAATCATATGCGGAAAAGTTGTAAACCAATATGTAAAAAGTTGCACAACATTTTGCTTGATTCTCTTTCTTCTTCCTGTTGTGAGCAACAATAAACAAGAGAAAGAAACGTAAGAAAGAAGGAGAAAATTGAAGCGTTTGGAGAATAATAGGTGATAGAGAGAAATGAGACACACAAAGAGAAGGAAATTTTTTCTCATTCCTCATTTTATCCTTCCATATAAAAATTTTAGTTTTCTTTGTTATTATGGTATAAGTGTGTGGTCGAAGTGCGGTGCTGTGCATATATCATTACTCTTTGTTCAAATTAAACTTGCCAATTAAACTTTGAGAAATGATACATGTCCATCAATATACCTATACCCTATAATTACATCATGCTATATGACAAAATAAGTGTATGGTTATGGAGGGACAAAGTGGGAAAGCAAAAAAAGAAAGAAAAGCAATGTCCTCTACCTTGCATCACTCTCTCTTTCTTATTTCTCTTTTTCTTACCCACCAAAACATTTATTTTCTCTCATTTTATCACATTTCTCTCTTTAGTTCTTCATCATTTACAGGAGGAGGAAGAAAAAGGAAAATCAAGATCTATGGACAGTGCACAAAACTTATTTTCACACATGAAAGCTTAGCTCATTCTATTTGATTTTTCATGTGTTTATTGTTTATGTTCTAAGAAATTGATTTTTTTTTTATAGTTTTTTAGCAACAAAATGAATTGAGAGTGGCTCTGCTAAAAGCTGAGATTTGCTATTATTATTGAAAACTGGAGTTGAAAAATTGTAAATAGGTGTTATGAAAAATTATAAACCAGTAGCAAAAAGTTATAAACCATTACATAAAAAGTCATACACTAGTAGAAAAATGTTATAAACCAATTGAGCATACATACTAACCAGGTTGTTGAAAACTAGAGTTGAAAAATTATAAATGCGTGTTACGAAATGTTATAAATTAGTATGCAAAAGGTTATAAACTATTACACAAAAAGATGTAAACTAGTAGAAAAATGCTGTAAACCAATTAAGGACACATACTAACTAGGTTGTTGAAAGCTGGAGTTTAAAAATTGTAAATCATATTACAAAATATTGTAAACTAGTATGCAAAAAATTGTAAACCATAATACACAAAGTTATAAACCAATAGCAAAATGTTGTAAACCAACTGAGGACTCTATATTTTCATAATTTTATAAATATAAAATAGATCTAAATATAATAATAAAATTAAATTTTAGTTATTAGCAATATATTTATTACTCTTATTTGTTGCTTAATTTGATTTGTTGTGGAAAAAAAGTAAGATTATTTATATATATTCACACATACATATAACGTCATTCTTAAAGACATAGTCTAAGTCTAAAGATTTTAAAATTAGATCAAATAGGAAATTTTAAAATTTTAAAATTATAATAATAATATTGTATTAATAAAATTCATAATTATATAAATATAAAATAGAACTAAATAATATATTAGTACAATTTAATTTTTATTTATTTATACAATTTAATTTTAATCAAAAGTGTTATGTTAATTAGTCTAATAATGACAATTATGTTTATTTATTTAGTAATGAGATTGCTGTGTTTGCTGAATTTAGTTTGGTTTACATAATCAAATATTTTTTTTAAAAGTTTTATAGTTTAATATAAATACGCTTTAAGAGTTTGAATAGGTGAAAATATAGAGTCCTCAATTGGTTTACAATATTTTACTACTAGTTTATAACTTTTTGTGCAATGATTTACAACTTTTTAAATATTAGTTTATAATATTTCGTAGCACGCATTTAGAATTTTTTAACTCTAGTTTTCAATAATCTGGTTAGCTTGTGACCTCAATTGGTTTACAATATTTTGCTATTAGTTTATAATTTTTTATGCAATTATTTATAACTTTTTGTATACTAATTCACAATATTTTGTAATACGCATTTACAATTTTTTAACTTCAATTTTCAACAACCTGGTTAGTATGTGTCCTCAATTAGTTTATAACTTTTTGTACAATAGTTTACAACTTTTTGCTATCGATTTACAACTTTTCATAACACGCATTTATAATTTTTCAACTCCAGTTTTCAATAATAACGTCATATTTCAGTTTCTAATAGAGCCACTCTCAATTCGTTTGTTGCTGAAAAAACTGGAAAAAACAATCATCTATTTCTTAGGATATAAACTACAAACATATGAAAAATCAAATGAAATGAGCTAAACCTTCATCATGAAGATAAGTTTTGTGCACTACTCACAGATCTTGATTCTCTTTTTTCTTCCTCCTCCTATGAATAATGAAGAACTAGAGAGAGAAATGTGATAAAGAGAGAGAGAAAATAAAAACTTTGTTGAGTAAGAGAAAGAGAAACAAGAGAGAGAGAGAGTGATACAAGATAGGGGACGTTGCTTTTCTTTCTTTTTTTTCTTTCTCACTTTGTCCCTCTATATCTATACACTTATTTTGTCATGTAGCATGGTATAAGTATGAGGTATAGGTATATTGATCGACGTCTATCATTTCTCTTAAACTTTTAGGTTTTGCCTCCATGCTTAGTTTTGACGGTATCTTCCCACATGCTAAAAGTCTCTCTCGTGACAACTTTAACTTAGCTTCTTGTTGCTTTCTCCTGGCTTTCCTTCATAAATTGCCTACATTAATATTTGATTCCTCTATGCTCTCTTTTCCTTTGTCCACAACATCATTTGATGAAGTTGACTTGCCAGAATCACGCTTTGACTTCTTCATATCTTCTTGTCTGAACTTGCTACTCGAAGGAGCTCTTTAGTCCTCATTTTCAGCGTGTATATTTTTGGTTTGCTTAGCTTCTATTCCTCCTCTCTATAAGGAGCAAGCTTTCTACAAGAGACATATTGATTCAATTCCTTGTCATCCATCAATAAAATCTTTGAAGCACTCACGCTGAATCTATTTGGATTTGTTTTGGCATACTTGAATCTTGTCTTTAGGTCCCCAATTGTGTTATCATAATCTAACTTATAGTACTCATCCATCATTGCTTGTCTTGTTTTTCCAAAAGAGCTGTTTTATGCTTCCTCTTCCATCTTTATTCAGAAAATTTGGCCCCCTAGGGTCAAATTCTTGCCCTTAGAATTTTTCTAATTTATCTTTCTCCTTTTTATTTATTTTCCCCTTTTCATCACCAAAATCTGGTCCCTCCCCAATCAAATGTTTTGACATCACATCCTTCAAATACATTGGCTTTTCATTCTTCTTATCTTTTGATTTATTTTCCCTGCTTTTGTTCTCATAGTCATTATCATTATCATCATCATCATCAACAATAGATGACTCTGACTCGGATTCTTCATCATCTTCAAAAAATAAGGATGAAGGGGAAGCGATAACACCCTTCTTTTTCAGCTCCTCTTATCGCTAAAGGTCCTCTCGCTTGTTGTTGTGCTCAAACCTATGAACATATTCCTCATTTATGTTAATTTTTGAGATGTCATCATATTCTGAATCAACAACGTCAAAAGGTTGTAGCACCATCTTTTACACAGAAATGAGGATGACTGACTAAATGCTAAAAATTAGCAACACAACAGTGATACACAGAAACAATTTTTGAATATATCTACTGTATATAATTTGAAATTGACAAATCTACAACAAGAACATTAATAGGTTATTAAAGAAAATCTAGCAATAGAAAACACCAGAACCTATAAAAATATGTGTATAAAAATGAATTCTAATCCTGTGATGTAGTGCATTGTTACAAATGTTGAAGATACTTGTTTTTCAATTTTTTACACATAGGGTAGTAAAATAAATAATAACAAACAATTCCACCCAAATCCCAAACCCAATGAGCCATCAACTTCAATAGCAACTATATATTTTTCCTTTTTAGGAATGCCTAGCTTTCAAGGGAAGGAACTCATCCCCTTAGACTACACTTGGAGAAGACAAAAAATTTATCTCTCTTCTACGTTTATGCACTCTCCAATTGACGTACAGCCCATCTCTTTTTCTCCTTTTTTATTTTATTTTTTTCTCATTTTGTTAAGTGGGCCAACAAACCACACAACATCCAAGCTAAATGAATGTTTTCTTTTGCTGTGTTTAGAGAGCCATTTAGAGAGCCACGTTTCAAGCTCCCCTATCATCCACGTTAGTGAAGCCTATTTACCCTCTCATGTCCCACAACCCTAGCCTATTTACACTCTCATTTCTTTCTTCTTTGATGATAAACAAACACAGAACCTGCCACCACCAACCCTTATGTTATTGCCTTCACTTCCCACAATGCTAGCCAGTTTCTTTCGTCTTTGATGATGAACACTGAAGCTTCCGCCACATACCCTAGCCTTAGTTCCTTAGGTTTATTTCCAAAATGGAGAAAGAAAATGCTATGGTCACTATATTCTCACTGAAATCATTGTCTGATCTTACCACATGTCCTCTTTCCACACTCATCCACCTGCTAACTGCTTCGATCTCGCCGGAATCTGAAAACCGATTGCCTTTTCCAAATCCATGCTTATTTCGTGTTTCACTGCCACTGCCGCCGCACTTCGCCATGTCTAACAGAAGGGTTGTTACTCAAGAAATCAGCTGGTGCCGTAGCTCTGCCCTGGCTCCAGGGTGAAGCAGAAAAACAGTAACGCCAATGATTTTGCTGTGAACAGCGCTGGAAATCAAGGCTCAATCTGTACACTGTAATGCAGCAAAGATGAAGATCCCATCTACCGGAGTCGTTGCCATGCAACAGCACCAACACCACCGTGGAGCAACCACCGCACCCCATATCTCTTTCACTCGCCACTGCTTTTCTCCTTCTCTGAAGTAGAGGAACCGTAATGCTGGCGATTTTCCAATGGGTCTTCTGGTTTTGACTGAAGCTCCTCCGCATCTGCTCTTAGCGACTTTATTCTAGTTTGCTACTGATTTTCCATTTTTATGCTATTTCTGACCTAGATTTTTGTTAGATATACCTATTGCAATTTTGTGTTGAAAAAAGCTAGGGTTTGTTTGATTTTGCTTACACTAGAACTCTGATTTTGGGTTTTAGTTTGCACAAAGCGCACTCTATGAACCTATTTCATGATTTTCATCTATTGGTATTTGATTTTTTTTTTCTTTAAAGATTTTGTGCTTAACCTAAAACCTTCCTTTATGTGAATTGATTAGTGTTGATTCTAACTTAATTTGAATTTGTGCACCATTCATTGGATGTTATCATTGATAGCATTGAGAAAAACATTGTCCAGGCCCATGAAAATCTCTATCCAAGATCAATATTTATCAATAAGGGTAAGGAAAAATCTGCATTCCTTCTTTTGTTCTTTCTCTGTTAGAAGACTCATATGCATATTCAATGTTATTTGTAATCTTTTGCATATATTTGAAGTATGCTAGGATAAGATGAAAAAACTGTAGGAAGTTAATTGCTTAGTTTTGGAGTTTCATTTTGTTTTCAATGGCCTATGATGTTTTCATCAATTTAGAAGTTGAAAGACAAAGGAAGTACATATAGGAAGGAAGGAATTACATATGGGAAGGATATTTTCAACTATCATCCATTTTTTCCGATGAAAAAGAAAGAAGGTCCGGTGAGTATCTCTTGAGAGGCCACATCTTTTAAACCAATTGATATGATCAGCTATTTTCTTTTTCCAAGAATTTCCATCTTTGGATCTTCATCTTTGGTGTGATTATCTTCTTTTATTCTTATTTTCCTATGTGTCTTTGTTTTAATGCTCTTTCTTTGCAGGTATAAGCAATTCTTTAAGACTTTGTTCAATTTTCTCATTTTAATATTTTATTCATTCTAAGTTTGAAATGTTAGTTTATTTCATAAAAGGTTTTTCTTTGTCATATAACCTTATATTTGTTTGTTTCTCCATAAATCATATATTGTTCTTGGATATTGTGATTTCTGAGGATTGTGATTTCAGCTTTTGTGTTTTTTTTTTTTTTTAGTTTTTAGTCTCTAATACATAATGAACGTGACATCACAAAAATTGTGGATTGGTTTGTTTCTATTCCTTAAAATCTCTTCATTTTTAGTAACAAATATGATGCCATCAATAGGAAATTTAGCTTGACAAAAGTATCATTGCATTTCAGATAATGATCATCATGCTCTTTTTTATATTGTTTTAAAAAATGTGATAATTGTTTATATATATATATATATATATATATATATATATATATATATAATTTGATGAGATTATTTATTGAAAAGAATTGCTATGCTTCAATTGGAACGGGAATAAGGTTATAAGCAATGATATGTACAAGAGGATGCTGCATTAATCTATGGTGAATTGTGGCAAGGAGAGGATGACCATTCAAGCATTCTATGATGTAATTTATGTCAATAATAACTTTAGAATGCAATAAAAAAAAATCTAAAGGTTTCTTGCATAGATTTATTGTATAAGAGAACATTTGATGATGTGTAATGTGGCTTTATTTCTAGATGCTGAAGTGGTGGCCATGATATGAAATGACTAAAGGAATATATGATTTTGAGCTTCTTATTCTTTTGATATTTCATTATGTAACTAATAACTCCAAGTTGTTAACGAAATCTCTAAGGAGACCATGTGGCTTTATTTTATCAATTCTAATTGCATTAGCACTTTTGTTTTAAGGGGACCATAGCGTGTTGTGTTGTGTGGTCCTGTTTTATATATATATATATATATATATATGCAGTGTTTGTTGTTCCTTTACTCAGATTAGGTGAATTCTACTATCTGTGAATGTTGTAAATATGACTGCTGGAGACATTGGCTTTAAAGCCTGGGTGGTTATGACTTCTTTCTGTTGTGCTTTCATGTGTGCCAAGTATTGTTAGCAAATCCCTTCTCCTGTTATGTGAACACACAGGCTATATATATATATATATATATATACACACACTCGATTGTGATTTTTATAGTAATTTGAATCTTTGGTTTTAATTGAGCCATGCTTTGAGAGATTTTTGTTCCAAACATTTAATACATGATTATGTGTAGTTAAATGCATTGTGAACTATTTAAAGAAATTGAATTAAAGGTGAACTCTCTAAAAGATAAATGAATAAAGGCTAGCTCTATGAAACAAAAGCATCATTAGGTAGTTATATGTGACTAAAGTTTGTTATGAAACTTAGATAATTGGAGTTCTTAGGAAAGATGCAGATGCAAGAGATCATTTTTTGTTGGTATGACATTTTTGTAAGCGAAAGTAAAAGACTTACCAAGATGTGTAATTAGATTGCCATAAAAAAATTGGCAATGTCTTCACAACTTATTTTACCCCTTATTGTTTTAAAATTGATTGTAGGCAATTCTCACACATAGCTTTGCTCCTTCAGCAACTTGGGATTTACTTAGGAGGTGATAGAATTGGAATATCTAGAGGTTAAGGTATGTGTGCAGTGGATTTCTGTTATATTTATAGTGTGCTGCAAGTATTTATCTAATAGTTACTCATTCTTTAATAATGTGGATATTTTTTCCTAGACTATATAATAATGCTTTATCTGCTAAGACTGTGGTTGTAGCCAATCTCAATGTATTGGGATCACCTCTGGAAAAAGAAACCTTGAGAAAGAGTTTGATGAAGTTGGTGTCTTTACTAGAAAAGAAAAGTTGAAGGCTATGAAAGTAGAGTAGATTGATCCGTAGTTAGTTATATTTAATGGGCTTTTGTGACCTCTGCAATGTTTGTTATGTTTGTTGGCTAGCCTTACTTTTAGTTTTTATGACTCTGCTATTGGGACACTGTGATTGAAACTTTTTGGTGTTTTTTTGTGATCCACCAAAGAAATTTGTGTGATTTGTTTGGTGAGGAAATGGATTAGGTTTGTGCATTGTGAAAGTCTATGCCTTTAAGGGATGTTTCTTCGCCATGCCTTGGAGAATAGGACTTTTCATAAGGCTATTTTAATATTGCTAGGCTATATGTTAGTTGTTGGTGAGTCTATATCTTATAACATTAAAATATTCTTACATGAATGATGGTTCTAGTTTGCCCTTTTAAACTTAATTGTGTGTTTTTTTTATTTTTATTTTTTGCAGTCTAGTTTGCCCTTTTAAACTTAATTGTGTTTTTTTTTTCAGGCTATAATAGGATGTAGAATCTTAGTGGCAACTTTACTTGAGCGAATTGGAGAACATTTAACTATCAGAGTATCATTCATTACTGCTTTGTTATTTGATGATTCTATTGCAGTCTATGATGCATAGGAATTTGTTTTATTGAATGTCAGTATTTGCTTAGAGTAGGTGCTCATGATTCTTTTGAGTTTGCTTTGTATTGATATCTTGATGCTAATTGAAATTGTTGAAATGAGTACATAATCAAGATATATCAGTTCAGAACCTTTTTTAGGAATTTGTACTCCTATTTTTGTTAAGTTAATCTTTTTTTATCAAAGTACTCAAATCTATCTTTTTTGAAAGAGTAAATAATACTTATATGAAAAATTCAAAATTAACTAATATTTTCAGAATGAGTACTAATATAATCATTTTGAGCATAATGTAATTGAAATTTTTTTTGTTGTACACAGTATCTTGAATAAGTACTTAATAGTAAAAGTTTAAATTGTTAATGGTAAAATTCCAAATTGCTAATCTACTAGATTAATTGTAATTGGATTCCTTTAATAGGCTAATTAAAGGTGCTGACGTCTTTATTACATAAAAAAAAGATTTGAATATTAATATATTTAATATGAAGAATTCGCTTAATTTTTTTCAAATCTTTAAACTATAACAAATTAGTTTGAATTCGTCTTTTATTGGATTTTGTGATGGCGATATATGAAGAAAAAAATAGATTTTAACATTTATTTTGGCTTCAAATTTTAAACCATATTTTTAACATTAATTTTTACTACAAATATTTGAATGTTTAAGTTGTTGTCATAATGCATTGTTTCAATATTTGTATTGGCTTCTTTGTAGATAAAATTTTAGAATGAATGTTATTAATGGATATTGTTTTAACTATCATTTTTCTCCCAGTTTATCAAGAATTAGGTTAAACTATAGGCTATTTGGGTTGTGATTTTGGAACTTGAATTATTATTGGATTATTGTAATGTCTTGAAACTGTGGACTTTGTGTTCAATTGGCTGGTATCCAGTTATGCATGTTATTGTATCCTTCATGTTGAAACCGAGCACTCAATTGAACATGATTATAGCTATTGAGTAGCATGTTTGGATTCTGAAAATTTGAATATAAATGTTGATGATAAGGGATTTGGTTTTCTTATTTATTTTTCAGGTGGTGAAGAAGGTATGCAAGCTTTTCAAATCTTTTATGCTTTCATTGACTAAGTGCTTAATTAGAGGGGAAAATATGGCAATTTTGGCACACAATTTGTGAAGTGTAACTATGTGATATTAGATCGTATCGAGAAATACTTAAACCACGATAATATCATTAAAAATTGTGAGCATAAATTTGAAACAATTTTAGTATGATCCGTGCTATGCACGGGTTTTTGACTAGATGGAGAATGATCTATATGTTTCGATGAATGAAGAATGATCTATATGTTTCTTAAACAATATGCTCATTATGAATTCTTTGTTGTGATTTGGAGTAATAATATGTGTATTTATCAACCATATTCACTTTGCAGGTTGAGAACTAACAAGGGGTATTGCACTATAACAGACAAGGTGTTTGAGTCATATTGTAGATCAGATGTTGCAATATAGGAATTCGATGTCTTATTTTCCTTTTTTCTTGTTCAAGTGTTTAATTGGGATTTTTTTTCTTTGTTCAGAAGTGTTCAATTTAGATTAGCAATGGAGTTTTTACTTTTATGTGTTCAATGGGCTTATGTTTTGAGCCTTTAATATTATGTTTATCCCTATACTTTGGAATGCTAATAATGCTCCCCATTAATTGTGGTATGTACATTCGATTGAATAGGCAAACGTAGTTATGTGTTGCATTGTATGAGACTTTCATTGTTATATTATAGATCCTTTTTATCCTATACTTCCAAAATTGCACTTTTCCATGTAATTCCAAGTTTAGACCATTGGTTCTTTTTTTAGGAGGATGCTATAGATAAGTCTTGATTTGATAAGTCATGACTTCATCTATAAACTATGACATAAAGGTTTCAACTAGAAAAACTAAACAGACCAATAAAAATGCAAGTTAATCTAGATCCATTAAAAAACACAGCTTTTGTATCTTTAAGATACATGTAATTGTGCGTTTGGAGGATTCTCTTGTCATTAAATTGGTAAGGGCTATGTAGTTGTATCTATTAAATAGTGTCTTATAAATTGGCATTGAACGTATATCATAATTATTACAATGAATAGTTTATGCATTGTATATTATCATCTTTGTGTTTGAAATCATATATGGAGAACTTATGTGCATAAATGTACAGGGGATTCATGCGCAATTTGTGAATTAATGAATTGCATATAGGTAGAATTAAACCATAATAATATTGTTAAGGAATCTAATGATATATCATTAAGCAAAATAATGTTGGATGATCCGTGCGTAGTATGGGTTTCTGACTAGTTATCGACAGACAACAATGGGATAAGTTACACATGTAACATAAAGAGTGAAAAGGGTAAAACTTCAAACTTTAGGAGAAGGGGGGAATAGGAAAAGAAATGGGTGGACCCTTAAAAGCTGCACTTGAACAGACAGTGCAGGAGCTCAAATTTACATGCTCAAAACATAATATGGCTTCATTTTCATGATTGTGATTTCTTATTATTAAATGCCCCGTCTATTTTCAAAGAGCAACACAAATAGAGAACAAACAATTAGTTTGCTTCACCTAGTTCAAAGTTCAAACACCAGCAAATATTTTCATATTCTGAAGAAGAAAGTTGTAAAGTGAACTTTACAGCTTAACATAGATAATACAAAAGAAAATCACAAAAAATAAGTCGAACATGTTAACTAGCACAATATAAGCTTCAATTAATTGTAGCCATACTAAAAATAATAATAATAATAAGAGAGAGTAAGAGAGCCATTTTCTGGAAAATACTTTGGAGTTTAGGCAACCTTACACTTTCAACAAAGTCCATACTTAGCTCAGGCAGACTGGTGAATGAGCTACAAAATTACAAAATATGTTAAACACATTTCATCAAATGAAAAAGAAAAAAACCCACAAAATTACAAATTACATTAAACACATTTAATCAAATTAATTTATTTTTCTTCTTCTTCCTGTAAACTATTTCCCATGGTATAACAGGAAATCAATGACTTTTCTCACTTTATCTGCAATCTTAGAGACAAAGATCGAATCGTTCTTTAACCTTGACCCTCACTCAAAATTTTTCAGAAACCCTTTTCTTAGGTTCAACAAACCCCCAAAAATTGATGCTTTTGCACCCATCATTGGAGAAAAACATATAAAAGTCACCATCGTGACCACCAGTAATGAAAAACAAAAAAAGAAAAAGAAAGAGTACAACTTTAAAGGATTACATACATGGAAAGCCAAATAAATCATTCAAATTGTGGACACATATTGTCTTCTTCTTCTCCTTGGCGTCGCCGGCGCAATCTATTGTGGTGCTGCTCGAGCTAACAGTGGCGGCAAGTTGTAAGGACGAGATGAAAGGATAGAGCATCGATGGTTTAAGATTCAGTCAGAGTAGAGAGGGATGAGTTGAGATGAGTGTTTGAGATAGTGAGTGAGAGACAAATGGTAGCGGTAGTGGGAAGGTATAGAGAAGGGGCAGCAATATGGTGGCACTAGCGTTCTAGTACTAGTGGCAGGGAAGGGATATGTGTGTGTTGTGTGTATGTAATTGTGAGTGAGTGAGTGAAAGAGAGATGAGATGAGAGATTTTGAGGCGTGTTGTTAGTGAGATAGCTTGTGTGAGGTTGGCAGGGTAATTCGGGCTGCTAGGCTTGGGTGGGTAATATGCAAAAAATTGATGTATAGTTTGGGTAGTTAGGTTATCAAATTAGTTTGGATCTAATTTTGGGCTTGGGTGGGTAATCGGCAAAAAACTAAGAACAAAAAAATGGATGTATAGTTTGGGTAGTTAGGTTATCAAGTTGGTTCGGATATAATTTTTGAGAATTCAATACCGGAACCAATATAGCATTGGTTTGATCGGGTTTGATATAATCAGACCCGATAACCCGATCTAACTCGATCCAAACCCATTGGTTCGGTGAATTGATCGGGTCTACCCAGTCTGCTTACATCCCTAACTGAAAGCCATAAAATGCTCGGAGACAGTAATAAAGATTTTGCTTCACCACCTTAGTTGTAGAAAATAGTGATATTGTGCATTAAGAGTAAGTGTGCCGAGTAAAGAACTACATAAGCCATAAATTCTAGCAATTGAAAATTACACTCATGCAATCCATATGACAAGAAAGATTTACTATAAGAAGTGCACCCAAATTCCAAATATAAGCTCAGAACATGCCCCCACAACATTCTCATCAATTCCACTACATATTTGGAAAAAAAAAAGGCAAAAGTACACTATGTGTCCATTTATAACACTAGTGTCTGACCTGTGCAGTTGCGCAGATGGATTCAATTGTAAGATATCCGATTTAAAAATAATATACATGACTAAAATATCAACCTAAAGACTACTTTATTGTGACATTCCTCAATTGTAGTAGTGGATCCAATAATACAATGTTCCACTATATGGTATTGTTAATGGAAAATCTTCCATAGACAAAAGCATAAATACTTGAGAAACCTTTTACCAGCAACTACATGAAACTTTAATTAAAATCAATTGATGGAGTTTATCATGTATAATTTATTACCCCAATAATACCCAAAAAGGACATTGACAAAGGTAAACATAACATAACCATACAAATGTTGTACTGGATGGAATTCACACGTATTTCAAGTTAAAAACAGTTCCACAAGATATGTGTAATATTTTTTTTCCCCACAATATTTGGTATAAAGTCCAATCTATTGATAGTTTTAAATATTTGAGCATATCCATATGCTTGATTGTCTTCAACAAAGACATATCCACTTAACAAAAAAAAAAAAAAACTTGTCTTTCTTAAACAAAGAAGCAAAATATACCCATCACAATAACTTAGATATTAAACATGCTTGCAAAATCCCCATTATCCATATCAGGAAAAACATCAAATATCATATTATTTCACACATGGTGAATGAAGAGCTTTGCTAACCCGTTTTGGCTATCAGTTATTGTGAAGGTGCACTTATCATGCTGCTTGAGATTGTTATCTCTGTATGATTCTTTCTATCCACTGCCAAGTTTAAGTTGGTCTTTTTTTGAGTTTAAGAGCTTGTACGAGTAATAGTGAGATTGTGATCCTTTGTGAATAATAATGTTCCAACTTCCTTCATTTCCAAATTTCAACAATTTCCTTGAAAAGTCATTTGATATTGTCTGCAAAACATGGTTGACAGCAACAAGAATACAATAAATTAAATTAGTAGTTAATTTCATTGAATTGAGTTTCAAATAAACATCTTAATAGGAATATTGTAACGCCCCGATTTTCTGTCTGAGTGGAAAATGACCAAAATGCCCCTGAGGTCATTTTCGGCCCGGAATTCGAGGATGGCCGACCCGATAGTCCTCGAAGGGCCAACTCAATGTTTGAAGGGGATTGAATGACCCTTGAGTGGTTCTAGAGGCGAAAGTCTCATTTTCTGCAGTTTCGGGTCAATAGGTATGACAATAACAAAAGGTCTAAATCTAATTCTGGCTATAATTCCTTTACGAACTATCAAAGAGAAAATAATCCCACTTTCAAAAGAAGTGGAAGGTGTTATGTATGTGGTAAAACAAGGTTACAAAGCATCACAATGTGAAAGGAGAGTGACCATGACTAAAATCCTCCTAAGCCAAAGCCAAAAGTAAATTTGGTTTAAGATGAAATAGTTACTGCAGTCGTCTCTCAAGCAATACTTAATGTCAACAGTTGGGTGGTTGATTCTGGAGCTACTAAGTGCATATGTGCCAATAGGAATGCATTTGCCTCCTATACTATTATAGGGGAAAGAGAAGAAGGGCAAATTTATCTTGGTGACTCCAAAACTGCACCAGTGCAAGGAAAAAGGAAAAATTATGTTAAAGGTGACATCTAAGAAGACTTTGGCACTCAAAGATGTTTTACATGTGCCTAGTATTAGGGAAAATTGGATTTATGTAGCATTGCTGGGGAAAGTTAGGGTAAAGGTTTCCTTTGAGTCTGACAAGATTGTGATGATGAAAAATAATATTTTGGTTGGAAAAGATTATTGTAATCATGGATTTTTTGTTCTCAATGTTTTTGAAATAATGAATGTTTCTAATTTTGCTTGTATGATTGACTTTATAGATATCTGGCATGCTAGATTAGGACATGTTAGTATACCATATATTAAGAAAATACAATATTTAGGTATGATTTCTGGCATAACTAGTTCAAATGTAGATAAATGTGAAATATGTGTAAAATCAAAATCAACTAAGAAATCATGTCCTTTTGACATAGAGAAACTAAATTATTAGAATTCATTCATTCTGATCTTGGTGATTTAAAACAAACTATAACTAGAAGTGGTAAAAGATATTATGTGACATTTTATTGATGATTTTTCTAGATATACTAAAGTTTATTTAATAAGAAATAGAGATGAAGCTTTTTATCTTATAAAGCTGAAGTTGAAAATCAACAAAATAGAAAAATAAAAAGAGTTAGATCTAATATAGGAGGGGAGTATATTTTATTTAATGAATTTTGTGAAAAAGAAGGAACAATACATGAAATAACTCCACCTTATTCACCTAAATCTAATGGTGTAGCAAATGGAAAATTCTATTTTAACACCCATATCGGTGTCTACACTTATGTGGTGTGAGAAGAGTGATGGAGAAAAAATAAATTGAAAGAAAAAGTAAGAAGTATGATCTATGTATTTTGTGAGTAGGGTATTTGGGTATTTGAGAAAGTTTGGTGTTAAAATAGCAAAGTTGGTGTAACAGAAAGAAAAAATAGAACATTAAAAGAAATGATGAATGCATTATTAATTAGTTCTAATGCACCTGATAATCTATTGGGGGAGCAATTTTAATCGCATGTCATCTACAAAATAGAATACATTACAAGACAACAAATAAATTATGTTATGAAATATGGAAAGGATATAATCCAAAACTAAATTATCTAAAAGTGTATTCGCTTAACAAAAGTTATGTTACCTGAACCTAAGAGAAAGAAATCAGGATCTAAGACCTCAAATTGCATGTTTATAAGTAAAGCTCTTGAGCAAAATACAACAATTGAAACAAAAAAAGCAAAATTCTTTGAATATATATATCCATTAAAATTAGAGAAAATACCTAGTATGCCTTTTCAAAGTAATCAAGATAACAAATATGAAGATTTGAGAAGAAGTAAAAGACAAAGTAGAGAAATCATTTGGAAATGATTTATATATATATATATATATATATATATATATATATATATATATTGTAGAAAATGATCCAATAACATTCTTTGAAGCTATTAATTCTCTTGATGAACAATTATGGAGATATGCAATAAAATCCTAAATTGACTCAATTAAAAAATCTAATCCATGGATTTTAGTTGATTTACTGCCTGGAGCAAAACCTATCAAATGTAAATAGATATTTAAAAGAAAATTTAATCCTGATGGAACAATAGAAACATATAAAGCAAGATTGGTTGCTAAAGGTTTTAGTCAAAAACAAAATATTGATTATTTTGATACTTTTGCTCTAATAACAAGGATTGCATCTATATGCATTTTAATTGCATTAGAATCAATTTATAAATTAATAATTCGCCAAATGGATGTCAAAATAGTCTTTTCAACTAGTGAGGAAGAAGAAATATATATGGCCCAACCTGAAGGATGTGTGGAACCTAGACAAGAAAACAAAGTACGCAAATTGATTAAATCCCCTTAGTGTTTAAAACAGTCACCCAAACAGTGACATGAAAATTTTGATCAAGTTCTAATTTTTGGAGGTTTCTCTTTTGTAGAAGTAGATAAACGTGCTTACACTAAATTGTTTGGTGATGACTATGTGATTATTTGTTTATATGTAGATAATATGCTTATATTTGACACTAGTCTTAATATTGTGATTGAGAGACTAAGAAGTTTCTATCATCAAATTTTGAAATGAAAGATATAGGTGAAGCAAATGTGATTTTGGGCATTAAAGTCATAAGCAAGTGAGACAGTATAATATTGTCTCAAGAACAATATATATATGGATAAACTTCTAAGGAAGTTTGGACATTTTGATGTAAAACTTGTGAGTACCCCTTATGATGCTAATGCTCAATTAAAGAAGAATAGGGGTGACCCTATGGCCCAGTTTGAGTATGCACAAATTATTGGGAGTCTGTTGCACTTGATGAATTTCACTCAACCTAACATAACATATGATGTATGTAGATTGAGTAGGTATACACATAGTCCTAACAGTGATCATTGGGCTGCATTGGCTAGGTTGATGAAATATTTGAGAGGTACTATGAATTATGGTATTGAGTATAGTGGATTCCCCACTGTATTAGAAGGATATAGTGATGCTAACTGGATCTCAGATTCTAATGAGATTAAATCCACTAGTGGATATTTGTTTACCTTGGGAGGTAGTGTTGTTACTTGGCAATCTACCAAACAACTAATAATTGTAAAGTCCACTGTGGAATTAGAGTTCATAGCTCTAGAACAAGCTAGTAATGAGGCTGAGTGGTTTAAAAATTTCTTGAGCAATATTCTATTAGGAATAAAGCTTATTCCTTCTATGTCTGTACATTGTGATAATAAAGCGGCAATAGCTATTGCAAATAACAAAACATATAGTTGTAAAAGTAGACACATAAGGTTGAGACATGAAGTAGTAAAGTAGTTGCTGAAAGATGGAATAATATTGATTGATTATGTGAAGTCAGAGTTGAATCTAGCTAATCCTCTAACTAAGCCTCTTGGAAGGAATTTTGTAAGTGCCACATCAAGGGGAAAGGGACTTCAGCCAATTTGAAATTAACAGTGATGGGAACCCAACCTTTGTGAGTGTAGATCCCATGAAAAAGGTTCATATGGGTAATAATAAGTCATTTGTTAGTTCTTGCTAACGTATTTTATGTCCTTTTCCTATGGTGTGAGGATTGGGTTGTGCTAGACTGCATTACTGCAAGGGCAAGCTTAATGCTTTTAATGAATTTCATAGCCTTTACTTATGGGTGATGTATAAAGTATAGTATATACTTGATGAAAATCACCTACATGAGTGTAGGAGTGGGGCCGCTCCTATGAGACTATAGCTAAGTTTCTAAAGCATGCATGAATACCAAGCACGCGCATGGCCGTAAAGCACAACACAGCAATAACGATTGGTCCATAGAAGTTCTACTTCACCAATTGCATTGTAATTTAAAGTTCTATCCATCTAGGTCTGGTTCATAGTCTAAAAGACACTAGATTCGATGCATTTGCATTCATGTTTAACCCAAAATATTTTATACCAATGAATTTAATTTTGAAATAAGCGGGGGATTATTATATTATTTTATTAATATTTTAGTTATTAATATTTATTTCAAAATCAAATTTATTAACGTTACACGTGATGTTGTTACGTTGCTTTTATTCTTTTTCTTATATTACGGAAAAACCTTTATGTTCCAGGTTATTTGTTTTAGCTTTTAAGTTTTGTTTTGGTTAACACGTCAAGTTTGAAAAACTTTAGGAAGATAACATTCTGTGCCAAATAACGTGTGGGATCTGCACAATATCTGCCACTCTCTCTCTCTCTCTGTCTCTCTCTCTCTTCCTTATATATTCAATTTGGTTTTGAATGTTGAGTACCAACTTTGAGTGAGATCGTGATTCCTAAAATCAAGTGAGAATGGAATATTTCTTCCGAGCTTGCAAGAACGCTTTTTAGCTGAGTTTTATTTTAAAAGCCTCTCAATGGTGTGTTTTGGAATACAGCTGAAAACAAAGAAAAATACAAAACAATTCAATTCTTCAATCCCACTTCATCTTTTATTCTTCTCATCTCATTTCTTTATTGAAAAAACTTGCATTAAGAATTTGGGTTAAAAACTGAGATACAACCCTTACTAGTTATAGAGATCCTAATATATCGAAAGAGCTTGCTATATCCTAGAAGAATTCCAATGACCACTAGAATATTCTTTGAGCCCAGTGCATTTGCATGCCCAAAGCTTTATTGTTATATTTATTTATCTTGTTTGTGTAGGTAAAGCTCGTTAACAGAAAGTATGAAGAAACAAAGGAAAAGAACGATGAGTTAAGCACTGCATGCACTTGACCTGAGCCATCGATAGCCTACAAGAACAATTGAGCGGCGACGAATGATGTTGCAGCAGGAAGCGCGAACGGTGGATGAAAGGCAGCATGGCATCTTAGGTGGTGGCATCCTCTAGTAGTGAGTGCAAATGAGGGAGTAATGAAGAAGAAGAAGACTGAAACCAAATCCAACAGCGGTAGCAACCCTAGGTTCCTTCCTCTTTCATGTTCGTTTATAAATCCTACCTTGCAAATTGACATCATTTTTATTAGTTTTTCTTTTTGGGGGGAAAAGGTAGAAACAACACCCTTTTTGGCCGTTTTAGGTATGTTTGAATTTGTGCACTAGAATAGAATAGTGTAGAGTAAGGCGAGTGGAATAATTGATTCGCTCCATTATTTGGGTATTTTTTACTTCATCATATTCCTTTCAATATGGGGGAGACAAACTATGAAGAATGCATGAAATTAGATAAAATGAAGTCCATTTATCTTCGTTTCATTCCATGCAAATTTCACTAATACAAACAATAAAATAATAGTAAATTACACTTACATCCCCTGAGATTTGTGAAAATGTAACTCACACCCCTCTAATTATCTAGCTTTTACTCACACTCCCTCTACTTGTCAAATTCTAAGTATTTATATTACGGTTACATTTCCTCTGCTTATCAAATTTTAAGCATTTATATTATAGTCACACTCTTCATTCACAGAACACCATTAGTAAACTCATCATTCACAGAACACCATTAGTAAACTTAACAGAATGATATTTTTATGATATTAAATATTTTTAATTAATAAAATTATAAAAATATATTTACCTACTTTGTTAAGTTTAAGGGTATTTTTATAATTTTATTAATTGAGAACAGTTAATATCACAAAAATGTCATTCAATTAAGTTTATTAACAGTATTCTGTGAATGAGGAGTGTAACAGTAATATAAATACTTAAGATTTGACAAGTAGAGAGAGTGTGAGTGTAAGATGAATATTTAGAAGAGATATGAATTATATTTTCACAAACCCTGGGAGAGGTGAAGGTAACTTATCCATAAAACAAGGCAAAATACCACTTTGGTCCATGTCGTCCAAACATGCCCTTAGGTAAAACGGGATAACGCTCCTTTGTCCGTTTGTCTTTCTGCTCCCCTGCTCTCAAATCAAAGGCAAAAACCCTTCCAAACTCCTACCATCAGCAACCTACGCATCCAACAATCTTTTCCTGCAACTTCCAACAAAAAAACAAATAATAACAGAACCCAAAAAAAATGGCAAACTCACATTCATTAATAACAGGAACCTTCAAATCGATGAAAACCAAAACCCTGCTTACCAGACTCTCATCCCTCTCACTCCCCATTTCCATTCGCCACTCTTCCACCTCCGCCGCCCAACCCGAACACTCCTCGTCCTCGTCCTCGTCCGCCCCGTCCTTCACCTTCTCATCGGACGGTGTCGGCGGCGACAGCAGCAGCATAAACGTGAGGGCGCCGCCATCGATGTCGGATCGGCGGTCGTCGTCGTCGGTGACGATGCCGATGTCGTTCATGACGGGGTCGATCGTTGGGAAGCGGTTCTACAAGAAGGTGACGACGAGAGAGGCGGACGACGGCGTCGGCTGGACCGTGATGTTGGACTACAGGACTCTCAAGACTCCTTCCAAGAGACCCCTCAAGCTCCCAACCCTTGCTCTTGCCAAGGCCATTGCTGCCGAATGGGAATACCAGGTATGCTAATTGCTATGTTTATGAGCTATGGCCCTATCCCTATCCCTATCCCTATGTGTTACTGAGCTCTTTTCTGGATTTGGGTTCATCTCCCTTTTTGATCATGGACAAGGCTAGTATAACTTCCTTATCTGCCTTTTGTCAAGTTTTCAACCAATCCTCAAATCGAATAATGAATGGGTATATTTTTATTGAAATGAGTGACCCAAAAGTTAAAAGATTGCACTTTTTATTCATTGATTCTGACAGTTGGAAGTTTTTTCCTTTGGGTAGTTGTGTTGTCACTGTTGTGTAACACTCCCTCCCACATATAGGCTTGCGATTGTGAAATTGAGATAGATGAAGTTGAGCCAAAAGATGCTGACTTGTTGCAACCGTTTCATCATGGCACGAGTGAATCCCCAAATTGAACCATGATGATCAATTTATCGCTGGACAGTAGCTGGTCATATTAATCCTTTTTAGGGACTCGTGTGTCCAATGATTAGGGACTAACCTATATTTGCAACTCAGCGAATTCTTACCTAGTGTGAACAACCTATTAAGAGATCGAAGCACATCATCGCAGAATTGATTGTCTTGGAAGGAATTAGCTGACTGGCTGACTGGCTGACTAGGCATGGCATGAATGGCGGGATGCTAATGTTAGTTTTTCTTTTGTTTTTGGTGTTTTTTTTTTGTTTGGGGGGGGGGGGGGTGCTATTGTGTCGCCACGAACCTATTTGGGGGTTTAGCTGTTTTAACCACCTCGTGGAAAAAATTCAACAAAAAGAAAGGAAAAACAACAAGAAAAGAAAACCAGTATAACCAGTTGGATATGTTCAAATAATGCTCCATTTTGTGCCAAATGTTGGGATCTAAATCCTTAATTTCTTGCTATAATGAGTGAACTACGACATAGGTTGTGGAAAAAAGATGGGAAACATGAATCTTGTCCCTCCAAGATAGAATGGCATCAATTTGTTCCTTCAAAGAAATTGACTTAATTTAGTCTCCAAATCTTGCTTTTTGTGCAGAGGAGAATGATTTTGATGTCACTTTATGTGATTCAGGAATTAAATTGATGTCATTTATATTTTAGGAACCAAATTGATATCAAGTTGTAAACTAAGGGGCTTGTTTGTTTGATGTTTTTATTCCTTGTTTTTAGTCTATTTTTGGTTTACCAAGATTTTGTGAAGCAAATAGTAAAACCAAGAAATGAAAACAAGAAACATGATTTTCTTGTTTTCATTGTTTTCTTCATAAAATCATGAAAACCTGGAAATAAATTGAAAATAGAAAATGAAAACAAGAGGGGAAAAAAACAAAGAAGAAAGAAAACAGACCCTAATCTTTTAGGGATCTGGTAGAATGCTAAAAATAGGTTCAAAAAATAAATTTGGTTGCAGTCATAGTTATCAAGCTCTGGAGTTTAACTTGTAAACTTGCTTGAAAAGTGGAAGCTAAGTAAACTTGGTTGAAATCGGGTAAACTTGCATAAATTCAGATATACTTAGGTAGGCTCGGGTAAACTCGCGAGTTTAGAGTTATAGTTAGAATTTGGTCTCTCATGCAACAAAACATGGAATTTCAAAAGAAACACTCTTAATTAGACCTTCCAAATTGAAGCTATGATGTCTTGACTTAAGTTACTTTTACTTTTCACATCCTATATTCTCATCTGTTACATTTATTGTGATTTTAATTTGTATTTTATATTTTATGACTTGTATTTGCTTCAATATGATGTTGAAAGCGATTTTTTTACATATCTTTGTCTTGTAATGAATTTGTTTATTATAACTAGATGTTATAAATACTTTTTAATATTATTTTTAAAATAAGCAAACTCGTAAGGAATTAAAACAGTTCAAGTTTACCTAGGCTCCTCAAATTTAGGTAAACTCGTGACTTTTACAACCTTGGTTGCAGTTATTAAAAAAGTATTATTGTTGGAACTTGGAAGGAATCCCGTGCATAGTTGTACTGTAGTTGTATATAACATCTGCTACAGAAAAATTCATAGAGCTACTCTAGGAATCCACCATCTGTTATAGAAGAGATACTAAAATTTGATGCATTGTGATAGTTCCCAAACCAGGAAGTGAATCTGGGTTTGACACACAAACTTTCTTGAAACTTTATGACATGGATCTAAGGGTTACAATAATTAAATTCACTTTGTGACTTCATTTCACATGGCCCCTTCCCAAAGTTCTCATTGAATGTGGACATTGTAATGAAATTTGATTTATTGTAGCTAGCAGATGGTATACGGCCCTTCACGATGCCTCTTATGAAACTTGCTTGTACTGCCTTGGAAAGAGTTCCACTCACGAGGACCAAAATTATTGAGCATTTGATGAAGAAATTTAATCAAGACTTAGTTTTCTGTCATGCTCCTGATGACAATGATCTGACAAGCTATGTCCATGGTATGTTATTAGTTGATATGTCTTTCCATATGTCTGATCTCAGTTAATAAAAAGTATGGTTGCTGATGTAGTTAATACATGCAGAATGGGTCATTTCAATTTGCTTGCTTGGTTAGGTGATTGGGCCAAGTATAGAGTGCGTTATTAAAAGTAGATTTTAGTGTACCTTGACTGATTGCTATACATGTATTTGTTGCAATATTCTTGTAGACCAAAGCTATTTGTTTAAGAAGAATCCCCATCTCCCATGAAATTAATTAGCATGAAATTTGAAAAATTTATTGTGAATATTCTGACTTTGCAGATCGCCAAGTAGAGAGATTCAATCCTCTGCTTCGCTGGGTTGAATCAGAAATTGGGTTTAAGCCTGTTGTGTACTCGAGCTTTTTTGGTGGAAAGCAGGAAGGTGGTCTTGTAAAAGCTGTGGAGCACCTTCTAAGCAAAACAGATGACTGTGAATTGGCAGCAATTGATGCTATTGCAGCGGCAGCACACTCTTTAATTATTGCTATTGCACTTGTACGTGGTAAAGTGCAGATTGAGGAAGCAATTGAGCTCATTAGACTTGAAGAAGATTTACAGGTACTTAACATTAGTAAAACCCTATACCCTCACAAAACCTTTTTTTTTTTTTTGGGTAAATAACATTTAACACCCTTGAGTTTGGATGAATTGACACTTAGCTCCATTCTTCCAGCAAAATAACATTCCGCCCCATATCCCTCATCCGACTAACGGTCAACTAACTTAAGAGTTTAGGTGGATGAAAAAACATTGAAACACGGCAATATTAAAGGGTGCTGTCATCTCCTAGGATGCCTGGAAAATTTTGTTTTTTTTCTCCAAACATGAATCAAGTGCATCAAACCGGGCTATCATTAGTTGATCACGCCTCTTGGCCCTCTGCTTAGTCCCTCTCATGTGCATCATCATGGTCCAAGCATCTCAGGTGAACCCAGAAGACACTCACCTTCTTGAGGTAGTCTAGTCCACTGTCCACCCTCCACTTAATGAACTGCTGGAGACCTAGATACATAGTGAACTGCTCCTGTGACCCTATCAAGTTTTAAATTTTAAATTTTTTTATTGTGTGATTCTGAATTCATGGAGTGTGTAGAATTTATCAACACGCGGTTTAACATATGGTAGGGTCTAAATCTTTTAAATTCGTGGGACATTCTTTAATTTATGTGGAATTTGTACTAATGATGTTACTATTGAAAAGACCATTCCCAACACCTAACGATGAGGCATAAGGAGAAGCTGTATGTTAAAAATTAAAAGATGTATTCGCAACATAAACTTAGGCCAAAGTGAAATTGGTACTACTGATGAAAAATGCTTCTCTAATTAGTTAAGGCAACGGTAGTTTGTGCAGTAAGGCAAAGCTGCGGGTTGAGGGTTGTGTATTGAGTGTGCACAGAGTCAGAGCAAAGGGGGAAGAGGATGGTGATGGGTGCAAGTAAGATTCTTTGTATCTTGCTTCGCTTGATTCTCTCTTTTTGCTCCTAAAGAACAATGCCTTCTATTGCTCTGTGAACCACCCAAAATCATTAGAAAGATTCTACTTTGGAGAGACTACCAAAGTTAGAGAACCTCTCTCTTCCAAGATGAAAATCACACAATGTATTCATGTTGATCCCACACCACATGCCACAAACAGCCAAAAATAACATCATAAAAAGGGGATAACCGTTAACCAAATTGACAAAGCCGTTAGTTCAACTTGGCAATGGGATGGAGTGTCAATTTGTTAAAAGAATGGGGTTAAGTGTTATTTCAAGAAACTTCAAGGGTGGTATGTGTTATTTATCCTTTTTTTTTTTGGTCTCGAATGAGTGTTCTTAGAACATTTGCATGGTTGCTTGAGTCCAAACATTGTATTCTATCAATAAAACTCTTCATTCTTTTCACAGGTGGAAAGATGGGGTCTGGTTGAAGGTGGCCATGATGTTGATATCGCTGATCTTAGGGTACAGGTTTCATCGGCAGCTGTATTTCTTGGTTTGTCAAGGAGAGCATAATTTTTGGCATCCCGGCTGTTTCTTGCTGCAGTAGAACTAGCTATCAGCTCGTTTAGTTTTGTCTGTATAGGTATCCAAAACTTTGCAGATTCACTGCTGAGGGTCATGAGCAGTCTCTTGCTTTGACGATGAGTTGAAACATGGAAACTTATTGATTTGGCTTTACTCTGGCCTGTTTTCCACTAGAATAGCAGATCAAATTATAGCATCATGAATTGTGGATTGGAAGATGACAAACGAACTTTGTCTACAAAAGCGTCTACGATGACATCAAGTGGAATAATTTTTAGCATGATTGCCTGGTTGAACTCACACAAAAGTTGGAAAGGTGGTGTACAAGTCGAATTGATACCTTGTGGTGTTTATTATGATTCTATTTCTCTAAATTCACCATACATAAGTGTGGAGATATACTCACATCAAGAGCAAGTTTTGATATACTATTGAATAATTTGTTATGGAAAATTTTATCAATTTAATCTGAAAAATTGTCAGTTGTTGCTGAATAAATTTTCGATTAAATAGATTACTCCGCATGGTTCCTCAGGAGAGCTTTGGGTTTCCCAGCTACCTTATGACACTTTCTTTCTACCTACTTTTGAGGTTTTGGGAAAGGTAATGAATGATAAACAAGCTCTATGGCACTGTGCAGATTTTGGTGGTGTAATGGTGTTTGGTGTCTTTAGCTAGAGCACAATGGTGGGTTAAAACATCATTTCCTAACTAGATCTCCTGGAGTATACATTCCTGCTCTAGGCCTCATTATTGGTCAAAGCTAATGGTTTCTTGGATGTTTAATTATTGAATAGTATCATTTGTACTTATATATTATGGGACAATATGTTGACATAAGTTTATCTATTATTAAGATATCGGTTTTAAACAAAGTGGAGTCCACACCTTATCTAGTGATAGATAGGAGTGTGTCAACCTGGTGTCACACAAATTGTGAGTATAAATAATATTTCTTATAATCATTTCTTCTACAAAGCAATTGGGGTGCTCTCATAACCTAGTGAATTTCCATTCTTCTGTCTAGTCTGCTGGTTTTTTTTTTTTTTTTGCTTGATGTTTTTCGTCGTTCTCCTCCTTCTCAGTCTTTCTGTCTCATTTTTTCTGTTTTTTGTAGAAAAATATATCTTCATTCTTGGTTTATTTGTTTCCTGTCTTTTGTAGTCAATTTATTTTTTTTCCAACTCAGCTCTCTGTTGGTTAATCTCTTTTTTGGTTGAACAAGATATTCCATTGGATAATCTTTATTTATTCCTACAAAAATAACATAAAAACAGTTTGACAGTCCTCCACAAGGATATGTAGCTATTCATGCTGTGAAACATCCATTTATATACTATAAATATTTTTGAGTTCGAGTCAGTTATGTAATGCTTGTACAGTTTAGTTTGTGGTCTCCTTTGTTGTGTAAGTACGTTTGTAGTTATTTATAGTGTGGTGGTCGGTTGGATCTTGTAGCAAACGAACACTGCAGACATGTTAGACGAGGCAGTAGCTGATGTCAAGTTCCCCCAAGAGCAGATTGAGGAACTATTAGCTATCAGAGCAGCAACGGAGGGACTATCAAGATTGTGACGAGTCTACTTCTAAGGGTATGTTTGGTTGCAGAGTAAAAATGAAGATAAATTATATATAAAACTCAATCATGAAAAATTTAATCTTATTTTTACCTCTCAACCAAATATACCCTACCAAAATTCCCTTTGTATGCTTAGTGTAGGTATTGCGGTGTAGTTGTACAACTTTTAAGTTATCCTATCGACAAAGTCAATGGCTGCTTAAACCTTTAATCTTATCAAGATATACACAGCCATATGTGAATTTTTTTTTTTGTCAAAAAAAGAGAAACACTGATCTCAGTTCAACTTTTTTCTTGCCATACGAAAAAAGCGGTTAGAAAAATGGTATTTCACACGAGTGAAATTTTTTTAAAAAAAAACGTATTCTCCATGGAATATTTGTGACAATTTAAGCCTAGCGGATGTAATTAAAACAATACAAATAGTGGCTGAAAATGCAACAAAGTCTAACACACCATAATGGAATTAATGTATGTACCATCCACCATGAATCTCACCCTACTCTAGAATCAAACTGGAAAAAAAAAAACAAAGAATAGCAAGACATAGACAAAGAACAAATTGCAACATTCCTAATTAACACACGTTTAATTTCCTAGGAAGCACTCAAATTACATATAGGAACCAACACATGCCAAAACAAACTGAAAGAAGAGCAGCAGAATTCCCGAGACCCCAAATGGCGAAATTGCATAATCATGGTAGGCGTGAGACTTGGAATGGTCAGGAAGAGACTGATCCGGAAGCATCACCCTGACAGCCATCTTCTGGCCCTTCTGACAGTGCCCTGCTGCGCCACTGATGAAGTAGAAAGTCCCCGAGTGCTGGAACCTGAACTCGGTGTTGCCAATGTTGGAGAAGAAGGTTGGGTGAGTCGCATTGCAGTCCTTGTAATCTGCCTCACCCACCTCCATCACAGAGTCCTTCTTGTACCTAAAATCTGCACACACACACACACACACACATACAAAATCAGTTACATATTGAAAATGAGTTTTACTAAAACTCTTCATCTGTATGCATGGCTTTGCGATCGCAGTTGCAGTTGCGGAAAATTGCGAGAAAAATACTGTTGACATGGTCACGATCAATTTAAAACCATCTATGTATGTAATATATAAGCGAAGCATGTATGTAAGAGAAGAGAGTTGTGGAGTGAGTGCGTACGGATGGCGTCACCAACGTGGAACCTGTTGTGGGAAGCCCAGTCATTGTACATGTTGGTGTCATTGGGAGGTGGGACAACCCACCCGTTTGAGCCACCCACTTGGAACTCAAGGGAAGCCACAGAGAAACACTGCAGGAGACCGCAGAAAATGGCCAACAGAAGCACAAGGAGGGATGAGGTGGAAATGGTCATACAGGAACCAGAAGAAGAAGAAGCCATTGCAAGTAATATATGAGAGTGGCGAGGCAAGGCAAGAGGAGAATATGACGAGTGCAAGAGTTTGTGGTGAAAGTGGCTGGATTACAGAGACGTTAATATATATAGAGAGAGATGTTGATAGAGAGAGTGGTGAAGTTGGGTTTGCATTAGTTGGATGAGAAATGGAGGTAGTGGGTGGTTACGGTTACATACAAGTCGTGTATTGGGGCCTTGGATTAGGGTCCAATCCTCAATTAAATCGACTGAACATACTCAGTCAGACAGTATGTTTGGCGGGAAATGCATTCACAATGACAGAAACAGCAATTAGGAGAAGGAAAATAAAGTCACTGTAATCTCGGATTATGGCCATCATGGCTGGCTCACGTACTGTGATTAGTTGATAGTCCATATATATATATATATATGTGTGTGTGTGTGTGTGTGTGTATAATCCAATTTTAATGAGCTAAGATTGACATGACTTACTTAACTGAAAGATATAAGAAACCTCGTGAGATGAGGCGTTTTGTAATAAAGCTATCGATTAGAACTTTAGTTTATGGATTTTCCAAATGACTATAGAAAGGTTTTGGAAACGATTAAGTTAAGAGAAGTGACAAAATAATAAAAGTAATTTGCATTAATTATAAATGGTAAAATACAAAAAAAAAAATAACAGCTAAAATAAATTGGCTAGTTGTATCGAGATTGTCGTATGTCTTTTCCACACATAAGATCCCTTATTTATAGTCTATAAGCTAAGCTATAAACATGATCGTAGCCGTTCCAATTTTTTAGCAATCACTACTCATGCTTTCATATATGTTCTTATAGCTATAGCACTTCCTTATTTTACTATGCTGATGCTTCTTTTCAATTATGCAAGCTTCTTTTCCAGCTATTTCCTTTTTTCATTTGGGCCTATGTTTCTTATCATCTAGCCCATATCTTGATCATAGCCGTGATAGTCTTTAACTGTTCATTTTGAGCCTGTGCAAATTGGCCCAATAATTTTGGGTATCCAATATATGCCCCCTACTCCTCTTAGCTCAATAGCCATTATGAGCTATGAAGTGTTAATAAATGCTTCAGCTGAAAACTTTCCTAGCCATTACACTTTTTCTTCTTCAACTTCCTTGCACGATTCTTGGAACAGATCTCCTTCAAATTTCTGTTTCAGTCTTTTCTATTTTTCAAACTTAATATCCCACTTGCTCAATGTTTATTTTTCATTTTGCTCCATGTCTTTCTCTCAAGGTTCTGATTCTCAAAACCCTAATTCCTCTCCATTGAGAGATGACTCTTCTTCATCCTCTTCCTTATATATCATTCAACTCGTCTCCTCGGATTGAGGATTCTGACACCATTCTTGCTGCTCTAGCGTATCTTCAAAGAACAACAATGGCAGTCGAGGGTTCCTCTTCCATTGAGAAAGATGAAATGGTTGCCATTTTGATCTCATTCTGTGGCGAAGGTATTCACTATATTTTTGGCCCTATCGTTTCTAAGCCTTCAGTTTTTAGGACTTTAGTTGAAACATACATCTTCCTTTCTGGGTTTGAACTCTTATCTATTCTTTTTGGTTTTCTATTTCCAAGCACCCCTCTAAGATTCGCAGCTGGCCTCGTCCTAGTGAAGCCTATATGAATTGGCTCTATTGGGTTGAAAGGCAAAAACACTACCTGTGGAAAACATGGGGGTATTTATGAATAGATTTTTGTTTTGAGAAGCAATCTTGTTATGGCTTCTCCATTCAAAACAAAGAACGAAGATGAGCCTGTCCATCCAAGAGACATCAAGAGTCTCATGGGATAATCAAACTACACAAACCAATATCTCCAATCTTTAGGTGAGATAATGATGGCTAAACCCAAGAGAGCTAAAGATAAGGATAAGCCTTCAACTTCTTACCAACCAAAAGAAGAAAAACCAATAATGGGTGAAAAACCAATAATGGGTGAAAAACCATTATTCAAACCTTTTAAAATAAATAAATACAATTGATAGAGATCCTCCTAAAAGTTCAACTGATGAACTCTTACAAAAGATCACTTATCAATTAAATTTAATAGATCCTATTGTGCCAGACTTGGCTGAACAAACTAAAAAAACTACACTCAAAATTTTCCATAAATAATTTCCATGAACCATCTGAAATAGCTTCAGATGCTCATTGAGAAGTACATTCTAAAGTTCCCTCCAAGGGAAATATCAATCCTATTTTTATCCAAACTCCTAACTGGAGAAAACCAACCAAACTTTACTATCAAAGAGCAACTGCACTTGATTTATTATTGGAAGAAAGAACTCCAAGTTTTAAGCCTTTTAGTGTAGACAACATCTATGAGTGGAACATAGATGGTCAAATACAATATCAAATTTTAAATGCAAAATTTAGATGGTACAGAGATATCTTTCTTACTAGAGTCTAGCCAGCAACCCTTCTAGAAAGAAAAATTTCTTGCTAGTCTTTTGAAATCTTTTGGAGAAAAAGTAAGGGATAAAATCAGAAGTCAAACCACAAATTGGGAAATCCCCAATGATCAATTGAGTTATGGGCAATTAATTGTTTATATCCAAAAGGTAGCCTTCAAAATTTGTTAGGATGATAAGATCCAACAACAGCTCGCCAAAGAAAAATGTCAAACTAGAAGAGACGTGGGTATTTTTTGTGATCAATTCAGTCTTTCGTCTTGTTCAAAAAGAAAGCCTAGCCCAAAGTCTCAACATCCAAAACATTACCCAAAATCTAACTATCACAGGATTAAACAGAATGCTACTCCAAGAAAACTCAAAAGGGAATTTAATAAGTCCAAGCCTCCCATAGACATAAAAATTCCTAATAAACCTCCCGTTATTTGCTATACTTGTGGCAAACCTGGGTACATGAGCAAATACCGTAGATTTAAGAAAAAACTTGCTGCTTTAAATCTTGAACCCATAGTGGAAGAATAAATCAACAATCTTTTACACCAACATTTAAAGAAGAACCCAAAAAAGAATCTTTTGAAGATCTTGCCCAAATCCAAGCTAATGACATCATTTCTAAAGGATCTCCTAATGAAATTAATATCTTGACAAGAGAAGAAGACCTCTTGTTTGAAGTCATCAATGCTATTCCTGATCCTTAGAAAAAAAAATCTTTCTTACCAAACTAAAAGAGATTTTAGAAGCCAGTTCTTCCAAAACAAAACAAGTTTAAACTCTTACAACCAACAAATTCAATCTAAAAGATACTCTTAAAAGACTGGAAAAGAAAACTCTTAATTTGGTTACAATCCAAGGTCTTCAACATGAAATCTATAATCTCAAAGTTGAGACCAAAGAGATCAAAAAATAAGAATAGATCCACAGAAATATTATTGATCAAATCAAAATGGATGATACTGACCAAGACTTATCAAGTTCTGTGTTTACATCCATATTCAAAAATAGTAAATCTAGATCATTAAATGAAAATTTTCTAATGGTAACAAAAATTTTAGAATTAAGCGAAATATTAAGGATCCAAAAATTCTACATGCAGACTATGATCAAGGTTGGTGAATTTGTTCTTGAAACTATGGCATTATTTGACACAGGCGCAGATTCAAATTGCATCCAAGAAGGATTTATTCCCACAAAATACTTTGAGAAAACTACTGGGTGGCTTAGCACTACTAGTGGTTCTAGCTTAAAAGTCCAATACAAACTTCCAAAGGTTATTGTCCAAAATCATGATTTCCAGAAAGAAACACTCTTCTTTTTGGTAACAAACAAAAATTTAGCATAAGGTCATCTTAGGATCACCTTTCATTAAATCTATTTTCCCATGTCCTCTATTCAATGATAGGATCATTACCTGGCACTTGGGAAAAGAACTTAAATTTCCTTTCATTAGGAAACCTACCACCAAAACCCTTAACCAAACTAAGCTTATCAAAGAAAACAAATTAATTTCTTAAAAGAAGAAATCTCTTTTAAACATATTGAGTCTCAATTGTCCTAAGAGAATCCAGTCTCTTCTTGAACAAATTCAATCATCAATCTATTCTGATCTCCAAATGCTTTTGGGAAAGGAAAAAAATATAATGTAACTTCCTTATAAAAAGGATTTCCGCAAAGAGAAAATCCCTACAAAGGCAAGACCTATTGAGGAACTCCTTGCTTATTGTAACAAAAGGTTTAATTAGAAAAAGCAAGAGCCCATGGTCATGTTATGCTTTTTACATCAATAAACAAGCTGAAATTGAGCATGGAATCCCTTGCTTAGTTGTCAATTATAAACCTCTAAACCAAGCTCTTCAACGGATTAGGTATCCTATTCTAAACCAAAAAGATCTTTTGACACTATTAGATTTAGCTAAGATCTTTTCAAAATTTGATATGAAATTTGGGTTTTGGCAGATCTAGATCAAAGAAAGTTATCACTACAAAACTGCTTTCACTGTCCTATTTGAGCAATATGAATGGAATGTAATGCCTTATGGATTAAAAAAGCTCCTTCTGAATTTCAAAGAATAATGAATGATATTTTTTATTCTTGTTCAAAATTTGTCATTGTCTATATTGATGATGTCTTGATCTACTCCCAGTCCATGGATTAGCATTTCGAACATGTCAATATATTTATTAGAATCATCAAGCAAAATAGTTTTGTTGTCTCTAAAATCAATCATTTCCAAACTAAGATCAGGTTCTTAGGTCACAATATTCGTCAAGGAACAATTGTTCCCATTGATAGAGCAATTCAATATCCTAACAAATTCCCAAATCAAATCATTAACAAAAATCAATTACAAAGATTCTTAGGTCATTTAAATTATGTCCCAAATTTCTTCCCTTAGCTTAATAATCTTATTAAACCTCTTTATGAATGTCTCAAGAAGTGTCCTTCTCCCTGGATGGATGTTCATACCAATATTATCAAAAAATTCAAGACTCGAGTTAAAGATCTTCCATGTTTTAATCTTCCAAATCCTCAATCCTTCAAACTTGTTGAAGCAGATGCATTTGACATAGGTTATGGTGGTATCCTCAAACAAAAATTCCAAAATAAAGAACATATCATTGCATACACTTCAAAACATTGGAATCTTGCACAATAAAAATATTCCACTGTTAAAAAAGAAGTTTTAGTAATAGTTCTTTGCATTTCAAAATTTCAATATGATTTATTTCAAAAGTTTTTAGTCAGAGTGGATTGCAAATCTGCAAAAGACATTTTGTAAAAAAATATTAAAAATCTTGCATCAAAACAATTTTTTACCAGATGGCAAGCAATTTTAAGTGTTAAGATTTTGAAATTGAATATCTCAAGGGCGCTTCAAATTTTTTCCTGATTATCTCACTCGTGAATTCTTACAGAGGAAGACATTATAGCATCATGCCAAAATCGGTAAGATCCTCCTCTTCCAGGGGAGGAAAAGGAAGTTAGTCCTTGTAGGACTAAACAAGCAATCAAAATCAAAACAATCAAGGTCATCGATCCAATCTGAGTCATCCACTAAGAAAGCAATCATAATTAGATCAACCATCCAGATTCAAAAACCCGAAGCTTCATCTTCATCCAATCAAACCAATAAACAAACCAAGGTTGACTATGCCTTCCTAATCCAAACATTTGTAGCCTTCCAACAGCAAGGACTTACCCATTTACCAAAAATGTCTTGGGTCAATATAGCTACAGAAGAAAAACAACAAAAAAGAAGGAAGTGGTCATTTCCAAACAAAAACCCAAGCATAAATCACTAACCCCATATATAGCTAAAAACCAGTTTTTAGCCATCTACCAAGTGTAACCTAAATATTGGGATAAAAGTTCAAACAAAGTCCCAGCAAAAATATTTCCAAATGGATCCCATTTCAAATCTTTTGCAGCAAACAAAACATGACAATTTTGTGAATTCATTCTTGTGGATTCAGACTCAATATCCATCAAACATTACAAAAATGAGAACAAAAAGCCCACACAAAATTCTCATTGAAAATATCCAAACAATTTGAGAAAATTTTCCAAGAACTTTGACCCAATTAGATATAATTAATGGGATTATGTCCAAGCTTGATACAATGTATTCTGCTATCAAAATGATGATTTTGGCCATACTTGGTTAATTTATTTCAAAAGAAATGTCTCATAAATTTCCTCACTGGTTTGCCCAGTGGTGGAAATTTTATAGACCAATCAGTTAAATTCTACCATTAGAGGTTTTGGATGGATTTCAAACTTTTTAAAAAACGATAAACCTTTTCGAAGATCCATTTCCAGCAGATCTCCACTTTTTCTCAAAATTTTCCTTGGCATGGATTTTTTCCTAGCAATACAAATATGGAAAGCATGCCAACCCAAACCGTAACATCCTCTTCTTCACAAAATATTTTATAGAGTAATTTATCATATTCTTGTTAGTTATTTGAGTTGATTATTGTAGAAATGTATGAAATATATAGTAATATAAATAATATATATTCAATTTCTTGATGCTTAAGTTTTTGAACTTGTTGCTTGAGTTTCCAAACTTGGTGCTTAAGTTATTCAAACTTGTTGGCTAAGATTGAACCTCTATATAAGGAGGTGAGCATGTAAAGAATAATGGCAAGTGGAGAAGTAAAACTTTAACTATTCTTGAAAGAAATTAGTGTGCGAGGAAGAAAGAGAAAGAGAAGAGGAAGTGATCGCAGTTCTCTATAATAATGTTAAGTAAGGAATGAGTCTCCTTGTAAACTGAAAACCATGGTTACAATTTCTAATTATTTTCAATGAACCAAAATCTTAGGTTTATGTTTATAATTTTTATGTGTATTGTCGCAACCAGGATCGCGAGGGGAACGACGAAAAAAGAATTTTTGTTTTGAAAATTTATGGAGTCGCCATCAAGTTTATTAAATCTGGGAAAACATTGGAAAAACCCATTTATTTTTTTTAAAAAAATGATCTTTGAAACCAGTTTTGAGTTCGCGAGTCGGTTATGCATAGGGAAGGGCAGGAATTTAATCCTACGCACCCCTAATACACCCGTCCTTGGACGGTACCTTTAATTAACTGTGCAAATTAAATAATAACCCCTTTTTTAAAAAAAATATTTATTTTTATTTTATTATAAAAAAGGAAAAGAGAACACCAAGTTGTCACAACTTAGGTGTTCTAAAATATCGAGTTAACAAGTCGTCACGGCCAAATTAACATCTTCATTCAAAATGGAATATTCCCAAATAAATGAAAAATTTAAATTAAATACATAAAATGAAGTGTCTCTAATAAAAATGATAAATATTTACAAAGGAGATTAAAATGCATTACAAAGCAAGAAAACTATTTTTAATGAGATTTTGGAACATCAAGTTGTCACAACTCAGATATCCAAAATATTGAGCTAATAAGCCGTCTCGGCTAAATTAACATCTTTATTTGAAATAAAATTTTTGATAAATAAATGAATAAATTTAAATCCAAAATGAAAATATGAATTATGAATATTTACAAATGAGGCAAAAAGGAAATTTATTTTAATATTTTTTTATAAAAAAAGAATATTTATTCTTTTTTAGAGGAAATTCCGAATCATTAAGCTGTCACAGCTCAAATGTCCAAATTATCGAGTTAACAAGCTGTCGCAGCTAAATTAACGCTTTTAATCAGAATATTCCTCTATTAAATAAAAATTAAAAAAAATATCTCAAAAAAAATTAGAGAAATTATTTACAATTAAGATAAAAAATATAAACAAAACTAATTTTGGCTTGACAGGGTTAGAATCACCTGTTCCTACGTATCCCCTGGTGCAATGGGGAACTCAAAGTCACGTAGTTCTGTAGAAAATATTTGTGTAAGGTTTTGTTTTGTTTTTTTTTTTTGAACAGGAGTTTTAAAATATTAAGTTGTCACAGCTAAAATATTCTGACACAAAAGCTAACAAACAGTCACGGTTAAATTAGCTCTATTTTTCAAAAGAAATTTTGAATATCAAGCTATCACAGCTAAAATATTCCAGAACATAGAATTAACAAATCGTCACGGTTCAATTAATCATATTCTTAAGAAAAGTTTTATCAATTGACTAACTGAAAATAACCTCTTTTACTATGGTAAGATGCTTAAACAATTATTTCAAACTCGAAGTGAGTAGACCCTCATTTTTAAAATTCCATTTTCTAACTAAGAAAGCAGTCTCCTCGGGGGCTTGGTTCAAGATATGAAGTTTGGTTATGACGAAGATAGATGGGTTTCCAAAGAAGGAATGTGGATCATTCCAGGTTCATAAAAAGGAAAAAAGAGGAAACTACTGTTCTCCTAGTGTTCTAAGTTTAGAACTCTAAATTCACAAGTAAAATTCTGATATTAGTCAGAAAGGTAGCTAGTAAGCAAGTCGAGTAGCTATTATTTTTCTATTAAGTCGAGCGAGCCACTCAGACATAAAAAAGAGGGCTACTTCACTATGAATGGTAACATATGAATTGAGACTAATGTGACGGGTGTCAATTACCAAAAATGACTCGACCACTAACTCAGTCCCGCGGGACATTTCTAACACAAGGCCGAAGATGGATGCGAAGAATATTTGCAACCATTCTCAAACCATCACACGGATTCCAACCCAACTGCCTTTTTTAGACCAAAATTAAATCAAAACTGGACAAACAAACCTAAGACTAAATCCAACAAAAATAAACAATGCCAACTAAAACATAAAATTTCTAAACTAATCTACCTTGCCCCTAAAAGCCCAACCCCACATGCCCACTTACGCGAAAAACAACAAAACCAAAAAAAAAAAAGGAGCTCTCTCTCTTTCACGTGTATGTACATACATAGTGTCTTCTCTCACTGACCACAACCATACTCATTGACAACACACGCCCACTCACTTACACTCATACACTAACCTACCCCACTAAGTCACTAACACTAAAAAAAGAAACGGAGACACAGAGAAGGAAAGCAAAAGAGAGAGACGAATTGAGAGAGAGGGAGGGCTGAGAGGGAGCGCGGTTTGACATGGCGGAGAAGAGGAGATCAAGAGTTTCAGTGCCGAAAATGGAGGGTCGATGCTGCCTGTGAAGCCGATCCGGCATGGTAGAGAAGAAGGAAGTGTCCATGTAGGCGCGACGATGCAGATGGGAGACCGCGGCTAGGGGAGAGGAAGAAAACAATGGAGGCCCGAGAAAGGGTAATGGTGGCCGGGTGGTGCGCAGTGAGGAAAAGCATGGCAGAGGGGAAGGATGAGGTTGAGATTGGCTTTGATGATGGTGGTGGAGAGGCCGAGAAGCGCAGTGAGGTTAATGGAGATTTCATGGAGGAGGAGTGAAGGCGAAGTTCGCTGGCAGAGCTAAGGGAGGAACATAGATCCGACGCCGATTTGCAAAGGGTAAGTCACGGTTGGAGGCCGTGTGACCATGATCGGCGACCCGTGGTGATGGGATTATGTGGCGGCAAGAAGGAGCAGATCTAAAGGAGGAAGAGGGAGAAGGAGGTGCAGTGGCGGTTGCATGTGATGGCTGAGACCAGTTTGGTGGTGGCTGGTTCACGGAGGTGGAAGGAGGAGCTGTGAGGGTGATGATGATGGGAGGCCGTGGTATGTAGATGGGGCAGTGGTTGGCCGGGAATGGAGATGAGGCCAGGAGAGGAAAAGAAAGGTTGAAGGAGGAGGCCACAGTGGGGAAGGTGTTTGCGGCCTCCTTACACCTTTTTCATTCTTTTTTATTTTTTTTGTATAGATATTGGAGAACAATACCTGCAAGACTACTGTTGTTGTTGCTTCTAGTTTATTCTTCCCAATATTGCTGGAAATTTTGGTCGATGATTGTGGGAATTGGTGGTGGTGATAGTGATTGATTTGTGTATAGGGATGTGATAGTAGTTCAGGTGGTGGTTACTCATCCTTTTTTTTTGTGATTTTTTTTTATGCTTCTTAAAATTTTCTAATTGATACTGTCGAGCCCCCCCTTTGCTGTTGCTGATGGTTATATAGAGATCTTTGTTTGATCAGGATCATTTTCACAGGTTGGCTAGTGTGATCCCCAACTTATCATCAGGGAAAATCATCATTTGTTGGGGATGGATGATCATCATTGTGTCCACCATTTCCGTCACTTTTTATGCCTCCCATCATTCCACTTTGCCACTGTTTCACCTGTCTTGGCATCAATAGTCAACTTTCTGCCTTTCTTATTTTTTTTATTTTTGTATTTGTTTATTATTTTTATTTTTTTCACGGATAAGAATAATAAAATAAAATAAAAAAGCACACTGGATTGGGCTCACATGAATTGGAGACCCTTATTATGGACAAAACATAAATGGACCCTAAAAGGGATTTAGGCACTAAATTAGAGGAAATGGGCCGTAAAAAGAATTGAACTCTTTTTGTGTTTTTGTTTAAATTTTTGGAAATAATAAAAGAACAAACAGAAAACCTTTCCTTTTTTTTTCAAATGAAATGAATGCGGTAATTAAAATGAAGGATTGCAAATTTTTGGATTTTTTTGTTTAATGTACCGAACAAAATCGGGTGTTGACAGTTGCCCCTTTTTACTTATTTCTTATAAAAGAATATGAAAAATATAAGTTTTACATATTATCTTCATAAGGAATAAGTAAAGACATGAACATAGATTTTGTTCGGCAATGCATGAAATGCAAATGCAAGAAAAATCAAATTCTAACAGTAAAAGAAACTAAACATTCAAGAAAGTTACATGTAATGCTGTAATTCAGAAACTAATTGTATGAATCAGGCAAAGAAAAGAAACTAAGTTGACACAAATCCACAAATGACCAGAAATGTAAAAACTAATGAGACTGATTGGAAATTTACAAACTGGTGAGACTGACAGGAAATCGAAAATCTTGTGACCAACTGGATAGGGTCAACAAGTGACAGGAAATCAAAAGCCGACGAGGGTTAACAGGAATTTACAAGCCAACGAGGGCTGACAGGGATCTACAAACCTTGCGACCTAATGGATGGGTCAAAAAATGACAGGAAAATAAATGGTGGCAATCTGAGGCCGACTAGAAATTAAATTGGCAATCTGAGATCGACTAAAAATTAAACTGGCAAGGATACCTACTGAAAAGTAAATTGAAAATTAAATTGGCGAGGATACCGACTAGAAATGTAAACTGGCAAGTAGGCCGATTGAAAATTAAACTAGCAAGGATACCGACTGACTGAAAACTAAACCGGCAAGGATACCGACTGACTGAAAATTAAACCGGCAAGGATACCGACTGGCTGAAAATTAAACCGGCAAGGATACCGAATGGAAATGTAAACTGGCAAGGAGGCCGACTGAAAATTAAACCGACAAGGATACCGACTGGAAATGTAAATTGGCAAGGAGGTCAACTGAAAATTAAACCGGCAAGGATACTGACTGTCTGAAAATTAAACCGGCAATACCGACTGACTAAAAATTAAACCGACACGGATACCGACTGAAAATGTAAACTGGCAAGGACGCCGACTGAAAATTAAACCAGCAAGGATACCGACTGGAAATGTAAACTGGTGGCAATCTGAGGCCAACAAGAAATTCAAAGCAGGCTTAGAGAACAATAATTTTCACAGCTTCTTTTTCTTTTTTCTTCTCTCTCTTTTTTTTGTTTTTTTTTAGTTATATGCAAAAGTCGTGAATTTCAGCTTATTTCAGACACATTCTTGAAAAACTAACCATAACCAAATCGGGCAATATTCCAGGAAACTTTAACCGATTAAACTCATGATTCTTGCACTGGACTTTCTGGCATAACTAAGACTTTCTTTTCTTCTATGCCCTTGCTTATTTCTTCTCTTCTCCTCTACTTTTCCATTTTTAAACTGATGATTACTTTTCTGCCAAGCTTGATTGAAATTTCTAAATTGTGATGCTAGTCATTGATGTATTGTTGTAAACATTGTTAGACCATATAATTGAAGCTTAAATTTATCCTACTTGAGACATCATAAATGAACATGCATTCAAAGAGATGGTGAAAGGATCAACTGAATAAACATCTTTATTGTTTGGTGTATTGGGTGACAAGAGATTTGAAGAAGACAACAAAATAAAAGCAAATACAAAGTTGCGAGAGAAACGAAATTTTTCCCCAGTTTAGGTTCTTTATAGCTCAATCAATTGACTTCTTGCAGCAAATTGAACATCATAGCCATGATATCCGACGACATATATTCAAATCCTTTCTTCTAAATTGCCCCAGTTTCAGACTTTGATTTGATTGATTTACTGGACAAATTCAAAAATTTGCCCCAGTGTAGGCTACATTATTACCTGCTCTAACTTTTGTCTAGGCCGCTCTTTCGAGTTTTCAACCTAGCGAGCCCTCTTCCTCTTCTCTTTTTTTATCTTTTTCTTTATTTTTTTGTTTTTTTTTGTTTTGCCCTAACTTTTGCTTAGGTCGCTCTTTCGTGTTTTCAACCTAATGGGCTTTTTGAGCATCTTTTCAAGCATAAAATCTTTTGACTACATCACTGTTGATTGGTTTAAGCAATTCTTGTCCATCCATGTTTTGCAAAATCAACGCCCCACCTGAGAATGCTTGCTTGACAATATAAGGACCCTCATAACTTGGAGCCCACTTTCCCCGTATATCTTCTTGATTAGGGAGAATTTTCTTCAGAACCAAATCTCTTGGATGAAAATCTCTAGGGCGGACTTTCTTATTAAAAGCCTTGACCATTCTGCTTTGATACAACTAGCCATGACAAATAGCTGCAAGCCTTTTTTCTTCGATCATGTTTAACTGCTCATATCGAGCTTTCACCCATTCAGATTCTTCCAACTCAGTCTCCATTAAAACCCTAAGCGAAGGGATTTCAACCTCTATAGGGGATACAGCTTCCATTCCATAAACCAATGAGAAGGGAGTTCCTGTGCTTGACCGTATGTTGGTACGATACGCATGCAAAGCATATGGCATCATTTCATGCTAGTCTTTGTAATTCACCACCATTTTGGCAATGATTTTCTTGATATTCTTATTTGCAGCTTCAACTGCACCATTCATTTGAGGCCTATAAAGAGCTGAGTTATGATGCTTGATGTTGAAAGTCTCAAAGAATTTTTGAACCTCAGCACCATTGAGGTTAGGAGCATTGTCTGTGATGATCCTTTCTGGAATCCCATATCTGCAGATAATGTCCCTTTTGATGAATCTAAGAAACACCTTCTGTGTGATATTGGCATATGAAGCAGCTTCCACCCATTTAGTGAAATAGGCTATTGCCACCAAGATGAAACGATGACCATTGGATGCTTTGGGATTAATTGGGCCGATAACATCCATGCCCCACATTAAGAAAGGCTAAGGAGATGTCATGCTATATAATGGAACTGGAGGAGCATTGATTCAGTCTACATATACTTGGCATTTGTGGCACTTCCGAACATAATTCATATAGTCACTTTCCATGGTGGACCAGTAATATCCACTCCTTAGGATTTTACGTGCCATCATATGCCCATTGGCATGAGTTCCATAGATCCCTTCATGGACTTCAGTTATGATTATTCGAGCTTCATGAGCATCTGCACATCTAAGGAGAGTAGTGTCATAATTCCTCTTGTAAAGGACTTCGCCATTCAGGAAGAAGGCCATAGCCAGTCTTCGAATTGTCTTTTTATCCACCTCATTCGCACCTGCTGGGTATTCTCCTTTTTGAATATACTGCTTAATGTCATGATACCATGGTTGACCATCTGGTTCAGTCTTTACGTTGCAACAGTATATGGGTTCACTTTGTACTTCTGCATGGATGGGTTGGACATTGGTGTGGACTTCCAATTTAGTCATTACAGCCAGAGTTGCCAATGCATCTGCAAATTGGTTCTTGTCTCGAGTTAAGTAGGAGAACGATATGTCATCAAAATGTTCGATTGGTCGAGACAAATACTTCTGATAAGGTACCAATTTTGGATCCTTTATACGCCATTCTCCATTAACTTGGTAGATTATGAGTGTCGAATCTCCAAAGACTTTCAATTCTTTGATTCCCAAGTCAATCGCAACTTGCAAACCATTTGCACAGGCTTCATATTCTGCGATATTGTTGGTATATTCAAAGTCTAGTTTGATAGAAACTAGGTATTGTTTCCCAACTGGTGACACTACAACAGCTCCTATTCCATATCCATTCATATTGGCTGCCCCATCAAAGTACATCTTCCACACATTCTCTTCTTCCTCATCTTCTCTTTCTAGTGCTAACACCTCGCCATCAGGGAATTCAGGCATAGTGGGCTGTACACCCTTCATAGGGTTTTCAACTAGATGATCGGCAATTGCACTTCCCTTTATGGACTTTTGAGTAAGATATTTGATATCAAATTCAGACAACATTACTTGCCATTTTGACATTCTTAATGACACATGAGGACTATCAAATATGTATTTCAATGGATCCATTCGAGAAATCAACCAAGTAGTGTAGTATAACATGTACTGCCTTAACCTCTTAGAAGCTCATACTAATGCACAACAGGTCTTTTCAATCGCCAGATAGCGGGACTCACATTCGTTAAACTTCTTGCTCAAATAATAAATGGCCTGTTCTTTCTTTCCGAATTCATCATATTGCCCCAACATTGCCCCGAGTGAAGTAGGCAACACTGTAAGATATAGTATTAAAGGACGGCCTGGCGTAGGAGGAATCAAAACTAGAGGTTTCATTAGATAAGTCTTGATTTTGTCAAAGGCTTCTTGGCATTCTTCATTCCATTCTCCAGGTTGATGTTTTCGCAGCAACTTGAATATAGGCTCACAAGTACTAGTCAAATTGGCAATGAATCTGCAATGTAGTTGAGCCTTCCAAGAAAACTTCTCACGTCCTTTTCAGTTTGGGGAACTGGCATTTCTTGTATCGCCTTCACCTTGTCCGAATCCACCTTTATCCCTTCTCTGCTAACAATGAATCCAAGTATTTTCCCTGTAGATGCTCCAAAAATGCATTTATTCGGGTTTAATCACAACTTGTATTTTCTGAGTCTTTCGAACAGTTTTCGCAAAACTGCCATATGACTTTCTCCCTCTTTAGACTTAGCAACCATGTCATCAACATACACCTCAATCTCCTTGTGCATCATGTCATGGAACAGTGCAACCATAGCACGTTGATAAGTGGCACTAGCATTCTTCAACCCGAACGACATGACTGTGTAGCAAAAGGTTCCCCACAGAGTTATGAATGTGGTTTTTCCTTTGTCGTGAATATCCATGGGAATTTGATTATACCCGGAGTATCCATCCATAAATGAGAATCGGTGATTTCCTGCTATATTATCAATAAGGATATTAATGTGGGGGAGTGGAAAATCATCTTTCGGGCTAGCCTTATTTAAATCTCAATAGTCCACACACATCCTGACCTTCCTATCCTTTTTAGGCACAGGTACAATGTTGGCCACCCAATCAGTGTATCTTGATACCTCCAAAAATCCAACCTCTAACTGTTTAGTCACCTCCTTTTTTATTTTTAAAGACATATCGGGTCACATTCTTCTCAACTTCTGCTTTTTCGGCTCAGCTTCCGGATACAAAGGGATTTTATGTGAAGTGATCTCTGGGTCCAATCCTGGCATATCACAGTAGGACCATGCAAAGACATCCAAGTATTCTTCAAACAACGCAATCATTTCTGTTCGTTCAGGGTTTTCTACTATTTTCAGCTCTTTCTTCTCTTCTTCAGTGCCCATGTTAATCACCTCAACCATCTCATTGTCTAAGTCAAACCCCTTTTCTGTATGTTCCAATAGATTTGAAAATTGCCCAATAGCTTCTTCATCATCTTCGAATTCATAATTATCACAATCAAGTGCAGCAAGAGAATCAATTGATAAGCATCCAAAGTCCCTTTCATGTGGCAAAATATTCATAGTATTTAGGTCCCTGGAAAGCATTTGTGGGGGTTGGAATGCCAAAACAAATAGTGGATAAAACGCAAATAATACCGGAAAATGCCAATTAATGGTTTGGGAAATGGTGATAAAAATAAAAAGGAAACAAAAGAATAGAGGTTGAAACAAAGAGAATGGAAGACACGAAGAAATGTAAAAATTACTAGATAATCATGAAAATTCATTCAAATGATGTCTCAAAGTAGCATACATGAAAGCAAAAACAATTAATATAATCCCAAATAATTACTTTGAAGCAATAACATCAATCAATGGTTCAGCTGTCCAGTTCATTAGCATCTCCTTACTGTTGGCAGCACAAGCATTGTTGCCTTCTTCAGACTTCTCAACATCCACCATATTAATAATTGGACAATAGTTAGAGGCACGGCCTACTTCAGCCATAATCACAGTCGGGTAAGGAAATCTCTCTTTCAGATGAAGGATCTGCTTCATCTTCTCTTTTGGTTTCTTTTGCTCAAAAGCCATGGTCTTGATTTGCTCCTCCAATGACATCTCATATCCTAAATCGAATCGGTTAGGCTGCAGAGGTGTTTTGATACCCTGCAACCATGGTCCCAGCCCTTTGCCGTGCAGATAACCATTTTTGGTCATGATATGAGCCACTACCTAATTGACTTCTTGCCTTGGGAACTCATTCTGTACTTGTTTCAGTTCTACCGTCTCCAGACTGTGCCATAAGCTGCTTTCCACTAACTCAACATTTTCAACATAAGGCAGTGTAACTGGTTTAGATACAAGGATTTCATTATCCCCATAGATTGTAATGATTGAGCCATTCTCAATGTATTTAACCTTTTGATGCAAGGTTGAAGGAACAACACCAACATTGTGAATCCATGGTCTTCCCAACAGCATGTTGTAATTAGACTCAATCTCCATTACTTGGAATAACACCTCAAATTGGCTTGGGCCAATTTCTAATGGCAGCACCATTTCCCCAAGAATGCTTTTCTTTGCTCTATCAAATGCTTTCACAATCATCATTTGTGATGAAATATCATTCTTGCTTATTGACAAGTACCTTAAGGTCGACACTGGTAAGACATTTAACCCTGACCCTCCATCAATAAGGACTCTGGGCACTATATGGCCTTTACATTTGAGGGTTATATGCAGTGCTTGTGGGTTGGTCCATGACACAACTTCTTCATCTGAAAAGGCGATCATATTGACACGCTTCACTGGATCCACCATATTCACCATGTTCTCCAACGAAGTATCAGGCTTGACAAAGGCTTCCTTCAGGACTTTTAGCACTGCCTTTTGGTGGGGTTCGAACGATAGGATTAATGACAAAAGGGATATTCTGGCAGGAGTCTTTTTCAATTGTTCCAAAATATCATACTCACTCTGTTTCATGATTTTAAGGAACTCTTCTTCCTCCTCTTCTTCTTTTTTCTTCTCTCCAACATCCCTTTCGTCCATGAATTTTCCTTTTTCCAGTTCTTTGGGCCCATAGACCCTTCCACTTCTTGTTATTCCTTTTACTTCGGCTACCACTTTACTTGTTTGGACCTTTGAGGTTTCCCCTACGTCCTTATTTGTTTCCACTTTGGTTTCGTAGTTCCAAGGCACCGCATGTGTATTCTCATAGCCAAAGGGCATCGGCTTTTTCACAGTGAGCACTACTTTTTCCGGTCTCGGAGCTTGATCAAGTGGCGGTACTCAAAGCACAAAGCGTTCGATCACATTTATTTCTTCAGGGAAAATTGGCCTCCTTTTCGCCTGAATTACGCCCAAGTTGAGCAATCCCTGTACACGAGCCTTGAAATCCCAGCAGTTTTCTACATCATGGCCAAGGCCTCCACAATGGTATAAACAGCTTGATTCCATGTCATACTTCTCATCTTCCTTCATTATGGATGCAGATGCTGTTATGTTGTATCCAGCCTCCTTCAAGTCGTTGAACACTTTTTCCATCGGTGTTTGAAGATTTGAAACTTTCTTAATCGAAGGTTCTTCTATCTCCAAGGTATTTACCCCATTTCCTCCTTCATGTTTTGGGATCGGGTTATTAACAATGTCTGGCTTCGAATCTTCCTGAAAGTCTAGCCTCCCACAAGCAATTAATCTTCTCACAGCCATTTTGAATCCTTCACAATCTTCAATGGAATGTCCCGCAATATCCATATGATATTTGCAAGTAAAGTTTGGGTTATACCATGCTGGATATGGTGGTTCTAATGGGTGCACTGGATATGCAGAGATCAGGTGGGCATCAACTAGTTTTTGAAAGAGGGCAGCATTTGAAATGGATAGCTTTGGAAAGGGTGGAAGGTTAGGAAATTGATTGCGATTCTGGTTTTGAAAATTTGGTCGGGGTATTGGGGTATATGTTGGGCGAGTGGGTTGATATGGTCTTATGTGGATGTTGTTAACTTGAGGTTGGGAATATGGGACAGTGTTTGCGGTTGGTGTGGCTTGGTAAAATGAGTAAGGAGGGATAGGAGTTTGATATGATGACATTTGGGGTCGTGAACGTGTTGGTGTATGCCTTGGAACGAAGGATTGCTGACCATGCACATAATTCACATCTATCTCCTTCTTTCTGGGTGGGAAGCTTTTTCTGGTGCCTTCACTGCTTATGGGAAGCTTGCCAGCCTTTGCTAAGCTCTCAATTCTTTCTCCAGTAGTTATTAATTCAAAGAAATCCTTGTATGCTGCTCCTGCCATTGCCCCAATGTAAAGGGATCCCAAGGTTCCTAAGAAGTAACAACACATTTCAATAAGGATAAGTGGTGGTTGAACTTAGGCAGCCAGGGCTCTCCATCTTTGAGCATATTGTTGACTGATTCATCTTTCTTCTTCTACATGGAGCTTAATTGCTCCCGGGCAAGTGCCACATCAAGATTGAACTTATATTGGCTCATAAATAGATCCGCCAATTCTCTCCAGCTAGAAATCTTTGAATGGTCTAATTAAATGTGCCATTCCAGAGCAGATCCAATCAGGCTTTCATGGAAGAAGCTGATAAGAAATTTTTCATCCTTTGACCATATCGCCATCTTAGTGCAATAACTCTTCAAGTGAAAGAAAGGACTACCCGTCCCATCGTATTTTGAGAAATCAGGGACCTTGAAGTCTTTAGGGACTATCAGGTCCATAGGCGGGCATAGTTGCTCAATCTCTACACCGCCATAGAAGCTAGGACCTTGGATGGCTTTAATTTGTTCTTGTATTTTCTTCATCCATTCTTCCTTGAATTTCCTCTTTTCTACCTCTGCACGACTATTCTCTGAGGAAAATGACTGTTTTTGGACGACAACACGAGGCTACTCCTAAACAAGGGTAGCATGCCCATGTCCATCAGCATGCACATTTTCTAAGGAACGATAGCCCTCTCCAACCGGTAACATCAATGGTATCGTAGGTGGCGGTTGTCCATGGAGGTTATTTGGGATTTCTCTCATGTCATTCATCCCTAAGGTGACATTTAGAGCTGCACTTGATACTACAGGCATACCTAATGTCATGGCATTTGGTTGCACACTTGCTGGATGAGCTCCCAATAGGTTAAGTGACTCTTGTATGGCCCGTATCATATCCTCCAGTCTTCCCTGGTTGTTTGACAGTTCATTCAATTTTCCTCTTACCGCATCAACCTTATTGGTCAAATCTCTTCCTGCTTCAGAAGTAGTTGTGATTGGGATACTCCTTTCTGTGTCACCATTTCCTCCAGCCATTTTGGTCTGAGCTCTGGTATTGTGAATTCGAGTCTAATCAGTATCGGTTTTCCTTGGGCGCCCAATTGTGATGAAGTTTTACCTGTAAAAACAATTTTATTGAAAAGAAAGAGACAAAAACATAGCTATTTGTTAGAAATCATCAGTCGAGCCGAATCTTGATGTAAGTATCTTTGATGATAACTGTTCCCTAGAACATCTTGTTCAAAAGTACTAAGTCATGGATATTGCTATGAGACCAACACAATGCAGAGAAACAAAGATTCTTTCATTCATAAAGGTGTGTTACAACCATCATCTTTCTTACATCCATTCCCACAACGACAAAAGAAAATACATCATAAAGCCACAAATGCCTTTCTCAACATCTCTTAGCAATTATTTGCTTCATTCTCCCAATCAAGTCTTTACAATAGTCAACAAAATTGCTGATCTCAATTGGGGTCTTGAAAGGGATTATTCCTTGTTCAGCCAACTTTAAGTATCCTGGAACATCTTCTATAGCTGCATTAGCCAACCTTGCCAAATTTGAGAAGCGACTCTTCAACTCATGAATAATGTGATTTTGATGTTGTATTTCAAAATCCAAACTTGCTGTTCTTTTCTTTTCTTCTCCCAGAGTAACTTGATATTTCATGATTTCATCATTCATGTGCTGGCTTAGTTCTTCAATTTTCCTCTAGTATTCCTCATTCAATTCTTCCATTTGTTGTTTCATTTGCTCTTTGCCTTTTAACGCAACTTCTTCAACAACTTTGGCCTTTCGGAGTAATTCCTTCAATTGTTGATTTTCAGCTAGTGCCTTGTCACGTTCTTGTCTTCGAAGCCCTAGCTCTTTGTTGGCAAGCTTGAGACATTCTTTGCTCTTCATCATATTCTCATATCCAATCTTCAACTTTTTACTTGTTCCTTCTAGAACTCGATCCCTTTCAGTGGCTTCTCGTTTTAAGGCTATATACTTACGGCGGGCACTTTCCAATTCAGCTTTCATTTGCATCTTTTCTTGCTCAGCCTTGTCTAATTTCTCTTTCACTTCTTTGATCTCTTCTTTTTCATTGAAGTGCCAAGTTGACGCCTTGTCCAACGGAGTAATTGTTAAGGCCCTGAATGGTAGCTTGATCTCTTGAGCCCTATTTTTCATCCATTGACGGTAGCTTTCTTTCACAGCACAACTCCTAGCTCCTAGTTCTTTTCCTTTCTTGACAACCTTGTTCCAGGCAGATCAGATCTTCTGTAGTAGGCCGATGTCATTGGAGTCTAGGTAATAAAAAACAAAAGGAGTTATTGCAACTTCGGAAGGAGGTTCCATCATGGGGTAGCCAAGTTGGCGCAATAACAATGCTGGATTATAATTTATGCATCCTCGAGTACCCATGAGAGGTACATTTGGGAAGCTTCCATACTGATAAATCAAAGTTTGCCCATCTTCCCAAGGGTACCATCGTATCATCTTTTCATTTAACTTGGCCAGGTCTTGAGCCCACTCTTGTCCACTCTTCTTCTTGATATTATGCATTCGTAGATCTTCAATAGGACAAGGCGCTTTGTAACTCCTTTGGAATATATGCGCGGTAGCCCACGCATACAACATTGATAAACAGAACAGAATTCTTTTGCCATTCCTTTCATAGCAAAAGTTTAGAGTGCAATAGACATCTGCCAAGAGAGCTGGAATAGGATTATGACCATGGAACTTACGAGCAAGGAATACATCAATAGCTGCAAAGTCTACAAAGCCTTCAATATTTGGAAATAAGACAGTGCCATAGATAGTGAAGGCCAGTACATCTGTAAAGGTATCCCAGTCCTCATTTTGAGCTAAACGGTGCATATGCCCTTCCAGGTAATCCTTTGGGAATCCATAGGTCCCATTTCTTTACTTCTGTGCTTCACATAAATCCTTCACTCCTATCCTTAGGACAGTTGACATGGTATGTAAAGAAGGATAATGACCTTGGTAGTGATAAAGTTTTCCTCCTTCTAGTGGTAATCCCAGGATTTTTCCAAACTCCTCAATGGTTGGTGCCAACTGAAAATCTTGGAAAGTAAAACATCGGAGCGGAGGATCATAGTATTGTGCAAGTGTCGTGATCGCCTCTTCCTGCTCTTCTACTTCTAAAAGATCCAAAATCTTTCCATATCTTCTGGTAAGAGAAAAGCGTTGTGGTATCCTCAATAGTTGACCCAAAGATCTCAAGCTTTTTGTGTCAGGTGTTTTGGCTTTAAGACGTAGAGTTCTTTTCAACTTTTCACCTTCCTGACTGTCTGGTCTCATATTTGTTTCCATTTTCCAAAGATACTCACAATAAGATTCAATTCAACTTTCTAACAAACCTGCCATAACAAAAAAAACTTGATTTAAACAAAAGAAGGGATAATAAACAATTTAGGGAAAGAAATTATATACAAAGAACAGTGATAGGAATTTATATACAAAGAAAAGAATTAAAGAAAATGCATGCTCTCTTTGTGTCCTATTTGCGGTAAATTCTGGAGGTCAATTCTGTGGTCTTATCGTCATTCTACTTTGTGAACACTTTCACCGGGTGGGTCTATATTCTCAAAGTTCTATGGCCTCTAGAGTTAAGACTCATTTCAAAATGTTATCCACAACAGCAGGTGAACCGCTAGGTGTAGGACATTCACGAAAGAATCACACTCTAGACGAGATTTTCACAATAACCAAACAGGATGAACATCCAAAATAGCTACCACTACGCAATCTCTTACCTATCTCAAGTTGCACTCAGACCCGGGTATAGGGCTCCACTCGTGTGTGATTAATGTGTTAGTGTTATGTGTGAAGAGAGCATACAAACCTGAAATCTTAAAACTACCCATGACTAATACCTGCAAAATCAACACAAACAAATATGTACAGAACTCAGAAATAGTCATCTACCCTAAGGTTTTAACAAATAAAGCCATCATTATAAATAAACACATGAAATACAAAACTCTATAAAGAAATAAAGCATAAAGAAAAATACTAGACAAAGTAAACTAAAAAAAGGAAAATAAACATCAAAAGGCTATATTTAATTTGCACAATTAACTAAAACAGGCCTGACTCTCTTGGAAATCCCCAGTGAAGTCGCCATTTATCGCAAACGAGATCGTAACGAGGACGGCGAATAAAGAATTTTTCTTTTGAAAATTTATGGAGTTGCCACCAAGTTTATTAAATCTAGGAAAACATTGGAAAAACCCATTTATTTTTTAAAAAAATGATCTTTGAAACCAGTTTTGAGTTCGGGGGTCGGTTATGCATAGGGAAAGGCAGGAATTTAATCTCACGCACCCCTAACACACCCGTCCTTGGACGGTACCTTTAATTAACTGTGCAAATTAAATAATAACCCCTTTTTAAAAAAAATATTTATTTATTTTTATTATAAAAAAGGAAAAAAGAACGCCAAGTTGTCACAACTCGGGTGTTCTGAAATATCGAGTTAACAAGCCGTCACGGCCAAATTAACATCTTCATTCAAAATGGAATACTCCCAAATAAATGAAAAATTTAAATTAAATACATAAAATGAAATGTCTCTAATAAAAATGATAAATATTTACAAAGGAGATTAAAATGCATTACAAAGCAAGAATAACTATTTTTAATGAGATTTTGGAATATCAAGTTGTCATAACTCAGATATCCAAAATATTAAGTTAATAAGCCACCTAGGCTAAATTAACATCTTTATTTGAAATAAAAATTTTGATAAATAAATGAATAAATTTAAATCCAAAATGAAAATATGAATTATGAATATTTATAAATGAGGCAAAAAGGAAATTTATTTTAATATTTTTTATAAAAAAAGAATATTTATTCTTTTTTAGAGGAAATTCCGGATCATTAAACTGTCACAGCTCAAATGTCCAAATTATCAAGTTAACAAACCGTCGCAGCTAAATTAACGTTTTTAATTAGAATATTCCTCTATTAAATAAAAATTAAAAAAAATATCTCAAAAAAAAATTAGAGAAATTATTTACAATTAAGATAAAAAATATAAACAAAACTAATTTTGGCTTGACAGGGTTAGAATCGCTTGTTCCTACGTATCCCCTGGTGCAATGGGAAACTCAAAGTCACATAGTTCTGTAGAAAATATTTGTGTGAGGTTTCGTTTTATTTTTTTTTGAAAAGGAGTTTTAGAATATTGAGCTGTCACAGCTAAAATATTCTCGACACAAAAGCTAACAAACAGTCACGGTTAAATTAGCTCTATTTTTCAAAAGAAATTTTGAATATCAAGCTATCACAGCTAAAATATTCTAGAACATAGAATTAACAAATCATCACGGTTCAATTAATCCTATTCTTAAGAAAAGTTGTATCAATTGAATAACTGAAAATAACCTCTTTTACTATGGTAAGATGCTCAAACAATTATTTTAAACTCGAAGTGAGTAGACCCCTCTTTTCTTAGACCAAAATTAAATCAAAACCGAACAAACAAACCTAAGACTAAATCCAACAAAAATAAACAATGCCAACTAAAATATAAAATTTCTAAACTAATCTACCTTGCCCCTAAAAGCCCAACCCCACATGCCCACTTACGTGAAAAACAACAACAAAACCAAAAAAAAAAAGGAGAGCTCTCTCTCTTTCACGTGTACGTACATACATAGTGTCCTCTCTCACTGACCAGAACCATACTCACTGACAACACATGCCCACTCACTTACACTCATACACTAACCTACCCCACTAAGTCACTAACACTAAAAAAAGAAACGGAGACACAAAAAAGGAAAGCAAAAGAGAGAAACGAATTGAGAGAGGGGGCTGAGAGGGAGCGCAGTTTGACATGGTGGAGAGGAGGAGATCGAGAGTTTCAGCATCGGAAATAGAGGGTCGGTGCTGCCTGTGAAGCTGATCCGGTGTGGTAGAGAAGAAGAAAGTGTCCATGTAGGCGTGGCGGTGCAGATGGGAGACCGCGGCTAGGGGAGAGGAAGAAGACAATGGAGGCCCGAGAAAGGGTGACGGTGGCCGGGTGGTGCGCAGTGAGGAAAAGCATGGCAGAGGGGAAGGATGAGGTTGAGATTGGCTTTAATGATGATGGTAGAGAGGCCAAGAGGGGCAGTGAGGTTAGTGGAGATTTCATGGAGGAGGAGTGAAGGCGAAGTTCGCCGGCAGGGCTAAGGGGGTAACATAGATCCGACGCCGATTTGCAAGGGGTAAGTCACGATTGGAGGCTGTGTAGCCATGATGGACGACCCGCGTGATGGGATTATGCGGCGGTGAGAAGGAGCAGATCTAAAGGAGGAAGAGGGAGAAGGAGGTGCAGTGGCGGTTGCATGTGATGGCTGAGACGAGTTCGGTGGTGGCTGGTTCACGGAGGTGGAGGGAGAAGCTGTGAGGGTGATGATGATGGGAGGCCGCGGTGGGGAAGATGGCCACGGCCTCTTTACACCCTTTTCATTCTTTTTTATTTTTTTTGTACTGATATTGGAGAACAATACCTGCAAGACTACTGTTGTTGTTGCTTCTGGTTTATTCTTCTCGATATTGCTGGAAATTTTGGTCGATGATTATGGGAATTGGTGGTGGTGGTAGTGATTGATTTGTGTATAGGGATGTGATAGTAGTTCAGGTGGTGGTTACTCATTCTTTTTTTTTTTGTGATTTTTTTTTATGCTTCTTAAAATTTTCTGATTGATACTATCGAGCCCCCCCTCTGCTGTTGCTGATGGTTATATAGAGATCTTTGTTTGATCAGGATCATTTTCACAGGTTGGCTAGTGCGATCCCCAGCTCATCATCAAGGAAAATCATCATTTGCTGGGGATGGATGATCATCATTGTGTCCACCATTTTCGTCACTTTTTATGCCTCCCATCATTCCACTTTGCCACTGTTTCACGTGTCTTGGCATCAACAATCAGCTTTCTGCCTTTCTTATTTTTTTTATTTTTGTATTTGTTTATTATTTTTATTTTTTTCACGAATAAGAATAATAAAATAAAAAAAAAGCACACTGGATTGGGCTCACATGAATTGGAGACCCTTATTGTGGACAAAACATAAATGGACCCTAAAAGGGATCTGGGCATTAAATTAGAGGAAATGGGCCGTAAAAAGAATTGAACTCTTTTTGTGTTTTTGTTTAAACTTTTGGAAATAATAAAAGAACAAACAGAAAACCTTTCCCTTTTTTTTCAAATGAAATGAATGCGGAAATTAAATTGAAGGATTGCAAATTTTTGGATTTTTTTGTTTAATGTACCGAATAAAATCAGGTGTTCACATGTATAATTATACAGAAATCTTATAAAAGTTTAAAAGATGTTATAGAAAAATCTCATAAAAGTTTAGGAGATTTTGCAGAGAAATTTGATAAAAATTTAGGAGATTTTGAAGAGAAAATCTTAGTTATAAGTTGGGAAATGAGTTTCCTTGTGAACTGAAAACCATTGTTATATTATCTAATTCTTTTCAATGAATCAAAATCTTAGTTTTATGTGTATAATTTTTATTTGTATAATTACAAATAAATCTTGTAAAAGTTTATAAGATTTTACAAAGAAATCTCATAAAATTTTAGGAGATTTTGTAGAGAAATTTGATAAAAATTTAGGAGATTTCAAGGAGTAATTAGTTTGGTTGTTCCTTTATAAAGTCTTATGAGTAAATTTATAGCTACATTTGCTATCATTAGCTATCTTCTATATTACTTATTTATCTCCAAGTTATCTAGTTATTTATCTTTAATTGACTTCCAGTTCTTTTTAATTATTATTCCTTTAAACTAAAATCATTTTTCACTATTATTTTATTTTACTGTTCCTTTATGTTCCAAGTTATCTTTTACTAAAGTTGCTAATTATTGATAAGGTTAAATAATGATTTATATTACTTTGAGTTGTCAAGCTTATACTACTTCAATATTTATGTAGTTTATTTATTTTTAAGTTTAATTATGTGTTAGCCTATATTTTATGCACTATATTCCATTTATTTCATTGCTTAATTTTAAGTTCTATTTTAAAGAATTTATTTATAATATTCAAGATTCCTATTAAACTCTTAGTTATTTAAATTCTATTTATTACTTAAAGATTATACATCTCATACTTTGAATTTATGCATTTCTATGTTTATTATGAAACTGTACACAATAACAAGAGAATAATGAAAAAGAAATTTAAAACTTTGCTGCTAACCACATAAGGCAGAGGGACAGAGATGTAAGGTCCTTTTATATTACCTGTATTGGTTAGTGTGATGTAAAAGTCTCGCTTTACTGTCACAATGTTAAAGAGTAACACCAGAGAATGAGAATTCCCTAAGCGAAGGCCTTCGACTATGTGTGAGACAGATAAAAAAAAGTGAAAGATTAATGCAAAAAGATAATAATCTTAATAAGCTTTGCATGGAATGCTTTATCTAATACATTCTATTTATGCTATGATATTTGATTATGCTCTTAGAAAGATATGTGGCCATGTGTTCTTTCCATGTAGATGCGATTAGAACCACCATAGCTCAAAATATTTTAGAGATATTCATTTCTTACTAAGAATTTTTTCAATTCTCATCCCTATTTTCTAGTGCTTTCAAATTAGTCAAGTAATGCCCGAGAAGAAGGTAGTCTCTTTTAGATTCTATGAGTATTTGGATTTATGTGTTTAAATAATATGTCAACCTTATTATGTATTATATGATAGTTTGGTTTATAAACATTAATATTAAGTACTTTTGTCAAAACACTTTATTTGCACTTAGCTAGCATAATATTAAATGTCATATTTGGCTGTCTAAATTTTTAGTAATGTCTTTAGAATGAACGAGTATTACAATAGATTACCAATGCTCCAAAAACAAGCATTCGTTAAATGGTGGGCAAGATTCGATGCCTCTAATGCTACTACCGATCAAATCAAACTTTGGTTCAAGGACACCCCAAACTTCTATCAGCCTTTGATATAGAATCATGCAAGCTTTTGGGTCAGAGGTTAAAAATTTTATCAAGTCTTAGTGCATCATCCAACAAAGGAGACTTTGCTGGAAATTAGGTGATATTTTGAAGTTACTTCAGCAAGAAGAAGCAAATTCATCATCCAAACAGAAGCTTCCATCCTCCTCGTCCTCGTCAGCAGCCTCTTCATTAGGATTCTTGTAACACCCTAATATTTAACTCAACACACCTAGGACGCATTTAAGTTAATTATTAGTTGATACTCTTTTGTTCCAGATCTTAATTCAAACTTCTTGAAAATACTTTAGTGAAAATATGGGTAAATTTTTTTTTTGAACTTAAATACCAAAACATGAGCCGCGCTTTCTAAGTATCTAGCGTCATTCATCTTACCTGTGTAAGAGATGTTAGAGACAAATAACAGTTAAATACATAATACAATCATAACATAAACTCGAATAACACATTAATAACAATATCATAATAGTGATGTCCTCTAAACGTAAGGACATTAATGTATATCCATTAATAGAATACAAACTGATAAATAAGATACGATCACTTTAAATATCCAAAGGAAACTATCTCCGTAGCTCCTCGTCCAGTCTTAGGGTAAATCACGAACTACCCCATCATTCCTGTCTGGAGACAACACGGAAAAAGAAAAGGGATGAGAAACTTATACAAGAATCTCAGTAGGGCTTCCCAACTCTAACACAAGTGTCATCGTCATCGTCCCCAGGAACCTCGGGTTTAATTATGAAAATGGTGAACATATATATAAGGTTCATTTATTAAGTTCTAAATATCATTAGCCGAGACCCGTATCTTTTAGCATGAATCTTAATGTCATGAATGCAACATATTAATCATGGATGCATGTCAATATCATATACATAATATCATAAAATTCATAAAACAATGCATATGATATAAAGAACATCATGATCATCATTCTTACAGGTGACTTAAACTTCTTTATTCTCTTTTCCTTGGGGGCCGCCCTATAATTCTCTCTTTTCTCGAGAGTTCTAGGTTATGAGCTCATATCTCACTAGTCGTCAATAGCGCAATCTTATCTCTTTTGATAAGTTAAATTCCCGACTCTTAAGGTACGGGATAGGGGGCATTAAGATCACCTTTCATAACCTTTAATTCGGGGAGTCTAAAGGATCATTTCCTATTTTGATCACCTCTCATAACCTTTAATTCGGGGAGTCTAGAGGATCATTTCCATGTGTCTTATGTCACCTTTAACCTTGGCATGTTATATAGAGATGCAAATATGAATAACTCATCATTTCAACATTTCATGCTCATAAACTTCATGGAATCATGCATCTCAATTTATCAAGCATAATTATAACATACCATAACTTAAACTACATAAACATGCATCATACTTCATTGCATATATCCATAAGCCATAGAAGTTTCAACACATGAATATAGCCTTCACAAGATATCAACCGCATTCATGCCATCAAATTTATCAACGTTTACGCTTAAGCCCCAAAGGGTCAAATCACAATTTCTCAAAGGTTACGGGTCAAAATGCAAATACCCCTTTGTAACACCTTCTCACAAACTAGAGATCTTTAACATTAACCAATACTTTTAATAGACATATAACTATTAGAAACCGTTATAAACTCATCGTAAAAACCTTTTAAGGCCATAAACCAAATTTCAATACATTTTAGGGGTCAAAGTGTAAAATCGCTTGTTTTTAATATTTAACGACGACCGAAATTTCTAAAACTTTATATAAACTTCATAAATGGTATTTTGGACTCATGGACACATTCAACATCATTAGTAGCTTTAAATAAAATCATTTGGCTGAAATAACATAGTTGATAGTTCAAAACACAACTTTCTGCATTTTGTAAAACGGCCCAAACTAACACTTGTAACTACCCTTTTATGCATTTATGGTACCAAAAATAATTTTTACAATAACTATTAGCGATTTAAACTCATCTAAACATCCTAAATCAGTAACCTTATTATTATCATTATAAGGTGATAACTTGGAAATATAAATATGAAATGCAAGGCTTGAAATATAAATATAAAGATGCAAATTCATTCTTAGGTACTTATGATTTAGGTGACAACTTGAAAGTAAATATGAATATGCAAGTTCATATTATTATCTTCAAGAATTAAAGTGATAACTTGGAATATAAATATGATTATGAAAAGCTTGAAATATAAATATGATATGCAAGAACTTATTACATAAATATGGATGCAAGTTCATTTTTATGTCTTATTAAGCTTAAAACTCAAGACTTAGTAACTCCTTTAAAAATCTTTTGTCATCAAGAATTAAATCTTGGGCTTTAAAGGACATTTAAATGATGGATTCACAACCACCACCATGATTCCTCATCATCAAGCCATGGTCATTATCAAATCATAAAAATCGAAAATATAAAGGAAGAACAAAAGAAAGAACATGAAATAAAATCCCTACCAAGTTGTTTCTTTGTTAATTAAAGCAAGAGCTTGATCTTGTATGAGATATCAACGACAAAAATCTGATCTTAGTGATGGTATATATTTGGCCAAGTGAAGATGAAATGGTGGGAGGATTTTTGTTGTGTTCTTGTGTTTGGATATGGAAAGTTTAGGTGCTTAGGGGTTGGTTTATGGTATGTATGTGTTTATTTGAGCTTGGGAACTTGGATGGATATCAAGAATGGAGTCTCTTGGAGGTGGAGAAGGAAGAAGAAGAGAGCTTTGTATTTAGAGAGAGAAGAGAGGATTTTTAGCTAATTTTTGTGAGCAAGACTACAACCAAAAATGCAAATGGTAAGAATGAATGTTTGTGTATGAATTAGGCTTAGAAAAACACATATTTATAGGGATTTTGGGGGGGTGAGGCAGCTGCATTAATGGCTATAATGGGGAGTATTTTTTTCAATTTTTATGAGTGGTAGGACATATATTTGATGGTTATTTAATTTGTAATAGTTTAGAAATGATAAATTAGTGTAAGTGGCTTAACCATCAAGAGTTTAAAATTCCTCAAGACAAGATTAAATGGCCAACACTTATAGTGGAAATTTTAGTGCTAATAATCTGAAGTAATAAAACAAAAATAAATCTAAAATATATTTTATTTTTGAGAAAAAGAAATTGTTAGTGGAAAAGAAATTGATAAACTAAAGTAAGTGCTTAATAATCAAATATTTAAGGTGCTCCATTACAAAATTAAATGGCCAACATGTGTAGTGGAATTTTTAGTGCAAATAATCTGAAGTAATAAAAAATAAATAAATAAATCTAAAATATATTTTATTTTTAAGAAAAAGAAATTTAATACACTAATTTCCTATTATGTGTCTTAAGAACCCCTTTTTAATTAAGAATGAAAAACAATCTTTTCTAAAATAATCTTATACTTTAAAATTACCTCAAATAATTATTTTGACTCAAGATAAATAAATAAAATTAATTTATCTTTAATTTGAGTCTAATATTGCCTATATTTATTTGATTACGTAAATAAGCTCATTTATTGTTAATTAGGGGCAAAATGGTAATTTCACACAAAAACTCCCCGAAACCACCCGAACATTTTCAAATATCAAATTACACATGTAATAAACATTTTGAACTCCCGGGCGATGACTAGGTTCAGAAATTACTTAATCTCGTGTTAAATTACCACAGGGGTATTTTGGTAATTTCACTTGCGGTAAAAAAATTGAAGTTGATATTTTCATATCTACAACACACATAATCCCCTTCAAGCATAAAACTAACCCCTTGAGGATAGCCTGGACTGGCCGTCCTTGATTTTGGGACAAAAATGACCTTAGGGGCATTTTGGTCATTTGTACATTGAAAAATTGAAAATCGTGATTTTTGCACATATTGCTATTTAATCACCATATAATGTTATTCTAATATCAAAATATCCTATTGAAGATGACCTGGACTATTTTGGCCTCAAATCTTGTGTAGAAATGACCTAGGGGTATTTTGATCATTTTGCATCGTAGTAAAAATCGAGGCGTTACAATTCTACCAAAAGATGACTTTTATGGGATTAGCCTAAATGAAGACTGATTTGTTGAACAGTTTTCACAATTAGACAAAAGTGTTGACAAGGTTATTGTAGCAAAAGTCGCTATAGCAATTACTGTAGCTGATATTTTCAAACTTTTTAGTATTGTAATAGTTCTGGTCATATAACCGATGCTACTATTGTAATAGTTCAATCTTGTGTCTATTTAAGGAGTGCCTCACTTAGTTCTTCGGCATCCGAAAATTTACACACATATTTAGAGAGAAAGAGAGTTTGCCCAAACTCTGAGAGTTTTGTAACTTTCTTTCTCAACCAATACAATCTTTATTTTCCATCATCTTCCTTTTTCCTTCCACCAGTTATGTGCGGACTACCGCCGCTCCGATTTCTTTTACTTTCAATATTTAATTTATGTATTTTTAATCTTTTGCATTGACTAATCCTGTATAAAAGTCCGTCTCTTGCCTACTTTTCCTCCTTATCTTTTCGTCTTCTATTCCCTTCCTAGGCATCTGGTATCAAAGCCACAGGGGGGAAGTGGGGTTATATGGTTGGATTTAAGTTTTGACTATAAAAATCATGTCATTTCATACATTTAGTAAATTATGTTATCTAGGAGGCTTACGTGGGGATCCAGACCCCTACATGCCGATCACGTTCCCAGATCGGGTCGTGACTACAAAGAAGATAAATGCATTAAAATATGGAATGCAGAGAAAGGAACCTTTGTTCGCAGCAAGATAGGCATTTATTTTCCCTTACTTCAATTTTGTTAAGAATTAAGAAATTTCCAATCATGAAAAACAACTAGTCACCATTGTCATCATTGCTCACTTCTTCCATGCAGGTTTGCGGATTAGAGTGGAATAGGCATCACAGGGAGACACTAAGGTAGCATTTGTTTACTGTCTTAGGACAGGGATAAAAATACAGGAACAGTGGAGACAAAGATATTAATAATAAATATGTATAGGGGTGTTATTGGAAGACAAAAATATTAAATTTCTATTTTCATATCCTGTCTCCACTGTCCTCATATTTTATAGGTACAGAAATTTTATACTTTTCTGTCTTGAGAATAGAAAATTTTTCTATCACTTATTTTTATCTCTACCACCAAATAGGTTTGTGTCTCCACTATCTCTATATTTTTTTTCCAGAGACAAAATAAACAAACGATACCTAAATGGCCACGGGTTCATTGCAAGCGCAGATTTCAACCCACTTTCTTTGTGGAGATATCCACCAATGACTAAAGTTAGAGGCTTGGACCGTCATGGTTCTAGAGTCCTCCATGTATCTCAGGTATCTGGCAACAAGTCATAATTAAACTATAGCAAAGTGGAAGCCAAGTGACACATTTTTATGCTGGCAACTCACGTTATTGTTTCTTTCAAATTATGGCACATTATGCCTTCTTATGTTCTATGCAGAGTCCAGATGGGTTAACAGGGGTATCAGCTTGGGGAAGATGAGACTCTTCGCTTTTGGGCCACCTGCTACTGATAATTCAGGGAGTTCAAATCTGAGTAATCTTTTGTCTCTTAAGATATCCCCAATTAGATCACGGAAACGGAGACAATTTTGTTCCCTGAAAGTATTCCTGTGCAAATTGTAATATCGATGATTTTTTTTAAGAATTAAATAAATATTGTAAACAATTTATTGAGAGTGCAGAATATGGCATATAGTTTTTAAAATTGAAACAGTTTCTTGATTCGAATTTTCAGTCGTAATTTTGAGAAGGCCTTTGTGTAATCACTGTCATTATGTGAAATTGCATGAGTAATTTCTAAAATAAAGAAAATAAAGGTACCGTACTACATATAATCAACTGTATAGTTTTGATCAATGCGACTAAATATTGTGGTTGAATAATTATCAAGGCAGGTGCTGATTTAGTCAGAAGAACAGAGTTGGCATTAAAAATTAGATGCGACAAACAACCTGAAATCAAACCCTAGTATCAGTTTGTGTGAAGGTGGCAATGTCATAATTGAATGTATTTTCCCTTTTTTTCCGCTTGCTGCTGTTCGCTGAATGGACTAAACTGCCTAATTGTTAGCATGGATACTGTTTGTTACTTTCCCTGTTGCTCAAAATATTTGTTGTCACCTCATACTATGGAACCAAAAGGGACTCCACTGGACTGTGGGAACAATCCTCGACAATCCAGCCAGTTATCTGGGATTATGATGAGAATGAGATGCGACAGGATAAAGATTCAAATATGAGTTTAATTTTAATGCTGTAAAACTGTTTTACTCTATTGCTCAATTAAAATTTTTAAATAGTAGGTATAAAAGTCAACTATCATAACTTATATGACAATATTGGATGACTGTATAAAAAAAATTAACACTATTATTAGTACATGACAATTAAATCCTTCAAATATTTACAACACCAAAGATCCGAATATTATTAGAACCTAGAAAACAAATGAAAAGTCTTAACAATTCTCTAAACTAATACAAAACATAATAAACATAGTTCAATTTTAATGCACTGCACCATTGTGAATACTCGATTTTTATTTGGCCCAATGAAAAGAAAAATATTTTGTTTTTGTTTATTTGTTGAAAAAAAATTATCTTCAGCCCATTCAAAGAAAAAAGAGAGAGCCCAACCCTTACAACCCATTTCACTTCTTTACAATAAATTAAAAAAATGATGATGGCAAAATTGAAAGGGAGCCGAGGAGTGTCACGGACTCCTTCCCTTTCTTTTCCCTCATCCCCAAGATGCATGTGAGCTAACAGTAACCAAGAGGGAAAGCAAAAATTAAAATGGATGCAATGATGATGTCCTGGATATTTTTTGGTTCCCCTTTCGGCAGAATTAAAAATGCAAAGAGAACAATATAGATATGGGGGCAGATCATCAGGGGAGAAAGATACACAGAGAAAGTTTCAAAAAAAGAGATCAGAACACCAATTTGAGAGAACCTACAAAGAAAATCCAGTAACAATTCCAGTCATAGAGTCCAGAAAATACAATCCAGCAAAGAAAGAAGATCAAGGTAACAGAAGGAAAAGAATCATCATCTAAATTTTTTTTTTTTTTAAAAAAAAAAAAGAAAAAAAGAAAAAAAAGGATAACGACGCAGAGGGAGGCCGCGGCCTCTCCCTCCACCGCCGCGGCCTCCCAATCTCTCTTACCCTCAACACCACCACCTCTCCATCACCTTCAACCACCACCTTTCCATCACCTTCAACCACCACAACAACACAAACCACCACCACCACCTCCCCATACCATGACCGCCACCTTCCCTCTCCCCTTCCCCTGCAACTCATCATCATCATCACCATAAAGTCATCATCATCGCGTCAACCTCCTCCCTGCAACCACCATGCGCGGCCAGCTTCAACCCAGTCACTGAATTCACCCGATCTGTGATGTCCACCGTAAGCCCAACTCCCCACCACACCTCAAGCCACGGAACCTTCTTCCACTCCTGTCACCGCGCCACTGCCACCGCACCTCGATCTGCACCGCATAGCCATCCCTGCACACAAACCAGCCATCAAGATGATAACAAAAATCAAAAGAGAGAAAGAAGCCAGCACAGCAGCGAGCCACCCTTCACCCGCGAGCCACCCCCACCGCGAGCTCTCACCCGCGAGCCACCTCCACGAGATCCCTCACCGGCGGGCCACCCTTCACCCGCGAGCAACACCTCGCGAAACCAAGCCCGACCGCGGCGTCGGCCGTCGTTGCCTCCGCCGTGCTCTCAGCCTTGATCTCTCGGCCGGATCTTTCTCTTTCTCACCTCATTTCTCTCACGCACTCCCTCTCAGCCCACTCTCTCTCTCAATTCGTCTCCTTCTCTTGCTTTCCTTCTCTGTGTCTCCATTTCTTTTTTTAGTGTTAGTGAGTTAATGGTTTAAGTTAGTATGAGTGTAAGTGAGTGAGCGTGGGTTGCAAGTGGGTATGGGTGTGGTGAGTGAGAGAGGACACTGTGAGTGTGAGTGAAAGAGAGAGTTGGTGGGTGTGTGCACGTGAAGTGAGAGAGAGTGACTTTTATTTTTTATGTTTTAGTGTTTTTATGTTGCATCAATAAAAAGATAGAATTAAGTTAAGTTAAATTCCTTATTTTATTTATTTTTAGTTAGTTGTTATTCCATTTTAAGTTAAATTTTGAATTTGTTTGGGTTTGTACTTGTGTTTGCGTAGTTAGTGTTTATTTTAATTTTAGTTCTTGAATTCATTTGCTGGGTTTGGGTTTGATTTTGATTTAAAATAAACTAACGGGTTTTATATGATACAAAAATAATTTTTTTTTTTAATTTGTAATATGTTCTCTTTTATCCTTTTTTTTTATTTGAGTGGAGTTAAATAAATTAGTTATAAAAACAAAATGAAAAGAAAGGGTGACTTAATATTTTCTTGATTTTTGGGTGTTTTAATGCTAGTGTTTCTTAATAAAAAAGAAGGTAATTAGGGCCCTCCTTTTTAGTTTAGTTTAGTTTTTTTATGTTAAGTTTAATTGCATGTCTATATTTATGAATTAATTTTTTTTTTATTTAGTTTAACTACTTGATGTTTATATGTTTTTGCTTAAATTAAATGCATAATTTTTTTTTTAATTTAATTTTTTATATGTTTATGCGTTTTACTTGAATTGGTGGTGTATTTGTGTTTATGGATTTTTTATTTTTATTTTTTTATTGTATGTTTTGCTTAAATTTATTGTGTAATTTTACTTTGTTTAATTTAATTACTTCGTATATTTATGTGTTGTGCTTAAATTCTTTATGTTTGTGTTTATGTTTGTTTTTTTCGTTTATTTGTTCTATGTTTATATGTTTTTTAGTTTCATTATTTTACATGTTTATATGTTTCATTTAAGTGATTTGTGTTTGTGTTTATAAATTTTTTTTATTTATTTGCACTTTAGTTCTCAATTCGAGTTTAGGTCATACGGATTTGACCTTCGTTGCTTTTTTTTTTTTTTTTGTCTCTCTATTTCGATTTGTATAAAGGGGGAAGGCTTTGTTTAATTTTGCCTTAGAATAAATTTTGGGGTATTTTGCTTTTATTTTACTAAAAAAATAATCATTAAATTGCATTTTGAAAATAAGATTAGTTGAGCCGTGACGGTTTGCTAATTTTTTATTATGGAATATTTTAGCTGTGACAGCTTGATATTCAAAATCTCTTTTTAAAAAATAGAGTTAATTTAACCGCGACGGTTTGTTAACTTTAAATTTCAGAATATTTTAGCTGTGACAGCTTAATATTCTAAAATTCTCTTTCAAAAGAAGATTAAACAATACATAAATGTTTAATAGAACTACGTGACTTTGAATTCTCTATTGCACCAGGGGATACGTAGGAGCAGGCGATTCCGATCCCTGTCAAGTCAAAATTATCTTTTCACAATTCATTTTATTCGTAAATTTTTAATGCTTCTTTACTTGTTTTTTTATGCAATTTTTTTTTTGTTGTATTTATAAATAATTTCTTTTTTTTCTAGAATATTTTATTTAATATTCATTTATGTGGGTAATTGGAGAATTTTAGATAAAGGTGTTAATTTAGCCGTGACGACTTATTAACTCCAAATTTCGGGCATTTGAATTGTGACAACTTAATGATCCGAAAATTTCTCTAAAAAATATTTGTTTTTTTCTTTTATATTTGTTTTTTCCTTTTTATAAAAAATAAATTTCTTTTTATCCTATTTGCAAATATTTATAATTTAATTTCATTTTCGATTTAAATTTATTCTTTTATCTATTAAAAATTTTATTTCAAATAAAGAGGTTAATTTAGCCATGACGGCTTGTTAACTTGATATTTGGATATCTGAGTTGTGACAATTTGATATTCTAAATATCTCTCATAAGGTTTTTATATTTTCTCTTACAAAAACACCAAAAATAAATTTTCGCTTCTTTTTTAGATTCTATTTTGCAAGTATTTATTATTTAGAACAATTCCTTTTTAAAGTTTATATGCTTATTATCAAATGCCTCGTTTCAAATAAAGAACGGTTAACTTAGTCGTGACGACTAGTTAACTCATTTTTAGGACATCTGAATTGTAACAGTTCGGTGTACTAAATTTTTTTTAAGAAAAATAAATTCCTTTTAATTGTCTTGAAATAGAAAATAAATGTTTGAAAGAGGTTATTTATTTAATTTGCACAGTTAATTAAAGGTACCGTCCAAGGACGGGTGTACTAGGGTGCGTGGGATTAAATTCCTGCCCTTCCCTATACATAACCGACTCCCGAACTCAAACTGGTTTCAAAGACTATTCTCTAAAAATTGGGTTTTTCCAACGTTTTCCCAATTTTAAATAAACTTGGTGGCGACTCCAATATTTCCAAACAAAATTTCTCTTTTTTAGTCCCGTCGCGATCCCGGTTGCGACAGATGGCGACTCCACTGGGGAATTCCAAGAGAGTCAGGCCTGTTTTAATTAGTTGTGCGAATTAAATATAGCCTCTTGATGTTTATTTTCCTTTTCTTATTTTACTTTGTCTAATATTGTATGCTTTGTCTCTTTACAGAATTTCGCTTTTCATGTGTTTATTTATAGTGATAGCTTTATTTGTAAAGACCTTAGGGTAGATGACTGTTACTGAATGTTGTACGTGTTTGTTTGAGTGGTTTTTTTGCAGGTATTAGCATGGGTAGTCTTAGGATTTCAGGTTTGTATGCTCTCTTCACACACAACACTCACACGATAATCACACGAGTGGGGCCCTATACCCGGGTCTGAGTGTAACTTGAGATAGGAAAGAGATTGTGTAGCGGTAGCCATTTTGGATGTTCATCCTGTTTGGTTATCGCGAAAATCTCATCTAGAGTGTGATTCTTTCATGAATGCCCAACATCTAGCGGTTCACCTGCTGTTGTGGGTAACGTTCTGAAATGAATCTTAACTCTAGAGGCCGTAGAACTCTGAGAATATAGACCCACCCAGTGAAAGTGTTCACAAGGTAGAACGACCATAGGACCATAGAATTTACCTCCAGAATTTACCTCACATAGGACACAAAGAGAGCGTGCATTTTCCTTAACTCCTTTCTTTGTACATATTTTCCTATCATTGTTCTCTTACATAATTTTGGTTCATTTCCTAAATTGTTTACTATTCCTTCTTTCATTTAAATCAAATTTTTTTTTTCTTTCTATTACGGCAGGTTTGTTAGAAAGTTGAACTGAAATCTTATTGTGAGTATCTTTGGGAAAATGGAAACAAATATGAGACCAGACAGTCAGAAAGGTGAAAAGTTGAAAAGAACTCTACGTCTCAAAGCCAAGACACCTGACACTAAAAGCCTGAGGTCTTTGGGTCAATTGCTGAAGCTACCACAACGCTTGTCTCTCACCAGAAAATATGGAAAGATTTTGAATCTCTTAGAAGTGGAAGAGCAAGAAGAAGCAATCACAGCACTGGCACAGTACTATGATCCTCCGCTCCGATGTTTCACTTTTCAAGACTTCCAACTAGCACCTACCGTCGAAGAATTGGAGAAGATTCTGGGGTTACCACTAGAAGGAGAAAAACCCTATCACTACCAAGGCCATTATCCTTCTTTACAAACCCTATCAACTGTCCTAAGGGTAGGTGTAAAGAATCTGCATGAAGTACAGAAATGTAGGAATGGGACCTATGGATTCTCAAGAGATTACCTAGAAGAGCACATGCACCATCTAGCACAAGCAGAAGATTGGGATACTCTTGCAGATGTACTGGCCCTCACCATCTACAGACCTTGTCTTATTCCAGAACATTGAAGGCCTTGTAGACTTTCGCTATTGACGTATTCCTTGCTCGCAAGTTCCATGGCCATAATCTGTTCGACCCTCCTGGCAGATGTTTATTGTACTCTGAACTTTTGCCATGAGAGAAATGGTAAGAGAATTCTGTGCTGTTTACCAATGCTATATGTATGGGTTACTTCGCACATATTCCAGAGGAATTACAAGGCACTTTGTCCGATTGAAGACCTACGAATGTATAATATTAAGAAGAAGAATGGACAAGAGTGGGCTCAAGACCTGGCCAAATTGGATGAAAAGATGATACGATGGTATCCTTGGAGGGAGGAGGGTCAAACTCTGATTTATCAGTGCGGAAGCTTTCCAAATGTACCTCTCATGGGTACCCGAGGATGCATAAACTACAATCCTGTCTTGGTATTACGCTTGATTCGGGTATCCCATGATGGGACCTCCTTCTGAAGCTGCAGTTACTCCATTCGTCTCATATTATCAAGACTCCAAAGACATTGACCTATTCCAGAAGATCCGGTCCGCTTGGAACAAGGTTGTCAAGAAGGGAAAGGAACTGGGAGTTAGAAGTTGTGCTGTGAAAGAAAGTTATCATCAATGGGTGAAAAATAGGGCTCAAGAGATCAAGCTGCCCTTCAAAGTCATAACTATTACTCCTCTGGACAATGTATCAACCTGGGGTTTCCATGAAAATGAAGAAATCAAGAAAGTGAAGGAGAAACTAGACAAGGTCGAACAAGAAAAGGTGCAAATAGAAGCTGAGTTGAAAAGTGTTCGCCATAACTACACGACGTTAAAACGAGAAAGCACCGCGAAAGGATCAAGCTCTAGAAGGAACAAGCAAGAAATTGAAGATGGGGCATGAACACATGATGAAAACCAAGGAATGCCTCAAAGCTGCCAACAAAGAGCTTGGACTTCGGAGGCAAGAGCGTGACAAAGCGCTAGCTGAAAATCAACAATTGAAAGACACCTTGAAAGGCCAAAATTGTTTGAAGAAGCTGCATTAAAAGGCCAAGAGCAAATGAAACAACAAATGGAAGAATTGAACAATGAATACCAAGGGAAGATTGGAGAGCTGAGCCAACACATGAATGATGAGATCATGGAATATCAGGTTGCGCTGGAAGAAGAAAAGGAAAGAGTTGCAAGTTTGGGTTCTGAAATACAACATCAGAACCACATTATTCATGAGCTGAAGACTCGCTTCTCAAACTTGGCAGGATTGGCTAATGCGACCATAGAAGATGTTCCAAGCTATTTAGGATTGGCTGAACAAGGAATAATCCCTTTCAAGACCCCGATTGAGATTTGTAATTTTGTTGACTACTGTAGAGACTTGATTGGGAGAATGAAACAAATGATTGCTGAAAGATGTTGAGAAAAGCCTTTATGGCTTCATGATGTATTTTCTTTTCTCGTTTTGGAAGTGAATGTAAAACAAAAGGGGACAATGGGTACAATATCCCTTTATGAATGAAAAATCCTTGTGTCTCTGCATTGTGTTGGTCTCATGGCAATACCCATGACTTAGTACTTTTGAACGAGACGTTCTGAGGAACAGTTATCATCAAAGATACTCACATCAAGACTCAGCTCGATCATTTCTAACCAATAACTATGTTTTTGTTTTTTTTTTTCACTAAAGTTTGTTTTTAATAGGTAAAAATCCATCACAATTGGGCGCCCAAGGAAAACCGATACCGATCAAACTCGAATTCACAATACCAGAGCCCAGACCAAAATGGCTGGAGGGAATGGTGACACAGAAAGGGGTATCCCAACCACAACTACTTCTGGAGTAGGAAGAAATCTGAGCAATGAAGTTGATGCGGTGAGAGGAAAACTCAATGAACTATCAAACAACCAAGGAAGATTGGAGGATATGATGCGGGCCATACAAGAATCACTTAACCTATTGGGAGCTCATTCAGCAAATGTGCAACCAAAGACCACGACACTGGGTATGCCTATGGTACCGGGTGCAGCTCTAAACGTCACTGTAGGAACGAATGATATGGGTGAAATCCCGAATGACCTCCACGGGCAACCACCGCCCACGATACCATTGGTAATCCCTATCGGAGAAGGTTATCGTTCCTTAGAAAATGTGCAAACTCGTGAGCATGGGAATGTTACCCCTGTCTGGGAGCAACCTCGTGTGGTCATCCAGAAGCAGCCATCCTCCTCAGAAAATAGCCGGGCAGAGGCAGAAAAAGGAAAGTTCAAAGAGGAATGGATGGAGAAGATTCAAGAGCAAATTCGGGCTATTCAAGGACCTAGCCCCTATGGGTATGTGGAAGTTGAACAACTCTGCCCTTCTACTGATGTAGTAATTCCTAGGGACATCAAGGTTCCTGACTTCTCAAAGTATGACGGGACGGGTAATCCTCTTTTTCATTTGAAAAGTTATTGTACTAAGATGGCGATATGGTCAAAGGATGAAAAATTCCTCATCAACTTCTTCCATGAAAGCCTGACTGGACCTGCTCTGAAGTGGTACATTCAACTAGACCACTCAAAGATTTCTAGTTGGAGAGAATTGGCAGATCTGTTCATGAGCCAATACAAGTTCAATCTTGAGGTGGCACCTACACGGGAGCAATTAAGCTCTATGCAGAAGAAGAAGGATGAATCATTCAAGCAATACGCTCAAAGATGGAGAGCCTTGGCTGCTCAGGTTCAACCACCACTCATCCCGACTGAAATGTGTTCTTACTTCTTGGGAACCTTGGGATCCCCTTACATTGGGGCAATGGCAGGAGCAAAGATACAAAGACTTCTCTGAGTTGATAACTGCTGGAGAAAGAATTGAAAGCTTAACAAAAGCCGGCAAGCTTCCCATGAGCAGTGAAGACACTAGGAAAAGTTTTCCACCCAGAAAGAAGGAGACAGAGGTGAATTATGTGCATGGTCAGCAATCCTTCGTCCCACGATACATACCAACATGGCCACGATCATACCAAACCCATATCCCTCTTTACTCATCTTACCAAGCCACACCAACCACACACACTATTCCATACTCCCAACCCCAAGTTAACAACCTCCACATAAGGCCATACCAACCAATCCGCCCAACATACACCCCTGCACCTCGACCAAATTTCCAAAATCAAAACCGTAATCGATTCCCCAACTTCCCACCTTTCCCAAAGCTATCTATTTCGAATGCTGACCTATTTCAAAGGTTAGTTAATGCTCATCTGATCTCGGCATATCCTGTACACCCATTAGAACCACCATACCCAGCCTGGTACAACCCGAACCTGACCTGTAAATACCACATGGACATAGCAGGGCATTCCATTGAGGATTGCGAAGGTTTCAAAACAGCAGTAAGAAGGTTAATTGCTTGTGGGAGACTAGACCTTCAAGAAGATTCGAAGCCAGACATTGTTAACAACCCGATCCCAAAACACGAAGGAGGAAGTCGTGTGAATGCCTTGGAGGTGGAAGAACCTCTGATTAAGAAAGTTTTGAGTCTCCGAACTCCTATGGAGAAAGTATTTGGTGGATTGAAGGAGGCTGGTTATGACATCACAGCACCTACATCTATGGTAAAGGAGGAAGAGAAATATGATCTGGAATCAAGTTGTGCATATCATTGTGGAGGTCTCGGACACGATGTCGAACATTGTCGGGGTTTCAAAGCTCGAGTACAAGAATTACTCGACCTGGGTGTGATTCAAGCAAAAAAGAGGTCGAATCTTCCTGAAGAGGTGAATGTGATCGATCGTTTCGTACTTCGCATCCCTCCACTGAATCGAGCTCCGAAACCAGAGAAAGTGGTGATCACCGTGAGGAAACCAGCACCATTCAGTTACATGGATACACATGTTGTCCCTTGGAACTATGAAACTAATGTGGAGACGAATGGAGACATAGGGGAAACTTCGGAAGCCCAAGTGATAGCAGAGGTAAAAGGAATAACAAGAAGTGGAAGGATTTACGGACCCGGAGAGTTGGAAAAGGGAAAGTTCGTCGAGGAAGAGAACATGGGAAAGAGTTTTGGTGCGGGAAGAAAAGAAAGAGAAAAAAATGAAGAAGAGGAGTTCTTGAAGATCATGAAACAAAGTGAGTACGACATACTAGAGCAATTGAAAAAGACTCCTGCTAGAATCTCCCTGTTGTCACTGATTTTGTCATCTGAATCTCATCAAAAAGCAGTGCTAAAGGTTCTGAAAGATGCTTATGTGAAACCGGATGTCTCATTGGAGAATATGGTAAACATGGTGGATCCGGTAAAGCGTGTCAATATGATCACTTTCTCAAATGAAGAGATCGTATCACAGGCTAACCCACGAGCACTGTATATAACCCTTAAATGCAAAGGCTATATAGTGCCCAAAGTCCTCATTGACGGAGGGTCGGGATTAAATGTCTTGCCAGCATCGACATTGAGCTACTTGTCAATAAGCAAGGACGACATTTCACCACAAATGATGATCGTAAGAGCTTTTGATGGAGCGAAGAAAAACATACTGGGGGAAATAGTGCTGCCATTGGAGATCGGCCCAAGCCGATTTGAGGTTCTATTCCAAGTGATGGAGATTGAGTCTGATTACAATATGCTGCTGGGAAGACCATGGATTAACAATGTTGGTGCTGTTCCTTCAACCTTGCATCAAAAGGTTAAATACATTGAAAATAATTCAGTCATTACAATCCATGGAGAGAAGGAAATCATTGTATCTAAACCTGTCTCACTTCCATATGTTGAAAATGTGGAGTTAGTGGAAAGCGACTTATGGCACAGTCTGGAGGTGGTGGAATTGAAGCAAGAACAGAATGAGCTCCTAAGGCAAGATGTCAATCAGATAGTGGCTCATATCATGACCAAAAATGGTTATCTACACGGCAAAGGACTGGGACCACGGTTGCAAGGTATCAAGACACCTCTACCTATCTCAGGGAAGCCTAACCGATTTGGTTTAGGATATGAGGTGTCATTGGAGGAGCAGATCAAGACCATGACTTTTGAGCAAAAGAAACCAAAAGAGAAGATGAAACAGATCCCCCATCTGAAAGAGACCTTTCCTTATCCGGCTGAGGTGATTATGGCTGAAGGAGGATGTGTCCCTAGCTGTTGTCCAACCATCAGTATGGTGGATGTTGAGAAGCCTGAAGAACGCAACAATGCTTATGCTGTCGACCGCGATGGGATGCTGATGAATTGGGAAGCTGAACCAGTGCTTGATGTTGTTACTTCAAAGTAATCATTCGGGATTGTATTAATTGTATTTGCTTTTATGGATGCTACTTTGAGACATCATTTGAATAAACTTGCATGTTCATCCAGCAATTGTTCTCTTTTCTATCCGCTATTCTTGTTCTTTAGCATTATTTCCTCAAACCATTAATTTGCGCCTTTTTATTCATGTTTACCCGTTATTTGTCTTGGCATTCCAACCCACCACAATTACTTTCCAGGGATTTAAGTGTAGGAATTTTGCCACATGAAAGGGATTTTGAAGGCCAATCAATTGACTCTCTTACTGCACTTGAGTGTGATAGCTATGAATCTGAAGAAGATGAAGAAACTGTTGAAAGATTTTCAAGGTTACCGGAACACATGGATAAAGGATTTGACTTAGACAATGAGGTGGTCGAAGTAATTAACATGGGCACCGAAGAAGAGAGGAAAGAGCTGAAAATAGTGGAGAATCCTGAGCGGACAGAGATGATCGCTTTGTTCGAAGAATACCTGGATGTTTTTGCATGGTCTTATCATGATATGCCAGGATTGGATCCAGAGATTGCTTCACACAAGATCCCTTTGTACCCAGAAGCTGAGCCGAAAAAGCAAAAGTTGAGGAGAATGCGGCCCGACATGTCGCTAAAGATAAAAGAAGAGGTGACTAAACAGCTAGAGTAGGGTTTCTAGAGGTGTCAAGACACACAAATTGGGTGGCCAACATCGTGCCTGTGCCTAAAAAGGATGGGAAGGTTAGGATGTGTGTTGATTATCGGGACCTGAATAAAGCTAGCCCGAAAGATAATTTTCCACTCCCTCACATTGATGTCCTTGTTGATAATACGGCCAGGAATCACCGATTTTCATTCATGGATGGATACTCCGGGTACAATCAGATTCTCATGGATGTTCATGACAAAGGAAAAACTACGTTCATAACTCCGTGGGGAACATTTTGCTACACAGTCATACCGTTCGGGTTGAAGAATGCCGGTGCCACTTACCAACGTGCTATGGTTGCACTGTTCCATGACATGATGCACAAAGAAATTGAAGTGTATGTAGATGACATGGTCGCTAAGTCCAAAGAGGGAGAAAGCCATGTAGTAGTCTTGCGAAAGCTATTTGAAAGACTCAGGAAATACAAGTTGCGATTGAACCCGAATAAATGCATCTTTGGAGCTTCCACGGGGAAATTACTGGGATTCATTGTCAGCAGAGAAGGTATAAAGGTGGATCTGGATAAGGTGAAGGCTATACAAGAAATGCCAGCCCCCCGAACTGAAAAGGAAGTAAGAAGTTTTCTTGGGAGGCTCAACTACATTGCTAGATTCATTGCAAATTTGACTAGTACTTGTGAACCTATATTCAAGTTGCTGCGGAAACATCAACCTGGAAAATGGAATGAGGAATGCCAAGAGGCCTTCGATAAAATAAAAACTTATCTAATGAAACCTCCAGCTCTGATTCCTCCTACGCCAGGCCGTCCTTTAATACTGTATCTTACAGTGTTGCCTACTTCACTCGGGGCAATGTTGGGACAGTATGATGAATCTGGAAAGAAGGAACAGGCCATTTATTATTTGAGCAAGAAGTTTAATGAATGCGAATCTCGCTATCTGGCAATTGAAAGGACCTGTTGTGCGTTAGTATGGACTTCCAAGAAGTTGAGGCAGTACATGTTGTACTACACTACTTGGCTGATTTCTCGAATGGATCCGTTAAAATACATATTTGATAGTCCTCATGTGTCATTGAGAATGTCAAAATGGCAAGTAATCTCTCTCTGAATTTGATATCAAATATGTCACTCAAAAGTCTATCAAAGGAAGTGCAATTGTCGATCATCTAGTGAAAACCCTATGGAGGGTGTACTGACCCACTATGCTTGAATTCCCTGATGACGAAGTGTTGACACTAGAAAGAGAAGATGAAGAAGAGGGGAATGTGTGGAAGATGTACTTTGATGGAGCAGCCAATATGAATGGATGTGGAATAGGAGCTGTAGTAGTCTCACCACCGGGAAACAATACCAGTTTCCATCAAATTAGACTTTGAATGTACCAACAACATGGCAGAATATGAAGCATGTGCAAATGGTTTGCAAGTTGCAATTGACTTGGGAATCAAAGAACTAAAGGTCTTTGGAGACTCTGCGCTCATAATCTATCAAGTTAATGGAGAATGGCGTACGAAGGATCCGAAATTGGTACCTTATCAGAAGCATTTGTCTCAGTTAATTGAGCGTTTTGATGACATATCGTTCTCTCATCTAACTCGGGACAAGAACCAGTTTGCAGATGCTTTAGCGACTTTGGCCGTGATGACTAACTTGAAGGTCCATGCTAATGTTCAACCCATCCATGTAGGGATGCAAGCCGAACCGGTGTATTGTGACAATGTGGAGATTGAGCCGGACGGCCAACCATGGTATCATGATATCAAACAGTATATTCAAAGAGGAGAATACCCAGCAGGTGCAAATGAAGTGGATAAGAAAACAATTCGAAGACTAGCCATGGCTTTCTTCCTGAATGGTGAAGTTCTCTACAAGAGGAACTATGACACGACTCTCCTCAGATGTGTAGATGCTCATGAAGCTCGAATAATCCTGATTGAAGTTCATGAAAGGATCTGCGGAACTCATGCCAATGGACATATGATGGCTCGCAAAATCTTAAGAAGTGGTTATTACTGGTCCACTATGGAGAATGACTGTATCAGTTATGTTCGGAAGTGCCACAAATGCCAAATATATGCAGATCGAGTCAATGCTCCCCCAGTTCAGTTGCATAGCATGGTGTCTCCTTGGCCTTTCTCGATGTGGGGCATGGATGTTATCGGCCCGATTAACCCCAAAGCATCTAATGGTCATCGTTTCATCTTGGTAGCAATTGATTATTTCACTAAATGGGTGGAAGCTGCTTCATATACCAACATCACACAGAAGGTGTTTCTCAGATTCATCAAAAAAGACATCATCTGCAGATACGGGGTTCTAGAAAGGATCATTACAGACAATGCTCCTAACCTCAATGGTGCCGAAGTTCAGAAGTTCTTTGAGACTTTCAAGATCAAGCATCACAACTCAGCTCCTTATAGACCTCAAATGAATGGTGCGGTTGAAGCAGCAAATAAAAATATCAAGAAAATCATCGCCAAAATAGTTGTGAACTACAAAGATTGGCATGAAATGCTGCCGTATGCTCTGCACGCGTATCGTACCAACATACGATCAAGCACAGGGGCAACTCCTTTCTCATTGGTATATGGAATGGAAGCCGTATCTCCTATAGAGGTTGAAATCCCTTCGCTCAGAGTTTTGATGGAAGTCGAAATTTGGAAGAATCTGAATGGGTGAAAGCTCGATATGAGCAATTGAACATGATCGAAGAGAAGAGGCTTACAGCCATTTGCCACGGCCAATTGTATCAAAGCAGAATGTCTAGGGCTTTTAATAAAAAAGTCCGCCCTAGAGAGTTTCATCCAGGAGATTTGGTTCTGAAGAAAATTCTCCCTAATCAAGAGGACACACGGGGAAAGTGGGCTCCAAGTTATGAGGGTCCTTACGTTGTCAAACACGCATTCTCAGGAGGAGCATTGATTTTGCAAAACATGGAGGGACAAGAATTGCCTAAACCAATCAATGGTGATGCCGTCAAAAGATTTTATGCTTGAAAAGGTGCTTAAAAAAGCCCGTTAGGTCGAAAACTCGAAAGAGCGACCTAAGCAAAAGTTAGGGCAAAGCAGAAAAGGAAAGCCTGTTAGGTCGAAAACTCGAAGGAGCGACCTAAGCAAAAATTAGGGGAAAACAGCAAAACAAAAGAGCTCGCTAGGTTGAAAACTCGAAAGAGCGGCCTAGGCAAAAGTTAGAGCAGGAAAAGATAAGCATCTTCACTGGCAACTAAAACTGGGGCAATTTTTGATAGTCCAGCGAATCAAGCAAATAAAGGCTGAAACTGGGGCAAATTTTAAAGGGAATTTGAAGACATGTTGTCAGATGTTGTGGCTACGGTGATCAACTCGCTTTAAGAAGTTAATTGATTGAGCCACCAAGAACCTAAACTGGGGCAAAAATTTTGTGTCTCCCAAAATTTTATCTTTCACATTTCTGTTATTCAAAGCATTTTGTCATCTAATACACCAGACAGTGAAAATGTCCATTCAGTTGATCCCTCCATCTTCTCTTTGAATGCATGTTTATTCATGATGTCTCAAGTAGGATAAATTTAAGCTTCAATTATGCAATCTAACAGTGTTCACAGCAATACATCAATGACTAGCGTCATAATCCAGAAATTTCAGTTAAGCTTGACAGAAAAGTAATCAACCTTCTGAAAAGGAAAATGGGAGAAGAATAAAAATGAACAAGGTCACAGAAGAAAAGAAAGCCTTGGATGAGCCAGAAGGTCCAATGCTAAGATTGTGAGTTTGATCGGTTAAAGTTCTCCTCGAGGCTTGCTCAATTGAGTTACAGTTAGTTTTTCAATATTGCATAAACTGAAGGTGAATAATTCAAGGCTTTTTGCATATGATTTGAAAAAAAAGAAAAAAAAAAGATTGTTTTCTTTTCCAAATTTTACATTTCAGTCGGCCTCAGATGCCAATTTACTTTTTCAGGTCGGCCTCAGCTGCCAATTTACATTTCAAGTCGGCCTCAGTTGCCAATTTACATTTTCAGTCGGCCTCAGCTGCCAATTTACATTTCAGTCGGCCTCAGATGCCAATTTACATTTCAAGTCGGCCTCAGCTGCCAATTTACATTTCAAGTCGGCCTCAGTTGCCAATTTACATTTTCAGTCGGCCTCAGATGCTAATTTACATTTCCAGTCGGCCTCAGCTGCCAATTTACATTTCAAGTCGGCCTCAGTTGCCAATTTACGTTTTCAGTCGGCCTCAGATGCCAATTTTACATTCCAAGTCGGCCTCAGATGCCAATTTACATTTTCAGTCGGCCTCAGATGCCAATTTACATTTTCAGTCGGCCTCAGATGCCAATTTACATTTCTGTTGGCCTCAGATGCCGTTTTACGTTTTCAGTCGGCCTCAGATGCCAATTTACATTTTCTGTTGGCCTCAGATGCCGTTTTACGTTTTTAGTCGGCCTCAGCTGCCAGTTTACGTTTTCAGTCGGCCTCAGCTGCCAATTTACGTTTCAAGTCGGTCTCAGTTGCCAATTTACATTTTTAGTCGGCCTCAGCTGCCAATTTACGTTTTAAGTCGGCCTCAGATGCCAATTTACATTTCAGTCGGCCTCAGTTGCCAATTTACATTTCTAGTTAACCCTTTGTTGGTTTTTGAGTTCTGGTCAGCACCGTCTGCTTTAGAATCTTGCTAGTTTGTGCATTTGCATTTGATCTTCTTATGTATGTATATCATTTTGTTATTTAAGATTTCGACTATTTAGACTTCATGCATTGCTAAATAAAATCGATATTCATATCTTTACTCATTCCTTATGACGACGATATAAAAACTTAGGTTTTTCATATTCTCTTATAAGAAATGAATAAAGAGGGGCAACTGTGAATACTCGATTTTTATTTGGCCCAATGAAAAGAAAAATATTTTGTTTTTGTTTATTTGTTGAAAAAAAATCATCTTCAGCCCATTCAAAGAAAAAAGAGAGAGCCCAACCCTTACAACCCATTTCACTTCTTTACAATAAATTAAAAAAATGATGATGGCAAAATTGAAAGGGAGCCGAGGAGTGTCACGGACTCCTTCCCTTTCTTTTCCCTCATCCCCAAGATGCATGTGAGCTAACAGTAACCAAGAGGGAAAGCAAAAATTAAAATGGATGCAATGATGATGTCCTGGATATTTTTTGGTTCCCCTTTCGGCAGAATTAAAAATGCAAAGAGAACAATATAGATATGGGGGCAGATCATCAGGGGAGAAAGATACACAAAGAAAGTTTCAAAAAAAGAGATCAGAACACCAATTTGAGAGAACCTACAAAGAAAATCCAGTAACAATTCCAGTCATAGAGTCCAGAAAATACAATCCAGCAAAGAAAGAAGATCAAGGTAACAGAAGGAAAAGAATCATCATCTAAATTTTTTATTTTTTTTTTTAAAAAAAAAAAGAAAAAAAGAAAAAAAAGGATAACGACGCAGAGGGAGGCCGCGGCCTCTCCCTCCACCGCCGCGGCCTCCCAATCTCTCTTACCCTCAACACCACCACCCCTCCATCACCTTCAACCACCACCTTTCCATCACCTTCAACCACCACAACAACACAAACCACCACCACCACCTCCCCATACCATGACCGCCACCTTCCCTCTCCCCTTCCCCTGCAACTCATCATCATCATCACCATAAAGTCATCATCATCGCGTCAACCTCCTCCCTGCAACCACCATGCGCGGCCAGCTTCAACCCAGCCACTGAATTCACCCGATCTGCGATGTCCACCGTAAGCCCAACTCCCCACCACACCTCAAGCCACGGAACCTTCTTCCACTCCTGTCACCGCGCCACTGCCACCGCACCTCGATCTGCACCGCATAGCCATCCCTGCACACAAACCAGCCATCAAGATGATAACAAAAATCAAAAGAGAGAAAGAAGCCAGCACAGCAGCGAGCCACCCTTCACCCGCGAGCCACCCCCACCGCGAGCTCTCACCCGCGAGCCACCTCCACGAGATCCCTCACCGGCGGGCCACCCTTCACCCGCGAGCAACACCTCGCGAAACCAAGCCCAGCCGCCGCGTCAACCGTCGTTGCCTCCGCCGTGCTCTCAGCGTTGATCTCTCGGCCGGATCTTTCTCTCTCTCACCTCATTTCTCTCACGCACTCCCTCTCAGCCCACTCTCTCTCTCAATTCGTCTCCTTCTCTTGCTTTCCTTCTCTGTGTCTCCGTTTCTTTTTTTAGTGTTAGTGAGTTAATGGTTTAAGTTAGTATGAGTGTAAGTGAGTGAGCGTGGGTTGCAAGTGGGTATGGGTGTGGTGAGTGAGAGAGGACACTGTGAGTGTGAGTGAAAGAGAGAGTTGGTGGGTGTGTGCACGTGAAGTGAGAGAGAGTGACTTTTTTTTATTTTTTATGTTTTAGTGTTTTTATGTTGCATCAATAAAAAGATAGAATTAAGTTAAGTTAAATTCCTTATTTTATTTATTTTTAGTTAGTTGTTATTCCATTTTAAGTTAAATTTTGAATTTGTTTGGGTTTGTACTTGTGTTTGCGTAGTTAGTGTTTATTTTAATTTTAGTTCTTGAATTCATTTGCTGGGTTTGGGTTTGATTTTGATCTAAAATAAACTAAGGGGTTTTATTTGATTCAAAAATAATTTTTTTTTTTAATTTGTAATATGTTCTCTTTTATCCTTTTTTTTTATTTGAGTGGAGTTAAATAAATTAGTTATAAAAACAAAATGAAAAGAAAGGGTGACTTAATATTTTCTTGATTTTTGGGTGTTTTAATGCTAGTGTTTCTTAATAAAAAAGAAGGTAATTAGGGCCCTCCTTTTTAGTTTAGTTTAGTTTTTTTTTATGTTAAGTTTAATTGCATGTCTATATTTATGAATTAATTTTTTTTTTATTTAGTTTAACTACTTGATGTTTATATGTTTTTGCTTAAATTAAATGCATAATTTTTTTTTTAATTTAATTTTTTATATGTTTATGCGTTTTACTTGAATTGGTGGTGTATTTGTGTTTATGGATTTTTTATTTTTATTTTTTTATTGTATGTTTTGCTTAAATTTATTGTGTAATTTTACTTTGTTTAATTTAATTACTTCGTATATTTATGTGTTGTGCTTAAATTCTTTATGTTTGTGTTTATGTTTGTTTTTTTCGTTTATTTGTTCTATGTTTATATGTTTTTTAGTTTTATTATTTTACATGTTTATATGTTTCATTTAAGTTATTTGTGTTTGTGTTTATAAATTTTTTTTATTTATTTGCACTTTAGTTCTCAATTCGAGTTTAGGTCATACGGATTTGACCTTCGTTGCTTTTTTTTTTTTTTTGTCTCTCTATTTCGATTTGTATAAAGGGGGAAGGCTTTGTTTAATTTTGCCTTAGAATAAATTTTGGGGTATTTTGCTTTTATTTTACTAAAAAAATAATCATTAAATTGCATTTTGAAAATAAGATTAGTTGAGCCGTGACGGTTTGCTAATTTTTTATTATGGAATATTTTATTGTGATGACTGATATTCAAAATCTCTTTTTAAAAATAGAGTTAATTTAACCGCTTGAGTTTGTTAACTTTAAATTTGAATATTTTAATTGTGACGAACTAATATTCTAAAATTCTCTTTCAAAAGAAGATTAAACAATACATAAATGTTTAATAGAACTACGTGACTTTGAATTCTCTATTGCACCAGGGGATACGTAGGAGCAGGCGATTCCGATCCCTGTCAAGTCAAAATTATCTTTTCACCATTCATTTTATTCGTAAATTTTTAATGCTTCTTTACTTGTTTTTTTATGCAATTTTTTTTTTTGTTGTATTTATAAATAATTTCTTTTTTTTCTAGAATATTTTATTTAATATTCATTTATGTGGGTAATTGGGGAATTTTAGATAAAGGTGTTAATTTAGCCGTGACGACTTATTAACTCCAAATTTCGGGCATTTGAATTGTGACAACTTAATGACCCGAAAATTTCTCAAAAAAATATTTGTTTTTTTTCTTTTATATTTGTTTTTTCCTTTTTATAAAAAATAAATTTCTTTTTATCCTATTTGCAAATATTTATAATTTAATTTCATTTTCGATTTAAATTTATTCTTTTATCTATCAAAAATTTTATTTCAAATAAAGAGGTTAATTTAGCCATGACGGCTTGTTAACTTGATATTTGGATATCTGAGTTGTGACAATTTGATATTCTAAATATCTCTCATAAGATTTTTATATTTTCTCTTACAAAAACACCAAAAATAAATTTTCGCTTCTTTTTTAGATTCTATTTTGCAAGTATTTATTATTTAGAACAATTCCTTTTTAAAGTTTATATGCTTATTATCAAATGCCTCGTTTCAAATAAAGAACGGTTAACTTAGTCGTGACGACTAGTTAACTCATTTTTAGGACATCTGAATTGTAATGATTGATTGTACTAAATTTTTTTTAAGAAAAATAAATTCCTTTTAATTGTCTTGAAATAGAAAATAAATGTTTGAAAGAGGTTATTTATTTAATTTGCACAGTTAATTAAAGCAGTCAGGGCGGGTGTCTTAAAAGTGCGTGGGATTAATTTCCTACCATTCCCTATACATAACCGACTCCCGAACTCAAACTGGTTTCAAAGACTATTCTCTAAAAATTGGGTTTTTCCAACGTTTTCCCAATTTTAAATAAACTTGGTGGCGACTCCAATATTTCCAAACAAAATTTCTCTTTTTCGCCGTCCCCGTCGCGATCCCGGTTGCGACAACCATCATCTAATTAAATCTCTTTTTTTGAATGATTTTTAAAGTAGTAGAGGTTGAAGTTAACTATTTTTACTTATGTGATATTATATGATTGGATAATTATCAATGTATTCAAATTTAATCCTTATAAACATGGTAGAAAATTATTTATTTGATTTATTGAATTTAACCTTGACAACAAGATACGTCTTAAAACTTTATAATATGTTTATATAGTCCAGAAAAAATATAGGCGATATTTTTTACTTACCTTGAATCATACATGCATTTTTTTTTTTTTTTTTTGGTCTCCAATATTTAGATACAATCTTTGACCCACATTATCCTTTTTCCCACCTAAGGCTCCATAGTTAGTGTAAAAATATATTTTTAGTCCTTGTAAATGGGTCATTTTAATTTTGGTCCTTCTAAAATTTTTGTTTTGGTTTTAGTCCTTCCTTTTTCCGTTGTTATGTTTGTGTCCCTTATTTGTAAATTTAATGTCAATAATAATATTTATAAGAACAAGAAAAGATTCTTGAAATATTTAAAGGACAAAAATAAAATTTTCAATATTTATAATAGCTAAAGGCATATTCAAAAATATTCATTGAGACCCAAATTTAGAACAATAGGGACTAAAAACAAAGAAAATAGAAAAAAAAAAAGAGGAAAAAAATCAAAGCAAAAATTTTATAGGGACCAAACTCAAAATGACACATATTTTCAAGGATTAAAAATATATTTAAGCCAAAATAAAAAATAATACACATAATGTTGTTATTATAAAATAACATTGCAAGCATGCAAACACCTGCACTTGAGCCTACAATTAGATGTGTAAGTAAATCGAACCAACCTAATAAACTTGATAAATCCAAACCAATTCGATTATATTGATCCGGTTCGGATCGGGTTATTGAGTCAATAGATTTGAATCCAATTAAAACCAATCACATGTTGATTCAGTCATTGGATTTGTATCCTCAACCCGAAACTGAACTCGAACCAATGTTATTATTATTGTTGTTATTGGCTACTGTCTATAACATTTACTCATATTTATTATTCATTTGTTATTTACTATTATTAATATGCAATTTAATACCCAAGCAAATGCCATATCATTATCATTGTAAACTCATGCAGTATTCAAATATAGCATCTTAACATAGTAAAATTTACTTTCATAAAATTTTGATATTCTACCATTTAGAATATTTTAATTGAATTTTTTAGTAGAAATTGAAAAAATAAATAAATTCGTAAATCCAATGACTCGATCCGAACTCATTCGAAGTTGATCGAATTAGTTTGGTTTGAATTTTGCAAAATAAAATCATAAATCCAAACCAATTGAAAAGTAATCAGATCAAATTCATTTTCCCCTTAAATCCAATCCAAACTAATCCATTTACACCCCTACCTACAATCTAGTAACTATGATTATCTCCTGCACCTTTGAATGCATGATTTTGTGTTTGACTCACACCTTTTCCTTTCTCTATACCGTCTAAAAAGAATTACTGGTCTTAATGCATTTGAAAAGAAAAAGAAAAATCCTTCAAACACCCCATAAATATTATCAGTTTTATTCCTTTGATAAAAAACAAAAAGGATAAATTTGATAGCATATTACAGGAGAATAAAGAACCATTATGATGTTGCCTATATATACAGAAGAGTATATAGAACATTTACCCTAAAATTTTATTGGAGGATTACAAACAGAAATAGGAGAATATAGAGCCTTTTTTTTTTTGGCGTATAGAGAAATATGATGTTGCCTATGAAACACTACCCTAAAATCTTACTAAGAGAATATTAAGGAAAGTGTTATGCTAAGCATCAAGTTAAAAGTCAAACATGGTATTAATATTTTATCAAAGAAAGTTAAATGCTAGCAAAGTAAAAGATAATCCACAAGCGCACATTTTATTTTATTACCGAGACTTCATGTTTTAATTTTTATACTTATCTGAAAATCAATATATTTCTCACTTTTACAATTAACCGCTTTCCTCACTTGATACGCTCCCTAAAAAATAAATGCAAATATATTTTACAAATTTTACACTTTGAATCAGTATTACGCGTACCAAATAATTAGTCATTTGCTCAAAACTACCCTATGCAAATGTTCAACAAAGTAAGCTCTGTCCTTTTCTTTTCCTCTCACCAAAAACATTTTTTACCTTATAGCCTCAAAGGTTAACAGGTTATCCATTATCAAGAATTCACAGTATAAGAGTTTATATCATTAACTAATGTGCAAAGCACTGACTTACAACATGAATCATAGAACAAAATTTGAAGCTCCAGGGGATTGATCCTTTACCCCGCCAAAACTCCTTTAAAGAAAAAACAAACCTCATTCCGCATCTAAGTCAGCATCACTATCTGGATATATCTCAGCTCGATCTTCCCTGGTTATAAATCTGTCTTCTTCCTCTCTTCTTTTCCTCTCATCCTCTCTCTCCATCTGGGCAACTACAGCCTTAGCTTGCTCAAATCTTGAGTTGACCGCTTCCCAAGATACGAGCTTATCCATGAAGACTGATATATAATCAGCGCGCCGGTTCTGTGAAGATGGACAAAGAAGTCATGGTTACTTTTATCATTGAACAAAACTCTCAGAAACAGTAATCACCATAGTGCTCTGAACCACATCTTACCTGAAAGTCAAGGTAGTAAGCATGCTGAACAAAAATGGAACATTACAAAGTCAGCAATTTGCTATTAATCTCAGTTTCAAGGATCCAAGTGTGCAAATTATTTCCCCAAATCAAATCATCAAAATACAGTAAATTTGAACAATACCTCCCAAACATCAATGGTAAGAAGTGGCTGCAAGAAATAAATATGAACTCTTATCAGCCATTTATTCCAAGATGCTTGCCCTACCCTAGCAACCTGTTTCATAATATAAAACACGAATTATGAATATTCTACCTAATACTTATCAGTTATCACTTACATAATAATAGCCCCAAACAAGGGGGTTCACACCATTGGGACTCTTCACCACGACTAGCTTTTTGTCCTGATCAGATCGAAGAGGATTTACCGCATTTCCAACATCAAGTCTGCTATCTTTGTCTATATTTCATAAACGAATGACAGAAAACAAGGGAAAAGATTGCTTCATAAGTTAAATGTACCAAGAAAAATCAGAAATGAGTCCCAGAAAAGGGGAGGGTATGGTGAGAAGGATAATTACTCACATGCAAACCAAGCCCATCCTGAACCAAATTGTGTTTGAGCAGCAGTCTTGAACTCATCAAGGAATCTGGCAAATGAACCGAAGTCTCTTTCAATCAGTTTTAGAAGATCCGCTGATGGCTTTCCACCACCACCGGGTTTCATGGACTCCCAGAAGAAGTCATGGTTCCATGCCTACAATAAGTAGTACAAGAATACTAAGCAATGGTTCAGAGATCTTAGTAGGACTTAGTGGTTTCAAGTTCGCATACCTGTGCTGCATTGTTGAAAGCAGGGAGTATATCACCCTTATTGTATGAAGTAACTATAACTTCCTCTAGTGACATCTCATCTAGATCTGTTCCAACAATTTGCTTGTTCAGATTTTCTACATAAGTCCTGTGGTGCTTCCCCCAATGGTACTCAAGTGTCTCCTGGCTCATAATGGGCTCCAAAGCATTCTGAGAATTATGACGGTGTTGATGAAATATATATTATCAGTCCAGCATAAACACAAAATGTCATCAAGTAAAAGAAATATGATTGGATCATTACAAGAACTACTAGCTCGTAGTATTCTTTAATCAGTTCATCATAATTGATAAGCATAGAAAGAATTTAAATGGCCAGCTTTAATAAATTGATAAAAGCCTTCCACATATAACCAAAGCACACAAAAGAAAGAAATACCAAATGGGAGGAGAGAGAGAGATGGATTTGGAGTATATGGGGGAAAGGGAACAGTGAGAGAAATGAGGTAGGCAAGTAATTGCATAAGACTTGTTTGTGAGAGAGACTAAGCCTCTCTGAAGCTCAGAATTATCATATTATTTTTCTACATTTGCTTTACAATTTCATTCATCTACTGGCAGATATCCCTCTGGTATCAGCTCGAGAGTCAAAATACAAGCTTCTTTCACTCATAGTTTAGCTCATTTTATCAGTATCTATCACAAATTTTAGATGGCTTCCCAACAGAGTGAAGGATGATCAAGGAAAACCAGAGAAGAATAATTAGCTAGTCAACTTGCTCAAATAGGCTCAACAGATAAGGTAATGTAAACTCAAGTCTTCCTTAAATGCATTCCACTTAAAAAAAATGCAATATTAACTTAATGAAAGAACAAGAGAGTAAATTGGATGGCAGCAATGGATGGATAAGAAAAGGAAAAATAAATCATTAAAAGAAAAGAAAAATTATATTGAATGACACTAACAAAGATTCTGGAAAGGAAGAATATGAAAAGAGAACCATTACAAAATGAAAAGGATAAAAAATGGAAATAATTATCGAATTATTCTAGCAAAAGTTGCAATGAGGTGTTCAAGCTCAAAATAATAATGCTCAACATCCTCTGAGTTTACTCAAACGAAGACTATGCAGTACCAGTTGGGTAAAATAAATCTTTGGAAGCAATCAAGTTCAGAACAGGTTTGGAAAAATCTTATATGTAAACATAACCTTGCTAGAGTAAAGCACCAAGATATAGTAGAGCCGTAAGAAACTCTTTAGTTTCCTTATTTACATTCCAGCAACACCACATGTTTGGTGAGTTACAAAATTTGTACACACAATAAATCTGTGTGAGGTGTCTGTGTTCTTCAATTATATCATGTTCAATATTCTTCATTGATGAATGAGCACACACCAACATTGTGCTAAAGTATAAATTTGCAAATGATAAAGCCAGGCGAAATCTAGTTTATGGCCATTGACATGTTTCTTAGAAGCATAGGTCCAATTGAAAAATTAGCCAACCTGAAAGATAGCTAATTCTAACAGGTATATGGCAATGGATAAACTTTATATCTTACCAGTGGATATGGTGGCGGCTTCAGCTCAAACTTTGCAGCAATTTTAGCAGGTCTAACTTTCCTTATGCATCTTCTCTGCAATGTTCAACAGCTTTTTAATTCTTAAAATAAATGAAAGCGAAACAAGATGCTTCTTCGGAATAAATATTAACACATTATGATATTAATATATTATACCAAATAATTAGTCCCTACATAAAAAATAATAAAAGAAAAGGCAAAAAAGAAAAAGAAGAACATGGAAAGGTGGGAGGGAGTAAAGTTAAATAGGAAAACTTGTAAAGTGGAGCTGTTTCTCCAGCCAGTGAAACAAAGTAAAAGTTCTAACATGCTGACAAATACATTAAGTCAGATAAATTGTTAAAATTCAGTAGGAAATAAGTATTTGATTTAGGCAATTAATAGATTTATACATGAGACAAACCTCAATGAGTAAGAATAGAACCTACATCCAGCATTACATACTTACATTTGCCTATGTCTGGAGCTTGAAATGACCACCTATTGCCTAAGAAAACTTGGAAGCCTTAACAATTGACCCATGATACACCACTAAAGGAGGGGGAAAAAAAGGGACAAATATCTCCTCTTCCAAACTCCAGAACCACATATTAAGCGGTACACATCTAACAAGTGAAGAAACTGAATTCGAATGACAGCACAAAGAAAAGATTAATCCTCTTCCTGTGGCATCCCACTGATTTCAAATAACACTGCCAAACCAATTAGAAATTTTCATGCTATTTTTAGATACCGAAAGCATTGTCTGTGCAAAGTGCAGACTGCGCACAAGCTTAACAAACAAAAGGACACAAATCTAACTGGAAAAAAAAAAAAAAAACTCTAACTAAGGACACAAACACCAAATTGGTGTAATTAGGATGGAATTTTAACATGGGCTTCTATCCGTACAAGCATGCCATTAGTAAAATTGACCACCACCACCAACAACAACAACACGTGATATAATAATATAGGAATTAGGAAGTGACCACATTTTATTCTAGAATAGTGTTATTTGTTCTCATGCGCGGTGTGGGACACCATGCCGACTCACCACCTATCCATCATTACGTGGACCTCATTCAAGTAGAATCTACGGCCCATTTAATGGGAGATTATGTATGAGTCGACACGGTATACCACACTTTATGAGTACAATTATCATTTCTTTGTATTCTATGTATATTTTTGCAAAAGAAACCCCATGTGTTAAAAAATTGAAAGCAAGAAAGCCTTATCACATCTATGATAGACGGCAAGCAAACCTCTCTGTTCGACAATTTGAAAGTGCCAGAGGAGACCAAACTTTGGAACCCTGCCAAACAAACAAGAAGCCCATCAGAGAGAGGGAGAGAGAGAGAGAGAGGAAGAAAGAGAAGTCGAACCATTAGGGTGGCGGGTAAGAAAAGCTGGTGGTGCTAAGGAAGTAGGAGTTGTAATAGATGGCACTGGCTGCAGCAATGTCATCCTTCACAAGCTTGCTTCTTTCAGCTTCGGAGTGAGCTATTTCAACATAAAAATTATGGTTCTTCTTACCACTACTCGGGTAAATGGTTCTCGTGAGGCAGCACTACTTATCACCACTTGGGTAAGTCGCGTGAGACACAAATGCAGGATAAATTATCATCACAATCTGTAGTACATTCTGTAGTCCACCTTCCGTCGAAAATCTATTGGCGCAAGTGGACCGGGTTGACCCGACCAAATAAAACCGAATCGATGTTTTTTGGTTTCGGTCGGTTCGGATCATCGTGTCTGATTGAATGAAACATAATAACATCAATGAGTGACTGGGTCGGACATTAGGTTTTGTCAAATTAGACCCATTGACTCGATAACCCAACCCGACCCAAACCATTATTTTTAAAAATAAAAGATATCTTCTCTAATACTTACTCCATATTTCATGGCCCAATTTCATTGGAGTACCAACTATGTCTTAGTTTTTAATTATTTTTGCATCGGGTTCATTATATATATGTATATATATATAGATGAATAAATCATACTTTAGTTATGTACATTATTGCTACATAGTAGTTTTTTTATATGAAATTTTAATAAAACTACGCAGTCTTTAATTTACAATTTTTTCCAATTTTTTCAATAATTTTATAGTTTTTATTTATTTTTATTTTGAATGATAAGAGGGAAAAATAATTAGATAACCTGAACTGAACGATCAGTTTAGTTGGTTCAGTTCAAGTTTAACAAGAAAAAATACTCAACCTGACTCTATCAAAATTGATGGGTTCAGATTCTTTTTGCCCTCAAACTCGAATTAATACAACCTGATTACACCCTGAAATAATAATTTCTATTGAGTTTAATTTTTATGCCAATCAATTAATAGAATTTTATTGAGATGAAATATTATAGTAGATAATTACAATAGTGGGCAGGTTTTGTTTTTGGTTCCTTATTCCATTGCCAAAAAAATAATAGTGGGCAGTTATTTTCTATAATTTGTCATTTTGCTAAAATTCTATTAGTTAATAGTATAAAGTCATTTTATACTATATATAAAAATTAAATTTATTTTTTCTTTTGAGAGACTATATTTTTAAAGTATATAAAAGACAGAAATCAAGCCACTAATCTCTTCTTAAGAAATATAAGTAATATGAGATTGGTGAAACGGGAAAGATACACAATTTAGAGCGTAGGGAGCACGTGCCATGTGTTGATGTTATCAATAAAGGTGGTGTGTCTTCAACTCTTATTTTGCATACTAATGCTTTAGATTTAGAGAAATGATACACATACACCACAATACATACACCAGCTACTTACACCTCGCTAAATGACAAAAGTGACATATAATGGTAGTATAGATACGAACGGGCATTTTGGGGAAAAATGAGAAGAAAAGAAAAAAGGAATGTGAGAGAAGGGAAAATGCCCACTCTCACCTACCCCTTCGAAAAGCTTCTATTCTTTATGCTTTTCTCGTTCATCTCTCGCACCCCCTTATAACTCTCATTCTTGGCATCGTGCAGGGAGAAAGAAGAAGAGCATAAAATGTAGCATTCCCAATTTTTCTTAATATAGCATTACATTATTATAGCTTTTTATTAAATAGCTTGAGGATCTATTTTTAGCAAGAAATATTCAGGGGTAATCATAGATTATAGAAAGAATGTAACTTCTTATTATAAAATTATAAAAAATGTCATTGATGATAAAGCTAACAAGAACCTTAGAAAAGTTTAGAAAGTATCAAAAAAATAAAGAAAAATTATAAATATATTTCTAAAAATAATTTTGATGATAAATATCAATATTTGGTAAATTTGTATAATATTAGTATTATTACACAAAAAATAACTTAATTTAGTATGTAAAATAAGCTCCGAAAAATCCTAGAAAAAAAATTCTAAGTCTTATAATTTTTTTTAACTAATTTATGATATTAGATAAAGAAGACCACGAAATGGGATTTTTCATTAGACCATAGATAGTATTAAAAATCACTTTAATATTTATTTAACTAATTTTGACTTAAATAAAGCTTAAAATATCTAATTAACTACTTAAAGCTTTAAGATAATTTTTATAAATCTTGATTAATCTCAATAATATTCTTACATGACACCTAGAATTGTCTAGAAATCAGTCTCATCAAAAAATAATAATATTTATAATAATATATATTTGAAAGTGAAAGATATTTCCAAAGCTAACCATTTTTTATTAAGACTTTCAAAAATGGTGAGCTTGTTCCCTTATCACGTTGGACAGCTCAAAACCCACTTGGAAGGCTGTAAAAAAATTTTACACATTTTATTTAGAGATAATTAGATATTAATTAATTTAAAAATAGACTAAACTAAAGTAAAAATACATAAAAAAATATTAAAAATTATACAAAAAATTTATAAAAATTATAGATAATGTATAAATAAGGTAAATATATGTTCTTGATAATAGATTAGAAAAAAAATAATTTTTCTGATTATTTTATGAATTATTTAGTATATATAACTTTAAGATAAAAAAATGTAAAATTTGTGATTTTCATATATTAATCATTCAAGACAACTTGTCAACCTTTACAACTTTATTAGAGATAAGATTCAGACATATGGGCTGTCAAATAAAAAGATAATAATAATTTAATGATAGTTAAATAAATTATTAGTTAATTAATTTCTAATAAAACTAGTAATAGTCTAAAATACCAAATAAAATACAAATGATTATAAAAATTTGTATGAATTTCGTGAATCCATGTATTACATCTATAATAACCTTATGATGATATTTGGTAAAAAAAAATAAAATTATTTACTAATTAATTAACTTAATTAAGATTGACTAGTTTAAGTAAATTTACCTTATTTTGAATAATTGATTATTAAATTATATGTAAATATATTAAAATTTAATAAATATCTTTAAATCATGTCACTAACATTTTAGTATGTCTTTAAATGATAATTGAGAATTTATTAAATTATTTAATGTTAAATTTAATATTTAATTAATTAAACTAATTAAACATGACAAATAAATTATGAAATTATTAATATTTTAATCCTAACCTTTCTCTATAAATAGCACACCTCTAAACACAACTCCACACTTCATTCTTCAGCCTAAAATCCATCAAAAATTGTAGTCACCATTTCTCTCTTCATTTCCTTTATTTTTCACAAAAATAGTTACAAAATTTTAGCAAAAACACCTCTAAACTATCATCTCTTCTTATCATCATCCAACACCAACACTTCACAGCCTTATATATGAATTTTAGCCCTTAGAAAAGGCTTAGAGAAATTGAAGAAGTTGCTGGTTTAGCCTTGATGTAGCTACATTTCTAAAGCTCCGAGAACAAGTAGGAGTTTTCTTTTACTTCTAAGCTTCATGTATGATTTTTCTTGTATGATGTTGTGCTATATGATATTCAAAACTTATGTTTATTGTTTTTAATATCTTTGAATGACTTGAAAGTGGTGACATAAAATACTTAAACTATGTGTATATGATACATATTTATTATCTACTTATGTGATTGAAAATTATGATTAAAGATCATTCTTAAATTTTGATTATGCTTTCTTCAAATATCTAAATATCGTGTAAATTCGTTTTAATGTGTTAAAACATGTATTTTCAATTAATAAAGCCTTGAGCATAAGTTGTGGTATTTTAAGGTGATATAACTTGGTTTTGATCTCATTATGTATTGATTGTAAAATATTTTTTATTTATAAAAAGTGTTTTATTTAATTCATTATAATGAATGAATTATAAACCTTTGAGCATGTAGTATTTAGCTTGGTTTATGTGTTATGTTTCTTCTGGGACCATTAAGACTTAATAAGATATAAAAAGACATAAAAAAATATATATATTTATATTAATCATGACCTTTACTAGGAACTTATGAATCTATAAATATTATATGGACTATTATGAATCTTTAAGACTCACTTGGACTTAATTTAGACAGTTATGATTATTATATTTGGATTCAAACTATGGACCTTGAACTATTAACCTTGAATTATGGACATTGGACTATAGACCTTGGACTATAAATATTTGACATGATTATATATTTATTAACATAAGGAAATATTATTTACAAAGATTTTAAGTTATGGTCCCATTAGGAATATAGCATGTAAATTAGCTAGTTTCTTGCTTGAAGTGGTTTTTCTAATGGGTATAATTTTATTTATATTTTTTTTAATATTTCTTGAAAGATTCGATTGCTCTTTTACTTTGCTCTATGATCATATTTTTATATAAATGAAAAATATTTTTACCATATATATATTTTCTAAAAGATAGATTTAAAATAATTTTTGTATGTACATAGACCTATGGAATTAGTAAAGTTATTATATGAATATTTGAAATTGAATTATTGCATGATTAAAACTAAGATAAGCATATTTTATTATAAAGAAAGTAAGTTTATTATAATAGTGTGATTTGGTGCTTCATTGATAATTATAGAGAAAAATGGGTTTTATTAATATTTTAAGAATCCTATATTGTTTGGATTTATGTGAAAATATGGAAAATCTTATGGTCTGTATGTGAATATCAAAGAAATTGTGAAAACTTCATGTAATTTTCATAGTTTATGAATTCTATACGCACTATGTAAAAGGGATACATGAATAAGTGATACTTTGGGCCCCGCCTGGTAGCGAATAAGGACTTAGTAAACACTTAGTCTTGCAGTTGTTAAATGACACCTCGAGCCCCACCATGTTAGCAGACAAGGACTTGGTGTATATTGCAGTGATGTCTCGGGCCCCGCCGTGTTAGCGGACAAGGACTTGGCATTCACTGATCTGATTAGGGGACGCCCTAGTAATGAGAGCTCTCACAGATCTAATATGAAGCAAACCTTGCAGACTATAACCATTAAAAGGAAACGTGATATTAAAAAAAAAAGAGGAGTTTTACACTTACACTTCTTCTACTGTATTTTATTATGATTGATATTATGCACTTCCATCTTACTTGACAATAGTAAAATATAATTTGAATTAATATGAAAGATTGCATTTTGCTGCACTCCTGCGCTATTCTTAGCCTTTTTGGGATGAAGTAGGACTCCCCTAGAAACATCACCCTACTGGAAGACTTCTCTCACCCCTTTTCTTTGATATTTCCAGATAGCATGGATCGTCATCAGCAATGAAATGGATGTAGCCTTAGACTTAACTTCTAAATAATCAGATTCTATCATGTGTGCTAGATAGAATATTTACTATATGTTACCAAACTTGGAATATGTCATATTGTTATATTGAAGTTTTCTTTATGTATCTTGAATATTTAATGTGTACTGTATCCTATGAATTGATGTTGGTAATGAAGTATGTTTTCTATAGATGATAGTTGTCTAAACTGTGGGAATTAGTGATTAATAAATAATAGTATTAAGATAGATTCTTTATCGTTTAAAAATCATCCTTAGGTCACTGGATGTAAGTTTATCACTATAAATGTGTAGTTTGGAAAGGTTCTAGCTAAGGAAAGACTTGGTATTTAAGCGTGTCCGTTGTGACCCACCTCTCTTTCCTGGGAGCCTACCAGGTACATGAATTACAGTTGATATACATTACTCCGGTATACGACCATAAATAATAAACATTTATAGAAAAAAAAATTCTACAAATGTATGATGTCCAAAATAATTATTTAAGGTCAAATAATTTAGATTTTAGGAGAGTGTTACATAAAATCAACTGACGTTTGCAGTGGCTCATGACTCATTTCATTCTCTCTCTCACCTATCAAAACTTTCATTTTTTTTATCTCTTTATCAAGTTCTCTCTCTCATTCTTTATCATTCACAGGAGGAGGAAGAAGAAGAAGTAATGTTCTTTCTTTCTTTCAGAACTTGTTTGATCTCTTTTTCTTATTTCTCTCTCTCACTCACCAAAGCCTTCATTTTTTCTCTCATTATTACATCTCTCTCTCTCTCTCTCTCTCTCTCTCGTTCTTTATCGTTCACAGGAGGAAGAAAAAGAAGAAGAATTTTTAGCAACAAAACGAATTGATAATGCCTTTGCTGGAAATTGAGATTTGTTGTTATTGTTGAAAATTGGAGTTAAAAAATTATAAATGTGTATTATAAAAGTTATGAACCCGTAGCAAAAAGTTATAAACCATTGCACAAAATATTATAAACCAGTAGCAAAATGTTGTAAACCAATTGAGGACACATACTAAACAAGTTGCTGAAAATTGGAGTTGAAAAATTGTAAATGCCTGTTATGAAATGTTATAAACCAGTATGCAAAAAGTTATAAATTAGTAGCAAAATGTTGTAAACTAATTGAGGACACATATTAAACAGGTTGCTGAAAACTGAAGTTGAAAAATTTTAAATACCTATTACAAAATGTTGTAAATCAGTATAAAAAAAGTTGTAAACCATTGCACAAAATGTTATAAACCAGTAGTAAAATATTGTAAACCAATAGTAAAATATTGTAAACTAATTGAGGACACATACTAAACACATTGTTAAAAACTAGAGTTGAAAAATTGTAAATGTCTATTATGAAATGTTGTAAACCAGTATGCAAAAAGTTATAAACCATTGCACAAAATGTTCTAAACTAGTAGCAAAATGTTGTAAACCAATTGAGGACACATACTAAATAGGTTACTGAAAACTAGAGTTGAAAAATTGTAAATGGCTGTTACAAAATGTTGTAAACTAATAGCAAAATATTGTAAACCAATTAAGGACTCTATGTTTTCATAATTTTATAAATATGAAATAGATCTAAATATAATAATAAAATTAAATTTTAGTCATTAGCAATATACTTATTAGTCTTATTTGGTGCTTAATTTGATTTGTTGTGAAAAAAAAGTAAGATCATTTATATATATTCACACATAAATATAATATCATTCTTAAAGACATAATCTAAGTTTAAAGATTTTAAAATTAGATCAAATAGGAAATTTAAAAATTTTAAAACTATACTAATAATATTGTATTAATAAAATTCATAATTGTATGAATATAAAATATAACTAAATAATATGCTAATAAAATTTAATTTTAATCAAGAGTCTTATGTTAATTAGTCTAATAATGATAATTATATTTATTAATTTAGTAATGAGATTGTTGTGTTTAAGTACCAAATAAGACTAATAAATATATTATTAATGACTAAAATTTAATTTTATTATTATATTTAGGTCTATTTTATATTTATAAGATTATGAAAACATAGAGTCATCAATTAGTTTACCACATTTTGCTACTGGTTTATAACATTTTATACAATAATTCATAACTTTTTGTATACTGGTTTATAACATTTCATAACAAATATTTACAATTTTTTAACTCCAGTTTTCAACAACCTATTTAGTAAGAGTTCTCAATTGATTTACAACATTTTGCTACTGGCTTACAACATATTGTGCAATTACTTATAACTTTTTGCATATTGGTTTACAACATTTTGTAACAGGCATTTATAATTTTTCAGCTCCAGTTTTCAGCAACCTGTTTAGTATGTGTCCTCAATTAGTTTACAATATTTTGCTACTGGTTTATAACTTTTCATAACACGTATTTATAATTTTTCAACTCGAGTTTTCAACAATAACAGCAAATCTTAACTTCTAACAGGGTCATTTTCAATTCATTTTGTTGCTGAAAATTCTTCTTCTTTTTCTTCTTCCTCCTGTGAACGATGAAGAACGAGAGAAAGAGAGAGAAATGTAATAAAGAGAGAGAAAATGAAGGCTTTGATGAGTGAGAGAGATAAACAAAAAAAAGAGAGTAAATAAATTCTGAAAGAAAGAAAGAATGTTGCTTCTTCCTCTTCCTCCTCTTGTGAATGATGAAGAATAGGAGAGATAACTTGATAAAGAGAGAAAAAATGAAAGCTTTGATAGGTGAGAGAGAATGAAATGAACCATGAGCCACTGCAAACGTCAGCTGGTTTTATACTCTTCTTCTTCCTCCCCATGCAATGCCAAGAATGAGAGCTATGAGGGAGTTAGAGAGATGAACGAGAAAAGCACAAAGAATGGAAGCTTTTCGAAGGAGTACGTAAGAGTGACTTTTTCTATTCTCTTTGCTCCTCACATGTGCACGTTCTTTTTTTCTTTTCTTCTCGTTTTTTTTCCCAAAATGCCCCTTTATATCCATAGTACTATTATACACCACTTTGTTATTTAACAAGGTGTAAATAGCTGGTATATGTATTGTGATGTATGTGTATCATTTCTTTTAGATTTATTGAATGTTGTCTTCAAACATTATCTAATTTCATTTTAAATTTCGATGAAGAACCCATATATCATATTTAATAGGTTTAGTTTTTAGAACCTTACTTAATGTACTCTTTTTATTTCTAAATTATTGTCATTTATATTAAAAAATTTATTTTACTTTTTATTTGTATATTTTAATAATTTTTAAGGAAAATTATATTTTAACCCCTTAAACTATGAGTTATGCACACTTTAATCATTAAACATTAAAAATAAGCAAATCAACTCCTTTAAACTTTCACACACATGCATTTTAGTCAAAGTTGAATATACCACAGTTATCAAAACCGGACTGGTGATCGACCCGATCAAGACACTGGGTTACTGGATCACTGGTTCAACTAGTGGGTCACTAGTTCAATCGGTTTAAACCGAATTTAATTAAATAAATATGAAAAATTATAATTATATGTAATATATATATTTAATGATAAATTGATAACCAAGAAGGCACATGGCCTAGTGGTCCTTATGAACAAGCTAAACATACTGTATAGAACCAAACGCATGTGTTATAGAGTAAAGAGAACAATGGCACAGTGGTCCAGAAGCACGCCCCTTTCCAGATGGTCCCAAATTCTATTCCAGCCGGTCCGGTTGTAATTACTATGAAATATACCCTACCCCCCCCCCCCCCCAACATTTGGAACATATGCAAATTAACACCATAGATTTTCCTAAATGTACAATCCAATACTCTATTTGTTAAATTTGTGATATTGTTTATTAACAACTGAGGGAAAATTGACAGACGAGCCAATTTGCACAATTATTGAAAGGTTGGATACTCTACTGATGTTTCTGTCTTCCACAGCCACAATTGCGCCTAAAGGAAGTGTCATTGAAGTAATTGCGGACCCATACTCATGCTTAGATTTTATCAATTACATTTACATGCACAACCTGCATAATGTTCAAATCTGAGTTGAACCCTCCAACTATCGTCATGATTGCCAGTTATATAAATGGTTGGATCAGAATATAGTTTTCAGATGCTGAGAGTCATTATTACACTTTGCCAAACAAGAATGGACATGACTCGTGTACACGGACTTTGTGGTAAAAGCACTTTGAAATGAACATAGATTTCATCAAATAACACAAATTAGTGGTAATTCTTATGTTCAAGAAAATCTCATGGCAAAATGTTTCATTAAGTTAATGGGGCCAATTACGCCCAAACCCTTTTCTTTGGGGCAATGTCTGATGTCTTTATTTCATCTATCTTTGCTGCTACAATGAAATCATTCATACTCAATCCACCTGCAAAATGTTGAACCAATTCAAGTGTTATGTTTTAATTAAAATGAAAACTTAAAACCATCCAAATGTAACTAAAAAGCAATATCTCCAATGATATTGAAGGTGGTGCCTAGTTAAGAAGGGTACAAGTATATGGCTTTACCAATGGAAGGTGTCCATAGTTCTGCTCTCACTTGATTTGGTTGTTCTAAGTGAATATTTGGGAAATGGCCTGCAGCCTCTGCAACCTTAGAGATCCTATTAATGAGTTCAACCCCGCATTTAAAATCTCTCAATTTCCACAAGCACTGAAGTCTAAGTCCACCTTCCTCATGCAATAGTCTCCAACCCACAACCTGCAGAAACGAAGAGGAGAGAAAGTTTAAGCTGTAAAATGTAAAATGGAACTTATATCGAATTTGCTTCAATGACCGGGAAAGAACTAGTTTAATCACCATCAAAGATATCGTGTAAAATGTTAGCATTTAAATATATTTGACGATTGAGTGCTAATGAGTATGAAAACAGCAAGCTTAACTCAGGAGACAAAACATTAAAAAAACTAAATATGCATTAGTGACCACTGACAGGAGCTATGTTGCATCGATACGGGTACCGTACCCGTACCTGGTAGGAATATGGGCACAAAATACCAAAATTTTGAAAAAAATGGGGTATGGGTACTTCTATATATAAAAAAATAAATATAAAAATTTTATAAATTTCATGCAATAAAAATTAAAATTTTAACATAAAACTGATCAAAATTATTCAATATTACATTCTAAATTTTCTAAAATGAAAAAAAAAATTGAGTAGAAAAAAGGTTAGGGCCCAATAGAATTGAAATATGAAAGATAAGAAGGAAAAAAATATAAAAAATAAATATAAAAATTCATTAAATTGGCATACCCAACTTAGGGCATATCCAGCCCTATCCTGTCATACCCAATTTCTTTTTTTTTTTTTCAAAAATGGAGTGATCACCATATGTATCCACACGTACCTAGAAAGTACTACATATGGGTACTTTTACAAAACTGTCATACCCATGCTTCGTAGGACAGGAGTAATAGATACTCTAGTCAAGGGTCACAGTCACTAATGTATGTTTAGTTTTATCATGTCATTCAATTGAAAGAGTTATATGATGTTTCAAGTAATAGATATGAAAGTTGATGAGTCAATACAGGATTGAAAGATAACTTCTAATATATTAAAATTAAATTAAAATAGTTGGCAAAAACAGTCTTTCAAGCATGTAGAATCAATCTCGATTGCCAAATAACCAAGCAAATCTAACATTAAATTCAAGGTATCTAATCTAGTAAATAATGGGAAACCTTCCTTTCTCTCTCTCTTCTGTTTTTTCAGGGAAAAAAAAAAAAATCAATGACAGTCAGCCAATCAGGCAGCTATTTAAGTTCTAAAACACACTTCTAAATTTTATCCTAGTACTGGCTAGTCTAAAACGGAAAAGAAAGAATGATGTTAATTGTATTCCTAAATTGTTAGACACCGTATCAAACTCATATTCTATCTATCATTGAATTGATATGAATTCTATTAGAAATCCATGTCTTATCTAATTATAAATTTAGTATGAGTCAACAAAGTCTCTCAAATCCATGAGCAAGGATAACACAGCTCAAAAACAAATGCTCCAGGACAATTACGCACCCATTCGTTCCAAACAAAGGATAAAATCTTCGAACGGAAAAAGCTAGCACAAAAAGTACATTAAACAGAGGCATGGAGTAGTTGCTATACCTTCCTTATGAGCTTCTGGGCATCATCTTTTGACATGGGGGACTGCAGAGGGGAAACAGGAGAACACTCTTGCTGGGAAAGGGAGAGAGCAGAGATGTTGGGGATGAGGATCTTGTGTTCAGTGTCCACGTTTCCAAGCACTTTCTCTCCGAACCCACTCTCCAACTCAGCCGGGAAAGGATCCCTGGCACCGAAATCGCCCAAGAATTCGTCGCCCAGAGAGCGAGCGGTGAGGAGGGAGGGCCCGTTTCGAGAGGGAGTGCGGGGCGCAAGAAGAAGAAGCTGCGGCGGTGACAGGGTGCGAAGAGAGGGTGCGGTGGTTGGGTAAACAAGAGGGAAGACAAGGTTTGCAGTGGCCATCTATGTAAATCTATTTGACTAGAAGGGTTTATGTGTTTGCCTGCTTGGCTTTGCTTGGGTTTGGAGATGGAATAATGGGGGGATATGTGTGGATTAGTTTGGGGTCAGGATGATGAAAGAAGTCCTGCTGGGACGACAGCATCTAGTGGTGGAGGAGAGGAAAGTCTGGCTCTAGCTCCACTCCTATTTTGGTTTGTTTTGTGAGGAATTCTGATCCCAGTTAATTTTGACATCTAAAATTATAATATATAAATTATTTTATTTCCTAAATTTTAAAACATGATTAATTAGTTCATGAGCTTATAATTGTGAATTACATTACCTTGTGATTGTGAATTAGATTTTGATATCTAAAATTATAATATATAAGTTATTTTATTTCTTGAAATTTAAAACATGATTAATTAGTTCATGAGCTTATCATTATGAATTACATCACCTTATGATTGTGAATTATACGAGACTTCAAGAGTATAAATGATTCATATAAATTTATTAAATATATGTAATTAAATCAAACTAGTCCTTGAAAATAATAATTTTGACTCAAATTAGTTTAATAATTTGTTATGAGTTGCCATCCACGGATTAATTAGTTAAACTTTAAACTTTAATGGCCAAAATGATTCACATGTACAATTTCATGAACTCGAATGAGCATTAACATGTCGCTAACTCATATTTCATTTTCTTTAAATTTACTCTCTCTCTTCCACCCCCCTACACACACATATATATAATTTCAAGAATCGGAATGAGTACTAATATGTCCGTAAATCGTATCTTATTTTCAATCTCATCAATCGCTTCTTATTATATGAAAATCAAACATTATTTAATAGTATTTAAAATTTTAAAACAGTTAAGGACAAGTGTTAGACCTAAGTCATGCAACAAGAGCTACTTCCTCTCTATTAAAAAGGAGTTTTAATATCAATTATTTATAACTTTTTAATTTGCCAACTATCATTAACTTTCTTATAATCAAACACTAGAATCGAGCTAGCAAAATATGCACTATAAATTCATTTTTGAAAAATACATGAAATAAATAATATTTATAAAATATATTTTGATAAAAATATAAACTTGTAAACAACTATATATGACTTTACAATAATTAAGCCACAATAAAATTATCTTAGCTACAATTTATATATTATATTAGCTAATAATAAATTGAATATTTTATGAATATGTTTATTTCATTTTAGACCTTTTATAAAAAAAAAAGGATTAAATTTTAATATACTGACAATATAAATTAGTTCTACGCAATCATCCAATTTCACATCAGTGCTATGATTAATTTTCCTCTCACTACTTAAAAATTCATACAAAATGAGAGATTTGATTAGATAATAATGTAAAACTCTTTTACACTATCAGTGTCTCAAAATTAAACGTATAAATAAAATATCAAAATATTATTTCCTCAAATCATGAAAACAACTAATAAAAATGTGTTCAAAAGTAACAAAAAAAATAAAAATAATTATAAATTCATATGATATTGTGTATAATACATAAATATTTTTTATCCTTAATCACCATCATTACCCACATCAAGTGTTAATCAAGCTATTAACCTTGGTTAACTTGTGAGGAATCAAGCTCGAAGTATATATATAGGCCAAGCAACCAAATACTTTGAGGGAGGGACGTGGTACAACCAGTCGTAGCCTGACCTACATTTCCAAAATCTGGGCTGCATATAGACCCTTTAGCCCATATCATCTGGCCCATAGGTCTTCGATCCACCAATCAAACAGCTGCTAGCCCAATCCGACCACAATTCCTTGAATATAGTTGTCATATGTCTTGCATTTCAATGCTTTGCTTGCTTTAAAAAAAAAAAAATTGATCGTGTGCATAGCAAGGGTTACTGTACTAGTTAGTTACTAAATTACAATAAAATAAAATGCACTAAACTTAAATTTATTACATTTCACAAATTAGACTAAAAAAATGCTAGCTAAGATCCATAACTAGAATAAATTTAACAAACACATTACCATAACAATGAAAATAAGGGATAATTACAAGGACCTCCTTTGAGGTCTTTTAATATTACACTTACTCCTATTTAATTTTTAATATTACACTTATCTCCCTTAATTATTTTTAGGATTAAATGCATTCTACCTCCTTGAATTTTAAGTTATGCGTAATTTAAACTCTAATTTTTCAAAATGTGCATTACAACACTCTGAACTTTCCAAACTGTGCAAAAAACCCTATTTTTCAAACAGTACATTACGACACCCTTAACTTTCAAATTGTGCAAAAAAACCCCTAAAAAATTTAAGTCATAGCATAGTGTCGAGTTGCACATAATAAAAAAAGGGGGTTAATTGCACATAATATTCAAAGACAAGGTGTCAAGTTATATAAATTAAAAACTTCAAGGGGATTAAGTACACATAAATCCTACATTTATTAATTATCAATTATATTGAGAGGTGTTTTGCAAAATTAAGAAAGTTCAGGATGTCACGATGCACATTTTGAAAAGTCATAGGGTAAATTACACATGACCTAAAATTCAAGGGGGTAAAATGCATTTATCCCAAAATAAGTTAGTACAATGATATCTCTTATAAATTTAAAATGACTTTTATACCCTTTTTATCTCTCAAATCGATCATCACCTATTTCCATTGACACACTCACTGCACCCAGAACCCCTCCCGTCGCTTAACACATGCACACATGACACTATGGATAACACAAACTTAGCCCAAACCCCATAACAACACATAAAACAAAAAAAAAAAAAACAAAAGACTAATTAACATAGTATTTGAAAACTCTTGGAATTCAATTCTATCAATAAATTAAATTGAATTATATGTTTTGGAAACAAGTTAAGCGAAGAAATTAAATTTTCATTAGAATTGAAATCCAATAAAACTAAGGAATTGAAATCAGACCCAAATTGATATGATTTAGTGTGAGAATTGAATTTCAACAAATGAAAATGCCAAAATAACCTTACTTAAATATAATGTTTTGTTCTTAGTTTATTAATGAAGAATAAAATAATAGAAATAATTAAATTCATTCATTTTTAGACTCATTTCAAATTAAGGAATTAAATTTAATTCGCTAATTCACTGTCTCATTCCAAATATAAAAATTTAATTTAATTATTGATAGAATTCAATTCCTAATTAAATTTAATTTCATCTCATTAAAGATTTCAAACTTCGCGTAAAAGAAATGAAAATGATTCAGCTTGAAAGGAAGACTTCTGTAAAAAAAGGTTAGGTTTTGGAAACAGGTCTTAGTAGCGTGCAGCCATGGAGGGCGTGAAGCTCGATGGCGATGACCATGGCGGTGAGTGATATGCGCTGAGGCGTGACCAGAGGTGGCAGCCCAGTACTCTATTGGTGAGCGAGCATGGTTGTGAGCACAATGCCAAAAGCCATGAGCTGTGGAGACGATGGTGGTGCGATGGCGTAATGATAACGGCTGAAGGGGGCTTGCCTAGGGACTGACGGTGGAGCAACGACGCCAAATTTTTTAAAATTTGTTTGTGATTCAAAATTTGGATGCTTGATTTTAACTAACATGGAGTGATTGATTGGTTAAAATTCAAGGACTGGGTTCAATGATTCATGAAGAGACAGCTAGGCATATGTTTGCCTAATTTTTGAACAGTAGGGCATGGCCACCTAGTCAAGCAAGTAAACATCATTAAAGCCCAAGTTGTGTGGAATATGACGTTCTAAACCATTTACACTGTGAACCCAGTTTTGGTTTTCCTTTTTCATGTTATTCAATAAAGTTATTTCACGTTCATATTCCTTGTGTATGTTGATATTTCTTGTGTATGTGAATGAATGGAGTGGTAGAAAGAGGATAATGGGTGGTGGCAGTGATGCTGGAGAAGAAGAGGAAGAAAAAAGTTTGGGGATTTTTTTAATAAAGGGTAATTTCAAAATTTTAAAAATTTATTTAAAAATAAATGAGATAAATGTAATATTAAAAACTAAAAAGGAGTAAGTATAATATTAAAGGATCTTAGAAGAGGTCCTTATAATTATCCCCAAAAATAAATTAACATACTTCGAAACAAACAAATTAAAATTTAATGACATTACTTATAATGTTAAATGCTAATCATATTAAATTGAACTACAATAAATTGAAAATATAAAATAAAATACAATGTTAAAAGAATTAAAAAATTAAATTAAATTACTTATATTTCTAATTTGCCTGTTACGTGATCAACAATATTAAAATGATAGAGTTTACTCTCTATGACTACCAGCACAGCAACCCCTCCTTCCTCCTTCCCCTCTCAAAATTTCTCATAGAATCGGTATAAATTATCCTCCTTTTATAGACAAAAGCAACTAGGAAGTTGATTATAAACGTCTTCTCTCACCTCTGACAATGCACTACAAAGTTGATTTAATTGACTTCTGAAATATCTGACATAGCTCTTGAAAGTTGGCTTCGATTGACTCCCGTTAAAGGCTGACACGTAGCAATTATAGTAGAAAAGTTTATTGATTTGATCGTTACTCAAAATATGACCGTTGTAGCTCTTCTAATGAGTTGGTTTGAATTGAATTCTATTAAATGAAAAAAGGACAAATGTTTAAACGGATGAAACGTATTTAGGTATTTTTAAATTTTAGTTATGTAAAAAAACCTTATATTGGAAACTTTTACGCTATTGTGCCACTGCACCAATTCTCTACCAGATAATAAAATGAGACAAAAATGCAAATGAATTGAAGATAAACATTATATTAGATACTATATTGGACATTTTTCACATCATCCTTCCACCATACATTCTATTTAGATAATAAAAGAAAAAAGAAATTTATACATAAAAGATAGCCCAAGTGTAAGAAAAAGAGAGAAAAAGAAATATAAAAATGATGAATCCACCACCCTTTTTTTTTTCAACATTCATTACCTTTATATTTTTCTCACTTTCTATAACTATACAATGTCTGGTTTCTATGTAAAAATATTATTCCGCAAAAAGAAAAGCGCCAATCCGAATACAAATTCTCTTCCATTCCATTTTTCTTAAGTATGTAGGTCTAGAGTCATCTTCCAAATATGTCACGCGACACTCTCACAATGATGCATCAGAATCTCTTGCATGTTCAGACTCTTGATCAGGACCATTAGTCCTTTTGTCTTTGAAGGATTTCAAACTAATAATCCGAGCAAAGGCACTCTTTGATCTGTTCATTGTTGGAGCTCCATGCTCGTCAGGATTAGCAAGCTCATCAAATAATGCTTTCACAAGATCATCGAAGCGCCGCTTGTATGTTGGGAGCCTTGCCATATACTTGGTAATCCCTTGGAGCCTGTGTAACATATATAAAGACAAAATAAGAATAAAGAACAAAAAAAATCATCCGAAAAAAATTAAAATAATTAAAAAAAAACTTAAATATGTTTTTAATTCGTATAGATATAAGCCATTTTAGATTTAGTTCCTTTTTTTTTTGAACTTTTGGTCCTTTTTTATCCCCTTAATATTATGTTTTTTTATCTATTGTTTGCCAATACCCTTAATTAGTGTAAAGGCATGTTCCTATATTGATTTCTAGGTTCGACCAAAAAAATCCATTTATATGCAATAATAGTATGGTAGGAACGGTATTGTTTAGCGGTGAAAGTGCAATTCTTTCCATGGACCCCTTAAAAGTTAGCTATCACTGCTAATTGGTAATATTTATAAAGATCGAAAAAAATATTCCTAGAATCCATATAAGAACTAAGAACAAAATTTTTAATATTTGTAAAGACTAAATTCATATTTTAAAATCCTTAGTAGGAACCTAAATTTAAAACGATGGAAAAAGCAACATAATATTGGGAAAAAAGGAACAGAAGGCAAAAAAAATTATTTAGAAGGACAAAAAACTATATACATATAAAAAAAAAAAACATATTTTAGTTCTAAGTAAGTGCTTTGGGTCTGACATATACCTTCTAGCCAATGCATCAAGTTCGGCACGTTTGCGGTCAGATTCAGGAGTTGTAAGAGTTGAATTTTTTATCCTATCGGGATCACCATTCAAGAGAACCAATTTGCGGAGGTAGTCCTCTTCTGACGGAGAAAGACTTTCTGCTTTGATTTGGTCTTTAATGATCAAAAGGGGACTAATCAACCACTCAAATATTTTCCCTTGTGGTCTGTTTGTGCCAGTTATTTCAGTACCATCACCTACATCGAGCAAATTATCCTCAACGTGACTAAAAGCAGAAAATCTCAACAAACACAAAGCAAAAGAGGCAGCGAAAGAGGATAGAAGCAAAAAGGAAGACGTTCTTTTTTGTTTTCATTCAACGTGATTTTATGAAAAGAAGAATAATGAAAACGGTTAAAACAATGAAGTCAAGTTTTCTGTTTTCATTTCTTGATTTCAGTATTTCCTTTACAAAATCCTGAAAATAGAAGGGAAAAAAAAAAAAAAGTGCGTTACTTACTTAACAATAAACCCAGGGAATTGGCTTTTGCAGATCGCAAAAGTACCTGGAAAAGGCAATATGCTGGCAAACCAATCCTAATGACTCTACTCCATTTACCAGACTCGGCTTCTTCTATATCATCTCTTGTTATTAGTCCTTCAGAAACCAGTGTTTTAGCTTCATGATTACAGTCCTTGAACAAGCCATCGAACAGCTAGACCAGTCATGAACAATATTCATTTAGTACGGTGCAGATACTCAAGTCTGATGCAAATTCTAGGGAGGAAATGGTCATGTTTTCAGTCATGCATCACCGGACACAATTTTGAAAAAATACCTCAAGTGGTTTCAACTCAACAACATTATCTTTCAGCGAGAATGTACGGGAAGGAGCCTTTCGTAAGGGATTCGGTCTTGAGAAGGAATTTGCATGGGAAAATGTTCGCGACATTTCAGCTTTTTTGCGATATTGTGGCCTGTCAAATATAAAACGTGTGAGAACGCAGGTTAAAGGCATTAACCGCAAGTCACAAGGATGTATATTTTGGAGCATAGTAGAATAAAACCTAGGGAAGCAGGATCCTTCTGGCATGCCAAGAATATCATTGCTGTATTCGTCATAAAGGGATAAAGCTGCAACAATGTACCGAAGGCCTAACAAAAATGACTCCTGCATTTTAAAGAACGAGTAAACACTTTTTATCCCCTAATGAGACCCAAGCATGGATAATTTCGGTAATACTGTCAAGGTGTTTAAAATGGCATTTTCATGCAAGCCATATTTTAAGAGGCATTCTTGAATCTCGATGAATAGCTTGCAGTCAGTAATTAGATAAACACTACTGGGCAGTTTTATGGCATGACTCATAAAAAGTTTAGACCATATAGGTGAAGTAATCAGAATCATAAATAGCGTATTTAAGCATAGAAACATAGGCATGGCAAACATTAAAAGGTAATAATCTGTTTAAAATTCAAATTCAAGTTGAGGCTAAGGTAGTGGCAGAGGATGTGAGCAATATAGTAATAGAAACCAGAAATAGGAGGAACAGAAATGGAAGAAACTGTGCTATATTGCACTTGATAGAGAATTGGCTCGGTAAGAAAATGCAGTACAAGAGAGAAAATGAGCGCTATAGCAGCTCTACTCTCCTATGCCTGGCCTTAGCCAAAAAGGGAAAATGCCTGCCTCATTCTACTCCTACCCAACAATTATACCCTTCTCTCTAACAAAATTCCTCACACGCACACACTACACATTTCCTGCCAGCACCCACACAAAACAGGTGCAAATGTGCAAGTTAGTTAGGACCAAGGGGGCCCACATGATTCACCCCAGACACTGACCCATATTATCCATAATACCCTTGTATTCTTTTTCTTTTATATAATCTAATTCCCTCAGCTACTTGGTCTCTGTCAATACCTTCCCCTTGAACAATCACCTTGTGCTCAAGGTGAAGGTTTGGACAGCAAAGGCTTCCCCCTGGATTCCAAATCTTGAAAATGGAGGAGGAAAGTATGCTTGCAAGGTAATCATGTCCTCTGAAAAAATTCTTGTTGTCTTCCCTTCCTGTCAACTGAGCAATTGCATCCATATATTCTGTATTGCAGCCTTGGACTATCTCAGCAGCTCTTCTCTGATGTATATGAATTTCAGAGCAAGACATTTGTCTTTCAGCCCTGCCTTGTTCTTTATCATCATCATTACCAGCTGCCAGCTGATAAATTCTGATATTAGTGTTCTGTGCCACACCATTAATAAACAGAAAACAGAGCATAGGAGAGAGCTCCGACTTCTTGTGAGGGAATCAATCTCCTTCCCACCAAAGTAAGCCTCAACCTCAGTCACCTTATTCAAACTAACGAATTCAAGCCCATACTTTGGCAAATCTATGGCTCACTACTAGATGGAGACTGTGTAATAGGTCCATTAATCCAAAAACCTGGCCAACCCCAGCATTCTTGCAGCCAAATAACCACGGTTCCTCCACCACCACTAATTCCAGGCCTTGACACCCCCAAAACTGAATGAGTTTTAATGGACACTAGGTTCTCTTCTAGCAGAGGAACAGGAGCTAATACAATGGAAGTGGCTCTTGCCCACAAACATCCCCACGCTGAATAGAGATAAGCAGGCTGTTGCCCTTCAGGGGTAAACTCCTCCACCATCATATAGAAAATCACTAGCCCCTGCTTGACCATCCCAACTCTGAAGTGTTTTAGAGCCCTTAGGATCCCTGTTAAGCAAGCAATTTACCACTTGAAATGCTTCCTTGAAAGAACAAGAACTTCCCATAAAATTGAGGAACCAGTAAATACCCGAATCAGTAATATCACAATTAACAAATATGGCAGCCATTGGCTAAGGCTATAACATACCACAAGCAACTTAATAACAAAATAGTCCGCCTTTACTGACTTCAGCAGCTGTATAATAACAGCTTCTCTTGAAAGGAAGATAACGAGAGATCGAGGTGAGAGAACATACTCCTTCCAGAACATTGTAACAAAAGAATTTCCCAGAAAAAAATTTAGCCAATATGACTGTTCCTTTAGCCCCAGTACTAAGTTGACCCTATAACCCTTTTCACTAAAATATGAGAGAACTAAAATGGATTTTCTAACATCACCTGTGTGGTTTGTGTGACCTGAACTTTGACTCCGCTTCTGACAACTAAAGCTAGAAGGCCCATCTTTTTTTCGCTGGTAACTAGGCCTTGAGGCTTCAACATTGTAATCACCATCATCACATAAAGGGCTTTCCGTGTAGGAGCCATCAGCATCAAGTGTCATTTCAAGTACTAATTCACCATCTTTAAGTGCAGTGACGCTGTCTTCAGCAGCAAAGGAACTTATGTGAATTCCGAAAATAAGAAGTGAAGCTGATCCATTCTCCCATAGTTTGCTCCATAGCAGATACAGGATGTGTGAAACAATAAAAGACTTAAAGGAAGTGATACCCAATGCATATTTACCATCGACTTGGGCTTGGTGTGGCTTCAATTCTTTGGACCTAATTGTTCTCATTCTGAAAATGAGCTCAACTTGTGTGTTTCCATTGTTTTGGGCCTTTTTAATTGGCTGTAAAATTAAATTACTGCCATCAATCCACCAAGGCACCTCTTCAGTCAATTGGGCCAAGCCCATTAGCTTCAACAATTTACACAATTTCTGAATTGCCATTACTGCCCCCCTTCTATAATCCTCTTTTATTTGAGCAGCAACGTTCCTTTGGGCCCACTGCCATTCAAATCCTTATGTCCTCCACATAATGAATTGGGCTAAGTCCATTAACACAAAGCATTGACCCAATTCTTGAGCAAACCTACCCGCTTCACTTTGTCCTTCTCTTTCTTTGCATGGCAGCTAGAGGAGACTTGTTTGGCGACCTCCATCTCCGATGACACTCTGTCAACCGAGGTCGCACCGGTTTCGGGATTTGGTGGTTTCGGCGGTGGTGCAGGGTTCGACGGTGTTTGTGGGACCCTGTGTTTCACCTTAGTCACGCGCCCTTTTCCCCTTTGCTTCTTCCTTCTACTACCAGCACTCACCATCGCCGCTGTCTCTTCTGCTTTTCGTGGCGGTGGTTGAACATGCTTCACCTAGTAGTTGGTGTGGGGCATTTAGCCGCCTTAGGCTGACCAACATTGTCGAAGCTCAGAGCTCCACTGCAATCTCGAGCCCTCCACCATTCTGCTTCTCCTGTTCCACGTGAGACTCGTCGCTATGCGACTCCTGCGTTTCGGCTTTGATCTCCACCGGTGGTGGCTCGCAGACCGTCGCACGAGACTCCGTGTTCGGTGGTGGTCGAGCAAGCTTCAGGAAGCAACTGGGGTGAGTTCCCTTAGTTCCCCGCTTTCCTTGAAATTCTTCTTTGGTCCGTCAATCACCCCCTCTTTTTCATTGCTCGTATAGCATCGCCGCTGCGTGCTGTTGTCGGAAAAAACATGGAGCTTCATCTACCTTTCTTGCGTGCGCTGGCGCGGTTGCGGACTACTTCGGGATGAGTTTGGCGGCCTGCTACTCCAAGAGGAACCATCCCAGTGGTGCGAATGCCCTCCACGTCCACAAGAATGGGGTGAGTCCCTATCATCCCAATGCTGAAATCGAGAGTTTTGGGTCACCCTGGAGTATCGAGATTCCCTTTCCCATTTGGAACTCCCGTTCCATCGATCACTCGGAATCACCAGGGGGGGAGTCCTCCTTGGCGGCATCCTTTCTCGAGGCCAAACTCGCGTCCGATCCCTCATGAGTCGCATCATCTTTTCCAGCGTCTTCTCCACGTTCTCCAATCGGCTCTCCATAGCAGCTTCCGCGAATAAGGATCCCACAGCTCCAGGAAAGAGCCCTGGTACCAAATAATAGAAACCAGAAATAGGAGGAACACAAATGGAAGAAACTGTGCTATACTGCACTGTTGGGTACCAGAGATAAGGAAACAGATCAACGCAGCTAAAATAGAGTCGAGAGAATAGGAACTGACACAAGATATTTACGTGGAAAACCCCCTAATGATGAGGGAAAAACCACGGGCAAGAACCGAGAAAGATTTTCACTATGTGGAAGATAAAATTACACCTCTCTCTTAATATAAGGAGAGAACAATAACACTCTCTCTTATACTAGGAAAAATACACCTCTCTCTATTTATATAGGAGAAACTCTCAGAACACACTATATGTATATATTTCTCTCTGGGATGGGATGAAATGAACTGAGGAGGAGGCCTCTATTTATAGGCGCTTGGAAGTTACTGTGCAATCAATGCACAGTAATTTCTCGTGAGTTTGGTAGGTACACCAAACACATGCACAGTAAATTTTACTGTGCAAGTTTGAAAATTTCGTCTCCGGAGGCTAACCTTCACGCGTGCACAGTAGAAATTCTACTGTGCACGGTTTGAAAAAATCAAAGTGGCTTTACGCCACTTACAATCTCCCACTTAAAGCCACTTTTGGTGAATTTCAAAACCTTTTCTCATCTTGCCAATTCCATGCTGCTTACGTTTCTGATAGCCCATAGGAAGATCTACACCATTTAAACTTGTCAGTGTTGATTGGCTTTGTCATGACATCTGCAAGGTTTTCTTTAGTAAGAATCTTCTGCATATCTACATTTCCTTCTTCTACCACTTCTCGAACAAAATGATATTGAACACCTATGTGCTTCGTCCTGGAATGAAAGGCTGGATTCCTTGCAATGTGTAAGGCACTCTGACTGTCACAATACACAGTAATTTTTGACTGTTTGTACCCGAGTTCCTCCATTAACCTTTGAATCCAAATAGCTTCCTTGCAAGCTTGTGTAGCAGCCATATATTCAGCCGTGTAGTAGATAGAGCTACAATGATCAGAATTTGATAACTTGACTCACACTCGCGCAAATGTGAACACATAGCCTGTAGTAGATTTTCTTTTATCAAGATCACCTGCAAAATCTGAATCAACGTATCCCCTGACAATGAACTCTGATCCTCCAAAATATAGTGCAGCACTTGAGGTTCCTTTAATATATCTCAGGATCCTCTTCACAGCATTCCAATGCTCATTTCCTGGATCTGCCATAAATCGACTAATCACACCAACTGCTTGAGCAATATCAGGCCTAGTACAAATCATGGCATACATAAGGCTTCCCACCGCTGATGCATACGGTACTCGAGACATTTCCATCCTCTCTGCTTCACTGCTAGGACACATATCTGAGGATAATTTGTAATTCACAGGAAGTGGGGTTGAAACTGGCTTACAATCTTGCATGTTGAAGCGCCGCAAGATTTTCATCAAGTAATTCTTCTGAGATAGCCAGATCTTCCTGACTTTTCTGTCTCGGTGAATTTGCATCCCTAAAATCTTGTTTGCAGGTCCCAAGTCCTTCATATCAAACTCCCTAGCCAACTGTGCCTTCAACTCCTGGATTCGATCTTTGTTGGGGCCTACCACCAACATGTCATCCACGTACAACAACAGAATGATGAAAACATTGTTATCAAACCTCTTGTAGTATGTACAATGGTCTGAACTCAATCTGTTGTATCCGAGGCGAATTATGAAGGAATCAAATCTCCTGTACCAACACCTTGGCGCCTGCTTTAGACCGTACAGAGATTTGGTCAACTTACAAACCAAGTTTTCTTTTTCTTTTTCCTCAAAGCCTTCTGGTTGGAGCATATATATCTCCTCTTCAAGTTCTCCATGAAGAAAAGCAGTTTTCACATCTAACTGCTCAAGATGTAAATCAAATACAGCACACATAGCCAGCACTACTCTGATAGTGGTAAGTTTGACAACTGGAGAAAATATCTCATTGAAATCGATACCTTCCTTTTGAGCAAATCCCTTTACCACCAGTCTTGCACGATATCGTTCCACCCGATCATTGCCATCTCGTTTGATCTTATAGACCCATTTGTTGCCAATGGCTTTACGACCTTTTGGAAGTGCAACAAGTTCCCATGTTTTGTTCCTATGCAAGGCCTCCATTTCTTCTTGCATTGCTGTCATCCACAGAGATGCATCCGGACTACTCAAAGCCTCCTGAAAGGTTGATGGCTCTCCTTCTTCTGTTAGAAGACAAAATGCATCATGACTTGCCATAACATAGTCTGAATGCCATCTTTGGTGGTCGTGTGCAGCGTGATGATCGCCTAACTCCTGTATTATTGGCCTCATCTGGTACTTGTTCATCATGCTCTAGTTCGCTTCGTAATCTTTTTCTCCGCATTTCTCATCTATCTCGAACCGTAGTTGTTTCCTTGACAGTCTTTGTCATTTCTTCCTTCACTTTGCAGTTCATTTTCTGCAAATATAACATCCCTGCTGACAATAACCTTGCGGGCAGTGGGATCCCACAAGCGATACCCCTTTACACCGTCAGCATAACCCAAGAATATACATTTCCTGGACTTTGGGTCCAACTTAGTTCTTTCTTGGGTGTTGTACATCACATATGTAGGACATCCGAACACTTGTAGAGAAGAATAGTCTGGTGGCTTGCCATTCCATATCTCCATTGGTGGCTTCAGACCAATTGCGATTGATGGCGACCGATTAATCACGTAATGTGCGCTTTGATCGCTTCGCCAGAAAGACTTGGCTAAACCTGCTGTTCTCAGCATTACTCTTGTTCTTTCTAGGAGAGTCCTGTTCATCCGCTCTGCTATACCATTTTGTTGAGGTGTATGTGCAACAGTGAATTGCCTTTGAATACCCTCATGCTTGCAAAATGCTACAAAATCTCCATCTCAGATATTCTCCTCCATTGTCTGTCCTTAAACACTTGATCCTCTTTCCAGATTCAAGTTCCACTCTTGCTTTGAAGTCTTTGAATATTGGAAACACACTTGACTTCTTCTTGATTGGGTATACCCATAGTCTCCTGGAGTAATCATCGATAAAGGATACAAAATACTTTGCTCCTCCTAGGGACATTTCTGGTGACTCCCACACATCAGAATGAATCAAGTCTAGAATGTGCTTACTCCGAGCAGTTGATCTACCAAATGTCAATCTATGCTGCTTGCTTGTAATACAATGCTCACGTAAGCGGTAAGTTCACCGATTTGAGCTTGGGAATGAGATTACGTTCCGCAAGAACCTTCAAACCACGTTCTGACATGTGGCCTAGTTTGCGGTGCTACATCATCGTCGTTTCTTCTTGACTTGCGGATGCAACTAATGCATCTGCCTCCTGCAACGTATCTCCTTGAAGCTTGTATAGATTTGCCACGATCTTTTCTGCTTTCATTACCACAAGAGCACCTTTAACAACTTTCAAGATCCCACCTTCAATATGGGTCTTGCACCCGAGGTCATCCAGTTGCCCAATAGACAACATATTCTTCTTCAAGCCCTTCACGTGCCGTACTCCTTGAATTGTACGAATGACACCATCAAACATTTTTATTTTAACAGTACCAACACCTGCAATTTCTAAGGCATGATCATCTCCCATGAACACAGATCCTTCCGAGATAGGTTCATAACTGTAAAACCAGTCATTGTGTGGAGTCATGTGTCATATTGCTTCTGAATCCATTATCCAAATATTAGTAAATCGTTCACCGCCTCTAGAACTAATTGCTGCTTCGCTGCATAGGATTTCTCCATCCTCAGAGGTATTCGCAACACATCCTTGAGAGGTTGATGCCTCTGGAGCTTTATCTGCATTCTTCTTGTTATTCCGACAATCTCTCTTCAAGTGCCCTCTCATGCCACATTGGTAGCATTTGAAGTTCTTCCTTCTTCTTGACTTTGATCTACTCCGACCACGACTCTAATTGCAGTCACGCTCCATTGATCTCCCTTTTGTCACCAACAATACCTCTGCTTAATTTGAGCTCTCCAATCCATCTTCCTTATTCTTGCGTTGGACCTTTCTTCAAGAATAGCACTGGCAACATCATCAAAGAATAAATAGTCGACAATATTATTATTATGATGTTGATAATGTGTTGATCATATGAATCAGGTAGACTTTGAAGTAGAAGCTCTGCACGTTCATTCTCCACTATTTGATAATCTGATGCTGTGAGCTGGGAGAATAAGGTGTTCAGATTGTTGATGTGGTCCGTCACTGATGTGGACTCACTCATTCGAAGAGTATACAACCTCCGTTTTAGAAATATCCTATTGTGAAGAGACTTGACCTCGTACAGTTTGACAAGAGCATCCCAGATTTCCTTTGCTGTCTTCTTTTCTGCAACACTGGACAATACTGAATCTACCATTGCAAGATGCAGATTGGCAACAGCATTATCATCCATCTCCTTCCACTTTTCATTAGTAATATCAGCAGGTCTGCCTTCAATTGCTGATAAGCAATTATCTTTTCTCAAAATTGCCTTCATTTTCAATTTCCACAGGGAAAAATTACTCCCATTGAACTTCTCAATCTCAAATTTCGCTGCCATAGTGTTTACCGGGATCTGTTTCTCTACTAGACTGGTCACTTTTTTTTACTGTGAATAGTACCGTATACGTGAATAGTATCGTATACGTGAACAATGCCTTATACGTAAATAGTACCGTATACGTGAACAGTACGTATATTTATACCGTATATCGAATAAATCCAATATACGTTAACAATACTATAAAAGTATACAACTATACGTATAAGCAGTGACCAAAAGTAGTGACCTGCAGCGGACTATAATTAATGGCTGTGATAATCTCCAGGAACAATTCTTTTCTGATGTGGAAGATCAGACCAAGCTGGAACCACAGAGCATACTAAGAATAAATCCCACCGAACCAAAAGCTCTGATACCACTGTTGGGTACCAGAGATAAGGAAACAGATCAACGCAGCTAAAATAGAGTCGAGAGAATAGGAACTGACACAAGATATTTACGTGGAAAACCCCCTAATGATGAGGGAAAAACCACGGGCAAGAACCGAGAAAGATTTTCACTATGTGGAAGATAAAATTACACCTCTCTCTTAATATAAGGAGAGAACAATAACACTCTCTCTTATACTAGGAAAAATACACCTCTCTCTATTTATATAGGAGAAACTCTCAGAACACACTATATGTATATATTTCTCTCTGGGATGGGATGAAATGAACTGAGGAGGAGGCCTCTATTTATAGGCGCTTGGAAGTTACTGTGCAATCAATGCACAGTAATTTCTCGTGAGTTTGGTAGGTACACCAAACACATGCACAGTAAATTTTACTGTGCAAGTTTGAAAAAATCAAAGTGGCTTTACACATGCACAGTAATTTTTCACTTGATAGAGAATTGGCTCAATAAGAAAATGCAGTACAAGAGAGAAAATGAGCACTATAGCAGCTCTACTCTCCTATGCCTAGCCTTAGCCAGAAAGGGAAAATGCCTGCCTCATTCTACTCCTACCCAACAATTATACCCTTCTCTCTAACAAAATTCCTCACACGCACACACTACACATTCCTTGCCAGCACACACACAAAACAGGTGCCAATGTGCAAGTTAGTTAGGACCAAGGGGGCCAACATGATTCACCCCAAACCCTGACCCATATTATCCATAATACCCTTGTATTCTTTTTCTTTATACAATCTAATTCCCTCAGCTACTTGGTCTCTATCATGTAGAAACCCATTAAATTGTCCTCAAACTTACCAATCAGTGATGCTACTAATACTTCCTTTTATTTCGATAGAACATGTTGTCATCGTTTGATGTATGTAGCTGACTAGTTAGGAAGGGCTTTGTTGTTGTTGCCTTTGTTGTTAGATTGCACATAAAATACCATTTTCAAATTTTGACTATCAAATCCTATTAGTATTTGTTATCGTATCAGCCAAAAGTTATGACCGAAATGGTTAAGCCTCAATACTTAAGGCTCACATCCTGCCTTGTTGAAGAGTTCAACACCAAGCCCTCCATATAGTCATTCATCTTTTGCATGTATAATATAAATACTATGCTACACAGGTGGCATGCCTGAGATGAAATGGGAATTAGATGCTGAGATATGTGTACTACAGAGATAGTAAATGTTGAAAACTTTATTTATTATTCTAATCCCCAATTTTAGTGCAATTTACCACCAGCCTGTCTTTTCAATCATAGTTAATCTAGAAAAGCATATAGAGAATAATTGAATGACCAACTACAATATAGGCTATACAAATTACAATATTAAGAGATACTAAAATCTTATATAAGGGTTGACCTGATAAGTCACAACACCAGCATAGGCACCAAGAAAGACGCTGGCTATCATGGATGCCAGAACTGCCCCAATAACTGCCAGTGGCCACAGAAGGATAGCAAGGCCTGCAACAGGCACACATATTGTCTCCAAGAAAGGTCCTTCTCGGCCTATGAGATCATCAAACAAGCGTTTCCACCCTTTAAAAAGCATGTAAGGACCTTTGCATATGGCAACAAATGATACAATTGGCATATCCACTATGATCCCAAGAACTGCAACAATAACAGCACCGAGAAAATAATGCAGCCTGCATCACAACGGAGAAAGGAAACATAAATTTCTATCATATAGCATAACTCCTGTACATCAGAAAACACCACTTGCAATATGGAACATTATACTCCTACATTTATCCGGAAGAATTTTTTAAAGCCCAACTTTAGTTTTTGCTTCAAAGTTCCGAAAACCAACCAATGTTTAACTATCCAAGGGGTATAGTTGTACAATCTCGGGTGAAATCTACCATAGACCAAAGATACTGCTCAAACGCAGAATGCACAACAAAGAATGAAAAAAATGGAAAAACTAGTTTCACTTGCTTAGCCAAAGTGTTGGGGGGGAAGAAAAAGGCAGAGCAGTAAGAAAAAGCAGAACCATGCTAATTACAGAGGTTTCTATTCTTGAGATTGTACTTGTTTATTAAAAATGAATAACCATGACAAGAATGGTCATTCTCAAATAGGCTCTCAAACATGTTATTCATAACAACCCCTTCTGTCAATATTTTCTACTACAGTCTACCTTTGCTTTGCTATAATGATGATATTGGATGCAAATGATTAAAATCACCACACCAACACAACAAAAAGTAAAATATGGAAGGACTTTGCTGCAGAAAGCTTGAGGCCTTTGCACCTGAGCCTTTGCAGCATAAGATTAAATTTATTCATTTTCTTTATTTAAATACCCCCATATCTTTTATTTTAAAGTTTGATCAATCAGATACCAGCTCAATCATTTGGCTTTCCCAATATGTAATGCAAAAGTGCGGTCCTGTCTATTATTTCTAGGACAATATGGTCCAGAAAAAAACTATATGCATGTAAAACTTCAACTGATCGGTAGATTGCAAAACCATTCTTCTAACCCTTGAGACTTGAGAGGACATGCAAATTTTTAATTGGTTTCAATTTAATGGTCACAATTTACAACAACAACAACAACTAGGCATTTTTTCACCAGATAAGGTTGCCCACATTTAGCAAATGACGTGATTGTGTCCTATCATTAATTAGGTCTGTAGACAAGGCATTTAAAACCAAGTCTTTCTCAATAAATTTGTCTATAGTCAATTTTGGTCGCATTCTACCTTTAACCATTGGGCTACCAACAAACTATTGGATGTGATTACAACAAAATCTAGGATATGGTTTCATTAGAGACATAATAATATAACAATAAATGTACTCAGTGAGAAATATAATGACATTAAACCTGATCTCATAATATTTCCCATTTGGTCGCCCCTCTTCTCTAAGGTCATCCATAATCGAGAAATAAGAATCGAAACAAAGATTTCCCACGTCCTTGACGATATCAATGGTCTTCAACACAGTGCTACATGTACCATCCTGTGGATGCAGTATAAAATTTTTGTTTTGAATAAACAACAGGAGAAGAGAAATAACAAGCATTTTAGTAGCGTCAAAAAACAAAACATACAATAAAACAGTGGGAAATTTTATCTTCTTTTCCTTCCTCTACAGCTTTGAAAGTAGCAAATATTGGTGAAAGAAACCCAAAGGCTGCTCCGCCGATAATACTCCCAAGAATGCCTGCCACTGGCCACAAAATCAACAGCACTGGCAGTACACATACGCACAGAACAAGCTTCAGAATAGGCCCTAATTGTTTAGCTCTGTAAGTTAGGGAAATCAATATGAGGGGAGAATTGCAAATTGAAACCAATGACCAAGAACTAGAGAAACTGGAAGCCAGGGAAAACACCTCACAACACAGTAATATGTCCAAATACAGTGTGCAGCCCAGAGACCAAGTATGAAAGCTGCATTCCCGATCGTCATTATCAAGCATATCAAGGGGCAGAGAAGTGCACCTGAAAGTGTTAGCGCAGTTTGAGTGTTGGTGAGAAAGCTTGATAATCATACTCCTGAAGCAGAATCCTTGACTCTCTTCTAGTATAGTAAGTAGTAACCACTTCAAATGCAGGAGCTATTATTAACTGCTCTATAATGAAAAAATACACAGGCATACCAGTTGTACAGTTCCTTGGATTTGCTTTGATCATTTCATACCCCAAACTACTATTAGCATGTTTGGCTTGCCATTTGAAATCAACCACAGTTTGGGTATAAGTTTTTACTTGAAACCTTTCACCCAGACTAATGGTTTTAGATTGTCATTTAAATAAATCTTTTTCTTCAAAAAAGAAAGAAAGAAAAATTCCCTTTCATCCCGTTCCAAAACCCAGCTGGATTGAATTAAATTTCTATGTTGTTGTTAATAAACAAATTTACAAGACTAATCACAAGCAAAACTAACAAATTATAGTTGTTTTCCCCCTAAACAATCACGAAAACATCATTCAATATGAGTTACATTATCATTGATGAATTATAAATGAGTAAGTTTTTAAACAAAAATATGTCAGAATGGAACACATGCGTGAAACACCACCAATGTCCACCCCATCATTGTTAAAGGAAAACAAAAGACTCATAGACTCGACAGAAAAATGAATGATTATTTAAAAACACTTGTAATCAAGAGAAAGAACTAGGGCATGGATGTCCCATTATAGCACTACATTTTGTTAAGGTAATCACAAAGAAATTCCTTCTCTGAATTTCAACCTGTATTTCCCAACCAAGAGAAAAAGAACCATGCAGAGATGTTCCAATTCCATTACAGCACTGCATTTTGTAAAGTCACCACCAAGAAATCCCTTCTCTTGTGCTCAACTTGTATTTCCCAATTAAAACATATAAAAATAACACAAAGCTCAAGGCCAATGAAGAAAGTCTAAATATCCCAGGAGAATAGAGCCATGGGTCATAAGAATTCACCTTTGATGTTGCCTAGTAGGAAGAGGCCGATGAAATAAGGCAAAAAGCAGACAAAGCTCCACAATGAAGCCCAAAATCCCTTAGGAGGTTCCATTACTTCCCCACCCAAATCTCTGAAAAAACACTCACTACAAAATCATCTTGCTTTCAGCCCCATAATCACTCCCTTCAAGTAAACAGAGATAACATAAAAGAAAAAAAGAAAAAAGAAAAATCCAAATCCAAACTTTAGCCGCTTTAACCTTCACTGAGAGAAAACAAAGATTGAAAACTCATATACCCAGATGGTAATACCCAGCTTTCTGAAAGCATCACCAGATAACACTACACAAAAACTCAAATTGCTCTTCATTCTGCGCCTAATGTCCACAGGTGTGGGAAAACAACAGGTCGGTCACCTTAAAGCTACAAACCCCCCATTTTCTTCACTTGTTGGAACACTGAGTTGGAGCATTAAAATATTGGAAATAAAGTGCACACTGGGATTGTGTTTTTACTTTGTTTGAGAAAATCAGCAGAATCTTTTTTGACTAAAGCATTCATGATATTATGAACAGAGAATGAACAATCATCACACACTACTAAGACAAATCCTCATGGCATATCTCCAATTCCGAAGCGTGCTTTCTTCTTGCCATGTATTATTCCTTTGTGCCCAACTTGAGCTTAAAGCAAAGCAAGTGTGGGTTATTAATTGGTGGCTTGTGAGGTGTAATTTTGTTTTGATGTGAGGACAGGAACAAGCACCCTTGATGTGAACAAAAGTGGAGAAATCTCTATGTTGCCGCAAAATGCATATTCAAATCCGGGAGAAGACACGCGTCAGTGGCATAATATTCATAGGATTAAATATATTTTATCCCTTAAATTTTAAATTTTATGCTATTTAAATCTTAATTTTTCAAAATATGTATTATAATACCTTGAACTTTCTAAACTATACAGAAAACCCCAACATTTTAAATAATGCATTACGACACCATGAATTTTTCAAACTGTGTAAAAAATCCCCCTAAAACTTTAAGTCATAGTAAGGTATCGAGTTGCACACAATCAAAATAAAGGAAAGTTAATTGCACATAGTATTCACAGAAAAAATGTCCAGTTACACAAATTAGAAATATTAAAAGACTAAATGCACATAAATCTTACCTTCATTAGTTGTCAAAATTATATTGAGAGGTGTTTTGCATAATTTAAAATATTCAAAGTGTTATGATACATATTTTAAAAAGTTATAGTATAAATTACACATGAGCTAAAATTCATGTATATCCCTGTTTTGTAAGGGAAATCAGATAGCAACTCTCTCTTTTCATATTAAAATTAACTTTTGCATGATAAAATAATAATAATTTTATTCGATCAGTCAACAGAATTTTAAAAAGTGATTAATCACGATAAATAGTTCTCATGATGTATTAAAAATAAAATTACTTTTTATTTAACATTTTTAATTTTTTAATACTCATAATAACTTATATTATGTCATTCATTCGTTAATTTAGGCTATCAACATCCTTAGTTGTAATTGCATTTGTAATATTATAACTAAACTTTACGTGACACAACAAATAATTCATGAGTAACAATAGCAGCAGAACCATCACTAACTCAATGTTATACATGGCGGCAAAAAAAAATTTGATATTTAATTATTTAAGTGTATTAATGAGAGTACTGTACATAGCCGCGGCATCTCACTGGAAGACATCATTATTTCCTCCTATTCATAATTTATTGGCACTAGAAAAGGGGCTTAATTTTTTATATACTCCATCCTGTTGCATGATAATTATTGATTTTTAACTTTTTAATACTTTAAAATATTATTTTAAAATATTTATTTATTTATAATATTTAAATAGTATTAATTTTTTCTTTTATTTATATTATTGATATAAATATGTTAGTTAAATATTCAATAAATTTACTAAGATAAGTAATAATAACTAGACAATAATAATTTTATCAATTCATATAACTTTCTATATTTATCCATTTTTTTTATTTTCTTTGATAGGTGTATTATTTGGTTTATGACATTTATTGTCAAATAGAGGGAGTATTAAAGTTCTTGACCTAATCAGTAATCTCATTTTTCTAAGGGGAATCCGACTTTCCACTTGGAATATCTTAGTATATGTTTGGTTGTTATTTATATATTTTTTAAACTGAAATTACTACATTAATAACAATGAGGGTTAAATCTAATACCTCATACATACTATCTAAATTCCTGAGTACTAAATCAATCCTAGTGATTTGATTGTTATTTATTTTACTTCTGAAAAATAAAATATATAATCAAGATCTCCGATACTACCAGTAGACATTAGAAAAAGGAAAAGCTATTGTTTATCCCGGCTACGATACATGTGGTCTAAAACTCGATCTCTGGAGAGAGATTCCACAAAATGGATGTGGTAAGAATCATGATTGTCAATTGTATTTCATATGGCAAGATGCTTTTCTTCAATAGTGGTCAATTAAATCACGGGTTGGTAACACATCATGGAAGATGACAATAGAATCCATTCATGAATTTATTTTGTTTCTTTTTTTTTTGGACAGAAAAAAAAATTTTTAACTAAGAAAATTACTTTTTATAGAAGTTATTTATATTTGCTTCAACTCCAAAGCTAAAAATTGTTTAAAATAATTTGTTTTAATTTTTAAATGAAAGCTCATATGATGAATAACTTTTATGGAAAAAAATCACTTTTCTATATAAAAAAAACCCTAAACAAATGCACCCAAAATCGCTAACATAAAAGAAACAAATTGCAGAATAAAGAACTGTATGTGAATTATGCATGCTGTTCACGTAGTATAGTGCTAGTTGAAAACATAGGACAGGTACGATTGGGGTCCTTGGAGCACGACATTTGGAGAATTTGTCGCTTAGCAGAATGTTAAAGTGTTGCTTGTTTAGCATATTATTTAAGAGCAACTATGATTGTGGTGTATTCTTATCCAAATATGTGGAAGGGCACTCACTACTAAGCCTATCTAAGATGTGAAAATGGTCACCTTTTCAGCTAAAAAGAAGAGGAGAAAACATAAAGCAAGGGATCACTTGCTGTTTGCTAAAGAAATTATTGGGCCACTTCGTCCATGAGGGGAAGCACTCGTTCGGGGTACAGTATTTCGTTTCCGTTTAAGATACACGAAAAGATATTGTGAAAGTGACTTGAGTTTCTACGCAAGAAAAATGAGATCAAGATATTGTGTGTAGTTCTTCAGTTGTTTAGGAAGTTTACCTTTTATTTGGTACTCTCTAAAATTTTGAAATATTGCATACTTATAATTTTTTAAAGTGCCGTAAAAATATGAAATAGTGCTTAAATTTTAGGAGATATTCAATCATAAAGCGTAGATAAAACAGCTGTTTCTCTCGTTTTTTCTCTCTTAAATCCTAGTAAGAGAAAATTTTAAAGAGATAAAATGAGAATCAATCTTCAATTTTTTAAGGATTTATAATTATGTAATAAGGATTTATTGAATGAATTTGTATATGAATATATATTCGAATACATAGTATCTATCGAGTTAAAAACTCTCCACTTTTAATCATTCTAAAGATATGATTCAATTTACAATTCAATTCAAATAATTTCAAATTATATTAAGCCTTATTTTAATTATTCCAAACACTGCCATAGTGTCCCATGGCAATTGCAATCCTTACCTAACAGCTTTACTCAAAGATAGGCCCCAGGTTCTAAGGCCTATGCTACAAGAAAGGGGATGAGAGGAAATGTCAGATCATGTGGGTAAGAAGGTAGGCACAGGATAAGTTGGTCCCCTTATGTTGGGGATCAACATTAGTCTCACTCTGAAAATAACATAACAGTCCTTCCTTAGGTTGTTTAAATAGTGCAAAAAATTTATGAAATTGCAAATAGCCCCTTGCATTTTTGGGGTTTATTTTCAGAGGAAGTGACCCATTGGCTATTGAAGAACAAAAGGGTTGAGGTGGCCCCTTGGCAATCGTGAGTTCCCAAATCTTGTGCTAACCTCTGTACTGGGTCGAGGTTCGAGGGTCCTGCCATCAAGGGCTCTGCCTCTGTTGTTGCTTCTATCGTGGGTCGAGAGTTCGTCTTCCTGTGTTGCTTTGCTGGCTCCTTGGCGAGCTCCGCAACAACGCTATCACCGGAATCCGCTGTGTCCTTTCCCGTTTCTCCTTCCATCTCACTATAATCATGGACAACTTCGACAGCCTCGCCATTAATTGAATCAGCTTTGATTAGGTACTTTTCCTTTCCTCTTCAATTTCAATCCTCTTTTCTTGATCTTTCCAGTTTAAGGTTTCCAAATTTGTATACAGCCTTCTTGCTATAAAATTACTTGGGGTTTTTTTTGCTGCGAATTTAATTCGGACTTTATTGCTACAAAGCTATTTAGGGTTCTCTTGGTACATTTTCTTTTTTATTTTTTTCTTCTTCCGTCAATTGTGATACAGTTCTTGACACAAATTTATTTAGTGCTTTCTTGGTGCAAGCTTATTTATGGTTTTCTTGGTGCAAATTTAATTGGGCTTTTATTCTCTTTTTTTTCGATTGAATTGCTGGGATTTGTGTTACAACAAGATGTGTTTCCTTTTATTTGCGGAGAGTTCGTGACCCTGCGGCATGGGTGTTATAACGCCCCGATTTTTCTGTCTGAGTGGAAAATGACCAAAATGCCCCTGAGGTCAAAATGACCAAAATACCCCTATAGCGTTTTACGCGGGTAAAGGTTCCGTTTGAGCCCAAAACTTTCCCCAGAGGTTTAAAATAATGTTTTTACATGTTTCAAAGTATCTGTTTGAGTCCCAATGGTCCCGGGCAGTTTTAGTGCAAAATTACGATTTTGCCCCTAGAATAGTGTTTTTGAGCTTAATGATGTAATTAAGCAAACCTAAGCAATATTAGGCTCTAATCGAAGATTAATTAATTTCCATAATTAATCTAGAGTCAAAATAAATTATTAAAATTAATTAGAATCTAAAATTGTTTAGATTAGATTTAAATCTCTTTTCTAAAACTCAAGATTCCACTCTTGGAATCTTGAATAGTGTTTTCTCTCTCCAATTCCTTAAATCAAGGAATTGTGTCTAGAATTGTTTATACACTAAAATGAGTTTATAACTCACTAATGATGCAAGAACACTCCTTAATTATGTCTTGACAACCTTAATTACCCATTTTCTCATCTAAACACTTTCTTACAAATTCCTAATCTTAATCCTAATCAAAGATACACCTAAACACAACTCTAAACCACAATTAAAATGCAAGAAATCCTCCCCCCATGGCTAATGCACCTTCGTCCATCTCTCTCCCATTTGCATCACATGTTGATTTGTTTCTCACTCAAAGAACCATGCTTGAAGCCATACCTTGAACCATACATCACCTTACTTTGAACCATACCTCACCATGCCTCAAGACCACATTATCTCACCTCATGGAACTCATGGGCTGCCCTTGTGCTAATGGCCGAAGCCCTCCTCCCTCCTTGCACCTTGCATTTGTTTCATTTCTCTATAAATAGCTTGCTTGGGTGAACTTGCATCATTTTGGGTTCATTTGCTAAGTGTAAGTTTTCAAAGAGCACTTCAAAGTTTCCTTTTTCTCTCAAGTTCAAGTCTTCAAGTTCTTCAAGTTCTTCATCCTCTTCTCTCATCCCAATCCTCAAATCACTTGGTAGGGATTTTCTTTCAAGAGTTTCTTTCATTTAAAGTTCTTAATCTCTCTATGTGTTCATAGTTTCTCTTGAATCATTTTAGAACTTCTTTTCTTCTTCTTCTCCTTCTTTGTTTCGGCCATGGGCCTTGAGAACAAGGGAATGAGAGCTTGATGATGAGGTTTCTTGATGATGTTTATCACTTGAACAATCTCTAAAGCTTGATCTTTGTTCTTGAGTTAAAGATGTTTTGAGTTTTTCTTCTTGAATCCTTGAAACCTTTCACTTTGATGATGTTTTAAAATGGTTACATGAACTCAATGAGGACTCATGATGTTGGTGTTAATGCATCATCAAGATCATGGTTTCTAGAGTTTCAAACGTTTCCTTTCTTCTTAAGAGTTTCGATTTCTTTTCCTTTTTCTTTCTCCAAGTTTTCGGCCATGTTGGCCATTAAGGTTCACAATGGCTTGATGATGAGAGCTTCTAGATGATGACTATGTGTTCATCACAATGAGGCCTCTAGAGCTTGAGTTTTAATGAAAATGTTATTTATGACCTCATTTCAAGGAAAGAAACTTTGTGTTTTTAAAGAACCCTTGAGGTTCACTTTTGTCTTTACTTTATCTTGTCATGATAAGTTTGGGTTGAGGTTTAAGTTCCTTTAAAGTCTTGTATGAGCTCTAATAAGAAATAAAATGAACTAGCATTCATATTTAAATTCAAGCTTATGCATTACATATTTACTTTGAGCTTAGTATTCATATTTATTTTCCAAGCCACCACTTAAGATTAAAGGATAAAGAATGGAATGCATATCATATTTACATTCTTGTCTAGCATATTTACTTTTCATCACTAAAGAACATAAAGATTTAAAATGAGAAATTGCACTATCACCTAACTACATCTCAAAGCCTTTCTATTTCAGCCTTAAAGTCGATTGTTGCTGGGCCTAGAGCACTAAAGTAAAGAAATGAACTTGCATATTTATGTTTCAAGTCTTGCATATTTATTTCAAGCCTTTCATATTTACATTTCAAGTCTTGCATATTTACTTTAAGCTCTCACTTTACTTTGTAATGAAGAATAAAAATGAGGTGCATAACATGTTTAAATTATGTCAACACCTAAGAGCCTTAGAGCTCAAAGACTTGCCCATTTTATCTCAAGTTAAAGTTTTATGTGGGAACATTCTTTGAATGTACAATTTCGATCATGTAGTGATGATGAACTTGGAATAATTTTCATCTAGCTATGAGGGCCAACAATCTAAGTTTTACGACTTTCTTTAAACCTCATAAACCTTATGAGATTAAGACCAAACAAGATTTATGAATTTAATCCTCTTTTAAGGAGGGGTCAAGTGGTCACTGACCTAATGATGTTTTTAGCCTCTTTTACAAATAAAATGGTTTGCAAAAGAGTTTTAGATGTCCTAAAAATAATTCCGAGAGAAACTAACAACTTATACGTTTTAGAAATATCAAGTTATGCATCTTTTTGGAGACTTAATGTCTCGGTTCTTCCATGTTGAGTTTGCTGCTGTATGATGATGTTTCGATGTGTTTGAATGAGTAAAAATTATGTATGTTGAAGTAGGAACAATTCTATGCATGATAGGAGAGAAACTAGCTTTCTAGAAAAACCGTAAAGTCAAGATTTAGCATAGTTTTAACCCATTTATTTTTGGACACTGCCCAAACTATTTAAATGGGAATATAATCAGATTAGGATTGTTTAATCATGAAAAATTTGGTTACAATTGAAGTAGGATTGAATTTTAGCACCTATGGAGAAACTAGTAACTAGAAAACCGTAAAACCGCAATTCTAGAACTCTTAGAACATTTAATTTTTTGAATCTTTCCAGCAACCTCACAATATGGTAGACATGGTTTATAATTAGTCCTTGTACATAGGAATGTCTCATAATTGGTTTAGGTTTAACTTTTAGCGCCTTAGGCGAAGACAAAACCAAGAAAGGGTCTAAAACGTAAGTTCTAGAACCCCGCAATTTTAAGTCTATAGTGCTGCCCCTAAGGAATGATGATGTTCAGATTTAATAGAGAGCATAAATAATAATAATATTTGTTAGAAGATAACCCTTAGGTGCATAAAAGTTTGATAGAAGATGATAGGTTAATTACATCACAAGTTTAAGGCCGTAAGGGTCAAAGCATAAGATACCGTAGGATCAAGAGCATAATGGATTTTTAATGTTGCTTGTGAACGCATGAGAATGATTATGTGAATGCATGAAAATTATGATGGAGGATGCATGTTTGAATGACTTATGTGGCATAAAGAAGAATTTAGAAGAAATTCGGCGTGCTGCAGTTATGCTGCCGAATTTCTGACAAATTCGGGACTCAGAAAGTTTTTGAAAACCTATGAGATTTTTATGAGGTACTAAGATGAGTTCTCGGATGGCACTGGTTCGGCCGAGCACCTCCAGAGAACTCATGTGACATCGGTACTAAGATGAGTTCTCGGATGGCACCGGTTCGGCCGAGCACCTCCAGAGAACTCATGTGACATCGGTACTAAGATGAATTCTTGGGTGACACCGGTTCGGCCGAGCACCCCTAAGAAATGCCCCCTAGCCCGTACTGGATAAGTCGGGATTATGTTTATGATTATGTTACGCTTATCGGGATTGATAAGTAAGAACTAGTGATGATTAGTTAAGGTATGTGCTCATAATCTAGAGATGTGACACGTTCTGGGTGACACCGGTTTAGCCGAGCACCCCCAGAGCGATTGTCTTTTAGGGTGGCCTATGAGGAAGTTATGATGTTTATGTCACAAAGTTTCCCATATGAGAATTTAATTGCCACTTTATGCCACTATTATGATATTCTTAATGTTGTGATTATTTTTTTGCATTAAGTAAAGCCATGCATACATTCTTTAACATGTTTGCATCCATGTCATTAAGAATCATGCTAAAACGAACGGACCTTGGCTAAATATGTTTTAAAACCTAAAAATAGACTTAATGCATGCTCACTTATTTTGTATACTAAACCCAAGGTTCCTGAGAACGTAGACGATGACACCTAGGTAGTAGGAGGCCCTACTGAGATTCTTTAGCAAGATTCTCACTCCCTCTATCTCTTTCTTTCCGTCACGTCTTCAGATGGCGACGTTCGTGGTTTTTGTGGACACCCCAACCTGGGAGGTACATCATGATCCGAACTACGGGTCATACCATTTTGTGGGTCGCTGCGTCATTCGAGTGTTTATGTTTGTTGGACGGCCCTTCAGTCACCCCGTACATAGCCATCGATTCTCTCCTGTCTCACCCTTCGGCGACGACTTTGTGTTTGAGAGCGCACGCCCTCGAGAGGAGCGGATCCGCCGCACCCCACCGATGGCCTCTGCCATCCGGAACTACCCACAGTATATACCCCACTTGCCCTCATCATTCTCCGAGACGGACCCTTCGGAGGACTCTGCCACTCAGGTACCCTCCAAGGGATCCTCCCCCACAGTGCCGATGGATGTTGGGGAGGGTAGCGAGGCTTCTGTCGCTCAGCCAGTACGTGGAGGACGGGTGAGGATGATTCCCTGCCATGGAACTCATGCCCGACCGATGCAGCACATCGCCACCCTGACCGAGATAGCCCAGTGGATCGGGTACATCCCTCCTTTCCAGAGAGGCCCGCAGTAGGAGACGACCGTCGTGGTTCTGGTGCTCGAGCTTTGACTAGGCTAGGATAGCCTTCTTTTGTCCTTGGGGCTATCCTTTTGAAGGCGCACTAGAGTTAGGAGAGTTTTCTTTTATCGCCTTTGTTGTATTTTCGTTTTCCGTGTATTTCTATTCCGGATGTATCAAATTAAGTCCCACTCTGTATAAGTGGGCATATCATATTATATATGAATATGCAGGTCAGTTCCATTGTGTTGTGCCTCTACTTGCTTATGCCTTATGTTATGATGAGATGTTTGTTTTATTTCCCTTTGTGCTTTATTTATCGTGTCGCGCGGCTCTCACTTTGCTTTTATAATTTCAAAAAAAAAAATTTATCAGTATTTCCGCTAAGTATTTTAAAGTAATAAGGAAGCTATGACGTAACAGACTAATGATTAACCTAAATATGTTCTAGAGTATTGGGTTAAAAATTAGGATGTTACAGGTGTAGGTCTGGGGTGAGCTTCCGTTGTGGGTTAGATTCAATTGAAGTTTGGTATATGCTCTCCTTCACGATTGAAGGTTCGTCACTTTTTGAAAGGAATGTGAGAAAAGGCATTTTGGCACATTGAAGTTGAAGATCCCGAAGTCGACTGCACAAAAAGGTACGATTGTGAACTTCGTGCAATCATCCCTGCTTTTCGTCATTATTGGGCTTGACTTTGCTGTTTGAGTGAAAAAGTTAAGCTAGTATGATAGAAGGTTAAGCGTGGGTCTGTACATAGTAAAACCATGTTTTTTAATCATTGTTAACAAAAAATTAGGTGCATTCATCATCAGTCATTCCATCAAACCAATGGTACAAAAGTGAAAACTTATAGAATTTCATACTTGATTAGGCTTCTTATTTTCTTGTTTTCTGATTAAAATTCAGAGCGTAAAATTTTCATACACAACACTACTTATTTCACCTTTTTTTTTCTTTGGTCAAATACTTATTTCTCTCTTCAAATGAAAAAATAATTTACTTATTAAATTTTAGAATCAAATGTCCACTCCCTAGGGAAGTTCCGGTCTCCAGACCTAAATTTGTATGGGCTATGCACCAACCTAAACTGCTATCCCCTTTCTTATTTTTTTTTTCAATTATTTTTAGCTTTGATGATTTTGAAGTGACCAAAGTTATATAGATCGGCCACTGTTTCCTGTCCCTAATGCTAACTTATGAAGGCAAATCTACACTACGTTTTAAATGTTATGGACAAACACCTTAATTTGTTGGACCATATCATTGTTGGAAAATCTGTCGCCTTTGAGTGCTCTTGATTATGATTAACCCAATGATCATACATTTTTAGGGATAATCTATACCATTATTTGTGACTAGTGAAGATCCTGTTGGTGGCTGGACTGGTTCTTGAAATGGACGAGGTAATTTTTTTCCATGAACGTGATTAACAAAGTAAATGAAGGGCTTTTAAGTTGTCTAAGAGAGTTGTTTATGTTAAAGTGAGTGATTGTAATGGAAATTATTTGTTTTTCCAGGAAGAAGGGACAAATGAGCATGCAATGAGTTAGGAGTCTTTGATGGACAAGGAGCCCATTAATGGGGACACGATGGATGAGGAGCATAGCGATGAGGATGTTACTAATGGGGAGCCTATTGAGGATGATGGGATGGATGAGGTTCCGTTTCATGAGGACGATATGGTTGGTTGTGGTAGTGATTATATGCACATGCACAATGATCATTATGGTATTGACTCTATGGAAGACTTAGGGGTCATTGAGTTCTGGAATTTACATGAAAACGACGTTAGAAATTATCATTTTGGTGATAATGCACTGGCCTATGAATTTTACAATAGGTATGCAAAGAATAGAGGATTTAGTGCAAGGAAAAGCAAGACTAGGATGAATAAAGAAGGGCTACTTGTCATTCAAATTTTTGTATGTTCTCGAGAGGGATATAAACCATTGAAATACTACAACATGGAGAATCAAAAGAAAGAGCCAAGAGCAGAGACCCGGCGTGGGTGCACCACTGGGATGAAGGTTCATCTTGAAAGGTCAATTGGTAGATAGGTGATAACATGTTTTTCATATGAGCATAATCACAAATGTTTGGACCCAAGATTTTATGGAATGATGCCCGCTCATAGGAAGATGACAGATGCTAACATTGGGCAGATGAACGGTATGAGGAGGGGTGGTATTAGCATGACACACATATATGGTTCAATTGCTAGTCAATCCGGTGGGTATCAACATGTTGGTTTTGGGCTAAGAGACATGTACAATCAAGTTGCGAAGCAAAGGTGTCAACTTGCAGGTGATGGAGGTTCATCACTGGTATTCCTTACGAATATGGCATCTAGCGATCCATGCTTTTATTTCAAGCATGTTGTAGATGGGGATAGAACATTGCGTAATATATTTTGGTGTGATGGGACTAGTCGGTCAGACTTTATGCTTTTTGGTGATGTTTTAGCATTCGATGCCACATATAAGAAGAATAAATATAGGTGTCCTCTTATTGTGTTCTCGGGTGTAAATCACCACAATCAAACCACTGTTTTTGCTGTTGCTCTAGTATCTGATGAGACAGAAGAGACTTATGTATGGTTGTTGGAGTAGTTCTTGGAAGCAATGAAGGGTAAATCTCCGGTCTCTGTTATAACGGATGGCGATTTGGCAATGAGGAATGCAATTTAGAAAGTTTTCCCTAATGCACATCACAAGCTTTGTGCGTAGCACTTGATTCGAAATGCCACTAGCAATATTGGGAACCCTAGGTTCACGTCTAAGTTCAGAACATGCATGCTGATGGACTATGAGATTAGAGTGTTTAGTAAAAAATGGTTTGAACTTGTTAAGGAGTTTGATGTTCAAGACAAGCCATGGATTATTGAAATGTATGAGAAGAGAGAAATGTGGGCCACTGCACATATTCGGGGGAAGTTTTTTGCTGGCTTTAGAACTACGTCTCGTTGTGAGGGTTTTCACTCTGTTCTTGCAAAGTATGTTAAATCCCAATATGACTTCACTGATTTTCTTACTCATTTTGATCGTTTTCTCAACCATCTACGGTATAATGAGGTTAAGGCAGATTATGGCAGTGCACATGGTGAACCCGTGATGTAGACAAAGTTGCAACCTCTTGAGAGGTGTGCAGCTAATGTGTACACTAGGGAGATATTTTTCCTATTTCGGCCATATCTTTTGAGGGTTGGAATGCTGAAGTATTTGCATACTAAGGAAACAGGTTCGTATGTGATTTACGTGCTTAGGAAGTATGGACAACCAAATGATGTGTGGCATGTCTGTTACTGTCATGAACCTTTGGAGTTTAAGTGTTCGTGCCTTAGAATGGAGTCCTTAGGAATACCCTGTGAACATATCATTTTTGTGTTGGTTCACCTTGACATATGTGAGTTGCCAAAATGTTTGATACTAGATAGATGGACTAAAGAAGCAAAGACAGCTGTTTATGATACTAGTTTAATGATGTGGGATTCTCTTAAATTGAGCCAGTATTGTGCCCTAATTGATTGGTATAGGCAATTGGCAATTGTTGCATGTGGTAGACCGACTCGATTTGTTGAAGCACGGGACAATGCTATGGCTGACCTTGCAAGGTACAAAGCTGAGGATGCAGAAGAATCAGTTCGCAGATGAAGTGGCTGGTTCTTCTATTAATGTTCCTAGGAACCCTCGTCAGTGTAGGTCAAAGGGACAGTCTGGTGGGATATCTAGAAGGAACTTGCAGCGTTGTGGAGTTTGTCGCATGGAAGGTCACAAGCGAATAACCTGCCCCTTTTGGAAAGACCTTGAGGATGAACCTAACTCAAACCTCTATGATGAAGATTTTTATGATGAAATGGTGAGGAATAGTTTGCTTGTTAGAGGTAAGACTAATGTTGTACTTATTAATGGGTTGACATGTTTATACCCATATTGCAGGGATATGGAGATCCTCATAGACAGCCTCATAGTGAGTGGGAAGAATGTACCAATCTAGGATTTGATAACTAGTAGCTTTTTCCTATTTGGGACCTGTTGTAACAAAACTTGTTGCCAAATATTAAATCAGATGATGTTTTATGTTTAGGTTAGTTTTTCAAAAAATACAATGTCTCATATAAAATTTGTGCTACTGCAACATGCAAAGTTCCTTTTGTTTTAATGGGTACGTAAATACATTGGTTTGTACCTCCTCTTTAATTATGTGTTGTACTCAACTAAGTTCTTCATTCGACTCTCTCTGTAATCGATCAAACTCACGTTCCCTTTTCTAGTTAAGCCTAAATTTCAGCTAACGATGTTGTTCGGTCAGGTAATTTATGCTTGGTTTTGATATATATGCTCTGTAAAGATGTAGCAAGGTAGTATATTATTTGAATTTTGAAACCGCACTTGGTAATCTCTGTACTACTCACCATGTGTTATATATACATAGCAGTAAAAAGTAAATGTGAAGTTATGATTAAATATTATTTTCATATTTATACTTGTATGGTTTTACCTGGCAAAGGTGTAAATCCATATCGGGGTTGGTACTAATTTGAATATCTGATTAGTCTAAATTCTATTTTTTGTGCATAGTAAATTTGTTGCACCACATATATTTACGTAAATGTCTTTGTCCTTATTACTTGCGATTTTAGTTCTTCAGTTCAGAGGAAACAAAGTTATGAACTTAGTGTGAAATTAGGAACGTACAAGTGTAAAATATCATTAATCATAACTCAGACAAGTGCATATGCTTTATAGTTTTAGCTATGTAGTTGATTGCTAATTCTAAGTGAGGCTTCTACCTGTTGATTGAGAAATAGATAAATAACAAAATAAGCATATGTGGTTATTGCATTTCTGTGATTTGTACGCTCGAGTAGGTTCTATATTTATGTGGCACAATAGAGTTTTTGGTTGTTTTACGTCCTAGCGCATTTTTTGTTTCAGGAATGCTGTCATGTGCTTTTCTTTATCTGTTTTGTGGGAATCCGGATAGTCCAGATTACATTCTTGCTATAGTCGGGTGATTTTGTGGAAGTTCGGAGGACCCGTATTCCCTTGTAGCTACAGTACTTTTTTTTTTTTGGATTGTCAACGTTTTCCGGGAATTTTCTTTGCGTTGTTGTGCAGTGGAGTGATTTTTTCGAAGTTCGGAGGACCCGTATTCCCTTGTAGCTACAGTGCTTTGTTTTTTTTTTTGGATTGTCCTTTTGTCTTTTTTTTTGTCACGTTTTCTGGGAATTTTATTTTTTTCATGGAATTCTATACTTGTGCCATATTAGATTAATTATTCAACTTAGGGTACATTAAGTGCATGGCAACCCACTGTAGCACTCAATATATCTATATATATGCGTGGGTAGGGATTGTAGTAGTTGGCAACCAATCCAAAGGAAAAGTACTAATGAACAATAAGATGGCATGCCTAGAGCATCGTCAAGGTAGTACCAACGGATATTACGTGGTTTTCAAAGGTAAAAAGCCCGGAATTTACACCTCTTGGATTGATTGCTATTCCCAGATTGAGAGATTTAGTGCCTCTGCCTACCGATCTTACCCTACATTTGGAGCTACAGAAGTTGCATGGGTGGCCTATTCATCCCACCCTTCAAATGAGCGCATAGTGCAAGATCAACACATGTGTCATGCGGGTGGCTCCTCTTTGACGGGTAATGACCTGGCCGTAAAAAACTGTTTTGTTATTGTGTTCACACACCTAGTTAGCTATTTTCCCAATGTTGAAGAAGGAGAGCTTCAAATTGAATTCGTTGAAGACATGCCAAGCAATTATTTCGTTATGGAATATAGCATGCAAACCTTGTTACACCAGGTATGCTCTATATTGCGCATAATTGCCCCAACCTACACAAGGCACGACATGATGGTGAACAATGGACAAACATATTACCGATATTATGCGTCACTGAAGACTGGATTGATTGGAATACCCCTTATGTCAATGGGACGATATGCATCGACTGTGGATAAAGCTCGCGAGGATGTTGTGGTATTGCTGTTGCGTCGACTTGTGGCTTGCTCTGGCCGTAGGATAAGTGATTTTAATTTTCACAACATTTCAGTGTATGAACAACACATTTCATTGTTAGAGGTCGAGAATTTTGGCTTGATAATGGAGAATGCACAACTGAAGCCGGAGATAAAGAGCTTAAAGCGCACTTTGAATACTTAGCGCAGTGTGCATGGGCATCATATTAGTGTGTTGTTTCCGTATCTTTGGGTGTGTTTCAGTAGGCTTAAGTTCTTTTACTGTTTGTATGAAGATAGTTTAAATCGTCAACAAATTCCAATCCTCAAGAATTCCTATTACTCATGTTAATAATATTTTTAAAACATGTCACAATTTCTTTGAATTGGTGAAATATTTCCTTTCTTTATTTAATTTAATACTTTTAGAACTACCCACAAATAAAAGGTACAACAGATTAACTAAAATTTTGCCCTTAATAAAGATGGAAAGTTCAAATTAAATATCAACACAATGAACCATGGTAAATAAAGTGCATTTGCCTATTTATTACATTGAACAATGAGAAACATGAAATGGACCTCTCTGTTAGACCATAGATAATGTTGAAAATCATATTGATCTTTAATGACTTATTTTGTATTTAATTAAAGCTTAAATTATCAAAATAATCACTTCAGCTTTAGGATGAATTTGCATAAACATTGATTAATGTAACTAATCATCTCCACTCTGATCGGCCACATGAAAAAAAATATGCTTGAAAAGTGAAATTAAATTGTCAAATGTGACTGCACTTTTCAAACAATGATGAGCTTGTCTCCTTATCTTGTTTGACAGATCAAATTTCACATGGACTGCTATAAAAAATATATATTTATTTATAGATTATTAAATATTTCAATTAACTCAAAATAGACCCAATTAATGTCAAAATATATTAAAAATACTAAATATTTTAGAATAAATTCATAAAAAATGTAGATAACATGCAAATAAGGTAAAAACTTGATGATATTATATGAATTATATTTGAATACAATTAATATATACGAAATATATTTGAATAAACAAATATATTGATACGTTGTTGCATAACAAACTAAATTATATTTAAATTCAATTAATATACGTTATGATCTTATGTGAATTTATGGATATATAAATTTATTTTTAAAAATTACATTAAATCACATTTAAATTATATAATATATGTAATGCATTTGCTGGAATATTAAATATATAAAGCAAATTTGACAAAATAAATGAAATAATGCTTAATATTAGATTAACAAATATAATACTTTTATTTGAATAAGAAACATTTATGTTATAGTATTACAAAGTTAAAGTTACTTTTGGCCTTGGCCTTGGTTTTTCTGATCAATGTCATTGTACGGAAGTGCAGTGCACGTTCTTTGGCACCCTAATATACATATAGGCCGTCTTTATATTTGTAATGGTAACTAATGAATTATAATAAAACATAAACAACATGTAAAATTTAATCAAACACATTCGATACTATTTAAAAAGCACCATCATTTAGCATAAAGCAAAAGGTGGGGCTAGATTTCATGGAGATACAACATTGTTAAACACAGACAAGGAACCATGTGAGGGTGAATACCACATGTGATGTAAAGCCTCACTACTTGAACATTTTAACTGTTCGATGGGTTCATGAAGACCATAGAAAACAAGAGTACAAGAAGTGGAACGGAAATGGCAATGATCCAGGGGTAGATGTAGCGCTGAATGGAATCGGCAGTAACCGACAGTGCATCTTCTTCAAGGTTGTCCTCCCCCTCTATTGGTAGTGCTGGGATGTTAACATGTGGGTGATGAAGTTGAGGTGGAGGATGAACAAGGTTAATGTTGGTGGTATATTCCATCCAAGCCTGTTGAGCTTGTTCCATTGTTTGGTAGGACTTGAATAAGCTGCCTTTGAAGCCATGAACTTGGTCATGGCATTTTGGCCAACTGAAATAAAGCCTCGATCGACGGCCTTTGAAAACAACATAAACTTTAGCCATTTTATTTTGATGTGCGTAACGACTGCACTGAGGAGGATTGTATCTTATATGGACCTGTCCCAACTAGCTTGTCCGTTAGTGCACCAATAGCACTAGATTGGAGAAAATAGTATACTAGCCTTCTTTAAAGCTAATAACATCAAATAAGAATTTTGAATACTGCACACGCAACTTTTTTTTATTGACATTTCTTTACATGAATGGAAAGTTTGCAGTCTAACATTGCTTTATGTGTGCAGTTTGACATTACTTTACGCGAAAGTTTCCTCGTGTGACTGAATAGGGAAAGGGTTTTTTTTTTGGGCTGATAAAATAAAGTTTCTTTTATTTTATATATATATATATATATTCACATTCGTTAAAAAACTTTTTTTAATAGTATGTTTTTAAAGTTAACTTATGTGAGCTGTCTCTATATAATAATATTATCAATAATAGATTTTGTAGTCAATCAGGGTTAATTAAAAAACATATGCATGGTTAGTGATCTAGATCTGAGTACTTTTTTGTGGTTTGAGTTCTTCCGCCATCTCTGTTGCCCTCATCCCTGTCGGCCAACCCCCGCCACCGCCACTTCTAGCGCCACCTCCACAGGCCCAACCGGAACCACACCACACCCTCCTCTGACCCTAATCTCAGGATCTCCATGGAAGTGCTTGCACACACTACCAACAACCTCTTACCTCTTGTCATTGTTGCTAATGGCAGCTTCGGCTTCTTTTGGAAGACAAACCTCTCCTCCGGCACCCTCGTCACCACCATGTAAGACCCGACTTCATTAACTCAAGGTGGTGGCTATGGAGGTTGATTCAGTTGTTACGGTGGATACAGTGCTGGACAAAGTATGATAGTTGTGGTGGAGCTTATTCTAACTGCCATGAGATAGGTCATATGGGTATGGGTTGCAGTCAGAGATGCGGCGTGGCAGCAGAGGTGGTCAAAGGCATGGTGTCGGTGGTGGCGACGGCAATGGAAGCTGGTACAACTGTTGAAGCATGTGCTAACTTCAAATTGTATTTCCTTTATTCTATTTTTCTTAAGTTATTATTTTTTATTGTCTCTTCTTTGTGTCTTTAACTAATAAAATGTCTTTAACTAATAAAAGGTCACAACACTTGTTGAACAACAAATTTTCTTTGTACAGATACAAAATTCATGTGTACGCGATCATGTACCATACAATTAAGCTTTCTTCACCCACAATAGGTATGTATTCCTGACTTAAGAAAAAGACTTTACTCCATTATGTGCCCTTTTTTGTGAAAGGTGTTAGACACAATGCCAAAATGATGCAAACCTTGTATACACTACACAAGTTCAGTGGCATGCGTTAACACTTTTACCATTTTTCACAGATGGAGTTAATGAATTCAGGAACCCAATGTCAACTCCAAACCTCACTATATGAGTGACTCCTACAAGCACAAAACCCATAGGCGCCAAATCAATCCTCAAATTTATTACAGTATTTGATTGCTCTCTGCACTTTTGTGGACTTCATGGCTTATTCCCAGCAACAGGGGCCTCCATCTTGTACAGCCATAATGGATGCTGAGCTTCAGTAAGTGCACTTATTATTCTGCAAAGCTAGTGAGTTAATGGTTGATTGGTGTATGCACTATTTCATTGGCACCTAATGCACTTATTCCATTTAATAGGGAAACGCCAACACGAGAACAACTTTTGGGCTGCTATGATGGTAGCAGGCTCAGTAGTGACCATATTGTGGTAGGTATAAGTTCATGTCAAGCCATTTATTATGTCCTTGCTATGTTACATATTAATTTCTTCAATACATATGTCAAGAAGAATGAAACTGCAATGGCAACCATCCAACAAAGCCTATCAGATGACAAAACAAATCAACTGCTGGAGGTATAGTCAAGTTATCAATACATCAATACTTTATTTAATATTGATAGAGAAAATATTACTTGCCCTGAAAATGACAAAAAAATGATTTCTAGTAGGGTACTAATTTTACATACATATCAACGTCAACATCGTATTTAATTAGTATTCCACATACTAATCTCTTGAATTTCTTGAATTCGTATTCATGTGCAGGAAGTCAAGAAAATACTACATGTCTTGGTATTGGAGAACCAACACTCAAAGAGGTTGGTTGCAGATATTCAGTTGGCAGTGTGCAAGGGTGCAAGGGTCCCACACAATGAAGAGCTTAAGTCAAATGGGAACAAAAATGCTCAAACCCATGGCTCCAATGATGACTATGCACCCAACTCAAGTGACGAGGAAGACGACGTCTTCTTTGGAGGGTTGTCTCAAACCCCAAAAGGGCCCAATGCAACCAAACGTACTAAGGAAATGATTCCAATGGCCCAACCATGATCAGTTACAAGCGAGCTACAAAATCCAAGGTGCTTTGCGATGTCCCCTCTTTTTTTTTTAGTAATCATGGTCATACTCTTGTTTTGTTTTGGTCAATAGCACAATCCATGTCTTGTTGTTATTGGCATTGGGCCCATTCACTTCCTACATATTGTTTTGCACTGTGCTTCTTTATTGTCACAGTAAATGGCATACCCTTTGCATTTGCAGCCTAGACTTGGTCAACATGATGATTTAGTTAACTTGCTGGGACGAAAGTTATTCCATACACCTTCACAAGGCAACAGACCCGGCCACTCAAGTCAAGTTGAAAGAAGCTCAGAAAGGCCGAAATGTAACTTAGGATCAAATATGTGTACTCCAGTAGCACCCAATTTGGGTCAGAAGATGCTTCTTCATGAGTTGATCGATGCAGAACCTGACCTTCTGCCTAAGGTGAACTTTCTATTGCTTAGATATTTTAAATTTTACTTACTTTAAAAAGCGTACTCTAGAAAACAAGTTGTGATAGAATATTAATTACTTATATTGTCGTCAATTTACTTGCAGGAAGTGTCAGTGAAGTTCAAACCAACAAAGGCAATGAGGCTAACCTTTATAGAAGGTAAAGTGGCTGCATACATGTTCGGCTATGATATGGATGAAACGTAAGATACTATAACAAACCTTATTGTATTGGTTAGCTATTGGATACTCTATGCTAAGTTCATATTCACATTAAGTTTGATTTTACTTTCGAACTTCTAAACCTCATTTTAGTTTTCACAACATGACCCTGCTGACATAGTAGTGAGATAGCCTTGACATGGTAGTGGGACTCTTTAGGACCCTGTGCTGTATATAGGGATCCCCAAGTTTATGATGTTCTGACTACCTGTAGTAAATAATTTTTTTTTGTTTGTGTGCTTTGATATGACATTGCTAAGTTGTTCCAATGAAGGATAAGTTAGTAGAGTCCATAAAAAGATTTAAAATTATCACTTCTTTTCTCGTGTGCAATTATTTTTTATTTTCCCATAATGAAAGGATCCAAATCACTCTTACATTTTTCAATATTTTTATTGTTTTATGTTAGGAAGTAACGTGCCCTACTTTAACTAGTTTAACTCACAATCTATGGCAAGTCCTGTTTGTTGCTGAACCTGAACGAGTATTAATGTTTTGAAGTATAAGTAAAACTTAAGGCAGGCAGGGCAATAAAGACCAACTAGTCTGAGTTGTTTGAATTATGTGTTTTCTTTGATACATTGTCTAAATCAGATTTTGATCTGTCACAGCGATGGAGTTATGCTTCTTGATTTAGCATTTCATTTTTGAAAAGTCCCATGTTATTTTATTGGTTAATGTTTGATATAACCACTTATTTGACATTAGTATAATTTACTTTGCTAGTAAGTGAGATACTATTCAAGTATAGAGGTAGAAAGCTATGTCGCAGGGAGCTCCAGACTATGATACCTGGAAGGGAGATTGGCCCAATCATATTAGAGTTGATGGCATACAAAACAACGTGGATGCAGAAACATGCTCCAAGAATCAATACATGGTCCTTGCCATCTTCATTGCGGTATGACTTGCACCTTTCTCGTTATGCATAACCATTTACACTACTTTGGCCAGCATGTTTGTGAAAAGAACTTACTGCACCACGTTCCACTTACTTCCAATTCCACTTATTTGTAGGACAAAATATGTTCTGCGCATCAGATTGAAGACATATTGAACCAGTACATGGATGAATGGATGCAGCCTATTGGTGCTCTAAGTTATGTAAGAAGCACAATTTGGAGAACTAGATTAATTAATAACGTAAAGGGTGTTACTGGTCTTAGAACTAATATTTGACATGTACAATGGTTTATGAATCAAATTTATGTCCAAATGAATGAGAGAGGAGTGCATTGGTATCTAATGGTGGTATCTATCAATGAGGAAAGAGTGTATTTGTTGGATTGTTGCAAGGATGGGGATAATGCATCGAGAAAGGACGCTATTAAGCTTGTGGTCAATTCATGTGTACATAAAGTATTATGTATAGCTTTGAATAAAAGCATGTCACGATTAATATTCAATATATTGCAGTGTGTTGCACTGAACACCATCCTTAAGGGTAAGTACTTGTACACGCACTTGATGGATAGGAAACCCAACATTCAAGATTGGGAAATATGCCATGCCCAGGGGATAACAAACAAAGGAAAGAAGTACATATACATGAAAAATTTAATATAACCATATTAACTTAATTTATGCAAAATCTAACCATGTTTATGTGAGGGGGACCATTCACAGCCTCAACTCCCAAGCTTATATTTTGGAATGGATTAGCATGGAGTATGAATTTCAACCTAATCTTATAGACATGGTGTGTTAGCTATGTTGTAAAATTTACATTGCATTATTTTTGTGTTAATTTGTTGTTACAATATCTTTTTCTTCATTTTAGGTCAATAAAGATGTTCTCCGCATGAGAAATGTAATTAAATTGCTATTGGGCCCAATGAACACCCACAAATCTATGATTTGTGAAAGGGCGGAAAACTGGTGGAAGGCACTCAATCGTCGCCCACTAATCTGAGTTGATCGATCCAATGGAGTAATTTTTTGGAGTTAGGCTATTTACAAGAAGCACAAATCGTTGCCACAAAACTTCTACTATGGCTTTTGACTCTCTGCACACTTATTTTGATCGATGTTTTATCCTGGTTTCCAATTTAAATATATGAACTTTTGTATTTTGTGTTCTTGAATGGGCCATCATGACTTATTTATTAGTGTAGGAAAATTAGCCTACCTGACACTTGGGCTTTGTTAGTTTGGATTATGGTATGACTCTAGGTTGGGCTTTTATTGGTTCCAATATGTGGCCCACATTAACTTCTTGACTTGCAAAAGTTTAGCATTCTACTTATTTATCTTTCATCTGAAAGGTGCCAGTTGTGTTCTTCAAGTATACATGATTGCTTTATTTCATCTGTGGCTTTAATCTATGTCTTGCCATTTTTTTAAATGGAAAAAAATAGTAGTAATCAATGTTGCCTTTCTATTGTCTCTGCATATTTTAAATAGAATTTATGTTAAATGGAATGTAAAATGTAGCTTAACAGTATTGAAATGCAAAGATTAGTTTGGTGAAATTTCGTGCACCATGATGAAATGAACACAAACCATGCTCCTAGTGGCGCATCACCAACGTTTCTCAGCAACTGAACACCTCCAACGTACCTGTGGAAGGGATTATCAGTTTTAATCTTGGCAGGGGGCATATTTACAAAGACTCTAAAGAGAAAGGTTCATTGGATGAATACTTCTCAACAATTGTAGACCAAGAAAGAAAAAAAGGAAAGCAAGGAAAAAGATGAAAGAATGGAAAGCAAGGCTGAAAACAAATTAACATTCCAAGGGATACTTTATGCCTAAATACAGATTAAATTTTCCATCATCCCTCTTCGTTTTGTTTATTAATACTCATACCCAGCACATGAAGCTTTCAATTTTTGCTCTCCTTTTGGACCACACTGAAGAATATCCGTACACAACAACAATAACAACAACAAAACCGATTTGATTTAATCAAACAGGATGAGTCGTCGATTTTTCCAGAACTGACCGGTTTGTACCAATCCAACAATAAAACTAATTTTTCCAGAACTGACTGGTTTGTACCAATCCAACAATAAAACTAATTTGATCCACAATTCTATCCGACGATATTATCGACTCGCCAGTTTCATTTGAGTCTCGTATATGTTACATGTTATCAGCACAGATTGTCACTGGGTCTGCAATCTTGTAGGAGGTCAACAAGAATTATTTCAGATCAATTATAAATGGTTGACTCTATGTAGCCAATTTGAGCTCAACCACATCGCTGCTAAAAATCCTTCTTAGAGTGATTTTTCTTGTTTGTTGTTTTTCAAATGGTCATCTTCATTAAGTTTTAGAGGCTACTGTGTCATTTATTTTTTACTCAATTATGATGTGGATTAATGCCTATTGCTTAAGAGAAACAATGGAAGATGTGTATCCTTCGAAATGGTTTCAAGAATGGAAAAATTTTACGTATCATTTTCTTTGCTGAATGAATAGTAATTTGAAACAATAAGAGAGACATGAGCAGTGGTCTACTTTTCTAATTGTACAATGTTCTTTGCTGGTTAGAAGATTGAAATAATTTTAGACAATGACCCAGTGCCTTTAAAGACGCCCACTGGAGAATCAAGAGTCTCAATTCAAGTTTTCAAGCAACTTTTGCAATTTGAAACGATGATAAAAATATAGACAGAAAGCAAAATTCCATCATGATATGATATAATATTGAATGGATAGTGTAAAAGGATATTAATAAATTAAAGCATACTACAACAAAGGAGGTAATCTGGAGATAGCAGTTCCACGTGTATTAAGAGCTTGAAGTCCCTACAATATAAGACCAAAGATGAAGGAAGAAGGAGATGAAAAAAACCAGATGAAGTAAGCTGACGCTCAACATGTTTACAATGGAAAAGAAATTGAAAAATTAATTGCTACTTTGTAAGGGCTTTTTGTGATAACACTATAGACAATGGCCAGTGCACCTGAAGCCAGAACAAAAAATAGAACCATTAAACAATGAAACAACTAGCAAATGGAACTTCTGTTTTACCTCAGAGCCAAACACCAAAATCCCCTTTCATTCTCCTTCAAATGGAATTTCTGTCCTACCTAAAAGAGAAGAGGGTCCTGAAATGTTGCAAGAAAGGCCCATATTGAACTCAATTCCAATCTCTAACACAACGGATAATGCAACAGAAATAAGCAGCAACATGAGATTGAATATAACAGTGCCTTAGAAGTAAATGAAGTGGAAAAGAGTAAAATATATATCATATAACTCATACTCTTTTACATCAAATGAAATGAATTGAAAAGGGGATTTCCTGGACTGACCTTCATTTGTTTTGCAATTAAAGATAATCCTGATGTCATTAGCAAGTGATTTGCACATTTTCTTGTTAGTAGTCAGAGCAGTAGCTACTATAAGAATCCAAAAATCAGACTACTATTTATGTAAGGTAGTCTAGGCTCACAACAGTATACACAAAGCCAATATATGTACAAATTTTCAGATTACCATCCAATTTCAGAATAGGAGTCCAAACAGACACTAGGCAAGCACAAGCAGGGATTTTTAATTCTAAAGGAAAAGAGAACAAAAATGATCTGTGTTGACATTATTTTAGCAAGGAAGCATAGAGATATGTTTAGGATTGACACATTAGGTTACCATTGTGTGCAATAACAATTGCATCTATCCTCCCACAAGGTTTGCTATTCTTGATCAAGTGCCACATCCCATTATATGGCTCCAGCTTACTGACCAACAACGGCCTCACCACATTAACATCATGACTTCTATATAAGAGATAGGCATCATGGTAAAACAACACAATTATCCTACATTCCTACTATATCATGTGCAAAATCAAGACAAATATCTTCACAGCATCAACAGCACAGCATGAGATGAGTTTGAGTATCAAAACACGTCCAATTAGGCTGCGAATTTATTCCATTGGCCCATGGGAAGAAGGATTGATTTGTCATTTTCACATCCAGTGGTTAAAATTTATTTTCAATCAGGGAGGAATGTTGGTCCCCAACATAGGGGGGACCAACTAATCCTGTGCCCATAAACAAAACCAGATATCTTACTTACACATGTAAGTATTGTTTTCCTGGCGGATGGTAAAAGAGTACTCCTCCTTTGGGCTATTCAAATTTATATTCTTGAATGTGAATTTTACCCCTGAAGAGTAGAATAACTAGTAAGACTATAAATTTTGAGAAGAATAGTCCTTGCACAAAAAGAACAACATCAAATACTTTGCAGTTCAATAAACACTTGTTTAAATCTTTGAAATTTGCATCTGACATTTCCTTGTTCAATATTTTAACTTGGTCAATAAACATTTGGAATGTCTTTTTGTAAAGGTATTAACAGCCAAGTATATATTGGTTCCATTATGGTACATTGTACATGTACAAATTGCTAATACAAAGCTTCAGGAAGCTAATTCTCACGTTATTTTCTAATTTAATGGTTATTATACAGGTGCAAATCATGTAGGCGTACCTTTATCAACTAACTGTGGTCTTCTTTTTCAACTTATGTGTGAGCATCATCGCTACAATTGTTGCTTTATTTACAGAGACAAGGTAAGTTTAGTTGACACTTAACTATATTAATCAGTTGTGCTTTACTTGAAAAAAAACCAATAAATGAAAATATTTTACAAACAAACCTATAGTTTCTAAAAGGATAAGAGGGAAGGAGAGAAGGGTAAAGAGAACAAAGATTATTGCAAATCTTCTTTTTTTACAAATGATATAGACTGAAACATCTCCATCCTTAATCCAACAAGGATTTAAACAGTTACCTATTGTCCTGCCAAAATGAGCTTTTATTAAGTTCTGGAATTACAAAAGTGGCATTTATGATACGAGCTACAGCTACCATATCACATATATCGGTAGTAAAAGAAAATATTCAACATCTAATTAATAATACAGACCAAAAATAACATCCAAGAAATTGACAAATATAGATTTTGTAAGCAACCGGGCATTTTAGCCCTTTTTGCATTGTTTTCTCAACTACTAAACTGAAGGTGGAGAACTTCCTAAAATCTAAGAACAATCAAGTAGGATAAAAATTAAAAACTCAACATCAAATAAATTTGACACAAACAAAAGCATTTCATTTGAGAGCTAATGAATGAGATAGAAATTAGTCCCCAGTATGCATTTGGTTAAGCACGCCACTAGGATGAAGTATGAACTAAGAGGTTACCTCGCAACTTGGCAGAAGCAGGACAAACATTTAGTCCATCAGTTAGGTATCGGAAAAAAAAAATCGTACTTACAACATGCAACATAAGCGTAGGTTCCTTTCCCTTGTACTTAGGAGTAGGCTTTGTATAAGGTAGAAACCCGTGATTTGCCAGAGGCTTCCACAGTTTCTCACAAAGCAATGGCTTCACCAATTGGAGATGCAGAGGAGGCCGTGCAGGATTCAAGGAGTGAGATTCGGTTGGGGTAGCACATGAGTGGGTCGTTGACATGAACAACGTTGTTTAGAGAAGGGAAAGGTGTAGCGTAGAGCTCGGAGTTGCGGCGGAGGATGAGGGTGGAGTTGGATTTTTGGGTTCGGGATTTGGAGAGGTGGAGGGATAAGTGGCGGCTGTTAATGAGGGAGTGCCAGGACTTTGAGGTGGAGCGAAAGCAGAGGAGGGAGGGGACCGTGAGGCATGAATTTGCATCTCATGTGCTACAATCAATTTTGTATCACGCTTTAAACATGGCAATAATATCTTAAATCATAATCACTCATGTGCGCGTCAAGATAGTACCTTCGATATTGAAGCATAATTATCAGCTTTTTGCATTTGCTTTGTAGTGGTAGATCTTGCAAATTGTGTCGTGGTTGCTTGCGGCGCATTTCGATGGCGACCATTAGTCGTGCACAAGGGTAATGAGCCAGATGTGTCAAACTTCGGAATCTTAGTAGGCCGAGGGCTTCCTAATGGAGTATTAAACAACTTCCGTCCAATTCCAGCCTGGGACAAGTTCGGGCTCACTTCCTGATTTATGGACGAAAAGGATTGGGTTAGAAACTTTGTTAGGGTCAATATATAATGCTAAGATATTATTAGCAAATAGGCGGTGAATGAAGGGAAGTTGGAGAGTGAGACAGAGGAGGTTGGATTGGGGTTCAGGTCTGCCCAAGCGGAGACGCATTGCTCATGGATCTCACAGCAAGCTTCCTACACAGAAGGAGGACCACGGGTGCAAATAATGTATACAAGAGTGACTCATTAACAAATCTACTGCAAAACCCATGCGTTTAGACTTACACCGTTTGATAAAAAAATTTGGACATCCAACGGCTAAGAACCATTACTCAAAGGGGACTAACGTTGGCACCCAACTAAGGGCGGACCAATGAATCCTGTCCCAAGAAGGTAATAGGACTTCTTGGGCTATACATGCATAAAGGAAAGGAGTATCAAAAGAATATTAGTAAGGATAGTGTGGGAGGGAACAAGGAGTCCTTACTCATTGATGAGGTGGAAGGGAGAGTATGGGAAAGAGTGAATCCCCAACTGAATCCTAGTTTCTAAGCGAGTCAGTTAGAGGTGGGGAGCACTATTATTATTGGGTGGTAAGAATGTAGGAAGGCAAGAAAACTGTGGAATAGGCTTGGGAGAGTAGGAGCATCTCGAAGAGCCCCATTTTAACTATTTCATTTATTCTGTATTTGTTACCCAAGAATTTGGAAATATCATCTTAATGTATAGTTATGAAAACCGACTCAGACGGATCAGGTTGACCGAAAAACTGGTGAACTGGGCATGAAATCGGTTCGAGCTACTGCTAGAATCGATCCCATATCAAAACCGATGCGACCCGATTCGACTCGATCGGGTTTGTATTAAAATTGGTGACTCAGCCGGTTGAACCAGACTGAGTCGGTCGTGTTTCATTTTTTTCCTTTTTTGCTAAATGATGTCTTTTTTAAAATCTTAAAAAAAAATCCAATTTGACTTATAGAAAAATATAGTAATTTTGTTTATATTATCAGGACTTGTGAGTTTATGATGTTAAACTTGATGAGTTTACTTATATAATTATATTTTAAACTTGTCAATTGTAATTCGTGATTGTGAAATATGAATAATATTTATGAATTTATATTATTTATTTATGTTTTTGTATTCAAATCCCTTAAAGAATGTCAAATTGTTAATTAATTGTCATTTTATTATATTTTATTTAAATTTTTATATATTTTAATATTTTTTTTCTAGAAATCTAGTTCAATTGGTTCGACCAGTGACCCACTGGTTGAACCAATGATCCGGTGCCTTGACCAAATCAATTACTGGTCCGAGTCTGAAAACTATGTCTTAATATCAGTCAATTCTTATAATACAATATATTCCCATCCATATTCTTCTATACCAAGTTTCTCCTAGAAGAAAAGCATGGGGAATGTTCAAACTTCAAACTAATGTGTAGGAAGAGTAGAGGTAGGCATTACTGAGTTAAGATTTGGAGCCTTCAGAAAGATTTGCAGACCCTCAAAGTTCTACAGTGTTCTATCTACTGTTTTCGGTTTTGGTGAGCGTTAGAGTGCTGAACCTGTAGTTTGATCACTGTAATTGGGGTTTATGATTTACCCCTAATAAAATAATTAGTTACAGTCACTAAGCAAGAGGATTAGAAGCATAGCATATCTGGCCTATGACCAGAGACAGATCAACCATCTAGGATCCATGTCCACGACTGACCACACCAAAAATCTAAATTTTCTGTCTATTTTATCATCAAGCACACTTTCAGAGACTGACTATCAAATCTACCTTCTACTCAGTTGGGCTTTGGCCACCTACTGCTTTTTCAACCTAGAGTATTTTACATTCAACTCCAAGGCTAAACCGACTCGGACCGGCCGGGTTGACCGGAAAACTGGTGAGCTGGTTATGAAATCAGTTTGAACCACTGTTAGAATTAATCCCATATCAAAATCGGTGTAACTGGGCTCGACTCGACCGGGTTTGTATTAAAATCAGTTACTCGGCTAGTTGAACCAAATCGGGATGGTCGGTTTTTTTTTTTTTTTTTTTGCTAAATGATGTCTTTTTTTAAAATCTTTTAAAAAAATTCTAACTAGACTTATAGAAACTTTATTTGTATTATCATAACTTGTAAGTTTATGATGTAAAACTCTATGAATTTACTTGTATAATTATATTTTAAACTTGTCAATTGTGGTTTGTGATTGTGGAATATGAATAATATTTAAGAATTTATATTACTTATTTATGTATTTGTATTTGAACCCTTTAAAGAGTGTCAAATTATTAATTAATTGTCATTTTATTATAGTTTATTTAAATTTTTATATATTTTAATATATATATTCAACCGGTTCGACCAGTGACCTACTGGTTAAACTAGTGACTTAATGTCTCAACCGAATCAATTACCAATCCGAGTCTGAAAACTATGCCTTGTTATCATTCAATTTTTATAATACAGCATATTCTCTCTTCCATATTCTTCTATACCAAGTTTCTCTCAGAAGAAAAGAATGGGGAATTTTCAAACTAACGTGTAGGAAGAGTAGAGGCAGGCATTACTGATTTGGAGCCTTCAGAAAGATTTGCAGACCCTCAAAGTTCTGAAGTGTTCTATCTATTGTTTTCTGTTTTGGTGAGCGCCAGAGTGCTGAACCCGTAGTTTGATCACTGTAATTGGGGTTTATGATTTACCCCTATTTTCTGTAATAAAATAATTAGTTACAGTCACTAAGCAAGAAGATTAGAAGCATAGCACATCTGGCCTATAACCAAAGACAGATCAACTACCCAGGATCCACGTCCACCACTGGCCATACCAAAAATCTAAATTTTCTGTCTATTTTATCATCAAGTACACTTTCAGAGACTGACCGTCAAATCCTCCTTCTACTCGGTTGGGGTTTGGCCACCTGTTGCTTTTTTCAACCTAGAGTATTTTACATTCAACTCCAAGGCTAAACCTCTCTAATCACCTTTTTAAATCTATAATTTATGAATAAGCTTCACACATGCAAATATTATCACAATGTATGAATTCACAGCATATCTGTCAGTCTCTAGATAGTGCATTACATAAGATACGTCTTCGAGAACCAAGAAGGAAAGAGAGGCATCATTACCTTGGTTCTGCTCTTAAGATGTTCTGCCAAGTTTTAAAATCACATATACACAACCAAGCAAATAATTTAGAAAGATGTTAACAGAGTTCAGGTGAAAAACGGGGAAAAAAAACATATATCATTCTAAACCAGAAAAAGGAAAAAAAAAAAGGTAATGAAGGAACGTGCAATTTGATTAGGAATAGGAATGTAAATCTTAAAATAGAGAACAGAATTTCAGTATGGTTCTTGAACATAATAACTTACAGCCAGTAGAAAGAAAGTATACACAATCAAATATATATTTGTCTCAACCACTACGGTCTTCAAATTTCAAAGCTTACTCATCATTGTAAAATACATTTTTGCCAAAATGACCTAGAACAAATAACAACAGAACATAGTTAGGAAATATAATTGAATTCTAACTACCTTTTTCTGCTAGACAACAATCTCATCCTTGTCGCTCCTGCTATATATATATGCCAATTTGACAAATTTAGTGCAGATTCTTTTCCACATCCATGCATCAGGGTAGTCAAGAGCGGAAGTAAATGAATTATAGCTGCGCAGACAAACTTTAGAAGCACACGATTTTAGTAAAAGTAAAGATAAGACAAAGTATATAGAAAGCAAGTTTAGCAGGAGATCTAAAAGGTCGAATATAAGAGGTCAAAATTGAAGATGATATCATACCACAAGTCACGTTGATTAAGTATCTTGAGTTCATAATCCAAAATGACAAAAATAAAACCATAGGAACCTGGATGGATGAAATGGAAAAGTGTTTCGAGTGTTATTGGTGATTAAAAAAAAATACCATTTTAACTTAAGGCAGAATTTTACCGTAGAACCATAGTATGTCAACGTTGGATGGAACAAAATCTTGGGCGGTAAAAAGCCAATAAGTTCAATGTTGCAAATATGAAGATATTATGTTAGATAAGTGGACACATCAGACGAAATAGGATTAGAAATGAATGTATTAGAAAAAAAAAAAAGGTTGACGAGAGCACCTACAGTTGAAAAAAATGGTAGAATCTCACTTTTGGGGACTCAGTCCTGTGAAGAAGACCCGCAAAAGCCCCATTACGGAGGGTAGATTAGATGAAAAATAGCCTAATAGCTATTAAAAAAGATTGGGATTTTAATTATTTCATTGTTGACATGGTGTACGATAGTGTTGAAATTGTGGGTTTTGAATAGGAAATGAAGAAAGGAGAGAATAAAGACTATGATGAAAATGTATTGAAATGACACATTATGATGTTATGTGGTGTGATACAAAATACAAAACACCAATTTCTATTTATAATAATTCTAGAATCATAATCTTAAATAAACAAAGAAAAATCATAAAATATAAGAAAATATTAAATTCAATCTGAAGATATCATCTAAGATACTCTTTAATGTTTTAAGATATAATGTAAAGTATTATTGTATAATATCTTAAGATATAATAGAAATATTACTATATACTTTCTTTATTTGTAATGGGACAATAAGACATATGATTCATGTATCGTACCTCACATAGTGGAGGAAAACAGCTTGGTTATTGTTATTGTTGTATTCTTTTCTAGATCCTTGCACCAGGCAGTTGTACACCTACATCCACCTCATGAAACATCAACACCATTGTATAAAATCGATATATTACTTTTGTTCCTTCTTTTCATTAATATGGAGGAGACTGTTTGGCTTAGAAGCATGAGAATGCCCATCCATTTACTAAATATAGCCAGGTATCAATTTTCCAATCCTCATGTGATGCCAAGGGAAGATGTTAGGATTCCATTGCAAGGTATGGGACTAGTAAAAAGGGGGTGATGCCAACATCATAGTTTTCGTTTAGATGTTAGGATGGTACGGGACTTGAGTCCCACATTGGAGATATGGGATTCCGATGAGGGGTTTATGAGACTATGTGCTCTTCAATTACTATGGCTAGCTTTTGCGGTGTGGTTCGTTCTCCCAAGGTTGTCATCAAAATTACTGGTCCAAAATATGCTATTTAAGCAACTGATCTTTCGCTACCAATAATCTTTACAAGAACAAAATCCTTCTTTGAAATGATGGAAACGAATAGCATCTCGAAGGATTATTTCTCTCTTCTCAACCTTGGAGATGAGCTTCATTGTTCTATGGCAATCAGAGCAAACTCTCAAATTTTTCATCACCCTCACTGGTGCTGACCGAGGTAAAGCAATAATTCCAAAAGTTACAGCTAACTTTTCACTGTGGTGGTTCATGCTTATGGTACTGCTCAGTTCAACTTCAAAAATGTCTGGAGGAAGATTCTCATTGTTGAAGCTAGTTTTCTTTATTTTCACCAACATTTCTTCCAACCGCGAATAAATCAACTGACTCATTGGATGAGAACGATCATCAACCAAAAATGTATGAACCTTGTTTCCTACCTCAATCCAACTTATACCAGGTTCCTTTTTAATTCCTCGATATTGCATGAGCTTCCTAACCTGCAAAGCAAGCTTCTCTTTCCCTGCATCATTGTAGATGTTGTAAAGAAGCACATACGATGCAGCTGCTTGAGGTTCAAGCTCTATTACTCTGTCGGCAACACGTTTTCCCATGACAGTGTCCTTATGCACCCTACAAGCACCTAACAAGGCACGCCATATAACAGGGTCATCCTCAAAACCTGAATCAAAAATAAATTTTTGGGCATCCTCTAGCCTTCCTGCTCTCCCTAGAAGGTCAACAATGCATGCACAATGCTTTACACTAGTTGTTATGCCATAACATCTTATGATTTGGAAGTATCTTAATCCTTCATCAATGAGACCGCCATGGCTACAAGCAGTGAGGACACCAAGTAATGTGACCTCATTAGGTTCAATTCCAGAAGCAGTCATCAACTCAAGAAGTTTTAGGGCTTCCTTCGCAAAACCATGTTGTGCATAGCTACAAATCATCACAGTCCAGGATATCGCATCGGGCTTCCTTGTCTCTTGAAAGGTCAGCTGAGCTGAATCTATGTCCCCAGACTTTGCGTACATGCAAATCTGCGAATTTTGAATAATAGTAAAATTTGTAAAGCCTGATTTTAATGCATAAGCCTGGATCTGCTCTCCAGATTTTACTGCTGCCATATCTGCACAAGCACTCATCGCACTTGACATAATGAACTCATCCGGTTTTCTTCCAGAAACCAAAAACCGATGGAACAAAGACAAAGAATTCTCAAACTGTCCATGTTGAACATAGCCTGCAATCATGGAGGTCCATGAGACAACATCCAACTTAGGAGTCAAGTTAAAGCACCTTAATCCATCTTCAACTGAACCAAAAAAGGAGTACAAGTCCACCAACGAACTGCCAATGAACTCATCTGACTGAAGATTGTTTTTACAAATTTGAGCATGAATTTGCTTTCCAACTTCAAAATCTTCAACAGCAACGCAAGCCTTAAGTATGCTGGAGAACGTAAATTTTGAGGACTTCAATCCTTGCCCTTGCATCACACAGAAAAGACGAAGTGCTTCATGCACATATTCACTTGAGACGGTCTGCATTTGCAGTAATCCAGCAATCATGGCATTATACATGACATCATTTCGGCAGGGTACACACTTAAAAATCTGCACAGCATCCATAAAATTCTCAGTCTTAGCATACATATCAAGCAATGCAGTCCCAACAACAACATCCAAATCCAAACCCAGTTTGACCGCATACCCATGTACCAGTTTCCCAAAACAGTTCAAATTCTTTGAGCAACAAGCCTTAAGTACACTTCCTAAAGTATACGTACTAAACACCAATCCATTCCGATGCATTCTCGTAACCATTTCCACAACCTCATCGCTACAACCTAACCTAACATAGCCGGCGATGAGTGAATTCCAAGAAACATCATCCACACCATCAGAAGTCTCAAACAAAAGCCTTGCCGGCTCGATCCGGCCACCCTTTGAGTACATATCAATAAGAGAATTGACCACAAAAACCACTCCACTCAATCCGCTCACAACAACCAAACCATGAACAACCTTCCCCAACTTCAAATCCCCAATGTAACCGCAAACACCCAAGACCCCTGCATAGGTATACTCATCAAGGCCAACACCACACTTCCTCCTGGCCTCACAGAAAGCGCGCAACGCCTTGTCGTACGAACCGACTCGAGAATACCCCGAAATCAGAGAGTTATAAGAAACGACGTTGCGTTGCGGCATTTCATCGAACAGGCTCTGAGCATCGCGTAACGCCCCGAATCTGCCGTACATCAAGAGAAGGTTGTTTAAAAGAAAGAGAGACGGCTGAAAAGAACCCTTGATGACGTGTGCATGGGCGAGTTTCGCGTGCAAGATGGACCCGGTTTTGGTGCATGATGACTGGAGCAGTTTGGTGCAGGTTTCTGACGGGTTTGGTGAACGAGGTTGTTGGGGTGAAGTTGTGGCGGTTGGAGAGGACGTGTGGAATGGGTTGCGGGAGCGTGTGGTTGAACGGAGAAGCTTGGGGAAGACTATGGTGAAGGGGGAATTGGAGTTGGGGGTCTTGAGGTTTTGCAAGTAGGGGCTTTGCATGGCTTTGATGGGTGGAAGTGGCGTTTTCGGAGGAGGGAGAGAGGAAGATGGGTCGGGTCGGGTTGGATTCTGGGGGGAGAGGAGAGACCCGGTTCGGCAGCATTGACTGTCGCCGGGGAGTTTACGTCACCGACAGCGGAATCGGGAGTAACACAGAGCCTTCGACACGGAGGCAATGCACGAGCGATGCATTCTCGTTAAATTTTCACTACTCTCCATTGTTCTTTTTGGGTAACTTCTGTCTTTTCCTTTTTTAATCGAGTTAACGTTGATCTTAATTTTTTGACTTTATAATCAGGAATTATTCTAGTTTCTGATTTTAACAAGCGTCGATGTCCTGATATTGTATATATGAGCCATTTTAATTTCTTATTATTAAAATAAATCAATTTGGTTCTTTATATTTATAAATATGAATCAATTCAATCATTCTGTTAATACCTATTAAATCACTATTAGTTAAGAGCTCATCCCGTAAAAGATAAAGCTCTATCGATAGTTAATATGCACTATTTTTTATACAAAACTTTACACCTTTATCCGTTACTTGTTTCCGGATAAAAAAGTAAAAGAGTAAAAGGTAAGAGAGAAATTAGGAAGAAAAGATTTTGAGATTTTCTACTTGATTTGAGAAGAAAATACAGAAAGAAAAGAATGATGTTGGGATCCAAAAAAAGAGTTATATTATTTATACTTATAATTTATGCGATACTATATTGACTCACATCTCATTTATTATTGGATGGAATGTGAACCTCATTCAAGTAGGATCCATATTTTATTTAATGATAAGTAATATATGAGTCGGTATAGTGTCTTATATCTTGAGAATATAAATAATATTTTTAAAAATAAAATTCTCTCCTAACAAACGAGAAATCAATAGTAAAGGAGAGATTTTAACAAAAGTTACAGCTATATCCCTATCGTTTATGAATTGGATCATATTTATACACTCCAGACCATAGTTTTAAAACTCGGCTCAATGATTGAATTGACTAAGACACCGGGTCATTAGGTCACTAGTTGAATTGGATTTTATAAAATTAGTATTAAAAAATAAAAAAATAAAATTTCAAATTTGTATCTCCATTCAGTAACTTATTACTCATTAAAAGAAGCCGTGACATTAATGTAAAAGATAAAAAATTGTAAAATCACAAGGTACTTTGCAAAATTATGAGATAATCTTGCACATTATTGATTACAAATTCTGCTCCCCATTACAGCCATGATAGGCCATGGTTTTCAGCTCCTATCCACCCTTATAATTCAATTTTTGTAAAGCCTAATGCAAAACAAAAGTCGATTATAATCGACTTTTACACCGGTGGATCCTTGCATTAGGGCTCATGAGATAGCACTGAAGTCAATTATAATTGATTTCATCACAAATAAGAAATTGATTATAATAGACTTCTAAAAACTATTATAATCGACTTTATTGCAATACAGAAGTCGATTATAATAGAGTTCAACATGATATATTCTGTTTATTTACTAATTACTGTAGTTAATAACCGAACAATTTTAGCAAAGGATGTATGATTTCTCTATTAGTAGAATATGTATGTATATATATATATATATAAGTATGTGATTTTCTTGCTGCATTATATATGCACAAATCAATGTCCAAACTCAAACATGATGCAAATGCATATAATTAGGCATAAAAGAGAGCTAGGACACTAAGAATAGGGTACAAAAAATCTAGTTGAGATTTTTACTTTACTGTACTTAATTGGAGTTACATGTATGTAAATGTAATAAATGATGTATATGTATTAAAGCTCATAGAAGAGCTTTCTTTTGTACTTAAATAGTAATTTAAAAAAAGTGTCAAATTATATTAAGTAACTGCTTATTATAATAACTATTGATCATGGTTTGATAATTTATTGAATTTTTATTAGTTTGCATGACTGAGGATAAAACAGTGGATGGAGCCGAGGATGAAACCATTGATTGATTTATGGCTTTTAAACATAATATAACAAAGAAAAAGATGGCTTAGTGGAAGGGTTGCACGCTTCTTTCCAAAACACCAGTGTTCAATCCTCATAATGCCATTTTTGAGATATTATTACACAATCACATGGGCACAGTTCAGCTCTGGTTAGCTCAGTGCGGTTCGACAGTGGCCCGACCCGTTCACGCGGGTTTGACCAAATTTGACAAAGCCAACTGCCTAATTGATCCACTCAGAGAACTAGATCGGACTAGTGACTGGTTCGCCAGTTTTTGGTTCGAATCAGCCTGTCTGATCCGAGTCTAATTACTATGCTTCAGACACTTGACTCTCTTTTCAACTCTTACTAGCGAGGGAGGGCTCAAGATACTCATGTGCTTATTGTCAGAAATAACTAAAAAGATTAGGATGCATTTGGTTTGTGAAAATATTTCCTATTTTCATTTTTTGTTTTCATTTTTTGAAAAGGATTTTTATTTTCAGATTTTCAAAATGAGGAAATGCATTTAGTTTATAAAGGTGGATTCTATTTTCAAAAGTGAAAACAATGAAAATATGTTTAATTTGTCTGTTTTCAAAATATATTTCTCAAAATCAAATTTAAGATAATAAAATTATATTTGGTATTAAATAATTAAAATTACATATATATATATGTGTGTGTGTGTGTGTGTGTGTGTGTGTGTGTGTGTGTGTGCGTCTTGTGTGTGTCTTGTGGCAATGTGTGTGATGTGTGTATTTGATTTGCATTGGTTCATTTGCTAAACAAATTTATAAAAGTCTAAAATCACTCTACAAAACATTAAGACTAAGAATAAAATAAATTGCTAATTGTTAGTTATTTTATTAATTATCAATTATTATATTTTGATTTATACATAGATAAATATTTAGATACTTTAATGAGTATTATGTTATTGCTTAATTAAAAAAGTTGCTAGAAATTTTTGCTTTAAAGTGATAAATTAGACAAGGCTTTAGAACCATCGAAGCCAGATTATCTATTGACAGAAATAATAACTAATTTCCTCGAAGAATAAAATTAACATATATGAATCTTGTCTATTATCATGAAACTCTTTCTATATATACCTCTAGAAATCAAATTCCTAACTAGATACTTATGGAATTCAACTGACAATCAAAAAGTTATAATAATATATGAGTAAAAGATTGATATCTCAATTTACGGCATGAAGTTAATAATGATCCTATGGTATTTGAGTGATGAGCCACTAAAATATATGCATGTTGACAAGTGTCCATGCTGCCCATATGGAAAAAAGGCCTAAACAAATTTGCAGAAAAGTGCCTTTGTCCAGTGTTGGTCGTTAGGGTGCCACACTCGTATTATAACAAGAGAGAGATGAAATAAAATTTAAGGAAAAAAGAAATTTACCCCCATGTACTTTAGGTCATGTGCAGATTAGACCCCAATTTTTTAAAGTGTACAATTCGATACCCTAGACTTTCTTAAGTGTGCAAAAAGCCCCTTTCATTACACTCCTGTCCAGTCCTACCATTAAGTGGTCATGTGACACCTACATAACTCACTTTTTTTTTCAGAAAATTACCCTTCCCTTATTTCCCATCGCCAAACCCCAACCCCAATCCTAATCCACAGAAAATGCCTTTACTTGAAGCCTTTCCCTAAAGAATGCTACTAACCCTAACCCCAACCTTTGAACAACTTCGAGCAACGCAGACATTATGAATCCCTAACCCCAACCGTACATCGCGAATCATGAACTTCACCACCTTCTATCAAAACCCTTCACGAACCTTAATCTCTTGATCGCATTCTGAACCCAGCAAGATTGTGCCTACGTGTTGTAACCCCAATCCTAACCCACTAAAAACGTCCTTACCTGAAGCCCTTCCCTGAAGAATGCTAGCAACCCCAACCCTAACAAAACCAAACCCTATAAAAAAAAGGGACAAGTTGATGAAAAAAAATGGATATGAGCTCAAATTAAAACACAAACCAAATCCTTAATTTCCTAAACCATTGTGATACACAAAAAGGAACAAAAGCAGTGGCCAATAGAGGCTCTAGCGGCATACAAAAGTAAGGAAAGAAGGGTGCAACAACAGTTGGACCGAAGGGAACAATAGAGCTTTATATATGGAGGCGCGACATAGTTCTTGGTGGAGCTAACAGTTACATGGAGACACACCAATGAGAGGTAGAGGTGTGGCAGTGGTCGCTACTAAGAGTGGGGGACAAGGATTTTGTGACTAGGCTATATGAAGGCGCACTGGCGTTGGGCTATGGTGGCGATGATAGTTTCATGGCGGAGGTGGTAGCTTTAATGGCCCCTGTCTCCTACTCTCTCCCTTCCTTTTTTTCTCTTTGTTTCATGGTGGAATGCTTATACAGTGAGAAGGAAAAAAAAAAGGAGCCAGCTTATGCTAATTGGAGGGTTAAGGGAGTGAATTAGAACAAATGATACCCACGGGTATTCTAATGAGTATTCCTTTGTTCCTTTCTCTGCTTAGTTTTTGGAAAGGTGGAGAAGGAAATGGATGTATGTTTCATGGTTGCTAGGAGAAGTGTTTTCTTCAGGTTGGAAAGGGGTTAGGTTAGGGTAGGATTGGATGGGAAATTTCTTTTAAGGGAAGGGCAATTTAGAAAAAAAGTGAGTCACGTGGGTGTCACGTGACCATTTAACAATGGGACTGGACAAGAGTGTAACAGAAGGGGCTTTTTGCACACTTAAGAAAGTCTAGGGTGTCGAATTGCACACTTTAAAAAGTCGGGGTCTAATCTGCACATGACCTAAAGTACAGGGGGTAAATTGCTTTTTTCCCTAAAATTTAATTAGATTCCTTTATAATTTACGAGACTACCACCGCATTTTCAATATTTTCGATTTCAAAATTTTGCATGGGAAATACAGGAAATGAGGATTCATTGTTTCCAAATTTTCACTCTTTCTTCGAAATATTTTCGAAAATGTAAACCAAACATATTTTGAAGTCTGATTCCTATTTTTGCTGAAAATGAACACGGAAAATATGCCAACCAAACATCCTCTTACATTGTCAGCATTCTACTATTTATTATTTTTTCATTTTGACATGATAGAAAAAATATATATGTAATTCACGGGGTAATGTTATCACTCATTGATGTGGCTTTCATTGTAGGCGCATACTACCATGGAGCTGGAAAAATAGCTTCATTGACGAAGCCTAGAGGTGTCACATGTGGAAGGCAGATATGTATCATATGTGGAATTAAAGGAGATTTTTTCGGTACCCTATAAAATTTATGATACCTTCTAACTAATTTATGATTGAAAATTTATCATATGTTTCACTAACTAAATTTATTAATATTTTAAATATTTATAATTAAATCACTACTCTTGAATTTAAAAGGTACCGATACCTTTGTGGTACCATAACAAAAACCTTAAAAATATAATAATGTTAATGAATTTGATTACACATAAATTTTTTATTTGAGTAAACACCCAAATTAGTCCCTGATAATTTCGTTGATGGACAAATTAGTCCCTAACAAAAAAATATTAATGTTGAAGTCCCTCACAATTAATAAAATAGAACACTATAAGTCTCTGACAATTTTATTGATGGATAAATTGATCCCTAATAATAAAAATTAGTGTTAAAGTCCTTTATAATTGTAAAAATAAGACATATAGGTTCTTGACTCACTTGTAACTTGTTAAACGCTAACGTGAATTTTAATTATTGGTTTATGTGACACCTACTAACACTATTAGAAATTCACAAGATACCGACGGTATTTACCAACGGGTACATACCCGATGGTTTGATGCATTTTAGGAATTAATTATGTTAATTACGAGCACCCATCGGTAAACACGTCGGTAATCCATGGTTCAACACTTGCCACTTGGCGCGCATAATATCCGATGGGTGTATCGACGGTATTACCGATGGGTAATTCATGTATTTAATATTTATTATTTATTAAGTAAATTACTGACGGGCTTACCTACGGCTAATTATGATTTTTAATTTCTATTATTTATTAATTGCGTTACCGACACATTTATCGATGGGTTGTTAAAACGCATTGTTTCATAAAAATTATTTTCCAATAGGTGCATCGACAGGTATTTGAAATTTATTTTTTCGGCACTTGAACTCTTGGTATTTCTGGGGACCCATCGATAAATAATTTTTAATGAAATGGTGCGTTTCATTAATTGACAACCCATCGGTAAATCCGTCGAAAATCCACGGATATTTCCCCTCCCCCCAATACCCTTCTTCCTCCTTACTCGAAAACCTCCCTCTCTCTCTTTAACCGTGTCACCGCTGTCGGTTTTTACCTCCATTCGCCGCCACTGGAGCTCCGTTTGAGAAACAAAGGCCACCATTATGATCCCAAGGCTTTGGTGAGCATTTTAATCAATTTACTTTTTCTATTCATTTATGGGTGTCCATAGTGTTGTGTATTTGTTGCTTTGGGGAGTAATTATTGTTGTTAATTTGTTAATGTAGGAGTTTTACTTGAGGGTCATAGCGATTATCAACTTTGGGATCGGTTTTCCCTTCTTATATTTTATGTTAATCTATGTGATTTGTTTGTATATAATTGTATTGATTGATATTTATGATTTTGGATTTTCAGGATTGGATTTGGTTGAACGTCGAGAACTTCCCTATATTTTATATTTTTTTTACTACTATAGAGGTTAGTAACTCAATTCTTATTGTTTATACCGTTTAATGATTGGGGGGGAATGGCGTAGAGGTCCTTCCCCGACTTGTTTGATTTGTCTGCTGTGGGATTCTTTGTGTGTACGGAGATTGCACGATGCATGTTGTGCAGTTATAAGAGGATGTGGAATAGAACGATTTTTAGGATTATGTAAATTGTATGTAATTATCAACATGTAACTGTTTCACTATTCTTATTCTATTGTTGATCTTTATAATAATATCTTTAATTGTCGAATTGATTGATATATCTAACGATGGAATCTCCTAATTATAGGGGAGGTGCTGTCGAAATTTTATTATTTTTTGTGGGAATAATAGATTAAAAAAGTAACTATAATAAGAAAAATTTAAAAAGCAATTGAGTTTGTTTAAAAAATGATTTAAATAAAAGTTAAAGACTAATTAAATGTGTTTTAAAGAAAAAATACAATAAATATCTGATGACAAAAGCTCCTAATTTAAGGGAAGATGCTGTCAAAATTTTATTAACTATTTTTTAGGAATAATATATTAAATAAAAGTAACTATATTAAGAAAAACTTAAAAGGAAATTGAATTTGTTTTAAAAAAATAATTTAAATAAAAGTTAGAGACCAATTGTATATGTTTTAAAGACCAAATACAATAAATATCTAACAATGGATGCTCCTAATTTAAGGGGAGATACTGTCAAAATTTTGTTAAAGAAATATATAGCTGGAAGATATTTACAAAGCGTTGTTATTTGGAACATGAATATTTATTATTTTTTAAATATAAAGTAGGGTTCTATTTTAAAGTTAGAGTGTATAACCATGGTGCTCTAGAAATGGATTATTGAAGATATAACCATGGTTGCACTAAAATATAAGAAGACAGAAGCTCTTAATTTAAGTTGAGATGCTATCAAAATTCTGTCAAAATTTTTGTTAAGTAAATAAGATTAAAAGTAATTGTACTACAAATTTAAATAGTAATTGAATTTGTATTTGATAGTAGTAATTTGACATCCTTAAAAAATTATAAGGTCTTGGGTTTATCACAAGTGCAATGTTACCTTCAAACTGGTCATGGATGTACGATAGATTGCATCCTAATAAAGGGGGGATTGAATCAGAGTTTTATAGTGGTGTTGAAGAATTTATGAGGGTAACATGTCAAATACAATGGTTCATTAATGAGGCAAAAGTTAGGTGCCCATGTAATAAGTGCAAAAGTAGGAAGTATTTAGATGATGATACGATGAGGGTTCATTTGTACAAGTGGGGATTCGTGCCTCACTATTGGGTTTGGACCGAGCATGGGGAGGTAGTTAATACATAGAATCAAGTGGGTGTGTTTCAAACTGGAAGTAGTTCTGGCGGGATCCATATAACTCAGAACGACGTGGGTAATGTGTTGTGGGAGGATAACTTGGCTATGCATCAAGAGATGGTGTTTGATGCTGCTGGGCCTAAATTTACTGCTCGTTATTTGCAACCTTCAGTCGAGGAGCCCAACCAAGGTGCCGCTTGGTTTTATAGTCTTGTAGAAGTTGCCAATCAAATGTTTGAGTATGTTTATGAGCTCACAAATAAATGTGTCCTATTCAAATGTAAATGGTATGATCCTACCCGACTTACTGGGACACGACAGCACAATAATTGCAAATTCATTAAAACCAATCATACTAGAAGATATAGAAGTTATGATCCATTCATTATAGCCCAAAATGCTAGACAAATATATTATATGTCTTATCCTGGGAAAAGTAGGTCACAATGGAGGGTTATGAACAAGATAAAACCAAGAAGTAGGATTGAAATAGAGGAAGATACTGTTAAAGATGCTTATTAAGTGGTGCAATCCACGTACTTCACCTAGAGATCAACAACAGAGTGATGATGAAAACAACCCTACACTTTCAGATTAACTGAGGTGTTTAATATTATATGCAATATTATTATGAAATTATAATAATTTTCTAATTAAAAGAATTTTTTTTATGAACTACTTTTTAATTGTTTTAGTATGGCTGGTAGAGGTAGAGGCTGACCTCGGAAGGTCAGTTTACCCACCACCACCTCAGCCACTGCCTCTACCACCACCTCCGCCACCATCTCTTCTACCACCCCTGCCACTACCTCCCATTCCATTATCTCCACCTCAGTCCCTACCATCAGCACTCTAGGCTTTAGGATAATGCCCACTCTTGGGTATGCCAGGCCCCTACCTCCCCCGTATTCACACCCACAGTGCACTCGCATCAGTGATCCCTCCTCTAACCCTACCGCTGCCCTTACTCCCAGCCTTATATTTGATTAGACTCCTCCTTCCTCCATTGAGTCACAGGCACGAGATGCATATGGGAGGCCCCTTGGCCCTGATAGCAGGCCACTCGGCCCTGATAGCAGGCCACTCGGCCCTAATAACAGGCCACTTGGGGTTAATGGTAGACCGCTCTGCCGGATCAGGCCAAACGGTAAAGATAGGTAAGTCGAATTTATTTTTTATTACATTATAGTTTTACATTGCTTATGATAATTAAAATATTTTGATTGTTTTTTGATTTATTTTATCTATGTAATAGTTTTGAGCCATTTGCGCTGGCTTACCACAGGATTACGGAGGTTGTACAAAGTCGGTATAACCATCCGTGGCCTACATGGACTAACATCTTTGAGGATGTCAAGGAGTCACATTCGGCGGATTGGAAAGTAATTTTATGATTTATTCGCTTTTATTAAAATATGTGTTTATAGTATTTAATTATATGCTTATATATAATAACTCGTATGCTGTGAATTTGTATATGCAGAAATCCTTCTACATTGACCTTAAGCATGAGCCCCCAATGAAGAGGGCTTCGAAGATTAGGTCCTCTAAGCAACTACGGGATATGTTTCATGCTATCCATAAAGGATATATGAGTAGCTCGTGGCTGGGGGATGCCATGCTTAGTGAGCTGCATCACCACTGGGCCAATGACCTGACCTTTAAGGATAGGTCGAACAAGGGAAAGACAAACCGAGCCTCACAGAAAAGCGGATCGCTGCACACTGATGGGTCGAGCACCTAGGAGGGAACCCGCAAGTGTTTGGTAATTCTTTAACCTTTATAAATTTTATAATAACATTTACTATATTTGAGTTGTGGCAAATACTATATGTTTATGACTTTATTGTGCTTATTTGTGTAGGCGAGGGAGTTGAGCCACCCTTCGGCATAGGGCGAGCTATTTCGAGAGACCTAGGGTGTGTAAAGGAGTGATGATGAGTCTGGAGAGGTCTGGGTGGACCTTGGCTCCGAGACGACCTATGTAAGTTTGAATTTGTATATAACTTTACTTAACTTTTATTATTATTTTCATTTATGTCATAATTATTACTTACAATGTGTTTTATCTTTTTTCCCTTGCAGCACGAGTTTACTGACCTCTAGGAGCAGACACAAACCCAGTACTAGACCCAGGTGGCTGAGGCTGGGCTCAATGCTGACATTCTTCCTCTTCTAAACGAAAAGGATGTCTGGGCTGAGGTGGTTGGTGGCCCTTACAAAGGCCGCATATATGGGATGGGGTACTAGCTTGAAAGTATATCCCCATCCTCTGCCACTGGGTTAGCTGCTAGGGATGATGCCTGAGGGAGCATGTGCATGCCCTCAACCAGGAGCTGCAGTAGTATGCATAGTTGATCCAGCAGTAGCAGGAGCAGTAGGCACAACTCCTTCAATAGGTCTATGAGTAGTAGGCAGGCCAAACAGCTATAAAGCAGGAGTTGAGAGAGATCTGAGAGCTTAAGCTCTTCTTGGAGCGCCAGCAGCAGGAGATAGAAAAAAAGGAGAAGGAGATAGCAAAGAAGAAGAAGGTTAAGCTCCGGAAGATGTAGCAGCAAGTCACTACACATGTGATGAGCTTCTTCTAGAGCATGCAGACTTCAGGATCCTCCAGCTCCGGCAAGACTCTACCCTAGACCCATTCCCCTATATCCCACTCCCATCTATTGCTGAGGGCTGCTCACAGTCGGACGGGATGGATGACGATGATGGTCCTGATGATGATGATGATGATGCCGCCGACGCTGTCGACGATGCTGACGCCCAGGAGTTTAGCTAATTTTTATTTATTTTCTTTTTTTTCCATTATGGATTTTCTTTTACATTTATTGTGATTTGTGTATATTTTATTGTCATGATTTGATATTTTATTTAATCAGTTTAATTTATTCATTTTATATATTTATTATTTTCTTATTTAATATCGTTTTAATTGATAATTAGGTTATTATATAAATAAATATATAATTAATAAATAACATATTATTAATCACATCATTGTTAAAAGGAGTTTTTTTAAAAAAAATTTACCCGTTGATAACATAAATTATTTATTTTATAAAAAATTGCATGTAAATAAAAAAATGTGGGTAAACCCATCGGTAACAAAATAGAAAAATCAAATTAATTAACGTAAAAGCCGTCGGCAAACCCATCAGTATAATTAAGTGTTTGACGGCCATGCTGACGGCTTTTTTTTAATTGTACCAATGGCTGATAATCCATTTACCTATCGGTAAAAGAGTCAAAAATAATTGACGGATTTCATGTTACCATCGGTAATATTTATTGATGGCCTTGTCATTGATGCCCTCGAGCCCGTCAGTAAGTCCGTCGGTATAATTGTTGCCCGTCAAAAAACCCGTCGATAATGGAGTCGATATCCCGCGCATTTCTTGTAGTGTAATCTCAATCAACACTAACTAAAACACACAATTTATTTTTATTTGTTTTTTTAGCAAATTCCTCCCAATCGTTCCAATATTTCACTGTATGCACTATCAAGAAAGAAACCAATATCATAAATTCATAATCATTTTATCAAACGAGCTATTTATGAGAGTACAGTGATTGCATATTACAAAATCACACAATACCACCATGATTGGTATGGGATGCTCTATTAAATTCTGGAATATTTAGGGAGAGATTTGCAAAAATGAAAAGATCACATTTTAGTAAATTGATGATGACTAGAATTAATGAGTGCCATATATATCAATAATTAAAATCCACCTAAAATTTAGTAGGTTGCAGTTGAATGAAGAGCCTATAGTGTCCTATTTCTGTAATTGTGAGAGACCCCAACACTAATATTTTTTTTATAAAAGACTAATTTGTTTATCAATGAAATTTTCAATGACCTATAGTGCCCTATGTTTGCACTTATAAAGGACCTCAACACTAAAATTTTTTATTAGGGACTAATTTGTCGATTAATAAAATTGTCTGGGCCCTATAGTATTGCATTTTTGCAATTGTGAGGGACCACAACATTAATATCTTTTTGTCAGTGACCAATTTGTCCATCAATATAATTGTCAATAACCAATTTGGGTGTTTACTCAAAAATATTTATTTACCATTTGTTAAAACACTGTTCTTCTTCTACAAAGACAACCCTTCACCCTATTGCTCCACGCCAAATAAGAAAACAAGTTGTTAACTCATGTCCAATCCCATCACTTCACAATTGGTTGTGCCTTCAAAACAAAAAAGAAACGTTATTGTAACGCAATGGGCACGACGCATATGTACGGAAGGAGAGGGTGCTTAACATGCGCTGTCATGTTGAGGGAGCATGATGGACATGAGGAAAGTACAAATAATAGAAAAAATAACAAAAGAAATATTTGTTAAAAATAAAGAAGAGAAACTGTGAACTTTTTCTTCCCCTTCCCCCTCACTCCAAAGTTTGTTGTCTGAGAAACCCAGCAATCTACTCTCCCAAACCCCTACCCATTGTCGCATCATTACCTTATTTATCTTCTTCTTCTTCTACTTTAAACTAATCCTCACCGCTGGTTTACCACTACTCTCAACCAGCATAGGCGACGATGTTGGTGGCTAATCGATTGAGTGCAGTGCTGACAAGTAGTGGAACCCCATGGAAATGTAATCGACGGAGACAACACGATAGGTTTGTGGTGCTGGTGTGCGGGTAGGGAATGGTGCGGCAATCATGGTAAGGCCATAGTAGAGGATGACCTGGTAGAGGTGGAGAGTGCTGCAATCTTTCGCTCCCTTTCATTTCTCATTCAAATCTGTGAATGGATTTAGTCTCTGGTTGTAAGATGTTTTGGATCATGCATGGTTTTGATTTGCGAGTTTTATTTTGATAATTTCGGTCCTCAGTTCTATTTATGGTCTAGCTCTGGTGTTTGATTGTGGGTGAAATTTTTTCTTAGCACCAAAGTGACACTTTGTGATAGATTTGGATTCTATATATCAATATAAATCAGTTGCAACTAAAGTAAATTAGTGGAATAAGGGTTTCAAAACTATAAGAAGACTAGGCCAAGGGGAAGATTGGTTTACATTCTTCAAGGTAAACATTATGGCCTCTGTGTTTTTTTTAATAAATTATAAGCAAGATAATAGCTTCCTTTTTGTTTTAATTCATTTTATCATAAAGTCTTTTTCTTTTTTTGAATATGCGATGTGTATGTAAGCATTATTTGTTTATTGAGATGCATGTACTTTGTATTGTCTAGATCAATGATTTAGGCTTTGTAAAGGTGAGTTCTAAGTTTGTATATCTTCTAAACTAGGTTGCAGGACACCATTTTACTTTTGTGTCACATGTTGTTGTTTTAGGTTTATTGGAGTGCTTCCAAAGTGAATAAGCATTGCAAGGAGACATTACTGTTCAACATAGGCTAGTTAGAGCATCTACTTTTAGTGCAGCTTCTAGTTTCATCCTGTAAAATGTTTTAAGCGATCTAGACTAACATGGTCCAAGTATTATTCGTCTTGTCTTGAAGTTTAACTACCTAATTCCCATTAATTATGTATTGTATTAATCAAGTAGCATTGCTTCACCTAATAGTGCATGCTCAAGGTACTAGAGCTCCTAAACACAAACAAAATAAAATATGCATCCTGATTGGTTTTTGCATCACGAGGTTGAAATGACATGAAAATGAATGGGACCAATGTTAACCACTAAGGGAAATAAGCAATTATCTTTCTCACTAAGTACTATAAGAATTTGTAAAACATAGTACTCTCAATAGAATTCTCTTCGTCACTTATTAAGGCCAATGGCAACTACTTTTATATGTGTTATAACTGTTGCATATTGAAGTATTTAGTATAGTTGATTAGGTTAATGGAGTGAGTGCTTTTAGACGGATTTTCAAATAACTATAAATTATGAAACTTGTCAATTTGTATTTTTGAATTCGTCTTTGCTGGTTGCATTTCCACAGGGCACTGCTAGCTGTTACCACCGTGGTTTAATGGGTCAACCACCAACATCATCGCCTGTGCTGGCTAAGAGTAGTGGTAAAGTGGCGGTGAAGGATAAGTTAAGGTGGAAAGAGGAGGATGAGGAGGTAAGGTTGAGACAATTTGGGGTGATGAGTGGGTAGGAGTTTGAGAGAGTAGATTATTGGATTTCTCATTCAATAGACTTTGGAGTAGGGGGAAAGGGAAGAAGAGGTTCATGGTTTCTCTTCTTTATTTTTCCAAATATTTATTTTTTTATTTTTTTATTATTTGTAATCTCCTCCTACCCATCATATTCCCCCAACATGATAGTGCATGCTAAGCACCCTCTTTTTCCGTACGTATGCATTGTTGCATGTGTCTTTGGATGTGTCATGCACCTAATACGTCAAATAACATTCCTCTTTTATGGAAAAATAAATGGAACTATATCAATCACATCAAATACCATCTGTTTCTCCACTCACCTCACACAAATCCCTCTTACCTTTTATCCCATATTCCTCTCACCCCTCAAAACCCCATTCTTTGACTACCACCACCACCACCTTCCGGCCATCCCTCATACATTAATACAGGTTCTCACCAGCAACCTTCCCCTATATTGTTGTTATGCTTTTGACTATCGAAATTGTATCAAATTTAATTTTTATTTGAAGAATAATGTTTGGTGTATAATAAATTTTCACAATAAATGCACACCACACACTTATCACTATTGGATGTAATATACGATTCCTATTCATCCCACTCACTCATCACATCTAATAGTAATAAAGTGTGAGATGTGCATTTATTGTGCAATTTTATTGTACGCCAAACATTACTCTTTATTTGAAAACCTTTGTACCATTAGCTGTAGCCTATATGCCCCTCCAAATGTGTTGGCCGGACTTTTATTCATTTGTGAAACTCTCAATTAAGGTTTTAAAATAACAACAATATAGGGGAAGGTTGCTGGTGAGAACCAAGAGTGCTCTTACTCTGATATATGTGTGGACTTCCTATTCATGATAAGGACTGGCTAATAATAGATTACATCATAGCTCAAACTCAAGCAAGCTAATAGCTCTGCTCGAAATAGAGTAATATGTACCATTTTGCCCAATTCCATGGCTCTATTTTATTACAGATCCGTACAACACGAAGTCATTTTAACAAACCATCTTCACACAAAATACCACGAGTGTGAATGTTAGCATAGTAAAGGAACATGAGAGGCCAAAGTAAACTAGAATGATCAAGGCCAGTTTTCCCCACCCCTTCAAAATGACGATATCCGTGTCATCCACCTCAGGCTCCTTGAACGTGACAAGATAGTACTATGTCATAAAGTTGGAGAAGCCCTCAAGATTATCGTCATCAATTTAGTTTGAATTTGGATAGTGGTTGTAACACCCTAACTTTTAACACTATATGACTAGGACGTATTATGGTTAATCGTTAGTTGTTACTCCTTCGTCTTAGAATTTTACTTAATTTTAAGGCTTTTGAAACTAAGTCTATGAAAAACATGACCCTTTTTTTTTTAAAGACCAAACTATGAGTTGTTCACGTATAAATTATAGCATATAACTATTCATCATATATCATACGTATAGAACACAACAGAGTCTAGCATAAACTGCGCACATCATCATACCATAACATAACTTCAAGTATCAAGACAAATAATAATAATAGTGACGTTATAGGAATAATCTACAACCATACTATAACAATAATGCCTTATCAAATATACTAAGCCTACATGTAGAGGTTGAGCATACAACAATTCAAAACTAAACATAACTGTGATGTAGCTAAACCCTTCGCAATTAAGTTACGAACTTACACGAATGCGAGGTAACTCCTAAGGTTATGAAAACGAAAGATTATATCCCCGTTTCCACCGCGCCACTCTAATCTTGACCATTGTGCAACTTCCATGCCGGCACCTTAGGGTGGTCCACGGATATCGTTGTCAACCTTGTCTGAAGACGAAGATGGAAAAGAAAGATAGGGGGAATGAGAAACTTATTCAAGAATCTCAGTAGGGTCTTCCTCTCCACACAAGTGTCATCATCATCGTCCTCAGGAACCTCGGGTTTAATTATGAAAGTAGTGGGCATAAATAAGGTTCATTTGTTAAGTTTTCAAATACTATTAATCGAGGCTCGTATCTTTTAGAATGAATCTTAATGCATAAATACAACAGGTATCTTATGTCTGCATGGCAATGTCTCAGTGTATTAGTAACACATACAAATAACATAGTCCCACTCGCAACATAGATCAATAAGGTGTAAGTCCAAAACACAAGATAAGGCTAAGCACATAAACATGAGATAAGCTGAAGAACTAAAATAGTGGCAAGTAAATGGATGCATGATAGGGCAATGTGACGAGTTATACATCATGTAACATGCATGGGAAGACAGGAGAACCCATGGTAATTTGCTTTCCCATGAATGAATTCTCAAGTTCCTTTCTTATCAATTCTACCCTCTCACGTCATCACCAAAAATTAACCAACATAGCTTCCCCAGAAATTTTAGAATCATCACCAAAACCAACCAACATAATGATTGCCTAGGATGAGCTCAACCTAACTAGCCGTCGCTAGATTTAATGTGGGGTAATAGAGGGGAAGAAACACATCATTTCCTTGCTTTTCTTATTATGAATATGTAACTTACTTGAATCACCTCTCATAACCTTTAATTCGGGGAGTCTAGAGGATCATTTTCATGTGCTTTATGTCACCTTAAACTTAGCATGTTGTTTTGAGATGCAAAGGCACAATCATATTATATAATATCACATGCTTACATTTCATTTATCATGTGCACCTCAAATATTCTAAGTGTAGTAATAACATGCCACAATAAATCATATAAATGGATGGCCAAGTATGCAACATTATCGTCACATAAATTCTCATTTATATCATAAACCCCTCATCTCATAAAATAAGCACTTTCATTATCCCTTAGACGGTTAAACCTCTAAATCGGATAAACCTAACTTTTGTATTTATTCTTTTATGCATCTAAGGGATTAATTCCAATGACTTGCACTAATTAATGACCTCAAGAACATCATTACACCATGCTGGACAGATTTGGGCAGAACTTGAAAATTGAGCAATTTCGGTGTTCTAGAAGTTACGTTTTTGACTATTTCTCATTACCGACTTTTCCCAAGATGCTAGAATTAGTTTCTAAACCATTTATTATGGGTTCTAACACATTTACACATGGCAAAATACATTTTTACTGATTAAATGCATGCTGGAATAAAATCAATAATTTTAGTTTTTGAAAGCTTTAGAAACCACATATTTTATCCTTTTTAGTTACTAGTTTTGCCTAAGGTGCCAAGAATGATTATCACAATAATTAATAATAATTTTTACACATTTACACCACTCCAAACAGCATATATCAGGTCTGAAAATGCTAAAACAGGATCTGAAATTAAACTTGCAAGAAGCATTCAAAGTTGCAAAGTAAGGCATTTCTAGTAACTAGTCTTTCTCAAAATTAATTCTAAGTCATGGAACATTCTTAAAGGTAATTTATCTCTTGGAAATATAAGCAAATACTCTAGGATCAGTAGCAAAATCAGAGAGCTAAATAAAAGGATTTGGTTATGTAAATCCCGTTTTAACACTTTAAGAACTAACATATTTCTCAAGAAAATTTGCAAGACATGAACTTTGAATCCTTAAGATAGTAATACTCCAAACCTTAAGACATTGTTCCTTTGAAAACAAAACCTTTTTTTATACTTACAAATGCCATGGAACCAAAATTCCTACGTAAGTTGATAGGGGTAAGTCTTGAGCTCTAGATTATTTTGGTGATGACATAAACTTAAATGTGCAAATGTAAGCTTCATTTTAATCTTGATACTATAAGGTGATGGCAATAGAAACATAAATATGATATGTAAGGCTCAAATATAAACATGAAATGCAAAGACTTGAAATATAAATATGAAAATGCAAGCTCATTTTTAATCTTTAAGTTTAGGTGATGGCTTGAAATATAAACATGCTAGACAAGAAATATAAATATGAAATGCAAGTTCATTTCTTATCTTTAAGCTTTAGGTGATAACTTGGAAATAAATATGATATGCAAGCCCAATTCTTTAATTTAGTCTCTAGGCCCCTTAGAGTATTCACTCTAAATCAACAATCAACTTTAAGGTTGAAATAGGTAGGTTTCGAGTTTAATTATTTAGGTGATGACATAAATATAAATATGAAGTGCAAGTCTTGAATATAAATATGAAATGCAATCCATTTATTATTTCTTTGAGTCATAGGCTCAAGACTCCCATTTAACTCTTTAAAATCACATAACATCTTATTTGTTAAAAACTCTTAGAAGTGAAACCTTCAAGCTTTAGAGGTCAAGTAAATGATGGTTTTACAACTAACACCCAAGATCCTCATCATCAAGCCATGGTTTCTCCCATATATAGGCCATCAAGGCCGAAAATGAAGAAAAGGAAAAAGGAAGATAAGAAGCCGAAAAAAAAAGAGAAAAGAGAGAACCAACGTTATAACATTTCAACAAAAGAAAAGGATAGCAATCTTTAAAAAAACTGGCTTCCAAAGGTATTTCTTGAAGAAAGAAAGAGAGCTTGATCTTGAGATGAGATGAGAAGAACAAATCTTTCTTGGAGCTTCAAGTTGATTTTCGGCCAAGAACGAAAAGAAAAGGAAGAAAGTTATGTCTTAGGTATTTGATCTTAGAAATGGAGAGGTTTGGTGTTTTAAGGAGGATCTATGGTGGTTGTGCGGTGGTTTGAGGTTAAGAGGTGGTGGTGAGTGGTGGTTCTTGGAAGAAATGAAGAAGAAGAAGAGAAATCAAAGAAAGAAAACTTAGAGTTGCAAGAATAAGCAAAATGGCACTTTGAGCTTTCCTTGCATGTGTATTTATAGAAGAAACAAAACATGAGGGGATGACTTGGGGGGAGTTGGTCGTGGACTTCTAGAGGAACTTGGGGAGCAAATTGCTTCTTAAATGTGGGTTAGGATGTGTATTAGGGGTAGATTTAATTAGAAGAATGGTTGGGAATGGGTAAGTAGGTGTTTAGGTAGTTAATGAAGCATTTAGGCATTTCAAGACCATGATTAAAGAGTGGTCATAAATATTTAAAGGAGTTAAGTTCAATTAGTTTGAGTCAAACTCAATTAATTTGAATTTCAAACACTAACACAATTCTTTAAATTAGGGAATTGGAGATAGAAACTACTATTCATGATGTCATGACATAATGTCTTGAATTAAGAATAGGATTTGAGTTTCTTTAAGTAATCTTAGGCCTTAATTAACCTCAATTAATTATTTTGACTCAAGATTAATCATTAAAATTAATTAATTTTTAATTAGAGCCTAATATTGCTTATGTTTTCTTAATCACACAATTAAGCTCATTATGCCCTTAACTAGGGGTAAAATGGTAATTTTACAGAAAACTCCCTAGGACCACCCCGAGCTTATACAGATGTCATATATTCCTTAAAAACAATATTCCAAACTTCTGTGTGAAGTCCGGGCCAATCGGCAATTAATTCTGTGTTAATTAGCCGTGAGGTATTTTGGTAATTTTGCACAAAAACTAAAAATTGAGATTTTCATCTCTAACAACACACATAACACAATTAATCCCTTTCAAACATTAAAACATCAACTCAAGGTTTGCCTAGACCGACTTTCCTCGATTCCCGGTTAAAATGACCTTAGGGGCATTTTGGTCATTTGTACAGGGGAAAAATCGAGGCGTTACAGTGGTCATGGAACTGATGGTGGTGGTCTGAGGTGGAGATGTAATCAGCCTCATTCTCAAGGAAACTGAGATGTTATTGTCATTGGCATTAGTGGCGGCGGCAGTGGTGGCAAAGTCCTTGAAGATTTGCATTGTGAAAGGGAAAGTTGTGGCTTTTGATTAGGCTTAGGTTTTTACTTTCTTTCTTTATTGAGTTTTGTTATTTATACTCGTTTTGCATGGGGCACCATATTGACTCACACTTCATCTATCATTGGATGTGATGTGCACTGCATTCAAGTAGGGTCCTGTAATACCCGAGGTATACGTGGCGGCGGATAAGTTCCGTACTGACCCAGGGTCCCCTAGGACCCACTCATGTGGCCAGGAAAGCCCAAGATTTATGAATAACCCTTGAACTGGGTTTTGTGGGGAACTGTCACCGCTATAGCGGTCCAGGACCGCTATAGCGGTCACAGTAGGGTGACTGTGGCATTTTGGGCATCAGGGGACCGCTATAGCGGTCTAGGACTGCTATAGCGGTCATATGGAGTGTAGCAGCATATTTTTGGCTTGGCTTCTGAGGACTGCTATAGCGATCATAGGGAGTGTAGCAGCGTATTTTTGGCTTCTGGGGACCACTATAGCGGTCATGTGGGTGGTGCAGCATGTATTTTTGGTTTCTGGAAACCGCTATGGACCGCTATAGCGGTCGTAAGTGGGAGGTAGACTGCTATAGACTGCTATAGCGGTGTCAGCAGTACCCAAACAGTGCAAAACATGTCGTTACGCGTAAATGAGACCCCCAACCCCTTTATAAACCTTCCCCTTCGGATTTTTCCCTAAAAATCCCAATTCCCTTCACTCCCAAACCCTCCTCTCACCTTTTTTCTCAATCCCATTCAAGTTTAGCTCTCCCAAATCATCAAGGTATGTTTATGTTGATAGATTTTGTCTCCGTTCTTCCCATTCTTTTATGTTCTTGGTTTGGGTTGTTGTTTTTCTCCATTTTTGTCATGTGGGAATGCTCACCCAATGTTGTTAGAGCTAGATTAGAGTTGTTTAAATATTAGCGAAGACTAATCTTGAGTCTATATTGCTCTATGGCAGTTGTTGATGCCATTCCATGCTTCGGAGGTCAAGTTGGTGGTGCCCACATACTCCCGGCTCCAAACGGTGAGTGGGTTTGACCTCATTGCCTTAGTTTTATCATTATGATTATGTTTGATGCATGATATTTGTGAAATATGAGATTTGAGATGGGAAAAAACATAGAATATGATTTTATATGATTATGTCAAGCTAGAAAAATTATGATTTATGATGATAGCATGAAAGAATTAGTTTTTCAAAACCATAGGACCATGATTGATGTATAGAGTGCTATGAAAATGTTTTACATAATTCATGAAGAGATCTAGTGCGAGATTATACGATTTAATAAGCTCTTAGCATATCCAAAATATTTCAAGAGTTACAACATAATTACGTTTCAAGACTAGAGATTTTAAAATATGATTTTAGAGTATCAGTTAAGATATTTTGGCAAAGAATATAGAGTAGAGATGTTTTACTATAATACTAAAGATTATCTTGACAAATGAGATTTTAGAAATTCAGTTTTGTGATATTCCAAAAAATATGGAATTCAGTATAATTCGTAGTGACTGCCAGATATATATTCTATGAGCTAGAAATTGGAATGCCTGCAAGCGGGTGATCCCTTGGGTATAATTTCACAGTCATAGTTATGCTAAAGTCAGGTTGCTAGAGTTGTATTAGTCCAGAGCTTTTAGAATTTCAAGAGTTTTCATATTTAAATGGTTTTACAAAGAGCTAGAGTATGAGTATGATTGTATCTAGAGATTTTATGAATTTTCTCGATGATTTCAAGAAGTAGAGTAATTATTTATGAAAGAGTTTGATACCCAAATTAGAGTATATAACAGAGATCTACAGAAAATAATATGTTTATTGTATTAGAGACTAGATAGTAGTTATAGAGAAACAGATAGTGAGTTAACGGCTGAACCCCGATCGTTAACCTTGGTACCAAGTTGTCCTGAGAGGACAATCTCATAGAGCAGAAAATGGAACCTATTTAGGTGTCCGCATTAGATCCCAATGGGTCATAGAGATAACATTTTCGGTTCTTGAAGAACCATAGAGCAGAGATTTCTGTTTCTCTAGTAGAGTACTATTGTTTATGTTTTCAGATAGTATTAATGATTTTTCAGAGATTATTGATGTTTTAAGAGAATATTTGACTTAAGAGATATTATACATATGAGAAATGCTTTTCTTGTTGAAGTAAGAATTTAGAGATATTTTTCTATGAGTTTATGAATATAGAGGCATATTTTCTATTAGATCATATACAAGAATATCAAATGGTTGTAACAGATTATGGTTTTAGAAATGCTTGTTTATGAATTCATGGCATGGGAAGTGTTTTCCCTAAAGTAGCTATGTTATATAAATATTGGAACCATTTTTTTCCAGTGCATGTATATCTATATATGGCTGTTGTTATCCCATGTGGTTGATGGGTGAGAGCTCACTCACTGAGTCCGTTGACTCACCCCTCTCCCTTCCTCCTCAAAGTTGCAGGTGCAGATGTTGCTCAGCTTACAGTCTGACAGACGTTGCCATTCTCAGTGGTGAGTCTTACTTTGAAGTAAGGCCTAGTTAGAGTCTTGTTAGAGTAGAGTGCTCCAATAGATGTGCAGGCAGGATCTGACCTATGCATTATTTTCGGATTATGTATTTGGTTTCAGTATTTGAAAAGTTATGTATCTGTTTTCAATTCACAAGTGAGGATTTGAAATTTGTACAATTTAATTAGAGTTTATGTAATAAACTAGAGATTTTCTTATGATTCAGTTCACACGTTGAATGGATTTTCAGAGTATGATTAAGAGGTTTTCAAAACTTCATATATTAAGTAATTCGGTTTTATAATTTCATAAATATAGTTTATACGGAGTTTTAGAGAAAGTTATGATTCAGAATGAAAAGTATATTATTTTATGCATATAGAGAGACTTAGAGGTCACGAGGCTTACGTGGGAATGAGGATTCCCCACGTGCTGGTCACGAGCCCAGGTTGGGTCGTGACAAGTCCACATTTCATCTAATGATAAATAAGGTGTGAGTTGACATAGTGTTTCACATTATGAGTACAAATAACATTCTTTTGTTAGCTCCAGAATCCTATGCGCTTATTTGTTTTGAATGACAACAAAGCCAATTTAAAGAAAATGTTTTGAATAATGACTGAGTCTCTATTGAGTTTCATGTAAGAATACAATAGGTCTCTATCGTTTAGCAAGAGCAAAGCTTACTCAAATAAGAATATATTACACTATACATGTGTAAACATGTTTATCTCATGTTATGAGATTTGAATTGAAATAGAAGTGAAATTATATCCTTATTCAAGTAATTAATAGCTAACAATAAGAAGAGGATTGCAAGGTGATAGAGAAATTTTTAGGCATCTATTATTGTTCATACTTGGCCTAATTAGCTTCTATATGTGTTTAATGCTAATGATTTAATTGAGTTTTGCATTATTGGGCCTCATTGGATTTAATTGTTGAAATTTGGTTAATTTCGGATTTTACACTCACTATGACCTTTTTGTCTTCCACAGATTATTTTGGGCTCTACAAATATCGGATTTAGGTGATCTTAGTGGCTCCTGAAAGCTAAGACCGAGATTTATAATTTTTGGTTTCACAGGCTTCATCAAATTCGGTCCGTTTCAAGGCTTAATTGGGCTTCCAAGTTCCGGAGCTAATACTTAGGCGGGTCCAAGACCTTTCCTCACATAATTGGGCATATCTCACTCATTTCTGATCCAATTAAGGCATATAATATGTCTCTGGAAAGCTTATCCAGAGAGGATTATCTTATCTAGATCAGATTTCAGAAATCAGGAAAATCTGGATAAGATAAGGTTAGTGATAAGTGGAAATCCGGGTAGGGACATTGGATTGCCTATAAATTTCTGTTTCCTTTGCAATTCTGACTCAATCAACAATAAAGAACCAGAAACTTGTATTTTCATTTTTCCTTTCAAACTCAAGGTGTTCATACAGAGAGCTTGCCAATGGAGATGTCCATGGAAGGCTAAACTTCTCTCAATCCTTGACATCATAGATAGTTGGTTTGAATTCGGAGTTCCTGTTGTATAAATCTTATTTGTATGTATGCTTTCCTTTTCTAAACTTCAATTTCGATTACGGATTTGGTTATTTAACATGATCATGTTTGAATTATATCTGATTAGATATAGGACTGAATTCGTTAGTGAAATTGAAGTAAAGGCTGAATAACCGATTGGTTGTTTAAGTTAATCCAAACTGTACGTAATTTGACATTCATTTAAATTGCAATTATGATTTAAGGATTGTTGAGTAAAAACTGTATGATTATATAGTTGATTCGGATTAACAGAGTAGCATACAAAGTTAACTCTTTTGAATTGTGATGAATTCTGCCAATAGTCATGATGTCTGGGATTGATTCTTTGATCAAGTGTAATTCTATTCTATTTCTGTAATCCTTTCATTCTGTTTCATTCTAAAAATCACAAACTCCCCCCCTGCCTTTTTATTATTATTAGTATTTACAATTCGATAACATAACTGATGTGTCCTGAGGAAGAATGACCTGAGTCTACTTATACTGCAAATAAGGGGATTTAGACTATTTTGATATTGGATGCGACAATACATATCAAAATTTGGCTCCGTTGCCGGGGATGCATATTATGTTATCTGATCTTATTATATATGTGTGTTTCAAATAATTCTGCACATATTTCTGTTTCTGTATTTCATTAACAGTGGTGATGCAGGCTGTTGTTTCTTGTTGCTGCAGAAAATACAGGTATTTTTCGACTTACTCATTTTACCTCAAAAATATTCTAGAAAATCAGAAAAAAAAGTAATAGACCCAAGAAATTATCGGAGTAATTGTCTTGCTATGCTTATTTTTCCAAAAATCCTTCATTTAGACCACTTTTTTAATTTTTTATTATTTTTTCTATTTTTAAAAATGAAAAAAAATTAGTCAGATTACTTCCCTAGTATTTTAGAGTACTTCTATGGTGTTATTTATTTTTTAAAAAATTAATTGATAGGACTTTTCAATTTCTATTATATTTCACAGTATATAGGCTATTTTGAGTTGTGTTCCTGAATTCTAGCTGTGCTTTTTGTGTGCGTGTGCATGATAAGGTCTGATCCTGGTGAATTGTATGCACATGATCCTGAAATAGGTAGAACTTTTCATAGATTGAATAGAGTGAATAGGAATTTGGTTTTTCATAGTGTTGTTGGTAGTAATCAAGGTGTTAATTTGAGTGATTCTGCAAGTGATTCTGTATCTAATTGTGCATCTGATATCAGTGTTCTTGTATCTGAAATTAGTATTGATAACATGGCTAACAGAACTTTGAAAGAATTGGCTGCACCTGATGTTGCATATCAGCCTTTGTGTATTCAATATCCTGAGTTAGAAGTGCCATTTGAGCTTAAGTCTGGTCTAATCCATTTGCTGCCCAAGTTTCATGGTCTTGCAGGAGAGGATCCTAATAAGCATCTTAAGGAGTTTCATGTTGTGTGCTCCACCATGCGACCTCAAGGAGTGCCTGAAGAGCATATCAAGTTGAAAGCATTTCCTTTCTCTTTAGATGCTGAAGCAAAGGACTGGTTGTATTATCTTCATCCAGGTTCTGTTACTACATAGCAAGAAATGAAGAGATTGTTCTTAGAGAAGTTCTTCCCTGCATCCAGAACAACATCTATCTGAAAAGATATTTATGGCATTAGGCAGTTCTTTGGGGAGACTTTATATGAGTACTGGGAGAGATTCAAAAAGTTGTGTGCAACATGTCCTCACCACTAGATTAATGAACAGCTTCTCATCCAATATTTCTATGAAGGGCTGATTCAAAATGATAGAAATATGATTGATGCAGCAAGTGGTGGAGCATTGATGGACAAGACACCTGCAGAAGCCAGAACTCTAATTACTAACATGGCAGCCAACTCACAGCAGTTTGGCTCAAGATCTTTTGCACCAGCTAAGGGAGTCAATGAGGTATTTGCATTGCTGATAATCAGAAGCTGGAAAATAAGATAACCGAGCTTACATCTCTTGTAAGACAGCTAGCCGTTGGACAACACCAGCAAATCAATACAGCAAATCAGTGTCCTTCACAAGTATGCGGCATATTTACCACCACAGGTTATTATACTAATGCATGTCCTACATTACAAGAAACTGATCCAGGAGTACAAGACTCAGCTGCAGTGGCCGGAATGTTCATTGGATGACCGTAGCAACAGCAACCATATAGACCTCAACAACAGTAAAAGTATGATCCATTTTCTGAGAGGTACAATCCAGGGTGGAGAGATCATCCTAACCTGAGATATGGTCCTACTGTGCAGCAAAATGTACCACAGCAACAAAAATTTCAAACAGCAGGACCAAGTCCAAGTCAAAGCAATAAGTACTAACCACCTCCATTTAGACAGCAACAGAATATGCAGCAGAATGTGATGCAACCCATGCAGAGTACCAGTTCAGATCCTACATTAGAGGATTTGGTGAAACAGATGGCGACCAGTAACTTACAGTTCCAGCAAAATGTGAATTCTACAATTCAAGACTTGCAGACACAGATTGGACAGTTGGCAACTTCAGTCAACAAAATGCAGTCAGAAGGTTCTGGCCAAATCCCTTCTTAATCAGTCATTAATCCAAAAGGAAATGTGAGTGCCATTACATTGAGAAGTGGTAAGGAGTTAGAAATGGAGAAACAGAAAATTGAATCTAGCGGCGAGAAAACAGAAAAAAATAATACAGCACAAAAAAATGAAATTCAGAAAAAGTCAAGTGCTGCAGATTCTAATTTCATACCTCTATTACCTTTTCCCAACAGAATAGCTTAAACAAGAAAAGCAGCTGAAGTAGATAAGGAGCTGTTTGACACTTTTAAGAAAGTAGAGGTCAACATCCCTCTCCTGGATGCCATAAAGCAAATTCCCAAATATGCAAAGTTTCTTAAGGAGTTATGCACTCATAAAAGGAAGTTGAACGGTCATGAAAAGGTGAGCATGGGTAGAAATGTTTCTGCATTGATTCAGCCCAATGTACCTAAGAAGTGCAAAGATCCAGGTACTTTCACCATCCCTTGCACCATAGGCAACTCTAAATTTGGGAATGCAATGCTAGATTTAGGTGCCTCCATAAATGTCATGCCTATATCAGTTTATAGATCATTGAAGCTTGGAGATTTGAGACCAACTGGTGTAGTAATCCAACTAGCCAACAGGAGCACTACACATCCAACAGGTGTGCTTGAAGATGTGCTTGTTCAGGTAAATGAGTTGATTTTCCCAGCTGATTTCTACATTCTGGAAATGGAAGATGAAATGTCCAACAATTGACCCACACTGATTTTGGGAAGACCCTTTCTGAAAACAGCAAAAACTAAGATAGATGTGGATGCATGAACTCTTTCTATGGAGTTTAGTGATGATGTTGTGCAATTCAATATTTTTGATGCAATGAAACATCCTTCGGAAGAGCATTCTCTTTTCTATCTTGATGTTATTGATTTTCTGATTGATGATTACGCGATTTAAGCTCTGAATATGATGATTTTGCTGATTTTGATGAATTTGCTGATTGTGAAGAGTTCAAAAGTGTGGAGATTGATTCTGCAGAAACTGTTGCTGTAGAAAATATTTGTGCAGATTTGAATGTTGCAACAACAGAATTGAAAGAACTACCATTACTATCCATTATGCAACCACCAACTTTAGAGTTGAAGCCTCTACCTTTACACTTAAAATATGCTTTCTTAGAGGCTAATGATAAGCTGCCAGTTATTATAGCAAATGATCTCTAACCGGATCAAGAAGATAAGTTACTGCAGATGTTGAAAGATCACAAGAAAGCTATTGGCTGGTCTTTAGCTGATATTCCAGGGATTAGTCCTTCCACTTGTATGCACCAGATCTTGTTAGAAGATGGTGCTAGAACTGTAAGACAGCCACAAAGGCAGTTGAATCCTACCATTTTGGAGATAGTGAAGAAAGAAGTCAGCAAGTTGCTAGCAGCAGGGATCATTTATCCTATATTAGACAGTGAGTGGGTTAGTCCTTTGTAAGTGGTTCCTAAGAAGACTGGCATAACTGTTGTGAAAAATCAGAACAATGAATTGATTCCAACTAGAATCCAAAATAGTTGGAGGGTGTGTGTAGACTATAGGAAGTTGAACCAAGCCACTAGAAATGACCATTTTCTTCTTCCATTCATTGATCAAGTGTTAGAGAGACTTGCAGGCAATTCTCATTATTGCTTCTTGGATGGATTCTCAGGTTACCTTCAGATCCATATAGCACCAGAGGACCAGTACAAAACTACTTTCACTTGTCCATTCGGCACTTTTGCCTATAGGAGGATGCCATTTGGTCTGTGCAATGCTCCAGGTACTTTTCAGAGGTGTATGGTAAGTATTTTCTCAGATCTTTTAGAGAGTTGCATGGAGGTATTTATGGATGATTTCACTGTTTATGGATCCTCATTTGATGCATGTTTAGAGAGTCTGTCTAGAGTCTTGGATAGATGCATTAAGACTAATCTTGTGCTAAATTTTGAGAAATGGCATTTTATGGTGACAGAAGGGATAGTCTTAGGGCATTTAGTATCTAGGAGAGGTATTGAAACTGATAGAGCCAAGATAGATGTTATTGCTTTTTTACCTTACCAGTGTGTGCATGCGGAAGTGCGTTCTTTTCTTGGCCATGCAGGTTTTTACAGGAGATTTATACGAGATTTCAGCAAGATAGCTTTACCTTTATCCAGGTGCTCTGAGGAAGGATGTGGAGTTTGTTTTTGATACACCTTGTCAGCAGGCATTTGATGAGCTGAAGAAGCAACTCACTACAGCTCTCATCATCCAACCACCTAATTGGGAGTCTCCTTTTGAGCTGATATGTGATGCTTCTAACTTTGCACTTAGAGTTGTCTTAGCTCAAAGAATTGGCAAGATTTCTCATGTTATAGCCTATGCTTCACGGACATTAGACACAGCTCAAGCTAATTATACTACCACTGAGAAAGAACTTTTGGCTATTGTTTTTGCATTAGACAAGTTTCGCTCTTATTTACTTGGTTCTAGAGTGATTGTCTTTTCAGATCATGCAGCATTGAAGTTCTTATTGAAAAAGCCAGATGCAAAGCCAAGGCTGATTCGTTGGATGTTGCTACTCCAGGAGTTTGATATAGAGATCAAAGATAGGAGCGGTGCACAGAACTTGGTAGCTGATCACTTGAGCAGGATCGAGCAGGATTCCAAGCTTTTGCCTATCAGAGATGATTTTCCTGATGAGCAGCTTATGCAGCTGCATGATACCACCACTTCCCCCTGGTTTGCTGATTTAGTTAATTTCTTGGTTGCATCTGTTTTGCCCCAACATGCATCTAGGTCACAGATTGCTAAATTAAAAAGTGATGCCAAATACTATGTATGGGATGATCCATATTTGTGGAAATTTTGTAGTGACCAGGTAATTCGCAGGTGCATACCAGATCATGAGATCCAGTCTGTACTTCATTTCTGTCATGCTTCCCCTGTTGGAGGGCACTTTGGACCACAGCGGACAGCTAGGAAAGTACTGGACTCTGGCTTCTATTGGCCTACCATTTTCAAGGATGCAAATTAGGTTTTTACCACTTGTGAGCAGTGCCAGAAAACCGGATCTGCCATCACTCGTAGACATGAGATGCCACAGCAACCTATTCTCTTTTGTGAAGTTTTTGATGTTTGGGGTATTGATTTTATGGGACCCTTTCCTGCCTCTTTTGGATTTACATATGTTTTGCTTGCTGTTGATTATGTATCCAAATGGGTGGAGGCTAAAGCCACCAAGACTAATGACTCCCGTATTGTTGCAGATTTTGTAAAGTCTAACATATTTTGTAGGTTTGGTGTGCCTCGCACTATCATTAGTGACCAAGGGAGTCATTTTTGCAATAGGACCATGGAAGCTTTGCTTCGGAAGTATGGGGTTGTCCACAGAGTTTCCACTGCCTATCATCCCCAAACTAATGGGCAGGCTGAGGTTTTTAATAGGGAGATCAAGAAAATTTTGCAAAAGGTAGTGCAACCGAATAGGAAAGACTGGAACCGTAGGCTTGAGGATGCTCTTTGGGCTCACAGGACTGCTTACAAGACCTATAGGGATGTCTCCTTTTCGAGTTATTTTTGGTAAAGCACGCCACCTTCCGATGGAGATTGAGCATCGTGCATATTGGGCAGTTAAGTGTTGTAATATGGATTCTGATAAAACAGGTGTTGAAAGGAAATTTCAGTTGTAGAAACTTGAGGAGCTTCGTTTGGAGGCTTATGAGAATTCAAAATTTTACAAGGAGAAAACTAAGAAATTTCATGACAAGATGATTTCTAGAAAAGAATTCTCTGTTGGCCAAAAAGTCCTTTTGTTCAATTCTCGTCTTAAGCTCATGCCCGATAAGCTTCGTTCAAGATGGGATGGTCCTTTTGTTGTTACTAACATTTTTCCTTATGGTACAGTGGAAATCAAAAGTTAATCTAGTGACAAGAGTTTCAAAGTTAATGGTCACCGTCTGAAGCATTTTCATGAAAACCCGGCATTGGTAGGGGAGGAACTAGAGGAGCTATCTTTGGATAAGCCCACTCATCCTCAAGTGCAAATTTTTCCACTATAATAAGGGAGTTTTTCCTCTTTCGCTCTTTAATTACACAAGTTTCTTTATCTTTTGTTTTGTAATCACATCGAGGACAATGTGTAATTTAAGTGTGGGGGGTGTTTTAGAATTAGGATTTTGTCTTCCTAAGTCTTTCTAAAAAAAAATAAAAAAAATAAAAAAATAAAAATATATATATATATATATATATATATATATATATATATAAAAGAGTTTGTTTTGATTTTGTGCTCAAGTTTTTATGGCATGATATGGATGCATTTTTAGTAAGCATTGATGATTAATTGATGGACCAATTGTGATAGATTTATCCCTTGAGAGTTTTTGAGCCTTGTACATATGAATAACTATGTTTTTATTTGCTTGTGTGTTTTCACTCATGTTTGTTAGTCACTCTAGAACTTGACTTAACTCTTGTTGAAACTTTTGGTTCACATGCATGTATTGAGATGATTTAGGCCATTTTTTTTTCTATGCTACTATCCAAATTAGCCTACCTTGCATTAATTCCATTGTTTGCCTATTTGAGCCTATTTAAACCATCCTTTGTTTTGTAATTCACTACAAGCTCATAAAGTGAAAAACAATGATTCACCTTAACTTTAGAGAGTAAAAGAGCTTTGGGAATGGGTTCTTAAATAAATATAGGAGTTATCCAATAATTTGAGGTTTTCTTGTTTTGTTTACTTCATCTATGTAATCGTTATGAAAAAAAAAACAAAAATGATGAAAATGATAAAAAAAAAATTGTGTTTAGTTGTAAATATAATAGAAATGCATATTTGGCAGGAGTGAAAAAAAGAGAAAAGAAGAAGAGAAAAAGAAAAAGAAAATATATATATATATATATGAAAGGCAATATGGAAATGGAGTTCAGCTGTGCATGTTTATTTGGAATCATTCCCCATGGCTCTTCTAGTCTCTTAGGTTGATAGCTAGTATCCTTTCTTATATCTTCCCATACCTTAACCCTGCTACAACCTGGAAAGTCCTTTTGATCTTTATGTGCATGTGTTTCAAATATTGATGTTAGAGGCTTGTCAAGCTTATGGTAGTGTTAATATTCATGATGTGCTTTGAGTGTAAATACAAGCCTAAACACTTGAGAGTTTGCCTAACGAGATTCTATTACTCTTGGTTCATCTTTTGATTGGATTTGTCTTCTTGAGATGTTGAGAATGCGTTCATACATATGTTCTGAATTCTTGTGAATAAAGTGTTTGTTTCTTATTTCCAATGGTGAATTCTTAGGCCCCTATGATTCAACTTTTGGATTTTGCCCAGGAGTGCAAAAGACTAAGTGTGGGGGAATTTGATAAAGAAATTTTTAGGCATCTATTATTGTTCATACTTGGCCTAATTAGCTTCTATATGTGTTTAATGCTAATGATTTAATTGAGTTTTGCATTATTGGGCCTCATTGGATTTAATTGTTGAAATTTGGTTAATTTCGGATTTTACACTTACTATGACCTTTTTGTCTTCCACAGATCATTTTGGGCTCTACAAATATCGGATTTAGGTGATCTTGGTGGCTCCTGAAATCTAAGACCGAGATTTATAATTTTGGATTTCACAGGCTTCATCAAATTCGGTCCGTTTCAAGGCTTAATTGGGCTTCCAATTTTCGGAGCTAATGCTTAGGCGGGTCCAAGACCTTTCCTCACATAATTGGGCATATCTCACTCATTTCTGATCCAATTAAGGCATATAATATGTCTCTGGAAAGCTTATCCAGAGAGGATTATCTTATCTAGATCAGATTTTAGAAATTAGGAAAATCTGGATAAGATAAGGTTAGTGATAAGTGGAAATCCGGGTAGGGACATTGGATTGCCTATAAATTTCTGTTTCCTTTGCAATTCTGACTCAATCAACAATAAAGAACCAGAAACTTGTATTTTTGTTTTTCCTTTCAAACTCAAGGTGTTCATACAGAGAGCTTGCTAATGGAGATGTCCATGTAATTCTATTCTATTTCTGTTTCTGTAATCCTTTCATTCTGTTTCATTCTAAAAATCACAAAACCCCCCCCCCCCCGCCTTTTTATTGTTATTAGTATTTACAATTCGATAACATAACTGATGTGTCCTGAGGAAGAATGACCTGAGTCTACTTATACTGCAAATAAGGGGATTTAGATTATTTTGATATTGGATGCGACAGTACATATCACAAGGCTACAAGAAACCAAGTTCTGAGACTTTAGAAAGTAGCATGGGACATTAGAAAGTACACTCAAGATGAAGAAATCAACTCGTGTCCAAGAGCAACGTGTTACTTAATCTTCAATCATCACTATCACAAAGAAATCATCCGTAAAGAAGATTGGATTGAAGATCAAAAATTAAAGTTTTCATCAAGGATTTGATTACACACATCAAAAAGCTCACCTATGAGTGGAGCATAGAATACTACAGGAAAAGGAGGGAAATTTGAATTTTAAATTTCAAATGTTCAAGTCAAACCCAGTTTCATACCAGTACATCTTCTCTTCTGCTTGATTGATCAGCCACCCTAGCTTCATAAAGAAGGAGTTCAGAAAGCATGTTTAGAAAGTAGAAAAGTAGTTTTTGAAGGAAGATCAGAAAACTCGATATTGTAATGGGTTCTACAACTGATATGACAGATCTGTGAACCTCTCTTCTAGCTGCTTCTTTCAAGACACAATGGATGATCAACATGTGTCACTTGGAGAATGGATCAAAGGCAATGGTCACAAAGGAAGACCGCTATAAATAGAGATGTTGCGTTTTAAAGCTGATAAGAGATTTTCATTTTTCAAGAGAAGAAACTCTACAAAAATCTCTTCCCACTTCTGGTAGATTCAGTGCATCATGTAATCAGTTTTTATCCTTGAAGTGTAAGAAAATCTTCCTTCTACATTCTTTATTAGATTTATGCTCTTCCGAGGGAAGAAGTGATAGAAGGAAGTCATTCAAGTTTTTCCTAGGAACTTTTCATGTATATGTTAAGGAAACTTGTGTGTAGGTTAGTTTGAGTAACAACCCAAATACTTAATCTTTGTATCCTTGATCAGGTAATGATTGTTGTGTGACAGCGTGGAGAGGCTATTGTAAAGCTACTTGGAACGTGACAGTAAGATATTATTACTGATCATCGTTTAGCTTGTAGAGGCTAGTCAAAAACTACTTTCAATGTGATAGTTGAGGTTGCTACTGATCACGAGTTAGCTTGGAGAGGCTAGTACAATACTACTCATGTTAGCTTGGAGAGTTTAGTACAATACTACTCATGTTAGCTTGGAAAGGCTAGTACAATACTTGTAACACCCTAATATTCGACCCAATACTACTAGTACGTACTTAGGCCAAATATTAGTTGTTACTTGCTGGCATGGTTCATCTTCTTGGGAAAATAGACTTAACGAAAATACAAGCCAACTTTTTTTTTGAAATCGTTACTTAAAATAGAAGCCGCGCGTAACTTTACTAGTCGGTATCATAGTATACGGAACGATAACATAGGAATGGCTCCAAACCATAACATCGAACATAACATCAATCATAACTGAAATACCTCATAGATAAAATGCCTACCCACTGGGCAGGACTCTTCAAGTACATAATGTATAAATAAATACAACAGAAAATAGAAATACATCGAAAAGAACTGAAAGAAAACATCCCGATCCCCGTGCGATCTATGATGGGTAACCCCAACGCAAAAAGGGGTTTCATCCATACTAGTGGTGTGCGTGCACTAAGGCCTACCCTCTGTCTATGCAATGAGATCAGATGCAGTGCGTAGCCAATCCATGGGCGAGCTCGGCCGGCGAGGCATGCCCTGTGGATCGAATGGGCCCACGTCGAGGTCGTGGTCCTGGTGCCGGAGCTCTCCGACGTTGGGTAACCGTCTCCTCGCTGCCCGTCGGTCGCTGCGGTGGAGTGGGGGCAGAATCCTCATGACCCATAGGGACATCCTCTATAGGGTCCTCCTCCGAGTGTTGTGTCAACGGCACATATACCGGCAAATCGGTTGCACGGTTAGAGGGGTCTCGCAGGTTACGCTCCCATTGGGGTCGTGCAGGCTCGAAAACCGTGGGACCGTGGTAGGGGGATGCGGGGGTGAAGTGGTGGCTATAGACACGGTGCGAAAATGGCCGTCCAACGAACATGAATACACGTAAGGTACATCGGCCCTCAAAATGGTAGGACCCATACTCCGGGTCGTGGTGGATCTCCCACCGTGGAGTGTCAATGAATAGGACGAAGGTCGCCATCTCGCTCTGAAGACGTAATGGAAAGGAAAAGATAGAGGGAGTGAGATTCTTACTAAAGAAACTCAGTAGGGTTTTCCTTCTATCCTAGGTGTCATCATATACGTCTCCAGGAATCTCGGGTTTATTTATAAAATAATGGACATACATAGGTTCAGTTATGAGTTTTCCAAAATCTCATTTTCCGAGAATCCGTTCTTTTTATCATGGAACTTGTGTTACATAGGCTTTTATACTAAAGTCATAGACATAAATCATGTAGCTTGGTACGTAGAACGTAAATCATATAACTGGTACATGGAACATAAATCATATAACCGGTACATGGAACATAAATCATATAATTGGTACATGAAACATAAATCATATAACTGGTACATGAAACATAAATCATATAACTGGTTTACTTAGGTGACATAAGAACCTTTACTTAACTGGGCCGCCCTAATATTTCTCTCTTTTGAGAAAACTCTAGGTTATGAGCTCATACCACACTAGTCGTCACTAGCATCTAGACTTTATCCACTTGGATAAGTCAACTTCCCGACTTTAAGTACGGGTTTAGGGGGCTTGAATCACATTGTCCCCACCCTTAATTCGGTGGTTTCAAAGGATTACATTCTTATGTTCTAAGTCATCCTAAGTTTAACATGTTTCTTTAAGATGCCACATAATTAATGCATAACACATAATTACTACCTCGGCATCTCTAAAGTTCTTTTACAGAAATAATCACATGTTAATACAAGCTATCACATAGGGATAATAGTTCACATGGCACCATACACGTCATGAGCTAACACATCAATTCATCATCAAACTTAGGGGCGCATAATCCTCCCTTAAGGTAAAAATCCCTAAATCGGGTAACCTCAACTTTCCCATTACTTTCTAGTATGTTTATGGGATTGATTAACCTCATTACCATAATCCATTAAGTTCTAAATCCTAATTAATTATGGTTGGACAGCTTTATGTAGTTGTTCATATTTGATGAATTACGTGTTCTAGAAAATGCGTTTTAAGCCCTTTCTCCTGTCCGACTTTTTCTATGGTGCAATAATTAATACCTAGGCCAATTATGAGTCCCTCCCACACATCTCGACATAATCTAATGTGATTCTAAATATTTTATCAAGGCTGGGCAGAAACTCATTTTGCCATTCTTTATAGTTCTAGAATTCACATATTAAGCAAACAAAGTCACTAATAATGCTTTAAAGAGTCTAGAACAATTATCACATACTTGGCAAGGTATTACAACATATTTAGACCACCCAAAATAGAATTTAAGGTGCTGGAGTTATTAAGGCAGAACCGAAATCCTTAAGGCATAAAATCATGAGAAAAACCTTTCTTTCAACCATATAACTTGCTAGTTTCTCTTGGAACTTTTTGGGACTTCAAGACTATGTAAGATCAAAGTTTATTTTGCCAAAACTCATCATGGAACACCAAGGGCAGCAGCCATTTCGGCTTGCTCTTGGCAAGGATTTAAAACTTAAAAACATGTTTAAAACCTTGGTTAAGTGCATCAAAGCTTAGAAAAATTCTAAGACATGCATTATAGGCCTTTGTAGTTAAATGAAACTCACCCTAGAGCCATTTACACCACATGGCCGAGTGATGTTCAAGGAGATATCTCCTTGATTAAATTCTTTTCTTAAGATGAAATGGGCAAGTCTTTGAGCTCTAAAGTTTCAAGTGATGACATAAAATAAACGTGCTATGCATTTCATTTTATAGTCCTTTAGAAAATAAAGTGATAGCACAAAGTAAAGATGAAATGCATCTTTATTCTTATTCTTAGAGTTTAGTGATGACTTGAAATATAAAATGAGATGCAAAGCTTGAAACATAAACATGCATTGTGCAAGTTCATTCATTATCTTGGGTCTTAGTGATGGCATAGGAAATAAACGTGCTAATGCAAAGCATAAACGTAGCGTGGATGCAACTTCTTTTATATCTTGTTTAGAGCTCTTGCAAGACTTTAAAGGAAACAAGGTTTCAACCCATAACTCACCCTCACAAGAAAAGAAAACTAAACTCATGACCAACATGGAGGAAAGTAACCGAAATATGCTTGGCCTAGGGACCAAGTCTATGCTCTAGAGCTTTGTTCATGTGACATACATCAACATGAAGCCCTCATCATCAAGCTACCATTTTTCTAAGTCCCAAAGCCTTTCATGGCCGAATACTCAAGGGAAAGAAATGGGGTTTTCAAAGATCCAAGAGAAACATAGCTATGTCTTGAGCAAAACTTGAAAATAATAAACTTATTTTTAGAAAACTCAAGCTTTAGAGGTTGTTCATGTGACAAATATCATCACACAACTCTCATCATCAAGCTCCTCATATTTCAAGTCCAAGAGGCCTTCATGGCCAAAAACTAACAAAAAGAAAAGGAAAGTTTCAAGGCATCAAAGAAACATAACTCATTCTTTGACCAAGACTTGAAAAGAGAAACCTTTCTTGGAAAAACTCAAACTTTAGAGTTTGATCATGTGACAAAGGCCAACATGAAGTGCTCATTACAAAGCTACCATTTTTCCAAGCTCTTTAAGCCTTCATGGCCGAAAACATCAAGGAACAAAAGCTCAAAAAGAGTTTTCATGAAAAACATAGCCTTGTCTTAACCAAGACATGAAAAAGATGAAACTTTTCTCAAACAAAACTCAAGCTTTAGAGGTCTCATGTTAGGATGAACACATGGTCATCCCAAAAGAACACTCATCATCAAGCTTTCCTCATTTTGGTCTTGAGGCCGAAAATGAAGAGGAAGAGAAAAGAAGAAACCGAAAATGTTTGAGAGAAAAAACTTGCTAACAACACAACTTTCAAACAAGATAAACATTGATCATGAAAGTAAAAGAAAGCATTCTTGAAGAGCTCCCTACCTAGAGTTTGAGATTGAGAGGAAGTGAAGAAGATGAAGAGGTTGGAGAGGATGAGCTCTTGAACTTGAGAGAAAGAAACTCAAAGTGCTCTAACTCAAAGCTTTAGTGAAAAATGAACAAAGATGCTTCAAGTTCCCTAAGCTACCTATTTATAGAGAAGTGAAATGAATTAAATATTGGAGGCTTTTTGGGGGGAAGAATTCGGCCACATTTCAGCCACAAGAAGGAAGAAATATCTTTGTTCAAAGCATGGTGTTGGTCATTCAAAGTATGGTGAAAAGTCTAGCTATGCATGTCCTAAAGCATGGCTAGAATGTACCTTATTTTCCAACCTTTAAAAATGCATGAAAACACAAAATTTTGGGCTGCACAAGGGTGAAGAAAACCGTGCTCCTCATGCCCAAAAAGAAGAGAAAATTTTCTAGACTTAAATTCCCAAAGCATAGGTAATGTGTTGTAAGACATGTTGTCTTGAAAAAGTTTGATAGAAAGCTTGAATGACCACAGAAACAAATCATTCTTTTTGAATTTGAAAGACATAATTTAATTCATTTTAGAAATGAATTGAAAACCTTGATTGACCATATAAAATATTCTTTGAGTCTTGAGTGACAATTTTTCTTGAAAGTTGATCATTGATTGAAAGTGTTCAAGACACATGTCACAAGATAGCTTGAACACATAGACTAATTTTTTTGATGATTTCTAGAGAAAATGGCGCCATTCTTGGCAGCCTTGGGGAGGAGAAATATCTCCTTAAACCATGTTCTAGAAGTGTGTTTTGGTGTGACATAGATTAGGCTTAGGATTAAAAATTGCTAAGTAGGTACTTAGGTGCACTAATAGGTTAATTAAAACCATAAATCCCTAGGTTTAGAGGTGGTCTAGAAGGATTAGGGAGTCAACACCTCTAGGACTAGTGATGTGAGTGTGACAACTTGTCTCAAAAAGAAAAGTTGATGTGAATAGTGGAAACACTATTCGACACTATTCACATATTCTTTTTCCTTTTTAAAGAATAAGACTATGATGAGATTTGAATTTTCCCTAAGCAATTTTAGGTTTCAATTAATTCTAAATGATGGTTTTGGCTCTAGATTAATTATGGAAATTAATTAACTTTTAATTAGAGCCTAATATTGCTTAGGTTTGGAGTTAAACGGCTCATTAAGCGGAAAATGCAATATGTAGGGGCAAAATCGTAATTTTTACCAAAAGTTGCCCGGGATCTCCGGGACTTAAACCAACATAGTTTATGCCTTAAAATCATTGTTTTGAACCTCAGAACAAAGTCCGGGTCAAAACGGAACTTAATCTCGCCTTAATTACATTACGAGGGTATTTTGGTCATTTACGCGCAGAAATCTCAGAAATGAGGTTTTCCCGCTTTGTTAGGCACTCATGCTCATACAATCCCCTTCATATAACATATGAACCCTATGAGGATGGCCAAGGCCGGCCGTCCTCGTGTTTCGGGTGAAAATGACCTCAGGGGCATTTTGGTCATTATGTAAGTTTAGCGAAAATCGGGGCGTTACAATACTACTCGATTTAGCCTGGAGAGGCTGGTAAATGAATACTCAACTTGTGACAGTTTCTGAGTTTGTCTGCTGGCACAAGTGAGAACATGGAAAGGCTAATGTAAAGACTATCTGATTTATTTTCTCAGGTTGAGAAAGTTATTGTAATGAAACCTCAACAGTTGTTGAGTATTGGATGTAGGCAGTTTGGTTGAACTAGTATAAAATCTTGTGTCTATTCCTTCTTTCTCTGATCTCCTTTATATTTCTCTATTGTGCCCTGTATTTATTCATGCGCTGATATATCTTTCTAGTTATTTTGTTATTCCGTATAATAAAAAGGTTCAAAAATCTATTTTCTAAAGCTACTAACTATATTTTCACTACACTACAAGTTTTAAACTTGATAGTCCTTGTTTTCAGATGTTTCAGAAAACACGAAAAGAAGTAATGCGCGATTCAACCCCCTTCTCCTACGCATTTCCACCTACATCTTCTTTGTAAAATATTAATTTCTTAACTTTAGTCACAATGCTTAATACCATTTTTAATTTTCAAATACATCTTTTAAATTAAAACATATAGGGCCTATTAATAGACGTGCATTCATTTTGTTGCCACCATGTCAGAGCTTCATAGGAGAATCCACCTTCATTTTATTTTCCTTCCTTAAATTTGACATTTGGAAGCTTTTTATATACAAACTAAGCGTATTTGGACTACATGCCACATGATACACAGTAGGATCAACTTATTGAACGTGAAAATTAACATTTTATTTATAGTGTTCCTGTTATAATGAATACTTAGAAAGGAAACCATTAAACACATTTACTTGGAGAATTGGAAGTGTTGAATTCTATACCTCTTGTTTGGACATCGAAATTTGATTAAATTAAATAAATCATTATTTTAAATCTTATCTTAATATTTTAGGGAATTAAAAAATGTTTTTGTTAATGGCCCAAGACTATGGAAGCCATGAGTCGGGTTCCCCGCCTCACCCGAGCACGCAAGGAGCCTTCACATGAAACCGAGAAGAGGACAGCGAAAGCCATAGAAACTGTCGTAGAACTGACCAAGGCTCCTATCGATCATGAGAGCCTAAGGTGACCATAGATGAAACCTAATCAATGGCATCACAAACTCTACTTGCAGGAACTACTACACGAAAAAAGGAAGGGGAAGTCGATAGTACAGGATGAGGAGGACAAATTCCTGTTCTCTAACTACATCATGAACTTAAAGCTCCCTATGGGACGTCGGACCCCCAAGAGCACCTTAATATGTTTAAGTCATGTATGTTCCTAGTCAGGGCCTTCGATGCAGTCAAATGCCACACCTTTCCCACTACGCTTTAGAAGACGGCACTTAAGTGGTTTAACAATTTGCCACTTAGGTATATCGACCAATTCTCCAAGTTGGCTGTGAAGTTCATAGCCCATTTTACTACCAGGTGTTTTAAGCCTAAGTCTGCATCGAGTTTGTCAAGCTTATTCCAATAGCCAAATGAGGCTGTTCAAGATTATTTGGAATTCTTTAACTAAGAAAAGTTATTGTGTGAAGAATTTAGTAGTCAAACAGCATTGGTTACCCTGATCAATGGCCTCCAAAATGGACTATTTGCAGAGTCCCTCGCTAAAACATCCCCCAAAAGTCTTGGAAGAGATCAAACCTGGGCAAAAAAGTATATTCACTTGGAAGAAACTATGCAAGTTAGATCTGATATGCTAAAGTACTTTGGCTTTTAATAATAGAATGGAAGTCAAAAGGCTGATGAAAAAGTGGCAAGCATAAAGTTAAAACTGCCCAAGGGTCCAAGGTATACTGAGTATCCCCCATTGGCCGTCTCCCTAAATGATATTTATAAAATAATTTGCAATATCGAGGTGTTTTCGAAGTCAAGTCCTTTGAAGCCCAAGAAGAACATGGACAAGTCCAAGTTCTATGCTTACCACAATGTCTGAGGTCATTAGACTAAAAGAGTACTTTGACCTAAAAGACACAATAAAGACTTTCATCTATGAAGGGGAAGTTAAACGAGTATGTGGCTTCTCAGAAAAATGTTAAAAGTTGAAGATTCTCGCTTACCTAGGGTCACTAATACAAAAGGAATTCTCGTAGTCGGAGATCAAATAACCCTCCCCTATAAGATGAAGAGTCAAGAGATAAGGATGAACCTAACCACATCATCAATGTGATAGTTAGAGGTTTCGCCAACTAAAGAGCCACGAAGTCCACCAGAAAAGGCACTTAAGCAAAATTATGAGTGTTGCTTTGAAAGCCTCGCCAAAAGGTATTCCAGCCATAACGTTCTCCAGTGAAGATATGAAAGGTGTTGCACCTAATCACGATGACTTGGTTGTGGTCTCAATAAGAATGTTTACTGCTGAAGTCTAGCGAGTATTGATTGATTAGGGAAGCACAACCAATCTGCTCTTCCAGGATGCTTTTGATAAACTCAAAATTCCGCCCTTCGAATTATGAGTATATCCCTAAGAACTAGTTGGCTTCATGGGATGTAGAGTCTGCCTAGAAGGATATATATCCTTATACATGACTTTAAGAGCGCAACCATTAAATAGGACATTGAAGGAGGATTTCCTCGAAGTCAATAAAGGCTCAGCATACAATGTGATTATCAAAAGGCCTACAGTAATCAAAATAGTGGTCGTTGTTTCCACAGCATGCTTGGCCATGAAATTCATCTCGAATCATGGAAAAGTTGTAACATCCTCCCAAGTATAACCTCATCCTTAAGTCATGACATCATACCCGAGAGTTGTTACTTATTAATTAGCGGATCTTTCTTAATTATCTATAGTAAGTTCTATTAACACATGTAATAACTAAGCATAATTCTATCAAAATATATAACAAAGAAACAAGTCAATTACATGATAAAGCTTTAATAGATATACAATCCCTAGTACATTTACATACACATATGTCTGCAACTATATACAACATAATAACAGCATCAACTACTAAACAACTATAATTCCAAGTTCTTTCACGTAGCCACCGCATCGTTCTCTGGATCAACCTGGAGGCGACGCGGGAACACAAAACACATAGGGGTGAGAATTATACAATTCTCAGTAGGGTAACTCTCCAAAAACTCAATTATAATGTCATCGTCATCGTCTTAACCACTTTGGTTTATTAAGAAAAAGAGTGATCATGCATTTCATAATAATGGTTCATTTTTAAAGTTCCAAATCGTACTTCCGAAATGGTTAGCTTTTAATGATCAATCACTTAATGCATATACACTATAATGTTCAAACACCTAGTAAATCATCCTAGGCAGACAATTCAATTTAGTATGCGTATGCATTTGACAAATGCCGAAATCTTTAATGAAATCCTCTTCACATGTTCAGGATATATCAAAGGGAATTCTCTATTTTCTTTGTGGCTATAGAACTTAATCTAGTACATTTTTTTTTTCATTGACATAGGAAAGACTTAATTCATATCATACTGCAAAATTCATATACATAATACTTGAAATCAATCTAAGTCTTGTTTATGTTTTCTCCATATGTCAAAACATGCATGTTAGGGAAGTTTCTCTTTTTAGCGTCCCCTCATTCAACTTAAGTCTTGTTTCTATTTTCTCCATATGTCAGAACATCCAATTTAAATTTCAGATATTCACTTTTGCCACATATACGTATCATTCATTTTTCTTTTCCAAATGCATGCATAAGGCACATATACGTATTCATTCATAATATGATTCCAATCATGCCTCAACCCACTCCTTAAAGCCACTAGCATGCATTCATATACATAATACTTGAAACCAATGTCATTATTTCATCAACTCAAAGCATCAATTCATTTTCTGTACCATGGCAGATTTCACTTATCCATAGCACAAATTATCCTGCATTTCAAACCATCCAATCCAAGGCTATAAAAATTCTCAATGACACTTCAATATATCCCTAAGGTCCTCTAAAAATTTCAAAGTAAAAAGAGTTCTCTAAGTGTGATAACAAAATTTAACAAATTTAGTGGTCAGAGACTACATATACTCAGCTCAGAACTAGAATCTCATAATTTTTAACCCTAGCAAATGATTGAATAAATTCAGAATAAAAAATTGTGGCTACACTTTGAGATGTTGTCAACACCTTGTAAAAATTTCAAAGGAATAATCAATCATTTGCTATAGTCACAAAATTAGCAAAATTCATAGCTTTAGAGTCAATATCTTAGGTAGCATAGTTACAATTTTGGTTTATGATTTTTCTCAGGTAGTAAAAGTCCTTATCGTTCACCACAAAAATTCTCATAGTTTCTTTAATATAGCTAACATATAATTTTTTTAGCTTATAAAAAACACTAGAATTGAACCAGAAAAATTCGTAAACAAACCCTATCCTGTTGAAATCTGAAAATCTAGCAGCATGTGTCAAATTCTCTTTTGACAAGAATCATTTTTCATAACATCAAATCACTCCACCAAAATTAACACATATAGTTAACCAATTCAACTAGAAATTTCAAATTAAAACCAATCAGAAAGTTTCAGAAAAATTTTGAAAGTAAAAGGCCAAAGAAAACCCTACTTTGGTGGCTTTAAGGATCTTGGCTCCAAAGGTGATTCAAGGATGATTTCCTTCACCCATAAAGCCTTTAAACCAGCACCAAACTCTTCCTTAGGCAGTGAGGGACTGAGAAACCAAAGTGAAAATTGATAGAGAATTAAAATTTTGATCGATTAGAATTGTAGGGTTTCAGGTGTAGAACAACTTTGACGAAGGAAGGTTTTGATTTCAATGACTCTAGGTTAGTGTGTATAGGATTTGAAACCAAGATGAAGCTCTTGGATATGGAAAATGAGCTTGCTATTGTTTCCCTTAATGGCCAAAGGTTTCTTTGCCTTATTGGAGAAGATTTGAGTTTATATATATATCTTGTAATAATGACTAAATATTATATAATATACTTAGATAAGTCCTAATCTAAAAAGGTGGAATGGATGGCTATGATTCAACCTTGTAATCCAAGATTGAATCTTAGTCATTCACTTGATTTAAAGAGATAAGCTCATTTATTTTGTAGAGATCAAATTAATTTTCAGTGTTACAACTCACACACTAAAATTTTACCGAATAGGTGAAACACCGCACCCGAGAAATCAATATTACTCAACATTTAATTCTAAGTATAAAATTTTTATTTCTAACTATTTCTAACCTTAGTTCCATATTTTCCTAACTTCGGGCACCTTTGGGTCCCGAATCAGGGGTTTCGACTGTCCCCGCGGACTTGCAGGGCCTGCAAGTTACTATATGTATATATATTATAAATCCATTGGACCATCTTCATCATTGTTAAAACTGTCAATTTTTTGAAATTATGACTAGTAAAGCTCAAATTAATTTTTAAATAATTATTTTAGGGTGTTATAAAAGTAGAACCCTAAGGGTAGGGCCGTCAAAATGAGCCAAACCATTTACTTGCCAAAAAAAATGTGAGTCAGGTCTAAAAATTGTAGCTCGTTTAATACCAATCCGTATTTGCCCTGCTTTGTTTAGCCTGCGAGATAAACGGGCTAGCCAGCGCAAGTAAACAAGTAGCCCATTTACCTTTTTTTTTTGCTTTTTCCATTTTTTAGGGCCAAACCAAACCCAAATTGAGGCCAAACCTAGATCACACTCACTAAACATTTGAGCCCAAACTCAACTCATAGTACTTACAAAAATTAAAAAATTAAACCCAAGTATTGGTCATACCTAACCCATCATCCATTACACATTAACACTCTTTACTCAATGACTTACTCACTTTGAATCTGCATCATATCCTAACCCTAGTACCACTGAACCTGAGACATGAATGATAGAGAGAGAACTATCATTCATGTCACCACCCGCCAGCTATCTCGCAAGCTAGCTGCCCAGCCTGCTCGCCGTTAGCCTTTCACATAGTGCTGCTACCATCCTTTCGTGAAGCACCATTGCTATCCCTCTGCAACATCGTCACCAGTCCTTGATTGCTTCTGTTCGGTCGCAAGGAAGGAAAGAGCCAAGGAAAATTGGTGCTCTATTAGGTGTGGTGAATGTGTGTTTAGGGTTCTAATGAATTTTATATATTTATTGTTCTGTAATGAATTTTTTAGATGTGAGATTATCTTTGTGTTATCATGGATCAATTATTTTTTGGATCTATTTTCATGTGGAAATTGTTATCTCTTTTCGTAAAAGTTTATTGTTGTTTAGTGTTGAACTTTGTCAGATTTGGAACAGTAAATTCAACAAGTAAAAAATCCAAGTATTATATCAAATTTTGGAGGCCCAAATAAAAAAATTTTGAGCAGCTTGATTTAGCTCGCAGACCACCCTTAAATAGGTCGAGCTAGTTATTTTTGCCCTTTGAGTAAACAGGCCAGCTCGTTTAGGCCTGTTAAATTTGTAGGACAAAACAAGCCTAAATGGTGGATCCATCCTACTTAACACCCTTACCAAGACGATCAACTAACAGCTTGAAGATGCTACTTTGCCATTCTTGAAGAACCTAAAAAGGCCTCAAGTGGTAAAAGCAACCATGCTCTAACGACTTTAGGGGTCCAAGTTATGAAGCGAGATGTGAGGTCTGAAACAACTAGGCATCACTTTGAACCAAAAGGAGAGCTAGAAGAAATGATTGGTGCTACACCGGAAAAGGTTACCAAGACAAACAAAAACTTAGAGGCGAGCTTGAAAAATGAATTGACCAAGCTACTAAAAGATAATTTCCATTTATTTGCCTGGGCTGCTTCAGACATGCCAAATATAGACCTCGACTTCATATGTCATAGATTGGCCTCTATTTAGAGGTGCGCCCAGTGGCTCAAAAGAAGAGAAAGATGTGCCCAAAAGGAGCCCGAGTAGTAGAAGAGCAAGCCACAAGCTTGTTAAAGGTAGGGTTTATTAGGTAAATCAGATACCTTACTTGGCTAGCTACTGTTGTAATGGTCCCAAAGGCAAATAGAAAGCTGAGAATGTGTGTAGATTATACCGACCTTAACAAAGCTTGGCTGAAGGATTTATACCTCATTCCCTGTATAGATGGGTTGGTAGACGTGGTTTTCAATACCATCTCCTTATATTTGTTTATGCTTATTCTGGGTACAACCAAATCCCCATGAGCCAAGAAGATGAGTAAAAGACTGCTTTTATCACTTCCACAGCCAACTACTACTACAAAGTCATGCCATTCGGTTTTTAAAATGCTGAAGCTACGTACCAAAGGTTGATAAATAAAATTTTCTATAACCATATCTGGGGCTTGATGGAAGTATATATAGATGATATGTTAGTAAAGATAATCAACCTAATAACACTCATAAAAGATTTGGAGGTGGTATGTAGTACCCTAGAACGATATAACATGAGGCTCAACCCGTTGAAGTGTGCCTTCACCATTGAGGACAAAAAGTTTCTAGGGTTCATGAAAACCCATTGGGGAATTGAAGCTAATCCAGGTAAATAGTGTTAGCCCCAAACCCCTTGCACTCATGAGTTTTGAATAACGACAAAACCAATTCAAAGAAAATACTTTGAAAAACTACTGATGTCTCCTTTGAGTTTCTTGACAAAGCATAAAAGGTCAAATCTAGTTAAGTATGTTACAAACTTATAGCAAGAATAATGTTTCACTTTGCATGTGCAAACATGATTTATCTTATGGGAAGAGATTAAACCAAAAAGAAAGTAAATATTATTTCAAGAAAAGCATGTAGAACAAAGCATAGAAATGGACTTGAATCGAAAATAATTTCACTGCACATGCACAAGCATATTTTATCTCATATAAAGAGATTAAGCTTCAAACGAAGTGATCATTATCTCATGCAAAGAATGTGTAAATGCTTAAGGACTGAAGGAAATCAAGCCAAAAGCCAAGAAACCAAGAAAAAAGACTTCAGAAAGTACTCTCAAGATGGAGATATCAGAATATGTCCATGTGTAACGTATTACTTAGTCTTCAATCATTACAATCGCAAAGAAATCATCATCAAGAAGATTTGATTGAAGATCAGAAAGAAAAATAACTCTTCAAGAGCTTATTACGCACATCAGAAAGCTCACCTGTGAGTGGAGCATAGAATGCTACAGGAAAGGGAGGAAAATTTGAAATTTGAAATTCAAAATTATCAAGTCAAATCTAGTTTTGAACTGGTATGTCATCTCTTCTGCCTTTTTGATCAATGACCTTAGCTTCATGAAAGAAGAGTTCAGAAAGCTCACTCAGAAAGTAGAAAAGTGGTTTCTGATGGGAGGTCAGAAAGTTCACATTTACAACAGCTTCTGTAATCGATGTGACAGTTCTGTCAGTCTCTCTTCTAGCTGCTTCTTTCAAGACACAACTGATGATCAACACGTGTACTTGAAGAACTGATCTATGGCAACGGTCACAAAGAAAGATTATTATATAAAGAGATGCTGAGCTTGAAAAGGTAAGAGATTTTGAAGATTAAAAGAGATGAAACTCTGTAAAAATCTTTTCCCGCTTCCTGGATATTCAATCTTTATCATGTAATCAGTTTATCTTTGAAGTGAAAAGAAAATATTCCTTCTATATGCTTAGTTAGATCTGTATTCTTCTAGTGGAAGAAGTAGAAGAAGGAAATCATTCAAGTTCTCCTATGATCTTTTAAAATGTATCACCTTTAAGGAAACTTGATTGTAGGTTAGTTTGAGTGGCAACCCAAACACTTAACCTTTGTATCCTTGATCCGTTAGTGATCAGAGTGAGACATAGCTTGGAGAGGTTAAGGTAAAACTACTTGCAACGTGATAGTAAGATGTTTTTGCTTATCACAGTTTAGCTTGGAGAGGCTAGTCAAAGACTACTTGTAGCTTGGAGAGGCTGGGGAAAGACTACTTGCGGCTTGGAGAGGCCAGGAATAGAATACTTGCAATGTGCTGAAGGAGGTCCCTGTCAGTCACGGCGGTGACCTTTACTATCAAGATTCTTAGCTCCTTCCACATTAAGGGCAAGCCTATTATTTGAATTATTAGTAGCACCAAAAATAATATTATCAACATAAATTTAGACTATCAGAAAGTGATTATCATGATATAATATAAAGAGTGTAGTATCAATATTACCTATCTTAAACTCATTCTTAAACAAAAAGATTACTTAGTTTGTCATACCAAGCTCTAGGAGTTAGTTTAAGACCATAAAGTGCCTTAGTAAGGTTAAAAAAATGGTTGGGAAGGGCTTCACTCTCAAATTCTAAAGGTTACCTTACACAAACTTCTTACATTGGTTCAGTTCCTCTTGTATTTCATCCACCCAACTTTTATTATTGAGAGCTTCTTCAATATTTTCTGGTTGAATTTTGGATAGGAATGAACAACTTGTTTCATTTCTGAGGGATGATCTTATCCTTACACCCTTAGAAATGTCCCTAAACACTTGGTTCTAAGAAACTACCTTTAGATTAAAAACTCTTTTGTAGTTTTCGTGCATATCTTATTCATCAACATTATTTTGAACTTTAGAGGGCTTTTATCACACTTAGAAAGTGTATCTTTCTCAGAAATGTCACTTGCTGAAGGCTTTGGAACTCTGAGATAGCTTTCTGAAGATGATTTCTCGAATTTGCTTTTTGAAGGTTCCTTGATGCTCATATTCTCTAGATCTTTTCAAGTTCAGCTAAATCTTGGTCAAAATCCTTTTTGTGTATTCTTTAATACATAATGTTATTTTATTATAAACCATGTAAGTTTTAGAAATTTAAAAATACCTTAAGAGAATGCAATCATCAGACTTGGAATAAAACTTTGTTAGCTTGTCCCTTTTGTTAAGTATGAAACAGTTAGATCCAAGGATATGGAAATATGATATGTTGGGCTTTCTTCTTTTCCATAACTCATAAGATGTTTTCTTAAGGATGGGTTTTAAGAAAACTCTATTTTAATTTAGCATGAGGTGTTTACAGCTTTTGCCCAAAAACCTTTTAACAAACCACTTTCTAAAAGCATTGTTCTTGCCATTTCTTATAAGCTTCTGTTCTTTCTTTCAGTTATCCCATTTTGTTCAACAGTTATAGGAGAAGAAAATTCATGAGAAATGCCATGGTTTTCACAAGAATTTTAAAAAACATGGTTTTCAAATTCTCCTCCATGATCTAATATAATGGAATCAATTTGAATTCCTTTTTCATTTATAACACGTTTTGTAAAAGCTTTAAGCTTTTCAAACACCTCATCCTTAGAAGCTTTGGAAATAACCCATGTTAATCTAGTGAAGTCATCCACTATAACCAGGCCATATCTCTTTCTAGCAAGACTTGCACTCTTAATTGGTCCAAAGAGATCTATGTGTAAAAGCTCTAGTGGCCTTGTAGTTGACACCACATTCTTGTTATGAAAGGAAACATTGGTTTGCTTTTCCGTCTAACAGAAATCACAAGTTGAGTCCTTGTTATAACTAATCTTTAGCAGGTCTTTAACAAGATCTTTCTACGATAGCTTAGAAATCATCTTCATATGAGCATGACCAAGGCAGTTTACATCTTGATCTAAGAGGTTATCCAAGAATAACACATAGGTATTATCATGCCCCTTGACAGAAAGAATTACTTGTCTAGAAACTGGATCCAGTACATGGCATCCTTTGGCTACAAACCATACATTAAAGTCTTGGTTACAGAATTAACTAATGCTTAATAGGTTATGAGCCAAGCCATCAACTAATAATATATCAGAAATTTGTTAAGAATCATCCTTACCAATATTTCCAAAGACATGTGTTCTTTGTTTTTCCACTATTAGCGAATTTCACTGATCCTGAGTTCTTAGGCCTCAACTTTTTGAACCATTTATTCTTTCCTAACATGTTTCTGGAGCATCCACTATCCATGTACAACTTGTCATCCTTTTCAACATGTGTCCTAAGACACACCTACAACAAAAATGGTTTTGATTTTGGGTACCCATATCTTCTTGGGTCCCTTTGTGTTAGTAGCTTTTGTAAGGAAGTTTCTGACATGCTTATGTGCCTTATTTAACACATGGCACTTATCAAGTATATCTCCTTTCTTTTGACAGAAAACACAAGAAGTTTGTATTTTTGTTTTCTTAGATAAGGTTGCAACCACTTTCTTATCCTTTTTCTTCTCAAAAACAATCCCAATTTTTTGAAAATAAGGTCTCTAAGCACCAAGTATCATGTTTAGAATCTTGGAACTATTTACCATTTTTTCTAAATGAGATTTGAGAAGGTTTGTATTTTCCTCAAGTTTAGAAATCTTTTTTTGAGCTTTTTGATCCATATTAGAAACTATATTTTCTAAGGCTTTTATTTTGATAGTTAAAAACTTGTTTTTCCTTGAAGTTCTTCCATTTCAAGCCTTAGATTCTCATAATCTATTTTTACTTTCTCAAGATCTAAAGATATATTTTGATGATTTTTCTTGAGAAAAAGATAATGAGAAGTTAAAGTTTGAGAGTTCTCTAGCAATTCATTGTAACATCCTAATTTTTAACCCAGTACTCTAGAACATATTTAGGTTAATCATTAGTCTATTACTCTTTTAGTCTCATTCTTTAAATCCTTTCATTAAAATACTTAGCGAAAGATACGAATAAATTTTTCTTTTTCGAAACTTGAAAAACAAAACGCGAGCCGCGCGCTAACCTAACATTCGTCATAACCACATTGTGCAAGAAAAGTAATCACACCATTCATAATCATGAAACATAGTATCATACATAACAATCATAATATCATCACTCCTTCATAAATACATAAATTACTAGCATCATACGTGAGCCGCTCGCTAACCTAACGTTCATCATAACCACATCGTACAAGAAAAGTAATCACACCATTCATAATCATGAAACATAGTATCATACATAACAATCATAATATCATCACTCCTTTATAAATACATAAATTACTAGCATCATTGTACCATTATTTACATCAAAACATGCCTATATATATGAAGTGATCCTTATCCACCTATGAGTTTGGATGAGTATCAATCCAAAAGCTAAACTATCTATGCTTCCGCGGCTACCCTCTACTCCATTTGCTAGCGTGACCCATAAGCACGAGCCTTAGAAGAAGTCACGAACCTCGTTGTAATCCTCGTCTAGAGACGACAGGGAAGAAAAGGGAAGGATGAGAAACTCATTCAAGATTCTCAGTAGGGATTCCCGACTCTAACACAAGTGTCATCGTCGTCGTCCCCAGCCACCTCGGTTTTAATTATGAAAAAGGTGTACAGGCATAAGGATTAATTTTAGACTTTTCAAATCTATTTATCCGAAGTGGGTGTCTTTTAGTATGAGTCTCAATGTCATGAATGCAATAGATATTAGATGAATGCATGGCAGTGCCATATGTACTTTAACATGAAAATCGTAATACTTGGGCACATCATAAGGAAACATAAATCATATACGTGGCATAAAAAGGCATAGTACTTTTCATGTGACATTTTTCTCATAAGTCAAACTCTTAAGTTCTTTTTCTTAAAGACCACCCTTTTAACATATCGACAAAAAATCCAACCGACTCACCGGCCCAGCAATAATTTGGTCACCAAACTACATCTCACCTATCGCCTAGGAACGAGCTCAATCCTAACTAGTCGTCACTAGATTTAATATGGGCTAATAGAGGGGGTATACATAACTTTCTTGGATCACCTATCTTAGGATCATTTCCTTCTTTGAAACGCTCTACTGGTATCTAGTACACAGCGAATTATTCGCTTTGGCAAACTCAATGTCAATACCCTCACGAATTTGTTTCCTCCCCACCGTAGCGGGAGGAATGTGTCTCAGTGTTATATCACATCTATTCTGGGGGTGCTCAGCCGAACCGGTGTCACCCAGGAGTTTTCGCAAACTTTTCTCAAATCCTCAAGTTTAGTGGGAAATTCGGCAGCGTAACGGCGTACACCGGATTTCCTTCAAACTTGCTTTATGCCACGAAACATTTAGAGCATGCATAGCCATTCAACATCACCATAAGACATCAATGTCATATAGTCAAACTCATCATAGTATATACGTCATCACATCATTGTTTTAACATTCTTAAAAGATAGCATGCTCCTAACCAGTTTGCCGGAATCAAGGACCGGGCTCAGCTAATGCATATGCTATGCTCAAGTCATTCTCATAATTAAACATACATTCTCATGTAACATTATAGCTCATTATGCTCTTGAACTTATGGTGTCTTATGCTTTGACCCTTATGGGTCTTAGACGTGAGATATGATTATTTTATTATTCTATATCAACCTCTTATGCACCTAAGGGTTCACAACTAATAATTCTTACTAGCATTTAAGTTCATTAGTAAATCTGGGTAGCATCATACTCTAAGGGCAGAATTACATCTTTAAGATTACGGGGTTCTAGAACTTATGTTTTAGACCCTTTCTTGGTTCCGTCTTCGCCAAAGGCGCTATAAATTAGATCTAAACCAATTATGAGGTATTCCTAAGCCTTTGAAATAATTATAAATCATGTTTACTACATTATAAGGGTACTATACAGAATCAGAAAATTAAATGTTCTAAGAGTTCTAGAATTGCATTTTTACGGTTTTCTAGTTGCTCATTTCTCTATAGGCTCTAAAAATCAATCCTACATCAAATGTTACCAAGTTTTTCATATTTAAACAATCCTAAACTGAAGGTTAACATACTAAAATTATTTTGGAAAAAGCTAAGAATTAATGGGTCAAAACTATGCTAGAACTCAACTTTACGGTTTTTCTGTAAAGCTAGTTTCTTCCCTAGCATGCATAGAAAGACTCCTACCTCCACATACATAATTTTTACACATTCTAACATGTCAAAACATCATCATATAGCAGCAAACATGTCATGGAAGAACCAAACTTATATACGTACACATCATGCATAAAATCTCATTTTCAACAAGCATAGGTTGCTAGTTTCTCCTTGAATCGTCTTAGGACTTCGAAAACCCTTTTGCAAAACATTATATCTTGTAAAAGAGGCTAAGAACAATCATGGGGCAGCAACTAATTTAAAACACTCTTGGAAGAGGTTTGATTTACAAATCTTGTTGATCATGACCTTATAGAACTCTTAAAAACATAGGAAAACTTTCGAACATAGATTGTTGGCCCTTGCATCTAAATGAAACTCATTTTGAGTTTATCAACATCACATGGACGAAGTTTGCATCTTCGGGGATGTTTCCATAATCAAATTTTAACTTGAGATAATGAGGGCAAGTCTTTTAGCTCTAGGTTCTTTAAGTGATGACAAAATATAAACGTGCTATGCATTTCATTTTATTCTTCATTATAAGATAAAGTGAGAGCTTCAAAGTAAATATGAAATGTAAGAACTTAAAATTAAATATGCAAGGCTCAAAGTAAATATGCGAGTTCAATTCTTTATTTTAGTGCTCTAGGCCCAGCAACAATCGACTTTAAGGCCGAAATAGAAAGGCTTCGAGATTAATTAGGTGATATGCAAGCTCTCGTCTTAAATCTTTAAGTTCTTTAAGTGTTGACTTGAAATATAAACGTTCAATGCAAGGCTTGAAACTTAAACGTGATAATGCAAGTCCTTTTCTTTAATCTTTAGAGTTTAGTGATAACATAGGAAAGTAAATATGAGATGCAAGAGCTTGAAATATAAATATGAGGTGCTAGAAATATAAATATGCAAGTTCATTTTTATATCTTTACTAAAGCTCTTACAAGACTTTGAAGGAACTTAAACCTTAACCCAAACTTATCACAATAAGCTAAAGTAAACAAAATATCATCCCTTGAAGCAAAATCATAAATAACATTTTTATTAAAACTCAAGCTCTAGATGTGTCATTGTTATGAATATAACACCCTAATATTTAACTCAACACGCCTAGGATGCATTTAAGTTAATTATTAGTCATTACTCTTTTGTTCCAGTTTTTAACTCAAAACTTCCTTAAAATACTTTAGTAAAAATATGGATAAATTTCTTTTTTGAATTTAAATACCAAATCGTGAGCTGCGCATACTAAATATCTAACGTCATTACCTTGCCTACGTAAGAGAGATGTTAGAAACGAATAACAAGTAAATACATAATACAACCATAACATAACATAACTCAAATAATAATGACATATCAATAACTGTATCATAATAGTGATATCTTGTAATCTTAAGGACATCAATATATATCCATCAATAGTATACATACTGATAACTGAGATACGATCACTCTAAAGGCAAATATCCAAAAGGAAGTTATCTCCGTAGCTCCTCGTCCACTCTCAAGACAAATCACGAACTACACCATCATTCATGTCTGGAGACGACATGGAAAAGAAAAGGGATGAGAAACTTATACAAGAATCTCAGTAGGGCTTCCCGACTATAACACAAGTGTCATCGTCATCGTCCCCAGGAACCTCGGGTTTAATTATGAAAATGGTGAACATATATATAAGGTTCATTTATTAAGTTCTAAATATCATTAGCCGAGGCCCGTATCTTTTAGCATGAATCTTAATGTCATGAATGCAACATATTAGTCATGGATGCATGTCAATATCATATACATAATATCATAAAATCCATAAAACAATGCATATGATATAAAGAATATCATGATCATCATTCTTACAGGTGACTTAAACTTCTTCATTCTCTTTTCCTTGGGGGCCGCCCTATAATTCTCTTTTTTCTCGAGAGTTCTAGGTTATGAGCTCATACCTCACTAGTCGTCACTAGCGTAATCTTATCCCTTTTGATAAGTTAAATTCCCGACTCTTAAGATACGGGATAGGGGGCATTAGGATCACCTTTCATAACCTTTAATTTGGGGAGTCCAAAGGATCACTTCTCATTTGGATTACCTCTCATAACCTTTAATTCGGGGAGTCTAGAGGATCATTTCCGTGTGTCTTATGTCACCTTTAATCTTGGCATATTATATGAAGATGCAAACATGAATATCACAATTATAACTCATCAATTCAACATTTCATGTTCATCTCAATGAATCAAACATAATTATAACATGCCATAATTTAAATCACATAAACATGCATCATATTTTATTTCATATATGCATAAGCCATATAAGTTTCCGCACATGAACATACCCTTCACAAAACATCATTCACATTCATCTCATCATATTATCAATATTTACGTTTAAACCCCAAAGGGGTTAAATCACAATTTCTCAAAGGTTACAGATCAAAATGTAATTACCCCTTTTTAACATCTACTTATAAATTAAAGACCTTTAACATTAACCAATACATTTCAATGGACATATAACTATTAGTAACCATTCAAACTTATCATAAAAACCCTTTAGGGCCATAGACTAAATTTAACATGTTTTAGGAGTCAAAGTGCAAAGTAACACAATTTTTGACACTTAATAGCAACCGAAAATTATAAAACTTTTTCTAAACATTATATATGGTATTTTGAACACATGGACACATTCAACATCATTAGTTGGTCTAATTAAAAACATTTGGCTGAAATAACTTAGTTAATAGTTCAAAACATAACTTTTCGCATTTTACAAAACAGCCCAAACTAACATTTATAATTACCCTTTTATGCATCTATGGTACCAAAAACAATTCTTACAACAAATGTAAGTAATTCTAAAGTATGTGAACAATGTGAACAGCCTTGAACAGAATCAGAAAATTAATCTCCTTAAAGCTTTACAAAAACACAATTTTAATCCTTTCTAGTTACTAGACTTTCCTAAAATGCTAAGAATAATTTTTATAACAATTATTAGTGATCCTCAAGTGTGTGAACAGATATAAACAGTAGTGAACAGTGGTGAACAGGACCGAACAGAAATCAGAAAAATTAGCATTCTAAAAGCTTCATAAAAACACAATTTTGATCATTTTTAGTTACTAGTTTTTCCTAAAACACAAAAAAAACAATTTTTACAATAACCATTAGTGATTTAAACTCATCTAAACATCCTAAATCAGTAACCATTCTAGTTCTAAAAGATTAGATCAGAATAGTAAAACTTTAGCATTTAAAATCATGAGAAAAATCATATTCTTAATTCTTTGCAATTCTAGGTCTTTCAAAATTTCTTTGTACAACTTTAAAGACAAGATTATACCTAAAAATAAAATACAACAAGTTTCAAATCAGAATCATACAAGGGCCAAAATAGATAGATGAGAAGTGTCCATGATCAAAATTACCATTTAAGATAAAAGAAGTGAATCTTGAACTTTAGAATTTAAGTGGTGATTAGAATTATAAACTTGTCTTATAACCTTATTATTATCATTATAAGGTGACAAATTGGAAATATAAATATGAAATGCAAGGCTTGAAATATAAATATAAAGTTGCAAATTCATTCTTAGATCTTTATGATTTAGGTGATAACTTGAAATGTAAATATGAATATGCAAGTTCATATTATTATCTTCAAGAATTAAAGTGATAACTTGGAATATAAATATGATTATGCAAAGCTTGAAATATAAATATGATGTGCAAGAACTTGAAACATAAATATGGATGCTAGTTCATTTTTATATCTTGTTAAGCTTAAAACTCAAAACTTAGTAATTCCTTTGTTAATCTTTTAACATCAAGAATTAAACCTTGGGCTTTAGAGTTCATTTAAATGATGGATTCACAACCACCACCATGATTCCTCATCATCAAGCCATGGTCATAATCAAATCATAAAAACCAAAATATAAAGGAAAAACAAGAGAAAGAACATGGAATAAAATCCCTATCAAGTTGTTTCTTGTTATCAATAGGTAATGCTTGCTCTTTAGAGAAGTTAGAAGAAGAAAATATGTCCTTGATATGTCCTTTGAACTTCGACCAAGATTAGAGCAAATGGAGGGAGGATTTCTCTTGTGTTTTTGTGTTTGATAATGGAGAGGTTATGTGTTTAGGAGTTGATTTATGGTTGGAATGTGTATGCTTGAGGTTTAGAGCTTGATTAGGGGTTAGGAATGGAGTCTCTTGGATGTGAATGAGGAAGAAGAAGAAAGCTTGAAGTATTGGGAGAATTAGAGAACTATGAGCAAACTTTGAGTAAGAAAACTATCAAGTAAGAAAATGCTAAGGCTAGGAATGTTTGTGTGTGCATTTTGGCAATGGAAGAGCTCATATTTATAGGCCAAGGAAGGCTATATGTACGCTGCATATGGGCTGAAATGTGATCAGAATTCTTGCTCAAAAATAATGCAAAATAACTCAAAGATCACATGGTATGGTCATGGTGTTGTTTGAGTGCTTAATTCTTTGATAATAAAATAAAATGGGGTCATTATGGGGGGTGCATGGCTGCTGCTCCTAGGCTGAAATGTGATCAGAATTATTGATCCAAAATGTGCAAGACAACTAAAAAGAACACATGGTAATGTTATGATGTGTTTGTGTGCATTATTCTTGAATGAATTTTAAAATTTGTACAACATGAGAAGATGGAGGACACGGCTACTTTAGGGAATAATGGGGGACAAGTTTTATTCTTTCATTCATGGTAGGACATGTATTTGAGGTGTATCTTGAAGAAAAACAATAAAGTATTGGTATCATGGTGGTGCCTAATGATGTAGTGCAACAATCTTTGAAATTAAAAATGAAATATGACCACCATTGAGAGTGTGATGGCCGCTGGTTTCTGGTCCTTTTATGATCAGATTTGTTATGTTTTACAAGTGGTAAATCATGTATTAGATGTGTATTTACTTGGACAAAAGATTAGGAATTGACAGATTAGTGAAAATGGTAAAAGGTTAAGTGTTTAGGACAAATCAAGACAAGGTAAAAAGAGAAATCACATGCTAGTAAATGAGGTTAATTTCAAATGAGTAAAAATCACTTTGTAACATAGGTTCTAAACTTAGGATAAGAAAATGTAAACGTACAAGATTTTACCTAAACCAAAATCTTAACTTTGATCTCAAATATCACTAATTTTATGAGCTTTCATAATTAAGGAAAGGTAATTTTTATTTTTACCTTAGGTAATTTAGACTCTAATTTCCTCAGTAATTATTTTTAACCTTGGGTAATTAATTTTAAACTCAAGGTTAATGAATAAAATCAATTTGAGTTCAATTAGAGCTTTAACATTACCTTAATTACGTAAGTAAACTTATTTGGTATAACTAGGGGTAAAAAGGTAATTTCACGTAAAAAATCTTGTAAATACTGGACAATCTCAAATCATACTTGAAATAGTTATTTTGAACTTTTTGGTGAAAACCAAATTCAAAGATTATATAATTTCATGTAAAATTATTACAGGGGTAAAACGGTAATTTTACTTACGATAAAAATTGAGATTTGAGATTTTTACCTCTAAGGCACATATAATCCCCATCAGTCATAAAATTAACCCCTCAAAGATAATTTAGATTGGTTATCTTTGATTTCTAGGTAAAAATGACCTCATGGGCATTTTGGTCATCTTACACGTACAGAAAAATCGGGGGTTGTGACTTTCACACGAATCGCTAATCAAGTCTCCTATGATATTTCTCTAATGTCATATTCCTTTATTGAGGTTTATTTGACCTCGAATTACATGTAAAAATTACCTAGGGGCATTTTGGTAATTTTCACATAGCAGTAAAAATTGGGGCGTTACAATGAACACATGGTCATCATCTAGAAACTCTCATTATCAAGCTTTCATGTTGAACCATCAATGATGGCCAAATTTTTTTTTAGAGAAAGAAAAAGGAAAATGGGGCCGAAACCATGAGCAAGAAAAAAAAGCATTTTGAAACTCTAGAGACCATGATCTTGATGATGTATTAACACCAACATCATGTGTCCTCATCATTAAGTTCATACACTCATTTTAGAACAACATCAAAGTTAAGTTTTCAAGGTAAGAAGGAAGGAAACCAAAAACATCTTTTCTTCAAGAACCAAGATCAAGCTTTAGAGGTTGCTTAAGTGATGAATATCATTATGCAATCTCCATCATCAAGCTCTCATTTCCAAGTTCATCAAAGGCTCTAGGCCGAAATCAAAATGGGAAGAAAAGGAGAAGTTCTAAAGGATTCAAGAGAAACCATCAAGTACATAACCAAAAAAGAACTTTTAATGAAAGAAACATTTAAAATAAAGTCCCTACCAAAGGTATGTCTCTTGAGGATGAACAAGGCTTGGTCTTAAGAGGAGAACGAAAGAAAAATCCTCCCTAAAGCTTGATGGAGCTTTGGCCAGGAAGAAAGGAAAAGGAAAGGAAGTTGTGTTTCTTGAGCTTGATCTTGAGAATGATATGGCTAAGTGTTTTAAGGAAGATTTAATGGTGGTTGTGTGGTGGTGGAAAGGATGAAGAAAATGAGAGGAAGAAAGAACTCTTGAGTTCTTTGAAAGAAAAGAAATAAACCAAGACACTCTCGAAAACTCAAAGCTAGCAAATGAAGTAAAGGTTCTCACAAGTTCATTTGCATGTGTATTTATAGAAAAACAACCCAAGGGTGAAGGAATGGAGGGGATGGCTGAAATTTTGAGGAAGGAAAAGAAGGAAAATATCTTCTTCAAAGTATGGTTGTGGTCATTCAAAGGTATGACCAAGTATGGGTTCAAGCATAGGTTCAAGCATGGTCTTAAGCATAGTGTAGGCATGATGTGGTATGGGTGGCCATGAGGGAGGTATGGGTAGCCATGCCTTTCTAGAAGAACTTGGGGAACAAGTTGTTCCTTAATTGTGGGTTAGGATGTGTGTTTAGGTGTAGCTTTGATTTGGCTTAGGATTAGGAATTTGTAAATAAGTGTTTAGGTGGGGTAATGGTTAATTAGAGACTTGTAAGACTAGATTTAGGAGGTGGTTTTACTAAATTAATGGAGTCAAACTCCATTAACTAGGAATCCAATGCCAACATGTTTCCTTGATTTAGGGAATTTGAGAGAGAAAATACTATTTCTAGATTCCTTTCTCAAAGAATTAAAATTAGAAAAGAGTTTTGAGTTTCTCTAAGCAATCTTAGGTTATAATTAACATCAATTAATTATTTTGACTCTAAATTAGTAATTAGAATTTACTAATCTTTAATTAGAGCCTAATATTGCTTAGATTTTGCTAATCATATCATTAGGCCCAAAATGCACTACGTAAGGGCAAAATCATAATTTTACACAAAAATTGCCCGGGACCACCGGGACTTAAACAAATACTTTTAAACATATGAAAACATTATTTTAAACCTTCGGGGAAAGTTTCGGCTCAAACGACACATTTGCCTGCGTAAAAACACTATAGGGGTATTTTGGTCATTTTGACCTGAAACTGCAAAAAACACGATTTTCGCTTTCGAAACCACTCAAGGACCATCTAATTCCCTTCAAACATTGAGTTGACCCTTCGAGGACTGCCGAGCTGGCTATCCTCGAATTCTGGGTAGAAAATGACCAAAACCTCAGGGGCATTTTGGTCATTTTCTCTTAGACAGAAAATCGGGGCGTTACATTCATCATATAGTTTCAAAAGCTCATCATAAGAAAGCTCAGGTTTAGAAAGTTCCTTTACCTCTATTTCTTCTTCAAAAACGTAATCAACCATAAAGCACAAGCTAGTAGTATCTTCTAACTAATCCTAGGTTTCTGAACTCTTTTTCTCATCTTCAGGGCCACTCCACATTGCTAGCATTCCCTTTTTCTTAGGTGTGAACTTCATCTATGATCCCTTAATCAGTTTAGAAATGCCCTTTCTCACCATAGTGATAGCAGTTCACATTTTCTAGCTTTCCTTTGTCCTTTTTATCCTTTTTAAAGTTGGACTTCTTCTTCTTTCTGAGTTTGCTCTTCCATGCTCTTGACATTTTCCTCACGAGCATGGAAATCTCATTTCCATCATTTTTTGAGTCATCCTCCTCATCAAAAACCTCTACAACCTTCATTGCCTTCCCTTGGCTTTGCTTTTTGTGGGAGGTCTTCAAAGCCACCGATCCATTTTTCTTCATGGATTCTCCAAAGCCATAGCAATTCTTAAAGAGTCTTTCTTTGAAAATAGAGAAAAGGTCTCTTTATAGTTAATGCCACCCTTTCAAGTATAACCTTTGGTGACAAGTCTAGTCTTGTACCTTTCAATGTTGCCTTTTGAGTCTTGTTGGGTCTTAAAGACTCATTTGCGACTAACCTGTTTTGAAAATTAATAAATATTCAGTATTATTATCAAAGAATAGTAAATTATGGAGTTGATTTTTTTAAATATTTTAGCATTGAAAAATTGAAGGTATTTTTTTTCAAAAAAATTAGTATGAAAAAATTATAGAATTAATAGATTGAATAAAAAATTAAATAGGATAAAGGTAGATAGATAATTTTTTTTGTTATGATTTTCAAAAGTTCTAAATTTGAAGTTAGAAAATTTTCCTTTAATCCGGTCCTCATTTAGAATTTTGCCTCCATTCTCATCCATATTCCCATCATGGGTTCCCATTCCTCATTCCACATGGAGATTTGAATCCCTATTAATATTTATGGGTTTATTTAAAAAGTTTCAAAAAGAAAAAAATTTAAAAATATGTTGAACTTCAAAACATAAATATCTAGAATAACAAATATTACTAATCTAACATAATTGTATTTGCTTTGTTATCATTAACACTATAATTATATATATAATTTTTATAGTATAATATATTGAATTATAATTTTATTTATATTATTTTTTATTTTTTATACTACTATTTTAAATGGTAGAGAAATGAAAGTATGATTAAAAAAAATTTGATAATTAGAAAGTAAATTAAATTCAAAAACTTACTTTAAGTATTAAGATTACAAAAATGATGAGGTATAATTTTTCCATAAATAACACATGGAAGACCTTTTATGTAATGAGTTTTAAATATTAGTATTATATAAATTATTATCATATTTGATTATGAATAAATCATTATATTAGTATTATAATGAGTCTTAAATATTTGATTAAGAATAAAGTTGACAAACAATGAATTTTGAATTATCATCATATCAAAAATCAATCAATTAGCAATTCTTTAACTATTTGACCTGACTGTCTTCTTAAAAAAAAATACTGATTTTAAAGCTTATTTATTTTGAAAATATTTTCTTTATAGTATTTTATATTACCTTCATAATGTGAGGCTATTAATGGTTCTTAATTTAATTATAGATCGTAATTATATTGAGACGAGTTCTCTTTTCATGCAAATTATAATCTTTATGATTGTAATATCTGATTCTTTACTGATTGTAATATTTAATTTTATTTCATATGAAAAATAATTAATAACTAAATTATAAATTAAGTTTAAAAAAATCTTTAGACATAAATATTGAGAAAAGTGGGGCCTAAATCACTATATGAATGACATGTGAAGCCTAAATCACTATATGAATGACATGTGTAATAGCTTTTATGAAATGAGTCTGAAATATTAGTATAATATATTATAGATAGATTATAGATTTATTTATCACTAATTATTTTAAATAAATCCAATATATAAGGTTATCAAAATAATATATAATATTTTTCATCATATAAATTTCAGCATAAATTGCACAGATATTAAAAATAGTTATTATGAATATTGAAATTATATAAATTAAAAATAGTAAACCAATGATATATAATCATTATGATTATAATTTTTAAAAAAAATATTAATTATTAAAGTTATTAAATTTTTGGACTCTAAATTACTCTGGAAACTATATATACCTAGAAAATCCAAAGTATTGAATATTAGTATTATAGATTTAATTAAATGATGATAAGTTTTAAATATATTTAATTTTTATAGTGTAATCCTGCTATTAAATACTGATGATTGTCAATGATATTTTACTAATATGTCATAATTGCAGTTTTATTCTTTCAAACAAATAATTAATAATTAACTTCTTAGAAATTGTAGGTCCTAATCATTTTCGTTATGACATTTGAAAAATTTTTTCTCATAGAAGTCTAAAATATTAGTATTATAAATAGATTATAAATTATAAATTATAGACTAGAGTAGTAGGCTTGCATTAAATTTTGGGGGCATTAGATATTTCCAATTATGTAACTCTACTTAGAAATGCGATCACTTTAACATAACGATGAAGCGGGGTCTTTTTTATTTTTTAATGAAGCAAGAAAAAATTAAGAGGTTAAATGAGATGATTTAATTGGTATTAAAATTAAACTAAAAAATTAATTAGGGATTTTTTCTATTATATCAATGGTAAGATTTAAATTTATATAACCTCATACAAATTATCTTTTCTAACTCTCTTACCACTAATCCAATTCTAATGAGTACTGACTTTACTAACTTTTATTCTGATAATTGTAGCTTATTGAATTTTAACTATTTATTAAATATGTAAAAAATCCAAATTCATTGGGAGATATATGAATTATTTAATGATAAAGTAAAGTCTGGCTTGGGCATTATTTTATTTTTAATTTAAACTATTATTTAGTATCTATTAATGTCTAATTAACATAGTTTAAATAGGGTAAAATCATTATACTAGTAACGCTCTTATATCATTATTTTTTATTTACAATATTTGAATTTGAAATTACTGAAAAGAACAACATCCTTTTGACTTCTGCAACTGATTACAGAATTGGAGTTTATAATTGGAATTGGATAGCCAAATTCTAATTTTTATGTTTGGAGTAACATATAAAATTAGAATTGTAATGTCATAATTTAATTTTATGGAATTCAAAAATATATAAAATGAACTAACTATTCTTAATTTCTAATCTATATACTATAAATTGTTAATTTTAAAACTTATTAAATATCTCTTTCTTTATTGAATAATATATAATTTTTTCTCTTTCTCATTTATTTTCTAACGATCATATTACAATTCTATAGTGAACTAAAACATAAAATTAGATTCTAAGTAAATTATAATTCCAACATCCAAACAAATTGTTTAAGTGTTAGATCACTTAAAACAATGAATACTGTTGGTGTATATTTCAGTTACTTTAAAATGAAATATGTAATTATCATTTTTTTCAATAGTTAACTCATTTTTTTAAAAAAATTAATTTTAATAAAATATAACAGCATCGTTTGATTTGAATAATCGATCTTAGTTACAAAAGGCTTTTATCGTTGCTGTATGTAAAAAGGTTGTCTCTTCCATATTAACTCGTAGCGAATTAAATCAAATTAACATTTATGAAAAGGTTTGTAGCAAAAATAAAATAATGAAAGGTTAGTTATAAAATAGAACACTGATTTGTTATCCTACTACAAAAATTGGATGTGATGATTCGTTAATGATTTTGGTTAGTCATTCATATTTTAATGATAGTTTGCAAGACATTCACTACATAATCTATTTTTAAAAGAGACTGAGCTATTGAGCTGAAATAATATCGATAATATCATTAGGGCGGTAACGAACTGGAATAAGAATAAAATCATAAATAGATATCCAAATTCTACATCTGGACGAAACATGCCACTTGCCCAATGAAAAATAGGAGTAAACGACAAGAAGCAAAATTTTTATTTAGAAGAAGAAATCAGAAAGGTGCGCAGAAAATCCTTGAAGGATACCTGTGAATATTTTGAATGGCATATACCAATGAGAAGCAGATCTTGTGGGGTGCCTGAGAGGATCAAACTTAGGTTGCTTCTATCTTTGTAAATTGCATCTGACCAAATAAGAAAAAATGCAGAGATTGCAGGGGCAACTGGAACGCATGGCTTCATTGATCCTAGCTAGGTATAATGTCTTCTCGTGATGACATGATCCCACCATGTGGCAGTGGAACCCCCTCATATAGATTATTGCTGTTGTTTAAAAGTAACATCATTGTACTTAGACAATGGGAAGATATCAGCAAAAATGCTATTCCAATATTAAAAAGTATATGTTCAATTGATATATGAACTCTATCATCATTAGATATAGTGATAGTCCTAATTTTTTTCACTTATCTATCACATCCAAAAGCAATCAAATAGTTGTTCCAATTATACATTTATTTTTAAGTGTTAGAATAGCAACTCCAATCTCCACACCCATTCTAAACATGCAAAAGAAGGGTCATTCATGGCACGGTCATCCAAAAACCTGAACTTGCTAGCCTGAAAAGAAAAGACAATGAGTCAATCTAACCGAATGTTACCTCCTATAAAAATCCAAGAGTATTTGACAAATTAAACATGCAAACATCTTAAAACTTTTATAAATTGTGTTACCAAATGTCACAACCACATTTGTTCAAAAATAGAAAACAAAATATAAAGAATTTAATGTCTACACTGACAATCTAAAACACATTTATAAAGTCATTCAATTATATATTATCATATCTATAGAAGTAGTTGAGTCACACACCTGCTACTTGAATAGTCATCAAAATGAGATGATTTGATTAGATGACAGTGAAAAATTAAATATTTTATACTGTCAATACATCAAAATTAAACTCATATAAAACAACAACTTAATTTGATAAAAACATTTTTTTTTAACTTTTAATAGTATTTAGAATGTGGAGATCGGATACTAGGTTACCTAGTTGTCGAGGGATTTCAAAAACACATTGTTGTTTTTGTCTTCATTTCAAGGTGATGATCGTGGTGTACCTATAAGAACTCCGATGCTCAAGTTAGAAAGTATTTGAGATATACAGTATAAGGACCAAATTGCGTACATGATTTCCAAGATTAGAAAGGGTTTTATAGGCTTGCAGCACTACTAGAAAAAATGTTGTTACCGATGGATTTTTACCTAATGGAAAATTTCTTTTCTGACTAATTTTTCGACGGATTTTCACCATTGGAAATAATGTAATCGGAAATAATTATCGATAGAAAAAATCCATCAAAAACTGTTATTGACGAAATTACCAACAATAATGAGCTGAAAAATTTGCCAGTAAATTCATCAACTTTTTTAAATTACCGATTGACTTCCTACTATTACGACGGATTTTTCTGTTAGTAACTATAAATTTTAAAAATTTTATTTTTTATTTTTTAGTTTATCGATGAATTTTTCCATCAGTAATTATAATTTTTTTATTTTTTATTGATTTATGTTACTGATGGAAAAATCCGTCCATAATTAAAATTTTAAATTTTTTTATATATTTTTTGTTTACTAATAGAATTTTTTGTCAGTAATTATAAATTTTTATTTTTTATTGATTTATTTTTACTAATAAAAAAATCCGTCGGTAATTATAATTTTTAAAAAAAATTATTTTTGCTTTATCGACAAAATTTTCCATCCGTAATTGTAATTTTTATTTTTTTTCTTTAGTTTACCAATGGAAAAATTAATCGGAAATGAAAATTTTTTATTTTTTCATTAATTTATCGATGGAAAAATCTGTCGGTAACTAACATTTGTTTTTAATGACCATTCAATAATTTTTGTGTTACCTGATCATTTAGGAATTTATTTTTTATTTAAAGCCAATTATAAATATATTTAATAGTGAAAAATTATAAAAAATTTCCAATGAATAATAAACCCAACAAATTTTACTTCGAAATACAAAATAGATAAAAGTGTCCGAAAGTGTACAGACACAAATATAAAAATTCAACATATAATAAAGAAAGAAAAACAATAACTAAAATCAAGAGAAGTCAGCAGTATCATCATCAGCATTTGGCTGTGCGGATGAGCTTACCTATATCTTCTTCTACAAAGATACCATCTGCTTCTTCATATTCTTCATCTTCATGTCTATGATCTTTTCCTTGTCCTCCACCTTCTTTTGCATCTCCATAAACTGGCGCTCTCTCCCCGCGTCCTTCTCTTGTATACAATGAAGTTCCGCGTTGAGCAAGTGAACTCGCTCGCGGACCTTATCATCTTCAGCAGTGGACCCAATGCCTGTAGATGCCCTAGTACAGGAATATGAAAGAAGTAAGTGAATCCATGAAGGAAAATAGTGGTATGAGAAAATGATGAAGAATTAACCAGGTGCTTATATAGGAATAGCAAGAATGCCTAACATGCAATAAATCTTTGGCCATAATGGGCAACTACAAAACTAGCCATATTGATACTTCCACAAATTAAGTTACACTTTATAACAACAGAGGACATTAAAGAAAAAAGCAAGAACACGTTGCATTTCAGCGATACACCATTGCATCAAGCTAATAAAAATAAATCCAATAGAGGCATACGTGAGCTTTCTAAATAAATATAGTCTTAATAACTAGGAGGAAAATGTGGCTCTACCTACTACCAATATCAGAACAAGAGCTTACAAGGCCTTCATAAGTCTTTTTTGGTTAGATCTAATCTATTGAGGGGAAAAGTCCTCTTTATATTTTACAACTCTCTGTTTATATTTTGCAACTTTGCACAAAGTCTTAACCAATGCAACTCCTTTTTTAATTTCCACTTTTTATGTAATGCAAGGTATCAACTAAGTTGGGAATGATTGAAAAATAAAAGAATAGACAAAAGGCAAGTAAAAACTAGATCACACTAAAATGTGAAATTATAATTTCACATCTTGGAACTTTACAGTACTGAAAGAAAACACCAACAAAATCTGATAAGAAAAAGAAGCGGAATATATCTAAATTAAGAAGAATATGTTGGTTCAAAGAACTTCTAAAGGCACAAACTAAGGGGGAAAAAATATATATATACTACAAGATGATGCAACCCAAACTAATCAGTTCCTCATTCCAATTACTACTTGTAATTTCAGAGACTTGAAAGCTGCATCAACTTATGTTGATTCTGATTCTTATACCCTTAAAAATAAAATTTAGGCATTTTGATCAGAAAAAGCTCTAACCAAAGCTAACCTAACTAACATAATTCAGACTTCAGAGATAATGAAATGAAGATAATAGACATGGTAGTTTCTGTAGACTTCATCAAACTTATGGCAAAAACAAAAAAGTTACAAAAGATTCCATATGCAAAATTAGATTAAAAGACAAGTAAGTCATTATTACTCCCTAGAACACAAACTTAGCAAAGATCCTCTACAATTTTCGCCACTTGCACTAAAATTAAGAAAAACAAAACCATACTAACTTTATTATTGTTGTTTATTGTTCACATCAATATACAACCAAACTTAACCACCACTGACAAGTAATTGATTAAAGTTTCAGTTATAGCAGGTAACAAAAATGGAAAGTAATTATGAAAAAGCCAACACCCCCACTAAAAAAAATAACAATCAAAATAACAAATCAAAGGAGAACAACAAAATCCAAATTTCCAATCAAATAAATTATGTAGGTATGATGTCATTAATAGTGTGTCAATTATCTATCAAACGCTTGAGAACTTTGGAAGCCCACCTTTTAACACGTCCCATCAGTGTGTAACCAATAGCTACTCTAGTAACAAAGAAAATTGTACAAACCTTAGAGCATGCCTAATACGATACATCATGTCTGATAGATAACATCCAAAATCTCAAATTTTGAACCCAACACTAACTTGAAAGTCAATTGATGATTGACTGATTGTAGAAACTAGATTTTACGGTTTTCATTACATCTTTACCAACTTAAAGGGAAAATAAAAAACAATCAGCACTGAAGAGACAAAAATAAGACTACCAAAATGATCAGAGAAGCATTATTTTGCATCCATAGTCTGTTTGCAGAACCCATGGTTCTTGAATGTGTAATTTAACTTAACAAATTCATTTAAAGTTTCCCAAATTAAAATTTTATTGAATTATAAATCTTTCTCAACAAACCATCTTCTAAAAGTAAAACTCTTTCAACTAAGTAGTTTGTGCTCTTTAACTTAACAAAATTTCAGCAGCACCTCCCCTTAAATTAACCTAACAAATTGATTTAAAGTTTCAGAAATTAAAATTTTATTTAATTATAAATATCTTTCAATAGACCATTCTCTGAAAGTAAGAGTCTTTTAAGTAAATAGATTGTAGTCTTTTAAGTAAATGGATTGTACTCTATAACTTAATAAAATTTCGATAGAACCTCCTCTTAAATTAAGATTCAACTCTTTAAATTTAAAAGAAAAATCAGCAGCATCTCCCCTTAAACAAAGACATCCCAAGAAATTGATTTCCTGACATATATATATTAATCTAGTCAAATTAAAATTCAAAATATAATTAAACAAACATGATCCTAAAATTATTCTAGAGCACATCCCATTATAATATCACAACATGCATATCCTGCAATCTCCGCATACACAATCGATCTCTACAGTGCAAACAAGTAGGGGAAGGACCTCCATGCCCTTCTCCCCAGTCATGCAATCCCAATTTCCTACAATTCTATCGTAGAAATCACAAGTCTCTATCCTAACAAAAATATAATTAAATAAGGAGAAGAAATAATTACTTACCATCAAAGAGACAAAAGAATAATATGCTCCGCCAAAGAAATACTCCAACCGGATTTGACGTTCTGTAACAAAATCAATTACTTAGATTAATAAATTCAAAAGAAATACTAATAACTTCAGAACAAATAAAATGAAGTCACTAATTACTTAGCTTATTAACTTCAAAAGAGCATGTGTTTTCTATACAAAGAAAAAGTGTTCACTATTTAATTTTAGAATCCTTTTAAATAGATGGAAGCTATTACCATAGTATTGAAAACTAGACCGGACCAGACCAGCTGATTCCACCGGAAAACCAGTGAACCGGCAGGTCGGTCCAGTTCTGCCTTTAGATCGATTCTGTAGTTGAACCGGGTTCAACCGGCCCTTTTTTATCGAATTGGTAGTAAACCAACCGGTCGGTTCACTGTGCACCACTATGTTATTGATGTTTCTTATTATTTATGTTGCATTTAATATATATATTATACACTAAGAGGTTACCATGTGAAATGTTGAAAATTCTCAAAAATTGCACCTGGTGGGATTTGAACCTTGGTCTGGGCGCTACTAGGACTTAGGCACATGCAACAACTACTAAGCCAACCTTGTTATTGTGCTTTTATGTGCAATCAATTATATATATATATATATATATATATATATATATATATATTATTTAATGACATTAAGTTATATTTTTATATAATAATTTAATAAAATCCGATTCAATCGGTTCAACCAGTGGCCCAGTGACCTGGTGCCTCGACCGAGTCAATTATCAGTTCAAGTTTTAAAACTATGGCTACTACATTCAAGAAATAACAATCACAGGCATAAACAACACATGCCACCACCAAAAATCAAAATTTTACTTTACTATCTAACTCAAATTAAATAGACCCTTGTTCACAATTTCCCTCTAAGACAGAACATAAGTTAAAAATAAGTTCCTACCAGCCAAAAAATGCACATACCCATTTAGAATCAGAAGCAGAAAAAGGGCAATAGAAAAATCAAAGCCAAAGATAAAGAAAAGTATCTTGTAGGGTCTAACATCAAGCATTCAAAAAGGGTAGAAGAAAGCTAACCTTGTTCTTTTCTTTCCTTCTTTTGCTTTGTGCTATGATCCCCCAAGAGTACAGAGATTAATTGATTAACTCAAAGTCTCAAACCCCACCACTCTCACCTTCAAGATAGCAAACAAAAAGGGAAAATAGCAAAGATCCTTGTGAACTAATCTAGATAAAAAATATAGGTTTGTGAACAAGCATTCTTTAATAAAGAGATATATATATATATATATATATATATATATATATATAGAGAGAGAGAGAGAGAGAGAGAGAGAGAAACCGGCATGTCATGGGCAGAGATTGGCATGCAGGGGCGAAAACCGGCGAGCATGCCAGGGGTGAAGACCGATGAACATGCCAGGGGTAGAGATTGGTGAGCATACTAATGGTGGAGACCAGGAGCGACGTGTAAGGGCGGGGGCTCAAGGACAGTGATAGGCCAGGGAAGACGGTGGCGGGGACAGTGGCCTCGGGAACAGAGACAACGACTTGCGCAAAGACAAACGGTGGCAGGGATGGAGACCGACCGGTGTGGGACGATGAAAGACGGTGAAGACCGGTAGGCTCGTGAAGACAAACGTGCGGCTTGCAAATCTGGTCGTGAGGAGAGAGAGAAAGGCTAGAAGAGAGAGAATAGGTGTTGGGCATTGGTCGACAAAGCGGCTGCGAGGCGGTGGTCGATGAAGCGGCTGCGAGGAGGTGGTCGGTGGTCGGCGACGTGGCAGCTAGGCGGTGGTTGCGATGAGCACTTCTACAGAGAAAGAGAGAGACTAGAGATAAGATGAGAGTATGAAAAGGATAATGGGGAAATAGTTGTTGTCTAAAAGGATTACCGGTGAATTTTTGAATTTCTGACAGAAAAATCAGCCGGTAATCAAAACAAAATTGCGCTTGTTTAGATTTTTTTTCCAAAAAATTCCCTTTAGAGTTACCCACAGAAAAATCCATCGATAATGACTGAAACCCAAAAAAAAATTTCTCATTTTCCATTGGTAAATCCGTCGGTAACATCGATGGAAAAAATACGTTGATAAAATCCATCGATAACTTATGTTTTTCTTGTAGTGTTGGCAGCCATAAGGATTTGGGAAAAAGGAGATATCCTCCATTCATGAGATCTCTTCCAACATCAACATTCTACTTGTCAACTCCAACATCCTTGGGTAAGTCAGGCAAGACCTTCTCTATATGTCAAACTCAAATCTTGAAGCGACTTGTGCCTTAAGGTTTTTGATTTCCAGATTGTGCCTTTACAAGGTAAGCCCAATTTCCTAACCTTCGTGTGTTATGGAGGTATTTGTAGCTCTGAAAGGGTTGCTATTTGGCTTTGAGAGATCTACTCCTATTCTAGTTTTGTTGGATTGTCATTGGCCTACCTTCCCCAATGTTTTTTATGCCAATTAGTCCAATACGTAATCAAAACTTCCACGCAGAAAATGGCGATCATGATGATGTGATGAGTGGCCTAACCTTGGCATAACTTGTGGTGGGTTAGTTGAGAGTTTGCATGAGATGGTCCATTTGTGGGTTATGAGAATTTAATGAGGGGAAGTCTAAAGATGAGGCGACCAAGAGTAATAAATTAAATTTGTTTAGACAAACCCCTCCCCGGAAACTAGTCCCTCCTAAATTTTGCATTAGATTGGTCCTTATAGAAAAAAGATACCTAAAGCAATCTCTGCCAATTTAAAAGGTCAAACAAATTGATCCTTCTAAGAAAAAAATGATAAATTAGTCCCTCAAGAATCATGTAAAAAATTCAAATTGACCAATGTATGGAGAAACTAATTTGTTCAATGTTTCTAATTGGTAGGGACTTCTTTGGAATTTTTTTCTTAAAAAGACCAATTTATCTATTTTTTTCCCTAAAGGGATCAATTCATTCGACATAAAATTTAAGATGGACCAATTTGGAAATTTCATAATTTATTTAATGCAATTTAATATGTAGTTTAATTCCTTTTTTTAAATATGTTATTACTAGTCGTTTGACTTGTGCAATGTATAGGTGATACTGAAAAATAGTTTGTTGACAATTACTAAAAAGAAATGACAATTAAATTAAATATACCTTATGGTAAATAGAATATATAAATTAATTTTAAAAATAAATTGATAGTTAAATAATTATATACTAAAAAAATATAAATGAGTATCATGATCAAATAAAGGTAAATTGTGGAATTGTAGTTTTTTTTTTCAATTTTAATGTTGAAAAATCGAAGGCTTTTTACCCCATAGGTAAATTGATGCGTATTCATTATTAATTATAAAAATAGAAATGGAAATATCGATAACATATCATAATACTAGCAATAGTTATAAAATTTTTTGTTATAATCATCAATATAATTTAACAAATTTCAAACATCATTTGATTCATTTTAAAAAATGAAAACATTGACCCTGCAAAAAGATGACAATAGTGAGCGATAAGATCAAAATATTTAAACTAAAACTATTTTTATTTGAAGCAAATAATTTCCATTCTAACTTAAATTAATCTTCCCCTATTTAATTGTTTTTTACTTCACTATCTCTTCCAAATAGGATCATATATTTATTCGATGATCTTTTAGACAAAATCAAACCTGCCCTAGAAATAAAAAATATTACACTTTACCAATTCCACTGACCTTATCAGCACTAACTGTAGAGGAATCAAACATTAAATTATATGTAAAAAAATCAAAAACTTAAAATTTAAATAAATAATATGTTGTTTGAATTAGTAAAGTTATATTGTAAAAGGTTGAAAAAAAACTAAATGAAATATAAAATCACAATAAATTATGTTTATTATTTAATAGAATTAGCTTATACATCTTCTTTTGATTAGAATTTCACATTTTCTTCTAAAAAGAAAAGTACAGAAGTATAATACACAAAATACACGGTTACTATATGATTGTACACGGATACGAAAATTACTCTATGCTTTATAATATACGTATTATATATACTGAAAAATATATTAAAGATGTTAATATTAAACGCCTGTAATATTTAGTGTCTGGATCAATATTGAATGTTTTAAATTAAATTAGTAGAAACTTTTAATATCATTATGATAATTAATAAATAATCAATATTAATTAACTAGCTATTTTTTTAGTTGAAATAGAACAAAGATAATTTGATAAAACTTAACGAAGATGAGTGTTAAAGGAGTGGCATTAGATAAAGGGGAATCGTAATAGCCTTTTCCAAAATGAACATATATATATATATATATAAAGATAGGAAACATGATTTAACACATGAATAAATGAGGACATAATTGAATTTCAGAAAACTATTTGCACCAAAGCATGCCTCTTAACCATGGTTTGGATTAATAGCGTATCTTTGCGCAATTTTTCATTTGAAAAAAGTTTGTCTACCTCTTGAGGGATGAAAAGGGATGAATTGAAGATGTGCAAGAGCTCCTTGAGCCTCCTCCAATTGGTGCCCTCTAGAAGAAATGGAGGTGAACCCCCTTTCTCTTGCTCCAAAAGATGCTAGACTAGTGTGTATGTTCTAAGGAACATGAAGAAAATTATGAATGAGTGAGAGGGAAGGGGAGGCCTGCGCAAATCAGACTTGGGAGAGGGGAGAGAGTGAGTGTTTTAGTGGAATTTTACTAGCATTGTAGAGTTGTAGTAATTAAGTCTCTAGAGTCCCTAGGACATTAATTAGAGCCTTATCCCTTAGTAATTATTTAGATTCCCTTCTAGAATTAGGATTTATAGCACATGTTTATTGAGGGGGTAGGCTGGCCAAAATTTCATCTGTATGCATGTAAGGCTGTGTGATTTTTCATACACGTGTGCATGCGCGGTAGGCTAGGTGCATTTTGATTATTTCACTTATATAATTAATTTTAATAATGAAATCTAGTCTCGAAAATATTTCACTCCATTATTTTATTTTGATATCTCAAACTTGAAATTATTTTACTATTATTAGATATATTTATATATTTTATTGTCTTGTGCATACGTTTTTCAGTTAAACTATTTTTACCGTACTTTGGCATTACCGTCTTCCTGTGAATTATCCTATTACTCAGTAAGTTATATTTTAATATTTTAATTGCTACTTTTATGTGCTAATTTAATTCTTCCTTTCGAGAAATTTTTAATTCTTAATATATTTTTATTTTGGTTTCGGTAATATTCTATCCGTGCTAACTTATAAACTTCCTGTCGGTATTTCAATATTTTTGTCCGTAGAGGCTGACTTTATCTATCCCATATGAGTTGATTGACCCTCATATGGAATCATACTCAACCAGTTTAGTCATTATTTTAATCACTTGAATTTTTCTGAGTTAATTATGGTACATAATTGAAATTAGGGGTGTTACAAACTAGGACAAAAGCTATAGCTATTAATTAGTAAAAATACAACTTTATTTTCTTAAAGGATAAAAATTTAAGAGGCTACATCCATTACAAGGGTCATGGGTCGGGATATTAAACCCATTGAATTCTAATAGTGATACTGACTAATTAAAATCAATAAATATATTTAAAATTAAAAATAATAAATTATTATGTTAGCTTAAGCTTATGAATAAATGCATGTTTGGGAACCAGGAAAACAACCCTTTTTAAAAGAAAATCTATTTGGAAAAAAAAGTACTTGAATTTGGGTAGCTTAACTAAAAAATCTAAGTTGTTTTTTAGTAACAAAAAAAAAAAACTATTTGGGGGGAAAACTCTAAGGCTAAAATTTGAGCATTAACTTTTTTAAGAAAATTGTTCTAAAAAATAATTTTTTTTGACTATTTAACATTAAAAGTGGCTATTTTGTAACAATCCAAATAATACAAAATAACTATGCAAATAAGTTATTATTGAAATAAACATAATTTTACAGTTTTTCCAAACACGCTTTAAATAGGTAATGAAATTTTCGTAGTTAATTATATTTTTGCTTTTCTCTTTTTATTAGTTTGTAATTAAAATTGTTTGTGATAACCAAAAAATAATATTATCATATAACGTTTTTCACAATATTACAGCAAATTTTAACACATCATACACTATCATCATGTATGGCTTATACTTTCAAATTTATGGTTAGACCCCATCCTGTATTTCACTAACCAATTATATTTCATTATAAGATTTTCCAGGGACTAATAAAATCCCATTACTTAATTATATTAAACCCATCAGAAAGGCAAACAGAAAGAGTGAATGTTTAAGATAGTTCCCAAATTTGTATCTGAGTTGTTTTGGTCTCTGAGATTTATAAATAAGTTTCTTAGTTCTTTAAATTGTAAAATGTGTCAAATTAGTCTTCATCTCCATTTTTATTACTCTCTTCTTACGTTTTTGCTATTGAGTTATGTTAAATGGCATTCTAATCATAGACTGATATTCCACCTGGTCTTAGAGGTAATATGGTTTAATAATATGTTCAAATTGTTAATATATGTCAAATATATTAACAATGTAAGTTACATGTAAAATTCTTATTATAGTAATAAATTATGCTTATTAGTTTAAGCATGTGTAAGGGATTCAACTTCTGCTGTATGTATAGAAATAGGTTTTATTGGGAGAGACAAAACCTACTTCGGTGATATCACACATCTCAAGAGAATTAGTCTTTGACTGCTGACAAGGGGATATCCTTTGATTCACAACAAAAAAAATTATGCTTATCAGTTTAATTAGCAGAGATCAAATAGAATATTAGTCTATGATTGGCCGTTGATCAATGTAATAAATTAGTACTAATGTCTATGACACATTAATGAAAGTAGTGCCATAATCTGACTCATATTTTATAATTTTATAAAATAAAAAATTAATTTTTACTTCTCAAAGACTAAAATAACCGATACATACAATTTCAGAAACAAACTTAAACATTCACTCCAAAAAGAAACATCAAACTGGTTTAGATGCTTATCTCATACAGGAAAGATTTACAAACAAATATTGAATGATTATGATTGGAAGTTAATTAAGTTACATGGATGTATACCGTGATTCTCCTCCGATTGGCATCTTCATATTTCCGAAAATAAAAATGGTAGTAAGGGTAAGTTGCGCACATGAGGAATGCAAAATCTTATCCTAATCTCTGCAACCAATTCAAACAATTCGAGTTGGTGACATTTGCGAGTTAGTTAAAACTATCATATTTGACAAACCGGAAAATATATCATATTTAAATATTCGCCCAAAAAGAGGTATCATGTTTGTACTGAAATAAAAAATTATATAACGAGATAACATCAACTACTCAAACATATAATATCGAACTTAGCCGAAGTCTTGGGGATGGTAAGAACATGACGTTGTCTTTTTCTAGATTTAAACGGCGCAGTTAATAAAGAATTATGAAGGAAATTAGTATAATAAGCTTTTTCTGTCTTACAGATAGGATAAGTCATGTAGTTTTCTTTTATGCATACCAGCGTCTTACCGGACATTGTTAGCCCGTCAAGCACCTTTTTTAATTTTTAGAAAAAAAATTATAATTATATATGACTTTTACAATTCTTTTTCTAAATACTGCATGATAAAAATGTAATATTTAGTAGAGAGATGAAAAAATACTATAAATATTGTAAAAAATAAAGAGACAAAAAGATAGGCACCCAATAAAAAGAAAAAATTGGCTATCAAATAAATAATAAATTTTTTCCCTACACCTTAAAAGGTTGAAAAAGATACTTTAAAAAAGTAAAATTGTGTAGAGATGCAGTGCACAAATAGTTATGGTGGCTGAAGCAGGTAACACATAGTTATAATATCATGGAACATGAGAATGGTTTTATTTTTTTGAGACTTGAGGTCAAATACTAAAATGAGTGGTTGACAATTTAGTAAATGAGAGTTAAAGAGACATATTAGATGAGGACATGGAAAATTAAAATTTGACACCAAAAACCAGACACCTCCTCTCTGTTCCCTTTAGAGAATGTTATTTGTACTCATCATTTATAGGATATTGTGTCGACACATTTCTATTTATTATTGGATCAGTTGTAGACTCCACTTTGTTTGAGACCCATATTTTATGCAATTATAGATAAGAGTACGTTGATATGATATCCCATAATATGTAAGGATAAATAACACTACTCTTCCCTTTGTTATATGTTCCTCTCTACAAAACAAAATACAAAATTTATTATATGTTCCCCTCTACATTTATTCCCCTGCACAAAACAAAATACAAAGTAAATACAAAGCAAGTGTTCCCCTCTACAAAATTGGTTTATTTCTTCTACATGTTATATATCTGATGCTCTTTCTACAAAACGAAATACAAAGTATGAATGATTAAGAAGGATGGGCATCATAAGAGGATAAACCACATAACAATAATTCAAATCACAACATTCACAGATAAAGTATTACACTATAATATAAATGCTAAATAAATTATTAAAAAAAGTACCATCCATCAAAAATTAATACAGAATAATTTACTTGTAATAGCCATAGTCCCAAAAAGATATTTGTTAAAAAAAGGTTTGGGAGTCATATTAATTTTACAATGCATAAGAATGATTAATCTAACAATGTGAAAGTGTTAAATCTAAATTAAGAACAACGGTAAAAGGATAGAGTTGTTCTTTCTATAAAGCAAAATGCAAAGTAGGAATGATTAAGAAGGTTGTGCATCATAAGAGGATAATCCATAACAATCATTCAAATCACAACATTCACAATTAAAGTATTACACTATGATATAAATACGGAATAAATTATTAAAAAATGTACCATCTATCAACAATTAATAAAGAATAACTTAATCATAATAGCCACAGTCCTAAGAGATTTTATTTTAAAAAAAAAAATGTTTGAGAATCATATCAATTTTACGAAGCATAAGAATAATTCATCTAACAATGTAAAAGTGTTAAATCTAAATTAAGAACAACAATAAAAGGATAGAGCATATAGAAGATGAATGCAAAAGATGAAGAGAACTAAGTACATAACACAAATGACTAAAAAATGAAGTGTCGAAGATATATAGCAGTAAATTATAGATGATATAAGTTGCACTAAAGAGAAAGCAATATGAGGAACAATGTGAAGTGAAATTTGGCTTCACAATTGTGTAACAAAAATAAAAAGAAAGTGTGGCAATACAAAGTCAAAGAAATGTAGGATTTTGTTTGTTCATGGTCACTAAATTACAAAAAAGCCATTAGTAAAGAAAGTAGCTTTCTTAAAATTTTGTGGCCAAGCTAGCAAAATATGGATTCATGGGTTAGGGGAAGGGCTAAATACAGTGCTACAACGATGACTTATCAATAGGCTTAGTGTAATGATTTCTTGCCCAAGGATCTTCAAAAGAGAAAGATTGATTAAGAAGTGAAGGAGTAGAAATGGTGTTAATTAACCACAATAGAAAGAGAGTAAAATGACTTGGTCGAAAACTACTTTTGAAAGTACAACAATTTTTTTTTATATTATTTTTGGGCAAGGACAACAGTTATTATTTTGAAGTTACTTTTGTAACCCCTAAGAAAAGTTGTTAATCAAATTATTAGTCAGACTAAAAATGGGAAAAATAAGTTGGATACTAAAATAACTACCTCAAAGACAATTGCCTTTATTGAATCATATAGATTATTCCAAAGCTTGCCATTATCATGTTCCTTTGATTGTAGTTTTATTTATTTATTTTTCTTATGAAAATGACAAAACATAAGTGAAATTCTGAAAGATGTGGTTAAGTCTACAGTATAATGATTGTGGTTATCTCTGACATTCTTTGAGTAGGAGGTCCCGTGTTTGAATCTCACCACCCCCTTCCCCCAACCCTTGAAAAAAATTTCTAGATATAATGTGTTTGTTAAAAAATAGCGAACTTCTCAAAGATAACAAAGGAAAATAATAGGACGAAATGAAAAGAAAATGTAGTTTTCTTAATGGTTTACAATATGATATCTTATAATATAGAGAGGCTTAATTTGATTCCAGTTAAAAATAACATCTAACAAATTAGTTTCTCAAAAAAAAAAAAATTATGTAATCTTCCACAATTAAAATACAAGATATAATCATTAGCAAAATATTTAAAAAACAAATTATTTACTAATAATTGATAAAATAATTTCTTATAAAAACACAAATAAAACAAATAAATTCATTGATACTGTATGATGAAGAGACTAATTATTTATTCTATGTTTGCAATTGTGTGAACTCAAAATCTTTAATTTTTTTTTTGGATCAATAGTTCAAATTGAGGCACTTTTTTACATGATTAAATTATAGACTAAATATCCAAATAAGTTCCTCAAGTTTATATTGAAGGGCAAGTTAGTCCCTCAAATTTTGAAAATCTCAAATTGGTTCCTCACATTTCAAAAACAGGGACAAAGAGACTCATTTGTCCCCTTTTTAACTGTATGGAACTGTACGGAGAGACCAATTTGACCCATTTTTAAAATGTGAGGGACCAATTTGGAATTTTCAAAACCTGAGGGACTAACTTATCACCTAGTACAAACTTGAGGGACTTATTTAGGTATTTAGTCCAAATTATCTTGTCATTGGGTGTAAAAATGTAAAGCAGATATCCGTAAAAGAGTTAAATTTAACCACCTACTATTTTAAAAATTTCACAAATACAAACATATTGGATGACATTATCGCAGTGTCTTAAATTGTGGTTGCAATCGCCGATATGGTTGCGGTTGCGGAAAATGTGGCCGTCACAACGTGCATTGCGGTTGATGTAGTGTGAAATTTTTGCGTGTCTTCAAACTGAATAAAAAAACTCATTGTGACTTGTTGCAGCCTTGATGCCATCCGATACGGTTCATTGCAGCCTTGATGCGGTTCGATGCGGCCTTGATGCGATTGCATTGTGGTTACGTTGTAGTCAATTTATGTGAAAATATATTATATCGCAATTGTGGTCTAATACGATTGTGCTGCAGACTGCAACCACAATATTATGACCGTATCACATGTGATGCGGTTCGTAATTTAAAAACCTTGCACCATAGTGTATCAAAATTAAACTAAATCAAATTTGAGGTTTATTGTATTATAGCACAGCAAGAGGCCATCAGGGAACTCGAATTATCAAATTAATTGGTATTATTAAATATTATTTCAATTTAGAAGACCGACCGACCCATAACCTGTTGATTCTAATTGTGTTTGGCCCGCTAATCAAGGAAGCTTGTTCTCAAGCACCAACCCCCATGTGCCTTGGCCCTTCGCAAAATCAGCAGAAAAGACAATGCCCATTTTATATCTTCCATGTGTTCATGACTGATTGTCTTTCCTGTTCCCTCAAGTCTTACTTTTTTGTAACACAAGGGCGGCTTGTATTTTATTCATGCCGCTCTTTGTCCTTTTGCACGCTTTCTAGCGTTATATAACTCCCTAGCCTCATCAACCTCAATTGCTAATTCTTCACTTTCAGTTCTTCCAAGATAGACAAGAGAGAAATTAAAGAAAAAGGGTAGAGAGAGAGAGAGAGAGAGAGAATGATGATCAAGTTCAGGTCAAAGAGGTTCTGCAGAAGCAGCTCCAAGGTTGGCAATGGGAGCAAAGCAGCACCCCCACCAGCAGAGAAGGGTTGGAGAAGCATCAGTGAAATCAAATGGGAACTTAGGCCTGGTGGCATGCTTGTACAGAAAAGAGAGTGCAACCAAAGTGAAGGGGAAGGGATGATCACAATTAGAGTGTCGACTGTGTTACAGTGGCATGACATTTCCATTGAAGCCACCTCAACCTTTGGTAGGTGTCACCCAATCCTCTCATAGTAGTGTTAAGAATGAGTAAAAATAAGAATTAATTTGATTTGTTAATTAAATCTTGTGTTTGGATGTCTTGAAAATAAGAGAGAATTTTATTTGTTTTAGTTAGAAGCTGAGATTAAGAAAGCCCCCCTTTTTTCGTATGATCCATCACTTTGTTATTTACCCATGAGTCTGATTTTTTGTGGATTATAGAGACAATCCGCAAGTGGGTATCTGACAAATCTTGTTAATTTTGCAGGGGAGTTAAAAATGATTGTGTCGCTGGTAACAGGTTTGGAACCAAGAGAGCAGAGGCTTCTCTACAGAGGTAAAGAGAGAGATGACAATGAATTCCTACACATGGTTGGGGTTAGAGACAAGGACAAGGTTCTGCTGCTGGAGGATCCAGCTATCAAAGAGGAGAAGCTTCTTGGCTTGGCAAGAGGCCAACCCATGAACAATCCTTGCTGTACCATCAGTGCATGAAGCATGATTCTAATTGAATAAAACCCATTATTAATTAGTACTAACCAGAGATGAGATGAAAAAGTGAAGTAAAGTTTAATGTAATGACGGGTCTTTCTTCACTCTTGTTTGTTCTAGAATAGAAACTTAATTATGTAATTATGTATTTGTCCGGTAGTTGGAGCCTTTGTTGAATTGAAAAAATGTGCTAAGGTGATGCAATGCTGTGTCATTGTGGAGGGTTCACTCTATGAATGGAAGTGTTGATTCCTTTTGTATTGCACATTTTTCTGTTCTTTCCTTCTTTTGTATTATGATGATTTCTTTCCTTTTATTCAATTATATAAACCCATGCGTGCACGCCGACAAGGAAGAAAGATTAATAATGCTGAAAGTTAGGTGGAAGCTTTGCTAAGGTTGGGACAATATCATCAGAAACAATGGCAGGTTATGGGCTTTTTAGGTCAGGTTGTATGGGACTTTAGGGGAGAGTTTAATCAAGTGCCTATATTTTGTTCTGTTCTGATAATAATAATAATGTCAAAAGATATCCTGCTGGTGCCAAACCTAAACCAAGATCTCAAAGTGGGAGGCAAAAGAGGTCCCATTATAGGCATGGAGTTCTCTTACTTGGGAAGCAACTTCAATGGAAACTAGAAGAACCAATTTTAGGTATTGATCACGAATTTTAATTTGTTCTGTTTCTAATTGCCACATATCTTATCTCTAATATAACTAATACCTTATCTCTAATATAATTAATTGTATTTATTTTTCAATAACATTGTAATAATGTAAATTTATACTTTAATAAGGGTAATATGGTTCATCTATATAATTTGTTATTATTATTATGATATATTTATTTTTTTCTTAATCTATGTGTTTTTTTTATTTTTTGACAAATTTGATGAAAAGTAGAGATTATAGTTAGAGCTCATTTGGACATACTTTTCAAAAAAGATTTTTTTTATTTGATCTTTTGAATTAAGATCTTTCAAAAAGGTAACAATTGATTTATATTTAAATGCACTGTCAATTAATATTTGAATATAATATCAAAATATCTCTATTTTTGTAAAATATCTTTTTTATGTTATAAAAAAATCTTTTTTAGAAGATGAAAATTCTAATTTATTTAAAAGGATACTTTTTTTATTTTTCTAATAATTCTGCTATTACTTAAAAAATTATCTAAACTTACTAAAAACACAAAATGATCTTTTTTATTAAATTATTTTAATAAAAAAAAGTACATTCAAATGAGCTAACCTCCCTTAACTTGTATTCGAAGTTGAAACAATTGTAGTTGGATTTAAGCAACTCATAAATTAATTGCACTTTTCAAGTGTGAGTAGTTGGTCAATTACTCTTGATTATAAAAGGACGAGCTACGTTTGAACCAGTTCAACTTGAGAAATCCAATAATCTTCACAAATACTGGTTTGGGAGTTAGAGCCCACCTGCCATCTAATTTTTGTTCCCTCTAGAACTTCCCTACTTTGAAATTTGAATGATTAAAATGTGGACTGGTAAGTTAGTTTATAAATTTTTGTCGTGTCAATTAGTTTTTAAATCAATTCCTATATTTTGAAAATTTTACGCTAATGACACATGGTGCAAGCGGTTATGAAATCAACCCAGATTACATAATGACATGATTTGACTCTTGTGAATTGTTGAGACTTTCATCCGTAGATAATTGCCTCAGGGTCCATGTAAGTGCTCAAAGGGTTAGAGGGCAATTCCTAAACATTAAATGTTTTTAATTTATATTAACTTATTTATTATTTACTATAATATTATATAACTATGCATTATTTTAATAAATTATAAAAATATAAAACTACTCAGTTTCTTCTATATGATTTAATATTTTTCTATAATATTATATAACTATGTATTATTTTAATAAATTGTAAAAATATAAAACTACTCAGTTTCTCCTATATGATTTAATATTTTTCTATTATTTTTATCAAAATTATTTATTTAAATTTTAATTAAATTTTTTATTATTAATCCTTAATTTAATATATCACATGCTTTTTATTATTTATTTATATATATCACTAGCATATAATTAATATATTATTTTTATATTACATATTATTTATTATTTAAGTATTTATTTATTATTAAATATTTCATTCTTTGATTTGTTATTATTTATTTTATTTAGTTATTTATTGAATATTGATTTATTGATTGATGATTTATTTTATTCATTATATTATTTATTATTAGATAGCTAAATAAGAAAAATAAACTATATGTTAAAAGCCAATTAAATATTATTCTATCTTAATTAAGTTATCCATAATTTTAACATATAAATGATATTTCACTTATCTAATTTGTTACTCACAATGAGTAAAACAATGATGTATTGTATTATGATTTATCCGATCATACCTTAAATGATGTGCGATAACATTTTCTTTTTTCTTTTTTTTTTGGTCATGATGATAACATGATGTGTTGTCTTTGTAACTGCTGAATGTCAATGTTTTTCTGTGATCCTTAGATGTCACACTGGATGTTTTCCATGTCTATGTATGTCTCTTTGCTCAAATTACGATTGACTCTATGAACTTCATAATTTAGTTACAACAAACAGAACACACAACACATACATTTATTAACAATCAAACAAAGGTGTAGCAACTAGCAACCCTTTTATTTTTCCATTCTCACAACACAACCGAGGCTTTTAAGTTTTAACACACTCAGTAGAGTCGACCATTTCATTTTCTCCTCCACAGCAACCCTTTTAATTTCCCTCAATCTGAATCACCTTGGTCTCTGGTTTCTTCACCTCTTGCTTAGGGATGGTTACAACAAGCACTCCATTCTCCATCTTGGCCTTAACCTGGTCCATCTTAGCATTCTCCGGGAGCCGAAACCTTCTCTGGAACTTGCCACGGCAACGCTCAAGGCGGTGCCACTTCTTGTTCTTGTCAACTTCACTATCATCATCCACATTCCTCTCACCACTTATCTGAAGAACCCTTCCTTCCTCAACCTCTACCTTAACCTCATCTTTGTTCAGCCCAGGAATGTCGGATATAAACACGTGTGCATCTTTGGTCTCTTTCCAATCTGTTGGGGTGCTCAGCACGGGGCACTTGTTGATCATAGATAGGAAGGGGTCAAAGGTTTCGTCACCAATAAGCTGAGAAATGAGAGACATGGTTGATTAAAAGGTATTTGGGGTTGTGGAAAATGAGTAGGGGAGATAGTGAGATCAACACTAACTGAATTGTTCTTGGTAGAGGTTTTGGATAATGGCATGCCTTTTTATATTGGTTGCAAAAGGGAAGGTCTTGAACTTTCTTGGAGTTTCATTCTGATTAATTTTAATAGTAGTTTGATTGATGTTCCACCACCTTCTACTGGTGCCCTTTTTGACGCGTTCTCGATGCTTCCAACATGGTCTTGCTCATTCCAGTGTCTTCTCCTTTTTATTTTTATCGTTTTTTTTTGTTCAAAAGATTTTGGTTTGGTTGTCTTTTACTTTTTGATATCAATTTTTTGTTAAAAAAATTACATTTACCTCCAAACAAGATTTGGTGAAATAGAACTTACGTCTCCTTTATTTTTAAAATATCATATCAGGTCTTTGACATCATTCTAGATAAATTCAGTGTTGTTCTTATTGATCTCTGTTTTGAGATCATGTTCTCCTCATTGGAATGACCTCTTTAACTACGATGATCTTGCTAATGGAATTATGTTAATAAAAGTGTTAGGAGAGATTGGTTTAGGATTTTCTAAAACTTTGTGAATTTCTTCTTCTTTTTCTTTTTTGTCAAGAAATTTGGTGAATTTCAATTATTGTTGTGTCTCTTTCCTTTGATCTGAAAACGATGCATGGGCCTAGCCCGGACCCATTATTTATAGCTTCCTCGTATGGACCAACTGATTACACCTAGGGCCATTTAAAAGATATAGATACGAACTAGCCCTAGTGCGACCTACCAAAAAGCTTTGTTCACAGTGTACAAGATGGTATTAGCAAAGGAAGCAACAAACCAAAAAGAGAAACGAAACAAAAAGGGCTCGACAAGAAAAAGAGGTACAAGGTGGGCTAAGGAGATACTGGCAGTGGCCCAAAAAGAGGAGAAACAGCAAGTCAAAAAATAACGCCCGGCCTTGGTCTATATTGTTGAGCTAACCTTAATATGTTGTTGGGCCGCTTTCTACCTAACTTGGGGCTGTTTAGTCTTAAGGTATGTTGTTGTAAGTTTGGATATTAGAAAAAGATTTGTAGGATAAAATTTTAAAATTTTACCATAAAAATCATTCATTCTTCTCCATTATTCTATAAAATCTAAACTTGCAAACGTACTATTTTTTATGAATTCTTTGTTGAATGATAAAAAGGAAAAAGACTCAACCCAAAAAATAAAATAATATAAAATAAACTATAAAATTGACTTGAAAAAAAGAAAGAAAAAGCATTGACCTAACAAAAGAGTCTTTTATATTCAACGACCAAAGAAAACAAATAGGTTTAGAATTTAAATATGTTTTTATCTCTGAAGAATTAGTAAACTTTTATTTTGATTCTTGACAAATTTATTGTTTAGTTTCAATCCAAACATTTCTATAACTACTTGTATGTTAGGGTTAAATGCATTTCACCCTAATGGATTTTATATTATGTATAATTTATATCTTGACTTTTCAAAATGTGCATTATGACACTCTAAATTTTTGAAACTATGTAAAAAATCTACTTTTCAAATAATATAAAACTTTAAGTCATAGCATGGTGTTAAGTTGCACAGAATAAAAAAATTAAAAAGGTTAATTGTACATAGTATTTATACACAAGGTGCTAGATTGCACAAATTAAAAACATCAGAGGGTTAAGTACACATAAATCTTATCTTTATTAGCTGCAAAAATTATACTAAGGAATATTTTACAAAGTTTGAAAAGTTCAGGGTGTCACAGTGTACATTTTAAAATATCAGGGTGCAAATTGTACTTGACATAAAATTTAGGGGGATAAAATACATTTATCCTTGTATGATAAATGTTGTAATGATTATCAGAGGTTCATATTTTATCGTATGACAACCAACAATCATTGATGTCATGGACTAAAACCATGGAATTTTACATATATTTAGATAGAAGCCAAATAGTGTATTTTTTAAGACTAGAATAAAATTCTTTTATTTTACATAAAAAAACATATTTAAGCCAAATAAGAATTTTATTCTCAACACAAAAAAGTGTTTTATGTATGATGCCACGGTAGATCTGTACACCAAATATATGAAAATCGGTTTTGGTGTTTTGAAATTAATTTAATTTTTAATACATTATTAATTTACTATTTTATATTATCCTTTAATGATATATTATTGTATCATCACTAATATATTTCATTATTATAAAAACTATTTGAAAATTCGCGTAGATTATAAGATAAAATTAAATAATACACTTAAATATGTTTTGGTTTCTAAAAAAGTAAGCAAATTTTGGATTTAGTCTCTGAAAAATATAGTTTTTGGTTTTAGTCCAAAAAATTTCAAAACCATTTGATTTTAGTCGATCCTGGTTTGAAGTAAAAGTAATTCTAATTGTTTATTTATAGATAATTCCAACTATAGATAATATTAAATAAAAATAAGATTTATAATTTTTTGTTATTTAAAAATAATTTTTAAATTACAGTATTATCATTTTTTAACAAATAACTCTAACTATAAATAAATTTTGAATAAAGATAAATATCAAATAAAATTAAAATAATAATTTTCATTAATTATTTAAATATAATTTTAAAAATATATATTATTATTTGAAATTTTAATTTATGTTAAATGTTATTCATTATTTATTTTAAAATTTTCAAAACAATTTATTATTTTAATAAATTATGAAAATGTAAAAATACTCTTTCTTTTATATAATTTAATACCTTTTTAGTATTTTTTATTAAGATTATTTAAATTTAAGATTTAATTGGGATGCACTAATAGTGTGAAAAATTTTTACACATTCATCCAATTATGTAATGATACACCAGTATATATAGTTACTTTCAACCTCCACTACTTGAAAAGTCATATAAAAGGAAAGATTTGATTAGATGACTGTATAAAACTCTTTTACATTATCAGTGTATCAAACTTAAACTCTTAAATTTAAATTTAATAGTGAATATTAAATTAAAATATGCTTATTATTAATCCTTAATTTTATATATAAATATTATTTATTTATATATTTTACTATTATATAATTTATAAATTTTTATATTAAATTTTATTTATTATTTATTTAAATATCTATTTATTAGTAAATTTTTTTATTCTTTTATTGCTTATGAATGTGAACCATGCATGTGACACAAAATGCATGTCATTAATGCATATGAAATTATATTTATTGTTTTCCAGAGAAATGCATGTCATGAATGTATGTGAAAAAAATGAGTGGTGAATGCATGTTGAATGATTTTTTCTTTTTTTTTTTCCTTTTACTTATCAATGCAATTATAGTAGGTTGAAAATAGCATAAGAAAGGGGGTTGAATCATGCTCCTTACTTCTTTTTAGTTTCTGAAACTTTAAACAAATTCTATTATGCTATTCACTTTAAGGCAGTAGAAATTGTAGTTAGTTAACTTCAAAAAGTGTCTTTCTGAATCAAAAGTATAAATACAAGAACTTCAAAAAACTATTTTATAAAACTTTTTCAACAACAGATACAAAAACTGAATAATGAAGATGTAAAGAAAGAAGAAGAGATTACTCAGTGCTTTTATACTAGTTTGGCCAAATCCTGCTTACATTCAATTCTCAACAATTTGTTGAGTTTCACTAAAAACCTTTTCTCAACCTCAAGAAAGTGAGATAGTCTTTGTATAGCCTTCTCAAGCTATTTCAAGTGAGTAGTAGTTCCAATTTAGTCTCACACCAAGTAGTCTTTTTACTAGTCTCTTTAAGCTAATCTCACTTTGATCACTACTGGATCATGGTACAAGAATATAGTTTTACATTGTTTCTCTCCAACAAACGAACACTCAAGTTTTTCTGAGGATACAACAGTGTATGTACTGAAAACTTGAGAGACTTTTTTCTCAATTCTTCCTAAGAAGAAAATATTATCTAATGAGAACAAGAAAGAAGGTTTTGTGTAACAGAAACTGATTAAAAGAAGTAATAGATGAACTTTCAGAGTATATTGAAAAACTTCAGCGTTAGTTGTGCAAAAGTCTCTTCTTGAATGAAGATCTTATTCTTTTATACTTAGATTTTGAATATGATAGTTTCCTTTGGATTTTCCTTTCTTTTAACATGTGTTGATCTTCTTTTGTGTCCTAGGAACTGTCCTCTAGAAGAGTAGTTAAGCTATCTTGTAGAGACGTTGACAATGTGGTTTCTAGTAACCTTCGATAACAACTTTTACTTTCCGAAATGTAGTTCTCGAACTTTTTCTTCTAGAATACCAAGTATTTGACTAATTACAAAAGTAATATATCACTGTCAATGCTTTTCTAATAGTTAACTAAATTTGAATTTCAAATTTTCCTTCGTTTCTATTAACTCAACATTGTTTATGAATAACATGTTATTTCTGATATAGCTTTACAGTTTCTAATCTTTGCATTGATCTTGTTTACTTAACTCTGAACTTGATAAGGATATTTTCATCATTTAAAATGTCTTCAGAGTTGATTCATCTCGAAATTGAAGATTGTGATCATGTATGCTTAAGAGAAATTGATTTCTTTAATGATATAGCACTTTCTAAATGTGTAATACACTTTATGAAGATCCATATATGGTTTCTGACGCTGGATATTACTTTCTTGAGTCTCTAACATGTCTTAACTTGCTTTCTGAACTATTTTTCACATCATTAAAGCTTTGAATCTCTTTAAATGCAATTATAATCATGTTAGAATATGATATTGTAAAACAATATGTCATTAATTAAACTTATATGTAGCGAGAATAGTCTTGTTAAACGTTATAAAAACCTGATTAAAAGTATTTTATTCAAAATATTTTAACAAAATTTGCTTTATTGTCACTCAAAACACAAGCTATAGAGCTTTCTAACAGTTATGATATGTAAAAAAAAAAAGCATGGAAATGGTTGAAAAAGATTTTTTTCTTTCTTTTGATGAAAGAAAATGCATGTTGTGAATGTTAAAAAAAAATGCATGCATGCTGATAGGTTGCATTTATATACTAATTTTCCTTTATAACATTAGGCATATTATATCATTTGTGTGATTAATTTGTTAATATTTGATAGATTCACATTTAGTCCTCATTGGGTATCATTGAATAAAGTCGTGGTTCTTTGCACCATTTTGATGAATAAATATATTTTGGAGCTTCTTGTACTTTTAATCCTCTTTAATGAGTGTTATTTGCTTACAAGGACTGCCCATATTGATATATGAAGACCAAAAAAGTGCATGGAGCTTGTAGCAGTGTTCAATTTGGGAGAATTTGAGAAACTAAATAGAAGATTTATAGAGCTCATTTATAGCAAATATTGTAATGAAAAATTCATATACTCTCTTCAGAGATCAGATTGAGACAAATAAAGATATTTTGGAAAGCTCAAGAAATCCTCTAAAACTTTTATGTTCTGCTCAAAACCCAATTCTAGCTGCCTCTTGGTAAAAATAGAGTTGTAAAATTAAAGGTTGCTGATATTCTCATGCTGCCTAATTTGACCTCTAGTTAGTATTTTATTAATATATGGAGCTGCAAATATTCGATTGTGATGATTCTTGCGGCGTTGGAAAGTTTATTCAAAGGGATACAACTTCTTTTTCATGATCAAGAGTAATTAGAACGTTTTGGACCTCAAAATAAGCTTGAAAGTGTATGAAGTGGTGTTGTGCAAGTACATGACCACTATAGTGGTCACCAGAGAGCAGGAATAAGCCAAAATTGTCCCTAGATCGCTATAGCAGTCTGCCATGATAATATTAGTTTGTAAAGAACATTTTTTAATTATTTTGAGGCCTGTTCTTGACATTGTAATGTTGTATCATATATACCCAATTGACCTAGGTTAATAGAGACCTTACACACTTATTCTAGGGCTGCATCCACTCTCTCCACTCTTTCTACTTTCTCTCTCTTTTCTCTACACTCTCTCTATAGGTTTTAGGAGTTTCTAATCCTTATTTTGACTCCTGTTTGGGATTACAATTATACTGTCAATTATATTGATTGTTATCCTCCATCTATGGAGGAGTAATTTTCTTTATCTTGTGCAAGGATAATTGAAGATTAAGATTTTTCTTGAGATTCCTATTTTTAATTATAATCTCTGGTTGATTTTTCTCTCTCCCTCTTGTCTTTTCTTTCTAATATCGGTTGTGTGAATTATTGCAATTGTATTTTTGAGAGTTGTTTGATTGCGTGTTCATCCACATGCATAATTAGGATTCTATTGGCATATTTGGTCAATTGATTAAATTATTTCCAGTTGGTAAGAGATAGGAAGTAACTCTGTTTGGGAATTAGGTTGCTGCAATTGATAATTAAACTAGCATAAGTTCATAGAATCACGGTTATGGATTCATGTGTTAGGAGTGGGTGTTTGTGTGACCATTAGGCAGAATTGCATCATTGTTGTGTGGTAGTATAACTAATAAAAGTAACCACAACCATGCATTTGTCTTTTGAACCAATGATTGAACAACTCTTAATCTGAGAGAATCATTATGCAAGTAATTCTTCCAATAATATTCTCTTAATTTAATATTGCTGCTAAATAATTGCAAAACCCTTTAATTTCTAATTACTAGTAACACTTCCTTGTGCTACGACTTGAGTTGTGCCCTTTACTATTTTTTTGGTGCAACTTGGCACTTTATAAATTTTAATTTCTCTGTGAGTTGCGACATGACACATCATATGCAAATTGGATGCTATGAATGCATGAGATGAATGATTAAGACAAGAGAAATATTTTTTATATTCTTTTTGTATGCTATTATGTGATGAGAAGATATGCATAAATGAGAGATAAAGGAAACCTATGCCTGACATGCATGTTGAGAGAGAAAAAAGAAAATTGTAGGTTGTAGGTTGCTGATTTCGCTAGAGACAAAGTAGAGAGAAAAAGCACTAGTGGTTGTAGCTGTTTCTTCGAAAAAAACTTGATCACTTGGTTATGTAAAAAGTATAATACCATTGCACTCTCCACTTCTGAAGCTGAATATGTATCTACTGTAAATTGTTGCACCCAGATGCTGTGGATAACGAACTAGATAGAAGATTATCACTGAGGTATTCCAAAATCCCTATCCTCTGTGATAATACTAGTGTTACTAATCTTGCTAAAAATCTTATCCAACACTCGATACCCAAGAACATTGATGCTAAACATCACTTTATTCAAAATCATGTTAAAAAAGGAGATGTTAAGTTAATATTTGTGAATACTAAAGACAAAGTGTTAGATATATTCACAATACCATTAGCTGAAGATCATTTTTGTGTTTTGAAAAGGCTTTTAAACTTAAAGATTTTTAAATCTGTATAAGTATTTATACATAGATATGTCTAGGTACTCTCTCTATTCATTACTCTGAACTGAAGCCCAAAAGAAGAAATCAATTTGCAAGATCACTAAATCAGATTGAATATCAGAATTTTAGTTTGCAAGCTTAGAAAAAAGGAGAGATGATCAGAAAAAAGAGTTGAGGATTAGAAAATGGGGAACATATGGCTTCATGAAGTTTAGAATATGAAGATGAGCTTATGATAAAAATGTGTGAGACTCCAATGGGTAAAAAAGTGAAAAGTGAAGCTTAGAAAGTAACCTCTTTAGAAAGTAATCTTAAGAGTCAGAAGCCACTCTTTTTAAAGAAGGATAGAAAAGGCGAGATAATTTACACTCTTTTTAGTTTCTCTCTCCTACATCGTTTCACCTTTAGTCAAATTACATCTCATTACTTAAATAACTCCCTACTCCTCACACTCCACATGTTATCTTCATCTTCAACCTCCAAGCACTTAAACCTTAACCATTTCATTTTCCTTCTCTCTCAAACCTTCTCTATAGTCACACCATCCCTTACAAACATTCATCCTGTAATCCTTTTAAGCTTCAACCTTTCTTGTTCTATCTTTTCATACTTAACCCTGAAATGGATGAAGGAAAACACTACTCCGGTCGTATTGCTAACATGGAAACACTTCTCATTTTTAATGAACCTCATCACCAATAACACTATGCTAACAACTTTTCTCAGCAGCCAATAGCTCCTGGGAAGAATCTGTGATAGGAGTTGATGGTTCAAGTTCTCATCCTATTAGAGGTCATCTCCTTCTAAGGATAAAAAAGGTTTCTAAGCTTCCCTGACTGAGTATTCACGGGGAGGGATACCACCTTTTATTCTCAACTAATGCAGGTATTCGAGTCTGTGTTGACCTCCTACATCAGAGGCATTTATACGGAGTTGAGCATAGTTGATTTCTTCAATATCATCCATGCTCCTGATGAAGGACTCATATGGAAACCAAAAAAAAAAGAAAAGAAGACCATCGTGCACCTTAAGTGGCATAGATCATCATAGTTTTCTCTCTTTTTTTATTTCTCTCTTCCCCTTCTCCCCACCCACTCTCCTGTAACTCTCATCCTCTCATTCTTCTTCTTCTTCTTCTTCTTATCCTTTTTGTTTCTTTCTCTCTTCTCTTCTTTTCTCCCTCTATTCACTTCTTCTTCCATTCTCTTCACAAAAAAAAATATCACCACCACCTCCATCATCATCCTCCTCTAACTCTTCATCATCTTCCACCATTCTTTCTCGCTTCTACCTCCATTTTTTCTTTCTAACCTCCATTAAAGAGTTTGGAGCTTTTAGAAGGAATTGGAGCAAATTTCTTCATCAATTCTACTCTCCAAGTGGTAAATAAGCTTCCTCACTGCTTTATTTAATTTATTGAAATTTTTAGTTAATTTAGGATTAATGTTAGTGTTCTTTGAACCCTATAAATTAGGGATTTTAATGATTTGGAGAAAATTTACATAAATTAGTGATATTATTAGCTCACAAATATTAATATTATCTTGTTCCTAGAGCGATAGAGTAATCGGGCATTAACACTTGAATTGGTGGCATTAGTAGAGTTAGTCTTCAGTTCTTTGAACCAATTGTGAATAGACATTATATCTATAATTATTTTTAATTATGATAAATTAGCTCTAAATGTACTTTAGTAAATTATAAATTAAGAAACAATTATTTGGCTATGTGTACAAATTTAAAGAAAGTAAGCATATAGCTTATATTTTAATTGAAAATTTACACGAGACAACATGACATGATTTGGAAATTGTATAATGAAATATTAAATTTTATAGATTTGAAATTGTTGAAAGTTATTGGTGCCTGATATGGATTTGAGAAATGATTTATGGATATTAGGGATGACCCTTTTTACTGATATGTATAGATTAATTATATTTTGGGGAGAATCTCTGACAGGATCTGTAGCTAACGACAGTAGGTGTTAGCCTTGGTGCACCTTAACTATATTTAACTAGAACCACTTAGTGGATCCTTTTGTACTATGGCTACTTGAATGAGTAGGACCGTTCTGTTTTAGGATCACACGAAGGAATGACCGTCTGAGTGTGAATCCTTCTGTTTATCCTGAATTTGACAATTTCCTATTAATTTATATAAAGATTGTTGTATTCAAAAAATTCCTTTTCGTTATAAAAGAATTGGTTGAATTTATGTGAACTAGAAAATTATTATTGTTTTACTTTTGGATTACATATTGTTTCACGTAAGTTATAGACATCATGCCTACAACTGAGTTGTAAAACTCACCCATTGTTTCCCTCTATTTTCCAGATACAGGTGCAGCTCCAGGTTCCAATCCTGAGGCTCCTTAGTAGCCGATTGTCTAAGTTGGTGAGCCTTTTTGCAAAGACCCTTTTTATAGTCATCTATATTTTATTTTAGTCTGTAGTTGTTAGTTGCTCCATATGTCACAGGCAGGTTCCTTGGACTTGTATTATGCTTATGTTTGAGAACTTATGACTTAGTTATATAGAATATGTTATGGAAAGGATTTTAAACTTAATTTGGTTTTATGTTGAACTATATATAGTATAATGTTTAATGGAGTTTGAAAGTTAATTTGGTATTATGTATTGGAAGGGTGCATTCTGAGAATGCTTGATGCCCAAATGTAATGAAATTTATTGGGAATATTGCAAGTTGTATTTTATTTGGAAAATGTCAAAAAAATAGAGGAAGCTTTATCCCTTTTTTTTTTTTTTAAATTTTGCATGTTGAGGCTTGTGGGGGAACGTGTTCCCTACGCACCGGTCATGGCCCAAGTTGGGTCGTGACAAAGTTGGTATCAGAGCTTTAGGTTTCCTGTGTATTATGGAGCAATTGTCCTTTGGTAAAGTCACAATTGTATAAATGGTAGCCGGCCCATTTTCACAAAGCGCGATCCTATCAAAGGCCTAATAGGAATGTCTTCTCGAGTCTATTTTTAAGGCGTGTGGTATTGTGTCATTCTTATTATAAAATTTCTACCTACGTTCTTATTCCATGTTCAATCTATTAGGTACAATGCCTCCTAGAAAGCATCAACGCAATGTGAGGCTAGGATGTTATAACATTTCCAATACAGAATCCAACCAAGCTCCTGGTCCTCCAACTAGACAAAGGGGGCGAAGCCAGGCTTGAGGCCGTAGAGGTCAAGGCTGTAGTGGAGGCCGTAGAAGGATGGCTAGACCCAGGCCCTAACCTGAACCTGAACCTGAATTCGAATTTGAACCCAAACCCGAACAGGGTGAAGCAACAGGCCCACAAGGGCAACCAGTTGATCTTGATGCACGGATGTTGGCAATGTAGTAAGCCATCAATAATTTGGTGACAGTTTTAACCCAACAGGTAAGAGATGGTGCCCAACCACATGCTGAACCTGCCTCTGGCGCTCAAAGAAATGCCCAGCCTTTTGGACGCGAGGAAGTGATTATTGGAGCATACCTCTAGTTAAACCCATCTACTTTTACTTGGGACTCCACAGATGAAGACCCATAAGAGTTTTTAGACAGATCAAAGAGAGCCCTCAGGGTTCTCAGATGTGAGGGTGGCAGAGCAGTTGATTTTGTATCCTATAATCTTCAAGGCACTATAGCACACTGGTATGAAACTCTATTAGAAGAATGTGCAGCTAATATGAGACCACCTCCAATGTGGGAAAAATTCTCTTAAGCCTTTAGGGACAGATTCTTGCCAGATAATAAAAGAGAGAGACTTACTGATGAATTTGAGAAGCTAAAACAGGCTTCGAGAATGTCAATAACCGAATATGCTACTAAGTTCACCAAGCTATCTCGACTTGCGCCACATTTAATTGCAAATGAAGTAATGAAAGCACGAAGATTCATCAAAGGGTTAAGAGAGCCACTATGTACCAATCTACTTCTTGAAGGTGGTAGAATGTCTTTTGCTCAAGTGGTAGATGTTACTTATGCTATGAAGATGACAAGAGAAGAAAATAGAGTTACAAGGGAATTGGGAAAGAAGCCTAAAATGAAAGGACAATTTTCTGGAGGGTCTTCTAGGGGATCAGGCTATTAGGGTTATCAGCACCATTGTGGCCAATAGGGTCGACAGCAGGCACTGTCAATTGGAGCTGCATCATCTGGGATAACTCCAATGAGTGTCTCAGGTTCAAGATCACACATTGGGAGTGTATCTCGTCCAGGTACCCATAGGTCAGGGCAATCAGACTATATTAAACCATTTTGCTAGCAGTGCAGAAACTATCACATTGGGAGCTATCATAGGGCTACAGGAGCTTGTTTTAATTGTGGGCAATGTAGCCATATGAGGAGGGATTGTCCCCATGCCCAGGGAGGTTTTGGACAGAGCTTAGTACAATGTGCAGGACCATTACCATCATTTTCAACTTTGTCTCCAGATGGCTCTGCTGGCCCTGTAAGCAAAGGAAGGGGCAGAGGAGTAGGTAGTAGAGATCCTGACAATAGGGGTTCAGGCCAATTCGGTAGAGACCAATCAAGAACATATGCTATGACACGCCAGGATGCTCAGGCATCCAATTCAGTGGTGGCAGGCACCCTTCAAATTTTTTCTTTTGATGCACGAATATTGTTTGATTTGGGTTCCACACATTTATATGTGTCTTCATATTTTGCATATCGGTTTAGTAAACAACCAGGGTTCTTAGAAAGCCCGTTTTGGGTTGGTACTCCAATAGAAGAATATTTCTAGGTTCAATTAGTGTTCTGGTCTTGTGTCATCAGTGTGAATAAGGTTGATACCCTAGCTAATTTGATACCTCTAGAGATGGTTGACTTTGATGCCATCCTAGGCATGGAGTGGTTAGCCTCTTGTCATGCCTCTGTTCATTGCTATTCCAAGATAGTGACATTTAAGGATCCTGATGGTCCGTCTTTTGAGTTTAAAAGGGATAATTGTCTTACCCTGGCTAGTCAAATTTCATCTATAAATGCCTTGCACTTGATGAATAAAGGAAATCAAGCCTTCCTTGCGGTGGTCAGAGATGTTGAGGTTGAAGTGCCTAGCATTGGTCAAGTTCAGGTGGTTAAGGAGTTCTTAGGTGTATTTCCAGATGAACTACCGGGGATGCCTCCTGAGAAAGAAATATAGTTTGGCATAGATCTGGCTCTGGGAGTTCAACCCGTATCCATTCTTCCTTACCGCATGGCTCCTTCTGAATTGCGAGAGCTAAAAGATCAGTTGCAAGATATGTTGGAAAAAGGGTTTTATTCGTCCAAGCGCATCCCCATGGGGAGCCCTTGTGCTCTTTGTGAAGAAGAAAGATGGTTCAATGCGATTATGTGTGGACTATTGGTAGCTTAATTGACTCACTATACGCAATAAGTACCCTCTACCAAGAATCAATGATTTGTTTGACTAGCTTCAAGGAGCTTTTTATTTATCTAAGATTGATCTCTGCTTTGGGTATCATCAATTGAGGATTAAGGACGAAGATATTCTTAAGATTGCTTTTCGTACCCGCTATGGGCACTATGAATTCTTACTGATGTCCTTCAGTTTAGCAAATGCCCTAGCTGCTTTCATGGACCTGATAAACTGAGTGTTCAAGCCCTTCTTGAACTACTTTGTAATCGCCTTTATTGATGATATCTTAGTATATTCCAAGAGTGTGGAGGAGCATGAATATCATCTAAGGATTATTTTGCAAACTTTGAGGGATCACCAACTTTATGCCAAGTTCTCCAAGTGTGAATTTTGGCTTGATCAGGTTACTTTTCTTGGTCACATTGTATCTAAAGATGGAATTAAAGTGGACTCAAAGTAGGTTGAAGCTATCCAGCAATGGCCATGACCTACTACAGTTACCAAAATTCACAGTTTTCTAGGATTGGCAGGCTATTATCATCGATTTATGAAAGATTTCTCAAGAATTTCTGTGCCATTGACTAAGTTGACTCAAAAAAATGTGAAATTTCAGTGGTCAGATGTATATGAGGAAAGCTTTCAAACACTCAAGGCTTGCTTAACCTCAGCACCTGTGCTTGTCTTACCTTTTGGTTCCGGAGGTTTCTCAGTTTACTGCGATACCTCTCGGATAGAACTTGGTTGTGTTTTGATGTAGCACGGCCAAGTCATTGCTTATGCTTCATGGCAGTTGAAGAAGCATGAACAAAACTATCCCACTCATGATCTAGAGATGGCAGCAGTGATTTTTGGTTTGAAGATTTGTAGGCATTATCTTTATGGTGAGACGTGTGAGATTTACACAGACCATAAGAGTCTAAAGTATATATTCTAGTAGTGGGATTTGAATATGAAGCAACAAAGGTGGATGGAGTTGCTTAAGGATTATGATTGCACCTTTTTATACCATCCTAGAAAGGCTAATGTTGTAGCAGACGCCTTGAGTAGGAATTCTATGGGTAGTTTGTCTCATATCACTCATGTAAGAATGCCGGTAGTAGAGGAAGTTCACAAACTTAAGGCTAATGGTGTTTAGTTTAACTTGGGGGAGTCTGGGATACTCTTGGCTCATATAAGAGCCCAATCATCCCTCATAAAACAGATCAAGGCATTTCAGAATAAAGATCCTAGACCGATTAAACTAAAGAATGATGTTGAAAATAGGGCAATCTCTGAGTTTATGATGGATCAAGAAGGGGTACTTCGATTTGGTAATCGACTATATGTACCTGATGTTGGGAATCTTAGAAAGACCATCTTAGAAGAAGCTTATAACTCTTGATACTCTATACATCCTGGTCGGCTAAGATGTACCGGGATTTAAGGCAGTTGTGTTGGTGGGAAGGTATGAAAAAGGATGTTGGAGAGTTTGTGTCTCATTGTTTAGTGTGTCAGCAGGTTAAGACTGAGCATCAAAGACTAGCAAGATTGTTTCAAAAGATTGAAATACCTGAATAGAAGTTGGAGTGAATCACTATGGACTTTGTGACAAGGCTACCTCGTACTATCAAAGGGTTTGATTCTATTTGGGTCATAGTAGACCGAACGATAAAGTCGGCCCACTTTCTTCCAGTTAAAACCACCTATAAGGCTCATCAGTATGCTCAATTATATATTGATGAGATTGTTAGGCTCCATGGAATTCCTGTTTCCATTATATCTGATCATGGGGCCCAATTTACAGATTATTTTTGGAGATCTTTCCAAGAAGGTCTAGGGACTTGGCTTGATTTCAGCATAGCTTTCCATCCTCAAACTGATGGGCAATCAGAAAAAACTATTCAAATCCTGGAAGATGTGCTCAGGGCGTGTGTATTGGATTTTGGTGGGAATTGGAGCAATTACTTACCTTTAATTGAATTTTCCTACAACAATAGCTATCAAGCCAGCATCCAGATGGCACCTTTTGAGGGTCTATATAGAAGGCGCTATAGATCACCTATTGGTTAGTTTGAGATTGGTAAGACTAAGCTTTTTGGTCCCGATCTTGTACAAGAATCTCTTGATAAGGTTCGTATGATTCGAGAGAGACTCTTGATAGCTCAGAGTAGGCAGAAGTCCTATGCTAATCATAGAAGGCATGCCCTAGAGTTCTCTACTGGGGAACATGTCTTTCTCCGAGTTTCCCCAATGAAAAGGGTGGTAAGATTTGGAAAATGAGGAAAGCTTAATCCTAGTTATATCGGTCCTTTCGAGAACTTAGATAGGGTAGGTGCTATAGCTTATCAGCTAGCATTGCCCCCCGGAATTGTCCATGGTTCATCTAGTGTTTCATGTCTCTATACTTCAAAAGTATGTTCCCGATCTATCTCATGTAATCTCTCCTCAAGTGATCCAACTTGATGAGAAACTGTTTTATGAGGAGGAGCCGATGGCCATTGTGGACTGCCAGGTGAAAAAGCTTCGATTAAAGGAGGTGGTATCAATGAAAGTGACTTAGAATAACCATCCCAAAGAAGAAGGGACTTGGGAAGTGGAAGAAGCTATGCGAGCTAGATATCTGTATTTGTTTAATTCTTGATATATGTGTCTTATCTCCGAATTGTTGGAAATTTGGGGACTGAATTTCTTAAGGGGGGAAGATTCTGGAAACCTAAAAAAAAAAGGACCACCGTGCACCTTAAGTAGTATAGACCACCATAGTTTTTTCTTTTTTTTTTTAATTTCTCTCTTCCCCTTCTCTCCACCCATTCTTTGTAACTCTCATTCTCTCATTCTTCTTCTTCTTCTTCTTCTTCTTCTTTTTCTTCTCCTTCCCGTTTCTTTCTCTCTTCTCTTCTCCCTCCATTCACTTCTTCTTCCCTTCTCTTCAAAATAAAAAAAATATCACCACAACCTCCATCATCATTCTCCTCCAACTCTTCATCACCTTCCACCATTCTCTCTCTCCTCTACCCCTATTTTCTCTCTCTGACCTCCATTAGAGAGCTTGGAGCTTTTACAACGAATTAGAGCAAATTTCTTTATCAATTCTACATTTCAAGTGGTAAATAAGCTTCCTCACTACTTTGTTTAATTTATTGAAATTTTTAGTTAATTTAGGATTAATATTAGTGTTCTTTGAGCCCTATAAATTAGGAATTTTAATGATTTGGAGAAAATTTATGTAAATTGATGATATTGTTAGCTCAAAAATATTAATGTTATCTTGTTCCTAGAGCGATAGAGCAATCGAGCATTAACACTTAAATTGGTGGTATTAATGGAGTTAGTCTTAATTCTTTGAACCAGTTTGTGAATAGACATTAAGTCTTTAATTATTTTTAATTATACTCAATTAGCTCTAAATGTATTTTAGTAAATTAGAAATTGAGAAACAATTATTTGGCTATGTGTACAAATTTAATGAAAGTAAGCATATAGCTTACATTTTAATTGAAAATTTACACATGAGACAATATAACATGATTTGGAAATTGTATAATGAAATATTAAATTTTATAGATTTGAAATTGTTGAAAGTTATTGACCCCTGATATGGATTTGAGAAATGATTTATGGATAGTAGGGATGACCCTTTTTGTTGATATGTATAGATTAGTTATATTTTGGGGAGCATATCTGACAGGATCTGTAGCTAACAATAGTAGGCGTTAGCCTTAGTGTACCTTGACTATATTTAACTAGGACCACTTGGTGGATCCTTTTGTACTACGGCTACTTGAATAAGTAGGACCATTTTGTTTCAGGATCATATGAAAGAATGGCTGTCTGAGTGTGAATCCTTCTGTTTATCCTGAATTTGACAATTCCCTATTAATTTATATAAAGATTGTTGTATTCAAAAAATTCCTTTTCGTTATAAAAGAATTGGTTGAATTTATGCGAACTAGAAAATTATTATTGTTTTACTTTTGGATTTCATATTGTCTCATGTAAGTTATAGACATCATGCCTACAACTGAGTTGTAAAACTCACCCTATTGTTTCCCTCTATTTTCCAAATACAGGTGTAGCTCCAGGTTTCAATCTCGAGACTCTTTAGTAGCCGATTGTCTAAGTTGGTGAGCCTTTTTGTAAAGGCCCTTTTTGATAGTCATCTATATTTTATTTTAGCCTGTAGTTGTTAGTTGCTCCATATGTCACAGGCAGGTTCCTTGGACTTGTATTATGCTTATGTTTGAGAACTTATGACTTAGTTATATAGAATATGTTATGGAAAGGATTGTAAACTTAATTTGGTTTTATGTTGAACTATATGTGGTATTATGTTTAATAGAGTTTGAAAGTTAATTTGGTATTATGTACTGGAATGGTGCATTCTGAGAATGCTTGATGCCCAAGTGTTGTGAAATTTATTGGGAATGTTGCAGGTTGTATTTTATTTGGGAAATATCCAAAAAATGGAGAAACTCTGTCCGTTTTTCTGTAAAATTTTGCATGTTGAGGCTTACGGGGGAATGTGTTCCCTACACACCGGTCATGGGCCAAGTTGGGTCGTGACAACTCATTTGGTCGATAGATGAGAATTGGTTTATGTCTCTTGGATTCTCAGTGGCGGATGTCTCCAGATGGCTCACGGATTATCTCAGCCATCAACCTAATGAAATAACTACTGCCATGTTTAACTCCAAGGCACACTAAGTCTTCACCCTCATCTAGTTTTCTTTACTTCCAAGGCTAGGAAGCACTCACCTACTGTTTGGGATGGACTATATGTTACTATTCTGTCTGCTGGCAAAGAGGAAGGTAAATTTTCCCAAACTAATCTTTGATTACATGTTGAGTACCATCTCTCCAGAGAAAAGGAAAAATACTGTTGTTCCTTATGGGATCCTATTAACCAAGATCTTTGAATATTCATACTGTAACATCCTCCCAAGTACAACGTCATCCTTAAGTCATGACATCAGACTTGAGAGTTGTTACTTATAAATTATCGGACCTTTCTTAAATAACTATAGCAAATGCGATAAGATCGTATAATAACTAGCATAATTAGATTAAAATATATAATAATGACACAAGTCAATTACATAAGGAAGCTCTATTGTGAGCTTGAATATATATACAATCTCAATTACATTTACCTACAACTATATACCACATAAGAAAAACATCAACTATTAAACTATTGCAATCTCGAGTTTCTTTCACATAGCAGCCGTGTTGTTCTCTGAATCAACTTGGAGACGACACGGGAACACAAAACACATAGGGGTGAGAATTATATAATTCTCAGTAGGGTAACTCCCCAAAATACACAATCATAATGTCATCGTCATCGCCCAAGCCACTTCAGTTTATTAATAAAAAGTGATCAAGCATTACGTAATAATGATTCGTTTTTAAAGTTCCAAATCATATTTCCAAAATGGGTTGTTTTTAATGATCAATCACTTAATGCACACATATCATAAAGCTTAGACATATAGTTAATAATCCTAATCAAGAAATTAAATATGATATGAGTATGCATATGCTAAATATAGTAAACTTATCTCAAAGTGACCTAGTTTTACTTGTGGCCATAGAACTCAACTCGGTGCATTTTTCTCTTTTCATCGATATAGGAAAGACTTAGTGTACATCCGACGGGTATTTACTATGGATAACTCCACAATGAAAAGTTTATGCCACATGGTATTTATAATGGTTCACACCACTCAAGGGAAATAAACTACTTATCAGGACTGAGCTCATTCCTATACATGATCATTGGATTTACTTTCTCTAATTCTCACACAGATCTATTCCTAGCCGATACGTCTACCGACTCATATTATCTCTAGAGAAGTTCATCTTTTTGCCTTCCCTTTTATCTCTAGGGAAGTTCCTCTTTTTACCTTCCCCTCATTCCACATAAGTCTTGTTTCTATTTTCTCCATATGTCAGAACATGCACGAGTAAAATTTATATATTCACTTTTCTCATATAACTGCATCATGTACTTTCTTTTCTCAAATGCATGCATAAGCCACAGGTAGGCTTTCAATCACAAGTAATTCTCGTTTTTGTCTCACAAATAAATCTTTAAATTGTCTAGCATGCATTCATACTCATCATACTTAAATCAAGAGTCATTATATCATCAACTCAATACTTAAATTCATTTCAGCACAAATACAGCATGTTGGCAGAATTCATGCCTAAGGAGTATAATTTATTCTGTCTATCAAATGTCCATTTCAAGGGCTATAAAAATTCTCCAAGACACCTCAATGTGTCCACAAGGCCCTGTAAAAATTTTAGAAGGAAAATCCTTCTCTAACTTGTTTAACAAAATTAGACAAACTTGGTGGTCAAACCACTCAGCCTCAGCTCAAAACTAGAATCTCATAATTTTTAACCCTAGAAAATGATTGAATCAATTCAAAATAAAAATCACGATTACATGATCAACTCCCTGTAAAAATTTCAAATGAAGAATCAATCATTTTCTATGGTAACAAAATTAACAAAATTCACAGCTTCAAAGTCAACATCTCAGGCAGCACAGTTACAACTTTGGTTCATGATTTTTTTAACATAGCAAAAGTGACTAGAATACCTCAAAAGTTTTACTGAAGATGCCTTAACATGTTAACTATATCATATAAAATTTTTAGCTCAATCTAAAGCCTCTAACTAGATCAGAAAATTCATGAACAAATGCTGCCCTATTGAAATATGAAAATCCAGCAGCATGTGTCAAATCTTCTTTTAACAAAAATGATTTTTTCACAACATCAAACTACTCCACCAAAATTAATACATCAACATCCATATATCATCAACCAATAAAACTAGAAATGTCAATTTAAATCAGTGATTAAAATAAAAAAATAGATTTGAAGAAAAAAGATTTAAAAACCCTACTTTGGTGGCTTTAGGGATCTTGACTCCAAAGGATGCTCTAAGGATGATTCCCTTCACTTCAAAGCCTTCAAACCAGCATCAAACCCTCCATTAGGCAGTAGTATATGAGGTATCAAGGTGAGAAATGGTGAGGAAATGAAATTCCAATCGGTTAGACTTGTAGGTTTTGAGGAGTAGAACAAATTTTGTGAAGAGAGTTTAGAGTTTTATCAAGTCTAGGATAAAAAAATGAAGGTTTTATGTCAAGTGTTCATGGTTTTGTGAAGAAGAAATGGAGGATGGCTGGTTTAAGGTTCTAGCCGAGGATAAAGAATTGGAGTGATAAGGTTGGTTGAGTTATTTATTATAAAGTAAACATTAGATATTATGTCATGTTTAATTCTTTCAAAAAGAAAAATATGATGGATGGCTAGGATTTAATCTTGTTAGACAAGATTAAATCTTGGCCATCCACTTGGTCTTAATAGATAACCATTATCAAATCTTAAAGATTAAGTTATCTTTCGGTGTTAAAAATTGCACACTGAAATTCCACTGAACGGGTAAAATACCGTACCCGGGTAATCAAATATTGCCCAAAATTTAATTCCAGGTATAAAATCTTTATTTCTATCTATTTCTAATCTTATTCCCATGTTTTCCTAATTTCGGGCACCTTCGAGTCCCGAATAAGGGGGTTCATTGTCCTTAGAAGCTCATGGACCTGCAAAATACTATTCATATTTTTTTTTTTACAAAACCGTTGGACCGCTCTCATCATTGTTAAAACTGTCAGATTTTTGAAATTATGACTAATAAAGCTTAAATTAATTTTTAAATAATTTTTAGGGTGTTACACACTACTCGTTAGCTAATGAGTGGTACGAATATATGGAAGGAACTTTGTACTCCCTAAATTCGTTCAGGACCCTAAGGAAACCAACCGATGCGACCAAATCAAGTGCCAGAAGATATAGATAGAGAATAAAGGATGCATTACTCAATGTTGCCATCAAGGATACAGAGGAGGGGAAAAGAAAAAGAACAAGAACAGTGATAGAGATTGAGAGTAGCTAAGAGGACACTAAAGAATTTGAGAAAATGTCTGATTCTTCCCAATTATGACAAGGATTGACTTTGACATATATAGGTAGAAGGCGTCGAGGTCAGGATAAGAGTCAGATAAGGATGAACAAAGATCGTCTTTTACTTCTGAACCCTCAGGCTCTTACATGCAAAAATCTTCATCTTCGTCCGAGTCTTCAAATTCTAAGTCAAAATCCTTAGGACATGAAAAAACAAGTACAGTACCTGAAATTGACTCATCTCTGGCTGTAAACTCAATTCCTGCTCCTGTTAGAGAACCCACTCCTCATCTTGCTTCAATTGTACCTGATCCATCTTCAGCTCGGGGTGCTAATCCCTCATCAAGCCAACCTGCACTAGGGGTGCAAGCAAGCTTCATGAAAGTGCTAGTACTGCTATGAGAGCAACGCCTCATCAACAATCGGCTGGATCAAATGGAAGCTTTATCATAAAGACACGAAGCACTTCTGTTGGAAATCCTTTTTGAACTACGATGTCATGGCTGATGATGGTGTTCCTGGCTTCTAGCACATCTTTGTTTCATTGATGATAAAAGGGGAAGAAGAAAAGAGAAGAAAATTCTGTGCTAAGAAAGACATGGGGAGTACACTAAGGGGGAGCCGCTTAGATTTTTTTTTTCTTTTCAGCATCTGTATTTTTTTTACAGGGGAGTACATGTGGAGGGGCTACTCAGAGATTCTTTTTCAGCATCTGCATTTATTTTTATTTTTATGATCAAAATTTTTTTTTGTTATATTACTTAAGTGTTATTTCATTTTTTTATTTCAAATGTTTTGATTTTTTTTTTTGCTTTGATACATCTTTTTAGCTTTTGCTTGCCCCGTGAGACACACACACACACACACACATATATATTGCTTAACTAATCAGGCATACTATGCTGATGAATGAGTGATCTTTACTTGCTTGATCTAATATCTCATTACATCAATGTTTCCTTCTATATGCTCAAGCTGTGGAACAAATTATCAGAGCATTAAGCATAGTTTGTTCCATAGCTTGAGCATATAGAAGAAAACATTGATGCAATGAGATATCAGATCAAGCAAGTAAAAGATCACTTATTCATCAGCGTAGGACGGTTGATTAGTTAAGCAATATGTATATATCCTTGCATAGCATATGCTGATAATATTTATTTTAAGGTTTCTTTGAGCATTAAAAACTACATATGTATAAGTCTATTTGTATTCTCTTCTCACATGCTCTGATACATATTTTTCATATAAACATGAGCATCCAATTGAAAATGAGTTTGGATAAATATGTGCTAAATAAGAAAATTAATCAAGATGAAATATCACAAGTATTACTTGTTTTTTTATTCAAGCACGTGTATTTTCAGAATTTTTTTTTATAGAAAATCAAGTTGTTTTATTGAAAGGGCTTAAACGATGATATTCTTTTTAATACTGTGCTGATACCTCTCAGAACGTAATCTGTGTAATTTCAGAAACTTCATTGATAATGAAAATAGTTATGATTTAAGTCACTTAAGGGTATAAAACATGTTTGATCTTATCCATATTATGCTTTAAGAAAAGAACTTCCTGAAAATCACATCCTGTGATGAGTTGAAAGAATATTGATTATCATGCTACATTTTCTGTAATATTTCTTTCAATATCTCTTCAAAAGATTTTCTTCAAGTTGGTTTATCATCATCAAAAAAGGGGAGATTGTTAACTCTAGAACCCTTTAGAAAGCTTCAAGGTAATATGTTTTGAATGACAACAAAACTAATTTAAGGAAAATATTTTGAAGAATGACTAATGTCTACCTTGAGTTTCTTGAAATAGCAAACAAGTTCTTTCATTAGCATAACATGGCTCCATTAGCAAGAATAATTTCACTTTTCATGTGCAAACATGATTTATCTCGTATTAAGAGATGGAAACTAGATGGAAGTGATAATTATATCGTAAATCGAGCATATACATGCCTAACAGGTTCAGTAAAAGAAAGCAAGACTTTAGACTTCATAAAGTATGCTTAGAATGAAGATATCAATCAAGATAAAGTGGCACTGAACTTAATAGTGAAACAATACGCTCTACAAGAAAAGGAGAAAAAATTGAAATTCAAATTTAAAAGTCAAACCCAGTTACAGACAAGCATGTCATTTCTTTTACTAACTTGGTTAACTACCCTTGCTTCTAGAAGAAAGAGTTCAAAAATCACATTCAGAAAGTAAAAAGTATTAGCTCTAGAACTCTGTCAAAATGTGCTAATTAGTTTTGAATGACAACAAAACCAATTTAAAGAAAATGCATTGAAGATTGGCTAATATTTGTCTTGAGTTTCTTATAAGATTATAACATGATTCTATCATTTAGCAAGAGTAAGGCATACTCAAATGAGAATATATTTTACTCTGCATGTGTAAATATGTTTATCTCATGTTGCGAGATATCAACTAAAAAGGAAGTGAAATAATATCCTTATTCAAGCAGAGTATAGCTAATGATTTGAAGAAGATATCAACACTATGAGAAACCAAGTCTTGAGACTTCAGAAAGTATGCTTACAATGAAGATATCAAGCAATCTCTGAAGACCAGATGTTACACTATCTTTAATCAGCAAAATCGCACAGTCATTATCATAAAGTTTGAATTGAAGATCAGAAATTAAAGAAATCATCAAGGATTTGCTACCACATGTCAGAAAGTTCACTTCACTGTAGAGTGTTAAGCATTACTGGAAATGGAAGGAAATTTGAATTTGAATTACGAAGAGTCAAATCTCGGTATCAGAACTAGTTAATCATATTTCTTCCCTTCGAAGTCAACTATCCCAAGTATTAGAAGAAAAAGTTCAGAAACCATGGTTAAGAAAGTAAGAGTAATTTGTGAAGGACATTAGAAACCTCTTTTCCATAATGGCTTCTGCAAACTGATCTAATAAACAAATGAGCTACATTTCTATACTATCTTTTCAAGACACAAATAGATAATCAACACGTGTCCTTGTAAGAACTTATCAAAGGCAACGATCACAAGGAAGACCTTCTTTAAATAGAGATGCTGTGTTCTAATGTTGAAGTAAGAGACTCCGTGCTTAAAAAGGGAATTCTGCAAAAATCTCTCTTCATCTCCAGTAAGGTTCATATCATAATGTAATCAGATTCCTTATGTAACATCTTAATTTTTAACCCGATACTCCTAGAACGTATTTAGGTTAACTATAGTCTATCACTCTTCTAGTCTCATTCTTTAAGACCTTTCTTTAAAATACATAGCGAAAAATATGGGTAAAATTGTTTTTCGAAAAACATAGACAAAAACGTGAGCCTTACGTACCATGAAGCATAAACATAAAAGAATAACATAAACGGAAGCACCAGATAAGCTTCATAGAAAGAGCAACCATCGGCACATCATCATATAACATTATCATTAAATATCAAGTCAAACATTAATAGTGTTAATAATATAGGGACATCCCATAATAACATCACACCAAATATATCGGGCCCACCCGTGGAGGTTGAGCATACAACAATTCAAACTACACACAAAACTTATGGTGTAAATAAGCTAAGACTACGTCCTCGCTTGTGCTGCATCACTCTATTCTTGACCATCAAGTTACTTCCATGTCGGCACCTCGGGGTAGTCCATGGACATCCTTGTCAGCCTTGTCTGAAGACGAAGATGGAAAAGAAAGATAGGGGGTGAGAAACTTATACAAGAATCTTAGTAGGGCGCCCCTTTTCACGCACGTGTCATCATCATCGTCCTCAGGAACCTCGGGTTTAATTATGAAATAGTGAGCATGCAAAGATTCATTTATTAAGTTCTAAACATCCATTACCGAGGCTCGTTCATTTTATCATGAGTCTTGTAATGAATGCATCATACATCTTTATGATATGCATGTCAATACTTTATGCAACATTAACTTTAAAACATACATCTAACTACATAACATGCATGATGTGCATAGAACATGGTTTATGAATGACATTCCTTGTTTCCTTAGGTGACTTTAAGTTTCTTTTCTTCTTGGGACCACCCTATTACTCTTCCCTTTTGAGAGTACTTCTAGGTTATGAGCCCATACCACGCTAGTTGTCACTAACACATGGACTTATTCCTTTTGATAAGTTAAAGGTCCCGACATAAAGTACGGGTCTAGGGGGCTAGAATCACCTTTTCATCACCTATAGTTTGATGAGTCCAAAGGATCATTTTCTCATGTTTTAAAATCACCTTAGGTAAGAATCACCTTTTCATCACCTATCGTTTGGTGAGTCCAAAGGGTCATTTCCTTATGCATTACATCTCTTCAAGCAAGAATCACCTTTTTATCACCTATAGTTTGGTGAGTCCAAAGGGTCATTTTCTCATGCTTTACATCTTTTTAAGCAAGAATCACCTTTTTATCACCTATAGTTTGGTGAGTCCAAAGGGTCATTCTTTCATACATTAAGTCGCCTTAAGCCTTAGAATGTTATAACAAGATGCAATACAATCATAAATCATCACTTAACTTATCATGCTTATAAACTCATAACATCATGCATCCTGATCAAAGATAATCATTCATGCAATTTGTCATGCAACATGCCTTCACATTCATTATATATATATATATATTCATCAAACTATAAATCATCATGTCATAATCTGAGAATAGGCATGCAAGATCATCTATTCATGTTCACATGAAAGAAGGAACACTTATTTACACATTTTAGATACTGGTAATCGATTACATGGGCCTTGTAATCGATTACTTGGCTCAACTTTCTAAAACTGGGAAGTTTGAGGTCCTGGTAATCGATTACATGAGCCTTGTAATCGATTACCTCGGTCGAAAATGCATTCTGGGCCTCAAGAACACCTGAGTAATCGATTACATGGAGTGGTAATCGATTACTAGGGTCCAGAAATATGTTCTGGGTTTCCCAGAACATTGTGTAATCGATCCCATCATATTGTAATCGATTACACAGGCCAAAAACTTATATCCGGGTGTGCAAGGCACTCTGGTAATTGATTACATAAGCCCTGTAATCGATTACTAGCAACCCAAAAATGGCGAAAAACTCAAGTTTTGACATCCTTAAAATTGCCCATTTATTCTAGAAACCTTTTAACATCATTCTATCATCTTCCTTAAAACCAAACACACATTTAACCCTTTGGGGCCTACAACCTTTCAAAACTTTTCACACATCATATAAACAAGATTCATCATCAACAAGGCCTTTTCTAAATCTTTAACTCCTTAAATGGAAACACCAATTCATAAAGGTAAAAGCATATGGGACCGAAATTCATTTGTGAGTTCAGAGGAGTAAGTCTTGAGCTCTAGGATTATTTAGGTAATGATGTAAATTTAAACGTGCAAATGCAATCCTCATTTTAATCTTGGTATTATGAAGTGATGGCAAGGGAAACGTAAATATGATTTGCAAAGCTCGAATATAGATATGAGATGCAATAATCTTGAAATATAAACGTGCTAGGTAAAAATTTAAATATGGAATGCATGTTCATTTCTTTATTTTAGTGCTCTAGGACTGACAACAATCAACTTTAAGGTCTAAATAGAAAGGCTTTGAGATTAGTTAGGTGATATGCAAATTCTTGTTTTAATCATTGAGTTCTTAGGTGATGACTTGAAAAGTAAATGTGCTAGACAAGAAAATTAAATATGAAATGCAAGTTCACTTCTTATCTTTAAGTTTTGGTGATAGCTTAGAAATAAAAGTGATATGCAAAGCTTAATGTAAACGTACAATGCAAGAACTTGGAAAGTAAATATGGATGCAACCCATTTATTAATCCTTCAAGGCCTAGGCTCAAGATCCCATCTTAACTCTTAAAAAAAAACCCACATAGCAACTTTATTTGTCAAGAACTCTTAGAAGTGAAACCTTGAGCTCTAGAGGTCAAGCAAATGATGGTTTTACAACCAACATCAAAGATCCTTATCATCAAGCCATGGTTTTCAAACATTTAACAAACAAGAACAAATGGAAGAAACTCAAAACCGAAAAAGAGAAAGGACAAGGAGAGGAAGAAAACTCAACGTAGAATCCCTACATAACTCCCTACCTTGGATGTGCTTTCCTTGATTGAGAGAGAGAACTTGCTCTTGAAGAAGAAGAAGAAGAAGGAGAAGAAGAACTCTTTGAAGCTTGAGAGAAAGAAAGTATTTGATGGTGTGAGAGAAATAAGTAAAGGTTTAAGCAAGCTCCTTGGGTGTCTATTTATAGAGGAGATGAACAAGGGAGGAGTGAGAGGAGGAGACTAGGTGGCACAATTTGAGTGGAGAAGGGAGAGAAAATATCTCTTACATGTAGTCATTCATAGGTAAGGCTAGGCATGGTTGGAGGTATGGGCTAGCATGTCACTTTGAGTGTTGGAAAGAACAAACTCTTGATGTAGGGAGGGGTAACTTATTTTGAAGAATCCAAGGGTAGGAAATTGCTTCCCTAATTGTGGGTTAGTGATGTATTTAGGTGTATCTTTGATTGAGTTTAGGATTAGGAACTTGTAAGTAAGTGTGTAAGTGAAAGGATAGGTAATCAAGGCTATTTTGAGGCATAATTAGTGAGCAATCTAGGCCATTAGTGGGGTCAAAATCCTATTCTACCTAGGCTTCTTGGAGTATGGAGAGTGAATAGTAAAAATACTATTCAAGATTCTATGTTCTAGAAACTTAAGTTTTTAAATGAAAAAGGGGTTTTGAGTTTAATCTAAGCAATCTTAGGTTCTAATTAATTTTAAGGACTTATTTTGACTCTAGATTAATTATGGAAATTAATTAATCTTCTATTAAAGCCTAATATTGCTTAGATTTGCTTAATTACATCATTAAGCTCAAATGGCACTATGTCAAGGATAAAATCATAATTTTGCACAAAAACTGCCCGGGACTACCGGGACTTAAACAAATAATTTTAAACACATGAAAACTTCATTTAAAACCTTTGAGGAAAGTTTCGGACTCGAACGACACCTTTACCTGCGTAAAACGCTATAGGGGTATTTTGGTCATTTTGACCCGAAACTGCAGAAAATAAGTTTTTTGTTTCCGAAACCACTCAAGGATCATCTAATCCTCTTCAAACATTGAGTCGACCCTTCGAGGACTGGCGGGCCTGCCATCTGGGTGAAAAATGACCTCAAGGGCATCTTGGTCATTTTTACTCAGATAGAAAAATCAGGGTGTTACACCTTACTTGTAAAAATCTTCCTTCTACATTCTTAAATAGATATATGTTCTTCCTAGGAAGAAATGATCAAGTTTTCTTAGGATCTTTTCATGTATATGTTAAGGAAACTTGAGTGTAGATTAGTTTGAGTGAAACCTAAACACTAAACCTTTGTATCCTCGATCCGGTAGTGATTACTGTGAGATAGCTTGGAGAGGCTAACATAAAACTACTTACAATGCGACAGTGAGGTGTTCTTGATGATCATGATTTAGCTTGGGGAGGCTAGTTAAAGATAACTTTCAATGAGACAGTAACAAATGGTTTACTTGTCATGGGTTCAGCTTAAAGAGGATAGTGAAAAAAATACTTGGTTCAGCTTGGAGAGGTTGGTGAATAACTACTGAGGTTTATGGTAATATGGAGTTGCCTACTGGTCATAGGTGTTTGCTTGGAGAAGCTAGTTAAGACTACTCAGTTCAACTTGGAGAGTGTGGTCAATCACTACTCAATCTGTGGTAGTAAGGGTTGTCTGTTGGTCACAAATGAGAGCTTGGGAAGGCTAATGTAAAGACTATCTAGTTGTTTTTTCTCTGGTTTGAGAAAGATATTTAGTGGAACCTCAACATTTGTTGAATACTGGATGTAGGCAGTTTTGGCCAAACCAGTATAAAAATATTTGTGTCTCATCTTCCTCTCTTTGATCTTCTTTGCATTTTTATGTTACACATTTTTATTCATCATATGCTGATATTATGTTCTTTCCATTCTTTTTATTTATTTCATACTTCAGAAATCTACTTTCTGAAACTACTAACTGAGTTTCTATAGCACTACAAGTTTTATACTTGATAGTATTTGATTTAAATGTTTCAAAAAAGTAAAATGAAGCAAGCATGATTCAATCCCCCTTCTTGTGCGCATTTCCACCTACAAGTGGTATTAGAGCAAGGCCTTTGAGGGGTTGTGCAATCAACGATTACTGAGGACAAGGATCCAAGGGACAGAATGACATATATCCACTACACAAGATCTATCTATCACCTTACTATCTCTCGCTGATGAGGCTATTTGAAATAGTCTGTGCATGATGTTTGAAGATCTTAAACTGTCGTAAAAAAATTCTTGATCCTAAAGTTGTCATATCAGATGCAATGTAATACTAAACCAATGAAAAATTGATGAACCTTCATTTGAAGAGGAAAGATCTGATATAGAAATCTGAGATTGAAAATGAAGATGAGATCTCTCTGTCTGTGAAAATGTCAAAAGTCTATAACGACTAAATCAAAGAGATATCAATCTCAGGAAAGACAAAAAGGGACAAAGCTTATCTTAAAATGAGCAACCTGCTTATCGTAGTAAAAAGAAATATCATGTATCAGGAGTTGCAAGCTCAGAGCTTAATAGATATATCCGTACATAAAGAAGAAAAGTGTGCTAGACACCTAGAAAAAGGACGAGGTAGGAAGTTATGATGTGCTAGAAATTATTGTCATTTTGTGTTTCATGAATAAGGGCTTTTCAATAGAGATAAGTGAGGTAATTTTATTTTCATTATCATGGTTTTACTGCTTTATATGATGGGCTGCTAGAAGTGTTTTAAACATATTCTTCTATATATCTCAAACTAGTCAAAAAACTCATAAGATTGCTATGAAAACCTGAGAAGATCAAGCCTGAAGCTGGACAGTTGAAAGTATGATATATTCCAAGGAGATTTTCTTCTTCTCAAGTTCTATAAAACTGAAGCCTCCAAAAGAAATGTGAAGAATATGAAAAAACTATTTCTGAATCTTAGAAAGGACTTCATAGCTTTTAAAGATCTGAACCTAGAACATTCAATATATTTCAAAAACTTTGTTTTTTGTGAAAATGGTCAGAATCTATAGTTTCAAAAAACTAGTCTAGGATATCTAGAGGAAATACTATGCAACCTCATCCATTATATGTATATTTTGTTACCTGTTCTTACTATTGTAAGAAGATATACCTGCCTAACAAACGGGTCTTGAGAAAGAAATTTATTAGAAAGGGTGAAAAATCTCTTTTTTTGAAACTAACCAAAAAGGCCCAAGAAAGTATGGCTACCAAAATCAAATCCTTTTTCCTACAGGTATATCTGAAAAGATTCTCTGGTGAAGTATTAAGGAGCAAACAGATGATGATCATTTCAAATACCTTGTTCTAAGCCTAAGAGTTTCTCTAAAACTTGAAGGATAATAACTTAGTACTTCTAAAGTACAATGATGAACAAGCTTAGAAAAGATCTTGTTGATAAGCTTCAGAACATCAACACTTCAAAAAGTATGCTCGGATCTCCCAAGATAGTCAAAAAGTAACCTTTCTAAACTACAAAATGAGCAGTATGAAGATGACATAGAAGCTGAAGAATCTCAATGTGCAAAAACTACACCAGAGTTTTTGATTTAAAGACGATTTTCTAATGTCTAAGTTCATAGAATGACTCCTAAGGGCATGAGAACCAAGTCATCCCTTGGATATATATCATCTTCATCACCTTTGAACCTGAATATATTGAAAAAACTTTGAGTAGTCAAAGTTGGGTAGAAGCTATGCTAAATGTGCTGATCAAGTTAGAAAAAAAAAGGCAAAGTCTACACAACATGTTGAAACGTTATCATTGATACAAAGAAGATGCTCAAGGATAATCTGGATAAAGCTGACATCATCAAGGTAAGCATGGCTACACAAGGTTATACTTTTCAACAAAAAATGGATTATAATGAAGCCTTTGCACCAGTATGCTACCTACTACTGCTTACTTCTACAGAGAAAGGGCTGAAAAGAAAAGCACAAGTGATGCTGCAATCTATTGCACCTAGATACCGCGGATAAGGAATCAGCTAGAAGACAATCTTGAGGTATTTCATATTTCCTATAATACTAGTGTTATTTATCTTATCAAGAATCCTTTCAGCACTTTAAATCTAAGTTTATTTTGCAAAATCCTTTTTATTTTATATCTTGTTTAAAACAGAGATGTTGAGTTAGTAGATGTGCATACTAAAGACTTTGTGTCAAGATGTATTCACAATATCTATTGCTAAAGATCTCTTGTATGTTTTTCTGTTTTTTGACAAGTTTTTCTTTTTTTAAAAAAATTTCACATCTACCTAAGCATTCATGTATAAAACATCTCTAGGCATTCTCTTCTCATAACTTCCCATTTGAAGACCAAGCAAAACCATCAGAAGTCATCAAAAGGTGTATTCTCTTGAAGATACAATATGCCAGTTTGTAAGAGTAGCATAAGTTCAGTCTATGTTGTCAGCTGGTTAGTCAGAATATCATAATAAAAGAGATCTTTTACTATTTGGTTAAAAAGAAGAAAATGAGGGTCAGAAATTAAGACATGTATGGGAGCATAGTATCCAGTACAGGAAAATGAGTCTATGATGAGTCTATGAAGATTCTTTAGGGGGTCAGAAAGTAAACTGTGATGTTCATAAAGTAACTTATTTAGAAAGTAATATCAAAAGTCAAAAAATTCTCTTTCTGAAAGGATGGAAAAGCTGGACAATTTCCACTCTTTTGTGTTTCTCTCCCCCACGTCGCTTTGCCTTTAATCATGTCACATCACTTAAAACCCATGCCTCACACATCACCTTTACCTTCATCTTCCCAAACATGTTACCATGAACCGTTTCATTTCCTTTTTTGCTCTATGTCCTGTATCTTTTTTCCTGAAACTTTCACCTCTTGCAAACATAATCCTAAATCCTCACACAAATCGCCTCTAGCTTAAACCTTTCTTGCTCTATTTTCTTTCTCACAAATCCCTTGTCTTTCTTTTTAGTCCATGGCTAAAGGAAAGCTTTGTGTCTGTGGCATAGCCAACATGGGAAAACTTATCATGTTCACTAAATCAAAACACTAGAAGCACTATACTAACAATTTCTCTCAACAGCCAGTGGGTCCAGGGAAGAAGCTGCGACAGGATCTGATGGCTCAGGTCCTTATTCTGCCTGAGGTCATTACCTTCCAAGGATAGGAAGGATTCTTCAACCTCAGTGACCGAATATTCATAGGAATAGTGACCGCCTTCTACTCTCAGTTGGTACGTGCATCTGAATTTGTGCTAACATCATATGTTAGAGGTTTTGAGTTCGAACTAAGCAGTACTGACCTCTCTTTCGTCATCGATGCTCCAAATGAAGGTGTCATCTGCTCCTCAGAAGAAAATTGGTTTATGTCTCTTAGTGTAACTGCAGAAGAGGTTTCCATTTGCCTCACAGATTCTCGCAGACATCAATCTTAGGAGATAACCACTGCAATGCTAAACACTAGGGCACAACAAGTTTTCACTCTCATTCAGTTCACTTTCCTTCCACAATTGGGAAGTATACATCTATTGATAGGGATGGACTGCATGTTATTATTCTATTTGTTGGCGAAAAGCAAGGTAAACTTACCTAGACTAATTGTTGATTATATGATAAGTGCCATCTCTCTGGAGAAAAGGAAAACTGCGGTTGTTCCCTATGGAATTTTGCTGACCAAGATCTTTGAGCATCTATATTATTCATTTGCAGACGAGTGGTATGAGTACAGGGAAGACACTGTGTACTAACTTAACTCCTTCATAACCGAAGGGAAACCCATAGGTGCTGACACATCAGTGTTTAAGGGACAAAGCCAAAGGACAAAGGATGCATTGCTCAACTTTGTTTCCACAGATGTAGAGAAAAGGGAAAGAAAAAGAAAAAGGATAGTAATTGAAATTAAAAGTAGCTCAGAGGACTCTAAAGAATCTGAGGATTTGTCAGAATCCTCTAAGTCATAACAAGGACTAATTGTGACATGGAAGTGAAAGATGACATCAGTCAGGACCGAGGGCTCTAAGATAGAATCATCTTCTGAGTCTTCAAGTTCTGAGTCAAATTTCTTAGAACATGAAAACATTTGCTAGGGCCCTACTTTGAAGTCACCTCTGAATGAAGACTATATTCTTGCTCCTGTTAAGGAACCAACTCTTCCTCCTGCTCCAACTATTCCCGAGTCATCTCAAGCTCAGAGTGTTGGTCCCTCATCGAGTCATCAAATACTTGCAACACAGCCAAGCATCATAGAAGAACAAACTCTACTGCATGACCTATGCCTTATCAGTGATAGAATCGATAAAGCAGAAGCAGTGTTTACTGCATAACATGCTCAACTTCAACACCATGAAGAACTTTTGTCTCAGCTTCTTCAAACTTCTCAGAAAATTCTTCGTGAAATTAGTCTTTGAGGTTAAAGATGGTGTTTTTGTTTCCAGGAACACCTCCTTTTTAATAATGCCAAAAGAGGGAAAGGAGAAAAATTAAAGAAAATCATGTGCTATGGAATTCAGGGGGAGCTTATGCTGAGGGTAAGCTCAGAGTTTTTTTGTTCGGCATGCATTTTTTATGTTTTTGTAGTTTCCTGACAAATAGCTCTTATCAGTTAGCTTTTTTTTTTTTTCTCTTCACTCATATACATCATGATCTTTTATGATGCATATATGTCTTTTATGTTTCACGCTCTATTTCCTTTAAACTCCAATACATATATTTTTTTTTAAACTCTGATTCATATGGATGCTTTTTTTTATGCTCAGCTAATCATATATCTTTTTGTTAAATGTCTACTTCTTATCTCTTATGCGTATGCTTTGTCTTGTTTAATCATCAACACATTGGGATACTTAGCTTACATGTTTTCTATGATTAGCTTTTGCAAGTATCTTTAAAAAACTTGTTTGTTGCTCTGATACTCATTTTTTATCTACTGAGCCTCGATATGTATGATGTGCTTAATCGATTTTCTTTAACTTTTGCTGAACACAATATCTTTGACATGCATATGAGATATGTTTAAAGGTCTATGTATAGCTTGATCAGAATATAGTTGTGTATAGTTTCTGACAAGCCTTCAAAAACTCATGCTTACATGTTTGATACAACTAAGATAAGTTAACAAGCTTTTGGACTCTTTTGTAGTGTGCTATGCTTTTGTGTCTTAAAATGTGTTTTGTTTCAAAAAATGTATCAGTGGGCAAACTTATGTTTTTGTTTTTACAAATATCCATTCATACTCTGATACTTATGAGAAAAAGTTTCACAGCTCAATGCAAAAAGCTCATCCTTGCTTATTCTGGAATTAAACCCTAATGAGCTTCATAAACCTCACATAGTAATGTGTTGATATTATCATATTAAGGTTTCTTTGGGCATCAGAAACTCACATAAACATCAATATTTTTTTGTTTAAAACCATGAATGCTTTGATGAGTTTATCATATTTCTTTAAGCATTCATTTCTTAAATCTTTTGCATTAAGATGTGCTGAAAATAGATCAAATCAAGATAAAATATCATAAGTATTTCTTATTAAGTTTTTCAAACACATGGATCTTTAGAAAGTTTCCTTTTTTTGATTAATGATCAAGCTGGTTGTATAACCATGGCTTAAATGTTTTCCTCTTTAACATACGACTCTGATACTTTTCAGAAAGTATGTTAAGCCCGACCTAAGCTTTAAGAGAAATGAGATCAACTTTGATTAAAGTCACTTAAGGCAAAAAAAATTTTTTTTTTTATATGATCCATATCATGCCTTAACAAAAGAACTTCCTGAAAATCACTTTCAGTGATAGGGTTGAAAGAATATGAACTATCACACTTATATTTTCAATAATATTTCTTTTAATATCTTTTCAAAAGATTTTCTTCAAATTGGTTTGTCATCATAAAAAAAGGGCAGATTTTTAACTCTAGAATCCTGTCAAAATGTGTTAATTAGTTTTGGATGGCAATAAAGCCAATTTAAAGAAAATGCTTTAAAGAATGACTAATAGTTGTCTTGAGTTCCTTGTAAGATTATAACAGGATTCTATCATTTAGCAAAAGCAAGGCTTACTTAAATGAGAATATATTTCACTCTGCATGTGTAAATATATTTATCTCATGTTGTGAGATATCAACTGAAAAGGAAGTTAAATAATATCCTTATTCAAGTAAAATATAGCTAACGATTTGAAAAAGATATCAACGCTACAAGAAACCAAGTCTTGAGACTTTAGAAAGTAACACTGGACATCAGAAAGTACGCTTACAATGAAGATATCAAGCAATCTCTGAAAAGCAGATGTTACAGTATCTTTAATCAGCAAAATCACAAATCAATCATCATTATAAAGCTCAAATTGAAGATCAGAAAGTAAAGAAATCATCGAGGATCTATTATCGCAGGTCTGAAAAGGTCGCTTCGCTATGGAGCGCTAAGCATTACTAGAAATGGAGAAAAATTTGAATTTGAATTACGAAGGGTCAAATCCCAGTTTCAGAACTGGCTAATCATCTCTCTTACTTTTGAAGTCAACTATCCCAGGTCTTCAAAGAAAAAGTTCAGAAACCATAGTTCAGAAAGTAAGAGTAATTTCTGAAGGACATCAGAAACCTTTTTTCCATAATGGCTTCAGAAAACTAATATGATAGACGGGCTATACTTCTAGACTATCTTTCCAAGACACAAATGGATGATCAATATGTGTCCCTAGAAGAACTTATCAAGGGCAACAGTCTTAAGGAAGACCTTCTTTAAATAGAGATGCTATGCTCTAATATTGAAGTGAGAGACTCTGTGCTTAAAAAAGAAATTCTACAAAAATCTCTCCTTGTCTCCATTAAAGTTCATATCATAATGTAATAAGATTCCTTACTTGTAAAAATCTTCTTTGTACATTCTTAAATAGATATATGTTCTTCTTAGAAAGAAATGATAGAATGAAGTCATTCAAGTTTTCCCAGGATCTTTTCTATATATGTTAAGGAAACTTGAGTGTGGGTTAGTTGAGTGCCAACCCAAACAATAAACCTTTGTATCCTTGATCCGGTAATGATCGCTATGAGATAGCTTGGATAGGCTAATGCAAAACTACTTGCAGCGGGGTAGTGACGTGTTTTTGATGATCACGGTTTAGCTTGGAGACGCTAGTTAAAAACTACTTTTATCAGGACAATAATAGATGGTTTACTTGTCATGGGTTCAGCTTGAAAAGGTTGATGAAAAACTAATTGGTTCAACTTGAAGAGGCTGGTGAAAACTACTTGGTTCAGCTTGGATAGGCTAGTGAATAACTACTCAGGTTTGTGACAGTATGGAGTTGCCTACTAGTCACAGGTGTTAGCTTGGAGAGGCTAGTACAAGACTACTCAGTTTAGCTTGGAGAGGCTGGTGAATAACTACTCGATTCAGTTTGGAGAGGCTGGCGAATCACTACTCAATTTGTGGCAGCAAGGGTTATCTGTTGGTCACAAATGAGAGCTTGGGAAGGCTAATGTAAAGGCTATCTAGTTGTTCTTTCTCTAGTTTGACAAAGATGTTTAGTGGAACCTCAACATTTGTTGAGTACTAGAAGTAGACAGTTTTGGCCGAACTAGTATGAAAATATTTGTGACTCATCTTCCTCTTTTTGATCTTCTTTATATTTCCATGTTACGCATTATTATTCATCATATGCTGATATTATGTTCTTGTCGTTTTGTTATTTATTTTATACTTTAGAAATCTACTTTCTGAAACTACCAACTGAGTTTTCACTATACTACAAGTTTTATACTTGATATTATTTGATTTAAATGTTCAAAAAAGTAAAATGCAGCAAGCAGAATTCATCCCTCCCTTCTAGTGTACATTTTCACCTACAAAAAGTAGTTTCTAAAGGGTCATCAGAAACCTCAACTTTACAATGGCTTATGCAAAAGATTTGACAAACAGAAAAGCTACTCTTCTAGATTGTATTTGCAAGATGCAAATAGATGATCAACACGTGTCACTTGGAAAATTGATCAAGGGCAAGTGTTATAAGTGAAGACCATCTATAAATAGAGATGCTATGCTTTCAAACAAAGAAGACATTGATGCTGCATAAGTGTTAAAACTCTGTAAAAATTTCTCCTCATCTCTTGTAAAGTTGATTACAACTTGTAATCAATTTTCGTGTTTGTAAAAATCTTCTTTCTACGTTCCTAACTAGTCATTGTTCCAAGGAAGAATCATTAGAAAGAAGTCATTCAAGTTATCCCATGTCATTCATTGTATATCTTAAGGAAACTTGAGTGTAGGTTTTGAATTGCAAACCTATATACAAACTTTTGTATCCTCGAACTAGTAGTGATCAGTGTGAGTTTAGCTTGGAGAGGATAGTCAAAAACTACTTGCAACGTGAAAGTTGTAAGTAGAAAAGCACATAAAAGAGGGGTTGAATTATACTTTGCTTCTCTTTCTCTTTTTAGCTTCTGAAAAATTCAAACAAAATATTATCAAACTTTAAGCATGAAATACAGTGAAAACAATGTTAAAGGTTTCAGAAAGTAACTTTCTGAAGTACAGTGTCAATAATAGAACATCTAAAAAGATAAGATTTAAGGAAATATAAACAAACAACCATAGAGCAGTGAATGTAAAAGAGATAAAGGAGAAGAAGATACTGCATAGATATTTTTATACTGGTTTGACCAACCTGCCTATATCTAATTCTCAACCACATTGAGTTTCACTAACATCTTTCTTAACCTGAGAAAGAAAATAAAATAGTCTTTATAATAGCCTTCTCAAGCTCTAACCTGTCACTAGTAGACAACTCTTACTTTCACAAAATCAAGTAGTTATTCATTAGCCTTTTAAAGCTAAATAACAGTCTTTAATCAGCTTCTCCAAGCTAAATTGTACCAGTAAAACAACTTTACTATTGTGTTACAAGTAGTCTTTGGCTACCCTTTCAAAGCTAAACTTACACCTATCACTACTGGATCGAGCATACAAATGTTTATGTTTGAGTTTGCAACTCAAACTAACTTACACTCAAGTTTCCTTAAAATATATAATGAATGACATGGGATAACTTGAATGACTTCTTTCCTATGAATTTTCCTTGGAAGAACATATAAACTAGTTAGAAACATAGAAAGAATATTTTTACAAACACGAAACTAATTACAAGTTGTAATTGTAACACCCCGATTTTTCTGTCTGAGGGAAATGACCAAAATGCCCCTGAGGTCATTTCCTGACCCGAATTCGAGGGTAACCAACTCGGTCGTCCTCGAAGGGTCAACTCAATGTTTGAAGGGGATTGAATGGCCTTTGAATGCTTCCGTGGTTTAAAATCTCAAGCTTTTCCGCAATTTCGGGTCGAAATGACCAAAATACCTTTATAGCGTTTTTACGCGGGTAGAAGTGCCAGTTGAGCCCGAAACTTTTCTCAGAGGTTTAAAAACACGTTTTCATGTGTCTAGAGGTCTCTGTTCAAGTCCTGGTGGTCCCGGGCAATTTTGTGCAAACTACGATTTTGCCCCTAGAATAGTGTTTTTACGCCTAATGACGTAATTAAGCAAACCTAAGCAATATTAGGCTCTAAACGAAGATTAATTAATTTCCCTAATTAATCTAGAGTTAAAATAATTTATTAAAGTTAATTAGAACCTAAAATTGCTTAGATTAAACTTAAATCCCTTTTTAGAACTCAAGATTCCTAGTCTTGGAATCTTGAATAGTGTTTTCTCTCTCTAATTCCTTAAATCAAGGAATTGTGTCTAGAATTGTTTATACACTAAAATGAATTTATAACTCACTAATGATGCAAGAACATTCTCTAATTATGTCTTGCCAACCTTAATTACCCATTTTCTCACCTAAACACTTTCTTACAAATTCCTAATCTTAATCCTAATCAAAGATACACCTAAACACAACTCTAAACCACAATTAAAATGCAAGAAATCCTCCCCCCATGGCTGATGCACATTCGGCCTCTCTCTCTCAATTACCACACATGTTGAATTGCTTCTCACTCAAAGAACCATGCTTGAGGCCATACCTTGAATCATACCTCACCATACTTTGAACCATACCTTACCATGCTTCAAGACCACATTATCTCACCTCATGGAAATCATGGGCTCCCTCCCAATCTGATGGCCGAAGCTCTTCCCCCTCCATGCACCATCCATTTGCTTCATTTCTCTATAAATAGAATGCCTTGAGGAGCTTGCACCACTTTTAGATCATTTGCTAAGTTTAGGAACACTCAAAGCTTTTCTTTTCTCTCAAAGCTCTTGTGTTCTTCAAGTCCTTGGAGCTCTCCATCTTCTTCATCATCTTCATCTTCTTCTTCCATCTTCAAGTTCATCACATCAAGTAGGGATTTCCTTTCATGTATTCTTTTCTTTAAAGTTCTTGTTCTAGCTTTATCTTCATAGTTTCTCTTGGTTCTTTTTAGAACTTCTTTTCTTCTCCTTTTTCTTTCTCATTTTCGGCCATGGGCCTTGAAGTTCAAAGAAATGAGAGCTTGATGATGAGAGTTTCATGATGATGTTCATCACTTGAAACAAACTCTAGAGCTTGATCTTTGTTCTTGAGCAAAAATGTTTCTAGTTCTTCCTTTCTTGAACTCTTGAGAACTCTACCTTTGGTGATGTTTCAAGTGGTTTTAAGGACTCAATGAAGAAGTCTCATGATGTTGGTGTTAATATATCATCAAGATCATGGACCCTAGAGTTTTAAAATGTTCCTTTTTCCCTCTCGAGGTTTCGGCCCTTTTCCTTTCTTTTTCTAAGTTTCATGGTTTGATTCTTAAAAATATTATGTTGAGTTCTAAGAACTCTAGACTATACTATATCTTGGTTTAATGAGTTTGGGTTAAGGTTTAAGTTCCTTTAAAGTCTTGTTAAGAGCTCTAGAAAGATAAAATGAACTTGCATAATTTATTTTATGCTTGCATTTATATTTACATTCTTGCTATGCACCTTTACTTTCAAGCTATCACCTAAGAACATAAAGATTAAAATGGAACTTGCATCATCACTTAATTTAATTCTCAAAGCCTTTCTATTTCGGCCTTAAAGTCGATTGTTGCTGGGCATAGAGCACTAAAATAAAGAATTGAACTTGCATTATCACCTAATTAATTTCTTGAATGCCTATCTATTTCGGCCTAAAAGTCGATTGATGTTGGGCCAAGAGCACTAAAATAAAGAATTGAACCGTGCATCTTTACTTTCAAGCTTGCACGTTTAAGTTTATGCCTCGCATATTGACTTTCAAGCTGGCACGTTTAAGTTTATACCTTGCATATTTAATTTAAGTCATCACTTTATTTTGTAAGCAAGATTAAAAATGAAAAGCATGAGCATGTTTATTTTATGTCATAGCTTAAGAACCTAGAGCTCAAAGACTTGCCCATTTCATTTCAAGTTAAAGTTTAATGTGAATGCATTCTCTGAATGCATGTTTTCGGCCAAATAGTGATGATGGACTTGCAATGAGTTTTCATCTAGCTACAAGGACTAATAGTCTATGTTCTAAGTTTTTCTTAAAGCTTTACAAATCTTTACAAGGTTATGTTATCATGAGATATGACTTTATTCCCTTTTAGAAGATGAAATATATTTTGGTCACTGACCTAAGGCTTCTCTTAGCCTCTTGATGAATTAAAATGATTTGCAAAGAGTTTTAGAAATTCTAATTTGATTCCAAGAGAAACTAGTTAACTTATGTACCTCGAAATGTCAATTTAATTCTCTTACTGAAGCTACATGATTTCGGTTCTGTCATGATGAGTGTGATGCTGTATGGTGATGTTTTGATGCGTGAAAATGTCATATGATGATGTAGAAATGATTCTATGTATAATAGGTAAAAAAAAAAAAACTAGCTAACTAGAAATACCGTAAAGCTAGAATTTAACATAGTTTTGACCCATTTGTTTTTGCAACTTATCCAAAATGTTTTAATGGGAGCACAATCAGATTAGGATTGTTTAGACATGAAAAACTTGGTAATATTTGGATTAGAATTGAATTCTAGCACCTAGAGGGAAACTAGTCACTAGAAAACCGTAAAAGTGCAAGTTTAGAACTCTTAGAACATTTAATTTTCTGGATTCTGTCCAGCACCCTTACAACATGATAAACATGATTAATAATTAGTCCTTAAGCATAGGAATGTCTCATAATTGATTTAGATTTAATTTATAGCGCCTTAGGCGAAGACGGAACCGAGAAAGGGTTTAAAACGTAAGTTCTAGAACCTCTTAACCACAAGACAGAAATTCTGCCCTATGCTTTTCAGATTTGAGTATGAACATGAGGATTAGGAATGATGATTTATTATGAGCCCTTAGGTGCATAACATATGAACGATGGATGTTAGAGAACTATATCTCAAGATTAAGACCCGTAAGGGTCAAAGCATAAGCTACCGTAAGGGTAAGCGTTTGAATGTTCTATGATGATGCATGTGTTATGTAAATGATGATGATGTTATTCATATGAGGAATTCATGAGGATATAGGTTTATGTGGCATAAAGCAAATTTGGAAGGAATTCGGCGTAATGCCATCGTGCCGCCGAATTTCCGACAAATTTGGGGACTTAAAGAGATTTTCAAAATTAAGGTACTAAGATGGGTTCTAGGATGACACCGGTTCGGCCGAGCACCTCCATAAAACTCATGTGACATCGGTACCAATTTATACTCTTAGGTGACATCGGTTTGGCCGAGCACCCCTAAGAGAATTGCCCCATAACCCGTACTTAGATAGTTAGGATTTATGATTTATGATACGCTTATCGTTAAGTGGTAAGTAAGAACTAGTGACGACTAGTTAAGGTATGAGCTCATAACCTAGATATGTGACATGTTCTGGGTGACACCGGTTCGGCCGAGCACCCCCAGTTCGATTGTCTTTTAGGGTGGCCCATGAGGAAGAGAAGTTTCATGATTATGATTATGTCACTAAGTTTGTCCCATATGAATGTTTCTATTGCCACTTTATGCCACTAAGTATGATGATGCTTGACGACATGATTTATGTATGTGCATTAGGTAGCGCCATGTATACATTCTCTATTATGCTGCATTCATGACATTTGAGATCATCCTAAAATGAATGGACCTTGGCTAAGCTATGATTTGAAACTTAAAAATGGACTTAATGCATGCTCAGTCATTTTGTATAATTAAACCCAAGGTTCCTGAGGACGTAGATGATGACACCTGGGTAGTAGGAGGCCCTACTGAGATTTTTTAGCAAGATTCTCACTCCCTCTATCTCTTCTTTCCGTCACGTCTTTAGATGACGACGTTCGTGGTATTCGTGGACACCCCGACATGGGAGGTGCACTATGACCCGGCTCACGGGTCATACCATTTTGAGGGACAGTGCACGGTGCGGGTTTTCATGTTCGTAGGACGCCCCTTCGCTCATCTCGTGCACACCCATCGCTTCTCCCCGACTGCACCCTATGGCGACGACGAGCGGGTTTTGGCCAGCGTGACGCTCGACGAGAGAGTGCTCCGTATGCACACCGCCGCCTCAGCCATGCGAGACTATCCCAATTACGTGTCCCGGACCTACTTCTCGAAGACCAACCTGTCCGAGGACCCGCCTACCTATTCGTATAGCGAGAGCTCTGCCCCCTCTCCACCATTGATGAGGGAGGGCAGTGAGGATACCGTGACTCAGCCACGGCTTGCACGGCGACCGGAGATGCGGCTACACCGCGGGGGTCACTCTCGATCCCCGTTCCGCCTCTTTACGCCCGAGGAGCTCACCCAGTTTCCCGGATATTTGCCTCGTTCGCGAGATGGACGTCAGTAGGAGGTGACGATCGACCGATGGAGTACCCGGGTAGAGCACACACCACTTAGATGGAGATGAACCTTCTTTTGTATTAAAGGTCATCCCGTTAGTTGCACTTGGGTAGGGGAGTTGCTTTTATAATTTCCGTTTCACTTTCTCTTGTATTTCCTTTTTAATTGTATTACCCGTGTTGTACTAAATTAAGTCCCACACTTATAAGTGGGCAAGTTATATATATATATATATATATATATATATATATGATGATATTCAGTGTTTCTCATGACGTGCCTTTATGTGCCTTATGCTATGACGTTATGAGATGTATGTTTTGTCTGTTACATGTTATATCGCATCACGCGGCTCTCACTTTGTATTTCAAAAAAAAATTTACTTGTATTTTCCGCTAAGTATTTCTAAGTAAAATTGAGAACTATGGAGTAACCGACTAATGATTAACCTAAGTATGTTCTAGAGTATTGGGTTAAAAATTAGGATGTTACAGTAATGAACTTCATAAGATATGAGGAGAAATTTTCATGGAGTTTCAGCACCTGTGTAGCGTTAATATCTTCTTAGTTTGAAAGCACAACATCTCTATTTATAGATGGTCTTCACTTATGACCGATGCCCTTGATCAGTTCTCTAAGTGACACCTGTTGATCATTGTAATCTAGAAGAGTAGTTTGTCTATTTGTCAAATTTGTTGCAGAAGCCGTTATAAAGTTGAGGTTTCTTATGACCCTTTAGAAGCTACTTTTGCTTTTTGAACATGGTTTCTAAACTCTTTCTTCTAGAAACTGGGGTAGTTGACCAAGTTATCAAAAGAGATGATACGCCAGTTTGTAACTGGGTTTGACTTTTAAATTTGAATTTCAAATTTCCCTCTTTTTCTTATAGAGCGCATTGTTTCAATGTTAAGTGAGCTTTCTAATATGTAGTATTAATTCCTCGATGAATCTTCTTAATAGGAGCTTGTTGATGATAAAAAGATTATGAACATGATGATTGAAGATTGTAGAACACTTTGGCTTCAGAGTTTGATTGATATCTTCATTCTATGTGTAACATCCTAATTTTTAACCCAATACTCCTAGAACGTATTTAGGTTAATCATTAGTCTATTACTCTTTTAGTCTCATTCTTTAAGCCTTTCTTTAAAATACTTAGCGGAAAATACAGGTAAATTTTTTTTTTTGAAATGTAAATGCAAAGTGAGAGCCGCGCAACATGACAGATGATGAGGCATATAAAGAAATAAAGCACAAAATCAAATAAACATCTGTCGGGACATAAAGCATGTAATCGCACATTATGATAAAACTAACTGCATATATGTATATATAATGTGCGCACTGATAAAAAGCGGGACTTAGTTGGTACAACATAGAAACAAATACATCCGAAATGAAAATACAATAAAAAGGAAAAGACAATAGAAAGCATAAAAGGAAACTCCCCTACCCAAGTGCATTTAAAATGGATAACCTCTAAACAAAAGAAGGTTTATCTTCATCTATGTGGTGTATGCACTATCTCTACCCACAGGCCTCTACTGCTGCGGCCCAGAGAAGGTGGGACATATCCAATCCACGGTCGGAGCTTGGTGGGAACAGGCACGCCAGAGAACTGTGAGTGACCTCCACGACATGGGCGCATAGATGGCCTCTAAGCCAATCTCGGCTGCATGACAATCTCCTCGCTAACCTCCCTCATCTGTGGTGGAGTGGGGGCTGAGCTCTTGCTATACATGTGGGTAGGCGGGTCCTCCGACGGGTCGGTCTCCGAGAAGTACATACGAGGCACGTAGTTAGGGTAGTCATGCATGGCCAAAGCGGCAGTGTACATGTGGAGCACCCTCTCGTTGTGTGTGCGGGCGCACTCAAAAACTCGGTCGCCGTCGCCGTAGGGTGATGTCGGAGAGAAACAGTGGGTATGTACAGGATGAGTAAAGGGTCGTCTGACAAACGCGAACAACACATCGACCCTCAAAATGGTATGATCCATGCTCTGGATCATAGTGCACCTCCCATATCGGGGTATCCACAAAGACCACGAATGTCGCCATCTGAAGACATGACTAAAAAAAGAGATAGAGGGAGTGAGAATCTTACTAAAGAATCTCAGTAGTGCAACCTCCTATCTAACTGTCATCATCTACGTCCTCAGGGACCTTGGGTTTCTTTGAAAAAGGTGAGCATGCATAAACTTAATTTATTGGGTTTTAAACTTAATTATCCAAGGTCCGTTCCTTTTAGGATGAATCTTAATGTTATGGATGCAGCACAATAAAGCATGAATACATGAAGATGCAATAGGCAGAAATCAATTAAATATTCATAGAGATATCAACATCATACAGGTGGCATAAAGTGGCATATTCTTCTCATGTAAAAACACTTCTCTTTCTATAACTGTGTGACACTCAAAGTATCGTACTACAACATAGGGATCACCCTAAAATCTTCTTTAGGTTATGAGCCCATACCTTAACTAGTCATCACTAGTTCTTACTTATCCTCTGATAAGCGTAATCACAATAATAATAATCATAACAGAACGCGTCACACCGGTATCAAGTACACAGCGAATATTGTCCTCTTCGAGGCGTTACGTATCGTCGTCCCCCTCAAGGATTTGTTTATGGGGCATTACGTATCGCCATCCCCCAGAACACGTTCTTCCAGTACTATGCCACATTCAAAAACTCATATCTTTTTGAAAAATTTCTAAGTTCCTCAAATTTGTCAGAAATTCAGCAGCATAAAGACAGCGCACCGAATTTCTTCCAAATTTGCTTTATGCCACATTCGTATATATACATAGTCATGAGCATCACAATCATCATAAATTTTTCATAAGACATCATAGCATGAGTATCAACACATCGACCTTATATACTCTCATAGGAGATCACATGCTCAGGTTATTTTCATAATAAAACATGCATTTACATGAAACACTAAAGCTCGTTATGCACTTAAACCTATGGTGTCTTATGCCTTGACCCTTACGGGGCTTAAACTCGAGATATAATTATTCTAACATTCATTATTAACCTTTTATGCACCTATGGGTTCACAACTAATTATCCTCATTAATTTTTATGCTTAGGAGCAAACCAAACAACTCCATATAGATTGTCAAGTTCTAAATCTTGCAATTATGGGGTTCTAGAAACTACGTTTTAGACCCTTTCTACGTTCCGTCTTCGCCTAAGGCGCTATAAATCAGATCTACACGAATTATGGGGCATTCCTATGCCTATGAACTAATTATAAACCATTTTTACTGTATTACAAGGTTGCTGGACAGAAACAGAAAATTGATTAATCTAAGTATTCTAGAATTGCACTTTTATGGTTTTCTAGTTACTAGTTTCTCTATAGGTGCTAAAAATCAATCCTACCTCAAATGATACCATATTTTTCATAATTAAACAATCCTAAACTAGATGTTATCCCATGAAAACAGTTTTGGCAGTGGTTAGAAACAAATGGGTCAGAACTATGCTAAAACTCAGCTTTACGATTTTTCTATAAGACTAGTTTCTTTCCTAACATGCATAGAAAGGCTCCTACCTCAACATATATAATTTTTACACATTCTAACATGCCAAAAAAACATCATATAGCAGCAAGCATACCAAGGCAGAACCGAAACATTAAAGCTCAAGCATCATTCAAAAATCATATCCTTAATACATGCAAGTTACTAGCATCTCTTGAAATCATTTTAGGACTTCTAAAACTCATTGAAACCCATTTTATTTTCTAAAAGGAGACTAAAAATAACCATAGGGCAATAGCTAATTCAAGGCAACTTTAGAAGAGGTTTAACTCATAAATCTTGTTGATAATGATCTTATAAAAACTCTTAAAGCCTAAAGAAAATCTTAGAAAATAGATTGTTGGCGCTTATGACTAGATGAAACTCACATCGAATTCATCCTCATCACATGGCTGAATTATGCATCCATGGGGGTGTTTCCATGACCAAACTTTAACTTGACATAAAGAGGGCAAGTCTTTGAGCTTCTAGAGTCTTTAAGTTATGACAAAATGTAAACGTGCTATGTATCCCATTTTATTCTTTATTATAAAGTAAAGTGAGAACTTCAAAGTAAATATGAGATGCAAGAACTTGAAATATAGATTTGAGGTGCTAGAAATATAAATATGCAAGGCTTGAAAATAAATATGCAAGACTTGAAAGAAAATATGCAAAGCTTGAAAGTAAATATGCAAGGCTTGAAAGTAAATATGCAAGTTCATTTTATCTTTTAGGATTTAAATGATGACTTGAAATATAAATATGCTAGACAAGGAAACATAAATATGAATGCAAGTCCAATTCTTTATTTTAGTGTTCTAGGCTCCACAATAATCGACTTTAAGGCCGAAATAGGTGAGCTTCGAGATTAATTATTAGGTGATATGAAAATGCAACTCTTGTTTTAATCTTTACGTTTTAGGTGATAGCCGAAATAATAAATATGCTAGCCAAGGAAAGTAAGTATGAATGCAAGTTCATTTTATATTCTTCACTAGAGCTCTTGCAAGACTTTAAAGAAATTTAAACCTCAACTCAAACTTATCATAGCAAGGTAAAGCAAGCTTTAGAGTTCTTGTACCAAGGTTTTCAAAGAAACCATATGGTGTAAACTTCATCATCAAGCTCTAAGGAAATGGATTAAAAGAACAATGATCTTAAAGAAAAGGAAAAGTGGCCGAAACCATGGAAAGAAAAGAATGAGACTTTAAAACTCTAGAGGCCATGATCTTGATGATGTATTAACACTAACATCATATGTCCTCATCATTGAGTTCACATATTCATTTTAGGACATCATCAAAGTTAAGTTTCTCAAGAATAAGAAAGGAAGAAACCAAAAACATCTTTTTCTCAAGAACCAAGATCAAGCTTTAGAGGTTACACAAGTGATGAATATCATCATGGATTCCTTATCATCAAGCTCTCACTTCCAAGTTCCCAAAGGCTCTTGGCCGAAAATCAAAGAGGGGGAGAAGAAGTTCTAAAAAGTTTCAAGAGAAATCATAAAGCACAAAAATAATTAAGAACTTTAATGAATGAAACACTTAGAACAAAATCCCTACCAAGTGACTTGAGGTTGAGATGAGTGAAGAAGATGAAGAAGTTGAAGAAGATGAACTCTTGAACTTGAGAGAAAAAGAAAGCTCAAAGTGCTCTTTGAAAACTCAAACTTAGCAAATAAACTAAAAGTGATTCAAGTTCATCCAAGCATGCTATTTATAGAGAAATGAAACAAATGAGAGGTGTAATGGAGGGAGGAGGAATTCAGCCAGCCTACGTGTTCCATGAGGTGAGATGTTGTGTTCTTGAAGCATGCTGAGGTATGGTTCAAGGTATGGTAGGTATGGCTCAAAACATGGCTCAAGGCATGGTTCTTTGAGTGTTTGAAATTTCAAACATGTGATAGAAATGAGGAGGAGGAGTGGCCGAATGCATCAGCCAAGGGAGGGAGGAAAATCTCTCTTTTTAATTGTGGTTTAGAGTTGTGTTTAGGTGTGTCTTTGATTATGCTTAAGTTTAGGAATTTGTGAGAAAGTGTTTAGATGACTAAGGATGTAATTAAGGATTTCAAGATAAGGTTAGGGAGTGCTCTTGCTTCATTAGTAAGATAAAAACTCATTTTAGTGTATAAACAATTCTAGACACAAATCCTTAATTTAAGGAATTGGAGAGAGAAAACACTATTCAAGATTCCAAGACTAGGAATCTTGAGTTTTAAAAACAGATTTAGGTTTAATCTAAACAATTTTAGGTTTTAATTAATTTTAATAACTTATTTTGACTCTAGATTAATTATGAAAATTAATTAATCTTCAATTAGAGCCTAATATTGCTTAGGTTTGCTTAATTACATCATTAAGCTCAAACGGCACTATTCCAAGGGCAAAATCATAATTGTGCATAAAAACTGTTCGGGACCACCGGGACTTAAACAGATACTTTTAAACACACGACAACATCATTTTAAACCTTCGGGGAAAGTTTCGGGCTTGAACGGCACCTTTACCCGTGTAAAAACGCTATAAGGGTATTTTAGTCATATTGACCCAAAACTGTAGAAAATAAGATTTTCGTTTCTGAAATCACTCAAGGACCATCTAATCCCCTTCAAACATTGAGTTGACCCTTCGAGGGCTGCCGGGCCAGCTATCCTCGAATTCTGGGCAGAAAATGACCTCAGGGGCATTTTGGTTATTTTTCTCTCAAACAGAAAAATCGAGGTGTTACACTAAGCATACTTTTTGAAGTTCAGTACTACTTTCTAAAGTCCCGAGTCTTGGTTTCTTGTACTAGTTGTTTTTCTTCAATTCGTTAGGCATGTATATGCTCAATTTATGATATAATTATCACTTCCATTTAGTTCTCATCTATTAATACAAGATAAATTATGTTTGCATATGTAAACTGAAATTATTCTCGCTAATGGAGCCATCTTATGATAATGAAAGAACCTATTTGCTACTTTAAGAAACTCAAGGTAAACATTAGTCATTCTTCAAAATATTTTTCTTAAATTAGTTTTGTTGTCATTTAAAACATATTACCTTGAAGTTTTCTGAAGTGTTCTGGAGCTAGCAATAGTAAATTAGTTTTATTGTTCACAATTTAGCTTGGAAAGACTGGTCAAAGACTATTTGGTTTAGCTTGGAAATACTAGTCAAAGACTACTCAGTTCAACTTGAAGAGGCTGATGAATAAGTACTTGTTTTTGTGACAGTAAGGGTTGTCTACTGGTCATAGGTTAGATTTTAGGAAGGCTATTGTAAAAAATATCCAGTTTTCTTTCTTGAGTTGAGAAAAGTGCTAGTGAAACTCAACATGGTTGAAAATTGGATGTCAAAAGGTTGGTCGAACTAGTATAAAAATATCTATGTAGTATTTTCTTCTCCATTTGCTGCTCTGTGGTTGTTTGTTTATATTTACTTAAAGCTTATCTTTTTAGTTGTTCTATTATTGACATTGTACTTCAGAAAATTATTTTTTGAAACCTCTAACATTGTTTCCACTCCACTTAAAGCTTGATAGTATTTTGTTTAAGTTTTTCAGAAGCTAAATAAAGAAAGAGAAGCGAAGCATGATTTAACCCCCTCTTCTTGTGCACTTTTCTACCTACAGGAAGTTCAATGAGACTCCAAGTCTTGTTTTGATCTAGAGCATGTAGCTTATAGATATTGGTTTTCTCCAATATTCATGAAACATGTAACGCCCCGATTTTCTGTCTGAGTGAAAAATGACCAAAATGCCCCTGAGGTCATTTTCGGCCCGGAATTCGAGGATGACCGACTCGGCAGTCTTTGAAGGGCCAACTCAATGTTTGAAGGGGATTGAATGACCCTTGAGTGGTTCCGGAGGCGAAAGTCTCATTTTCCACGATTTGGTCAAAATGACCAAAATACCCTATAGCGTTTCTGGGTAAAGGTGCCATTTGAGCCCGAAACTTTCCCCAGAGGTTTAAAACCATGTTTTTACATGTTTCAAAACATCTGTTTGAGTCCCGGTGGTCCCGGGCAGTTTTAGTGTAAAATTACGATTTTGCCCCTAGAATAGTGTTTTTGAGCTTAACGATGTGATTAAGCAAACCTAAGCAATATTAGGCTCTAAACAAAGATTAATTAATTTTCATAATTAATCTAGAGTCAAAATAAATTATTAAAATTTATTAGAACCTAAGATTGCTTAGATTAGATTTAAATCTCTTTTCTAAAACTCAAGATTTCACTCTTTGAATCTTGAATAGTGTTTTCTCTCTCCAATTCCTTAAATCAAGGAATTGTGTCTAGAGTTGTTTATACACTAAAATGAATTTATAACTTACTAATGATGCAAGAACACTCCTTAATTATGTCTTGACAACCTTGATTACCCATTTTCTCACTTAAACACTTTCTTACAAATCCCTAATCTTAATCATAATCAAAGATACACCTAAACACAACTCTAAACCATAATTAAAATGCAAGAAATCCTCCCCCCATGGCTGATGCACATTCGGCCATCTTTCTCTCATTTACCGCAGATGTTGAATTGTTTCTCACTCAAAGAACCATGCTTGAAGCAATGCCTTGAACCACACCTCACCATACTTTGAACCATACCTCACCATACCTCAAGACCACATTATCTCACCTCATGGAACTCATGGGCTGCCTCCATACTGCATGGCCAAAGCTCCTCCCCCTCCTTGCACCTTTCATTTGCTTCATTTCTCTATAAATAGCTTGCTTGGGTGAACTTGTATCATTTTGGGTTCATTTGCAAAGTGTAAGTTTTCAAAGAGCACTTCAAAGCTTCCTTTTTCTCTCAAGTTCAAGTCTTCAAATTCTTCAAGTTCTTCATCCTCTTCTCTCATTCCAACCTCCTAATCACTAGGTAGGGATTTTCTTTCAAGAGTTCTTTCATTTAAAGTTCTTAATTTCTTTATGTGTTCATAGTTTCTCTTGAATCCTTTTTAGAACTTCTTTTCTTCTTCCACTCCTCTTTGTTTTTCGGCCATGAGGCTTAAGAATCAAAGGAATGAGAGCTTGATGATGAGAGTTTCATGATGATGTTCATCACTTGAACAATCTCTAAAGCTTGATCTTTGTTCTTGAGTTAAAGATGTTTTTAGTTTTCTTCTTGAATCTTTGAAACCTTTCACTTTGATGATGTTTTAAAATGGTTAACATGAACTCAATGATGAGAGCTCATGATGTTGGTGTTAATGCATCATCAAGATCATGGTCTCTAGAGTTCCAAATGTTTCTTTTCTTCTCCAACAATTTTGGTTCTTCTTCCTTTTCTTTCTTTAAGGTTTCGGCCATATTGGCCAAGGAAGTTCACAATGGCTTGATGATGAGAGCTTCTAGATGATGACTATGTGTTCATCACAATGAGGCCTCTAGAGCTTGAGTTTTAATAAAAATGTTATTTATGTTTACATTCCAAGAAAAGAAACTTTGTGTTTCAAAGAACCCTTGAGGTTCACTCTTGTTTTACTTTATCTTGTCATGATAAGTTTGGGTTGAGGTTTGAGTTCCTTTAAAGTCTTGTATGAGCTCTAATAAGAAATAAAATGGACTAGCATTCATATTTAAATTCAAGCTTATGCATTACATGTTTAATTTGAGCTTTGCAGTCATATCTAATTTCCAAGCCATCACCTAAAGTTAAAGGATAAAGAATGGAGTGCAACTCATATTTACATTCTTGCTTAGCATATTTACTTTATCACTAAGGAACGTAAAGATTTAAAATGAGAACTTGCACTATCACCTAACTAAATCTCAAAGCCTTTCTATTTCGGCCTTAAAGTCGATTGTTGCTGGGCCTAGAGCACTAAAATAAAGAAATGAACTTGCATATTTATATTTCAAACCTTGCATATTTATATTCCAAGTCTTGCATATTTATTTCAAGCCTTGCATATTTATATTCCAAGTCTTGCATATTTATTTTAAGCCTTGCATATTTATATTTCAAGTCTTGTATGTTTACTTTAAGCTCTCACTTTATTTTGTAATGAAGAATAAAAATGAAGTGCATAGTATGTTTAAATTATGTCATCACTTAAAAGATCTTAGAGCTCAAAGACTTGCCTATTTTATCTCAAGTTAAAGTTTAAATGAGGGAGCATTCTTTGAATGCATGATTTCAGCCTTGTAGGGATGATGAACTTGGAATGAGTTTCATCTAGCTTCAGGGACCAATAAGCCAAGTTTTAAGAATCCTTTTAAATCTCATAAGTTTGTTTGAGTTCAAGACCAACAAGGTTCTAAGAATTTAACTCTTTTGAAGGAGGGATTAAGTGGTCACTGACCTAAGATTGTTTTTAGTCTCTTTCACAAAATAAAATGGTTTGCAAAAGAGTTTTAGAAGTCTTGAAAATGATTCCAAGAGAAACTAGCAACTTATGTGTTTTAAGATATCAAGTTATGTATCTTTTTAGGACTTAATGTTTCAGTTCCTCCATGATGTGTTTGCTGCCATGTGATGATGTTTTGATGTGTTTGAATGAGTAAAAATAATGTATGATGAGGTAGGAACATTTTTATGCAAGTTAGGAAAGAAACTAGCTTTCTAGAAAAACTGTAAAGTCAAGATTTATCATAGTTTTATCCCATTTATTTATGGACATTGCCCAAACTTTTTTAATGGGAATATAATCAGATTAGGATTGTTTAATCATGAAAAATTTGGTTACATTTGAAGTAGGATTGAATTTTAGCACCTATAGAGAAACTAGTAACTAGTAAACCATAAAACCGCAATTCTAGAACCCTTAGAACATTTAATTCTTAGAATCTGTCCAGTAACCTTATAATGTAGAGAACATGGTTTAAAATTAGTTCTTAGATATAGGAATGTCTCATAATTGGTTTAGGTCGAACTTATAGCGTCTTAGGCGAAGACAGAACCAAGAAAGGGTCTAAAACGTAAGTTCTAGAAACCCATGACCATGAGGATGTAATTCTGCCCAGATTTACTAATGAACTTAAATGCTAGTAAGAATTATTAGTTGTGAACCCTTAGGTGTATAAGATGTTGATAGAGAACAATAGAAAAATCATATCTCACGTCTAAAACCCGTAAGGGTCAAAGCATAAGACACCGTAGGTCCAAAAGCATAATGAGCTATAGTGTTACATTAGAATGACTTGAGCATAGCATACGCATTAGTTGAGTCCGGTCCTTGATTTGGGCAAACTGGTTAGGAGCATGCTATCCTTTAAGAATGTTAAAGCAATGACGTGATGACGTATATATTATGATGAGTTTGACTATATGACATTGATGTCTTATGGTGATGTTGAATGGCTATGCATACTCTATATGTTTCGTGGCATAAAGCAAGTTTGAAGGAAGTCCGGTGTGTGCCGTTAGGCTGTCGAATTTCCTATCAAACTTGAGGATTTGAGAAAAGTTTGCGAAAACTCCTGGGTGACACCGATTTGGCCGAGCACCCCCAGGAAAGGTTCTGGGTGACACCGGTTAGGCCGAGCATCCCCAGAACAGATGTGAAATAACACTGAAACGCATTTCTCCTGCTACAGTGAGGAGGAAACAAATCCGTGAGGGTATTGACATTGAGCTTGCCAAAGCAGACAATTCACTGTGTACTAGATACCAGTAGAGCGTTTCAAAGAAGGAAATGATCCTAAGATAGGTGATCCAAGAAAGTTATGTATACCCCCTCTATTAGCCCATATTAAATCTAGTGACGACTAGTTAGGATTGAGCTCATTCCTAGGCGATAGGTGAGATGTAGTTTGGTGACCAGATTATTGCCGGGCCGGTGAATCGGTTGGACTTTTGGTGGATATGTTAAGAGGGTGGTCTTTAAGAAAAAGAACTTAAGAGTTTTACTTATGAGAAAGATGTCACATGAAAAGTACTATGCCTTTTTATGCCGCGTATATGATTTATGTTTCCTTATGATGTGCCCAAGTATTACGACTTTCGTGTTAATGTGCATATGGTATTGTCATGCATTCATCAAATATTTGTTGCATTCATGTCATTAAGACACATACTAAAAGACACCCACTTTGGATAAATAGATTTGAAAAGCCTAAAACCAATCCTTATGCATGTACACCTTTTTCATAATTAAAATCGAAGTGGCTGGGGACGACGACGATGACACTTGTGTTAGAGTCGGGAATCCCTACTGAGAATCTCGAATAAGTTTCTCATCCCTTCCTCTTCTTCTGTGTCGTCTCTAGACGAGGATTACAACAGGGTTCGTAACTTCTGAGACTCGTGCTTAAGGATCACACTAGTAGACGGGCAGAGGGTCGCTGTGGGAGCATAGATAGCTTAGCTTTTGGGTTGACACTTATCTAACCACATAGGTGGATAAGGATGACTTCACATATATGGACATGTTTTGATGTAAATGATGGTACAATGATGTTAGTAGTCTATGTATCTATGAAGATGTGATGATATTATGATTGTTACGTATAATACTATGTTTCATGATTATCAATGGTGTGGTTACTTTTTCTTGCACATTATGGTTATGACGAACGTTAGGTTAGTGTGCGGCTCGCGTTTTGCTTTCAAGTTTCAAAAAGAAAAATTTATTCATATTTTCCGCTAAGTATTTTAATGAAAGGTTGTAAGGAATGAGACTAAAAGAGCAATAGACTAATGATTAACCTAAATATGTTCTAGAGTATTGGGTTAAAAATTAGGATGTTACAAAACACAACTTCAGCATAGGTTTTAGGTTCGGGATTGGTGGAAATAGCAAGAGAAAAAGCCTTTTGTTTGGCTGATAAGATGGAATAAGAGAGATAATCTAATAAGGGGTACTTGCAGGATGATTGAGGAATTAAAAAAAGTAGTTGTTATCATGCAATAGAAGTCTTTAAGATAGGATAGGGGTTTCTTAGATCTGGTGGATTTTCTTAGGTGTTGTTGTGTGGATGAGTGGTTGGCATCTGAAACCTTAGAATTTATAGGTGTAGGATGGCTATTTGGTGTAGGCAGTGTATGGTTATTTGGTGTAGTCATAGGTAGTACAGGTGCTATGTTAAGGTAGGTGCAACATGGTTATGTGTGTATGTGTCACAGTCATAGAAGAAAGGGTCAATTTGAGAGTGGAAATATGGCAAAGAGGTTTTTGAAGTCTTAGAATTATGCATGTCAAAATTGAGCATGTAAGGAAAATATGATTCATAGAAAACAACATTTCAAGATATGAACAATTCTCTATTTTTCAAATCAAATAAAATAAAGCCCTTGGCGCCATCTTTATAATGCCCTGATTTTCTGCTTGAGAAAAAAATGACCAAAATACCCCTGAGGTCATTTTCTGCCCGGAATTCGAGAATAGCCGGCCCGGCAGTCTTTGAAGGGTCAACTCAATGTTTGAAGGGGATTAGATGGTCCTTGAGTGATTTCGAAAATAAAAATCTTGTTTTCTGCAGTTTCGGGTCAAAATGACCAAAATACCCCTATAGCATTTTTACGAGGGTAAAGGTGCCGTTCGAGCCCGAAACTTTCCCCGGGGGTTTAAAACGATGTTTTCATGTGTTTAAAAGTATTTGTTTAAGTCCCGGTGGTCCAGGGTAGTTTTTATACAAAATTACGATTTTTCCCCTAGAATAGTGTCGTTTGAGCTTAATGATGTAATTAAATAAACCTAAACAATATTAGGCTCTAATAAGAGATTAGTTAATTTTCATAATTAATCTAGAGTCAAAATAAGTTATTAAAATTAATTAGAACCTAAAATTGCTTAGATTAAACCTAAATCTCTTTTTAAAAACTCAAGATTCCTAGTTTTGGAATCTTGAATAGTATTTGAATAATGTTTTCTCTCTCCAATCTCCCTAAATCAAGGAATTGTGTTGGCAATGGATTCCAAGTTAATAGGGTTTGACTTTATTAATTTAGTAAAACCACCTCCTAAATCTAGTCTTACAAGTCTCTAATTACATCCTTAGTCACCTAAATACTTTCTTACAAATTCCTAATCCTAAGCCTAATCAAAGCTACACTTAAACACACATCCTAATCATAATTAAGGAACAACTTGTTCCCCAAGTTCTTCTAGAAAGGCATGGCCACCCATACCCCCCTCATGGCCACCCATACCACACCATGCCTTGCACCATGCTTAGAACCATACCTTAGGCTATACCTAGCCATACTTCACCATGCTTTAGGCCATATCTCACCATACCTTGAACCATGCCTTCGAATGACTATTTGAAGAAGATATTTTCCTTCATTTCCTTCCTTAAAATTCGGCCACCACTCCCTCCTTGCACCCTTGGTTTTGTTCTTCTATAAATACACATGCAAATGAACTTGTGAGAACCTTTAGTTCATTTACTAGCTTTGAGTTTTCAAGAGTGTCTTGGTTTCTTTCTTTTCTTTCAAAAAACTCAAGAGTTCTTTCTTCCTCTCATCTTCTTCATCCTTTCCACCACCACACAACCACCATTAAATCTTCCTTAAAATACTTAACCATATCATTCTCAAGATCAAGCTCAAGAAACATAACTTCCTTTCCTTTTCCTTTCTTCTTGGCCGAAGCTCCATCAAGCTTTAGGGAGGATTTTTCTTTCATTCTCCTTTCAAGACCAAGCCTTGTTCATGCTCCAAGTGACATACCTTTGGTAGAGATTTTGTTCTTTAAAGTTTTGTCTCTTAAAGCTTTGTCAAAAATGAGCTTTTGCTAGTTTTTCTTGGCTTTTAGAACTTCTTTTTCTTCTCTGTGATTTTGGCCTTGGAGCCTTTCTTTTTAAAGAAAATGATGCTTGATGATAAGGGTTCAAGATGCAGATCATGAGAATCTTTACTTGTGAAACCTCTAGAGCTTGGAACTTGGTTCTTGGACCAAGCATGTTTCAGTTTTTCCTTTTCTTTTCATGCTCTAGTTTCAGTTTCTTTTTTCCCTTTTCTTTCCTCGTGGCTTCAGCCTTATTTCCTTTTCTTTGATGTTCAAAGGTTTTGTTTAAAGATAGTTATTGGATGCTTTGATTTCCTTTAAGTCCATTTCCTTAAAGCTTGATGATGAAGTTCACACCATATGGTTTCTTTGTAAAACCTTGGTACAAGAACTCTAAAGCTCGCTTTATCTTGCTATGATAAGTTTGGGTTAAGGTTTAAGTTCCTTTAAAGTCTTGCAAGAGCTCAGTGAAGAATGTAAAATGAACTTGCATTCATATTTATTTTCCTTGCCTAGCATATTTATTTTTGAGCTAATCACCTACAACGTAAAGATTAAAACAAGAGTTACATTCTCATATCACCTAATAATCAATCTCAAAGCTCACCTATTTCGACCTTAAAGTCGATTGTTGTGGAGTCTAGAGCACTAAAATAAAGAACCGGACTTGCATTCATATTTTTATTTCAAGTCATCACTTAAATCCTAAAAGATAAAATGAACTTGCATATTTACTTTCAAGTCTTGCATATTTATTTTCAAGTCTTGCATATTTACTTTCAAGTTTTGCATATTTATTTTCAAGTCTTACATATTTATATTCCTAGCATCTCATATTTATATTTCAAGTCCTTGCATCTCATATTTATTTTGAAGCTCTCACTTTACTTTATAATGAAGAATAAAATGAAATGCATAGCATGTATACGTTTTGCCATCACTTAAGGATCCTAGAGCTCAAAGACTTGCCCTTTTATCTCAAGCTAAGGTTTGGTTATGGGAGCATTCCCTTGAATGCACAATTCGGCCATGTGATGATGATGAGCTTGGTATGAGTTTCATCTAGTCACAAGTGCCCATAATTTATGTCTTAGGATTTTCTTAAGCATAGGAGGACTCAGAATATTTCAAGTGTGATTTTACATTTTAAATTTCAATCTTGGGCCAACTCAAATGGTTGCTGCCCTTGTTTAGTTTGTGAGGATTGTAATGAAATAAGTTAGTTTTCAAAGAGTTTTAGAAGTCCAAAAACGATTCTAAGAGAAACTAGTAATTTATGTCTTGAAAATGTAAGATTATGTGTTTCTTGGGAATTATGCTTTTCAATTCTGCCATGGTATGGTTGCTGCTATATGATGATTTTTTGACATGTTAGAATGTATAAAAATTATATATGTTGAGGTAGGAGCCTTTCTATGCGTGTTAAGAAAGAAACTAGTCTTACAAAAAAATCGTAAAGTTGAGTTTTAGCATAGTTTTGACCCATTTATTTTTAGCCACTGTCAAAACTGTTTTAATGGGATAACATTCAGTTCAAGATTGTTTAATTATGAAAAACTTGGTAACATTTGATGTAGGATTGATTTTTAGCACCTATAGAGAAACTAGTAACTAGAAAACCGTAAAAGTGCAATTCTAGAACACTTAGAAATATAATTTTCTGATTCTGTTATAGCATGATTAATCATAGCATAAGTGATCTATAATTAGTGCAAATGTGTAGGAGTCCCTCATAATTGGCTTAGATTTAATTTATAGTGCCTTAGGCGAAGACGGAATGTAGAAAGGATCTAAAACGTAGTTTCTAGAACCCCCATAATTACAAAACATAATTTCTACCCTCAAGGCATGATGCTGTCCAGATTCATTGACAAACATAAATATTAGTAAGAATCTTTAGTTGTGAATTCCTTGGGTGCCTAAAAGGTTAATAGCAGATGTTAGAATAATTATATCTCGAGTTTAAGCCCCGTAATGATCAAAGCATAAGGCACCCTAGATTTAAGAGTATAATGAACTTTAGTACTTCATGTGGGTGCATGTTTTTGTTATGAAAATTTATGATGACTGTGATGCTCATGATTATGTATATATATGAATGTGGCATAAAGCAAATTTAGAAGAAATTCGGTGTGCCATGTTTATGCTGCTGAATTTCTAACAAATTTGAGGGACTTTGAAGGTTTTTTGAAAATATATTAGTTTTAATGTGACATAGTACTGTGAAAACGCGTTCTAGGGGACGGCGATACGTAATGCCCCAGAAACAAATCCTTGAAGGGGGCAACGATACGTAACGCCCCAAAGAAGACAATTCGCTATGTACTAGATACCAGTAGAGCATTTTCAAAGAAGGAAATGATCCTAAGATAGGTGATCCAAGAAAGTTATGTATACCCCTTCTATTACCCCATATTAAATCTAGTGACGACTAGTTAGGATTGAGCTTATTCCTAGGCGATAGGTGAGATGTAGTTTGGTGACCAGATTATCACTGGGGCCGGTGAGACGGTTGGACTTTTGGTGGATACGTTAAGAGGGTGGTCTTTAAGAAAAAGAACTTAAGAGTTTGACTTATGAGAAAGATGTCACATGAAAAAGTACTATGCCTTTTTATGCCACGTATATGATTTATGTTTCCTTATGATATGCCCAAGTATTATGATTTTCATGTTAAAGTGCATATGGTATTGCTATGCATTCATCGAATATCTGTTGTATTCATGTCATTAAGACTCATACTAAAAGACACCCACTTCGGATAAACAGATTTGAAAAGTCTAAAACCAAACCTTATACATGAACACCTTTTCATAATTAAAATCGAGGTGGCTGGGGATGATAACGATGACACTTGTGTTAGAGTCAGAAATCCCTACTGAGAATCTTGAATAAGTTTTTTATCCCTCTTTTTTCTTCCATGTCATCTCTAGAAGAGGATTACAATAAGGTTCATGACTTCTTCTAAGGCTCGTGCTTAAGGGTCACACTAACAAATAGAGCAAAGGGTCGCTACGGAAGCATAGATAGTGTAGCTTTTGGGATTGATACTTATCTATCCTCGGAGGCGGATAAGGAACACTCCATATATATGTACATGCTTTGATGTAAATGAAGTTACAATGATGCTAGTAATTTATATATCTATGAAGATGCAATGATATTATGTTGTTATGTATAATACTATATTTCATGATTATGCATGGTATGATTACTTTCTCTTGTACATTATGGTTATGATGAACGTTAGGATAGCGTGCAGCTCGTGTTTTGTTTTCAAGTTCCAAAAAGAAAAAACATTATTCATTTTTTTCGCTAAGTATTTTAAAGAAAGGTTTCAAAGAATGGGACTAAAAGAGTAATAGACTAATGTTTAACCTAAATAAGTTCTAGGAGTATTGGGTTGAAAATTAGGATGTTACAATCTTTGTATCCTAGAAACACACTTCCTATCTCTAGGATCCAACTTTGTCTTGTTTGCTTGTAAAGTGTATACAAAAGCTAGGCATCCAAAAACTTTGAGATGAGTCAAATGAGGTACAATTTGAAACATTTTCTGAAATGGTGAAGCATCATTTAAGAGCTTGCTAGGTTGCCTATTTATTAAGTGCACTGAGTGTGCTATAGCAAAATGCCAAGAACATTTTGGAATATTGGAATGAAAAATCAAAGCTGTAGCAACTCCTAGAATAAGTTGATGTTTCCTTTCCATAGTACCTGTTTGTTGAGGAGTCTCAACACAAGTGGTTTAATGTACAAATGCCATTTTCAGCATAAAAATTTGTCATCAAAAATTGTTTACCATTGTCAGATCGTATGCATTTTAAACTAAGTTTGTATGTAAGGGACAAGTGATTTGACTAGAGAAGATGCTTCAAATTTTAGTTTCATAAAGTACACCCATGTAAATTGACTCATATTATCAACAATTGTGAGAAAATATTTGTGACCTGTACTAGATGGAATGGATAAAGGACCCCAAATGTCAATGTGAACTAAATCAAAAACATGTACAGAAGTTGTATCGCTGATAGCAAAAGGTAACTTTCTTTGCTTAGCAAAATTACATAGTTCACATGGTTTTCCATTTGTTTTGTAATCTATGAATGGAAATTGCTTTTTCATTTCAAGTAATTTGTTCTGAGACAAGTGCCCTAATCCAAGGTGCCATGAAACCTACTATGAAGTCAAGCTAAGTATTACTAAAGAAAGGACTTGTGAGTGAGATTGTAAGGTTGTGGTGTCTTCTATTATGTAGAGACCATTGCTTTCCTTAGCTATATCAATCATCCTCAATGAATGGTGTTGCTATATCTTACAATTTGTCTCAAAGAAAAGAAATAGACATTTCAAGGATTTGGTTAGTCTAGAAACAAATAAAAGGTTGAAAGTAAATGATGATACAAACAAAACATTGGTAAGATAAAGATCATTGGAAAAGTGTATTATGCCTGCAATATTGGTTACAGTTTCAGTTCCATTTGGCATTTTGACTAAAATTGGTTTGATATGGTGATAAGTTTGAAAAGAATCAAGGGAAAAATGAACATGATCAGTTAGCACCACTGTCTAGTACCCATAATTTTGATTTATCAATAGTAAAGGACAATATGTGAATGATACCTAGGGTTTCTGGGGGTATGTTGGTTGTTGAGGTTGATGGCAAAAATCTGATTGATGGTGGGAGCAGCACATGTGTCTCTTGATTTGGGAATAGAGCAATCAATGCAAAGCCTCTACTTAAAAGATAAAACCAGAATTGAAGTCCCACCTATTTCTTTCTGGTTGGAAGGATCAATATTGTCACTGAATTCATCAATGCTCTCATCAGTGGAAATGATGATGGTAGCAGTGATTCTTTATTGTTTTAGGTGGTGAAATTTCTTGAAACATGACTCAAGAAGATGACCCGGTTTGCCACAGAAGGAGCAAACTCTTAAGCTGGATGAGGTTGATTTGGCACTTTGCCTACGCCCTCTACCTCCTCTGCCTCTCCCTCGACCCTTTGAGGCTGAGGTTGAATTCCTATTATAGGAGTAAGATAAATATGTGAGGAGGACTCGTGGTTCTTGAGAATTTGGATCCAGCTGCAGTTCTTGTTGGTGCTTGATTGCATGAAGTTCTTCACTTAATTCAGCTGCTTTGTACACATCTCTTTGATAAAATCTACACTTTAAGTCTTTCCAGAGATCATGGGCTACATTGATCCAAAGAACACTCTGCGAGATTTTTTGGGAAAGAGACAAATTGATCCAAGAAACAATGAGTGTGTTGCATCTATCCCATGCATAAAAAAGGGATTATTTTTCTCTAGGGTGGGAATAAAACCATCGATAAACTTCAATTTGTTCTTTCCTTTCAATGCTAGCCATATTGATTGTGACCAAGTGTTGTAATTGCTACCAATTAAAACCATAAAGGTAAGAGGGATACTAAGATTTTTAGAAGGATGCAGAAAATAAGGACTTGCTAGATCTGATATAGGGTTGACATTTGCTTGCGAGATGTGAGCTTGCAATGCAAAAAATTGATTCAGAATATTCAAGAAAGCTTGAACATTCCCAATCGAAGCATTTGAACTTGTATGTAATGGATTCATCATGGAAGCATCCTCATGATCTACCATCTGGTGCATGTAACAGATGAGAACTGTGCCCAAGAATTGTGTATAGGAAGAGGAGGCTCTAATAACATATTAAAAGAGTGAAAGAAAATACATATAGCAGAAACAGAGAAGAAGAATATGCACAATTGCTTGTATTAAGAGAATGATGAATCACTCTTTGATGATGGTACAATTCAGCTTTATGTACAGCTGACTGTCAGTGTAACTAACAATAATAGAAAAAGAGTTGAAGTAACAAAAGTTAGTTCTAACTGTTTTCAACTAACTGAATGTGGATAAGGCATCTAATACAAAGCTGCATATCAGGTAACAATATAATTTCCTTAAAAATTTGAAATAGATATCATCATAAGACCAATTATACTATCAATAATGAGTTGTTATATAGATTTTTTTGTCAAACTTTTTTCTTTGAAATCGCTTTACTACGGAGTTAAAGGAAATGGATGGAGAGGAAAAAGAAATTAGTTTTTTTAGTTGTACATTCTCACCAAAATAAGTAGATATTCTTAAAATATGAATTCATTATTAAATAATTAATTGTGAGCTAGTATTTAAAATAATTAAAAGGATAACCACTTATGAGAATTATATGTTTAACTTTTATAATTATTTTATTTTACTTTTTCCATTTCTATAATTATTCTTTAAGATGTTGCATATGAGATTAATTTTTATATATTATCATTGTAAAAAGTTTTATATGATCATTCATTCATATGATACAATATTTATGACTTTTGAGATAATATTTATAAGAGTATTTTTATCAAAGCTTGAAGTAGAAGCTTCCAAGAGTTGAAGCAAAGATGGAAAGGTAACTTGCAAATCAATTAGTGAGTTAGTTACTCATCTGTTAGCTAGCTAGAATCAATTAGAAGATACTCATAGAGTGTTTTAGATGTATGATAATACTTACTCCACTGTCCTTGTATACATGATATACAACACAAGAAGAATCATTTTCTCATTTTCACTCAGATTTTCTCTGCCATTCTCTCTTAGTTCTTGCTTCCCTACATTCACTTTGATGGTATCAGAGCTGTAATATAGAGCTTTGCTGCGCATCACTCTTGAATCATGGTAAAGAACAATCATGGACCTGCAACAAATCAAAATCAAATTCCAATCCAGGAGCTGCACAATCAGCTCCACGGTGATTTGTCACAAAATCCGTATTATTTGCATCTGAATGAATATCCTGTTCAGGTACTCATTACTCCACCTTTATCTAGTTTGAATTACGATGTATGGTCACGATCTGTGAAACGAGCATTGATCTCGAAGAATAAATTCAGATTTGTGAATGGAACCATAACCAAACCTGATGAATTTGATCCTTTATATGAGGTATAGGAAAGATGTAATAGTATAGTTCACTTTTGGATAGTTCATTCAGTTACTCCAGCAATTGCAAGAAGCATTGATGCAATCAATCTAGCTTTATCAATTTGGTTAGATCTTAAAGAGAAATTTTCAAGAGGAGATATGGTTAGAACTGCTGAATTAATGAATGAATTCCATGCTTTCAAACAAGGAGAACTCTCAGTAACAGATTATCATAATGAATTGAAAACTTTTTGGGAGGAGTTGGAGAATTATCAGCCAATTCCATCTTGTACTTGTCCTGTTAGATGCACATGTGAAGCCATGTGAAATGCACGAGTCCATAAGCAACAAGAATATGTGATTAAGTTCGTTAATGGCTTGGATGAAAAGTTTGCACAGATCAAGATGCAGATCTTGCAAATAGAACCTTTTCCTTCAATGAATAAAGTCTTCTCAATGGTCTTGCAATAAGAAAATAGAGTACTGAGCAGTTTCCAAGATGATTCGCGAATCCTTGTTAATACTGTACACAAACAGCGTTATGGCAGAGGATGAGGCACATATACACCTAGAGTGTGTACTCACTGTGGTAGAAAGGGACACACTATAGATACATGCTACATTAAGCATGGTTTTCCACTTGATTCAAGTTCAAGAACAGTGCCACTGCAAGCAATGTGATGAAAGAAGAAAACGTTGCAAAAAAAGATCAAGCCACTACCTCTAAAGTGGAAAGCTCACAAGGACCGGGTAGAGTTCTAACTCAAGAGCAATATCAAAGCCTCATGTCTTTACTTCAGCAAACAGAATTGAAACAACCTCAAGTACAACCTCAAGCTATGTCTAACTTTGTCTCAGTCACACCTCCAATCTCAGTTCCACAACACAGTAACAACAACCCCACCTCAGTCTCAAATTCTAGTATAAGCTTTGCCTTGACCTGTCATTCCAATATATTTTCCACTTCCTAGATCTTTGATTCTGGAACTATAGATCATATGTATGTTGCATTGCATTGGTTCACATCATATTTTGAAATAAAACCAGTCCATGTTAGGTTACCAACTGGCCAAATAGTAGTCACTAAGGTTGCAGGTATTGTTAGCTTTTCCACAAGTTTAGTTCTCACTGATGTGTTGTATGTTCCTGAATTTGAATTCAACCTCATTTCCATATATAAATTAATCAAGTCTCTCAGTTGTTCACTCATATTTACTCTCAATGGCTATGTCATACAGGATATACACTCACAAAAGATGATTGGTTCGGGTGAAGTGTGTAGTGGTTTGTACCTCTTGATGACTGCCAAACAAACCTTAGCCAACTCCCTCTATACGCAAGCTCATAATTTCACTGACCAAACAATACCACCTTCAGCCATTTGGCATTATAGATTAGGACACCTATCAGCCAAAAGATTGTGTACTCTAAGTCAATAATTCTCATACATTGATTTCAATAATTGTGATCCTTGTGATATCTGTCAATTTGCAAAACAAAAGAGATTGCCTTACATACTTAGCATAAACAGAGCAAATAAGTGTTTTGAATTGTTACACTTTGACATTTGGGGCCCATTTAGTGTTTCCTTAATACATGGTCATCGATTTTTCTTAACCACAGTACATGATTATAGTAGATATTGTTGGGTTTTTCTCCTTAAATCCAAATTTGAGGTAATGAATGCAGTGTAAAATTTCATTCTCTTTGTTGAAAAACAATTCAGTGCTTCTGTTAAGAGAGTTAGGACAGATAATGGCCTTGAATTTGCAGTTTCTCATTTCTTTAACTCCAAAGGTATTTTACATGAAACTAGCTGCATAGAAATCGCTCAACAAAAGCACACCCTTATACACTAGCACCTACTAAGTGTAGCAAGAGCTCTCTTCTTTCAATCCAAACTCCCTAAACTATTTTGGTCATATGCTGTCCAACATGCAACTTACCTTATTAATCATATTCGCATACCTGTTTTGTCAAATAAACCCCCATTTGAGCTCTTGCACACAACCAGACCTGATTTACATGACCTTAAACCTTTTGGATGCTTAGCATATGCTAGCACTCTCACCTCTAGAAGACAAAAATTTGACATAAGAGCACGCAAGTGTGTCTTTCTTGGTTTTAAAACTGGAATTAAAGGCTATATTTTACTTGACATTGTAACTAGAGAAATAATCATCTCAAGGAATGTAGTTTTCTTTGAACTAACATTGCCTTATGCCCCTATTTCCACAACTAATAACTCCAGTACAACACAACCTCATCCACTCACACCTCAACCTGACCTAAGCATCCCTTATTCACCACATGTCCCCATCCCTCCACCTCAACCACCTGCTAACCAAAACCCCATCACAGCCTGTTCTCCCACCCAACTTACACGTAACCCATTCAGAATCCTCACCTACACTTAACATACATGAAACTCAACCAGAACCTGTCCCTACCCCTCATAAACCAATCTAACCTCGACACTCAACTCGACCCCACAGACTACTTACTCACTTGGCAGACTATCAATGCAACTCCACCATCACTTCTTTAGCTTCTCCATCTTCCAAAGTGTCATATCCACTTTCTAAAGTTCTCTCGTATACACATCTTTCTCCCCAGCACCAAATCTTTTCCATGAGTGTCACTTCCAAGTCAGAACCAATATCCTACAATGACGCAATTCAATCTGAATGTTAGGTAAAGGCAATGCTGACTAAGATAAAAGCTCTTGAAGATAACTCCACTTGGACAATTGTGGATCTTCCTCTAAGGGTAGTTCCCATAGGGAACAAGTGGGTGTATAAGATAAAAAGGAAGTCTGATGGGAGCATTGAATGCTACAAGGCGCATCTGGTTACCAAGGGATATAATCAAGTTGAAGGCTTGGATTATTTTGACATTTTCTCTCCAGTTGCCAAAATGACAACCATTTGAGTTCTCCTTGCTTTGGTAGCCATTAAAGGGTGGCATCTCTATCAGATGGATGTCAACAATGCCTTCCTTCATGGGGATCTCCATGAAGATGTCTACATGACGCTTCCACTTGGATTTCCCTCATCAGGTCCTAACAAGATTTGCAAGCTCATCAAATCCTTGTACGAGCTCAAACAAGCTAGCCGTCAATGGTTTGAGAATCTCTCCACCATACTCCTCCAAGTTGGGTATGTGCAATCTACTTTGGACCACACACTTTTCATCAAGGCTACTGCATCTTCCTACACTCTCCTCTTAGTGTATGTTGATTGTAACACCCTAAAAATTAATTAAAAATTAATTTGAGCTTTATTAGTCGTAATTTCAAAAATATGACAGTTTTAACAATGATGAGGACGATCCAACGGTTTTGTAAAAAAAAAAAAAAGTGAATAGTGTTTTACAAGCCCCACAGGCCCGCCGAGACAGCCGAAACCCCTAATTTGGGACCCGAAGGTGTCTGAAATTGGGAAAACATGAGAATAAGATTAGAAATAGATAGAAATAAAGATTTTATACCCGAAATTATTTTTCGGGCAATGTTTGATTTCTCGGATACACTATTTCACTCATTCGGTGAAATTTCGGTATGCGGTTTCTAACATTGAAAGATAGTTTAATCTTTATAAAAGGATAATGTTTATCTTTTAGAGCCAAGTGTAAGGTTAGGATTTAATCTTGAATTACAAGATCAAATCCTAGCCATATATCTTATTTTCTTTTAGAAAGAATTATCTTTTGTAATTAAATAGATGTTTCGAACCTAATATAAGATAAACTTTAGCCACTTAACTTTGTTATCTCATTTTCTCATCCTCGGCCAACAAGCATAATCAACAGCCACCATTCTTGCTTCACTAATAACATCAAATAACTTGCTTCAAACCTCTAAATCCTTGCCTAGACTTGCAAAAAGCCATAAACTTCCTTCATAAAACTTGTTCCACTCCTCAATATCTATCAAACCAACTGATTAGAATTTTAAATAATCTCCAAGCTGAACCCTGAGTTATCATTCTCTACTATTTAAGGAAGAGTTAGGTACTATTTGGAAGACTTGAAGTGAGGAAAAGTCATTTTTGAAATATCCTTTGGAGTTAGAGGCCTTAAAGCTTCACAAGTAGGGTTTTTGAACCTCTTCTTCAAATCCATATTTCTGTGTTAATTACTAATTTAAATTGATATTTTTGGTTTTGTTGGTTGATCATATATGAATATTGATGCATTAATTTTGGTGGAGTGTTTGGATGATTCTAGAAATCATTTTTGTCAAAAGGAATATTAGACTATGCTGCTGGATTTTCGGATTTCTTCTGGACAAGTTATGGTTCATGAATTTTTTGATGTATTTGTAGTAATTTTTATGAGCTATAAAAATTATATATTGAAGCTAACATCCCCATGATTTTTGTTAGGTCCTAAAAATGAGTTTTACTATTTTATAAAAATAAAAAACCGAGACTATTCTTGAGTTGTCTAAACAGTCAATTCTAAAGCTCTGAGTTTGTCTAATTTTTTTGCCACATCAAATGATTGATTTTTCCACTGAAATTTCCACAGGATATTGATGACATGTTAAAGTCCAACCACGAATTTTTTTATGATTTGATATGATCATTTGATAGGGTAAAAGATTGGAACTTTGGCTGTTGGCTGCAAATAAGGGGCTTCTGGCCTCCTATTTTGTTGAGTTTTATTATCATAGTTAGAGAACTCTTTTAACTCCGAAATTTTTAGAGGACCTTGGGGACACATTGAAGTGTCTTGGATAATTTTTATAGCCTTGGATTTCATGGTTTGAAATGCAAAATAATCTGTGCTATAGATATGTTAAATCTACCATTGTGCTGAAAATAAATTGATGCTTTGAATTGATGAAATAATGGCATCTTGTACTAGTATGACATGAGTACATGAATATGAATATGAATAATTGAGCATGTGAGCTTATTGATGAGGTTAGGCACGCATAGATATGAATGCTTATTACAATTGTTTATATGCGAAAGAAAAACATAAGATTATGTTCCTTGGGCTGGAGAAAGTAAATCCAGTTTGTTAGGAAAAGTAAACGTAACTACCAAGAAGAGTATAAGATTTATAATCCTTGGGCTAGAGAAAGTAAATTCGGTTTGTCGGGGAAAGTAAACCTGACTACCCTTGAATTGAGTCGGGGAAAGTAAACCTGGCTAGGAATAGGTCTGTGTGAGAATTGGAGAAAGTAAATCCAATGATCATGTATAGGAATGAGCTCAGTCCTGAAAAGCAACCTATTACCCATTATTGCCACACTAGGGACGACGGTGCGTAATGCCCAGACGTGACAAGATTAGTCAAGGGCCAAGGCAAGTTTAAGAAGTAAATTTTCTAAGAAATCCTTTGTCTTATATGCTAAGTGAAGAAGTTTAGTATTGATATTGAGACCAGTATATTTAAGTGGAAAGTTAGTAGTATATGATGTTGAGTAGTATGGTATATGTACATTAAGTGATTGAATATTAAAAGTAACCCACTTCAGAAGTATGATTTGGAACTTTAAAAATAATCCGTTATTATATAATGCATGACTATTTTTTCTTAATAAACCGAAGTGGCTGGGGCAATAACGATGACATTATGATTATGTATTTGGGGGAATTACCCTATTGAGAATTGTATAATTCTCACCCCTTTGTTTTTGTGTTCCCGTGTCGTCTCCAAGTTGATGCAAAAAATCGAGAAACTACTATGCAAAAGAACTCGGAAGTACAATAATGTAGTAGTTAATGCTTTTATTATGTTGTATTTAGTGGAATAGATATGTATGTAAATATGTTAAAGGACAAAGATGTGTTAAAGCTCATAAAAGAGTTTCCTTTATGTACTGAACTTTGTATTAAATGAATATTTTGGTTTCATTGCTGTATATTTCAATAGAATTATGACCTAGTTATCTCGCGAATCAATCAAAATGGCTATAGATATTTAAGAAAGGTCCGCTAATTTATAAGTAACAACTCTAGGGTATGATGTCATGACTTAAGGATGACGTTGTACTTTGGAGGATGTTACATTGATGACATTATCCTTGCAGGGGATGATCTCCATGAATTTGACCGAATCAAGAGCACACTTGAAAACTGATTCAGAATCAAGGATCTGGGAGTTTTGAAGTTCTTCCTCGGCCTTGAAGTAGCCTATTCTTCCAAGGGCATCTCCATTTGCCAGTGGAAATATTGCCTAGACCTGCTACTTGATTTCGGTCTTAGTGGTTCCAAACTAGCTTCCACCCCCTTGGACTGCACGGTCCAATTGCACCATGATGGTAGGAAGCCATACACTGATATGCCAGCCTATCGACAGATGATTGGAAGGCTACTATACCTGACTTCTACTCGGTCACTTTTGCAGTACAGCAGCTCAGCCAATTCATGGCTAATCCCACTATGCAACACCACAAAGCTGCCTTGAGGGTTATCCGCTACTTTAAGGGCTCCCCTGGTCGTGGATTGTTCTTACCTCGCTCCTTAGAGCTACAGGTATTTGGCTTCAGTGATGCTAATTGGGGTGGCTGTGTAGACACGAGCTGCTCAGTCTCGGGGTACTGTTTCTTTATAGGACACTCCCTTGTGAGCTGGAAATCTAAGAAGCAAACCACCGTGTCATGTTCCTCCACTGAAGCTGAATACCGGGCCTTAGCTGCAGCGATTTGTGAACTTCAATGGATTTTGTATCTCCTCAAGGACCTCCAGGTGGTTTGTAGTAGACAATCCGTGCTTTACTATGATAATCAAAGTGCATTACACATTGCAGCCAACCCCATGTTCCATGAACGGACCAAACATTTGGACATTGATTGTCACATTGTTCGGGAAAGATTGGCTTCTGGATTCATGCGCCTACTCCCTGTCACTTCTCTGGATCAACGAGCTGATATTCTAACCAAGGCTCTCACTTTCAAGCCCTTTGTCACCTTCCTTCCCAAGCTTGGGCTGTTAGACATCTTCTAGCCTCAAGCTTGCGAGGGGGTATCAAAGCTTGAAGAAGAAGCCTCTAAGAGTTGAAGCAAAGATAGAGAAGTAAATTGTGAAGCAGTTAGTGAGTTAGTTACTCATCTTTTAGCTAGCTGGAGTCAGTTAGAAGATACTCATAGAGTGTTTTAGATGTATGATAATATGTACTCCACTATCCTTGTATATAAACCCATTTCCACATGATATGCAACACAAGAAGAATCATTTTCTCACTTTCACTCAGATTTTCTCTGCCATTCTCTCTCAGTTCTTGCTTCCTCGCATTCACTTTGAATTTTTGCTGATATAAAAATTTAATTGAATGAATATGTAAATTATTTCTACAAGTAAACGAAAGCAAATTGTTTCACTAATATCATATTAAAATCAGTGTTTATATATATATAATTTACGAAATATAGACGACGATACATTTACACACACTAGTCGTAATCTAGTTGCACTTCTGTCGGGTTAGGTAGTCTTGGGCGGAGTCTTTCGTTTAATCTCTTGACGTTTGCTTTTAATTTGTTCAATTCAAATTCGAAACGTAGCAAATACTTAACAACCTTTGACGGTTTCAGATAAGCCAGACGAAAGAAGGACAACTTTCAACTATTTGAAAAAATAATATGGATAGGAAAGTGATTCATGCTTCTGTCATATTCTGCTAAATATCCCTCCACATATAATATAAAGTAATAGTGCTATTTTTTAAACATTTCAAGACATTGGGTTTATTACTTTATTTATTTTTTATTAATAGCTCTTTTTGAAAATTGTAATATTTTGATATATTAAAAAATTATAATATTTTGAAAATTGTAATATTTTGATATATTTAACTATAAATAATATAATTTTCAGAAAATGACTATAAATAAAAAATAAATGAAATATTTTTTATCCTGTTTAATATTTAAGCACATATTTAATCATACTATTTGAATGATATAGCATGACTCATATGATATGATTCGAAAACTTTTCCCATCTCGTACTACTGGGGAATGCAAGCAGTGTTTATTTTATTTGTTAGCCTCGTTTCCGCTCTAAATTAAATGAAGGTGGGACCATAAAGATGCTTGGTTCCGGCATTTACGTGTGCTTGTAGCCAATTACCAAAAAGTTGTTCTAGGATATTTTATTGGTTTAGTATTATTATTTTAATATTTAAAAATAAATATTTAATTAAAATATTTATTTTATTATTTTTAAATGTGATAATAAGTAGAGAAAAATAAAATTATCATTATATTTAATAATAATAAAATAAATATTTTAATTAAATATTTATTTTTAAATATTAAAATAATATTTTTATTATTGGCTAATAGCTGGTACTACTTTGGGATCCGTCTATCATGCGGAAGTTAGGGGGGTCCTCGGTCCCCGAATTCAGACAATTGGGCAACAAATCACCAGCTAAAATGAAATTTTTTTATCATATAAGATGAAAAAATAATATTTATATTTTAATATTTTAAAAAATTAATTCCATCGATATTATCTATTTTGTTCCCTTTACATTTTTTTTAAAATTTTCCATCTCTACACTTCCACATTCCACAGCCCATGCCGTGTCGATCTTGACGCCGCCACTTATTCCACTCGGCCTCCCCACCCTCATCCCAGAGCTATTGTTGCCCTCTGTAACCTCAACCCAATTTGTTCCTTTTTCTTTGCAACCCAAAAAACCAAAGCTTCAGCATAGCTTCCACAAACAGTGAACAAACATTTTTGATTTATTGGATTCAACCTCGGTTCAGATCCAATAAACATCAATATCAATATCAATATTTTTAACAATTTTAAACAAGACAAAAAACATTATTAACAACCACAGGAGCTCTAATTAATTATGCAGAGACGGAACAAAAGGGGTTGAGGCGGATGGATATGGACGGAGGTACGGTGGTGGACTCAAACAAACGCAAACCTATAGGCAGAGGCTGACGGACGCGAAGCTGTTTATGGTGGTAGAGCGAAGGTGGCAGGAAGCATGAAGAGAGAGAGGTAGGGATGAGAGATTAAAAAAACAAAAAAAAAACTAAGGATAAAAGAGTAAATTAATAATATTTTTTCATTTTTAATTTTTCGTGACATCAAGGTATATAATTCCATCTACCCATGTTAGACAACGCTCCCCACTTTTGAGGTAATACTCATCTTAATGCATCAAGTTAGATCATGGCTTCAAGTTAGATCACATTAGTCACTCAATCTAGATATATGATTAAATGAGGTGTATGTTAAGTGACATTTAGACACATCACATGTAATTTAATGAGGTATGGAGACTTAAATGGTTTATTTTGATATCTAAAATTATATAAAATGAGTTGTTTAAATCACATATCACATAAGATATGACACATAATATGTATAGATATCATTTAACATTATGTATTAGTATTTAACTAATAAAGTGTTAATGAATTAGAATTAAGTGACTAACGTGACCCCATTTGTAAAGCTAGGGATCAATTTTACTAATTTTAAACTTCAAAGATTAAAAGGATTTGTGAGTGTATATAGCTTCAATATTTTTTAGGGCTATGATCCAATTTTCGTAAACTAAAAAACCAAAAAGAAATGAAGATATGTTATAGGGACTGAGTTCCTTCCTTTGTCTCCTTTTTGTGTCCTATCTCTCCAATTAAATTTTGCTATGTATAGAAATTCTAAAGTGTTGAGAAAATTTGAATGGATAAAAAATCATGGATAATATCACCATTAAACACGTGTCAAAATTTTATTATGGGAGGGAATGAGATAAGAAAAGGAGACAAATGATTTGAATCCATGTTATAGTACCATGCATCCACTTCATATCACATAAGGTCCCCCATGTATGGATGGATGCACTTCTTAAATAGGAATTAAATTCTACCAAACAATGTTATTTGTAAACTTTTATTATTAATTGAAAAGCCGTAGATCCTAGTGAGAGAATCAATTCCATATAGACATGATTTAAAACTCTCAAAGTGGTGGAATCATAGTTTTAAAACTTGGACTAGACCGACGATTTGAGTCGAAGACCAATCAATCAATGTTGAACCGGCCTTGAACTGCAGGAGCAAGGGAATCCATGATTTAATTAAAAGGAATTCCATCCCTGCAGTTCAAACCCATTCCAGGGAAGGAGAGTGCAAGCTCACCAACCACCAAGACGACCAAGTTGCTATGCTATATTGTCTCAATAATTATATTTATTATATATTTGGTATATTTTTATATATTTTAGACAAAATCTTTATTTTAATTGTTCTAAAATTTCAAGTTGAACAAATTGGTCTATGTAAAATTCAATTGTTAGACACATTATACAATGTTTCAATTTTACAGGGATTAATTTAGAATTTTTTGTAGTGACTGATTTGTTTTATTTAAAATTTTAGAGAGGCTAAAATGAGGGTTTAGCCTATATTTTATTAATTAAATCTTGTTGAACAAGTCACTCACCAGTTGAACCAGCAATCTAATAACCTAATAATGCGGCCAAATTGATCACCAATTCGAGTCTAAAAATTATGGGTTGAATGAGTTTTAGTTTAATTTAATTTTAACGCATTAATAAATTTATAAAATTATATTGTTATAATATTATTTAATTAAATTTTTTATTTATTTGATCATTCACATAGTAGATATAAAAATTAGTTATATTCATTAATATGACATATAAAATAAGATTGAATGAGAATATAAAACTATTTTTTTACATTAAAGGTAATTCCATATTTGATTAGTAGGAAGTGCAGGTCCAATCATATCATGTTGGACCTGCCTATGCATGCTGGACAATGAATTTGTTTTATAATCGGGCCAAAATATTATTTTACCACCTCAAAATTAGTTAGTGTCTCTATTAAGACATTAATTTTATCACTATTAAATTTGAGGGTGTGTCCATTCTTCTTACCAATTTCTCACATCCAATCATAGGAAAATGAATATTTCAATAGACACCGACTTTTACGGTACTAAAATAAAAGCGTGTCATCAATTACAACAACAAAATGAAAGCTTTGGAAAACCCGTGGTAGCTTACACAATCTGATATTGACACCTTTTGGAAAAAAAATTTGAGTAAATCCTCAATTTGATACTCTATGAAAATAACATTGAACGAATTAGTCATTCAAGAAAAGAAATAACCATTCTGGTCCCTCATGGTTAAAATCAAATAAATTTTATTCCAAATGATTTATAAAAGAAAGTTAAATTGGTCTAAAACAAAAATACAAATCAGACAAATAAGGCTATAGAAATATTGAGAAGGGACTAAACAATTTATCTATTTATTAAATCATAAGGGATTAAGAAAGATACTTCATTTATTGAATGACTAAACTGTTTGACATTATTTTCATGAAGGATCAAATTTGGGGAATTAAACATGAGCCACTTGTTCGCAGCAAGTCTTCAAAGCCCTCTTTCTTATCGCACCGTCTGTAGAATTGCCAGTGTCTATTACTAGCAGCTCAACCACTTTTTCCAACAGCTAACCGGACTGCTGTTCTCCAAGTTGTCTCCTACCGTAATCATAAATAACTCTTTTATGGCTTCTTCCTTATCCATTTTTTCAAACCCGACATAAACACTTCTGTCTCTGTTTACCCTTTTCTTCTGTCAATCTTCTCTCGGGCTCCTCTTCCTCAGAGAGATCGAAAATCTTTATACTCTTAAGACACAACTTGTGCAAAGGCATTCTGATATTCTATTCATAATGAAAATAGGCTTCTATCTTGTTGTATATGCAGGGAGGTTGAATGGATATGAAGGTCCTGAAGATATTCAGACACATCAATGACAATTTGTTGACAGAAGATAGAGAGCACAGCTGAGCATACCCAAAAGGGATTTGTGTATGTGCAGCTTGTCCTCTCTACTCTTCTGCCAACATACCCAGTTTCATACTAGCTAGCTCCATGAGAATCTTCTTTGCTTGTACTTGCAATCTTGCATATTGCTCAGGGTGAGTAAGGTCTGGTACTTAATCATATTCCTTTGCAGTATATGTAGAAAAATATGCTATGATCCATACATATATACCTTTTGTAGCACCCCCTTCTAAAACACATACAGAAGGAACACATAGATGAATACACACACGCAATGTTCTTACTTTGCACAGTTTCCTTTGATCGGTGAATGCATGATTTGTTGCTTTATTTAACTGTTATATACACTGTACTCAGCACTCCACTTGCATATGCAAAGCACAATGTTTAGCCTTCATCAGTTGACTTGACCGGGTCATACAGCTCAATAGAGCTTAACCATAGAATATATATTGATAGAATGATATTTGTAGAAAAGTTGCGTATAGGGGAGGAAATGGGCATGCTGCTTGTAAAATCATTTTAGTTAAACATGATAAATTCGAAACAATAAAAATAATGTATTAGGCTCAACAGGTATTCCTACTTATATTATTATTATTATTAAATCTAATAATAATAAAAATATTTTAATCTATTTAAAATTATGGTTACTAACTTATTTAAGAAGTTTTTTAGTTTATTTAAAAATATTTTTTTCAAATATTTGGAAGTATTTTAGCTTATTTTAAAGAAAGAGTTTTGTTTTTTTTTAAAAAAAATTATAATCAAGTAGGCTTCTTAAATAGACTTCTGGGTCAAATTGGACTTATAAAAAAGTATGGCTACGACGGTAAAAAAAATAAATTATGTTACGTGATAAACTTAGACTCAAGCTACCTTTTAAGAATGCATGTAAAACCTATCTAAGTCAAAGTTTAGTCTATGATATTTTTACGCTTAATTATATAGAATATTGTATCAACTCACATTTCATTCATTCACAGATCCCATTCAAAGATGGTTGGAATGTGAGTCCTCATAGTATATACTACACAACTTATGCATAAATTGCATATAACTCGGGTTATAAAGCAGGCATTGATACAACGCTGTGTTTTATCTATATCCAAAATTTCACGCTAATTTTACACTAGTTAACAATGTATCAATTTTTTATCAAAAAAACAATGTATAAATTTTATGTTAATACGTGTTATTTTCTTCTAGAAATATTTTTGATACATAAAGTAGGAATATCACAATACATAAAGCAGAAAAAAATGCTTTTTTTTTTGTCTGAACAAAACAAAAAAAAATGCTTGTATACGTAAAATGTTATAATAATTAGTTTCCACACTACTAGATTATATACCTTCTTGGTTCGTAAGTGCTTTTATTTTGGTAAGAGTAAATTATACCAACATCCTTGAAACTTGTTAATATTACACCTATATTTTTCTAGATTTTAAATTGACGCTCACATCTCTTAGTTTACTTAATTTTATTATAGTAACCTCCCTTAATCCTAAATTTTAAATTTTTAAAAATATATAAAATGACTAATTTACCCTTACTAATTTATTTTATTTCATTTCTACGTTATTCCTCTCATCCAGCCACAACCAACCCCCTCAATTCCTAAAAATCTAAAAAAATAAAAAATTACCCACATCTTTACACCTGCATCCTCCACTTGAAAATCATACCACCTGCTCCCAAAATCAACCTCATCACAAATTGCCTTCTGCAGCATTAGCGATCTAGAACCTAGATTTTGAGTTTGGAATAAAGAATAATGTAATGTAAATAGAAAGTGGGGAAAAGGTCCTTGGTGGCTACAAAGAGACTTAGAGAACATGTTGAGGCGCGGTTGGCGGCACATATTCACGGTTGAGGTTGCGGAGGTGGGTACTTGAGCATGGTTACAGTAGTCGGTCCTAACACCAGTAAGGCCAGTTGCAGGTGGAGGTGCGCGGTGGTTGCTCAATGGTGATGGTTGTGAGTGGCAGTTTGTGCGGTGGTGGCCATGCAATTGGAAGAGGGCTTGCGGGTGGTTTAGCTTGTTCAATGGTCCCCTCCCACATTAGCTTTCCTCTTGACAATTGCGGGACATGTTGGCTTCCTTTGATTTGTTTTCAGATTTCAAAATCAAATTAAAATTGGGGAGTTTGCTTTATGGAGATTCAGTCTTTTCTAGTGTGCAATGTTCTCCCCCTCTTTCCCCAGCGATGATAGTAGAAGTGAGGTACAATTAAAACCTGAAAAAATTTTCTTAGAAGAAAGTGCTGAATTTTTATTGGAGTGGTACTATTTTAATAACTAAAATTGGGTTAGTGTTATTTTAATATCTGAAATTAGATGTCTATTAATATACTCATATTATTGCTATTAGATGTCATTAATGATTAAATAAATAAAAATCACTATAATATCCAATAATAATAAAATGAATATCTCAATAGACACCCATTTGTGGCATGTTAAATAACATTTTTATTTTTACTGAGTGATATGAATTGTGTGTTTGAATGATTATTGTTTGTTTGTTTGTTTGAGTTATTGTTTGATTTGTGGGAAGGTACGTAGGGGCAGTTTCTGAAGATATTAAAATCAAGAATTGGTTTTGATTTTTATCAATGTTGATGGTAATGGATGTTTTAGAAGGACTCAATTGCTAGAACAATTTGAGCAGAGGAAGAGGTTGATGGATAAACTTAGAATTTTGAAAAATATATTCACAGAGGAGTGGTCTAGGTCAACTTGAAATCTAAAAAGGTGTATGATATTTATAGATGTCAGAAGAAGTCAATGTAATTTGTCATACAAACAAATGATTATCACAAGTGTGATATCAAGAATTTTTGTTGCAACTAATTAAACTCGTTCACTCAAATTTATGTACATCCTTATTTTTTGGTAGGTTATGTATCTTTGTTTCTATATTACATCTATATAGTGGATGTGAAATTTTAGGAGCCGAAATAAATGCCCCATGTGAGAGATCAAAGCAATATTCAGGATTACAATTGTGCTACAGGGCTTCAACCATAATGCACATATCTATATATGCTCGTGACAATTGCAAGGACAATTAACATACCACTGTCCCTATCTAGCTGCAATCTCAGTATGAATCAATTTTTTAAAGGCTAGATGGATTATCTTTTGATTAATTGCAAGGACAGATGTTTATGACTAGTCAGAAATATGTCCTATGCACGGTTCATTTAAAGATAAAAGTTTCATTCTTTACGTCTACTCCATCAAAATTTGAACATGATTTTTTTTTTTCCCTTTGCATGTCAATTTGACATATTCTGCAATAATTTGTAATTTTTTTTGCAATTTTTATTTCTTGTTTCAAAATGAATATTGATTAATATTTTATGCTTTTTTTCTTGACATGAAAATATTATGTTAAAAAAAAGTTTATTGAATAAAATTAGACTACATGAATAGTATAAGGTTGGCTTTCAAAGCATGAAAAGAGTGACCTCTTACAAAAAATAACTGAACTAAGGGGGACAGCCAAAGCGATGAAAGGTCACTCTCGTGCACCATCAACTAATAAACATCCAAGGATCGTGTTATGTTACAAATGGTAGGCAAAGGTTCTATATCCAAAAGGAAGAAAGAACTCATTATAATAGAAGTTCTTTAATTTCATTACAATAATAATAACAACAGCAGCCATAATAGTTAAATAAAATACACAGCATGAAGTGTACCTATCATTTACAAAATCAATGGAAACCATCAGTCACCACCTATCATACATAATATGCCAAGGAAAAAGGAAGGAAGGGGGGTGGTGGTGGTGGTTTTTTTGGTTGGGGGGGCCGGGGGGGAGGGGGGTGTAAACACAAATTTCTGAGATAGCGACAGCGGCACAAATTCCTTCTAAATATCTTTTTTATATTTGATCAAATTGGGGCTTAGGAATGGCGTGCTCTTGGGAAGTATCAAGGTGTCTGATACTGAACTGTTTTGTTTTTCTTTATAGTGCATGCCTCCTCTGAATGGTTGCTCTTGCACTCTTCATCAACGCTTGAAAACAAAAACCATAAAGCTAATAAAGTCGTGTTCACTTAGTTTTTGGTATCAATGAGTAGAAACCGTGGAAGCAAGAAAACAACAAAGGGAAGATCCTGGGCTGCAATTAGCACATCCAATTAAATAAAAAATAAAATTAAAACTAAGGAAAATTACTACAAAAAGTAATAGAAGAATTTTCACATGGAAGCTAAGATTCCCAATCTCAAAGCCTTAGATTACATTCCAATCATAGGAAAATTGATCAATTACCTTTGCAGAGGACATCATCATCCACTTGAAAGTCCTTAATTTTGTTGTTGATATTGACCCACTTATTGACCAATGTTTTGGGCTAACAAAGCTTCACTAAGAAAAGAACATCCATTGCCATAATGCAAGAATGCAAAAGGAAGAGAAGGTATGGCAAGTGGTTGAGCTTCCAATAAATGCAGGAGAATCAAGTTCAAAATTAGGGAAGGTTCAGATTCGAACACCAAATCTTGATGAGCACTCTTACCATTCTTATTATATTCCAAACTACAGTCCACCGAATTTTTGTTATGATTATATGGAATATCCTTTTGTCTTCTTTTCTTTTTTAGCCAGGAATATCCCTTTGTCTATACTCCATATAGACCAACATTTTTCTTAGTAAGTTATAACATAAAAGTCTATATCAAAGCACAAGCCTTCGATTGTAGTGTTTGCGAGAGATTGATTTCACATCATTAAGTACGGATAGAAAAATTTCTCCTCTTTATAATCTGGTTCATGTAAAGGAAAAATTTGATAATCATTGTCTTTGTTTAATATTATCTGTGGAATTGTGCTAGCCTAATTCAACCTAGCTTTAATAGAATATAATTGAGCCTTAAATCATCTTAACTTAACACAAAAAGATGACTCTATCACTTGTAAAAATAATTAAAATGGTAATCCTATGCACAATTTACTTTTTTTTTCAATGTGTTTGATGAAAAAAGCTCAACTCATGACAATTTAAGCAATAGAAAAATACAAAAGATCATCCTAAGGGAGCTATGATACATATGCCCTACTAACATATATCTCAAAAGAATAATTAGTTCATGGAGATCAACAATATGTTAGCTCCAGAACCCTATACGTTCATGTGTTTTGAACGACAATAAAATCAATTCAAAGAAAATGTTTTCAAGAACGACTGATGTTTCTCTTGAGTTTCTTATAAGATTATAATAGGTATCTATCATTTAGCAAAAATAAGGCTTACTCAAATGAGTATATATATTTCACTATGCATATGTAAATATGTTATGAGATTTGTTATGAAACAGAAGTGAAATTATATCTTTATCCAAGCATTTGATAGGTAACAATGTGAAGAAGTTTTCAATATTACAAGGAACTAAATTCAGAGACTTTATAAAGTAGCACAGGACATCAGAAAGTACACTCAAGATGAAGAAATCAGAATATGTCCTTAAGCAACGTGTTACTTAATTTTCAATCATGGCAATCGCAAAGATATAATCAGCGAAGAAGATTTGATTGAAGATCAGAAAGTGAAAAAAAACTTTTCAAGGGACTGATTGAGTATATTAGAAAGCTCACCCATGAGTGGAGCAAAGTATGCTACAGGAAAAGGAGGGAAATTTGAAATTTAAATTTCAAATAATCAAGTTAAACCCAATTTAAACTGGTACGTCATCTCTTCTGCCTATTTGATCAATCACCCTGGCTTCATGAAGGAGGAGTTCAGAAAGTAAGCTCAAAAAGTAGAAAAGTGGTTTCTGAAGGAAGATCAAAAATCTCATTTTACAACGGCTTCTGGAACTGATGTGATAGGTTCCGTCAACCTTTCTTCTAGCTGTTCTTTTCAAGACACAACTGATGTTCAACACATGTCACTTGAGAAACTGATCTATAGCAACAGTCACAAAGAAAGACCATTATAAAAGGAGATGCTAAGCTTGAAGATAGATAAGAGATTTAAAGATTCAAGAGAGGAAACTCTGTAAAAATATGTTCCCACTTCTTGGAATGTTCAATATTTTTCATGTAATCAGTTTTATCCTTGAAGTGTAAAGAAAATATTCTTTTTACATTCTTAATTAGATTTATGCTCTTCCCATGGAAGAAATAGAAGAAAGAAGTCATTCAAGTTTTTCTCAGGAACTTCTATGTATATATTAAAGAAACTTGAGTGTAGGTTAGTTTGAGTGGCAGCCTAAACACAAACTTTTGTATCCTTGATCTATTAGTGATCAATGTGAGACATAGCTTGGAGACGCTAAGGTAAAACTACTTGTAACGAGACAACAATGGTTGCTGCTAGTCATGGTTTGGCTTGGAGAGGCCAATGTCAAGACTACTTTTAACGTGACAATAGAGGTTGCTACTGCTCATGATTTGGCTTGGAGAGGCCAGTGTCAAGACTACTTTCAACTTGACAGTAGAGGTTTCTACTGCTTACGGTTTATCTTGGAGAGGCCAGTGTTAAGACTACTTTCAACGTGACTATAAGGTGGCTACTGATCACGGGTTAACTTGGAGAGGCTAGTACAATACTACTTGTGTTAGCTTGGAGGGGCTAGTAGTTTGTCCAAACATCTCTCCATTCTCTCTACTCCAAACACTCATTTTCTTATCCTCCAAAACTCTATTTTTGCTCACAAACTCAAGCTTTGAGCTTCAAACAAAAACACTTCCACCATGAATCCCTCCAGAAACACTTAAGCTTTTATCTCTACCAACAAAGCCACCATAAAAATCTCTCCTTCCTTTTCTTCTTCTCTTGCTTGAACCCATACAACTCTATAAGAGAAGATTTTTCTTATCTTTTCTTTGCAAGCACAAGCTTTTCTCACCATTCAAGTAAGAAAGCATCATTTGGTAGGGATTTTTCTATGTTTTTCCTTTGTTCTCGCTTCTTTCTTTTTGGTTTTTGTTATGAATCAAAGCTATGCTTGATGGTGATGGTTCTTTTATGGTGGTTGTAAAACCATCATGGTTGAGGTCTCTAAAGCTTGAAGCTTGAACCTTTTTGTTCACAAAAGAGAGAGAGAGAGAGAGAGAGAGAGAGAGAGAGAGAGAATGCACATCTTCTTCATTTCTTTACTTTTGATATCATATATGAGCTTCATGATGAGTCTAAGAGAACAAGGTTCTTGGAACCACAAAAAGAGAGACTCTAAAACTTGGTCATGCCCGTTCAAGGGCTAAAGTTCATATATTGTGCATTTTTATGAGAAAAGACTTTGTTTTTGTTAGCTTAAAGGGTTCATGTTCCATAATTTTTTATATCTTTAGTTTCTAAGGCTTTAATGTCATGTTTATTAGTAAAATCAGAAAATAATTCATATTTATATTTCAAATCATCACTTTATATTTCTATTGACTTCAAATGAACAAGCATTACATATTTATATTTTTAGTCATCATTTTATATTTATAATGCTCAAGACTCGTCCTTCACTATCTTAAATGGAATTTTTGAACATAAACACACACACACACACATACATATATATACATACATACATACATACATATCCGCCATAGTATGTATAATAGGCCTGTGGTTGACTTTATTTTATTTAAAACTTATATCTTGTGTCCAAAGGAAATTTTTAAAAGAGCTAGAATGAAAATGTAATTTTTTAACATGAAGAGTCCCTATGAATGTATTTTGGTCTAACTATTGTTTTAAGGTCCAAAATATGTTTTTCTAATGTGAAAATGATTTCTTGAGTTTAAAGTGGCTTAGGTCATTTTTTAAGGAAACAAGTAGCTAGAAAATGGGTAAAAAATGTAATTATAAACTTTTATCACATTTTCAGTTTTTGATATTGTACCTCATTGTACAGCTACTATTTTCCAATATTTTACATGTTTTAAATGTTAAGAATTGTTACAAAAATTATTTCTAGCATCTTAGGTGTCTAAAAGGATTTTAAAAGTGTTAGATTTAGGTAGTTTTGCAAAATATGAAAAATTGCACTTTGAACTTCGAATATATATAATTTTGGTTAAGTGTGAATAATTAGAATCTAAGATGGTTTTATATGCATCCATGTGTTCAAAATATCATTTATAAAGTTAAAAAGAATTTTTAGTAGTGTTAATACTCATTAAGTGTCAAAAAGTAAAATTTTTCACTTTAACCCCTGAAGTCTAACACATTTGGCCAAGCGTCCTATATGATTTTCATAATGTTTAAAAATGATTTATAAGTGTTATTGGGTGTCTTAAAAGTGTCAAAAATAATTTTGAGGATAATTAGTTTAGAGAAAAATGTTAAATGATAAATTTTCACTTTAACCCACATACTTACAGAAATTTTTGTTTTGACCCCTTTTGGGGATAAAGTATAAGTATTAAAGACTTGATGATATTGATGTGATTGGTACACTATGTTGACTATGTTCATGTGTATTGTTTGGAAATTGAATGACTTGAAATGATTATATGGCATCATGAATTGATGAATATGCATGCTTGAACTTTGGATGATAGAGTTGATGATTATTATTATATACTTTGTATATATCCTAATGAGCATATCATTTCTATTAGTTGAGTCTGGTCCCTTGATTTCCAGCAATTAGGTAGGAGTATGTTTACATTTCAATGAAATATTGATGATAATATGCTTGTGAATATACGTAAGTATGAGACGCATGCTTATATATCAATGAAATAATAACTGTAGTGTGTTGCAATTACGTATATGGATGTTGAGATACATGATTTATGTGTTAATTGACATGAAGCAAATTTGGAAAAATTTTGCTCATAGCCCTATACTATTGGATTTTCACCAAATTTGTAGACTTAGAGAAATTATGAAATTTATGAGTATAAAGATGTTAAATGTCAAGCCATGGTGATGAAAGTGAGTATATGTTCATGTTTGTATCTCTAAATGACATGCTATTGATAAAGGTGACATAAGACACTCGAAAATGATCTTTCCATAATAGGCCAAGGCAGGCATAAGGTGATCTAAGGATATGACATTTTCATAATGGGCTGAGCTTGGTGAAAAGTGATCCAAAAAGGCCCCTATCCTGCACTTTGGGAGTCAGGAAATACCTTATCAAAAGGGATAAGTGTAAGGTAACGATGACTAGCTAGCTATAAGCTCATAACCTTAGAAGTCTCAAAAGGGAGAGAGTACTACGATGGCCCTTTATGAAAGATTACGAAAGTTAAGTCACCTAAGAAAGGAAAAAGAACAAAGTTGTGTGCCATAGTTGTTCATATTCCTTATACTTCTATACTATGTCATTGTATGTTCGGAATGTTGTATAAGGTATTGACATGCATTCATAATATGATATGATGCATCTATGACATCAAGATTCATTCATAGACCTCAGCTAATGATTTTTGGAACTTAATAAATGAACCTTATTTATGCCCACTATTATTCTAATGAAATCCGAGGTTTCTAGGGATGATGATGTTGACAGGTGTGTGGCGACAGAAGCCTTACTGAGCTTCTTGTATAAGTTTCTCACTCCCTCAATTTCTTTCCATCTTCATTTTCAGACAAGGTTGATGGCGATGTCCGTGGTCTTCTTTGGGCTACCAGCATAGGAGTTACACTATGGTTCAAATCAAAGTGGCATAGTGGAAGCGAGGATATAGTCCTTCCTATTTACAGTCGCTTAGGGGTTGTCTCACCTTCATGCACATTCATAACTTAGTTTTGGTAGACGTGTACCTATGATAGGTCTAGCTACGTTATAGTTATGCTTAATTTTTGAATTATTGTATGCTCAACCTCTATTAGTGGAGTCAATAAATTTATTTTGCTATTATACTTGTGGAATGCTATCACGACCCAACTTGGAAACGTGACCCGCACGTGAAGAATCCCATCCTCATATAAGCTTTTTGGATGATGTGTCTCTCTGAATGTATACTTTATCATAATATAATACTTAAAATATGATTTTCTTTTAAATCAATATCAATTTCTCTAATTAAAACATAATACTCATGTTCGCAAATACTAAGAAACTCAACTTACTCAATTATGAAAACATTTTAAAACCTGAATCATAGACATATCTCTAATTCATTACGTAAATCTCTTCACCATAGATTACATTCCAAATACATTCTTAAACTCTGGAAGCATCTAGGCCAAAATTGTTAATCATGAAATCATATATTTGTTCATCATATGATATAAATATGAAAACCCGCTCAATCTTTGAAAACTGAATTATAACTACTTAACTAATCTATTATATAATCAAAATCAAAATCAGTTATTGAAATCCGAACTTCGATTTTAGTAATATATGTGGAAATATACAATGTCTCAAAATACATGTATGGCTCAAATCCTGCCTGCAAGCCTACTGGAGCCCTTTAATCTAACATAAGGCTAAACTAAGCCTTACAGCAATATAAAGCTCACCAAAGGATAGCTGTAGCTACTGGATCGGAGACTGAATAATATCCGTACTTGCAACTATGAGAGGAAAGGAGAGAAATGAGTCAACGGACTCAGTGCATGAGTTCTCACCCATTACTCACATGGAACAACAACAACCATACATAGATATACATGCATTGTAAAACATTTTCCAATATTTATATAACATAGCTACTCTAGGGAAAACACTTTCCACTCCATAAATTCATAAACAAGCATCTCTAAAACCAAAATCTGTCACAAATTATTTTATCTGGGGATGCAACAACTCATAGAGAAACAATAATCTTTAGGTATACATATAATATTAATAATAATACTTCTCAAGTTCTCTGGTTATGCATGTAAGCCATGGCATACCAAATTTTCTGCTCTATGATCCCTCAAGGATCTAAATCGGATATCTAACTAGGTTCCATCTTTGCTCTATGAGATTGCTTCTAAAGACAACTTGGTACCAAGGTTAACGATCATTTTTCCTAGCCGTTAACTCACTGTTTGTTTCTCTATAGCTACCATCTAAACTAGTTTGTACTTAGTCTCTTTAGAATCTCTTAAAAATTTGAAAAATCTGAAACTCTGGACTCATGCAATTCTAACAATCTAGCTTTAGCATAACTGTGACTATGAAATCATGTCCAAGGGATCACTACATGTAGGCATTCCATATTAAATCATGCCCAAGGGATCACCACTTTTAGGCATTCCAATTTTAAGAGCCTACAGAATATATATTTGACAGTTGCTACGAATCATACTAAACTCCATATTCCTGTAACATCAAAACATGAATTTCAAGACTTATTTCTCAAGCTAACCTCTTTTCATAAACTGGGTATCTTTAGGTTCATACTTCAAAATCATGAAAACTCTAAAATCATAATATCACTTTTGTTCACGAAACTAAATCGTACTTTGTTCAATATTTTTTTTCAATATATCTCGACAAGATAAATAAAATGACATAATCTAAAATCTGAAATCATAATGATATCATAAATTTATAATACATATTTGGCAACTCTCATAAATCTCTTTAAATCATGCATTTTCTCAATGATCATTCCAATAGCACATAAAACATTTTCATAACATGTATCAGTCCAAATCATTATTCCATGGTTTTGCAAAACTCATTCTTTCATGCTATTATCATAAATCATAATTTTTTCTAGCTTGACATAATTATGTAAAATCATATTCTATACTTTCTCTCATGTCAAATCTTCATATTTAATAATCATCATGCAAGAAACATATTCATAGTGATAAAACTAAGGCTATGAGATCAAACCCACTCACCTAGAGAAGGAGAACAAGGGGTGGCAACACCAAGGAAGCTCTATAGAGCAGTGATGGCACCAACAACTACCATAGAGCAACCATAAACTCTAGATTAATCTCTAACATCCTTTAGATAACTCTAACAATATTGGGGAAGCACCCCGACTTGATAACAATAGGAGAAAACAACAACCCAAACCATAGAACATGAAAGGAAAGGAAAAAGGAAGCACAAGCCAACAACCAAACTCATCTTGAAGCTTGGAGGAGGTGGATTTGATGAAGGATGAGAGTGGAGTGGGAGGAGATCATTTGGAGGGGGTTAGGGCTTGGATTTCTGCTTCTGGGAAGAGAAAATCATGAGTTAGGGTATATATAGGGCTCATTAAATAAAACTGCATTGTTTTGCACCATGCTATCATCGGGCCCGCTTGCTGCAGTGATAAAATCTCATTGCAGCAAGCCAAATGAAATAGCCATTTCCTGTAGCAAACATAGCTCGCTGTAGCGAGCCTTCTAGCCTACTTGCTCATTGCAGCAAGAACAACTCACTGTAGCAAAACTGTTTTATAGAATCCTGCAACAATTGATCTAGCTCCACCTCCTTGGTCCTTCACACATCTAAGGCCTTCTCGGTGATACGAGTGGGTCCCAAGAGACTCGAGGGCCATACTAGACTTGTCCAAGGACACGTGTACCTAGGGTATCACAAATGCCTTTATGTTACTATTATACGATATGATATTTCCAGGTCATATTATGCTATGATGATTCTCAGTTTATGATATGTTCTGCTATGATTTTGCATTATATTATGTGATGGTTAATTAAGGATACATTGATGAGGTGTATTATTACTACGTATCATATGACGAATACTTATGCATTATAATTTATATGCAAATGGCTCATACTTTGGTTTTGCTATAAAGAAAAGAGAAAAAAGAATGAGTCATATTTTCCATACACTTATTTTCAAAGCTTAAAATCAAATAAAGTTCTAACACAAAAAGATTAACAACTATAGAGGATAATGGCAATAAGAGTAGTTAGTAATTAAGCACGTGTAGTTTGCTGAACTGAATTTGTCATATTCAGTTAGTTAGATCTATAACAAACTCATGAAGTGAGAGCCATGTATATAAACAATAATAATCATCTATTGAATACAAGTCAAGATCATTTTTAAAGAAATATTTCTCTTCAAGCTTTCTTTCACCTTTCTCATATTCTTTCATCTCTTCCAACCTTGGCTTTGGTACTTAGATGGCATCAAAGCTTCAAGTGCTGTAATGGCATCACCTACTTCATCTCAAATTACAACTACTTCATCTTAAGCAATGATTCAGAATTTTTCAGTACTTGTTGCTTTGAAACTCGATGAGGAAAATTTTCAATTTGAAGTTACAATTGAGGACTATTATCTGCTCAAGCACATTATAAGGGAAGAAATTTTGAAGAAGTACAACACAAATGGAGATCAGGCAAGCAATATGATTAACACTAAGTATCTATGCTGGAAGAAGCAAGATTTGTTGCTGAAGTCATGGTTGTTAGCTTCAGTATCAATGCCTTTCACAACAAGACTCATAGGCTATGATTTTGTGTAACAAATTTGGGATTGATTGGAGACCTATTTTGCTTCACATACCAAGTGAAAGATAAGATAGCTCAAGAACAAGCTTGGAAACACCAAAATGACAAGTTCTGTAAGTGGTTACTTACTAGAAATCAAGAAGTTAATTAATTCTTTAATTTTCATGGCTGCTATAAATGAATCTGATCATATAGAAGCCATACTAGGGGCTTACCAGAAATATATGTTCCATTTATTACCACCATCAATGCAAGATCTGATCTATTTTCAGTTAGAGACCTTGAGGATTTGCTAATGACACAAGAAGACCCGCTAGAAAAATATAGAAAAGTTGATAGCATGGTTCAAGGAAATGTTGCTTATTACAATTCCTTTCAAAATCGATCCTATGGTAGAGGTCCTAATGACTCAGGAGGATGTTCGATCCAAACACTAAGTCACAACAATTTAGAGGCAGATGCAATGGAAGATTTGGAAGAGGAAAGGAAAAATTTGCTTCAGTAAATCGACCAACTTGTCAAGTTTGTGGCAAGATTGGTTACATTGGTATGAGTTGTTGTTATCAATATGATCCTAATTACAACAACAACAACCAAGGATTAGATGGTGGTTTTCAATCACAAGCTCCAAGGCCTCGAGCTAATCTTGCACAAAGCAATGTCCTAGTGACTTGATGGGTTGCATTTATGCACCCATTCTCTATCCTAACCCTGGATATTTTGCATTTGAATTGCACTTAATTGATGGTTGAATTGCTAAATTTATACTTTCTCCTCAAAATACATCATTGGTTAATCTCATAGCTATAAACATTGTTTTTGGTGCATAATCATTTCTTAGAAGTGCTCTGTGCTTTTAACCTCTTTGTGGGAGTGTTTTTTGATAATAGGGACTTCCAAGCTGGTGCATTAGAGCAGAAGAAGGACTTAAGAATACTGCTGAGGATATGATGATGTCTAGTTTGACCTTTATTTAGTATTTTTCTAATATCTGGAGTTATACATGTCCGATTGAGGTGATTCTTATGGCATTGGAAAGCTTATTCAGAGAGCTACAACTTCTATTTCTAGGCTAAAGAGCTAATTCAAACATTTTAGACCTCAAAATGGGCATAGAAGAATACTATTCACTGCTCAAGTGGTCAATGACCGCCCAGGCGATGAACAGAGGAAACGTTTTTCTGGAACGCTTCACAGGATTGCCCAGGCAGTCATATGTTTATGGGCCGACCCGATTTTGCATCTCTGGAAGTGCCATTTGGAAGAAAAATAAAAGAAAAGGGACGAAGCGAAGAGCGCCGACTTTTAGACTTTTACTATTCATGTTTTTAGTTTTTTTCTTTATTCTCTCTCTCTCTATACTCTCTCTCTAGGTTTAGAGTTCTCAGTCATTGTTGGATTTTGACATTTTATGGGTTGTAATCTATAGCTTTCTTTCAACAACAATTGTTACACTCCCTCTATGAAGGAGTAATTTCTTTACCGTGTGCAAGGATAACTGAAGATTGAGATTGTTCTTGAGGTTCCTTTTATTTTAATTGCAATTTATGGTTAGTTTTTCTTCCTCGTTTGCTTTCTCTTTTGATATCAATTGCGATGATTATTGTAATTGTGTTTTTAAGAGTTGCTTGATTGTACATTCATTTTCATATATAATCTAAGAGCCATTGGGGTATTAGGTCGATTGATTTAATTACATCCAATTGGCAAGGGATTGAAATTAACTCCATTAGGAATTAGGTTGCTGTAATTGGTAATCAGACTGGCATAGGTTTATAGAATCACAATCGTGAATTACTAGTTCATATGTTAGCCAAACCCTTAATGGGAGTGCAATTGTATGACTATTAAGTAGAATTGCATCATTTTTGTGTGATAGCATGACTAATGAAAGTAACCACTGGCATGAATTTATCTTTTGAACTGATGATTGAACAATTCTTAATCTGAGGAATCCTTGTGTAGGCAACTCTTCCTATAATATTTTCTCAATTTAATGCTATGACAAATTCTGAAAACCCCCAAATCTCTTGAAATAATTAGAACAATTCCTTGTGAGACGACCTGAGTTGCACCACTTACTACATTTTTAGTGCAATTTGGCACTTTATAAATTTTAATTTGCTGTGGGTAGCGACAACTCGCATCAAATTTTGGTGCCACTGCTGGCGAAGTGATGCTAATTGATTCTTTTTTTTTGTTTCTGGTTAATTATTTTTTATTTTCATTTTTTATTTCATTTCATTTTATTTTATTTTATTCATTTGTTTATTAATTTCTGCATTGTTTTCCCAAAAAAAAAATCAGTTTTGTTTAATTTAAATTTTATTTATCTTTTCTTTGTTCCCTATTGTATTCGGTTGTTGCTATAATTTTATTTTATGACCCTCTCCTTTCCTAATTTTCCCATACTACCAATTAATCCGGAGATTGAGAAAACTGCCAAAAGGCTTAGGAAGGTCGCGAGGGAGAGAATTAACTTATTAGGCAACCCTTCTTCTTTTGATACAACCAGGGAATTCAACAATTTTTTTTATTATTCTCCTGAACTTTCTGATCCCGCTGCTAGTGTTTCAAGGAATATGGCCGAGAATAACAGGACTTTAAAGAAGCTCGCTGCCTAAGATCTTAATTACCAACCATTGGGGATCACTTACCCCAACTATGAAGTTGACTTTGAGCTTAGATCTGGGCTCCTACACCACTTGCCAAAGTTCTCTGGGTTATCTGGGAAAGACCCACACAAACATCTGCAACAATTTCATATGATTTGTGTGATGATGAAGCCTCAGGGGGTAATGGAAGACCAAATCAAGCTAAGGGCTTTCCCATTTTCCTTTTAAGGAGCTGCTCAGGACTGGTTTTTCTATATCCCCCATGGAACAGTTGACAACTGGGCTGGCATGAAGCGCATATTTTTAGAGAAATTCTTCCCAGCTTCTAGAGCAGCTGCTATCAGAAAAGATATTTGTGGTATTAGGTAGTTGCAAGGTGAATCTCTCTATGAGTATTAGGACAGGTTCAAGAGATTGTGTGCCACCTATCCCCAACATCAGATCCCAGAGCAGTCACTTATTCAGTATTTTTATGAAGGATTGCTAGCCATGGAGAGGAGCATGATTGATGCTACAAGTGGAGGTGCCTTAGTTGACAAAACTCATGCTGCAGCTAGAACTCTAATTGAGAACATGGCAGAGAACTCTCAGCAGTTTGGGTCTAGAGTTGGCAGCTATGCCTACAATGTGAGTGAAGTGTCTGCAATGGATAATAGTAGGGTGGAGTAGAAACTAGATAAGATGACTAAGTTCCTAAAACAGATAGCCTTGAATCAGTTGAGGCAGGCTCCCCTACCTAAAACAACTTGTGGTATTTGTTCTTGTCATACCCATACTAGTGATGTATGTCCATAGTTTCAAAAGAACCCTACTTTAGTTGCTGCTAGCAATATGTTCCCTGGTAGACCTCAAAATCAGAACAACCAGCAAGGCTATGACCCTTACAGCAGTACATATAACCTGGGATGGAGAGATCACCCCAATTTGAAGTGGAATAACTCATCACAGCAGCAAAAAAAGTATTTTCCACCCCAGCAAAGACAGCAGAGTAAACCATATGTCTACCAACAACCACCTGCTCCATAGTTATCTGTCCCTTAGCAGCCTCTAGCACTACCTACCTGTCCTACCCCTTCAGATGTACCATGGTAGGAGATGATGACAATGATGATAGAAATACAGAGGAAACAGGAACAACCCATGCAAGAGATGAGAAATGCAATTATAAGGCTAGAGAGTTCCCAATGCTAATAGAGGAGTGCATCTACCATTCCTTCTCAGATAATTCCCAACCCCAAGGGGAACATTTCTGCTATTACTCTGAGGTCTGGTACAGTTTTGCCTGCGGTTGCTAGTCCTTCAAGGCAAGTTGTAGTTGAAAGTCAGGAGGATAAGACAATTCAGCTAGAGGTGTATCAAGATAAGCCTGTACCCTAGCAGAAGCAAGTAGAAAAGCAGGTAGAAAGACCCATTCCATTGCCTTTCCCACAGCGAACTACAAGGTCCAAGAGGTCCAATGAGTTGGAATTGGAAAAAGACCTTTTGGAAACTTTTTGAAAGGTAGAGGTCAACATTCCTCTATTGGATACAATTAGGAAAATCCCCAAATATGCCAAATTTCTTAAGGATTTGTGCACCAACAAGAGGAAACCACAGGGCAGTGAGAAGGAGAAGGTGATTGTGGGGGTGAATGCTTCCTCCCTCATCAAGCCAGGTGACCTGCCACCCAAATGTAAGGATCCAAGCATATTCAATATTCCCTGCCCCATTGGGAACTTGCAAATCAAGCAAGCCATGGTTGATCTTTTTCTTCCCCCATAGGATGTGATGAATCTATTGTGGTAGAGTTTTTCGAGCTTACAGATACAGGTACCCCATCTGGGAAGCAGTCATTAGTTTCAAAGGTTCCCCATGACCAACCTGCTTTAGGAAAGAAGCTGCATGTGGGGTAAAAGATTTTGCTGCATGAGCCCTAAGCGAAATTTATGACTGGAAGATCAAAGTCCAGGTAGAACGAACCACTCTTGGTCTCCTGTGCACACCTTTGTCGGATACTAGAGTTAGAGGATCCAAGGTCTAAGATTCACTATAAAGTTGATGGGCACAAACTGACACACCTCTATGAAGCCCCCATGGATTTTGGGGCTGAGATGGGAGTTCTATGGGTTGAAGCTACACGCCCTCGGTGAGAGCCCTGATCGTCCAACTTAGGGACGTTAAAGTAAAGTGCTAGGTGGGAGACAACCCACAGTGAGGTTTTTCTTTACCTTTTTCTTTTATTTTCTGCATTTTATTTATTTTCATTTTAGTTTTGAGTCTTGCATCATATTTATTTTTATTTGCATTCTTCACCATCCTTTTCGCATATTAGAGGTTACATATATAGGCTCACACCACAGACACTATATTGACTTGCTTGGCATTGGCTTTACTTCATATTGTATGCTTGGTGGATTCATTGTATTGTTTAGATTGAGTACATGCACTTTTACCTGTGAGATTTTGAGCCTTTTGATTGGACTATCGTGTGCCATCCTTATTTGTTCATGTGTGTTTCCCTCTTTGGATTTGTATTCTAGAATTTTCCTAGGGTCTTGTTCGAAAATATGTTCCTGTGTGTATACTTGAATATGATTGAGGCACTTTTCCTGTGTTTAGCCACTTGCCCATATAGCAAACCTTTGCATGTGACCATTGTTTAGCCCCTTTGAGCCTTATTGCTTATTCTTTTGTTTTAGCATATCCTTAGCCAAAAGTGAAAAACCATGAAAATTTCCAACCTTTTAAGCTTAGGAGAGCAAGTGTAATTTCTTATATGTGCTTGAGCATAAGTGTAAGGGAGAGCATGAGAACATGCTCCAACTTAAGTGTGGGGGAGAAACAATGTGTACCCAAAATTTAGCAAATGGCACACAAAAAAAGAAGGAAAAATATAAGGTTAATTGAAAAAAAAAATTTGAAAAAAACTTGGTTAAAGGTATGCCACATTGAAATTAAAGGCCTGTAATTGTGATTAAGATGGACAAGGTGTACCCTTAAGCATTTTTGCTCTTAGTGTATGCATTTGCTCTCTTTTGACTTGAGGTTTAGCTCATTGGCCTATATATTTATCCACCTTCACCTAAGCCCCATTAAAACTAAAGGTAAGTCCTCTTGATTCAATATGCATATGAGTGTGATGAATGGAGAATGAGACCCTTGACAAACCTATGGTAATGCACTTTCTTTTGAGGTGATTTGAGTGTACATCATATCCCAGCACACTTGAGTAAATGAGTGGTAAACACTACATTGGGAGGATTTTTGTAATTGATTCATTCATCATATGTGAATTCTACTTTGTGTGCTATTTTTTATGTTCATGCCTTGCTTGTTATAATTCTCTCAATTGTTGGTGTGAAAACCTATTGCTTATATCTCTAGGTCCATTGGATTGGTGTACTATTATTTTTCATGCATCATGCATTTTTAGAGTTAAGAGTCCAGTCGCTTTGCCGCGTCCATCTCAGTCTCTTGCATGAGGACATTCAATTGTTTAAGTGTGGGGGAGTTTGATGGGTTGCATTTATGCACCCATTCTCCGTCCTAACTCTGGACATTTTGCATTTGAATTGTACTTAATTGATGGTTGAATTGCTAAATTTATACTTAGTCCTCAAAATGCATCATTGATTAATCTCATAGCTATAAACATTGTTTTTGGTGCATAATTATTTCTTAGAAGTGCTCTGTGCTTTTAACCTCTTTGTGGGAGTGTTGTTTGATAATAGGGACTTTCAAGTTGGTGCATTAGAGCAGAAGAAGGACTCAGGAACACTGCTGAGGATATGATGATGTCTAGTTTGACCTTTAGTTAGTATTTTTCCAATATCTGGAGCTACAAATGTCTGATTGAGGTGATTTTTATGACATTAGAAAGCTTATTCAGAGAGCAACAACTTCTGTTTCTATGCCAAAGAGCTAATTCAAACGTTTTGGACCTCAAAATGGGCTTGGAAGAACATTGTTCACCACCCAAGCGATCAATGACTGTCTAGGCGATGAACAGAGGGCCACGTTTTTCCGGAACGCTTCACAGGACCGCCCAGGCGGTCAATGACCGCCTAGGCAGTCATATGTTTATGGGCCGACCCAATTTTGCGTCCCTGGAAGTGCCATTTAGAAGAAAAATAAAAAAAAAGGACGAAGTAGGGGACACCGACTTTTAGACTCTTACTATTCATGTTTTTATTTTTTTCTTTATTCTCTCTCTCTCTCTACACTCTCTCTCTAGGTTTAGGGTTCTCAGTCATTGTTGGATTTTGACATTTTATGGGTTGTAATCTACAGCTTTCCTTCAACAACGATTGTGACACTCCCCCTATAGAGGAGTAATTTCTTTACCATATGCAAGGATAACTGAAGATTAAGATTGTTCTTGAGGTTTCTTTTATTTTAATTGCAATTTATGGTTGGTTTTTCTTCCCCGTTTGCTTTATCTTTTGATATCAATTGCGATGATTATTGTAATTGTGTTTTTAAGAGTTGCTTGATTGTGCATTCGTTTGCGTGTATAATCTAAGAGCCATTGGGGTATTAGGTTGATTGATTTAATTACATCCAATTGGTAAAGGATTGAAATTAACTCCGTTTGGAATTAAGTTGCTATAATTGGTAATCAGACTGGTATAGGTTTATAGAATCACGATCGTGAATTACTAGTTCATATGTTAGCCAAACCATTAGTGGGAGTGCGATTGTATGACCATTAAGTAGAATTGCATCATTGTTGTGTGATAGCATGACTAATGAAAGTAACCACTGCCATGAATTTATCTTTTGAACTGATGATTGAACAATTCTTAATCTGAAGGAATCCTTGTGTAGATAATCCTTCCCATAATATTTTCTCAATTTAATTTGCTGTAACAAATTCTAAAAACCCCTAAATCTCTTGAATTAATTAGAACACTTCCTTGTGAGACGACCTGAGTTGCACCCTTTACTACATTTTTGGTACAATTTGGCACTTTATAAATTTTAATTTGTTGTGGGTAGCGACAGCTCACATTATGACTCCAACTACTGTCCATGACTCTCTTTGTCATCCAGATTCTGAAGCAAGACATCATATGACACTAGACCAAATGAATCTCACAGAAATATCAGAATATAATGGCTCTGAAAGGGTGATTGTTGGAAATTGTACAAGTTTGTCAATTCAACATGTTAGAAATTCTCTTATCAAACATTCCTTTAGTCCATACATATTCAAACTCAATGATTTACTACATGTCCCTAATATAACCAAGAATTTGCTCATTGTGTTACAAGGGATAATAATGTTTACTTTGAGTTTCATGCTAATTGTAACACCCCGAATTTTCTGTCTGAGCAAAAATGACCAAAATGCTCCTGAGGTCATTTTTCACCCAGAATTCGAGGACAGCTGACCTGGCAGTCCTCGAAGAGTCAACTTAATGTTCGAAGGGGATTGGATGTGAATGAATGTTAATGGAACAAAAAAATCTCTTTTTCTGAGTTTTGGGCCAAAATAATCAAAATACCCCTATGGTGTTTTTATGCGAGTATAAGTGCCGTTTGAACCTGGAAACTTTCTGAAAGGTTTAAAATGATATTTTTATGAGGCTGGACATATCTGTTTAAGTCTCGGTGGTCCCAAGCAGTTTTTGTGCAAAATTATGATTTTACCTCTGGAATAGTGATTTTGAGTTTAATGACATAATTAAACAAACTTAAGCAATATTAGGCTCTAATCGAAGATCAATTAATTTCTATAATTAATCTAGAGCCAAAATAATTTATTAAATTTGATTAGAACCTAAAATTTCTTAGATTAAACTTAAATCTCTTTCTAAAACTCAAGATTTCAACTCATGGAATCTTGAATAGTATTTTTTCTCTCCAATTTCTTGAATAAAGGAATTGTGTCTACAATTATTTACACTTTAAAATGAGTTTTAATCTCACTAATGAAGCAAGAACACTCCCTAAATCACATCTTGATACCCTTAATTACCTAATTAGCTACCTAGAAGCTTACCTAGCAACCCCTAATCATAAGCCTGATCAAAGATACACCTAAACACATCTCTAAACCACAATTAAATGAAAGATTTTCCTCCCCTATTACATGAAGAAACCGGCACCATCCTCCCCCCATCATCCATCACATGTTTGAATTCATACACTCAAAAGACCATGCCTTGAGCTATACCCAACCATACCTCCCACCATGCTTCACCATGCTGCAAAGAATAAACCTCTCACCACATAGAACGTGAGGATGGCCGTGGCACTCCTTCCTTCCATTCACCCTCCATTTGTTTCATTTCCTTATAAATACACATGCAAATGAACTTGTAAGAACCTTTAGATCATTTGCTAAGCTTTGAGTTTTCAAGAGTAACTTCAAGTTCTTTCTTTTTCTCTCAAAGTTCAAGAGTTCTTTTCCTCTCATTTCTTCATCTCCTTCAAGCTTACAAGGAACCATTACACTTTAACCTTATATCACCACCTCCCAACCATATACTTTTTCCCAAACACAAAGCTCAAGGAAAACACATCACTTTCCTTTTCTTCATCCCCTTAGCCGAAACCACAAGCTCACTTTGGAAGGAAGTTTTCTTCTCATCTTCACTTCAAAAGCCAAGCCTTCCTCTTCACTACTTGGTAGGGGTTTTGTTTTACAAAAGCTTTAACTTTTATGTTGAGGTTTTGATATGAAAGTTCTAGTTTCTCTTGGTTCAAACTCTTTTTTTCTCTTTTTTTATTTTTCGGCTATGAAGCTTGGTTTGAAGGGAAAATTTTTCTTAGCTTGATGATAAGGTTTCAAGATAATGGTCTTATGGTCATCATTTGAGAAATCTCTAAAGCTTGAAACTTAGTTTTGATCTTGACACATTTCAGTTTTTCCTTTACTTTTCTTTAATCATGGTTTCAGTTTCCTTTCCTTTTCCCTTTGAATGGATTTCGGCTCCTTTTTCTTTCTTTGCTTTTGATTTTCAAGAAAGGTTGTTATCTATTTTGATCTTTTGAATCCATTTCCTGGAGCTTGATGATGATGTTCACACCAAAAGGTTTCTTTGAAACCTTGGTACTTAGAATTCTAGAGCTTACTTTGTCTTGATGAGTTTAAGTTTGGGATTAAGATATTGGTTCTTTAAAGTTTTGTATGAGCTCTAGTAATTGTAGAAAAATAAACTTGCACTCATGTTTAAATTTATGCCTTGCATTTCATATTTACTTTTCAAGATAACACTTAAAACTTAAAGATTAAAACAAGAGCCTGCATTTTCATATCACGTAAATAATTAACTCGAAGCCTACCTATTTCAACTTTAAAGTTGATTGTTGATTTAGAGTGAATACTCTAAGGGGCCTAGAGCACTAAAATGAAGAATTGGACTTGCATTCATGTTTATATTTCCTCGTCTAGCATATCTACTTTTCAAATCATCACCTAAACTTTAAAGATAAAAATGAAGTTTCATCTCATATTTATTTTAAGCCCTTACCATGCTTTTCAAATGAAGAATAAAATGAAGTACATAGCATGTCTACACTCTTGTTATCACTTAAAGATTCTAGAGCTCAAAGACTTGTCCCTTTACCTCAAGGGAAAGTTGGATATGGAAGCATTCTCTTGAATGCACAATTTGGCCATGTGATGGTGATGAAATTGGTGTGAGTTTCATCTAGTCACAAGTGCCAATAATCTATATCTTAGGATTTTCTTAAGCATAGGTGAGCTCAAAGAATGTTTCAAACATGATTTTATGTTTTAAATTCCAACCATGAACAATTTAAAATAGCTACTGCCCTTATTTATTTTATGATGATTTTAAAGAAATAAGTTGGTTTCCAAAGAGTTTTAGAAGTCCTAAGATGATTCCAAGAGAAACTAGTGACTTATGTGTATTGAAAATGAAATCCTATGCTTGATGAGATGATGAATATTTTCGATTCTGCCTTGATATTTTGCTCGCTATTGGATGATGATTTTAACACGTTATAATGTGTGAAAACTTTGATTAATTGATGCTAGATTTGATTTGTGAATGTTAGGAAGAATAAGTAACCGGAAAGGATTAGAAATGAGAATTCTAAAGCACTTAGAAATTAAATTTTCCAGATTCTGTTCCAGCATAATTAATCCTAGTTAAAGTGATTTATAATTAGTGTATATGTGTACAAAACCCTCATAATTAGTTTAGGAATTGATTGTAGCACTATAGGCAAAGACGGAATTTAGAAAGGGTCAAAGACGTAATCTCTAGAACCCCATAATCACATGGAAATCAAAACTACATAATGTTAATTAGAATTGTTGCTAAGCATAAGTATTAGGGAGAATTATTAGTTGAGAACCCATAGGTACATCAGAGGTTAAAAACAGACATTAAGTTAATTAGATTTTAAGTTTAAGATCTGAAGGGATTAAAGGTTTAAGACACCATAGCATGAACGATTTAATGAATTCATAAATTCAAGTTGTAATGTGTTGATGCATGAATAGATATGTTGTATGACATTGATGATTTGTTTTTGGATTTTAAATGTGAAAGCATATGCACCATCAGTTCTTGTGGCATAAAGTAAATTTGAAAGAAATTCGGTGTACCGCCATTACGCTACCAAATTTTCATCAAATTTGAAGACTTAAGAAAGTTTTTGAAAACTCCATGAGATTTTAAATGTGACATAGTACTGAGACGCGTTTCTCCCGCTCCGGTGGGGAGAATCCGGTGGGGAGAAAGCAAATCCGTGAGGGTATTGACATTGAGCTTGCCAAAGTAGACAATTTACTGCGTACTAGATACCAATAGAGCGTTTCAAAGAAGAAAATATTCCTATGGACTCCCCGAATTAAAGGTTATGATAGGTGATCCTTATGCCCCCTAGCCCGTACTCTAGAAGTCGGGATTATTATGTTACGCTTATCACAGGATAAGTAAGAACTAGTGACGACTAGTTAGATATGAGCTCATAACCTAGAGATGTTTTTAGGGTAGCCCCCATGATGCAAAGTGTAAGGTTTAAAGTCACATACTCATGAAAAGAGAAAGCTTCATATGAAAAGTTACATGCCACTTTATGCCACTTATATGATGTTTCTTGATGTTGTGTTCTATTGTCTTCTTGCATAATGTAGTATCATGCATTCATGCTTGGCTATGTTGCATACATGACATTAAGATTCATTCTAAAATGAACGAGCCTTAGATAATTATGTTTAAAACCTAATAACAAACTTTATGCATATGCACCTTTTACAATAAACCCTAGGTTTCTGAGAATGTTGATGACATCACTTAGATAGGAGACTCCATACTGAGTTTCTTTAGTAAGATTCTCACTGTCTTCTTTCTTTCTTCCCTTCCTGTCACATCTTCAGATTCCGATGGTGACATTTGTAGTCTTCATCGACACCCCAATGTGGGAGGTCCACTTTGATCCGGAGTACCAGTCCTACCATTTTGAGGGGCGTTGTGCCGTCAGAGTTTTTATGTTTATAGGGTGCCCCTTTGCATACCCGGTACCCAGCTATCGATTTCCCCCGACATCCTCCTACGGAGACGACATGGTTTTTGAGCACTCCCGGACTCGCAACGAGAGGATTCTTCATACTCACACCATTGTGTCAGCTGTACGTGACTTCCCAAACTATGTGCCTCGTTCACAGTATTCGGAGCCCTCGGAGGACCCATCGACCCACCTGTACAGTCAGAGCTCTACCCCCTCTTCCTCACTCACGAGAGAGGGTAGCGAGGAGATCGTGACTCAGCTGAGATTGGCCGGGAGGCCGGCCATGCACCCCCATCACGAAGCTCACATCCAGCCACGTCACGTGGCCACTCCTGTCGAGATACCCTAGTGGGTTGGTTATGTCCCACCCTTTCCAGGACTGCAGCAGTAAAGGCTCTTGGGGGTGTTAGTGCACACACCACACATAGACTAAGATAGCCTTCTTTTGTTCTAGAGGCTATCTATTTTAGATGTACTAGGATAGGGGTGATTTCCTTTATGCTTTCCTTGTATTTTCTTTTCAGTTGTATTTGTACTTATGATGTATCAAACTTATCCCGCCTTTCATAGGTGGGTAGTTTATTATATTAATATAATATTATTATTGGTGTGCACATGATTGTCCAATGTTAGGCAGTTATTTGATGTTCTCATCTTGCACTTTCTTTTGTACAAGCTACGTTTTATGGTAACGCTCGTTTGAGATATGCACGGCTCTTACCTTGCACTTATGTTTCAAAAAAAAAAAAAATTTACCTGTATTTTTCGCTAAGTATTTTAAAGAAACATTTTAAAGAATGAGACTAAAAGAGTAATAGACTAATGGTCAACCTAAATATGTTCTAGGAGTATTGAGTTGAAAATTAGGATATTACACTAATTCTTGTCTTGTAAAATGCCAGGAAACCAAAGAGATTCTTCTCCAAGGTACCCCTAGAAATGGCCTTCACACATTCACCAATTCGCACCTGTTGCAAAGGATAGGTTTGCTAAAGCTTCATCATTTCTATCCTCAGCAAAACTGGATGATGCTTTTGCAGTATGGCATTCAAGATTTGGACACCCATCCTCCTCTATAGTGTCTCGAATTCTAAAAGAATGTAGCATTTCATTTTCTATTAATAATACCACTATATGTGAATCTTGTTGCATGTGAAAGTTTCATCAACTTCCCTTTTCATCTTATGTTTCAATTTATAATAAACCTCTAGAATTAGTATAGTGATATTTGGGGCCCAGCACCTATCCCTTCTTTAACAGGAGCTAGATATTTTGTTTATTTCATAGATGCATTCTCCAAATATACATGGTTATATCTATTGCAGTCTAGATCCCAATTACATTTTGCCTTTTTACATTTCTGACATAATGCTGAATTACAACTTGGTACTAGAATTATTAATTTTCAGAGTGACAATGCTAAAGAATATGTTAGCTTATCAAAGCATTTGCAGGCTCAAGGAATTACTTATACATTGTCATGTCCACATTACCATCAGCAGAATAGAGTAGCAGAAAGAAAAGATAGACATATTGTTGAAATAGGGTAACACTCCTAGTTGCAGCCTCTTTACCTTTAACCTTTTGGGGGAAAGCCTTTTCCACAGCAATTCAGTTTATCAATGTACTACCTACCCGCATACTTCACCATATTTCCCCCACAGAAAAGCTGTTTTCCAAGAAACCCTCATATGACTCCCTTAAAATTTTTGGTTGCCTTTGTTTCCCTTTTACTAGACCCTACAATTAGCATAAACTTGATTTTGGATCCACTCCCTATGGTTTTCTTAGCAATAAAACTCAACACAAAGGTTATAGATGCCTAACACCATCTGGAAAAGTTCTAATCAGTAGGCATGTTATCTTTGATGAATCAAAATTTCCTTTTAAAACAAATCCATCCTTATACACTAACTCACCTACAACACCAGAATCAGCCCTTCCATCCTTAATTCCCTGTATTCCCTTGTTACAACACCAGAATAAAACTAACCTTACCTTTAACCAACCCACACAACCTATAATTAATTTTCCAACACCAGTTCCTAACTCGATATCTGAAATTCAGATAGACCTCCCTTAATTGTCTGCAACTAAAAATACCCCTGCTATAATAACTTGATCAGTCCTGTTAATACTCACTATATGCAAACCAAAGCTAAAGCTGGAATCTTCAAACCATAGGTGGTTTAAGCTGCATTGGAGCCAATTTCTATCAAGCAAGCTTTTTCTATACCCCACTAGAAATAGGCTATGGTAGATGAGTATACAACCCTGATGCAAAACAATACATGGGATATGGTTAAACTACCCCCTGGCAGATCTGCTATTGGCTCCAAGTGGGTTTCTAGAGTCAAGTATAATGCTGATGGCTCACTCTAGAAGTATAAAGCTCATTTGGTAGGTCAAGGCTTCAATCAAAGGCCTGGCTTTGATTTTATAGAGACATTTAGTCTTGTAGTTAAGTCAACATCCATCAGAATTATTCTTTCCTTGGCACTATCCAAGTCTTGATGCATAAGACAATTGGATGTTAACAATGCATTCCTAAATGGAGACCTTGAGAAAGAGGTGTTTATGAAGCAACCTCAGGGATTTGAAATTGGTAACTCTGACATGGTTTACAAGCTGACCAAATCCCTACATGGCTTAAAACAATCCTCGTGAGCATGGTTTCAAAAGCTCTCTACAACTCTAAAGGAACTTGGATTTACTTCTACAAAATCTTATGTTCCCTTATTCACCAGGATTACTGAAACTTCAACCATTTACATCTTGTGTTATGTTGATGATATAATCACTACAAGCAGCTTCTCTGCCTATATCTTCTCTTTAATTCAGCAGCTGAACAACAAATTTTCCCTTAAGGATATGGGCAGCCTTCACTACTTCTTAGGGATTGAATTCACCAAAACTACCTCAGGTCTCCTTCTGTTTCAGTCAAAGTATGTCAAAGATCTGCTCAAAAAGGCTGGTATAGAATCATGCAAACGTTGCCCCACTCCACTACCTTCATCAATAAAACTGTTAGCACATGAAGGTTTTGAATTTGACAATCCCAGTCTTTATAGATCTGTAGTTGGTAGTTTACAATACACCATTGTCACTAGACTATAATTGTCCTTTGCTGTCAATAAAGTTTGGCAGCATATGCAATGCTCAAGGGAGCCTTATTGGAAGGTATTAAAGAGAATTCTTAGGTATCTCTGTAATCAGCATGGCCTGTCTATTCAGCAATACATAGATTTGGCCCTCACCAGATTCAGTGACTCAGATTAGGGATCAGATCCAAATGATCGCAAGTCAATCAGTGGTTATTGTGTCTTCTTTGGTCCAAATTTGGTGTCTTGGTCCTCAAGGAAGTAGCATGCTGTATCTCGATCAAGTATTGAAGCAAAATATAGGAGTCTTGCCTCTATAGTTGCTGAGCTATTCTGGATTCATACCCTACTTAGAGAATTACAGGTTCCCATCTCCAGTACACCACATGTGTATTGTGATAACTTGAGTGCCTTTTTTGCTAGCTAGTAATCCCATTCTTCACTGCAAGTCCAAGCATTTTGAGCTAGACCTACATTTCATGTGTGATCATGTTGCAAAAGGAAGAGTTCACATCAATCATATCCCTGGACATGCTCAAGTAGCAGACATTCTAACAAGGGCAATTTCTTCCTCAGCCTTTACTACTTTTCGTTCCAAACTCAGGATTACAGATGCTCAATCCATGAGTTTGACGGGGGATGTAGAGGATAATGACAGTAAGAGTAGTTAGTAATTAAGCAAGTGTAGTTTGCTCAACTGAATCTATCATATTCAGTTAGTTAGATCTGTAACAAACTCATGAAGTGAGAGCCATGTATATAAACAATAATCATCATCTATTGAATACAAGTCAAGATCATTTTCAGAGAAATACTTCTCTTCAAGCTTTCTTTCACCTTTCTCATCTTTTCAACTCTTTAAGCTTTGGCTCTGGTACCTACAACAACTAATGATAAACCTTTATACATCCTAGGCATATTATATTGAAAGCTGGGGTGTTACATATATCATATATCTCCTCTTCAACAATACAAAGTATATCCATTCTTGAATGGATGGGAAAACTATGGTATCTGCTTGAGCTTCCTTGTCTGTGCGATTGTCTCTCACTACAAGAAAAGCTAGTATTATCGACAATGTATTTTTAACGGTCTACATTAAGTGTTGAAAAAGGGTATTATTATTGACTCTTTTTTTACTAGCATTGAAAAAAAGTGTTGATAAATATATTTATCAATGTAATACTTTTTTAATAGTATCTGTGATTGTTGAAAATACTCTCTACTCTTTATTATTCTCAATGCTTCTGTTAAGAAAGAGTTGGTATATGCAGTATTCCACTAACCATTGGAAAAATTATTAATCTCCATCAAAATTGTGTTAGCACTATCAACTTTAGCTTTGCTAAGAGAGAAAGGAGAGAATTGCTTGGGTAAAACTTTTTTTCATATCCCTAATTTTCCCCTAATTTTTCTCATTCAGATCCCTAATGTTTTCATTTTCTCCAGATTCTTTCATTCCTTCTCCACTTCATCCAAAAGGTAAGCATTCATCTCTTAGATCTCTTTTTCCTTTCATCCATTTTTTATTCAAACTTTTCAAATCTCGAATCTGAGTTTGCAATTGTCATAGATCGAAGAATTCCATCCAGTTTCGTGATTTCCTTTCAACCATTTTTTGTTCAAACTTTTCAAATCCCTTCACTCAAATGTGATTTTCGTGAAATCTGTTTTCAAATCCCTCTCACCACCGCTTCGGAACAGAGATTGACGATGTGCAGCGAGGGAGATCGACGACGTGCAGCTTTGGTGGTAGATCTGATGAGCATGATGGAGAGTGCTGTTGCAGATGTGACGACATTGAGGATGACACAATGGCACAAAGGACATTGCGACGGCACCGGGGAAGACGTGATGCAACGGCATGGAGGAGGACGCGACACGACAATGTGATGGCATTATTTTTGTGCCATAGTGGTGCCATCTCTATACATTTATAGCGGTGCATATCTAGAAGTTACATATACATTACGGAGTTTGTTATGATGAAAGCATGAAGTGGACTATCTGACACTGCAAAATATTCTGATTTCATAGAATCATCATGGCAGAACCTTAATCAACATAAAATCATCATATAAATTTATGTTGACATCAACATTTTCAATATACTTGATTATTTTATTGATTGAACACTTATCTAAATGTGAACGACAATATGAATCCAATGGTAAAAAAGTTGGGCCTCTTAGAAACTAGACATATTGTTCAAGTACTTTCCTCTTAGCAACACGATGCTTTGCTCTCTATTATAATTACACTTTCCAATGATTGTTGGAAATAATTCTTAATTTATTTTATGGTTTTCTATGGGAAAAAAAAAAGTTAATTGGTGGTAGTGTGAAAGAGTCATGGAGACAAATGGTGTGTAAGGTCCACTTTAATTTTGGCAAGTTGTAAGAGGAATTGTGCAGAATACATAATAAAGAAACACATGGGCTACGCTGCCTTATTAATGTCTTTATGCATGATTAATCATCTGATTGTTACCTATAGGCCCAAATGGGTTCGTTTTAAGTGGTTTGTGATCTATATTGGCATCAAGAAACACATGGCATCACTTGTTGGCGTAGGCTCTTGTTCACATTTGTACTAGACTTGCCAAGTTGCCATTTTGGGTAAGAACCACAGTCTTTGAATAATGTCCCACTTGTTCAGAAACACTCAATATTTACTAGTAATTAATGACAAGATCTAGATTTGAAAATTTCTCAAGATTTGCACGCTTTTAACAAAGGAAATAGGGTAGTACATATTGTTTTAGACTTTTAGTACCTTGCTGTTGTACATAATGTAATTTTGGACTATCATATATGTCCTCATTTCATTTTAGGACTTGTCTCTCAATTCTACTTCCGCAGCTTATAAATTATAAACTACCTCCACTCATCCATTCACTACAACTGAATATGTCTTCTTCTAAGTTCCAATACCCCGGTGCTATTCTGCCACACATGCTAGTGTTAACGATTGCATTGATGTTATTATTCAGGCATGCAATGGGGGATTCAGCTCTACAGAAACAGAAATGTGCAGAACAATTGACTGGCATTGCAACATGTCTGCCATATGTTGGTGGTGATGCCAAAGCTCCCACACCAGATTGGTCAGTGGTCTCATGCAAGCCATCAAGAACAATAAGAAGTGCATCTGTCTTATTATCAAAGACAGGGATGATCGTGACCTTGCCTTAAAGGTTAACATCACACTTGCTCTTGGCCTTCCTTCACTTTGCAAAGCTCCTGATAATTTCTCCCAGTGTCCAGGTAAGCTTAATCAAGCCCATCTTTTATTTGGATCATATCATTTACCTCGAAGAACTAATTAAGTGTTATGTTTTATTATCTATGCTGCTATGTAGTGGTCTACAAGCCCTATGCAGAAACCACTTCCGTTTCTCTCTTTTGTTACTTGACACTATCATATTTTAAAGGGTTAAAAGAAAGTAGTATCCAAATCTTCCTAGTTCAGTCTATTTCTGAAGCTATCACTGAGTTATAATTGTAAGTTGAAACTATTTGAGGTCTTATTGTATTTTGAGAATTGCTATGTTAAATGATTTGTGCAGCACTTCTTCTCTTGGATCCTAAATCAGCCGAAGCTCAAGCTTTTAATCAAGTGGTTCAGAACTCAAATGGTGGCTCTATCAGTCCTTCTCCTAACCCTTTTGGTAATGGTCATGTCAAAGTGCACATTCTTTTTTAATTTGTTCTCCCTTTTTTTTTAAATTTGGTTTTGCACTTGGACTCAGGCTTTAATGCGATGCACCAGTCATATTTATAATGTGTGTCTCTTTTGTGTATTCAGCTGAAGGAAGTTCCCAGAATGGGAGAAGGTAGGGTACAAATGAAACAGCCACTGCAAAGAACTATGCCTCTTACAAGAGAGAGATTGTTACGAAGTTTGGTTGCATGGCTTCTGCTTTGGTTTTCTGGAGCTTAGCTCAAGTGGCACCAAAAGTACCAATAATGTTATACCTTTTCATATCATGTAGAAAACCTAAGTCATGGCATAGTTAGAACATGTGATTCACCGGTAATTTTGTTAGAAAAATCATACTTTTAATATGAATTGATACAATGTTATAAATTGATATTTGTTGTCTACCTAATTGAAGCAATCTTTTATAATTGTCGATACTTATAATTTAAAAAAAAATAAAGGAAAAGAGTTGGGATATGGTTTTAGTTGAAAACAATTACAAGCCAAGTTTTATCGAAACTTCTTTTCATGACGATATCTTTTTCAACACTTTTCGACGATTAAATTATTGTTGATAAAAACTATTTTTAATAGCCAAACATATCTTTTTCAACACAAATGGTCTTTGATAATGCTAAGTTTTCTTCTAGTGTCTCCAAGCATTTGAAAATCTACTACTCCTTACTGTAGGATTTTGGGCCATAGAGGCATACCTTAAACGCTGATACACCGCTATCTAGCCTCTGAATAGCCCTTCTAGCATCTGCCTCTTGTTGATATTAAATAAATCCAAAGTGATTTCTTTATGCCTGTGAACCTTCTTGCAAACGTAGGCGGCGTCCTCTAGGCTTCCATCGTACTTAAACAATTGCCACCACATCCACATCGTCGTCATCGATCTAGGTAAGTTGTCAACCAACAAGACGACACTATCTTTGTCCTTTAATGCATGGTTGATCGCCATGACATTTTCTCTTCCTGCATGAGTGTCGCTGCTTTTCCCTCTGTGCATGGTTCTGTGTAGTTGAATGCCCCGAACTTCAACCTACTTAACTATCTCCTTTGAACAAATTTCACACACACACACACATACATATATATAGTGATCATTTTGAATGAATAAATCAACATAGTATCCCAAGTAAAATGAGTTTAAATAAGACAACTCATTTTATAATTTTTTTGTACATTCGAAAGGTAATGAGATTTGAACAAAACTATTTGAATCTCATCGCCACTAGTCCAATCCTTATCGTTTTATATTATAATGTTATATCTCCATTAGATATTTGCTTTTGGTATAGAAAATACCTTGTTTGGAACAATTTTTATTACAAGAAATGTATAGTTTCATCACAGTCAATCTTTTTTTTTTCTGTTCATGGTAAAGAAAAAATTGAAAGTTCACTAATCGTCTAAACCTCTATCTGTTTTATCGATCTGTTCACAAATTAAGGCCCCTTATAGGTAAAATGAATAATGATTCGTGTGGCTTGGTTCTCTGCTCACCATTTCCAATCCATTTTGCACCAACCTGCACCAACCTCTTTGTAACATGAAATGTTGCACATCACTCAACAGTGGGAGTGCGGTGCACAACCATAAATTAATCAAATTCAACATTGTTTGTCAGAATTCTCTCCAACCATTGATTATATCGATAAAGCAACATTTGTAAGTCAAATTCCGCAGTCAGTGGAAAAAAGTAAGCGGCAAAATATATTGTAAGATGGGAAATGTGTGTTTTGGTTCGTACTGCTCCTAATACTACAACTTGGCCTGGCGGAGATAATAATTAACTGATATAAAAATGAAAGAAAACCACATGAGAAAAAATGAATAAGTGAGTATTTGGTTAAAACTGAGCTGGTCTGTCTGGATTTGAGAATCATTTGGCAAAGGAGTCAACAACAGCCATCATATTAAAGTAAGGGTTGAGAAAATATGTCCCAATTATAGACTTTGGCAAGATCAATAGAGATTGGCTGTTCAGTTTGGCCCAAAGAAAAAGCAATGTGACCCAACCAACACACACATAAAGGATATTATGGCTGTTCATGTGTACTATTAGTACTGCCAATTGCTTAGAATTTCTACTGGCAAAGAGTGTTATATTCACTGTCAGTGTTTTAAGTTGTGGTTGCGGTCACGGATACGGTTGCGATTGCAGTTGCTGTAGTTGCATTTACAGTTGCAAAAAATGCGACCATTGCAATGCACATTATGGCTGATACAGTAGGAAATTTTTGTGCGTCTTCAAATTAAAAAAGAGCCATTATGGTCTAATGCGACTTTAATGCGGTTGCCTTACGGTCTCTTTATGTGAAAATGCATTCTGCCAGCTTGTTGTGATCTGCAATCGTAATATATGATCGCATCACGCGATTCCATCACGTGATGCGATCCAAAATTTAAAACTTTATTCATGATAAAAAGAACCCCACCCCTCTCTTCCCCTTATAAAAACAACAAACAAATCTGAAATTGTCGAGGCCTATTTTATTTTACATGAAAGGTTTAGTACCTTATATTGCTAAACAGATACTAATTAAAGATACCAAAGAAAAAAGCATGTTATTAATTCCTTTACATCCTCATGCAAGAATGTATTGGGGGAGAGGATAATTAAGGAACCAAACGCAGAAATTGCTAAATTAAAAATAGTAAAACGAAAAGTGAGTTATGAATATAATGATACCCATCAATATCATGGATTAAGCCAGCACAATACCAGCACCACATAAATCAGATGTGTACGCATAGAAACCGAAATATCTGAATTCTTTGACATTAACCCATCTGGCTAAGTACTCATCAGGTGGCGCATGTGGATCATACTGTAATAGAACATGGCACAATTTTAGGGGAGAAAGAACCGGACAAGGGGGAGATATGAATGTTTAGTAGTGAAGGCAAGAACATAAGAGGTGGGTAGGTCTTATTTTAATTTATTTTAGAATGTACTCATCCGTTCACATGAAATGATCAAAGTCTAAAACGTAACAAGAGCAATCCTAATTAAATTAGAACTTAAAATTTTACTTTTTGGTTTTAATAATATCAAAATTTTGGATTTAAATTATGTAAATTGAGGATAATTATAAAGTAAGAAAGTGGAGATTATCAGCCTGAATAACCATGAATGGGTCTCATATTAAATAATTAAAAGATTACCTGCCCACTTTCTCATTCTATAACTATTTTTATTTTGAAATATTTAAATCGTAAAACTTTCAGTGCAATGATGTACGAAGCGAAAATTTACCCCTCAAAGCATATACGACCATACCCATACTTATGGATAGTTAGGGGTCAAAGTTCATCCTCGATGAAATTGTGTCGTAAAAAAGTTTTTGTACTACTCATAATTTTTTTTAGATAAATATGGATAAAAATATTCAATTATGTTAAAATATTAGAAAAAATAGTTTATTATATTATTTTTTATTTTTTAGATGCTATTACCATTTTTTCGCTTCTAGATACTATTACTATTTAATTATGTATAATTATATTATTAAATAAATTTCATATTATTTATCTCAAAATTTGAGCATATAAATATGGGTCCCATTTATTTTTGTGTGTTGGGTGTCTTGGGTATTGTATGATTTAAATAACATTGTTGCATAAATTATATACTAAACAAAAGGTTAAACTCGTTAAAAAAAATAAAACTTAAAGGGTGGATAGGTCTCCTATTCTTTTTTTTTTTTTTGTGGAGATTAGTAATGTCCACATTTTATTTTGAATAAAAAACCTCCACTTTTTGTGGTTTAATTTGAAACTTTGAATGATATTATAATTTTGTTTGATTCCTATTTATTACGTTTTCTCTAACTTTTCTTCCACTTAATTAATATTCATTTTTCATTATTTGTTTTTATATGAATTAGTACTTTTAAAAAAATTTCTTTTGTTTGAATATTATGTATGTGACTGAAAATAAGATAATACTATTATATACTGAATAAATATATTTTTAAATTATTTTAATAATTTTTAAACAGTCGATAGAGCTAACGTAACGTCACGAATAACCGAATTGCTGAAGGTTATTCTCACAATTCCAATATTTGAATATTAATGTCACGTAAATATCTTAATAAGATTTAAAATAACCGTCTAAATATAAATTATACATGAATGAGTCAGCAGTAAGTGGTAAAAGGCAACAATTAATGTATATATATATATTTTTTTGGTAAATCACAGCTAATGTATTTATAAAAGTTTCAATTCTATTTAAAAAAAACAAAATTTTGACTTCTGTAGACGAAAAGATAAATTGAATCCTTTAATTTATTAGCTTTTTAATTAATTTTTTCTTTCCGATGTGAAGCTTTCTACTTTTTTTAACAAAGCTTTCTAACTAAATTTGATAATTTAATTATTTAAAAATTAAATTATTAATATATAATTATTCAGCATATATCAATATCATATAATTTTTAAAAAATATAATTTATATAGAATGGATATTAATTAAGTGAGAAAAAAGTTAGAATAGTAGTAATAAACATGAGTTAAAAAGAATTATTCCCTCTGTTCTTAAATAATTATTCAATTATAAATATACACTGAAATTAAAGAAATAATTAGAAAATAATAAATTCATGAAGAGTTAAAATTAATTTATTGAATTGCTCTATTTTTTTCCTAATATTGCAACTTTCTCTTCTATTCTTTACTATATCTCTTTCCTTTTTCACTTGTATATAATAGGGGTATTATTGAAAACAAACAATTCATGCTACTTAAAACTTTTGAAATAGATAATTATTTCTATACAAAGAAAATCTTTAGAATAGATAATTATTCAAGAACAAATAAAGTACAATATTAACCAAAAACTCAAATTGAATAAAAAGAAAAAGGAGGAGATTTTATGTCTAAAATAAAATATGAAAATTGCTAACACAAGGTTAGCAATCCCCTGTAATTATATATATCTCCTATTCTATGAAGTAAAGACATTGACATGAACACGGCATATATATATAGTGGGGATCAATTTACACCAGGAGTAAATCTTACACACTTGCTTTATTCTATAACTCTTCATCCATATTAAATTTAATCAATCCGACCGTTGATTTATGCTATATTATATAGATGATCATGCATGTCAAATTTCAAAAAAATTGGACAACAATAGTCATGTAATCTATTAATCGATATTTACTTATATTTGTAAAAATATATTATCCGTCAAAATAAAATGAAATGATAAACCATCAAATCATTTTCAAATTGTATGAAACTTTATATACTTGATCTATTCAATAGGAACTTTAAATTTAACAGTTAGATTGATGTAATTTCATGTCTGAAAAAAATTATTTGATGGAGTAAGTAAGTCAAGACTTACTCCTGAAGTAAACGAATCCCCACTCATATATATATATATATATTTTATTTTGTTATATGATTTTTTTTGTCTAAATTTTTTTGATTGTGTTTGTATAATTTTTTTATATAAGTAATTCTTCTTTTTATTTTTTTATGATCAATTGAAGAATTTTCAAAATAACTCAATTAGATTTTTTGTGCCCGATGCCGAACTTAAAAAAATTATTTTTTTAATTGAACATGTATGGACATATATCCAACATATGTAGTATGAATATCATATTTGACACATGAATATATCATCAAGTAACTGTGTAACTGGTTTTTAGCTCCTATTCATTATGCATCACATCATTCATGTGGAGAAAAGGTCAACCATGTTGACTTAGGGGCGTGAACTCCTTGGACTTAGGGGCAAAATATAACGGTTTCAAACTATCTCTACCTGTATAAGATAACTAAGACGCAAATCATTTTTGCGTTAAGACCTGAAATTATGATAACGTGGACCCCGCCTAGAAGTATTAATCACGCCATTACTCTCGGCTTTTTCTTTCTATAAAACTTCGCTTCAGCCCTGAGTTCCCCATCACACATCTACTCTTAACGAGAGCAAGAGCAAAAATGGCTTATCTTTCATGCTTCTTTATTCCTTTTGCTCTTTCTCTTCTTACCCCGTACTTTGTTTCTTCCTCCGCAGTTCATCAAGACCCTGAGCTAGTTGTACAAGACGTACAAAGGTGCAATAAACTACAAATAATGTTTAACTTCTTTGTGTATGTGCATGTACTCAATCTACATTATTCCTCAGATGATAATAACTAACATTAATTAATGTTTAACTTCTTTGTGTATTGTGTACTTAATCTAAATTATTCATTAGATGATGAAGCGCTAAGATCCTCCTCAACCATATATTATATTCTGTATATGTACAAAAAAAATGTGTCACATTGTAATGTATAATGTTCTTATTTGCAGGAGCATAAATGCCTCTAGAAGAAACTTGGGTTATCTATCATGTGGAACTGGTAACCCCATTGATGATTGCTGGCGCTGTGACCCCAACTGGGAGAACAACCGGCAAAGGCTAGCTGATTGTGCCATTGGGTTTGGCAAGGACGCCATTGGCGGAAGAAATGGTCGAATCTATGTTGTCACTGACTCTGGTGATGATGACCCAGTGAACCCAAGGCCAGGAACTCTGAGGCATGCTGCTATACAAGATGAGCCATTGTGGATCATTTTCAAGAGAGATATGGTCATCAATCTCAAGCAAGAGCTTTTGGTGAATTCCTTCAAGACAATTGATGGGAGGGGTGCTAGTGTTCACATTGCAGGTGGGGGATGCATCACAATACACTATGTGAGCAACATTATCATCCATGGCATCCACATCCATGATTGCAAGCCAACAGGGAACACCAACATTAGAGACTCTCCACACCATTCTGGGTTTTGGACTGTGTCGGATGGTGATGGAGTGTCCATCTTTAACTCAAGGCATATATGGGTTGATCATTGCTCGTTGTCTAACTGCCATGATGGCCTCATTGATGCCATCCATGGATCCACGGCTATCACCATCTCTAACAACTACATGACCCATCATGACAAAGTAATGCTCTTGGGCCACAGTGACTCCTACACACAAGACAAAGGCATGCAGGTCACAGTAGCCTTCAATCATTTTGGAGAAGGCCTCGTCCAAAGAATGCCAAGGTATATATGTAACACATTTTATAAACATTATAAGTTAATCTTGATACACAGTTTTAAAAAATCTTTACATTGTAATTCAATAGTGTTTTATCATATTTTTTTTTGGTAGATATAATGTTTTATCATAATAATAAAGAGTATTGTTATTCTAATATTTAAAAGTGAGTGTCTAAACACCCACTTCATCACCATTATAAGTGGGAACCATCATCACATCCAATGGTAATAGAATGAGTTTTTTACTTAGACACCCATTTTTTAGTGTTAATTAATACTCTATTAATAAATGAGTTATTCACTTTATATTAATAAATATAGTTAAATAAAAATATAATATTAATATAAAGTTATTAGTCTCTCTATATTTTATAAAATTCTTAATTATAATGATAATGCATGATTAGGATATATTTGGATAGTGGGTAAAAATAGAAAAAAATTTATAGATGATAAAAGTTTCGATAGAATAAGGTGGTATATAAGATGATTTAGGCAGTTACTTCATCTAATAATAGTAAATTATTTGACTATATTCTATCAGTCAATATTATTGCTTTTCTTTTATATTCTTTAGAGGACAACAAGAGTAATGTCATATGTATAATAAAATTATATAACAAATGTACATTACACACTTTGTCACCATTCATTTTGTCACCATTAAATATTTTAATGGTGACAAAGCATGTGGTGTATATTTATTGTATAATTTTATTGTACATATAACATTATTATTCGACAACAATGATTTGCAGTTTTATACAAAAGAGGAAAGATATATAATATCATAAAGTCGTTGTTTTAAACAAAAATAGAAGGACATTTATTATCATGAAAGTAAATATAATGGTTAAATAATGAATCCTGCAGGTGTAGACACGGGTATTTTCATGTGGTGAACAATGACTACACTCACTGGGAGATGTATGCTATTGGTGGGAGTGCTAACCCTACCATCAACAGCCAAGGAAACAGGTTCCTTGCACCAGATAACAGGTTTAGCAAGGAGGTGACCAAGCATGAGGATGCGCCACAGAATGAATGGATGGGCTGGAACTGGAGGTCAGAGGGGGACTTGTTCTTGAATGGAGCATTCTTCAGGCAATCTGGTGCTGGTGCTTCTTCTAGCTATGCTATGGCCTCAAGCCTTAGTGCAAGACCATCTTCTCTGGTTGGCTCCATAACCATCACTGCTGGTGTACTTAACTGCAGGAAGGGCACACGTTGTTGATTAATCACTTTATTAGCTAAGAAATTAAAAATGTATAACTGTAGGGAAGCAAAAGAAGAAGGTAAGAATGAGAAAAGCACTTGTGCTTAAGTTTGCATCCCATACAGTTTCCAATATATAACTTAAGTTATTATATATACCTAGTTATTTATTTACCTTATGGGCTTAATTTCAACCTCTGCCTTTTTTTTTTTATTTTCAAATGGATATAATGTATTGCAAGTTGCATTGACAGTCTTGCTTTTGCAATGGAAACAAAGTGCAGTTAGTGTTGGTAATTTAATTTGATTCAATGTGTCAGTACTTTTTCATATACATCTTTTGCTTTAGTATTCCGTTTTAACTTTTAATCGCAGCTTCTCTCTTTCTGCTCTGATCACTCGCGGACCCATCTACCTAATGATGTCCTTCTTCCTACCTTGCATGCGCAACTCTAAAAATGAAAGTGAGTTCTAATTATAGGTATGAATGAAACCACACTGAATTACAAAATTTCTCGACAGATACACTGAACAATTCAACTAATATTCATTTTGAAGATTCACTCACTCCAACCGTCTAGGTACAATATTACTTCATCTTATGTCTTATTATTAACTTCTCTGTTCAATGAGGCAAGTTAGTTACATTATTTAAGAATTTAACCAAGTTGGCATTAATGGTCAAGCAAAGAAATAAAAAGAAAAGAAGAGTATAGCTATAATAACCATTTGACGACATATAACATACTTCTACAAAATAAATGAAACATTGAAGTCCCTGGAGGCAACACTTTCACCCGTCAATCGTGCACAAAAGGATGTCATTGGGCCTTGGAGCCGACATATATGGGGTTTTGCAGTTGAAAAGCCATAATGAAGGAGGTGAGAGACACACTCAGTTGACCCATGAATCATCATTTCAAAATGTTCATGTGCCGTGTCCTTGTGGCGAAATTCCTTGTGCAGTGTTCAAGCTCTCTTTTTCTCTTTTTAGCTGCAGTGGATATCCAATGGCAACACCATTGAATAATTTATATATTTTAGTATTTATATATTTTAATTTGACGTGAGTCATTGGTGTAAACAAACAATATAGAAAAAAATACAGAACATTTTTTGAAAACAAATAATTAAATTTTAGATTAATTTTAATATACTGATAATATAAGAAGATTTTTACAACATAAAAGTTTTTCTAAGGACAATTCTTCAAAATTAAACCATATAATTTTTTACTTGTTAATTATAATATGCTACAATAGTTTATTTTATTAGTGAATATTTGAATTTCAATTTTAAAGTAGTTATAATATAATTTCTTAGAAGTTATTATATGTTTCATTTGGTATTAACCCAACATAAAAACTTATAGAATACTTTGATATAAAACACATATTTTAATCATTGCGATACATTTGCTCTATTTTTATGTGATTTGTAGTGATTATTATTTACCTTAGTTGAAGTGCAAATACATATTATGAAAAGAAAATATAAGAGCATGTTTAGAGAGACATGTAAAATCAACTTCTTTTTTGTTTTTTCGGGAAAATCTAGAAGAGCATGTTTAGAAAATATGAGAGCAAGTTTAATAAAAAGGTTATTTCCGCAAAATCTATCTTAATTTTCATGCATTGTCGATGTTTAAAATATATTAGAATTGATTTCAAATTAAATATTTTTTAATCAACTTTTAGGTGTATTCCCGTTATACCAAAATTTTACACATAATTTCAACTTTTATAATTTTACATAATATAGTTTTTCATCTTAAAATATTTAACTGCTTTAAATATGTAAAATATAAAAATTATCTAAAATGAAATTGAACAAAAATCAAGGTAAATTTGATTCACTCATAATTTAAGTCTAGCTAAATAATTTAAGAATTTAATTTTCATACATCACGTCTATTAAAAAATATTAAAATTAATTTAAATTAAATATTTTTAATCAATTTTTTGGTGTATTCTCGTCACACCAGAATGTTACACACAATCTCATTATCACAACTTTATTTAACATAATGTTTTATCTTAAAATTATTTAGATGCTTAAAATATAAAATATATAAAAAGAAATTAATTGTCATATACTGATGATATAAAAATATTTTATACTGTTAACTGATAAGATATTTACAACTCATCTATCTTGTACAAATTTAAATTGAACATAATTTTCAAATGGACCAAGCATCAATTTTTTATTTTATGACAATGTAAAAATGATTACATTGTTAGTGCATGGCATTTGGACTCATAAAAATTATCCAAAACAAAATTGAATTAAAATTAAGGAAAATTTGACTAACTCTTAATTTAAGTTTAATATTTTATTCTAGCTAAATAATTTAATAATTTAATTTTTACACACTGTTAGTATTAAAAAGTACTTCTAAATTAAATTTTTTTAATCAATTATTAAGTATATTCCGATTGCAACAAAAGTTTACACAATCTCTTCTATAATTTTATATAACATAGTTTATCTTTAAATATGTGAAATATAAAAATTATCTAAAATAGAATTGAATATAAATTAGGTTTTAACTTATATAACAGTCAGTGTAAAAGGTTTTTATACTGACATATAACCATGTTTTATAAAATTAATAAAAGTGTTTGACTTAACCATTCACTGTCTTGAAACTCTTACAAATTGAAACATATGATTAAATGACAATGTGAAGCTCTTTTATTCTGTCATTACATCAAATTAAATCTCATAAATTAAGGAAAAAATTTATTCAATTTTAAGTCAAGTTTGGTATTTTATAATTTTACCCAAATAATTTATGAATTTAATATTCATATACTATTAGTGTTTTAAAATATATTAGAGTTTATTTTCAATAAAAAAAATTTAACCAACTTTTAGTTGTATTTTCGTTGCACTATACTTTTACGCACAATCTCAACTTTTACAACTTTATGTAACAAAGTTTTTTATGTTAAAAATAAATTACATTAAATATGTGAAATATAAAAATTCCCTAAAATGGAACTGAATATAAATTAGGGAAAATCTGAATCACTCTTAACTAAGTTTGGTATCTTATAATTTGAGCTAAATAATTTAAGAATTTAATTTTTATTCACCTTCAGTGTTTAAAAAATATTAGAATTGCTTATACATGAAATTTTTTTTTATCAACTTTTAGGTGTATTTCCATTACATCAGATTTCAGACACAATCTCAATGTTCATAACTTTATATAACACATTGTTTATCTTAAAAATATTTATCTGCTAGGATTAGGAAGCATGATTGGTTGGGTTTTGGGAGGAAAACAATTTTTATGAGAACCTTCTTAGAGTAATATAAAATATAGATAGATATTTTCTTAGAGTTATAGATAGATATTTTCTTATATAGATATAGACATAGATATCTTGCATGAGCATATTTGGAGCGATGTATGAATAGAAATAATAGCAAGAAACATTTAAATAATATCAAACAGAAAAATGTATCGCTATAAAATAAATATAAAATTAAGAGAAAATAATTTAATAAAAATAAAGATTTTTATTTAAGCTAATTAAAATTAGAAGAAGAAGAAAAATGTGTTTGAAAAACAAAAAGGAAATCACCAAAAAAGGGTAAAAACAAAATAATAATAAATTGTTAATTTGATTGAGAGAGAATAATTTTCGGAGGGAAATAAATTGAAGAAGATGCAATGTGTAAGGGACTTAATTTCCTTACAGAGATATAGATCTCATCCAAAAATTCATAAAATTGTCAGTCAATGGTTGTTTGTAGTCGCCTAGGTGGCGAAGTCTATGCGTGTGGTAAGTTTTTTTTTTTTTTTAAAAAAAAGCAGTTGCATTTTACGACGTTTTATAAATGTGTTAAATAAAAAAATGTGACTACATGCAATGCACTCTCTGCCCTTTTCTTGCTCCTCTTGATCTTCCTTGCTCCTCCTCTACTCCTCCACTTCCATCTTTGGCTTCATCATTGCCCTAATTGCTGGAAATTCATGGTAAGAGTTGTTCTCAAATGTGGCAACCCGTCCAAATTCTGGTTCCAGACTTGTTTTTCGGGGAATTTTTCGTCCCTGTCTCTTTTCCTTTTTCTCTTATATTTTTATTTTTGCATGTAAGAAAAAAAAACCCAAAAATTAAAATTTTTTTTTTTCCATTTTTTCATTTTGGTGTTAAAACCATGGGGAGTTTTGAAGGAATGGAAGCATCATCGAAGCTGTATGGTGTGATGAAGCCAATCTCAATGGCTGGCCCAAGCTTGACCATATGCAAAGGACCAAGGAGTAAGAAAAGGTTTTGGTTTTCAATATACATAATCTCTTTGTTTTGTTTTTTAATGTAAGGTTTGTTGACTAAATTTATTTTCTGAGAATTTTTTTTTTTTTTTGTGTGTATGCAAGTTTCTTATTGATTTTGGGGTTTATTAGAGAAGGGAGGAAGCTGCCAGAGAAGAGGTCCTTCATCGACTTGGATAGTTAGGAACACAGTACAGAAATAGGAAAAAGGGAGTTGTGGATTGCGTGAGGAGGTGAGTAACGGGGACCTAAAGTGTGGATTTTCATCTATCCCTTTATCCCTTGATCTAAATCTGCTTGTTCTAAAATTCCTATTGTCTCTCACTGACTCAAGAATTAGAATTCGATATAACATATTGCTCAAGTTCGTCCCCATCTCCCGAGAAACCCTATTATGCCAAATGGGTTTTCATGTCTAAGTTCAAAATTCAATCTTGTCAAGTAACTTCACGTTGATTATCAAACTAAATTGAAACCCTTGTTTGTTAATGTTTGTGTCAGTGTGGATTCAAAGTCCAATTTCAAGAATTGATGAGTCTTTGCATGTTTGGTAAAGATTATTTTGTGAGATATAATTCAATCTTCGTAAGTAGATTCTCACTGAACGATGATCAAATGTAAAATTGAAACCGTTGTTTGTTTGTATGCTTGAATTATATCTTGCTTGGGGAGAAAGGAAGAAAGAAGAACAAAGATGTTGAGGCCAGAGGGTGGGAGTAGAAGAAGAGGGAGGAGAGTCCATTACATTTAGCGACATTTTTATTTCATTTAATCACATTTATCAAATTTGGTTAAAGAGAACTATTTTTCATTTTTCCACACATATAGTATTCCACGTAGGCAAATGTAACACAACCATTGATCGACGACCTCGTCATATATAGAAATCACATTTCGGTTGTAGTCCTTTAAATTGTATATAATATACATAAGTTACTTTAACCTTTGAAGTTTAAAATTTGATTAACTAATTATTTAGTGCGTTCTTTAGTGCCTTATAGAAAAATATGGCACCATAAGTAGTGATTATTTTAATAATTAAAAGAGATATATTTGGTGGTAACTGCTAGTTATGGACTGGCATGATCATTACTTCATTTTCCTTAATTCTTATTATTTATTTTTCTCTTTCTTTCTCTCTCTTGTTCCTCCTCTATTTCAACAAATTACCCTTAATCTTCGTAAGCTTATCAATGGCCATCAATAATTGAACCATCGGCGACTGGAGCTAGCATCATCAACTTCTTGTGCAAATCCATGGTGGTTGTTTGATGGCAATTAGCATTAGTAACTTGACCTTCCCTTCCAACACTGTGCCAATCAAATGTGTTGCCAAGTTCTCTGTGTTCGCTAGAGATGGAATGCTGCCGGCAAAAGTGAATGAGTTGCCGAAGATCAAGTTGAACCCAAGCTTGACACAACGTGGCAGTTGCATCTTTGGTCAAGCCATGGAGAACAAGGGAACTAAGAGAAAGGAGCCGCGATCCAGATCACACATATCTCTCGATCATTTTTGAAAAACTTCCTTTTGGGTTTCTTAGAGGAATGGATATGGAGGATGGGGTTTAGAATTGGTGTGTTATTGTGCAATCATGTTGTTGGGTACCAGAGTTATGGAAACAGATCAACATAGCTAGAATAGAGTTAAGAGAATAGGAACTGACACAAAATATTTACGTGGAAAATCCCCTAATGATGAGGGAAAAACCACGGGCAAGAACTGAGAAAGATTTTCACTATGTGGAAGATAAAATTACATCTCTCTCTAAATATAAGAAGAGAACAATAACACTCTCTCTTATACAAGAAGAATACACCTCTCTCTATAAAAATAGGAGAAACTTTCAGAACACACTATATATATATATTTCTCTCTCTGGGATGGGATGATATGAACTGAGGAGGAGGCCTCTATTTATAGACGCTTGAAAGTTACTGTGCAATCAATGCACAGTAACTTCTCGTGATTTCGGTAGGTGCACCAATCATGTGCACAGTAAATTTTACTGTGTAAGTTTGAAAATTTTGCCTCTGATACGCTAATCTTCACGCGTACACAGTAGAAATTCTACTGTGCACGGTTTGAATATTCAAAGTGGCTTTATGCCACTAACAATCTCCCACTTAAAGCCACTTTTGGTGAGCTTTCAAAACCTTTTCTCATCTTGCCAGTTCCATGCTGTTTACGTTTCTGATAGGCCATAGGAAGATCTACACCATTTAAACTTGTCAGTGTTGATCGGTTTTGTCATGACATCTGCTAGGTTGTCTTTAGTATGAATTTTCTGCATATCCACATTTCCTTCTTCTACTACTTCTCGAACAAAATGATATTGAACACCTATGTGCTTTGTCCTGGAATGAAAGGCTGGATTCCTTGCAATGTGTAAGGCACTCTGACTGTCACAATACACAGTAATCTTTGACTATTTGTGCCCTAGTTCTTCCATTAACCTTTGAATCCAAATAGCTTCCTTGCAAGCTTGTGTAGCTGCCATATATTAAACACGTAGTAGATGAGCTACAACAGTTTGTAACTTGGATAACCAACTCAAAGCTCCACCTGCAAGTATGAACACATAGCCTGTAGTAGATTTCCTTTTATCAAGATCACCTGCAAAATTTGAATCAACGTATCCCCTGATAATGAACTCTGATCTTCCAAAACATAGTGCAGCACCTGAGGTTCCTTTAATGTATCTAAGGATTCTCTTCACAGCATTCCAATGCTCATTTCCTGGATCTGCCATAAACCGACTGACCACACCAATTGCTTGAGCAATATCAAGCCTAGTACAAATCATGGCATACATAAGGCTTCCCACCGCTGATGCATACGGTACTCGAGACATTTCCATCCTCTCTGCTTCATTGCTAGGACACATATCTGAGGATAATTTGTAATTCATGGGAAGTGGGGTTGAAACTGGCTTACAATCTTGCATGTTGAAGTGCCGCAAGATTTTCATCAAGTAATTCTTCTGGGAAAGCCAGATCTTCCTGTCCTTTTTTGTCTCGGTGAATTTGCATCCCTAAAATCTTGTTTGCAGGTCCCAAGTCCTTCATATCAAATTCCCTAGCCAACTGTGCCTTTAATTCTTGGATTCGATCTTTGTTGGGGCCTACTACCAACATGTCATCCACGTACAACAACAAAATGATGAAAACATTGTTATCAAACCGCTTGTAGTATGTACAATGGTCTGAACTCAGTCTGTTGTACCCGAGGCGAATTATGAAGGAGTCAAATCTCTTGTACCAACACCTTGGCGCCTATTTTAAACCGTACAGAGATTTGGTCAACCTACAAACCAAGTTTTCCTTTCCTTTTTCCTCAAAGCCTTCTGGTTGGAGCATATATATCTCCTTTTCAAGTTCTCCGTGAAGAAAAGCAGTTTTCACATCTAACTGCTCAAGATGTAAATCAAATGTAGCACACATAGCCAGCACTACTCTGATAGTGGTAAGTCTGACAACTGGAGAAAATATCTCATTGAAATCGATACCTTCCTTTTGAGCAAATCCCTTTACCACCAGTTTTGCACGATATCGTTCCACCCAATCATTGCCATCTCGTTTGATCTTATAGACCCATTTGTTGCCAATGGCTTTTCGACCTTTTGGAAGTGCAACAAGTTCCGATGTTTTGTTCCTATGCAAGGTCTCCATTTCTTCTTGCATTGCTGCCATCCACAGAGATGGATTCGAACTACTCAAAGCTTCTTGAACGGTTGATGGCTCTCCTTCTTCTATTAGAAGACAAAATGCATCATGACTTGCCATAACATAGTCTGAATGCCATGTTGGTGGCTGTGTCTGGCATGATGATCGCCTGACTGCTGTATTATTGGCCTCATCTGGTACTTGTTCATCATGCTCTGGTTCTGCTTCAGAATCTTTTTCTCCAGATTTCTCATCTATCTGAACCATAGTTGTTTCCTTGACAGTGCTGTCATTTCTTTTTTCACTTTGCAGTTCATTTTCTGCAAATATAACATCCCTGCTGACAATAACCTTGCAGACAGTGGGATCCCACAAGCGATACCCCTTTACACCGTCAGCATAACCCAAGAATATACATTTTCTAGACTTTGGGTCCAACTTAGTTCTTTCTTGGGTGTTGTACATCACATATGTAGGACATCCGAATACTTGCAGAGAATAGTAGTCTGCTGGCTTGCCATTCCACATCTCTATTAGTGTCTTTAGACCAATTGCAGTTGATGGCGACCGATTAATCAAGTAACAGGCAGTTTTGACTGCTTCTGCCCAAAAAGACTTGGCTAAACCTGCTGTTCTCAGCATTGCTCTGGTTCTTTCTAGGAAAGTCCTGTTCATCCGCTCTGCTATACCATTTTGCTGAGGTGTGTGTGCAACAATGAATTACCTTTAAATACGCTCATGCTTGCAAAATGCTACAAAATCTCTATCTGTATATTCTCCTCAATTGTCTGTCCATAAACACTTGATCTTCTTTCCAGATTCAAGTTCCACTCTTGCTTTGAAGTCTTTGAATATTGGAAACACATCTAACTTCTTCTTGATTGGGTATACCCATAGTCTCTTGGAGTAATCATTGATGAAGGATACAAAATACTTTGCTCCTCCTAGGGACATTTCTGGTGACTCCCACACATCATAATGAATCAAGTCTAGAATGTGCTTACTCCGAGCAGTTGATCTACTAAATTTCAATCTATCTTTGCTTGCTTATGTCTGATGCTCACAGAATGGTAAGTTCACCGATTTGAGCCCAGGAATGAGATTACGTTCCGCAAGAACCTTCAAACCACGTTCCGACATGTGGCCTAGTTTGCGATGCCACATCATTGTCGTTTCTTCTTGACTTGCTAATGCAACTGATGCATCTGCCTCCTGCAACGTATCTCCTTGAATCTTGTATAGATTTGCCACGATTTTTTCTGCTTTCATCGCCACAAGAGCACCTTTAACAACTTTCAAGATCCCACCTTCAATATGGGTCTTGCACCCGAGGTCATCCAAATGCCCAATAGACAACATATTCTTCTTCATGCCTTTCACGTGTCGTACTCCTTGAATTGTACGAATGACACCATTAAACATTTTTATTTTAATAGTACCAACACCAGCAATTTCTAAGGCATGATCATCTCCCATGAACACAGATTCTTCTGAGACAGGTTCATAACTGTAAAACCAGTCACGATGTGAAGTCATGTGCCATGTTGCTCCTGAATCCATGATCCAAATATCAGTGAGCCGCTTACCGCCTTTAAAACTAATTGCTGCTTCACTGCACAGGATTTCTCCATCCTCAGAGGTATTCGCAATACATCCTTGAGAGGTTGATGCCTCTGGAGCTTTATCTGCATTCTTCTTGTTATTCCGACAATCTCTCTTCAAGTGTCCTCTCATGCCACATTGGTAGCATTTGAAGTTCTTCCTTCTTCTTGATTTTGATCTACTCTGACCGTGACTCCCACTGGAGTCATCCTCTATTGATCTCACTCTCGTCACCAACAATGCTTCTGCTTGCTTTGAGCTTTCCAATCTATCTTCCTTATTCTTAGGCCTGGACTCTTCTTTAAGAATTGCACCAGCGACATCATCAAAGGATAGATAGTTGGCAATATTATTATTTGTGATGTTGATGATGAGTTGATCATATGAATCAGGTAGACTTTGAAGTAGAAGCTCTGCACATTCATTCTCCACTATTTTATAATCTGATGCTATGAGCTGGGAAAATAAGGTGTTCAGATTGTTGATGTGGTTCGTCACTGATGTGGACTCACTCATCCGAAAAGTATACAACCTCCGTTTTAGAAATATTCTATTGTGAAGTGACTTGACCTCGTACAGTTTGATAAGAGCATCCCAGATTTCCTTCGTTGTCTTCTTTTCTGCAACACTGGACAATACTGAATCTACCATTGCAAGATGTAGATTGGCAACAGCATTATCATCCATCTCCTTCCACTTTTCATTAGTAATATCAGTAGGTCTACCTTCAATTGCTGATAAGCAATTATCTTTTCTCAAGATTGCCTTCATCTTCAATTTCCACAGGGAAAAATTACTCCCATTGAACTTCTCAATCTCAAATTTCGCTGCCATAGTGTTTACTGGGATTTGTTTCTACTAGACTGGTCACTTTTTTTTACTGTAAATAGTACCATATACGTGAACAGTACCTTATAGTACCATATACGTGAACAGTATGTATATTTATACCATATATGAAATAAATCCAATGTACATTAACAATATTGTAAAAGTATACAACTATGTGTATAAACAGTGACCAAAAGTAGTAACCCGCAGCGGACTATAATCAAAAGCTGTGATAATCTTCAGGAAAATTTTTTTTCTGATGTGGAAGATCAGACTAAGCTGCAACCATAGAGCATATTGAGAATAAATCCTACTGAACGAAAAGCTCTAATACCACTGTTGGATACTAGAGTTATGGAAATAGATCAACACAGCTAGAATAGAGTTGAGAGACTAGGAACTGACACAAAATATTTACGTGGAAAATCCCCTAATGATGAGGGAAAAACCATGGGCAAGAACCGAGAAAGATTTTCACTATGTGGAAGATAAAATTACACCTCTCTCTAAATATAAGGAGAGAACAATAACACTCTCTCTTATACAAGGAGAATACACCTCTCTCTATAAAAATAGGAGAAACTTTCAGAACACACACACTATATATATATATATTTCTCTCTCGGGGATGGGATGATATGAACTGAGGAGGAGGCCTCTATTTATAGACACTTGGAAGTTACTGTGCAATATGGGATGATATGAACTGAGGAGGAGGCCTCTATTTATAGACACTTGGAAGTTACTGTGCAATCAATGCACAGTAACTTCTCGTGATTTCAGTAGGTGCACCAACCATGTGCATAGTAAATTTTACTGTGTAAGTTTGAAAATTTTGCCTTTGATACGCTAATCTTCATGCATGCACACTAGAAATTCTACTGTGCACGATTTGAATATTCAAAGTGGCTTTATGCCACTAACACATGTTAGGTGATGTGCCGTTCTTTTGATAAGGAGTGTAAGAGGTTGGGACAATAATGGTGATGGATAAAATGGTGAAAAGCAGAAAATAAAGCTAATCGGTAGTTTCTTTTCTTCACGCTTTCTCATAACTCCCCACTCTTACGCGTTTGTTATAACTGACCTCTTTGAACTTTCTCTTTACACAAACTGAACATACGCAAAAGAGAAAAACATTCATTTTCTTTCCAAAAGCCTCACTTCATACATCAAACCCTAATCTCCCTCTTTCAACCTCATCAACCCTCTTTCTTCAACCACAATCACTCTTATCCTACTAACCTCAAACCTTTTCTCATTTTCTCCAAAATGTCTCAGATCAAGGACAACTTCAGACGCTTAGGATTTCTCATGTACACTGATCCTAATCACCAAAGAGAACTATGAGAAAAACTTCACATCTAGAAGCATTGCCACTGGAAAAATTGTCTACCTTGATGATTTCAGTATGATTAAGGTTGTAAAGGAAGTTGTGATGTTCCAAGGATGGAAGGACTTCATAGCTATCTCAAAAAAAGTCTACTCAAGGATGGTATGTGCATTCTATTCCCAACTCACCCCTAGTGTTTAAAAAAACTCTAACCATTCAACTTTTATTAGAAAAGTGAGTTTGGATGTGAGACCATTGGATAATGGATATGGTCAAGGTCATTAGAGCATTTTTGGATGGTCTGTAGTGTGTTCACCACACCTTAATTGGTGGATTTAGATGAAGGTCACTAAGGGACAAATTTTCTGATGCCCAAACTAGCTTCAGCACCCATAGAGTCATGGCTATTAAGACTAGGATACTCACTACTAAAGCTAGAGGAGTGTACTTTCCAGTGCAGAACAACATCTTGCCTAGATCAGGTTCATTGGATGTGCCTGTTAGGATGGACTTCATGCTTCTTTATTGCTTGATGACAAAGAAGAAGGCAAACCTTCCCAAGCTCATCATTGATTACATGGCTGGATTTATGAGCAAGGAAAAGAGAGGACGCGCCTCTTTGCCTTGTGAGATGCTGCTCATAATAATTTTCAAGTAATATGGCTACCTTTTTAAAAAATAAGAATATGATAAAAGGGGCCAAGTTTCTCTATGGAGACTTCCATAAACTTGTTGAAAGCCCAAGAAGAAGGAAAGAAAATTAAGAAAGCTCCTAAAACAAGAGAAAAGAAAAGGAAAAGAACCGTCATCTTCTCTGTAAAGGATAAAGTTAGTTTGAGCTAAATAACAGAATCTGATATAATCTGTTATCAGTTAGTTAGCACTAACAACCCACTCTTGTGTAAACAACTCTCTCATATATAGCTCACAACTCTCTCTGTAAGATGATCACTGAGAATTGAATGCAAATATTTCTTTCTCTACTCTCTCTCAACACTCACTTACTCTCGTGCTCTCTCTTTTACTCAATCTGAGCCTGATACCTTTACTCTCCAAACAATTTGATAAAGAAGAGGATAGCACGCTAAAACAAACTCCCAATGAAAATTCTAACTCGTCATGGTTGATGAACCCGTAAAGCATGTGAGATTCAAGAAGAATTAGAAGTGGAACCAGAAAAGAAGAAAGAAAAGGTGTTCTAGGGCAAAAAAAGAGAAAAGCTTCCAATTAGGAGCAAATTCAAGCCAAACCCCAAGACTCAACTCATTACCTTTCTCCCTATCAAAGAAATTCTTAGAGAAAAGAGAAGGTAAAAAGGAAAAAGAGGAATAAGAAGAGGAAATAGAGTCAAATGATGAGTGTTTGAAGAAATCCAATTAGATTGAGGCTGCAAACAAGCTCAGACTTGAGCAAGAGAAGATGAAGGTGATAAAGCTTACCAAGGGGGCTCAAAGTTCCAAAGGGGTCACAAAAATTGAAAAAGCTGAGAAGACACTCTTCATTGTTGTTGAGTCACAACCTAGAACCATTTCACGATAATTTGGATATACATCCTTTCCTCGTCCAGCAGTAACCACACAATCTTATTTCCTTCAGCAATTTCAACAAGGTTCTGTTGGTGGTTAAACTGTGGAGCAAGAGCAATCCTTCAAGAGTGCTTCATAACTTGGTCTTGATAAAGCCAAGCATCACAAATCATCACCAAGATTCTTGAAGAAGCCAGAGCTCAAGCAAAACAACTTATGCTTCTTGAAGCTGCTCAAGATGGGCTCCCACAAAGGAAAGTTGATGATGATTATCTGTTAAAGCATCTTTCTTAAGCTCTTAGTAGTGATGAGAACACTGTTGGAACTTACTCTTAGGAAGAAATTCAAGAGCAGATTACAAATATTAGAACTATAATTGCCCAATTCTCTCAAAGCCAACATTTTAAGGAACCCACTACTGAAGATTAGGATGGTGGACTACATTTTTCTGAGCTTAAGAAAAAACATGGAGAGCCAATTCCTTATGTGCAAGAAACCTTTAACCATCAACCTCAATAACCTCAACCTCAATCCACACCACAATTCTCCTTATCACAAATACTCTTAGAAAACCACATCGTCAACTTCTATACCTCTGAAATTTCAACCTCTAAGCCTCAACAACATACAACTTCAATTCCCTTGCTTCGACAATGTCCTCATCTATAACCCTGGCTGAACTTCAACTTATATTGCAGAACTAGCATGATATGGAAGCCAGAATAGACAGATTAAAAGCATCAAATAAGGATTTTGGAAGACAAATGAGGACCCAAGATCAATAGTTGTGTTGCAGATTCTCTAGTTCTTAAGGGACATTCAGAGGAGAGGTCAATGATGGTGGTCAAGGTAGTAGATGAGAAATGATGTTATCATTCAAGGGGAGAAGAACATTTTGTAGATATTAGCATTTTATTTTCTTCTGAACATTCATATAATATCTTTTTCCATGTTTGTTATTTAACTTTAATTTTTTTATATTTATGTTTCTAGTGAATGCAATAACTATGACGTGCTTTGATACATCTATGATATGTTTCTAATATGATTATACTATATCTAATATGTTTAACAAATTTGTTTATATGCTCTAGATACAATGTTTTCTTGTTCTGATAATAATAATGAAATGTTTTTGATGCTGTTCAAAAAAGTTTCTATCTCTATAACATTAGAAAATTTCTTTTCCGAAAGTTAACTAAAATTGAACTCAAGAAAATCTTTTCTTAGATAAAACCTTTTCCATCATAAGTTGGTTTGTCATCATAAAAAAAATAGGAGATTGTTAGCTTCAAAACTCTATTATAAATCGAATCAAAAAAGGTTTTGATGACACTAACAATTTAAGTTGATAGAAGTTTCTATCTCATGCGCAAAAGTCTTTATCTCATACATTTTGGAACAACTAGAAACTTTCTGATGACATAACTCTTGCTAACCAGAAAGGTAGTTTCTAAACAAGAAACTTGGTTCTTAAAGCATTTGGATATATTAAGTAGTGAGTTCTTACTGCAAAAATGAAGTAACGTTTCAAACAAAATTCTTTCCAATATAAAACGCTTTTAGAAACCAAAGCTATATTGCTTTTTGCCTTGAGAAGTTGTTCAGGTCCTTGCTTAATATGAGAAACATAACTTGGGCACAAGAAACCTTGAGAAGCCAAGTTTTATCATTAGAAATGTGATCATTTAATTTGTGCAAGAAACAACTTCAAGGATCATGGTTTCAAAGGATCAAGCTTGAGAAATTTGAAGAACTCTAAATATTGCTTCAGAAAGATAAAATCAGCTTCATAAACTACATCTAGTAAGAACATAACAAGTTTAGAAACATACTTCTTAATTTAGAATGTTTACCAATGTACGTTGACACAAAAGCTACTATCACTGCCACTTGTCGGCACTAGAAGCCATTCTCTACCAAAAAAAATTGTGTAAATTAGGGCAGGTCTCAAAACCCACCACAATTTTAGTAAATTACAGCAGTTTTGATAACCGCCATAATTCTAATGGAAGAAATGGTGTAACATCCTAATTTTTAATCCAATACTCCTAGAACGTATTTAGGTTAACCATTAGTCTATTACTCTTTTAGTCTCATTCTTTAAAACCTTTCTTTATTAAAATACTTAGCGGAAAATACAAATAAATTTTTCCTTTTGAAACTTGAAAACAAAACGCGAGCCACGCGCTAACCTAATATTCATCATAACCATAACGTACAAGAAAAAGCAATCACACCATACATAATCATGAAATATAGTATTATACATAACAACATAATATCATCACATCTTCATAGATACATAAATTACTGGCATCATTGTACTATCATTCACATCAAAACATGCACATATATATGAAGTGTTCCTTATCTGCCTACGAGGTTGGATAAGTATCAACCCAAAAGCTAAACTATTTATGCTTCCGCAGTGACCCTCTGCTCTGTTTGCTAGTGTGACCCTTAAACACGAGCCTTAGAAGAAGTCACGAACCTCGTTGTTATCCTTGTCTGGAGACGACATGGAAGAAAAGAAAGGGATGAGAAACTCATTCAAGATTCTCAGTAGGGATTTCTGATTCTAACACAAGTGTCATCATCACCGTCTCTAGCCACTTCGATTTTAATTATGAAAAAGGTGTACATGCATAAGGTTTGGCTTTATACTTTTCAAATCTATTTATCCGAAGTGGGTGTCTTTTAATATGAGTCTTAATGACATGAATGCAATAGATATTGGATGAATGCATGACAATACCATATGTACATTAACATGAAAATCATAGTATTTGAGCACAACATAATGAAACATAAATCATATACGTGGAATAAAAAGGTACAGTACCTTTCATATGACATCTTTCTCATAAGTCAAACTCTTAAGTTCTTTTTCTTAAAGACTACCCTTTTAGAATATTCACCAAAACTCCAACTGACTTACCAGCCCCGGCGATAATCTGGTCACCAAACTACATCTCACCTATCGCCTAGGAATGAACTCAATCCTAACTAGTCGTTACTAGATTTAATATGGGGTAATACATCATTTCCTTCTTTGAAAGGCAATTACTGGTATATAGTACACAGTTATTTATTCGCTTTGGCAAGTTCGATGTCAATACCCTCACGGTTTTGTTCCTCGGGGTGCTCAGCTAAACCGATGTCACCCAGAACGCGTCTCAGTACTATGTCACATTTATTCTTAGGCATGCTCGGCTAAACTGGTGTCACCCAGAACGTATCTCATATCTTTTAAAACAAAAACTTTCCAAGTCCTCAAGTTTGGCAAAAATTTGACAGCATAACGGCTATACACCGAATTTTCCCAAACCTGCTTTATGCCACAAAACATATAGTGTATGTACATTCAATCATAATTTCATATTCAAAATAAACCATCAAAGTCATATAAACATATTCTTCATAGCACATGCATCAACACTAACGAACTTCATTATGTTACTTAACTCACAAAGCTTCATGGTTTTGACCCTTACGGGTATTAAACTTGAAATCTAGCCAACCTATTATCCGTTTTTAACCTTTTATACACCTATAGGTTCACGACTAATGATTCTCACTTTTTTTTATGATCCTAAACAAATCTGGACAGCATCATAAAGTGCAGGCAGAAATGATGTCATTAAATTATGAGGTTCTAGAAACTACGTCTTAGACCCTTTCTAAGTTCTGTCTTCACCTAGGGCGCTATAATTAATTTCTAAACCAATTATGAGGGATTCTTACTCGTATACACTAATTATAAATCATTCTAACTATGATTAATTATTCTGGACAGAATCTGAAATTTTAATTTCTAAGTGCTCTAAAATTCTCATTTCTAATCCTTTCTAGTTACTTATTCTTCCTAACCTTCATAGTTTAACTCTAGCATCAATTAATCATAATTTCACACTTTCTAACATGTTAAAAACATCATAAACCAGCAAGCAAATCATCAAGGCAGAACTGAATTCATTCATCATCATATCAAGCATGGAATTTCATTTTCAATAAACATAAGTCACTAGTTTCTCTTAGAACCACTTTAGGACTTCTAAAATTCTTTGGAAACTAATTTATTTTACCAAAATTATCATAAAATAACCAAGATCAGTAGCTATTTAAAATCATTCATGGTTCGAATTTAAAACATAAAATCATGCTTGAAACATTCCTTGAGTTCACCTACGCTTAAGAAAATCCTAAAACATAGATTATTGGCACTTGTGACTAGACGAAACTCACACCATGCTCATCATCATCGCATGGCCGAATTTTGCATTCAAGAGAATGCTTCCATATCAAACCTTTGCTTGAGATAAGTGGACAAGTCTTTGAGCTCTAGAATCTTTAAGTAATAACAAAAGTATAAACATGATATGCACTTCATTTTATTCTCCATTAGAAAAGTAAAGTGAGGGCTCAAAGTAAATATGAGATGCAACTTCATTCTTATCTTTACGTTTAGGTGGTGACTTGAAAAATAAATATGCTAGACAAGGAAACGTAAACATAAATGCAAGTTCAATTCTTTATTTTAGTGCTCTAGGCTCCACAACAATCGATTTTAAGGCCGAAATAGGAGCTTCGAGATTAATTATTAGGTGATATGGAGATGCAAGCTTCTTGTTTTAATCTTTAAGTTTTAGGTGATGGCTTGAAAAATAAACATTCTAGGCAAGAAATGTAAATATGAATGCAAGTTCATTTTATATTCTTTACTAGAGCTCATACAAGACTTTAAAGGAATATAAACGTCAATCCAACACATATCTTAATAAGACAAAGTGAGCTTTAGAGTCCTTTGTACCAAGGTTTCAAGGAAACCTTATGGTTTCAACATCATCATCATCAAGCTCAAAGAAATGGGCTTAAGGGATTCAAATCATCTAACAATTTTTTTTAATCAAAACCTTAAATCATCAAAGAGAAGGAAATAAGGCTGAAGCCAAGACGAAAGAAAAGGGAAAAGGAAACCGAAACCAAGGTTGAAGAAAAGGAAAGGAAAAACCAAAAATGTGTTAAGATCAAAACTAAGTTTCAAGCTTTAGAGGTTTCTCAAATGATAACCATAGGACCATTATCTTGAAACCTCATCATCAAGCCAACATTGTCTTTTAAAAGAAAGGTTCCAAGACCGAAAATCAAAGAAAAGAAAAAAAGTTCTAAAAGCTAAGAGAAACTAACAAAAACTCATCTTTAACAAAGCTTTAGAAGATAAAACTTTAAAGAACAAAAATCTCTACCAAGGTTGTCTCGTAAGATGAAAGGCTTGATTCTTTGAAAAGGAATGAGAAGAAAAATCTTTTCTTGAGTGGGTATTATAGGTTCGGCCAAGGAGGAAAAAGAAAGGAAGAAAGTTGTGTTTCTTGAACTTGATCCTTGGAAAGGCAAGGTGAAGTGTTTAGAAGGTGTGTATGGTTGAGAAGTGGTGGTTCTTAGTGAGTAAGAAGAAGAAGAAGAAGATGATGATGATGAAAGAACTCTTGAACTCTTGAAAGAAAAGAAAGAATTTAGAACTACTCTTGAAGCTAAACTTAACAAATGAACCAAAGTGGAACCAAGCCCATCTAGACATGGTATTTATAGAAAAACAACATCAAGGGTGTAAGAATGGAGGGAGTGGCCGAAATCTCATGGAGGGAAAAGGAAGAAAATATCTCTTTGTAAGGTATGGTGTAGGCATGGTTAGGTATGGTCTCAAGCATGGCTTCAAGTATGGCCAAGTATGGCCTTTGATTTGGAATTAAAATAAATTAATTCTTTTAAATGGAGGAGGAGGAGGAGTGGCAGTTTTTCTTCTTAATTAGGGGAGGAAAATCACAATTTAATGTGTATTAGGAGTAAGCTTAGGGGTAATATTGATTAGGCCAAAGATTAGAGTTTTGTGACTAAGTGTTTAGGTAAGTAAGTAGGTAATTAGGGCCATATAAGACTAGATTAGAAGGTGGTTTCTCTAAATTAATGAAGTCAAACTTCATTAACTTGGAATCCAATGCCAACATGTTTCCTTGATTTAGGAAATTGGAGAGAGAAAACACTATTTCTAGATTCCTTTCTCAAATAATTAAAACTAGAAAAGAGTTTTGAGTTTCTCTAAGCAATCTTAGGTTCTAATTAACCTCAATTAATTATTTTGACTCTAAATTAGTAATTAGAATTTACTAATCTTTAATTAAAGTCTAATATTGTTTAGGTTTTGTTTATCATATCATTAGGCCCAAAATGCACTATGTAGGGGCAAAATTGTAATTTTTCACAAAAACTGTCCTGGACCATCGGGACTTGAATAGATATTCCTAGACTCATAAAAACATCATTTTAAACCTTTCGAAAAATTTTCGGGCTCAAATGGTACTTATACTTGCACAAAAACGCTGTAGGGCTATTTTGGATATTCTGACCCGAAAGCTTAGACAAAGAGATTTTTCTACTCTATTAACATCCATTCACATACAACCTCCTTCGAACATTGAGTTGACCCTTCGAGGACTTCCAGATTGGCTATCCTCGAATTCCGGGTGAAAAAATGATCTCAAGGGCATTTTGATCATTTTCTCTCAGACAAAAAAATCACGGTGTTACAAATGGCAATGAAATTATGGTGGTTCTTTAAAACCACCACAAAGCTTGTTAAATTGCGGTGGTTTGATAAATTATGGCGGTTAGAACCGCCTTTATTTACCATTAACTATTTTTATATCTTTTTTCTTACTTTTTAATTAAAATAGAGGAGAAAAAGAGCATTTTCACTCGATGATATTTTAGCTAGTTACAAATAGAGATTTTAACTTCTAAATCTTCTAATTAGATGCTTAAATTACATTAATCCTCTAAATTGATCATTTTATTTAATTTTGGATTAGCTAGATAGGTGATGTGATAAAGTATCTAATGATATAAATGTCACAATTTCTTTTAATTTTTTTAAATATTTTCTTTATTTATATTATTTAATATTTGTAAAAGATACATATCAATACAAAAATAAAAAAATATTTACTAAAATTTGGCCATTCACTACTTAGAAAATCAGATTAAATGTCAACTCTTTTAAAAGGATGTGTTATCTCTTGATTTTTTAATCTTATAATAAAAATAATGAGCTATGGTATATAGAGCACATTTTGTTCTTTTTTTTTATTTCAACTGAATTTGGAACTTGTTTTGCTACTACAATTGTAGTTGTATTCCTTTAAAAATGGAAACAAAACCTGAATAGGGATAAATTAAAACTTAAGCATTTTTTGCGTCATGCACACATACATACACACTCACACACATTTTATAAATCATTTATTCATTGTGGAACTTTTAGATTTTAACTCAAATTTTATTGTCCTTTCTTATATAGGAACTTTCAAAATTTTAAAAAGGACTAATTTTATAGAATATGTTACTCAAAGAATTTAATTAAAAAGTTAAAAAATAGAAAGAAGAAAAGGGAAAAAATATTTTTTTAAAAATAAATTTGTTAATCTAAGAAAAGAGAATTATTTTGTGATTAAACCTGAGATAATAGTGAGATTCCAACATCTAAATCTGTGTTTGGGAACCTTTCATTGACATAAAAAAAACCTTTCACTGAAATAAAAACCTAACACTGATCCATTCACTGAGAGAACCCATGTATTTCACTTAGACGCCCCTATATGCTCATCTTCGTGCCACTTGAAAGACAGTTCATTGAAAACCCGTGCCACCCACTCTCACTGAGAAAAGCTACCCCACTGAGACTCCCACACAAGAAGCTTCCCCATGGCGCTCCCTCAACACCACCACAAGAAGCTTCCCAACCAACTGACTGGCGCTTTTTCCCCGTGGTGCTCCCTTAACCACCCTTGTAATCCCATATAACTCCCACACCTCAAAACTTGACTCCCATACCTCAAATCCTCCAGGTGCAAACCCTTATAGAGTCTTCTTTCCCTCTACCGTCCTCTTTTCCACAAAAGTTTGCAATTTGAAGGAGATTGGCTCGTCGGCCAAAATATCGGCCGCGGTGGCCTAGACACCGTTACCCACGCTTCTGCCAAACCCAAGAAGCCCCCAAAGCTCCTCAGCTTCACCGATGACGAAGGCGACAACACTGCCACTCCCCGATGGCGTCCTTGCTTAACCCAACGGAGCCCTTCATCTACGTCGTGGTGGTTATGACCAAAGCTTTCGGATCTGGTACCAAAAATAGAGCCTTCGCCACTTAAACATCCTGTGTAAGTGTTGCTTCTTACCTTTAGCAGTGTTAGAAGACTTGCTTTTAGAAGTTGGAGTGAGAAAAGTTATTGCTTGGTAGAATGTGCTATTCCTTTCCCTAACAATGGGAGATGTGAATCCAACAAGCTGAAGGTACTGCAGGAATTAGGGGTAGATTTTGCCTTGGAGTTGAAAGGGAGATTTTGTGTTTGGAGTACATCTCAAGTTGCATCATCATATACATACTTTTCATTCTAGTTTTGAAGAAAATCCATACCCATTATGATTGATTTTAATCCTTGGAATAGAAATTTAAAATAGTGAAATCAATGACGTTGTACATTTAGTCAGGGAAAGGAAAAGCGCTTTGGACTTGTGAAAATTTCTATTACCTGATGTTTGTGAGAGTAAGAGTTGTTAGTAATGTGCATGTATTTTCTTGAGGAAAACAATACTTGTCACTTCTTTCAATCCATGTTGTTTCCCTTTGTTTAACTTGTGAATCACAGAAGTATTCTAGTTTTGTCTAGTAGAAAACCCTAACATTGTATCTGAGATGATGCTGTAGGAAACTATTACGATATTGGGAGTTTGGAACATACTTTCTAAGATATGACTATGCCTAAGGAAAAATTAGGAGTTTCCATTTTTAGTTACTATTTTCATTTTTTGTATTTTTTATTTTCAGAATTTTATAAAGAAAATAGTGAAAATAGAAAATGAGGGCTGAAAACAAGAGTTTATTGTTTACATTGTTTAGTTTTATTTTCATAAAATTCTAAAAATTACAAAACTTAGGACATGAAAAGTAGAATGAACCCTTAGAAATCAAAGAATAATTTGGAAGCATTTCCTCTCTCATTTTCTGGCATCTTTTCTTCTATAATGCCTTTGACAAAGCTCAAGAAGATAAAATCTATTATAGTGATTCAATTTTCTAATGCTATTTAAATCCTATTTAGAGAAAAATCTAGCTATGATTAGACTATTAGAGCATGATGATTGATGGCATGGATGATAAAGGGTTGTGATAAAAGTTGCTATGATTGTCACTTTGTACGTTGGGTATCTTTCCCTATTCTCCTTTGATAATTATTTTATTCCCTGCAATAGAAAAGTGATTCACCTCATTCATGCTCACTACACAGAAAAGGTCTCCTCTTTTGGGCATGTGTATGGGGTGCAAACTACAAAGACTTGCTTCAGACATTGTAGTGAAAGCAACGAGCTTATTGTAAAGAGAGAGCTTTCGCAGATAGAGAAGGAACGTTCAACTAGGTTTTAAAGAAACAACAAAATGAAGGAAAAAAAAGCTTTTTCTTTTCGAAGCTTGAGTTGTAAGCCCATTCCACTTTTTGAGGCAAAATAATGTAGATGTTGAATAGGTTTTAAAATAACCTAGCAAGAGCATTGTTAAACAAGAGCAGTGAATTCTAAACTTTTTCCCTTTTCTATAAGCCATAGCTATGTTAGCTTATTGTCTTGCAATCAATTTTTTCCAAAATCTGTTTCACTTGGCACATTAATATGATATTAGGGGCTTGATATGAAATTGGTGAACTTTGATTTGATTTCTGAAGAGGGGAAATAAATCTTTTTGCTTTTGTGCCTTTTACTTCATTTTATTTGGTTAAATTGGTCTCTTCTACTTTTGTTCATTTTCATTCCTGTTTGGAATATTGTCATTGGTACAATCACATTATGCCTGCAATCAATATCTATAATCATTTATTCTTTCCCATTGTAGGTATTTAAAGATACTCAAATTAGTACAAAAAGCTTATTCAAGTGTGCTAGCATCTTTCGTGAATCTGTCCCCTTAACTCAGGTACATTTTAGTTATTTACGTTCTTTGAGCTTATGGATTGACTGATTGTTTTTATTTAAAATTTATGATTGTTTTAAACTTGTGCTGTCTTTTGTTATTTGAAACATCTTTTTTATACCCATTTTCTTTGTTTAGGCTTCTTAATTGCTATCACTTACTCTTGCTCACCAATCATGCTTGGTAAATCTTAGATTGACAAACCTCAAAACACACTTAAATATGCAAATGGGTTGAAGAATTTTTTAGAGTTTGCATTTCAGCATCAATCTATTGGGGGTCATTTCGGGGTCAAAAATTAAGTGTCCTTGTCCAAAGTATGGCTCTAGTAAGTGGCAAACAAGAGATATAGTTAAAGAACACCTGACTTGGAAGCCTTTTCCTAAAACTACAAATTTTGGTATTGGCATGGTGAACAGTCAAATGTAGTTAAGTTAGAGGCTCTTGAAAACACACATGTCATAGCAGATGCTTTGCAATCTCAAAATCCTATGGAAACTATGATTAATGATGCATTTGGGTTTGCTAGACACAATCAAGATGAACTTGTTCCTTCTTCTAAATAAAGAGCACAATAAAGAAAATGTAGAATTTTATGAGTTGTTGAAATATGGTAATCAACAATTGTATGAAGGTTGCATAAAGTATTCAAAGCTATCTTTCTTGATAAAATTGTATCATATAAAGTGTTTGTGTAGAATGAGTGATAAGGCAATGACTATGATTCTAGAATTATTAAAAGATTCCTTTGAATCTGCAAAGACTCCTGGTTTATTCTATGAAGCCAAGAAAACCATTAATAAACTTGGTCTTAATTACACAAAGATACCTGCTTGCCCAAATGATTGTATGCTATATTGGGGGGAAGATGAAGAGTTGTAAGAGTGTAAAAGATGCAAGACATCTAAGTGGAAGGATAATAATAAGAAGAAACCTGCAAAGATCTTGCGATACTTTCCACTAAAGTTGAGATTGCAAAGATTATTTATGTGTTCTAGGACTACCGAGTCAATGAGATGGCATGTTTTAGAGAGTAACCAAGATGAAATGATGAGGCACCCAAGGGGTTCTAAGGCTTGCTGATCCTCGAAATGTACAACTTGGCCTAGCTTATGATGGTTTCAACCTTTTTGGAGCCATGAGTACAAACTATAGCATTTGGCCAATGGTTCTTATCCCTTACAATTGGCCTCTGTAGGACTTCATTCATCCTTTCAATGGTTATTCCTAGAAAATAAATGCTCGGGAATAACATAGATGTGTACTTACAACCTTTGATCAAATAATTGAGGGAGTTGTGGTATGATGGGATGCAAACTTTAGATTCTTCAAATAATGAAATGTTTAGGATGCAAGCAGCTCTAATGTGGACAATCAGTGACTTTCCTAGTCTTGGTACCTTATCTGGATAGAACACACACACTAGTCTTGCCAGTCCCACATGCAATTTTACAGACTCATATAGATTGAGACATAGTAGAAAATGGTGTTTTATGGCTCATTGTCATTTTCTAGAAAGGGGCCATAAATTTAGATTGAATCAAACTCATTTTAATGGGACAACTGATCGGAGAAATCCACCTATAGCACCATCAGGATCAGAAATATTGAAACAACTTGAAGGAATCAATGCTGCATTTAGGAAAACATTAATGTCAAATGATAAGGGTAAAAGAGCTTGAGGAAAAACTGTTGCTGGAGATGGATTAGGACAGTGGAGGAAGAAAAGCATATTTTTTTATCTTCCTTATTGGGAATCTAATTTGTTACGATGCAATCTAGATGGTATGCACATTAAGAAAAATGTATGTGACAATGTATTATACACGTTGCTCAATGAGACTGGGGGATCAAAAGACAATCTTAAAGCTCGTAAGAATCTTAGAGAAATAGGTATAAGAAAAGAGCTTTGGCTAGATGAGAATGGAAAATATTGACCATCATTATTTACAATGTCAAATGCAAATAAAGATATATTCTTGCAAACCTTAAAGAATGTCACAGTGCCGAATGGATATTCAAATAATATTTCAAGGTGTGTTGACTTGAAGCAATGAAAACTCTTCGGATTGAAGAGTCATGATTGCCATGTTCTTATGCAGCAACTATTACCAATTGCTATACGTCATCTATTGCCAGACAAAGTTACTGCAATGGTTATAGAGTTGTGTTCATTCTTTCGACGGTTATGTTCCAAAAGCATAAGTCTCTTAGACCTTGACAATCGTCAACCCCGAATTGTTCTCACCCTTTGCCACTTAGAAATGCTATTCCTTCTATCATTCTTTACAATCATGGTTTATTTAACTTGCCATCTAGTTGGTGAAGCAAAACTTGGAGGGCCAATACATTATCAATGGATGTATCCTATTGAAAGGTAAATATCCCATTCCATTGTTAAAGGTTATTGTTTAAGGCTAAAAATTAATTTTGTCCTTTTCATTAATTTTCAATCTTTTGCTTAGGTATTTAGGACATTTAAAGTCCTATGTATGAAATAAAGCTCAACCAGAAAGTTCCATAACTGAAGGATACCTAGCTAAAGAGGTTCTTACGTTTTGCTCTCACTATATAGAAGGGACTGAGACACGAATCAATAGGCTAGCACGTGTTGATGATAATCCTGATGATACATACTCTTCACATATGGATTCTATTTTTCCACCACTAGGCAAAGCAATAGGAGCTTTCTCAAATTTTCAACTGTCAAATATGGAGAAAAGGCAAGTACATCAATATGTTCTGCTAAATTGTCCACAAGTCAAGCCATAAATTGAGTGAGTAGTTAGATAAACTCCATGTAACACTTAGGATTAATGTGAAACTATTTCTTTGAAGATATAATTTTAATTTTAATTTTTTGCATAGTGAATTTAAGGATTTTGTACGAAAGCGGTCTAGGGATCGAAGACCATCAACTGCGGAGATAGAGAAAATAGTGAATAAAGATTTTATTGATTGGTTTCCTCAAAAGGTTAGTGAAACATGTGATGATATTTTATTGAAAAATGTTCAGAAGATTTTATGGTTGATATTTCTATTGTTGTTGATTATGAATGCAGACATTGTGAACACCATGTTAGATGATCTGAAGTATCTAGCAAATGGTCCAGCACAACTTACTAGAACGGTTTCTGCATTTAATATTAATGGGTTCAAATTTCATACTACCACTCAAGATCATTGGTTAAAAACCCAAAATAATGGAGTTTTTCTAACTTCTTCTACATCTTGTGTTGCTAGTAGTGTTAATGGAAATGTAAAGCAAGTAGATTTTGCCTATCATAGCCAATTAGAAAACATCATTGAGCTAAACTACTACGGTCAGTTTCGGGTTATTCTATTTAAATGTAGATGGGCTGACACCACTAGGGAAAGGGGATATATAAAGGATGCATGGGGTTTTACTTTTATTAATTTTTATGCCTAATTCACACTGGTGATCATGAAGACCATGGTCCATACATTGAAGCTTCCCAAGCTCAAATGGTATTTTATGTGAATGATGAGGTGAATAAAGAATGGAGTACTGTTGTGCCTTTGAGTCTAAGGGACATCTATGATATGGGAGAAAGGGGAGATAATAAAGTTTATGAGATTAAGCCATATCCAAAGCAAGACCTAGATAAATTGTTTGAAGGTGTTGATGATCTACCATTATTGAGAGAGGATGCAGAAGATGATATATTAAGTGAGTCGAATGTTGGTGATGAACTTGGGAAAAATGAACATATGTCAGAATAGTTAATATACTGAACATAGGTGCTTACCTTTTCTTTTCAAATTTTGAAGATTTAAATATGAATGTTGAATACTTGTTTTGTTTGTTAAAATGATATGATTCTTCTATTGAAATCCCCTTGTATGGTGCTCCTAGATGAATTAAATTATATTTTAGATTTATATAAATGTTTCTTTTTAGATTTATATAAATGTTTCTAATATACACTTAACATTTTAGCATATATCAATTGCTTTTAGTGTGAAAGTGAAAGATGGCGGAGGAATACGAAGAGTGTCAGCACCAAAGAATGGAGGAGACTGGAGGCTCTCAATCTCCTTTTGCTTTCCCAAGCCCTTCATAACTCTTCCTCTTCCAAAATCATGTCACCATAGGTATATCTCTTTGTCCCCCTCTCCTCCCTCTTTTTCATCTTTTAATCATTTTTTTATTCCCTTTCCTCTCTCATTCACTATGTTTGCATTTTAGCTTAAGCGCATAAAATCTTCCACCATGGACGAGTAGGTGGTTGAGGTGAAGAGGTCCAGTTGTGTTGCCAACATGTCCCCTCTTGTCTATAATAAAGTGAGCTATCTTCTTCATCATTCCTCTTTTTTTTTATCATTTAATAGCAAAACTAATTATAGACCACAAAAACATTGCAACAGCCACAAACATCAGTGCTTGTCCTTCAGCATCTACTGCTTGTCCTTCATTATCTACTGCTCCAATGAATTCACAATTATCTAATCCAACCAGTTCAGTTCATAGCCTGCACATGGGGAGGGTTTATCTAGAGTTACACGTCATCCTGGACGTAAATCTAGCCATTATTGGTGGGTAGATGTCATAGGCATGTTCATATGCAAATTAACTTATTCTTTACTATATAATATGGCAAATTAACCCAATTAATATTTGTTCTAGATGAAAATGAGATAATTGCAAAGCGTCAGATGACGGTCAAAGATATGAACAACATTGGTGATAACCTACACATAATAGTGGACTTTGATGAATTTGGTTTGCCAATAGGAAAAGCAGCTGGGCTTCTTGCTGGATTCTATGGGCAGATGGCTAAGGATTGCCTTCTTTTCCCATCAGTTTTGAAAGCTGGTAAAAAATGTTAGGAAGCTTTTTCTAGAACCGGTGGAATATTTTCTTTACCATAAGACAATTTAAAGTCTCTAATTTATTTCCTTTTTAGATGTTACATGTGTAAAGCATAATAAACTATCATATATATATATATATATATATATGAAGGCTAACTTTCTCTTCAAGGCAAGTGATGAGAAAGTAAAGCATTATCTAACATAATCTATTAGCAAAAAGTGGAAGGAACATAGGCTGAAATTATGGAATAAGTTTTATGATCCAAGGTTGAGTAGAAATGAGAACATCAAAAATTTGCCAGAAGGTATCAATGAGGAATGATGGGCTTTATTTGTAGATTATTGCTTGAAGCCTTCCACTAAAGTACTTGCTTTATTATTAATTGTAAATTAATTGTTATTAAATTGTTGAACCTTATATACTTTCATTTGTAGGAGCTTTGCAAGAGAAATCAAGTGGTTCGCAGTTAACAAACCATTGTATATACTACTGGTACAAAAAGTTTGGCACTGAGAAGAGCAGAATTGGTTGTTAAATGATTTTATCCTCAAGTTATAATTTGCATATTGTGTGTATCATTATTGAATCATTGATTTTTACCTTATGTTAAAAATTATTAGACGGATAAGATTGGAAGAGAGGTTGGTCATGGTGAACGGTGGAAGTTGACCACAAAAAAAAGGATAGAAACTACATAAATGAGGAAGCAAGAGAGGTAGCAGCAAATATAATTATTATTCTCTTAGTAGTTGGTTTGCACAAATACTTTAATGACATGAATTACAAGCTAAACCTTTGAAGAAGTGATAGTGTTTATGACTATTTTATAGTGTTCAACTAGGTACTGATTAATTACTGGTCAAAATGTCGTTTTCACCAAGAGAAACTTTTGCTATTGATAGTTCTTCATGTATTTGGTAGCCAACAATGGAAGGACATTGGCTGGTTTGTTCAGAAAAATTTAAAACTGTAAAGACAATAATATATTGGCCAAAATTTGAAACTTAACTCATTGCTTACCACTAATTTATTCTTGAAACTCAGGTTTAGTTGTTTTGACTAATATTGCCAACTAATTTTACGAAGCTTTGGTTGTAATTAGTAATTGCATGCTAAAATAGAATCATTTAATCTTAGCTAAGATTTTTCAGTTCTAAACACCAAAGGTCTTACCTTTGCCATATCTAATATCTCACATTTCAGCATTTACATGCTTAAAAAGAATGTTGGAAGTTGGAACAGTCATATGGCAATGCATTAGCCCAGTGCTACATAACTGCCCTTTTTTTTTCCTACTCTCAATTTTCAATTAAGTTGGTTTACTTTGAATTAAAAATATATTGGAAGAAGCCCATGCATCACAAAGATCATCACAGATTATCAGAACAATTTACTTAGATAACATAGAGGTAGGAGAATTTAATCTTCATTTTGGTGATGTTTATAGCAGACCTCCAGAAACTTCCATGGTCAATCCTAGCACTACAAGTTTTTGAGTGATAGCTTTGTCCCTCATTATTTATTTGAGGGATTCCTGCCTTAAAGCATATGGAGTGCCTGAATTTCCAAGCCATTATTATCCCTTTTATTTTAACTTTCATGGAAACTTATTCTTTGTTATATATAAACTCACTGGTGACTATTAACTGAACCTTGGCTTAATGTTGGAAGGTCATTAAGGCTGCCTAAAAAGGTTTGGGAATGCCTTCTAATTCTGGGTGTAGGAATCACAAGAAAATATTTTGTTGTGTCTGTTCTCCTCTTAGTTCATCTACCTAATTCAGTTTTATGATTAGAGTTCTTGAACTAATCATACCACAATAAAATGGTTATTTTGGTTGACTTTCAAAACCAGTTAAAAATTATGCAAGGAAAACATAGTTGTGCAAATAAATTTATGTTAGTTTCTATGACAATAAACTATTGACAGATAAAGCGAGAGTGAAAAGGATGTAATCAGAGTATGAGTCTTTATTCTTTGTCATCAATTAACCAAGTATATAAGGATTCATATAAGGCGAGAGTAATTAAACCTTTATAATTCTGTTCTATATAGTAGTCCTGTACTCGATTGCAGTTTGCAAAAGCTATCCTGCAATTTCATATCCTTGGCTGGTAATGCTTAGGTATATGGAGGGGTGATGGGCTGGAGGAAGTGAGTTTCTGTGAAGAGAGTGTTTTAGCTTTAAGGTTGAATTTGTGTGTCACTGTAGATATTGGTGAAAAATCTAATGCTCCTTCAAGTTTTTTAAGATGATGAAGGTTAAATAGTGCTAATGATCACTCACTAGTCAAATCCACTTTGTTAATTCAGTTTATCCCAAAATTGATGCATCATTGTTGTCTTAATAATTTGGGCTGTTGTGATCTTGACCCACAACTGGCAATCTGTAAATTTCCTTATCTTGTTTATTTTCAAGGACTTTTATAAGTTGAGATTTTGAAGGAATCAACATGGAATTGTTTGTGTAATTTTGGGAACAAGCTTTTGAAGGAGTCAACATGGAACTGAAGTTAGCAAGCTACTTCTCAAATTGTTAACATATTAATTTTGGTTGTTCTTTAAATTCTCTTCTGAATCTTGGCTGTCTCTGTTTTTCTTTTGTGTATTATTTTGGATTTAACCCATCCTAGTGTCTCTTTCCATGCTTTCTAATGCTAGTATATTTTCCTGCTACTTCTGTAGTCTTGGATTTCAATCTTTATTAAATCAATTCTTTTGTTTTGATGTTAATTATGATCACTAGCACTTAACTGCATTTTTTTTCTCAACTAGGGCCTCCTTGCACAAGGCATATAATATAGTGTGATTTATTCTTGTTATGTGAATCATGACACAAATATAAGATCATATATATATACACACTTAAGTTTACTATACGCCTACCAAAAGGATTGGGTAGTAAGAGCCACAAATATTTATATATATATATATATATATATGCTTATATACACACAGCCTGTTACAACTGAAAACGAAGACACAATGATTACATGGTTCCTTTTGTCTCTTTTATCTTACTAGTAACTAATCAAATGCACTCAACACATAATGCTACTATAATTTTATTTTATTTTTCTTTGTTTCTGCCGAAGTCTTCTTTCTTATTATGCATTTACTCGAAAATGTCCATTCTAGTTTATAGGATTGAAATTGCACCCATCACAAAAAAGATAGCATCAACAGTAATTCACCAGATATTCTCTAACTTATTTTTAAAGACTATTCTTCATTTTCTATGAATCATGAAGGAGCAAATTGATGATCATATGAGTCGAGACTTCAAAAATAGATGTGAGATTTCTGCAACTGATGCAGTTGGAGAGGCTTTTGGAAAAGAACATCCTGGGTGAACTTGAGGATTAGGCATGGGAATGCTTCCTACTATGAACTTCAAACATACCACAACTCGTATTGGTGGTATGGCTATGGATTCATGTGGTGCTAATACATCCTTTCAACCCTCTCAAGCAGTACAGCAGAAGTTGGATACAATGAAATCACAAATTCAAGCATTGTGTGCTTATATAGCTATGAAGGAAGGAGGACAAATGCTGGATGAGTTAGCAACATTATTCCCTAATCTTACTTCATGGATATATAAACTATTGTAGTATTTTATATGAATCATGCTTTCTTTGTTGTCAATTTACTTGTACTTACTTTATGCTTGCAAAATTTGTTTCTTTAAAATTTTTCATTTATTAATTTAGCCTTATATTAGTTTATATATCTTATAGGCACCTGATAGAGGAAGTGGGCTTGAGTCACCCAATGATATGAGAAGATCATCAAATGGAAGCAATAATAATCTAGCAACTAATCACCCGAGTCCACGTACATGATCTTTTTATTGATTACCGTTATGACTGGTGTGTATCTTTTGGTGTAGTACTTGTAATTGCTTTCTTTTGGTGTACTACTTGGAATTATTTTCCTTTTAGACTTATAAGTACTTATGTCTCAAGTGTAGCATTTATTTTCTACTCAAGTAATGTATCTTTCTATTGGATCATTATTATCATGCTTATAACATATGTATTTTTGTTTTTATGTGAGATTTACAATTATAAAAATAATAGCTAACAGAGTATCATATTGGATTGAAAATTTGATATAAATTTGACAAAAATTTTAACTTACGGCGGCTCTAATATTTAAATTGGAACTGCCAGTGTTTTGAGAAAAATGGTAGTTGACAATTGTTACAATTTACTAAGATCACTAGTAAAGAGAAAACTGGTGGTTAAACCTACCAAAATTCACATCACAAAAAAGTGGTGGTTGAAAACCGCCGTAATTCACCAAGATGTGCCAAAATTCATAGAGAGAAAAATGGCAATTGAAAACTGCCTCAATTCACCAAGAGGGCACCATAGTGTCAAGAGTAAAACGATGGTTCAAACAGTCTTACTAAGTATAATGGAGGGGAACGACGATGAAAAATGGCGATTTGTAATTCACTTGGAAAAAGTGGTGGTTCAAAACCACCATAATTTACTAAGTATAATGGCAGTGTTGTAAGGGAAAAAACGGTTGTGAAGAATAGCGATTATTGGAGTTCATTGCGGTGGCTTTTTTTTTAACCATCATAATTTACTGAATGACGTTGGTAATTACGGCAGCACAAGGAACTGCCTTTCTTAAAAATAGCGGCGGTTAATACCGCCCTAATTCCCCTGAAAAACCACTGCAATTCACTGGTTTTTTTTGGTAGTAATTGAAGAAAAAAATGTCACTTTCATAGTCAATTATGTGTCTAAACAGATACATCATTTCAAATCCATGGCTAAGTCTATATATAAAGGATGCATTTCAAATAGAGAAATTTATTTATCTTACAAAAAATCAATTTGACGCAAAATCTGTCTCTACTGTTAACTTTATGAAGTTTCCAAAAACATACTTAAGTTTCTCTAGAAAAATCATCTTACAAGCTTAAGATCTTAGAAGTCTATTCTCTCTTTGAGAATTTGTATTTGTAAGAAGTCACACAAGACTTACATTATAATATTTTCAATCCTTTATTGTTGAGTAATCCAAACACAAACCAAAATTATACTCTTTTGTAACCTTGAACCATTAGTGTTCATTTAGCTTGGAGAGATGTAAAGACTACTTACTTGTGAGGATCTAAGAATGATTGCTCACTGTAATAGCTTGGGAAGGCTAGGCAATGACTATTGCTTGTAAGAGCCTATAGAGGTTGGGTCAAGAATACTAGTGTATCATGAACTTGTGGGTTCAAAATTGGATGTAGGCATTAGTAATAATATGAACCAGTATAATTTCCTATGTGTATCTCTCTCTCTCTTACTATCTTCCTGATATTTGTTTCAATTCATATTTAATTTTATTTTGTTTGAAATCTGGTAAACTTATTTTAACCTTAGGAAGATCAAATTTCTAAACACGCTAACAATGCTTGTACTTTATATATCCAATTCCAAAGACTTGATAAAGTTTGTTTGAAGTATTAGAAAGAAAAAAAAGTTTAGTGAGGAAAAAGAAACACAATTCACACATACACGGGTTGCATGCATGTGATCATAAGACTTTTGCACTTTTGATTCCTGTCTCCACTTCCTTGCCCCAAATACTCCCAAGTAAATCCCCTATATGTTAGAAGCACCATTCTTAAGTGTCTAAAGCATAGAGAATAAATTGAAACGCAAAATCTCATTAAAAGGAATTTATGCAAGGTTTTCACATAAAGTGTAAAAGGAGAGTTAAACCTTAAATTCATGCAAAATGATGGGAAAATGAGTACAAATAAAGGCTAAAACACTAAGCATAAGGAACATAACATATGTCCAAAATCACACTTATCAATGTGGCAGTCATGATTATCTTACCTATTTTTTGATGTGTCAAATATTTATGTTCCTGGAATTCTTGGTTCTCATCTTCTGTTTGTGCTGTGCTAAATAAGCTTTGGCTCTAAGTTTGAAGCCAATGTTGTAGTTGTAAATCATATGATTGGAGCTTTTTATGCAAGCAATGACACATGTTTTAGCCACTATTCTATCCTAGCTTGATGGTAATGGTAAAGAGGCTGATAATGATGTTTACTTGTTTTGCTGTTATATAGTTGCTTTAAGGGGCTTTTTGTTTCAGATTTTCCATTGTAACACATCTTTAAATATGTTTTTTTTTTTTTTTTTGTCTTTCTGATGCTCTTTTATATGAACGATTTGCTCACCTTTCATTTGATTGGTTCAAAGCTCTCTCTCTATATATATATTAGGAAAAAAAAAAGTCTTGGCCCTGTTTGTAATATGGATTTTATTTAAATACACTAATGTTATAAAAAAAATTTACACTATCCTTCAATCAATTTCTCCCGTGCATATAACTTTTAAAGTAGTAAGGTGAGAGTTAATTATGTTTTGTTCATGTAGTAAAATATGATTGGATGACAATATAAAAAAAATATTTATGCTGTTAATGTATCAAAAATAAACTCTTGAAATATCCATAAATTAAGATCTCTATTTATTGATAAAAATGACTTCTAATTGATATGTTGTTCGAAATAAAATATTTTCAATTTCTGTATCTATCATCTTAAGAAAACTAAAACATTGAAAGCTAGTTGAAGCTCACTAAGAAAAGTGCTTCTTCGGTTCAAATTATATTATATTGTTTTGTATGAGTTGTGTCTGAGAAATGAAAAAGAAAAAGAAAATAACAACAATGACATCGACAACATCTCTAATCTATCCCTTTCTAGGCCCATGTTTATTTAATTTGATCTATGAACTTTAGACAGAACTTCCAAATTAGTCTTTCTTAAATTTTCTGTTAGACAAATTAATCCCTCTAGAAAAATATTGAATTAATTGGCCAAAAAAAGCTAAAGAAGTCATTGTCAATTAAAAAATAAGGATAAATTAGTCTCTCTATATATGAATTAATGTGATATTTTTCATGATTGTTTATGGACTAATTTATCATTTTTTTTCTAAAGAGATGAATTTGTCCAACATTTTAAATTGACAGGGACTTGTTCTTATTTAAAGACCAATTTGTTCGATACAAAATATAAAATGGTCCAATTTTAGTGTTTTATCTATACTTTAAATATTCTTTATACAACCCTTAAACTTTTTTAAATGTGTATGTTGGTCCTTTCATTTAATTTTACGTCAAGCATTAACAAAAATTGTTATAATTAAATCACATGAATATATTTCAGACTAATTTTTGTTTTTTTGTTTGAAAGTGTCCGATTTACTTCTTTTCAATTTATGTTTCGGTGTATTTTAGTTTTGAAACATATAAAATTTGCTAAACCCTGTTAATATACACTAAAAAATTCAACGAAATGACCAACTGCACATGATATAAGTTTAGAGATCTTGTTACACATTTTTAAAGTTTTGAGACCAAAGTGCAAAATGACTTTAAGAAAAAGGGTGTGAATTCGAATTTTCTTAAAAAGAACCGAGGAGGATAGAGAGTTGAGAGAGAACTTCATCTTAACGTCGGTACGTTTCTTATTTTTTTCAAAAAAAAAATTATAAAACTTAAATTTTATATATATCTAGAAAAACTACAAACTAATTTAATTGAGATTCTAATTATTTTTTAAAAAATTATTTAAATATAAAAAAAGTGAATTTTTTGGGTGAAAAAAAAAATCCAAACGCCCATTTTGTGTGAATTAATCCAGTGATTCTAATTTATTTCAAGAGTAGATGTAGTAAACGTATGCTTGTGTACCTCTCATTAGATGAGTATAATAGACTTAACAGTTGTCATCTCATCATAACAGATTATAACTAACTGATACTAATAACAATTATATGCCCAGATCGATACTTTAAAATGGCTAGTATGTATTGAATATTTATTTCATTGCATGTTTCACAAATACTTTTAGACATTAATCCTAATAACTATAATCTATAAGCTCTTGTTTTAATTTTATTTAATATACCTATATAATTGAAAATTCTATAATAACAATCAAGCAGACAAGTGCAGAATATTATGTTTACATTAATTTACACTAACATTAAAATTATTGTTTCGTTCTTTTAGTTTAATATTTATATTTTCATGTTAATTTCATAATAATTTAATATGTTATCTTATAGTTCTGTCACACAAGTTTTAAAAATTGTTGTATCTCTGTAATTATGTCGTATCATTGTATATGCTTATGTGATAGAGTGCTGTATTTGTTTCTCGAAAATTTGATGGCTATATAATGTGACTCAATGTCCACTCTGTTCTAGCTTGTTGTACGATATATCTCATAGTTCTTTAATGTGTATATATAAACTAATTATTTAAATTCTTTTTATATACTTATATATTGCCTATGCTTATATTACCTAAAATGTTGGAATTACTATTTCGCTACGTACCAAATGGAAACTACGCAATACTCATGATTTGATTCGAATAACAGAAGCAGTTCATGTTTATTATGCCACCTTATGCGAGCCGAAGCTCAAAAGAATGATGAACCGTGCATGGGCTCAGGTAACAAAACTAAAATAAAAAATAAAAAAATATCGAGCCACGCACGAATCACATCATCACCGCAATTTGCAGTACACAAAACATCTCAAAAGCGCAACTTACAACCAAAAAATTAAAAATAAAAAAACGAGCTTCAGTTAGCTTAGAAAGCGAAGAAGCTGGCGAAGGCGACAGCAACGAGGGCCGAAACCCGAATAGTGGCAGCACCGCTGGGCGGCAACCCGGCATCAGGTGTGGTTAGGCCAGCGGGGGCGTCGGCGGGGGCGGGTCCGGGAGCGTACATCTCGGTGGGTTCGCTGCCCATGGCCTCGGGGGATGGTGCGGGTGGGGATGAGATGTCTGCATCCGAAGAAGAAGAAGGAGTGGGTGCTGAAGCTGAGGCCTTTAGGGATGATGGGGATGGTGACTTTGCTGGTGATGATGATGATTTTGATGCTGCTGGTGATGATGATGATTTTGGTGCTGCTGCTGGTGATGATGATTTTGGTGCTGCAGCTGCTGGTGATGACTTGGGGGATTGTGATGGTGCCTGAGCCATGGCCATGCCAGCAATGGCCAAGAATACGAGTGCAAGAACAATAGCTTGACGGGCCATTTTTGTAATTTCTTTTGGGTCTTTGGGTTGTTTGGTTCTTGCACGAGGGTGCGTGATTCTGTGGTGTATCTGCAGTTGTTCTCTCTAACGGGTTAGAGAAAAGACACTGCAGGTTAACGGAAGAATGAGGAACAAGGTTTGCGTGGGGGAAGGCAATTTATAGGTAAAGTCAGTTTTGGGGGTGTGAGAGAAGTTAGCGGGAACATGTGGAGGAGATTAGATGGAGCAGAAAGAAAAGGGCTTTGAAATTTTGGATCAGATGAATCGATGGACGTGGGTGACTTGCTAGTTATCATGGGAGGGGGAAAAAATGGAGAGAACATGCAGAGAGGCAAAGAGAAAGAGATTCAATATTGACCACTTTCAATTGAGTGCCTTATTTGGCGCGAGTTAACCGGGAGAAAGGGTTTTTATTTTTTTGGTTTTACCTTTTTTTTGACAGGACATAAGTGAGAAATATTGGAATGACGACTCTTAGTTTTAATCTTATTATGTTAACATCGTATTAAAACAACTAAATTATAGCATCTTCTCCTATAAAGTGTTTAATTTGAATACACTTTTGGCATAAAATAATTTTACAAAAACATCATTTATGTGGTATTATATCAATAAAATATTTAACTCAATTATTCACTAACTAAAAAGTCTTATAAAAAGAAGTATATGGCTGTTATTAGTGCATTAAAAATAAAATTGAATAAGAGTATTTTATTTCATTTTGATATTAAAACACGAAAATGTCACATCCCATTTTCATAAAATGCTTTGTGCGGAGTGATTTTTATTCTTTAAGATGATTTGAATATTTTCTTCATTTGATTGAATTAATTTCCGCAATAGCAGATAATTAAAAGTAAATCAATTGATCAAGTGGTTAAATCTCGGGCATTAATTTTTCTAGAATGAGAGTGCGAGTTAGTAATGTCAATTTTAAATATATCAAAAGCTAATATTACATTTCAATAAATGAAAATTATTATTATTATTATTTTGGTAATACAAGGGAGCCCAAGTAGTAGTAATAATAATAATAATAATAATAATAATAATAATAATAATAATATAACAGACGTTATTAAAGACATATGTATATAATAATATAGTGGATAATATTTACTAATATTTTAATGAATAAAGTTAAGATAAGCAAAATTTTGAAAGAGAAAAAAAATGTTATTATTAGGCGTGCAAGCACCGTACATAATTTCCTTGATGGCCAAATTTTGGACATCTATGAAGAGTGGAAGGAGTTTATCTCCATGGCTGCGATCAGACAATGTAAGAAGAAGCAAGAAAAAAAATAAAAATAAAAAGAACTAAAACAGAAGTTGGCATAGGAAAAGAGAGAGAAGGAAGGAAAAAGGAAAGGTGATTGCTACCGTGCCTGAAGGAATTTTGAGGGTAACTTACCCGATCAAATACGTCAGGCGCTTGTTGATGCAGAATGGGTTTGTAGGTCCTGCCCACTTACCGCTTCGGCCTATTAACGTTCTAACTAGCGCCACAATGTTTTCATTTTTCAGAGTCTAACCCCCACCCATTATTCAATTCTCCTTTTGACCCCCATGTGTCCATCCTCGTTCATACGATACAGTTGCAACAGAGACAAACACTCAAACATATACCAAAATACTTTCCCCTTATTACCGTTGTAACATCTACTCTTGCCCCCTTCCACTATTTCATCTGAAACCCTTGTGATCTTCCCCATCGAAGCCGCGACTTCAAGCTTGAACATATACCATTAGGGGTTCGATTGTGAATTAGCTCTTTGAACAATTTTACCCTTCTTGTATAATTGTGTGTTCGTATGCCGCATTCACATGTTTTCTGTCATGGTTGTAGGTTCGATTGTTTAGTTATTGTTAGAACTCTTCTCTTTTATCTTGGCCAACTTTTGCCCTATATCACGTGTATACAATATCCCAAATTGCATACAATGTCATATATTAATGCTTTCGTAATGTCCTCGTACGAACCCCTTCATTCATTTTTTCTTAGCATGCGAAAAACTTTCCCTTTGGAGCATGGGCATGCGAGTAATAGTAGAGTCTGTTTTCTTTAGTTGTTTTTTGTATTGGCTAGTATCCTCGGCAGGATAGTACTTGGAATGGTTTATATTTGTTGAAAATCTAACTATAGATAACCCTTACATAAACAAGTCCACATCGTGTGATGTTGTATTGGACTGATTTTGTTCAAAGGACTAATTATTGTGGACAATTGACTTCTTAAGATGTTTTAATTAAGTTGAAAAATAAATAATGATTCCTAATGGTGCTGTCTTTTGAACCTCAATGAATGCTTATTTGGTGTAGAGTTGTGGCAACTTCGATTAGATTGATTCATCTATAGAATGTCAAGAAGAGGTGTAATATTCTAATTTTTAACCTAATACACTTGAGTCGCATTATGGTTAATTTTCAGTTGTTATGCCTTTGTCTTAGAACTTCACTTATTCTTCTTTAAAATACAAGTAATAAAAATATGGCTATTTGTTTTTTTAACTTTAAAACCAAAACATGAGCCACGTATGGGCATAAATGCGGGTCAATGCACACATAATAATAGCAATTATATAAACTTTATCATAATATATGTATTAGCCATAACATAGCATGACACAAACTGGGGTAACATATCATAACCATAACATAATAATGACGTCCCATATACATAAAGGACATCCTCCGACACTAAGCTCACCGATAAAGGTTGAGCATACAATAGTCTAAAAGCTAGACATAATTATAATATAACTAAACCAGCCACAGGTACATATCTATCAAAAGACTACGTTATGAACGGGTACAAGGGATATGACAACCCTAAAGCTATTGCACAAAGGAAAGCTATGTCCATGCTTCCGCTGCGACTCTTTAATCCAGTTCGTAGTACGACTCCTACGTCCACGTCTCAAGAAAGACCACTACCAATGCCATCATCCTCGTATGGAGATGACACAAAAGAAAGGACAAAGATGAGAAACTTATTCAAGATTCTCAGTAGGGCTTCCCGACTTTAACACAAGTGTCATTTTTGTCATCCCAGCCACTTCGATTTTCACTATGAAAGATATGTACATGCATAAGGTTCAATTTTAAACTTCTCAAAACTATTTATCCTAAGTAGGTGTCTTTTACTATGGGTCTTAATGTTATGAATGTAACAGATATCTCGTGTATGCATGGCAATGCCTCAAGTACTAAGTAAAATATGTAAATAACATAAGCATACTCACAACATGAGTTTGTAACATTCAAATCTAAAATACAATATAAGGCTAAGTATATAAGCTTGATATAAGCTAAAGGACTAGAGCCACCTAGCACATAAAACACATGATTAAGCAAAACAGTAGAGCAATATATATATATATATATATATATTAGGGGACTTGACATTCAAATTACGTGATTGAGTGACAAGTAAATGAATATATGACAGGACAAGCATGATGAGTTATATAACATTTAACATGCATGGGAAGTCGATCAAGAGAATCCATGATATTTTACTTTCTCATAATTGAACTCTCAAATTCTTTTATTAATTACCATCCTCTTACATAACTATCCTAAACCAATCATCTCACCTCCTCAGCGATTTTAAACTTCACCTCACTGATCACCTAGGATGACTTCAACCTAACTAGTCATCGCTAGATTTAATATGGGTTAGTAGAAGAGGAAAACATCACTTGCTTGCCTTAACTTAACTTTCTTATCATGATCATGCAACATAAATTGAGACATTATGAAAGTACTATTAGGCATAGTCTATACTTATAAGAGATCTTGTAAGTGATCATTATGAGATATTAAGCATGCACAAGATGATCTCATATAATAGTACGAGGCAAATGCGCATTTATCACAATTTATCATCAATTCTCATTAAAGCTAAACATGCTCATTTACATCACATAAATTTTCTCTAAGTCGACAAATTTGGTAGAAATTCAGCAATATAATGGTTGGGAATGAAGTTTTCCCCAAATTTGCTTCTTGTCATTTCACATATGAATCATGCATCTCAATCATTCACAACATGCTATGATTATTATTTCATTGATCACATAAGCATGCACTTCATATTTGCATATATCCATAATCATATCATCATCAACATCTCATTGAAAAATAAATATGTTCTTACTCAGCTGCTGGAATAAATGAAGGGACTAAACTCAACTAATGCACATGACATGCTCAATAGGATAATAATAATAATAATAATAATAATAATCATCATCATCATCATCATCATCATCAACATCATTAATTTCATACTCTAAGGTTTCAAGCATGCATAATCATTAACTCATAGTTCCACATAATCATTCAAGTCATTCAAATTCCAAACAATTCTCACAAGTATAATCCCATCAATAAGTCATTAATTATTTATACTTTAGCTCCAAAAGCGGTCAGATAAAAATTTCTATTAGTATGTGGTCAAAGTGTAAATTCTTTATTTCAACACTTTTCTCAAAACTAATGATTCTCAAAATTATTTTACACTTTTAAGAGACTCAACACCACTTAGATATTATTTTTAAACATCATAAAACCATTTTGGCCCATTGGCCAAATTGTTAGACTTTAGGAGTTAAAATGTAAACTTCCACATTTTGATGTTTAGTGAGTGTAAACATTTCTAAAAATCATTCTTAACATCATAAATGACATTTTGAATACATGGATACATCCAAAGTTATTATTGACTTTAATTAAACTCATTTGGCCAAAATTCACATACTTGAGAAGTTCAAAGTGTAACTTTTCATATTTGCAAAACTACACAAACCTAATACTTGTAAATAACCTTTTCGACATCTAGGCTGCTAAAAATAATTTTTGAAAAAATTATTAATATTTCAAACACCTAAAATAGTGGTAAAAAATGGCAAATAGTGAGTAATAGAGGCAAAAATTAAAAATATGAAAAGCTTTAAAAATTATGATTTTACCCGTTTTCTAGTTACTAATTTCTTTCAAAAAGTATTCTAAGACACTTAAGAAATCATTTTGTCACTTAGAGAAATTAATTTCTAACATTAAAATAGTTGCTAACCCAAAATTACATTCATGGGGCCCTATTTGTTCAAAAATCACATTTTTGCTTCTTATTAATTTCTAACTCCTTCAAAAATTCCTTTGAACAAGACACAAGATGCAAGTTTTAAACAAAATAAAACCAACCCCAAATCCCATATATATGCTTGGCCAAAAATCATATATACATGTGTATCCATGTTCAAAAATTCCATTTAAGATAGTGAAAGGCAAGTCTTGAGCAACAAAGATATAAGGTGATGACTAGAAGTATAAATATGCAATGCTTGCTCATTTTAATTAGCCATTGGAAATATAAGGTGATGACTTGAAATATTAATATGCAATGCTTGTCATTTTTAAGCCATTAAAAACATAAATTGATGACATGAAACATAAATATACAATGTTTGTTCATTCTTAAGCCATTAGAAACATAAGGTGATGACTTGAAACATAAATATGCAATGTTTGTTCATTTTTAAGCCATGAGAAATATAAAGTGATGACTTGAAATATAAATATGTAATGCAAGTTTATTTTTAAGCCATTTAAACATAACATTAAAGTCTTGAACCCAAAACATCAAAAAAGTGCAATTTAACCCTATCAATCTTAACAAAATAGAGAGTTTTCTCACAAAAATGAATAATGAGTGAACTTTCAAAGGTCATGAATGAGCTTTAGAGTCTCTATTTTCATGTGGTTCCAAGAAGCTTGTTCTTTTGGATTCATTATCAAGTTGAAATAACCAATAGAAGAAAATGTGCATTCTTTATCTCTCTTTTTTTTTTAAAAAAAACAAAGGATTGAGCTTTATACTCTAGAGGTCATAAACATAATGGTTTCACAACCATCATCAAGAACTATCATTACCAAGCCATAGCTATGATCACAACAAAAACCAAAAGAAAAGAGTAGAAAAGAAAAGAAAACATAATAACATATCCCTACCAAAGTGTGTTTTTTGCTTCAAGAATGAAAATTCTTGTTTTTTTAGAAAAAAAACCCTTCTCTTAGGTTGAGATATGGTTTTTGCAAAGTAACGAAAAAAAGGGAAGGAGGGATTTTTATTGTGGCTTTGTTGGTGATGGTGAAAGCTTAGGTGTTTGGGGGTGTGATTCATGGTGGAGTTGTTTTTGTCTTGAGGTTTAGAGCTTGAGCTGAGAGGAAAAGTGGAGTTTCTTGGTGAAAGAGAATAAGAAAGTTTGAAGTGGAGAAGATGAGAAGATTTTCTTACAAACTTGGTGCTCAAGTTATGACAAAAAAAAGTGGTGGAAAGAATAAAAGTGTAAGTGAGTGTTTGAGCGGTTATGTGTTAAAAAAAAAAATCAAAATAAGAGAGTAAGTGAGGGATGATATAGCCTTGATTTTTAGGGTGCTAGGTGTAACATCCTCTTAAGTATAATGTTATCTTTAAGTCATGGCATTATGCTTGACAGTTATTACTTATATATTTGTGGACTTTTCTTCATTATCTATAGCAAGAATGGGTCAAATTGTATAATAACTAATTCATAGTTCTATCAAGTCATAGAGTAAGGAAACAAAGTATTTATTTAGTACAAGTCAAGTACAAGGTGAAGCTCTTCTATAGCTTTAGTGCATATCTATTTTTTTTTTCTATATTTATAGACACATGTATATAACTAAGTATAATAGATATGAGTCTCCACTGCTAAACTATAGAAATCCTAATTTAGTCTTTCTTGTAGGGGTCCAATGCTCCTTGGAATCAACCTGGAGACGACACAGAAACAAATATATAGGGGTGAGAATTCTAAAATTCTCAGTAGGGCATCCCCAAAACATATAATGAAACTCATGTCATTGTTATCATTCCAGCCACTTTGGTTTATTAGTAAAATTGTGAGCATACAACATATATCAAAGGTTCATTTTAAAGTTTAAAAACCATTCTTCCGAATTGGGTTTATTTTAATTACTCAATCACTCAATGCATATATGTCATACTACTCAATATTTTCAATCACTTAACATGCACATGTCATACCACTTAACATCATAGAAGCTTATTCTCAACTTTTCATGCTCTTAGTACATCAAATGGGACCTTTTCGTGCCCTTTGCACATTACAGGGGACCTTCCGTGTCCTTTATAAATAAAAAGGGACCTTTTTGTGCCCTTTACACATTATAGGGGACCTTCCCGTGCCCTTTATAAGCAAAATGGGACCTTTTATCTACTTAGCATATACATTCTGATCAAGCTCATATAAGCATTCGTTCACAATATAATTTTCAATCACGTCTCATAAACTAATCTTTTAAGTTGATAGCATGCATTCACATGCATTATACTTTAATTAAAGGATGTTATCTCATCAATTCCATGCTTTAGTTTACTTTCTAGCACCTTGGTAGATTTCATCCTATTATAGCACAAATTTATTTACACAACAAACAACCAATTCAGAGGCCATAAAAATTATCCAAGACACTTCAATGTGTCCACAAGGTTTTATAAAAATTTTAGAGGAAAAAGAGTTTTCTAATTATGTTAACAAAATTCTACAAATTTGGTGGTCAGAGATCACTTAACCTCAGCCTAGAACCAAAATCTCATAATTTTTTACCCTAGAAAATGATTGAATCAATTCAGAATAAAAATCATGGTTGAACTTAATATGTTTTCAACACCCTATAAAAATTTCAAGTGATAATTTAACCATTTTCTACGATAACAAAATTATACAAATTCATAGCTTTAGTTTCCATAATCCAAGTAGCATAGTTACAATCTCGGTTCATGAATTTTTAGACATAACAAAAGTGCCCAGAATGGCTCCAAATTTTCACTGGAGACACTATAATATGTTAGCTACATCCCATAAAATTTTCAGTTGAGTCTAAGATCTCTAAATAGGTTAGAAAATTCAAACAAATTCCATGCTTGATTCAAACTGGGATTTTCCAGCAACAAAGCTCAAAGTATTTCAAGCAGTAAAATTATTTAAAATGACCCAAGAAAAATCATGGAGTTGCCTTAAGATATTAGCTCCAACTAAAATTTTTATAGCTCATAAAAATACTCACAACTTCCTCAGAAATTTCGTGATCACTCCTTGCTTGTAAGAAAACCAAATATCCAGCAAACATGATTGACACTTCTCTAGCAAAATTGAGTTTTTCCACAGCACCAATGCATTCCACCAATACAAATACACCTACACCTATGTATAATCATTCATTAGAACCAAGAATATCAATTTTCAAACCCTCACAATCCACAAGAAAATAGAATTTCATCTAGCAAGAAAACACTACCCTACTTTGTAAACTTTAGAGCTTTGCATTCCAAAGGTGTTCCAATGGATTTCTCTTTACTACAAGGACTCCCAATCTAGCTCCAAACCTTCCTTAGGTAGTGAGGAAGTAATGTATCAAGGTGAGGATTGATGGAAAATTGGGATTTCAATCGGTTAGATTTGTAGGTATTGATGTGTAGAACAAGTTTTATGAAGGAAGTTTATGGATTTTTGCAAGTTTAGGCAAGGATTTAGAGGTTTGAATCAAGTTATGTGATATTCTTTATGAAGCAAAAATGGAGGCTGATATTTCTGGTCGCTAGCCGAACAAGAAAGAAAAAGCTAATGAAGTTTGGTTGTTCATGCATATCTTATACTAAGTGAAATGATTATTTAACTATAAATTGTAATTTCTTTAGGGTAAATTACACTCACCCCCTTGAAGTTTATTAAAATGCAATATACACCCCCTCTATTTGCACACCTAGCACTCACCTCCCCTTAATTGAGTGAAAACTAACAACCCTTTAATTCCTTAAGAATTAAATTACTTTCATACCCTTTCATTCCCCCTCCCAAAAATTACTCTTTTTTTTCCCTTATCAGCCCTACACATACCCTTATCAGCCCCACACCCTTCGACCCAGCCCCACACATGAAACCATTTTTAAGTCAATTATGATGCTGAGCCTCAATGTCAATGTAGACATATTTTCTTTTCTTTTCCAGCTATATCAATGCCGATTTGTCTTTTCATAACCAACAAAACTCAATATTGAACCTTAATTTCATCATCTTTCCAACCATAATGCCGAGCCTCAAGACTCAATTTCTAACCATATTACACAATTTGCAAAAATATATCAGCATTAACAACTTTAACAACTTTGCCCCAAACTCCAAAGACCAACACATAGCAACCGAAAAATAAAAATAACTGAAGAAAGAAGAAGAGCAGGAGCGGCTGAAGGAAGAAGAAGAGTAGGAGCGACAGCTCACCCAAATAGACAGGGACATCAATGACGACAGCGTGCACTTCGGACCTCTGCCAGCAACCCCGAGTGGAACCATGATGCGCGCTTCAAGATCTCTGAATGGTGAATGGAGAAGATGAATGGCGAGAATGAAAGAAGAGGGTGGCGATGGCAATGGGCGGCGAGAATGTCGCCGCCGCCACTGAGCTTTGGTTGAGGGTGGGCTTTCATATGTGGGGCTAGGTCGGAGGGTGTGGAGCTGATGAGGGTGAAAAAAAAAGAGTAATATTGGGGAGGAGAATGAAAGGGTATGAAAGTAATTTGACTCTTAAGAATTAAAGGGTTGTTAGTTTTCACTCAATTAAGGGGAGGTGAGTGTCAGGTGTGCAAATAGAGGGGGTGTCTTTTGTATTTCAACAATCCTCAGAGAGGTGAGTGTAATTTACCCGTTTCTTTATGAAAAGAAACTAAAATGGATGGCTAGGATTTGATCTTGTTATTCAAGATTGAATCTTAGCGATTCATTTGATTTAAATGGATAAACATCCTCTTTTTGTAAAGGTCAAACTAGCTTTCGGTGTTAGAAATTGCACACCGATATTTTACCGAACGGGTAAAACACCGTACCCGGATAATCAAATATTGCTCAAAAATTAATTCTAGTTATAAAATCTTTATTCTTATCTATTTCTAACCTTAATCCTATAATTTCTTAGTTTCAGGCATCTTTGGTTCCCAATTATAAGATTTCGCCTGTCCCGGTGGGCCTTCGGGGCTCGTAAAATACTATTCAAATATTTGTTTTTTACAAATCTATTAGATTGTCCTCATCATTCCTAAAACTATCAAATTTTTGAAATTATAACTAATAAAGCTCAAATTAATTTTTAAATAATTTCTTTGGGTTATTATATTACTACTCACCTTAAAAATAATTTTGCCCTCAAAATTCATTTGAAAACAATTTCAAAAGACAATTTTATGAATCAAACAAGGAATTCACACACACTTCAAACAATTCAATCAAATCCTAGATGTTCCTATCTTCGATCATATTTTTGGGTGGTGATGTTCCTTTAGCATTTATGGTAAAGACCCTACTCTTGTGTTGTGACATTGTAGTTGGTTTTGAATTTCTATTTGGACATGCTCTCATTATGTGTCCTGGCTTTCCACAACGATAGCATACATTCTGCCCAGCTAAGCAAGGTCTACCCCTATGGTTCTTTCCACATTTTGGACAATCCTGACTCGTGGTTAACCATTGTTGTTTATCCTTATATGGACTTGATTAAAACTGCTTCTTCAAGGGCGAATCATCCTTATAGTCTTGGTCTTCATGGGCCTATCTTTTATTAAAAGTTTCTTTAGCAGATTGAGCAGTTGCTAACTTTTTGTTAGAGTCTTCTGTATGACGGAACTTGTTTACCAAGGTTGCATAATCTCTTATCTCTAAGAGTCCCACAGCAACTTCAATATCCTCATGTAACCCTCCTTCGTACTTCATGCATTTCCAAGCTTCATCATGATTATGCTAGTAGATAGTGGAAACTTGCAAAGTTCTTTGAATTTGATCATATATTCTGCTATAGTTATAGACCCTTGCTTAAATGCCATGAACTCTACCTCTTTTGCATTTCTCACCAAAACAAGGAAATACTTATGGTAGAAAGCTCCTTGAAGATATCTCAGGTGACTTCAGTTTGGGATGCTTCAAATAATCCCTTGGTGCCTACCCACCAGAATTCAGCATTTGCTTCTAACACATAGTTAGCAAAAGCCACCTTTTGGATCTTTATGTTAGGAAGAACTGAGAAAATCTTGTCCATGGCCTTAATCCATTCTTTTGCTTTACTTGGATTAAAGGCTCCTCGGGAGCAGGGTGGGATTTTCCTTTTTGGACTCAGCAAATTTCTGATACTCCATATCTACTTCGTTCCCTCTAGGGTTATCAACTAGGTTTCGGTCTTCATTCCGGTTCAACCTCTCTATCATTCGGTTAGCGACAGCAGCTTGTTCTCTCATTGCTGCGGCCATCTCATGAAAAGTATTCGTCATGTTGGCTTCATTTCTACCTCTACTCCTAGTACGCTAATTTGAAGTCATTGATTCCTATTACACCAAACAAAATATTGAGTTGATCAGGCTAAATACCAAGCTAAGTGTGGTAGCAACCCATAATATTTCAACTAGTAGTCATACACATATATAAAATTATAATGCATGACAATTACTAAAGAAGCATAGCCAATCCATTCCTCATGGTCTTATAAGGATGAACTACTCTGACACCATAATGTAACATCCTCCCAAGTACAATGACATCCTTAAGTCATGACATCATACTTGACAGTTATTACTTATAAATTTGCGAACCTTTCTTAATTATCTATAGCAAGAATGGGTTGAATTGTATAATAACTAATTCGTAGTTCTATCAAGATATAGAGTAAGGAAACAAAGTATTTATTTAGTACAAGTCATGTACAAGATGAAGCTCTTCCATAGCTTTAGTACATATCTATTTTTTTTCTATATTTATAGACACATGTATATAACTAAGTACAATAGATACGAGTCTCCACTGCTAAATTACAAAAATCCCAATTCAGTCTTTCTTGTAGGGGTCCACTGTTCCCTGGAATCAACCTGGTGACGATACAGAAACAAACATATAGGGGTGAGAATTCTAAAATTCTCAGTAGGGCATCCCCAAGACATATAATGAAACTCATGTCATTGTTATCATCCTAGCCACTTTAGTTTATTAGTAAAATTGTGAGCATGCAACATATATCAAAGGTTCATCTTAAAGTTCAAAAACCATTCTTCTAAAGTGGGTTTATTTTAATTACTCAATCACTCAATGCATATATGTCATACTACTCAACATTTTCAATCACTTAACATGCACCTGTCATACTACGTAATATCATAGAAGCTCATTTTCAACTTTTTATGCCCTCGGTACATCGAAGAGGACCTTTTCTTGCCTTTTACAGACAAAAGGGACCTTTTGTGCCATTTACACATTACAGAGGACCTTCTTGTGCCCTTCATAAACAAAAGGGGACTTTTCCCGTGCTCTTTACACATTACAGGGGACCTTTCTCGTGCCCTTTATAAACAAAAAGGGACCTTTTATCTCCTTAGCATACATTATCATCAAGCTCATATAAGCATCCATTCATAATATAATTTTCAATCATGTCTCATAAACTAATCTTTTAAGTTGCTAGCATGCTTTCACATGCATTATACTTTAATTAAAGGATATTATCTCATCAATTTCATGTTTTAGTTTACTTTTCAGCACCTTGGTAGATTTCACCCCATTATAGCACAAATTTATTTACATATCAAACAACTAATTTAGAGGCCATAAAAATTATTCAAGACACTTCAATGTGTGTACAAGGTTTCATAAAAATTTCAAAGGAAATTTTTTTTTCTAACTATGCTAACCAAAATCTCATAATTTTTAACTCTAGAAAATGATTGAATCAATTCAGAATAAAAATCATGTTAAACTCAAATATGTTTCCAATAGCCTATAAAAATTTCAAGTGATAATTCAACCATTTGCTATGGTAACAAGATTATACAAATTCCCAGCCTTACTTTCCACAATCCAGGCAGCATATTTACAATCTTGGTTCATGAATTTTCAGACATAGCAAAAGTCCCCAGAATGGCTCCAAATTTTTACTGGAGACACTATAATATGTTAGCTCCATCCCAAAAAATTTCCAGCTGAGTCCAAGGTCTCTAAATAGGTCAGAAAATTCAAACAAATTCCATGCTTACTTCAAACAGGGATTTTCCAGCAACAAAGCTCAAAGTATATGATTATTTGCAAGTAGTAAAATATTTAAAATGACCCAAGAAAAATCATGGAATTGCCTTAGATGTTAGTTCCAACCTAAAATTTTTCTAGCTTATAAAAATACCCACTACTTCCTCAGAAATCACTCCCTGCCTGTAACAAAATCGAATTTCCAGCAAACATGATTAACACTTCTCTAGCAAAATTGAGTTTTTCCATAATGCCAATGCATTCCACCAATACAAATACACCTACACCTATGTATAATCATTCATTAAAACTAAGAATATCAATTTTCAAACACTCGCAATTAGCATGAAAATAGAATTTCATCAAGGAAGAAAACACTACCCTACTTTGCAAACTTTAGAGCTTTGCACTCTAAACGTCTTCCAATGGATTTCTCTTCAGTGCAAGGACTCCCAATCAAGCTCCAAACCTTCCTTAGGCAGTGAGTAAGTGAGGTATCAAGGTGAGGATTAATGAAAAATTGAGATTTCAATTGTTTAGATTTGTAGGTATTGATGTGTAGAACAAGTTTTATGAAGGAAGTTTATGGTTTTTTGCAAGTTTAGGCAGGATTTAGAGGTTTGAATCAAGTTATGTGATGTTCTTTATGAAGCAAAAATGGAGGCTGATATTTTTGGTTGCTGGCCGAATAAGAAAGAAAAAGCTAATGAAGTTTGGTTGTTCATGCATATCTTATACTAAGTGAAATGATTATTTAACTATAAATTGTAATTTCTTTATGAAAATAAACTAAAATAGATGGCTAGGATTTGATCTTGTTATTCAAGATTGAATCTTAGCCATTCATTTGATTTAAATGGATAAATATCCTCTTTTTGTAAAGGTTAAACTAACTTTCGGTGTTAGGACTTGCACACCGATATTTTACTAATCGAGTAAAACACCGTATTCGAGTAATCAAACATTGCTCAAAAATTAATTCTAGGTATAAAATCTTTATTCCTACCCATTTCTAACCTTAATCCTATAATTTCTCAGTTTCAAGCATCTTCGAGTCCAAATTCTAAGGTTTTGCCTGTCTCGACTAGCCTGTGGGGCCCGCAAAACACTATTTATTTTTTTTTTACAAATCCATTAGATTGTCCTCATCATTGCTAAACTATCAGATTTTTGAAATTATCACTAATAAAGCTCAAATTAATTTTTAAATAATTTTTTTGGGGTGTTACATTAGGTGGGGATATTTTGTGTTTTGTATGTATGGAAATTAGGGTTGGGTGTAGGTTTAATTAGGAGAATTATTAGAAAATAATAATTAAGTGTTTAGGGCACTTTAAGCTTAGGTTAGGGGGTTTCTTGCTTGCTTAATTAGGCTAAGTTCAATTAATTAACATTTCAAATACAAGCATGGTCCCTAATCTCAAGGAAAAACAAAAGTAATAAAGTAGATTTGTTTCCTACTTTTACTTTTTTATCTCATAAAGTACTTTTTGTCTTATTCTCACTAATCTTTGATTAAGAATGAAATTTAATTTCTCTAATCAATCTTGGGCCTCAATTAACTCAAAATAACTATTTTGACTCATAATTAATTCATAGAAATAATTAATCTTTAATTTCATCCTAATATAGTAAATATAGTCTGTATGCCCTTAATTTCCTTGATTAAACTTTAATTAGTACTAAGTAAGAGCAAAATGATAATTTATATAAAATCTCATCAGGACTCAAACAAACACCATATATCCCTTCAAATTAATATATCCAACTCCTGGGTGAAGATCCAATCTGGCTGTTACTTAATCCCGCATTAAATTACCTCAAGGTCATTTCGGTAATTTTATGCACAAGAAAAATCGAGAATTATAATTTTCACACTGATTGCCATCTAAAACACATACATTCCCTTTCAACATTAAACTAATCCTTTGAGGATAGCTGGGACTCTTGTGCAAAAATAACCTCAGAGACATTTTTATCATTTTGCATAGAAGGAAAAATCAAGGCATTACATTACTTCCCTCCTTAAAAGGAATTTCATCCTCGAAATTCATTACATGTACATGGTTATATCGGTTGGATAAGCCTGACTGGTCAAAATGGAAGAAACAAAAACAAACTTATTATGAAAAGGAGGTAACATGAGGGTTTGCTAACAATCAGAGTGTAACATCCTAAAAATTATCTAAAAATTAATTTGAGCTTTATCAATCATAATTTCAAAAATTTGATAGTTTGAACCATGATGAGGACGATCCAACGGATTTGTAAAAAAAAAATGTGAATAGTGTTTTGTGGGTCCCACAGGCCTGTTGGGAGCCGAAACCCTAGAATTGGGACCTGGAGATGCCCGAAATTGAGAAATTATATGATTATAGTTAGAAATAGGTAGAATTAAAGATTTTATACCCGAAAATATTTTTTGGGCAATATTTGATTACCCGGGTACGGTGTTTCACCCGTTCGGTGAAATTTCGGTGTGCTATTTTTAACACCAAAAGCTAGTTAATCTTTGCAAAATAATGAAGTCTATCCCTTTGAATGCCAAATGAATGGATAGCATTTTATCTTGGATGAAAGATCAAATCTTAGCCATTGATATTAAGTTCCGTTAATGAAAAGCAATTATGCTTTATGTTAACCAATCACAATTTTTCTTACAAGATATATATGAGCAAAATTCTTCTCCAAGAAGCCATTGTCATTGTCATCCTCGGCCAGCTTTAGAAACTACAGAAACTCCATTTCTTCTTCACATAAACCTTGCAAACTTGTTTCCAAACTCCAAACTCATAGCCTAGATTTGTTAAAACCCCAAACTTCCTTCACTAAGCTTGTTCTACACATCAATATCTACCATTCTAACCGATTGAAATTTCAATTCCTCACTTTGATATCTCATACTCCTTTTCCTAAGGAAGGGTTTGGTGTGGGTTTAGGAGCTTTGAAATGGAAGGAATCAATCTTGGAGCACCTTGGAGCCAAGGATCCAAAAGACACCAAAAGTAGGGTTTTATTTGTTTTCTTTTCTTTCAAAATTTGTTTTTAATTTCTCTGATTGGTTTGGTTAGAAATTCTGGATGTATTGATTATGATAGATAGATATTGATGTGTTTAATTTGGTGGAGTGTTTGGATGATGTTAGAAATCATTTTTGTTAAAAGAGATTTTGAACCATGTTGCTGGAATTTCGGTTTTTGTACAGGTAGTATTTGTTCACGAATTTTCTGGGCTTGTTGTGAACATTTTTGTGAGCTGAAAAAATTATATGTTGGAGCTAACATCTTGAGCTAGTCCCATGAATTTTCTTGGGTTATTATTTTGAGTCAAACTGGCTTAGACAAATCATGAACTAAAATTAAGCATATGCTGCCTGAAGTGTTGGAACAAAAGCTGTAAATTTTTCTAATTTTGTTACCATATCAAATTATGGAATTATCACTTGAAATTTTTATAGGGTATTAGAGACATATTGAGGTTTTACCATGATTTTTATTTCGAATTTTCTGGTTCAATTGCTAGGGTTAAAAATTATGAATTTTGGTTCTTGAGCTGAGGTTGAGTGGTTTTTGGCCACCAAATTTATCTAATTTTGTTAACATAGTTAGAGAACTATTTTTACTCTGAAATTTTAACAGAACCTTGATGACACATTGAGGTGTCATTGAAAATTTTTATAGCATTTGAATTGAGCATTTGGTATAAGAAATAAATTGTGCTACTTGAGTGAAAAATCTACCATTGTGCTGAAAATAACTTGATGCTTTGAATTGATGAAATGATGGCATTTTGTACTAGTATGACATGAGCACCTGAATATGAGTCTGAGTAATTGAGCATGTGAACTTATTGATGAGGTTAGGTACACATAGATATGAATGATTATTACAATTGTTTATATGCGAAAGAAAAGCATAAGATTATGTTTCTTGGATTGGAGAAAGTAAATCCAGTTTGTCAGGGAAAGTAAACCTAACTACCAAGAAGAGCATAAGATTTATAATCCTTGGGCTAGAGAAAGTAAATCCGGTCTATCATGGAAAGTAAACCTGACTACCCTTGAATTGAGTTGGGGAAAGTAAACCTGGCTAGGAATAGGTCTGTGTGAGAATTGGAGAAAGTAAATCCAATGATCATGTATAGGAATGAGCTCAGTCCTGAAAAGCAGTCTATTACCCATTATTGCCACACTAGGGATGGCGGTACGTAATGCCCAGATGTGACAAGATTAGTCAGGGGCCAAGACAAGTTTAAGAAGTAAATTTTCTAAGAAATCCATGTCTTATATGCCGAGTGAAGAAGTTTAGTATTGACATTGAAACCAATATATTTAAGTGGAAAGTTAGTAGTATATGATGTTGAGTAGTATGGTATATGTACATTAAGTGATTGAATGTTAAAAGTAACCCACTTTGGAAGTATGATTTGGAACTTTAAAAATAAACCGTTATTGCATAATGCATGACCACTTTTTCTTAATAAACCGAAGTGGCTGGGACGATGACGATGACATTATAATTGTGTGTTTGGGGGAGTTACCTTACTGAGAATTGTATAATTCTCACCCCTATGTTTTTTGTGTTCCCGTGTCGTCTCCAGGTTGATGCAGAGAACCGAGAGGCTAATATGCAAAAAGGATGCGAAAGTGCAATAGTTTAGTAGTTAATGTTTTTATTAGGTTGTATTTAGTGGAATGGATATGTATGTAAAGATGTTAGAGAACTAAGGAGTATTTAAGCTCATAGAAGAGCTTTCTTTTGAACTTAAATATGTATTGATTAAATGTTTTATTTCTCTATTATATATTTTACTGGAATTATGAGTTAGTTACTTTACAATTCGATCATTTTTCCTATAGATAATTATGGAAGGTCCGCTAATTTATAAGTAACAATTCTCGGGTATGATGTCATGACTTAAGGATGACGTTGTACTTCGGAGGATGTTACACAGAGCACTCATGGAAATGCATCTCAGCTGGACATTAGTGACAAGGTAAGGTAAAAATTAATACTCATGACTTACACAAGGTATAAATTCAAAAAGGGTAGGATAACTCATTTTCAACTATATATATATTTTTTGAAAAAGAGTGACAAATGTAGCTAGTTCATGAGTTTGAAAAGAAGGTGTGCTAGCTCTTCTAGGATAATCAGAGTAAAAAATTCCCAAAGTCATCACTGAAACTATCCACAAGTAGGCAAATGGAACATGGAGGAAGGAACATCTAACACTTGCAAGGATGGAAACTTAAGAAATCATGATGCATATAGCAAGTGTAACACCCCCTTAATTATAGTGGTCCACTTAGGTCTTAAACAGTAACTAAGAGTGTGATACTACGTATCATATTGTTATGCTTTATAATAATCGATCCATTTATTTTATTTTATTAGTCCTCATGTAAGTAAAAATAACTTTCATTTATATTCAAGTAGTATACAATAGTGGTGTTTGGTGATAGATGTTAAAATTTTTGAATTAGAGAAAATAAAATATGATAGAGTATCAGTAGATTTTCTACAAGCATGAAAGCATCAATACATTTATTTATATACAATTGGGCATACTGCCATTCCAGTACATATGTACAATATGTAGTCATCCAGGCTATAGTATATAGATCATGATGGAGTCCGCGCAAGGACCATCAAAATTCATCAAAATATAAGAGCATCATCCTGCTCTAAAGTAAAACCCTTCACAACAATATGTACAAAAGGGATTCTATTCAAATCAAGCATCCTAGTTTGCTAGTATCTGAGGATATGCAAGTGTGAAACCAAATGTAAAATAGGGTTACTATGTCACTCTGTAACGCCCTAATTTTTCCTACTGTGCAAAATTACCAAAATACCCCTAAGTAATTTTTTTTGCACAATAATTGAGGCCGAATTAACCTTAATAGGGAATTCTAACATTAGAGAAACATTATATGAGACTTGGATGTCATCTTGTGCAAAAATCGCAAGTCCTGATTTCCCGTGTGCGAAATGACCAAAGTGCCCCTAAGGTTATTTTTGCCCGAAAATCAAAGATACCCAATCCCGGTTATCCTCAAGGGGTTAGTTTTATGTTTGAAGGGGATTATTTGTGTTATGTTGATGTTGTGGTAAAAATCTCAACTCTCGATTTTTGCCGTACGTAAAATTACCAAATTATCCGTGATAACTTAATACAAGATTGAGTAATCCTTGAGTCTAGTTATCACCCGGGGAGTTTAAAATATTTTGTTACAAGTATGATTTGATATCTAGAAATGTTCAGGTAATTTCGAGAAGTTTTTACATGAAATGACCATTTTACCCCTAATTAATGCTTAATGAGCTTACTTAAGTAATTAAGGCAATATTAGGCTCTTTCGATTCAAAGTGTTTTCATTCATTAACCTTGGGTAAAAAATTAATTACTGAAGGTTAAAAATAATTACTTGAGGTAATTAGAGCTTAAGAATTGTTTGAAGAAAATTAATTTCCTTTCTTAATTACAAGAGCTCATAAAAACAATAATGTCAAGATTAAGGTAAATCTAATGCGTTTTCTTTCTTTGTCTTGAGATTAGGACTTATGTAACTAATTGATTTTCAACTAAATTGAGATTAACTCCATTGCTAGTATAAGATTACTCTTTTACCTTATCTTGGTAAATCCTAAACACTTGATTTTTACCATTTACACAAAATTACCAATTACTAACCTACCACCTAATTATATATGATATCCTACATGTTCGACCGCTTATCAAAGAATCAAATTGTCCCCCATTATGCCTTGCATCAGCCACGGCCTCCATACCCTTTTATCATCCTCATATTTTATTTTTTTCAAGCAATGATATACTTACAAATACATCATAACTTTACCATTTGCTTTTTTGGAGTTGTCTTGCACATTTTGATATAAAAATTCTTTATTCTCTCAAAGAACACTAAGCCTTCATATTCTTCCTCCTCCACCTCCAAGAGACTCCATTCTTGACATTCATCCAAGCTCTGAAGTTCAAACAAACAGATATCCACCATAATCCAACTCCTAAACACCTAAACTTTCCATTTCTAAACACAAGAACACAAGAAAAATCCTTCTTCAATTCCAACCTTCCTTGGCCAAAACCATCACTAGCATTAGGATCAGATTTTTGGTTCTTATTGCTCATAGAAGATCAAGCTTTCTTTAATAAACAAGAAACAACTTGGTAGAGATTTTATTTCATGTTCTTTCTTATGTTTTTTCATTGTAAATTTTAGTTTTTATTATTTGATACTGACCATGGCTTGATGATGAGGAATCATGGTGGTGGTTGTGAATGCATCATATAAATGACCTCTAAAACTCAAAGTTTAAATCTTGATGTCAAAAGATTAATATAATAAGCAATAATCTTAAGTTGATTCTTTTTGAGCTTGATGATGAGTTCAAAAAATAAGATTCTTAGAACTATTATGATAAGAAACTCTAAAGATCATTTCCTTTTATTAAGATTATTTAGAGTTAAAGAGTTTCATTCTCTAAAAGTCTTGAGTTTTGAGCTTAACAAGATATAAAATGAACTTGCATCCATGTTTATGATTCAAGCTCTTGCATATCATGTTTAAATTCTAAGCCTTGCATAATAATGTTTATATTTCAAGTTATCACCTTAATTCTTGAAGATAATAATATGGGCTTGCATATCATGTTTAAATTTCAAGTCTTGTATAATCATGTTTATATTTCAAGCTATCACCAAAACCTTGAAGACATAAAAATGAACTTGCACCTTCATAGTTATATTTCAAGTCTTGCATATCCTATTTATATTTTCAAGTTATCACCTTATAATGTTAAAGATTAAAATGAGATTACATGGCATGTTTATGTTTCTAGTCATCACCTAAATCTCTAAAGCTCAAGACTTGCTCCTTTTATCTTAAATGGAAATTTTAATCATGGACACATCTCATCTATATGTTTTCTGCCCTATGAGGATCCTAATTGGAAGCTTGTTTTAGTTTATTTTGAAGCTTGGATATTGTCTTTAAGATGCATAAAGAAATTTTGAAATACTTTGAAATTGAAAAGGATTAAGAAACACGATTTTCTCATGATTTTAGATGCTCAAGTTTTAGTTTCTGACCTAAACTATTAGGACTGTAATGATTACTGATTTATGATGTTTAGATGAATATAAATCACTAATAATTGTTATAAAAATTGTTTTTAGCATTTTGGTAAAAATTAGTAACTAGAAAGGATCAACAATGTAATTTTATGAACCCTTAAGAAGATAAATTTTTTGATTCTATTTAGGTACTGTTCAATTCTGTTCATGCTATTCCCACACCTTAGAATTACTTACATTTATTGTAAAAATTATTTTTGGTATCATAAATGCATGGACAGGTAAGTACAAGTGTTTGTTTGGGCCGTTTTGCAAAATGTGAAAAGTTGTGTTTTGAACTATCAATTATGTGATTTCAGCCAAATGATTTTAATTAGAGTTAGTAATGATGTTGAATGTGTCCATATGTTCAAAATACCATTTATGATGTTTAGAAATTTTTTTTAGAAGTTTCGGTTTTTGTTAAGTGTTAAAAATGAGCGATTTGCACTTTGACCCCTAAAGTATAGCAAAATTTGACCTATGGCCCAAAATGGTTTTTATGATGAATTTAAATGATTTTCAAGTGTTAAGGGTCTCTGAAAAATATAGATTAGTTTTAAGGATCATTAGTTTGAGAATATGTGTTAAAATGAAAAATCATATTTTGACCGGTAATCTTTGAGAAATTACAGTTTTGACCCTCTTTTGGGCTTAAGCATAAATATTGAGAAATTGATGAGATTAGTATGAATGATATCTTATGGAAGCTATGTTCACATGTTTTAGTTGAAATTTGTATGACTTGTGATGATCACTAGTATGTTGCACTAATCTTATCGAGAATGTCATATGCATTAACTGAGTTCGGTCCTTGATTCCAGCATACTGGTTAGGACCATGTTTATAAGATGTTGATGTCACATGCTTATGAATGAATATATGCAAAGAATTTGTTATATGCTTATGTGACCAAATTATATGATGAATTGTGGCATGATGAGCTTATGATTGATTATTTGAGATACATGATTTATGAAGTTTCTAATTATGAAATGTTAAGTGATGAGCTGAGTATACGTGTCATGTTCGCATCTCTAGATAACATACCAAGGTTAAGGTGACATAAAACACATGGAAGTGATCCTCTAGACTCCCCAAATTAAAGATTAAGAAAGGTGATCCAGTAAGGTGATCCTTTAGACTCCCCGAATTAAAGGTTATGAAAAGTAAAAATATGCTGTGAGCATGAAATGTTAGATGATAAGTTATAATTATATGTTTCATGTGTACATCTCTAGATAACACGCTAAGATTTAAGGTGACATAAAATATATGGAGATGACCCTCTAGACTCTTCAAATTAAAGGTTAAGAGAGGCGATTCGATAAGGTGATCCTTTAGACTCCCCAAATTAAAGGTTATGAAACGTAATCCTATATGCCCCCTATCCCACACTCCAGGAGTCAAGAATTTAGCTTATCAAGAAGATAAGTATAGATTAGTGATGACTAGTTAGGTATGAACTCATAACCTAAAACTCTCAAGAGGAAAGAAAATATAGGGTGGTCCCTAAGAAAAAAAATAAGAAATTTAAGTCACCTAAAAGAATAATGAGAAGAAATCATGTTAAAAGGATTTATGTTACTTATGTTATGTGCAGGTGGCTGTGATTTCTGATATTTTGCATATGGCATTGACATGCATTCATGGTATGGTATGATGCATCCATGACATTAAGATTTATGGTAAAAGATGCAGGCCTTGGCTAATGCTATTTGGAACTTAATAAATGAACCTTATATATGTTCATATTTTCATAATAAAACCCGAGGTTCCTGGGAATGATGATGATGACACACATATTAGAAAGAGATAGCCCTACTAAGATTCTTCTATAAGTTTCTCATTCCCTCTTCTTTTCTTTCCATCTCATCTTTAGAGGTCAATGGTGACGTTCGTGATCTTTGTTGATGCTCCTACATGGGAAATGCACTTTGATCCGTTTAATTAGTCATATCACTTTGTGGGTTGTTGTGTTGTTCATTTGTATGTGTTTATAGATCGTCCTTTTTCGCACCTCATTTCTATTGATTGGTTTTCCCTCACCGTTCCTTTTCCAGACAACCTGGCCTTGAGCGTACCCGTCCGTAGACTCAACAGTATCCTCCTACTCGCTCAGTTATATCGATCGTTGATTTTCCAGTTTACATACCCCGGCCGCTGCCTTATTCTACTAGGTCATGATTAGACCTATCAGAGTCAGATCCATCAAAGGATCCACCTTCGCATCACTCTTTGGGTAGTCCTGCCCTTGTCATCCCTATGGAAGTGGGAAATGATGTGATGGAGAGGTCACTGTTGTGCAACTGATGAGATGAACTATGCCTATACGTAGAGGTATTACCCGTCCGTATCAAGGTGCCCATGTCCGACCAGCAGGACGCCTTGCCACACGTGACGAATCGATATGATGAAGTTTGCTACAGACGCTTTGACCCAGAGTTGTTAGAGGGCAGAAGTTTACACTAGTTATTTTGTTCTCGTTCGCATATCGTTTATTTGGAATTATTGTACTTGACGTAGCCCTTGTTAATAATGTAATGCTTCTATGATTTGGTGTACACTATGGAACGATTGGTATTTACTTTGGTATTATTATTATATGCACTTGTGATTTGTTTTATTATCTTTCTTTTGTTCATAAGGTGATCAACATTATTACATCGTATGCACGGCTCACACTTTGTATTTACTCAAAAAAAATTACCTATATTCTCACTAAGGTATTTTTCAAGAGTTTGAGTTAAAACCTGGAACAAAAGAGTAATGACTAATAATTAACTTAAATGCATCCTAGGCGCGTTGGGTTAAATATTAGGGTGTTACACACTCCAGAAGTGGGGTCTCAAGGACAAATACGAGGGTTGCCAGCTTTGAAATTTGAGGTAGACATGGAATACACAAACAAGGATGAGAACTTTAAAATTCTCAGTAGGGTAATCCTATACACATATAAATACCATCATTGTCTAACCTAGTTGCTTCCATTTGTTTATAAAAGTATTGCACACAAGTAAAAGAAATAGTAACAATTATCTTAACCTTTAAAAATGTCTTTACTCGAAGCAGGCTCATTTTATTCAATCATTAGCTTTTGAGTATATTGTAGGTAGAAAAGCACACGAGAAAGGGGCATTAAATCGTGTTTTGCCTTTTCTTTCCTCAGAGAAAATCTGAAAAGAAACTTAATCAAAACTATCAAGTTGTAAATTTATAGTGCAGCGGAAAATAGCGTTAGATACTTCAGAAAGTGAACTTTCTGAACTGAACAAGCAATAGAAATGTAAAAAGATAGTATCTTTAAAACAGACACTGATAAAAGAATAGATATGACAATAAAAAAAAAAAGATGAAGGGAAAGAAAGATATAACACAAGAGATTTTATACTGGCTCAGCCAAACCTGCCTACATCCAGTTCTCAACAACCATTGAGTTTCACTAAATCTTTCTTCAACCTCAGACAGAATAAAGATAGTCTTTACAATAGCCTTCCCAAGCTATGTTTAGTGACCAGTAGACAACCTCTACTGTCACAAGCCAAGTAGTTATTCACCAACCTCTTCAAGTTGAACCAAGTAATCTTGTACTAGTCTTTCCAAGCTAAAACTGTGACCCGCAAAAACTCTTTTACTATCACGTTGTAAGTAGTCTTTGACAAGCCTCTTCAAGCTATCTCACACTGATCGTTTTTGCATCAAGGATACAAAAGTTATATGTTTGGATTGCCACTCATACTAACCTACACTCAAGATTTCTTTGGATTTACAATGATAGGTCTTGGAAATACTTGAACGACTTTTTTCTAAATATCCTTCCTTGGAAGAAAGTATGATTAATAAAGAGAGTAGAAAGAAGATTTTATGAACAAAGAAATAATTACAAGCAGTAATGAATATTATAGGTAGATGAAGGGAAAACTTGGCAGCGTTTCAGCTCCTTTTTTTTTTGCATTAAGTCTACTTCTTTAAAAGCACAACATCTCTATTTATAGAGGTCTTCCTTGAGACCGTTGCCTTTGATCAGTTCTTCCTGGGACACGTGTTGATCTTCTATTTGTGTCTTGGAAAGGTAATCTAGAAGAGTAGTTGTTTGTCTGTCAGAACAGTTTGCAAAAGCCATTATGGAATTAAGATTTTTGATGCTCTTCAGAAATTATTCTTACTTTCTGAACCATGGTTTCTGAACTTTTTCTTCTAGAACTTTTGGATTTACTTCAAAGGCAAAAGAGATGATCAACCGGTTCTGATACTAGGATTTGACCTTTTCAAATTCAAATTCAAATTTGAAATTCAAATTTCCCTCCATTTCTTTGTAGATTGTATAGTTTTACTGAATGTAAGCTTTCTGAAATGCGGTAATATTTCCTTGATGAAAATTGAGTTTTCTTGTCTTCAAACACTGTTTGTTGATAAACCAAAATTTGCGAAAGTGAAGACTAAAGATAGTAGAACACTTTGGCTTCATAGATTATGTGATATCTTCCTTTCCGGTGTACTTTTTGAAGTCCAGTGCTACTTTCTGAAGTCTCAAAAACTTGGTTTCTTGGATCATTGATTCTACTTCAATTGTTAGCTATTTTATGCTTGAATAAGGATATTATACTCATTTCCATATCAATTCATATCTCTTATCATGACATTAACATGCTTGCACATGTGATATTAAATTTATCCTTATTTGAGTATGCCTTGCTCTTGCTAAACGATATAATCCTGTTATGATCTTACAAGAAACTTAAGACAACTATTAGTCATTCTTCAAAACATTTTCTTTAAATTGGCTTTGTTGTTATTCAAAACTGATTAGCATATTTTGACAGGGTTCTGGAGCTAACAATCTCCCTTTTTTTTATGATAACAAACTAACTTGAAGAAAATCTTTTGAAAAAATATTGAAAGAAATATAACTAAATTATAAGCATGATAGTTCATATTCTTTCAACCCTATCACTGAAAGTGATTTTAAGGAAGTTATTTTCTTAAGGCATGATACAGATCTTATAAAAACATCTTTGATCTTAAGAGACTTAAATCATAGCTGTTGTTGTTTTGCTTGAAGCTTTAGATCAAGCTTAGTGATAAGAGGAATTTATGCCACTTATTTGACTTCTAAACCTTGGCTTTTTTCATGAGCTTTTGATGTATTATTGAGGAAAATAACAGTGATTCTTAACTTGTACCTCATTGCACAATTTCAAGGAATCAGTGGCTATTGCACCACTTTTGGAATAACTAGGAAAGTGAATCTTGTTGCAATTAACCCGTTTCTTCGAGTATGCTTTTTGTATCAGGAGCATTGGATTGAGTGCAAAGCGTCAACTCTCTGGAAGGAGCTAGGATTGAAAGGAAGAAAGGATGCAGGAGCTCACCATTCGGCTAAGCGCTGCAACGCTCATTGATGAGACTTGAAGAGCTTTGGACCACCCATTCTGGTGAGCGCTGCAGTGCTCATGAGAAGTGCAGCACTCGTGCAATGATGTTTTATCAACCCGCTGATTTGTTTTTAGGCCTACTTTTACCTTTTTTTTGGGAAGCAGTAAAAAGAAATAACGTGATAGAACTTGTAACCTAATTTTGCTTTTTGCAGTTTTAGGGGCTGTTTGGAATTGTTTTTTTGTTTTTGTTTTTGAAAACTATTTTAGAAAATACTTTTAAGTTCAACTTTTTAAAAATAAAAAAATAAAAAAATTTTTGACAATTTAATTTCAAAAATAGTTTTATAATGGTAAAAAATAGAAAACCCATTTGGATAATTTTTTTAAAAAATAATTTTTAAAATTAATATAACCAAAACAACCCCAAAAATTATTTGGCAAACTACATTAAAACGAAGACCATAACAATAACAATTAATCATCATCATCTATAATTCGTCATCAGTAACATTCATTATCATAATCATCATTAATTCATTATTAGTAACATTCATCATCATCACAATCAATAATTCATCATCAATAATCCAATATCAAAAACACAAACCCAACCCTAACCCCAAACCCTTCATCATCAGTAACAATCTAGAAAAATAAAAAAAGATGAGAAGTGAATAGGGCATGGCGAATCTGGGTCGTGGGGAAACTGAGCACGGCAGAGTGCGGCCGATCGAGGGCTGGGTCGCGGGTTCTTGATCACAGTGGAGCTTCGCGGAGGAGCTTTGGTCACTGGCTCATGGGGTTCTTGTGGCTAGTTTGCAGCATGGGCCTTAGTTCACCGGTGAGTGGAGGAGCGATGGATCTGGGTGTGGGGTCGCCGAGCGCTGTAGATGGCGGGTTGGGTGGCAATGCTGAGCTTCATGGTGAAGGTTGGTTTGCGGATGAGCTTTGTCACGTTGGGTTGTGGAGCTTCATGGTAGAGCTCGGAGGCTTGGGTCCCGGAGGAGGCTAGGGGTTGGGGGCTAGGGGCTAGTCCCTACGAAGCGCTGGCAGATTTGCAGCCTGACTCCGGTGCTTATGGGGGGCGGCAGCACTAGTCTCTGATAATGATGGACTAATAGAGTTGTGTGTGATGGAGTTGGATGGTCAAATAAAATGAAACAATCATCAAACTTTCCCTGAGAAGTATCGAAGGAAAGAAGAAATCAAAAGTTCATTTGAATTGCAAAATTGCCACCGTGCTTTTATCATTCTCAAAATAATAAAACAACAAAACATCTCAAAACTGTTTTTGTGTTTCAGTTGTAACACCCTAAAAAAATTAGTTAAAAATTAATTTGAGCTTTATTAGTCATAATTTCAAAAATCTAACAATTTTAACAATGATGAGGATGGTCCAATGATTTTGTAAAAAAAAAATATGAATAGTATTTTGTGAGCCCTGCAGGCTCGCCGGGACAATTGAAACCCCTGATTCAGGACCCGAAGGTGCCCGAAATTGGGAAAACATGGAAATAAGGTTAGAAATAATTAGAAGTAAAGATTTTCCACCTAGAATTAATTTTTGACCAATATTTGATTACCCGGGTATGGTATTTTACCCGTTCGGTAAGATTTTGGTGTGTGATTTTTACCACCGAAAGATAGTTAAATCTATAGAAAAGGGTAATGTATATCCATTTTGACTTAGTGAATGGCTAAGATTTAATCTTGGTTTACAAGATTAAATCCTAGCCATCCATTTTACTTCCTTCGATTAAGAATTATCCAACTATATATATTATTATATTCCTACATTAATTATAAGATAAACACAATTTCTTTTCTTCTCCAACAAGTCATTCTCAGCCATCATTCAGCAACAAGGAGAAACCATGGCCATGAGCTCCAAACTTCATTTCAAATGCCAAAAATACTAACCTAGACTTGTTAAAACCATAAACTTCCTTCACAAAACTTGTTCTACTCATCAATACCTACAAAACTAACCGATTAGAATTTTAATCCATCACTATTTTCCACTTTGAGCCATCATACATCACTGCCAAAGGGAGGTTTAAGAGCTGTTTGGAAGAATTTTGAATGAAGAAAAACACTTGGGGAAGATTGTTCTAGGTAAGGAGCTATGGAGATTCAAGTAGGGCATTTTAAACCTCTTTTACATTCAACTCTATTTTTATGATTTGCCTACTGATTTGGCTGAATATTGTTCATTGAATTTCTTGATTACATATTGATATTGATGTGTAAATTTGGTGAAGTGGTTTGATGTAGTGAAAAATGGTTTTTATCAAAACAGAATTTGATACATGCTGCTGGATTTTCGGATTTCAACAGGGCAGGATTTGTTCATGAATTTTTCTGGTGTGATTATGGTCATTTTTATGAGCTATAAAAATTATATGTTAAAGTTAACATCCTAAGTCAACTCTGAGAATTTTTGTGGAGTATGATAAACACTTTACCTAGCTGACAAAAATCATGAACCGAAAGTGTATCAATGTTGCTTGAATTATTGGAACTGAAGCTATAAATTTTGCTAATTTTGTTACTATATCAAATGATAGAATTATCACTTGAAATTTTACAGGGTATTAGAGACATGTTGAGGTTTTACCAAGATTTTTATTTCAAATTTTCTGGGTTCAATTGAATTTGGTTCTTGAGCTAAGGTTGAGTGGTTTCTGACCACCAAATTTGTCTAATTTTGTTAACATGGTTAGAAAACTCTTTTTGCTCAGAAATTTGTATAGCACCTTGGGGATACATTGAAGTGTCTTGGATTGTTTTTATAGCCTCTAAATTGATTGTTTGGTATGCAAATAAATTTGTCCTACAATGATGTGAAATCTGCCCAATTGCTGGAAATGAACCAAAGACTTGAATTGATAATGTAATGGTAGCTTGGTTCTAGTATGACATGAATACTTAATGTTAAATATTTGTCCATGTGACTTATGATGTATAAATGCATACTGGAGGAAGCAAATATTGGTTTATGAGGCATGATTGAAATCACAATGTGAATGAATGCCTATATGTGTTTTATACATGCATTGGAAAAGAAATTGAATGATATATTGAATTAAGTTCTATAGCCTTAAGTAAAAATGAGATCCTCTATGACTTGTTAAGGGCAAATAAAGAAATATAAGATCCCCTTTGACTTGTCAAGGGCAAATAAAGAAACATAAGATCCTTTCGACTTGTCCAGGGCAATTAGAGAGAGATGAGATCCTTTCGACTTGTCGAGGGAAAATAAAGATAGATGAGATCCTCTTCGATTTATCAAGGGCAATTAAAGATAATTTCTCTACATTTGGTATATACATATTTGTATCATATTGAATAATTTTGATTGACATTATTACTATGATTATGAGCTTATGATAAATGTGTACAAAGTGATTGACTTTTAAAAATAACCCACTTCTGAAATATGATTTGGAACTTTAAAAATGAACCGTTATTATGTAATGCTTGATCACCTTTTTTTATAAACTGAAGTGGCTAGGGTGATGACGATGACATTATAATTATGCATTTGGGGGAGTTACCCCACTGAGAATTGTATAATTCTCACCCCCTATGTTTTGTGTTCCCATGTCACCTCCAGGTTGATCCAGAGAACGACGCGACTGCTATGAGAAAGAACTCAAGATTGTAGTAGTTGATATTTTAGTTCACCGTATTTAGTTGGAGTCATATGTATGTAAACGTAATAGAGGGTGTATATGTATTGAAGTTCATTATATAGAGCTTCCTTATGTAATGGACTTTATAGTAAATAAATGTTTTGTATCTTTGTTATATATTTTAATCAAATTACACTAGTCTTTACACAAACCCATCGAATTTGCTATAGTTATTTAAGAAAGGTCCGCTAATTTATAAGTAACAACTCTCGAGTCTGATGTTATGACTTAAGGATGACATTGTACATGGGAGGATGTTACATCAGTTTTTAAAATGCAAAACAAGTTTTTCAATTTTTAAAAACAAATTTTACAAAACAAACAACCAAACAATTTCTTTTGGTTTTTAATTTTTAAAACTCAAAAACAATTTTTAAAAACAGCAACCAAACAGCACCTTAATTTTTGAAACACCCTCTCTCTACTCTCTCTCCCCTAAAAATTCTTCTCTCTCTCTAGGTCTTAGGAAATCTCAGTTATTGTTGGTTTTAGGATTTTCTGGATTGTAATTTACAGTTTTCTTCAACAGCAATTGTGATCCTTCCCCTATGGAGGAGCAATCCCCTTACCGTCCATAGGGATAACTGAAGATTGAGGTATTCATGAGATTATTATTTTTATCGCAATTTGTGGTTAGTTTTCTTTTCCCTTTATTAATCTCTTTTAAATACCGGTTGTGTAGATTATCACAATTGTATTTCTGAGAGTTTTCCATTGTGTGATGTTTATCCATTAGGTAAAGGATTGGAATTAATTTCGTTGGTGTTACTATAATTCGTAGTCAAACTAGTATAGGTTCATAGAATTATGATTGTGAATCACTAGTTCATATATTAGCCAAACCCTTAGCGAGAATGCATTTATATGACCGTTAAGTAGAATTATGTCATTGTTGTGTGTAAACATGATTAATGAAAGCGATCACTACCACGATTCTATCTTTTGAGTCAATGATTGAACAACTCTTAATTTGAAAGAACCCCTGTACAAGTAATTCTTTCCATTATATTTTCACAATTTAATTTGGCTTGCTATAATTTCAAAAACCCCCAATTTCTCTAAATAAATTAGAACGCCTCTACGTGAGACGACCTGGATTACACCCTATCTGCATTTTTGGTGTAATTTAGTTATTGAATTATTTTAATTTGTTGTAGGTAGGAATAACTCGCATCAAATTTTGGCACTGTTGTCGGGGAAGTGGTGCTAGTTGATTCTTTTTTTAATTTGTATTTTATTTTCATATTTATTTATTTATTTTTGATTAATTTTTTTTAATTCTTTAGTTTTCGTTGCTGTTCGTTTCTGTCTTAAAAAAAGAAGAATTTTTTTTATTATTTATAGATTATTCCCTGGTGTATTTGATTATTTCTATGATTTAATTTTATGACCCTCTCTTCCTAATTTTTCCATACCACCGATTAATCCGGAGATTGAGAAACTGCCAAAAGGCTTAGGAAGGTTGCAAGGGAGAGAATTAACTTATCAGACAACCCCTCTTCTTCTAATACAACTAGGGAATTTAATCATTTTCCTTTTTATTCTCTTGAACTTTTTGATCCTACTGCTAGTGTTTCAGGTAACATGGCTAAAAATAACAGGACCTTGAAGGAGCTCATTGCCCAAGACTTGAACTACCAACCTTTATGGATTATTTACCCCGGCCAAGGAGGTGACTTCATCATAATATATGTATTAGCCATAGGATAACATGACACAAATTGGGATAATATATTATAACCATAACGTAATAGCGATATCCCATAAACATAAAGGACATCCTAAGATACTAAGCTTGCCAATAAATGTTGAGCATATAATAGTCCAAAAGCTGAACATAATTATAGCATAACTAAACTAGTCATAGGTACATATCCATTAAAAGACTAAGCTACGAATAAGTATAAGGGATATGACAACCCTAAAGCCACTGCATAAAGGAAAGCTATATTCGTGCTTCTATTGTGACTCTCTAATCTATTCACAGCATAACTCCTACATCTACATCTCAAGTAAGACAATGAATAATGCCTTCATCCTCGTTTGGAGATGACACAGAAGAAAGGAGATAGTTGAGAAACTTATTCAAGATTCTCGATGGGGCTTCTCAACTCTAACATAAGTGTCATCGTCATCATCCACAGCCACTTCGATTTTCATTATGAAAGAGATGTACATGCATAAGGGTCAATTTTTAACTTCTCAAAACTATTTATCCGAAATGAGTGTCTTTTAGCATGGGTCTTAATATTATGAATGCAACGGATATCTCATGTATACATGGCAATCCCTTAAGTGCATAAGTAACATATGTAAATAACATAAGCATACTCACAACATAAGCTTGTAGCATTCAAATCTAAAACACAACATAAGGCTAAGTATATAAGCATGAGATAACCTAAAGGACTAAAGCCACCTAGCATATGAAACACATGATTAAGCATACCAACAGAGCAATAACATAATATATATCTTTACTTTATTTTCTTAGGTGACTTAACATTCAAATTATGTGATTGAGTGACAGCTAAATGAATACATGACAGGATAAGCATGATGATTCATATAACATTTAACATGCATGGGAAAGCAAGATAATTCATTATACTTTACTTTCTCATAATTGAACTCTCAATTTCTTTTCTTAATAACTACTCTGTTACATAAACATCCTAGGTCAAAACTGTAATTTCTAAAAGTTTATGGGTTAAAGTATAAATTTCCTAATTAATGCATTTTCTCAAAGCTAAAGATTCTCACAATTAATTTACACTTCTAAGAGACTCATACCACTTATAAATCAATTAAAAGCATCATAAAAATCACTTCGAGCCATTGGCCAAATTTTGTTAGATTTTAGGGGTCAAAATGTAAAGTTTCACTTTTTGGCACTTAGTAAGTGCCCATGCTCCTAAAAATTATTCTTAACATCATAAATGGTATTTTCAACACATGGGCACATTCAAAATCATTATTAACTCTAATTAAACTCATTTGGCCAAAATTCCTATTATAAGAAGTTCAAGGTACAATTTTTCATATTTTGCAAAACTATCCAAATTAACACTTGTAATTATTCTTTTAAGCACCTAAGATACCAAAAATAATTTTTACAACAATTATTAATAATTTTTAGTCACATGAATAGTATTATAATTTTAATTTCAAAAGCTTTCAAAATTATATTTTGACCCTTTCTAGTTACTAGTTTTTTTCCTAAGATACTAAAAATAATTTTTACAACAATTATTAATAATTTTTAATCACACAAACAGCACCAAACAATATTGACCAGTGATGAACAGTGCAAACAGTGTCAAGACTGATCTTTATTCGAGAAATGAATTCATGGATGAATAAAAATCGATCACTAATATTTCAATTAGGGATGATTTAAAGACCAATTTTTATGCAAGAAATGATTTTGCTTATGAATTTGCCGACTAATTTTTATGCAAGAAATGATTTTGCTTATGAATTTACCGACTAATTTTTATGGAAGAAATGATTTTCCAAATGAATAAAAATTGGTCACTAAATCAATCACTTATTAAAAATCGGTCACTAATTGAAATATTAGTGATCGATTTAGAGACCGATTGTATGCAAGAAATGATTTCTCTTCTGAATAAAAATCGGTCACTAAATCGATCACTAATTGAAATGACCGATTGTTATGAAAGAAATGATTTCTCTTATGAATAAAAGTCGTTCACTAAATCGATCACTAATTGAAATATTAGTGACCGATTGTTGTGCAAGAAATAATTTCTCTTATGAATAAAAATTGATCACTAAATCGATCACTAATTGAAATATTAGTAGCTAATCTAAAGACTGATTTTTATACAAGAAATGATTTTGCTTATGAATAAAAATCAATCACTAATTGAAATATTAGCGACCAATTTAGCAACCGATTTATATACAAGAAATGATTTTTAGTATGAATACAAATCGGTCAGTATTTTCAATTAGTGATCGATGTTTATGCAAGAAATGATTTTTGGTATAAATAAAAATCGATCACTAAATCAGTCATAAATCCATCATTTTAGTGACCGATTTATTTTGATCACAAAATCGGTCACTATTTGACACATTTCTCAAATTTCCCTCCATTTCTGTTAATTAGGCATAGTTTCTGAATACTGCATGCATTCTAAAGTAGCTTCACAGCTACTGATCTTGGTTTTGATCTTCTTTTCCTAACTCTGAACTTGATAAGGATATTTTCATCATTTAAAATGTCTTCATAGTTGATTCACATCGAGATTGAAGATAGTGATCGTGATATACTGTAGAAAAATTGATTTCTGCAATGATATAACACTTCCGAACGTGTGAGATACTTTCTGATGATGTATGCTTGACTTCTAATGCTGGATATTGGTCTTTCAAATCTCTAACATATCTTAGCGCACTTTCTAAATTATTTTTCAAATCAATAAAGTTTTTGTAATGAGGGGTGTCAAAAAGATTTACCTCATTAAGAGAAGTATGTTGGAAACAAGATGACCTAGTCCTTCTTGAGTCTCCTGATGTAACTTAGGCTAAGGATGGAAGGGGTGGTACCTGCGAGGACTCCATTGTGAGAATGAGCATGGATTTTGATAGAGTCTGGGTGTAATTAAAAGGAACATGCAAATACTTTGAGCCCATAGAGACATTTATAGGGATGACTCAGGGGTAGTTATTTGGAGTCACAAAGTTGTCTACACCTTTATCCCCATGTCCTCACGTTGGCAGTGATAGATCGTGGGGTGGTGGGCAGACATAGTGTTGGCTTTTATAAAATAGATAAAATAAAATTGGTGTTTGGAAATTTAGATGAATTGAAACCATGGGATAACATAGTGTAAGGGGTCTAAGGGAGGAGATAAAGGGAAAGTAATAAATGCTATTGATTTGATAGATGGAGGTAAAATAGTTCTTTTATGTAGCTGGTGCATACATTAAAAGAGGTGATGGTTAACCATTATTTATGGTGATAGTTAACTATTATTTATAGTTTTCAGTCATAACCTTTCATAGGCAGATTGTTTTGGATTTTATACAAAAATTTTCTAGACCTTTCTTTTACTTATCACCATGGAAATGTAAGGCTTCTAGTTATAATTTCCTCGGGAATCATGGTTTTCATTTAATTTTCTTTTGGATTCTAGTTTTATAGTATACAACTTTATTATTTTTAATTATTATCATCGGCTTTTAGCTCAATTGTTTGGTTGGTTAGTTTTAATTGCATTTAGCTTAATTTAGGGGTTTAATCTTGTTTTCCTTTTGTTTTGTAGGTTTTGTAAGAAGGAATGAAGAAACTAGATTGTACAGATAGAGTTGTTCTAGCATGACTTGAAAATGTTTATTAAGAAGACGTATTGATAAATTTTTAGATGTCTCACTAAACCTAAGTTGTAGCATAGCCATATGCATGCTATAGTGTGGGTTCAAGAGTCTAATACATGGACTAGGCCTTGTACTTTGCAAGTATAGCCTAAAATTTTGTACTTCAAGAAGCTTGAATGTAGGAATTTTAAGATTTCTTCTTACCTCATTCTAACCTAATTTGGAAAGGAGGCTCAAGCATAGGGGAGCTCAAGGCATTAGGGTTTAAGGGACTTAACAGGGAGATTCTTCTTGATTTTTGCTTCTCCAGTCATTTGATCATTTCTTTTGTTCATGGATTCCTATACTCTCCTTTTTTGTTTTTTTTTTTCACTTTTCATGATGTATTACTATATCTTCTTTGTTAGGGTGATGTATGGATCCTAATTGTTTAACATTGTGTTAATATAAATAGATATTATATCATTTTCTTATTTGATTGTGAGCATTACATTTATTTTGATTGATTTTGAATTGTTTAGTCATCAATTTGGGATTCTAAGGATTTATGCCAATTTGAGAAAAGGTGTGTGAACCTAGCTTTCCCATCAATTATGCGTGTCCAACACATTCAATTATGATGGTATGGGCATCTAATTTGGAAAATCACTTTCGATAGTATAAATAGTATTGCTGAAAAAAAAAATTCTACAAAAGACTCTAACTTATATTGCAAGTCCTAAAGCAAGGTGCAACCACTATTTATAGTTTTCACTCATGGCGGCTTTACGGTTTGTTTTGGAATTTTTTACAATATTTTTCAAAACTTCTCTTTACTTGTGAGCAATATTAATATGTAAGGTTTCTAGCACCTACTTGCACAATCTCCCTCTTAAATTCTCTAAATTGTACTAACTATTTGTAAAATATGAAAATTGTGGGCAAAATATACTTTTCATCCTTTACCTTTATTATTTTTCAATTAGATCATCTACTTTTTATTTTTCTAATTTAGTCCTTTAAGTTTCAAATTATTTTCAATTTGATCCCAAATCACTATTTTATCATATAGTTGATGGAATGTGTCATGTTAGCATCAGCAAGTTGGAACCAAACTGAAGGCAATTTGAAATCCAAGAGACTAAATTGAGAAGAACAAAATGTAAAATACCTAGCTAAAGAATCATAAAGATAAGGGATCGAAAATGTTTATTTTATAGAAATTATAAATCAAGCCAAATCTTTGAACAAAACTATAGCATTGTTATGAAAAAAAAGAGGAAAAAAAATGAGACTAGTGCATTAATGGGAAGACTTTTCACAAATGGCTTTTCCTAAGAAAACTAGAATGCAGAGTCCTACTAAGATTATTAGGAATAAATATGAGAGAAAGAAGATGGGTCACTTATGAAGTGGAAAGATAGTTATGTGAAGCCAGTAGATAGAACAGACCTTCCCTAGTTATGGTAGTAGTGCAGGTTGAGGTGGAAAAATGTGTACCAGTGCTCGCAACAACATGCATTGGATAGCAATGAGATTTGGAAGAGAGATAACTTGCAGGGATTCAAAGTAAATACGAAGGATCAAAATTCTAATACAAAATAAAGGAAAGATGCGCAACAAAATTATATAGAGCATTATTTTGTTTTTACCTATCGAGTGGAGCTCTGTAATGTTCGAGGAAAAAAATCAACCATTTGACAAGGTCAACATCCATGTACATTAGAGATAGTACATATATCCTCTAGTACCTCACTTTTGTTTATAGTGATAGCTTTTAGCTGTGATTTTAATATTTACTTAGATACATTACTTTTGGAATGTCTTTTTGGTTGGCCTGCATTCTGGTGAATGTAGCTATATCTTTATCGAAGAAAAAAAAAACATAGGTGGTGAGCTCAAAAAAATAAGAAAAATAATTAAAATGAGCCCATTACTTTCTTTTTATCTATATTGTAATATTGTACAATGACATTGTGTACATATCATTACGCTTTTAACAATTGCAATGTAAATTTTATATTTAATTATAAATAAATTTTTTCAAAAGCTACTCTTTTTATTTTCTACAAGAAAAACTAAAAACAAATTAAATTTATTTTAGATTCTTATTGTTTAAAAAAATTATCCAAAGTTAGGAATGCAAATACAAGTTTACACAGATGGAGCTGGGAATGCAAATTGGCTTGACACTAAGCCCAAGTTGTAGCATATCCATATCCATGCTAAGGTATGGGTACATGAGTCCAATACTTGGATTGAGCCTTGTATTTACTAAGTATAGTCTAAGATTTTGTACTTTAAGGAGCTAGAATGCATGAATTTTAAGAAAGTTTACTCACCTTATTCTATCCTAATTTGGAAAGGAGGCTTAAGCATAGGGGGAGGTCAAGGCATTAGGTAGGGTTCAAGGGACTTGATGGGGAGACTCTTCTTGATTTTTGCTTCGCCAGGTATTTAATCATTTCTTTTGTTCATGGGTTCCTATACTCTCCTTTTTTGGGGTTTTTTTTTAACTTTTCATAATGAGTAACTAAATCTTCATTGTTGGGGTGATGTATGGATACTAATTGTTTAACACTATGTTAATGTGAATGGAGATTATCTCATCATGTTCTTATTTGATTGCGAGCATTACATTTATTTTGATTGGTTATGAATTATTTAGTCATCAATTTGGGATTCTAAGGATTTATGCTAATTTGAGAAAAAGTGTGTGAACCTAGCTTTCCTATCAATTATGGGTGTCCAATACATTCAATTATGATGGTATGGGTGTCCCATTTTGAAAATCACTATTGATAGTATAAATAATATTGTTGAAAAAAATTCCATAAAAGTCTTTAGTATATATTAGAAGTCCGAAAGCGAGGTGCAACAACTATTTATAGTTTTCACTCATGGCACCTTTGCAGTTTGTTTTGGAATTTTATGCAATATTTTTCAAAACTTCTTTTTACTTGTGAGCAATATGTAAGGTTTGTTGCACCTACTTTCACAATCTCCCTTTTGAATTCTCTAAAATGCACTAACTATTTGTAAAAAGTGGAAATTATGGGCAAAATAGACGTTTCATCCTTTACTTTATTAGAATTTTCAATTTGATCATTCACTCTTCATTTCTCATAATTTAGTCCTTCATGTTGCTGCTTAGCTCTCAGTAAAGGTTAGGGTAGGTTTGTGTTTAGTCTTACAACAAAGTGCCTTTTTACCCTAGCTTTGGTAGAGCATATATCCAGTAGTTGAAAACCATTACCCTTCTTCAATGCTCTGACCATTTTCTCATTTAAAGTGTTTTCCCCCTGTAGGATATTAGGAGGCATATTGGATATGGGCGTATCTAGGAATCTGATGCACCCCTGATCAGCCCAAGGATTTCTGGGAAAGCCTGATAAAATCAACAAAGGCCTAATGACCCTATGGGCATGGTCCAGTTCATGAAAACCCACTATCTTTTGGAATAGGGCTTTTGGTATGAAGCCTATGTAGAGACTGGATGGACCTAGTAGTAAGGTTGCGGGTCGACCCTTGGCCGACCAGTCTACAAGCCCCCAGTCTCGAAACTTGTAGAGCTGAAGAAACTATTGACATTCCTCGAAGTAACTAAGATCAAGGGTCGACACCTTACTAACCAGTCCAGTTTTACCCGATTTCTTACAAGCAGTGCTAAAATGTTGCATCTTAGCTCTCAATAAAGGATAGGGTAGGTTTGTGTTTAATCTTGGAATAGAATTGCCCTCTCTAGTAGCTCCGACTGAGCATATATCCGGTAATCAAAAACTATTGCCCTTCATCAATGCTTTGACCATTTTCTCATTTAAAGGTGGGTCCTCCTTTGAGAGATATTAGGAGGCACATTAGATGTGATTGTATCTAGGAATCTGGTACACCCCTAATCGGCCCAAAGATCTCTGGGAAGGCCTGATAAACTGACAGAGGCCTAATAATCCTAGGGGTGTGGTCCAGTTTGTGAAGGCCCATTGTCTTTTGGAAAAGGCCCACTGGTCCACCCTTACAAATTATTTTCAATTTGATGCAGATCACTATTCTATCATATAGTTGATGGAATGTGCCACGTAAGTATAAGCAAGTTAGAACCAAATTAAAGACAATTTGAAATCCAAGAGAACAAACTGACAAAAACAAAATATAAGATACCTAGCTAAAGAATCATAAAGATAAGGGATCAAAAATGTCTATTTTATAGAAAATATAAATCAAGCCAAATCTTTGAACAAAACTATAGCATTGTTACCAAGGAAAGAAGAAAAGAAAAAAAAAATGAAACTATGGCATAAATGGTAAAACTTTTCACAAATAGCTTTCCTAAGCAAACTAGAATGCAAAGTCCTGCTAAGATTATTAGGAATAGATATGAGAGACAGAGGATGGGTTTCTTACGAATTTAAGAGATAGTTATGTGAATCTAATTGATAGAATAGGCCCTTCCAAAGTCACGGTAGCATTGTAGGTTAAGGCGGAAAAATGTGCACCAGTACGTGCAACAACATGCAAGGAATAGCTACCAGATTTGAAAGAGAGATAAAGTATAAGGATTGAAAGTAATTGTGAAGGATCAAAATTCTAATACAAAATAAAGGAAAGATACGCAGCAAAATTATATAGAGCATCATGTTGTTTTTGCCTATCGATTGGAGCTCCGCCATTTTTAAGGAAAAAAAAAACCAACCATTTGATGAGGTCAACATCCAAGTACCTTAAAGATAGTACATATATCCTCTAGAACCCTACTTTTGATGTTGGTAAAATTAACCTAAAATAACACTTTATTAATAGATACATAGATAGAAACAACAATTAATTACAAATAATAATCATCAATTCAATACAACAATACAAAATGAAGAATCAAATAACTAAACAGTAAAGAACAAAAAAGATGGTTTATGTGATCAATGACCAAGAAGGGCTAGGCATTAGGTTTAAAAGTATTTCACCACTATGAGCTTAAAAGTTAGTGTAGATAGTCTTCACAGCTAATACTCCCTAGGATACAACAGCCACATCTTACTAACTCTGCATTTTTCAAGTTTTAGATCAAATTTTCCTTTTCTTTGGTTCAACCAATAGAACTTAAGCTAAACACCCCCATATTTTAAGATATTTTAAGTTAGATAGTCTTTTCTCCCAAAGCTCGAAAGGTGTTTTTCCTATTTTTTTAAATATTATTCTATTTTGTATGTGATGACATGCAAAAAGAATAGCTTCCCCCCATACGCTTGGAGGTGTGCCAGAACTTATTAGCATAGCATTCATCATTTCTTTCAGTGTTCTATTTTTTCATTAAGCTATTCCATTAGATTACGGTGAATAGGGTGGTATTACCTCTGAATTATTTCATACTATTTACAAAAATTATTAAGGGAACTTATTCATATTCTCCTCCTCTATCAGATCTTAGTCTTTTAATTTTCCTATTCGATTTGTTTTCTACTTCTAGTTTATATATTTTAAATTTTGCTTTTACTTTATATTTATTCCTTAGAAAATAAACATAGGAATATCTTGAAAAATCATCTATAAAAGTTATGTAAAACTTCTTACTTCCTCTAGTCATAGTGGATTTTAAATCACCTATATCGTAATGTATTAAGCTTAGTAAATTTGTCTCACTAAACTCTACAGGTTTACATGTTTTCTTTGACTTTTAGCTACTATAGATATTGGACATTTATCATTATCAGTTATTGACATGTCATTTATGATTTCTACTTTTTTAATTTTCTTCAAGAAAAATTAACGTGTCCTAATCTACCATGCCATAAATCTATAGAGTCAATTAAATAAATATTAGAACATGCAATTTCATTCATAACATGAGAAATATTCAATCAGAATAAACCATTATTATAATTTCCTTTTCCTACAAAATTCTCACATTTAGTGAGCACAACTTCATCATTCTCAAAAATTACTTTAACACCAGCTTTACTCAATAAAGATACAAAAATCAAATTATACCATATTTTAGACACATAGAGGACATCATTTAATGAGATGATTTTCAACGATGAGAGTTTTAAATTTATTATTCCTTTACCAGGAACTGTAACTCTTTTCGAGTTGCTTACAAACACAATTTCCTCTCCTTCCCCTATGTTATTGTAGGAGGTAAAAACATTTTTGTTTGTACAAATATGCCTTGTAGCCACAGAGTCTACCACCCAATATTTTTCCTCTATCAAAAGATTATTTTTAGTGGTGACTCCCATAAAATTAATTTTATTCTTGTATCTACATTGAGTAGCATGGTTTCTATATTTCTCAATAATGTAGAACTTACCTAATACCTTGTCATCGTTGGGATTGCCATGCTAATAAGCATGTTTATGTAGTTTAAAAATTTCTCTATAGATTTGAAATTTTCAGGATAATTGACTGGTTGGCAAATTCTTGATGATGCCAGTATAGGATATAATCTTTCTTAGCTTCCTTTCTCTCGAATGTTAGCTCCAGAACCCTTTCAAGAAGAGTTAACAAGTTTTGAATAACAATAAAGCCAATTTAAAGAAGATGCTTTAAAGAATGACTAATAGTTGTCTTGAGTTTCTTGTAAGATTAAAACAGGATTCTATCATTTAGCAAGAGCAAGGCTTCCTAAAATGAGGATAAAATTCACACTGCATGTTCAAGCATGAAATAGCTAACGATTTGAAGAAGAATCAACAATGCAAGAAACCAAGCTTTTGAGACTTCAAAAAGTACACCAGAAAGGAAGATATCAAACTTTTTATGAAGCCAAAGTGTTCTACTATCTTCAATATTCACATTCGTAAAGTTTAGATCATCAACAAATAATGATTGAAGACAAGGAGACTCAAATTTTGTCAAGGAAATGTTACTGCACTTCAGAAAGCTTACACTCAATAAAACAGTGCACTCTATAAGAAAAATGAGGGAAAATTTGAATTTGAAAAAGTCAAATCCTGGTGTCAGAGCCGGGTAATCATCTCTTTTGCCTCTGAAGTCAACTATCCCAAGTCGTAGAAGAAATTTTGAAACCATGGTTCATAAAGTAAGAGTAGTTTCTAAAGGACATTAGAAACTTCAACTCCATAACGGCTCCTGCAAACTGCTCTAATAGACAGACAAGCGCTTCTAAACTATCTTTCCAAGACACAAATAAAAGATCAACACGTGTCCTTAGAAGATCTGATCAAAGGCAATGATCACAAGGAAGACCTCTATAAATAAAGATGTTGTGCTTTCAAAGAAATAGGACTTAACGCTGATAAAAGAGCTGAAATGCTGCAAAGTTTCCTTTCATCTTCCTGTAAAGTTCATTACTGCCTATGATCACTTCCGTGTTCATAAAATCTTCTTTCTACAGTGTTAATTGTTCAGATGTTCTTCTAAGGAAGAATAACTAGACAAAAGTCATTCAAGTTTTTCAAGCCCTTTACTATAAATATTAAGAAAGCTTGAGTGTAGATTAGTTTGAGTTGCAAACCCAAACACAAACCTTTATATCCTCGATCCAGTAGTGATCGGAGTAAGGTAGCCTAGAAAGGCTAGTCAAAGACTACTTGCAACGAGACAGTAATAGTTGGTTTACTAGTCATGGTTTAGCTTGGAGAGGCTGGTCAAAACTACTCAGTTTATCCTTGGAAAGGCTGGTGAATGACTACTTGATTTGTGATAGTAAGGGTTATCTACTAGTCACTGGTGAGAGCTTGGGAAAGCTATTGGAAAGACTATCCTTATTCTTTCTCTGGTTTGAGAAAAATTTAATAGAACTCAATGGTTGTTGAGAACTGGATGTAGGCAGGTTGTCAAACTAGTATAAATCTATTGTGCAGCATTTCTTTTCTCCTTTTTCTTTTCTAATTTTATTGCTATATCTGTTTTATCATTAGTATCTATTCTGGAGAACTTTCTTTCATTTGTTTGCTACCTTTCTAGTTCAGAAAGTTCACTTTCTGAAGTTACTAACACTGTTTTCCACTACACTTCAAGTTCACAACTTGATAGTTTTTGACAAAGTTTTGCATAAGTCTATTAGCGAAAGGAAAGCCAAAACACGATTCAACCCCCTTTCTCAGTGTGCTTTTCCATGTGCAGCATATATATGTTTTAGAGGGCAACAGGGCATAGCGAGCGACATGGTTCAAAGGCAGTAGCACAATCTAAGGGAGTGAAGAACAACACCGAAGACCAAACCCAGCACTATATGAGCGATCCACACATTGGTGGCCAAGACATGAATAATAAGAATACTATTAAGATTATTAGTAAAATTAACCTGAAATAACACTTTATTAATAAATAGATAGATAGAAATAATAATTAATTACAAATAATAAATAATCAACTCAGTATCACGAGTGTCCAAACAAAAAAGAGATGGAAGAGAGCTTTGCTAGGGGAAAATCAATAAAAGAGAAAGACCAGATTACAAGAAGTACAAAGAAGGTCAAGACTGACGAAAGTGTCTTGAAATCCATTCTGGAACTGTAACGCCTTGATTTTTCCCTGTGTGTGAATGACCAAGATGCCCTTAAGCTCATTTTTGCCTGGGAATTGAGGATGGCCGGTCTAGCCTATCCTCAAGGGATTAGTCTAATGCTTGAAGAGGATTAGATGTGTTATGGATGATATTAGAGGTGAAAACCTCAATTCTTGGATTTTCCCATACGCGAAATTACCAAAGTATTTACGAGGTAATTTAATGTGGGATTAAGTGACGACTAAACCCGATCATCACCTAGGAGTTTGAAATGTTAATTACAAGTGTTGCATGATACCTGGAAAAGTCCAGGTGGTCCTGGGAAGTTTTTGTGTGAAATTACCTTTTTGCCCTTTGTTAGTGCTAGATGACCTTAATTAAGTAATTAAGGAAACATAGGCTATATTAGGCTCTAATTAAAGATAAAATTAATTTTATTTAGTAATCTTGAATCAAAATAATTATTTGAGGTTAATTAAGGCCTAAGATTATTTAGTGAAGTTCAAATCCCTTTCTTAATCAAAGGAGCAACTAAGACATTATGTTATGTCATGGACAAATAGTGTTTTCTCTCTCTTTTTCCCTAAAATTTGGAAAGATATTGGAGTTTGAATTTCAAACTAATTGAGCTTAACTCTACTAAATGTGTAAGACCACTCCTTAATCATGTGTTGAAAAGCCTTAAACACTTGGTTACTAACCCAAACACCTAAATACCAATTCCTATCACATTTCCTAATCAAATCTATCTCTAATCCAAGTCTTAACCCACATGGAAAAATAGAAATCTCCCCATAAAAGCCCTTGGAAGGCCGCAGAATCCCTCCCTCATTTCACCCCCATATGTTGTTTTTTTTAAAACACTCATACACTCAAAAAACTCACTTTCACCATTTACTTTTTTGTTATATCTTGCTCACAAAGTTTAGCACAAAGTTTAGCCAAAAGCTCTCTCTTTTCTCTCAACTCGAGAGCTTTCTTCTTCTTTTTCTTTTTCTTCCATTTTCAACAAACCTCCACCTTCAACCTTCTTTCAACCTCAAACCACCATACTGCCACCTTTGATCAACTTTCAAACTCATATCCTTTCCGTTCCTAAACACAAAATCACAAGAAAAATCTCCTTTCCACTTTGGTCCCTCTTGGTCGAATCCATTCGTGCTCTAAGAGAAGCTTTGTTCTTCTCATTTCCTTGCAAAAGATCAAGCTTCCTCTTGCATAAAGAAACATCTTTGGTAGGGATTTCATTTTTGAGTTCGTTCTCTTGTTCTTCCTTTCTCTTTTTCGATTTTGTTGATTAGTTGTTGGCCAAGACCTTAGCTTGATGATGAGGGTTTTGATGTTGGTTGTGTTGCATCATATATTTGACCTCTACAGCTCTAGGCTTGATTTTTGGTCTCAAAAGAATATGAGAGATGGAATGTTTGTTGGTTTTCTTTCGTTATTTCTTTTGAGCTCGATGGTGAGTCCAAGAAATAAGGTTCTTGGAACCATGGTATTGAGGGACTCTAAAGCTCACTTCCATCTTGTAAGATTGATTGGGGTTAAAGAGTTTTATTCTTTAAAATTCTTAAGTTTGGAGCTTAATGAGATATAAAAATGGATTGCATTCATGTTTATGTTTCAAGCTCTTGCATTTCATGTTTAATATTCCAAGCCTTGCATATCATCTTTACATTTCAAGTTATCACTTTAAATCTTAAAAATAAGAAAATGGACTTGTATTTTCATGTTTATATTTAGTTATCACCTGAACCTCAAAGACTTAAAATGAACTTGTATTCTCATATTTATGTTTCAAGTCTTGTACATCATATTTATATTTCCAAGTCAAAACCTTATAATGATAAAGATTAAAATAAGACTTGCATATCATGTTTATGATTCTAGCTATCATCTAAATATCTAAAGCTCAAGACTTACCTCTTTCATTTTAAAATAGAAATTTTGATCATGGATACATCCTGATATATATATATATATATATATATATATATATTTTGACCATGTGAGGATTTGGATTTTGAAGTTGCTTTATTTTATTTTGAAGATTGAATCTTGTAAGATAATGTACAAAAGATTTTTGAAAGATTTAGGAATACAAGAGGACTAAAAATGTGATTTCTAAATTATTATAAACCTATTAGTAAAATCCTTAGTTTTGCTATTGTTTTGACATCTATATATTTATGTTAATCAAAGCTTTGATTTATGAAAGGTGTTGGAATTTAAAGAAAGTTTGGTTTGAAAGAACCTAATTGTTTTTAATGAAGAATTTGTATTGGTTTTTGAAAATATGAGTACGATTTCAAAGGAAATGTTAGGATGATGTTTTAAAATGGTTATAGAATGAAAAAGGGTAACTTGAAGTGTGTTAAAACTCTAGTTTTTCAACTTCCAGGGTTGCTGGTAATTATTAGCACACACTGCAATCGATTACGAGGCTATTTGGACACTTAGAAATGAGTTTTTGACTCAGAGAATCAATTACCACACACTGTAATCGATTACCAGGATGTTTTTGGTGCCCAGGAGGAGTTTTTGACTATGGTAATCAATTACATAGCTCATGTAATCGATTACTAGCAACCTGAATGTAGTTTGTTTTGAAAATTTAAACTGTGTAATCGATTACCAGCTCATACAATCGATTACAGGCCCTGAGATATATAAATGGGTGTGTTTTGAAAAGATACATCCTTTGGGATCAATCCCTAACAGTTTAAGCAAACTAATATGAATTGATGACTATACATGCTTGATTTATAAATTATGTAAATGATGATCTCTAGTATGTTGTATATACCCTGTTGAGCATAGCATATGCATTCGTTGAGTCCGGTCCTTGATTTTCGGCATACTAGGTAGGAGTATGTTTACTGCTATAAGATATTGATTGATGACATGCTTATGGATGTATGCAAAGAATGTGATGCATGCTTATTTGATCAATTACATGATGAATTGTTACATTTTATGATTATGCTTGAAAAATCAGGTGCATAATCTAAGTGTTTTATGAGCATGAAATGTTAAATGATAAGTGATGATATATTCATGTATAGCATCTCTAGATAACATGCTAGGTTAAGGTGACATAAAACATGTGGAAATGATCCTCTATACTCCTCGAATTAAAAGTTAGGAGAAGTGATCCAATAAAGTGATCCTATAGACGACCCGAATTAAATGTTATGAATGGTAATCCTATGCCCCCTATCCTGTACTCTGGGAGTTAGGAATTAGCTTATCAAGATGGTAAGTGTAGACTAGTGACGACTAGTTAAGTATGAGATCAAAACCTAGAATTCTCAAAAGGAGAAAGTATTAGGGTGGCCCTATGGAAAAGAGAATAAGAAATTTAAGTTACCTAAAAAAATAACGAGGAAAGGTCATGTTAGAAGAATTTACAATCTATATGCTATGCCCATTTAATATGACTCTTCTGATATCTTGGTCGTGGCATTGACGTGCATTCATGACTTAGTATGCTGCATTCATGCATTAAGATTCATTCTAAAATATACGAGCCTCGGATGGTATTTAGAACTTAATAAATGAACTTTATACATATGCCCATTGTTTCATAATGAAACTTGAGGTTCCTGAGGATGTAGATGATGACACATGATAGGAGGTGAAAGCCCTACTGAGATTCTTGTATGAGTTTCTCATTCCCTCTTTTTTTCTTTCTTTCCATCTCGTCTTCAGAGGTAGATGGCGACATTTGTGATATATGTTGATGCTCCCACCTGGGAGATGCACTTCGATCTTGTCCACCAAACTTATCACTTTGATAGTTGTTGTCCTGTTGCCTAGTTCCTCTTTTTGGATTGCCCCTTTGCGCACTCGGTTAGTAGTTCTAGGTTTTCCACTACTACCCTTTTTGCTGATGATATTGTCTTTGAGCGAGCCCAACTGTGTGTGAAGTAGATTCCCCATACCCGCATAGCTGCTTCAGCTATCCATGACTTTCCCGTCTACATACCCCAGTCACCCCTTCGTCAGACTAAGCAATTGACAGACTCGTCTGAGAATTCACCCACCATAGTTTCTTCTAATAGTTCTGCCCCCACCGTTCCTATGGAGATAGGGGGTAGCACCGAGGAAGAGTGTAACATCCTCCCAAGTACAATATGATTTTTAAGTTATAACATCATACTCGACAAGTTGTTACTTATAAATTAACGGACTTTTCATAACATCTATAATAATTTCGATTGAATCGTAAAGTAACTATATCGTAGTTCTATTAACATATATGACTAAGAAACAAACATTTATTGATTATAAGCTGAGTACAAAAGGAAGCTCTTCTATGAGCTTTAATATACATCCAGTCTCTATTATACACACAGACATAAACATATGACTAAGTACAGTCTGTACAAACTTCAGCTGTAAACTACTGCAAATCCGATTTCCTTTCATAAAGTAGCCTCCTTGTTCTCGAGATCAACCTGGAGACGACACGGGAACACAAACACATATGGGTGAGAATTCTAAAATTCTCAGTAGGATAACTCCCCCAATTACACAATCATAATGTCATCGTCATTGCCCCAGCCACTTCGGTTTATTAAAACATTGTGAGCATGCAAAATATATATCAAATTTTCATTTTAAAGTTATAAAATCACCTTTCCGAAGTGGGTCTCTTTTATTATTCAATCACTTAAAACATGCATTTCATGACATTCAGGATCATAAAAATTCCTTTAAGACCAATAATTTAACAAAATATACGTGTACAAATGGCAATTTCAATGATCTTTTCGTGCTCTTGACATAATAAAGGGGACTTTTTCATGCCCTAATGGGGACCTTGCCGTGCCCTTTACATAATAAAGCAGACTTTTTCGTGCCCTAGTGGGGGACCTTTCTGTGCCCTTTACATAATAAAGGGGACTTTTCCATGCCCTAATGGGGACTTCTCCATGCCCTTTACATAATAAAGGGGACTTAAATTTTCACTTAGCACATACATCATCCTCAAGCTCACATATACATGCATCACATTTCTATATGCATGAACATAATTCTCTGATCTCATAATACTTCAAATCTATATATATCATTCATTCATTCCTCATAACATAGTCTTGGAAGTCCATGGCATGCATTCATACACATCAAACGTGAACCAACTGTCATTAGATCACTAATTCAAGGCATTATCACAATTTCAGCATATTGATAGATTTTTCACTCAAGTAACACAATTTATTTTTTATACCAAATAACCAATTCAAAGGCTATAAAAATTATCAAAGACACTTTAATGTGTCTATAAAGTTCCATAAAAATTTCAGATAAAAAGGTCTCTAACTATATTAATAAAATCTCACAATTTCAGAGGTCAAAAACTACACATACTCAGCCAATAGCCAGAAGTCTCAATTTTTCTACCCTCTCAAATGAACCCAAAACTTTGTACAAAAAAAAATTAGAGTTGGACCTCAATATGTCCTCAACATTTTGTGAAAATTTCAGCTAATAATTCAATCATTTACTAGGTTAATAAAATCTTACAAGTTCACAGCTTTAGATTCAACATTTCAGGCAGCATAGTTATCACTTTGGTTCTTGAATTTCTCAAGACATTAGAAATCAAAACCAGAGCTCAAGAAAATTCATGGAACTATCGTAGGATGTTACCTTCAACATATAATTTTTATAGCTCATGAAAACACCCACAATTCCCTTAGAAAATTCGTGAACAATCACTGCCAGCAGGAAAACCGAAAATCCAGCAAACCAATTCAAAATCTCTTTTGATAAAATAATGATTTTTCCACAACTGCAAACACTCCACCAGAATTAAGACATCAATATCAGCATATTATCAACCATTATATCTAGAAATTTTGGACCAACCACAATCAAAAAAGTCCAGCATAAAATTGGAAAGAAAAGACCAAAGAAAACCCTACTTGAATCTCCATAGCTCTTTGCCTAGAACAATCTTCCCTAAGTGTTTTTCTTCATTCAAGATCCTTCCAAAAAGCCCTTAGACCTCTCTTTGGCAGTGATGTATGATGACTCAAAGTGGAAAAATAGTGATGGATTAAAATTCTAATCGGTTAGTTTGGTAGATTATGAAGGGTAGAACAAGTTTTGTGAAGGAAATTGGAAGTTTTATCAACTCTAGGTTAAGGATTTTGAGGTTGGAAATCAATTTTGGAGATTTTAGGAAGAAGAAATGGAGGTTTCTATTCTTCCCCCTTTGCTGGCCTAGAATGGAGAATGAAAATGACAAAGTTTAGTGGCTTTAAATGATTATGTTAGTTTAATCTTTATCTAATATAAAATCCAAACTTTTCTTACAAGAAAGCAAGATAAATGGCTATGATTTAATCTTGTAATTCAAGATTAAATCTTAGCCTTACACTTGGTATATAAAGGATAAACACTATCCTTTTATAAGATCAAACTATCTTTTGGTGTTAGAAATCGTACACCGAAATTTCACCAAACGGGTAAAACAGTGTACCCGAGTAATCAAATATTGTTCAAAAATTATTCTAGGTATAAAATCTTTATTTCCAACTATTTCTAACCTTATTTCCATGTTTTCCCAATTTCGAGCACCTTCGGGTCCTAACTCATCATTGTTAAAACTGTTAGATTTTTGAAATTATGACTAATAAAGCTCAAATTAATTTTTAACTAATTTTTAGGATGTTACAGAGAGGCTACGGTGACACAGCCCATATGAGGAGTTTGGCATGCTCATATGGGAGCCACTCGACCCCGTCGAGGTGCCCACATCTGACCTACCTATCATCTTGCCGCACCCGACGAGCTGACTTGTTGGATTGGTTACCTTCCTCCCTCCTGGGAGAGAGAGTTGTAGGAGTCGACAATGGACCTCTTGGAGTGCTTGTGCACATATCATGGAGAAGATAGCCTTCTTTTGCTTTTTGTTTGTTAGAAGTCATCTACTCTAGGTGCGCCCCAATAGGAGTAGTGGGGATGAGAGGTCTTTGTTAGCTTTTATTTGGCTTTCCTTTGTATACTATTTTATGTTACTTTGGATGATTGTACTTATCCCAACCTTTATTGGTAGGTAGGATGCAATTACATATATGTATATTTTAGTGCACAAAGTAGAACAGATGATATTGGTGATACACGATTATATGATAATATGTTTATGCTCATGATGGTGTGGTACTTGTATTTCGTTTATGCCTGTGACATGTTTTTATTTCCTTTTTCTCTTATATGCAAGACAAGTGATATAATTTATTCAGTATGTGCAGATCATGTTTTGTTTTTAAAGTTTGAAAAAAAATTTCCCAAATTTTCACTAAAGTATTTCTAAGAGTTTAAGTTAAAAGATGGAAAAAAAGAGTAATAATTAATAATTAACTTAAATATGTCCTAGGCATGTTGGGTTAAATATTAAGGTGTTACATTTTAGTATCAGAGCAGTTCAGTTCTCATGGAGTCTGAGGATTGGACTAATTATGCTTCTTATGCATGATGTAATAGTTACGTCATGTATAGTTGCTTAATCAATAGGAGAAGCTATAAGGTAAACATGCATGACTACTGTATGTGTGTATGTACCACAGTAACTAGCTCACTGTACATAGAGTATTGAGCCTGATCACATCAATGTTTGCTATTTTGTATGCATAGGAACCAATGGTGCAACCACGATAGGATAGGACTTCGGGCACGAGTAACTATAGCAGTGAGACTGCTAAAGCCCTCAAGGACATGGCAAGGGCCGTGCAAATGATGCTCAAATAGATGGACAGTTAGGGCGATGCTGGTCATAGCCCTGACACTGCTAAGGGTCTCAAGCATGTTCGATTCGGAGAATTCTGCAAGGCAAACCCACCATTGTTTAGAGGAACTTTGAACAAAAACCAAGCTGACGACTGGATTAAAAGCATGAAGGAGATCTTTTCGGTGATCACTTGCACTGAGGAGTAGAAGGTGACTTTTGCTGCCTACATGCTGGAGACGGATGCCGAGTTTTGATAGACTAGCACCCAGAGAATGATGGAGACATCTGGCACCATGATTAACAGGGAGATGTTCAAGACTTGCTTCAATGAGAAGTACTTTCCGGCATCTATGAGGAATGCCAAGGATGTGGAATTCATGCAGTTGACCCAAGGAGGGATGAGTATCGCGTAATACACTGTGATGTTTGAGGAGCTATGATGAATTCTAGGAGTGTGTCAAGTACGAAGCTGGATTGAAGGTAGAGATCAATGTTGTCATTGCACATTTGGAGATTAGGGACTTCCCTACCCTAGTCAACAAGTGCCATATTATTAAGGATGGCCATAAGAAGCTGAGCACACCAAGGGCTGAGAATTTCACTAAGAAGTTGGCACTGCAAGCTCTAAGATTTAAGCCACCATTCAGACCGCAGTTTAGGCAACAAGGCCGAATTTTCATCACGGGGGATCAAGTGATCCTAAGGGCAAGGCACCACCCCAAAGGGCCCTGGTTGCACCTCCAAGACTTGCACCTGCTATATTATGTTCTAAATATGGGAAGTCACATGGAGATCGACCTTTCTTGGCAGACCAAGGAGTTTGCTATAAGTGTAGGAAGCCCAGTCACTATGTTACAAAGTGCCTGGAGAGGAACCCGACGGCCCCTAGCCCCAGACCACAACGTTAAGGGAGGGTCTTTACCCTCAATACGGAAGACTCGATGAAGTCCAAAAACCTCATACAAGGTAAGTGTGAGATGAACAGTCGAATCTTAACTATACTATTTGACTCTGGCGCAACTCACTCATTCATATCACATGTTGGTGTCGAGTCTTTACAATTGCATGTGTCATAACTTCCTTTTGATCTTACTATTTCTACACCCACGGGTAAATCTGTTATGACTTGTACATATTGCACAAATTGTCATTTCATTGTTGAAGGTAGACCTTTTATTCTAAATCTAGTTTGTTTACCTATGCATGGTCTAGACATGATTCTCGGCATGGATTGGTTTTATGCTAACCATGTAATGCTAAACTATTATGCAAAGTCTGTCATCTTTCTTCCTACCCTTAGTGTGCCTCGTAAATCCCTAAGTCTTTACGTAAATGCTGTAGAAGTTGTAACATCCTAATTTTTAACCCAATACTCTAGAACATATTTAGGTTAATCATTAGTCTATTACTCTTTTAGTCTCATTCCTTACAACCTTTCATTAAAATACTTAGCGAAAAATACGAATAAATTTTTCTTTTTGAAACTTGAAAGCAAAACGCGAGCCGCGCACTAACCTATCGTTCGTCATAACCATAACGTGCGAGGAAAGTAACCACACCATTGATAATCATGAAACATAGTATTATACATAACAATCATAATATCATCACATCTTCATAGATACATAGACTACTAACATCATTGTACCATCATTTACATCAAAACACGTCCATATATGTGAAGTCATCCTTATCCACCTATGAGGTTGGATAAGTGTCAACCCAAAAGCTAAGCTATCTATGCTTCCTTGGCGACCCTCTGCCCGTCTTCTAGTGTGATCCTCAAGCACGAGCCTCGTAAGAAGTCACGATCCTCGTTGTAATCCTCGCCTAGAGACGACACGGAAGAAAAGGAAGGGATGAGAAACTCATTCGAGATTCTCAGTAGGGATTCCCGACTCTAACACTAGTGTCATCGTCATCGTCCCCAGCCACCTCGGTTTTAATTATGAAAAAGGTGTACATGCATAAGGATTGGTTTTAGGCTTTACAAATCTATTTATCCGAAGTGGGTGTCTTTTAGTATGTGTCTTAATGACATGAATGCAACAGATATTTGATGAATGCATGACAATACCATATGCACATTAACACGAAAATCGTAATACTTGGGCACATCATAAAGAAACATAAATCATATACGTGGCATAAAAGGCATAGTACTTTTCATGTGATATCTTTCTCATAAGTAAAACTCTTAAGTTCTTTTTCTTGAAGACCACCCTCTTAACATATCCACCAAAAGTCCAACCGATTCACCGGCGATAATCTGGTCACCAAACTACATCTCACCTATCGCCTAGGAATGAGCTCAATCCTAACTAGTCGTCACTAGATTTAACATGGGCTAATAGAGGGGGTATACATAACTTTCTTGGATCACCTATCTTAGGATCATTTCCTCCTTTGAAACGCTCTCTTTGGTATCTAGTACACAATAATTGTCCGCTTTGGCAAGCTCAATGTCAATACCCTCACGGATTTGTTTCCTCTCCACCGTAGCGGGAGAAATGCGTCTCAGTACTTTGTCACATCTGTTCTGGGGGTGCTCGGCCGAACCGGTGTCACCCAGAACCTATCCTGGGGGTGCTCGGCCGAACCGGTGTCACCCAGGAGTTTTCGCAAGCTTTTTCTCGAGTCCTCAAGTTTAATGGGAAATTCGGCAGCGTAACGGCGTACACCGGATTTCCATCAAACTTGCTTTATGCCACCAAACATATAGAGCATGCATAGCCATTCAAAACCAACATAAGGCATCATCATCGTGTGCATCATAAGCATCATAATATCATAATTTTGCATAACGCATCATGGCGTGAGCATCAACATATCAACACTATATACTCTCATAAACATACAACCTCATGAATTCCTCATATGAATATCATCATCATCATTTACATAACATACATCATCATGGAGCATTCAACTGTTTATTCTTACGGTAGCTTATGCTTTGACCCTTATGGGTCTTAATCATGAGATTTGGTTCTCTAATATCTGTCGCTCATATTTTATGCACCTAAGGGCTCATAGTTAATCATCATTCCTAATCCTCATGTTCATACTTAAATCTGAAAAGCATAGGGCAGAATCTCTAACTTGTATTTACGGGGTTCTAGAACTTACGTTTTAGACCCTTTCTCGGTTCCGTCTTCGCCGAAGACGCTACATATCTAATCTAAATCAATTATGAGACATTCCTATGCTTAAGGACTAATTATTAATCATGTTTATCATGTTGTAAGGGTGCTGGATAGAATCCAAAAAATTAAATGTTCTAAGAGTTCTACATTTGCATTTTTACGGTTTTCTAGTTACTAGTTTCCCTATAGGTGCTAGAATTCAATTCTAATTCAAATGATACCAAGTTGTTCATGTCTAAACAATCTAAATCTGATTATGTTCCCATTAAAACAGTTTGGATTAGTTCCATAAACAAATGGGTCAAAACTATGTTAAATTCTAGATTTACGGTATTTCTAGTTAGCTAGTTTCTTACCTATCATGCATAGGATCGCTTCTACATCATCATATGATATTTTCACATATTCCAACACATCAAAACATCATCATACCACATCACACTCATCATATCAGGACCAAAAACATTTAACTTCAATAAGAGAGTTAAATTGACATTTCTAGGTACATAAGTTAACTAGTTTCTCTTGGAATCAATCTAGAACTTCTAAAACTCTTTGCGAAACATTTTAATCCATCAAGAGGCTAAGTGAAGCCTTAGGTCACTGACCAAAACATATTCCATCCCCTAAAAGATAATAAAATCACAACTTGTGATGACGTAACCTTATAAAGATTTGTAAAGCTTTAAGGAAAACTTAAAACATAGACTATTGGTCCTAGTAGCTAGATGAAAACTCATTGCAAGTCCATCATCACTACTTGGCCGAAATTATGCATTCAAGGAATACATTCACATTTAACTTTATCTTGGAATGAAATGGGCAAGTCTTTGAGCTCTAGGTTCTTAAGTTATGGCATAAACTAAACGTGCTCATGCTTTTTGTTTTTAATCTTGCTTACAAAGTAAAGTGATGACTTAAAATTAAATATGCAAGGCATAACTTAAACGTGCAAGCTTGAAAGTAAATATGCGAGGCATAAACTTAAACGTGCAAGCTTGAAGGTAAATATGCATGGTTCAATTCTTTATTTTAGTGCTCTTGGCCCAACAACAATTGACTTTAAGGCCGAAATAGATAGGCATTCGAGAAATTAATTAGGTGATAATGCAAGTTCAATTCTTTATTTTAGTGCTCTAGGCCCAACAACAATCGACTTTAAGGCCGAAATAGAAAGGCTTCGAGAATTAAATTAAGTGATGATACAAGTTCCATTTTAATCTTTATGTTCTTAAGTGATAGCTAGAAAGCAAAGATGCATAGCAAGAATATAAATATGGATGTAAGCATAAAATAAATTATGCAAGTTCATTTTATCATTTCTAGAGCTCTTGACAAGACTTTAAAGGAATTTAAACCATAACCCAAACTCATCCAAACAAGGTAAAGTCAAGCTTAGAGTTCTTAAAACTCAACATAATATTTTTAGGAAATCAAACCATGAAACTTAGAAAATTAATGGATTTGGCCGAAATCATCAAGAAGAAAAGGAACATTTTAAAACTCTAAAGTTCATGATCTTGGTGATATATTAACACCAACATCATGAGTCCTCATCATTGAGTTCATAGAACCATTTAAAAACATCATCAAAGCTAAAGTTCTTAAGAGTTCAAGAAAAGAAAAACTAAAAACATTTTTGCTCAAGAACAAAGATCAAGCTCTAGAGTTTGTTTCAAGTGATGAACATCATCATGAAACTCTCGTCATCAAGCTCTCATTCGTTTGTTCTCCAAGGCCTATGGCCGAAAAAGAAAAGGAAAAAGGAGTGGAAATGAAGTTCTAAAGAGAAACAAGAGAAACTATGAACATCAAGCTTGAAACAAGAACTTTAAAGAAAAGAATACATGAAAGAAAATCCCTACTTGATGTGATGAACTTGAAGATGGAAGAAGAAGATGAAGAAGATGAAGAACTTGAAGAACTCCAAGAACTTGAAGAACACTAGAACTTTGAGAGAAAAGGAAAAGCTTTGAGTGCTCCTAAACTTAGCAAATGATCTAAAAGTGGTGCAAGCTCCTCAAGGCATTCTATTTATAGAGAAATGAAGCAAATGGAGGGGGTGAGGGGCTGATGCATTTTCGGCCAAGGGGAGTGCAGCCCATGAGTTCCATGAGGTGAGATAATGTGTTCTTGAGGCATGGTGAGGTATGGCTCAAAGTATGGTGAGGTATGGTTCAAGGTATGGCCTCAAGCATGGTTCTTTGAGTGAGAAAATAATTAAACATGTGGTCAATGGGAGAGGAGAATTTTGGCCATGTGCATCAGATTTAGGAGAGGTTTAGTTGCATTTTAATTGTGGTTTAGAGTTGTGTTTAGGTGTATCTTTGATTATGCTTAAGATTAGGAATTTGTAAGAAAGTGTTTAGGTAAGGAAAATGGGTAATTAAGGTGGTCTAGACATAATTAAGGAGTGGTCTTACACCATTAGTGAGTTAAATCCTCAATTTAGAGTCTAAACAACTCTAGACACATTTCCTTGATTTAAGGAATTGGAGAGAGAAAACACTATTCAAGATTCCAAGACTAGGAGTCTTGAGTTCTAAAAAGGGATTTAAGTTTAATCTAAGCAATTTTAGGTTCTAATTAACTTTAATAAATTATTTTGACTCTAGATTAATTAGGGAAATTAATTAATCTTCGTTTAGAGCCTAATATTGCTTAGGTTTGCTTAATTATGTCATTAAGCTCAAAAACACTATTCTAGGGGCAAAATCATAATTTTGTACTAAAACTGCCCGGGGCCACCGGGACTTGATCAGAGACCTCTAGACACATGAAAACATGTTTTTAAACCTCTGGGGAAAGTTCCGGGCTCAAACGGCACCTTTACCCGCGTAAAAACGCTATAGGGGTATTTTGGTCATTTTGACCCGAAACTGCGGAAAATGAGATTTTCGCTTCCGGGAGCATTCAAAGGTCATTCAATCCCCTTCAAACATTGAGTTGGCCCTTCGAGGACTGCCTGGTCGGCCATCCTCGAATTCCGGGCCGAAAATGACCTCAGGGGCATTTCGGTCATTTTCCACTCAGACAGAAAATTGGGGCGTTACAGAAGTCAATTGTTATAGGGAAGAAAGTAAGGGATATGTTCTCCTAGCCGCTACTAAGGTAGACTTTGAGTAGAACATTGATGATGTGCATGTGGTAAGAGACTATCTTGAGGTGTTTTCGGATGAGATACTTGAGTTCCCCCCAGTGAGGGAGATGGAATTCTCAATAGAGTTGGTCCTAAGGATAGGGCCAATATCCATAGAACCCTATAGAATGTCACCCCTAGAGTTAACTGAGTTGAAGACTCAGTTAGAGGAGCTTTTGAAAAAGAAGTTTGTGAGACCTGGTGCATCACTATGGGGAGCCCTGGTTTTGTTTGTCAAAAAGAAAGATGGGAGTATGAGGCTTTGTGTGAACTATAGGCAATTAAATCGAGTGATAGTAAAGTATCTTTTGCCTAGGAATGATGATTTAATGGATCAGTTTAAGGGAGCGGTTGTGTTTTCAAAGACCGACTTGAGGTTAGGATACCATCAGATTAGAGTAAGAGATGAGTACATATCCAAAACGGCCTTTCGGACTCGATATGACCACTTTGAGTTTATCGTGATGTCGTTTGGACTGACTAATGCTCCTGTTGTGTTCATGGACTACATGAATAGGAACTTTAGACTCTATTTAGACTAGTTTATGGTTGTTTTCAAAGATGATATACTCATCTACTTGAACACCCATAGGAGCATGAACGTCATTTGAGGACAGTTTTAGAGATTTTGAAGGAAAAGAAGTTGTATGCAAAGTTGTCTAAGTGTGAATTTTGGCTGGAGAAAGTGAAATTCTTAGGATATGTAGTGACAAAAGGAGGTATCATAATAGATCCTAGTAAGATAGAGGCTGTGATGAGTTGCAAAAAACCTACCACGGTAACGAAAACACAGAGCTTTTACGATTGGCTGGCTATTACCATAGGTATATTAAGGGATTTTCTCATATTTCCTTACGTTTGACCAAGCTTACTAGGAAAAATGCCCCTTTTGTTTGGGCTCCAGAGTGTGAGAAGAATTTCTAAGAGCTAAAAGTAAAGTTAACCACAACCCCAATAATAGTATTGTTTGACCCAATGTGCCCTTCGAGGTATATTATGACGCTTTGAGGAAAGGTTTGGGCTATGTGTTGATGCAAAATAGGCAAGTGGTAGCCTATGCATCTAGGCAACTCAAATCTCATGAGGCAAACTACCCCACCCATGACCTAGAGTTGGCGGCAATTATGTTTTCTTTGAAAGTGTGGAGACATCATTTGTACAGAGTAAAGTTTGAAGTGTTCTCTGATCACAAGAGTCTCAAGTACCTTTTTGATCAGAAGGAGTTGAATATGTGGCAGAGAAGATGGATGGAATTCTTGAAGGATTACGACTTTGGGTTGAATTATCATCCCTGCAAAGCTAATGTAGTAGCTGATGTTTTGAGTCGGAAGTCATTACACCTGTCACATGTGATGGTGAAGGAGACAGAGTTGATTAAGAGGTTTAAAGACCTGAACTTAGGGATGACGTTGACCACCGAAAGCATAAGGATGTGTCACCTCAATGTAGCGAGTGACTTCAAAGAAAGAATTACTCGAGCTCAACTGGAGGATAAGGAGTTTAAAGAGACCTTAAAGGCAATAAAAGAGGGAAAGTTGAAATGTTTCACCCAAGGAGCTGATAAGCTGTGGAGGTTTGAGGGCCAAATTTATGTACCGAAGAGTAGTAACCTTCGAAAAGAGATATTGGAGGAGGCTCATAAGAGCTATTTCACCATTTATCCTGGTACTACCAAGATGTATCAAGACCTGAAAAAGATGTTTTAGTAGCCTGAATTGAAGCGAGATGTGGAAACATAGGTAAGTAAATGCTTGGTCTGTCGAAAGGTGAAGATTGAGCACTAAAGATCCTCTAGGATGTTGCAACCCATGTTGATTCTCGAATGGAAATGGGATAACATCCCGATGGATTTCGTGACAGGGCTACCTAGGACCCAAGCGGGCCATGACACTGTATGGGTAATTGTAGATCGACTGACTATGTCGGCCCACTTTTTACCTATTAAGGTGAATTACTCCTTGGATAAGCTAGCCCAGTTATATGTCCAGGAGATTGTGAAGTTGCATGGAGTGCCATCGACAATAATCTTGGACCGAGATCCGCGATTTACGTCACGTATTTGGGGAGCCCTTTAGAAGGCATTTGGTTTGAAGTTGTGCCTAAGCACGGCTTAATATCCTCAAATGGATGGCTAATCTAAGATAACCATTTAGACACTAGAGGATATGTTGAGGGCATATGTGTTAGACCAAAGGGGAAGTTGGGATAAGTACCTACCATTGATCGAGTTTGCATATAACAGTAGTTATCATGCAAGTATCGGTATGACACTATATAAGGCCTTATATGGAAGGAAGTGTCAATCTTCTTTATGTTGGTATGAGCCCGGTGATCAAAGTATGTTAGGACCCAAAGTTGTAAAGGAAACAATGGAACAAATCAAGAGGATTAGGGATAGAATCCTCACCGCTGAAACTCGACAAAAAGCTATGTGGATAAATATCAAAAGTTGTTAGAATTCTAAGAAGGAGAGCATGTATTCCTTAAGACCACTCCTACAATAGGCATAGGACGAGCTATGAGAGTCAAAAAGTTAAGCCCCAGATTTTTTGGTCCTTTTGAAATCCTTAATAGAGTCGAGTCAGTACCATACCGAATAGCCTTACCACCCAATTTGTCCAACCTTCATGATATCTTCCATGTCTCTCAGTTAAAAAAGTATCAGTCTAACCCTAGTCATGTGTTAGAGCCAGAACAAGTACAATTAAGGGAGAACCTAACCTTTAACCTGTCACCTATAAGGATTGTGGACAAAGGAGTCAAGCAATTATGGAACAAAACCATACCTCTGGTCAAAGTGGCATGGGGACGGGGAACAGTAGAGGAATTTACATGGGAGTTGAAATCAGAGATGAGGACACAGTACCCTAAGCTTTTCATAGGTAACGAATTTCGAGGGTGAAATTCTTTTTAAGGAGGGGAGAAATGTAACGCCCCGATTTTCCCTGTGTGCGAATGACTAAGATACCCCTGAGGTTATTTCTGCCCGGGAATCGAGGATGGTTGGTCCAAGGTATCCTCAAGGGGCTAGTCTAATGCTTGAAGGGGATTAGATGTGTTATAGATAATATTAGAGGTGAAGACCTCGATTCCTGGTTTTTCCCGTGCGTCAAATTACCAAAGTACTCCTGAGGTAATTTAACGTGGGATTAAGTGACGACTAAACCTAGTCATCACCCGGGAGTTCGAAATGTTAATTGCAAGTATTGCATGATACCTAGGAAAGTTCGGGTGGTTCTGGAGAGTTTTTGTATGAAATTACCTTTTTGCCCCTAGTTAGTGCTAGATGAGCTTAATTAAGTAATTAAGGAAATATAGGCTATATTAGACTCTAATTAAAGATAAATTAATTTTATCTAGTAATCTTGGGTCAAAGTAATTATTTGAGATTAATTAAGTCCTAAGATTGTTTAGGGAAGTTCAAATCCCTTTCTTATTCAAAGGAGCATCTATGATATTATGTCATATCATGGGCAAATAGTGTTTTCTCTCTCCTTTTTTCTAAAATAAGGAAACATGTTGGAGGTTTGAATTTCAAACTAATTGAGCTTAACTCCACTAATTGTTCAAGACCACTCTTGATGCGAGATGTCGCGACTCATAAACAAATTAAAATTTATAAAGTGCTAAGTTACACAAAAAATGTAGTAAAAGGCACAACCTAGGTCGTCCCTCAAGGAGGCTTCAATACTTAGTTGGGAAGATTTGGGGGTTTTAAAGAATTAAAGCAATAATTTAAATTGAAAGATGATAGCAATAATAGAGAAGGCACTAGTGCAAGGCATTCCTAGGATTGGAAATCAATTATCATTGACCAGATATTAAACCCACTGATGGCTATTAGTAATAAATTACTGGCAATTCTACTAGTGATCAATCAACCTCTAGAATTTGACCAATACAAATAACTAATAAACAACGATCGCTAATCTATTTAGAAACCACATTGATTTAATGACCCAATTGCTATAGCCTAACCGCCAATCGGAAAATTAATTTTAATATTCTCCCTCAAATATAAACCAATAGATCTACCAATTTATGCCCAAAGGGTTTCCCTAAACAACAATCACCAATTTAGTTATTTCAATAAAGATTATAGCAATCACCACAATAATTAAAGGAATGGAAACTATAGAACATTAAGAAAACCAATGTATTCAATATAAATAAAGGGTCTCAAATGTCATTCCAATCCATTTGGAAATCCTTACACTGGTAACAAAATCTACTCCTCCATTTCTGGAGGATTACAACAATAAAGATAAAAGAACCTAAAAATAATAGTAATGATCCTTGCTACAATCTCCAAGACAGAGCACCTTCACCAATAGAACCCTTAGAAAGAGAGAGAAAGAAAGAGAAGAGAGAGACGTAGAGAGAGAATAACAGCAACTAAAGTGGCGGCTCTAAAACTGAGTAAAAACTGAATGAAAAGGTTAGAATAAAAGTCTATAACAATCCCTTATATACTGCTCTGTAAAATAGGTCAAAGTGGGGCCCAAAAATAGGTTAAATGAACTGTTCTACGTCATTGCATGACCGCTGTAGTGTTCATTGACGGCTGCAGTGGTTAGCAGTGAGCTAGGCTGATGAACTTCAACTTTCAGGCGCTGTTGACCGCTGCAGCGGTGGATAGAATTGACGTCTTCACGTATCTAGTCGTTTTTGCACCTTAAACATTTGAATCTGTCCTTGCCACTAGAAATAGCAATTATAGCCCTTTGAATAAGCTTTCCAACGCCACTAAACTCACCTTAATTGGACATCTATAGCTTTAGATATTTCTAAAATACTAACTAGAAGTCAAGTTGGATAGCATCAGAACATCAGCAACCTTTAATCTTGCAACTCGATTTTCACCAAGATACTCTTAGAACTGGGTTTTGAGTTGAACATGAAAGTTATAGAGGATTTCTTGAGCTTTCCAAAACATCTTTATTTTTCTTAATCCGATCCCTGTAGAAGAGATACAGATTTTCTCTTATAATGCTTCTTGCAATTTTGCTCGAATGAACTCAAGAATTCTTCTATTTTGCTTCCAAATTCTTTGCAATAGTTTCTAACCTTGTTCTTGACATTTGCACTTAATTCAAAGCTCCTGTGCACAAAATGATACTCAAAGAGACAAGTCAAACGCAACAGGGTATAATTACAAATTATCCCAAAATCAATGCAAAAGCCATCAATTCTATCAAAATCACATAATGAGGAATAAGTCAAAATCCTTATTAATTGTATCAACAATACATTAAAACTCATGTAAAAAGCTAAGGTTTAGAAGTAAGATAAGTGGCACAAATGCCCCTTATCAAACTCCCCCATATTTAACCCTTCACATGTCCTCATGTGAAACTAAGATCAAACCAAGGCATGGATGAGAAGCAGTAAACAAGGACTACACTAGACTCCTAACCTAAAATGTATGATGCATGTAATTAAATGACAATACACCAATCCAATGAACTTAGAGTCACAGTAGTAAGCTTTCACACTAACAATCAAGAGAACTACAACAAGCAAGGCATGATCACCAACGTAGCACACAAGGTAGAATCAATATATGATGCATGAATCAAGTACAAAAATCCTCCCAAGGTCAGTGTTTGCCCTTCATTCACTCAAGTGTTTTGGGTTATGATGCACACTCAATCACTTCAAATGAAAATGCATTACCATAGGCTTGCTTCGGGTCTCATTCTCTATTTTGTCATACACATATGCATACTGAATCAAAAGGACTTACCTTTGGTTGTAATGGGGTTTGGGTGAAGGTGGATAAAAATATGGGTCAATGAGGCTAAACCTTAAGTCAAAAGAGAGCAAATGCATACACCAGGAGCACAAGTGCCTAAGGGTACACTTTGTCCAACTTAACACAATTACAGGTCTTTCTTTTGCAATGTGGCATGCCTTCAACCAAACTTTATTCAGAATTTTTCTCTTTTATTTTGTTTTTACAATTTCACTTGTTGTGTCACTTGCTGAATTTTGGGTACACATTGTTCCTCCCCCATACTTATGCTAAGCACATAGAAGAAATGCACAAATACTCTCCTGAGAAAAAGGTTGGGAATTTTCATGGTTTTTTTCACTTTTGGCTAGGGATATGCTAAAATAAAAGAATGGGCAATAAGGCTCAAGGGGGTTAAAAAATGGCAACATGCAAAGGTTGGCTATATGGGCAAGTGGCTAAAAACAAGAAAGATGCCTCAATCATATTCAAGCATGCACATAGAAACATATTTTCAAGCAACACCCTAAGCAAGTTCTAGAATACAAATGCAAAGAGGGAAACACTCATGAACAAATAAGGATGGCATATTATAACCTAATCAAAGAGGCTCAAAATCTCACAGGTAAAAGTGCATGTACTCAATCCAAACAACATAATGAATCTACCAACCATGCAACACAAGATAAAGTCAATGCCAAGCAAGTCAATAAGGTGCATGTGGTGTGAACCTATGCATGTAACCTCTAAGGTGTTAAAGGGATGGTGTAAAATGTAAATGAAAATAAATATGATGCAAGAATTAAAACTAAAAATGATAAAAAAATAAAATGCAGAAAGTTAAAAGGGAAAGGTAAAGAAAAACCTCCCGATGGGTTGTCTCCCACCCAGAACTTTGCTTTAATATCCCTAAGTTGGAAGATCAGAACCCTCATGGAGGGTGAGCAGCTTCAACCCATAGATAAGCTATTTGGGCCCTTAGATTCGCAGGTGTCTCACGGAGGTGCATTAGCCGATGCCTATCAATGGTGCATTGAACCATCCTGGAATTCTCTAACTCAATTGCACCATCAGTGTAACATCCCCTGCTACTTTATGGATTGACGACTGTGCCCACAAACCAACACGGGTCTTTTCAGCATGCTTTGTCCTCACTCGCACACTTCCTAGGAAAACTTCCCAGGAGGTCACCCATCCCAAAATTACTCCAAGTCAAGCACGCTTAACTGTGGAGTTCTTTCAGTTTTGGCTACCGAAAAGAATATGCATCTTGTTGGTATAGGTAGTACAAATCAATTCATATAAGCCCTTCTCAACCGTATAGTCCCATACCTATACAGTCTTAGGATCCCTCTCATTCGGGTGTGTAATTGGTTCATTCATGTACCCCTCCGCTTTCGAAGCCTACCAGGAGCCGCTCCTTGTCCATGCCTCCTTGCACTGGCAATCACTCCCTGACTTCGCAATCCCCGGGCATTACAATCAGGGTGCACATGGGTGACCAATAATGGTCATTTCCATCTAGACTTTGGACTTCTAGCCATCAGTTTTGCCCGGGGCTCATGCAACACCATCCATTGCCCTTCACAGGGCTTCTTACCCAACATGGGCTGATCATGGAGCACCTGGCAAACCAATGACTGCTACCTGGGTAGTGTACCTGTATCTGAAAACTTGGGACATTCTAAAACAACAAGTGTATCATATCCCATGGAAGAAGAAAAAATGGAGAAGGGGGGATCTGGATCTTTACAAATCACATTACCACAGGCATCATCAACTAAAGAATCAATGACATCAATGTTAAATATGGAGTGTTCTTCATGGGGATGTAACCCGGTTGGCTTGAGCTCTCCAAAGTGAAAGGACTGGTAAAGTGATTTAGGCATAACATTAATGCCTGCTCCAAGGTCAGTTAAGGCTCTAGTGATGTGCAAGTTCCCAATAGTACAAGGAACATATAATGTGCCTGGGTCCTTGCACTTGGTTGCCAAGTTGCTTGGCTTGATAATAAAGGAAGCATTGACCCCCATAGTCACTTTGTCCTCCCCACTACCTTTTGTCCTCCTCCTATTAGTGCATAGATCTTTCAAGAATTTTGCATATTTAGGAATTTGCTTGATTGCATCCAATAGGGGTATGTTTACTTGCACCTTTTTAAAAGTTTCTCAAGTTTCAGAATCCAATTCTAATGCAGCAAACTTTTTGGGTTGGATCCTTTGTGGGAGTGGCAATGGCAAAAGGACTTCTGGAGCTTTTTCAGATTCTGTGGAGTGCTGCAGCACTAGTTGACCACTGCAGCGCTCACCCGAATACTCTTGAGGCTTCTCTTCAGCTTGCTCCTTTTCCTAGACAGGCCTAGTCACTTCTGGAATTTTTGTTCTAGACCTTAGAGTGATTGAATAGACATCTCCTCTTGGATTAGGAACTGTTTGAAACGGTAGCTGGGCAGCTGGGGCCTGCTAGCTTTGATTATTTTTCATCTGAGTCACCTCCTCTCTCAGCTGGGCATTTTCTCTTCTACTTTCTTACATTTGCTTCATCATCATTTTCATCATCTCAATCATAGTAAGATCTGATAGAAGAGGGGCAGGAAGGGCCTATTGCCTCTGATGATCATATCAGTGTGATGGTCATTTGAAGTACATATGCCACAGACCTTAGAAACCACTGGAGTTGCTGCTTAGCTCACCATTAATTACTGCATAAGGCCAGAAAGTTACTATAAAGAAATCTACTCATTCATCTCTGGAAGATTACAATAATGAAGATAAAAGAACCTGAAAGTAATTGCAATGATCATTGCCATAATCTCCAAGACAAAGCACCTTCACCAATGGAACCCTTAGAGAGAGAGAAAAAGGAGGAGAAAAGATAGATGCAGAGAGAGAATAATGGCAACTAAAGTGGCGGCTCTAAAACTGAGTAAAAACTAAATGAAAAGCTTAGGGCAAAATTCTATGACAATCCCTTATATACTGCTTTCTAAAATAGGTCAAAATAGGGCCCCAAAACAACTTAAATGAGTTATTCTGTGTCATTGCATGACCACTACAACGCTCATTGACCGCTGCAGTTGTTAGCAGTGAGCTAGGCTGATGAACTTCAATTTTCATGCGCTGTTGACCCCTGCAACGGTCTTTGAGTGCTGCAGCGGTGGACAAAATTGACATCTTCACGTATCTAGTCATTTTGGCCCCTTAAATGTTCGAATCTATCCTTGACACTAGAAATACTGATTGTAGCCCTCTGAATAAGCTTTCCAACACCACCAAAATAACTTCAATTTAGGTATCTATAGCTCCAAATATTGCGAAAATACTAATTGGAGGTCAAGTTGGACAAGTTGGATTGCATCAGAATATCAGCAACCTTTAATCTTGCAACTCGATTTTCACCAAGATACTCCTAGAATTGGGCTTTGAGCTGAACATGAAAGTTGTAGAGGACTTTTTGAGATTTCCAAAACACTTCATTTGTCTTAATCTGATCCCTGTAGAAAGAGATACAGATTTTCTCTTACAATGCTTCTTGCAATTTTGCTCAAATGAACTCAAGAATTCTTCTATTTTGCTTCCAAATTCTTCCTAACAGTTTCCCTTTGTTCTTGAAATTTGCACTTGATTCAAAGCTCCTGTGCACGAAATGATACTCAAAGAAAAAAGTCAAATGCAATAGGATATAATTACAAATTATATCAAAATCAATGCAAAAGCCATCAATTCTATCAAAATCACACAATGAGGAATAAATCAAAATCCTTATTAATTGTATCAACAATACATTAAAACTCATGTAAAAAGCTAAGATTTAGAAGTAAGATAAGTGGCACAAATGCCCCTTATCAACTCCTTAATCAAGTCTTGAAAAGCCTTAAACACTTGGTTACTAACCTAAACACCTAATTACCAATCCCTAACCCATTTCCTAATCAAATCTAACTCTAATCCAAGTCCTAACCCACAAGAAAAATTAGAAATCTCCCCCCAAAAGACCCTGGAAGGCCGCGGACTCCCTCCACCCATTTCACCCTCATATGTTGTCTTTTTTAAAGCACTTATGCACTCAAAGAACTCCCACTTTCACCATTTATTTTTTTGTTGTGTCTTGCTCGTAAAGTTTGGCCAAAAACTCTCTCTTCTCTCTCAACTCAAGAGCTCTCTTCCTATTCTTCTTCTTCCATCTTCAAGAAACCTCAATCCTCAACCTTCTCTCAAACTCAAACTGTAACGCCCTGATTTTCTATCTGAGTGAAAAATGACCAAAATGCCCCTGAGGTTATTTTCGGCCCGAAATTCGAGGATGGCCGACCCGGCAGTCCTCGAAGGGCCAACTCAATGTTTGAAGGGGATTGAATGACCCTTGAGTGGTTTCGGAGGCGAAAGTCTCATTTTCTGCAGTTTCGGATCAAAATGACCAAAATACCCCTATAGCGTTTTTACATGGGTAAAGGTGCCGTTTGAGCCCGAAACTTTTCCTAAAGGTTTAAAACAATATTTTTACATGTTTAAAAGCATCTGTTTGAGTCCCGGTGGTCCCAGGCAATTTTAGTGTAAAATTACGATTTTGCCCCTAGAATAGTGTTTTTGAGCTTAATGATGTTATTAAACAAACCTAAGCAATATTAGGCTCTAATCGAAGATTAATTAATTTCCATAATTAATCTAGAGTCAAAATAAACTATTAAAATTAATTAGAACCTAAAATTGCTTAGATTAGATTTAAATCTCCTTTCTAAAACTCAAGATTTCACTCTTGGAATCTTGAATAGTATTTTCTCTCTCTAATTCCTTAAATCAAGGAATTTTGTCTAGAATTGTTTATGCACTAAAATGAGTTTATAACTCACTAATGATGCAAGACCACTCCTTAAACATGTCTTGACAACCTTGATTACCCATTTTCTCACCTAAACATTTTCTTACAAATTCCTAATCTTAATCCAAATCAAAGATACACCTAAACACAACTCTAAACCACAATTAAAATGCAAGAAATCCTCCCCATGGATGATGCAAGTTTCAGCCACCTCTCTCTCAATTACATCACATGTTGATTTGTTTCTCACTCAAAGAACCATGCTTGAGCCATACCTTGAACCATACCTCACCATGCCTCAAGATCACAACATCTCACCTCATGGAACTCATGGGGCTGCTCTTGCTTGGCTGAAACCTTCCCTCCCTCCTTGCACCTTGCATTTGTTTCATTTCTCTATAAATAACATGCTTAGGTGAACTTGCATCATTTTGGGTTCATTTGCTAAGTGTAAGTTTTCAAAGAGCACTTCAAAGTTTTCTTTTCTCTCAAGTTCAAGTGTTCAAGTTCTTCAAGTTCTTCATCCTCTTCTCTCATCCCAATCTTCAAATCACTTGGTAGGGATTTTCTTTTAAGTATTTCCTTTGTTTAAGTTCTTACTCTAGTTATGTGTTTATGGTTTCTCTTAAGTCTTTTTAGAACTTCTTTCCCTCTCCTTTTTCTTCATCATTCTCGGCCATGGGCCTTTGAGGACAAGGAAATGAGAGCTTGATGATGAGGTTTCATGGTGGTGATGTCCATTACTTGAACAATCTCTAAAGCTTGATCTTTGTTCTTGAGTTAAAGAGGTTTTTAGTTTTTCTTCTTGAACCTTGAAACCTTTCACTTTGATGATGTTTTAAAATGGTTACATGAACTCAATGATGAGGACTCATGATGTTGGTGTAAATGCATCATCAAGATCATGGTCTCTAGAGTTTCAAATGCTTCCTTTTCTTCTTAAAAAGTTTCAGTTCCTTTTCCTTTTCTCTCTTCACATTTTCGGCCATATTGGCTAATGAGTTTCATAATGGCTTGATAATGAGAGCTTCTAGATGATGACTATGTGTTCATCACAATGAGGCCTCTAGAGCTTGAGTTTTAATAAAAATGTTATTTATGACCACATTTCAAGAAAAGAAACTTTGTGTTTTAAAGAACCCTTGAGGTTCACTCTTGTCTTCACTTTATCTTGTCATGATGAGTTTGGGTTGAGGTTTAAGTTCCTTTAAAGTCTTGTATGAGCTCTAATAAGAAATAAAATGGACAAGCATTCATATTTAAATTCAAGCTTATGTATTACATATTTACTTTGAGCTTTGCATTCATATTTATTTTACAAGCCATCACTTAAAGTTAAAGGATAAAGAATGGAGTGCACCTCATATTTACATTCTTGTCCAGCATATTTACTTTTCATCACTAAAGAACATAAAGATTTAAAATGAGAGCTTGCATTATCACCTAACTAAATCTCAAAGCCTTTCTATTTCAGCCTTAAAGTCGATTGTTGCTAGGCCTAGAGCACTAAAATAAAGAAATGAACTTGCATGGCATATTTATTTTAAGTCTTGCATATTTATATTTCAAGTCTTGCATATTTATATTTCAAGTCTTGCATATTTATTTCAAGCCTTGCATATTTACATTTCAAGTCTTGCATATTTACTTTAAGCTCTTACTTTACTTTGTAATGAAGAATAAAAATGAGGTACATAGCATGTTTAAATTATGTCATCACTTAAAGACCTTAGAGCTCAAAGACTTGCCAATTTTATCTCAAGTTAAAGTTTAATGTGGGAACATTCTTTGGATGCATAATTTCGGCCATGTAGTGATGATGAACTTGGAAAGAGATTCATCTAGCTACAAGGGCCAACAATCCAAGTTTTGAGATTTCTCTTTATGCCTCATGAATTTTATGAAGTTAAGACCAACAAGATTTATGAATTTAATCCTCTTTTAAGGAGGGATCAAGTTGGTTACTGACCTAAGGGTATTTTTAGCCTCTTGACAAAATAAAATGGTTTGAAAAAGAGTTTTAGAAGTCCTAAAAATAGTTCCAAGAGAAACTAGCAACTTATATGTTTTAGAAATATCAAGTTATGCATCTTTTGGGACTTAATGTTTCGGTTCTACCATGATGAGTTTGCTGCTGTGTGATGATGTTTTGATGTGTTAGAATGTGTAAAAAATTATGTATGATGAGATAGGAACATTTCTATGCATGATAGGAGGGAAACTAGCTTTCTAGAAAAATCGTAAAATCAAGATTTAGCATAGTTTTAACCCATTTATTTTTGGATACTACCCAAACTATTTCAATGGAAATATAATCAGATTAGGATTGTTTAATCATGAAAAATTTGGTTACATTTGAAGTAGGATTGAATTTTAGCATCTATAGAGAAACTAGTAACTAGAAAACCGTCAAATCGCAATTCTAGAACTCTTAGAACATTTAATCTTTAGAATCTGTCCAGCGACATCATAATACAGCAAACATGGTTTATAATTAGTTCTTAGACATAGGAATGTCTCATAATTGGTTTAGGTTTAATTTATAGCGCCTTAGGCGAAGACGGAACCAAGAAAGGGTCTAAGACGTAAGTGCTAGAACCCCATAATTGTAAGTTTATAATTCTGCCCCCTAAGGAATGGAGTTGCCCAGATTTATTAAAGAGCATAAATAATAGTAATATTTGTTAGAAGAGAATCCTTAGGTGCATAAGAGGTTGATAGAAAATGATAGATTAGATTAATTACATCACAAGTTTAAAGCCCGTAAGGGTCAATGCATAAGATACCGTAGGACCAAGAGCATAATGAAATTTCAATGTTGCCTATGAACATATGAGGATGATTATGTGAATGTATGGAATTATGATGAAGGATGCATGTTTAATTGACTTATGTGGCATAAAGTAAAATTTGGAAGAAATTCGGCATCTTCTTTGTTATGCACCAATTTCTGACAACTTTGGGGACTTAGAAAGTTTTTGAAAACCTATGAGATTTTTATTTATGAGATACTAAGATGAGTTCTTGGATGACACTGGTTCGGCCGAGCACCCCTAAGAAATGCCCCCTAGCCCGTACTGGATAAGTCAGGATTATGTTTATGATTATGTTACGCTTATCGAGATTGATAAGTAAGAACTAGTGACGACTAGTTAAGGTATGAGCTCATAACCTAGAGATGTGACACGTTCTGGGTGACACCGGTTCAGCCAAGCACCCCCAGAACAATTGTCTTTTAGGGTGGCCTATGAGGAAGTAAAGTATGATGTTTATGTCACAAAGTTTTCCATATGAGAATTTAATTGCCACTTTATGCCACTATTATGATGTTCTTAAAGTTACAATTATTATTCTTGCATTAAGTAGAGCCATGCATACATTCTTTAATATGTTGCATCCATGTCATTAAGAATCATGCTAAAATGAACGGACCTTGGCTAATTATGTTTTAAAACCTAAAAATAGACTTAATGCATGCTCACTTATTTTGTATACTAAACCCAACGTTCCTAAGGACGTAAATGATGACACCTAGGTAGTAGGAGGCCCTACTGAGATTCTTTAGCAAGATTCTCACTCCCTCTATCTCTTTTCCTCTGTCACGTCTTCAGATGGCGACGTTCGTGATTTTCGTGGACACCCCAACGTAGGAGGTGCATCATGATCCGGACCACAAGTCATACCATTTTGTGGGTCACTGCGTCGTTCGTGTATTTATGTTCGTTGGACGGCCCTTTAGTCACCCCGTACATAGCCATCGATTCTCTCCTGTCTCACCCTTCGGCGACGACCTCCTATCTCACCCACAGTATGTGCCCCGCTCATCCTCATCATTCTCTGAGACGGACCCTTCGGAGGACTCTGCCACTCAGGTACCTTCCAAGGGATCCTCCCCCACCGTGCCAATGGACGTTGGGGAGGGTAGTGAGGCTTCTGTCACTCAACCGGTACGTGGAGGACAGGTGAGGATGATTCCCCACCGTGGAGCTCACGCCCGACCGATGCAGCGCATAGCCACCCCGGCCTAGATAGCCCAGTGGATCGGATACATCCCTCCTTTCCAGAGAGGCCTGCAGTAGGAGATGACTGTCGCGTTCTGGTGCCCGAGCTTTGACTAGGCTTGGATAGCCTCCTTTTGTCTTAAGGCTATCTATTTGTAGGCGTACTAAAGTTAGGAGAGAGTTTCTTTTTATGCCTTTGTTGTACTTTCATTTTCCATGTATTTCTATTCCAGATGTATCAAACTAAGTCCCACTCTACATAAGTGGGCATATCATATTATATATAAATATGCAGTTCAGTTTTATTGTGATGTGCCTTTACTTGCCTTATGTTATGATGAGATGTTTGCTTTATTTCCATCCATGCTTTATTGCTCATCGTGTCGCGCAGCCCTCACTTTGCTTTTATAAATTCAAAAAAAATTTTACCAGTATTTTCCGTTAAGTATTTTAAAGTAAAGAAGAGACTATGACGTAACCGACTAATGATTAACCTAAATATGTTCTAGAGTATTGGGTTAAAAATTAGGATGTTACACAAACCACCATACCTCCCCCTTAGATCAATTCTCAAACACATATCTTTTCCATTCCTAAACACAAAATCACAAGAAAAATCCTCTTCCAACTTTGTTCCGTCTTTGTCGAATCTATTCTTGCTCCAAGAAAAGATTTGATCTTCTCATTTCCTTACAAAAGATCAAGCTTCCTCTTGCATCAAGAAAACATCTTTGGTAGGGATTTTATTTTTGAGTTCTTTATCTTGTTCTTCCTTTCTCTTTTTCGATTTTGTTGATTGTTTTTTGATTAAGACCATAGCTTGATGATGAGGGTTTTGATGTTGGTTTTGTTGCCATCATATATTTGACCTCTAGAGCTCAAGGCTTGGTTTTTGGTTTCGAAAGAATATGAAAAATGGAATGTTTGTTAGTTTTCTTTGGTTATTTCTTTTGAGCTTGATGGTGAGTCCAAGAAATGAGGTTCTTGGAACCATAGTATTGAGAAACTCTAAAGCTCACTTCCATCTTATAAGATTGACTAGGGTTAAAGAGTTTAATTCTTTATAAGTCTTAAGTTTAGAGCTTAATGAAATATAAAAATGGATTGCATTCATGTTTATGTTTCAAGCTCTTGCATTTCATGTTTAATATTCCAAGCCTTGCATATCATGTTTATATTTCAAGTTATCACCTTAAATCTTAAAGATAAGAAAATGGACTTGTATTTTCATGTTTATATTTCAAGTGTTGCATGTTTATATTTTAAGTTATCACCTAAACCTCAAAGGCTTAAAATGAATTTGCATTCTCATATTTATATTTCAAGTCTTGCATATCATATTTATATTTCCAAATTATCACCTTATACTAATAAAGATTAAAATAAGACTTACATATCATATTTATGATTCTAGCTATCACCTAAATATCTAAAGCTCAAGACATACCTTTTTCATCTTAAAATGGAAATTTTGATCATGGATACATTTTGATATATATATATTTTGACCATATGAGGATTTGGATTTTGAAGTTAGTTTTATTTTATTTTGAGGCTTGAATCTTGTATCTATGGTGTACAAAGGATTTTTAAAAGATTTAGGAACTCAAGAGGAGTAAAAATGTGATTTCTAAATGATTAGAAACCTATTAATAAAATCCTTAGTTTTGCTACTATTTTGACATTTATATATTTATGTTAATCAAAGCTTTGATCTAAGAAAGGAGTTGGAATCTAAAGAAAGTAATTGGTTTAAAAGAACCTAATTATTTTTAATAAAGAATTTGTGTTGGTTTGTGAAAATATGAGTATGATTTCAAAGGAAATGTTGGGATGATGCTTTAAAATGGTTTTAGAATGAAAAGGCAACTTAAAATGTGTTAAAATTTTAGTTTTTCAACTTTTGGAGTTGCTGGTAATCATTACCACAATTTGTAATCGATTACCAAGCTGTTTTGACTCTCGGAAATGAGTTTTTGACTCTGATAATCGATTACCACAATGTTTTTGGTGCTCGGGAGGAGTTTTTGACTCTAGTAATCGATTACTAGCTCATGTAATCGATTACCAGGCCCAGAGATGTATAAATGAGTGTGTTTTGAAGAGATACATCCTTCGGGATCAATCCTCAACAATTTAAGCAAAGTAATATGAATTGACGACTATGCATGCTTGATTTATAAATTATGTAAATGATGATCTCTAGTATATTGTATATACCCTGTTGAGCATAGCATATACACTAGCTGAGTCTGGTCCTTGATTTCCAGCATACTAGGTATAAGCATGTTTACTGCTATAAGATATTGATTGATGACGTGCTTATGGATATATGCAAAGAATATGATGCATGCTTATGTGGTCAATTACATGATGAATTGTGGCATGTTATGATTATGCTTGAATAATTGAGGTGCATAATCTAAGCATTTTGAAACGCCCTAGTTTTTCCCGTGTATAAATGACCAAAATGCCCCTGAGGTCAATTTTACCTAGGAATCGAGGACAGCCGGCCCAGGCTATCCTCAAAAGGTTATCTTAATATTTGAAGAGGATTATATGTGCCGTATGTAAAGATAGAGGTAGAAATCTCAATTTTCGATTTTTCCACATGCGAAATTTCTAAAGTGCCCCTGTGGTAATATGGCGTGATATCTTGTGCCGACTGGACCCAGACGTTACCCGGAAATTTGAAATGTTGTTCTTAAGGGATGTATGACGCCTGTATAAGCCCGGGCAGTCCTAGGGAGTTTTGTGTAAAATTAGTTTTGCACCTACTTAAGTGCGTAATGAGCTTAATAGCGTGATTAAGGGAATCGAGGCAATATTAGGCTCTAATTAAATATTAATAAACTCTAATTATTAATCCTGATTCAAAATAATTAATGGAGGTTGATTAGGGCCTATGATCACTTAGGGAAAACTTAAAATCCCTTCCTTAATCCAAGACTTTATGTCATGCCATGAGTAATAGTATTTGCTCTCTTCATTTTCCTAAATTAAGGAATCATGTTGGGATTTGAATTTCAAACTAATGAGGCTTAACTCCACTAAATGTGCAAGACCACTCCTTAATCATGTCTTTAAAAGCCTTAAGCACTTGATTACTAGCCCAAATACTTAATTTCTAATTTCTAACCCATTGCCTAATCAAATCTATCTCTAAACCATGTTTTAACACAAGATGAAATGAAAATTTTTCCCTCCCAAAGGGCCAAGAAGGCCATGGCCTCACTCCCCCTATACACCTTCATATTTATTCTTTCCAACACATAAACACTATCATTTTTACCATTTGCTTTTTTGTTGAAAGATTAGTTGCCAAAAATGCTCTCTTATTCTCTCATCTTAAGATTTTTCTTCTTCTTCTTCTTCCACCACAAGAGTCACCATCCACCACCACCTCTCAACCTCAAACCACCATACCACCACCATAGATAATCCCCAAGATACATAACATTTCCATTTCTAAACACAAAGCTCAAGAAAAATCTTCCTTCCCTTTTTCTTTTCCTTAGGCCGAATTTATTCTTACTCCAAGAGAAGATTTGTGTAATATCCTAATTCTTAACCCAATACTCTAGAATATACTTAGGTTAATCATTATTCTATTACTTCATAGTTCTCATTTTTACTTTGAAATACTTAGCGGAAAATACGGGTAAATTTTTTTTTGAAACACAATGAGAGCCGCGTAATGCGATATATCATGTAACGAACAAAACATACATCTCATAACGTCATAGCATAAGGCACACCATGAATAACACTGAATATCATCTCATATATATATATAACTTGCGCACTTATAAGTGTGGGACTTAATTTAGTACAAGGGAAATACATGAAAGGAAATACAACATAAACATAAACATGATCTACTCCCCTACCCGAGTGCATCTAATGGGATAACCTCTAAACAACAGTGGTGTGTGCTCTAACCGGGTACTCCATCGATCGATCATCACCTCCTACTGATGTCCATCTCGCGAACGAGGCAAGTATCCAGGAAACTGGGGGAGCTCCTCGGGCATAAAGAGGCGGAACGGGGATCGAGAGTGACCCCCGCAGTGTGGCCACATCTCCGGTCATCGTGCAAGTCGTGGCTGAGTCACGGTATCCTCACTGCCCTCCCTCATCAATGGTGGAGAGGGGGCAGAGCTCTCGCTATACGGATGGGTAGGCGGGTCCTCGGACGGGTCGGTCTCCGAGAAGTAGGTCTGGGGCATGTAATCGGGATAGTCTCGCATGGCTGAGGCGGCAGTGTGCATGCGAAGCACTCTCTCGTCATGCGTACGCGCACGCTCAAAAACCCGCTCATCGTCGCCATAGGGTGCAGTCGGGGAGAAGCGATGGGTGTGCACGGGATGAGTGAAGGGGCATCCTATGAACACGAAAGCCCGCACCGTGCACTGACCCTCAAAATGGTATGACCCGTGAGCCGGGTCATAGTGCACTTCCCATGTCGGGGTGTCCACGAACACTACGAACGTCGCCATCTGAAGACGTGACGGAAAGAAAGAGATAGAGGGAGTGAGAATCTTGCTAAAGAATCTTAGTAGGGCCTCCTACTACCTAGGTGTCATCATCTACGTCCTCAGGAACCTTGGGTTTAATTACACAAAATGACTGGACATGCATTAAGTTCATTTTAAACTTTAAAATATACTTTAGCCAAGGTCCATTCATTTTAGGATGATCTTAATGTCATGAATGCAACATAATAGAAGATGTATGCATGGCACTACTTAATGCACATACATAAAACATAACATCAAGCATCATCATACTTAGTGGCATAAAGTGGCAATAGTAATGTTCATATGGGACAAAATCATGAAACTTCTCTTTCTCATGGGCCACCCTAAAAGACAATCGAACTGGGGGTACTCGGCCGAACCGGTGTCACCTAGAACGTGTCACATATCTAGGTTATGAGCTCATACCTTAACTAGTCGTCACTAGTTCTTACTTACCACTTAACGATAAGCGTATCATAAATCATAAATCCCGACTATCTGAGTACGGGTTAGGGGGCAATTCTCTTAGGGGTGCTCGGCCGAACCGGTGTCACCTAAGAGTATAAAATGGTACCGATGTCACATGAGTTCTATGGAGGTGCTCGGCCGAACCGGTGTCATCCTAGAACCCATCTTAGTACCTTAGTTTTCAAAATCTCTTTAAGTCCCCAAATGTGTCGGGAATTTGACGGCACAAAGGCATTACGCCGAATTCCTTCCAAATTTGCTTTATGCCACATAAACATATATCCTCATGAATTCATCATATGAATAACATCATCATCATTTACATACTACATGCATCATCATGGAACGTTCAACCGCTTATCCTTACGGTAGCTTATGCTTTGACCCTTACGGGTCTTAATCATGAGATATGGTTCTCTAACATCCGTCGCTCATATTTTATGCACCTAAGGGCTCATAATTAAACATCATTCATAATCCTCATGTTCACACTTAAATCTGAATAGCATAGGGCAGAATTCCTAACTTGTGATTACTGGGTTCTAGAACTTACGTTTTAGACCCTTTCTTGGTTCCGTCTTCACCTAAGGCGCTATGAATCAAATCTAAATCAATTATGAGGCATTCCTATGCTTAAGGACTAATTATTAGTCACGCTTATCATGTTGTAAGGGTGCTGGACAGAATCCGGAATAATAAATGTTCTAAGAGTTCTAAACCTGCACTTTTACGGTTTTCTAGTTACTAGTTTCCCTATAGATGCTAGAATTCGATTCTAATCCAAATGTTATCAAGTTTTTCATGTCTAAACAATCCTAATCTGATTATGCTCCCATTAAAACAGTTTGGATAAGTTCCATAAACAAATGGGTCAAAACTATGTTAAATTCTAGCTTTACGGTATTTCTAGTTAGCTAGTTTCTTACCTATTATGCATAGAATCATTTCTACATCATCATATGATATTTTCACACATTCTAACACATTAAAACATCATCATACAGCATCACACTCATCATATCAGAACCGAAACATCTAGCTTCAGTAAGGGATTTAAATTGACATTTCTAGGTACATAAGTTAACTAGTTTCTCTTGGAATCAATTTAGAATTTCTAAAACTCTTTGCAAATCATTTTAATTCATCAAGAGGCTAAGAGAAGCCTTAGGTCAATGACCAAAATATATTTCATCTCCTAAAAGGGAATAAAGTCATATCTCATGACAACATAACCTTGAAAAGGTTTGTAAAGCTTTAAGGAAAACTTAGAACATAGATTATTGGTCCTTGTAGCTAGATGAAAACTCATTGCAAGTCCATCATCACAACTTGGCCGAAAATATGCCTTCAAAGAATGGTTTCACATTAAACTTTAACTTGGAATGAAATGGGCAAGTCTTTGAGCTCTAGGTTCTTAAGTTACGACATAAAATAAACGTGCTCATGCTTTTCATTTTTATTCTTGGTTACAAAATAAAGTGATGACATAAATTAAATATGCAAGGCATAAACTTAAACGTACAAGCTTGAAAGTAAATATGCGAGGCATAAACTTAAACGTGCAAGCTTGAAAGTAAACATGCAAGGTCCAATTCTTTATTTTAGTGCTCTTGGCCCAACAACAATCGACTTTAAGGCCGAAATAGATAGGCATTCGAGAGATTAATTAGGTGATAATGCAAGTTCAATTCTTTATTTTAGTGCTCTAGGCCCAACAACAATCGACTTTAAGGCCGAAATAGAAAGGCTTTGAGAATTATATTAAGTGATGATGCAAGTTCCATTTTAATCTTTATGTTCTTAGGTGATAGCTTGAAAGTAAAGGTGCATAGCAAGAATGTAAATATAAATGCAAGCATAAAATAAATTATGCAAGTTCATTTTATCTTTCTAGAGCTCTTAACAAGACTTTAAAGGAACTTAAACCTCAACCCAAACTCATCAAACCAAGATAAAGTAAAGTCTAGAGTTCTTAGAACTCAACATAACATTTTTAGAAATCAAAACATTTTGCATGTAAAAGAAAAGGAGATAGCCGAAATCTCAAGGAACGAAAAGAACATTTTGAAACTCTAAAGTCCATGATCTTGATGATATATTAACACCAACATCATGAGACCTCATCATTGAGTCCTTAGAACCATTTTAAAACACCATCAAAACTAAAGTTCTCAAGAGTTCAAGAAAGGAAAAACTAGAAACATTTTTGCTCAAGAACAAAGATCAAGCTCTAGAGTTTGTTTCAAGTGATGAACATCATCATAAAACTCTCATCATCAAGCTCTCATTTCTTTGAACTTCAAGGCCCATGGCCGAAAATGAGAAGGAAAAAGGAGAAGAAAAGAAGTTCTAAAAAGAATCAAGAGAAACTATGAACATAAAGCTAGATCAAGAACTTTAAAGAAAAGAATACATGAAAGAAAATCCCTACTTGATGTGATGAACTTGAAGATGGAAGAAGAAGATGAAGATGATGAAGAACTTTGAAGAACTTGAAGAACACTAGAACTTTGAGAGAAAAGAAAAGCTTTGAGTGTTCCTAAACTTAGCAAATGATCTAAAAGTGGTGCAAGCTCCTCAAGGCATTCTATTTATAGAAGAATGAAGCAAATGGAGTGTGTGTGTGGCTGAAGGGGTTTCGGCCATGAGGGTGCAGAATGGAGGCATCCATGAGTTCCATGAGGTGAGATAATGTGGTCTTGAGGCATGGTGAGGTATGGTTCAAGGTATGGCTTCAAGCATGGTTCTTTGAGTGAGAAAATAATTAAACATGTGGCCAAAGGGGGCATGGCTGTTCGGCCATGTTACAGCCAAGGGGAGGTTTGTTTTGCAATTTAATTGTGATTTAGAGTTGTGTTTAGGTGTATCTTTGATTATGCTTAAGGTTAGGAAGTTGTAAGAAAGTGTTTAGGCAAGGAAAATGGATAATTAGGATGGTCTAGACATAATTAAGGAGTGGTCTTACACCATTAGTGAGTTAGATCCTCAATTTAGAGTCTAAACAACTGTAGACACATTTCCTTGATTTAAGGAATTGGAGAGAGAAAACACTATTCAAGATTCCAAGACTAGGAATCTTGAGTTCTAGAAAGGGATTTAAGTTTAATCTAAGCAATTTTGGATTCTAATTAACTTTAATAAATTATTTTGACTCTAGATTAATTAGGAAAATTAATTAATCTTCGTTTAGAGCCTAATATTGCTTAGGTTAGCTTATTTACGTCATTAGGCGTAAAAACACTATTCTAGGGGCAAAATCGTAATTTTGCATAAAACTGCCCGGGACCACCGGGACTTGAACAGAGACCTCTAGACACATGAAAACATGTTTTTAAACCTCTGAGGAAAGTTTCGGGCTCAAACGGCACTTCTACCCGCGTAAAAACGCTATAGGGGTATTTTGGTCATTTTGACCCGAAACTGCGGAAAATGAGATTTTCGCTCCCGGAAGCATTCAAAGGCCGTTCAATCCCCTTCAAACATTGAGTTGACCCTTCGAGGATGACCGAGTTGGTTACCCTCGAATTCGGGTCACGAAATGACCTCAGGGGCATTTTGGTCATTTCCCTCAGACAAAAAAATCGGGGTGTTACAATTTGTTCTTCTCATTTCTTGCATAAGATCAAGGCTTTTTCTTGCACAAAAAGGAGGACACACTTAATAGGGATTTTTATTTTGAGTTTTCTCTCTTTTCCCTCTCATTTTTGGTTTGGTTGTCTTTCTCCTTCTCTTTATTCTTTTAGTTGTATTGTTGTTGAATAGTTAAAAGCCATGGCTTGATGATGAGGATCTTTGATGTCGGTTATGATACCATCATTTGTTTGACTTCTAGAGCTCAAGTTTGATTTTTGATTTCAAGAGAAAAATGAGAAATGATTTGTTTTATTATTGTTCTTGATTTATTTTTGGTTGAGCTTGATGATGAGTCCAAAGGAATAAGGTTCTTGGAACCATGGTGTTGAGGGACTCTAAAACTCATTTCCATTTGGTGAGATTGACTGAGGTTAAAGAGTTGTTCGTCTAAAAGTCTTGAGTTAGAGCTTAAAGAGATAAAATGAGATGCATTCATGTTTATATTTCTAGTACTTGTATCTCATGTTTAAATTTCAAGCCTTGTATATCATGTTTATTTTCCTGTTATCACTTTAAATCTTGAAGACAATAAAATGAACTTGCATTTCATGTTTATATTTCAAGTCTAGCATGTTTATATTTCAAGCCATCACTTAAGACTCAAATATTAAAAATGGACTTGTATTCGCATATTTATATTTCAAGCTCTTGCATTTTCATGTTTAAATTCCAAGCCTTGCATATCATGTTTATTTTCAAGTCATCACTTTAAATCTTGAAGATAAGGAAAGAGGACTTGCATTTCCATGTTTAAATTTCAAGTCTTGCATATCATATTTATATTTCAAGTTATCACCTAAATCTTAAAACTCAAGACTTGTCTCTTTCATCTAAAATGGATATTTTCACCTTAAGCACCTCAAGAAGTTAGAGATCTTAAAATTGGCCTTGTTGATGATGAATCTTAGCTTTCGAGTCATGTAAAAGAGTTTTGAAAGATTAGAAGACTCAAGAGGGGAAAAATGTGATTCTAAGTGATTTAGAAATCTTTGAGTGAAATCTTTGGTTTTTATTGGAAGGTTTGATCTGGTTTGGAGTAATGTTAGTATGATTTCAAAGAAAGTGGTGGAATGATGCTCAAAATGGTTTTAGAGTGAATAAATGACTTGAAGGATGTCAAAACTTGAGTTTTTTAGCTTCCAGAGTTCCTGGTAATCGATTACCAGTGTAATGTAATCGATTACTAGCATGATTTTAATGCCCGAGAGTGAGTTTTTGACTCTGGCAATCGATTACCATCCTCTGTAATCGATTACCAAGAAGTTTTTGGGTGTCCAAGAAGTATTTTCATTACTATTAATAGATTATATAGCCCCTGTAATCGATTACCAAAAGCTCAAACATGATTGTTTGAAGAAATTAAACTGTATAATTGATTACCCGCTCATGTAATCGATTACCAGAACCTAATATGTGTAAATAAGTGTGTTTTCACTTGGAATAACATAGATTGATGACTTTACATGCTTGACCTTGAGTTATATGAATGATGATCCTTATATGACTATACATGTATATCCTATTAAGCATTGCATGTGCATTAGCTGAGCTCGGTCGTTGAACTCCAGCATAATAGATAGGAGCATGTTTATCTTTATATTGGATTATGATATGTTTAAGGATATATGTGACACGGGTTATGCATGCTTACATGCTTAATTATATGATGAGTTATGGTGTGACATGATGATACTTAATTGATTGGGATGCATGATTTACAAAAGTTTATGAGCATGATAAGTTGAATGATGAATTATGATTGCATTGCATCTTTAAAAGGATATGCCAAGGATAAGAGATACAAAACTTAGGAAATGATCCTCTAGACTTCCCGAATTAAAGGTTATAAGAGGTGATCAATATGTTGGCCCTCTAGACTCCTCGAATTAAAGGTTATGAGAAATGAGCCAATAATGTGATATGTTCATGGTTGCATTCATAAGAAACATGCTAAGTTTAAGGTGACATAAGATATACGCAAATGATCCTTTAGACTCCCCGAATTAAAGGTTATGAAAGGTGATCCTATGCCCTCTATCTCGTACTCTGGAAGTCGAGAAGTAGCTTATCGAGAGGATAAGTATAAGCTAGTGACGACTAGTAAGGTATGAGTTCATAACCTAGAAATCTCAAAAGAGAGAATAATAGGATGGGCCCCAAGGAAAAGAGTATGAGAAGCTTAAGTCACCTAAGAGATTGATGAGAAAGGATCATGTTAAAGGAACTTGCATTCTTTATGTAATGGCATTTGCATTTTGTTATTGTTTATGTACTCCTGGTTGATCATGTTGCATTTTTGCATTAAGACGCATGCTAAAATAGCCGGGCCTCGGACTAATAACATTTGAAACTTAATAATTGAACTTTATACACATGTCCATTATTTCATAATGAAAATCGAGGTTCCTGAGAACGATGATAATGACACATAGATAGGAGGCTAGAGCCCTACTGAGATTCTTTTACAAGTTTCTCATTCTTTTTTTCTCTTTTTCCATCTTATCTTTAGAGGAGGACAGCGACGTTCGTGATCTTCGTTGATGCACCCACTTGGGAGATGCATTTCAATGCCACCCATCAGTCATATCATTTCGTGGGTCGATGTGCTGTGTGCCTTTTTGTATTCATAGAGTGTCCTTTTGCACACCCAATCTCTAGCTTCTGGTTCTCTCCTGCTTTTTCGTTTGGTGATGACCTCGTGTTTGAACATGCTCGACCCCATGGGGAGCAGACTCACTGTCCCTGTCCTGCTGCCTCTGCCATCCGTAACTTTCCCGAGTACATTCGTCAATCACTACCCTACACGATGGAGTATCAGTATGATCCTTCTGAGGATTCAGCTACTCAGTGCCCATCAAAAGGATCTGCACCTACCATCCCTATGGAGATCGGAGAGCGTAGCGAGGCCACAATGACTCAAACCGTGAGGGGACTAGGGTGGCTATGTAACCATGACGAGGTGCCCACATCCATCCTGCTCACTGTTTAGCCATACCCGATGAGTTAGCTCAATGGATCGGCTACCTTCTTCTTTCCCAGGAGCGCCAGTAGTATAGGATGTCAATGGGTCCCGTCAAGCGCCTGTGCACACATACGTAGATGATAACCTTCTTTTGTTTTTTAGGTTATCTACTGAGGCGTAGTAAGGGAAAGATACCTTGGCTAGATTTACTTTGTTCTTTTCTTTTTATGTTTTATGGATAACTGTACTGTCCCAACCTATAATGATAGGCATGATGCTACTTTTAAGTAACTATTCTATGGTATGTAATATGGAGTATTTGATGTTAGTAATATATGCCTCCATGACATTGTGCTAAGCTTAGGACTTGTGTTTACCTTAATTCATGTATACTCATGATGTGCTTAGTTCTTTTTGCTTTGTATACGAAGCAAGTAACGTAATTCTTTTAAGTTTGTACGGCTCATATTTTGTTTTAAGTTTTCAAAAAAAAAATTCTCATATTTTCACTAAGTATTTTAACAACCTAAAGCTAAGAACTGAAACAAAAGAGTAATGACTAATAATTAACTTAAATACGTCATAGGCGTGTTGGGTTAAAGATTAGGATGTTACGCATTTTTTAAGCATGAAATGTTAAATGATAAGTTATAATACGTTCATATATTGCATCTTTAAATAACATGCTAAGATTAAGGTGACATAAAACACATGGAAATGATCCTCTAGACACCCCAAATTAAAAGTTAGGAGAGGTGATCCAATAAGTTGATCCTTTAGACTCCCCAAATTAAAGGTTATGAAAGGTGATCCTGTGCCCCTATCCCGCACTCTGGGAGTCAGTAATTAGCTTATCTAGAGGATAAGTGTATACTAGTGACGACTAGTTAGGTATGAGCTCATAACCTAGAACTCTCAAAAGAAGAGAGTATTAGGGTGGCCCTATGGAAAAGAGAATAAGAAATTTAAGTCACCTAAAAGAATAATAAAGAAAGGTCATGTTAGAAGGATTTATATTCTATATGTTGTGCCCATTTAATATGATTCTTTCGATATATTGGTCATGGCATTGACATGCATTCATGACTTAGTATATTGCATCATGCATTAAGATTCATTCTAAAATATATGGGCCTCGAATTAATGGTATTTGGGACTTAATAAGTGAACCTTATATATATGGCTACTATTGCATAATGAAGCCCAAGGTTCCTGAAGATGTAGATGATGACACAGGATAGGAGGTAAAAGCTCTACTGAGATTCTTATATGAGTTTCTCATTCTCTCTTTCTTTCTTTCCATCTCGTCTTGAAAGGTAAATGGTGACATTTGTGATATATGTTGACACTCCTTCCTAGGAATGCACTTTGATCCTATCTACCAGACTTACCACTTTGTCGGTTGTTGTGCTATCCGCTTGTTTGTCTTTTTGGATTACCCCTTTGCATACCCGGTTACTAGTTTTAGGTTTTCCACTATTGCCCTTTTCGTTAATGATATCATCCTCAAGTGAGCTTGACCGTATGTGGAGCAGATTCCCCGTACCCACACAGCTGCTTTAGCTATCCGTGACTTTAAGGAGCCATTGACAGACTCATATGAGGATTCACCCACTAGGCTTTCTTCTAATGGTTCTACCCCCACTATTCCTATGGAGATAGGGGGTAGCAGCGAGGGAGAGGCTACCGTGACACAGCCCATACAAGGAGTTCGGCATGCTCATAGGGAAGCTACTCGACCCCGCTAAGGTGCCCACATCTGACCTGTCCATCATCTTGCCATACCCAATGAGCTGCCCCATTGGATTAGTTACCTTCCTCCCTCCCAGGAAAGAAAGCTATGGGAGTCAACAGCAGACCTATTAGAGCGCCTGTGCATATATCATGGAAAGGATGGCCTTCTTTTGTTTTATGTTTATTAGAGGTTATTAGAGGTTATCTACCCTAGGCGCACCCCAGTAGGAGTTGTAGGGATGAGAGGTCTTTGTTAGCTTGCATTTGGCTTTCCTTTGCATATTGTTTATGTTACTTTGGATTACTGTACTTATCCTAGCCTTTATTGGTAGGCAGGATGCTATTACATATATGTATATTTTGGTGCGCAAAGTAGAACAAATGATATTGGTGATACATGATTATATGATGATACGTTTATGCTCATGACAATGTGGTATTTATATTTCGTTTATGCCTGTGACTTATTTTTATTTCCTTTTCCTTTAACATGCAAGACGAGTGACATAATTTATTCAGTATGCACAGCTCATGTTTTGTTTTTAAGGCTTTAAAAAAAAAATTTACTCATATTTTCACTAAAGTATTTCCAAAAGTTTAAGTTAGGAGTTGGAACAAAAGAGTAATAACTTATCATTAACTTAAATGCGTCCTAGACATGTTGGGTTAAATATTAGGGTGTTACAGGAACAGGTAGAAATAGAGATGGAGGAGGTTCAGGACGAGCATTTAGAATCTTTTTTGAGGAGGTAACCTCTATTGAGAAGCCAAATGATGCTGTTGTAGCAGAAGGGAAGATTATCATCGATGATTATCTACAGGAAGATCCAGAAGTGAATTTTAATTTATTGGAAACCAAACCTCTTAATCCTAAGCCCAGTGTGCTAGTTTCTATGAAAGAATTACATGCCTGGTATGAACCATGGAAGCTTATGCTTATTATTAAGTTGCTGAGGAAAAGCATAGGTCTCAGAGCTATCGATCACTGGATCTAAAAGGCTTAGGTGTAAAAAGGCATGATTAAAGTTTTGGACATGAATAAAGATTTCTTCATAGTTCGATTTGAAGATCAAGGTGATTATGCTCATGCTCTTTTTGAAGGCCCTTGGCTTGTTACTGATCATAATTTGATGGTACAAAGATGGAGGCCTCTTTTCCAACTAATGTAGAAAGCGGTTCAACATATGGCTGTGTGGGTCCGTATTCCTATCTTCCAATAGAATTATATAATAAAAATTTTCTATGGAGTACCGAAGGTGAGTTAGCCACCATGTTGAAGGTTGACAAGTTGACGTCTATCCACTCTTGTAGAAAATTCGCTTGTATATGTATTGAAGTCAACTTACGTCCCCAATCTTTTGACCTTAGGTTTGGATCTTAGAATTGAGTATAAAGGCCTCTATTTGATTTGTTTTGACTGTGGCCGCTACAGCTATCTTGTAGAACAATGCTTAGATACTACAGTGGCCCCCCCAGCTCCAATGTCTTTTACTGATCAGGCCATAGTGGAGGAAGACGTGATGCATGAAGATCGAAATGAAGATCTTTATTCTCCAAAAATCTCAAACGATATTTCAAATCAAGAAGTTTCTACTAATCAGCAAACCATGATTCCATGTCCACTCAAATGACATTCCAAATCTTAATGCTCATAACCCTTTTGGCCCGTGGATGTTGGCCAAAAAACCTCAATACCGAAGATTTGATCAAAACAGGTCTCCTCAACTTGTAGCATTTCTTTTAAGAAAAGATACGAAATTTTCTAGAGGTTCCCACTTTGATATCCTAGATCAGGAAATAAATTATGGGAATATTTCTAAAAGGCCTACTGACGTTAAGAAGGTGGACAGTATAGCCCACACTAGGCTAACTTTCCAAGAGAATTCTTTATTTGCAGGCCAGCATTTTAAAGAGAAAAAGAAGCCTAATTCAGGTTAGTACAACACACATATTCAGCCCAACAGGGTTTAAAAAAAAGGCCATACTATTTCTAAAGCCTAGGAATGTAAAAGTCCTGCAGCTATTACTGCACATGCAGCGTCCCCTAGATGCCATGTGAATAGTGGAGCAAAGGAGAAAAGGATAGAAACTACAATTGAAAATCACTCAACTCATTTTCGATGGATTAGTTAACAAAGCCACAATAGCTGGATGTAATACCAGCATGGAAAGAATATTGATATTCCCTCTAGTGTTATGCTTTATGGTCCATCTCAAGAAAAGCTAGATTTTGCTCATAGATTACAGGGCGGGACTAGTTTTCAAGGGGGTTTTGAAATCCTCATAATCCGAGAGCTGTGGCTATGTCTTTTGAAAAATATGACCTTAACTTTCAATCTCATGAGGATGCTGATATGCCTCAAGCCAATTCTAATACAGAAGTCAGTGAAGGGAACTTTGGTCTCCAATTAAATTCTAACATTTCCTAATGAATGTGATCTTTTGGAATTGTAGAGATGCTTGCGGGTAAGGCTTTGTTACATTGCTTAATGATTTCTTACTTCATTACAGAGCTCATCCCATGGTTTTGTTTGAGACCCATGTTTCAGGCCCTAAAGCAAGGAAAATCATAAGCAGATTTGGCTTTGATGGCTTTCATATTCAGGATGGAGAAGGCTATTCTAGAGATATTTGGATTTAATAGGCTTTGAGTTCATGAAGCATTGATGTGTTGCACTCTCACAGCCAGTTGGTTCATCTTAAGGTCTAACTTGGTTATAATTTACCTTGGTTTTTTACTACTGTTTATGGTAGTCTGCACTCTAGTCTCCATTGTGAACTTTAGGATGCTGTGGAATCCATTGGTACTAATCTAAATGACCTTTGGTGCATTGCTGGTGATTTTGATCCCACTCTTACTCTTACTGATGTTGGAAGCTCCTTGAAGTTGGCTTGAGACTCGAGCTATTTCTCTGACTGCATGCTAAATTTGGGTCTTATGGATCTAAGATTTTCTAGCCAACCCTTTACCTGGTAACACCAACATATTTGTCATCATCTCGATCGCTACTTAGCAAATCTAAATTGAGTTAGTCGTTTTAGGGAAGCCAGTGTGCAACTCCCCATCTAAATTCTGACCATGTCCTAATTTCCCTTAATCTCACTTCTAGGTACTTCCATCAACAAGGCTCTCGTATTTTTTGCTTTCTTGCTTTTTGGCAACTTTACAATGATTTTAAGTCTTTTCTTGGCAACTCGTGGTATGTGGCAAAAAATTTGTTGACTAATATTTCAAATTTCATGGTTGATGTTAAAATATGGAATAGAGGCTTGATACATCGGTAAAAGTCATGGATTCTCCTCAGACTTGAAGGTATATCTTGAAAGCTCTCTTTTGATCGTAACCCTTTCCTTGAAAAGCTACAAAAGACTCTTTGGGAAGACTATGCTCAACTTATTATGCAGGAAGAAGTGTATTAAAAACAAATGTCTCATTGCAAATGGCTATCCTTAGGAGTCAAAAATACTCATTATTTTCATGGTAAAGCCACTGGGAGAAGATGTAGAAATAGAACTCTTTCTCGTAAGAATGACCCACAAACTCTTCAAGACATGACCTTCTTTTCTAATCTTTATAATGAAGATCATAAATATACAAGGAACTTCCTTTTTCTGGAAATTTTCCTTACCTCTCTGAAGAGGATATCACCGTACTACACTAAGGAAGTTACAGATGATGAAATCAAGACTGCTATTTGTTCTATAGGGGGTTGGAAAGCTCCTGGCCATAATGGGCTTCCTGCTATGTTTTATCAAAATAATTGGGAGTTGGTGGCTGATGCTTTCCAATCTTGGGCCAAACATATTTTTAGTCATCCAGAATTAATTCAGGAAGTGAATCACACTTTCATTTCTCTAATTCTTAAAATGGATTCTCCAGAGAATTACTCTCATTTTTGCACTAAGCTGGGTAATGTTACCTACAAGCTGATTACCAAAATTATCTCTCTTCGCATCAACAATGTGATGAATAAATTAACAGGTCAAACCCAATGTAGCTATTAGTACAGACAACATTATCATTGCTCAAGAGGTCGTTCATTCTATCAGACATAAAAAGTGTTGTACTGGTGTTATGGCCATAAAGATTGATTTTGAAAAAGTTTATGATCGCCTTCATTGGGTTTTTATTATCGATACATTATGTGATGTTGGTTTTCTAGATACCTTGATTAGTATCTCCTCTCCCATAATGCAAGTTCTCTAGAATAGGGAAGCAAGTTCTTCCTTCTCCCCTTCTCGAGGCATACGTCAAGGAGATCTGTTACCCTCCTTACCTTTTCGTTTTATGTATAGAGCGTTTATCTCATTTTATCTCCTTGGCTGTTAGCTATGGTCACTGGAGGCCAATTTATTTATCTTGGGATGGTTCCACCTCTCTCATTGATGCTTTGCTGATGATCTGATTCTTTTTGTTGAGGCTTCTCTTGATCAAATATGCGTTATTAAGGAGGCTCTGGATCGTTTCTACACAGTCTCCAGGCAAAAAGTAAGTTCCAATAAGTCTTGTATCTTACTGGAAAAGAGAAATCAGTAAGGCTTTGGCTTCAGACTTACAAATGACTTAGGTAAATACCTAAATGTCCTTCTTTTTCATAAATGATATGGAAAAAATGACTTTCAATTCATTATCGATTGCATGCATAATAAGCTAAATGGATGGAATGTCAAGGCTATTTCTTTAGCTGGCAGAATTACTCTTGCTCAGTTTGCTCTTGCTACGATCCCACCATATATTATGCAGACTATTAAGATTCCAATAGCTATGTGTTCCAAAATAAATAGTCTCTGCCATAACTTCATTTGGGGTATTTCAAAAACTAGTAGGCAAATTCATCTAGTTAGTTGGGAGAGGATTTGTACTCCTAAGAAGTATGGCGACTTTGGCTTTGGATATGCCAGAGATCTGAATGTAGCTTTCCTTATGAAGTTGGGTTGGGGTCTAATTAATAGACGTAAAGCTGTATGGGTCCAAATTCTACGCTTGAAATATAAGTGTGGCACTAATATGCTCCCTAAAGTTGTTCAACACTTTCTCAGTTCCAATGCTTGGCATGGAATTATTAAATACTGGCATGTGGTGTGTAATAATCTCATTGGAGGATGGATGATGGTTCCTCGATTAATTTCTAGCACGACCACTAGATCCTGGGCTTATATTGTTTAGCGGAGTTTGCTACCAAGGAATTATCCTCTATGGAGACTCAGGCTCAGGTATGTAATTTTATCAATTTTCAAGAAAACTATGCCTAGGAGCTTCTCAATTTATACCTTCCCTCAGATATTTTGGACTTGTTCATTTCTTTGGCCAGGCCCAATATAAATGCAAGTACTAATTTATTGGCCTGGTATCCTACCCCTTCTGGAACCTTCACAGTTAAATCGGCTTACGAGACACTGAAATCTGCTGTAAACCAAAATCATGTCCGTGCCTTTTCTTTGGTTTGGAAGCTCAATATTCCCCAACGTATGCAAGCTTTTCTCTCAATGGACTCCTTACTAATCTGGCTCGTTAGAAAAAGAAATTATCCCGTATATCTTCTTGTCCAGTTTCTGGCTCTTTGGAGGAGACGGTGCTCCAAACCCTTCGTGATTGTTTAGTAGCGGAAGGGGTGTGGAAGAGCATCCTATATAATTCTACTCGAAATCCTTTCTTCTCGGGTTCCTTGATGTCCTAAATTTCAGAGAATATTTCGTATAGATCTCAGTCTTATCAAGGGGTTGATTGGCCCCTTCTTTTCACCATGAGTTGTAATATCTTGTGGCAAATCTGAAATGAATTCATCTTTGAGAATAAAATTCCCTTCTGTAAAGATGTTGTTTTCTGCATACTCACTATGGCAAAAAGTTATGCCTATCATATGCATTTTTGTCCCAGTCTCGTGATCGCATCCTCTCTTGGAATGTTATACATGTAGCGTGGATTCCCCCTCCTGAAAGTTGGTTCAAGATTAACGTTGATGGCTCCTTTTATCGGTCTACTGGTGGTGCAGCTTGTGGGGGCATCATCCGATACAATAATGGTAATTTTATTCATGCCTTCAATGCCCAGCTGAGAATTTGTTCCATTATTATGGCAGAGCTCTGGGGAACAGTCATTGGTCTCATTTTAGCTCACAGCCTATCTCTTTGCAACGTCATCCTCGAGATGGATTCTTAAGTTGTTGTCGACCAAGGAGTTGACCCACACTATCAGTGTGCCCTTTTGGTTAACCAGATTCTATCTTATCTTAACATGGATTGGGACTATCATGTGCTTCACATTTATCGGGAAGCCAATAGATGTGCAAATAATCTTGCCAATTTTGATCACTCCATTATCAACAAGGATGCTATCTTTCTCCTTTCCTTATTATCTCTTTTGTCTATTAATTTCCTTTATGATTCTACTAATTCTGGGCCACTTGGTTTGTAAGTAGACTTTCTTAGTTTCTTTCTGGGCTTCTAAGCCCCGTTCCTTATCAAAAAAAAAAAATAATCAATTCAGTACAAGAATACAAAATGAAGAATCAAATAAACAAACAATAAAGATTAAAAGAGATAGCTTATTGTGATCAATGACTGAGGCATGCTAGGTATTAGGTTTAAGAGTATTTCCTCAGCATGAATTTAAAGGCTGGTATACATGGTCTTCTTGGCAAATACTCCCCAGGATACAACATCCATATCCCACAAACTCTGCACTTGAACTAATGAGGCTACAAAACCAACTATCTTGGATTGCTTAAGGGAACACACAAGATTACAGCCAAGACTAATACTTTTTTGATGTGTTTGGCAAAAGAAGGAAAAGATACATATTGTTAAGAACTTTTCTTTTCTGGACATGAACAATTATGTGTAGGTGAATGTGCTTCTTAGTATTTATAGAGGAACCGTATAAAACACTGTCAAAGCACCGTGAGATATTGGAAGCAAAGTTTCATAATTGCAAGCCAAAAAATTAGGAGATGATTTGTGCTTTAACGTTAACATCAGACTCCACTAAGAAACGTGCACATAGAATTAGTCAAAACTCAAACCCAAATTAAGCATCGTTACAGCAACTCGAACAAATGATGAAGATGATGATAAACTCAAATCTTAATTTAACTTTAAAATAAATTAAAATAATGTTACTAAAATACAAAATTTGCAGTGATAGCTTTTAGGCGAGGGTGAATAATTTCAGTTGGAGATTAGCTGTACTTTTAATATTTACTTAGATACACTACTTTTGAAATGTCTTTTTGGCTTGCCCTCATTCTAGTGCGTTTGAACTATATCTTTATCCAAAAAAAAGGTAAAAAGAAAAAAAAAAAGAAGTGAGCTCAAAAAATAAGAAAAAAATAAAATGGGCCCATCACCTTTTAATCTATGTTGTAATATTGTACAATGATATTATATACATAACATTACTCTTCTGACAATTGCAATGTTAATTTTATATATAATTAAAAATAATTATTTTTCAAAAGCTATTCTTTTTAGTTTCTATAAGAAAAACTGAAAACAAATTAAATTTATTTTAGATTCTTATTATTTAAAAAATTATCCAAACATATGATTTTTTTGTAAAAATTGATTTTTACCTAACAAAATTATTTCTAAACATACTTAAAAAATTGAAAATGATTTTTCTCATAAGCTACTCTTTTAGCTTCCGCAAAAAAGTTGCAAACTCATGCTTTTATATTCTGATTAAAAATTATCTAGATATACAAAAAGTGATTTTAGCTTCTAAAAAAGTCAAATCTAAATGAACCCACACATAACTGAAAAAGCTGAAAATATTTCTTATTTTCAATTTCTATTTTTATTTTGTAAAAAGGATTTTCATTTTCTTGTTATCAAAATTTAGAAAATGTGTTTGGTTTATAATAAAAGTAGATTTTGTTTTCAAAAAGTGTAAGCAATGAATGGTTTGTTTGTTTGTTTTTAAAAACTAATTCTCAAAATAAATTTAAGATAATAAAATGACTTTAATTTTGATACATTATCAGTGTGAAAATTTTTATTAAATCATTCAATCTCATCCTATCATAAAAAAAATTTCCACCATTAGGGCATGCAAGTTGAATCCTAATAAAATTGTATATATTTGATTTGCATTGATTCACATACTAAAAGTATTTACATAAATAAAAAATAACTCTATAAAATATTAATATTAAGAATCAAATAAATTTCTCACTTATTTTTTGTAATGTAGGTGTAATCACTTTCCTCCATTTTAAATCTCCGAATCATAGCCTAAATACAATCCTAGTACAACCCCTCTATTACCTTATCATACATAACAATTATTTTATTATGTCGGTACCTATCTATTTTGATATTTACATAAATTTATTATAATATAAATTTTTAGACCTATTCGACTTGCCTAATATATAGGATATCAAGGTTGATATCAAGAATATTTTTCATTACCTGTTAATAACTAACTTATAAAGGCATTTTTTTCCCAACTTAAATAGCCTAAAATCCAATATTACAATAATATATACACCTAAAATCCAATATTACAATAATATATACACACACATACTAATATTATATAATATCTTATACATATAAAACATGTCAAATGATTTCATATATGTGGCATATACATGATATATGCTACATGGATAACAATAATATAATGATCTCTCTATGCTATTATTATTAATTTATGTTCAATTAATAAAATATATTAATATTTGTTTTTAATCTTATAGTAAATCTTTTTTAATTATTGTGATGTGTATCAATTGGATATTATTATTCTTGTTTGATTTTCTAATATTATTCTTAATTGATATCATGAATCTAATTTTAAATTAGTTTTAATTTTATATTTCAAAATTCAAGATTTGACATGATGTAATTAATTATTATTACCATTAATTGATATGAACTTAATTTGATGCACTCAATTTTAGGAAGTATTTAATCAAATTAGTTATAATATGACAATAATTCAACATTCTAATTAAAAGGAACAAAAAACTGTAATTTGTTCATTGCTTATATTATCCCATGATTGATGTATACAATTACATTCAATCAAGGACTTGATATTATATAAACATTTTGAGACTAGATCTTGGCTATGATGTGTTTTCATTAATTAATTAATCAAATCCAAACAAACCACCACAAGGTAGGAATGGTTTTACTACATTATAGGATTTGATTGATATATTTAGATTGGCTTTGTGTGCATTGCTTGTTTGAATTGTGTAAAGTACCTTTCCAAGTCAGTGTCAAATTGATTTTGAGGGCAAAATTATTTTGAAGGAAAATGGCATTGTAACACCTAGAAAATTTTTTTCCAAAAATTTATTTAGACTTTATGAATGTAGATTTCTAAATTTTGACATAGTCGTCATGAGAAACAACTCAATGGAAGAATAGGAAAAAAAACATGAATAGTAACATTATGGGCTCGTCAGGATAGATGAATCCCTAGAGCCTTGACCAATAGATGCCCAAGACTAAGAAAATTATAGGATAAAGGTTTGAAAAGCTTAGAAATGGAATTCTAGACCCAAATTAAATTTTAGGTAGTATCTATTTTCATGAGTACGGTACTTTACTCGTTCAGTAAAATTTCGTTGTGCAGTTTCTTATACCATATGAAACTTGCAATACAAGTTTCCAACTTGGCAAACTAGCTCATACAATCCCTTAATAGTTTTGGTTGTCCCTTATCATCATAGCATGTGCCAATATAAGGAAGAGATAAAAAGGGATTACTCGAATGCTTTTATCTATTGAACCGGACGAGCTTCGACAATGTTCACTTAGAAATCCTAAAGAGTGAAGAGGAAATTATAAAATGTTACAAAGATGTCATCAAGCTCAATAGAGACGAGTTTGGAGAGATGATGGTATTCAATGGTACCTTCGTATTAGAGTTTCTCATCAAACTATTGAATAGAGATGAGCCTACACTAAACCGCAAAGTTGATTTTTGCTATGATTTTTTCATCATGAATAATCTACTTCCTATGATGGTGCTTGAAAAATTATTCAGCCAGCCCGAGATACCAGTACGTCCTTGTTAGAAATTAGTTTGTGCCTTTTAAAAATATTCAATAGTGGAAACATAGAGCAAGGCAGCAAAGTCATGAGTCCAAAACATTTTATTGATCTTGTGAGGTATTCTCTTTTGCCTTGATCAATTCGTCTTGGCTCCAAATAACAAACAGCAGATAGATCTAGTGGAACTACACTACAGAGTAACCAAGCTTTGGCTTGATAGGGTGGACATCAAGGTTGCTGGTGAAGAACGATCCTTGCTGGACATCAATTTAAAAAGTCACACTTAATGATGCCAAGATTTGTGAAGGACAAATCTATAGTGGAACACTTACGAAATGTGATGTTCTTTGAAAGAAGCTAGTATCTCGACTCAACCTTTGTCACGACTTATTTCAACATGTTAACACCTCATCACATGTGGTAATATCAAATATACATTACACAAGCAATAATAAATATATCTTGCATAGGTAATACAAATATATAAATTGCACAAGTAACAATTAGTGTATCTTATTGACAATTAACACTACATGCATACCAAATTAATATATTATTATTTAATTCATATTTTCATATAAATATAATTTGTTTAGTTTAGAATTTGCAAACATACAATCTTGTGCATTGCATGGATAAAAAACAACTCTGTGTGTGTGTATGTGTGTGTGTATATATATAAATTAAGGGTTTTGCTAACCAATACCCTTATGGCAATAATTAGGGATATGAAAAAAAAAGTAACTTATATGACTTTTGAATGGGTCTGTATTTTGAAAATACAAAAATTCATTTTCTAAGGTGAAAAACTTCTACTTTAACTCCTTAGCTAGTGCCTAAGTGTACTAGTTAGATAAATCCCATAAAAAATTGTTTTGGAAAACTAAAAAAAAATCAAATAAGCCCTCAATTTTTCCCTCTCAATTGACAAGGGTATGATTACATTTTATATTTTTGTTAAACAAAATAGTATAAAATTAAGACTGCAATAGCCACAATGATATTTGCTCATTTCCACAGGGTACTACAATACTGGCGCCAAATCCGAGCTTTACTTCTATTGTTAGGATCATCATGGAAACCATTCAGATCTTTACATACAAAGACCAATGTTGGGTACACACTACCCAAGTGAAATTGTGAGCAAAGACTTTTGATTATGGCTATGACCTGCCCTGCATCCTTGACCTTAAGGTCATTTATTTTTTCGTGTATTATCATCTTAGCGTCTTCTTCAATTATGACCAAACTCTTTAACACGTTGAAATAAGTTGCAACAAAGGTTGGATCGTGGTACACCATATTCCTTAAGTGTGCCTATGTAGATTTGTCCATCGCAACTCTTGGCATCATTAAAGTATGGCCCTTAAAACAATGTCCAACAAGGATCATCCTTCGCCAGCAACCTTAAAGTCCACCCTATCATGCCAAACATTAGTTGCACTTCAATGTAGTCCTACTAGTTCTACTCTTTGTTGTTTAGAGCCAAGATGGATTGACTGAGGCAAAAGACAACAACTCGCGAGGTTAATAAAATGTTTTGGACTCACGACTTTCCCATGTTGCTATATGTTTCCATTGTTAAATATTTTTCAAAGGTGCAAACTAATTTCTGACAAGGACGTACCAATATTGTAGGCTAGGCTAAATAATTTTTGAAGCACCATCATAGGAAGTAGATTATTCATGATGAGAAAATCATAGCAAAAATTAGCTTTGAAGTTTAATGAAAGCTCATCTCTATTTAATAGTTTAATGAGAAACTCTAATATGAAGGTTTCGTCGAATACCATCATCTTTCTAAACTCATCTCTGTTGAGTTGGACGTCATCTTCATAACATTTTCCAATTTCCTCCTCACTCTTTAGGATTTCCAGAGGAACATTGTCGAAGCTCACCCCCGTTCTATGGATAAAAGCATTTAAATAATCATTTTTCATCTCTTCCTTAATTAGCGTATGCTACGATGATAAGGGCCAACAAAAACTGTCAAGGGTTATATGAGCTAGTTTTCCAAGTTGGATTTCGCACTCTAAATATTGATGGTTTTGATGTAATTTAGCTCATCTGTGGTTAAGCTTCGCTCTCTCTTGAATGATCAACTGACTGTGATTCCATTTTCATGAATTTCCTATAATAATGACAAGAATGATGAATAATGTTGAGTTCAAACATAGTGTCGGCTTTTCTTAAAATAGATAAAATAAAATTGTGTTTAGAAATTAAGATGAATTGAAGCCATGGCATAGTGTAGTGTAAGGGATCTAAGGAAGAGATAAAGGGAAAGTAATAAATGTTATTGATTTGATGGATGAAGGTAAAATAATTCTTTTATGTAGCTGGTGCATGCATTAAAAGAGGTCATAATTAACCACTATTTATAGTTTTCACCACAGCCTTTTATAGCCAGATTGTTTTGGAATTTATACAATAATTTTCTAGACCTTTCTTCTAGTTATCAACAATATGTAAGGCTTCTAGTTATAATTTCCTTAGGAGTCATGGTTTTTGTTTAATTTTCTTTTACATTCTAGTTTTATAGTATATAACTTTAGTATTTTTAATTGCCCTTTAGCTTAATTCTTTGGTTGTTTAGTTTTAATTGCATTTAGCCTAATTTAGGGGTTTAATCTTGTTTTCCTTTTTTTTATCAGTTTTGTAAGAAAGAATGAAAAAGCAAGTTTGTACAAATGGAGTTAGGAATACAAACTAGCATGACCTGGAAATGTTTCTTAAGAAGACCTATTGATGTTGAGTTGTCGCGACTCACAAGCAAATTAAAATTTATAAAGCGCTAAATTACACCAAAAATGTAGTAAAGGGCACAATCTAGGTCGTCTCTCAAGGAGACTTCAACACTTAGTTGGAAAATTAGGGGTTTTAAAGAATTAAAGTAATAACTTAAATTGAAAGATAATAGCAATAATAGAGAAGGCACTAGTGCATGGTATTCCTAGGATTGGAAACCAATTATCATTGACCAAATATTAAACCCATTGATGGCTATTAGTAATAAATTACCAAAATGCCCCTAGTTAATTTTTACACGTAATTCAAGGTCAAATAATTCTCAATAAAGGAATATAACATTAGAGAAACATCATAGGAGACTTGTTTAGCGATTTCTGCGAAAGTCGCAAACCCCGATTTTTCTATACGTGTAAAATGACCAAAATGCCCCTAAGGTCATTTTTACCTAGAAAATCAAAGATAACCAATCTAGATTATCTTTGAGGGGTTAGTTTAAGGCTTGATGGGGATTATATGTGCCTTAGAGGTAAAAATCTCAAATTCTCAATTTTTACCGTAAGTAAAATTACCATTTTACCCCTACAGTAATTTTTCATAAACTTATATAATTTTTGAATTCGGTTTTCACCCAAAGATTCAAAATAGCTATTTCAAGTATGATTTGAGGTTGTCCAATATTTACAGAGAGTTTTTATATAAAATTACCTTTTTACCCCTAGTTGTGGTAAAATAGGTTTACTTGTGTAATTAAGATAGTATTAAAACTCTATTGGGACTCAAATTGATTTTATTCATTAACCTTGAGTTTAAAATTAATTACCCAAGGTTAAAAATAATTACTTGAGGTAATTAGAGTCAAGAGTTACCTAAGATAAATTTAAATTACCTTTCCTTGATTTTAGAAGCTCATAAATTTAGTAATGTTTTAGGTCAAAGTTAAATTTATGGTTTCGGTAAAATCTTGTACATTTATATTTTCTTATCCTAAGATTCGAACCTAAGTTACAAATTGGTTTTTACTCATTTGAAATTAACCTCATTTACTAGTGTAAGATTTCTCTTTTTACCTTGTCTTGATTTGTCCTAAACACTTGACCTTTTACCATTTTCACTAACCTATCAATTCCTAATCTTTTACCTAAGTAAATACACATCTAATACATGATTTATCACTTATAAAATAACACCAATCTGATCATGAAAGCATCAGAAACCTGACCCCATGATCAGCCCAAATAACCATATTTTATTGCTTTTCTTCCAACATGAAACATATCCAACATGACACCATACCTTTGGCTTTCTTTTTCATTTTTTTTTGGCTAAATTTAATCAAAAGAAATCCATCCATGTTCAGCCTCATCAGCCATGATTCCTTGCCTCCCATTTACATAATATTTTATGCATCTTCAAGCCATGATACATGAACACAATTATGACTACACATTATGCTTTCTTTCTCTATGTTTCTTTAATTGAAAAATGAAATTAAAATCCCATTTTTCCAGCCTTGGTTGCACGGTCATATGGCCTTCCTTGGCCTATAAATAAGAGCTCTTCCATTGCTAAAATGTTCACACAAACATCCATAGCCTTGGTGCTTAGTTACTTGATAGTTTTCTTGATCAAAGTTTGCTCAAAGTTCTCAAATTCTCTCAATACTTCAAGCTTTCTTCTTCTTCCTTATTCACATTCAAGAGCCTCCATTCCCAACCTCTAACCAAGCTCTAAACCTCAAGCATACACATTCCAACCATAAACTAACTCCTAGACACATAACTTTTCCATTATCAAACACAAAATCACAAGAAAAATCCTTCCTCCATTAGTTCTTGGCTTGGCCGAAGCCATCATCATCATCTAGAGGAGATTTTCTTCTTTTCACTTCTTAAGACATCAAGCTTTAACATTTGAGAACAAGAAACAACTTGGTAGGGATTTTATTTCATGTTCTTTCCTTTATTTCCTCCTAATGACTTCTAATTTATGGCTTAATGATAAGACTATGGAATGTGGTTCTTGAGATCTTGATAATAAAGACTCTAATGCTAACTTCCTTTATTTAAGATTGATTGAGGTTAAAGAGTTTAATTCTCTAAAAGTTTTGAGCTTAACAAGATAATCAAATGAACCTATATCCATTGTTTATGTTTCAAGCTCTTGCATATCATATTTAAATTTCAAGCCTTGCATAACCATATTTAATTTCAAGTCATCACCTTAAATCTTGAAGATAATAATATAAACTTGCATTCTCTTGTTTAAATTCAAGTAATGCATTTTATGATTCAAGTTATCACTAAACTTTAAAGATCTAAAAATAAGCTTGCATATTCATATTTATATTTCAAGCTTTGCACAATTATATTTATATTTCAAGTTTTGCATCTTTATATTTATATTTCAAGTTATCATTTTAATTCTTGAAGATAATAATATGGACTTGCATATTCATATTTACTTTCAAGTTATCACATAAATTATAAAGACCTAAGAATGAATTACATCTTCATATTTATACTTCAAGCTTTGCATAATCATATTTATATTTCAAGTATTGCACATCATATTTATATTTCCAAGATATCACTTGATTATTCTGTGCTGCGCTCCTAGTCTGTTGTCGACGTGCCATTGGTCCCTATACACACAAAACAGCAACACTGAGGTGATCAGGCCCAATATTCCATGCAAAGTGAGCAAGTTACCATGGCACTTTCAACATATAGTAGTCATGTATTTCTAATCCTCAAGCTCATCCTAATGATAAACATCTACACATGACATCACTAACGTATTATGCTTTAGAAGCATAGCTAGTCCAATCCTCAGGCTCCATGAGAATCGAACTGCTGTGATACCAAAATGTAGCACCTTAGTAATTAACCAGATACACCTAGGTTGAATCTGATTAATGACTAGACTTTACTCCTTGCTTTGGTTCTTTCTTCATAATTTGAAAATACTTAGTGAAATTACGAGCCATTTTTTTTTTTAAACACATAATTGAAAACGTGAGCCGAGTACAACGTGAATGAGTAAGCGGAGTATAATAAGACGTTTAAGAATATATCACATCATATCACTTAGGCTCCATCATATAACATCCATAAGCACATTATAGCATATATTTACATACAATAACCTCACTCAAAGGGTGGGTTATGTTCATACATCATTATCTTATGCAAACCCATAAAAGAAAATATGCTTAAGGAAATACATGCCCCTAAACTAGATAACTCCATAAGCCGGGAAGGTTATCCTAAAACTAGGGTGCATGATCACACATAAATCTACTAAGAACCCTCTATGGCCACTGTCCTGGAAATGGGGGAATAAATCCGATCTACTGATGAGCTCCCTCGAGAGGGGACACACGAGATGCACTAGGCTAGGGTCGTATGGACGGCCTTCTTGATAACCTCGGCTGAACAACTGTTTCCTCACTACCCTCTCTTACACGTGTGGGAGTAGGAGCAGAGCTCTCAGAATATACATGAGTAGGAGTGTCCTCAAGGATCGGCCAGAATATCTCGTCTCGGGAACATACTCTGGAAATCCATGGACAGCAGATGAAGCGGGATAAGAACGTAACATCCTTTCATCAAGTGGACGTGCATGTTCGAAAACCATTTCATCGCCATAGGGAGAAGTAGGAGAAAATCGATAACTAGGGACAGGATGTGCAAATGAACGACCTATGTAAATAAAAACACGAATCAAGCAAGACCTCCTTTCAAAATGATACGAGCGATGCACCGGATCATAGTGAAATTCCCAAGTAGGGGTATCAACGAACAGGACGAATGTCGCCATCTAAATCTGGAGACAATGACGGAAATAAAGAAAAGGGAGTGAGAATCTTGCTAAAGAATTCTCAGTAGGGTACCTCCTTCTACAGTGTCATCATCAAAGTCCCAGGAACCTCGGGATTATTCTAAAATAGTGAGCATGCAAAGATTCATTTTAAGTTCGGACAAATACTTAACCGAGGTTCGTCAATTTTTAATCATGCGTCTTATAATGCATCATAATCTTAACATGTCATATTTACAATGAACTTTTCCTTTGTCATTACATCATTTTCCTCATCATCATTATCAAATAACATGCATAAAAGAACGTCATATAATATTAGCTACACATGGACATAGTGCACATATTTCATTTCTTTAGTGCCTTAGGTGACTTAAAATCTTATCATCATCATTATTTTCCTTAGGCCACCCTATACTCCACCCTTTTGGGAGTAATTTAGGTTATGAGCTCATACTTTACTAGTCGTCACTAGCATATACTTATCCCTTTTGATAAGCTAAAGTCCCGACTCTACCCTTTTGAGAGAATGGGTTAGGGGGCTAAAATCACCTTTTCACCACCTATAGTCTGATGGTTCCAAAGGATCATTTTCTTATAAGTTTAAGTCACCATTAAATCTTTGCATGTTATATCACAATACAATTCATAAACATCATAACATTTTCTCATTTATAGTCTTAAGCTAGAATAATATATATCAACTGTAATCATGCATATGGGAGATTCCCAGGAAAGAGAGGTGGGTCACAATGGACACGCTTAAATACCAAGTCTTTCCTTAGCCGTAACCTTTCCAAATTACACTTTTACAATGATACCCTTTCTTCTAGCAACAAAGGTAAATTTTACATAATAAAGAACATTTCATGTATAAGCATTCTCATTATTTGTAACAAAGAACTATAACATGCAAGCCAGGAAATCATTCAATGATATCAAGTACTTAATAAGCATCCAATCCTTACATAGAATTATCAATTATAGGACTAATTAGTTACTAAACCAATTACGAATCATTCTCTTAACAATAAACCATAATTATCACAACTTCAATCATATCAAATCATTATCACACATTGATACTAAACTCAGATCAGTGGTCAATCATGAACCTCATGCAATTACATAGAATCATATTTTAAGTGCATATAAAATACTAGTTTCCCGTAAAATCCTTGCAAAGCCTTAAAACTCATTTAGAAACTAGTTCTTTTGTCAAATTTGGGAAGATCTTCACAATTAAAATTCTCACTTAAGATAAAAGGAGCAAGTCTTGAGCTTTAGAGATTTAGGTGACATCTTAGAATTATAAACATGCTATGCAACCTTATTTTAATCTTATCTTTATAAGGTGATAGCTTGGAATTATAAACATGATATGCAATTCCATTTCTTTATCTTTAAGATTTAAGGTGATGACTTGAAAATTAAACATGATGCAAGAACTTGAAATATAAACATGATACAAGAAACTGGAGCGGTGGTAATCCGCACAGGACCAGTAGAGGGAGAAGAGAATATTAAGAAACCGGAGCGGCGGTAGTCCGCACAGGACCAGTAAAGGGAGAAGAGAATTATTATTACATCTTTTTAAACTCCAATCTCAAGACTTTTTAAAGAATAAATTCTTTAACTCCAATAATCATATTTCTTTGCTTGTGATACATGGGCAAGTCTTTGAGCTCTAGGATCTTTAGGTGATGGCATAGAAGGTAAACATGGTTATGCAAAGCATAAACTTAATCATGGATGCAAATTCATTTTGTTTCTTTACTAGAGATCCTTCAAGACTTTAAAAGAATTATAAATTCAACCCAATACATATCTTAACAAGAAATAAAACATAAAAGGAAAATACATCTTTCAAGTTCTAAACTAAAAATCTTTGTTTTAGCATCATAAAGCATTATTCTTTAAAGTTTTGCATCAAGTGGAATTTTCAAGCTTTAGAGGCCTAACTTGTGATGGATTTACAACCCACCCTCAAGGTCCTCATCATCAAGCCATCATCTTAGTTCCACCTAGGCCATATGGTTGAATTGGTTAAAGAAAATTTGAAGAGGAAAACCAAAATGAAAAGCTAAGGTAAGTTCATAATTTCATCATTTTGAGCTAAAAACACAACTCCTCAAAGCATAGAAATAAATTTAGAAACTACTCCCTACCTGATCTGAGTTGAAGAAGAGGAAGAGAACTTGGTTTCTTGAAGTGAAATGAAACAAAATCTCTTTGAAAAAATTGAAGAAAGAATTCAGCCAAAGAGGAGGAAGAAATAAAGTTTTTGGTGCTCCTAAAAACTAGTTATGAACCAAGCATTCCAAGACCACTCAAGCAAGCCTATTTATAGAAGATTTTGAGGCTTCTAATTGGCCAAAATGATGAGGTAGTGGACGGAATTTTGCGGGAGAAATAAGGGAGAAAAAATCATTTTAGACAAAGTTGTATGAAATTAAGGAATTATGTCTCTTATGGTGACATTTTGGCATTTTGTTTTAGTGCAACTCTTGGCAATAATTCAGCTGCATAATGGCATCAATAATTTCATCCATTACAGCCCAAAGAAGTGAAATTTGTGTGTTCCATGCATTATTTAGGTGTAGGCAAGGTATTCATGTAAGCAATTTGGGTTTAAGTGAATTAGTAAGCAATTTGGGTGTTTTTGAGCAATTTTGGGTTCTAATCAATCTAAATACATAATTTTGACTCTAGATTAATATTTAGAATTTAATAAGCTTTAATTTGAGCCTAATATTGCTTAGGTTTCTGTGATACTTAATCAAAAATCCCAAATTCAAAACTCGCTTCAAAAACATGGGCAAAATCGTACTTTCACTTAAAAACTGCCCGAGGCCACCCGAGCTTAACCAATGGTTAATCATGGCTTAAAAACACATTTTAAAACATTTTAGTGAGGTTCGGGCTCAGTCGGCACGCACATCGGAGTTAAAACAACAGGGCTGCTTTGTCATTTGGCGTCGGAACTCAAAATTGAGATCCTTCTGCTCTATTAACACACATAACACAAACAATCCCTTATTATCCTCAAAATATCCCCTTGAGAATAGGTGGGGCCCACGATCCTCATTTTCTGAGTAAAATAACTTCAAGGGCATTCTAGTCATTTTATACGTACAGAAATTCGGGATTTGCGACTCTCACATGAATCGTTCCTAACCTCTCTTCTAATGTTATATTCCTTTATTGAGGATTGTTCGGCCTCAAATCTTATGTAATAATTACCTACGGTAATTCGGTAATTGAGTAATTTCTAATGACAGTAAAAATTACAGTAAAAATTGGGGCGTTACACTTTTCTCAAGCTTTATGATTTGAAAATTATGCTACTGACCTGAATTAAATAAAATAGTTAGGATATTGATTTAAAGGCTTTGAATGTTTATAAATTACTTATAATTGATGTAAGAATTGTTTTTAGCATTTTTGTGATAAACTAGTAGATAAAAAGGATCAAAATCGTAATTCTACAAAGCTTTAGACAATGAATTTTCTGAATTAATTCCTCACTGATTAGATACTGATCATATATTTTATATACCTTAGAATTATTAGTATTAGATGTAAAAAAAATTTTTGGTATCTTAGAGGTTGAAAAGGATAATTATAAGTGTTAGTTTTGACCGTTTTGTAAAATGTAGAAAGTTGTGTTTCTAAACTATCAATTATGTAATTTTGATGAAAGAATTTTAATTAGGGTTAGTAATAATATCTGATGTTATTATGTGTTCAAAATACTATTTATAATGCTTAGAAAAAGTTTTACAAGTATTGGTTTTTGATAAGTGTCAAAATAAGTAACTTTGTACTTTGACTCCTATAATGTGTTAAATTTAGTCTATGGCCCTAAAAGTTTTTCATGATGTGTTTTTATGGTTTCTAATAGTTATGTGCCTCTTGAATTGTATTGGTTAATGTTAGAGATCTTTAATTTTTGAGTAAATGTTAAAAAGGGGTAATTGCATTTTGACCCGTAACCTTTGAGAAATTGTGATTTCACCATTTGGGGTTTAAACGTAAATATTGATAATATGATGAGATGAATGTGAATAATGTTTTGTGAAGGGTATGTTCATGTACGGAAACTTATATGGCTTATGGATATATGAAATGAAATATGATGCATGTTTATGTGATTTAAATTATGGCATGTTATAATTATGTTTGATTCATTTAGATGCACATGAAATGTTGAATTGATGAGTTATAATTGTGATATTCATGTTTGCATCTTCATATAATATGCCAAGATTAAAGGTGACATAAGACACATGGAAATGATCCTCTAGACTCCCCGAATTAAAGATTATGAGAGGTGATCCGAATAGGAAGTGATCTTTTGGACTCCCCGAATTAAAGGTTATGAAAGGTGATCCTAATGCCCCCTATCCCGTACCTTAAGAGTTGGGAATTTAACTTATCAAAAGGGATAAGATTACGCTAGTGACGACTAGTGAGGTATGAGCTCATAACCTAGAACTCTCAAGAAAAGAGAGAATTATAGGGCGGCCCCCAAGGAAAAGAGAAGTTTAAGTCACCTGTAAGAATGATGAATCATGATGTTCTTCATATCATATGCATTGTTTTATGGATTCTATGATATTACGCATATTGATATTGACATGCATCCATGACTAATATATTACATTCATGACATTAAGATTCATGCTAAAAGATACGGGTCTCGGCTAATGATATTTAGAACTTAATAAATGAACCTTATATATATGTTCACCATTTTCATAATTAAACCCGAGGTTCCTGGGGACGATGACGATGACACTTGTGTTATAGTCGGGAAGCCCTACTGAGATTCTTGTATAAGTTTCTCATCCCTTTTCTTTTCCGTGTCGTCTCCAGACATGAATGAAGGTGTAGTTCATGATTTGTCTTGAGAGTGGACGAGGAGCTACGGAGATAACTTCCTTTTGGATAATTGCCTTTAGAGTGATCGTATCTCAGTTATCAGTTTGTATACTATTGATGGATATATATTGATGTCCTTAAGATTACAAAACATCACTATTATGATACAGTTATTGATATGTCATTATTATTCGAGTTATGTTATGTTATGGTTGTACTATGTATTTACCTGTTATTCGTTTCTAACATCTCTCTTACGCAGGCAAGGTAATGACGTTAGATATTTAGTATGCGCGGCTCACAATTTGGTATTTAAAGTTTAAAAAAAAAAAAATTTACCCATATTTTCACTATAGTATTTTAAAGAAGTTTTGAGTTAAAAACTAGAACAAAAGAGTAATGACTAATAATTAACTTAAATGCGTCCTAGGCGTGTTGAGTTAAATATTAGGGTGTTACAGATCCTTTGTAGGAATGGCAATAGGGGAAGGAATTCTAGAGCTTTTTTAGATTCTGTGGAGCATTGCAGCACTGGTTGACTGCTACAGTGTTCACTCGAATGCTTTTCAGGCTTGTATTTAGCTTGCTCCTTTTCCTGGACAAGCCTAGTCACTTCTGGAATTTTCATTCCAGACCTCAGAGTGATTGCACAGACATTTCCTCTTGGATTAGGCACTGGTTGAGATGGTAGTTGGGCAGCTAGGGCCTGCTAGATTTTTCATCAGAGTCACCTCTTCTCTCAACTGGGCATTTTCTTTTCTAATTTCCTGCATTTGCTTCATCATCATCTTCATCATCTCATTCATGGTGGGATCTGAAGTTGAAGGTGCAGGAAGGGCCTATTGCCTCTAATGAGGTGTCAAATACTTCTGCTGTGAGGGTTAGCCTTGTGGTTGAGAGTTATTTCCCCATTTCAAATTGGGGTGATTCTTCTAGCTGGAGTTATAAGTATTCCCAAATAGGAACTGGCCTGCCTGATTATGAGGTTGACTCTGGAAGGGGTATGTTGCTGCTACCCCAGTGGTTGAGTTATCTTGTAATGCTGGGCACATATCAGTATGGTGGTTATTTGAAGTACATATGCCACAGACCTTAGAAACCATTGGAGTTGCTGCCTAGCTCACCATTAATTGTTGCACAAGGCTAGAAAGTTGCTACAAAGGCTGGGCCAACAATGGATTCTCTAGCTGGCTTACTCCATGAAGGCCTCTAGTAGTTGTGGCTGCTTTGGAATCAAATTGTTGTGCATCCATATTCTCAATCAAAGCACGGGCCTCTTCTAGTGTCTTATCCAAGAGCGCCCATCCACTTACAGCATCAATCATGCACCTATCAGCAGGTACAAGACCTTCATAAAAGTATTGGAGGAGGAGTTGCTCTAGAATTTGGTGGTTAAGACAGCTGGCACATAAGAGCTTGGAACTCTCCCAATACTCATGGAGAGTCTCATCTGACTGGCGGATTCTAGAGATCTCATTTTTTATAGAAGCCACTATAGTGGCAGGAAAATACCTCTCCAAGAAAAGTCTTCTCATTCCAATCCAGCTATTGACAACCCCATTAGGAAGGTTGAAGAACCAATTTTCTACTGCACACTCAAGGGAAAAGGGGAATGCTCTCAATTTAACATCATCCACCTCTACCCCATTGGGCCTCATGCCAGAACACACCATATGAAGCTTCTTCAAATGTTGATGGGGGTCTTCCCTAGACAGCCCATGGAACTTGGGCAAAGCATGAACCATGTACTCTTTAAGTTCAAAATCATTATCTTGCCTAGGGTATGTAATGGCCAAGGGCTGCTGGGTGAAATCAGGAGCAGTGAGCTCCCTAAATGTCCTGTTCCTATCTCCTACGTCACTTGTATTACTTGTAACACTGAACAAAGGATCAAAATGCCCAGATGGTTCTACTTGTTGACGCTTTGCCTGTCTGATTTTTCTCGAAGTTTTCTTAATTTCAAAATCAAGAGGTATTACATTTTCGATAGATAGGGAACGCCTTATACAAAGGAAAAAATTTTCATTTTTTTAATGTAGAAAATAAAAATAGTAAATAAATAAATAAAAATTAAATTAAATAAAAGCTGAAAAAATAAAAAAAAATAAAAATAAACAACCAAGTTTTAATGCTTCCCTGGCAATGGCGCCAAAATTTGATGTTGAGTTGTCACTACTCACAAGCAAATTAAAATTTATAAAGTGCTAAGTTACACCAAAAATGTAGTAAAGGGCACAACCTAGGTTGTCTCTCAAGAAGGCTTCAACACTTAGTTGAAAAATTGGGGGTTTTAAAGAATTAAAGCAATAACTTAAATTGAAAGATAATAGCAATAATAGAGAAGACACTAGTGCAAGGTATTCCTAGGGTTGGAAATCAATTATTATTGACCAAATATTAAACCTATTGATGACTAGAATTTGACCAATACAAATAACTAATAAATGACGATCGCCAATCTATTTAGAAATCACATTGATTTAATGAACCAATTGCTATAGCCTAACCACCAATCAGAAAGTTAATTCTAATATTCTCCCTCAAACATAAACCAATAGATTTACCAATTTATGCCTAAAGGGTTTCCCTAAATGACAATCGCCAATTTAGTTATTCCAATAAAGATTATAGCAATCACCACAATAATTAAAGGAATGGAAATTACAGAATATTAAGAAAACCAATGCATTCAATATAAACAAAGGGTCTCAAATGTCATCCCAATCCATCCGGAAATCCTTACACTAGTAAAGAAATCTACCCCTCCATCTCTGGAGGATTGCAACAATGAAGATAAAAGAACCTGAAATTAATAGTAATGATCCTTGCCACAATCTCTAAGATAGAGCACTTTCACCAATGGAACCCTTAGAAAGAAAAGAAAGAAAGAGAAGAGAGAGATGTAGAGAGAGAGTTTTTTTTTTACAGAGAGGATGAAAAATTCCAAAATGGCATGTCAGTGTCCATTCAAAAGTCTCCGAAACAGAGTTAAAAAACAAAAAGGTTCAAAACGCGGAACAAAATCGCATGTATCTAAAGCTCATCCACTTATGACTGCTATAGCGGTCCTGCCTCTTGCTGGAGCTAAATTCAACTCTCTGGTGACCGCTATAGTGGTCCTGGACCACTATAGTGTTCATGTACTCACGCAACACTGCTTCATACACTTCCAAACCCGTTTTGAGGCCCGAAACGTCTGAATTAGCTCTTCAGACTAGAAATAGAAGTTGTAGCTCTTTGAATAAGATTTCCAATTCCATAATAATCACCTCAATAGAATGTCTGTAGCTCCAGATATTGTGAGAATACTAACTGGAGGTCAAGTTGGACAGTATCAGAACATCAGCAACCTTTAATCTTACAACCTAATTTTCACCAAGATACTCTCAGAACCGTGTTTTTGACTGAACATGAAAGTTGTAGAGGACTTCTTGAGATTTTCAAAATATCTTTATTTGTCTATATTTGATCCCTTATTCTTGACAATTGCATTTGATCCAAGGCTCTTGTACTCATGACCATACTCAAAGAGACAAGTCAAACACAATAGGATGTAATTACAAATTATCCCATAATCAATGCAAAAGCCATCAATTCTATGAAAATCACACAATGAGGGATAAATCAAAATCCTTATTAATTATATCAATAATACAGTAAAACTCATGTAAAAAGTTAAGGTTTAGAAGTAAGATAAGTGGCACAACTGCCCCTCATCACCTATTGATAAGTTTTTGGATGTCTCACTAAACCCAAGTTGCAACATAGCCATATCCATGCTACGATGTAGGTACAAGAGTCTAATACTTGGACTAGGCCTTGTATTTACCAAGTATAGTCTAAGATTTTGTACTTTAAGAAGCTAGAATACATGAATTTTAAGATAGTCTACTCACTTTTTTCTAGCCTAATTTGGAAAGGAAGCTTAAGCATAGGGGAACTCAAGGCATTATGGTTCAAAGGACTTGACAATGAGACTCTTCTTGATTTTTGCTTCTCTACCCATTTGATCATTTCTATTGTTTATGGTTCCTATACTCTCCTTTTTTTGGTTTTTTTTCACTTTTCATGATTTGTAACTAAATCTTCCTTAGTGGGGTGATGTATGGATCTTAATTGTTTAACACTATGTTAATGTGAATGGAGATTATGTCATGTTCTTATTTGATTGTGAGCATTACATTTAGTTTGATTGATTTTGAATTATTTAGTCATCAATTTGGGATTCTAAGGATTTATGCTAATTTGAGAAAAGGTGTGTGAACTAGCCTTCCTATCACTATTACGGGTGTCCAATACATTCAATTATGATGGTATGGGTGTCCCATTTGGAAAATCACTTTTGGCAGTATAAATAATATTGTTGAAAACAAATTCCATAAAAGACTTTAGCTTGTATTGCAAGTCCTAAAGTGAGGTGCAACCACTATTTATAGTTTTCATTGATGGCACCTTTGCGGTTTGTTTTGGATTAACTGCAATATTTTTCAAAACTTCTCTTTACTTGTGAAAAATATGTAAGGTTTCTAGCACCTACTTTCACAATCTCCCTCTTTAATTCTCTAAAATGCACTAACTATTTGTGAAAAATGGAAATTATGGGAAAAATAGACTTTTCACCCTTTACCTTGATCTGATCATCTACTTTTCATTTTTCATAATTTAATCCACTAAGTGTCAAATTATTTCCAATTTGATCCTAGATCACTATTCTATCATATAGTTGATGGAATATGTCACTTAAGCATATGCAAGTTGGAACCAAATTGAAGACAATTTGAAATCAGAGAACAAAATAGGAAAAACAAAATGTAAGATACCTAACTAAAGAATCATAAAGATAAAGGAACGAAAGTGTCTATTTTACAGAAATTATAAATCAAGCCAAATCTTTGAACAAAATTACAGATTTTTAACAAGAGAAAAAAGGAAAAAAAATGAAACTATAGCATAAATGGTAAAACTTTTCACAAATGGCTTTCCTTAGCAAACTGGAATACAGAGTCCTACAAAGATTATTAAAACATATATGAGAGATAAAGGATGGGTTACTTACAAAGTAGAGAGACAGTTGTGTGAAGCCAATCAACAAAACAAGCCCTTCCCAAGTCGTTGCACCATTTCAAGTAGCGGCGGAAAAATGTGCACCAATGCACATAACAACATACAAAGATGCGAATGATAATATATAGGGATTCAAAGTAAATGCAAATGATCAAAATTCTAATACAAAATAAAGGAAAGATGCAAAATGAAATTATACAGGACATCATTTTGTTCATTTTGTTTTTGCCTATCGAGTGGAGCTCTGCAATTTTTGAGGGGAAAAAAACAACCATTTGACAAAGTCAACATCCATGCACATTAAAGATAATACATATATCCTCTGGAACCCTGCTTTTGTTGTTAGTAAAATTAACCTGAAATAACACTTTATTAATAGATGGATAAATAGAGATAACGATTAATTACAAATAATAAACCATAATTCAGTATAAGAATACAAAATAAAGAATCAAATAAATAAACAACAAAGAACAAAAAGATAGCTTATTGTGATCAATGGTTGAGGTGGGTTAGCCACTGGGCTTAAGAGTATTTCACCGCCACAAGCTTAAAGGCCAATGCAAATGGTCTTAACAGCTAATGCTCCCCAAGATACAACAACCACATTCCACTAATAAGATTACAATCAAGACTAATAATTTTCTTATGTGTTTAGCAAAAGAAGGAAAAGATATATAATGTTAAGAACTTTTGTTTTCTAGACGTGAATTAACTGTGTGTGAGTGAGTGTGCTTCCTATTATTTATAGAGGAACCATATAAAACTTGGTCAAAGCATCATGAGATATTGGAAGCAAAGTTTCATAATTGCAAGCCAAAAAATTAGGAGCTGATTTGTGCTTAACATTAACAACAAACTCCACTAAGAAACGTGCCAAAGAATTGGTCAAAATCCAAACCCACATTATGCATTGTTACAGCAACTCAAACAAATAATAATAATAACAACAACAATAATAACTCAAATCTTAATTTAACTTTGAAATAAATTAAAATATTATTACTAAAATACAATATTTGTAGTGATAGCTTTCAGGTAAAAGTGAATATTTTTAGCTAGAGATCATTTGTAATTTTTATATTTACTTAGATACTCTATTTTTGGAATGTCTTTCTGGCTCATTTGCATTTTGGTGGGTTTGAACTATATCTTTATCGTAAAAAGGTTAAAAAAAAGAAAGAAAGGTTGGTGAGCTCAAAGAAAAAAAGAAAAACTTAAAATGGACCCATCACCTTCTTTTTATCTATGTTGTAATTTGTACAATTATATTGTATACATATCATTACTCTTTTAACAATTGCAATGTAAATTTTATATATAATTAAAATTTTTTTTAAAAGCTATTCTTTTCAGTTTCTATAAGAAAAAATGAAAACAAATTAAATTTATTTTAGATTCTTATTATTTAAAAAAATTATTCAAATATATGAATTTTTTTGGGTAAAAATTGATTTTTTACCCAACGAAATTATTTCTAAACACACTTAAAAAGCTAAAAAAATGATTTTTCTCATAAGTTACTCTTTTTGCTTCCACAAAAAAGCTAAAACTAGTATGTTTTTATATTCTGATTATAGCTTATCCAAATATACAAAAAGTAATTTTAGCTTCTAACAAAATTACATCTAAATGAACTTACTTTGTAAAAAAGATTTTCATTTTTAAATTTTCAAAATTTAGGAAACGTGTTTAGTTTATAATAAAAGTAGATTTTGTTTTTAAAAAATTAGGCAATGAAGGGTTTGTCTGTTTTCAAAAACTAATGCTCAAAATAAATTTAATATAATAGACTTTAATTTTGATGTATAATCAGCATAAAAAATTTTATAATATCATCCAATATCATCCTATCATAAAAAGTTTTACACCATTAGTGCATGCAAGTTAAATCCTAATAAAAGTGGTTATAAAAATAACGAATAACTCTATAAAATATTAATATTAAGAATCAAATAAAATTCTCACTTTTTTTTTGGAATGTAAGTGTAATAACTTCCCTCCATTTTAAATCACTCAATCATAGCCAAAATACAATCCTAATACAACCCTTCTATCACCTTATCATACACAACAATTTTTTTTTTTATCATCTTGATACCCATCTATTTTGATATTTACACACACTCGTTATAATATAAACTTTTAAACCCATTCGACTTTCTTGATATATATAGAATATCGGGGTGGAGATAGAGAATATTTTTCATTACTTGTTAATAACCAATGTATAAAGGCATTTTCTTTCCCCCCCCCCCCCAACTCAAACAACCTAAAATCCAATATTATAATAATCCTAGAAATTAAGCTTGTGCTTAAATATTAAATAAATAGTTGAATTAAACTATTGTAATGACTAAAAGTTACATATGATTAGAATGCAAAAAATAGATCAATAGTAATTGCATTTCAATAGTAGTTGCATTGAGGAAGTTCATTGAACACTTTATTGTCGAGTACATTTTCAGTATAGTTTTTATATTTGTCATCTTTCTTTAGTATGAGAATTTTTAGTCTTTTTGGTTAAGTCACTCTTGATAATGCCAGATATAACTGTCCGTGACAAAATACAGGTTTAGGCAAATATAAACCTACAAGGCTCAATGATTGGCCTTGACTTTTGTTTATTGTCATTGCATAGCAAACATTTATGGGAAATTGTTTCCTTCCCTAGATGAAAGGCCAGTTTGAGTCCTTTGCTACCAAAACTATTTGTGGAATGAGTACTTTTGCACTAATATTACTTCCTGTACCAACTTTTACTTCCATGATCCAATCTCCTAATTTCACAATTAGTAATCTTGTCTTATTGCACATTCCTAAGGTAGGATTAATGTTTTTTGGGCAACATAATTGGCATCCTTTCTTTTAGTTGTAAACAATGATTTGGGAATCAAGTAAAATTTAAAGTATTAAAAAATTCTCATTTTTAGCAATTGAAAATTATTGAATGTTTGCAAGATCTATCACCAAAAAGAAAAAACCTTACACCTTCCTTTTTTTGTTTTTTTGAAAAAGAAATCCTACACCTTCCTTTTTACATTACCATAATTTCAGGAATTAAAAATTACTAAATCTTTGCAAGATATATCCCTGTGACGTTTCATTTTTGTAGATGCTTCATATTTATAGAATGAAAATTAATTAGTTCATTGAAAGGCTCAATATCACCTACTACAATAACATCCTATTAGGCTCATTATTATGATAATTCATTGTTTGCAAATGTAATTCTTCTTATGTAAAATACGAAGAAGCAAATTGTTAGAGCTTAAAAGTTTAGAAACAGGGAGCTATATATAGGTGATTATTAAACACATTCATAGTCAATTGTAATGTATTGCACATACACAAAATATATTGCAGTTCAATGCTTGCTCATGCAATTCTTTTGATGCAGAATACCAAGAAGCAAATTGTTAGATTTTAAAAGTTTAGAAACATGGGGCTAGGTAGGACATTCATAATTTTTTGTAACATATTGCACATTTATTGTAATAATTCATAATTCATTATAAAAATTTCCTCTTTTATTTTATTCCTTTGAAAAAAAACAAATGGAAATGGAAAAGCCCTGCAACATATTCACTTTATTATCACTATAAAATATGATAAGGCACAGTAATGAAGGTCAATTATCAACATCCCGTCTAGCTAGTTCAATCATATTTTATAACTAAAATTTGATTTAATTTGTTGTAATTACATGCAAATATTGCTTATTAATAATGTTTATAAAATAATAATATCCATTTCTTTATCTTTGAATTGAATTTCATAGTAGTTTAAATAATTATGCTAACGTGTTAGCTCAACCTATTATTTTTGCTTTTTAAATTAATTTGCATAACATTTAAAATTAATTTTTAAAGTAGAATAAAAATATTTGGCTTTTGAATTATTCAATATCCAAGTTTAAAGGATAATGGCCCTAACATTCTAAAAAAATTTAACTTTTTATGACACTTTATATGGTAAAACATAATAATTTTAATTTCATATCTTTAAATTTCATCAGGTTAAATTTAAGTAATAGAAATAATTTAAATAATACTTTAGCTTATGTGTTAGGGGTTGATGCTCTTATTAGAGTGTAACTTTCCTTTTACTTTTTTTTTCAAAATAAAACTAAATTTATTTTATGGTTAGACAAAATATTTTTATTCTTAAATTATTTAATTATTTAATTGATTAAAATTATAATATTTTTTATTAGAAAATAATTCATAGTAACTTCAAAGTAAATATTATTATATAAATAATAATATGAGGATTAGTGAGTTAGTTTATATAATATGAGGATTAGTGAGTTAGTTTATATTTTATTAACCAATTTTACTAACCATGTAGTGTTTAATTAGTTATGTTAATGCAATAAATGCTTCTCACATTGAGGATTGTATACATACATACATACATACACACACACACATACCAATTTCAAATAATATCTTATAAATATAAAACATGACAAATGATTTGATACGTGACATATACATGATATATGCTACATGCATACATGGATAATAATAATATAATGATCTCTCTATGCTATTATTATTAATTTATGTTCAATTAATGAAATATATTAATATTTGATTTTAATCTTATAGTAAATCTTTTTTTAATTATTGTGATGTGTATCAATTTGATATTATTATTCTTGTTTGATATCAATTTTCTAATATTATTCTTAATTGATATCATCAATCTAATTTTAAATTAGTTTTAATTTTATATTTCAAAAATTCAAGATTTGACATGATGTACTTAATTATTATTACCATTAATTGATATCAACTTAATTTGATTCAGTCAATTTTAGGAAGTATTGAATCTAATTAGTTATAATGTGACAATAATTCAACATTCTAATTAAAAGGAACCAAAAACTATAATTTGTTCATTGCTTATCTTATCCCATGATTGAAGTATACAATTACATTCAATCAAGGACTTGATATTATATAAACATTTTGAAACTAGATCCTGGCTATGATGTGTTTTCATTGATTAATAATAAAATGCAGACAAACCACCACAATGTAGGAGCATTTTTACTACATTATAAGATTTGATTAATACATTTTGATTTGCTATGTGTGGATTGCTTATTTGAATTGTGTACAGTACCTTTCCAAGTCAATGTCAAATTGATTTTGAAGGCAAAATTATTATTAAGAAAGGTGGTATTGTAACACCCCAAAAAAAATTTTCCAAACATTTATTTAGATATATTAATAAGAATTTCAAAATTTTGATATAGTACTCATAAGAAATGACTCAACAGAAGAGTAGGAAAAAATGTGAATAGTAATATTGTAGGCCTGTCGAGATATAGACGAATCCTTAGAGTCTAGACCAGCAGATGCCTAAGACTGAGAAAACAATAGGATAAAGATTAGAAAAGGAATTCTAGACCCAAAATTAAATTTCAAGAAGTATCTTTTTTCATGAGTATGGTATTTTACCTGTTCAATAAAATTTCATTGTGCAGTTTCTTACACCGTATGAAACTTGCAATACAAGTTTCCAACATGGTAAATTGGCTCGTACAATCCCTTGTTAGTTTTTGTTGGCCCTTATCATCATAGCATGTGCCAATATAAGGAAGAGATAAAAATGGATTATTCAAATGCTTTTATCCGTAGAACCAGATGAACTTCGACAAAGATTGTTTAGAAATCCTAAAGAATGAGGAGGAAATTAGGAAATGCTATGAAGATGACGTCAAGCTCAACAGAGATGAGTTTGGAGAGATGATGGTATTCAATGTTACCTTCATATTAGAGTTTCTTATCAAACTATTGAATCTAGATGAGCCAACACTAAACTGCAAATTTAATTTTCACTATGATTTTCTCATCTTGAATAATCTACTTCCTATGATGGTGCTTGAAAAATTATTCAGCCTAGCCCAAGATACTGGTACATCCTTGTTAGAAATTAGTTTGAACCTTTTAAAAATATTCAACAGTGGAAACATAGAGCAAGACTGAAAGTTGTGACTCCAAAACATTTTATTGACCTTGTGAGGTATTGTCTTTGCCTCGGTCAATTCGCTTGGCTATGAACAACAAATAGTAGACCTAGTGGAACTAAACTACAGCACAACCGAGCTTTGGCTTGGTGGGGTGGACATCAAGGTTGCTGGCAAAGAATGATCCTTGCTGGACATCAGTTTTAACTGTCACACTTACAAAATGCAATGTTCTTTGAAAGATGATAGTACCCCAATTCAACCTTTGTCGTGACTTATTTCAACATGTTAAAGAGTCTAGTCAAAACTAAAGAAGACACCAAGATGCTAATACGTAAAAAAGTTATTGACTGTAAGGTCGAGGATGCAAGGGAGGTAGTAGCCATAATCAAAAGTCTTGGCTCATAATTCTACTTGGGCGGCGTGTACCCAACGTTGGTCTTAGCATGTGAAGATCTCAACGGTTTCCATGCTGATCCTGACAATAGAAGTAAGGTTCAAATTTGGCATCGGTGCTGTAATACCCCGTGGAAACAAGTGGCTATCATTATGGCTATCATAGTCTTAATTTTATACTATTCTATTTTGCAAAGATAAAAAATATGATCATACACTTGTCAATTGAAAAGGAAAAAGACAATACCTTGCGTGATCCATTGACAAGTGTATGATCACGTTTTATATTTTTGCAAAACACTGAATAGCCACAATGATAGCTGCTCGTTTCTACAGGGTACTATAGCATCAATGCCAAATCTGACCTTTACTCCTATTGTCATTATTAGCATGGAAACCATTCGGATCTTTACATACTGAGACCAATGTTGGGTACACACCACCTAAGTGGAATAGTGAGCCAAGACTTTTGATTATGGCTACTGTCGCAACCGGGATCGCGACGGGGACGGCGAAAGAGAAAGAATTTTTTTTTGAAAATATTGGAGTCGCCACCAAGTTTATTTAAAATTGGGAAAACGTTGGAAAAACCCATTTTTTAGAGAATAGTCTTTGAAACCAGTTTGGGTTCGGGAGTCGGTTATGTATAGGGAAGGGCAGAAATTTAATCCCACGCACCCTAGTACACCCGTCCTTGGACGATACCTTTAATTAACTGTGCAAATTAAATAAATAACCTTTTTCAAACATTTATTTTCTGTTTCAAGACAATTAAAAGGAATTTATTTTTCTTAAAAGAAAAGAATTTTTAGTGCACCGAACTGTCACAGTTCAGATGTCCTAAAAATAAGTTAACTAGTCGTCACGACTAAGTTAACCGTTTTTAAAATGAAGCATTTGACAATAAGTATATAATTTTTTTCTTTTAAGAATTATTCTAAATAATAAATATTTGCAAATAGAATATAAAAAGAAACGAAGATTTATTTTTTGGTGTTTTTGTAAGAGAAAATATAAAAACCTTATGAGAGATATTTAGAATATCAAATTGTCACAACTCAGATATCCAAATATCAAGTTAACAAGCCGTCACGGCTAAATTAACCCTATTATTTGAATAAGAAATTTACTAAATAAATGAGCAAATTTAAATTGAAAATAAATGTATAAATTATAAATATTTACAAATAAGAGGAAAAGAAGAAAATTACTTTTTTATATATTTATATAAATTAGTAGAAACAAATATAAAAGAGAACAAATATTTTTGAGGAAATTTTTGAATCATTAAGCTGTCACAACTCAAATATTCGAAATATCGAATTAACTAGCCGTCACGGCTAAATTAACTCTTTATCTATAATAACAAAAGTTAAATAAAATATTTTGAAATAAAAATGAGGAAAAAGGAACTTATAAATGAAACAAAATGCATAAATAGCATAGAAAAATATTTAGGAAAATTATTTACAAATAAATTAAGTAGTGAAAAGGTTAATTTTGAAAAAAAAAAAATTTTAGAATATTAAACTGTCACAGCTAAAATATTCTAAAATATAAAGTTAACAAACCGTCGCGGTCAAATTAACTTTATTCTTAAAAAATATATTTACAATTTAATAATTAACTTAAATTAATATAATAATAAAAAAAGTAAAGTAATAATAAATATTTACAAACAAAATAATATTATGAAAATCTAATTTAAAAAAAAAAGTTTTAGAATATCAAGCTGTCATAGCTAAAATATTCTAAAACATAAAATTAACAAATCGTCGCGGTCAAATTAACTCTATTTTGAAAAGACTTTGAATATCAAGCCGTCGCAACTAAAATATTCTTGAAACATAGAGTTAACAAGCCGTCATGGCTAAATTAACTCTATTTAAAAACAAAAAATAATTTATCAGTTAATTAATTAAATGAGTTTTAATAAAGCAAAACACTCAAGTATTCATTTCAAATCCAAACTGAATAAAACTCCTCTTTTTAGACAAAAATTCTAATTTTAACAGGAACCTACACAATTAATGCATAAAAACAAATATCCAATGAATTTGAACCAAAAAAAAACGTTAAGATAATTAAGCTAACAAAGTAAAATTAAAAAAAAAACACAATTAACTTAAATAAAACATATAAATATATAAAATAATTAAATTGAACAACGTGAAATTACACATAAAATAAAAATATTTAAACTAGAAATGAAGATAAATCCCTAAGCACAAATACACAACCAATTCAAATAAAACACATAAGTATATGAAACAATTAAATTAAAACAGAATAAGTATAATTATGCATTTAATTAAAGCAAAATATAAACATAAAATAGTTAAACTAAATAGAAATAAAATTAGCACATAAATATAAACAAGCAATTAAATTGAATATAAGGAAAACTAAACTAAACAAGGGGTCCTAATTACCCTTTTTTTTTAATTAAGAAATGCTAGCACTAAAATATCCGAAAATCAAAGAAAATGTTAAATCACTTTTTATTTTTTTTTTTTTATTGATCTATTTGATCCTACTGAAATAAAAAGAAGATAAAAGAGAATATCTTATAAATTAAAAACAAAATTTATTTTTGAATCAAATAAAATCCCTTAGTTCAATTAGATCAAAATCAAATCCAAACCCAGCAAATAAATTCAAGAATTAAAATTGAGGTAAACGCTAACCACGTAAACACAAGCAAGTTCAAAATTTACTTAAAAAGGAATAACAATTAGCTGAAAATATACAAACAAAATTTAACTTAACTTAAATCTATTTTTCATTAACACAACATAAAAAAACACCTAAACATAAAACAAAAAAAGAATTCATTTCTCTCTCATACTCACTCACGAGACACACACATACAAAATTTAAAAAAAGAAAATCTCTCTCTCATACTCACTCACGTGACCCACATACAAAATTTAAAAAGAAAACCTGTCTCTCTCATATCTTCACGAGACACACACATACAAATCTAAAAAGAAAATCTCTCTCTCTCATATCTTCACACACGTGACCCACATACCAAAACTTTCCCTCATTCCCATTCCCTCACCCATTTACCCGTTCCCTTTCTTCTCTCTGCACACACGAGAATAACGAAAAAAGAAAAAAAGAACAAAGCAACGTAAAAGGGAAGAGAAAGTGAGAGACTGAGAGGAACATGAGGACAAGGCTAAGCGCCGCGCCAGAGAGAGGGAAATCGATGGGTTTAGTGGAGGCTAAGGTTGCGGCCATGGGGTCGTTGTTGGAGGCTTGCAGTAGTTAAGGACGGGGACGGAGATCGGTGCAGTGGTTGGGTTGAAGATGAAGGTTGACGGCGATGGAAGCTGTGGTCTCGTGGCTGGAGGCTCGAGAGATGATGGTGGAGGTGACGAGGGTAGGTGGCGGTCACGGTGGTTTGTGGTGATGATGTTGAAGGAGATGAAGGGAATGAAGATGATGAAGATTTGAGGGGGAAGGGCTGTGATGGTGGCGGTCATGGAGGGGAGGGGAGCGGTGGTATGTGGTGGTTCATGGTGGAGGTTATTGATGAGTGTGTTCTTCCTCCATGATTGAGACTTTTAGATGATGATGATTCGAGGGTGAGAGGCCACCAGTAGTAGTGGCTCTGATGATGGTGGGAACGTGGTGATGATGTTACTGGAGAGGTGAGGGGCCGTGGCTATGGTGGCTGCAAGGGGGGAAGGTGGTGAAAGGTGGTGTTTGTTGAGGTTGATGAGGGAGAGGGAATGATGATGGAACATGAAGATTGGAGGTTGAGTGGTGGTGGGTGGTTGTTGAGGAGTTGCAGGGAGGATGACCGACGATGATGATGATGTTGATGCTGATGAAGATCTACGGCCGCGGTGGTGGTGGTCGAAACCACCGCGGCCACTCCCCTCTCTTTTTTTCAAATTTTGTTTGTGTTTTTTTTTTTAAAAAAAGAGAAACAAAAAAAGACTGATGATATGTTGTTGATAATCTTACCTTGCCACTGAGTTCTCTCTTACTGGAATTGGCCTCTTTGCCGGTTCTCAAAATTGGTGTCCTTCTCTTTTTAGTTCTCCTCTCCTCAATATGTAATAATGTTCTCTATATCCTCATAATTTCACCGGAAGAAAATTAACAAAAGTTTCCAGACATCATCATCCATTTTTTTGATTTTTCTTCTTTTCCTCCTTCCTATGCTTCACGGATTGACTTCGGGGGAAGAGAAGGAGAGGAGCCCGTGACTCCTCTTTTTTCATTTTTGTTTTTGAAATAAATTAAAATTAAAAACAACTAGTAATTAATTAGTTTTTTTGTTTTTTTTTGTTTTTTTTTTTAGGAAGTAATTAAAGAAACTGTAAATAAAATAAAAGAGGTAAACTTGATGAAATTTTTTTGAATTATTGTTAAAAGATTGAATAAAATCGGTTGTTCACAGTTGCCCCTCTTTATTCATTTCTTATAAGAGAATATGAAAAACTTAAGTTTTATATTTTCTTCATAAGGAATGAATAAAGACATGAACATCGATTTTATTCGACAAATGCATGAAATATAAACAATAGAAATCTCAACAGCAAGATGATTTGTATATATAAGAAAGTGAAATGCAAATGCACAAGCTAGCAAGAATTTAAAGTAAATAATGCTGACTAAAACTTAAAAACCAACAATTGGTTGACTGGAAATGTAAAATTGGCAACTGAGGCCGATATGAAATGTAAAAAATTGGCATCTGAGGCCGACTTGAAAATGTAAATTGGCAGCTGAGGCCGACTTGAAATGTAAATTGGCATCTGAGGCCGACTTGAAGATGTAAATTGGCAGCTGAGGCCAACTTGAAATGTAAATTGGCAACTGAGGCCGACTGAAATGTAAATTGGCAGTTGAGGCCAACTGAAAATGTAAAATTAGCAGCTGAGGCCGACTGAAAACGTAAAACGGCATTTGAGGCCGTCTGAAAATGTAAATTGGCATCTGAGGCCGACTGAAAATGTAAAACTTGGCATCTGAGGCCGACTGAAAACGTAAAAACGGCATCTGAGGCCGACTGAAATGTAAAATTGGCATCTGAAGCTGACTGAAAACGTAAAACGGCATCTGAGGCCGACTGAAATGTAAATTGGCAGCTGAGGCCGACTGAAAACGTAAATTGGCCTCTGAGGCCGACTTAAAAATGTAAATTGAAAAAGAAAATAGTATCTCTCTTTTCATTTTTCAAATCATATGCACAAAGCCTTGAATTTTCCACCTTCAATTTATACAATATTGAAAAACTAACCGTAACCCAATTGAGTAAGCCTCAAGGAGAACTTTAACCGATCAAACTCATAATCTTAGAATTGGACCTTCTGGCACAACGAAAGCTTTCTTTCCTTCTGCGACCTTGCTTATTTTATTCTTCTCTCATTTTTCTTTTCGGAAGGTTGATTACTTTTCTGTCAAGCTTAGCTGAAATTTCTGAATTGTGATGCTAGTCATTGACGTATTGCTGTAAACATTGTTAAATCGTATAATTGAAGCTTAAATTTATCCTACTTGAGACATTATGAATAAACATGCATTCAAAGGGAAGGTAGAGAGATCAACCGAATGGGCATTTCATTGTTTGGTGTATTAGATGACAAAATGCTTTGAATAACAGAAATGCAAGAGATAAAATCTTTGGGAGACACAAAATTTTTGCCCCAGTTTGGGTTCTTGGTAGCTCAATCAATTGACTTCTTAAAGCAAGTTGAAAGCCGTAGCCATGATATCTGATGACATGTCTTCAAACTCCTTTTAAAATTGCCCCAGTTTCAACCCTTATCTCATTGGATTCACTGGACTATCAAAATTGCCCTGGGCCAGCTTGCCAGCGAAGATGCTCATCTTTTTCTGCTTTAACTTTTGCCTAGGCCGCTCTTTCGAGTTTTCAGCCTAGTGAGCTCTTTTGTTTTGCTGTTTTGCCTTAATTTTTGCTTAGGTCGCTCTTTTGAGTTTTTGACCTAACAGGCTTTCCTTTTCTGCTTTGCCCTAACTTTTGCTCAGGTCGTTCTTTCGAGTTTTCGACCTAACGGGCTTTTTCTTTCTGCTTTGCCCTAACTTTTGCTTAAGTTGCTCTTTCGAGTTTTTGACCTAACGGGCTTTTTAAGCATCTTTTCAAGCGTAAAATCTTTTGACTGCATCATTGTTGATTGGTTTAGGCAATTCTCGTCCCTTCATGTTTTGCAAAATCAACGCTCCTCCTGAGAATGCGTGCTTGACAATGTAAGGACCCTCATAACTTGGAGCCCACTTTCCCCGTGTATCCTCTTGATTAGGGAGAATTTTCTTTAGAACCAAATCTCCTGGATGAAACTCTCTAGGGCGGACTTTCTTATTAAAAGCCCTAGACATTCTGCTTTGATACAACTGGCCGTGGCAAATGGCTGTAAGCCTCTTCTCTTCAATCATATTTAGTTGCTCATATCGAGCTTTCATCCATTCAGATTCTTCCAGCTCAGCCTCCATTAAAACTCTGAGCGAAAGGATTTCAACCTCTATAGGAGATACGGCCTCCATTCCGTATACCAATGAGAAAGGAGTTGCCCCCGTGCTTGATCGTATGTTGGTACGATATGCGTGCAGAGCATACGGCAGCATTTCATGCCAGTCTTTGTAATTCACCACCATTTTGGCGATGATTTTCTTGATATTCTTATTTGCAGCCTCCACTGCACCATTCATTTGAGGTCTATAAGGAGTTGAGTTATGATGCTTGATCTTGAAAGTCTCAAAGAACTTCTGAACTTCGACACCATTGAGGTTAGCAGCATTGTCTGTAATGATCCTTTCTGGAATCCCGTATCTGCAGATGATGTCCTTTTTGATGAATCTGAGAAACACCTTCTGTGTGATATTGGTATATGAAGCAGCTTCCACCCATTTAGTGAAATAATCTATTGCCACCAAGATGAAACGATGACCATTAGATGCTTTGGGGTTAATTGGGCCGATAACATCCATGCCCCACATCGAGAAAGGCCAAGGAGACACCATGTCGTGGTAATGTAATCGGGAGCATTAACTCGGTCTGCATATATTTGGCATTTGTGGCACTTCCAAACATAATTGATACAGTCATTCTCCATAGTAGACCAATAATAACCGCCTCTTAGGATTTTGCGTGCCATCATATGTCCATTGGCATGAGTTCCGCAGATCCCTTCATGGACTTCAGTCATGATTATTCGAGCTTCCTGAGCATCTACACATCTGAGAAGAGTAGTGTCATAGTTCCTCTTGTAGAGAACTTCACCATTCAGGAAAAAGGCCATGGCCAGTCTTCGAATTGTCTTCTTATCCACCTCATTTGCACCTGCTGGGTATTCTCCTCTTTTAATATACTGTTTGATATCATGATACCATGGTTGGCCGTCCGGCTCAATCTCCACATTGTCACAATACATCGGTTCGGCTTGCATTTCTACATGGATGGGTTGAACATTAGCATGGACCTTCAAGTTAGTCATCACGGCCAAAGTCGCTAAAGCATCTGCAAACTGGTTCTTGTCTCGAGTTAAATGAGAGAACGATATGTCATCAAAACGCTCAATTAACTGAGACAAATGCTTCTGATAAGGTACCAATTTCGGATCCTTCGTACGCCATTCACCATTAACTTGATAGATTATGAGCGCAGAGTCTCCAAAGACTTTTAGTTCTTTGATTCCCAAGTCAATCGCAACTTGCAAACCATTTGCACATGCTTCATATTCCGCCATGTTGTTGGTACATTCAAAATCTAATTTGATAGAAACTGGGTATTGCTTCCCAGTTGGTGAGACTACTACAGCTCGTATTCCATATCCATTCATATTGGCAGCTCCATCAAAGTACATCTTCCACACCTTCTCCTTTTCCTCATCTTCTCTTTCTAGTGCCAATATCTCATCATCGGGGAATTCAAGCATAGTGGGTTGTACACCCTCCAGAGGGTTTTCAGCTAGATGATCAGCAATTGCACTCCCTTTGATGGACTTTTGAGTAACATATTTGATATCAAATTCAGATAACATCACTTGCCATTTTGACATTCTCAATGACACATGAGGACTATCAAATATGTACTTTAACGGATCCATTCGAGAAATCAGCCAAGTAGTGTAGTATAACATGTACTGCCTCAACCTCTTGGAAGCCCATACTAACGCACAACAGGTCCTTTCAATTGCCAGATAGCGAGATTCGCATTCATTAAACTTCTTGCTCAGGTAATAAATGGCCTGCTCTTTCTTTCCGGATTCATCATATTGCCCCAACATTGCCCCGAGTGAAGTAGGTAACACTGTAAGATACAGTATTAAAGGACGGCCTGGCGTAGGAGGAATCAGAACTGGAGGTTTCATTAAATAAACCTTTATTTTGTCGAAGGCTTCTTGGCATTCTTCGTTCCATTCTCCAGGTTGATGTTTTCGCAGCAACTTGAATATAGGTTCACAAGTACTAGTCAGATTTGCAATGAATCTAGCAATGTAGTTGAGCCTTCCCAGAAAACTTCTCACTTCTTTTTTAGTTTGAGGAGCTGGCATTTCTTGTATAGCCTTTACCTTGTCCGGATCCACCTTTATCCCTTCTCTGCTGACAATGAATCCCAGTAATTTTCCCGTGGAAGCTCCAAAGATGCATTTATTCGGGTTCAGTCGCAACTTGTATTTTCTGAGCCTTTCAAATAGCTTTCGTAAGACTGCCACATGACTTTCTCCCTTTTTAGACTTAGCGACCATGTCATCTACATACACTTCAATTTCTTTGTGCATCATGTCATGGAACAGTGCAACCATTGCACGTTGATAAGTGGCACCGACATTCTTCAACCCGAATAGCATGACTGTGTAGCAAAATGTTCCCCATGGAGTTATGAACGTAGTTTTTCCTTTGTCATGAACATCCATGAGAATCTTATTGTACCCGGAATATCCATCCATGAATGAAAATCGGTGATTCCTGGCCGTATTATCAACAAGGACATCAATGTGAGGGAGTGGAAAGTCATCTTTCGGGCTAGCTTTATTCAGGTCCCGATAATCAACACACATCCTAACCTTCCCATCCTTTTTAGGCACAGGCACGATGTTGGCCACCCAATCTGTGTGTCTTGACACCTCTAGAAACCCGGCCTCTAGCTGTTTAGTCACCTCTTCTTTTATCTTTAGCGACATGTCGGGCCGCATTCTCCTCAACTTTTGCTTTTATTTCGACACGGGTACAAAGGGATCTTGTGTGAAGCAATCTCTGGATCCAATCCTGGCATATCATGATAAGACCATGCAAAAACATCCAGGTATTCTTCGAACAAAGCAATCATCTCTGTCCGCTCAGGATTCTCCACTATTTTCAGCTCTTTCCTCTCTTCTTCGGTGCCCATGTTAATTACTTTGACCACCTCATTGTCTAAGTCAAATCCTTTATCCATGTGTTCTAGTAACCCAGAAAATCTTTCAACAGTTTCTTCATCTTCTTCAGATTCATAGCTATCACAATCAAATGCAGTAAGAGAATCAATTGATTGGCCTTCAAAGTCCCTTTCATGCGGCAAAATATTCATAGCATTTAGATCCCTGGAAAGTAATTGTGGTGGGTTGGAATGCCAAGACAAATAATGGGTAAAATACTAATAAAAGGCACAAATTAATGGTTTGAGGAAATAATGATAAAGAAAAAGAACAACGGATGGCAAAGAGAAAAAATGCTGGATAAACATGCAAGTTTATTCAAATGATGTCTCAAAGTAGCATACATAAAATCAAATACAATCAATACAATCCCAAATGATTACTTTGAAGTAACAACATCAATCACTGGTTCGGCTTCCCAATTCATCAGCATCTTATCGTGGTTAACAACATAAGCATTGTTGCATTCTTCAGGCTTCTCGACATCCACCACATTGATGGTTGGACAACAGCTAACTTCATAACTCTCTTCAGCCACAATCACTTCGGCTGGGTAAGGAAATGTCTCTTTCAGATGAGGGATCTGCTTCATCTTCTCTTTTGGTTTCTTTGGCTCAAGAGCCATGGTCTTGATCTGCTCCTCCAATGACGCCTCATATCCTCAACCAAATCGGTTAGGCTTCCCTGAGATAGGTAGAGGTGTCTTGATACCTTGCAACCGTAGTCCCAGTCCTTTGCCATGCAGATAACCATTTTTGGTCATGATATGAGCCACTATCTGATTAACATCTTGCCTTGGGAGCTCATTCTGTTCTTGTTTCAACCCCACCACCTCCAGACTATGCCATAAGCTGTTTTCCACTAACTCCACATTTTCAACATATGGAAGTGAGACAGGTTTAGATACAATGATTTCCTTCTCTCCATGGATCGTAATGACCGAACCATTTTCAATGTACTTAACCTTTTGATGCAAGGTTGAAGGAACAGCACCAACATTGTTAATCCATGCTCTTCCCAGTAGCATGTTGTAATCAGACTCGATCTCCATCACTTGGAATAAAACCTCAAATCGGCTCGGACCGATTTTCAACGGCAGCACTATTTCCCCCAGGATGTTTTTCTTCGCTCCATCAAAAGCTCTTACGATCATCATTTGTGGTGAAATGTCGTCTCTGCCTATTGACAAGTAGCTCAAGGTCGACGCTGGCAAGACATTTAATCCTGACCCTCCGTCAATGAGAACTTTAGGCACTATATAGCCTTTGCATTTTAGGGTTACATACAGTGCTCGTGGGTTGGCCTGTGATACAATCTCTTCATTTGAGAAACTGATCATATTAACACGCTTTACCGGATCCACCATGCTCACCATATTCTCCAATGAGACATCTGGTTTCACATAAGCATCCTTCAAGACCTTTAGCACTGCCTTTTGATGAGATTCAGATGACAAAATCAGTGACAACAGGGAGATTCTAGCAGGAGTCTTTTTCAATTGCTCCAGTATGTCGTACTCACTTTGCTTCATAATCTTTAGGAACTCCTCTTCTTCATTTTCTTCTCTTTCTTTTCTTTCCGCACCAAGACCCTTTCCCACATTCTCTTCTTCGACAAACTTTCCTTTTTCCAGCTCTCCGGGCCCATAAATTCTTCCACTTCTTGTTATTCCTTTTACCTCCGCTACCACTTCACCCGTTTGGGCTTTCGAGGTTTCCCTTATGTCTCTGTTTGTCTCCACGTCAGTTTCATAGTTCCAAGGGACAGCATGTGTATCCTCGTAACTGAATGGTGCTGGTTTCCTCACGGTGATCACCACTTTCTCTGGTTTCGGAGCTCGATTCAGTGGAGGGATGCGGAGTATGAAGCGATCAATCACATTCACCTCCTCAGGAAGATTCGATTTCCGTTTCACTTGAATCACTCCCAGGTCAAGTAATTCTTGTACTTGAGCTTTAAAATCCCCACAACTTTCTATATCATGACCAAAAACTCCAGAATGGTATATGCAGCTCGACCTTATGTCATCTTTCTCATTCTCTTTTATCATGGATGCAGAGGCTGCGATATGGTACCCTGCCTCCTTCAAACCATTGAACACTTTCTCCATAGGAGTTCGGAGACCCATAACCTTCTTAACTAGAGGTTCTTCCACCTCCAAGGCATTCACACGACTTCCTCCTTCGTGTTTTGGGATCGGGTTGTTAACAATATCCGGTTTTGAATCTTCTTGAAAGTCTAGCCTCCCACAAGCGATTAACCTTCTTACTGCTGTTTTGAAACCTTCGCAATCCTCAATGGAATGCCCTGCTATGTCCATGTGGTATTTACAGGTCAGGTTCGGGTTGTACCAAGCTGGGTATGGTGGTTCTAATGGGTGCACAGGATATGCCGAGATCAAATGAGCATCAACTAACTTTTGAAACAGATCAGCATTCGAAATAGATAGCTTTGGGAAAGGTGGGAAATTGGGGAATCGATTACGATTTTGGTTTTGGAAATTTGGTCGAGGTGCTGGGGTGTATGTTGGGCGGGTTGGTTGATATGGTCTTATGTAGAGGTTGTTAACTTGGGGTTGGGAATATGGAACAGTGTTTGCAGTTGGTGTGGTTTGATATGGTGGATAGTGAGGGATAGGGGTTTGGTATGATCGTGGTCGGGTTGGTGTGTATCGTGGGACGAAGGATTGCTGACCATGCACATAATTCACATCTGTCTCCTTTTTTCTGGGCGGGAAACTCTTTCTTGCGTCTTCGCTGCTCATGGGAAGCTTGCCGGCTTTTGCTAAGCTTTCAATTCTTTCTCCAGCAGTTATCAACTCAGAGAAGTCTTTGTATGCTGCTCCTGCCATTGCCCCAATGTAAGGGGATCCCAAGGTTCCCAAGAAGTAAGAACACATCTCAGTTGGGATGAGTGGTGGTTGAACCTGAGCAGCCAAGGCTCTCCATCTTTGAGTGTATTGCTTGAATGATTCATCCTTCTTCTTCTGCATAGAGCTTAATTGCTCTCGTGTAGGTACCACCTCAAGATTGAACTTGTATTGGCTCATGAACAGATCTGTCAATTCTCTCCAACTAGAAATCTTTGAGTGGTCTAGTTGAATGTACCACTCCAGAGCAGGTCCAGTCAGGCTTTCATGGAAGAAGTTGATGAGGAATTTTTCATCCTTTGACCATATCGCCATCTTAGTACAATAACTTTTCAAATGAAAAAGAGGATTACCCGTCCCGTCATACTTTGAGAAGTCAGGAACCTTGAAGTCCCTAGGAATTACTACATCAGTAGAAGGGCAGAGTTGTTCAACTTCCACATACCCATAGGGGCTAGGTCCTTGAATAGCCCGAATTTGCTCTTGAATCTTCTCCATCCATTCCTCTTTGAACTTTCCTTTTTCTGCCTCTGCCCGGCTATTTTCTGAGGAGGATGGCTGCTTCTGGATGACCACACGAGGTTGCTCCCAGACAGGGGTAACATGCCCATGCTCATGAGTTTGTACATTTTCTAAGGAACGATAACCTTCTCCGATAGGGATTACCAATGGTATCGTGGGCGGTGGTTGCCCGTGGAGGTCATTCGGGATTTCACCCATATCATTCGTTCCTCTGATGGCGTTTAGAGTCGCACCCGGTACCACAGGCATACCCAGTGTCGTGGTCTTTGGTTGCACATTTGCTGAATGAGCTCCCAATAGGTTAAGTGATTCTTGTATGGCCCACATCATATCCTCCAATCTTCCTTGGTTGTTTGACAGTTCATTGAGTTTTCCTCTCACCGCATCAACTTCATCGCTCAGATTTCTTCCTACTCCAAAAGTAGTTGTGGTTGGGATACCCCTTTCTGTGTCACCATTCCCTCCAGCCATTTTGGTCCGGGCTCTGGTATTGTGAATTCGAGTTTGATCGGTATCGGTTTTCCTTGGGCGCCCAATTGTGATGGATTTTTACCTATAAAAAAAACAAACTTTAGTGAAAAGAAAAAGACAAAAATATAGTTATTTGTTAGAAATCATTGATCGAACTGAGTCTTGATATGAGTATCTTTGATGATAACCGTTCCTCAGAACGTCTCGTTCAAAAGTACTAAGTCATGGGAATTGCTATGAGACCAACACAATGTAGAGAACCAAAGATTTTTATTCATAAAGGCATATTACAACCATCATCTTTCTTACATTGATTCTCACAACAACAAAAGAGAATACATTGTAAAGCCACAAATGCCTTTCTCAACATCTCTCAGCAATCATTTGCTTCATTCTCCCAATCAAGTCTCTACAATAGTCAACAAAATTACAAATCTCGATTGGGGTCTTGAAAGGGATTATTCCTTGCTTGGCCAATCCTAAGTATCTTGGAACATCTTCGATGGCCGCATTAGCCAATCCTGCCAAGTTTGAGAAGCGAGTCTTCAGCTCATGAATAATGTGGTTCTGATGTTGCATTTCAGAATCCAAACTTGCAACTCTTTCCTTTTCTTCTTCCAGCGCAACTTGATATTCCATGATCTCATCATTCATGTGTTAGCTTAGCTCTTCAATCTTCTCTTGGTATTCATTGTTCAATTCTTTCATTTGTTGTTTCATTTGCTCTTGGCCTTTTAATGCAGCTTCTTCAGCAATTTTGGCCTTTCGAAGTAGATCTTTCAACTGTTAATTTTCAGCTAGCGCTTTATCACGCTCCTGCCTTCGAAGTCCAAGCTCTTTGTTGGCAGCTTTGAGGCACTCCTTGGTTTTCATCATGTGTTCATGCCCCATCTTCAGCTTCTTGCTTGTTCCGTCTAGAGCTTGATCCTTTTCAGTGCTTTCTCGTTTTAACTTCATGTAGTTATGGTGGACACTTTTCAACTCAGCTTCTACTTGTATCTTTTCTTGTTCAACCTTGTCTAGTTTCTCCTTCACTTCTTTGATTTCTTTATTTTCATGGAAACGCCAGGTTGATGCATCGTCCAGGGGAGTAACAGTTATGACCTTGAAGGGCAGCTTGATCTCTTGAGCCCTATTTTTCACCCATTGATGATAACTTTCTTTCACAGCACAACTCCTAACTCCCAGTTCTTTTCCCTTCTTGACAACCTTGTTCCAAGCGGACCGGATCTTCTGGAATAGATCAATGGCTTTGGAGTCTTGATAATATGAGACAAACGGAGTAACTGCAGCTTCAGAAGGAGGTCCCATCATGGGATAACCAAGTTGGCGTAACACCAAGACAGGATTGTAGTTTATGCATCCTCGGGTACCCATGAGAGGTACATTTGGAAAGCTTCCGCACTGATAAATCAGAGTTTGACCATCATCCCTCCAAGGATACCATCGTATCATCTTTTCATCCAATTTGGCCAGGTCTTGAGCCCACTCTTGTCCACTCTTCTTCTTGATGTTATGCATTCGTAGGTCTTCAATCAGACAAGGCGCCTTGTAATTCCTTTGGAATATGTGCGAAGTAACCCACACATATAGCATCGGTAAATAGCACAGAATTCTCTTACCATTTCTCTCATGGCAAAAGCTCAGAGTACAATAAACATCTGCCAGGAGGGCTGGAACGGGATTATGACCATGGAACTTGCGAGCAAGGAATACGTCAATAGCCGCAAAGTCTACAAGGCCTTCAATGTTCGGTAATAAGACAGTGCCGTAGATGGTGAGTGCCAGTACATCTATGAAAGCATCCCAATCTTCAACTTGAGCTAAACGGCGCATATGCTCTTCGAGATAATCCCTTGAGAATCCATAAGTCCCATTTCTACACTGCTGTGCTTCGTGCAAGTTTTCCACACCTATCCTTAAGACAGTTGATATTGTATGCAAAGAAGGATAATGTCCTTGATAGTGATAAGGTTTTTCTCCTTCTAGTGGCAGTCCCAGGATTTTCTCAAATTCTTCAATAGTAGGTGCTAATTGGAAGTCTTGAAAAGTGAAGCATCGGAGTGGAGGATCATAGTACTGTGCCAGTGCTGTGATTGCTTCTTCCTGCTCTTCCACTTCTAAGAGATTCAAGATCTTTCCATATTTTCTGGTGAGAGACAGGCGTTGTGGTAACTTCAGCAACTGACCCAAAGATCTCAGGCGTTGTGCTAATTGGAAGTCTTGAAAAGTGAAGCATCGGAGTGGAGGATCATAGTACTGTGCCAGTGCTGTGATTGCTTCTTCCTGCTCTTCCACTTCTAAGAGATTCAAGATCTTTCCATATTTTCTGGTGAGAGACAGGCGTTGTGGTAACTTCAGCAACTGACCCAAAGATCTCAGACTTATAGTGTCAGGTGTCTTGGCTTTGAGACGTAGAGTTCTTTTCAACTTTTCACCTTTCTGACTGTCTGGTCTCATATTCATTTCCATTTTCCCAAAAGATACTCACAATAAGATTTCAGTTCAACTTTCTAACAAACCTACCATAATAGAAAGAAAAAAAAATTGATTTAAATGAAAGAAGGAATAGTAAACAATTTAGGAAATGAACAGAAATTATGCACAAAGAACAATGATAGGAAATCATGTACAAAATAAAGGAGTTAAAGAAAATGCACGCTCTCTTTGTGTCCTATGTGAGGTAAATTCTGGAGGTTAATTCTATGGTTCTATGGTCGTTCTACCTTGTGAACACTTTCACTGGGTGGGTCTACATTCTCAGAGTTCTACGGCCTCTAGAGTTAAGATTCATTTCAGAATGTTACCCACAACAGCAGGTGAACCGCTAGGTGTAGGGTATTCATGAAAGAATCACACTCTAGATGAGATTTTTGCGATAACCAAACAGGATGAACATCCAAAATGGCTACCGCTGCACAATCTCTTACCTATCTCAAGTTACACTCAGACCCGGGTATAGGGCCCCACTCGTTTGTGATTAACGTGTAAGTGTTGTGTGTGAAGAGAGCATACAAACCTGAAACCCTAAGACTACCCACGACTAATTCCTGCAAAAACAACTCAAACAAACACGTATAACATTCAATAACAGTCATCTATCTTAAGGTTTTTACAAATAAAGCTAGCACTATAAATAAACACATGAAAAGCGAAATTCTGTAAAGAGACAAAGCATACAATATTAGACAACGTAAAGTAAGGAAAGGAAAACAAACATCAAAAGGTTATATTTAATTTGCACAACCAAATAAAACAGGCCTGACTCTCTTGGAAATTCCCAGTGGAGTCGCCATCTGTCGCAACCGGGATCGCGACGGGGACGGCGAAAGAGAAAGAATTTTTTTTTGAAAATATTGGAGTCGCCACCAAGTTTATTTAAAATTGGGAAAACGTTGGAAAAACCCATTTTTTAGAGAATAGTCTTTGAAACCAGTTTGGGTTCGGGAGTCGGTTATGTATAGGGAAGGGCAGAAATTTAATCCCACGCACCCTAGTACACCCGTCCTGACTCGTACTTTAATTAACTGTGCAAATTAAATAAATAACCTTTTTCAAACATTTATTTTCTGTTTCAAGACAATTAAAAGGAATTTATTTTTCTTAAAAGAAAAAAATTTTTAGTGCACCGAACTGTCACAGTTCAGATGTCCTAAAAATAAGTTAACTAGTCGTCACGACTAAGTTAACCGTTTTTAAAATGAAGCATTTGACAATAAGTATATAATTTTTTTCTTTTAAGAATTATTCTAAATAATAAATATTTGCAAATAGAATCTAAAAAGAAACGAAGATTTATTTTTTGGTGTTTTTGTAAGAGAAAATATAAAAACCTTATGAGAGATATTTAGAATATCAAATTGTCACAACTCAGATATCCAAATATCAAGTTAACAAGCCGTCACGGCTAAATTAACCCTATTATTTGAATAAGAAATTTACTAAATAAATGAGCAAATTTAAATTGAAAATAAATGTATAAATTATAAATATTTACAAATAAGAGGAAAAGAAGAAAATTACTTTTTTATATATTTATATAAATTAGTAGAAACAAATATAAAAGAGAACAAATATTTTTGAGGAAATTTTTGAATCATTAAGTTGTCACAACTCAAATATTCGAAATATCGAATTAACTAGCCGTCACGGCTAAGAAATTAGATCACCTAAACAAAATTTATTTTTGAATCAAATAAAATCCCTTAGTTCAATTAGATCAAAATCAAATCCAAACCCAGCAAATAAATTCAAGAATTAAAATTGAGGTAAACGCTAACCACGTAAACACAAGCAAGTTCAAAATTTACTTAAAAAGGAATAACAATTAACTGAAAATATACAAACAAAATTTAACTTAACTTAAATCTATTTTTCATTAACACAACATAAAAAAACACCTAAACATAAAACAAAAAAAGAATTCATTTCTCTCTCATACTCACTCACGAGACACACACATACAAAATTTAAAAAAAGAAAATCTCTCTCTCTCATACTCACTCACGTGACCCACATACCAAATTTAAAAAGAAAACCTCTCTCTCTCATATCTTCACGAGACACACACATACAAATCTAAAAAGAAAATCTCTCTCTCATATCTTCACACACGTGACCCACATACCAAAACTTTCCCTCATTCCCATTCCCTCACCCATTTACCCGTTCCCTTTCTTCTCTCTGCACACACGAGAATAACGAAAAAAGAAAAAAAGAACAAAGCAACGTAAAAGGGAAGAGAAAGTGAGAGAATGAGAGGAACATGAGGACAAGGCTAAGAAGCCGGCGCGGCCAGGAGAGGGGAAATCGATGGGTTTAGTGGAGGCTAAGGTTGCGGCCATGGGGTCGTTGTTGGAGGCTTGCAGTAGTTAAGGACAGGGACGGAGATCGGTGCAGTGGTTGGGTTGAAGATGAAGGTTGACGGCGATGGAAGCTGCGGTCTCGTGGCTGGAGGCTCGAGAGATGATGGTGGAGGTGACGAGGGTAGGTGGCGGTCACGGTGGTTTGTGGTGATGATGTTGAAGGAGATGAAGGGAATGAAGATGATGAAGATTTGAAGGGGAAGGGCTGTGATGGTGGCGGTCATGGAGGGGAGGGGAGCGGTGGTATGTGGTGGTTCATGGTGGAGGTTATTGATGAGTGTGTTCTTCCTCCATGATTGAGACTTTTAGATGATGATGATTCGAGGGTGAGAGGCCACGGTAGTAGTGGCTCGATGATGGTGGGAACGTGGTGATGATGTTACTTTGGAGAGGTGAGGGCCGTGGCTATGGTGGCTGCAAGGGGGGAAGGTGGTGAAAGGTGGTGTTTGTTGAGGTTGATGAGGGAGAGGGAATGATGATGGAACATGAAGATTGGAGGTTGAGTGGTGGTGGGTGGTTGTTGAGGAGTTGCAGGGAGGATGACCGACGATGATGATGATGTTGATGCTGATGAAGATCTATGGCCGCGGTGGTGGTGGTCGAAACCACCGCGGCCACTCCCCTCTCTTTTTTTCAAATTTTGTTTGTGTTTTTTTTTTTAAAAGAGAAAAAAAAAAAGACTGATGATATGTTGTTGATAATCTTACCTTGCCACTGAGTTCTCTCTTACTGGAATTGGCCTCTTTGCCGGTTCTCAAAATTGGTGTCCTTCTCTTTTTAGTTCTCCTCTCCTCAATATGTAATAATGTTCTCTATATCCTCATAATTTCACCGGAAGAAAATTAACAAAAGTTTCCAGACATCATCATCCATTTTTTTGATTTTTCTTCTTTTCCTCCTTCCCATGCTTCACGGATTGACTTCGGGGGAAGAGAAGGAGAGGAGCCCGTGACTCCTCTTTTTTCATTTTTGTTTTTGAAATAAATTAAAATTAAAAACAACTAGTAATTAATTAGTTTTTTTGTTTTTTTTTGTTTTTTTTTTTAGGAAGTAATTAAAGAAACTGTAAATAAAATAAAAGAGGTAAACTTGATGAAATTTTTTTGAATTATTGTTAAAAGATTGAATAAAATCGGTTGTTCAGAGCTACTACCTTCCTTGCATCCTCGACCTTACAGTCAATAATTTTTTTGCGTATTAGCATCTTGGCGTCTTTTTCAATTCCAACCAAGCTTTTCAACATGTTGAAATAAGTTGCCGCAAAGGTTGAATCAGGGTAGTAGCATATTTCAAAGAACATCACATTCCTTAAGGAAGCCTCTATAGATTTGTCCATCACAACTCTTGGCATCAGTGTGACCCTTAAAACCAATGTCCAATAAGGATTGTCCTTTGACAGCAACCTTGATGTCCACCCCATCAAGCTAAAACTCGATTGCACTACAGTGTAGTCCCACTAGTTCTATTGTTTGTTATTCAGAGCCAAGATGAATTGACTAAGGCAAAAGATAATACCTCGCAAGGTCAATAAAAAGTTTTGTACTCATGACTTTCCCATCTTGCTCTATTTTTCTGCTGTTGAATATTTTCAAGTGTAAACTAATTTCTGACAAGGACATACCAATATCATGGGCTAAGGTGAATAATGTTTAGCAAAAATTAGCTTCACGGTTTAGTGTAGGCTTATCTCTGTGCAATAGTTTGATGAGAAACTCTAATATGAAGGTATCTATTGAGCTCGATCTTCATAACATTTTCTAATTTCCTGCTCACTTTTTAGGATTTCTAGACAAACATTGTCGAAGCTCATCCCGGTTCTATGGATAAAAGCATTTGAATAATCTTTTTTTAGCTTTTCCTTATATTATTGGCGCATGCTATGATGATAAAGACCAACAAAAACTGTCAAAGGATTATACAAGCTAGTTTGTCAAGTTGGATTCCGCACTCTAAATATTGATGGTTTTTATTTAGTTTAGCTCATCTGTGGTTGAGCTTCGCTCTCTCCTAAATGATCAACTGACTGTGATTCCATTTTCCAAATTTTTCTATAATAATGACGAGAATGACAAATAATGTTGAGTTCAAACATAATGTTTCCTTTTTATAAAATAGATAAAATACAATTGGTGTTTGGAAATTGAGATGAATTCAGGCCATAGGATAATGTAGTGTAACGGGTCTAAGGGAGGAGACAAAGGGAAAATAATAAATGTTATTGATTTGATGGATGAAAGTAAAATAGTTCTTTTTGTAGCTTGTCCATGCATTAAAAGAGGTGATAGTTAACTAGTATTTATAGTTTTCACTCACAGCCTTTATGATAGTTAACCACTATTTCTAGACCTTTCTTCTACTTATCAATAATATGTAAGGCTTCTAGCTATAATTTCCTTAAGAGTCATGGTTTTTGTTTAATTATCTTTTGGATTCTAGTTTTATATTATATAACTTTAGTATTTTTAACTATTTTCATTGCCCTTTAGCTTAGCTTAGTTCTTTGGTTGTTTAGTTTTAATTGCATTTAACTTAATTTATAGGGGTTTAATCTTGTTTTCCCTTTATTTTGTAGGTTTTGTAAGAAAGAATGAAGAAACAAGTTTGCACAGATGGAGATGGGAATGCAAACTGGCATGACTAGGAAATGTTTCTTAAGCAGACCTACTGAAAAGTTTTAGGATGTCTCACTAAACCCAAGTTACAGCATAGCCATATCCAGGCTACGGTATGGGTACAAGAGTCTAATACTTGGACTGAGCCTTGTACTTACCAAGTATAGTGTAAGATTTTGTACTTTAAGAAGCTAGAATGCATGAATTTTAAGATAGTCTACTGACCTCATTCTAGCCTAATTTGGAAAGGAGGCACAAGGATGGGGGAGCTTAAGGCATTATGGTTCAAGGGACTTGACGGGGAGACTCTTCTTGATTTTTGCTTCTCCAGCTATTTGATCATTTCTTTTGTTCATGGGTTCCTATACTTTCCTATTTTGGTTTCTTTTTCACTTTTTACGAGGTCTAACTAAATCTTCTTTGTTGGGGTAATGTATCGATCCTAATTGTTTAATACTACGTTAATGTGAATGGAGATTCACATTCTCATCTGATTGTGAGGATTACATTTAGTTTGATTGATTCTGAATTGTTTAGTTATCAATTTGGGATTCTAAGGATTTATGCTAATTTGAGAAAAGGTGTGTGAACCTAGTTTTCCTATCAATTATGTGCGTCCAATACATTTAATTATGATAGTGTGGGTGTCCTGCTTGGAAAATCACTTTTGGTAGTATAAATAATATTGTTGGAAAAAAAATTCCACAAAAGACTTTAGCTTATATTGCAAGTCCTAAAACGAGGTGCAACCACTATTTATAGTTTTCACTCACGGCACCTTTGTTGTTTGTTTTGGAAATTTACGTAATATTTTTCAAAATTTCTCTTTGCTTGTGAATAATATGTAATATTTCTAGCACCTACTTTCACAATCTCCCTCATGAATTCTCTAAAATACACTAATTGTTTGTAAAAAATGGAAATTATTGGCAAAATAGACTTTTCATCCTTAACCTTTATTAGATTTTTCAATTTGGTCATCTACTTTTCATTTTTCATAATTTAGTCCTTTAACTTTCAAATTATTTTCAATTTGATCCTAGATCACTATTCTATCATATAGTTGATGGAATGTGTCAAGTAAGCATAAGCAAGTTGGAAGTAAATTGAAGACAATTTGAAATCCAAGAGAACAAATTGAGAAAAACAAAATGTAAGATACCTAGGTAAATGATCATAAAGATTAGGGATCAAAAATGTCTATTCTACAGAAATTATAAATCAAGCCAAACCTTTGAACGAAACTATAGCATTGTTACCAAAAGAAAAAAAAATGAAAGTATAGCATAAATTACAATCCACTTCATGCTATTCTTGTTTGTCAGATAATAGCTTTCTAAGAAAACTGCTCATCTTATAAAAGTAATCATAAATTATATAAAAAATACTCTGTAAAAATCATGAAGAGTACCAACTTCATTATGTAAATGTGATACAACAATTTTTTTGTCAGCAGAAAGATAAAATATAATAATCCCACAACATGTGCAGCCTTGAAGAGTAGAGTGTTTTACTCCTAACTTTCAAGTTTGACTGAATTAATATCATTAACCACTTAAAACTGTTCGAGTTTCGAATTAATCAGTTACCTGTTGCTTTGGCGAAAATCATAGCCACAGCCAAAAAGTGCCATCCCCTTTTAATATCCCCATTTAAGCATTTCCACAATCATGTCATGGAAATAGTACGCTGACTCAGATCCAACTATCTGCATCACAAAATTTACGTAGGATCCAAGAGTCAACTACTTAGTCATCTGCATTGCAGTTCATGCACATCGGCTTAAAAGCAGACATACCAAATCAGGGTCCAAAACATCAATTGCATAGAGTCCACACCTATCTTCAGGAATCCTAATTGTAGTATTTGCATCCAAGGATTCGGTTCTCCCTGGTTTCAAAAAAGATTACCAAAAATGTTAAACTCACCAGATTAAGAGTTTCTCGTCCCACATACTCTTCAGTGTAAAACAACACAATGATTATAGTAAAGAACGAGACAAACTGAACATGCGTTTACAGCTAAATCACAGCACAAGCAGAACTGTCTCACACTCTCACTGCAGTCATTAATTATTGCAAAAACTAAGATGGAGAAAATTTATATTTAACAACAAATTAGCATCTTATCATATTGAAATCCAAAATTTCAAAAATTCATATATAACAATAATATTCATCCGGTTTCTTTAATCCAACAATGAATTCAGAACCTCGATAATATCAAGGAAAAAACTAACCTATATTAGCAACTTATATAACTAAATATCATGAGTAAAGCACTTCAATTGATTAATTTTCTTTTACTTCCCACTATTTTCGTGAGAAACCAAACCCAAAATTTATAAAAAAAAAAAAAGAATTTTGGTTTACCTGTAGAAAGATCGTAATGTGACCAAACTTTGGTCTTCAACATGTACTCGGTGGCGAGGAAGCGAACCCAAACACGTTCCTCGCTACCGTCGCGATCGTCTACGGGTTGGAGCATGGAGCCAGCAATACCAGGGACCAACAACACGGGGTCGAGGTTAGGGATCACGTTTGGCTCTTGCTGGGGCTTCTTCGAGGGCTTCAACCATAGCTCCAAGGACCGAATGGTATCCTCCAACAGGATCCCCATCTGAGGATGGAGAAAATGGTGGCCGGTGGTGGTGCGATGCAGCGAGAGGGAAGGGAGGAACAGTCGCGGTGTCCGGTGCAAATGCGGAGCGGGTTCCCGTACGAAGACTGTTCCGAGAGAGACAATGGTCTGCGTGGCAGTGATGCAACTCGAAGGAGCTGGACGGTGGCAGTGGGCGACGGGACGGCGTGGCGGATCCGTGGTGTGTGGCCGTCAGTGGGGATTGTCCGGCAAGGAGGAGGTGATGGTGGTTGTGATTGTGAAGGTGGGGATGAAAGGAGGGAGAGAAGTGAGAGAGACGAAGAGAGATGCACACAAAATTTGGAAGGAAACAAAATAATAAAATACCTAGAGATTGAAGTTGGACTCTTATAAGCTAGAGGAAGTATACATGTGGATAAGAGAGTAGATTTAGTTTTTGACCGGATATGGCGCTCGGGGACTTCTTTTCCCTGCATATAAGGTTTGTTACCATGGTTCTTGCCATAGTTTGAGCACCCAGTGTAACCTAGTTCCACTTACACCTTTACACGTTCCGGTATTTTTTTATCATTAGGGCGGTATTTTTTTATCATTAGGGCGACGTGTGGAAGTGGATTTAATTTTATATTTCTGGGAATAATATTTTGAGGAATGTTAATATCAGAAATGTTATTTTCAAAAATAATATTTTAAAAGTATTTGATAAAAATATTAATTGTTATAAAATACACTTATGAACTGGTATTTTTGTATTTGGTTGTTATTTTTTTAATCTCTGTATCAAATATAGGAAAATTTCATTCCCCAAATTCCCAGGAATTTGAAAAGAAAGCAGCTGCCACACACTCCCTAGAATAAAACCTGGTCAAAGCTCGTGAGATATTGGAAGCAAAGTTTCATAGTTGCAAGCCAAAAAATTATGGGTTGATTTGTGCTTTAACGTTAACAACAGGCTCCATTATGAAACGTGTACAAAGAATTGGTCAAAACTCAAACTCACGTTAAGTATCGTTACAGCAACTCAAACAAATAATAATAATAATAATAATAAACTCAAATCTAAATTTAACTTTGAAATAAATTAAAATAATATTACTAAAATACAATATTTGTAGTGATAACTTTAGGTGAGGGTGAATATTTTTAGCTAAAGATCATATGTAATTTTAATATTTACTTAAATATATTGTTTTTGGAATATCTTTTTGGCTTGCCTGCATTCTAGTAGCATGTCTTTATAGAAAAAATGGGTAAAAAAAAAAGCCCAAAGGTGGTGAGCTTCAAAAATTAAGAAAAAAATTAAAATGGCCCATCACCTTCTTTTTATCTATGTTGTAATATTGTACAATGATATATAATTACTCTTCTAACAATTGCAATGTGAATTTTTTATATAATTAAAAATAATTTTTTTCAAAAGCTATTCTTTTTAGTTTCTACAAGAAAAATTGTCAACAAATTAAATTTATTTTAGACTCTTATTATTTAAAAAAATTATCCAAATATATGAATTCTTTTGGTAAAAAATTGATTTTTACCCAACAAAATTATTTATAAACACACCTAAAAGTTGAAAAATGATTTTTCTCATGAGCTACTCTTTTAACTTCCACAAAAAAGCTGCAAGCTAATATGTTTTTATATTTTGATTAAAAAATTATCCAAATATACAAAAAGTGATTTTTTAGCTTCTAACAAAATCACATCCAAAATGAACCAACATATAATTGAAAAAGCTAAAAACTAAGAATGTGTTTGGTTCATGAAAATATTTCTTGTTTTCATTTTCTATTTTTATATTGTAAAAAGGATTTTTCACTTTCGGATTGTATATATTTTATTTGCATTTATTCATCTACTAAAAGCATTTATAAAAATAATGAATAACTCTATAAAATATTATTATTAAGAATCAAATAAATTTATCACTTTTTTTTTGTTATGTAGGTGTAATCATTTCCCTCCATTTTAAATCTCTTAATCATAGCCTAAATACAATCCTAATATAACCCCTCTATTACCTTAGCATACACAACAATTTTTTTTATCATCTCGATACCCATCTATTTCGATATTTACACACACTTATTATAATATACACTTTCAGACCCATTCGACTTGCTTGATATATAGGATATCAAGGAAGAGATAGAGAATATTTGTCTCTTACTTTTACTTTTTCATCTCAACGCACTTTTTGTCTCTTTCTCATTAATGTTTGATTAAGAATGAGATAAAGTTTCTCTAATCAATCTTTAGTTTCAATTAATCCAAAATAATTATTTTGACTCATAATTAATTAATAAAAATAATTATTCTTTAATTTGAGTCTAATATTACTTATATGCTCTTAATTTTCTTGGTTAAGCTCAAAATGGTAATTTTATTTAAAATCTCATTGGGACTCAACCAAACATCATATATCCTCTAAAATTAAAATATCCAACTCCTGGGTGATAATTGGGTCAATCCGTCACTTAATCCTGCTTTAAATTATCTTAGGAGCGTTTTGATAATTTTGTGCACTTTCACACCGATTGTCGTATAAAACACATACAACCCCCTTTAAATATTAAACTAAGTCTTTGAGGATAGCTTGACCAACCATCCTCGATTTTCATGCAAAAATAATATCAGGGATAGTTTCATCATTTTGCACAAAAGATAAAATCAAGACTTTACAAGTAAATCCAGCAGTTATCGGAAACAAGTGGGCAGAGGTGTCGACGAGTATGTTATCGAAACTAAACAATTGTCCTCAAAGATAATTAAATTGGAAACTCATAATGCAAAAATAGAAGTTGCAATCGCTTATGCTAAAAGAAAAGTAGACACGCATTTAAATATGCTTATAGGTGCTACGGTAATTTTAAATTTTGTGTTGATTCAGCAAAACGTAACTGAGCACTTGTCCCCTTGTGGTTTTTTTTCCTTCTTTATTGTTCTTGTTCAGATTAAGGTTCGTGGTTGATTGATGAATGTTGATTCTTTTGTGGATTCGGATTTTAATTTTGTTTTGAGCCTTTGACTATTGGTGTTCTGTCATTCATGTTTATTGATTGAGTTCTACATATTTGTGACCATGCTGAGGAATTTAATTTCTATGACATTTACTGGTAGTACTTCAGATTTTGAATCATAAGGACTATAGCAGCATGGAGTTTGCATAGGTTTTTTTATCTGGGTGTGGTTTGTTTCCTTTTGCCAGGTTGCAGTTGTTGATTAACAAAAGGATAAAAAGAAGAGTTAAAGCCCATTTTAGTCCCTGACATTTTATGCATGAGTCATTTTAGTCCCTCATTTTTAAAATGAATCAATTTGGCTCCTCACATTTATAAACGTGAATCAATTTAATACCCCCGTTATATCACCGTTAATTAAATAGTGCCTGTGTGGGATAGAGCTCGTCATACGGGAGACATAACTCAACCACGAGGAAATAGAGCTCAGCCAACATGAAATAGAGCTCGGTCAATAGGAAATAGAGTTCGTCCGATATTATTTTCAAATTTTCGAGCTCTGTCCTATTGACCGATCTATATTTCCTATAGGCTGAACTCAATTTTCTCTCGGACGAGCTCTATTTCCTTTCAGTCGAGCTCTGTCTCCCTCAGGACGAGCTCCTAATTAACGGTGATTTAATAGATGTTAACAGAGAGATTGAATTGGTTTACGTTTGTAAATGTGAGGGATCAAATTGATTCATTTTAAATGTGAGGGACTAGAATGACTCATTCGTGAAAGGTTAAGGACTAAAGTGAATATTGAATCTAAAAAGAAAGCATTTCTATTTCGTTTTTTCCCTCTGTCATGAACTGATTGGTATTTGTTTGAATGATTGGACATTTTGTTTTTTGTTGTAAGGGAATGAATCAAGTTCATAACAGTGAAAATATAGGGAAATACCAAGAATCTAATATGGTTACATTCTTCCTCAAAATATTTTTATGTTTTTTTTTTATTCGATTTGTCATAGTTCTTGAAAATTGTTTATTGCCCGTGTGTAGCGCTTCGAATATCTGCTAGTAGAAAATAGTTTAATCATGGAGGCCAATTAGAAAATAGTTTCATCACGGAGGCCCAATTTAGTGGATTTGTCATAGTTCCTAAAAATAGTTTAATGACGAAGGCCCAACAGAAAATAATAATGGAGGCTCAAATTCCCAATATTTGGGTCTAATTTTGCACAATATCGGATCAGAAATTTAGAGAGCAGTTCTGACAATAAAAAGTTAAATTGCAGTATTCGTTAAACAATCTCAATATATGATCACGTTATTACCAAAAAAATATTAAAAAATTACATAATCATGTGAAACACACGGAAAGTATTATACAATAGACAACGAACAAGATACCATCTATGTAATGACGGGAGAGAGAGAGAGAGAGAGAGAGAGGAGAGAAATGAGGAAGAAGAAGCACGGGGAAATATATATATATATATATTTGTGGGTTACCGATAAGTAATGGGTATACCCGTTAGTAAATTTAAGTGAAATGATGCATTTCACAATTTAGTAATTACTGATGAGTTTATTGATAGGTCTAGGGGAATACCAAGAATTGAGCGCCAATGTGTAAAATTTTCAAAAACCTATCGATAAACCCATAGTAAATTTTAAAAAATAAAAAATGCTCATCGGTATAACCGTCATTAAAAAAAAGATAAATAAAAAATAAAATATTAATAACTTGTCAGTAAAACCGTCAGTAATTTAAAGGCAATAATAAACAAAATTAAAATATAAATAATTGGTCAATAATTTAAAAGAAAAATAATTAAAAATTTCAACGTTAGTCACCCATTGATAAACCTATCGAATTGTGCACGCTAAATGCCGTTCAGTGGAGCCATTATTTACCGACAGGTTTACCAACGGGCTTTCATGCAAATTAATAATGAAATGGTTAATAACGCAAAAAGCCAACAATACATCGGAGACACCCTCAATTATTATCAACAGGTACGAACCTGTCGGTAGTATCAATCGGTATCCCGCAAATTTCTAGTAGTGATCCAAAATATATAAAGACTGTTCAAAAAGAAGAAAAAGACTCTCAATTCCTGATAGAAAAATATCAAATAATGGCCAAACTTGCTGCTCTTGGTTTTCTTCAAGAATTTCTCAAAAGACTTAATGAAGCCATGAATAAAGTGGACAAACAGTTAAGCAAGAAGAAGATGAAGTAGGCTCCATTGGAAGTTTACTCCTTTAAATGAGGACGACTAATTTGTTTTTGACTTTTCAAAGAATGAGTAAATTTTCTTCCAAAGAAAATTGCGCGTCCTGTTCAAGATTCCACGAAATATGTCCGATTCACTTTCGGATGGATGCTTTACTTTACCAGCTGATACAAGATGACAACAAAGATCAACAAAAGTTTATGTGATGTGTAAATACAAGATTCTTATCGACAAAGAGAGAAGACTCTGCTGACACTGCCCTTCATACTTTAATAATATCTAGCCAACAACTTTAACGAAGAAGCTCAAATAATACTTTACTCTACTAAAGCTTCTACAAAGAAATTATGAAAGTAAAAACATTGTTGAAGATGCTCAATAATTTAGAAGGCAGCTCACTCTTCAATAATGGACAATTCAAGACTTACCTCTATAAATAGAGGCAAGAATGAAGTTGTGAGGCATCGAGAGTTTTAGCAGAAGTTCTAAGTGTTCATATCTTTGTAAAATTTTAAACCCTTTTCAAAACTTGTGTATTTCTGTATCATTTCAATATATATTGAAGAACTTTTCAATATCTATAAATGCCTTTTTTCTTTCGATATCCTTGATCTTGTTTTATATTTATGTTTCCTCTTTATGTACTCAGAATTGCAATAAGAAAACTAAAGAAAGATTAGAATAGGGTATTAGATTTAATTGATGAATTGGAAACAATCCTCATCCAAGAGATCATATATTATCATATCAATTATACGATATTTTTCTTGGTCTAGAGCACGATCTAAATGAATTGGCAGAAAGACGTGACTGCTTAAGCTGTCGTTAATGTTTCAATATTTGGTAGTTAAAATTCTAAAATGTTTTCATCTATGTTGTTGCCATTGTTTTTCTAATCTTGCATATATATAAGATTTTTGGAGATTTAAAGCTTGTGATTTTTTAAAAAAATTGTGATTCAGTTTTTACATTTCAGTTGAATTAAATATAAAATTATAGTGATCGAGTAACTCAATTACCCGAATCAAGCCAAACACTAGGGGTTGGTTGAAAAATTCTATAAACCTAAACCAATTTTCCCCTACAATCCAACCAACCTAATCCAATGACATCTCTATCCCTTTTCCTTAAAAAAATGAAAATAAATAAAAAATAGTAAAAGAAATAGTGATATACGAGCCCAACAGATTAACCATGAAACCGAGGTGACGTGGTAATGACCTTCTTCTTTTTTAACTAATGTGTTAATAGTTTGATCATCACATTAAAAATGGAGCAATCATGGCCAACATTTATCACTTTAAATGGGCCTACAACGCAATAACGTGTAGAAGCAAAAAGCTTTGGAAAACCAAAAATACTCATCTATCAGAAATGCTTCCCTTAACATTATGTTTGTGTGAAAGAAAATGGAGATAAAGGACAGAACGGAAAGTAAGGGGAGGAAATAAAAAAGTAGGATTAAGAATGGAGTAGCAACTGAGAAATGAAAGCTTGAGAAAGTACGCAAAGGAAATCGGGAGGAAAGATTGCATAGTATTACAAAGGGTGCAGGACCCACTAAATTCCTTTTCTCCCTCGTGTGGTGGAAGGATTGATGGTATTTCCATGTTCTAAAAATATCCATGCTTTGACATTCAAAACCCCTAACTGCAATTTTCTCTTCAGAACCTGTAGCAAGCTAAGGCTATCGCCCACGTCCTGCTCCTAGCCACCCCTGGGGTCCCTTCTTCGGTGTATCTTCTCCGTCACCAGCCAACCTCCATCATTGCCGCTATAACGGGTTTGTATTTTGTTCTCCATCTCTTTTTTTACTTGTGCCCTATCACTATCGCTGCTTGTACCCAGGAAAAGCAAAGATAAAGTGCTGTTAGCACAAAACCTTCACAATCGATAAGCCAATAAATTCGTCCTTTCTTCTCAAAGGCAACTGGCTACAGTTATGTACAGGGTAATAGTAATGATATTTTCTTTTGCACTCTTTGCTTCAAACCTTCCCTTGACCTTTTTTTTTTCATCTCCTGCTATTATAGAGTAATTCATAATGTTAATGCCATTTTCGATAATAGATTTTTATTTTCTTTTAGGTCGAAATTTTGGATAATAGGTTTGTTCCTGCATGTGAATCAAAGGGGAGCAAAGGTCGTGCAAGTGAACTCTTTTTTTGTTTTGGTGAAACGTGCAAGTGAACTCTGCACCCAACTCAAACCAACGGAACAGAAACCCTCTTCTCATGTTCGTGGCCCCACCTTGACTGTGGAGGAATGCCAAACTATGATAGGAAAGAGTTTTCGAAGTAATGTATCAATTCTTTCACTCGTTCAGCATTTTTTTTTTTTTTGCTTTCTTTATCAATAAATCTCACACGTCTTACTAGGGTTTAGGGCCTTGTGGTTCCCAGTTTTTACCCTTTTCTTTTCTTTTTTTGGGGGTTTTAATTTCAGTCCCTCTTTGGTCACCGATGAAGTTCATCCTCAAATTTTGTTTCAAAATTTTACCCCTTCAAATTGATATTTCCTATAAGAAATCAGTGTTAGGATGAAAGGGAAAAGGATTTAGTAGGCTGCATTTTACGCCGTTAGCGCATGCAAGTTAAATCCTAATAAAATTATATATATTTGATTTGCATTGATTTATCTACTAAAAGCATTTATAAAAATAATGAATAACTCTATAAAATATCAGTATTAAGAATCAAATAAATTTCTCACTTTTTTTTTTGGAATGCAGGTGTAGTCACTTCCCTCTATTTTAAATCTCCCAATCATAGCCTAAATACAATCCTTATACAACCCATCTATCACTTTATCATACACAACAATTTTTTATCATCTTGATACCCATCTATTTTGATATTTACACACACTTATTATAATATAAACTTTTAAACCCATTTGACTTTCCTGATATATATATATATATATATATATATATATATATATATATATATATATATATAGGATATCAGGGAGGAGATAGAGAATATTTTTCATTGCTTGTTAACAACCAATGTATAAAGGCATTTTTTTTCGCAACTCAAACAACCTACAATCCAATATTACAATAATACTAGAAACTAAGCTCGTGCTTAGATATTAAATAAATAGTTAAATTAAACTATTGGTATGATTAAAAGCTACATATAATTAGAATACAAAAAATGGATCAATAGTAATTGCATTGAGGAAGTTCATTGAACACTTCATTGTAGACTACATTTTTGGTATAGTCTTCATATATGTCATCTTTATGAGAATTTTCAACCTTTTTGGTGAAGTCACTCTTGATCATGCCACATATAACTATCCATGACAAAATGCAGGTTTAAGCAAATACAAACCCACATGGCTCAATAACTGGCCTTGATTTTTGTTTATTATCATTGCATAGCAAATCTTTACGGGAAATTGTTTCCTTCCCAAGATGAAAGGCCACTTTGAGTCCTTTGCTATCAAAACTAGTCGTGGAGTGAGTACTTTTGCACCAATATCACTTCCTGTGACAACTTTTGCTTCTATGATCCAATCTCCTAAGTTCACAATAAGTAGTCTTGTTCCATTGCACATTCCTAATGCAGGATTTATGTTTCTGAGCAACATAACTGGCATCCCTTCTTTTAGTTGTAAACAATGATTTGGGAACCAAGTAAAATTTAAAGTATTCAAAAGTTCTCCTTTTTAGCAATTGAAAATTGTTGAATGTTTGCAAGATCCATCATCAAAAAGAAAAAACCTTACACCTTCCTATTTACATTACCATAATTTTAGGAATTAAAAATTACTAAATGTTTGTAGGATATATTCTTATGACATTTCATTTTTGTAGATGTTTCATATTTATAGAATGAAAATTAATTAATTTATTGAAAGGCTCAAAATCACCTGCTACAATAACATCCCATTAGCCTCATTATTATGATAATTCAATGTTTGCAAATGAATTCTTCTAATGCAAAATACGAAGTAGCAAATTTTTAGAGTTTATAAATTTAGAAACAAGGAGCTATATATAGATGATTATTAAACACATTCATAGTCAATTGTAATGTATTGCACACACACAAAAAATATATTGCCTTTCAATGCTTGCTCATGCAATTCTTTAATGCAGAATACCAAGAAGCAAATTGTTGGATTTTAAAAGTTTAGAAACGTGGGGCTAGGTAGGACATTCATAGTTATTTGTAACATATTGCACATTTATTGTAATAATTCATAATTCATTATAAAAATTTCCTCTTTTATTTTATTCCTTTGAAAAAAAATGGAAATGGAAAAACCCTACAACATATTCCCTTTATTGCCACTATAAAGTGTGATAAGGCAAGGCAATGAAGGTCAATTATCAACAGTTCCATCTAGTTCAATCATATCTTATAATCAAAATTTAATTTGATTTTTTATAATCACTTGGGTTGGGATGAAGATGTTAGCTCCAGAACCCTTTGCGCTTATTTGTTTTGAATGACAACAAAGCCAATTTAAAGAAAATGCTTTGAAGAATGACTGATGTTTCTATTGAGTTTCTTGTAAGATTATAGCATATTTCTATCATTTAGTAAGAGCAAGGCTTACTCAAATGAGAATATATTTCACTATACATGTATAAACATGTTTATCTTATGTTAAGAGATCTGAATTAAAATAAAAGTGAAATTATATCCTTATTCAAGCACCTAATAGCTAATGATAAGAAGAGGATCTCAATGCTACAAGAAACCAAGACCTGAGATTTCATAAAGTAGCACGGAACATTAGAAAGTACTCTCAAGATGAAGATATCAACTCATATCCAGGAGCAACGTGTTACTTATTCTTTAATCATCACAATCGCAAAGAAGTTCAGATTAAAGATTAGAAAGTGAAGAATCCTTCAATGAACTGATTGCACACTTCAAAAAGCTCAGCTGTGAGTGGAGCTTAGAATGTTATAAGAAAGGGAGGGAAATTTGAAATTTGAATTTCAAATGTTCAAGTCAAACCCAGTTTCAAACTGGTACGTCATCTATTCTGCCTGTTTGATCAGCCGCCTTAGCTTCATGAAGGAGAAATTCAGAAACAATGTTCAAAAAGTAGAAAAGTAGTTTTTGAAGGAAGATTAGAAAACTCAACATTACAACGGCTTCTACAATTGATGTAACAGATCTGTCAACCTCTTTTCTAACTGTTTTTTTCACGCCACAATTGATGATCAACACATATCACTTAAAGAACTGATCATGGGAGCAGTCACAAAAGAAGATCACTATATATAGAGATGCTATGCTTAAAAGTCGATGTGAGATTTGAAGATTCAAGAGAGAAAACTCTGCAAAAATCTTTTCCCACTTCCTGGAATATTCAGTATTTATCATGTAATCAACTTTATCCTTGAAGTGTAAGAAAATCCTCCTTCTACATTCTTAGCTAGATTTATGTTCTTCCTTTGGAAGGAGTAAAAGAAGGAAATCATTCAAGTTTTCTCAAGAACTTTTCATGCATATGTTAAGGAAACTTGAGTGTAGGTTAATTTGAGTGGCAACCCAAACACTTAACCATTGTATTTTCAATCCGGTAGTGATCGCTGTGGATAGCTTGGACAGGCTACTGTAAAACTACTTGCAATGCGACAGTAGTGGTTGCTATTGCTCATGGTTTAGCTTGTAGAGGCTAGTCAAAGACTACTTTCAACGTGACAGTAGAGGTTGCTACTGATCACGGTTTGGGCTTGGAGAGACCAGTGTAAAAGACTACTTTCAACATGACAGTAAAGGTTGCTACTAGCCATAGGTTAGGCTTGGAGAGGCCAGTGTCAAGACTACTTTCAACGTGTACAGTAGAGGTTGCTACTGATCACGAGTTAGCTTGGAGAGGCTAGTACAATACTACTCATGTTACCTTGGAAAGGCTAGTATAATACTATTCGGTTTAGCTTGGAAAGGCTGATAAAAGAATACTCAACTTGTGACAATTTCTGAGTTTGTCTGCTGGCACAAGTGAGAGCTTGGGAAGACTAATGTAAAGACTATTCAGTTTACTTTCTTATGTTTAGAAGGTTGTTTTATTGGAACCTCAACAGTTATTGAGTATTGGATGTAGACAGTTTGATCGAACTAGTATAAAACCTTTGTGTCCATTTCTCTGATCTCCTTTACTCTTCTTATTGTAGCTTGTTATTCGTTTATAAGCTGAACAAACGTTCTTATCTTTTTGTTATTTACTTCTTGATGAACGTTTATTAACAAAGCTTCAAAAATCTACTTTCTGAAATCACTAACAACATTTTCGCTACACTACAAGTTTTACACTTAATAGTATTTGTTTTCAAGTATTTCAAAAAATACAAAAAGAAGCAATGCAATATTCGACCTCCCTTCTCGTGCATATTTCCACCTACAATGATGGGCCACCAGCATATTTGGGCTCGAAGGATGAGGGAGTGCAGATGGATGCGTGGCCCAAGAGGGATGCAAGGAGACCTTCTGGCTGGGAGGATTTTATCCAATAGGCATTCTAAAAGCTTTTATTTAAATGTTGGGAATAGGTTAGATAATAGGACATTATAGTTGTAATAGTGATAGGTGTTGTTTTCTCATTTGTGGACAATCATTGGATTGTCATTGCTTTTTCTTTCCAAGAATACTAGGAACTTTTGCTGTATTTAAATTTCGTTGTAATGAGTGGTAATAGAGGCAAAATTATCCACTACTATAGTCTTTTCTTTTCTTTGTAGCGTAGTACTATTCTATCAGCTTAAGTCACCGTTAATGTTTCAATATTTGGTAGTTCAAATTCAAAAATGTTTTCATCTATGTTGTTGCCATTATTTTTCCAATCCTGCATATATATATATATATAATTTTAGATTTAAAGCTTGTGATTTTTTAAAAAAATTGTGATTCTTTTTTTTACGTTTCAATTGAATTAAATATAAAATTATAATGATTGAGTAACTCAATCACTCGAATCAAACCAAACACTAGGATTTGGTTACAAAATTCTATGAACCCGAACCAATCAAAATTGATTGGTTTTGTTTCTTTCCCCCTCAAATCCAACCAACCTGATCCAATGACATCTCTATCCCCTTTCCTTAAAAAAATGAAAATAAATAAAAAATAGATAGTGATATACAAATTGAGCAGATTAACCATGATATGGAGGTGAGATCGTAAGAACCTTCTTCTTTCTTAACTAATGGGTCAAGAGTTTGATCGTTGCCTTAAAAATGGAGCAATCGTAGTCAGCATTTTTCGTTTAAATGGGTCTACGGTGCAATAGCGTGTTGAAGCAAAAAGCTCGGGAAAACCAAAAGTACTTATCCATCGGAAATGCTTTCCTTAACACTGTTTGTTTGAAAGAAAATGGAGATGAATGATTGAGAAGGGATGGAAAGTGGGGGGAAGAAATGGATAAGTACGATTGAGAATGGAGCAGCAAGCGAGAGATTGAGAAGAGATGCAAAGAAACTTGGGAAAGAAAAGATTGCATGGTATAACAAACGGTGCAGGACCCACCAAATTCTTTTTCCTCCTCGTGTGGGCGGAAAATGAAGTGGTGGAAGAATTGATCATATTTCCATATTCCAAAAATACCCTGCTTTGATATTCAAAACCCCTAACCCCAATTTTCTGTTCAGAACCCGTAGCAAGCTGAGGCTATCACGCGCGTCCTGCTCCCGACCACCCCCGGGGTCCCTTCTCCGGGGTATCTTCTCCGTCACCAGCCAACCTCCGTCACTGCCGCTACAACAGGTTTATATTTTGTTCTCCGTCTCTTTTTCTCTTGTGCCCTGTCACTGCCGCTGCTTGCACCCGGAAAAAGCCAAAGATAAAGTGGTGTTGGCACAAAACCTTCACAATCGATTAGCCGATAAATTTATTCTTTTTTCTCAAAGGCAACTTGCTACAGTTGTGTACGCAGTAATAGCAAAGATATTTTCTTTTGCACTCTCTGATTCAACCCTTCACTTGACCTTTTTTTTTTTTTGGTCTCATGCTATTATAGAGTAATTCCTAATGTTAATGCCATTTTGGATAATAGGTTTTTTTTTTTTGGTCAAAATTTTGGATAATAGGTTTGTTCCTTCATGTGAATCAAAGGGGAACTAGGGTCGTGTAAGTGAACTCCTTTTTTTTTTTTAGTTTTGGTGAACCGTGCAAGTGAACTCTGCATCCAACTCAAACCAACGGAACAGAACCAATGGCAGAGAAACCCTCTTCCCATGTTCGTGGCCCCACCTTGACTGTGGAGGAATGTCAAGCTATGATAGAAAAGAGTTTCCGAAGTAATGTATCAATTCTTCCACTCGTTACGCTCTTTTTTTTTTTGCTTTCTCTATCAATCAATCTCACATCTTACTAGGGTTTAGGGCCTTGTGGTTCCCAATTTTTTTTTTTTTTTTTTGAATTCAGTCCCTCTGGTCACCGATGGAGTTCATCCTCAAATTTTGTTTAAAAATTTTAACCCTTCAAGCTGATATTTTTCTATAAGCAATCAGTGTTAGGATGAAAGGAAAAATGATTTAGTGGGCTGTATTTTGATTCGTATTGTTTTAGAGGGGTCGATTCATTATTTTCTGTTCGTTTGTTTTCTGAATTGAGTTTTGATTCATTTGAGGATGCAACAATTCACTGAGGAATCAGTTCTGAACGATAATCTTCTGGGTTTTTGTTCTGATGATTTTGATTTAGTTGGTGGGTTCATTTCCTTGTTCTTTGGCAGCTCCAATGGTGAGGTTTTTGAGGCAACGCTTGGACAAAGCTGGGTGTCCTGTAAGAGACAATTTTTTCAGAGCATCTCATTGCGACAAAGCAATGGCTGGCGGTTACATACCTGGGGAAGGGGTACTTATTTCCTTGTAGGCTTGTACATTTTACTTCTCTATTTTGGTCTTTTTATTCAAATAAATTATCATATCTCTTTTTCCCTGACAAAATGTTCAGACTTCGGAGCATGTTTGGGAAAACTGTGAGATTAATATTGTTTTAATAATCCATTACTTGTATTATCACTTTTTATATAATAGATTATGTGAAAATCAGTTTATGTTTTGATGCATTAACTTAAAAGTAGTTTGAAAGTAATGTGTTCTGTTTGGATTGTATGAAAAAAATAGTTTTTTGTATAGTAAATTACTAAAATCAGCGTGAACTGATTTGTTTATATTATATAATAGTTGATACTCAGGGTTAATTTAGTAAAAATACTGTAATTCTTGAATAATGAGCTTCTGACTATAATCACTAGTTTGAAAATGTTACTTATGATTATAAGTTTTATAACTTAAAATTATTAAATTTTGATTATAATTCATTTTGATACTTTTACCAAATATGATTGATTTTCTAAAAACACGTATTTTTTTGTAAGAATTTTTCAGTGGCCTTATAATGTTTTTATAATGTTCGAGGGAGGAGGATTTTAAATTTTGTAAGTGATTACAAGTCGGTTTCAAAATTTTTGGGCTGGTTATGGCTTTCCCCAGACGATATGAAGATCTGGCTCTACTTCGAATTTAACTATTTAATAATTTGACTTGTGCGGTTTGTGAAGCAAAGACGCTGTCAGTGCTCAGTCTGTTTGCTTATATTAGTGGTTGAATTAGTATTGTTCTCAATGCTTGCTTTGGTTGTATTGAAAGGTTTGCAATGGCATAACATTCACTTATCCCTTTATCCTATCTTGGTATGCCTTTGTCCCAGGTAATTGTGTGCAGCAATCATTTAAAAATTCAAGATGAGGTCAACCAGGTGATAATCCATGAGCTAATTCATGCATTTGATCACTGCCGTGTTGCAAATATCGATTGGTCTAATTGTGCTCACATGGCTTGTAGTGAGGTTGCTATCTTGATCTATGTCCTTGCCAATATTAAGTTGGATGGATTTTTATATCTTATTTCTCTCCTATTCAATATTTCTTGACAATCTGATAAAACAGATACGAGCTGGTCATCTAAGTGGTGATTGTCATTACAAGCGGGAACTACTTCGAGGTTTTATGAAATTGCGAGGGCATGAACAAGTATGCTTTTTATTTTTCAATTTTGCTAATACGGTCATTTTCTAAGCTGAATATTTTCATGGTTACTTTCGATTCATAGTAGATGTCAATTGGTAAAGAAGAAAGTATTGGGGTCTGCCTGGTTTCACAAAACTGTTTTCAGTTTTCATTTTCTGCTTTTAGTCAATTCTTATTTTCAGGGATTTACTGAAGGAGATAGTGAAAACGTGAAATAAAAACCTAAAGGCCTATTTGGTTTCAATTTTCAAGATTTTATGAATGAACTATTGAAAAGTGAAAATGAAAACTAAATTTTGTAGTTTTCATAATTTTTAGTATTTCTTTCACAAAATTTGAAAAATTGAAAATGAAAACTGAAAATTGAAATCAAACAGTCCTTAAAATTAGAATTTGTAGTTTTCACTGTTTCCTTTATAATATCCCAAAAAACAGGAAACTAATCGAAAACAAAATATGAAAATTATTTTCTGAAACCAAACAAACCCTTAGAGTTCTGTAATGTCATGACCTACCATTGGGTTGTGACCGGCAATTAGGAAGCCATTGCCTGCTAGCTAGCCTATTTGACATTGCTCCGGAAAATTGGACAACATATCCCCTCAAATGTGAACAACTCCTTCTCTATTAATTCCTGTCATATGATCCTCAACAATTCCGGACATGTCAAGATAGAACTTAATCATTCACTTGCTCTAAGTCAGCAAACTTATAACTCAGCGTTACAATTTAAAATTCCATGCAGAGTCCTCATAACTTGCACATACATAGTGTTGTTGTATGATGTGAACTGGACCGATTCTCCTCACATGGATCTGATGCCATAACATCTGGAGCAATGCTCCTTGCATGTATCTGACACCATAGCATCAGCAATTAGATTAACCACCATAACAATTTGAAATATTAACATAGACTGGGCTCACAGTCCAAACACCCCAATTTAGGGACCCCAAGTTCCCCAAACTATCCCATAACCTCTCTCCTTTGCATGATTGGAAACAAAACTATGACAGGAGATTTCTAGCTCAACCGTACCTTAGTTTTCAAGACCGACCAAAGAAACCAAGGTAGGGAGAGTAGGTTCTCCTCCCAAGCTCCCTTCCCTCGTTTCCATGGAGATTAGATGATGATGGGAGTGAAGCAGGGTTGAGAATATGAGATTTAAGGGTAGATTTGAGGGGAAAAGTGAGATTCATGGAGGTTGTGGAGCTTATTGCCATAGAAGCCAAGTCTTTTGGCTTGGTTCTGGACTATGAAGGGAAGTTCTTTCATTATCAAGTCATAGAGAGGGGGAAAGGGTTTATCAAATCTTTGGTTTTGGTCTAATATATTTTTTTTTCTTCCTCTTTTCTTCTAGGAAGATTATGCGAACATTACATCAAATCACCTTTGTCTATGTTGCTTTATACTATAACAAGCTTGCCATCTCAGATATCTTGTGGTTTAAAACCAGAGTGACCATTGGTCCGTAAATTATGGTAAAGATGTGATTCGGCAATGCAAATTATTTAGAGTATAGGAAAAATGTGGACCAAAAAAAAAAAAAAAATCTTGTATAGAAACATAACTTACAAAGCTATATGACTGCTGGTGCTTTCTTCTAATATTCATACCTTCTGCCTAGTTAGAAAAAAAAAAAAAAATTCACCGGAACACTCTTGTTCAAAGGCATGACATATAAGTTGAAAAGTGTTCCATTTTTCAATCTTTACATTGTTTGACATGTAAGAGGGGAAGGGGGGAAAAAAAATAGAAGTTTACAAACAGTATACAATTCAAAGTCAGGTACAATTTTGTTTTTCTTAAATTACATCCCTTGCTATTTAGTTGCTGCAGTCGTGCGATTCTCTCTGTCTTAGTCTATTATATGTTCTAGACATTATCTTTACTTTAAGTTAGTCAACACTGAATTAGTGTAATGGAAATTGAAGGAATGTATCAGAAGAAGAGTTTTGAAATCTATGTCCGGGAAGCCCGATTGCCCTGGTTCAGCCGCCAAGGATGCAATGGAGGCTGTATGGGATATTTGTTACAATGATACACAGCCCTTTGACAGAGCTCCTTAAAAGCCTCATTCATGGTTGGTAATTGTTAATCAGCCATTAGTGCTTATTCTTTCAGCGAGGAACAGTTTTGGTGGCCACCGGCTTGCAATCACGTGGCCCAATGTTGAGAAACATACAAATCTGATTCAATTTGAAGGCTTATTTATTTTCCGTTGAGATCTCACAAATTTTACCTGTTGTGCGCCTCCACATGGAAGGTCATACTGTTTTGACTCAAGTATTTTGTACAATAAATTTCAGTCAAATTGTTGTTTGTTGATGAAGCCAAGTTTCAATTTGGAAGGCTTGAGTCAAATGGCGTGTCACTGTTTTAAAATGATAATGGTACAGAATTCAAGATCTGCGTTCTGAATAAGCGCTTCTTTCATGATCTACCGGAGTATGTTACCTGAATTAAGGTTTAAATAGTTGCTATACTTTGTGTTATTGCCACTCTATTTGTTGAGTATTTGTTCATTTGTTCTAAAATGCCCCTCTCTAATATAATCTAGTTTTATTTCTAGTTTTATTCATACTTAATGCAATTAATATTTTTGTTTCAAACTTTCATATTTTTAATATTTTTATTTTATGAAAATTAAATGTTTTGTTTTTGGTCAATTTTCCAAAGAAATATATTACATTTATATTTTCACATAATTAACAAAGAAATTTAAAAATTGATTTTGTTGATTTTAAATATGGTTTTCAAATTGATTTTTTTGAAAAAATAGATAATACACTCACCAAAGAACCCTAAATAAGAGGTGAGAAAAGAGTCTAGAGGTTACATATTATCAAGTAAAGTAAATAAGCAAAGAAAAAGATCCTCATAAAGTTATGTAAGAATAATAGCTGATTCTCCCACTATTTATCAACTATACTCATATCAAAATATTTATCATCATCTTCTTATTGATTTAATAATGTATTGAATTAATACCTGTATGGTTAGTCCAAATGACACATCATAGCCTCAAAATTAGGAATCACCCTGTTCAAACTTTAGCCAAGTAAATCCATTGAGAATCAAAATGAAGAACCATGAAGAACTCCTGTCGTGTGTTTATAGGCATGCTAAGAAAATGATCGACTAAATTGTTTTTACTTTCCACATATTCAAATTTAAAAGATCCATTAATAATCTATTTGCGATATTAGTTCATTACGCTTTCTATTTAATCCATATAGACTTTAAAATCACGCATAAACCTACTGACAGATATGATCCTACTTTTTAATTAATTTATTTATGGCCCTGTGTGTGTATATATATTATTCTTACTTCACAAATTCAATTTATGTGAAGTAAAAAACTTAACTCATTTTGAAAATTGTATTTAAAATTGAAAAAATCATTTTGTTGTTTTTTTATATTATGTGAAAATATAATTTAATATATTGAATTGAAAAATCAACCAAACATGAAATACCATGTTATAAAAGAAATTTTTTTGATTAAATATATTAATTGTATTAAGTACCAATAAAACTAGGAACAATATTAGATTATATTAGAAGGATATTTTGGAACAATTGAACAAAAGTTCAAAAAAATAGGGAGTGGCGATAGCTACTCCCTCTAAAAACATATAAATTGATAGTCATTTACTCATTAAAAGCTCACAATTGGTCATTTTCATTTTCCATAAAGCCTCATCATGTAATGTGTAGAGTATTACAACAATAGCTCATTAATTAGAATGTATACATCAGTTTCCAATAAAAATAAATGCAGTATCGGTTATTCATCGTATAATTGTATGTTTTAGTAATATAATAAGGTAGTCACTCCTAAATGACTATTGCCACTCACACTTATATTAATTGTTATTTAGTTTTACTAAATTACCCTTCTTCTATTTTAATAAAATAAAATAATATATGCAATGATTATAATATAATGTTTAGTTCTAAATGTATTTTCATGGCATGACAAACACATTTACACAGTAGAATAAGTATAACCCACTATTTAATTTGGTTTTTTTTCCTCTCACATTACTTAAAGAAAATAATCAAATTTAACTAATACATAATTGATATTTATTGTTTATTACTCATTATAATGATATCACAATTTATTAATTTTAATTTTATTAAAAAATAATTTAATTAATAAAATATTTAATATTATTTTCATTAGTCTAGTTATAAGTATGTTACATTAATTTATTTGCTATAATAATTAATATTCTATAAATTGAATTATTTCCTTTAAAACTTTCTTAAGGTAATGATTACCTAAATATTTTATTAAAAAGAAAAGTAATGAATAATGAGTAATAAAAAAGATAAATACTGAATCAAACTATACAATGCACATGCTATTATTTAATTTTAATGTGTAATATTTATATAATTTGAAAAGTATTAAATAAACTTATTATATTAAGATTTTTTTTACAATCACTTACTTTTAATGGCTTAAAGACACTTATATTTGTCCTTCTCTAATTTTTTAGTTTTTATTTCGAAATTTATTTTAAAAATTAAATTATATATATGTTATCTAATAGAAAATAAATACCATATCCTTTATATTATTCACGCATTGAAACAAAATTAACACTTCTAATTTTTTTTGATACAAATAAGTAATTAATTTAACCTATAAAATTATCTCTATTTTTAATAATATGAATAAATAAAAACTATAATAAAAATTAATTGTCAGTCCAATAGAAATAAACTATGGTATCATTTTATTTATTTATTATTTTTTATTTATATAAAAACTAGATGTTAAAAAACATGTAAGTAATTATATACCATAATTTATTATCATGTCTTTGTTATTACTCATTTTTATTTATTATCTTATTAAAAATATTCAAAATTATATTATTTAGATATTTTGTATACAAAATTTAAAGCAATTTAATATTTAAATTAAATCATTATAATAAATAAATTATTAGTAGTTATAATATCTAGAACTAATTTTTAATAGTATTTTGAACTACCATGTTTTTAATTAAAATAGAAGAGGGATAATTTGATAAAAGTAAATAATAATTAATATAAGTGGGGATAGCAATAGCCATTCCCATATAATAATTGATAAACTGAAAGATCTTGGTAGAAAATGACACCATTTGTTTATTAGTGGTGCATCTCGGTGCTTTTTTGTTTTTAAAATCTCTAGACACCTCTTTGAGAAGATTTTGATTTTTGTGCTTCTAAACACACTTTCTTCTCCTTCTTCCCGTGTGTACTACTTTCAACATCCCACACAAAAGCTTAATGGAGAAGCCAGTGAACACATGCTATTTCAACTAGATCTTATCATTATTCATTTTTTCTTTTAACTAGTATTTTCTTTACCCGTGCAATGAATGGGATTTTAAAACATTAAATTTATTTGTATAAATAATTTAAAATCTGGGAAGAATGTAGTTTTTAATAAGTGTTTAAAATTTTTAATTTTTAATATTTACATAATAACAGTGATATTGTAGTAATTTTAAATATATATATATATTTATATTATTATATCATTTTAAATAAACATAGTTTATTAGAACCAATTTAAATTGATAAAAAATATTATTTTCAGCTTTTTCAATTATATGTGAGTTTATTTAGATATGATTTTGTTAGAAGCTAAAATCACTTTTGGTATATTTGGATAATTTTTTAATCAGAATATAAAAACGTACCACTTTGTAGCTTTTTTGTGGAAGCTAAAAGGGTAGCTTATGAAAAAAAATAATTTTTTTAGCCTTTTAAGTGTGTTTAGAAAAAAATTTTACAAAAAAAGATCATATATTTGGATAATTTTTTTTAAATAATAAGGATCTAAAATAAATTTAATTTATTTTTAGCTTTTCTTGTAGAAACTAAAAAGAATAGCTTTTGAAAAAAATATTTTTAATTATATATAAAATTTACATTGCAATTGTTAGAAGAGTAATGATATGTATATAATATCATTGTACAATATTACAATATAGATAAAAAGAAGGTAATTGGCCCATTTTAATTTTTTTCTTATTGTTTGGAGCTCACCTCCTTTTTTCTAACTTTTTTCTTTTTTATAAAGATATAGCTTAAATCCATTAGGTGAGCCAAGAAGACATTCCAAAAGTAGTGTATCTAAGTAAATATTAAAATTACAGCTGATCTCCTGCTAAAAATATTCACCTTCACTTGAAAGCTATCACTACAAATATTATATTTTAGTAATATTATTTTAATTTATTTCAAAGTTAAATCAAGATTTGAGTTTTTTTTAATTATTATTATTATTATTATTATTATTATTATTATTATTATTATTATTATTATTATTATTTGTTTGAGTTGCTATAACTGATGCTTAATGTGGGTTTGAGTTTTGACCAATTCTTTGTGCACATTTCTTAGTGGAGTCCGTTCTTAACGTTAAAGCACAAATCAAATCCTAATTTTTTGGCTTGCAATTATGAAACTTTGCTTCCAATATCTCACAGTGCTTTGACCAAGTTTTATATGGTTCCACTATAAATAATAGGAAACACACTCACTCTCACACAGTTAGCTCACATCTGGAAAACAAAAGTTCTTAACATTATATATCTTTTCCTTCTTTTGCCAACCACATCAGAAAATTAGTAGTCTTGATTATAATCTTGTGAGTTCCCTTGAGCAATCCAAGAGAGTTGTTCTTGTAGCCTCACTAGTTTAAGTGCAGAGTTAGTGGGATGTGGTTGTTGTATTTTGGGGAGTATTATCCATGAAGACCATCTGCACCTGCTTTTAAGATCGTGGTGGCGAAATACTCTTAAGCCTAATGCCTGACACGCCTCAACCATTGATTAGAATAAGCGATCTCTTTTGTTCTTTATTGTTTATTTATTTGATTCTTTATTTTGTATTCTTGTACTGAATTGATGATTTATTATTTGTAATTAATTGTTGTTTCTATCTATCTATCTATTAATAAAGTGTTATTTTAGGTTAATTTTACCAACAACAAAAGTGGGGTTCCAGAGGATATATGTACTATCTTTAATGTACATGGATGTTGGCCTTGTCAAATGGTTGTTTTTTTGTCCTTGAAAATTGTTGAGCTCTACTCAATAGGAAAAACAAAATGATGCTCTGTATAATTTTGTTGCGCATCTTTCCTTTGTTTTGTATTGGAATTTTGATCCTTCGCATTTACTTTGAATCCTTGTATGTTATCTCATTGCCATCCCTTGGATATTGTCACGTGAACTGTGAAGGGCCTGTTTTATCGATTGGCTTTACATAACTATCTCTCCACTTCGTAAGTAACCCATCCTCAATCTTTCATATCTGTTCCTAATAATCTTAGTAGAACTCTGTATTCTAGTTTGCTTAGGAAAGTCATTTGTGAAAAGTTTTACCATTTATGCTATAGTTTGTTTTTTTTTTTTTGGGTAACAATGCTATAGTTTTGTTCAAAGATTTTGCTTGATTTATCAATCAAATAATCATCGATATATATATATGTAAACTTCATTGTATTTAACATTTAATGCAGTGTGTAATCAAAATAAAATATATATTAATATTTATATTACATATAGTTTTTTAAAATATCATCCATTCTACATAAACCATTAGTACACAATTTTTGGCATTCCATTGTAACCGAAGAGATTTAGTCTTTCAAATATGCAATTTGCATTAATGAGAGTTTATTGGTTATAATTAATTTGTTTTGGTCCTAAATGATTTGATTGTTCATTTTCTAAAACCATTATGTTTATTTTTTTCTAGACATGTTTGTACTTGATAATGTGTGATTCTGCATACCCAATTTTACCTTAAAATTGAAGAACTCAGGACTGAGTTTGAGCCAGTGGATCTCAAATTGAATATGAATTGGTTACCTCCTTTTTAGTTTTGCTTGATCTTTTTTGTTGGTATTTATGCTTTCTCTTTTAATTTTATCCTTTTTCTTTGATCATTCTTAATTCTTGATTATTCTCTACTTAGCTTTTGGATTTCAATCATTCATTTGCTTTTATTTTATTATGTGGCACAGAATCATTAAAGGGGTTTGATTTACAAAATAGGTAAGCTTTTTATTTTCTATAAATTTTATTATCATACTTCATTCATTTTATTCATTTCATTTTTCCCCATTCTCATACCCTTTAAATTTGATGGAGTTGCAGGTCCAAGGTCATTTTCTTTTAATTTTATCCTTAGTTTTTTTATCATTCTTAATTCTTGATTATTCTATACTTAGCTTTTAGATTTCAATCACTCACTGGCTTTTATTTCCTATGCACCACAGAGTTATTGAGGGGGTTTGATTCTCAAAATATGTAAATTGTTTTCTTTTTCCTACAAGCTTTCAATTCCAATTCTATATACAATATATAATATATAGAATTATAAATTGTTGATTCTTTACTTTAGTAGTTTTTCCTTACATGTATTTCTACGTTAGTTTAGCTCTTAGTCTTTTATTTATGAGTTTGGTGTTTATTAGTTTCTTTGGATCAAATGTGCTAAGCATTTTATATGAAATGCAATTTGTTCATCTTCTTTCTATGTTTGTGTTTCAAGTGTCTATGATATTTTTGTATGATAGATTTAGAGGTTAAATTATCAGTATTTGATTTTCTTTCCATTCAAATAAGGTATGATTCAAATTTTATTCAAGTGTCATGATACAATTTTGGTTATTTCTTTATTCTAATCTTCTGTTTGATGTATTGGTTATGTTTTTTATATTATTTTCTAAATCAATCTTTTGTGTATTATAAACCATTTTCTTTATTATCATGTGTATCATAATCAGAAGTTTCTTTATTATAAATACTGTGGCCTCCTTTTTTAAAAGTCTTCTTCCATCTTTTTTTTGTCTCTACATTCCATTTCTTTTATCCTTTCTTCCGTATGATTACCTTTTTTTTTAAAAAAATTATCCAACGAAGTTCATTTGTTGCTGCTGTCCATATACAGGCACTTATGTCTTGAGATAAATCCCTTTAAGTGGTATCCTTTGACTAACAATATTGACTATATTTGGGCAATATTATGCTAAGTTTATAATGACTACTGATAAATTAACAAATATTTACTTTGCAATTTGTACTCAAAACTATACATAAATCCCTTCCACTTTCTTTAAAGGATTATCATGATATGGTTTGTTGAAATATCTATTCAAATAAAGCCGTGGGAGGCCATTATTAATTTGTTTTAGTATTTCCTTATTGTCTTTGGTTGTTTTACAACTACAGATCTACTAATATGGTGGGGTGTAAGAGGAATTATCAAGTGAGTTCAATCATCAATATTATTATTATTATTATTATTATTATCATTATTATTATTATTATTATTATTATGTATTCTACACTACATTATACTTTATTACACATATAAGGGATAAAAATACAACAAATGAATGTATATTCAATAATATGGTAGAAATATAGCTCTTGTATTTAATATTTTGCATTTTCTTATTTCTATAGAAACGGGATAACAACATCACCCATTGTCAAACATGTGGCAGTTCAGTTTTCCAACCAAAACAATTTCACTACTTGTTTACTCATTACAGTATCACAATTTTTGTCTTTCGAACTTCCTTCTTCTTTTATTCAATGATAGAATTAAATTAAAACAATTAATAAGAAAATGCAACTAATATGTTGTAAAAACATATAAATTGATAGTCACTTACTCATTAAAAGCTCACAGTTGGTCATTTTGATTTTCCATAAAGCCAAATTGTGTAATGTGTAGAGCATATTACAGTAATAGCCCATTAATTAGAACGTACACATCAGTTTTCCACTAAAAATGAATGCAGTATTGGTTATTCATGGTATAATTGTTTGTTTTAGTAATATAATAAGGTAGCCACTCCTAAATGGCTATTGCCACTTTCACTTGCATTAATTATTATTTAGTTTTAGTAAATTACCCTTCTTCTATTTGAAAATAATTTAATTTTCAAAATATTTAATATCATTTTCATTAGTTTAGTGATAAGTATTTTACATTAACTTTTTTTGATGTAATAATTAATATTTATATATTGAATTATTTCCTTTAAAACTTTCTTAAGGTAATAATTACCAAAATTTTTTATTAAAAAAATAAAAATAATGAATAATGAGTAATAAAAAAGATAAATACTGAATCAAACTATATAATGCACATACTATTATTTAATTTTAACATCCAATGTTTATATAATTTGAAAAATATTAAATAAAGTTATTATTTTAAGATTTGTTTTTACAATCGCTTATTTTTAATGGCTTAAAGACACACACACACACACACACACACACACACACACACACACATATATATATATATATATATATATATTTGTCCTTCTTTAGTTTTTTAGTTTTTATTTTGAAATTTATTTTAAAAATAAAATTATACATATAGCCTTTATATTATTCACGCATTGCAAAAAATTAACCCTTTTAAACTTTTTTGATGCAAATAAGTGATTAATTTAACCTATAAAATTGCCTCAATTTTTTAATAATGTGAATAAATAAAAACTATAATAAAAATTAATTGTCAATCCAATAGAAATAAACTATGGTATCATTTTATTTATTTACTAGTTTTTTATTTGTATAAATGCTAGATGTTATAAAATATATAAGTAATTATATACCATAATTTATTATCATGTCTTTGTTATTACTCATTTTTATTTATTATTTTCTTAAAAATATTCAAAATTATATTATTTGGATATTTTGTATAAAAAATTTAAAGCAATTTATATTTGAATTAAATCATTATAATAAATAAATTATTAATACTTATAATACCTAGTAATTAAATGAATATTAAAAATAACATAAATAATAAATATTTTTATGTAGTTAAACTAATTTTTAATAGTATTATGAATTATCTTACGTTAGGTATGTTTTGAATTAAAATAGAAGAGGGATAATTTAGTAAAACTAAAGAATTATTAATTGTGAAATTGAAAGATCTTGTTGGAAAATGACACTATTTGTTTATTGGTGGTGAATCTCGGTACTTTTTTTTTTTCAATCTGTAGACACCTTTTTCAAAAGATTTTGATTTTTATACTTCTAAACATGCTTTCTTCTCCTTCTTCCTTTATGTACTGCTTTCAACATCTCTACACAAAAGCTTAATGAAGAAGCCAGTGAACACATGTTATTTCTATGGGATCTTATCATTGTTCATTTTTTCTTTTAACTAGTATTTTCTTTACCCATGTAGTGAACAGGATTTTAAAACATTAAATTCATATGTGTAAATAATTTAAAATCTAGGAAGAACATAATTTTTTTATAAATGTTTAAATTTTTTAATTTTTAATATTTACATAATAATAGGGATATTGTAGTAGTTTAAAATATATATTTTTATATTATTATATCATTTTTAATAAACATAGTTCATTAGAATCAATTTAAATAGATAAAAAATATTATTTTCAGCTTTTTCAATTATATATGGGTTCATTTAGATGTGATTTTGTTAAAAGCTAAACTCACTTTTTATATATTTATGTAATTTTTTAATCAAAATATAAAAACATACCAGTTTGCAGCTTTTTTGTGAAAGCTAAAAGAATGGCTTATGAGAAAAATCATTTTTTTTTGCTTTTTAAGCATGTTTAGAAATAATTTTTTAGGTAAAATTCAATTTTTACCAAAAAAATTCATACATTTGGATAATTTTTTAAAAAAATAAGAATCTAAAATAAATTTAATTTGTTTTCAGTTTTTCTTGTGGAAACTAAAAATAATAGCTTTTGAAAAAAATTATTTTTAATTATATATAAAATTTACATCGCAATTGTTAGAAGAGTAATTAAATGTCTATAATATCATTGTACAATATTACAACATAGATAAAAAGAAGTAGAATGACCCATTTTTAATTTTTTCTTATTTTTTTGAGCTCACCATCTTTTTTTTAACCCTTTTTTTTATAAAGATATAGCTCAAACCCACTAGAACGTAGGTGAGCCAAAAAGACATTCCAAAAGTAGTGTATCCAAGTAAATATTAAAATTATAGCTGATCTCTTGCTAAAAATATTCACCCTCACTTGAAAGCTATCACTACAAATGTTGTATTTTAGTAATACTATTTTAATTGAGGGTTTAGGGTTTAGTAATACCATTTTAATTTATTTCAAAGTTAAATCAAGATTTGAGTTTTTTAATTATTATTATTATTATTATTATTATTATTATTATTTATTTGAGTTGCTATAATGATGCTTAATGTGGGTTTGAGTTTTGACCAATTCTTTGTGCACATTTCTTAGTGGAGTTCGTTCTTAACGTTAAAGCACAAATCAACTCCTCATTTTTTGGCTTGCAATTATGAAACTTTGCTTCCAATTTCTCACAGTGCTTTGACCAAGTTTTATATGGTTCCTCTATAAATAATAGGAAACACACTCACTCACACACAGTTAGTTCACATCTAGAAAACAAAAGTTCTTAACATTATATATCTTTTCCTTCTTTTGCCACCAAACACATCAGAAAATTATTAGTCTTGGTTGTAATCTTGTGAGTTCCCTTGAACAATCCAAGAGAGTTGTTCCTATAGCCTCACTAGTTCAAGTGCAGAGTTAGTGGGATGTGGCTATTGTATTATGGGAAGTACTAGCCATGAAGACTATCTGTACCGGCATTAAGCTCGTGGTGATGAAATACTCTTAAGTCTAGTGCCTAGCACGCCTCAGCCATTAATCACAATAAGCCATCTTTTTTGTTCTTTATTGTTTATTTATTTGATTATTCATTTTGTATTCTTGTACTGAATTGATGATTTATTATTTGTAATTAATTGTTGTTTCTATCTATCTATCTATTTATTAATAAAGTGTTGTTTCAGGTTAATTTTGCCAACCACAAAAGTGGGGTCCCAGAGGATATGTACTATCTTTAATGTATGTGGATGTTGACCTCATGAAATGGTTTTTTTTTCTTGAAAATTGTGGAGATCCACTCAATAGGATAAAACAAAATGATGCTCTGTATAATTTTGTTGTGCATCTTTCCTTTATTTTGTATTGGAATTCCAATCCTTTGTATTTACTTTGAATCCCTGTATGTTATCTCATTGTTATCCCTTGCATGTTGTTACGAGCACTGGTGCTCATTTTTCCGCCTCAACTTGCAATGCTACCATAACTTGGGCGTGTTCTATCGATTGGCTTCACATAACTGTCTCTTCACTTTGTAAGTAACCCATCCTCTATCTCTCATATTTGTTCCTAATAATCTTAGTAGGAATCTGCATTCTAGTTTGCTTAGGAAAGCCATTTATGAAAAGTTTTACCATTTATGCTATAGTTTCATTTTTTTTTCTTTTTTTGGGTAACAATGCTATAGCTTTGTTCAAAGATTTTTTTTGATTTATCAATTTGTTGCTCCCTGGCTAGGGGTAGATGATGGATGTGTTTAACTAGAGCCTCTGCACCGTTCCTTTTTTCAATAAGGGGTATATATATTACCCGGGCATTAATAAGTAGGGGCCGCAAGGCATTAATAGGGAAGATCATGTTTTTCACCTTCACATGTTGGGTTAGTGCTTATGGGCCAGTGCTTATGGGCTAGGTATAAATTGGTCTAGGACTGACCGGTCCATAACCTGTGTATCATTCTATTGAAATTTAGCCATTAGTGAATTCATCAGCTGAATATCTTGAACCTTCTAATCTAAGGAAGCCTTTTATTTTTCTGGTGGCAAATCTAACTCCTGTAGAACATCATAGCTTATACGTTCCTAGGAAAAATAGGATAGGCCCATGGCACAGAACGAGTTTCCAACATATGGAACAGATAAAATAAATATACAAGGGACAATTCCTACTCAGGATCAACAAGACACGTTTGGATGTCCAGTGCCAAATCTTGTAGATGGGAGATGATCTTGAAAGGTGCTATGCTGGTTTCTTCATTGAGGTTGAGGATAAGGGTAAGTTTTTGTTGTGAATGACTATGGATGTTTGTTTTGTTCTCGAGTTCTTCTTACGGATATACCATAATGATGAATCTACAAAAAAGTTGGATGCTATGTTTATGCAGGACTTTATGATTCTACAGAATCAAGTCCAGATGATTCTTCTCCAGAAAATTTATAGCCTAGCCACAAATATTACCCCATTATTCTCCAAATTGATTTTGTTTTATTTTAAAAATTTCAAGGATGAAGATATACAGGCTGGAGATGTACATCAAAAGCACTTTATTGATCTTTTGAGGCATCTCATGTTGCCACCTTGCATTAGTCTTAGCATTGAAAATAGAATAGAATATTGTGGGGATAAAGTTTACAATGTAAGGACGCTTTTGGAATGTGGTGTAGTATTGAAGGTGAATGAATGCACATCATTGTTGAATATACAATTTCCTAATCAGACTTTAATAGTTCCAAGATTCGTAGTAGACAAGATGGCAGAGACATATCTGAGAAATATACTTGCTTTGGGAAAGTACTAATACCCTCGTTCAACACATGTGACAAATTATCTTTGGGTATGTAAGTTTCTGGTCGAGACTGAAGAGGATGTGAAGATGCTCATGAAAAATAGGATTATTGTCTATGAGTTGGAGAATGAAGTAGAAGTAGCAACCATCATTAAAAAACTTGGTGCAACTTAACACCTTCTGTGAAGACGTTAAGATCACAGCATATCTTGTACAACCTTCTGTCCATGCAGTGAATGCTGGAAATTGCGCCAAGACTTCCAATCATGGTTTCTACTTTGACTTCATTCTCTAACTCACAGACAATAATCCTAATTTTCATGAGCATCTTCACGTCCTCTTTGGTCTCGACCAGAAACTTAAATACCTAAAGATAATTTGCCATATGTGTTGAATGAGGGTAATAGTACTTTTCCAAAGTAAGCATATTTCTCATATCTGTCTCTGCTATCTTGTCTACTACGAATCTTGGAATTGTTAAAGTCCGATTATGAAATTGTATATTCAATAATGATGTGTATTCGTCCACCTTCAATAGCACACGATAGTCCAAAAACGTCCTCACGTTGTAGACTTTATCCATACAACATTCTGTTCTATGTTCAATGCCAAGACTAATGCAAGGTAGCAACATGAGATGCCTCAAAAGATCAACAAAGTACTTTTAACGTATGTCTCCAACCTGTATGCCTTCACCCTTGAAATTGAGGGTTTGTTGCTAGGCTATAAATTTTCTGGAGAAGAATCATTGGGACTTGATTATGTAGAATCATAAAGTCCTACATAAACATAGCATCCAACTTTTTCGTAGATTCATCATTATGGTATATCTATAAGAAGAACTCAAGAATAAAACAAACAACCATAGTCATTCGTAATGAAAACTCTCCCTATCCTCAACCTCAATGAATAGAGTAGCATAACACCTTTCAAGATCATCTCCCATCTACAAGTTTTGGCGCTAGACATCCAAACGTGTCTTGTTGATCCTGAGTAGGAAATGTCCCCCGTATGTCTATTTTATCTATTCCATATGTTGGAAACTTGGGCCGTGCCATGGGCTTATCTTAATTTTCCTATGAACGTACAAGCTATGATGTTCTTCAGGAGTTAGATTTGCCACTAGAAAATACAAGGCTTCCTTGGACTAGAAGGTTTAGGATATTTGGCTGATGAGTTCACTAATGGTCGAATTTCAGTAAAATGATACAGAGGTTGTGGACCAGTTGGTCCTAGATTGACCTACATCCTCATGTGGACTAACCCAGGCACACCTAGCCCATGGGCCCTGACACAAGATGTGAGGATGAAAGACATGATCTTCCCTATTAATGTCTCCTGGCTCCTCCTCATTAATGCCTGGGCAATATATATACCCCCTCTTGCAAAAGGAATAGGGCGGAGGCTTTGGCTAAACACACCTATCCTCTACTTCTAGCTAGGAAGCAATACAATCATCATCAATATATATATATATAACTTCACTGTATTTAACATTTGATGTAGTGTGTAATCAAAATAAAAAATATATTAATATTTATATTACATATAGTTTTAAAAGATCATCGATTCTACATAAACCATTAGTACACGATTTTTGGCATTCCAGTGTAACCGAAGAGATTCAGTCTTTCAAATGTGTGATTTGCATTAGTGAGAGTTTATTAGTTATAATTAATTTGTTTTGGTCCCAAATGATTTGATTGTTCATTTTCTAAAACCATTATGTTTGTTTTTTTTAGACATGTCTGTACTTGATAATGTGTGATCCTGCATACCCAATTTTACCTTAAAATTGAAGAACTCGGGACTGAGTTTGAGTTAGTGGATCTTAAATCCAATTTGAGTTGCTTACCTATTTTTTAATTTTGCTTGATCTTTTTTGTTGTTATTTATGCTTTATCTTTTGTTTTTATCCACTATTCTTTGATCATTCTTAATTCTTGATTATTCTCTACTCAACTTTTGGATTTTAATCACTCATTTGCTTTTATTTTATTATGTGTCATGGAATTGTTGAAGGGGTTTGATTTACAAATAAGTTATTTTCTATAAATTTTATTAGTATATTTCATTCATTCCATTCGGTGTATTTATGAGTCTTTTAAGTATATGGGGCCTTCTCAACAATATGGGTGGGTCCCGGGGGACCCTATGACCATATTGGATTCACCTAGGGACACATGTACACGAGGCATCACAAAGGACCATTGGACTACTTTGTGTAAGGTTATGAAGTACCTTCAGGATACCATAGACTATGGTATATGTTATGAGGAATATCCAATGTACTTGAAGGGTACTCTGATGCTAACTGAATTTCTAATTCAGATGAGACAAAATCCACAAGTGGATTTATTTTTACCTTTGGTGGTGGTGCCGTCGCTTGGAAATCATCCAAGCAGGCCTGTATAGCTAGATGCACTATGGAGGCTGAGTTTATTGCCTTTGATTCTTAATATTAATATTTTATATAGTTATTTGTTATTTTTATAAATTCTTTTAGTGTTAAATATATACAATTTTATTAGGATTTAATTGCACACACTAATGATGTAAATTTTTTACGCTGACAATGCTTCAAAATTAAACTCATTTTATTATCTTAAATTTATTTTGAGCATTACTTTTTGAAAACATGCAAACCATTCATTGCTTACACTTTTTGAAAACAAAATCTAATTTTATTATAGCACATTTCCTTAATTTTGAAAATCAAAAAATGAAAATTATTTTTAAAAAATATAAATAGACAATGAAAACAGGAAATATTTTCATGAACCAAACACACTCATTCTTAATTGATATCATCAATCTCATTTTAAATCAATTGAAATTTTATATTTCAAAATTCATGATTTGATATGATGTACTTAATTATTATTACCATTAATTGATATCAACTTAATTTGATGCACTCAAGTTTAGCAAGTATTGAATCTAATTAGTTATAATATGACAATAATTCAACATTCTAATTAAAAGGAGCAAAAAACTATAATTTGTTCACTGCTTATCTTATCCCATGATTGATGTATACAATTACATTTAATCAGTGACTTGAGATTATATAAACATTTTGAAACTAGATCCTGCCTATGATATGTTTTCATTGATTAATAATAAAATCTTGACAATCACTATGAGGTAGGAACAATTATACTACATTATAGGATTTTATTGACACATTTGAATTTGCTGTGTGTGGATTACTTGTTTGAATTGTGTAAACTACCTTTCCAAGTCAATGTCAATTGAATTTTGAGGACAAATTTTTTTTTAAAAGGTGGTATTTTGACACCCCAAAAATTTTTTGCTAAAAATTTATTTAGAATTTATTAATGAGAATTTCAAAATTTTGATATAGTCATCATGAGAAACAACTCAATGGAAGGGTAGAAAAAAAGTGAATAGTAACATGTGGGTCCATCGGGATAGTCGAAACCCTAGATTCAAGACCAAGAGATGCCCGGGACTAAAAAAATGATAAGATAAAGGTTAAAAGCTTAGAACTTTAATTCTTAACCTATAATTAAATTTCAGGTAGTATCTGTTTTGTTGAGTAAGTATTTTACCTATTTAGTAAAATTTTGATGTGCAGTTTCTTACACACTATGAAACTTGCACTCCTACTACTCTTGACAAGTGTGTGACTAAGGAGTTGCCACACCATTGTGTTAGTCAAGACTAATAATAACCACATAAAATTATTAATTTTTATTATAAACTATATTATTTGTGGTAATGATTTTTAGCATATATTTTCTTATATCAATAACATGTTTGCACTCAATATTATTCATCATTCTCACCATTGTTATAGGAAATTTGAAAAATGGAATCGTAGTTGTAGATTGAAAGTGCATGAGAAAAGGGATTGAATCGTGTTTTTACTTTTCTTTCCTCCTTTTTTTTCTTTTGAAAAACTAAAACAAATACTATCAAGTGAAAACTTAAACTGTAGTGAAGGTATTGTTAGTGAGTGTTAAAAAGTAACTTTCTGAACTTAAAACAAAGATATGACAACTAAATAAATTTGTTTTTCAAATGAGCCTTGATAATAAACACATAACAGAAAATAAAAAGGTTCAAGGGAAGGAAAGATCCTGCATAATGAGTTTTATACTGGTTCGGCCAATCCTGCCTACACCCAATTCTTAACAACCAATTGAGTTCCACTAATCAACCTTTTCTTAAACCAGAAAAAATCAGATAGTCTTTCTATAGCCTTCTCAAGCTATTTCACATGACCAATACCATACTTTACTATCACTCCCAAGTAGTCTTTGACTAGCCTTTCCAAGTTATCTCACAAAGATCATTACTGGATCAGGGTACAAAGATTCTTGTGGGTTAGTTCACTCCAACTATCAAACACTCACGTTTTCTAAAGATGAAACAATGTATGAGCTAAAAACTTGGGTGACTTTTTTCTACCTATTCTTCTTAGGAAGAAAATGTTATCCAATAAGAACTTAGAAAGAAGATTTTTCAAGAAGATGAAATTAATTACAAGCTATAATGACTTTACAAAAGATTCATTTTTCAGTGATTTAGTATAAGGTCTTGGCCAAAAGTCTTGAGTTGTGAGCACATCATTTCCTTTTATACTTGATCTCTCATTTATGACTGTTGCCCTTGTTTAGTTTTCCTAGTGACAAGTGTTGATCTTCTTTTTTGTGTCTTGGAAATGTAGTCTAGAAGAGTAGCTCAACTATATTAGAGCCATTTTTGTAGTTGTAGAGATCGTTGTCAAATGGAAGTTTAAAAGTCCATCTTTAGAAACTACATTTTGCTTTATGAATAAGGTTTTTGGACTTTTTCTTTTAGAAGCTGGGATAGTTGACCAAGTTAAAAAGCAAGATGTCACATTAGTCCTTGTTTGAGTTTGACTTGATTTGAATTTTGAATTTTCCCTCTCACTTTTGTAAAGTACACCGTTTAACAATAAATGTGCTTTCTAAAGTACTATTTCAGTTTGTGGACTTTCCTTTGATCTTCATTGCTTCAATGAGAGCTTGTTGATGAATATATCACTATGATTGAAGATAACAACCATAACTTGCTTCAGAGGATAACAAAATTCTTCATTGTATATCAATTTCTAAAGACGAAGGCTACTTTCTGAAGTCCTAAAGCTAGGTTTATTTTTCACAAAATCTTTCCTTGACGTGTTGATTAAACGTAATAACATACATTTCAAAGATTATTTTTCACATCCTTTGAGTTTTGAATCTCTTTGAATAAGACTTAACATGTTTGCACATGGTATTGTGAAAATAAAACTTGTTCATGAAGTTACATGCTAACAAATGGTCCTGTTTATGTACTTAAGAAACTTAATCAAACAATTAGTACATTTTCAAAGAATTTCAACAAATTGTTTTATTGCCACTCAAAACATTAAGCACCAATGTTTTTGAACCGTTTTTGAGCTAATGACAATTAGTTGATGAATTAGGAGAAACCGAAGCTCAATCATCGATGAGCTCAACTACATCAAAACCATCAATATTTAGAGTGCTGAATCCAACATGGGAAACTGCCTCGTACAATCCCTTGGTAGTTTTTGTTGGCCTTTATCATATAGCGTGAACCAACATAAAGAAGAGATAAAAAGGGATTATTTGAATGCTTCTATTCGTAGAACCAGGATAAGCTTCGACAATGTTCATATAGAAATCCTAAAGAGTGAGGAAGAAATTAGAAAATGTTATGAAGATGACATCAAGCTCAACAGAGATCAGTTTGGAGAGATAATGGTATTCAATGGTACCTTCATATAAGAGTTTCTCATCAAACTATTGAGTAGAGATGAGCCTACACTAAACCACGAAGCTGATTTTTCCTATGATTTTCTCAGCTTGAATAATCTACTTCCTATGATGGTTCTTGAAAAATTATTCATCATAGCCCATGATACTAGTACGCCCTTGTCAGAAATTAGTTTGCACATTTTAAAAATATTCAACAGTGGAAACCTAGAGCAAGAGGGAAAGTCGTGAGTCCAAAATATTTTATTAACCTCGTGAGGTATTGTCTTTCGCCTCGGTCAATTTGTCTTCGTTTCAAACAACAAATAGTAGAACTATTAGAACTACATTACAACATAACCGAGGTTTGGCTTAATAGGGTGGACATCAAGGTTGCTGGCGAAGAACGATCCTTGCTGGATGTAACGACTCACCTTTTTGTATTGTCTCTAATAAAATAATTAATTGGGAGTAATCGGTAGGGATTTTGAAAATTTCGACAAACGCGGTTATGATCGAAACAATATAAGTATTTTATTAAAAAAATGAAAATTAATTTAATATTGTTAAAAATTCAATATAATAATATTATAATCAGAGATATAGAATGAGATCTATAATTAGTATAAGGGCATTGAAAAAAATAATGATAAGGTTAAATAAATATTTTTAACTCAGGAAAATTATTTATGTATCGATCGGGTACCAAAATAGTAATAATTGGTACACCGAGGTGATAATAATCGGTACACCCAAACATTGAGTCTGGTAAAAATAATGGATATTATCGGATCTTAGATAATTTTTACTTATGATAATTAAATAAATATAGATATTTCTAATACTGATACAAGGCAAATGGATCCAAAAATACTAATTTCCTTACTTTCTCTCCAAGTTAGTGATATTATAAAAAGGAAAAAGGAAATGAAATGACATTTCCTCTCGGTTTCCCACAGACTTCACATTTTTCATCCCCAACTTCATGTTCCTTTCTTCTTCCTTCATCTTCTTTATTTCTTTCTTGTTAAACCTCCATGAAACCTCCAAATTCTTGAAGACTATGCTTAGATAAACACATGAACTAGTTCAAGAACACTTCCTCTACATCAAACTCAAGCCAAAACCTTGTTTTTTCCCTTTAAATGTATCCAAACAACAGTATATATGGGTGCTGAAAAATGGGTTTGAAGCTTGAGTTAGAGGAGAAAAAACTAGAGAAAGATTTAGCAAAAAGCTTGGAAGAAAGGTAGGAAAGATTCTATGTCTATTGCTTGGTGATTGTTTGGCTATTTTTGCTAGATAAACTCTTGAAATATGTTTGAAGTTATGTGTGTAAAATCTGAAATTATTTCCAAGATGCACATATATGAGTTTGATAGATGTAAAAGATGCCATGGATTCATTGAGTTAATGCAAGAGATTTAGCTATGTAAATGAAGAGATTTTTGGTTCTATAAGAAAAATGAGATATCTGAAAATTTTAAAAGAATATAATCAGAAATGATTTTATAAATTCTGAAGGATTGGTATTTTGTATTATAATGATAAAGTTTCATGAAAAGGGATGAAATTTTGATCTATAAAAGAAAAGGCTTTGAAATCTATGAAAGACACTTGGTTTAAATTCCTGAAACTTCTAAGAATTTCTAAGCGAGAATTCCTATAAGTTTTTGTCATGAATAAATCTCATAAAATATTAGCAGACTTTGCAAAAATATCTCAACACAGTTTAACAGATTTTATAGAAGAATCTCGTAATAGTTTAACAGATTCTATAGAAGATTATCATAAAAAGCTCAGTAGATTTTACCGATAAATCTCATAAAAATTAAAGAGAGACTTTGAACAAAATATCTCATAAGACTTCAGGGGATTTTGACCAGAATATCTCATACAAATCCAAGAGATTTCAAAGAGAAGAGTCTCACAGAAATTCAGGAGACTTGACAGAGACAATCTCATAAGAGTTAAGGAGATTTCAAGAAAAATCTCAGAGTAAAGTATAAGAATAGAACTTTTAAAGAATAAATCTTACTCAACAACTATGAGAAATTTTATACAAATGATAAAGATGCACATGAAGACAGGAAACTTAAGAAAATAAACTTTATGGAATGTAAACTACTTAGTGGTAAGCTCATGGATTCACGGGTAGTAGTAGATGTGCTGTATCCTTAGAACTATATCAGGTTGTAATCGCAACGGCGTTACATCGTTATGAGGAAAGAGATGTACTGAGAATAGTGAGGCTATTCAGATAATATGTAGTAGACGTACTTTATCTAGTGAACTATATCAGGTTGTAACGTGACGACGTTACATCATTGACAGTACGGTCCAATGTGAAGTATATCAGAAGAATCCTATGAGTTCTATCATCAAGCCTAAACTTTACTAATAAGATTATGTCAAAGAAGCAATAGCACAAGCAAACTAATTATTGAGAATAGTAGGCTTTTGTGATCTTTATCAGGATGTAGTACAAGGTGCTACATCAAGTGAACTATATCATGTTGTAACACGAAGTGTTACATAGTTGGTAATATATCATATGAGAAGTATATCAGAAATCCTATGATGTTATTCTCAAGTAAAAGTATACTCATAATACTATGTTAAATAAGAAAAGAGATAAGCAAACTAAATATTTTAAAGGGAATTGAAGATACATTAATTATTGTAATACTATATCAAGTATCACTGTATAGTAAACTAGTGTTTTTCCTACTGGGAATCTTTGATTCTCATTCTTGCAATTATCATATTTTTATATAGATTGCAATGATGGTGATTATTTTGTGGAGATTCTTAGCTGGTATTGGCATTATGATCTAGACCTTTTGATGAACCGATGATAGAGAATTTTAATCAATTCTTTTTATTTTCTTTTAATGATTTTTGAGTAGTACCCTACCTAGACTAGAGGGTTTCTGCGTAAACCAAGGTAAGGGTTTGATATAGTTATGGATATTGTTGATTAGTCATTGGTTACTATATTATGTATTTTTGGCAAAATATATATGTTCAAATTTAGTGACTCAAAGAGAGAGCGTTCTATGTATATCACGAAAAGCAGGCTCATATGTAATAATATATATATATATATATATATATATATATATATATATATATATATATATATATATATATATATATATATATATATATATATACACTCCTCTAAGATCAAGCAAAGTTTACAGTAATAACTACTCACTATAAGGTTATGGCTTAAGCATAGCTTTATGGTGTGAAGGGTGTTACGCTGGACATCAGTTTAAGGGTCATACTTTCCTGTCTTGTTCTATGTTTCCACTGTTGAATATTTTTAAAAGGTGCAAACTACTTTCTAACAAGGACGTACCAGTATCGTGGACTAGGCCGAATAATTTTTGAAGCACCATCATAGGAAGAAGATTATTCATGATGAGAAAATCATAGCAAAAATTAGCTTTGCAATTTAGTGTAGGCTCATCTTTGTTCAATGGTTTGAACTCTAATATGAAGTTACAGTTGAATACCATCATCTCTCCAAACTCATCTCTGTTGAGCTCGACATCATCTTTGTAACATTTTCTAATTTCCTCCTCACTCTTTAGGATTTCTAAATGAACAATGTCGAGGCTCATCCTGGTTCTACAGATAAAAGCATTCAAATAATCCTTTTTTTATCTCTTCCTTATATTGGCGCATGCTATAATGATAAGGGTCAACAAAAATTGCCTTTCGTTTTGCTTGGAGATTGTGCTATATCATTTGATCTCATTTGATATTTTGAAATATTTGAGTTATTTGGCTCTTTGCTTATGCAATTATGTCATTTTTTTTTAGCTTAGAACTTGGATCTTTTTGTATTTGGGATTATGAGACTGTTTATTTCTTTGATGTTTTATATTTTGTGGCTTGAGCCATGACTTAGAATTGTCTTAGCTATTTTGACCCATGAGGTTGCTTATCTTGTGATATCACATTACTATGTTTATGTTATGGATTGAGTGGCACTGTGTGCCTTATAATGATGATATGTGAGAAGCTAAATGTTGTATTTTAAACAACAGGTTGATTTATCGATGACTGGTTATTCTATTTATGATTTTCTGCCTTATAGGAGGCATAGTATTTATGCCGTTACCATGCCAAATTTTCATTAGAATTTTTAACAACATTTATGTCATATTGAAAAGCTCATGAAATATGGGGCGATTCCTTGTTATTAGTCTTTATGTGACTCGAGCACATAGAAATGAATACTAGGGAGCTACATTTTGGTATCAAAGCCCAATTTGACCCGATTGGAGCCGAAGGGTTAGACTACTATGCATTTGTTGCATAGAGCGATAGATATGTCACGCTTTTTTTTTTTGGTTTACTTTATCTACATGGTAGACCATGAGGTGTGGAGATGCATGATTTGCTTTACTTGTATGTCACTGTAACAAGCTCACTTGACATGATTTATTGAGACTGATCACCTCAATTTTTCTATTTGGTGTGCATAAGGACTAATGGCATAAAGTATGCAACCTAGGCACTAGAGCAAGATGGAGGACCTTGAGGTGTTGGAGACCTTTTGAGATGTGGCTTGTGCCATATAGGCTATGGTGGAGAGGCTGAATTACTGTGATGAGGGTTCAGGCAGTTATGCTTTTGGTGCTATCAAGGCTTAAGGTGCTCGCTTTGCTGACTTCAATATGACTCACCCTAGACCTTTTGCAGGTTCTACTGATCCAGGCGAGCCTGATGCTTGGATTATTTCTTTGGAGAAGATATTCCATATGTTGCAGTGTTCTGAGGAGCAGAAGGTCAATTGGGCTATTTTTATGCTTTAGGGGTTCATTATTGGTGGACTGAGGCTAGGAGGATGGTAGCAGTGGAAAGCACTCCTATTGTGTGGACTGTATTTAAGGAAGAGTTTTATGCCAAGTACTTTCTACTCACCGATAGGGATGTGAAAGAGGTGGAGTTCCTTGCACTCAAGCAAAGGAGTATGACAGTGCCGAAGCATACAACTAAGTTTGAGGAGCTACTAAAGTTCCATGGCATATACCAGGATAACGCAAGACCTTGCTACAAATGTTCCAGGTATTTAGGGGGCCTAAACCCCCTAATTAAAGAAGCAATGGAGTAGTTGGGATTGATGACTTTGCTAAGTTGTCCTCTATATGTCGCATACTGGGGGGCAATCAAAAGATGACTGCTGACTATTGATATGAGATCAGTAGGCACATACCACTTCTACATGGACTGAAGCAGAGACAAGAACGCAAGAAAAGACCATATCCATTTGGAGATTTTGGTAGGTCACAAGGCTCTAAGGGTGGCTAACCCCAGAGGCCTAAGCCCACTTTAGCTAGTGCTTTGTCCATCACCCCTCCATGCTAGAGATGTGGGAAGCAGCAATGTTCTCGCCCATGCTTAGCAGGCCAAGGATTATGCTACTACTATCAGCAACCAGGGCACATGTCTCGTGAGTGCCCCAAGAGACTGCAGACAACTCTATAGGCTACCCTTACCCACCTCTAGTGCCATTGGTTGAGTCTTCAATGTTACTACAAAGGATGCCGCTCAGTCTAATGATCTTATTCATGGTATGTGTAAGGTGAATGGTTGTGATTTAATTGTACTTTATGACACTGATGCTACACATTCATTCATTTCTCTTGATCATGTGAAATCATTCAAATACTTTTCTCTATGTTACCATATGACATGCATGTGTCCACCCTCATAGCTAAACCTATAAAAACTTGTCTTATATGCCTCAAGTGTAAATTTAGCATTGATGGTGGATCCTTTGTGTCAGACCTCACTACCAATGACCGGTATAGTGTAACGCCTGGGGATTGCGAAGTCGGGGAGTGATCACCGGTGCAAGGAGACACGGACAAGGAGCGGCTCCTAGTAGACTTTGAAAGCGGAGGGGTACATGAATGGACTGATTACATACTTGAATGAGAGGGATCCTAAGACTGTATAGGTATAGGACTATACAGTTAAAGGGGGGCTTATATGAATTGATTTGTACTACCTATACCAACAAGATGCATCTTCTTTTCGGTAGCCCAAACTGAAAGAACTCCACAGTTAAGCATGCTTGACATGGAGCAATTTTGGGATAGGTGACCTCCTGGGAAGTTTTCCCAGGAAGCATGTGAGTGAGGACAAAGCATATTGAAAAGACCCGTGTTGGTTTGTGGGGATAATCATTAATCCATAAAGTAGCAGGGCATGTTACATATAGGAGTTATTCTAGGTATGGATTGGCTAGATACAGACCATGTTTTGTTACATTGTCGTACCAAGTTAGTCATTTTCCTTCCCAAGCCCCTTGTGCCTGTCAAGCCATTACGTCTTTTCCTTAATAGTATAGCCCTTAACTATTGTGGGAGTATAGAGAAAGGATATGTTCTCCTAGCTGCGAGTGAAGTTGAGAATGAACAACCCTTGGATAATATACCTATGGTTAGTGAGCTCCCCAATGTTTTCTTTGACGAGATCCTAGAGTTTTCCCCTGAGAGAAAGGCCGAGTTCTCTATAAACTTAGTTCCTAGGATGGGACCAATCTTTATAGCATCTTATATAATGTCCATAGTCGTGATGGTAGAGTTGAAAGCCCAATTGCAGGATTTGTTAGAAAAGAAGTTTGTGAGACCAAGTGCTTCTCCTTGGGGAGTCCTAGTCTTGTTTGTAAAGAAGAAAGATGGTAGTATGCAATTTTGTGTAGATTACTGCCAATTGAACAAGGTGACCGTGAAGAACAAGTACCCTCTTCCAATAATTGAATGTTTGATGGATCAATTGAGAGGAGCAGTGGTGTTTTCAAAGATTAATCTGAGGTCAGGGTACCATCATATCATGGTGAAGGAAGAAGATGTTCCTAAGACTATGTTTAGGACGTGGTATGGGCATTATGAGTTCACTGTAATGTCTTTTGGGCTGACTAATGCTCCTGTAGTGTTCATGGGCTACACAAACTAAATCTTCAAACCTTATCTGGATCAATTTGTGTTAGTCTTTATAGATGATATTCTCATATACTCTAAGACACCAGAGGAGCATGAGAGTCACTTGAGGATTATTTTAGGTATCTTAAAGGAGAAAAAGTTGTATGCAAAGCTTTCTAAGTGTGAGTTTTGGATGGAGGAAGTGAAATTCTTGAGTCATGTAGTGTCAAAGGGTGGTATTGTGGTTGATCCTAGTAAGATAAAGGCAGTGATGAACTGGGAGAGACCTACTACGGTGATCGAGATCCATAGCTTCTTAGGCTTGGCCAATTACTATTGTAGGTTTATTAAGAGTTTTTCTTAGATAGCCTTGCCTTTGACGAAGTTAACACAGAAGGATGCTCCTTTTGAGTGGACGGATGAGTGTGAGGAGAGCTTTATGGAACTAAAGAAAAACTTGACTTCTACACCTATGTTGGTATTGCTTGACCCTAGTAAACCTTTTGATGTTTACTGTGATGCCTTTAGCAAGGGTTTAGATTGTGTATTGATGCAACACCAAAAGGCGGTGGCTTATGCCCCGAGGCAGTTAAAGTCCCATGAAGTTAACTACCCTACTCATGATTTGGAATTAGCGGCAATTGTTTTTGTATACAAGACTTAGAGAAATTATTTGTATGGTGTGAAATTTGAGGTGTTCTCTGATTATTAGAGTTTGAAATATCTCTTTGATCAGAAAGAGTTGAATATGAGACCGAGGAGATGGGTGGCGTTCCTTAATGATTATGATTTCGAATTGAATTACCACCCAGGTAAAGCCAATATGGTGGCTAATACCCTTAGCAGGAGGAACTTGCAAGCATCCTATATGATTTTGAAAGACAATGAGCTCATAGAGAAGTTTAGGGACCAAAACCTTGGAGTTACCTTTAGCCCTACCAGTATGAGACTTTGCTAACTTAGGGTGTCGAGCAATTTCAAGGTGCAAATCGCTCAGGCCCAGGGTGAGGATGATGAGTTTAAGAGTTTAATGAAGAGTATGAAAATAGGGAAGCAAAAGGGTTTTGCTTTGGGGATAAATAGATTGTAGAAGTTTGAAGGTACGATTTGTGTGCTAGCAATCGGTGACCTTTGAAAGGATATTCTGAAGGAGGCTCATAAAAGTCATTTCACTGTGCATCCTAGCACCATAAAGATGTATCATGACTTAAAAGAGATGTTTTGTTGGCCTGGTTTGAAGACAAATGTGGTAGATGGGGTTAGTAGGTGCTTGATGTGTCAGGAGGTGAAGATAGAGCACCAGCAGCCTTTGGGTTTGCTACAACCCTTGCCTATTCCAGAGTGGAAGTGGGAGAGCATTTCCATGGATTTTGTTAGTGGTTTGCCAAGGACCTAAGTAGATCACCATGTTATTTAGGTCATAGTGGACCGATTGACTAAGTAGGCCCACTTTTTACCCATTAGGATTAGTTATCGCTTGGAGCGTTTAGCTAAGATGTATGTGGAGGAGATTGTGAGATTACATGGGGTCCCAAAGACGATAATATTGGATAGAGATCCACGATTTATGTTGCGTTTCTGGGGTGCTTTACAAGAGGGTTTTGGTTCACAGCTATGCCTTAGCACACCTTATCCCCCCAAATAGATCGACAGTTAGAGAAAACCAAATAAACATTAGAAGATGTGTTGAGGGTGTGTGTCTTGGATGAGAGAAGGAGTTAGGACAAGTGTTTACCTTTGGTGGAGTTTTCCTACAATAATAGTTACCATGCTAGCATTGGCATGGCTCTAATTGAGGCATTATATGGAAAAAAAATGTCTATCCCCTTTGTGTTAGTTTGACACCAGTGAGAAGAGTATATTAGGAATAAACCTTCTGAATCAACCCTCTAAGAGAATTTGATGACCAAAGCAGGCAAAAGAGCTATGCAGATAAGAGAATGAAACCACTTGAGTTTGCAGGGGGAGATCATGTATTTTTGAGAGTTACCCCCACAACAAGTATAGGGCATGCCATGAAGGTTAAGAAGTTGAGTCCTAGGTTCATTATCCTCAAATGAGTCAGACTAGTTGCTTATTGTAACGCCCCGATTTTACCTTTGTGTGCAAATGACCAAAATGCTGTTGAGGTCATTTTTACTCAAGAATCAAGGAAAGCTGGTCTAGGCAAACCTCGAGTGGATGTTTTAATGTTTGAAGGGGATTAATTGTGTTATGCATAATGTTAGAGATGAAAATCTTAATTTTTGGTTTTTCCACGCAAAAATTTACCAAAATACCCTTGCGGCAAATTAACGCGAAATTAATTGTCGATTGGACCCAGACTTTACTTGGAAGTTTGGGATGGTGTTTTTAAGGGATGTATAATGTTGGTATAAGCCTGGGTGATCCCAGGGAGTTTTTGTACAAAATTACCATTTTACCCCTAATTAAGGGCATAATGAGCTTAATTGTATGATTAAGGAAACATAGGCAATATTAGGCTCTAATTAAAGATTAATTAATTTTAATTATTAATCTTGAGTTAAAATAATTAATTGAGGTTAATTAGGGCTTAAGATTGCTTAAAGGAACTCAAAATTCCTTTCTTAATTCAAGATTTTGTGTTATATCAAATAAAATAGTGTTTTCTTTCTCCAATTCCTTAAATCATGGGAACTATGATGTGATGAGATTCCTAGCTAATAAAGGTGGTTTTACTCTAATTGAGCAAGAGAACTTCCTAATCTTGTCTTGCGTGGCCTTAATTGCTTGTTGCTAGCCCAAACAATCCATTAACAATTCCTAACTAAGTGCCAAATCAAGTTTATCTTTAAACTCAACTCCTAACACAAAAGAAAGAAAATATCTCCTTTTCCCCATGCCTTCCTTATGGCGACCCATACCTCCTATCACAGCCTCACATGTGTCTTTTTAACACTTACACACTCAAGGAAAAACTCATACTCTACTATTTGCTTTTTTGGTCTTGTAATCTTGTCCAAAAAAGTTGTCTTGCAAATTCTCTTTTCTCTCACTTCTCAAAGATTTCTCTTTTCCTTCCACCACCACAAGAACCACCCTCCACCACCACCTCTCAACCTCAAACCACCACAAACCACCCTTAAGAAACACAACTTTCCCACCTTTAAACACAAGAGCTTAAGAACAACTTTCCTTCCTATTCCTCCTCCTTTGGTCAAAAAGCTTTGTTGCTCAGAGAAGATTTTTCTTCTCATTTTCTTCTCAAAGATCAAGGCTTTCTCTTACTCAAACAAGAAAACATCTTTGGTAAGGATTTTGTTTTCAAAGTTCTTATTCTTTTTCTTTGAATCATTTTCAGTTGGAATGATGGATTGGATGGAAATATTTTTCTTCTTCTATGTGCTCTTTGTTTTTGGTTTGTTGATGGAATAATGAATGTGTTTTACTCTTGACATTTTTGGCTTTTGGATTTCCTTTTCTTTCCTTTTTCATTTCGACCTTGAAGGCCCTTTTGTTTTCAAAAATGATGGCTTGATGATGAAGGTTTCTAGATGATGATAATGAGATAATCACATTTGTGACCTCTATAGCTTGAACTATTCTTTTGGTTTTTCAAAGAATCATAATCAATAAGGTGTTAGTTTCTTGACATTTCGTTTCTTTGAGCTTGATGGTGAGTCTAAAAAAAATAAAGGTTCTTTGAACCATGGTGTTAATGGAATCTAAAGCTCATGTCCGTCATGTAAGATTGATCAGTGTTTTAGAGTTGTTACTCTAAATAGGAGTCTTGAGCTTAGAACCTAAATAAATAACAAATGGAAATGCATACATATTTATTTTCCAAGTACTTGCATTTCATATTTATATTAGAGCCTTGCATATCATATTTATTTCCAAGTTATCACCTAAATCTTGAAGATAAGAAAATAAACTTGCATTTCATATTTATATTTCTTGTCTAGCATATTTATGTTTCAAGCCATCACCAAAATCTTAAAGATTAAAAATGAGCTTGCATTCTTTTATTTATATTTACATTGCCATCACCTTATAATATGAAGATTAAAATGAGGCTTGCATTAGCACATTTAAGTTTATATCATCACCTAAATATCTAAGGCTCAAGACTTACCCCTTTCAACTTACATAGGAATTTTGGTTCCATGGGCATTTGTCTCTACAAATATGTTTTGTTATCAAAGGAATAAAGTTTTAAGGTTTGGTGCATTATTACCTTGAGGTTTTCAAAAGTTTGTGTCTTGCTATTTTCCTTTGAGAAAAATGTTAATTCCTAAAATGTTACAACATGATTTCTATAACCAAAATCTTTTTTTTTTTGAGTTCTCTGATTTTGCTATTGACCTAAGGACATTTACTTGTGTTTCCAAAGGGATAAATTAATTATAAGAGTGTTCCTTGACCTAGAATTAAATTCTAAGAAAGACTAGTTACTAGAAATGCTTATTGTTGCAATTTTGTATGCTTTTGGAAAATAAATTTCTGGATTCTGTTCTAACATTTCCAGATTTGATGAATGCTGTTTGGAGTGGTTTAGATGTGTGAAAATTACTATTAATTGTTATGATAATCATTCTTGACACCTTAGGTAAGATGAGTAACCTCAAAAAATCAAAAATGTGATTTCTAAAGCCTTTAAAATATGAAATATTAGATTCTATTCCAGCCTGATTATAATTGGGAAAAATGTGTTTTATTATGTGTACATTTGTTAGAACCTCTAATAAATGGTTTAGAATTTAATTTTAGCATCTTAGGAAAAGCCAGTAATGAGAAATAGTAAAAAATGTAACTTCTAGAACACCAAAATTGCTCAATTTTCATTTCTGTCCAAACCTGTCTAGCATTGTGTAATGATGCTCTTGAGGTTAATAATTAATGGAAATCATTGTCATTGATCACTTAGATGCATAAAAGAATAATCTCAAAAGTTAGGTTTACCCGATTTGTGGTTTGACCCGTTTAAGGGCTAATGAGCATGTTTATTTTATGAGATGATTAGTTCATGATATATTGTGAAATATATGTGATGAATGTTGCATATTTGGCTACCAATTCATATGATTTATTGTGGCATGTTATGATTACACTTGGAATATTTGAGATGCATATGATGAGTAATATGAAATCATGTAATATTATATGTTAAGTTTGTGCTTTTGCATCTCAATATAACATGCGAAGTTTATGGTGACACAAAACACATGGAAATGATCATTTGGCCTTCTTGAATTAAAAGTTATGAGAGGTGATCCAAGTAAGTTCCATATTCATAATAAGAAAGGCAAGGAAGTGATGTGTTTTTCCCCCACTATTACCCCTTGTTAAATCTAGCGACGGCTACTTAGGTTGAGCTCATCCTAGGCGATCGGTATATTGGTTGCTTTTGGTGTTAATTTTAAAAATCGCCAGGGAAGGCATGTAGGTTGGATTTGGTGTTAATGTAAGAGGGTGGATTGATAAGAAAGGAACTCGAGAATTCATTCATGAGAAAGTAAATTATCATGGGTTCTCTTGCCTTCCCATGCATGTTAAATGATGTTTTGACTAATTACATTTGCCCTATCATGTCTTCATTGCCACTGCTTTAGTTCCCTAAATTATCTTGTGTTTTGGATTTACACGTTTTTTAATTCATGTTGTGAGTAGGGCTATGTTATTTGCATGTTACTAATGCACTGAGGCTTTGCCATGCATACATGAGATACCTGTTACATTCATGTATTAAGATTCATGCTAAAAGATACGGGCCTCGGTTAATGGTATTTTGGAACTTAATAAATAAATCTTATTTATGCCCACTAGTTTGATAATGAAACCCAAGGTTCCTAGGGACGATGATGATGTCACGCGTGTAGAGACGGACTACCCTACTGAGAATCTTGTATAAGTTTCTCATTCCCTCTCTTTCTTTCCATCTTCATCTTTAGACAAGATCGATGGCGATGCCAGTGGACTTCCCTGAGATGCCGACATAGAAGTTGCACTACAGTCTGGATCAGAGTGGCGTAGCATAAATGAAGATTTAGCCTTTCATTTTCACAACACTTAGAAGTTACCTCGTCTTCGTATAAGTTCGTAACTTAGTCGCGAGGGATTTAGCTACATCATAGTTATGATTAGCTTTTGAATTGTTGTATGCTCAACCTCCATAGATGGGCTTAATATTATGGTTGTAGTATGTTTGTGGAGTATTCCTATATTATCACTATTATTATTATTATTTGACTTGATATCTGAAGTTAATATTAGGATATGACGATGTTCTTAGTATATGCTAGACTCTGTTATGATCTATATGTATATTATGTGATGAATAGTTATATGCTATAACTCATACGGAACGGCCCATAGTTTAATCTTTCCTTTGGTATTTAAAGAAAATGGGTCATATTTTCCATAGACTTATTTTCAAAAGCTTTAAAACTAAGTAAAGGTCTGAGACAAAAGAACACCAACTAGCAATTAACCATTATGCGTCCTAGGCATATTATGTTGAAAGTTAGGGTGTTACACTTATCAAGTGGCCCTTCCACCCTACTTGTCTAGACTACACAATGTTTTTCATATTTCACAACTTCTCAAATACAACCCTGATCCGGGTCATGTGTTAGCATCTGAACCTATACAATTAAAGGATAACCTGACTTCGACCCTACAGGCCACTCATATAGAAGACCATAGCACCAAACAATTATGGAACAAGTTCGTGCCTTTGGTTAAGGTGGTTTGGGGAATAGGTAACACCGAGGAGCTCACTTGGGAACTGGAGTCAGAGATGAGGCACCGCTGTCTAGAGTTATTCTCAGGGGATTACCAAATGACAACTCTGTCGTGTTTTCACCAATGGATGGATTGGATGGAGTATCATCTATTCATGTCATAGAGGAAACAAATAATAAATTAGACTTCAAAGGAGTACATAGCATTCATTACTTTTCAATATGCTATTGGAATGGAAGGCATATAAAATAAAAAAATGTTGTCCTTACTTTCAAGTTCAAACGTGACATGTGATACAATAGATTCAATAATAGATCTTTTTTGGATTTTATGCTTTCCAAAGCTCATCAAACCTAAAGCTGAGTCAAAGTTTGGTCTCTTTGAAGTACTTGCAACTGCCATGGACATTTGTAAAATGATATTTTTGTTAGTATAGACAATTATTTGGGCTAGTTAATTAAAACAAAGCTTTTGTGGAATACGTAAGAATAATTTATGCTAAATTAAAATTCAAAATAAATACCATTTGTTAAATCCAATAATGGAGTTCTTGAATTTGATGATGCCATTTGCATGGAATGTGTCAATTTTGGTGCCAAACTTGTTTGACATACATATCAATTATTGTTATTCTAGTGACATCAAAAGGAGAATAAATAAACTATTTATAAAAACACATAGGTACATCAAATATATTAATAGATAATACCATATTTTTGGAGTTATCTCTAATATCTGGAGTAAAAAAGAGTGACATTGCTTACGTACCTTGTGATATGGACATAGTATGCAGATTTTCATGTTCACCTGCCAAAATAGTATTCCTTTTATTTTATAATTATTAAAATTATCAATATGATTTTTTTTTAAGGATTATTAGTATGATTGGTCACTAAGAAAATATAGAATAATAAATATACTTTATCTCATTCTCAATATTAGGTTAAATGTATTTGAAAAATAATTAATAATTTTAAAAATTAGAAAAAATAAATAGAATGATTTGGCAAGGGAAAAAACTTGAAAAGGTGATCGAAATTGGATAAACATACCTTCATTATTACTATTGTTTGAAGAGCTAGATGCTCCAAGAAATGTTTACAAACATATCATAAGTAAAGAGAGAATATCATAAATAGTTAATATATGAATAAATGCAATACAATAAAGAACAAATGTGGCGGTGGACTATTCTCATTATGGTGGGTATAATAGTTCCCCAATTAATTTGAAAAAAAAAAAAAGAACAGTTGCAGCATGTCAATAAAGTATATATTTTTATGAATTTACGTAAAACATAAAGAAGAACACCTTTGACAAAGGTATAAAAATATTAAAAGTTACTATATACCTGTTCCTCCAGAATAATGTGAACCTTTTTTACTCCTTAGAATATTCTTGCGATAAGTTCTTGCTTGCTTTTGTCGGATGTTTTCAAAATAATTGCCGTTGTCCATATTTTCTGGAAAAACTATCACAAAATGAATATTATATAGGATGTTCACAATAACCATATATTGGTAGAAACTAATAATATTTAAGAGAGTAAAAGAAAATGCTCATGAGATGCGCTTGGTCACACCATATACTATATCTATTAATCAAATATAAATAGGTAAAACAATGATTGGCTATTATACATCTGTCAAATAAATAATTAGGATGCATATTGATACTCGAAACTTACAATTTATAATCTATAATATATAACATATAATAAAATATTGTCTTATAGATTGTGTTTTTTAATTGATAGTATTTTTTTAAATTGATTGTGCAAAAAATATACTTTTTATTATTATTGAACAAAGAAATATACTTTGTAGACTAAATAAATAAATTATTATCACAAAAAATTAAGGGAAAATATATTGTTATTATTATATTATATTATATTATATTATAAGATACATATAATCTATAATATCTATATATATTTCTATCTATAACTATCTATATCCCTATCATTATGATTATTGTTAAAAATACCATGTATGAGTCATAATTGGAATTATTTTAAAAAAATAGATCTCTTTCACGATAACAAATGCAAAATATTTTTCTATTGGTTATGAAAATATCATTTATTCAATTAAGATTATTAAAAAAATCTCGTATGAGTCATGAGATTTGAATTATCTCTTCTTTCCTTTAAAAAAAAATCCTTTTCATGAAAACACTTATTTGTGCAATCACCCCAGAATTAATTGTGATATAGCAATTAATTATTAGATAGTAATATCTTATCATGCTTGGATATATATATATATATATATCATCACCAAATTAAAGAAATTATTATTCAAGGATATATTATTATTATTATTATTATCATCATCATCATCATCATCTATACATATAGCTATAATCTATGATATATATATATATATATATATATATATATATATATATATATTTCTATTTCTATTTATATCTATCTATATCCCTATAACTAAGATTATAAAAAAATAATGTATAAGTCGTAATTGAGGCTATCTTTTTTTTTAAAAAAAGTATTTTTCACGTTACTACTTGCAAGTTATTGGAAGGAATAATGTAAATAAACTATTGCAATATCTTTTTCATGGTATTACTTGTGAGTACAATGCAAGAAATCTTTTTCACGTTATAAACAAATACAAAAGAGAGGTGGAAGGAGTAATGTACCTGCAGTAAAGAACAAATGTGAAGGTGGAGTATTCTCATTGTCATGAGGATAAATGTTCCCTACTTGATTTTTTTATATTTAAAAAAAAAACACTTTCAGCACGTCAACAAAGTATTTTTATGAAAGGGCATAAAGAATAACACCTTTGACAAAGGTATGAAAAAAATCGAAAGTTTCTATGTACCTGTTTCTCCCGAACAATGTGAACCTCTTTTGCTCCTTAGAATATTCTTGCGATAAGTTCTTGCATATTTTTGTCGGATGTTTTCAAAATAATTGCCATTGTCCATGTTTTCTGGAAAACGTATCACAAAAAGAATATTATATAGGATGTTCACAATGACTGCATATTGTTAGTAACTAATAATGCTTAATAGTGAAGAAGAAAATGCTCATGAGACACACTTGACCACACCATATACTATATCTATTAATCGAATATAAATAGGTAAAATAATGACCAGCTATTATGTGTCTATCAAATAATTAGGATCTATATTGATATGTGAAATCTATAATTTATGACATATAATACATAATAAAATATTATCTCATAGGCTATCTTTCTTAATTGATAGTATTTTTTAATTTGATTGCGCTGAAAAGATACTTTTTATTATTATTGATCAAAGAAATATACTTTATAGTCTAAATAAAGCAATTATTATCACAACAATTAAAGGCAAAGATATTATATTATATTATACGTTATCTAAACATATATATTTCACTTTATATCTATCTATATCCCTATAATTATGATTATTAAAAAGTTATGAGTCATAATTGGAATTATCATTTTTAAAAAATATATATCTTTTTCAAAATAGCAGTTGTAAAATATCTTTTTGGTTGTAAAATATCATTTATTCAATTAGAATCAGTGAAAAATATCATATATAAGTCATGCAATTAGAATTGTTATTACTATTACTACTACTATATTATTGTATCATATCATATCAGTCTATATTATACCTATAATATATAATATCTATTTATATTTCTATCTAAATCCCTAATATATTTATATTTAATCAATTCTTTAATGATTCCTAATTCTATATTTTTCCTCCATTCTTAATGGTTCTTAACTTTATTTATAGATTGTAATTTTAATGATTTCAGTCCCATGAATATATCTTAACAATTCCAATTTTATTAATTCATCTAATATTTAATGATTGTAATATTTAATTTTCTTAATATTTAATAGTTAAATTGTAAATTAAGTTAAAAAAATCTGCAAGCATAAATATTGAGAAAAATTGACCTTATGTCGTCATGTCTTTCTTTATTTGATGTTACAATTACATGATAGATCAAGGAATCCCATGGATATTAAAACAAATCAAATCTTATAACAATGGATAAAAAATAAAATAGAAAGATAGTAGCCTTTGTTAGATGGCAGTTACGGTGATGTTCTTGATGATGCTGCCAATATTATGGGGGTGTCAGTGGTCCATTAATGAAGGCTAAGTTCAAGCATGGAGGCAGGCTGCTAAGTTATGGTTTGCTTGCATGGTTGGACCTGTAGGTGTGTAGATTAGATGGTTCTTGCCACGGCTTGATGGATGTGGATTAGGAAGGGCAAGGTTGTTTAAATGGATTTCATATGGAACTCTAATTGCCAATGTATATGGTGCTTGTATTATGGCTGCTATTTATACTCTGGAGAGTGCAGTAAGTTTCTTTGTCATCATTCTTATCCTAAATCCTAATCCCCCCTTGTCTACCGCATTTGCTAATCCCTAAGCTAGTAGTCATAGCATCAAAATTAAATTTGAGAGGAAGATTTACCTCTGCAATGAAATTGGTTCTCCTTGGAGTTCTACTCTACAAAATAGCATGTTGTTTGTTGCATATATTTCTGATATATTTTAGAGTAATGATAGTTGTAAGATATGGATTTTTGGTAGAAGGCATAGTTTACTGATGCATGAAGTAAAAGGGACAAAAACAAAACCATGGGTGAGGAAAAAAGTAAAATGAATCAGCAGATAAGAGCCATTCGTACATTTAGTGTTCATACCAAAGAATATTATCCTACTTGTAAAGACCTTATTGTCACAAATCTTTCACAGGCTTGAAGGATTCATATGGACCAATCAGAAAAAGTTAAAGTGGCACCATTGTGCTACCATCCTTTGGCCTTTATCACTGTATGGAAGTCTATGAATGGTTTGTGAGGATTAATTTTGTGTAAGAAAGTGCAATAAAACTAAATGGTAGCATCTTATCTTAAGAAGCATCCAAAGAGCACATTAATCTCAGCACATATGAACACGACTATAATTAAAAGTCAAGCTGACCAATAATAAAATATCTTAAATAATTATCATAAAATATGAAACTTGTCCACAAATATAATGCCTAAGACATAACAACTTTCAGATATATGAAACCACAACAAAGAAAAACTGCCTACAACCATATATGATTAGTAGACTTATTAAACTAACCAAAAAAAGACATAACAAAGATGAACTGTCTACAACCATACTTGATTAGTAGACTTTTTATTTGTCTAATGAAAAAAATACAGTAAAATCCTAATAAAACTCAGCAACTATCACTCATTCTCAATCTTAACAGATTTTAGCTTGTTAGTCGACATCTTTCCATCTGGTCTAACATGCATTTCAGTGGACACTCTTTTTGCCGGGGTCAAAAGTGGAGCTCTACTTTCAGATTGATCAAACTCCTTTATCAAATTCTGCACAACAAAGGAAAAAAGAAAAGAGTATTTAAATGCAGTCTCTCTGAGAATGAATATAGAAAATGCATAGAACAAACAATACTAATTGAAAATGTCAAAAAACAACAACTTCACACGGGAGGAGGAGGAGGAGGAGGAGCACCAAACATCGTGGAGATCAAAATTCAAGGTCTTTTCACTAAATGATATGCCAGCTGTCAAATCAGTCTAAAATGCAATTGAATATATTCAATGAGACGACACCAAAAATATGGAAGTTTACCAAGCAAATTGGGCAAGTTAAAGTTTATAAAGCAAATCAATTCAAACCTGAGTAGAAAAAAAGGTAGGATTTAGATCCTTGAACTGTGTGATGATCAAATCATTAAAACAAATGTCAAGGACATCGTATGATGGTTCTAACTCATTGAAACAGCTACTCTTTACCTCAATCTCGAAAATGAATGATCTATCAATCAACATTTGTTGAAATGCTAAGGGTTGACTTAGGTTCAATCCATCCTGTTTTAAAAACTTAAAACAGTAATTAGTTTAATGCATCTTGTTTTAATATAACATGTACTATCTCCTACATTTATAAATTTAACTAAATAATTTCCCTAAACCTACATTTTCAGTAGATTTCAACATCTCAGTACAGGACTTGTGCAGCAATAAGCATCCAAGCTTTTCAAATATGACAAAAGTTGCACTATCTGAAGCATCAATAACCCTAGCCTTAATTTTGTACCTGTATATGATGAAATACAAATGAATATAAACCTTATCCTAAAGTTATTTCTTTAAAGGAAAATAGAACAATACTTAATAAAATATAGACTAACCTCGGAATCACATTCACTACACGCTTTTTGCACTTATCACAGTAGTAAGAACCTGATTGAGGAACCATTTCAGTACCACATCTACATGCTACAATAAACCAATTAGGTCCACCATCCACACCTTTAATTGTAGCATAGATAGCATAATCACCATCCTAATTGAAAAAACACCCAACACAAAAGTTAGCGCATTAATATTGGAACTTTCTATTTGTGAACCAAAGAAAAAAAAACATTACTTAAATCTAAAATTGTGTTAAGATTAAAAAAGTATAAATAGCACAAGCTAAAAAGGAACTCACTTCTCTACAGTCTTTCAATTCTTCAATTGTCTTCCTAGGTGTAACCTTAAGGAAGTCATCCTCAGGTAAGTAATAGTGACTGGATATTTCAACAGTTGGTTTTTCAGAATTGGTTCTAACCATTTCTAAAAATTTAGATACAACCTCTGTGTCATGGCATATCTTTGAAACCTTAAAGGAAGGTTCAAGATGGCTTCTGAATCCCGTCTTAACCTCAACTTTGAAGAGAAATTTCTTTTGAATCAGATACTCTTCAAACTCTTTTGGATGCTTAATAGTTTCTCCATGGTCCTACGATTTTTCAAAAGTAAAAGGCTTACCAAATAGAAAATAGCTCATCATAAAATTTGTATTAAAAAAAAGAAAGAATAAAAGAATGCTCCACCAACTCTACCTTAAAAAATATAGTTGCAAAATTCTTAGATAGCTCATCTTGTTAAAAAAAAAAATAAATTATAACATACTATGCAAAATTAAAGGGATTATAACATACTGTTTCAATTTTTTCCAGCAAGAGTGAGCATGGCATGTTTAGAATAGAAGATGCCTCACGATCAAATAACACAAAGATAGTGGACCCTGAGTCATCCATGACAGTCATCTTAATTCGGTACCTACAAAAATAAAGGCATAAAATAAGAATTATAGCAATCAATTTAGATGATTAAATAAAAATTTTCTAATGCAGGATTTTAAGAACAAACATATTTATAGCACTAACCTAGAAGTGACATTCATAACATGAGAGGAGCAACTTTTATAGTAATACATCCCAGAGTGAGGGGTTACAGCCTTATTGCACTTGCAGGCTATATACCACCAATCCTCATCATTGCTGACGGCAACAATAGTAGCATATACTACATAGAAACCATCCTTCAAAACAAAAATCTTGTTTAGTAAATATTCAATGGAATGATAACTAAATAAATAATAGTATAAGAATGGAAGGTATAAAATATAAATGATTAGTCAATGTTAATAATCCATGCTTTATAAAATAGAGACATAAAATACAGATTTACAAAATGTATTTATTAACCTTTTCACAGTCTTTTAGTTCTCCAATCATCTTCGAAGGTGTTGAATTGAGGAAATCATTTTCAAACAAATAAGATTGAGCACCACACAATAGAGAAACAGGCCGAGATTTAGATGATGCAGCAACCATACTTGAAAAATGGAAGACATGTCATTATGTAATGAAAGTGAATAATTATTAAATACAAATCAAAATAATAATTCTGAATGCAATTTTCCAATTAGATTATGTACATCTACTAACCTGTTTTTGAATGCGCTAACCTCTTGCATATTTGGGTTAAACAGGAGCCTAGTACCATGCATAACATTCTGTAAAATGATTTTTCCTATGGGAAAAAGCAAAGACATTAAGGAAGCTAATGAAGGTAATGAAAAGGTCGAATAAAAATTTTGTAAAAATCACTAAGGCCAGAGAATAAGTAGGTTTAAGGATTATACCCTGGAATGTTTTCACTCTAGCAAATTGTATTACTACCATAGCCTGTTCAGCAGCTCCCCTCGCCATGAAGTCTGTAACCATGCATGCAAATTCCCCAAAGAGAGCAACCTCCAATTTCACACTAACAAAAAATTTGATTAGAAAATGCATACTTGACAACAGGATTTTCTGAATAAAGGATGGAAATTAATAAAGAATTAAAATAGAATACCCCTCAACTTCCAACTCGATTACAATCAATCTTGTTTTCTTTCCACCCTTATCTAACTCCCTCACATTGCCCACAGCGGTTAACATTCCCATAGTATCTAAAGCATTCAAGAAAAGAACAACAAAGATTATATAGATGTAACAGTACGGGATCATTCAGTATTAGAACTAAGATAAAAAAGAGTTAAATTTAGTATTATAACTCAATACAAAACAAAATCAAAATTTAGAAATTACTTACTAAATAAGGGCAGTTCGGATCTAATTTTAATATATCATCAAAGCTTACAAATTTGCAACCATATTGAGGAATGGTATCAGTATTAGACTCGGTAACAGTAGTTCTCGGCTAGAAGTTCAAACAAAACTCATGACGGGTAATGCGAAAATAATAGGTATTTTCACTAACTCCAAAATATGCAAAAATGTAAACATGCCCTTCTTTCAGTTGAGATTTAAACATATTAACCAAATTCTTCCTAATAGAAGCATGGATAGTACATCCCTACAGCCAACACAATCAAAAGAAGTCAGTAGCCATACATCAAAACCAAAGAAAGAATGTTAAAAAAATGAAACAAAAATTACAGTTTGTGTGAGACTTACAAACTCATCCATAAAAACCATTTCGGTTGAGTTTATGGTTAATGGATCGCTAAAGCTTGGGAGAGTCCATAACCGTATAATCCAAACTTTGACTCTCCAGCACTCATGGAGAGGAGCAATTTTTTGCAAAGGATGGATAAGTTTTTCCATAACAATCAAAGAAAAGGTCAAGAAAAAGTGTAAATTAGACAACTAATGTCAAGGGATAATAGGGTGAAAGCGGATAAAGGTAGGGAGCAATTAAAAAAAAGCCTAAAATTTATAGCAAAGATTGAAAGCCACCATGCATATCTCGGTTTTTAGGGATTCAATACAAAATCAGAATCCGCAATTATTGACTGTAATCAATTTGGGATTCAATCAAAATAACAATCCAAAATTAGTAAAGAAATTTAAGGATTTATGGTTAAAAAAAGGATGATCTGATGAAAATGAAAAGATTCGTTCAAAAGCCAAAATAGTCTAGGGATTTAGGATTAATGGTGAGAACAAAACAAAAACTCATGATTTGATGAAAATCAAAAATCTTAATCAGATCAACATATTAATTGAAAGGAATATCTAACCTTCTTCTTGGAGAGATTGTAAATGCTCTGAAGATATTGAAATGAAAGCATAAGTTTCTGAAGCTTTGAGGATCACTGAAAAGAGAGCACTTGGCCATCCCATTTGCTTTCATCGTATAAGCACGCAGGCAATCGGAAGAGAGAGATTTTCGCGTTTCCTTTCCGTTTTGTTGAGAGATCTTAAGCGCTCAAGCCGTCCTTCCCGTTTTGTTGAGAAATCTTTTCTTTTTTCCTTTCCTTTGTGGTTTTTTGGTTCTCGGAACCGTGTCCCCTTTTTCGGTTGATATTATCCAGGCTTGAGAGATTTTTTCTTTTTTCCTTTCCTTTTTGTGTGTTCTCGGTGGCTTGTCTTTTTGGTTGATATTATTAAGCTTGACAAAAAAAATTTATTGTTTCCTTTCCTTTTTGTTTTTTCGGTTCTCAGTAGCTTGTCCTGTGTTTTTGGTTGATATTATTAAATCCTTCAATTTTTTTTATCATATCACATTAAATAGGCACTATTAATATTTTTATTATTTTAATATATTTATATCTAATCTATTTTTCAATGATTCTTAATTCTATTTTTTTTCATTCTTAACAGTTCCTAATTTTGATTCTAGATCATAATTTTAATGATTCTTATTCTCACAAATATATCTTAATGATTCTAATTTTATATATTCATGTAATCTTCTTTAATGATTATAATATTTAATTTTATTAATAACTAAATTATAAATTACATTAACAAATCTCTAGACATAAATGTTGAGAAAAGTAGGCCCTCAATTACTATATGAATGCCACGTGTGCCCTAAGGCTTCCTATGAAAGACATGTGTCATAGTTTCCTTGAAATAACTCTCAAATATTATAATAGTTAATTCTCCATAAATAGACCTTAATTCCATTTTAAGAAATTTGATTTACTACATTTCACTAACGGTATGAATTACAATTCATGGCTATGTCTCAGCCTGTAACACCCTAGTAATTAACCAGATACACCTAGGTTGAATCTGATTAATGACTAGACTTTACTCCTTGCTTTGGTTCTTTCTTCATAATTTGAAAATATATAGTGAAATTACGAGCCATTTTTTTTTTTAAACACATAATTGAAAACGTGAGCCGAGTACAACGTGAACGAGTAAGCGGAGTATAATAAGACGTTTAAGAATATATCACATCATATCACTTAGGCTCCATCATATAACATCTATAAGCACATTATAGAATATATTTACATACAATAACCTCACTCAAAGGGTGGGTTATGTTCATACATCATTATCTTATACAAACCCATAAAAGAAAATATACATAAAGAAATACATGCCCCTAAACTAGATAACTCCATAAGCCAGGAAGGTTATCCTAAAACTAGGGTGCATGATCACACATAAATCTACTAAGAACCCTCTATGGCCATTGTCCTGGAAATGGGGGAATAAATCTGATCCACTGATGAGCTCCCTCGGAAGGGGACACACGAGATGCACCAGGCTGGGGTCGCATGGACGGCCTTCTTGCTAACCTCGGCGGAACAACTGTTTCCTCACTACCCTCTCTTACACGTGTGGGAGTAGGAGCAGAGCTCTCAGAATATACATGAGTAGGAGTGTCCTCTAAAGGATCAGTTTCAGAATATCTCATCTCGGGAACATACTCTGGAAATCCATGGACAGCAGATGAAGCGGGATAAGAACGTAACATCCTTTCATCAAGTGGACGTGCATGTTCGAAAACCATTTCATCGCCATAGGGAGAAGTAGGAGAAAATCGATAACTAGGGACAGGATGTGCAAATGGATGTCCTATGTAAATAAAAACACGAACTGCGCACCTCCCTTCAAAATGATAAGAGCGATGCATCGGATCATAGTGAAATTCCCAAATAGGGGTATCAACGAACAGGACGAATGTCACCATCTGAATCTGGAGACAATGACGGAAATAAAGAAAAAGGAGTGAGAATCTTGCTAAAGAATTCTCAGTAAGGTACCTCCTTCTACAGTGTCATCATCAAAGTCCCCAGGAACCTCGGGATTACTCTAAAATAGTGAGCATGCAAAGATTCATTTTAAGTTCGGACAAATACTTAATCGAGGTTCGTCAATTTTTAATCATGCGTCTTATAATGCATCATATTCTTAACATGTCATATTTACAATGAACTTTTCCTTTATCATTACATCATATTCCTCATCATCATTATCAAAATAACATGCATAAAAGAACGTCATATAATATTAGCTACACATGGACACAGTGCACATATTTCATTTCTTTAGTGCCTTAGGTGACTTAAAATCTTATCATCATCATTATTTTCCTTGGGCCACCCTATACTCCACCCTTTTGAGAGTAATTTAGGTTATGAGCTCATACTTTACTAGTCGTCACTAGCATATACTTATCCCTTTTGATAAGCTAAAGTCCCGACTCTACCCTTTTGAGAGAACGGGTTAGGGGGCTAAAATTACCTTTTCACCACCTATAGTCTGATGGTTCCAAAGGATCATTTTCTTATAAGTTTAAGTCACCATTAAATCTTTGCATGTTATATCATAATACAATTCATAAACATCATAACATTTTCTCATTTATAGTCTTAAGCTAGAATAATATATATCAACTGTAATCATGCATATGGGAGATTCCCAGGAAAGAGAGTTGGGTCACAATGGACACGCTTAAATACCAAGTCTTTCCTTAGCCAGAACCTTTCCAAATTACACTTTTACAATGATAGACTTTCTTCTAGCAACAAAGGTAAGTTTTACATGATAAAGAACATTTCATGTATAAGCATTCTCATTATTTGCAACAGCAACTATAACATGCAAGCCAGGAAATCATTCAATGATATCAAGTACTTAATAAGCATCCAATCCTTACATAGAATTATCAATTATAGAACTAATTAGTTACTAAACCAATTATGAATCATTCTCTTAACAATAAACCATAATTATCACAACTTCAATCATATCAAATCATTATCACACATTGATACTAAACTCAGATCAGTGGCCGAATCATGAACCTCATGCAATTACATAGAATCATATTTTAAGTGCATATAAAATACTAGTTCCCCGTAAAATCCTTGCAAAGCCTTAAAACTCATTTAGAAACTAGTTCTTTTGTCAAATTTGGGAGGATCTTTACAATTAAAATTCTCACTTAAGATAAAAGGAGTAAGTCTTGAGCTTTAGAGATTTAGGTGACATCTTAGAATTATAAACATGCTATGTAACCTTATTTTAATCTTATCTTTATAAGATGATAGCTTGGAATTATAAACATGATATGCAATTCCATTTCTTTATCTTTAAGATTTAAGGTGATGACTTGAAAATTAAACATGATGCAAGAACTTGAAATATAAACATGATACAAGAAACCGGAGCGGCGGTAATCCGCATAGGACCAGTAGAGGGAGAAGAGAATTATTATTACATCTTTTTAAGCTCCAATCTCAAGACTTTTTAAAGAATAAATTCTTTAACTCCAATAATCATATTTCTTTGCTTGTGATACATGGGCAAGTCTTTGAGCTCTAGGATCTTTAGGTGATGGCATAAAATAAACATGCCATGCGTTGATTCTTTTAGCCATTATAAAATATAGTGAGAGCATAAATTAAATATGAGATGCAACATCTTTATTATCTTGAAAGATTAAGTGATGACTTGAAACATAAACATGAAATACAAGCTTGGAATTTAAACATGAGAAATGCAAGTTCATTTATTCATTCTTGAAAATTTAGTGATGACATAGAAGGTAAACATGGTTGTGCAAAGCATAAACTTAATCATGGATGCAAATTCATTTTGTTTCTTTACTAGAGCTCCTTCAAGACTTTAAAAGAATTATAAATTCAACCCAATACATATCTTAACAAGAAATAAAACATAAAATGAAAATACATCTTTCAAGTTCTAAACTAAAAATCTTTGTTTTAGCATCATAAAGCATTATTCTTTAAAGTTTTGCATCAAGTGGAATTTTCAAGCTTTAGAGGCCTAACTTGTGATGGATTTATAACCCACCCTCAAGGTCCTCATCATCAAGCCATCATCTTAGTTCCACCTAGGCCATATGGTTGAATTGGTTAAAGAAAAATTGAAGAGGAAAACCAAAATGAAAAGCTAAGGTAAGTTCATAATTTCATCATTTTGAGCTAAAAACACAACTCCTCAAAGCATAGAAATAAATTTAGAAACTACTCCCTACCTAATCTGAGTTGAAGAATAGGAAGAGAACTTGGTTTCTTGAAGTGAAATGAAACAAAATCTCTTTGAAAAAATTGAAGAAAGAATTCAGCCAAAGAGGAGGAAGAAAGAAAGTTTTTGGTGCTCCTAAAAACTAGTTATGAACCAAGCATTCCAAGACCACTCAAGCAAGCCTATTTATAGAAGATTTTGAGGCTTCTAATTGGCCAAAATGATGAGGTAGTGGACGGAATTTTGCAGGAGAAATAAGGGAGGAAAAATCATTTTAGACAAAGTTGTATGAAATTAAGGAATTATGTCTCTTATGGTGACATTTTGGCATTTTATTTTAGTGCAAATTTTGGCAATAATTCAGCTGCATAATGCCATCAATAATTTCGTCCATTACAGCCCAAAGAAGTGAAATTTGTGTGTTCCATGCATTATTTAGGTGTAGGCAAGGTATTCATGTAATTTAGAGAATTTACGGTTAAGGGTTTAAGTGAATTAGTAAGCAATTTGGGTGTTTTTGAGCAAATTTTGGGTTCTAATCAATCTAAATACATAATTTTGACTCTAGATTAATATTTAGAATTTAATAAGCTTTAATTTGAGCCTAATATTGCTTAGGTTTCGGTATACAAATCAAAATCCCGAAATTCGCAAAACTGCCCAAAAATAGGGGCAAAATCGTACTTTCACTTAAAAACTGCCCGAGGCCACCCGAGCTAACCAATGGTTAATCATGGCTTAAAAACACATTTTAAAACATTTTAGTGAGGTTCGGGCTCAGTCGGCACGCATATCGGAGTTAAAACAGCCGCAGGGGTGTTTTGGTCATTTCGCGCGTCGGAACTCAAAATTGAGATCCTTCTGCTCTATTAACACACATAACACAAAAAATCCCTTATTATCCTCAAAATATCCCCTTGAGAATAGGTGGGACCCACGATCCTCATTTTCTGAGTAAAATAACTTCAGGGGCATTTTGGTCATTTTATACGTACAGAAATTCGGGATTTGCGACTCTCGCATGAATCGTTCCTAACCTCTCTTCTAATGTTATATTCCTTTATTGAGGATTGTTCGGCCTCAAATCTTATGTAATAATTACCTACGGTAAATCGGTAATTGAGTAATTTCTAATGACAGTAAAAATTACAGTAAAAATTGGGGCGTTACACAGCCAATACTAAATAATTGACTATTCAATTTTTCTTATATACAATGCATGATATTTAAAATTGTGTACTAATATAATCACCTTTATTCCAATTTCACCTAAGATTAATTTAACATTTTCCTGAAAAAGGAAGAAGAGAGAGAGCGTTACTAGCAAAAAGAGAGGTAACATATGCTCAAAACCCATGGACCAGTGGAAATCAAGTGAAATAAAAAAAAAAATGCTTGTCTTACTAGTGCTGATGAAAGTGTCTGCATTATGGAAAAACAAATCAGATTAGAGATTATAATAAATAATTATTAAAATAATATAAAATACAATATATAAAAGTGATGGACATACCACAAAATTTCCTCTGGCTTAGTAATCTCATAAGACTCATTTCACTGAAAAACTCTTCTCCATTAATATAAATTATGTTTTTGATGGATATACTATAAAACCATTCTAGTGTTACTTAAAGATTGAAAACGCATCCACATCCAACAAAAGAAAAAAAGGACAACATTTTGAGCCCGCAAGTAGATATGTACCACTTAATTAGCAAAACCCCAAAACAAAAAAAAAAAAACCAATTGTTTCCGCAGAAATTTTAAGAAAGGAAAAAGGAGAAAAAGGAAAAGGGAAATGGATATAATAAGTTGAAATTTTAGAATGGACCTGCTAAGGATGCATTTGATCTGGGGAGAGAATGAAGCCAAACCCATGCCCCACTGCACAACACGCCTTGCCTCAAGCTCCAATTGGTTGCAGCTCTTCCTTAAATAACCTTTGTTTAGGAAATGATTTGGCTCCTCTTCTTTCCTCTTTGGAACAAATGAATTGGATTTAATTGATACACAGCAGGTGATATTGTTATTAATTATTTATTTGATTGAATGTGAAGGAAAGCTCATGGCCATTTCAATAATTAGGAATGCAGATTGCTAAAGGCTTTACTTTATGTAACGTTAAAATCAAGAAATAGTACAAACATTCAATAATAATTAATCTATTTCATTCTACAAAATATGAAATATGAGATGTAGCAAAAGGGAAGATTTTAGGTTTCATATTAATTCATTCTACAAAATATGAAATGTAAAAAGGAAGGTTTTGATTCGCATATTAATTGCACAATTTATTTTACTATTTTACATCTATGATTGCAAAATTTCTTAATTGATATATGAAAATAAAAATATTATTCATTTGGTACATTTAGTTTACAGGAATATTTGATGTTAAAACTTAAAAAAAATATAATATGTATAACATTAAAAACTTTCAAACATAAAATAATATATATAAAAACAGAATCTAAATTAAATCATCTTCAAATTATATCAAAATTGCAAATTAAGAAATTTAAAACACTTTACTAATAAAATTGCACTACAAAATTCATAATTTTATGAATATAAAATAAAAAATATAGTAAATAAAATTGAACTGTTACTAAGGATATGTATACTATCTTTAATACACACGGATGTTGATCTTGTCAAATGGTTTTTTTTTCTCAAAAATTGTAGAGCTCCACTAAATAGGAAAAAACAAAATGATGCTCTATATAATTTTTGTTGTGCATCTTTCCTTTATTTTGTATTGGAATTTCGATCATTCATATTTACTTTGAATCCCTATATGTTATCTCATTGATATCCCTTGAATGTTGTTATGCACACTGGTGCTCTCATTTCTCTACCTAAACCTACAATGCTATGACAACTTGGGAAGGGCATATTCTATCAATTGGATTCATATAACTATCTCTCCACTTCATAAATAGCTCATCCTCTATCTCTCATATCTGTTCCTAATAATCTTGGTAGGGCTCTGCATTCTAGTTTGCTTAGGAAAGCCATTTGTGGTAAGTTTTACCATTTATGCTATAGTTTCATTTTTTTCCTTCTTTTTTGGGTAACAATGCTATAGTTTCATTCAAAGATTTTGCTTGATTTATCAAGAAATTGCAGATCCACAATTGTAAGATAACCGAAGACAACAGGAAAATATTGAAACAAATTAATAATGGCCTCTAACTGCTTCCTTTGGATAGATATTTCAACAAATCATATTATGATAATCTCTTAAAGAAAGTGGAATGGATTTGTGTATAGTTTTGGGTACAAATTGCAAAGTAAATCTTTGTTAATTTTTCAATGGTCATTGTACACTTAAAGCATAATATTGCCCAAATTATAATCAACATTGTAAGTCAAAGTATACCACTTAAAGGGATTTATCTCAAGGCAAAAACACCTGTATTTGGATAGAAGAAACAAATGAACTTCTTTGGATAATTTTTAAAAAAAGGTAATCATACAAAGAAAAGATAAAAGAAATGGAATGTAGAGACAAAAAAAAGGTGGAAGAAGACCTTTGAAAAAAAGAGGCCACAATGTTTATAATAAAGAAACCTGCGATTATGATACACATGATAACGAAGAAAATGGTTTATAATACACAAAAGATTGATTTACTAAATAATATAAAAAATACAACCAATGCATTAAACAGAAGATTAGAATAAAGAAATAACCAAAATTGTATCATGCCACTTGAATGAAATATGAATTATACCTCATTTGAATAGAAAAAAATCAAATATTGAGAATTTAACCTCTAAATCTATCATACACAAATATTATGGAGACTCAAAGTACAAACATTGAAAGAAGACGAACAAATTGCATTTCATATAAAATGCATAGCACATTTGATTCAAAGAAAAGAATAAACAAGAAACTCAAACAAAAAACTAAGATCTAAAATAATGTAGAAATACATGTAAGGAAAAAACTATTAAAGTAAAGAATCAACAATTTATAATTCTATACATTAAATATTGTATATAGAATTAGAATTGAAAGCTTATAGGAAAAAGAAAAAAAATTAAAGCTTATAGGAAAAAGAAAAAAACTTACATATTTTGTGAATCAAACCCCCTCAATGACTCTGTGACACATAGGAAATAAAAGCCAGTGAATGATTGAAATCCAAAAGCTAAGTACAGAGTAATAAAAAATTAAGAAAGATAAAAAAAAACAAAGGATAAAATTAAAAGGAATTGGCCTTGGACCTACAAGTCTATCAAGCTTAAAGTGTATGAGAATGGGGAAGAATGAAATGAATTAAATGAATTAAATATGCTAATAAAATTTATAGAAAACAAAAAGCTTACCTATTTTGTAAATCAAACCCCTTCAATGATTCTGTGCCACAAAACAAAATAAAAGCAAATGAGTGACTGAAATCCAAAAGCTAAGTAGAGAATAATCAAGAATAAAGAATGATCAAAGAACAAAGGATAAAAATTAAAAGTGAAAGTATAAATACCAAAAAAAAGAAAAAGGATCAAGCAAAACTAAAAAGTAGGTAACCAATTTATATTCGATTTGAGATCCACTAGCTAAAACTTAGTCTTTTCTTCAATTTTAAGGTAAAATTGGGTATGCAGGATCACACATTATCAAGTACAGACATGTCTAGAAAAAAAAATAATGGTTTTAGAAAATGAACAATCAAATCTTTTGTGACTAAAACAAATTAATTATAACCAATAAACTCTCATTAATGCAAATTGCACATTTGAAAAATTGAATCTCTTCAGTTACAATGGAATGCCAAAAATCATGTACTAATGATTTATGTAGATTAGATGATATTTTAAAACTATATGTAATATAAATATCAATATATTTTTTATTTTGAGTACACGTTACATTAAATGTTAAATATAGTGAAGTTTTTATACATATATATATATATATATATATATATATACATAGTGATGATGATTATTGTGTTGCTACCTGGCTAGAGATAGAGGATAGGTGTATTTAGCTAGAGCCTTCGCCCCGTTTCCTTTGCAAGATGGGGTATATATATTGCCCTGGCTTTGATAAAGAGGGGTTGCGAGACATTAATAAGGAAGATCATGCCTTTCATCCTCACGTATTGGGTCAGTGCTCGTGGTCGGTCTAGGATCGATTGGTGTGCTCAGGGCTGGTCCACATGAGGATGTAGGTCGGTCTAGGACCGACTGGTCCACAACCTCTGTATCATTCTACTGAAATTCAACCATTTCTGAACTCATCAGCCGAATATCTTGAACTTCTAGTCCATGGAAGCCTTGTGGTTTTCTAATGGCAAATCCAACTCTTGAAGAACATCATAGCTTATACATTCCTAGGAAGATTGGATAGGTCCATGGCATGGCCGGAGTTTCCAACTTATGGAATAGACAAATTAAACATACAAGGGGCATTTCCTGCTCAGGATCAACAAGACATGCATGCTTGGATGTCTAGTGCCAAATCCTATAGATGGGAGATGGTCTTGAAAGGTGTTATGATGTTCTCTTTATTGATTTTGAGGATAGGGATAAGTTTTCATTGCAAATGACTATGGATGTTTGTTTCGTTCTTGAGTTCTTCTTATAAATATACCATAATGATGAATCTACAAAAATGTTGGATGCTATGTTTATGCAGGACTTTATGATTCTGCAAAATCAAGTCTGAATGATTCTTCTCCAAAAAATTCATAGCTTAGCCACAAATATTTCCCCATCATTTTCTAAATTGATTCTATTCTATTTTAAAAATTTCAAGGTGAAAGCATACAGGCTAGAGATGTACATTAAAAGCATTTCATTGATCTTCTAAGGCATCTCATGTTGTTGCCTTGCATTAGTCTTGGCATTAAAAATAGAATAGAATGTTGTGTGGATAAAGTCTAAAACATGAAGATGCTTTTGGATTGTGGTGTGCTATTGAAGATGGACGAATGCAGGTCATTGTTGAACATACAATTTCGTAATTGGACTTTAACAATTCCAAGATTCATAGTAGACAAGATGGAAAAGACGTGTCTGAGAAATATATTTGCTTTAGAAAAGTACTATTACCTCCGTTTAACATACATGGTAGATTATCTTTGGGTATTTAAGTTTCTAGTCGAGACTAAAGAACACATAAAGATACTCATGAAAAATAGGATTATTGTTTGTGAGTTAGAGTATGAAGTCGAAGTAGCAACTATCATTAAAAAACTTGGTGCAATTTCCAGCATTCATGGCATGGACAAAAGGCTGTACAAGATATGCTGCAACCTTAACTCTTTTTGTGATAATCTAGAAACAAAAAAGAAATCAAGGATTATCACAGAAGGCGTTAAGGTCACAGAATATCTTGTACAACCTTCTGTCCATGTTGTGAATGCTGGAAATTGTGCCAAGTTTTTTAATGATGGTTGCTACTTCGACTTCATTCTCCAACTCATAGACAATAATCCCATTTTTCATGAGTATCTTCACATCCTCTTCAGTCTCAACCAAAAACTTAAATGCCTAAAGATAATCTGCCATGTGTGTTAAACGAAGGTAATAGTACTTTTCCAAAGCAAGTATATTTCTTAGATATGCCTCTACCATCTTGTCTACTATGAATCTTGGAATTGTTAAAGTCTAATTACGAAATTGTATGTTCAACAATGACGTGCATTTGTCCACCTTCAATAGCACACCACGGTCCAAAAGCATCCTCACATTGTAGACTTTATCCACACAACATTCTATTCTATTTTCAATGCCAAGACTAATGCAAGGCAACAACATGAAATGCATCAAAAGATCAATGAAGTGCTTTTGATGTATGTCTTTAGCCTGTATGCCTTCACCCTTGAAATTTTTAAAATAGAATGGAATTAATTTGGAGAATGATGGGGGTAATATTTGTGGCTAGGCTATAAATTTTTTGGAGTAGAATCATCGGAACTTGATTTTGCAAAATCATAAAGTCCTGCATAAACATAGCATCCAACTTTTTGGTAGATTCATCATTATGGTATATCCATAACAAGAACTCGAGAATGAAACAAACATCCATAGTCATTAACAATGAAAACTCATCCTTGTCCTTAACCTCAATGAAGATACCAGCATAGCACCTTTCAAGATCATCTCCCATCTGCAGGATTTGGCATTGGATAACCAAGCACGTCTTGTTGATCCTGAGCAGGAAATGTCCCTTGTATGTCCATTTTATCTATTCCATATGTTGGAAACTCAGGCTGTGCCATGGGCCTATCCTAATTTTCCTAGGAACATATAAGCTATGATGTTCTTCAAGAGTTGGATTTGCCACCAGAAAAATACAAGGGTTCCTTGGACTAGAAGGTTCAGGATATTCAGCTGATGAGTTCACTAATGGTTGAATTTCAGCAAGATGATACAGAGGTTATGGACCAAAAATTGACCTATACTCTCATGTAGACCAGCCTTGGGCACACCTAACCCACAGGCGCCAACCTAACACGAAAGGATGAAAGACATTATCTTCCCTATTAATGCCTTGCGGCCCCTCCTCATTAATGCCCAGGCAATATATATACCCCCTCTTGCATGGGGAACGGGGCGGAGGCTCTAGCTAAACAGACCTATCCTTTACCTCTAGCTAGGTAACAACACAATCACCTTCATAAATAAATAAATAAATAAATATATATATATATATATATATATATATATATATAAACTTCACTGTATTTAACATTTAATGTAATGTGTAATCAAAATAAAAAATATATTAATATTTATATTACATATAGTTTTAAAATATTATCTACTAGTCATTTGACTCGTGCGATGCACTGGGTGATAATAAAAAATAATTTATTACTGAAGACAAATAATAATTTATTTAAATATATCTTATAGAAAATTATGTATACAAATTTCTTTTGACAATAAGTTAATAGATAAATAATTTAAAATCTATAATACTAATATTTAAGACTCATTACATGAAAAGTTTTCCATGTGTCATTCATAGAGAAAATTATGGCCTACCATTTTCATAATTTTAATAATTAAAGTAAGATTTTGAATTTAACTTACCTTTTAGTTATTGATTGATTTTTTCCAATCATTCCTTCATATCTCTTTTTCATTAACAGAATAAAAATACTTTACAAAATATCCCATTCAAAATTATTTAATATTTAAATAATAACAAATAATATAAAAAAATTATAATTGAATGTATAATTATATCATTAAATTTTTATATGTATAATTCTTATAGTATTAATTAATGATAACAAAACTTATAATTATGTCACCACAAAAAAAGACTACTATAATTAACAATAATTTTATTGACCATGTGTAACTATTATATAATTATATAACAATATATTACAATATATTTTCTAAGTTGATTATGAACTAAAACTACAACCCATATATAATGTTAAAAAACTACATAAATTAGGTTTTTTTTTTTACTAATTTATAATCTATAACCTATAATCTATCTATAAATTAGGTTTTTTTTTTATTAATCTATAATCTATAACCTATAATCTATCTATAATCTATAATACTAATATATAAGACTCATTACATGCAAAAAAATTTATGTTATTCATAGATGAAATTATGGCCTACCATTTTCATTCTTAATAATTAAAGTAAGTTTTTGAATTTAATTTTTACCTTCTAACTATTGATTAATTTTTTCCAATCATGCCTTTATATCTCTTTTTCATTAACACAATCAAAATACTCTACAAAATATCTCATTCAAAATTATTTAATATGAAAATAATAACAAATAATATAAATAAAATGATAATTGAACGTATTATTATATCATTAAAATTGTATATATATAATTATTATAGTATTAATTATTGATAACAAAACTATTATGATTCTTTTACCACCAAAAAATACAATTATAATTAATGATAATTTTATTGACCATATGTAACTATTATATAATTATATAAAAAGTTATTATAATATGTTTTCTAAGTTGATAATGAACTAAAACTACAACCCATATGTGATGTTTAAAAATTATATAAATTAGGATTATTTATTTTTTTACTAATTTACAATCTATAATTTATCTATAATAATACTAATATTTAAAACTCATTAAATGAAAATTTCCCCATGTTTCATTCATAGAGAAAATTATGCCTCACCATTTTCATAATCTTAATATTTAAAGCAAATTTTTAAATTTAATTTATTTTCTAATTATGAATTAATTTTTTCCAATCAATCATTCATATCTCTCTTCTATTAACACAATAAAAATATTCTACAAAATATTTCAATCAAAATTATTTAACATGAAAACCATAACAAATAATATAAACAAAATGGTAATTAAACGTATTGTTATATCATTAAAATTTTATATGTATAATTATTATAGTATTGATTAATGATAATAAAACTATTATAATTACGTTATTGTAACTATTATATAATTATATGAAAAGCTATTGTAATATTTTTTTTAAGTTGATAATGAAATAAAAACTATGCACAACCTATATGTAATGTTGAAAAAACTACATAAATTATGATTGTTTGTCTTTTTTTTTTACTAATACTAATTATAACACATTAATTGTAACATATATTTTAAATTTGACTTATTAAAAGACGTAAAGGGCTTGGGATGACAAAAAAAATACCGTTGAATAGGGTACCAGTGGGGTTGCTCGCAGTGGCGATGGAAATGAGGATAGGTTTAGTCTTCATAGGGAGGGGGTGAAATCATTTGTTAAACGGGGCCGGGACGGGGAATAAGGTCCTCGCACCATGAATCCCTCCAATTCATCATTATATAAATTATTTAAATATGAACTTCATCATTTTTATTAATTATCTTTATTGAATTTGTACTATGTATATATCTTTATCTTTAATTTGGGTTATATTGCATTAGTAATATGTAATATTAATGGCATTTATGTTTTGAATTTCAAAGCATTTTAAAAACTTTTATCTTTTTGGAATTTTTTTAATATCGACAAATATCCATAGGGATTCAAATTCCCACAAAGAATGAGAATTATTGACCCATGATGATAGGGACAAGGGGCGAAGATGGGGGTGGGAGCATATCCATCTCTAATGGATTACCCATTGTCATTCCTATACATGACTCATAATATAGTAAAATTGTCCACTTATTCTCTTTCCTTATACAACAATTGCAACTTTCAAAATGTGTAAAATTTTCAGAAATAGAATATTTATTATTAGTTAAAGGTTATCTATTGAGATTTTTTCAACCTTATAAATATGATATTCAAAATAAAATAACTTTTTCATAATTTATGGAAAAAATCACATTTATACTATATCATGAGCATGTTTTAAAAAACTCATATTTATAAGATTGACAAAGGTTGAATCGAGGTATAGCATCTTTCAAAGAACATCACGTTCATTAAGTGTACCACTGTAGATTTGTCCATCACAACTCTTGGCATCGTTAAAGTGTGACCCTTAAAATTGATGTCCTGCAATGATCATTCTTCACCAGCAAACTTGATGTCCACCCCATCAAGCCAAAGCTCAGTTGGGTTATAGTGTAGTTCTACTAGTATTGCTGTTTGTTGTTCAGAGCGAAGACGAATCGAATGAGGCAAAAGACAATACCTTACGAGGTCAATAAAATGTTTTGGACTCACACCTTTCCTGTCTTTCCCTATGTTTCCAGTGTCGAATATTCTTAAACGGAGCAAACTAATTTCTGATAAGGACGTACTAGTATCGTGGGCTAGGCTAAATAATTTTTCAAGCACCATCATAGGAAGTAGATTGTTCATTATGAGAAAATCATAGGAAAAATTAGCTTTACGGTTTAGTGTAGGCTCACCTCTATTCAATAGTTTGATGAGAAACTCTAATATGAAGGTACTGTTGAATACCATCATCTCTTGAAACTCATCTCTATCGAGCTCAACATCATCTTCGTAATATTTTCCAATTTCCTCCTTGTTCTTTAGGATTTCTAGATGAACATTGTCGAAGCTCATCCTAGTTCTACAGATAAAAGCATTCAAATAATCCTTGTCTATCTCTTCCTTATGTTGGCACATGCTATGATGATAAGGGCCAACAAAAATTGTCAAGGGATTGTACGAGCTAGTTTGCCATGTTGGATTCGACACTCTAAATATTGATGGTTTTGATGTAGTTGAGCTCATCTGTGGTTAAGCTTCGCTATCTCCTGAATGATCAAATGACTGTGATTCCATTTTTCAAAATTTCCTACAACAATGACGAGAATGACGAATAATGCTGAGTGTAAACTTGTACTACAAGTTTCATACAGTATAAGAAGTTACAAATTGAAATTTTACTAAACTGGTAAAATACCATATTCAAGAAAACATATACTGCCTGAAATTTAATTTTGGGTCTAGAATTCCATTTCTAAGCTTTTCTAACCTTTATCCTATCATTTTCTTAGTCTTAAGCATCTCTTGGTCCTAGTTCTAGGGTTTCAACTATCCTAACGGGCTAGTAATGTTACTATTCACTTTTTTCTCTACTCTTTCATTGAGTCGCTTCTCATGATGACTATAACAAAATTTTGAAATTCTCATTAATAAAGTCTAAATAAATTTTTTGAAAAAAATTTTCGGAGTGTTACAATACCACCTTCTTTAAACAAAATTGTGCCTTCAAAATTCATTTGAGATTGACTTGGAAAGGTAGTTTACACAATTCAAGCAATCCACACACAACCAATCCAAATGTATCAATCCAAATTGCTACCTCGTGGTGGTTTGTTTGGATTTCATTATTAATCGATAAAAAACACATCATAGCCAGGATTTGGTTTCAAAATGTTTATATAATATCAAGTCCTTGATTGAATGCAATTGTATACATCAATCATGGGATAAGATAAGCAATGAACAAGTTATAGTTTTTAGTTCCTTTCAATTAGAATGTTGAATTATTTTCATATTATAACTAATCAGATTCAATACTTCCTAAAATTGTGTGCATCAAATTAAGTTGATATCAATTAATGGTAATAATAATTACGTACATCATGTCAAATCTTGAATTTTGAAATATAAAATTACAACTGATTTAAAATTAGATTGATGATATCAATTAAGAATAATACTAGAAAATTGATATCATACAAGAATGATAATATCAAATTATACACATCACAATAATTAAAAAAGATTTACTATAAGGTTGAAAAAATATTAATATATTTTATTAATTGAACATAAATTAATAATAATAGAATAGAGAGATCATTATATTATTATTATCCATGAAGCATATATCACGAATATGTCACATATCAAATCATTTGTTTTGTTTTATATTTATAAGATATTATATGAAATTGGGGTGTGCATGTGTGTGTGTATATATTATTGTAATATTAGATTTTAGGTTGTTTTAGTTAGCAAAAAAGAAAAAGCAAAAGCCTTTATACATTAGTTATTAACAAGTAATGAAAAATATTCTCTATCTCAACCTTGATATCCTATATAAGAGGCAAGTCAAACGGGTCTAGAAATATATATTATAATAAGTGTGTGCAAATACCAAAATAGATGGGTATCGAGATGATAAAAAAATTGTTGTGTATGATAAGGTGATAGAGGAGTTGTATCAGGAACATTACAAAAAAAAAGTGAGAAATTTATTTGATTCTTAATATTAATATTTTATAGAGTTAATTGTTATTTTTATAAATGTTTTTAGTAGATGAATCAATGCAAATCAAATATATACAATTTTATTAGGATATAACTTGCATGCAGTAATGGTGTAAAATATTTTTATGGTAGGATGAGCTTGGATGATAGTATAAAATTTTTTATACTGCAATGCATCAAAATTAAAATTAAACTCATTTTATTATCATAAATTTATTTTGAGAATTACTTTTTGACAACAAACAAACCATTCACTGCTTACACTTTTTGAAAACAAAATCTACTTTTATTATAAACCAAACACATTTCCTAAATTTTGAAAATCTAAAAATGAAATCCTTTTTACAAAATAAAAATAGGAAACATTTTCATGAAACAAACACACCCTTAGTTTTCAGCATTTTCAATTATATGTGGGTTCATTTAGATGTGATTTTGTTAGAAGCTAAAGTCACTTTTTGTATATTTGGATAATTTTTTAATCAAAATATAAAAAATACCAGTTTGCAAATTTTTCGTCCAAGTTAAAAGAGTAGCTTATGAGAAAAATCATTTTTCAGCTTTTCAAGTGTTTAGAAGTAATTTTGTTAGCTAAAAAACAATTTTTACAAAAAAATTCATATATTTGGATAATATTTTATATAATAAGAATCTAAAATAAATTTAATTTGTTTTCAGTTTTTCTTCTAGAAACTAAAAAGAATAGCTTTTGCAAAAAATTATTTTTAGTTATATATAAAATTTACATTGCTATTGTTAGAGGAGTAATGATATGTATACAATATCATTATACAATATTACAACATAGATAAAAAGAACGTGATGTGCCCATTTTAACTTTTTTGAGCTCACCACCTTTTTTTTTTACCTTTTTCTATTATAAAGATATACCTCAAACCTACCAGAATGCAGCTGAGCCAAAAAGACAATCCAAAAGTAGTGTATCTAAGTAAATATTAAAATTATAGCTGATCTCTAGCTAAAAATATTCATCCTTTCCTGAAAGCTATTGAAATAGCCTAGACTGTCTTACGGATTAACGATTGTCCCTACAAATCAACACATGGTCTTTTCAGCATGCTTTATCCTCACTCACACACTTCCTAGGAAAACTCCCCAGAAGATTACCCATTCCAAAATTGCTCCAAGTCAAGCATGTTTAACCATAGAGTTCTTTAGTGATGGGCTACCAAAAAAAAGATACATCTTGTTAGTATAGGTAGTACAAATCAATTCATATAAGCCATCCTCAACTATATAGTCTCATACCTATACAGTCTAAGGATCCCCCTCATTCTAGTATGTAATAGGTTCATTCACGTACTTATCCACTTAGAAGCCTATCAGGTGCTGCTTATTGTTTGTGCCTTCTTGCCTCGGTGATTACTCCCCGCCCTCGTCACTGGGCATTATAGGTATCACTGCAATAGAGGGGTTCCAGAGGATATATATGCTACCTTTACTGTACATGGATGTTGACCTCATCAAACGGGTGTTTTTTTTCTCAAAAATTACGGAGCTCCAATTGATAGGAAAAAAATGATGCTCTATATAATTTTGTTGCACATATTTCCTTTATTTTGTATTAGAATTTTGATCCTATGTATTTACTTTGAATCCCTGTATGTTATCTTGTTCCAAATCTCGTTGTTATCCCTTGCATGCCATTACGTGCACTTGTGCACATTTTTCTGCCTTAACCTGCAATGCTACCATGACTTGGGAAAGGCCTATTTTATTGATTGGCTTCATAAAACTATCTTTCCACTTCATAAGTAACCCATCCTCTATCTCCCATATCTGTCACTAATAATCTTACTAGGACTCTATATTCTAGTTTGCTAGGGAAAGCCATTTGTGAAAAGTTTTACCATTTATGCTATAGTTTCTTTTTTTTTCTTTTTTTTCAATAACAATACTATTGTTTTGTTCAAAGATTTGGCTTGATTTATAATTTCTATAAAATAGAAATTTTTTATCACTTATCTTTATGATTCTTTAACTAGGTATCTTACATTTTGTTTTTCTCAATTTGGTCTCTTGGATTTCAAATTGTCTTCAATCTGGTTCCAACTTGCTTATGCTAACATGACACATTCCATTAACTACATGATAGAATATTGATCTGGGATCAAATTGAAAATGATTTGAAACTTAAAGGACTAAATTTTGAAAAATAAAAAGTAGATGATCAAATTGAAAAATCTAATAAAGTTAAAAGATGAAAAGTCTATTTTGCTTATAATTTCCTTTTTTTACAAACAGTCAGTGCATTTTAGAGAATTCAAGAGGGAAATTGTGAATGTAGGTGCTAGAAACCTTACATATTGCTCACAAATAAAGAGATGTTTTGAAATATATTGTATAGAGTTTCAAAACAAATCGCAAAGGCACCGTGTGTGAAAACTATAAATAGTGGTTGCACTTCACTTTAGGACTTGCAATATAAGCTAGAGTCTTTTGTGGAATTTTTTTTCCAGCAATATTATTCATACTACCAAAAGTGATTTTCCAAATGGGACACCTACACCATCAAAATTGAATGTATTGGACACCCATAATTGATAGGAAAGCTAGGTTCACACACTTTTTCTCAAATTAGCATAAATATTTAGAATCCCAAATTGATGACTAATTCAGAATCAATCAAACTAAATGTAATGCTCACAATCAAATAAGAACATGACATAATCTCCATTAACATTAATGTTAAACAATTGGGATCCATACATCACCCCAACAAAGAAGATTTAGTTACACATTATGAAAAGTGAAAAAAATACCAAAAAAGGAGAGTATAGGAACCCATGAACAAAAGAAATGATCAAATGGCTGGAGAAGCAAAAATTAAGAAGAATCTCCCCATTATGTCCCTTGAAGCACAATGCCTTGAGCTCCCCTATGCTTGAGCTTCCTTTCCAAATTAGGCTAGAATGAGGTGAGTAGACTATATGAAAATTCTTGCATTCTAGTTTTTTAAAGTACAAGGCCTAGTCCAAGTATTAAACTCTTATCCCTACACCGTAGCATGGATATGGCTATGCTGCAACTTGGGTTTAATGAAACATCCAAAAATTTATCAATAAGTCTTCTTAATAAACATTTCCTAGTCATGCCACTTTGCATTCCCAGCTCCATTTGTGTAAACTTGGTTCTTCATTCCTTCTTACAAAACCTACAAAACAAAGGGAAAGCAAGATTAAACCCCTAAATTAAGCTAAATGCAATTAAAACTAAACAACCAAAGAACTAAGCTAAAGGGCAATGAAAATAATTAAAAACACTAAAGTTATATACTACAAAACTAGAATCCAAAAGAAAATTAAACAAAAACCATGACTCCTAAGAAATTATAACTAAAAGCCTTATATTATGTTGATAAGTAGAAGAAAGGTCTAGAAAATTATTGTACAAAATCAAAAACAATCTACCTATAAAAGGATGAGTGAAGACTGTAAATAGTGGTTAATTATCACCACTTTGAATGCATGTGCCAAATACATAAAAGAACTATTTTACCTTCATCCATCAAATCAAAAACATTTATTACTTTCCCTTTATCTCCTCCCTTAGACCCCTTACACTACACTATCCTATGGCTTTATTAAGCAATATAGGCAATAATTAAAGATTAATTATTAGGCTTTAATTAAAGATTAATTAATTTTATTAATAATATTTGAGTCAAAATCATTATTGAGTTAATTAAGGCCCAAGAATGGTTAGAGAAACTTAATCTTATTTTTAATCGAAGATTAGTGGGAAAGAGATAAAAAGTGCTTTATGAGATCAAAAAGCAAAAGTAGAGGACAAAAGGTACTCTCTCTCTCCTTCTTTTCCTTAAGATTAGGGACATGTTAATGTTTGAATCTTGAATTTCTTGAGTTTAGCCCTATTAATCATACGAGACACCTTTCTAACCTTGTCATGAAAGCCTTAAACACCTAATTACCAATCCCTAATCATTCCCCTAACTAAACTTACCCTTAATCCTAACCCTAACACTCACAAAACACAAAAATATCTCACCTACTCCTACCATATTTTTGTGGCACCATACCCCTCCCTCACTCTCATATTTTGATTTTTTTTACACACTCATATACTCACGCTTTCTTGTTTCTTTCTACTAAGCTTTGCCAAACTTTTGTGTCAAAAAAATATTATTGTTCTTTCTATCTTGAGCTTTCTTCTTCTTCTTCTTCATCACCACCTTTAAGAACTAGTATTGTTACTCCATAGCCAAGCTCTTAACCCTAAACAAACACACTACTATCATAGATCAAACCTTAAACATATAATCTTTTCTTCCCTATACACAAAGACACCACAAAATCCTCTCCCTTATTTTCCTCTTCCTTGGCTAAAACATATCCTTCCTCTGAAAAAAGATTTTTCTTCTCTTTTCCTTGCAAAGGATCAAGCATTTCATTTTCAACTAAAAAGCATACTTGGTAAGAATTTTATTCTTATGTTTTCCTTTCTTTTCTACTCTTTTCTTTTGGTTTGGTTGTGATCAAAGCTATAACTTGATGATGAGTGGTTTTTATGATGGTTGTGAGGTCATCATGTTAATGACCCTTAAAGCACAAAGCTTGATCTTTGGTTTCAAAAGAAAAAGAGAGAGAGAGAGAGAGAAAGAATGCTCATTTATTTTCTTAGTTATTTTGAACTTGATGGTAAGTCTAAGAGAATGAGGATTTTGGAAACATGAAGTTGAAGGACTCTAAAGCTAATACATGTCCTTTGAGGGCTAAAGTTCATCTATTGTTTATATTGTGAGAAAAGGTTGTTATTTTGTTAAGATAGATGGGGTTGAAAATTTCATTATTTGATGTCTTCAGTTCTTAAGCTCCAATGATATGTAAAAATGAGCTTGCATTCATATTTATATTTCAAGTCTTGCATTTCATGTTTATATTTCAAGTTGTCACCTTATATTCTTAAAGGCTTAAAAATGAACTTGCATTTCATGTTTATATTTCATGCCTTGCACATTTGTGAGAAAAGGTTGTTATTTTGTTAAGATAGATAGGGTTGAAAATTTCATTATTTGATGTCTTCAGTTCTTAAGCTCCAATGATATGTAAAAATGAGCTTGCATTCATGTTTATATTTCAAGTCTTGCATTTCATGTTTATATTTCAAGTTGTCACCTTATATTCTTAAAGGTTTAAAAATAAACTTGCATTTCATGTTTATATTTCACGCCTTGCACATCATATTTAAATTTTCAAGTTGTCACCTTATATTCTTAAGGGCTTAAAAATGAACTTGCATTTCATGTTTATATCTCACGCCTTGCACATCATGTTTAAATTTTCAAGTTGTCACCTTATATCCTTAAAAATTGACTTGTATTTCATGTTTATATTTCAAATTGTCACCTTATGCTCCTAAAGGCTTAAAAATGAATTTGCATTTCATGTTTATATTCCAAGCCTTGCATATCATGTTAATATTTTCAAGTTGTCACCTTATATTCTTAAAGGCTCACAATGAGCTTGCATAGCATATTTATGATCCTAGTAATCACTTATGTCTCTAACACTCAAGACTTTCCCCGCTTTTGTATTAAATGGAAATTTTGATCATGGACACCCACACACACATGCACATACGTGTGCACACACACACACACATATGTATGTATGTATATATATATATATATATATATATATATATATATATATATATATTGGCCAAGCATGGACAATAGGCTTGAAGTTGGTTTTATTTTATTTTAAAACATGAATCTTGTGTTTAAAGTATTCAAAGGAATTTTGAAAGAGTTAGAAACCCAAAAGGAGCCAAAATGTGATTTTTGAGCAAATAGAACCCTATGAATAAAATTTTAAGGTTTGCCACTGTTTTAATGATGAAATTTAATTTCTCCAAGTGTTAAAATAATTCAATGTGTTTTGAATGTCTTAGAATAGTTTTTGGGAGAAACTAGTAATTGAAAAGGGGTAAAAATGTAATTTCAAAAGGGTTTTCATATTTTCAATTTTCACCACTGTTACCCACTGTTTGTCACTGTTTGGCACTCTTTGGGCATTTGAAAAATATTAGTAATTGTGGCAAAAGTTATTTTTAGCATCCTAGGTGCCAAAAAGGATAATTACAAGTGTTAGGTTTGGGTAGTTTTGCAAATGTGGAGAGTTAGACCTTGAAACTTCTCAAAAATGGTAATTTTAGCCAAATGAATTTAATTATAGTCAATAATGATTTTGAATGAGTCCATGTATTCAAAATATCATTTATGATGCTAAGAATTATTTTTAGAAGTGTTGACACTTACTAAGTGTCAAAAAGTGGAACTTCGCACTTTAACATCTAAAATCTAACAAAATTTGCCAATGGCCCAAAATAGTTTTTATGATGATTTTAAATGAACTCTAAGGTAGTGTTTGTTTACTATCTCTGAGACAGAAATACAAAGACACTGGAGACAGAAACCTGTTTGGTGGTGGAGATAGGAATAGGGGACAAAAAATTTTTCTATCTACGAGACAGAAAAACACAAAATTTCTATACCTCCAAAATATGAGGACAGTGGGGACAGGATACGAAGACAGAAATTTAATATTTTTAAATTTCAATAATACCCCTATACATATTTATTATTTTTATCTCTGTCTCCACTGCCCCTATATTTTTGTCTCTGTTCCTGTATTTCTATCCCAAGACAGTAAACAAACGCTACCTAAAGTAATATAGGTTTCTTAAAAGTATAAATTAATTTTGAGAATCATTAGTTTTGAGAAAAAGTGTTGAATGATAAATTTACACTTTGACTTATAAACTTTTAGAAATTTCAATATCGATCCCTTTTTGGGCTAAAATGTACATATTAATGACTTGATGATAGTGATATGAATGATGTGTTATAAGAGCTATGTTCATATAAATTGTTTGGGAATTATGTGACTTGAAATGATTATGTGAAATTATGTATTGACAACTATGCATGCTTGATTCTTGAATTATGCAAGTAATAACTACTATTCACATTGTGTGTGTATATATATCTTATTGAACATGGCATATGCATTAGCTGAGTTTGGTCCTTGATTTCCAACACACTAGGTAAGAGTATGTTTACCTTTCAATGAGATATTGATGATGATAACATGCTTATGAACATATGCAAAATGAGATGCATGCTTATGTGATTAATGATATGATGATTTGTGGCATGTTGAAATTATGGATAATTAATTGAGATGCATGATTGATATGTTATATAGTAGGAAGCAAATTTGGGGAAACTCTATTCCTAGTCGTTATGCTGTTGGATTTCTACCAAATTTGTGGACTTAGAAAAATTATGGAGTTGTGAGCATGAAAAATGTTGAATGATAAGTTATGATGATAGCCATGATTATATACCCATGTTGTACTTCTAAATGACATGCTAAAATTTAAAGGTGACATAAGATATATGGAAATGATCCTTCAGACTACAAGAATTAATGGTTATTAGCTATAGAACCCTTAAGAAAGTGTTACTGCTAAATGTTTTCAATGATAACACAATCAACTTAAAGAAAATATTTTGAAGAATGACTAATGGTTTCCTTGAGTTTCTTGACTTAAACAAACAGGGTTTTCCGTACACATAACATGCTTCTTGAAGCAAAAATAATTTCACTTTACATGTGCAAACATGATATATCTCTTTTAAAGAGATTGAAAACTCAATAGAAGTGAAGATTATATAGTAGAATGAATGTATACATGCTTTATAGACTGAAGAAAATCATAGTCAACAAGAAACCAAGGCAAAGATTATCAGAAAGTAGGACACGACTTCAGAAAGTACTCTTAATTTAAAGATTTCAACCCAACTCTGAAGCAGGAGTGTTCTAACACCCTCAATGAGCATGATCGTAATCATCTCATCATCTACAAGATCTGATTGAGGACTAGAAAATCATTTTTTCATTACACATCAGAAAGCTCACATTACAGTGAAACAATGCACTTTACAGGAAAAGAAGAGAAGTTCGAAATTCAAATTTGAAATCAAATCCAGTTACAAATTGGCACATAAGCTCTTCTGCCAACATGATTAACCACTCTGGCTTCTAAAAGGAAATGTTAAGAAACCTTGTTCAGAAAGTAAAAAGTAGTTTTTGAAGGTAACCTCAGAAACCTTCATTTCACAATGACTTTCGTAATAGCTCTGACAAAAATTGAGCTACTCCTCTAGACTACTTTCTAAGACATAAACTGATGATCAACAGTATCACTTGGAGAAAAGATCAAGGGCAACGATCATGAAGAAAGAAAATATATAAATAGAGATGCTATGCTCAAAATGAAAATGACTTTTGACGCTAAAAAAGAGCCAAAACGTTGAAGAAATTTCCCCTTATCTTCTTGTAAAGTTCATTACATCTTGTAACAAGTTCTTGGTCTATAAAATCTTTTTTCTATATTCTAAAAGATCATATGTTCTTTCTAGGAAGGATATTAGAAAGAAGTCATTCAAGTTTCTCCCAGGTCTATGATTGTACATCTTGAGAAAACTTGAACATAGGTTAGTTTGAGTTGTAAATCCAAACACAAAACCTTTGTATCCTTGATCCAGTAGTGATCAGTATAAAGTAGCTTGGAGAATCTAGTCAAAGACTACTTGCAACGTGGTAGTAAAGATTGTCTATTAGTCATGATTTAGCTTGGAGAGGCTGGTTAAAGGTTACTCAAGGTTAGCTTGGAGTGGTTGGTCAAGTACTACTCGGTTTGTGATAGTAAGGGTCGTCTACTGGTCACAGATCAGCTTAGAGAGGTTATTAAAAAGACAACTTGGTTTGTGATAGTATGGGTTGTCTATTGGTCATGGGTTAAAGCTTAGGAAGGCTATTGCAAAGACTATCTTGTTTCTTTCTTAGGTTGAGAAAGGTTTAATGAAACTCAACGGTGGTTGAGAACTAGACGTAGCTAGGATTAGCTAAACTAGTATAAAAGCTTCTATGTAGTACCTTCTTCTCCCTAAACTCTTTTATGTTCACTGCTTTGTGTACATTATTTAATATTTGTTTAAATTCTATCTTATTTGCACTTCTGTAACTTACGTTGTATTTCAGAAAGTTGATTTTTGAAGTACCTAACACTGTTTCCACTACACTTCAAGAAAAACACTTGATAGTTTTCTATTTAAAGTTTTCAAAAGTTAGAAAAAAGAGGAAAGTGAAACATCATTCAACCCCCCTTCTTGCACGCTTTTCCACCTACAAGTGGCATCAGATCTTGCCCTCTAAGGGGTTAAGTGCTCTAACAACTACAAAGGACAAAGATTTAAGGGACAAATGACATAGAATATTCAAATAGCAGAAAGGCACTCCATTAACAGACCACGATTCTTTGATGGTGGGGACTATGCCTATGGAAAAATCACATGGAGTTGTTCATAAAATACATAAGTCTTGACTTATGGGAGATTAAACAAGAAGGTGACTATGTTCCAACTAAAGAGGTTCTTGGAACAAATAATGTACCTTCAATATCAAGAGAAGTTCCTAGAGTAAGTGGATAGAGCAACATAAGGCCAAGGTTTAATTGAACTAAAAAGCTAAGTACCTACTCACGTGTGTACTAAGCAAAGTAGAATATGACAAAAATTATTACTTGTGACACGGTAAAGGAAATATGGGATAGAACTACACATGCTGCACGAAGGCACTGATTAAGTAAAAGAAAATAAGATCAGTATGATGGTCTATCAATATGAGATGTTTAAAATGACAGATCATGAAGGTATTGATGAAATGGCCACAAGGTTTATGCATATCATAAATGAACTCAAGGGTTTAGGCAAAAGATATTCTAACTTTGAAATGGTTAGAAAAATCTTAAGAAGCCCTCCCTGCCAAATGGTTACCTAAGGTCATAACCATTATAGAAGCTAAAGACCTTCAAACTCCTACTCTGAATACACTTAATGGATCACTCAAAACCCATGAGGTAGTACTCTCTGAAATACATGGTGAATCCATCAAGAAAAGCACCTCTTATCAAAAGCTGAATAAGGCTAAGGCAATGAAAGTTATTGAAACCTCTGATAAGCAGGAAGAGTGCAATGATGAGATAAAAAAAGAAGATGAAAATGAGCCCTCCATACTGGTGAACAAGATGTCCAAAGCCTGGAAAGGCAAAATAAAGAAAAGAAGAGACATCAACCTCAAGATGGACAGAAAGGGCAAGGTAAAGCTAGAAAGCATCACCTGCTACAACTGTAGAGAGAAGGGACATTTTAAACTAGAATGTCCCAAGCTCAAAAGTCCACAAAACAAGTTCGCATCTAAGAAAAAAGGTATGCTAGCCACTGGAGCAAATCAGAGAAAGAAAAGGAAGGATCAGAAGACCAGAAGGAGCTAGATGTTGCTAACCTATGCTTCATGGAAGTCTATATATCAGAAAGTGAACTCGAGGAAAACAATTCTAACTCTGGTCTTTCCTATGATGAACTCTTAGCTTTATATGTAGATTGATTGAAGATTCTCAAACACTTTCCTCTCACTATTTCAACCTAAAAAAGAAACATCAAAAGTTTGTCATAGAACTTGAAATGGCCAAGGTAGAAGTTGAAAGTCTGATGCTTGAAAAAGAATAATTAAAAGGAAAAAAATAAAGTTTTAAATGTGAAATTCAATGCCTTAAAATCTGAAGTCTCAGATAAAAATAAAAATACTCAGAAAGTCATTTCTGAGCTAAAGAGAACTTCAAAGCTTCTAAAATTTGACCTTGAAAAATGGTAAATGGTTCAACAAATCTTGACTAATGCTTGGTGGTTAGAGGCCATATTTTCAAAGAATCGGATTAGAAATGAAAAGAAAATTGATAAGAAAGGAAAGGCAACTTAACCAAAGAAAGCAACAAGCAAAGTTTCTTGCACTTTCTGTCATAAGAAATGACACCTACTTGACAAGTGCTTCATAAGAAAGAAGTTTGTCAAAAAGGTTGGGAAACCTCCTCCTCTAAAGACTAACCCAAAAGGACCCAAGAAGGTATGGGTACCTAAATTTAAAACTATGTTTGTTGCAGGTTTGCCTGAGAAAGCACGTGGAACCTGACAACAAATGGTACATGGATAGTGGTTGCTCCAGACACATGTCTGAATCTAAAAGATGGTTCAGAAACCTAAGGCCCAAAATTCTGGATTAATAAAGTTTGCTAGTGGAGGTAAGGTCAAGGTCACAGGCATTGGAAATGTTGGTAAGGATAACTTTCACCAAATTTCTGATGTGTTGTTTGATGATGGTTTGGCTTCCAATCTATTAAGTATAAGCCAGTTATGTAACCAAGGCTTTAATGTTTTATTCAATTCTCATGCATGCAAGATAGTTAATCTCACTTCAGGATAAGTCATGTTATCTAGAAAAAGGCATGATAACACCTATGTGTTATTCTTGGATGACCTTTTAGATCAAGATGTAAAATGTCTTGCATCCTTCACGGATGATGAGTGACTGGGGCATAAGAAGATTAGGCATGCTCATATGAAGCTTATTTCTCAATTGTCTCAGAAGGAGCTAATTAATGGCCTACCAAAGATATATTTGACAAGGACTTAACTTGTGATTTCTGTGAGAAAGGCAAGCAAACCAAGGCTTTTTTCCACAACAAGAATGTGATTTCAACGACTAGGCTACGTGATCTTTTATAGATGGATCTCTTTAGACCAACCAAGACTACAAGTCTTGCTAGGAAAAGATACTGCCTTGTCAAGATTTACATGGGTCATCTTTCTAACTTCTAAGGATGAGGTAGTCGAAAGATTCAAAGTTTTTGCAAAACGTGCTTGTATTGAAAAATATTCTCAAATCACCTCTACTAGATCAGATCATAGATGAGAATTTGAAAATCATGTTTTCAAAGAGTTTTGTGAAAAATATGGCATCTTTCATGAGTTTTCTGCACCCAAAACTCCCCAATAATATGGGCTTGCTGAAAGGAAAAATAGAAGCTTGTAGGAAATAGCTAGAACAATGCTTTTAGAAAGTGGTTTATCAAAAGATTTTTGGGCAAAGGCAGTAAACACCTCTTGCTACATGCAAAACAGAATTTTTCTAAGGTAAGCCTTGAAAAAAACACCTTATAAGCTATGGAAGGGAAGAAAACCCAATATGTTATATTTTCATATCTTTGCCTCATCTTGTTTTATTCTTAACACCAGGGACAAACTCACAAAGTTTGATCCAAAATTTGATCATAGAATTTTCTTAGGTTACACTTCAGTCTCTAAAGCTTATAGAAAACGTTATGTATTGAAGACATGATTCATATCAAGTTTAAGGAGCTCAACAAGGACCTTGCTGATGATCCCGAAGAGTTGAATGAAAATATAGAGAAACTGAATCTCAAGGATTCTTCAGAAGGCAAGCAGATGAAAGCCCAACCTTTAGAAAGTAAACCCTAGAATGTAAATACTTGAGAAAACTTGCTCAAGACTCCAAAGCCATCAGAAAGTGATCTTTCTAAACACGAAGGAGAGTAGTCTGAAGATGAAAGAGAAACTGAAAGACATCATGACTACAGAATCTACAAAGGAGTTTGTAACTTAAAAGCAGTTTCTCAAAGCAAAGTTCTAGGAGATATTTCAAAGGGAGTGAGAACTAGATCATCCTTTAGAAATCAGTCAAACTGTGTTTTCATCTCCACCATTGAACAAGTATGCATTGAAGAAGTTTTGAATGATCAAAATTAGGTGGATACCATACAAATCAGTTTGAGAAAAGCAAAGTCCAGACTCTTGTCAAAAGACCAAAAGGGAAAACCATCATCGGGACAAAATGGGTATTCAGAAACAAGCTTAATGAAGCTGGCAAAATTATCCAAAATAAAGCAAGATTGGTTGCATAAGGTTATAATTAACAAGAGGGAATTGATTATGATAAAACCTTTGCACCAGTAGCTACACTGAAAGCCATAAGAATGCTACTTTCTTTTGCTGCCTTCAAGGGATTCACTCTTTACCAAATGGATGTCAAGTCTACATTCTTAAACGGTTCCTTTTTGAGGAAGTGTATGTAAAGTAGCCTCCTAGTTTCGAGAGCAAGCTGACAAAGGCACTTTATGGTCTGAAGCAAGCTCTTCGAGCTTAGAATGAAAGACTGAGTACTCTTTTGCTGAAAATTAGGTTCAAGAGAGGTAATGTTGACACTACTCTTTTTATTCTTGAATAAGGTAATTACTTTCTGATAGTTCAAATATATGTTAATGACATAATATTTAGGGCCACTGATTATTCTCTATGTGAAAATTTTTCAAAATTAATGTAAAGTGAATGTAAGATGAGCATGATGGGTGAACTCAACTTTTTCCTTGGTTTACAAATAAAACAACAAAAAGAGGGAACCTCGATTCATCAAGAGAAGTATATAAAGGAACTTTTGAAAAAGTTCAACATGGATCAAGCCAAACCTATGAGTACACCTATGCATTCATCTTAAATCATTGATGCTGATGAGAATGATGAAAATATATTAGGAAGCAATTACAAAGGAATAATTGGTTCTCTTCTGTATCTTACAACAAGCAGACTAGACATTCAATTAAGTGTGGGAATTTGCACTAGATTTCAATATAACCCAAAGTAATCACACTTAAATGTTATTAAAAGAACTCTTAGATATCGATCTGGTATTAATCTTGGTTTATGGTACGAGAAAGGTACATCTTGTGAGATTATAAGTTACTGTGATGTTGATTTTGTTGGAGATAGAGTAAAGAGGAAAAACACCCGTGGATGCTACTGTTTCTTTGAAAAGAACCTTATCAGTTGGTCATGCAAGAAGCAGAATACCATTGCACTCTCCACTACTGAAGCTGAATATGTAGCTGTTGCTAACTACTGCACCCAGATGCTGTGGATAAACGAGCTAGAAGATTATCACCTAAGATATTCCAAAATCCCTATCTTCAATGATAATGCTAGTGTCATTCATCTTGCTAAGAATCCTATCTAGCACTCTAGATCCAAGCATATCGATGTTAAACATCACTTTATTCAAGATCATGTTCAAAAAGAGGATGTTGAGTTAATATTTGTGAATACTAAGGACCAAATGTCTAATATATTTACAAAACCATTAGCTGGAGATCGATTTTGTGTTTTGAAAAAGCTTTTGAACTTAAAGTTTTTGGTATCTGCATAAGCATTCATACCCAAAAATCTCTGAGTATCCATCTTCTTTGCTTCAAACTAAAGCCTAAATGAAGACATCAATTTGCAAGACCAAAGACAACAGGTTAAAGATCAAAAATTCTATTTGCAAGCTTAGAAAGGAGTTAAGATGACCAGAAAGAAGGTCAAAGGATCAGGAAATAGAGCATACATGTTCTCACAAGGTCCAGAATCTGAAGATTAGTTAATCGTGAGAAAGCTAAGTTGCTCTGATGGGTTAGAAAGTGGATTAAATGCCCAAAAAGTAAGTTTGGTTAGAAAGTGACTTCAAGCATCAGAAAACTTTCTTTTCGAAAGAAATTAAAATAGTTGGATAATTCCCACTCTTTTGAGTTTCTCTCTCCTACTTCGTTTTACCTTCAATCAGTAACGTCCCATCACTTAAATAATCTCCACTTCTCACATTTCACAAGTTACCTTCATCTTCAACCTCCAAGCACTCAAACTTCAATCGTTTTATCTTTTCCCATACTATCATCCCTGTACTTGCAACCGTGTTCTCTCAAACCCTCACCTTCAAGCCTTTCTCAAGTTTCAACCTTTTCATTCTATCCTCACATATTTTTCTAATGGCTAAAGGAAGAGAACTTGATCATTCCATTGACATGAGGGCTCCTTTTCATTTGTATGATGATCCAGAGATGCAGGATTATTACACAAAGAATTTTTCTCTAAGAAAAATGGCACCATAAAAGTCATTAAAAAGAGAGCTTCATGAAGAAATACCTATACTTGACAAGGTCTTTTCTTTTTAAAGGTGGAAGGAATATCTGGAGATTAATGATCGAGTTTTTCCTGGGTTTGTAACGGCTTTCTACTCATATCTTGAAGGAACCTCAACCTCATCCTTAAAGACTGTGATCAAAGACTGCCCCATCAAAGTTACCCTTACCAGATTGTCTAAGATTTTTAAGGCACTAAATGCTAGCATTATCTACAGTTCTTCACCCAATTGAGCCTGTTTCTGCTCCTGCTACTATTCCATCCTCTCTACTTTCTGCTATTGCATATGCTGAAACTAAGGTTGAATTGCCAAATTCTAGGGACATAATACCCCTAGATATACTAGAGCCCTCTCCACGAGCTGCTCCATCAATATCTGCGCTAATCCATATGCCATACCAGCCCTCACCAAAACCTTTAACCAGCTCTACTGTCATGACCCGACTTGGGCACATGACCGACACGTGAGGAATCCTCATTCCCACGTAAGCCTCGTGATCTCTGAGTCTCTCTATATGCATAATTTAATACAAAATCCATTTCCAAAACATTTTCATCTCTGATATAAATCTATAACTCTTTGGGAAAACAATTCATCATAAATGCTTTCATAATCAATCTCTAGTATATGTCTATGATATCAAATACATGAGTTGCTCTTAATATAAAATAAACCATAAAAGCCATAATCATGAAAATACAAATATTCATAATAAAACATGCCAATCTATCTCTATGGTCTAGGACCCTACTTGTCATGCACACTAGAGCACTCTATCTCTAAATATAATACCAAAAGTACTTCACTTCAAAGTGAAGCTCACCAACTGGGAAATCTCTACTGTGGGGGAGGAGGTGGTAGAGAAGAACCCATAGCGTCTACTGCACCTGTAATGGAGGAAGGGAGAGGGGTGAGTTTCATCTAAAACTCGGTGAGTAAACCCTCACCCATAATCCTCTCATGGGACAGCCAAGGAGAATAAATAATAACATATATTTATTAAACCAGTTAATACAATAACTCTAAAGTTCATATTCATAAAAATAACAAATAGTTCAAAAAATCAATATTCTGTAGAAATCATAAAACCACAGTACACTAATAAAGAAACAAAAATCTCTGGTTATGCCCAAATCATGTGACATAACAAATCTCTGGAGCACCTAACTATGTCTCGTTTATTATTTCTCTGGCCCTAAGGTGACTTGGTATACCAAGGTTAATGGAATAACTGCCGTTAACTCACAGTCTATTTCTCTATAGCTACTGTCTAGTCTCTAAGTCATAAAACTTGCCATTTCTCTAAAACTCTGATGTAGCCTTTCTCTAGGCATAAACTCTATAATTCATAATTGTCTCTTTTGAAATCATCGTAAAAATATCATAAATCTCTAATTGTATAACAAATATACTCTAACTCTTTGATAGACATCGCTTAACAACTATGATCCCATGAGCTTTCTAAAGTATACTTTTCATGCTCTAGTTGAAAAACATCTCTTTGATAAACATATATGTCATTTAAATCTTTAAACTCTTTAAAATATTATCTAAAATCATGCAATCATGCTCTTGTAAGGAAATTAACTCTAATGACCAATATAAGGACCATAGGTTCCGGATCCACTCACCTGGAGGGGAGGAAGTGGTAGCTTCAATACTAATGGATTTCAAGATAGGAGGAATGGCACCAACGTCTGCCATTGAAATAAAAAAACTCTAGGTTAGTCTCCAATAATCTCTATACTACTCAACATAACTCTAACATCATAAAGGGAGTGAAACTGTGATCGACCCTCTTGCTGCAGCAAGACCACTCGCTGCAGTGAGACCACTCGCTGTAGTGAATGCACCTCGCTGCAGTGTGTAACACCCCGATTTTTCTGTCTGAGAGAAAATGACCAAAATGCCCCTGAGGTCATTTTCTGCTCGGAATTCGAGGATAGCCAGCCTGGCAGTCCTCGAAGGGTCAACTCAATATTTGAAGGGGATTAGATGGTCCTTGAGTGATTTCGAAAATGAAAAATCTTGTTTTCTGCAGTTTCGGGTCAAAATGACCAAAATACCCCTATAGCGTTTTTACATGGATAAAGGTACCGTTCAAGCCCGAAACTTTCCCCAAAGGTTTAAAATGATGTTTTCATGTGTTTAAAAGTATCTGTTTAAGCCCCAGTGGTCCCAGGCAGTTTTTGTGCAAAATTATGATTTTGCCCCTGGAATAGTGCCGTTTGAGCTTAATTATGTAATTAAGCAAACCTACACAATATTAGGCTCTAACCGAAGATTAATTAATTTCCATAATTAATCTAGAGTGAAAATAAGTTATTAAAATTAATTAGAACCTAAAATTACTTAGATTAAAACTAAATCTCTTTTTAAAACTCAAGATTCCTAGCCTTGGAATCTTGAATAGTGTTTTCTCTCTCCAATTCCTTAAATTAAGGAATTGTGTCAAGAATTGTTTTATACACTAAAATGAGTTTTTATCTCACTAATAAAGCAAGAGTACTCCCTAACCTTGTCTTGAAATCCTTAATTACATCCTTAGTCATCTAAACACTTTCTCACAAATTCCTAAACTTAAGCATAATCAAAGACACACCTAAACACAACTCTAAACCACAACTAAAAAGAGAGATTTTCCTCTCCCTTGGCTGATGCAATTTGGCCACCTTTTCCCCCCATTTCCATCACATGTTTGAAATTTCAAACACTCAAAGAACCATGCTTTAAGGCTATATCTCAAGCCATACCGCACCATACCTCAAGCCATACCTCACCATGCCTCATTTGAGCCAATCTCTCACCTCATGGCCCATGAGGTCCACGGCCAAGCTTCATTCACCCCTCCATGTTTTGTTTCTCTATAAATGCATGCATTTAGAGAACTTCGTCACTTTTGATCAATTGCCAAGGTATAAGTTTGAAGAAAGCATTCCTAAGTTCTCCCATATTCTCTCAAGATCAAGAGCTCTTTTTTCTTCTTCATCTTCCTCAAGCTCACAAATAACCACCACACTTCAACCTCATCTCATCACCTTTCAACCATACACCATCCTTTAAACACAAAAGCTTAAAGAAAACACCTCACTTTCCTTTTCTTTCTCCTTGTGGTTGAAAACTCTAACTCACTTGGAAGGAAGTTTTCCTCTCATTCTCACCGCAAAAATCAAGCTTTCCTCTTAACCACTTGGTAGGGATTTTTGTCTTGTTAAAATCTTATCTTTTAAAGTTTTGATAAAGATGAGTTTTGTTGGTTTCTCTTGGCTTTTAGAACTTCTTTTCTCCCCTATGTATTTTGGCTTTGGAGCCTTCCTTTAAAGAAAAATATTGGCTTGATGATGAAAGTTGGTTGATGGTCAAAAGATCATCACTTGTGAAAACCTCTAAAGCTTGAAACTTGGTCTTTGGACCATGTGAGATTTCGGTTTCTTCTTCTTTTCTTTGGCTTAGATTTTAGGTTTTCAAAGGTTGTATGCTTGAAAAAGTAACTTAAGGATGAAAGCACATGATGGTGGTGAAGTTACATCATCAAGGTCATGGTCTCTAGAATTTTAAAATTTCATTCTTTCCTTCCCATGGCTTCAGCCACCTTTCCTTTTTTCAAGTTCATTTGTTCTTTTAATTCATTTCCTTAGAGCTTGAGGATGAAGTTCACACCATATGGTTTCTTTGAAAACCTTGGTGCAAGAACTCTAAAGCTTGCTTTATCTTGCTATAATAAGTTTGGGTTGAGGTTTAAGTTCCTTTAAAGTCTTGCAAGAGCTCTAGTGAAGAATGTAAAGTGAACTTGCATTCATATTTACTTTCCTTGCCTAGCATATTTATTTTTGGCCATCACCTAAAATGTAAAGAATAAAACAAGAGTTGCATTTTCATATCACCTAATAATTAATCTCAAAGCTCACCTATTTCGGCCTTAAAGTCAATTATTGTGGAGTCTAAAGCACTAAAATAAAGAATTGGACTTGCATTCATATTTACGTTTCCTTGTCTAGCATATTTATATTTCAAGTCATCACTTAAATCCTAAAAGATAAAATGAACTTGCATATTACCTTTCAAGTCTAGCACATTTATTTTCAAGTCTTGCATATTTATATTTTTAGCACCTCATATTTATATTTCAAGTTCTTGCATCTAATATTTACTTTGAAGTTCTCACTTTACTTTATAATGAAGGATAAAATGGGATGCATAACATGTTTACATTCTTGTCATCATTTAAAGACTCTAGAAGCTCAAAGACTTGCCCTCTTTATCCTAAGTTAAAGTTTGGTCATGGAAACATACCCATGGATGCATATTTCGGCCATGAGATGATGATGAACTTGATCTGAGTTTCATCTAGTCATAAGAGCTAACAACCCATGTTCTAAGATTTTCTTTAGACCTTAAGAGTTTTGAAAGGTTATTACCAACAAGGTTCATGAGTTAAATCTCTTTTAAGAATGCTTCAAATTTGCTACTGCCCTAAGGCTATCCTTAGTCCCTTTTTATAAAATGAAATGATTTTTGAAGAGTTTTAGAAGTCCTAAAACGATTCCAAGAGAAACTAGTAACTTATATGTCTTGAAAATGTGAGGTTATGTGTTCTTCGAAACCTAAGCTTGTCGGTTCTACCTTGGTATGTTTGCTGATGTATGATGATGTTTTGATATGTTAGAATGTGTGGTTGATTTTAAGAAAGATGATGGGATGATGTTAAAAGGGGTTTTTAGAATGAATGTGTAGTTTTAAGAATGTCAAAACTTGGGTTTTACGCCATTTTGGGTTACTGGTAATCGATTAGAGGGCTTATGTAATCGATTACCAGAGTGCCTTGCATACCCGGATATAAGCTTGTGGCTTGTGTAATCGATTACAAGATGGTGTAATCAATTACACAATGTCCTGGGAAACCCAGAACATGTTTCTGGACCCTAGTAATCAATTACTACTCCATGTAATCGATTACTCAGGTGTTATTGAGACCCAAAATGCATTTTCAACCGAGGTAATCGATTACAAGGCTCATGTAATCGATTACCAGGACCTCAAACTTCCCTAGTTTGGAAAATTGAGCCAAGTAATCGATTAGAAGGCCCATGTAGTCGATTACCAGTACCTAAAATGTGTAGATAAATGTTCCTTCCTTCATGTGAATGCATGTTTTATTATGAGAATAACTTGAGCTTGTGATCTCCCATTAGAGTAAATAATATTGATATGTTAATGCTCATGCTATGATGCCTTATGAAAGAATTACGATGTTATGATGCATATGATGATTATGATGTTTAGGACACATATGATCATGAATGACTATGTGTATATATAAATGTTGCATAAAGCAAATTTGGAAGAAATTCGGTGCGCTGTTGTTATGCTACCGAATTTCTGAAAAATTTGAGGAATTAGAAAGTTTTCAAAAACATATGAGATTTTGAATATGACATGGTACTATGAGAATACGTTCTAGGGGACGGCGATACGTAACGCCCCAAAAACAAATCCTTGAGGGGGACGACGATACGTAATGCCCCGAAAAGGACAATATTCACTGTGTACTTGGTACCGGTGCAACTCGTTCTATTATGATTATTATTATTGTGATTACGCTTATCAGAGGATAAGTAAGAACTAGTGACGACTAGTTAAGGTATGAGCCCATAACCTAGAGGTGATTCTAGGGGGATCCCTATGTTGCAGCACAATGCTTTGAATGTCACATAGTTACAGAAAAAGAAATGTTTTTACATAAGAAGAATATGCCACTTTATGCCACCTGTGTGATGTTGATATCTCTATGAATGTTTAATTAATTTTTCCCTGTTACATCTTCATGCATTCATGCTTTATTATGCTGCATCCATAACATTAAGATTCATCCTAAAAGGAACGAACCTTGGATAATTAAGTTTGAAACCTAATAAATGAAGTGTATGCATGTTCACCTTTTCAAAGAAACCCAAAGTTTCTAAGGACGTAGATGATGACACCTAAATAGGAGGTTGCCCTACTAAGATTCTTTAGCAAGATTCTCACTCCCTCTATCTCTTCTTTCCGTCACGTCTTCAGATGGCGACATCCGTGGTCTTCGTGGATACCCCGACGTGGGAGGTGCATTATGATCCAGAGAATAGTTTCATATCATTTTGAGGGTCGATGTGCTGTTCGTGTTTTCATGTTTGTCGGATGACCCTTCGCTCATCCTATACATACCCACCATTTTTCCCTGACATCACCTTACGGCGACGACGATCGAGTTTTTGAGCGCGCCCATAGGCACAACGAGAGGATGCTCCGCATGCACACCACCACTTCGGCCATGCGTGACTACCCTGACTATGTGCCTCGTACAAATTTCTCAGAGACGGACCTGTCGGAGGACTCGCTTACCCATATGTATAGTGAGAGCTCAACCCCCACTCCGCCACAGATGAGAAAGGGCAGCGAGGAGACTATTACGCAACCGAGATTGGCTCGAAGGCCATCTATGCGTCCACGTCGTGGAGGTCACTCGCAGTTTTCTAGTGTGCCAGTTCCCGCCGAGCTCCGACCGTGGATTGGATATGTCCCACCTTCTCTGGGACCCCAGCAGTAGAGACCCGTGGGTAGAGATAGTGCACAAACCACATAGACAAGGATAAACCTTCTTTTCTTTAGAGGTTATCCATTTTAGATGCACTTGGGTAGGGGAGTTTCCTTTTATGCCTTCTGTTTTCTTTTCCTTTCTGTTGTATTTCATTTCGAATGTATTTGTTTCCATGTTGTACCAACTAAGCCCTGTTTTTCATGGGTGGGCATATTATATATATATATATGCAGTTAGTTTTATCATGATGTGCAATTACATGCTTTATGTCCTGACAGATGCTTATTTGATCTTGTGCTTTATTTCTATGCCTCGTCGTTCGTCGTGTTGTGCGGCTCTCACTTTGCATTTACATTTCCAAAAAAAAAATTTCTTGTATTTCCCACTAAGTATTTTAATGAAAGGTTTAAAGAATGAGACTAAAAGAGTAATAGACTAATGATTGACCTAAATACATTCTAGGAGTATTGGGTTAAAAATTAGGATGTTACATAGTGAGCCTTCTGGCCTGCTACCTCGCTATAGCAAGTCTACCCCTGCAGAACTCGCCCATTCATCAACAATAGAGACAAACCATGATACCCATACCCAAAAATGTGACAGAATAGAGAGAATAATAATACCCAACTCTAGGTTATCAAATAGGAAGGAATGCAACAACAAAATCTCATAAATCTCTTACCTTTGACCTTGGAATGAGATGGAATGGAGTAGGATTGAGTGGAAGAAAGTTTGGAGAGAGTTTGGGGAGAAGGGTTTCGGATTTTGGGTATAAAATCCCCACTTGGTGTGTTATATGAGTGTTGGGGTGCTCATTTAATGAAATTGCGTCATTTTGCACTATACTGTGACCGAGCCCATTCGCTGTAGTAAACAATACTCATTGCAGTGAGCCTTCATGCTCGCTTGCTTGCTGCAGCAAGTCGGTTCTGCAGAATTCTGCAATGACAACACCCAACCTGCATTCCAAGGCTCCTCGGCCATTCGGGGCTTTCCCGACGGCACAGGTGGATCCTAGGGGACCCTAGGGAAATATGGAACTTATCTGTTGTCACGTATACACCGGGTATCACATCTACGCACATCCAACTGCTTCTTGAAAATTAGAGGCTCATGGCCTCTAGGTTGGACCAGATTGAAGCTTCAACTATTGGGCACGGTGCCAATTCTAGAGTCATGAGGAGATCATGCTGCAAATCCTTCAGAACACTCAAGAGATTCTCAAAGAACTGAGGCACCAAGGCTGATAATGGCATTCCTTGATTTCCAGCAGAACTTCTTTTTGCTGATATCAGAAAGGGAAGAAGAAAAGAAAAAAAAATCTTAAGGTACTGAGAAATTCAGGTGGAATACACTAAGGGGGAGCTACTCGGAATTTTTTTTAGCATCTTGCATCTTTTGCATTTCTTTTGTTCTTGAACAATAGGTTTTCTTTTTCTCTCTTATGTTTTGATTTTTTTTTCTCTTGAACAACAATCCATTCCTTTTATGGTATATATTTGCTTCATTCTACTGGATATCAAGTGTTATATTGTTTTTAAGCCCTGATACATATCTGTTTTATGCTTTGATATATATCGATGCTCTATCTATCATGCTAAGTTAATCAAGTATCATGCTTGAGTTGTACGCTTTTTATCTTTTAGCATTCGCTTTTATATGCTTTTTCTTTAGCACACTATGATATTTAGCACATATTTGTGTCTTTGATTAGCACCAGCAAATATTGATTAAGCACAAGTATCTTTTTTGCTCTGATACAAATATCCTTTTTTTGTGCTTCGATATGTATGTCTTGCTTTCACGCTTAAAATTTTTTTTCATGAAACATATATACTCTGACACACATATACAATGTTTTCATGAGCTCTGTATAACTAGATCCAAATACAGTTGTGATTAGTTTCTGTTGATCTTCATAAACTTGTCTCTTAATGCTCCAATACAACTAAGATCAATCTATGAGCCTCAGAAACTTCTCGTGTGTACAAAGCTTATATATTACAAGTGTTTTCAGGAACTTTAGTGTTTTTGCATCGCACTTTTGAAAATACACTTGGAAAAAATATGCTGAATAGGAAATCTAATCAAGAGAAAATATCACAAGTTTGTTATTCATATTTTTGTATCTTTAGAAGAGATCCCTATTGACAAAGAATCAAGCTCTTTTCTGTCAAAGAGCTTAAATGACCATATCCCTATCGATAATGTTCTAATACTTCTCAAAAAGTACTCTAACTAACTTTAGAAAGCTCACAAAAAATTAAAAACAGCTCTGATTTGAGTCACTTAAGGCTTTGAAACATTTTATCTTTGTATCTATTATGCCTTAAGAAAAGAACTCTCTAAAAATCACTTTGTATGATGTGTTGAAAGAAATGTGCTTTATCTATATATCATGTTATATTTCTTTCAAAATCTCTTGAAAAGATTTTCTTCAATTTGGTTTGTCATTATCAAAAAAGGGGAGGTTATTAGCTCTAGAATCCTTTAGAAAGTGTTAATGCTAAATGTATTTAACGATAACAAAATCCATTTAAAGAAAATATTTTAAAGAATGACTAAGGGTTTTCTTGAGTTTCTTGACTTAAGCAAATAGGGTTTTCTGTATGCATAACGTGCTTTTTGAAGCAAAAATAATTTCACTTTACATGAGCAAACATGGTATATCTCTTTTAAAAAGATTGGAACTTAATGGAAGTGAAAATTATATAGTGGAATGAACATATACATGCTTTATGGACTGAAAAAAAAAATCATAATCAACAAGAAACCAAGGCAAAGATATTCAGAAAATAGAATGCAACTTCAGAAAGTACTCTTAAGTTGAAGATTTCAACCTAGTTTTGAAGCAGAAGTGTTCTACAACCCTCAATCAGCATGATCATAATCATCTCATCATCTACAACATCTGATTGAAAATTGGAAAAATCATTTTTTCATCAATGAACTGATCCCGCACTTTAAAAAAGCTCATGTTATAGTGAAATAGTGTACTTTACAAAAAAAAGAAGGAAGTTTGAAATTCAAATTTGAAATCAAATCCAATTATAGACTAACACATCATCTCTTTTGTCAACATGATCAACCACTCAAGCTTCTAAAAGGAAATGTTTAGAAACCTCATTCAAAAAGTCAAAAGTAGTTTCTAAAGGTAACCTCAGAAACCTTAATTTCACAATGGCTTTTGCAACAGCTCTGACAAAAGTTGAGCTACTTCTCTAGACTGCTTTCCAACAAATAAACTGATGATCAACACATATCACTTGGAGAAGAGATCAAGGGCAATGGTAATGAAGAAAGACCATCTATAAATAGAGATATTGCGCTCATGATGAAAATGACTTTTGATGCTATAAAAGAGCTAAAATGCTGAAAAAGTTTCTCTTCATCTTCTTGTAAAGTTCATTACATCTTATAATCAATTCTTGGTTTGTAAAATCTTCTTTATACATTATAAAAAATCATACGTTCTTCTTAGGAAGAATATTAAAAAGAAGTCATTCAAGTTTTTCCTAGGTATTTGATTGTACATTTTAAGGAAACTTGAGTGTATGTTAGTTTAAGTTGCAAACCCAAACACAAAACCCTTGTATCCTCGATCCAGTAGTGATCAATGTGAGGTAGTTTGAAAAGGCTAATCAAAGACTACTTGCAACGTGGCAATAGAGATTGTCTATTGGTCACGGTTTATCTTGGATAGACTGGTTAAAGGCTACTCAAGGTTAGCTTGGAGAAGCTGGTCAGATACTACTCGATTTGTGATAGTAGGGGTTGTCTACTAGTCACGGTTCAGCTTGGAGAGACTAGTGAAAAAACTACTTGGTTTGTGATAGTAGTGGTTGTCTACTGGTCATATATTAAAGCTTGAAAAGGCTACTGCAAAGACTATTCTGTTTCTTTCTCGAGTTGAGAACAGTTTAGCGAAATTGAATGGTGGTTAAGAATTGGATGTAGGCAGGATTGATTGAACCAGTATGAAAACTTCTGTATAGTATCTTCTTCTCTATAAACTCTTTTATGTTCACTGCTTTGTGTACATTATTTAATATTTGTTTAAAGTCTATTTTATTTTTGTTTATGTGACTTACGTTGTTTTTCAGAAATTTGATTTCTAAAGTACCTAACACTGTTTCCATTGCACTTCAAGCTCAATGCTTGATAGTTTTTTGTTTAAAGTTTTTAGAAGCTAAAAAAGAAAGAAAAGTGAAGTATGATTCAAGCCCCACCTTCTCGTACACTTTTCTACCTACAATGGTTATGGAAGGTGATCCAATAAAGTGAACCTTTAGACTCCAGGAATTAATAGTTATGAAAGGTGATCCTATGTCCCCTATCCCACACTTTAGGATTCGGGAAATAGCTTAACAATAGGATAAGTGTAGGCTAGTGATGACTAGTTAGGTATGAGCTTATAACCTTAGAACTCTTAAGATGAGACAGTATTAAGGTGACCCCCTTAGAAGAGAATAAGAAAGTTAAGTCACCTAAGAGAATATAAAGGAAAGATTATGATATGATGTTTTATGTTCCTTGTGCTATGATAATTTATTATGATTTGTGTGATGTGTTGCATAAGGCATTGATATATATTCATAATATGGTATGATGCATTCAGGACATTAAGAATCATGCTAAAAGACACAAATCTCGACTAATGGCTCTTAAACCTAAATAAATGAACCTTGCTATAACTACTATTTTCCTAATAAAACTTGAGGTTTCTGAGGATGAAGATGATGACATAGGTTTGGAGGCGAAGGCCCTACTGAGATTCTTGTTTAAGTTTCTCATTCCCTCTCATTTTCCTTTCCATCTCATTTTTAGAGGCTCATGGATTAGTTAAGATATACAATGATAGACCTAGAAAACTTGAATGATTCTATGATTTTTCCTAGGAAGAACGAATGATATGCCAAGAATGTAGAAAGAAGATTTCTTATAGATAAGAAACTAATTACAAGAAGTAATGAACTTTGCAAAGGATGAAGAGAAAATCTTCATGGTTTAAGTATTGTTCAGCAAAAGTCATTTTCATTTTGAGCATAGCATCTCTATTTATTGATAATTTACATTTATGACATTGCTGTTAATCTGTTGTCCAAGTGACACGTGTTGATCATTGGTTTGTGTCTTGGAAATATAGCCTAGAGGAGTAGCTCAGCGTTGTTAGACCTGTTGCAGAAGCTGTTGTGAAATAAAGCTTTCTGAGACTACATTCAAAAACTACTTTTACTTTCTGAATAAGGTTTTTGAACTTCTCCTTCTGGAAACTAGGGCAGTTAATCAGGAGGCAGAAAAGATGTCACGTCAATCTATGATTGGATTTGACTTTAAATTTGAATTTCAAATTTACCTACTTTTCTTGTAAAATGTGTTGTTTCACTATAAAACGTGCTTTCAGAAGAGCGGTATCAGTTTCTTGATGTTTCCTCGATCTTCGAATCGTCAATAAGAGCTTGTAGATGATATTATGATTGTAATCATGATGATTAAAGGGTGTAGAACACACTTGCTTCAGAGTTGAATAGAAATATTCACTTGAAACATACTTTATGAAGTCGTATGCTACTTTCTGAAGATCTGAGCCTTAGTTCCTTATTCTTGAGAATTTTCTTCAATACGTTGAGCATATATTTGTTCATTGCATGACATAATTTTCACATGGGTAACTCAAGATTTTCTTGTTGAACTAAACATTACAACCTATCTTAGATAACAACCAATATTATGCCATAAAATAAACCATCTTCAATATGGTAATCATGGAGCTAACAAATTCAAAATTATATATCTATATTGCTCTTCAAAATCCTACAAAAAGTATGCTTCAGCTCTTGGCCTATCTACTTCACTTGGCAAAAAGGCTGGACAATCTTCCAATAAAATATCTTGATTCAAAAAATATACTATGCATGATGAATCAAAAACTCCATGTATGTGTATGTGTGTGTGTGTGTGTGTGTGTGTGTGTGTGTGTGTGTGTGTGTGTGTGTGTGTGTGTGTGTGTGTGTGTAGAACGGATCATCCTGTATAGACACACACCCTTGATTGTTAGATTGGAAATACTTAACAAGTTGGTGGGTTTCGAGGTGACTTCTAATTATCTTACCCATTCAAAAACAAAAAGAAACATAATGTATCTATCATTAGCTCAACCTGCCTGCCATCATGTATGTTTATGTCATTACTTAACCAAAAAGTCTCAAAATAGTGATAATCACTTATTTGTTCTGACTATGTTCTTGAACACTATGGTATTTAGTATCATGGGGTTTGGTTGTGGTCATCCCTACCAATAGATCTGTGTAAGATAAATCCTGTACAACCTGGATAAGGGGACATCATCAATAATCTAATACATAAATAAGTCCAAGCTAAAAAATTAAAATTTGTAGTTTTCATGCCTGCACCCTTGGACAACTATTTTGTTTAACATGAATGAATCTTCATATGTGAAATCTCATTCACATCAACATAGTGCAGAAAACAAATGATGTAAGTACTCATAGTTTTGGACTTTTATATAATTAGCTTGATATTTAAAGTACAACCTCAGGGAAATTAAAAAGTTGGAATAATCTTAAAGAAATAGCAATGAGGCTACTTTGCACTTTAACACAAAGTTTTATATACAAAGAAAAGTTTGGAATTGAAGACATGATACATATGCTGCTATTCGTAATGTACAAGAGGAGCATTTTATAGCCTAACAACTTGTAAAACCATCTCATATTATAAAGTACATAGAGTTGGGTATGTGGACTAGCCTGGTCTATTTAGCTTGGCCCATGACAGGCTATAATTAAACAGACTAGACCAGGCTAATCTGTTTCACAAATGGACTTCACTTTGGCCTAGTCTACATCTACCCCGCATAAGCCCATAAGTTCATGGACTAGTTCGCGTCACAAATCCAAAACCAAAATCACAAAACCAAAAACAGAGGCCACAAACCCAAAAAATTAAACTGATCAATGATTGTATAAAAATTAAAAAAGATACAATCTTAGAAGTTCATGACTGATTCAACTAAACAGAACATGATTAAAAAATTAAAAGATTAAAAAGTGACAAAATAAAAAAAAAAAGAGAATCCCCACAAGCGGTGCTACTGTTGCAATGAGATAATGTCCGGATGTTAGCACCCGGCAGTAGTGGAGGTATCTCGGCGGCACAATGGTGGAATGGCATTGGCACGGTGAATTGGAGTGGCGCTGTGAGCCTGCAATAGGAAAAGGAGATCGAGAATTAAGGGACAAAAGGTGACCAATAGCTTGAGATTTCATCGACTCAGAACAGTGATTTTATTGATTTGTGAAGTAGGGAGGCTGTGAGTTGATAAAACCAGTGCTGACTTATAAGACTATAAGAATAGGTAGAAAAGATGAGAGTAACGGCTCTAGTAGGGTTTCATTTCAAAGTGGCTTTGGTATCTGTTTTTGCTTTTAGTTTGGTGACTTTGGTCAATCAAAAGGAGAAAGAAACACTACAGGCTAAAGGAGTGGGCCCCTAGTTTAGTCTCTCTACAGTGTGTATTTGCTTAGGGTGGGTGCACTTCACTTGGGCTTAAAAGTTGTGGACTGCTGCACTTGGTGCATATATGATATATTTTATAATTTTAAGCTTACAAAAGTCATGCGGGCTAGCGGGTTGGTTTGCGAATCCTCAGGCCAAGCCCATTTAGCCTACAGATTAAGTAGTGAGGACCGAAAAAGTCCATGGATTGACAGGTTAAAAGTTTTTTTGTCCATTTTTGTGCAGACTGCGAGTTAAATGGATCGGTCCATGGATTGTGATCCATATACCCAGCTTTATTTGGTAACACCATATTAAAGCACCATTACTAAACCACCTAGCAAGAGTTCACAAGAAATTTATAAATAATGTCTAACTAAAATGGTGGTGTGGTTTTGATTGTATAGAGCCAACAGACATGAAATAAAGTCACTATGACGGGCTTAGGCTCAAGGATATGCATTGGAGTCCCCCCGATTACAAGCTTATCATACTAAACAAAAAATCTAGGCTTAATTAATTTATATTAAATACCAACATATTCTAAATAACAATAAGGCTTTTCATGTGGTTCAATGATAACAATGTCATGGTTATGAGTCTTCGTACAAGCAATGGAATTTCTTGACTGCTATTCATACTGCTATGTTTCCAATCAGACAAGCTAGACCATTATTAATGAAAATATATCAATCTCTCATCACAAGCAAACTTAGAACCAAGATCAACACAATTTTAGCAACAAACCCAGAAACAGCGAACAGAAAGCTAAAAAAAATAGCACAATGAAAACCCAAATAAAAAGAACCACAGAGTCTGAGAAAAAATAAAACAAAAATGTTAGAATACAACCACTCATCAAGAAAAGAACCTACACATAATCTGAGAAGAACAAAAAGAACACGGAAAATAGGAAACTATCGAAGAACATCGACGATCGCACAAAACACGACACTAACAAAGCACAGCTTGGCAAAGGGTTTCAACAGAGATAGGCATCGAGAGTGAGCGATTGTAACGGAGCTTATGACTGTGGCAATGTTGTGTGTGTGTGTGTGTGTGTGTGTGTGTGAGAGAGAGCTATATGGAGCTTAAGAGCTTACGGGCACCGCTGGTAGTTTGGTGTGGGTTAGGGATTCTACGATTTGGGGGAAGCGATTTGGGGTTCTGAGAGTAAGAGGAAGACGTGTGGATGGGGGTTAGGGAGTTTGGAACAGTGCTGGATGTGGAAGAGGGTGTGGGTTGATAACTTCCTTTGGGGTTGGAGGGGTAGTTTCAGGGATGAAGTGAGGGAGGAGAGTGGAGTGGAGGAGTTTCGATACTAAGAAAAGAGAAACCAAAATTTGAAGGGGTGCAATTTTTTTGCCCAGGCTCAACTATGATGGACTAGTATTTTTAATCTCATACGTGTGCCTCTATGGTGTCTATAGTGAGACACCCAAAACGGGTGTTAAGATAGAAAAACCGTTTAAGGAACTAAGAGTTATGTTATTTGTACTCATAATATATGCAACACCGTGTTGACTCACATCTCATCTATTATTAGATGTGGTGTTGATCTTATTCAAGTAGGATCTACACCCATCCAATAATGGATAAAATGTGAATTGACATGGTCTTCCACAAATCATGAGTATAAATAATATTTTCAAGAACTAAACATTTGTTGTATTGTTTGACTTTGGAGCCATTTATTTATTTAACTTGTGCTAGTAAGCTTGATCTTCCTATGTTCAGCTTACCTTATAACCCGATTGCATCTAGCGGATTAGCAGTGGAATATTAACCCATTTGGTAGATATCATTAACATACATAAAAATTCTAGTATTAATAATGTGGGATTTTAATTATTAAATTTATATTAGTAAAATAATTGAAAACCGTAATTATTAACATCGTTTCCCAATATTCTCTACCAACGTTTCCGGCATTTATTGATTATTGCTTTTCAAGCATCCTATTAGTATTTACAAAAGTGGGCGCAGATAACTATACCCGAAAGAGAAATGGATCTTGTTACAAATTCTTAAATAACTTGAAAGCAAGATAAAATACTTTTCTATGATATTCAGTAATTACTTGATATATTAGTTATTACATTAAAAATTTTGAAAAAGTGAAAAATAATGGTAACCCAGAAAATCAATATATTAATTAATAAATGAGTTATGTTATTTATACTCATATGGATATCGTGTCAACTTACAATAAGTCTAATTGGATGGGATGAGTTGTCATGATAATTGGATAGAAGTGTCAATCAGTATAGTGTTCTATACAGTATAATTACAAGAGTAATGTTATAGAATAATAAAATTGCATAATAAATACACACCATACACTTTATCATTATTAGATGTAATGAATCAATAAAACTACTTATCACATTTAATAATAATAAAATAAATAATATATATTTATTATGTAATTTTATTATTTCCATAATATTACTCATAAATACAAATACTAACAATTTTTTTTTAATGAATTAATTAGAGTCTTCCTTTAAGAGCAGCTAGCAATTTTTCCTTGTTACCAACTTTTTTAAAACATTATTTCGATAGCTTGAATCCATGAGTGGAGTTTTAGATGAAGCCCAGGTGTCATATTGCACGATAAAAAACAACATTCTCACCTAACAGATACTCTACCGAAAAAATACACACTGGATTTATCTCATTGGGACAAGAAACATAAAACGAGGAAGTGGAACAAGAATTTGCCATAGGTTTGCATGGATGAATTCACAAAAGTGGCCCCTACTTAACTAGGCACACGACGCAATTGTGCTGTCCTGTGGCTTCAGGCATTGAGGACATCGCCAGATTTAACTTAAAAAACATAGTTTCTCACGAACCTGGAACGCCATCTCCGCCCCCAACCACCCCTTCTCTTTTCTTTATATTCACTCCATTCTTTATTCTTCTCCTTCTTCTCTCTGTGTGCGTGTCTCTGTGTGTGTGTGCGTGTCACTGCCACCCATTTCATTGCTCATCTCTCTCTCTCTCTCTCTGTCTCTCTCTCTCTGTCTCTCTGTGTTGTTCTTCATGGCTCCAGCCTTGGAAGCCCAAGCTCCACAAGGGGAAGAGACTGTGGCCCAGAATAGCAACTTCTTGAGCAGTGTCAATGATGCTGCACACAGATCCAAGGTCACTGTTATTGGCAGTGGAAACTGGGGCAGTGTTGCTTCCAAGCTTATTGCTTCCAACACCCTCAGGCTGAGCTCATTCCATGGTATTTTTTTTTTTATTCCCTTGTGAATTCCTCTGTTCGCTTTGTGTTTTGAGCATGTTAAGTCATATGCCTACAAAAAGTGGCGAGTAAGTAACACTTTTTAGTGCTAACATTTTCAGTTTGAGATCAATTTATTCCTAATAAAATTTTTGACATCAGTATCATCCTGATAAATTTTTTTACATTTAGTGATAATATTTTTAATATCCACGTCAATTCAATCCTAATATATATTTTTTTTATTTCGACGTCAATTTAATTATTCTGATGAAGTGAAGATCCAATAGAATGACATTTTTTTTATATAAAAATTAAAAATGCTATGAATAAATTGATGTGAAAGTTTTGTTAAAAAAAATTGATGTCAAATTGCAATTGTTAGGATCAAAATGGTTATTGACTCAAAAATTGTGGATGAGGTTCTTCTGCTGTGTGTTTTTTTGACAAGTTAGAAGGTGTAACATGGTGCTAAAATGCTAAAGTGACTTTGGACTATTTGAAAAAAATTGTGCTTTTAGTAAACAAACTGACTTTCCTTTAGAATCTTGGATTTCCTATTTTGATGAATCATCTGATGAATTCAGATGAAGTGAGGATGTGGGTTTATGAGGAGACATTACCATGTGGCGAGAAGCTCACAGATGCCATCAACCGAACCAATGTAAGGACCAGCCATGTCTGTGATTCTCGGTGTGTCCAATATTTTTCAATGTTTCTTAGCTATTTCATTTGGTTAGGAAAATGTCAAATATCTCCCTGGAATCAAGCTTGGCAAAAACGTTGTTGCAGATCCAGACCTTGAAAATGCAGGCATTAATCTTTTTTCTCTGACTGTTATTTTCAGTGTTTTACAATTTTATTTAGAAAATAAAATAAGTAGAAGTTATACCAAAGGAATCACATTATTAAATAGCAAAAGGTAAAATAGGTTTTTCAATCCCTTACCTTTACTTGATTTTTCAATTTGGTCCCTTACTTTTGTTTCTTCCCTAAGTTGGTCTCTTATGTTTCAAATAATTTCCAATGTGATCCAAACACACTGTTCCACCACATAACTGATGAGTAATACTGATGCAGAACAAGCGTTGCTAATTAACATGGCACACACGAATTTTGTATAGAATGTGTTCTGTCGTCATTTTCCATCAATTATAGGACAGAACAATGAGTTGAGACCAAAATGAAAAAACTGATTAAAGGTAATTGACCAAAAAGTCTATTTTGCCATAGAGAAATGGATACTATATTTCATTTTTACTTCTAGAGGGGGTTTTGGGTCAAATTGTGTGCTGTTCTGATTGGGTAATTATGCAGTGAGGGATGCCAATATGTTAGTCTTTGTGACTCCGCATCAATTTATGGAAGGAATATGCAAAAGGCTTGTTGGGAAAATTAGAACAGATGCTGAGGCTATTTCCCTTGTCAAAGGGATGGAGGTCAAGATGGAAGGCCCATGCATGATCTCTAGTCTCATCTCGCAGATACTGGGAATCAATTGTTCTGTTTTAATGGGGGCCAACATAGCAAATGAGGTTAATTAGAAGAATTCTGATTCTTTTTCTTTAAAAAAAAATCTGAGCCAGCTCCCTTGTATCTTTTGCTATCCTAATGAACACTGTTTGTGCAGATAGCTGTAGAGAAGTTTAGTGAAGCAACTGTTGGATACAGGCATAACAAAGAAGTCGCAGAGAGATGGGTTCAGTTGTTTTATACTTCCTATTTTATTGTTACAGCTGTGAGTGCAGCACATCCTTTAATTGATGATCAACATATTGATGAAAAACTTGTCACAAGTAATGCTGAATAAAACTGAGGAATTTGCTAATAGTAATTAATAACACAAAGAAATATTGTCATGACAGATTCACATGATCATGAGTACTTTAAAACTTGTAAAACACTGAGATATTCTTTGTGCTGAAAATTTTGGTATCTATATAATAAATAGGTCCAAGATGTTGAAGGAGTTGAACTGTGTGGAACTCTGAAAAATGTCGTGGCCTTAGCAGCAGGTTTGTTGTACAGTATCTGAAGTTTGTTATCTCTATTAACTGTTTGTGAATAATCAAGGGAAGGATATACAAATGAACAGGTTTTGTTGATGGCCTGGAGATGGGAAACAATACAAAAGTAGGTCTATAGGAGTTTTTATTGAAGTTTTCATTTATAAAAAATAAGTTATCTTGTGTCTTACTTTTGGTTCTCTATACACGTATAGGCTGCAATCATGCGACTTGGTCTTAGAGAGATGAAGGCATTTTCGAAGTTGTTGTTTCCATCTGTTAAGGACAGCACATTTTTCGAAAGCTGTGGTGTAGCAGACCTTATCACAACATGCTGTAAGGAAGCTACTTAAGTTCAGCCTAGTTTTCATTGCATATCTTGGTTTCATTTAAACCATATTATTCATGCAGTGGGTGGTAGAAACAGGAAAGTTGCTGAGGCCTATGCAAAGAATGAGGGCAAGAGGTAGTTTTGTATTTCATTCTCCTTGGGAAAGAAAAAGGAAACAGTTGATCTAGTATTTCTGGTTTTTTGTTCTTTTCCGCAGGTCTTTTGATGACCTTGAAGCAGAGATGCTGCAAGGCCAGAAATTGCAGGTATATACATGAACATACTGTAGCAAACAGTATAATGTTTTCTCTGAAAATAGCATACCGGATAATCTTAGACACGGACATCTTTGAAGATATACAGAGTGCTAATCCGTTAAATTCAAGGGCAGCAAAGTGAAAATCAAAGATCAGTAGGCTTATTCATGCATGGACTATGAGCTTCCTGTCTTTGTCCATAACCCAGACTAATACACAAAGAAAGCTAGTTTAAATTTCCACATTAGGGGAAAGCTTCTCCAATCACAAAGTAAATCATAAAATTATTCTTACAAGAAAAAAAATTAGTTTTTGATCAAATTGAATCTTGATAAATCCAACAATTAAAAGCACCAGTAGTGGTTTATGTGTTGATTTCTGTGTCTTATTTATCTAACTTTCTTGCAATAAGGGCGTCTCGACTGCCAGAGAGGTCTATGAGGTTCTTAGCCATCGCGGATGGCTAGAGTTGTTTCCTCTCTTCTCGACAGTCCATGAGATAAGCAGTGGGCAGCTTCCACCATCAGCTATAGTTGAATACAGTGAGAAGCAAGTAAGATCCTTCTAATTCAAGGTGCTGGAGATAGTATTTGTTGTCTAAATACAGTTCCAAGAACATACAAACGCCATGCTTTAGCTGCACTACTGTGGAAAGCCTTGGTGACTTGGTTGCTTCTTCTTTAATTACAAAATCTCACACCAACAAGAAACTTGTCTGTGGTTGAAGATCAGCATATATTAGGAAGCTTGGTAGCTGTTGCCTTTGAATGCGAAGGAAGTTAACTCTAATATGAAATTCTTTTCATGTTATTTTCTTCCACCGCAAGTAATACATGCAACAGTTCTTATATACAATGAAGTAATTTGAATATTCTCTATTGATTGGCTTTTCACATTTTTTGGGAACCTATTCACTCATCCATTTGTTTTAATCCCAATTTGGATAAGGAAAATGCATGTCCTTTAGGATTCAACACTCCAGGTACTATATGTTGCAGGATTGCCATGGCTGAGATTAATTCCCCTCCCCCCCCCCCCCCCCCCCTCTCTTTTTTGCCTTTTATTTATTTTTGACTGGACTACAAATTTCACCCTCTCTATTTCTAATAGGATATTATGGTTGGACATCCAATTAATAACCCTGATGATGTTAATATTCAAAACTTTAACTATCTATATCACCTATTGGTTACTTTTAATATTGATTACATATGAGGAATCTACCTATATGTTTTAACATACATGATCTATCTGTGTGTGTGTGTATATATATATATATATATATATATATATATATAGAGAGAGAGAGAGAGAGAGGCATATCACATGAAAAAGGTAGCTTATTATGAGAGTGAAAAGAATAAATTTGAGCCGTATAACCATACATGGATAGTTAAGATTTAAAGATAGTTAATGGCAATAAATACTCACATGCTTATTTAGAAAATTCATTTGACTTTACATTCTAATCTTGATCATTTATATAAAATCTAATAGTCAAGATTGATTCCTCTCACTCTCAAAATAAATTACCTTTCTCATGTGATATGTTTCCTATGTATATATTAATATTATATTACTCAATTCTAAATATTATCTATAATATATGAAAAACTTAATATATAAGATGGTTTGTATGAAAAAATTATATTATTCAATTTTATATATATGATCAATTTGTAAAAACATATATTTTTTATTTTCTATATGAAACTCATAATATTATCTATAGCTACATTTCATTTATTTTTTCTATTACTGTAGCACCATAATATTTAATCCAATACGCCTAGGACGCATTTAAGTTAATTATTAGTTATTACCCTTTTGTTCCGGTCATTAACTTAAGCTTTTGAAAATTACTTTAGTAAAAATATGGGTAAATTTTTTTTTTTGAAAATACAAAACATGAGCCGCGTACACGAATTGATTAATATTGACATTTCATATGTCGAAGAAAGAGAATAAAGAAAATCACAAATACCACAAGTTATAACATTAGTGTATAATAATATAATCAAAACAAGTACTAATCGTCCCACATTTGTACCATAACATAGAAACATATCACCACTGACAAGAGTTATGACAAATACAGTATTTCATAATATGTAATATACGGATAAACATAGATAACTGACACACGCTCCCTCCCTCTCACAACTCTGCCTCGTAGCAGCTAGTGCAAACGTCAAAGTCTTGGCTCGTCACATATGGCGAGGTGCCTCGCTGGGTGTACATGGGTACCTCGGCGTGGACGAGTAGCTCCTCCACATATGGGCATAGCTCTTCTCATTGGCTGTACTATGATGGCCTCACTGCCCTCGACAAAAGCCATGGGCATGGTGGGGGAAGAGCCCTTGGATGGCACTTGGGTGGCGGAGTCCTTAGATGGATCTGTCTCTGAATAATCCGTGGGAGAACGGGGCACATACTCCGAGAAGTCACGGATGGCAGAAGCGACTGGCTGGGTATGGCAAGTCAGCTCCTCGAGAGGTCGTGCACGCTCGAAGACGAGATCATAGCCAAAGCGGGAAGCAGGAGAGAATTGAAAACTAGAAACTGGGTGTGCAAAGGGGCGGTCCATGTACACAAAAAGGCGAACGACACAATGACCCACGAAGTGATATGACCGATGGGCAGCATCGTAGTGCACCTCCCAAATAGGCGCCAATGTAAATCACGAACATCACCATCAACCTCTGAAGACGCGATGGAAAGAAAAGATAGAGGGAGTGAGAATCTTAAGAAAGAATCTCAGTAAGGTGTTCTCCTATCTTGGTGTCATCATCTATGTCCTCAGGAATCTCGGGTTTTCATTATGAAGTGGTGAGCATACATAAGGTTCAATTCTTAAATTCTAAAATACCATTAACCAAGATCCGTATCTTTTAGCATGAATCTTAAGGTTATAAATGCAACATGTTAATCATAAATGCATGTCAATATCATATGCAAAATATCATAGAATTTATAAACTAATGCATATGATATAAAATTGCGATCATCATTCTCATAGGTGACTTAAACTTCTTATTCTCTTTTCCTTGAGGGCCACCCTATATTCTCTCTTTTCTCGAGAGTTCTAGGTTATGAGCTCATACCTCACTAGTCGTCACTAGTGTAATCTTATCCCTTTTGATAAGTTAAATTCCCGAATTTTAAGATACGGGATAGGGGGCATTAGGATCACCTTTCATAACCTTTAATTTAGGGAGTCCAAAGGATCATTTCCTATTTGGATCACCTCTCATGACCTTTAGTTTGGGGAGTCTAGAGGATAATTTCCATGTATCTTATGTCACTTTTAATCTTAGCATGTCATTTAGATATGCAAACATGAGCATGAAATCATGAAATATATATTCACAAGTATGTCATCAGCCAACAACTTATAACAATAACATGCTCCCACCTAGTATGTCGTAATGCAAGGACCGGACTCAACTAATGCATATGTTGTGCTCAAGAGATCATCACTTAACATATAGATGTCTTACTACTCAACATCATAATAATTCATTCTCCAAAGAAATAAAATAAGATTAAGGAAAGAAGAATCAAATAATAATAATAATAATAATAATAATAATAATAATAATAAAAGGAGAGTAAAATTTTAGGAAAAATTAATTTTGGCTTGATAGCTGTTAACTATGCCGATGTATCCCCTGGTGTAATGAGAAATTCAAAGCCACGTCGTTCTCAAGAAAATTTTCATTGGTTGATTGATTTTATTTTCTTTGAGAAGGAATTAAGAACATCATATATAACACCAAGTGTAAAATATATATACAGGCTAAAATAAAATAATAAAACAATCAATACTTAGCAGTATATCCTTTAAAGAATGCTACATGAAACCTAGTGTTAAAATTGTCCTACTACTATTTATAATTATACAAAGAATAATATCCTTCACCCACTGCACAATGTGATAAATTGCAACATCATGTTGTAGATGAGTTTATATATAAAAACAAAGTAGTAATAGGTTTATATATGCATTATTTCACATAGCATTAAATATTTATTAGTAATCACATGCTATTTATTTTGAAAGCTCGTTATAACCTTGCTATTCATAAGATCGACACATTGTATACAATGAATAACAATGTACAAGGATGTAAATATCAAAATGAATAAATTTGCTATTGATGCATATGTAAAAATAAGCAAGGAAATTATATTTGTAAAGAATATAGCATAATTGCACAATTCATTATATAGCGATGTTGAAATTTTTGTGATTGTTTGAAAGAGAGTAGAAAATTGTGTGATGTAATTGAGTAAAATAATGTATATCCAGTAGTATATGTATGTACCTTGTTAATTGATTTTTAAGTGTCACGTAAACTTTAACAAAAAAAAAAAATCAATTTACTTTCACTTCCTAAAAGAATAGCAACCCATGATTCCAATTTCACATTCAATATTGGACTTACCCATTATTAAAGAAACAAACACAGCCCATAAAATTCCCTAAGCCAAACGTTAGTCCAACCAAATTTGACTTTCAAACAAACCAAACAGCCCAAATGCAATTGACTTCATCGAATTATAAGGAAAAGGAAATAAATAAAAGGAAACTAACAAAGGTAGATGGGTCTGGGATATTTGGGAATTGGGTCATATTGCTTTAGTTGTAAACACAGACACATAAAATAAAGGAAGGTGCAGTCATAGAGGAGTAACATACTAAACACAGTATGGGTCTGCCACATTTAGGGACATTGCACAATACCCACACTCACACTCACACTCACACTCACACATGGTTCCTTCTCTCTCTTACACTCACACAATTCCTTCTCTCTCTCACACGCACACTTGGTCACTGAGAGGGAGAGAGAGATAGAGAGGAGCAGCGAAAAGGGGAAGGCTAAAGGGAAAGAGTACGGTGCGGGTAGGGAGGGAAAGCAAGGGAAAGCAAGGGAAACCGGTCACACACACCCACACCCATACACGCCGAGACACACACACACACACACATCGTGAGGGTGAGAAATGCAGGGGTCTCAGAGGCTAGCCACCACCGCGATGGGAGGCACGCGGTGAAGACCAGCCAGGCGCGCGCGATGGAGGGGCTGTTCTGGTTCATCAGGCACGCAGTGGAGGTGGCAGCGCAAGGGGGCGAGCGACATGGAGAGGGAGGCTGGCCGTCGTGGTTGAGGGGCTAGGTTGGTCAAGGGAAGGCCGCGACCTCCCTTCCCCTCATTCTCTCATTTCAGGTACTGTTCTCCCCCCATTAACCATGATTTCTTTTGTCTTGAAAGATTGGGGCCTGATTCTATGTGGTTGTGTTTCAGACTTGGTTTTGTTTTGGTTCCGGATGGGCTGTGATGATGATGGTTGCAGTGGTGGTGGTTTAGTTGAAAGGGAGGGTGGGTTCGCGGTGGAGAGTGCCGGCAGTGTGCTTGCCGTAGAGGGTTCTACCACCCCTTCCCTCTATTTCTCACTATTTGTTTTATTCTATATGTATATTTTGTATCTATATGGACTGTGGTTCGGACTATGATGATGAGAATTGGTTTAGTTATTTTTGTATTTGAGTACATTGGTACAGATAGATGAACCTCTGGTTTGGTCTATGATTCGTGGATTCCTTTGTATGGCTATATTTTATTTTTGGCTGTGGTTTGATGCTTGGTTGTGGATGAGAATAGAGTATGCTGGGGTTCACTCAAAAAGTACAAGGTGTGTGTATTTTGTGGCCTAAGAATGGATGAGCTATGTGACTTGTGAGTTATAATTTGTCATCCAAGGATGGAGGGGCTATGGTGTATGCATGTGCATGTGTGATAGAGGAACAAAAAAATTAGGCAACAACAATAGGAGCTCCTTACTTCTATTTTTCTTCTCCAGAATCTTGTTTGTTCTCTCCATTTTGTTGATTACTAGTGTATGAATACATATATTCTTTGCTCCTGTAATTTTTCTTTTTTACAAAACTGAAGATAGTGATGGGCATGAAATACTGATGGTGCCTCCTCTGAACTTGTGTCCTCCCTGTTTCAATCTTGCCCATGTTTGTCGACTAAGTGTCTTGATAGAGTGCTCATGCTGCAGTGAGTGGGGAGTGTAGGGGATGGGAAAGAAATGTTACAAAATTAGCTTCAGTACAAGTGACATACATGTGTTCATTTGATCACTCTAGTGTTTTGATGTGTGGCTTTATGTTTGCTTTTGTATTGTTTATTTGACAACTGTCAAGGCATCGAAGACAAAAACTAGTTGTACGAATAGCATCACCTCATCATCAAAGATTCCAAATGGTAATACTCATTTCAACAAATTAAATTTCAAACCAATCAGCACAATAACTTTCAAGCAAAATGCAAGACCAGAAATTATAAAGGAAATAATACAAGATATGCATAATACATAATGTGAAATCATCCCTTAGCAACATAATTATGCAATTAGAATGCACATAAGTTACATGATTGTATCATAGCCTACGGTATTAGAGCTTTGAATTATTTTTGTCTCAAAATAATATAGTCATGCGTTACATACATAAAAAGGATAGATAGAGTTTAATCAATATTAAAATGAATAACATATTTGTTCATTTCATTAAGTTAACTTAATTATAAAATTATATTATTTTCATAATGCATACAATTTTAGAGTTAAACTTATATCTTCTGGATAATCACTTTTATTCAAGTATTCAAAGAAAATGAATATAAAAGAAGAGCATTAAAAGATAGACAAATTTTGGATTTTCTTATATAACTTAATTTTGATTCAAGATTAATAAGAAAAATTAATTAATTTATTTTTGTTAGAGCCCAATAATGTTTATATCTCCTAATTACTTTAATTAAGCTTAATTAGCACTAGTTGGTGAAAAACTGGTAATCTTATGCAAAAATTTCCCAAAACTTCCCGAGTGATGACTGGGTCTGATCGTTGCTTAATTCCCATGTTAAACTAATTCAGGGGCATTTTGTTATAACCACAAAAATTCGGGGTATTATAATTACTATACACGTGTTGCCATTTTTACAATTATTGAAACCCACTATAAAATTAGCAGAATTATTAATCATTATGTGAATTAATTTAATATTTATATATATCCATGCACTGAAAAATATTTGAAACAAATGGTAGAAAAAAATTAAGATATAGTATTTGAAAAATTTACTATTTAATGAAAGGCAGACATATTATATTGGTTCTTTTATATAAAAGGACACTACCATAACAAAAGAAATTAAATTGCATTGAGAACATACAATATTGTATTATTTTATATTAACAGTTAAATGTAACATCCTAATTTTTAACCAAATACTCTTAGAACGTATTTAGGTTAGCCATTAGTCTATTACTCTTTTAGTCTCATTCTTTAAAACCTTTCTTTAAAATACTTAGCGGAAAATACAGGTAGAATTTTTTTTAGAAAATGTAAACAAACGTGAGCCTTGCGTAACATAAAAGGCCGTTAACGTAAAGCGTAAACATAAAAAGAATAACATAATCAGAAACATCAGCACATCATCATATAACATTAACTTCAAATATTAAGTCAAACAACATTAATAGTATTAATAATATAGGAATATTCCACAATAATACCATGTTAAATATATTGAGCCCACCTGTAAAGGTTGAGCATACAACAATTCAAAACCCCATACATAACTATGATGAAATTAAGCTAAGGCTATGTCCCCGCTTCCGCTGCACCACTCTGTTCTCGACCATCAAGCTACTTCTATGTTGGCACCTCAGGGAAATCCATGGACGTCGTTGTCAACATTGTCTGAAGATGAAGATGGAAAAGAAAGACAGGGGGAGTGAGAAACTTATACAAGAATCTCAGTAGGGCTTCCCTTTTCACACACGTGTCATCGTCATCATCCTTAGGAACCTCGATTTTAATTATGAAATAGTGAACATGCAAAGATTCATTTATTAAGTTCTAAAACATTCATTTCTAAGGCTCGTTCATTTTATCATGAGTCTTGTAATGAATGCATCATACTTCTTTATGATATGCATGTCAATACTTTATGAAACATTACTCTAAAACATACATCTAACTTCATAGCAAAAATGATGTGCATAGAACGTGGTTCATGAATGACATTCCTTGTTTCTTTAGGTGACTTAAGTCTCTTTTCATTCTTGGTGCCACCTTATTACTCTTCCCTTTTGAGAGTACTTCTAGATTATAAACTCATACCTCACTAGTTGTCACTAGCATAAACTTATTCCCTTTTGATAAGTTGAAGTCCCGACTTGATAAGTACGGGTTAGGGGGCAAGAATCACCTTTTCATCACCTATAGTTTGATGAGTCCAAAGAATTATTTTCTTATATTTTAAGTCACCTTGAGCAAGAATCACCTTTTCATCACCTATCGTTTGATGAGTCCAAAGGATTATTTTCTTTTATTTTAAATCACTTTAAGCCTTAGCATGTTATAACAAGATGTAATACATAACTCATAAATGTCATAACTCTTCATATATGCATCTCTAATGTTCCAAATGAACTATAACATGCAAATGATGAACTCTATAACAATATCTCACATAACATCACACATCACATGAATGCATCATCTCAAATCATCATCACATAAACATTCCCTTAAATGGCCAAACACTTAAATTGGGTAACTCAAACTGTCAAATTATTTTTTTATGCACCTAAGGGACTAATCATCATCATTACCACTAATTATTAACCTCAAGAACATCATCAATCAAAGTTGGACAGCATAGGCAGTAAATGAATTTCTATGATTTAAGGCGTTCTAGAAGTTGTGTTTTACTCCGTTTCTCGTTACCGGCTTTTGTTATGATGCTAAAATAATTCCTAAACCATTTATGAGTCAATTTCACTTAAGTAAACATGGTATAACATGGTTTTACAATAATTCAAAGGTGCTAGAACAGAATGTATAATTCATTTCCTTAGGAGTTCTAGAATTCACATTTTCAATTCTTTTTAGTTACTAGGCTTGCCCAAAGTGTCAAGAACAATTATCACATCAAGTAACAAGGTATCTAACACATTTAAATAATCTAAAATAGAATTTAAAGGTGCTGGAAATCTAAAGGCAAAGCCGAAAAGTAACATGTCTCATGAGCATAAAATAAGGCATTTCAAGTAACTAAGCTCTATACTTGAGATAACTTCTAAAACTCTTTGAAAACTAATTTACTTTGTCAAAGGTGCTAAAAATAATCATAGGGCAATAACTAAATTAAAACATTCTTGAGATAAAAATAAGGCAAGTGCTTGAGCTTTATAATCTTTTAGTGATGGCAAAATCTTAAACATGCTATGCACCTCATTTTATTCTTCATTATAAAATAAAATAAAGTGAGAACTTCAAAGTAAATATGAGATACAAGTTTATTTCTTATCTTTGAGTTTAGGTGATGGCTTGAAATATAAACATGCTAGACAAGAATATAAATATGAAATGCAAGTTCATTTCTTATCTTTAAGCTTTATGTGATAACTTGGAAATAACCATGATATGCAAGTTCAATTCTTTATTTTAGTACTCTAGGCCCCTTAGAGTATTTACTCTAAATCAACAATCAACTTTAAGGTTGAAATAGGTAGGCTTCGAGATTAATTATTAAGTGATGACAAAGAAATATAAACATGAATGCAAAACTTGAATATAAACATGCCATGCAAGGACTTGAAATATAAATATGAATGTAAGTTTAATTCTTTATTTTAGTGCTCTAGGACCCACAACAATCGACTTTAAGGCCGAAATAGGTGGGCTTCGAGATTAGTTATTAGGTGATAACAAGGAAATATAAACATGAATGCAAAGCTTGAATATAAATATGCCATGCAAGAACTTGAAATATAAATATGAATGTAAGTTCATTTTATTTCTTACTAGAGCTCATTAAACTTGCAAAAAGGTAAAACTCAAGCTCTAGAGGTCTCATTGTGATGAACTCATAGTCATCATCTAGAAACTTTTATCATCAAGCTATCATGAGAAACCATCAAAACCTTGATGGCCGAAATACATAAGGAAGGAAAAGGAAGAAACCGAAATGGTAAAGCCTCAAAACATCATTTTAAGCCAAGAACAACGCTTAACAAAGTAAGGAAATAATTTTCAAAATAACTCCCTACCAAGGTATGCTTTCTTGGAGATGAAAAGGACTTGATCTTGAGAGGAGGATGAAAGGAAAATCTTCCTTGGAGCTTGATGATGTTTTCAGCCAAGGAGGAAAAAGAAAGGAAGAAAGTTGTGGTTCTTGAACTTGATCCTTTAGAAAGGCAAGGCTAAGTGTTTAGAAGGTTGTGTATGGTTGAGAAGTGGTGGTTCTTAGTTAGTAAGAAGAAGAAAAAGAAGAAGAAGAAGATGATGATGATGATAGAACTCTTGAGAGAAAAAGAAAGAACTTAAAACTACTCTTGAAGCTAAACTTAGCAAATGAACCAAAGTGGAACCAAATCCATTTAGACATGGTATTTATAGAAAAACAACATCAAGGGTGTAAGAATGAAGGGAGTGGCCGAATTCTTCATGGAGGCAAAAGGAAGAAAATATCTCTTTGTAAGGTATGGTGTAGGCATGGCTAGGTATGGTGAGGTATGGTCTCAAGCATGGCTTCAAGTATGGCCAAGTATGGCCTTTGATTTGGAATTAAAATAAATTAATTCTTTTAAATGGAGAAGGAGGAGTGGCGGGTTTTTCTTCTTAATTAGGGGAGGAAAATCACAATTTAATGTATATTAGGAGTAAGCTTAGGGGTAGTATTTGATTCAGCCAAAGATTAAAGTTTTGTGACTAAGTGTTTAGGTAAGCAAGTAGGTAATTAGGGCCATATAAGATTAGATTAGAAGGTGTTTTCTCTAAATTAATGAAGTCAAACTTTATTAACTTAGAATCCAATGCCAACATATTTCCTTGATTTAGGGAATTGGAAAGAGAAAATACTATTTCTAGATTCCTTTCTCAAAGAATTAAAACTAGAAAAGAGTTTTGAGTTCCTCTAAGAAATCTTAGGTTCTAATTAACTTTAATAAATTATTTTGTCTCTAGATTAATTACGGAAATTAATTAATCTTTGATTAGAGCCTAATATTGTTTAGGTTTGCTTAATTACATCATTAGGCTCAATGACACTATTCCAGGGACAAAATCATAATTTTGCACAAAAACTGCCCGGGACCACCGGGACTTAAACATATACTTTTAAACACATGAAAATATCATTTTAAACCTTTGAGGTAAAGTTTTGAGCTCAAACGACACCTTTACCCGCGTAAAAATGCTATAAGGATATTTTGGTTATTTTGACCCGAAATTGTAGAAAACAAGATTTTCATTTCCGAAATCACTCAAGGACCATCTAATCCCCTTCAAACATTGAGTTGACCCTTTGAGGACTGCCGAACCGGCTATCCTTGAATTCTAGGCAGAAAATGACCTCAGGGGCATTTTGGTCAGTTTTCTCTCTGATAGAAAATTGGGGCGTTACATTAAACATGTGTAATTTTTTTGTCACAAAATGAATAAAATGTTTCACTAAGATATAGTATTTAATTAATTATGAAAGTTTAAATGTATTGATAGAATGATCTGTCAAATTTGGACAATCACATGTGTTAAGAAAGGTGATAAATAATATGGTAATAGAGTATTTTTATATAAAATTATGGTGTACAGACTAATATACGCTAATGATCATTAATTATGGAACATATCAAAAGGTTAAAAATAAATTATTATAATAATGGTCATTAATTACTCAATGGCACTATTAAAACAAAAGAAATATACTTTATTGCAATGATAAATTGATAAATATTTTGAAATATGATTTTGTCTGAAAGTAAACAAATATTTTAAAAGGGGAGGAGTATCATTTAGTATGAATATTAAGAGAATAGTTGTAAAGATAAAGAATTTAGTTAAAAAATTATCAAGTAAAGGGAAAAAATTATATATATTTTTTCATCTCACAAAAACATAAAACAACCACAAAATTAAATTATATTTGAGAACTGAAAATATTGTATTAATATTTACTATGAAAATAAAATATATAAAATTTTGCACTGAGATACATATTGTTTAGTTTGTCAAAGTTTGAATCTGTCATAGAGTTATAATTTATATATGACTTATCTGTATGTATAATTTTTTGTAGGATTTAATGTAAATATCAAGAGAAAAATTATGTCAAACTATAGAATTGAATCAAAAAAATATTAAGAAAAGATTAAAAAATTATATATATGCTCATTTATGTTAAACAAAAAACAAAATATGAAGAGAAAATATTTCATAACTATATAGTAATTATTAAATGTATAATTACTTTTAACCATATCTTTATATTAGAAATTTTTTCAGTAGAGAATACAAAGTGGCTTTCTATTTTAAAGGAAAAAAAATAGCTCATGATAAAGGTATGTTGCGTAATGATAATAAATAGAGAATAGCCAATTGTTGAGTTTTATAGTTAAGAATGATACATAAATTGGCAGTGTGTAGAGTCTTTAACATTATCACAAATTTCTTTAAATTATTCTGATTGGCACTTATACCATAATTTAAATATTTAAAATATAACTTACAATTAAATTTCATTCTTTTGCAATAGTTAAAATTAAACTACAATATTAATTTAATTTTGTTATAAAAATTTTTGTAAATTAATTTGTTTAAATTTTAATTTTTCCAAATTAAATTTATTTTGAATCAATAAAAAATAAAAGTACAATTACTTAATACTCAAGCTTAAAGAAAGATGTGTTCTTAACATCTTGAAAACGTATTATTTTCATATAACACTTTATTTTATGTAGAAAATTTTATTTCAATTTTGATAATTAATATGGTTGATGTTTTGGAAAATGAAGTAAATTTTTTTTTTAAATCAAACGAATAAAAGACTTTTAATTCTAAATTACTTTAACAGATTAAGATTATGATTGAAATTAATATTCACTCTTTTTTGCAATTATTATATTACTCATCACATTTTAAAATTAAATTTCATTATAATTTTTTTTAATCATGGCAACATCACCCAAGAGGGGGGTTGAATTGGGTAATTTGAAAATTATTTTAAATTTAAGAAATAATTCAATTTTATGTATTAAAATTATACATGCATTGGAATGAATGTAGAAAATATATAAATATTGTAGATTACTCATATAGAACTTGTTTGATGGAGGAATTACGAGACGGTATTAATAAGAGTGATAAGGATAATAAATTAAATTTGAATTAAAGTAAAAGATTAAGGGAAGAGATATGCAAACTCGATTTATATTGATTCAGTTACCTCTTGTGGCTGGCCTACATCCAGTGCCCAAGCAACCCGTTTGAGAGTTCCACTAGCTTTCAAGTCTTTACAATCAAAGAGCACTCTTACACCTTAAGATCCCTCACCCCGTGTTTGAGTCTCTTAAGAACCAAAAGATACCGCACTCTTGTTCTAATAAGGATGCCTTATCCTTTACACAATCTTAATAAAGAATACGAGAATTCACTCTTTGACTAGAGGAAATATTACAAATTGAAACACTAGAAGGTTTCTCACGAATAAGTATATTTGGCCAAGTTTTCAACAAATGATTGATGAATGAGAATGATTGTTAAAAATAATGTTTGCAATATGTTTTTCATACCTTAAAAGGTGTTAAAGAATGATTATTTATAGACAAAACTCATGTAGACCATTGGGGATTAATTCTAAAAGATGTGTCTCTACAAAACACATCAATTTGCACATTTTTGAGTCTGGTAATCGATTACACAGTTCAAATTTGGAATACTGGCAACAATCAAGTTTCTGGTAATTGATTACATAAACTGGTAATCAATTATAGTAATCAATTACATGGCATGATAATCAATTACAAGTATTCCAAAATTTGAAAAACTAAATATTAAACATAGTTTAAGTCATTCTTTCACCTTAAAAACACTTTTATACATCTTTCAAAGATTGCCTTTCAAATCAAACTCATATTTTCACAAATCAAATCAAATCATTACATCAAAAACAATTAAAACTTTTTTTTCAAAATCAAAATTTTTCTTTTATAATCAAATTCATTACTATATTTGAAAAAAATTGATTAAAAAAGACTTTGAAATCAAATTGAAATATCAATTAACAAAGTGGCTAAGTAATCTTGTCAAAAGAAAACCCTCTTAAGAACATGATTTAACTATTAAGCTCTTGACTCATTCTTCTTTCCCCATTCTTGTTGGCTTCAATTTTTGCATTCTTTCTTGTTCAAAAGTCATTCTTGATACTTGGACTATTCTTTACAAAATAAAAATATCTCAATATGCAAGATTCATTGATATATAACATAATTAAACCAATTATATATAATATATATTTTAATATGCATGGCTCCAAGGAATAGAACACTAGAATATGCTTCATGTATATATTTGCTCACATAATGACAATGTGCTTCACGCATATCATTGTTCACATAAGAACATATTCAAGATCAAACCATCAAAACACTTATAAAGAGCTACTAAATATTTTCCATAAAGTATATTAATCAAATATCATTGTATGGTTTGAGTTAGATATCACAATAATGAGTACACAACCACAGATGTTTGAATATATTATATTGAATACCTTTCTCACTACAAAAAAGATGGTAAATTGCGGCGGTTAGTTTTGCAAATTAGTGCGGTTTTTAACTACCATTTTTTACAGTAACGGCGGTTTCTTTTTAACCGCCACGATAACTGCCACAATTTGCATATGGCTAATTACGGTGGTTTGAAACCGCCATAATTTTCAATCAAATTAAAGCAATATTGTTAATTATGACAGTTTAGAACCGCCGCAAGTTGTAACAAAATTTTTAAAAAATATTAATTACGGCGGTTTGAACTACCATAATTTTCAGTCAAATTAAAACAATATTGTTAATTATGGCAGTTTAGAACCGCTGCAAGTTGTAACAAAAATTTTTTTAAAATATTAATTATGGCGATTTGAACCGCCATAATTTTCAATCAAATTAAAATGATATTGTTAATTGTGGCGGTTTAGAACCGCCGCAAGTTGTAACAAAATTTTTAAAAAAAGTTAATTATGGCGGTTTGAACCGCCATAACCTGCAGTGAAATGTAAAAACAAAAAAGTTTCTGATGGCAATTTGAAACCGCCATAATTTGCATTCCAATTGACAAAAAAAAAAATAATTCCTTTATTTTAATAATAATGCTTTATAATTTAATAATGCCTCATAAAATCCTTCTTTTACACATGTTCCTATCGTGGTGTTGGACCAGATAAAATCCTTCCTTTACACTATCAAAAAGCAAGAATCAACATAAATACATATGTTACAGTGTACACATCATCATCAGTTACCAAAATCACAAAATAAGTCAAAAGCAATTTATACATCCCTAATGCAAAAACTAAAAGACATAGCTATGCACAGGCATGGGAACTCAAGGACACACTTTGGCAACCATTAATTCCAGGAAATAAAGCAAATGAAGAAACATTTAAATTTAAATAACAAACCTAAAAAAAAACTATGAGTGCACTACCTATTGAACCAATCTTTGACACAGAGGCCCTTGGACTTGGCATCCTCTAATTTCTTCTTGAGCTCAAATATTTCCAATCCTCAGCCAGTTTCTTCATTTAGATAATAGGGTACCTTCAGACATTCCAATATTCTAACCAACATCAAGAATCAGCACAACTATACGAGTTCAAAATTCTAAGATTAAGTGATTACTAGCCAATCATGTATACAACTGCGTAAGCTTATATATTACTGAAAAAAAAATTGCTTCTCTTGAATTGTAACTTCTCTTGAACTCAAAAACAAAAAAAATGCCATGGAGAATGGCAGTAAAAAATACAGACCCTGAGCCAAGCAGGAGCAAAACATATTTGAGTATGCGAAATAGGTATCCAAGGAAAGAACACAACCCCCAGGCACATATCCAAGAAACCACAGCCCCCAATTAAATTCCTACACTATGATACCCAATTCACACCCTCATACATCATTTTTCTGCATAAAAGGAATAGCCTCCAATTCCATTCATTTTATCCTGTAACAGCCCCCTAAATGGCTAGAAAAGTGCTAAAACTGTTCAAGAATGCAAGGCTAAAGAGATATAAATTTTTCTACACATGTATCTACACATTCCAACATGAACCTTTCATATTTTCACCCTTTTGGCCCCTCCAAACCACAATTTACAGCAGCAAACAGTGAAGAAATAAAAATAGAGGAAGAAGGAAAGCAAAGGAAGAACTTGTGGAGGCAACTAAGGGGTGTTAAAATGATTCCAGAACCTATAGCATCCAAAATATCATAGCACCTATATATATATGTTATAGAAACTATTATATACACAAAACTAGTAAAGAAGTTAAATTAAGAAAGAAAATAATAATAATAATATAAGGATTAATGGATTATCAAATAAGAGGATTTAATAAGAAAAATATTATAAAACTATTTTTCTTTTTTTCCCCTGCTAGTGGCATGCTTGTTTACTATTATATTGGCATGCGATCCATCCCTATCACTTTATTACATGATTGTATCCAACAACTACCCTTATATAATGTCCAAAATCTAGATTTCTTTTTTGGTAGCATTGGTCAGTTAGTTATCTTCTTTTTTTTATGAAACATGCATTATTTTTTTATGTTTCATGAGGGCTCAAATTCAGTAATATACCTCTCAGATCCAAATCCTTCTACTATTTCATTGAAAGTATCTTTGAAATTAGCTTTTCTTGCAACATTAGGAACTTTATAACTAACTCAACTAAACTTAATGAAGTTAGTTTTCACATGAATCAAATCCTCTTGTGCAAATTTCATGTATCGTGTGCACATAATTAACATTGATTAGGAAGATAGAGAGTAAGAAGTGCACACAAGAAAATATGATCAATGGTAATTATTTACGCATGATTAAGTCATATGAAATTCACACAACAGGGTTCAAATTGGTTTGCATGGATAGAGGTAAAGTAGAATATATGAAACTTCAATAAAAATTTTCATTGATATAGACATGAAATTGGCACTACATAATTTTGCTTTTATACCTATTAATAACATATAACATAAGTTCCATCAACATTTCTTTAATTATACTTTGAATGTATGCAAAAATAAATAAATAAATAAATAATAAAAACCATGAAGATTATGTCACTAACCAAATCCAGGTCCACCAATTGTCAAATAAGGTAACTGGTACACATTAGCTTTATCATTTTTCAAGACATAGAAGAATTCTTCAGCATAGTGAAAATGGCATCACAAGGTGCAGGTTCATACTCTTAATTCATAAAATTACTAGCCAGTAGCCAAATACATTTTTGGATACATATGGGCTACCTGCTTCAATAAACCGCTCAGCCATAACAGCATTCTGGCAAGTAAATTCACCATATAGAGGAATTCTAGAAAAGGAAAAAAGAAGGAATCAAGGGAGTGAATATGATATAAAAACCAAGATCAAAAGTGATAAGTCTACATAAGATTGAACACAACAAAGGATAAATGTGTATGTTCCACTCTCAACTAACTTCATTAAGGATTTATATGATCACTTCAGTGAAATTGGAAGCCTTAAGGCATATATCAAGAAAATTTTGTCATTAGTGCGAGTGAACTAGTCAATCCAAAACTGCAGCTACATTACCTCTAGCCATACAGAAGTTGTTTCACTTCTTGTAAGCAGGTATTTACCAATAAATATAGTATCACCTTTCTTCACAGCTTGCATATAATTATGGACACCTTAGTTAAGGGGACCCCACATTGTATACATAATCGAAGTAGAACATAAGAAATGTGAAAACTGAAGTTTTAGTTCCAAAAACTCACATATCAAATCCTGTAAAGCTACTTAGAATGAAAGACAGAAATAGGATTATTAGATAGAAGGAAATAAAAGATCTATTGACTTATAAGAATTTTTCTGACCATCTTAAGCCTACCGAACACATATTTACAGTCTTTCATATTATAAGGTTTTCTAGTTTAAATGTAGTACAAAACTTTTAAATTCACTAATAGAACAAATTATGACAATAGAAAACTCTTAAATACATATAGAATAACATTCAACAGAGCAAGATGTAACACTGAAACAACTGATAAAAGAGATTTTGTAAGTGTAAGAGGATAACAAACAAATAGTGACTATGCACATAAACAGGCAAATTCAACACAAACTTATTAAACAGAATATAAGGCACATAAGCAAGCAGAAGGAAAAGAACATAGACCTTTGATAGTGCACCAAAATTAACAAGTAATAGATTTGGTGTAGATTCTTTGTTTTGATCTAGAGTTAATACAACTGATGTGTCTGCTTCAAGGGTAATTGGGCAATCAGTTCTATTCACAACTTGTACTTCTGGACCCACAGTATCTAGCATAACCTGGAATTGTACATTCCCTTTCCCTCCCCCCCCCAAAAAAAAGTAGGAAACAAATGACATGTAGCTGCCTAGTTGGAGTTCCTTAGAATGATGGGGAAAGAATAATAATAGGAAAATGGTAACAATGTTACTTTATAACGGGTGTAGATCTATTATTCTTTTCAAGTAACTTGCACAGGGTGCACATGGTAAGGGATACCATCAAACTAGAAGCCCTAGTCACATTAATCATGCCATGCCCGTAAAAATTCATAATTTCATATCGTTTAGATACTTAAGTGTTCCATCACCATTACTTATCATGAAGTTTCTTAATACACAAGAAACAATCAACTGCTAAATGAATTGCTCACTAGTTTCCAGTTCATTTATAAATGGGCAAGCAAGCCAATAAAATGAAAGCATTAAGGTTCTCATTTTCTCTGTGGTCACTTGCAGGATTTGCTGAAATCAAAGTTTAAATGTTACTCGTTAATCCATAGTTTCAGGCAATATCCCTATTTTTCTACTATGTGAATAACCATTAAAACACAAGGTCAAAGGCAAACAATTATGCTTACTAACAGGCAACTATTTATAACCTAACTAATCAAGTTATGGTCCAACTTACTTTCGACGTGCTCCACCAGGGTGACTGGGTTCAAGTTTAATACGTTTCCCAGCAATATCACTTTGATTTAATGCTTTAAGAGCAGCCTTTGCTGCTCTAACATCATAAAATTCAATAAATTTATGCTGTCTTTTATGTGGTGTTTCCCAGATCTGCAATTTTAAGACCAAAATTTACAACTACTCCAGGCACTAAATACAAATTTAGCAGAGCTCAAAGCAAATACGTTGAAATGGACATTTAAAATACTTACATAATTAAAGTTTTACCTCTTTGACCTCTCCATAAGCCCTAAATACTTGGCAAAGGTCATCATTTGAAGCAGAATCAGAAGAAGAATTAGACTGTGGCCTCTGGCCTCATTCATCTTATTAATTCCAATGCATTACAAACATTATCTTGAAGAAGAATCGGAACTACCACTGCTCTTCTAAACCTTGCTTCTTCAAAAAGAAATATTAAAAACACATAACTGAAATCAACAATGATAATTAGAGATAGAAAGAAGATGAACTCAAAAAGATTAGATCTGAGAGGAAATGAGTTACCAGAACTTGTGGTGAAAGGAGACAACAGTTGCCCTCAGAGGCGGCGACGGTGGCCACAGGATGAAGAGCTTCGGCAAATGGAGCGAGCAGAGGTGAACCAACGAACCTCGACAAAGCAGCGGCAAACCAATGAATGACAAAGAGCGAACAAAAAGTGTCGGCCACGGTGGTGAAGAACGACAGCGACAAACCAACGAACCTCGACCAAGCTGCTCACAAACTAATGAACCTCGACCAAGCTGCGCGTGGTGGGGAAAGGAGCTACTCGCGGCCACCTTGACTAAGCTGCGAGCGGCGACGAATGGAGCTATTCACGGTGGGGAAAGGAGCTGCTCGCGACCACGACCCTCGATCGAGCTGCTTCCGACTGTGAATGGAGCTGCTCGTGGAGGCTAACCCACGAACCTCGATTAAGCTTCTAGCGGCGGCGATCCGCCTACTAGCGGCGGCGAATGGGCATAGGGAAATTAGGGTAATAAGATATGAGTTTTGAGGCATCTCGTTTCGGAACATAGAGAGGGAAAAGGAAAAACCCCAAAACAAGGGAACAAATTTTTCGAGGGACAAAATTTTTGGGGCTGGGCTTATGTTTTCAGATTGACGCTGGAATGAGAGAATAAAAAAATATAGCTGAAAAAGAAAACTAAAGTGATAATAGAATGACTTTTTTATCCCTAACTTTATTAAAAAAAATAAAAATAAAATAAAAATAGTTAATGGTAAATAAAGGCGGTTCTAATCGCCATAATTTACCAAACTGCCGTAATTTATTGAACTTTGTGGCGGTTTTACTGAACCGCCATAATTTTATCGCTATTTCTTTCACTAAGATTATGGCGGTTACTAAAACCGTCGTAATTCACTGAATATTATGGCGGATTTTAGCAACCGCCCTAATTTCACTGCCATAATTTACATGATTTTTTGTAGTGTCTGCATTCATTTGTCATCATCAAAACATATCACATCAAACCACTAGGCTAAATCTAGTACTACAATCTCTCCTTTTTTTTATGGTGACAAATCACTAAAGAAATATATGTCAAACAAGATATTTAAATGCATGTTCATTTAAATATATCAAATAGTTAGCATAAGAATATATTTTTCTTTCCACTACTTCTCGCCCTATTTGTCATCAACAAAAAGGTTTAGGAAAGAAATTGAATGATTTTCCTAGTTTCTCTACCATAATTCTTCTCCTCTTTTGGCATTGTCAAAAAGATTTAAACATGAAATTAACATTTTCCAAATAAGAAGCCAAATAAGCACAAGATATAAGTTCAAAATTGTTCTTTATAAATAAAGCCACTTTAGATACCACAAACCTTTGATACTAATTGTTACAAATGAAGCACAAGATAAATAATCATTACTCTGCAAAAGTTATAATAAAGACATATGAGAGCATAGCATTGAGATTATCAAGGATCATATCTTGCTACATATATAATGAACTTCTCAATAAAAGAGCCAAAAAAAATGAAAATGAAGAACACATACCTTCTTTCATTGATAAAAGAAAAATGAATAATAAGGCATCTTCATGAGTGTGTTGTGAGTTCTAACGATAAAGTCACATCGTGTTAAACAAATATGTAAGTTATATGATTAGGATTTAGACTTCCCCTATAATGCCCCAATTTTTCCTGTGTACAAATGACCAAAATACCCCTGAGGCCATTTTTATCGGGAGAATGATGATAACCGGCCCCGACCATGCTCAAAGGGCTGTTTTAGTAATGAACGGGGATTATGTGTGATTACATGTGTAACATCCTCCCAAGTACAACGTCATCCTTAAGTCATGACATCATACTCGAGAGTTGTTACTTATAAATTAGCAGATCTTTCATAATTATCTATAGCAAAATTGATCGAATCGTGAAATAACTAACTCATAATTCCAGTAAAATATATAATAGAGAAACAAAACATTTAATTGATACATAGTTAAGTGAAAAAAAAAGCTCTTCTATGAGCTTACATACTCCTTAGTTTTCTAACGTATTTACATACATGTCTATTCCACTAAATACAACATAATAAAAGCATTAACCACTATACTATTGCACTTCCGAGTTCTTTTGCATAGCAGCCTCTCGGTTCTTTGCATCAACCTGGAGATGACATGAGAACACAAAAACGTAGGGGTGAGAATTATACAATTCTCAGTAGGGTAACTCCCCAAATACACAATTATAATGTTATCGTCATCACCCCAGCCACTTCGGTTTATTAAGAAAAAAGTGGTCATGCATTACATAATAACGGTTTGTTTTTAAAGTTTCAAATCATACTTCCGAAGTAGGTTACTTTTAAAATTCAATCACTTAAACATATTGGTCTCAATATTGATACTAAACTTTTTCACTTGGCATATAAGACAAAGGATTACTTAGAAAGTTTACTTCTTCAACGTGTCTTGGCCCTCGACTACTCTTGTCACATCTGGGCGTTACGTCCCGCCATCCCTAGCGTGGCAATAATGGGTAATAGACTACTTTTCAGGATTGAGCTCATTCCTATACATGATCATTAGATTTACTTTCTCCAATTCTCATACAGACCTATTCCTAGCCAGGTTTACTTTTCCCTACTCAATTCAAGGGTAGTCAAGTTTGCTTTCCCCAACAGATCGGATTTACTTTCTCCAGCCCAAGGATTATAAATCATATGCTTTTTTTAGTAGTCAGGTTTACTTTCCCTGACAAACTGGATTTACTTTCTCCAGCCTAAGAAACATAATCTTATGCTTTTCTTTCACATATGAGCAATTGTAATAAGCATTCATATCTATGTGTGGCTAACCTCATTAATAAGCTCACATGCTCAATTATTCATATTCATATTCATGTGCTCAAGTCATACTAGTACAAGATGCTATTATTTCATTAATTCAAAGCATCACTTCATTTTCAGCATAATGGTAGATTTCACACTATTGTGGCATGAATTTATTTGCACATAAAACAATCATTTCAGAGGCCATAAAAATTATCAAGGATACCTCAATGTGTTATCAAGGTCTATAAAAATTTCAGGGTAAATAGAGTTCTCTAACTATTTAACAAAATTCTACAAATTTGATGGTCAGAAACCAGTCCATCTCAGCTCAAGAACCATAATTCATAATTTTTAACCTCAGCAAATGATTGAATCAATTCAGAATAAAAATCATGGTTGTACTTCGAGATGTTATAAGCATCCTGTAAAAATTTCAAAGGATAATTCAATCATTTGCTATGGTAATAAAATTATATAAAATCACAGCTTTAGTCCCACAATCTAGGCAGCATAGTTACAATCTCGGTTCATGAATTTTTAAACATAGAAAAATTGCCCAGAATGGTCCCAAATTTTTACTAGAGACTCCCTAATATGTTAGCTACATCCCATAAAATTTTCAGCTGAATCAAGATCTCTAAATATGTCAGAAAATTTGACAAAATTCCCTGCTTGCTTCAAACTGGGATTTTCCAGCAACAATGTTTAAGAATCATGAATTTTTCTTTTCAAGTAGAGAAAATCCTTAACATAACCCAAAAAAAATCATGGAGTTGTCTTAGGATGTTAACTTGAATATATAAGTTTTGTAGCTCATAAAAATGAACATAATTGCACTAGAAAATTTGTGAACAAGTCCTGCCCTATTGAAATCTAAAAATCCAGCAATCAAATCAAAATTTCTCTTGACAAAAATAATTTTCTAACCTCATCCAAACACTACTAAAATTAACACATCAATATCAACATAATATCAACCAATATAACTAGAAATTTTGGATTAAAACCACTTAGAAATCCTCAAAAAAAAAAATTGAAAGAAAAAGGCCAAAGAAAACCCTACTCTTGAGAGCTAATGTATCCTTATCTCTAGTTTGCTTCAAGATGGAAATTCTTCACTCCAAAGCTCCTAAAATACACTCAAACCCTCCTTTAATCAGAGATGGGTGAGGTAATACGGTGAGATTTGAAGATTCTAATCAGTTAGTTTTGTAGATATTGATGAGTGGAGTAAGTTTTGTGAAGGATGTTTGATGTTTTGGCAAGTCTAGGACATGATTTTGGGAGATTGAAATCAAGTTTGAAGCTCTTGAAGAATGAACAATGGTGGCTGTATGGCTAGTAAACTTGGTCGAGAAGATGAATTTGGAGAGATAAGGTTCGTGGCTTTAAATGATTTTACTGTAGATAGGTTGTAAACATTGTTTAATATAAAATCTAATTCTTTCTAAAAAGAAAACAAGATGAATGGCTAGGATTTGATCTTGTAATTCAAGATTAAATCCTAGCCTTACACTTAACTTGAATGGATATACATTATCCATTTGTAAAGTTTAAACTATCTTTCGGTGTTAGAATTCGCACACCAAAATTTTGCCGAACGGGTAAAACAGTGTACCTGGGTAATCAAACATTGCTAAAAAATTAATTCCTAGCCTAAAATTCTCATTCATTACCATATCTAATCTCAATCCTATAATTTTTCAGTTTCGGGAGTCTCTGGGTCCCAATTCTATGGTTTCATTGTCTGGCGAACTCTTGGGCATAAGTACTATTCACATGTTTTTTTTTTACAAATCCGTTATACCGTCTTCATCATTATTAAAACTATTAGATTTTTGAAATTACGACTAACTAAACTCAAATTAATTTTTAACTAATTTTTTAGGGTGTTACAACATGGGTTAATAGAGCAGAAGAGTCTCATTTTTGAGTTTCTGTGCATAAAATTACCAAAATGCCCCTCTGATTAATTGGCACAGAATTAATTCTTGACTAGACCTGGACCTTGCTCAGGAGTTTGAAGTGTCATTTTTACGGGATGCCTAACGTCTGTTTAAGCCCGGGTGATCCCGGGAAATTTTTGTAAAAAATTACCGTTTTGCCCCTAATTAAAGGCATAACGAGTTTAATTACATAATTAACGAAACCTAAGCAATATTAGGCTCTAATCAAATATTAATTTATTTTAATAATTAATCTAGAGTCAAAATAATTAATTAAGGTTAATTAGGGTCTAAGATTGCTTAAAGAAACTCAAAACCCTTTTTCTTAATTCAAGAATTCGTGTCATGTCAATTTGGAATAGTATTTTCTCTATTCAATTCCTTAAATCATGAAAATGGTCATGTGATGAGATTCCTTGTTAATAAAGGTGGATTTGCACTAATTGTGCAAGAACACTCTTTAATCTTGTCTTGAGCCACCTTAATTGCTCACTTTCTCACCTAAACACCTAATTTCAACTCCTAATCAAGTACCTAATCAAACCTAGTCCCTAAACCATGTCATAACCGAAATGAAATGAGAAATTTTCCTCCCTAAATCCTCCATAAAGCCGCCGGCCACTCCTCCCCCATTTATTCTATCACATGTTAAATTTCAATTAAAATACACTTAAAGAACCATACCATGAACCATACCTAAGCCCATACCAAGCCATACCTTGGAATGACACATACAAAGAGATATTTTTCCCTTTCTTTTCCCTCTAATGGCCGGCCACTCACCTCCCCCTCCCCCGCATGTTGAGTTTTTCTATAAATATAAGGAAGCTCTCCAAAAAGCCATTTGCTCATTTTCTTGCAAATCTCAAGTTCAAGAATTCTCAAGTTTTCTCTCTAGCTCTTAAGAGTTCTCTTCTTCTTCATTCCTCTAAGAGCACTACCCTCAACTGTAACACCCTAATATTCAACTCAATACTACTAGTACGTACTTAGGCCAAATATTAGTCATTACTTACTGTCATGGTTCTTTTCACTTGGAAAAATAGCTTAACAAAAATACGAGCCAATTTTTTTTTTTAAAATATTACTTAAAATAGAAGCCACGCATATCTTACCGGGTCGGTATCATAAAGTGCAGAAATATAAACATAGAAGTGGCTCCGAATCATAACCTCATCACAACTGGAATACCTCATATATAACATGCCTACCCTACGGGGCAGGACCCTTCAAGTACATGATAAACAGGAATACAACGGAAATACAGAATACATAGAAAAGAACTAGAAAGAAACATCCCTACCCACGTGCAATCTAAGGTGGATAACCTAAACACAAAAGAGGTTTCATCCATACTACGTGTCGTGCGTGCACTAAGGGACTACCCTCCAATCTCCACAGCAGAATCACGGGTACGGAGGAACGTAGCCAATTCACGGGCGGAGCTCGGCGGGTGCAGGCATGCCCTGTGACTGAATGTGTCGTCCACGTCGGGGTCGTGGTCCGGGCACCGAAGCCCTCCGACGCTGAGTGACTGTCTCCTCGCTGCCCATCGGTCGCAGAGGCGGAGTGGGGGCAGAGCCCTCATGGTCCATGGGGGAGTCCTCCATAGGGTCCTCTTCCGAGTGCTGCGATAGTGGCACATACTTCGGTATGTCAGCTGAACCGGCAGAGTGGGTCCGTAGGTTCCTCTCATGTCGTGCTCGTGCACGCTCAAAAATCGTGGGGTCACCATAGGGGGATGTCGGGGAGAAGCGATAACTATGTACGGGGTGTGCAAACGGCCGTCCCAAAAACATGAAGATGCGCACAGTACATCGGCCCTCAAAATGGAATGACCCATGCTCCGAGTCATGGTGGACCTCCCACCGGGGTGTGTCAACGAACAGCACGAACGTCGCCATCTCACTCTGAAGACGTAATGGAAAGAAAGAGATAGAGGGAGTGAGATTCTTACTAAAGAAACTCAGTAGGGCTCTCCTCCTATCCTAGGTGTCATCATTTACGTCTCCAGGTATCTCGGGTTATGTATAAAACCGTGGGCATATATTGGTTCAATTATGAGTTTTCTGAAGTCTCAATTTCCGAGATCCGTTTCTTTTAACATATTACTTGTATTTACATGAATCATGGGGAATAAATTGTGGGACTTCAATCATATAACTTGGATCATAGAACGTAAAACATATAGCTTGGATCATCGACATAAATCATATAATTTGGATCATAGAACATAAATCATGTAACTTGGATCACGGAACATAAATCATATAACTTGGAATCATAGAACATAAATCATATAACTTGGTACTCGGCACATGGTGACTTATCTTGGTTACTTAGGTGACATTAAACTTTCACTTGAACTGGGGCCGCCCTCATATTTCTCCCTTTTGAGAAACCTCTAGGCTATGAGCTCATACCACACTAGTTGTCACTAGTATCTAGACTTTTATCCCTTGGGATAAGTCAACTTCCCGACTTTAAGTACAGGTTTAGGGGGGCTAGAATCACATTGTCCCCACCCTTAGTTTGGTGGTTTCAAAGGATTACATTCTCATATTTTAAGTCACCCTAAGTTTAACATGTTTCTTTAAGATGCCACATAATTAATGCATAACACATAATTACCACTTCGGCATCTCTAAGGTTCTTTTAAAGAAGTAATAACATGAGATTACAAACCATCACATAAGAGTAATAGTTCACATGGCATCACATACGTCATGAGCTAACACACCAATTCATCATTAAATGTGAGGCACATAATCATCCCATAAGGTAGAAATCCCTAAATCGGGTAACCTCAAACTTCCAAATTATTTTCTTATACCTCTAAGGGATTGATTAACCTCATTACCATGATTTATTAAGTCATAAAACCTAATTAATCATGGCTGGACAGCCTTGGCAGTAAGCTTGTATTAGATGAATTACGGTGTTCTAGAAGATGCGTTTTGAACCCTTTCTCACATCCGACTTTTTCTATGATGCAGCAATTAATACCTAAGCCAATTATGAGTCACTCTCACTGATCTAGACATCATATAATGTGATTCTATCGGTGTTAATCAATCTGGACAGAATTCATATTTTCTGTACCTATGGGGTTCTAGAATTCACATTTCAAGCAATTAAGGTAACCAAACATGCTCTAAAATGTCTAAAACAATTAGCATATACTTGGCAAGGTATTCAAACATATTTAGACCACCCAAAACATAATTTAAGGTGCTGGAAATGATCATGGCAGAACCGAAATTGGTAAGTCATCAAATCATGTGTAAACTTTCTTTTTCATGTACCTAGGTAACTAGTTTCTCTTGGAACAATTTTAAGACTTCAAAAATACCTTGGAAATCAATTTAACTTGTCAAGAACTTTCATAAAATACATAGGTCAGCAACTCTTTAAATTTACTCATGGTTGAAATTCTAAATGTAAGAACATACTCAAAAATACTTTCAAATGTCACTTATGTTTAGGAAAAACTTAAAACATAAACTATAGGCTCTTGTAACTAATGAAAACTCATCCCAGAGCTTTCATCATCACATGGCCGAATACATTTCAAGAGAATACCTCTTGATTTAACTTTTCTCAAGATGAAATGGGCAAGTCTTTGAGCTCTAGTCTCTTAGGTGATGGCATAAAAGTAAACGTGCTATGCATTCCATTTTATTCTTCATTAGAGAGTAAAGTGAGAGCTTCAACGTAAATATGAAATGCAAGAACTTGAAATTAAATGTGCAAGGCTCAAAGTAAATATCCAAAACTTGAAAGTAAATATGCAAGTTCCATTCTTTATTTTAGTGCTCTAGGCCCAGCAACAATCGACTTTAAGGCCGAAATAGAAAGGCTTCGAGATTATTTTAGGTGATATGCAAGCTCTCGTTTTACATCTTTAAGTTCTTAAGTGATGACTTGAAATATAACATGGAATGTGAAGCTTGGAATTTAAACGTGCATTATGCAAGTTCATTCCTTATCTTGGGGTTTAGTGATAGCATAGAAATAAACATGCTATGCAAAGCATAAAGTAAACGTGAATGCAAGTTACTTTTATCTTGTCTAGAGCTCTTGCAAGACTTTTAAAAAGAACATAGTTCCAACCCAAACCTCATCCTCACAAGAAAAGGAAACTACTAGTGCTTGAATACTTAAAATGAATCATGACCATAAAACTTGAAGATGGCTGAATCTTCATTAAGAAGAATAACCCATTTTTGGAACTCTAGGGACCAAGATCTTGATGATTCAAACACCAACATCTCAAGTCCTCATCATTGAGTATTTTACTATGTTTTAAACTTCCATCAAAACCAAACTCATGGTAAACATAAAGGAACAAAACTGAAAACATACTTGGTCTAGGAACCAAGTTCAAGCTCTAGAGTTTTGTTCATGTGACATACATCAACATGAAGCCCTCATCATCAAGCTACCATTTTTTTTTCAAGTTCCAAAGGCCTTCATGGCCGAAACCTCAAAGAAATGAGATGGAGTTTTTAAAGGTTCAAGAGAAACACAACTATTTCTTGAGTAAAACTTGGAAATAATAAACTTTTCTTAAGAATACTCAAGCTTTAGAGGTTGTTCATGTGACAAACATCAACATGAAGCCCTCATCATCAAGCTACCATTTTTTTCAAGTACCTTAGGCCTTTATGGCCGAAACATCAAGAAACAAAAGTTCCAAAAAGGTTTCATGAAAAACACAACCTTGTCTTGACCAAAACTTGAAAAAGATGAAACTTTTCACAAACAAGATTCAAGCTTTAGAGGCCTCACTTTAAGATGAACTCATGGTTTCATCTTGGAGAGCACTCATCATCAAGCTCTCATGTTCAAGCCCTTGAGGCCGAAAATGAAAGGAAAAGAAAAGGAAGAAACCGAAAAATGAAGAAGCAACATGGAGGTTCCACCTTGAATCATTTCCCAACAAGATTCAATATAGAAATGAAAAACATATTGAGAAAGTTTCCCTACCTTGTGGTTTTTGAAAAGAAGAGGAAGAACTTAAGCTTGAAGAACTCTTGGAAGCTTGAGAGAAAACCTCAAAGTGCTCTAAACTCTAAGCTTTAGTAAAATGAACAAAGGTGCTTCAAGTTCCCTAAGCTACCTATTTATAGAGAAGTAAAATGATGGTGGCCTTTTGGGGCGGGGGGGAATTCGGCCACTTTACATCCACATGGGGGAGGAAATATCTTTGTTCAAAGCATGGTGTTAGTCATTCAAAGCATGGTAAAAAGTCTAGCTATGCATGACCTAAGGTATGGCTAACAATGTAGCTTATTTCCAAACCTTTTAAATGAATAAAATCATAAAATTTTGGGCTATAAAGGAGTGGAAAAACCATGCCTTCCATGTCAAAAAAAAGAAAATATTTTCAAATTTTGAATTTCCAAAGCATAGGTAAGGTGGTGTAAGACATAGTGTCTTGAAAAGTTTGATTGAAAGCTTGAATGACCACAAAAACAATTCATTCTTTTTGAATTTGAATGACATAAATATTTTTAATTTAGAAATGAATTGAAAACCTTGATTGATATATGACAACTTTTCTTGGAAGAAAAAGCACTTGAAAGGAAATGTGAATAGTGAAAATACTATTCATAGTTGCTTTTTCTTTAAAGAAAGGAAAGAATTAGAATTGAGTTGCAAATTTCCCTAAGCAAATTTTTGGTTCTAATTAACTTTAAATAATTATTTTAGCTTTAGATTAATTAAGAAAATTAATTAACCTTTCATTAGAGTCTAATATTGCTTAGGTTTGAGTTAAATAACTCGTTAGACTTAAAATGCACTAAGCAGGGGTAAAATCGTAATTTTTACCAAAAGTTGCCCAGGACCTCCGGGACTTAGACCAACATGGTTCATGCCTTAAAACATCATTTTTGATCTCCGGAACGAGTCCGGGTCGGAGTCGAAACTTAAAACGGCCTTAAATCAAGTTAGGGGTATTTTGGTCATTTGTGCACAGAAATCTCAGAAATGAGGTTTTTCTGCTCCGTTGGACATTCACAATCATACAATCCCCTTTATATAACATATGAACCCTATGAGGATGGCCAAAGCCGGCCGTCCTCGTGTTTCGGGTAAAAATGACCTCAGGGGCATTTTGGTCATTTAAAAGTTTAGAGAAAAACGGGGCGTTACATCAACCACCATATCTCAACCCCAAACCACCACACAACCACCATTAACCACCCCTAAAACACTTAACCTTTCCACTTCTTAGACCAAAACCCAAGACAAACCTTCCTTCCTTTCTTTTCCTCTAGTGGCCGAAATCATTTCCTTGCCTGAGGGAAAGATTTTTCTTCTCATTTCTCCTCAAGATCAAGCTCTTTTTCATCTTTCAAGAAAAATACCTTTGGTAGAGAGTTGTTTTAAAGTTTTCATTCTTCTCTTTTGAATCATTTTGGTTGGAATATTGAAATGTTGGTTCGTCCTTCCCTTCCTTTTCGGCCTAAAAGTTTCATTTTCTTCTTTTTCTTTTTTGCGGCCTTGATGGCCTTGTTCTTGAAAAACCATGACTTGATGATGAGGATCTTGGATATTGGTTGCAAAACCATCATTTACTTGACCTCTAAAGCTTGAAGGTTTCACTTCTAAGAGTTTTTGCAAATGAAGGTGTCACTTGGTTTTCTTTGATAACTCTTACTTGAGTAAAAATAAAACGATATGGTTATGTTGTCATCTAATTATGTTAAGTTCAAGACTTACCCCTTTTAACCTTAAATTTGATCGGTGTTATAGAGTAATTACTCTAGATAGAAGTCTTGAGCATAAAACTAAAAAGGAATAATTGGACATTCTTTCACTTTGCAAACCTTGGAGTCTAAATAGGAGTCTTGAGCCTAGAACCTAAAGAAATAATAAAAGGAAATGCACTCATGTTTATATTTCAAGTCTTTGCATTTCATATTTACATTCAAGTCTTGCACCTTATATTTATTTCCAAGTTGTCATCTAAATTTTGAAGATAAGTAAATGAACTTGCATTTCATGTTTATATTTCTTATCTAGCATATTTATGTTTCAAGCTATCACCTAAACCTTAAAGATTAAAAATGAGCTTGCATTCTCATGTTTATTTTCAAGCTTTGCATATCATATTTATATTTCCATTGCCATCGCCTTATAATATCAAGATTAAAATGAAGCTTGCATTAGCACATTTAAATTTATGTTATCACCTATATATTTAACGCTCAAGACTTACCCCTTTTAACTAACATAGGAATTTCAATTCCATGGGCATTTATCTTTACAAATATGTTTCGGTTACTAAAAATTAAGTTTTAAAGTTTGGTGTATTATTACTTTGAGGTTTCAAAAACTTGTGTCTTGTAATTTCCTTGAGAGAAATGGTAACTCTTAAAGTGTTAAAATATGATTTACATAATCAAAATCTTATTAATGAATCCTCTAATTTTGCTACTGATCTAAGGCTATTTACTTATATTTCCAAAAGGGATAAATAGCCTTTAAGAATGTTCCATGACTTGGAATTAATTTTGAGTAGAACTAGTTATTAGAAATGCCTTTTTATTGCAACTTTGAATGCTTTTGGAAATTAGATTTCAGATTCTGTTCTAGCATTTCTAGATTTATTACATGCTGTTTGGAATGGGTTAAATGTGTGAAAAATTACTATTAATGTTGTTATAATCATTGTTGACAGTTTAGACAAGACTAGTAACTAAAAAGGATAAAAAATATGACTTTTAGAGTTTTCTAAAACTAAAATTATAGATTTTGCTTCAGCATATTTAGAATAGATAGAAATGTGTTTTATTATGTGCATATGTGTAAGAATCGCTAAGAAATAGTTTAGGAATTAATTTTAGCATCTTAAGAAAAGTTGGTAATGAGAAATGGTCAAAAAACATAACTTCTAAAACACCAAAATTGTTTAATTTCAAACACTACCCAACCTGTCTAGCATTGTTTAATTATGCTCATGAGGTTAAAAATTAGTGGAAATCATTGTAACTAATCCCTTAGATGCATAAAAGAATAATCTCAAAAGTTAGGTTTACCTGACTTGTAGTTTGACCCATTTAAGTGCTAATAAACATGTTTATTTTATGAGATGATTGGTTCATGACATGGCTTGAGGATATATGTGCTGAATATGTTGCATATTTGGCTGTCAATTACATAATTTATTGTGGCATGTCATGATTACACTTGGAATATTTGAGATGCATATGATGAGTAATATGAAAGCATGTGATATTATATGTTATGTTTGTGCTTTTGCATCTCAATATAACATGCTAAGTTTGTGGTGACATTAAACATATGGAAATGATCCTCTAGACTCCCCGAATTAAAGGTTATGAGAGGTGATCCAAGTAAGTTGCATATTCATAACAAGAAAGGCAAGTAAGTAATGTGTTTCTCCCCTTCTATCACCCCATGTTAAATCTAGCAACAGCTAGTTAGGTTGAGCTCATCCTAGGTGGTCGATCGGTTGGTTGGTTCTGGTGTAAATTTTAAAATCACTAGGGAAGGAGTGTAGGTTGGATTTAGTGTTAACGTAAGAAGGTGGATTGATGATAAGGAAACTTGAGAATCCATTCATGAGAAAGTAAATTATCATGGGTCCTTTTGCCTTCCCATGCATGTTAATAGATGTTTGACTCATTGCATATGCCCCATCATGTCTTCGTTATTTGCCACTGCTTAGTTCTCTAGCTTATCCTTTGTTATGAACTTAACACGTTATTAATTCATATTATGAGTAAGGCTATGTTATTTGCATGTGTGACTAGTGCACTGAGGCATTGCCATGCATACATGAGATACCTGTTGTATTCATACATTAAGATTCATGCTAAAAGATACGAGTCTCAATTAATAGTATTTGGAACTTAATAAAAGAATCTTATTTATGCCCATTACTTTCATAATGAAACCCGAGGTTCCTGGGGATGATGATGGTGTCATGTTTATGGAGGTGGAAACCCTACTGAGATTCTTATATAAGTTTCTTACTCCCTCTCTTTCTTCCCATCTTCGTCTTCAGACAAGGTTGATGGCGATGCCGGTGGACTTTTTTGAGATGCCGGAGCAGAAGCTGCATGGCGGACTAGATCAGAGTGGCACAGCAGAAGCAGAGATATAGTCCTTTATTTTCGCAATACTTAAGAGTTGTCTCATATTCGCTCATACTCATAACTTAGTTACGAGGGGCTTAGCTACATCTTAGTTATGCTTAGCTTTTGATTTATTGTATGCTCAACCTCTATAGGTGGGCTTGATACTATTGTTATGACATTATATAATTATGGAATATTCTTACATTATTAATATTGCTATTAAGATATTAAAGTCAATGTTATGACATGATGATATTCTCAGTCTATGCTATTCTCTATTGTGATTTGCATGTATGCTATATGATGGATAGTTATATGCTATAACTTATGTGCAAACGGCTCATAGTTTGATCTTCCAAGAAAAAATGGGTCGTATTTTCCTTAGACATATTTTAAAAGTTTAAAAATCAAGTAAAAGTTCTGAGACAAAAGAGTAACAACTAACAATTAACCATTATGCATCCTAGGCGCATTGTGTTGAAAGTTAGGGTGTTACACCCCTTCAACATATGCATATTATTTAAATATATACATGCATACAACTTGTATATCTATGCATTCAACCATAAGCAATGAGAATACACATGCATGATACATAAGGAATCAAGCATAAACAACAATTACAATCCAAATGTGTACTCCTAGAGATAGAAAGGATTTAAAAATAATTTTTATCAACTTGTTCTCCCCTTTTCAAATGGAACTTCACAAAGACAAAAATGATATTCTTTAGCAAAATAGAATTTTGGATTAAAGACATATCTTCCTTGGGAGTAAATGAACTCTTGTAAAAAAAAAAAGCATTTGAAATTAAGAAAAAAAAAGCTCTTTTCATTCTTGAATAAGAGCTTAACAATGATGAAACACTTTAAAAAGCAAGGCTTATACTTTTTGTTCCAAAGTAGTTGTTAGGAAACAATTCAAAACATTAGTATTTGAAACTGAATTAAATATTCTCTCAAGATTTAATAACATTTTCAAACCAAAATAAGAGAATATCACATGCATAACATAAATTCAAATAAATGATTTTATAACCTTTTAGAGAATTAAAAAATGAAAATACTTCCAAATTCTCATAATAAGTTCAAAAAAAAAAAGAAAAACTCAAGAATATTTTATTTGTATAGCATCATAGAAATAAGAATTTTTTTTTTTCACTTTTTATTCCAATAAAACACCCATATAAATGAAAGCACGTGCATGATTCTCTGATGAATATAACCACTATTGAACAATATGTGTGCGCGTGTGTGTGTGTATATATTTCTTTTTTTATGATGATTTAAACGCTAAAAATCAAGGTATATATAAATTAGTGACATTCACTTTAATGCAATGACATAATGAATAAGATCAATGTAAGCAATTTTGTCATACTAGTCATTCTTTTCATAAGAAGGAATTAATCTAATCAATTTAGAGAACTTAATCAAATAAGTATCACACAATCCATAAAATTTAACATACTGTAAGTTTTGGGATAGAGATACTTATCAAGTTTGATAGAGTGTAATGCTCCTTCAAATATTATTCTCATGAATTTAAGTGTTCTTCCTTTGAGTATGCCAATCCATTACATGTAAATAAAGTTCCTTCATATTCCTCATTTGAATTCTTCAAAATTTTTCTCTTCATCCATTTATGCTTCTATATGAGGATTTGATGGCTTGACCTTGGTATTTAAAGGAATACTTTTTCTCACCTACCGTTTCTTTTTTGTTATTTTGAACTTTGAAAGTTCCATATTTTGCTTGTAAGAAACTTTGGTTGAGTGCTCCATTCTTATTTGAACCACATGTCTAACCTTATGCCTTGATGATTCCTCTTTTGCTTGACCGATTTGTTCAATCTTTTGAGAACTTTTTTGCATAGTTGAAGTACTAGGAAGATATTTTGGTACCTATTTCATCTTGGATCCTTCAAGGTTAGTGTAAGTACATTTTAGATTTTTGGGAACCCATGTCATATTATTTCTCATATACATATTTCTTCTATATTGACACAAATGAGAAATATGTCCTTGATGACCATAATAATTGCAAACAAAGGAATTGGATGATGGTTTGGAATTTTTAATTTTGTTATTATTTGGTATCTTGACTTTATGCCATTCTAAACCATTCTTGTTACAAACCATGTTAGATTTTTCACATATAACATCCTTAATTTCCTTATGGTTATCAAACATATAGTCTAAGCATGTAGAAATAGAAACAGCAAAGAATCAGTCAATCTAGTTTGAATTTAAACTTATATTTCTGTTATCAGCACCTGTAGCTAAATCCCTATAATTGTGGTTTGTGATGTGATTGTATCATATCTATTCCGTAAGTTTAGGATCTAAAAATAACAATCTCATGTATATATATTTGCTTTATGTAATCAATAAAATCATCTCAGTTTCATTTCCTTATATGGTATCACAAGTCCTAGCTTCATAGCAATTGATCCTATGGCTTCCCCAAACTCCGATCACACCCCCTCAAACACCAATAACTCAACCCCTAAACACAACACAATCCAATATCTCAACAACCAACATTCAGTTAAGCTTACTGGTGCTAACTATCCTATATGGAAAGTTCAAATGACAGCTCTTCTTACTGGCTATGGAATTCTAGGCTTTGTGGATGGCACAAATACATGTCGGTCCCCCAGTCATCCTGATTTTGATTACTGGTGTTGTCAAGACCAGCTAATCCTTCATTCCATAATTACACTTGTTGATGCTCATGTTATCAACATGCTTAGGAATGTAAAAACCTCTAGACAAGCTTGGAGTGTCCTATACAAAGCATTTGCAAGCAACACTCAAGCATGAATTGTACATCTCAAGGATAAAATCTCTCGATTTGATAAAGGATCAAACACAATTCATAACTACCTTCAAGGAGTCAAATCCATTGCTAATCAATTAGCAATCATCAATGTGCCTGTGGATGATGATGATGATTTGGTCATTCATATTTTCAATGGTCTGGGTACATAATATAAGGAAGTTTCAGCTACCATTCATGCATGAGAAACATCAATTTCCTTCTTCGAATTGCATGATTTACTCAATGAATTTGAAAGCTATCTTCAAAGATCAATCCCTTCTTCTGATGACACTGTTGTGCCTATGGCTCATGCTGCACACAAAGGCAAACCCTCCTCGGCCAGGCCTTCCTTTCGCAACAATACTAATTCTGGCTCTCGGGTTCCAGCCACTAATTCTACTCATAGAATTATGTATTAATTTTGTGAGAGACCTGGCCACATTGCCAAGGCTTGCTATAAAATCATTGGCTATCCACCCAAGAATAGTAATAAGCACTCTGCAAATCATGCACATGTTATGCCTCCTAATGCCAATCATGACTGGATCCTGGATTCAGGTGCTAGTCACAACATCACCCATGACCTTGATCATCTTCACCTCACTCAGCCATACAATGGCAATGATCAGGCAGTTGCTGGTGATGGCAGCTCCTTGCCTATCTCACACACTAGTAATCTAACTATTCCTATAGCTTCTAAACTATTATTCTTATCCAATGTTCTTCATGTTCCTAATATTCAAAAGAATCTTCTTTCATTTTCTAACATTTGTGACATTAATTATGCCTTAGTTGAATATTTTTCCTAGGGGTTTTGTCATTAAGGATCTAAAGACAGGCTCAATTCTACTCAAAGGACTACGTGATCAAGGGTTATATCACTTGTCAACCTCTACATCGCCTCACACACTAGTTTCCTTGGCATCCTCAAATTCGCATCATATATCAGGACATCCTTCCTCTTGTATTTCTCAACATATAGCTTCTCAACATCAAATAAGGACTATAACGCCCCGATTTTCTGTCTGAGTGGAAAATGACCAAAATGCTCCTGAGGTCATTTTCGGCTCGGAATTCGAGGATGGCCGACCCGGTAGTTCTTGAAGGGCCAACTCAATGTTTGAAGGGGATTGAATGACCCTTGAGTGGTTCCAGAGGCGAAAGTCTCATTTTCTGTAGTTTCGGGTCAAAATGACCAAAATACCCTTATAGCGTTTCACGCGGGTAAAGGTGCCATTTGAGCCCGAAACTTTCCCCAGAAGTTTAAAACCATATTTTTACATGTTTCAAAACATCTGTTTGAGTCCCGGTGGTCCCGGGCAGTTTTAGTACAAAATTACGATTTTGCTCATAGAATAGTGTTTTTGAGCTTAACGATGTGATTAAGCAAACCTAAGTAATATTAGGCTCTAATCGAAGATTAATTAATTTCCATAATTAACCTAGAGTCAAAATAAATTATTAAAATTAATTAGAACCTAAGATTGCTTAGATTAGATTTAAATCTCTTTTCTAAAACTCAAGATTACACTCTTGGAATCTTAAATAGTGTTTTCTCTCTCCAATTCCTTAAATCAAGGAATTGTGTCTAGGATTGTTTATACACTAAAATAAATTTATAACTCACTAATGATGCAAGAACACTCCTTAATTATGTCTTGACAACCTTGATTACCCATTTTCTCACCTAAACACTTTCTTACAAATTCCTAATCTTAATCCTAATCAAAGATACACCTAAACACAACTCTAAACCACAATTAAAATGCAAGAAACCCTCCCCCCATGGCTGATGCACATTCGGCCATCTCTTTCTCTTTTACCTCACATGTTGAATTGTTTCTCACTCAAAGAACCATGCTTGAGGCCATACCTTGAACCATACCTCACCATGCCTCAAGACCATATTATCTCACCTCATGGAACTCATGGGCTCCCTCCATTCTGCATGGCCGAAGCCTCCCTCTTCATTTCCACCCTTCATTTGTCTCATTTCTCTATAAATAGCTTGCTTGGGTGAACTTGTATCATTTTGGGTTCATTTGCTAAGTGTAAGTTTTCAAAGAAACACTTCAAAGCTTCCTTTTTCTCTCAAGTTCAAGTTCTTCAAGTTCTTCATCCTCTTCTCTCATTCCAACCTCCTAATCACTAGGTAGGGATTTTCTTTCAAGAGTTCTTTCATTTAAAGTTCTTAATTTCTTTAGGTGTTCATAGTTTCTCTTGAATCCTTTTTAGAACTTCTTTTCTTCTTCCATTCCTCTTTGTTTTTCGGCCATGAGGCTTGTGAATCAAAGAAATGAGAGCTTGATGATGAGAGTTTCATGATGATGTTCATCACTTGAACAATCTCTAAGGCTTGATCTTTGATCTTGAGTTAAAGGTGTTTTTAGTTTTCTTCTTAAATCTTTGAAACCTTTCACTTTGATGATATTTTAAAATGGTTAACATGAACTCAATGATGAGAGCTCATGATGTTGGTGTTAATGCATCATCAAGATCATGATCTCTAAAGTTCCAAATGTTTCTTTTCTTCTCCAACAATTTCGGTTCTTCTTCCTTTTCTTTCTTTGTGGTTTCGGCCATGTTGGCCAAGGGAACTCACAATGGCTTGATGATGAGAGCTTCTAGATGATGACTATGTGTTCATCACAATGAGGCCTCTAGAGCTTGAGTTTTAATAAAAATGCTATCTATGTTTACATTTCAAGAAAAGAAACTTTGTGTTTAAAGAACCTTTGAGGTTCACTCTTGTTTCTCTTTATCTTGTCATGATGAGTTTGGGTTGAGGTTTAAGTTCCTTTAAAGTCTTGTATGAGCTCTAATAAGAAGTAAAATGAACTAGCATTCATATTTAAATTTAAGCTTATGCATTGCATGTTTAATTTGAACTTTGCATTCATATTTAGTTTCCAAGCCATCACTTAAAGTTAAAGGCTAAAGAATTGAGTGCATCTCATATTTATATTCTTGTCTAGCATATTTACCTTTCATCACTAAAGAACGTAAAGATTTAAAATGAGGTTTGCACTATCACCTAACTAAATCTCAAAGCCTTTCTATTTCGGCCTTAAAGTCGATTGTTGCTGGGCCTAGAGCACTAACATAAAGAAATGAACTTGCAAATTTATATTTCAAGCCTTGCATATTTATATTCCAAGTCTTGCATATTTATTTTAAGCCTTGCATTTCATATTCAAGTCTTGCATGTTTACTTTAAGTTCTCACTTTATTTTGTAATGAAGAATAAAAATGAAGTGCATAGCATGTTTAAATTATGTCATCACTTAAAAGACCTTAGAGCTCAAAGACTTGCCCATTTTATCTCAAGTTAGAGTTTAATGAGGGAGCATTCTTGAATGCATGATTTCGGCCATGAAGTGGTGATGAACTTGGAATGAGTTTCATCTAGCTTCAAGGACCAATAAGTCAAGTTTTAAGAATCCTTTTAAATCTCATGAATTTGTTTAAGTTTAAGACCAACAAGGTCCTATGAATTTAACTCTCTTTCAAGGAGGGATTAAGTGGTCACTAACCTAAGGATGTTTTTAGTCTCTTTCACAAAATAAAATGGTTTGCAAAAGAGTGTTAGAAGTCTTGAAATTGATTCCAAGAGAAACTAGCAACTTGTACGTTTTAGAAAATATCAAGTTATGCACCTTTTGGAAACTTAATGTTTCGGTTCTTCCATGATGTGTTTGCTACCATGTGATGATGTTTGATGTGTTTGAATGAGTGAAAAATTATGTATGATGAAGTGGGAACAATTCTATGCAAGTTAGGGAAGAAACTAGCTTTCTAGGAAAAACCGTAAAGTCAAGATTTAGCATAGTTTTATCCCATTTAGTTGTAGACACTGCCCAAACTGTTTCAATGGGGAGATAATCAGATTAGGATTGATTAATCATGAAAAATTTGGTTACACTTGAAGTAGGAACGAATTTTGGCACCTATAGAGAAACTAGTAACTAGAAAACCGTAAAACTGCAATTGTAGAACTCTTAGAACATTTAATTCTTAGAATCTATCCAGCAACCTTATAATGTAGATAACATGGTTTATAATTAGTTCCTTGATATAGGAATGACTCATAATTGGTTTAGGTATAACTTTTAGCGCCTTAAGCGAAGACAGAACCAAGAAAGGGTCTATAACGCAAGTTCTAGAACCCCGTAATCATAAGTTTATAACGCTGCCCCTAAGGAATGATATTGTTCAGATTTAATAGAGAGCATAAATGAATGATGAGATTTGATAAGAGAGAACCCTTAGGTGCATAAAAGATTGATAGGAGATGATAGGTTAACTACATCACGAGTTTAAGGCCCGTAAGGGTCAGAGCATAAAATACCGTAGAACCAAGTGCATAACGAACTCTTAATGTTGCTTGTGAAAGTATGAGGATGATTATGTGAATGCATGAAATTATGATGAAGGATGCATGTTTGATTGACTCATGTAGCATAAAGAAGAATTTGGAAGAAATTCGGCATGCCACAGTTGTGCCGCCGAATTTCTAATAGATTCGGGATTCAAAAAGTTTTTATGAGGTACTAAGATGGGTTCTCGGATGACACCGGTTCGGCCGAGCACCTCCAGAGAACTCATGTGACATCGATACCAAGATATAATTCTTAGGTGACACCGGTTCGGCCGAGCACCCCCAAGAAATGCCCCCTAGCCCGTACTGGATAAGTCGGGATTATGTTTATGATTATGTTATGCTTATCGAGATTGATAAGTAAGAACTAGCGACAACTAGTTGAGGTATGAGCTCATAACCTAGAGATGTGACACGTTCCGGGTGACACCGGTTCGGCCGAGCACCCCCAGAGCGATTGTCTTTTAGGGTGGCCTATGAGGAAGTTATGATGATTATGTCACAAAGAGAATTTAATTGCCACTTTATGTCACTATTATGATGTTCTTAAGTATATGGTGATTATTCTTGCATTAAGTAGAGCCATGCATACATGCTTTTATATGCTTGCATCCATGACGTTAAGAATCATGTTAAAATGAACGGGCCTTGGCTAAATTATGTTTTAGAACCTGAAAATAGACTTAATGCATGCTCACTTATTTTGTATAACTAAACCCAAGGTTCCTGAGGACGTAGATGATGACATCTAGGTAGTAGGAGGCCCTACTGAGATTCTTTAGCAAGATTCTCACTCCCTCTATCTCTTTCTTTCCGTCACGTCTTCAGATGGCGACGTTCGTAGTTTTCATGGACACCCCGACGTGGGAGGTGCACTATGACCCGGATCACGGGTCATATCATTTTGAGGGACAGTGCACGGTGCGAGTTTTCATGTTCATAGGACGTCCCTTCACTCACCCCGTGCATACCCACCGCTTCTCCCCAACAGCACCCTACGGCGACGATGAGCTGATTTTTGAGTGCGCGCGTACGCATAACGAGAGAGTGCTCTGTATGCACACCGCCGCCTCAGCCATGCGAGACTATCCCGATTACGTGCCCCGGACCTACTTCTCGGAGACCGACCTATCCGAGTACCCGCCTACCCACCCGTATAGCGAGAGCTCCGCCCCCTCTCCACCACTGATGAGGGAGGGCAGTGAGGATACCGTGACTCAGTCGCGGCTTGCACGACGACCGGAGATGCGGCCACACCGTGGGGGTCACTCTCGATCCCCGTTCCACCTCTTTACGCCTGAGGAGCTCGCCCAGTTTCCCGGATATGTGCCTCACTCGCGAGATGGACGTCAGTGGGAGGTGACGTACGACCGATGGAGTACCCGGGTAGAGCACGCACCACTTAGATATGGATGAACCTTCTTTTGTCTTAGAGGTCATCCCGTTAGTTGCACTTGGGTAGGGGAGTTGCTTTTATAGTTTCCGTTGCACTTTCTCTTGTATTTCCTTTTTAGATGTATTGTTCATGTTGTATCAAACTAAGCCCCACTCTATACAAGTGGGCATTTCATATATTATATAAATATGCAGTTCAATGTTATCATGATGTGCCTTTATTTGCTTATGTCATGTTGCTATGCAATGCTTGTTTTATTACCTTTCGTGCATTATTAATTAACGTGTCGCGCGGCTCTCACTTTCCTTTTATAATTCAAAAAAAAATTTACCAGTATTTCCGCTAAGTATTTTAAAGTAATAAGAAAGCTATGATGTAACAGACTAATGATTAACATAAATTATGTTCTAGAGTATTGGGTTAAAAATTAGGATGTTACAAGGACAAGCCTCTCCTCTCTATGTATCTCATGTTGTAGTTTCAAGAGTCATAAATTACCATTTTCGGCTTCAACTGTAACTAATTCTAGGCCCTTGGAACTTATATACTCAGATGTATAGGGACTGGTTCCCATTAGGTCTATAGATGGTTTTTCTTTCTATTTAATTCTTGTAGATCATTTTACTAAGTATGTATTTCTTTACCCGATGAAAAATAAAACAAAGGTTTCCATTATTTTCCCCAAATTCAAATCTGTTGTGGAAAAGTTCTTTGGCTTGCCTATCATCTCTTTATTCTCTGTTAATGGAGGCGAACTTATGAAGCTTAGACCTTTTCTCATAAGCAATGGGATTTCACACTTTATAACAGCCCCATACACTCCTGAAAATAACTCACCTGCTGAAAGGAGACATAAACATGTGGTTGAGACTGGTAGGGCTCTTTTGTATCATTCAAAACTCCTAGAAAAATTTTGGTTATTTTCTTTTCAAACTGCAACATACTTCATCAACAGCATGGCTACTCCAATTTTGAAAATGAAATCTCCTTTTGAATTGCTATTTAAATCAAATTCCAATCCCAAACATTTGCATTCCTTTGGTTGTTTCTGTTTTCCATGGCTAAAACCATACATTCAACACAAACTTCAAAGCAAATCCACTCCTTGCATTTTTGTTGGATACTCCTCATCTCAATATGTATACACTTGTATGGATCCCATCACATCCAAATTATATATTTCTAGACATGTGACATTTGATGATAACATCTTTCCTTACACCATTTTCATCTCCACTGTTCTACATCTGATATTACTCAGGTTCCATCTCATAATTCCATGTCTCATTCTATATCTACTCCTACACCAAGGCATAATCATGCATTAACATCTTAACTAAGAACATATCAGCATAATGGCACTGCTCTTTTGACTAAATTGACTCTGCCTCAATCATCATCAGAAAATAATTCAACCTCAGAACTTCTCACCACTTCAGAAAATACAACCCTTCATCTTCCTTCTAGTCATCTAACCCGAACCCATACCATGATCACCAAGTCCCTTAATAGCATTCACAAACCAAAGAAAACCTTTACTTGAGAACCTAGAACCTCCCAATGTAAAAGAAGCTATGAGATTTACTTATTAGTACACGGCAATGGTTGAAGAACATAGTTTTGAAACTTAGCTCGGTGCTCGACTCGGCCAAGATACCGGGTCAATGGGTCAGTGGTTGAACCGGTGGGTCACTGGTTGAATCGGTTGAACATGATATAATTAAATAAATATAAAAATTATATAATTTATAAGTCCAATACATACCTTAATGATGCATAAATAGTATAAAATATAAACTATTTATACGGGTGCATATATGTGACGTGTATGTGTGTGTGTATATATATATATATATATAGCTTAGTGAATAACTATATTATATTTTATATAATAATATTTATATATATGTGTCACAAGTTATCTGAGGGGCTACAGAGGAATCTAGCCAATTTGTTAAAGGCAATGAACAACCAAAAGCATATGAAGGATCAGCGATAGATGGGGTTTCATGTTGGAATTGCCCACAAATTCATAGGGGCTAAACATCGGATATGTTGCTTTTTATGTGGCTAATACATTGCCCTTAGACCAGAGAGAAGAGACCAACACAGTATCAATTCATGAAAGAAAGATTAGATCGCAACCTTCCTTATTGTTCAGGTGGGAAAGATAAGAGAGCAAGTTGCAGGGGAAAGTTAAGTCCTACATGGATGGGAAGCAAAGCAAGAACCAACTAATTATATTATAAATAAAGGATCGTCCATCAGTTACGTACCAAGTAGATTTTGGCAACCAGGCCTCTTATTTTAGTTAGCGGGCTATGAAAAATTGGAGCCCAATAATTTTAATGAGTTAAAATTTTTAAATTTTTAAAACTAGCAGGACCAGGTCAGTTTGATAAAATTTGGCCTGGTTATCGATTTTGTAAGAAACCGGCAGGTTTCAACCGGTTCATTTCGGTTTATATGCTTGTCTGATCCTAAGTGTGACTTGGACCGGCCAAGTGACCGATTCACCGATTTATTGGTTCAACCGGCCGGTCCAAGCCGGTTTTAAAAACTATGCTGAAGAATTTGATGCTTTGATTAGGAATGATACCTGGCCTCTAGTGCCTCCTCCAAGAGACAAAAACATTGTTGGTTATAGATGGCTATTTCGTGTGAAAAGAAATGCAGATGGGTCAATCTCTAGATATAAAGCCAGATTAGTAACTAAAAGGTTCACTCAAACTCTAGGTGTTGATTTTCAAGAAACTTTTGCTTCTTTCATTCGAACACAAACTGTGAAAGTCATTCTCACCATTGCTATCGATTACTCTTGGCCAATGTATCAGCTTGATATCAACAATGCCTCCTTACAAGGTGACCTCAATTTCCCAATTATTTTTATAAACTACACAAAGCCATTTATGGCCTTCATCAAGCCCCAAGAGCATGGCATGATGCTCTCAAATTATTTATTCTTTCTTATGGTTTTCAGCAGAGTAGAAGTGATCCTTCCTTATTCATCTATTCCGCTCAACATACACATGTTACTTCTTGGTTTATGTAGATGACTTACTTGTTACTGGAAATGATACAATCTTTCTTAATGGTTTTATCTCAGCACTTTGATCTAGGTTCTGCTTAAAGAATCTTGGATGAACATATTATTTCTTAGGAGTGGAGCTCATTCCCAACAAACAAGGCTTCTTTCTCTCTCAACACAAATACATGCGAGGTATACTTGATCGCTTTGATATGGCAGGTGCAAAACCATCACCTACTCTTCTTTCTACTACTGCTACATTAAGCCTGAATGATGGCTCTGCAGCAACTGATGCTATATACTTTAGAAGGATTATTGGTGCTCTACAATATCTCATAATGACTCAACCTGACCTTTCCTTTGCAATTAACAAGTTGTCTCAATTCATTCACAAACCAACCTCATTTCATTTGCAACATCTCAAGCAATTACTCAAATACTTGAAGTCTACTTCAGTTTACAGCTTCACAAGCCTAGTAATTACAATCTAGTTACCTTTTCTGATATGGATTGGGGTGGTAATGCTAGTGACTTTACTTCTACCTCGACTCATATCACATTCTTTGGTGGCAACCCAGTCTCATGGAGCTCCAAAAAGCAAAGAAAAGTTCCCAAATCATCTACAAAAGCAAAATATAGAGCCATTGGTACAACCACCTCAGACATCATGTGGCTAGCTAACTTACTTTAAGGGCTTAAGATGATGTCTACAACTGTACCACTACTACACTGTGATAATGTTGGGGCCACATATTTATGTGCCAATCCGGTTCTTTATTCCAAAATGAAATATATTTCTTTGGATTATCAATTTGTATGTGATCAAGTTTAGGCAAGGAAATTAATTGTTTCTCATGTCTCTGCAAAAGATCAAGTAGCAGATTTCATGACCAAACCATTGTCACAAGCAGAGTTTCAAGATTTTTGAGACAAGATGCAGGTTTCTGATGGAAACCTGATCTTGAGGGCATGTATAGAAACAACAAAGAATCAATTAATCTAATTTGAATTTAAACTTGTATTTCTATTATCAGCACCTGTAGCTAAATCCCTATGACTGTGGATTGTTATATGATTGTATCATATCTGTTCCTTAAGTTTAGAATCTGAGAACAACAACCTCATGTATCTATATTTGCTTTATGTAATCAATAAAATCATCTCAGTTTCATTTAATATAGAATTATCATCTTTGCCAAGTTTAGCAGATAAGTTCTCAACTTGATTTTCAAGATCAATACAATTATCAATAATAGTTGATGTAACATCCTAATTTTTAACCCAATACTCTAGAACATACTTAGGTTAATCATTAGTCTGTTACTTCATAGTTCTCAATTTTACTTAGAAATACTTAGCAGAAAATACGGGTAAATTTTTTTTTGAAATACAAAGTGAGAGCCGCGTGATGCGATATAACATATAACGGACGAAACATACATCTCATAACGTCATAACATAAGGTACATAAAGGCACATCATGGGAAACACTAAATATCATCTCATATAGATATATCACTTGCCCACTTATAAGTGTGGGACTTAATTTAATACAAGGGAATACATGAAAGAAAATACAACATGAGCATAAACATAAACTACTCCCCTACCCGAGTGCATCTAATGGGATAACCTCAAATCAAAAGAAGGTTTATCCCCATCTAAGTGGTGTGTGCTCTAACTTGGGCCATCCACAGCCTTCTACTGGCGACTAACCCTCGAGCATGGCACGTAACCAGGAAACTGAGCAAGCTCCTCCGGTGTGAATAGGTGGGACGGGGCTCGGAAGTGACCTCCATGGCGTGGCCTCATCTCCGGTCGTCGTGCAAGCCTTGGCTGAGTCACGGAAGGCTCGCTACCCTCCCTAAGGTCCATGGGTATGGTGGGGGAAGATCCCTCAGAGGGTACCTGGGTTGCCGAATCCTCGGAAGGATCCGTCTCCGAAAAAGACGACGGGCAACGGGGCACATACTTGGGGTAGTCTCGAGCGGCGAACGTGGACGGTGGGGTACGGCGAACCGTCTCCTCTCGAGGCGTCTTGGCGCTCGAACACCAGGTCATCGCCAAAAGGTGAGACGGGGGAGAAACGATGGGAATGTACAGGGGGAGTGAAGGGTCGACCAATGAACATGAATACTCTAACCGTGCATCGACCCACAAAATGGAATGACCCGTGGTCCGGGTCATGGTGCACCTCCCATGTCGGCGTGTCCACGAACACTACGAACGTCGCCATCTGAAGACGTGACGGAAAGAAAGAGATAGAGGGAGTGAGAATCTTGCTAAAGAATCTCAGTAGGGCCTCCTACTACCTAGGTGTCATCATCTACGTCCTCAGGAACCTTGGGTTTAATTATACAAAATGACTGAACATGTATTAAGTTCATTTTAAACTTTAAAATATACTTTAGCCAAGGTCCATTCATTTTAGGATGATCTTAATGTCATGAATGCAACATAATAGAAGATGTATGCATGGCACTACCTAATGCACATACATAAAACATAACATCAAGCATCATCATACTTAGTGGCATAAAGTGGCAATAGTAATGTTCATATGGGACAAACTTAGTGACATAACCATAATCATGAAATATCTCTTCCTCATGGGCCACCCTAAAAGACAATCGAACTGGGGGTGCTCGGCCAAACCGGTGTCACCCAGAACGTGTCACATATCTAGGTTATGAGCTCATACCTTATGTAACACCCCGATTTTTCTGTCCGAGGGAAATGACCAAAATGCCCCTGAGGTCATTTCCTGACCCGAACTCGAGGGTAACCAACTCGGTCATCCTCGAAGGGTCAACTCAATGTTTGAAGGGGATTGAATGGCCTTTGAATGCTTTCGGAAGCGAAAATTTCGCTTTTAGCTTTCGGGTCAAAATGACCAAAATACCCCTATAGCGTTTTTACGCGGGTAATGGTGCCGTTTGAGCCCGGAACTTTCCCCAGAGGTTTAAAAACATGTTTTCATGTGTCTAGAGGTCTCTGTTCAAGTCCCGGAGGTCCCGGGCAGTTTTAGTGCAAAATTACGATTTTGCCCCTAGAATAGTGTTTTTGAGCTTAATGACGTAATTAAGTAAACCTAAGCAATATTAGGCTCTAAACGAAGATTAATTTATTTCCCTAATTAATCTAGAGTCAAAATAATTTATTAAAGTTAATTAGAACCTAAAATTGCTTAGATTAAACTTAAATCCCTTTTTAGAACTCAAGATTCCTAGTCTTGGAATCTTGAATAGTGTTTTCTCTCTCCAATTCCTTAAATCAAGGAAATGTGTCTAGAGTTGTTTAGACTCTAAATTGAGGATTTAACTCTCTAATGGTGCAAGACCACTCCTTAATTATGTCTAGACCACCTTAATTACCCATTTCCCTTACCTAAACACTTTCTTACAAATTCCTAATCTTAAGCATAATCAAAGATACACCTAAACACAACTCTAAAACACAATTAAAATGCAAACTAATCCTCCCCATGGGCTGATGCATTTTCGGCCACATCCTCCCCCTTTGACACATATTAAATTGTTTTCTCACTCAAAGAGCCATGCTTGAGCCATACCTTGAGCCATACCTCACCATGCTTTGAACCATACCTCACCATACCTCAAGAACACATTATCTCACCTCATGGAACTCATGGAAAGCCTCCAATCTGCACCCTCATGGCCGAAACCTCCTCCTCCATGAGCTCCCTCCGTTTGTTTCATTTCTCTATAAATAGAATGCCTTGAGGAGCTTGCACCACTTTTAGATCATTTGCTAAGTTTAGGAAACACTCAAAGCTTTTCTTTTTCTCTCAAAGTCTTTGTGTTCTTCAAGTTCTTGGAGTTCTTCAAGTTCTCCATCTTCTTCATCTTCTTCTTCCATCTTCAAGTTCATCACACCAAGTAGGGATTTTCTTTCATGTATTCTTTCTTTAAAGTTCTTGTTCTAAGCTTAATGTTCATAGTTTCTCTTGATTCTTTTTAGAACTTCTTTTTCTTTCCTTTACCTTTTCATTTTCGGCCATGGGCCTTGGAGAACAAAGGAATGAGAGCTTGATGATGAGAGTTTCATGATGATGTTCATCACTTGAAACAAACTCTAGAGCTTGATCTTTGTTCTTGAGCAAAAGTGTTTCTAGTTTTTCCTTTCTTGAACCTTTGAGAACTTTAACTTTGATGTTGTTTCAAAATGGTTCCAATGACTCAATGATGAGGTCTCATGATGTTGGTGTTAGTATATCACCAAGATCATGGATTCTAGAGTTTCAAACATTTCTTTTCTTTCCTTGAAGTTTCGGCCATTACCTTTCCTTTTCATGCTAGATGTTTGATTTTCTAAATATGTTATGTTGAGTTCTAAGAACTCTAGACTTTTACTTTGTCTTGGTTTGATGAGTTTGGGTTGAGGTTTAAATTCCTTTAAAGTCTTGTTAAGAGCTCTAGAAAGATAAAATGAACTTGCATAATTTATTTTATGCTTGCATTCATATTTACATTCTTGCTATGCATCTTTATTTTCAAGCTATCACCTAAGAACATAAAGATTAAAATGGAACTTGCATCTTCACTTAATTTAATTCTCGAAGCCTTTCTATTTCGGCCTTAAAGTCGATTGTTGTTGGGCCTAGAGCACTAAAATAAAGAATTGAACTTGCATTATCACCTAATTAATTTCTCGAATGCCTATCTATTTCGGCCTTAAAGTCGATTGTTGTTGGGCCAAGAGCACTAAAATAAAGAATTGAATCTTGCATATTTACTTTCAAGCTTGCACGTTTAAGATTATGCTTCGCATATTTACTTTCAAGCTTGCACGTTTAAATTACGCCTTGCATATTTAATCTCAAGTCATCACTTTACTTTGAAAGCAAGATTAAAAATGAAAAGCATGAGCACGTTTAGTTTATGTCGTAACTTAAGAACCTAGAGCTCAAAGACTTGCCCATTTCATTCCAAGATAAAGTTAAATGTGAATGTATTCCTTGAATTCATAATTTCGGCCAAGTAGTGATGATGGACTTGCAATGGGTTTTCATCTAGCTACTAGGACCAATAGCCTATGTTTTAAAGTGTTTCCTTAAAGTTTTACAAATCTTTATAAGGTTATGTCATCACAAGTTGTGATTTTATCCTCTTTTAGGAGATGAAATATATTTTGCTCTTTAACCTAAGGCTTCACTTAGCCTCTTGATGAATTAAAATGTTTTGCAAAGAGTTTTAGAAGTTCTAGATTGATTCCGAGAGAAACTAGTTAACTTATGTACCTAGAAATGTCAATTTACTTCTCTTATTGAGGCAAGATGTTTTCGGTTCTGATGTGGTGAATGTGATGTTGTATGATGATGTTTTAATGTGTTGGAATGTGTGAAAATATCGTATGATGATGTAGAAGCGATCCTATGCATGATAGGTGAGAAACTAGCTAACTAGAAACACCGTAAAGCTAGAATTTAACATACTTTTGACCCATTTGTTTATGGAACTAATCCAAACTTTTTTAATGGGGACATAATCAGATTTAGATTGTTTAGACATGAAAAACTTGGTATCATTTGAGTTAGAATTGAATTCTAACACCTATGGGGAAACTAGTAACTAGAAAACCGTAAAAATGCAAATGTAGAACTCTTAGAACATTTAATTCTCTGAATTCTGTCCAGCACCCTTACAACATGATAAACATGATTAATAATTAGTCCTTAAGCATAGGAATGCCTCATAATTGATCTAGATTTAATCCATAGCTTTCAAGTAAAAACGGAACCAAGAAAGGGCCTAAAACGTAAGTTCTAGAACCCCGTATTCACATGTTAGGATTTCCACCCTATGCTTTTCAGATTTAAAAGTAAAATGAGAGGATTATGAATGATGTTTAATTATGAGCCTTAGGTGCTTAAAATATGAACGACGGATGTAGAGAACTATATCTCAAGATTAAGACCCGTAAGGGTCAAAGCATAAGCTACCGTAAGGGTAAGTGTTTGGATGATTTATGATGATGCATGAAGTATGCTAATGATGATGATGTTATTCATATGAGGAACTTATGAGATTATATGTTAATGTGGCATAAAGCAAATTTGGAAGGAAATTCGGTGTAATGACCGTTTTGGCCGCCGAATTTCCGACAAATTTGGGGACTTAAAGAGATTTTGAAAATTAAGGTACTAAGATGGGTTCTAGGATGACACCGGTTCGGCCAAGCACCTCCATAGAACTCATGTGACATCGGTACCATTTTATACTCTTAGGTGACACCGGTTCGGCCGAGCACCCCTAAGAGTTTTGCCCCCTAACCCGTACTCAGATAGTCAGGATTTATGATACGCTTATCGTTAAGTGGTAAGTAAGAACTAGTGACGACTAGTTAAGGTATGAGCTCATAACCTAGATGTATGACACGTTCTGGTTGACACCGGTTGGCCGAGCACCCCGATTCGATTGTCTTTTAGGGTGGCCCATGAGGAAGAGAAGTTTCATGATTATGATTATGTCACTAAGTTTTGTCCCATATGAATGTTACTATTGCCACTTTATGCCACCAATGATGATGATGCTTGACGTTATGTTTTATGTATGTGCATTAGGTAGTGCCATGCATACATTTTCTATTATGTTGCATTCATGACATTAAGATCATCTTAAAATGAATGGACCTTGGCTAACATATATTTTGAAGTTTAAAATGAACTAAATGCATGTTCAGACTTTTCGCATAATTAAACCCAAGGTTTCTGAGGACGTAGATGATGGCACCTAGGTAGTAGGAGGCCCTACTGAGATTCTTTAGCAAGATTCTCACTCCCTCTATCTCTTTCTTTCCGTCACGTCTTCAGATGGCGACATTCGTAGTGTTCGTGGACACGCCGACATGGGAGGTGCACCATGACCCGGACCACGGGTCATTCCATTTTGTGGGTCGACGCACAGTTAGAGTATTCATGTTCATGGGTCGACCCTTCACCCCCCCTGTACATTCCCATCGTTTCTCCCCCGTCTCACCTTTTGGCGATGACCTAGTGTTCGAGCGCCAAGACGTCCCCGAGAGGAGAGGCTACGCCGTACTCCCCCTTCCGCATCCGCCGTTCGAGACTACCCCGAGTATGTGCCCCGTTGCCCATCGTCCTTCTCGGAGATGGATCCTTCCGAGGATTCGGCCACCCAGGTACGCTCCGAGGATCTTCCCCCACCATACCTATGGACTTCGGAGAGGATAGCGAGCCCACCGTGACTCGGCCGAGGCGTGCACGACGACCGGAGATGCGGCCATACCCTGGGAGTCATATTCGATCCCCACTCCGCCTTTTCACACCCGAGGAGCTCGCTCAGTTTCCCGGATATCTGCCTCGATCACGAGATGGTCGCCAGTAGGAGGTCGAGGATGGCCCGAGTTAGAGCACACGCCACATAGATAGGGATAAACCTTCTTTTGTTTAGAGGTTATCCTATTAGATGCACTCGGGTAGGGGAGTAGATTATGTTTATGTTTGATGTTGTATTTCCTTTTATGTATTTCCCTTGTACTAAATTAAGACCCACACTTATAAGTGGGCAAGTTATATATATATAAGATGATTTTCAGTGATGTTCATGTTGTGCCTTATGTTATGATGTTGTGAGACATTTGTTTACCATACATGGTTTACCGCTTATCGCATCACGCGGCTCTCACTTTTATTTCAAAAAAAAAATTACCCGTATTTTCCGCTAAGTAATTCAAAGTTAAATGAGAACTATGAAGTAACAGACTAATGATTAACCTAAATATGTTCTAGAGTATTGGGTTAAAAATTAGGATGTTACACCTTAACTAGTCATCACTAGTTCTTACTTACCACTTAACGATAAGCGTATCATAAATCATAAATCCCGACTATCTGAGTACGGGTTAGGGGGCAATTCTCTTAGGGGTGCTTGGCCGAACCGGTGTCACCTAAGAGTATAAATTGGTACCGATGTCACATGAGTTCTATCGAGGTGCTCGGCCGAACCGGTGTCATCCTAGAACCCATACCTTAATTTTCAAAATCTCTTTAAGTCCCCAAATTTGTTGGGAATTTGGCGGCACAAAGGCATTACGCCGAATTCCTTCCAAATTTGCTTTATGCCACATAAACATATATCCTCATGAATTCCTCATAACATCATCATCATTTACATACCACATGCATCATCATGGAACATTCAACCGTTTATCCTTACGGTAGCTTATGCTTTGACCCTTACGGGTCTTAATCATGAGATATGGTTCTCTAACATCCGTCGCTCATATTTTATGCACCTAAGGGCTCATAATTAAACATCATTCATAATCCTCATGTTCACACTTAAATCTGAATAGCATAGGGCAGAATTCCTAACTTGTGATTACGGGGTTCTAGAACTTACGTTTTAGACGCTTTCTCGGTTCCGTCTTCGCCTAAGGCGCTATGAATTAAATCTAAATCAATTATGAGGCATTCCTATGCTTAAGGATTAATTATTAATCACGTTTATCATGTTGTAAGGGTGCTGGACAGAATCCAAAAAAATAAATGTTCTAAGAGTTCTAAACTTGCACTTTTACGGTTTTCTAGTTACTAGTTTCCCTATAGGTGCTAGAATTCGATTCTAATCCCAATGTTACCAAGTTTTTCATGTCTAAACAATCCTAATCTGATTATGCTCCCATTAAAACAGTTTGGATAAGTTCCATAAACAAATGGGTCAAAACTATGTTAAATTCTAGCTTTACGGTATTTCTAGTTAGCTAGTTTCTTACCTATTATGCATAGAATCATTTCTACATCATCATATGACATTTTCACACATTCTAACACATCGAAACATCATCATACAGCATCACACTCATCATATCAGAACCGAAAACATTTAGCTTCAGTAAAGGATTTAAATTGACATTTCTAGGTACATAAGTTAACTAGTTTCCCTTGGAATCAATTTAGAATTTCTAAAAATCTTTGCAAATTATTTTAATTCATCAAGAGGCTAAGAGAAGCCTTAGGTCAATGACCAAAATATATTTCATCTTCTAAAAGGGAATAAAGTCATATCTCATTATAACATAACCTTGAAAAGATTTGTAAAACTTTAAGAAAAACTTAGAACATAGACTATTGGTCCTTGTAGCTAGATGAAAACTCATTACAAGTCCATCATCACTACTTGGCCGAAAACATGCATTCAAAGAATGCATTCTCATCAAACTTTAACTTGAAATGAAATGGGCAAGTCTTTGAGCTCTAGGTTCTTAAGTTATGACATGAAATAAACATGCTCATACTTTTCATTTTTAATCTTGCTTACAAAATAAAGTGATGACTTAAATTAAATATGCAAGGCATAAACTTAAACGTGCAAGCTTGAAAGTAAATATGCGAGGCATAAACTTAAACGTGCAAGCTTGAAAGTAAAGATGCAAGGTTCAATTCTTTATTTTAGTGCTCTTGGCCCAACAACAATCGACTTTTAGAACGAAATAGATAGGCATTCGAGAAATTAATTAGGTGATAATGCGAGTTCAATTCTTTATTTTAGTGCTCTTGGCCCAACAACAATCGACTTTAAGGCCGAAATAGAAAGGCTTTGAGAATTAAATTGAGTGATGATGCAAGTTCCATTTTAATATTTATGTTCTTAGGTGATAGCTTGAAAGTAAAGGTGCATAGCAAGAATGTAAATATGAGTGCAAGCATAAGATAAATTATGCAAGTTCATTTTATCTCTCTAGAGCTCTTAACAAGACTTTAAAAGAACTTAAACCTCAGCCCAAACTCATCAAACCAAGATAAAGTAAAGTCTAGAGTTCTTAGAACTCAACATAACATCTTTAGAAAATCAAAACATTTTGCATGTAAAAGAAAAGGAAATGGCCGAAATCTCAAGGAACAAAAGAACATTTTGAAACTCTAGAGTCCATGATCTTGATGATATATTAACACCTACATCATGAGACCTCATCATTGAGTCCTTAGAACCATTTTAAAACATCATCAAAGTTAAAGATTCCAAAAGTTGGAGAAAGGAAGAACTAGAAGTATTTTACTCAAGAACAAAGATTAAGCTGTAGAGTTTGTTTCAAGTGATGAACATCATCATGAAACTCTCATCATCAAGCTCTCATTCCTTTGTTCTCCAAGGCCTATAATAAAAATGATAAGGAAAAAGGAGTAGAAGAGAAGTTCTAAAAAGAAACAAGAGAAACTATGAACATCAAGCTTGAAACAAGAACTTTAAAGAAAAGAATACATGAAAGGAAATCCCTACTTGGTGTGATGAACTTGAAGATGGAAGAAGAAGATGAAGATGATGAAGAACTTTGAAGAACTTGAAGAACTTGATGAACACTAGAACTTTGAGAGAAAAGAAAAGCTTTGAGTGTTCCTAAACTTAGCAAATGATCTACAAGTGGTGCAAGCTTCCTAAGGCCATCTATTTATAGAAGAATGAAGCAAATGGAGTGTGTGTGTGGCTGAAAGGGTTTCGGCCATGAGGGTGCAGAAATGGGAGGAAAATATCTCTTACAAAGCATGGTTGAAGGCATGGTTGGAAGCATGGTCAAGCATGGGCTCAAGTATGGTGCAAGCATGGGTTAAGCATGGTTCTTTGAGTGGGAAAACAATTCAACATGTGGTCAATGGGGAGGTGTGCTGGCCGAAATGCATCAGCCCATGTGGGGTTGTGTTTGCATTTTAATTGTGGTTTAGAGTTGTGTTTAGGTGTATCCTTTGATTATGCTTAAGATTAGGAATTTGTAAGAAAGTGTTTAGGTAAGGAAAATGGATAATTAGGGTGGTCTAGACATAATTAAGGAGTGATCTTGCACCATTAGTGAGTTAGATCCTCAATTTAGAGTCTAAACAACTCTAGACACACTTCCTTGATTTAAGGAATTGGAGAGAGAAAACACTATTCAAGATTCCAAGACTAGGAATCTTGAGTTCTAAAAAGGGATTTAAGTTTAATCTAAGCAATTTTAGGTTCTAATTAACCTTACTAAATTATTTTGGCTCTAGATTAATTAGAAAAATTAATTAACCTTCGATTAGAGCCTAATATTGCTTAGGTTAGCTTAATTACGTCATTAGGCGTAAAAACACTATTTTAGGGGCAAAATCATAATTTTCCACAAAACTGCCCGGGACCACCGGGACTTGAACAGAGACCTCTAGACACATGAAAACATATTTTTAAACCTCTGAGGAAAGTTTCGGGCTCAAACGGCACTTCTACCCGCGTAAAAACGCTATAGGGGTATTTTGGTCACTTTGACCCGAAACTGCGGAAAACGAGATTTTCGCTTCCGGAAGCATTCAAAGGCCATTCAATCCCCTTCAAACATTGAGTTGACCCTTCAAGGACGACCGAGTTGGTTATCCTCGAATTCGGGTCAGGAAATGACCTCAGGGGCATTTTGGTCATTTCCCTCAAACAGAAAAATCGGGGTGTTACAGTTGAGATTTTAAACTTAAAAGCAATTTTCTCATCAAGAAAAGAATATGCATTTTTTAAGGATTCAATTTCATCTTCAATAGAGAAAATACTTTCTAGAGAAGCCAAATTTTCTTTTATAAAACACAACAAACCATCATACAAGTCATCATATGCACATTGTAATTCATTTGGGGAAGGAAAATAGTTAAGTTTTGCATTGACTACCTCAAGGTCCTCTTGAGTCATCTTGGAGTTAGCTTTTATATCTCTAACAATAGGCTCTTCATGATAATCATCTTTATCTTCATCATTTTTCTTAAAAACATGAAGAGTGTATTCCTTTTGACTTTGCTTTGCCTCTAATTCAATTTGATTGTCATGATCACCAAGAAATGTTGATTTCCTGTGAGCATACTAAACCTCTTGTTGTTGAAGACATTGATTAAAATAAGCATCCTCCAATGGCTTTTCTTTTCTTCATCTCTATATTCAACTTTATGTACAAAATCATTAGTTACAAGATAAAATGTAACGCCCTAATTTCTATGCACTAATTACTTTGGTTAGCTGATGGATAATTAGTCATTTCCATGTATTTCCTTGTAAAATTTAAACTCTAAAATGGATGAATTAAATAATATTTTTTTTAGAATTAAAAGTGTGTGAAATCCCTAGGCCATCCTTACATACACCTAATTGCCAAACTACCATTCTCACACACACCCACACTCTCAAAAAAAGTAAATAAAAACCCAAATCCCATTTTGCCTTTCTCTTTTACGGTAACACACACACACAACACATCATTCTTTAATTTCTTCCTTCCCTTCCTTTTTTTCATCTGAAAAGGAAAAGAAAAAAAAAACATACACACACACGAACCCTTTTTCCATTTCTTCACCTTCTTCCTTATTTCTCTCCACCTTCCTCCATTACCACCACCAACCCTCCTAAATCTCCAAACACACTAACACCCTCCATCTAGCATCACACTTCCACTCCATCTAGCACCACACTTCCACCCCTAAGCTTCAAAAATCCAAAACCTCATTCTTAGGGGCCTTGAAATCTGTGGCTATATCTTTAAGGAGATGAAGAGATCTTACTCACCTTCTCCTCTTGGGAGCTTCAAAGACTCATATTCTCTCTAGTCATTAAGTTGTGGTAGGAGTTTCTATGTCTTTTTTTACTTTTGTTAAACTTTAGAACTCTAATGCTTATGATTGATATGAATATAGTTGGGTTATTATGAATCTTGATAAATGTTAAAAATAAATCCTATGGTTCGTATGTATAATGTTGGAAAATAATCCTTGGTTCCTCTCCCTATGATGCATTCTTGGATTGGTGCTTGGGGGCCATTTTATGTCATGATTTGGTTGAGTTTTGGGTAGGATTATGAAGAAATTTGAATGTTAGATGTGTATATGTGTGTGTGTATATATATATATATACACCTTTGTTTTTTATGCATGAGAGCTTGAAAATATAGCTTTTAGTGGGGTGTTTGGAGATGTGAAGTATCATGCACGAAAATTTAGTAAATATGTGTGCCATGTATTTGATAAAACTCCTAAATGAAAGTAAAGGTTGTTTGGGGTTTAGCTTTTGTATATTTGTTGGATAAGTAGTTAGTTTGATGCAAAACTAATATTTACAAAAGCATAAATCTATATGTTAATGAGGTAATCTTGGAAGCTATATACATAAGCATGTAAGTTCGGTTATGGGTTGAATATGTAACACCCCAATTTTTCTGTCCGAGGGAAATGACCAAAATGCCCCTGAGGTCATTTGCTGACCCGAACGCGAGGGTAACCAACTTGGTCATCCTCAAAGGGTCAACTCAATGTTTGAAGGGGATTGAATGGCCTTTGAATGCTTTCGGAAGCAAAAATTTCGTTTTCCGCAGTTTCGGGTCAAAATGACCAAAATACCCCTATAGCGTTTTTACGCGGGTAAAGGTGCCGCTTTGAGCGGAACTTTCCCCAGAGGTTTAAAAACATGTTTTCATGTGTCTAGAGGTCTCTGTTCAAGTCCCGGTGGTCCCGGGCAGTTTTAGTGTAAAATTACGATTTTGCCCCTAGAATAGTGCTTTTGAGTTTAATGACGTAATTAAGCAAACCTAAGCAATATTAGGCTCTCAACGAAGATTAATTAATTTTCCTAATTAATCTAGAGTCAAAATAATTTATTAAAGTTAATTAAAACCTAAAATTGCTTAGATTAAACTTAAATCCCTTTTTAGAACTCAAGACTCATAGTCTTGGAATCTTGAATAGTGTTTTCTCTCCAATTCCTTAAATCAAGGAAATGTGTCTAGAGTTGTTTAGACTCTAAATTGAGGATTTAACTCACTAATGGTGCAAGAACACTCCTTAATTATGTCTAGACCACCTTAATTACCCATTTACCTTACCTAAACACTTTCTTACAAATTCCTAATCTTAAGCATAATCAAAGATACACCTAAACACAACTCTAAACCACAATTAAAATGCAAAGAAACCTCCCCCATGGGCTGATGCATTTCGGCCACATCCTCCCCCTTTGACCACATATTAAATTGTTTTCTCACTCAAAGAACCATGCTTGAAGCCATACCTTGAACCATACTTCACCATACCTTAAGCCATACCTCACCATACCTCAAAGAACACATTATCTCACCTCATGGAACTCATGGAAGCCTCCATTCTGCACCTCACGGCCGAAGCCACTCTCCCCCATGAGCTCCCTCCATTTGTTTCATTTCTCTATAAATAGAATGCCTTGAGGAGCTTGCACCACTTTTAGATCATTTGCTAAGTTTAGGAAACACTCAAAGCTTTTCTTTTCTCTCAAAGTTCTAGTGTTCTTCAAGTTCTTCAAGCTCTTCAAAGTTCTTCATCATCTTCATCTTCTTCTTCCATCTTCAAGTTCATCACACCAAGTAGGGATTTTCTTTCATGTATTCTTTCTTTAAAGTTCTTGTTCTAAGCTTAATGTTCATAGTTTCTCTTGATTCTTTTTAGAACTTCTTTTTCTTTCCTTTACCTTTTCATTTTCGGCCATGGGCCTTGGAGAACAAAGGAATGAGAGCTTGATGATGAGAGTTTCATGATGATGTTCATCACTTGAAACAAACTCTAGAGCTTGATCTTTGTTCTTGAGCAAAAATGTTTTTAGTTTTTCCTTTCTTGAACTCTTGAGAACTTTAGCTTTAATGATGTTTTAAAATGGCTCTATGAACTCAATGATGAGGACTCATGATGTTGATGTTAATATATCATCAAGATCATGAACTCTAGAGTTTTAAAATGTTCCTTTTTCTTCTTGAAGATTTCGGCCATTTCCTTAATTTTTCTAAGCTTCATGGTTTGATTTCCTAAGAATATTATGTTGAGTTTTAAGAACTCTAAGCTTGACTTTACCTTGTTTGGATGGGTTTGGGTTATGGTTTAAATTCCTTTAAAGTCTTGTTAAGAGCTCTAGAAAGATAAAATGAACTTGCATAATTTATTTTATGCTTGCATTCATATTTACATTCTTGCTATGCATCTTTACTTTCTAGCTATCACTTAAGAACATAAAGATTAAAATGGAACTTGTATCATCACTTAATTTAATTCTCGAAGCCTTTCTATTTCGGCCTTAAAGTCGATTGTTGTTGGGCCTAGAGCACTAAAATAAAGAATTGAACTTGCATTATCACCTAATTAATTTCTCGAGTGCCTATCTATTTCGGCCTTAAAGTCGATTGTTGTTGGGCCAAGAGCACTAAAATAAAGAATTGAACCATGCATATTTACCTTCAAGCTTGCACGTCTAAGTTTATGCCTCGCATATTTACCTTCAAGCTTGCACGTCTAAGTTTATGCCTCGCATATTTACTTTCAAGCTTGCACGTTTAAGTTTATGCCTTGCATATTTAAATTTAAGTCATCACTTTACTTTGTAAGCAAGATTTAAAATGAAAAGCATGAGCACGTTTAGTTTATGTCGTAACTTAAGAACCTAGAGCTCAAAGACTTGCCCATTTCATTCCAAGATAAAGTTAAATGTGAATGTATTCCTTGAATGCATAATTTCGGCCAAGTAGTGATGATGGACTTGCAATGAGTTTTCATCTAGCTACTAGGACCAATAGTCTATGTTTTAAGTTTTCCCTAAAGGTTTACAAATCTTTATAAGGTTATGTCATCACAAGTTGTGATTTTATTATCTTTTAGGGGATGGAATATGTTTTGGTCAGTGACCTAAGGCTTCACTTAGCCTCTTGATGAATTAAAATGTTTTGCAAAGAGTTTCAAAAGTTCTAGATCGATTCCGAGAGAAACTAGTTAACTTATGTACCTAGAAATGTCAATTTAACTCTTTCATTTAAGTTAAATGTTTTCGGTTCTGATGTGATGAGTGTGATGCTGTATGATGATGTTTTGTTGTGTTGGAATGTGTGAAAATATCATGTGATGATGTAGAAGCGAACCTATGTATGATAGGTAAGAAACTAGCTAACTAGAAATACCGGAAAGCTAGAATTTAACATAGTTTTGACCCATTTGTTTATGGAACTAATCCAAACTGTTTTAATGGGAACATAATCAGATTTAGATTGTTTAGACATGACAAACTTGGTATCATTTGGATTAGAATCGAATTCTAGCACCTATGGGGAAACTAGTAACGAGAAAAACCGTAAAAATGCAAATGTAGAACTCTTAGAGCATTAATTTTCTGGATTCTGTCCAGCACCCTTACAACATGATAAACATGATTAATAATTAGTCCTTAAGCATAGGAATGCCTCATAATTGATTTAGATTTAACTCATAGCGCCTTAGGCGAAGACGGAACCAAGAAAGGGTCTAAAACGTAAGTTCTGGAACCCCGTGAACCCAAGTTAGAGGAGTTGCCCTATGCTATTCAGATTTAAGTATGAACATGAGGATTAGGAATGATGATTAATTATGAGCCCTTAGGTGCATAAACATATGAGCGACGGATGTTAGAGAATTATATCTCAAGATTAAGACCCGTAAGGGTCAAAACATAAGCTACCGTAAAGGTAAGTGTTCGAATATTTTATGATGATGCATGAAGTATGCAAATGATGATGATGTTATTCATATGAGGAATTTATGAGGTTATATGTTTATGTGGCATAAAGCAAATTTGGAAGGAAATTCGGTGTAATGACCGTTGTGCCACCGAATTTCCGACAAATTTGGGGACTTAAAGAGATTTTGAAAATTAAGGTACTAAGATGGGTTCTAGGATGACACCGGTTCGGCCGAGCACCTCCATAGAACTCATGTGACATCGGTACCATTTTATACTCTTAGGTGACACCGGTTCGGCCGAGCACCCCTAAGAGTTTTGCCCCCTAACCCGTACTCAGATAGTCGGGATTTATGATTTATGATACGCTTATCGTTAAGTGGTAAGTAAGAACTAGTGACGACTAGTTAAGGTATGAGCTCATAACCTAGATGTATGACACGTTCTGGGTGACACCGATTCGGCCGAGCACCCCCAGTTCGATTGTCTTTTAGGGTGGCCCATGAGGAAGAGAAGTTTCATGATTATGATTATGTCACTAAGTTTTGTCCCATATGAATGTTACTATTGCCACTTTATGCCACCAAGAATGATGATGCTTGATGCTATGTTTTATGTATGTGCATTAGGTAGTGCCATGCATACATTTGCTATCATGTTGCATCCATGACATTAAGATCATCCTAAAATGAATGGACCTTGGCTAAAATATAATTTTAAAGCTTAAAACGAACTTAATACATGCTCAGTCATTTTGTATAAATAAACCCAAGGTTCTTGAGGACGTAGATGATGACACCTAGGTAGTAGGAGGCCCTACTGAGATTCTTTAGCAAGATTCTCACTCCCTCTATCTCTTTCTTTCCGTCACGTCTTCAGATGGCGATGTTCGTAGTGTTCGTGGACACGCCGACATGGGAGGTGCACCATGACCCGGACCACAGGTCATTCCATTTTGTGGGTCGATGCACAGTCAGAGTATTCATGTTCATGGGTCGACCCTTCACTCCCCCTGTACATTCCCATCGTTTCTCCCCCGTTTCACCTTTTGGCGATGACCTAGTGTTCGAGCGCGCACGTCCCCTAGAGGAGAGGCTTCATCATACCCCATCATCCACGTCCGCCGCTCGAGACTACCCCCAGTATGTGCCTCGTTGCCCGTCATCTTTTTCGGAGATGGATCCTTCCGAGGATTCAGCAACCCAGGCACCCTCCGAGGGATCTTCCCCCTCCATACCTATGGACTTTGGAGAGGATAGCGAGCCCACCGTGACTCAGCCAAGGCGTGCACGACGACCAGAGATGCGGCCATACCCCGGGGCTCACACTCGATCCCCGCTCCGCCTCTTCACACCCGAGGAGCTCGCCCAGTTTCCCGGATATCTGCCTCGATCACGAGATAGTCGCCAGTAGGAGGCCGTGGATGGCCCAAGTTAGAGCACACACCACTTAGGTGGGGATAAACCTTCTTTTGTTTAGAGGTTATCCCATTAGGTGCACTCGGGTAGGGGAGTAGATCATGTTTATGTTTATGTTGTATTTCCTTTCCTGTACTTTCCTTGTACTAAACTAAGTCCCACACTTATAAGTGGGCAAATTATATATATATAAGATGATATTCAGTGTTATTCATGGTGTGCCTTACGTTACGATGTTGTGAGACATTTGTTTTACTATACATGGTTTACCGCTTATCGCATCACGCGGCTCTCACTTTGTTTTTCAAAAAAAAAATTACCCGTATTTTCCGCTAAGTAATTCAAAGTTAAATGAGAACTATGAAGTAACAGACTAATGACTAACCTAAATATGTTCTAGAATATTGGGTTAAAAATTAGGATGTTACAGAATAGGTCCACTTTACCATGCTTTTGGATGCTTTGGGTTGAATTTTTATAAAAATGAAGTGTTTGATATATATATGTACTCCCTTGCTTTTAATGTATAAAAACATAGAAATATGACCTTTAGTGGTGTTTTGGTGGTGACCAACCTTATGCATGAAAATTGCTCACTATACATCCTATATTTTGATTAAATGTCTAAATGAAACTAAGAATTTGTTGAGGTTATATTCCCTTTTATTAATTTATAATTCTTGAGTAATGAAGCTCTACTTAAGACAATATTCTTTTTGGTTGAAAGTGAAAAAGGGAAGTTTAAATGAGTTTTAACTTATCATATGGTAGTATTTTAGTCTTGGCATAATGGATGATTGGTTACTAATATTTACGCTAACCCACTGAGTTGTTGTTGTTATCTTTCTTATTTTAAAGAAAAGGATTTTAGAATTCATTATTGAAACTTATGCTTGCATTGCTTATGAGAAAAATAATGACTTTGAGGAAAGAGGAAAAAGAGCAAAAGCTAAGGTTAAGGAATCAAAATTAAGACATAAAGATTAAGGGTCGACTTATATCGATAAAGAGGGTTCAAACACTAAATCGTTTTGAGGATTAGTGTCGATTGGGCATTGACTTTCTTTATAGTGCACATGAAAGTTTCGGTGTTGGTTCGCATTAAGGAACTGGTGATGGCCGGTTAAGCATGAGCTCATAGACTTTAAAGTATCTAAACTAAGATTGAATGAGAGGAAAGAATAGGGAGATTTATAGGAACAGATAGAAATATGAAAGTTATGAAGTAGCTAGAACCAAAGAAAAGACTTCAACTATAATGTAGTTGATGACTTGCACTAGAATAGCTATTTATACATGCTTATGACATTTATGTAGGTGGAAATGTGCACGAGAAAGGGAGTTGAATCGTGCATTGCTTCTTTTTGCATTTCTGAAACTTTTAACAAAGATACTATCAAGTGTAAAACTTATAGTGCAGTAGAAACGTAGTTAGTAGTTTTAGAAAGTAGATTTCTGGAGCTTTGTTAATAAACGTACATCATAAAATAAATAAAAGAATGGCGAGAACACTATTTCAGCATATGAATGAATAATAAAACACAATAGATAAATATAAAGGATATTAAGGAGAGAAAAGTGAGACAGAAATATTTTTATACTGGTTCGATCAAACTACCTACATTTAGTACTCAATAAATATTGAGGTTCCACTAAAAACATCTTTATCAACCTGAGAAAGAACAAATAGATAGTCTTTATATTAGCCTCTTCAAGCTCTCATTTGTGACCTACAAAAATCACCTACTGCCACAGATTGAGTAGTTCTTTACCAGCCACTCTGTAACACCCCGATTTTTCTGTCCGAGGGAAATGACCAAAATGCCCCTGAGGTCATTTCCTGACCCGAACTCGAGGGTAACCAACTCGGTCATCCTCGAAGGGTCAACTCAATGTTTGAAGGGGATTGAATGGCCTTTGAATGCTTTCGGAAGCGAAAATTTCGTTTTCCGCAGTTTCGGGTCAAAATGACCAAAATGCCCCTATAGCGTTTTTACGCGGGTAAAGGTGCCGTTTGAGCCCGAAACTTTCCCCAGAGGTTTAAAAACATGTTTTCATGTGTCTAGAGGTCTCTGTTCAAGTCCCGGAGGTCCCGGGCAGTTTTAGTGCAAAATTACGATTTTGCCCCTAGAATAGTGTTTTTGAGCTTAATGACGTAATTAAGCAAACCTAAGCAATATTAGGCTCTAAACGAAGATTAATTTATTTCCCTAATTAATCTAGAGTCAAAATAATTTATTAAATTTAATTAGAACCTAAAATTGCTTAGATTAAACTTAAATCCCTTTTTAGAACTCAAGATTCCTAGTCTTGGAATCTTGAATAGTGTTTTCTCTCTCCAATTCCTTAAATCAAGGAAATGTGTCTAGAGTTGTTTAGACTCTAAATTGAGGATTTAACTCTCTAATGGTGCAAGACCACTCCTTAATTATGTCTAGACCACCTTAATTACCCATTTCCCTTACCTAAACACTTTCTTACAAATTCCTAATCTTAAGCATAATCAAAGATACACCTAAACACACCTCTAAACCACAATTAAAATGCAAGAAACTCTCCTCCCTTGGCTAATGAAGTTTCGGCCAGCACACTCCACATTGGCCACATGTTTAATTATTTTCTCACTCAAAGAACCATGCTTGAGGCCATACCTCACCATACCTTAAGCCATACCTCACCATACCTCAAGAACACATTATCTCACCTCATAGAACACATGGAACCCTCCAATTCTGCACCTCTTGGCCGAAAACACCTTCAGCCTTCACACCCTCCATTTGTTTCATTTCTCTATAAATAGAATGCCTTGAGGAGCTTGCACCACTTTTAGATCATTTGCCAAGTTTAGGAAACACTCAAAGCTTTTCTTTTTCTCTCAAAGTCTTTGTGTTCTTCAAGTTCTTGGAGTTCTTCAAGTTCTTCATCTTCTTCATCTTCTTCTTCCATCTTCAAGTTCATCACACCAAGTAGGGATTTTCTTTCATGTATTCTTTCTTTAAAGTTCTTGTTCTAAGCTTAATGTTCATAGTTTCTCTTGATTCTTTTTAGAACTTCTTTTTCTTTCCTTTACCTTTTCATTTTCGGCCATGGGCCTTGGAGAACAAAGGAATGAGAGCTTGATGATAAGAGTTTCATGATGATGTTCATCACTTGAAACAAACTCTAGAGCTTGATTTTTGTTCTTGAGCAAAAGTGTTTCTAAATTTTCCTTTCTTGAACTTTTGAGAACTTTAACTTTGATGTTGTTTCAAAATGGTTCTAATGACTCAATGATGAGGTCTCATGATGTTGGTGTTTGTATATCACCAAGATCATGGATTCTAGAGTTTCAAACATTTCTTTTCTTTCCTTGAAGTTTCGGCCATTACCTTTCCTTTTCATGCTAGATGTTTGATTTTCTAAATATGTTATGTTGAGTTCTAAGAACTCTAGACTTTTACTTTGTCTTGGTTTGAGGAGTTTGGGTTGAGGTTTAAGTTCCTTTAAAGTCTTGTTAAGAGCTATAGAAAGATAAAATGAACTTGCATAATTTATTTTATGCTTGCATTCATATTTACATTCTTGCTATGCATCTTTATTTTCAAGCTATCACCTAAGAACATAAAGATTAAAATGGAACTTGCATCTTCACTTAATTTAATTCTCGAAGCCTTTCTATTTCGGCCTTAAAGTCGATTGTTGTTGGGCCTAGAGCACTAAAATAAAGAATTGAACTTGCATTATCACCTAATTAATTTCTCGAATGCCTATCTATTTCTGCCTTAAAGTCGATTGTTGTTGGGCCAAGAGCACTAAAATAAAGAATTGAATCTTGCATATTTACTTTCAAGCTTGCACGTTTAAGATTATGCCGTGATATTTACTTTCAAGCTTGCACGCTTAAATTATGCCTTGCATATTTAATTTCAAGTCATCACTTTACTTTGAAAGCAAGATTAAAAATGAAGAGCATGAGCACGTTTAGTTTATGTCGTAACTTAAGAACCTAGAGCTCAAAGACTTGCCCATTTCATTCCAAGTTAAAGTTTAATGCAAACCACACTTTGAATGTATGTTTTTCGCCAAGTAGTGATGATGGACTTGCAATGAGTTTTCATCTAGCTACTAGGACCAATAGCCTATGTTTTGAGTTTTCCTTAAAGTTTTACAATTCTTTATAAGGTTATGTCATTATAAGTTGTGATTCCAATCTCTTTTAGGGGATGGAATATGTTTTGGTCAGTGACCTAAGGCTTCACTTAGCCTCTTGATGAATTAAAATGTTTTGCAAAGAGTTTTAGAAATTCTAAATTGATTCCAAGAGAAACTAGTTAACTTATGTACCTAGAAATGTCAATTTAATTCTCTTATTGAGGCAAGATGTTTTCGGTTCTGATGTGATGAATGTGATGCTGTATGATGATGTTTTAATGTGTTGGAATGTGTGAAAATATCATGTGATGATGTAGAAGCGAACCTATGCATGATAGGTAAGAAACTAGCTAACTAGAAATACCGCAAAGCTAGAATTTAACATAGTTTTGACCCATTTGTTTATGGAACTAATCCAAACTGTTTTAATGGGGACATAATCAGATTTAGATTGTTTAGACATGAAAAACTTGGTATCATTTGAGTTAGAATTGAATTCTAGCACCTATGGGGAAACTAGTAACTAGAAAACCGTAAAAATGCAAATGTAGAACTCTTAGAACATTTAACTCTTTGAATTCTGTCCAGCACCCTTACAACATGATAAACATGATTAATAATTAGTCCTTAAGCATAGGAATGCCTCATAATTGATCTAGATTTAATCCATAGCTCTTCAAGTAAAACGGAACCAAGAAAGGGTCTAAAACGTAAGTTCTAGAACCCCGTATTCACATGTTAGGATTTCCACCCTATGCTATTCAGATTCAAAAGTAAAATGAGAGGATTATGAATGATGTTTAATTATGAGCCTTAGGTGCTTAAAATATGAACGACGGATGTAGAGAACTATATCTCAAGATTAAGACCCGTAAGGGTCAAAGCATAAGCTACCGTAAGGGTAAGCGTTTGGATGATTTATGATGATGCATGAAGTATGCTAATGATGATGATGTTATTCATATGAGGAACTTATGAGATTATATGTTAATGTGGCATAAAGCAAATTTGGAAGGAAATTCGGTGTAATGACCGTTTTGGCCGCCGAATTTCCGACAAATTTGGGGACTTAAAGAGATTTTGAAAATTAAGGTACTAAGATGGGTTCTAGGATGACACCGGTTCGGCCGAGCACCTCCATAGAACTCATGTGACATCGGTACCATTTTATACTCTTAGGTGACACCGGTTCGGCCGAGCACCCCTAAGAGTTTTGCCCCCTAACCCGTACTCAGATAGTCGGGATTTATGATACGCTTATCGTTAAGTGGTAAGTAAGAACTAGTGACGACTAGTTAAGGTATGAGCTCATAACCTAGATGTATGACACGTTCTGGGTGACACCGGTTCGGCCGAGCACCCCCAGTTCGATTGTCTTTTAGGGTGGCCCATGAGGAAGAGAAGTTCATGATTATGATTATGTCACTCAGTTTTGTCCCATATGAATGTTACCACTGCCACTTTATGCCACCAATGATGATGATGCTTGATGTTATGTTTTATGTATGTGCATTAGGTAGTGCCATGCATACATTTTCTATTATGTTGCATTCATAACATTAAGATCATCTTAAAATGAATGGACCTTGGCTAACGTATATTTTGAAGTTTAAAATGAACTAAATGCATGTTCAGACATTTCGTATAATTAAACCCAAGGTTCCTGAGGACGTAGATGATGACACCTAGGTAGTAGGAGGCCCTACTGAGATTCTTTAGCAAGATTCTCACTCCCTCTATCTCTTTCTTTCCGTCACGTCTTCAGATGGCGACGTTCGTGATATTCGTGGACACGCCGACATAGGAGGTGCACCATGACCCGGACCACGGATCATACCATTTTGTGGGTCGATGCATAGTTAGAGTATTCATGTACATGGGTCGACCCTTCACTTGTCTTGTACATTCCCATCGTTTCTCCCCCGTCTCACCTTTTGGCGATGGCCTGGTGTTCGAGCGCGCACGTCCCCGAGTTAGAACACACATCACTTAGATGGGGATGAACCTTCTTTTGTTTAAAGGTTATCCTATTAGTTGCACTCGGGTAGGGGAGTAGATTATGTTTATGTTTATGTTGTATTTTCTTTCATGTATTTCCATGTACTAAACCAAGTCCCACGCTTATAAGTGGGCAAATTATAATTATATATGAGATGTTATTCAGTGTCTCTCATGATGTGCCCTTATATGCTTTATGCTATGACGTTATGAGATGTATGTTTTGTCCGTCGCAAGTTATATCGCATCACGCGGCTCTCACTTTCATTTCAAAAAAAAAATTACCCGTATTTTCCGCTAAGTAATTCAAAGTTAAATGAGAACTATGAAGTAACAGACTAATGATTAACCTAAATATGTTCTAGAGTATTGGGTTAAAAATTAGGATGTTACACACTCCAAGCTGAACTGAGTAGTTCTGTACTAGCCTCTCCAAGTTAAAATGAGTAGTTTTGTACCAGCCTTTTCAAGCTGAACCTTGTGACCAGCAGACAAACTCAGATATTGCTACAAGTTAAGTATTCTTTGATAAAGCCTCTCCAGGCTAAACTGAGTAGTCTTGCCTCAGCCTTTCCAAGCTGCAAGTACTCTTGCCCCAGCCTCTCCAAGTTGCAAGTAGTCTTTAACTAGCCTCTCCAAGCTAAATCATGATCAACAAGAACACCTTACTATCTTGTTGCAAGTAGTTTTATAGTAACCTCTCTAAGCTACCTCATAGCGATCACTACCAGATCAAGGATACAAAGGTTTAGTGTTTGGGTTGCCACTCAAACTAATCTACACTCAAGTTTCCTTAACATATACATGAAAAGTTCCTAAGAAAACTTGAATGACTTCCTTTTATCACTTCTTCCCTAGGAAGAACATAAATCTAATTAAAAGCGTAAAAGGAAGAATTTTTACATTTCAAGGAAAAACTAATTACATGATATATTGAACCTTTTAGGAAGTGAGTAGAGATTTTTGCAGACTTTCCTCAAATATTCAACTCTCTCATATGTTTTTAAGCACAACATCTCCATTTATAGCTGTCTTTCTTTATGACTATTGCCCTTGATCAGTTATCAAAGTGACACGTATAGATCATCCATTTATGTCTTGGAAAGTCAATCTAGAAGAGTAGGTTGACAATCTATTACATTGATTGCTAAAGCTGTTGTATAGTTAAGGTTTCTAATGCTCCCGTAGAAATTACTTTTTCACTTTCTGATCATGGTTTCTGATCTCTTCCTTCTAGAAGCTCGAGTAGTCGAAATTAGGCAGAAGAGATGACATACCAGTTTGAAACTAGGTTTGACTTGAAAATATGAAATTAAAAATTCAAATTTCCTTCCTTTTCCTGTAGCATTCAGTGCTCCACAGTGAAGTGAGCTTTCTGACATACACTATCAATTCCTTGATGAAAACTTCACTTTCTAATCTTCAATCCAAGCATTTTGATGATAATTGATTTGCGATTGTGCTAATTAAAGATAGTGTAACATCTGGTCTTCAAAGATTGCTTGATATCTTCATGTAAGCTTACTTTTTGATAGTTAGTGCTATTTTCTGAAGTCTCAGGATTGGTTTCTTATAGCATTGAGATCTTATTCTGATCATTAACTATCAATTGCTTGAATAGGGATATAATTTCACTTCTATTTCAGTTCAAGTCTCATAACATAAGATAAACATGTTTACACATGTATAGTGAAATATATTCTCATTTGAGTAAGCCTTGTTCTTGCTAAATGACAAAAACCTATTTATGATCTTACAAAAAACTCAAGACAAACATTAGTCATTCTTCAAAATATTTTCTTTAAATTGAATTTGTTGTCATTCAAAACAAATTAGCGTATCCTGATGAGGTTCTGGAGCTAACAATCTCTCCTTTTTTGATGATGACAAACCAATTTGAAGAAAATCTTTTGAAAAAGTATTGAAAGAAATATTACTGAAATATAAGTATGATAGTCCATGTTCTTTCAACTTTATCGCAAAGAGTGATTTTCAAGAAGTTATTTTCTTAAAGTATGATATGAATCATATAGAAGCATTTTTTTGGCCTTAAATGACTTTTAATCATAGTTGTTGTTATTTCTCTTGAAGCATAAATCAGGCTTAACTCACTTTTTGAAGAGGTATAAGTGCAAAATGTCAAAGAGAAAAAAAAATGTTTATGCCATGGATATATAGCCAGCTTGATTCTTGGTCATGAAAAGAAACTTTCTGAAGATCTTCGTGCTTGAAAATTTTTACAAGAAATACTTGTGATATTTTATCTTGATTAGATTCATTATCAGCACTTCTTTATCCAAAAGAATTTTTGAAATGAATGCTCAAGGATATATGATAAACGTAATAGAACATTCATGATTTTGGAGAGAAAAAAACACACTTATGCTTATATGGTTTTTTATGCTTATGTAGTTTTTGATGCTCAGAGAGACCTTTTAAAAAGATAATATCGACATATTGCTATACGAGGTTTCTGAAGCTTATTACGGATCAATCTCTAAATTAGCAAGGATGAGCTTTTGCATTGAGCTGTGAAGCTTTTCTCATAAGTATCAGAGTATGAAAAGATATTTTCAAAGTGAAGGTATATGCTCTTTTGAAACAAGTTTTGTCTTATAAAGAGAGCATAACACATTTTGACATATAAACACAGTACACTCTGAAAGAGTTCTGAAGCTTGTTGACTGATCTTAGTTGTTTTAAAACATGTAAGTGTGAGTTTCTGAAGACATGCCATAAACTATTCATAACTATACTCTGATCAACTTGAACATAACTCTTTAGAAACATCTCATATGTGTGTCAAGGATAATGCGTTCTGTTAAAGCTAAAGAAAATGATTAAACACATCATACATATCGAGGCTCCTTAAGATACTTGACCAAATCTAATCATAAAACATATGTAAGCTAAGTATCCAACGTATATATGAATAAATAGGTCAAAGCATATGCATAAAGGATAAGAAGCAAGCATATAATCAAGAGATATATGATTAGCTGAGCATAGAAAGAGTATCGATATGAATCAAAGCTTAAAAAGAAAACATATGTATGTAATAGAGCTTAAAACATGAATGACATACATGCATCATAAAAGATCATAATATATATATATGAATAGAAAAGGATAAAAGATATGTACAAAAACATAAAAGAAACTAACTGTCAAGAGATTTACAAAAAGATAACAAAAGGAAAAAATGCATGCTAAACAAATATATCTCTGAGCTTCCTCTTAGCATAAGCTCCCTCAGAATCCATAGAATTTCCCTTGAAATCCAATTGCACATGATTTTCTTTAATTCTTCTTTTCTCCCCTTTTTGGCATCATCAAAAAGAAGGTGTTCCTGGAAATAGATGCTGTAGCATTTGAAAAATCTGAAGATGTAGATCTTCCATATGTCTGAGTTGAGCACTATGCTCTATGATAGTTGCCTTAAATCTGTCCTGCTGGAGGAAATCTCCTTCAGATTTTGCAGGATGACTTGATAGCTTGCTAAAAACCCAGTTGAGGATAAAGGCAGCAGATTGATTGGTGCAGGAGTAACTCTAGGAGATGGATCAGGAATGTCAAGAGGTACATTCTCCCCTGATTTAGGTAAAACAACCTGAGTCCCATCTTGTGTAGCAGATAGAGACGAAGAAGGTTGACATGACCATTTGCAAATGTGGCAGTGGCAGAAGCAGAGGCAGTAGGAGCTGGGGTAGGTTTAAAAGTAATAGCAACAATGTCTAATACCTAAGCTATGGAAGGAGCAGTAACCTCTTGAGCAGAAGAAGGGGTGTCTTGAGCCAGTATAGAAGCAACAGCTCCATTTACTAAAGGTGCTGAATTTTCTGATGTTCTATCCTTTTATTCTTCCACTAGAGAAATATGGATGGAAGAGGGAGGTTGCAGTACCATAGGAATGAGAATAGAACAAGTTGTATGGTCTTCTTCATCAGGTTCTTCAATGATAGGCTTCATCTGAGATTCTTCAGCTATGGGTCTAGAATTGAATGTAGCACTCAATCTAGCCTTCTCACTACTTAACAAGATTTCTTCTTCTTCAAACAATGATGCTTCTACTTTTTCTTCTTCTTCTTTATCTTTCTCCCCATCATCACTAACTACAGTTACATGATACCCCTCCTCCTAATATTTTTTAACTTCTTACAGCAATATGGCGACTCTTGACACATTCTTGTCCAGCTTCTTACATCTTAACCTAACTTCCTTCTTGCTGATGACTTTCTTAGGTTTGGTCACAGCTTGTGATGCTTGAGATACTGCCTCCACTTTTCTTTTTATCCTTCTTTCATAATGTTGGATTAAAGGGATATCCTCTTCTTCATATTCACTCTCAATAAGGATAAGTTTTCTTTTCTTTTTTGCTTTTTGTTGTTGGGATTCAGCCTTTTGAGAGACCTCTTGAGCTTGTTCATTTCTTGTTCTGGGGCTCTACTTTGTTGGTTCAGCAATCTAGAGGATTAACCTCTCTCTCAAAGTTCTGACGGAGGAAGGTGTGAAGATGGTTCCTTTTAAAAGCTCAAACCTTTTCGTGAAAAGAAGAAAGTTTATGCGTTGAAGCAGCTAGGTCAATAGTATTCCATATGGGACACTTGCAGTTATTCATGTCTCCTTTGTTGCTGCACTCATCATATAATCCAGATTGAGTATTGGCAGGTTCACCTTTCTTTTTACTATTAGGCAATAAAGAAGCATGCAGTCCATCCTAACAAGGGCATATATGCTACCAATTCATGGTAGTATGGAAAATTGAACCACTGTATATACCTTTCTTACTCTAGCACTCAGCATAGCATTAGTAATTTCATTGGGTTTATGGAGGCTAGAATCCATTAAATATCTAGACACATCTCCTTCGTAGAGATTTTGCCTTATTTAGTGAGGAAGTACAAACGATTCCAACATTGGATGCATTGATAATCTTGGCAAGTGCTGAACAGAGCAATCTCTTATCATAGTTCAAACATAGGATGGTGATGGTCTGTCTAAATGAGAGTAGAGGCATTAACTAATCTTAGAAAGATTAGTTCATTCATTTCCAGAAATTCATTCCATTTCCGGAACGTAAAGACTTTGTTAAGAATGGTGATTTCTTCACAGACGTCTTTTCTCAAAGATTTTCCAAGTGCCATTTTTCTAGAAGTAAAAAGCTTTTCATAGCGATCCTGCATCCCAGTATCATCATATGTATGAAAAGATGATTTTATAGAGGCAGATTGAGCCACGTTCTTTCCTTCTGCCATAGGTGAGGTATATGGGTATGTTTGTCAGGATGAAATTGAAAGATTGAATCTAGAAAAAAGGATTAAAATAAGCAAAGAAAAAAGTTTAGAGGTGATAAAGAGTGGTTATAGTTGTAGACATGAAGGTTTGATAGAAGATGGATGCAGTTAGAGATAAGAGTTTGTGAAGCAACGATTGTAGTAACAGGGAAAAGATAGAATGTGAAATGGTTAAGTGTTTGAGATTAAAGATTATGGTAACCGATGTAACTTGTTCAAGAAGATGAAGGTAAAGGAGATATGTGAGATGTGAGGGTTTTAAGTGATGTGACGTGACTAAAGGTGAAGCAACGTGGTAAAGAGAAACTCAAAAAAGTGGGAATTATCCCACCTTTTTATCCTTCTTTCAGAAAGAGAGTTTTCTAACTCTCAATAACACTTTCTAAAGGAGTTACTTTCTAAAACTCATAGTTTTATTTTCTGACCCTCTAAAGAATCTTTATAAACCCATCACAGGCTCATCTTCCCGCACTGGATTCTATGTTCCCATATATCCATTATTTTATGACCCTCAAAATTTTCTTTCTGACTAACACATCTTCTTTCTAATCATACTGTCTTTTTTCTGATCAACCCGTTTTCTTTCTGATCTTGCAAACTGATAAATTGTTCCTTACAAAGATTTGTAGTCTTGTAAACTAACATCTGATATACCCACTGATTTTTTGATCTTCCAAACTAAGATATTATATCTTCAAGAAAATACTTTGATTGATGACTTCTAAATGGCTTTGCTAGGTCTTCTGATGGGAGTTATGAAAAGAAAGTTGCCAGAGATGTTTTATGCATAAATGCTTATGCAGATGTGAAGATTTTTGAAAAAGAAGAATGCTTTTGTGAAAAGCAGAAAAACATTCAAGAGATCTTTAGCAATAGATATTGTGAATACGTCTTGACACAAGGTCTTTAGTATGCACATTTATTAACTCAATATCTTTGTTTTAAACAAGATAACACATAAAAAGGATTTTCCAAAGGAAACTTGGATTTAGAGTGCTAAAAGGATTCTTGATAAGATAAATAACACTAGTATTATCTCAGAAGATAAGGAAAAAAATACCTTAAGAGATTGTCTTCCAGTTGATTCTTTATCCGCAACATCTGGGTGCAATAGATTGCAGCATCACTTGTACTTCTTCTTTTACCCTTTCTCTGGACAAGTTACTAGTATTAAGTAGCTTACTGGTGCAAAGGCTTCATCATAATCCATTATCTGTTGATAGGTATAACCTTTTGCAGCCATGCTTACCCTCATGATATCAACTTTATCCAGATTGTCCTTGACCATAATGATGATGTTTCATCATGTTGTGTAGATTTTGCCTTTCTCTCAAACTTGGTCAGCATATTCGACATAACTTCCACCCAACTTTGACTACTCAAAGCTTTTCCAATACATTCAAATACAATGGTGGTGATAAAAGCACGGTTTTGATATTTTTTCAAGGGATGACTTGGTTCTCATACCTTGGGAGTCATTCTAAGAACTTAGATAATATAAGACCATCTTTAAAACAGAAACTCTTGTGTAGTTTCTATGCATTGAGATCTTTTAGCTTCTATGTCATCTTCATATTGCTCATTTTGTAGTCGAAAAAGATTACTTTCTAATCATCTTGTTATATTTGAGCATACTTTCTCAAGTGTTGATGTTATGGAGCTTACTTTCTAAAGCTTTGGCTTTCATTTGCTAGCTTTGTGACGTTTCCTTCTCAAGACTTTTCTTTAAGATCATCGAGATTATCAGCAAGATCTTATTTAAGCTTTTTATCATCGTACTTGGGATATTCTTGAGTAGTTTATCCTTTAAGATCTATGACAACTCTCAGGTTTGGAACATGATATCTGGAATAATCATTATCTGTTTGCTTCTCAATACTTTAGCCAGAGAAATTTTTTAGATATATTGGCAAGAAAAGGATTTGACTTTGGTACCCAGACTTCCTTGGCTCCTTTTTGATTAACTTCAGAGAAAGAGATTCTCCAACCTTTCTAATGGAATTCTTTTTCAAGAATCATTTGTTAGGAAGGTATCTCTTTATTCAACAGGAAGAACAGAAATAGAAAATAGATATAATAGATGAAGTTGCATAGCTTTTTCATCTTCTGTTTCCTGTGTATATCCCAGACCAGTTTTCAGAAACTATACAATGTGACCATTTTCACAAAAATAAAGTTTTTGAAATATGTCAAATGTACGTGTCAGATCTTTAAAAGCCATGGAGTCTTCTCAAGAATTCATAAATAACTTTCTAACATTTTCATATAACTTTTTGGAGGCTTCAGTTTTATAGAACGTGAGAAAAAGAAAATCTCCTTGGAGTATATTTTACTTTCAGCTTTCCAGCTTCAGGCTTGATCTTCTCAAGTTTTCATAGCAACCTTTTGAGTTCTTTGACTAGATATATAGAAGAATAAGCTTGAGAAACTTCTAGCAACTCATCACATGAAGCCATTAATATATTATATGAAAGATAAGATGCAGATACAATTATCTCGCTTATATATGTTGAAGTTCTTTAGTCATGGAACACAGAATGGTAGCAAATTCTAGCACATCATGACCTCTTGACTCATCTTTTTTCTAGATGTCTAACATATTCTTCTCCTTTATATAGGGATATATCTATTAGGCTCTAGACTTGGAACTCCTGATACATGATATCTATTTTTACTACGACAAGCATATTGCTTTCTCAAGATAATCTTTGTCTTGTTTTGTCATTCTTGAGATTGATATCTCCTTATTTTAGTTGTTATAGACTTTTGACATTTTCATAGACCGAGAGATCTCATCTCCATATTCAATCTCACATATCAATGTCAGATCTTTTTACTTCATATAAAGTTTTAGCAATTTTCATTGCTTTAGCATTGCATTGCATATGATATGACAACCTCAAGATCAAGGATTTCTTGAAACGGTCTAAGATCTGCGAACATCATGCACAGTCTATTTCATATAGCCTTTCATATGTCACAAGCAATACATATGTAGCATATTCAACTTCAGCTTAGAGCATATATGAACAGAGGCTTGACTTAGTGGAGCAACTAGACTCTTTCTTTTTTGTTGTTCTTGTCCACTGATCCTTTGGAATCCTTTTTGTAACATCCTAATTTTTAACCCAATACTCTAGAACATACTTAGGTTAATCATTAGTCTGTTACTTCATACTTCTCATTTTTTACTTTGAAATACTTAGCAGAAAATACGGGTAAATTTTTTTTGAAATACAAAGTGAGAGCCTCGTGATGCGATATAACATGTAACGGACAAAACATACATCTCATAATGTCATAGCATAAGGCACATAAAGGCACATCATGAGGAACATTGAATATCACCTCATATATATATATAACTTGCCCACTTATAAGTGTGGGACTTAAGTTGGTACAAAGGAATGCATGAAAGATAATACAACATAAGCATAAACATAAACTACTCCCCTACCCGAGTGCATCTAATGGGATAACCTCTAAACAAAAGAAGGTTTATCTCCATCTAAGTGGTGTGTGCTCTAACCCGGGCCATCCACAGCCTCCTACTGGTGACTATCCCTCAAGCGTGGCATGTAACCAGGAAACTGAGCAAACTCCTCCGGCGAGAATAGGCGGAACGGGACTCGGAAGTGACCTCCACGGCGTGGCCTCATCTCCGATTGTTGTGCAAGCCTCGGCTGAGTCACGGTGGGCTCACTACCCTCCCCAAGGTCCATGGGTATGGTGGGCGAGGATCCCTTGGAGGGTACTTGGGTCGCCGAATCCTCGGAAGGATCCGTCTCCGAAAAAGATGACGGGCAACGGGGTACATAGTAGGGGTAGTCTCGAACGGCGAACGTGGGGTACGGCGAAGCCTCTCCTCTCGGGGACGTGCGTGCTCGAACACCAGGTCATCGCCAAAAGGTGAGACGGGGGAGAAACGATGGGAATGTACAGGGGGAGTGAAGGGTCGACCCATGAACATGAATACTCTAACCGTGCATCGGCCCACAAAATGGAATGACCCGTGGTCCAGGTCATGGTGCACCTCCCATGTCGGCGTGTCCACGAACACCACGAACGTCGCCATCTGAAGACGTGACGGAAAGAAGAGATAGAGGGGGTGAGAATCTTGCTAAAGAATCTCAGTAGGGCCTCCTACTACCTAGGTGTCATCATCTACGTCCTCAGGAACCTTGAGTTTAATTATACAAAATGAGTGAGCATGCATTAAGTCCATTTTTAAGTTCAAAAACATAGTTTAGCCAAGGTCCATTCATTTTAGGATGATCTTAATGTCATGAATGCAACATAATAGAGAATGTATACATGGCGCTACCAAATGCACATACATAAATCATATCATCAAGCATCATCATACTTAGTGGCATAAAGTGGCAATAGAAACGTTCATATGGGACAAACTTAGTGACATAATCATAATCATGAAACTTCTCTTCCTCATGAGCCACCCTAAAAGACAAGCGCTCTGGGGGTGCTAGGCCGAACAGTGTCACCCAGAACGTGTCACATCTCTAGGTTATGAGCTCATACCTTAACTAGTCGTCACTAGTTCTTCCTTACCACTTAACGATAAGCGTATCATAAATCATAAATCCCAACTATCTGAGTACGGGTTAGGGGGCAATTCTCTTAGGGGTGCTCGGCCAAACCGGTGTCACCTAAGAGTATAAATTGGTACCGATGTCACATGAGTTCTATGGAGGTGCTCGGCCGAACCGGTGTCATCCTAGAACCCATCTTAGTACCTTAATTTTCAAAATCTCTTTAAGTCCCCAAATTTGTCGGGAATTTGGTGGCACAAAGGCATTACGCCGAATTCCTTCCAAATTTACTTTATGCTACATAAACATATAGCCTCTTGAATTCCTCATATGAATAACATAATCATTTTTCACATAACACATGCATCATCATAGAACATTCAAACGCTTACCCTTACGGTAGCTTATGCTTTGACCCTTACGGGTCTTAATCTTGAGATATAGTTTTCTAACATCCGTCGCTCATATGTTATGCACCTAAGGGCTCATAATTAATCATCATTCCTAATCCTCATGTTCATACTCAAATCTGAAAAGCATAGGACAAAATTTCTAACTTGTGATTACGGGGTTCTAGAACTTACGTTTTAGACCCTTTCTCAGTTCCGTCTTCGCCTAAGGCGCTATAAATTAAATCTAAATCAATTATGAGACATTCCTATGCTTAAGAACTAATTATAAATCACATTTATCATGTTGTAATGTTGCTTCAGAATCCAGAAAACTAAATGTTCTAAGAGTTCTACATTTGCATTTTTACGGTTTTCTAGTTACTAGTTTCCCTATAGGTGCTAAAATTCAATCCTAATCCAAATGTTACCAAGTTTTTCATGTCTAAACAATCGTAATCTGATTAGGTTCCCATTAAAATAGTTTGGATAAGTTCCGAAAACAAATGGGTCTAAACTATGTTAAATTCTAGCTTTATGGTATTTCTAGTTAGCTAGTTTCTTACCTATCATGCATAGAATCGTTTCTACATCATCATGTGATAATTTCACACATTCTAACACATCAAAGCATCATCATACAGCCATAAGCTCATCATGACAGTACCGAAAACATCTAACTTCAATAAGAGAACTAAATTGACATTTCTAGGTATATAAGTTAACTAGTTTCTCTTGGAATCAAATTAGAATTTCTAAAACTCTTTGCAAATCATTTTAATTCATCAAGAGGCTAAGAGAAGCCTTAGATCAGTGACCAAAATATATTTCATCTTCTAAAAGGGAATAAAGTCATATCTCATGATAACATAACTTTGTAAAGATTTGTAAAGCTCTTAAGAAAAACTTAGAACATAGACTATTAGTCCTTGTAGCTAGATGAAAACTCATTACAAGTCCATCATCACTACTTGGTCGAAAACATGCACTCAATGAATGCATTCACATTAAACTTTAACTTGAAATGAAATGGGCAAGTCTTTGAGCTCTAGGTTCTTAAGTTATAACATAAAATAAACGTGCTCATGCTTTTTATTTTTAATCTTACTTACAAAATAAAGTGATGACTTAAAATAAATATGCAAGGCATAAACTTAAACGTGCAAGCTTGAAAGTAAATATGTAAGATTCAATTCTTTATTTTAGTGCTCTTGGCCCAACAACAATCGACTTTAAGGCCGAAATAGAAAGGCATTCGAAAAATTAATTAGGTGATAATGCAAGTTCAATTCTTTATTTTAGTGCTCTCGGCCCAACAACAATCGACTTTAAGGCCGAAATAGAAAGGTTTTGAGAATTAAATTAAGTGATGATGCAAGTTCCATTTTAATCTTTATGTTCTTAGGTGATAGCTTGAAAGTAAAGATGCATAGCAAGAATGTAAATATGAGTGCAAGCATAAAATAAATTATGCAAGTTCATTTTATCTTTCTAGAGCCCTTAACAAGACTTTAAAGGAACTCAATCCTCAACCCAAACTCATCCAACCAAGGTTAAGTAAAGCTTAGAGTTCTTAGAACTCAAGACAACATTTTTAGAAAATCAAAACATTGAACATGTAGAAGAAAAGGAAATGGCCGAAACATTTTAGGCAAGAAAAGGAATATTTGAAAACTCTAGAGTCCATGATCTTGGTGATATATTAACACCAACACCATGAGTCCTCATCATTGAGTTCATAGAACCATTTTAAAACACCATCAAAGCTAAAGTTCTCAAGAGTTCAAGAAAGGAAGAACTAGAAACATTTTTGCTCAAGAACAAAGATCAAGCTCTAGAGTTTGTTTCAAGTGATGAACTTCATCATGAAACTCTCATCATCAAGCTCTCATTTCTTTGAAATTCAAGGCCCATGGCCGAAAATGAGAAAGAAAAAAGAGAAGAAAAGAAGTTCTAAAAAGAATCAAGAGAAACTATGAACATAAAGCTAGAACAAGAACTTTAAAGAAAGAAGTACTTGAAAGAAAATCCCTACTTGGTGTGATGATCTTGAAGATGGAAGAAGAAGATGAAGAAGGTGAAGAACTTGAAGAACTTTGAAGGCTTGAACTTGAGAGAAAATAAAGCTTTGAAGTGTTTCTTTGAAAACTTACACTTTGCAAATGAACCCAAAATGATACAAGTTCACCCAAGCAAGCTATTTATAGAGAAATGAAACAAATGAAGAGTGCAAATGGAGGGGGAGGCTTCGGCCATGCAGAATGGAGGGAGACCATGAGTTCCATGAGGTGAGATAATGTGGTCTTGAGGCATGGTGAGGTATGGTTCAAAGTATTGTGAGGTATGGTTCAAGGTATGGCCTCAAGCATGGTTCTTTGAGTGAGAAAATAAATCAACATGTGGTCAAATGGGGGTGAGAGTTTCGGCCATGTGCATCAGATTTGGGAGAGGATTAGTTTGCATTTTAATTGTGGTTTAGAGTTGTGTTTAGGTGTATCTTTGATTTTGCTTAAGATTAGGAATTTGTAAGAAAGTGTTTAGGTGAGAAAATGGATAATTAAGGTTGTCAAGACATAATTAGAGGGTGTTCTTGCATCATTAGTGAGTTATAAATTCATTTTAGTGTATAAACAATTCTAGACACAATTCCTTGATTTAAGGAATTAGAGAGAGAGAACACTATTCAAGATTCCAAGACTAGGAATCTTGAGTTCTAAAAAGGGATTTAAGTTTAATCTAAGCAATTTTAGGTTCTAATTAAATTTAATAAATTATTTTGACTCTAGATTAATTAGGAAAATTAATTAATCTTCGTTTAGAGCCTAATATTGCTTAGGTTTGCTTAATTACATCATTAAGCTTAAAAAAAACACTATTCTAGGGGCAAAATCGTAATTTTCCACTAAAACTGCCCGGGACCACCGGGACTCAAACAGATGTTTTGAAACATGTAAAAACATGGTTTTAAACCTCTGGGGAAAGTTTCGGGCTCAAACGGCACCTCTACCCGCGTAAAACGCTACAAGGGTATTTTGGTCATTTTGACCCGAAACTGCGGAAAATGAGACTTCTGCCTTCGGAACCACTCAAGGGCCATTCAATCCCCTTCAAACATTGAGTTGGCCTTTCGAGGACTGCCGAGTCGGCCATCCTCGAATTCCGGGCCGAAAATGACCTCAGGGGCATTTCGGTTATTTTCCACTCAGACAGAAAAATCGGGGCGTTACACTTTTCACCATTTGAGTGTACTGTGCCAGATCCTAGAATCTCATCAATGAAAGATGGTCAGTTGATTGACTAATCTTGTGAAGTAGATGTATGTCATTCTGTCCTTCAGATCTTTATCTTCTGCAATCGTTGCATTACTCAAACCCTCAGATTCCTTGCTTTAATACCACTTGTAGGTGGAAATGTACATGAGAAGAGGGGTTGAATTATGCATTGCTTCTTTTTGCATTTTTGAAACTTTTAACAAAGATACTATCAAGTGTAAAACTTGTAGTGTAGTGGAAACATAGTTAGTAGTTTCAGAAAGTAGATTTCTGAAGCTCTGTTAATAAAAGCCATCATAAAATAAATAACAGAATAGCGAGAACATTATATCAACATATGAATGAATAATAAAACGCAACAGATAAATATAAAGGAGATCAAGGAGAGAAAGATGATATACAAATATTTTTATCTTTGTTCGGTCAAACTGGCTGCATTCAGTATTCAACAAATGTTAAGGTTCCACTAAAAACATCTTTTTCAACTTGAGAAAGAGCAAATGGATAGTCTTTGTATTAGCTGTCCAAAGCCCTCATTTGTGGCCTACAAAAATCACCTACTGCCACAAATTAAGTAGTTCTTCACTAGCCTCTCCAAGCTAAACCGAGTAGTTTTATACCAGCTCTCCAAGCTAAATTGAGTAATTCTGTACCAGCCACTCCAAGCTAAACATTGTGACTAGAAGACAAACTCAAAGACTACCACAAGTTGAGTATTCTTTGATAAAGCCTCTCCAGGCTAAACCGAGTAGTCTTGCCCCAGCCTTTTCAAGCTGCAAGTAGTCTTGCCTCAGCCTCTCCAAGTTGCAAGTAGTCTTTGACTAGCCTCTTCAAGCTATACCGTGATCAACAAGAACACCTTACTGTCACGTTGCAAGTAGTTTTACAGTAACCTCTCCATGCTATCTCAAAGTGATCACTATTGGATCGAGGATACAAAGGTTTAGTGTTTGGGTTGCCACTCAAACCAACCTACACTCAAGTTTTCTTAACATATACATGAAAAGTTCCTAGGAAAACTTGAATGACTTCCTTCTATCACTTCTTCCCTAGGAATAACATAAATCAAATTAAAAACATAGAAGGAAGAATTTTTAAACTTCAAGGAAAAACTGATTAGATGATATATTGAACCTTCCAGGAAGTGAGGAGAGATTTTTGCAAAGTTTCCTCTCTTGAATATCAATTCTTTCATCTGCTTTTAAGCACAACATCTCCATTTATAGCAGTCTTCCCTTATGACTATTGCCCTTGATCAGTTCTATAAGTGACACGTGTAGATCATCTATTTGTGTCTTAGAAAGTCAGTCTAGAAGAATAGTTTGATAGTCTATCACATCGGTCGCAGAAGCCATTGTATAATTAAGGTTTCTGATGCTTCCTTAGAAATCACTTCTTCACTTTCTGATCATGGTTTCTGAACTCCTCCTTCTAAAAGCTCAGGTGGTTGACCAATTAGGCAGAAGAGATGACATACCAGTTTGAAACTGGATTTGACTTGAAAATATGAAATTCAAAATTCAAATTTCCCTCCTTTTCCTGTAACATTCAATGCTTCATAGTGAAGTGAGCTTTGTAACGCCCCGATTTTTCTGTCTAAGAGCAAAATGACCAAAATACCCCTGAGGTCATTTTCTACCCTTAATTCGAGGATGGCCGGCCCGGCAGTCCTCAAAGGGCCAACTCAATGTTTGAAGGGGATTGGATGGCCCTTGAATGGTTTCGGAGGTGAAAGTCTCACTGCAGTTTTAGGTCAAAATGACCAAAATAACCCTATAACGTTTTTACGCTGGTAAGGGTGCCGTTTGAGCCCGAAACTTTCTCCAAAGGTTTAAAACAATGTTTTTTCATGTTTAAAAGCGTTTGTTTAAGTCCCGGTGGTCCCAGGCAGTTTTAGTGCAAAATTATGATTTTGCCCCTAGAATAGTGTTTTTTGAGCTTAATGACGTAATTAAGCAAACCTAAGTAATATTAGGCTCTAATCAAAGATTAATTAATTTTCATAATTAATCTAGAGTCAAAATAAGCTATTAAAATTAATTAGAACCTAAAATTTCTTAGATTAGATTTAAATCTCTTTTTAAAACTCAAGATTCCAATCTTGGAATCTTGAATAGTATTTTCTCTCTCCAATTCCTTAAATCATGGAATTATGTCTAGAGTTGTTTATGAACTAAAATGAGTTTATAACTCACTAATGATGCAAGACCACTCCTTAAACATGTCTTGACAACCTTGATTACCCATTTTTTCACCTAAACACTTTCTTACAAATTCCTAATCTTAATCCTAATCAAAGAAACACCTAAACACAACTCTAAACCATAATTAAAATGCAAGAAACCCTCCCCCATGGCTGATGCATTTTCGACCACCTCTCTCCCATTTACATCACATGTTGATTTGTTTCTCACTTAAAGAACCATGCTTGACCCATACTTGCACCCATACTTGCACCCATACTTGAACCCATACCTAGCCATGCTTTCTACCATGTCTTGAACCATACCTTGGAGAAGATATTTCCTCCTCCTTGTGCTGTAATGGCTGAAGCCCTCTCTCCCATTTACACCTCTCATTTTGTTTCATTTCTCTATAAATAGCATGCTTGAGTGAACTTGCATCATTTTGGGTTCATTTACTAAGTGTAAGTTTTCAAAGAGCACTTCAAAGTTTCCATTTTCTCTCAAAGTTCAAGTGTTCAAGTTCTTCAAGTTCATCATCCTCTTCACTCATCTCAACCTCCAAATCACTTGGTAGGGATTTTCTTTCAAGAGTGTCTTTCCTTTAAGTTCTTAATCTAGTTATGTGTTCATAGTTTCTCTTAAATCTTTTTGGAACTTCTTTTCTTCTTCTCCTCCTTCTTTATTTTGGCCATGAGCCTTGAAGAGCAAGCAATGAGAGCTTGATGATGAGGGTTTCATGATGATGTTCATCACTTGAACCAACCTCTAAAGCTTGATCTTTATTCTTGAGTTAAAAATGTTTATAGTTCTTTCTTTCTTGAACCTTGAAATCTTTAGCTTTGATGATGTTTTAATATGGTTCCATGAACTCAATGATGAGGACTCATGATGTTGATGTTAATACACCATCAAGATCATGGTCTCTAGAGCTTCAAAATGGTTCTTTCTTGCTCTTAACTTATAGTTTCATTCCTTTCCTTTTTCTCTAAAATTTCGGCCAACCAACTTGGGTGGTCCAACATGATAGCTTGATGATGAGAGTTCTAGTTGGTGACTTTGTGTTCACCACAAAGAAATCTCTAAAGCTTGAGTTTTCATAAAGGTGTTATAAAGTTCATTTATGGTTATATTTTCAAGGAATGTTATCTTGAGTTCTAAGAACTCTAGACCTCACTTTACCTTGTCATGATGAGTTTGAGTTAAGGATAAAGTTCCTCTAAAAGTCTTGTAGGAGCTCTAATAAGAAATAAAATAAACTCGCATTCATATTTATATTCAAGCTTATGCATTGCATCTTTACTTTGAGCTTTGCATTCATATTTACCTTCCAAGCCATCACTTAAAGTTAAAGGATAAGGAATGGAGTGCATCTCATATTTACGTTCTTGTCTAGCATATTTACTTTTCATCACTAAAGAACATAAAGATTTAAAATGAGAGCTTGCATTATCACCTAATTAATTCTCAAAGGCTTTCTATTTCGGCCTTAAAGTCGATTGTTGCTGGGCCTAGAGTACTAAAATAAAGAAATGAACTTGCATGGCATATTTATTTTAAGTCTTGCATATTTAAATTCTAAGCCTTGCATATTTACTTTCAAGCCTTGCATATTTAAATTCCAAGCTTTGCATATTTGTTTCCAAGTCTTGCATATTTACTTTAAAGTTCTCACTTTACTTTGTAATGAAGAATAAAAATGAAGTGTATAGCATGTTTAGATTATGTCATCACTTAAAGACCTTAGAACTCAAAGACTCGCCCATTTTATCTCAAGTTAAATTTTAGTATGGAAGCATTCTTTGAATGCATAATTTCGGCCAAGTAACAAAGATGAGCTTAGAATAAGTTCCATCTAGTTACAAGGGCCAACAACCTATGTTCTAGTATTTTCTTTAAGCTTGATGAGTTTTATAAAGTTATGACCAACAAGATTTATGATTTTACTCCTCTTCCAAAAGAAGAATTAAATTGGTTACTGACCTAAGGTTGTTTTTACCCTCTTGATAAAATAAAATGGTTTGCAAAGATTTTTAGAAGTCCCAAATGATTCCAAGGGAAGCTAGCATCTTGTATGTTTTAGAAACGTCAAATTATGTGCCTTTTTGTACTTGCACTATTTGGTTCTGTCTTGATATGCTTGATGTTGTATGATGATGTTTTGATGTGTTAGAATGTGTGATAATGATATCTGATGAGGTAGGGATACTTCTATGCATGTTAGGGGAGAAACTAGCTTCATAGGAAAACCGTAAAGTTGGAATTTAACGCGTGTTTAACCCCCTTTAATCTTAATCAATGCCAAAACTGTTTTAGTATGATAACAATCAGTTTAGGATTGAGTAATCATGAAAAATTTGGTTACATTTGAAGTAGGATTGAATTTTAGCACCTATAGAGAAACTAGTCACTAGAAAACCGTAAAAATACAATTCTAGAACTCTTAGAACATTTAATTTTTAGAATCTGTTCAGCAACCTCATAATATGGCAAACATGGTTTATAATTAGTTCTTAGGCATAGGAATGTCTCATAATTGGTTTAGATTTAATTTACAGCGCCTTATGCGAAGACAGAACAGAGAAAGGGTCTAAAACGTAGTTTTTAGAACCCCGTAATCACAAGATGTAAACTCCGCCCTTAAAGCATGATGCTGTCCAAATTCAGTGATAGACATAAATATTAGTAAGAATTATTAGTTGAGAACCCTTAGGTGCATAAGAATTTGATAGAGAACAATGGAATAATCATATCTCACATCTAATACCCGTAAGGGTTAAAGCATAAGACACCGTAAGTTCAAGAGCATAATGAGCTATAATGTTACATGAGAATGTATGTTTAACTATGAGAATGACTTGATGTCTTATGGTAATGTTGAATGGCTATGCATATTCTATATGTTTCGTGGCATAAAGCAAGTTTGAAGGAAATTTGGTGTACGCCGTTACGCTGCCGAATTTCCCACCAAACTGGAGGATTTGAGAAAAGTTTGCGAAAACTCCTGGGTGACACCGGTTCGGCCAAGCACCCCCAGAACAGATGTGATATAACACTGAGACGCATTCCTCCTGCTACTCAGCCGAACCGATGTCACCCAGGAGTTTTCACAAACTTTTCTCAAATCCTCCAGTAGATACCAGTAGAGCGTATTGACATTGAGCTTGCCAAAGCGAACAATTTGCTGTGCACTAGATACCAGTAGAGCATTTCAAAGAAGGAAATGATCCTAAGATAGATGATCCAAGAAAGTTATGAATACCCCCTCTATTAGCCCATATTAAATCTAGTGATGACTAGTTAGGATTGAGCTCATTCCTAGGCAATAGGTGAGATGTAGTTTGGTGACCAGATTATCGCCGGGCAGGTGAGTCGGTTGGATTTTTGGTGGATATGTTAAGAAAGCGGTTTTAAAGAAAAAGAACTTAAGAGTTCGACTTATGAGAAAGATGCCACATGAAAAGTACTGTGTCTTTTATGCCACGTATATGATTTATGTTTCTTTATGTTGAGCCCAAGAGCAATGATGTTCATGTTAATGTGCATATGGTATTGTCATGCATTCATCAAATATCTGTTGCATCCATGCCATTAAGACTCATACTAAAAGACACCCTGTAACGCCCCGATTTTCTGTCTGAGTGAAAAATGACCGAAATGCCCCTGAGGTCATTTTCGGCCCAGAATTCGAGGATGGCCGACTCAGCAGTCTTCGAAGGGCCAACTCAATGTTTGAAGAGGATTGAATGACCCTTGAGTGGTTCCGGAGACGGAAGGCTCATTTTTCGCAGTTTCGGGTCAAAATGACCAAAATACCCCTATAGCATTTTACGCGGGTAAAGGTGCCGTTTGAGCCCGAAACTTTCCCCAGAGGTTTAAAACCATGTTATTACATGTTTCAAAACATCTGTTTGAGTCCCGGCAGTCCCGAACAGTTTTAGTACAAAATTACGATTTTGCCCCTAAAATAGTATTTTTGAGCTTAATGATGTAATTAAACAAACCTAAGCAATATTAGGCTCTAAACGAAGATTAATTAATTTCCATGATTCATCTAGAGTCAAAATAAATTATTAAAATTAATTAAACCTAAGATTGCTTAGATTAGATTTAAATCTCTTTTCTAAAACTCAAGATTTCACTCTTGGAATCTTGAATAGTGTTTTCTCTCTCCAATTCCTTAAATCAAGGAATTGTGTCTAGAATTATTTATACACTAAAATGAATTTATAACTCACTAATGATGCAAGAACACTCTTTAATTATGTCTTGACAACCTTAATTACCCATTTTCTCCCCTAAACACTTTCTTACAAATTCCTAATCTTAATCCTAATCAAAGATACACCTAAACACAACTCTAAACCACAATTAAAATGCAAGAAACCCTCCTCCCATGGCTAATGCATTTCGGCCCTCTCTCTCTCAATTACCACACATGTTGAATTGTTTCTCACTCAAAGAATCATGCTTGAGGCCATACCTTGAACCACACCTCACCATACTTGAACCCATAACTCACCATGCCTTCAACCATGCCTTGTAAGAGATATTTTTCTCCCCAATTCTGCACACAATGGCCAAAGCCTTCATCACCACACACACCCCTCCATTTGCTTCATTTCTCTATAAATAGAATGCCTTGAGGAGCTTGCACCACTTTTAGATCATTTGCAAAGTTTAGTTCTCTCCAAAGCTTTTCTTTTTCTCTCAAAGTTCTAGTGTTCTTCAAGCTCTTCAAAGTTCTTCAAGTTCTTCATCTTCTTCATCTTCTTCTTTCATCTTCAAGATCATCACACCAAGTAGGGATTTCTTTTCATGAATGTCCTTCTTTAAAGCTTGATGTTTATGGTTTCTCTTGTTTTCTTTTTAGAACTTCTTCTCTATTCCTTTTTCTTTCTTGTTTCGGCCATGAGCCCTTGAGAATAGAGAAATGAGAGCTTGATGATGAGAGTTTCATGATGATGTTCATCACTTGAAACAAACTCTAGAGCTTGATCTTTGTTCTTAAGCAAAAATGTTTCTAGTTCTTCCTTTCTTGAACTCTTGAGAACTCTATCTTTGGTGATGTTTCAAAATGGTTTTAAGGACTCAATGATGAGGTCTCATGATGTTGGTGTTAATATATCATCAAGATCATGGGCCCTAGAGTTTTAAAATGTTCCTTTTCCTTCTTGAAGTTTCGGCCAATTCCTTGTCTTTTACATGCTAAATGTTTTGACTTTCTAAAAATGTTATGTTGAGTTCTAAGGACTCTAGACTTTACTTGATCTTGGTTTGATGAGTTTGGGTTGAGGTTTAAGTTCCTTTAAAGTCTTGTTAAGAGCTCTAGAAAGATAAAATGAACTTGCATAATTTATTTTATGCTTGCATTTATATTTATATGCTTGCTATGCACCTTTACTTTCAAGCTATCACCTAAGAAAATAAAGATTAAAATTAAACTTGCATTATCACCCAATTAATTTCTCGAATGCCTTTCTATTTCGGCCTTAAAGTCGATTGTTGTTGGGCCAAGAGCACTAAAATAAAGAATTGAACTTGCATTATCACCTAATTAATTTCTCGAATGCATTTCTATTTTGGCCTTAAAGTCGATTGTTGTTCGGCTAAGAGCACTAAAATAAAGAATTGAACCTTGCATATTCACTTTCAAGCTTGCACGTTTAAGTTTATGCCTTGCATATTCAATTTAAGTCATCACTTTATTTTGTAAGCAAGATTAAAAATGAAAGGCATGAGCACGTTTATTTTATGTCATAACTTAAGAACCTAGAGCTCAAAGACTTGCCCATTTCATTTCAAGTTAAAGTTTAATGTGAATGCATTCTTTGAATGCATGTTTCGGCCAAGTAGTGATGATGGACTTGCAATGAGTTTTCATCTAGCTACAAGGGCCGATAATCTATGTTCTAAGTTTTTCCTGAAACTTTACAAATCTTTATAAGGTTATGTTATCATGAGTTATAATTTTATTCCCTTTTTGAAGATGAAATATAATTTGGTCACTGACCTAAGGCTTCTCTTAGCCTCCTAATGAATTTAAAATGATTTGCAAAGAGTTTTAGAGATTCTAAATTGATTCCAAGAGAAACTAGTTAACTTATGTACCTAGAGATGTCAATTTAGTTCTCTTATTGAAGTTAGATGTTTTCGGTACTGTCATGATGAGCTTGTGGCTATATGATGATGTTTTGATGTGTTAGAATGTGTGAAAATATCACATGATGATGTAGAAACGATTCTATACATGATAGGTAAGAAACTAGCTAACTAGAAATACCGTAAAGCTAGAATTTAACATAGTTTAGACCCATTTGTTTTCGGAACTTATCCAAACTGTTTTAATGGGAACATAATCAGATTAGGATTGTTTAGATATGAAAAACTTGGTAACATTTGGATTAGAATTGAATTCTAGCACCTATAGGGAAACTAGTAACTAGAAAATCGTAAAAATGCAAATGTAGAACTCTTAGAACATTTAGTTTTCTTGATTCTGTCCAGCAACGTTACAACATGATAAATGTGATTTATAATTAGTTCTTAAGAATAGTAATGTCTCATAATTGACTTAGATTTAATTTATAGCGCCTTAGACGAAGACAGAACCGAGAAAGGGTCTAAAACGTAAGTTCTAGAACCCCGTAACCACAAGTTAGAAATTCTGCTCTATGCTTTTCAGATTTGAGTATGAACATGAGGATTAGGAATGATGATTAATTATGAGCCCTTAGGTGCATAACATATGAACGACGGAAGTTAGAGAACTATATCTCAAGATTAAGACCCGTAAGGGTCAAAGCATAAGCTACCGTAAGGGTAAGCGTTTGAATGTTCTATGATGATGCATGTGTTATGTGAAGGATGATAATGTTATTCATATGAGGAATTCATGAGGATATATGTTTATGTGGCATAAAGCAAATTTGGAAGGAATTCGGCGTAATGCCATTGTGCCGCCGAATTTTCGACAAATTTGGGGACTTAAAGAGATTTTGAAAATTAAGGTACTAAGATGGGTTCTAGGATGACACCGGTTCGGCCGAGCACCCCTAAGAGAATTGCCCCCTAACCCGTACTCAGATAGTCGGGATTTATGATTTATGATACGCTTATCGTTAAGTGGTAAGTAAGAACTAGTGACGACTAGTTAAGGTATGAGCTCATAACCCAGAGATGTGACACGTTCTGGGTGACACCGGTTCGGCCGAGCAGCCCCAAAGCGCTTGTCTTTTAGGGTGGCCTATGAGGAAATTATGATGATTATGTCACAAAGAGAATTTATTTGCCACTTTATGCCACTATTATGATGTTCTTAAAGATATGATAATTGTTCATGTATTAAGTAGAGCCATACATACATTCTTTAATATGCTTGCATCCATGACATTAAGAATCATGCTAAAATGAACGGACCTTGGCTAAACTATGTTTTTGAACCTAAAAATGGACTTAATGCATGCTCACTTGTTTCGTATAACTAAACCCAAGGTTCCTGAGGACGTAGATGATGACACCTAGGTAGTAGGAGGCCCTACTGAGATTCTTTAGCAAGATTCTCACTCCCTCTATCTCTTTCTTTCCGTCACGTCTTCAGATGGCGACGTGCATGGTTTTCATGGACACCCCAACTTGGGAGGTACATCATGATCCGGACCACAGGTCATACCATTTTGTGGGCCGCTGCGTCGTCCGAGTATTTGTGTTCGTTGGATGGCCCTTTAATCATCCCGTACATAGCCACCGATTCTCTCCTGTCTCACCCTACGGCGATGACTTCGTGTTCGAGCATGCACGTCCTCGAGAGGAGCGGATCCGCCGCACCCCACCAACGGCCTCTGCCATCCGGGACTACCCACAGTACGTACCCCGCTCGCCTTCATCATTCTCTGAGACGGACCCTTCGGAGGATTCTGCCACTCAGGTACCCTCCGAAGGATCCTCCCCCACTGTGCCGATAGATGTTGGGGAGGGTAGCGAGGCTTCCGTCGCTCAGCCAGTACGAGGAGGATGGGTGAGGATGACTCCCCACCGTGGAGCTCACGTCTGATCGATGCAGCACATTGCCACCCCGGCCGAGATCGCCTAGTGGATCGGGTGCATCCCTCCTTTCCAGAGAGGCCCGCAGTAGGAGATAACCGTTGCAGTTCTGGTGCTCGAGCTTGACTAGACTAGGATAGCCTTCTTTTGTCTTTGGAGCTATCCATTTGTAGGCGCACTAGAGTTAGGAGATTTTCTTTTATCACCTTTGTTGTACTTTCGTTTCCATGTATTTTCATTCTCGTTGTACCAAACTAAGTCTCGCTCCTTGTGAGTAAGCATATCAGATATATATATATATATATATATATATATATAATTATGCAGTTCAATGTTATTTTGATGTGCTTTTACTTGCTTATGTGATGTTGCTATGCGGTGTTTGCTTTATTACCTTCGTGCATTACTAGTTAAACGTGTCGCGCGACTCTCACTTTGCTTTTATAATTCAAAAAAAAATTTACCAGTATTTCCGCTAAGTATTTTAAGTAATAAGAAAGCTATGACGTAACAGACTAATGATTAACCCAATTAAGTTCTAGAGTATTGGGTTAAAAATTAGGATGTTACACACCTATTTCGGATAAATAGATTTGGAAAGCTTAAAACCAAACCTTATGCATGTACGCCTTTTTCATAATCAAAACCGAGGTGGCTGGGGACGACAACGATGACACTCGTGTTAGAGTCGCGAATCCCTACTGAGAATCTTGAATGAGTTTCTCATCCCTCTCTTTTCTTCCGTGTCGTCTCTAGACGAGAATTACAACGAGGTTTGTGACTTCTTCTAAGGCTCGTGCTTAAGGGACACGCTAGCAAATGGAGTAAAGGGTCGCCGCGAAAGCATAGATAGTTTAGCTTTTGGATTGATACTCATCCAACCTCATAGATGGATAAGGATCACTTCATATATATAGGCATGTTTTGATGTAAATAATGGTACAATGATGCTAGTGATTTATGTATTTATGAAGGAGTGATGACATTATGATTGTTATGTATGATACTATATTTCATGATTATGAATGGTATGATTTCTTTTCTTGCACAATGTGGTTATGACGAACATTAGGTTAGACACGGGTCGGCCTTGTGGAATTCTGGGTATGAGTAGGAGTTGATGGAAATTTGAGAATGAGTTAAACTGAAGTTAAACAATGCATATTTCGAAATATGCATTGTAATTATCATTTTTGTTTCCTTCCATTCCTTCCATTCTCACTTCTTCCAAGCATACCACTCACCTCTGATTATAGGGGAGTAGAGGGTCTTCAACTTGCTAAGTGTTGAGAATGCTTGAATGTTGTTTTAACTTTTAAAGGAATATTTTTCTTCTCTTGTTTGGTTTCTGCCGTTGCTGATTTATATATTATCAGGTTTCTACTTTTAGCATTTCAGATATTTTGTGATTCCCTAGTTAGAAATGTATGTATGGAAGTGATTTTTGGTATTTTGATTGAATAAACGTTTAAAGGAGGCTTGTTTCCGTATGTTGCTGAAATTTTGCTTTTGCTGTGGTGGTTGTAACTTGCAGGCTAATAGCCCCCTAATTAAGTTTTGCATTCATTTGTCTTGGGTATTGTTTTCTATACTCTCTCCTTTAATTCTGTATTTGCAAGCTAATAGATTTGACTTATGAAATTCATTTTGCTGAAATTAATGGTCTTTCTTCTCTTAGACTTAGACTGATAAAGTTTGGAAGTCTGTGAATTTCAAGCAATTATATGGGGAACTGTGTACCTAAGGTGAATGTATTTTGATACGTCATTGAGATTCTTTATTATTCTGCTCAGTGAAAGTTGAAAAGTTGAGGTTTTTCTCCTGTTTGTTCTGATAAACTGTTTTCTTGAAGAGATAGCATATTCTTAAAGAAAGAGTCATAATTTTTGGAGTATGTATTTAGTGTGTTCTTTCTTCTCAACGTTTATGAGGATAGCATTACGAATATTTGTGGTTGTATTGTAACTTTGAGGTGAAAGTCTTTTACTATGCCTTTTCTCTGTGTCCAAAAGCTACTTGTCTGCCAGGCAAATTTAGATACTAACTTTCACATCTTCAGCCTACCTATATGTCTAGTATTGTTGAATGATTTGTACAAGACATATAAGATAGGGATAATAAGAACATGAATGGAGAAACAAAGATAGTAGAAATGGGTAATTATATTAAGTGTGCCAACCGTTCTAAAATATCCACATATTATCCAGTGATCAATAACCACTAATGAAAAGAAGTCTCTAGTTATTATTTTTAAAGTTGTTGGTTATGTCAGGCATACCATGATAAGAAAGGCAAACATGGAGGGTTAAGTAGTAGTTTGTTATTTGCTGCTTCCTTTATCCACTTCTCCACTATTTTTTTCTAAACACAGGATACTGATTCTGATCATCATGTGGAGTTTGGTTCTGGAAATGTGAAACTTATTACCACCAGAGAATCTTGGGACCAAAAAGTAGAAGAAGCAAGGAGGGATCGCAAAATTGTAAGTTTTCCAAAAAGGTTATATTCTGTTAGATAGTAAGCTTAAATGTTATACAAAGAACATTTTCCAGTTACCTACTTTGAATGAACCATTAATGAAAATACACACATCACATCTATATTTTCAATGCTTGATACCAAAGCCTCCCTAATCCTTTTAGAAATTATGAGGGTATAATAACTTTTGAAAGAATTCTGAGTTCCATATGAACGAGCCACATTATGGCTCGTGTTTTGTTTAATTTAAATGCTTGTAGTTTATTATCAAACAATTTTTTTGATTCTGCTTCAATTATATTTCAGAAGCCAATAAACATGGTACTTTCTCGTTTGAAGTTTGTTGGCAAGTTGTAAGATTTTCAGTCAAAGCACCTGACCAAACTGTTAGTGCGTTCGAATTTAGAGTCATGATATATATCATTGATTCCCTGCTACTTAATTTTACAAAAGAAAATTGAAAGGCCTTTTCATATTAATAGGATTCTGAAGCCTAATGTCCAAGGTATAACTTGATAGTTTAAGCATTTGGATGAGGAGACCTCATGTTCAACTTAATGTGTTGTTGTGTCTCTTTCATCATAGGTTTTGCTCTGGCTAGTCTACTGTTGGTATAGAACTTGTTTACTAGTTTTAGATATTATTTTAGTGTTGATTAGTATGCTATTCTCTCTCTCACGCGTGCGCATACATGGCACATGCTTAGAGAGATGCTCTGAAGTTAGATAAGGTACCTCTAATGTACGTTTATCTCGTAAGTGAAAAGTAAGGGTGCATTCACCCATGGATTATTTCAGTATGGGAGGGAAAATGTGGGTGGAAATTTTATATATTAGAATTATTAGTAAAATTGAATGAAAACTTATCGATCAAGTTTTCACAATGTTCTTTTAACCCTATACCAAAGCGACTTTTAGATCAACAAAGTTTATTCTTATCATAACTTGTTAAATGATATAAGTGAAGGTACACCCTTATTTTTTCACTTGAAGATAAACTCACTTTAGAGTAGTAGTTTTCCTGATGCCGACTCTTCCTTTTCTTATAAAATATATGGCAATTAATTGCTTTCAGATTTTTCGTATATTTTCTTTGATTCTTTCCATCTTTTTTATCATGGAATTGGTTTTTCGTTTGGGTTCAATAATTAATACTGAAGCTTCATGTTTTACAGGTGATTGCAAATTTTAGTGCTACATGGTGTGGTCCCTGCAAAGTGATTGCGCCATATTACTGCGAGTTAACCAAGAAATGCTCATCTATAATGTTCTTATTAGTTGATGTGGATGAACTAACTGTAACCAGTGAAGCCATAAATATTTTAATTTCATACCATTCCTTTGAAATTAAGTTTAGTAGAACATGATAGTTTAACTAGTATTCCCTTTAAATTTGAACATGCCAAATTAATGCCATCTGACTCCAGAATTCAAGGCTATGTGCTAATGATTTTACCACTAGTGTCGTTTGTATTTTTTGGTGTTGTTGCAAAAAAAGGCGCTATATCCTAATGAAGCCTGTAATTAAGTTGCATATTCGTTAGGGGGGAGCGGGAAATTATTAATTTTTTGCGAGACCTTGCAAGAGTACAAGCATTTGTCTACGGTTACTTTGTTCTTGTGAATATTGTTATCAGGTAAGCATGGTAAATAACACGCTACTATAAGTCCTCGTCAAGGGCAGTTTTAATCAATTTAGCAGAAGTGGCATTTGTAATTATTGATGCGGGTAAAAAAAAAGGTTGTATTCTAATAAAACCTTTAATTAAGTTGAATAACTAAATTATGGGAGTGGCGAATTTTTTTTTTTTTAGGGGCTCACGACGATTACTAGCTCTTTTCTCAAGTTAACAGCGACATTGAAATAAATTAGCAGCTAAAACTGATAATTTCCAGCATCTACTAGTCATATTCAAAGATAATTTTATTCACATTGGAACAAGTTCCATTTATATTTGTTGATGTTAATCCTATAAAAGGGCTACATGGTAATGAAACCTTTGACTTAAGCTAGACTTATGGGAACGAGGAACATTTTTTTTTTTAAGAGAACCTGTGGGATAACCAGTGTCAAATCATAATTACCAACTACTTTAAAAAAGTTACAAGCTATATATGCAAAGTACCAGCATCAATACTAGTGTCGTTAGTATTTGTTGGTGTTGGTTCTAGAAAAGTGCTACATGCTAATAAAACATTTAATTAAGACCTATGGGAGTGGGGACAATTTTTCTTTAAGTGACCATGGGCCATTACTAGCGTCAATTCATAATTACTAGCTAATTTAAAAGTTTTACCATCTATATATGCAATAGTACCAACATCTGACAGTCTTATTCAAAGTTAATTTCAATCATTTTAGCACAAGTTCCATTTGTATTTGCTGGTTTTAGTCCTAGAAAAGTGCTACATGCTAATGAAACCTGTAATTAAGTTCAGCATGACTTATGGGAATGGGGACAATTTTATTTAAGAGGCCCTGTAGGATTACCAGCGTAAAACCATGTTTACCAGCTACTTTAAAGAGATTTACCAGCAACATTTACTAGATTACCAGCATCTGCTTGGCCTCTTCAAAGATAATTTTAAGCATTTTGGCAGAAGTTCCATTTGTATTTGCTGATGTTTATCCTAGACAAGTGCTACATGCTAATAAAACCTTTAATTAAGTTCAGTAAAACTTATGGGAGTGGATGCTGTTATTTTTTTTAAGAGACCCTATGGGATTACTAGCGTTAATTTAGAATTACCAGCTTAGTTATGACATGTACCAGCTATATATGCCATATTACCAGCATATGCCAGTCCTATTCAAAGATAATTTTGATCATTTTGGCATAAGTTCCATTTGTATTTCCTGGTGTTTATCCTAGACAAGTAGTACATGCTAATGAAACCTTTAATTAAGTTCAGTAAAACTTATGGGAGTGGATGCTGTTATTTTTTTAAGAGACCCTGTGGGATTACTAGTGTTAATTTAGAATTACCAGCTTAGTGATGACATGTACCAGCTATATATGCCATATTACCAACATATGCCAGTCCTATTCAAAGATAATTTTGATCATTTTAGCACAAGTTCCATTTGTATTTGCTGGTGTTTATCCTAGACAGGTGGTACATGCTAATGAAACCTTTAATTAAGTTCAGTAAAACTTATGGGAGTGGGTGCTGTTATTTTTTTAAGAAACCCTGTGGGATTACTAGCGTTAATTAAGAATTACCAGCTTAGTTACAACAATTATCAGCTATATATGCAATGTTACCAGCATATGGCAGTCCTATTCAAAGGTAATTTTCATCCTTTTGGCACAAGTTCCATTAGTAATTGCTGGTGTCGATCCTACAAAAGTGGTACATGGTAATAAAGCTTTAATTAAGTTCAGTAAAACTTATGGAATTGGGTGCTGTTATTTTTTTAAGAGACCTTATGGGAAAACTAGTGTCAATTAAGAATTGCCAGCTAATTTAAAAAGAGTTACTAGCTAATTTATTTGCCTTTACCAGCTATATATGGTTAATTACTAGTTTTTGCATACAATTAGCAGCTGCTCATCAACCAGTTACCAGCATAATGAGCAAAATTAGGACAAGCTGGCTATCCAATTTAATGTGCATTATAATCACTTTTGCCCAACCTGTTGTCATATTTTTATTTGTGGGAATTGGCATCGAAAAAATTCAGGATACTGTTGGAGCCTTTTAGTAAGCTGAGTAAATATATTACAAAGGAAACTTCAACTAAAATGCCTCCAAACATTAATGTTTACAACCAGTAAACAAAATGTGCATCACTATTTCATACATTACACTACATAAAATCAATTATGCCATCAAATAAAATATTTTCAATAGGGTAACCATACACATAAGAAAATTTAGAAAGTACAAATCTATATTGCTCTTCAAAATTCTTTAAAAGTATGCTTCAGCTCTTGCGCTATCTACTTCACTTGGCAAATAACTGGAGAATTGTTCAACAAAATGTATTGAGTCGTCTAATACACTGTACATGGTGAATCAAAACATCCAAAACAATGCAAATGTAAATGTAGTCACTACAAGCTGGAAAAGAGGTCATCATCAATAACCCTATACATGAATATCTATCGCCTATCTATTTCCCTTGCCAAATGACCAAAGAACCTTTAGAGAAACCATCTTGAGCCAAAAATACGCAGAACATGGTGAATCAAAAAGTCCATGTGTATATATATATATACACACACAAACCACCCTGCATAGACACACGTCCATGATTATTAGATTGGAAATACATAATAATTTGGTAGATTTGTGGATGATTTCTATTAATCTTATCCATTCAAAAAACAAAAGGAAACACAATCTATCTAGCGTTAGCCCAAGCTGCGTGCCATTGTGTTCATGTCATTTACTTGTCCAAAAAGTCAAAAAATATTACTAGTCAATTATTTCTTTTCACAATGTTCTTGAACACTATCTTCTTTAGCATCTTGGGGTTTGCTTGTATTCATTCCCCCCAATAGAGCTATGTAAGATAAATCCTGGACAACCTAGATACAAGCACATCATCAATAATCCTATATATAAATAAGTCCAGACAAGAAAGAAAATCTTATAGTTCACATGCCTGCACCCTGGGACAACTATTCTGCTCAACAGATTGAAGAAAATAGACAAATCCACTTGGGTGCGAGCTAGATGACTGTGACCCTAATAAAATTTTCTTCAAATCTGGGAACTGCAACACTTTCCTTTATGCAAACACCCCTCGATTGTTACATAATAACAGAAAAAAAAAATCATACAAATATCTTACAAGATATATTTAAAAGTGATTATCAAACAAAGATCATATAGACTGTATTTTCATTCTTCACATTGGTCAAATAAAATGTGAAATAACCTTTTCATTTTATGTTGCAACAAACAAATAAGCACTATACAATTGTTTTCACAACCTAATTCCATACCATTCATTGTCATTGATCTTGCATTCACTATCATGTGGTTGGATATTATCCTTTCTTATGCAAAGTATGGCACATAAATATAAGACCACCCTTTTTATTTGATCAAACTGCTCACCAAAATATACGCCGCTTGTTAAACAGTTCAAAGTTAAATAAATAAATAACCCAACAAAGAAGGACCCTAAATTGGATGAACATAACAATGCAAACAGTGCATTGACAATTACTCCACTCACATGATGAACAGAGTACATAAATTGTTATAATATGGGTCTTGAATTTGCATTCCCTACAAAATTCATTATAAAGTTCAAGGTAATCACTCCAATATATGGAGATACGATGATCATGATGAATAATTCAAATGTCCTTCATAAGTACAACCCATTAGCACCACCACACAATGGTAGTTTAAAATAACACAACCTTTAAATCCTAGAGATTGGATCACTGATACAAGCTTATCTGATAATTCATAAGCCTTAATTGGTATCATGGCAACAAATCTTGTGCCATATCACCCAAGAAAGCTCAAAGTTACAAATTTAACTTTAGCTTGGTATGTACATGGACCAATGGACTATTATCATTCAAGTTTGCACAACTTACAACCTCAACAGAGGACTCAATGCAGAAGCTGCTTGCACACTGCTTGGTAAGCTTTCCACCCAAGGATTCCTAGACATTACAACAAGGAAAGATAACATTAGTATTTCTCTCTATTTATACCACATGAATACACATGAAAAAATATAATTAAAAATAAGAGCACCTCAATGAAAAACTTGTCACTTGTCTTGATGCTTTGCTTCCTATACTTTCTGACAACTTTCTCACATTGAGAAATCTTTCTTTTCAAGGTCGGGCGACCTTTACGTTTTACACTTATCGGGCTATGAATCTTATTCAATTGAATTGGACACCCTTCGCCCATGTTCTTGCCATTGTTTTCATCATTTGAAGATCTATTCAAATTATGTGATAAAGAACAAATGGATGGCAAATTTGCAGTAAAATTCTCAAGTGTAGTGTGGAGAAGATTGCTTGCTTCTTTGTTATCTGCAACAATTTCGGCCACATTATAGAAATGCCTGCACAACTTATCATACCTCTCCTTCACTGGAGTCAATTCATTTTTATCATAATTGCTCTTGATGTAGGAATGTCTTCGTTTGATGTTCTTGCTCCATCTACTCAGAACATACTTACAAGGCACTTGATTAACTCTTTCAAGCGCAAGCATAGAAAGAGAATGCTTGCATATTATACCTCTAAATTCGAAAAGCAAGCACTGGTAACTAACATCATGACTATCCCTATTAAACACAACCTCGAACTTAGCTTCTTTTAATTGATTTCCAAATATAATATCCTCAACCACAATGTAAGAAGCAATTGTTCCATCCTCACACTTCATTGCAGCAGCACAGTTCATTTTTCCTCTAAATTGTGCTTGAATTTCAGCAAATTTTGAATTAGTATACTCAACTTGAAATTGCCTCTCAATAAGGGAGGTTGACCCACACTAAATTGTGGTGTTCATTGTACAGAAATCAGCTTCCACTTCCTTCTCCACCTTGCTCCTTAGGGCATTGTCATATTGCTTGACAAATTGTTGCAAGCTTGTCTTCGAGTTCAGATATCCATCAAAAAATGCATGTATGCTCTTACTTCTTTGTGTGGTAGACAGCCCTACCCAAAAATCTTTTTTCAGAAAGATTGGAACCCATCTATGTCGTTCATCGAACAATCCACACAGCCATTCATTTTTTTTCAATATCATACTCTTTCAAGAAAGCATACCATTTTTCTTCAAATTCCCCCTTCGTAAGAGTATCATAAACAGCTTCTTTCATTGCCGACTTGATTTGCTTATATGCACCATGTCCCTTAAGTTTTTCAGGGATTTTTTTCATTGTATGCCATAAGCACCATCTATGGTGGGTATCAGGCAAAGCTATTGCAATAGCATTTTACATAGCCTTGCATTGGTCAGTCACAATCCCATTGGGTGGCTTTCCAAACATGCACCTAACCCAATATTTGAAAAGCTAGACAAACGTTTCAGTATCTTCTGCTGATACTAAGCCACAACCAAGTAAAATTGATTGACCATGGTGATTGACACCAACAAAGGCAGCAAACGGCATTTCATACTTGTTTGTTAGATAGGTTGTATCGAAACTAACAATATCTCCAAAGGCTTCATATGCAGCTCGACTTCTAGCGTCCGCCCAAAAAATATTTCTGATGCGAAACTCCTCATCAAGATCAATATCAAACCAGAAATTACTATTTTGCTCCTTCATCCGACAAAAATAATCCACCAAAGCTTTGGCGTCTCCTTCCTTCCCAATTAAACGTCTTTCCTTGTTAATATAGTTTCTCACATCTTTTTCTATGAACGCCAAATTTTCATGCCCACCAACATCATGAACAAGAGTCTGAAAAGTCTTGTTTATCCTTACCCCTACCTCATCATGTAATTCAATTGTTCTTCTCACATGCATGCTAATATTTTTGTTTTTCTTAAACATCCTTGCCTTCGAAGGGCTAACTTCATGAGAATGATCAAGAACAACTGTTTTTATAAACCATTTTCCACCTCCCCCTTTCTTTGCCGTAATCTTTGCTTCACATTTGGCAGCTACGGTGGGACATGTCTTCAAAGTTGTTGGCATCTTCGTTTGACTTTTTCCTTCCCGTATGCATGCAAGAATCAAATAATTCACCTCTCCATCCAGCCCCTTTTTTGAATTTCTAACCTTCCATCCAAAACCCATTTCAGTTGAATACTTCTTGTAGAATGTTTTAATAGCTTCTATTGAATCAAACTCCATTCCAACTGCTGGTTCAACTATTTCAGAGGTATCATTGGGACTACCAACCTCACTAACAGGCTCAACAACATTCTCAATGTCATGGTTGATTGACTCCTCCTCCATACATCTTTCCACCTCCATTTACTTGAACTAGAAAATTAATCACCTGCACAATTAGAAAAAAAAAAAACTCCTACAAAACCACATCAACAAAGAGTATAAGAAAATTGGATCATGTTGGTACAAAATAAATGCACACATAGTTCACACACCAGACAAATCTACATTCTCCAAGCCTCATAAACGTGCTGCGAATTTTTTAAAACTGCTGGTAATTGTGCTAGTTGCTCTAATTCTAAATTATTACCATTCAAAGAATTTTTTTTTTTTTTTTTTGCTATAAGCCTTCCAAAAGCTCTAGCTCTGTTTATTGGATCTACTTATAGTAATTAAAAACCAAGCAATTGCTAACATGATTAGGAGTCATAAAAAAAAAACCGCTATCTGTAACTAGTAATAGCTCTCATACAAAGGTAATTTCTTATTAGAAAGGTTGTAATTTTATAAATTTGCTAGTACACGTGCATATTTTTAAACTTTTTGATTATGCACTCACACAAGATGCACTTTCTCACAAGCACTAGCACTCACTAATCTCACAATCCAACAGAGCATTATCTCATGCACACTCAAGGTGGCCACGCTCTGTACCAATTGGCTTAAAAATGAGCCAATACATCTATATGCTTACATATGTTAGTGAAAACCAACCAGCCACAGCAGCTACAACTTAATACTATATGCCTTTATGACAATGTATCCAAACTACACCTCACTCACTAGATACTTGTTTATTTTCCAAGAGATTATTTGAATTATGAACCATTGCCATGCCCTTACAAGTTTTCATTATGGCATTCTTCATCTATTAATGAGTTCCAAATCTCTCACTGATACCACCTGCATTTGGAGAATTTTCTTTTACGGATTACACCTTCTATCATTACTTCATATTTTACTCTCTACATATTTCACTTTTCTAGTTTATAGATTCTCTACGTATGTATAAAATTTATTTCTAGATTGTGTTTGAAACTGTGGCAAAAGGTATCAGATTTATATAGTTTCTGGCAACATACATTCATAGTCTACTGATATTAAACTCTTAACAAGTTTCAAATTACAACATTTTAAGTAATTACATAAAAAAAAACTTACAAAATCATGTACCAAATCATGTCACAACAAACTGTTTGCATCTCATAGCATATTAGCATTTCTGCCAATAACAAAAGCTAAGAAATAGGAATCCTGTTGAGTCTTTACTTACTAAAGAATTGAAGTTAAGACAATTAGACCACAAGTCTCCTTGTTCCTCAAATACAAATCCAATGCCGGATTAAATCCTATTTTCATAACGATAGTATTTGGAAATTTCAAATGGCCTTGTCAATTTTTAGAACTTCAGATCATTCATTCCAAAGACTATCAATTCCACACAGGGGGCTGGAATTTTATGGAACAGTAAGGCATTGCCATAGAATGAAACATGAAGCAAAAAGTTTGATATACAAAGAAAAGTTTCCAACAGAATACATGATACATATGCCAATCATTAGTCAAGTTAATTAAGCCTTCCATGCAACCCCAACAATTCCCACACTCAAGTGAAGTCTAGTTACACAATTCCAGAATCTTTTGCAAATGAATTAGCAGCCAAATTAAAATATGCTCCATGCACAGATACTTAACTCCAATCATATGTCAAAGATTCATAGAAATATTGCAAGAAGCATACAAATTCATCACGGCAACATAAACCAATCCTCCAACCCAACCATTTCACGCATAAGGATAAATTGGCATCTCTCAACCACACTCAATACAGTCATCATCGAAAACAAAAGTCAAGAACACAACCAACATTGTAGTGAAAAAAAACAACTACATTAAGCCCTGTTGAATATGCAAAGCTCTATGACAAAGAGGTTAGCAACTTAGCAAGAATATCAATGACTACCCAATGGTTCAAAAAATAAACATCTAATCCCTAACAAATCTGATGCCCACCCTACCCTCCTCAAAAAAGAAAAAATCAAAACACACACACACACAAACCTGAAACCTGAAACACCCTTACTCTTTTTGCAAGTTTCAAAAAGGGACACGGAGAGCTTCAGCGGTGGACATGGAAACCGAGACCTTGTGGGGCGGAAAGGGGAACTGAGAGCCAAGGGGTGGGGCAGACAGGGGAACCGAGAACCAACGAAGAGCTTGGGCGATCGACAGAGGAGCACCACCTTGATCACTCTTCAGCGACCGTGAGCTTAAGGCAGGGAGACCGACGCTGACTGACCGCTCTTCAGACCATGGGTTAAGGGAGAACGAGAGGGCACAAACTTTAGGAATGGAGATGGTTTTCAGCTAGCATGGAGGAGTGCAAGTTTGATGAGGTTCAAAGTGGATGTTCTTTAAAAGGGAGCAAATTGGCTGAGAGATTAGTAGGGAAGAAACGAAATGGTACTGAAGCAAATAAAATTTAGGATCCATTATGGTGTGTTCTTTTTATTTCTCCACACATACACCCTGCTACAGTCCCATACGATGTCTGTATAGACACCCAGTAGCAACGGTCAAGTTAGCATAATGCCTTTATTCTCTACACTTGATATATAGAGCTTAGTTACTCCTACCTAATTGTATATTGTATATATATAGGAAACTCTAGTAAACACTAAGATTATTCAATTCACTTTTACCATATTCATAGAATCTGGGATGGTGTCAGTTGTACTTTCTCTCTTCCACTCGTCACCTTCATGAACCCTTTCTCTGAGTTCCTCTGTTCTCACTTTCTCTCTTCCTGCTCCAAATCTGATTTCTAATTTTGATCTGTGCTCCAAATCAGGTTCACTCACCGATTCGAGATTCACCCTCGGATTTGTGCTTGTTTTTCCTCAAATTTGAGTTTTGTTACCTTGCAATTTGCGATCTGCGATCGGACTTCTCGGTTTTCTTCTAATTTGCGATCTGGTTCATCGATCTTATCTATTGCCTCCCTTTTTGCTTCAGATTCACCGTACCGAATCATTCTTTAGATCTGCTCTATTCTCGATCATTTTTTCAGTAGTTGATTGTGATTGAGCTCAGATCTACGATGACGAACTTCTTGGAGGTTGATGATATTACCGGTCCATACTTCCTCCAGCACTCAGACAGTCCAAGCCTCTCACTGGTTTCCTAGCCGTTAATTGGCGATAACTACTGTTCTTGGAGCCGCACGATAAAGATTGCTCTCTACGTCAAAAATAAATTTGTTTTCGTTGATGGATTGTTGCCTGCTCCAAATCCAGAGGCAAATCCAATGCTTTATCAACATTGGATTCGCAACAACAACCTTGTGATGATTTCTTGGCTTCTGAATGCTATCTCCAAGGAAATCACCCCAACAGTCATATCCTACACTTATGCGAGTGATATCTGGACGGATCTCAAGGATCGTTTTCATCAGCGCAATGCATCTCTCTTCTTTCAACTTCAACGCGAAGTCATGAGTCTTCAACAAAGGTTCACTCTCTATAAGTGCCTACTTCACCAAACTCAAATCACTTTGGGAAGAGCTGAATGAATATCAACCTGTTCTTGCTTGCAATATTTTCATTATGTTTACTGAGAATTAGGTACAATATAATGTACTTATATTTACATTAGATTTTTAAAAATACATTTTAATCATATGTATTTATAAATTATAATGATTAAAAGGTGTAATGAGCGACATTCGCTACAATTAAAATACAATGGTATTTAAATTTTTCTAGAGGGTTGTAACTTCAATTTCTATTTAAGAAAATCTAGGCAGACATCAATGGTTTTATTTTGCCGTAACGTCTATATATCCTTACTTATTTGGCTGTGAAAAGGTGTTTAGTTACTCAAGTTGGCAAACAAAAATAATATTTATTAATAAAATTTAAAAATAAATTATTTTCTGGAAAATAATCTTATTTTAATTAACTCAAAACTAGTGTTAAGAATTTTATTTTATTATTATATTAAATTTCATTTTTTATTTAGTTGCATTATATATTATTTAGATAATATTAATATAATATTTTTGTTACTTTGTTTTGTAATTTTAATATTATTGAAGAAAATTTATTTAGGTTTTATTATGGCATATATTATTCTATAAATTTTTATTGGATGGAGAAATATAATATTTTTACTGATTCACCATTAATTATAAATCAATAAATCAAAATGCGACGGAGTGAAAATGTTGTCAATATTTTATATATATAAGTGGCTTTTTATTTTGACTAAAATCAATTATTTATTTTCTTAACTAATTAGCTTATAAATACAGGTAAATTTATAATTTAATTTTATTCATATTAATTACTTCATTAAATTTCTCTCTCTATTTTAATTAATATTCTATCTCTATTATTTTTCTTTATGTGAATAACATTATTCTTCTTTCATTACTTGGCACTTTTGGTGTCAAAGCTAAACGATATCCAATAGAACCTTCACTTTCTAGAATTTCAAAGGGTCCCATATAGCCAGGACCAAGCTTCCCTCATCGTCTGAACCTCATAAACCCTTTTTAGGGGAAACTCGCAAAAGTACGCCGTCATCAACCATGAACTCTTAAGTTTTTCCTTAGACTATTAGCATAGGCCTTGTATCTTCTCTGAGCTACTAACAATTTTTTCTCTAATCAATTAAACCTAGTTTATAACATCCTAAACCAAATCTAGTCCAATGAGTTTTGCTTCTCCGAGTTCAAACCAACCAAAAGGAAACCTGCAACGCCTTTTATTTAGAGCTTCGAATGGATCCATTTGAATAGTAGCTTGGTAGCTGTATATAAAATTCAATCAGAATGAGATATTTACTACAATCCCTGCCAAAGTCTAATTAAGACACATGTCTTTAACATATCCAAGAACTGAATAGTTCGCTCTAAATGTCCATCATTTTGCAGATCAAAACATATGCTAAGGTCCAAGCGAATCCCTAGAGCCTGTTGAAGGGCTTTCCAGAAGTGCGAGGTAAATCGAAGGTCGCGATCAAAGATAATAGATATTAGGACATCATGGAGTTTAAGGATATTGTCAATATACAACTGATCATATTGAGCGGCACTAAAAGTGCTTTTCACCAAAAGAAAGTGGACTTAGTCATTCAATCAATAATCACCCAATTGGCATCACATTCCCTAAAGGCACGTGGTAAACCCATCACAAAGTCTATGGCAATTTTTTTCCACTTCCACCTGGTAACTCGATTTGCTGGAGTAACCCTATGGGTTTATGATGCTACTTTTACTTCTTGTTAGACTAGGCAACAAGAAACCAATTCTAATCTATGATATCCTTCTTCATACATTCCCACTAATATATACAACTAATCCTGATCTTGGTACATCTTGGTGGTACTTTGATGCACAAGGTATTTAGAATTGTGGATTTCCTCCAAGCGTTCTTCACACTTCTTGGACATTGGACATTACAATAATTTGTTGTGTTTTGATATTTTGATGAAATTCGATTGGCTAACTATATAAAACTTAATGCATAGAAATTAAACTCTTATAATATATTTGGTTGACATGTAATGAGGGGAAGGGAAAGAGAATGACTTAGAAGGGAATGCCTTTTTCGTTAGGGAGTTTAATAATAGACATGAAGAAAATGGAACTTAGAAAATAAATTCTCTTTGTTCCTTCTCAAAAGTTAATTTTCTTTTCTTTCAAAATTAGGAAATTTAGGATGAGACCAGGAACTAAAAATTTGTAAAGTTAATTGTTTCATTTCATTAATAATTGTCCAAACAAGCGGGGAAAGAATTTTACTCACTTATCTTGCTTCCATTTCCAATCAGTTCCTATTAATTCTCATAAGTTCTTTCCGTGAATAAACATCCAAACACAATGTTAAACTTTATGGATTAAAATTTTATTATAAATAATAGGATAACTATCTATTTAAGTCCCTCACATTTGATCAAGTTTCAATTTAATCCCAAAAGTCTTTTTTGTTCTATTTTTGTCCATAATATTTTTAAAATATTTCAATTTTATCCTTTTGATTGAAAATAATCAAATTATAAACGAAAAATGGATGTAAATTCCAAATTATATTGTTTGAAAATCACAATAAAATATAAAATATAAAATATTATATTCTAATATTAGCATCACAACAAAATATAAAATATTAAGTTTATACTAAAATTAAAATGTTAATAACACTCAATTTATGAGCACAAATTGATATTTTATATTTTATTGTGATTTCTAATATTGTAATATGATATATTGTATTTTGTTACGATCTCCTAACATTGTAATTTTGCATTTATATTTATTTTTTATTTATAATTTTGATTTTTTTATAAAAAGGTTAAATTAAAACATTTTGAAAATATAAGGACATAAATAGGAAAAAAAATTATGACTGGATCGAAATCTTAATCAGATGTGATGGACCTAAATAGAAGTTGTTCAAAATAATATCACCCGTAACCGACTGACCGTCTCTCCCTGAGTGAATTATTAACATAAGCATGCATTCCAAATTCCATGCATATATGATAGGGTGTATGATTCCTAATACTGCTGCATACACTCTATCAAAACGTGATTGTATTGGAATAGTACAAGACAGAGAGAGAATTTTTTTTTTTTGGTTCATTTACCGAATATGTGATTTACCTGCTCCATGTCATGCATTGTGCGTGTATATTTTTTTTATTTTCCTTTTGAAAATTTTCTCCAATCGAACTTTGCTTTTTCCGACCTAACCCAAAGAGAGTAAATGGCAGAAAAACCCTCTTCCCCTGTTGGTGGCCGCGGAACCAAAACGGTGGAAGAATGCCAGGCCATGATTCAAAAGAGTCTCCGAGGTATATCATTTCAAAATGTCCTTCCTTCCTATTCTCTTCTATTTCCTTTTGTTTTTCGTGTTAAATCCAGTCCCCCTTTTTATTTCTCGCTAATAAAGTTCATCTTCAAACATAAATATTAATTGGAACATTCAAGAAGTGGATGTCCATTGAGATAGTGGTGATCACTATTTATCTCATCTATCTATAATTTAAAAATATTATTTGAACACTTAACAAATATTTACTTTATTACTCTTAAATTTAATAGTGATTCCTATCTATCTCATCCACTTATCACATTCAATAGAAATAAAGTGGGTGTCTTAATAAATTTTTTTATTTTTATGTGTTGAAATAACACTTCTTTGCCTTCAAAGTGTGTTTCAATTTTGTTTTAGTTTTTTTTCTGAAAAAAGGAAATCCATACTTTAATTTGATTTTAACATTTTGAAGTTTTTTCGATCAATTTTTTCCACATTGTTTAGATTTCAATATTCTGAATTTTTACAATTAGGAATGTTCACAACACAGCCCAGTTAGATCCGAAACTTATTAGGACATATTTGAGTTTTGAATTTAACCTAATATATTTTTCAGGTCAGATTCCGATTATATTTTGGATTGGTTCAACCCGGTCTAAAATTAATAATTCTTTTGCAGGTGTACTTTTTGTAACAATTAGCAATAAATTACAAGATTTTACAATTCAATATAATATATTTCATATAATTTAATATTATTTTTATATTTATATGGTTTGTTTTAAAATATATATGACAAAATATCTTTTAAGTTTTGTTTCTTACTTATAAAATTTCATAATTTTACTATGTATAATGTTTAAATTCTTATATTTATTTTTAAATTGTATTGATCCGGTATGAACTAGTCAGTAGTTAGGTATTATCGGGTCTGGCCCAAGTTATAAAAATTGATCCGGTTTAAAAATTGACTAGGTTCAAATTTGATTAACTCAACCCAACCCGTCCCATATACACCCCTAACATCAATTTTATCTTTTTCTCAAAAGTTTTACTAACTTAATTTATTTATGTATGTTTTTTTATCTTGCGTGCGATTACTAACTTTATTTTAGTTGGCGCGTTATTGTCCTACTATGTTGTTACCTTCTTGATTTATAAGGGGAGACGATCCTCACCGTTACCCTCTTGATTTATAAGGGGAAATGATCTTCACCTCACAAACTTAAAATTATTGATAAATTATAATAGAAATTACTAATCTATATCTCTACTATGTATAAAGGGAATTGCTCCTTTAATTTTAATTACCTTTTGCTGTTTAAATTTAATATTTCTCAAAAAACTCATAATACAATGAGAAAGTTAGGAGAAGCTACAGAAAGATAAAGAAAATTAAACAAATTTTAATGCAAAAAATTAAAGTTAAAAGAGTGTATGTATTGATACACTAGTGATTTTAATAAAAATATAAAATCAATATCAAAATTTAAAATATGAAGGTCAAATTGACGTAGAATTTTTTTCGAGATTAAATTGACGACAACTTCTAAATATTTGAAGTGAAAAAAGACATTCACTCTCTCTATACGTTAAACGGGTTTTAAAATTTGAGTATTTGATGGGAAAAAAAAGAACAAATTCATACTTTCATCACCACTGCAGGCGAAACATTTACTGGAGGAATCAGTTCTGAAAAAACAAAAGATACATAATTTGTTGTTTTGAGATTTCGATTTGGTTGATGGGTTTATTCCATTTTTCTTTTGACAGCTCCAATGGTGAGGTTTTTGAGGCAAAGCTTGGAGAAAGCTGGGTGTCCTGTAGGAGACAATTTTTTCAAAGCTGTTCACTGCGACCAGGAAATAGCTGGTTACTATCTTCGTGGTGAAGGGGTACTTATTTCCTTGTAGGCTTGTGCATTTTACTTCTCTATTTTGATCTTGTTATTCAAATCAATTTCGATATGTGTTTTTCCCTTATGGGGATTTTATGTGGTAATCACGTTTAATCTCCTATTGCATGGAACCATCCTCCTAGAGGAATTTTTAGGTGCACCTAAAGTGTCACATAGATATACTCCATACCCATTAATAAATAACATTTTAACTAAAAATAGGTGTCAGAGGTGGTTTGTGGCTGAAATATCACTTTATTAGTGGATACGTCAATTTATTAGTGGATACATCAATTTATTCGTAGATACGAATCATATCCATATTATAGCTAGTGTGAAGTTTATCTAAAAATTTATCCTTACATGAAAAGTTTTATGTGCGAGTTTTGCTATAATATAAAGACTTAGCCCTCAGGTAGCTAATTTTATACACTAATTTGTCGGTGAATTGATATTTTAAGTGTCAAAATGGTAATTTACTATGTTTTAGTATTTGGATTAATATTATGCTCGATGCTTCCTTTGGCTGTTTGGTGAGGCTTGCAATTGCCTAGCATTCACTTAATCCTTTACACAATTATCCTTTTATCGGCGTGCCTTTTGCCCCAGGTAATTGTGTGCAGCAATCATTTGAAAATTCAAGATGAGGTGAATCAGGTGGTAATTCATGAGCTAATTCATGCATTTGACGAGTGTCATGTTGCCAATTTAGATTGGACTGATTGTGTTCACATGGCTTGTAGTCAGGTTGCTATCTCCTTACCCATATTAAGTTGGAATGGTTCTTTTATATCTCTCATTCTCCTCCCCTAATCAATACTTTCTCTACGATCTGGTGAAACAGATACGGGCTAACCATCTAAGCGGTGATTGTCACTACAAGCGGGAACTACTACGAGGTTTTATGAAATTGCGAGGGCACGAACAAGTATGCTTTTTATTCTCCTAATCCGTTACTACCTACCATTCTTTTACTTGAATCTTTTCATGTTTTCCATTCCACAGCTTTCCATGGTTACTTTCTGATTCACAATGTCTAGACCTCATTTGACAAGGGAGAAAGTATTGGAGTTCAGTGAAGTTTACCACCAAAGTTTTATGATTAGGAGAAGTTATATTGCACTCCCTTAATATTTAGCATAATTACACATCACACTTGTTTTATCTCAGAAATTATATCAACTCCCTTGAGGCTTGAGATTTGTGTTGCCTATTGAGTAGAACACATTAGGTCATTGCCATTAAATACAAGAGTAATGTTATTTTTATATAATATTTATAGGATACTGAGTCGACACATTCTTGTCCATTATTGAATGAGGCTTTGATTCCACTTTATCTTGAGTCCCACACTTATCCAACAGTGGATGAGAGTGCGTCGACATGGTATGCCAAAAATATTATTTAATATACGAGTAACATTTCTGTTATTTAATGTGCAATGCATATTAATTCTATCTATTCACCTGTGCACTTGCACAATTTTCTCTGTCATAATATATTTCATTAGACATTATGTTTAGGATAAATTGTTCAATACTGAATTAATGTCGTGGAACTTGAAGGAATGTGTCAAAAGAAGAGTTTTGAAATCGTTGTCAGCAAATCCCAATTGCCCTGGTTCAGCTGCCAAGGACGCTATGGAAGCGGTATGGGATGTTTGTTACAACGATACACGGCCCTTTGACAGAGCTCCTTGAAAACCTGCATGATTGGTTTGGTACTGCACATAGCACCTGTATGGGATGTTTGTTGTGCTTTGACATTTTAGTGAAATTTGGTTGGTTGACCGAATAAAACTTAGTGCGTAGTAATTAAACTCCTATAGTATATTTGGTTGACATTTAATGAAGGAAAGGGAAAGAGAGTGATTGAGAAGGGAATTCCTTCTTTTGTTAGGGAGTTTAATAATAGATATGAAGAAAATGGAAATTAAAAAATAAATTCTCTTTGTTTTCCTTCTCAAAGTTAATTTTCTTTTATTCTCAAAACGAGGATGATACAAGAGGAACTAAAAATTTGTAAAGTTAATAATTATAATTGTTTCATTTCATTAACAATTGTCCAAACAAGCAGGGAAAGAACTTTACTCACTTATCTTGCTTCCATTTCCAATCAATTCCTATTAATTCTAATAAGTTTTTTCCGTGATTAAACATCCAAACACAATGTTAAGCTTTATGGATTAAAACTTTATTATAAACAATAGGATAGATATCTATTTAGGTCCCTCACATTCGATCAAGGTTTCAATTTAATCACAAAAGTCTTTTTGTTCTGTTTTTATCCCTAACATTTTCACAATATTTCAATTTTGGCCTTTTGATTGAAAATAATCAAATTGTAAAAAAAAAAAAAGATGTAAATTTCAACTTATATTGTTTGAAAATCACAACAAAATATAAAATGTTATATTATAATATTAGGATCACAACAAAACATAAAATATTAAGTTTATATTTAAATTAAATCATTAATGACACTCAATTTACGAACACAAATTGATATTTTATATATTTTGTAATTCCTAATATCGTAATATGATCTTTTATATTTTCTTGCGATCTCCTAATATTGTAATTTTATATTTACATATATTTTTTATTTATAATTTTATTTTTTTATCAAAAGGTTAAATTAAAACATTTTGAAAGTGTTAAGAATATAAATAGAAAAAAATTATGACTAAATCGAAATCTTAATCAAATTTGATGGGCCGAAATAAATGTTATACAAAATAATATCACCCCTGACCGACTGGCCGCCTCTCCCTGAGTGAATTATTTACATAAGCATGCATTCCAAATTCCATGCATATATGATAGGGTGTATGATTCCTAATACTGCTGCATACACTCTATCAAAACGTGATTGTATTGGAATAGAACAAGAGAGAGAGAGTTTTTTTTTTTTTTTGGTTCATTTACCGAATATGGGATTTACCTGCTCCATGTCATGCATTGTGTCGTGTGTGTATTTTTTTTTTATTTTCCTTTTGAGAATTTTCTCCAATCGAACGTTGCTTCTGTCATTTTATTTTATTAATATTATAATTATTGTTATTATTATTTTGACGTCATTATTTTTTTTTTGAAATTGATTTTCAATTCTAACGTACATGCAATTGAGAGATCCTGCATGTACATTGGATTCGATGGTGAATTATCAATTTGTTCCTATTATTACTGAATCAAACTTTTAATGCCGTCAAGTGAGGATATTTGACTAGCCACGTGCAAGTTATTGAGTGTAAAGCTCCATCGCGTACACAGCATTATATCCGAGATTTCCTATTCTGAAACGGTATTGAACAGATTGTCTTATACGAACTTATCACTTTGATCAGTTTAAACACGTGGATATTCGGTATTCAAAACTTGAGAAATTGGTTAGTAAAATTAAATTAAATCCCTAGATATTTGCGCTTTTATTTGAGTTTAGATAAAGATATTTTTCGAAAATCAAGTGATAAATATCTCATGATATTTTTTTAGGCTGTTCTATTTAAAAAGTTTTAGAACAATTTTGTTTCGGAGTTTTTCTAGAACACTGTCAAGAAAATAAACTAAAAAGAAGTCTTTAATTCTCCTCTTCTCTTTTTGCTCATTTTCATTTAGTCTTTTCAACTTAAAAATAAGTGTGTTTGGATTCAATAGAGCGATCAACCTTGCTAGTTTTACAGATCCTAATATACTGAAAAAATCTATTGTATCCTAGAGGAATTTCGACTATACTGAAATATTTCTTAAGTTCAGTGCTTTTGCACGCCGAGGCTTTAATTTTTTTATTATTTTATCTATCCAGGTATATTGCTGTAACAGCTTCTTCCAACCGAGCCCAAAGAGAGCAAATGGCAGAGAAACCCTCTTCCCCTGTTGGTGGCCGCGGAACGAAAACAGTGGAAGAATGCCAGGCGATGATTCAAAAGAGTCTCCGAAGTATATCATTTCGAAATGTCCTTCCTTCCTATTATCTTCTATTTCCTTTTATTTTTTGTGTTAAATCCAGTCCCCTTTTTGTTTCTCGCTAATAGAGTTTATCTTCAAACATAAATATTAATTGGAACATTCAAGAAGTGGGTGTCCATTGAAACAGTGATGGTCCGTATTTATTTTATCTATCTATGATTCAAAAATATCAATTGAATACTGAACGTACATTTACTTTATTACTCTTGAATTTGATAATAATTCCTACTTATTTCATTCATCTATCACATTCAATAGCAATAAAATAAGGGTCTTAATAAATTTTTTTATTTATTTTTTGTTGAAATAACACTTCTGCGTCTTGTGTTTCAATTTTTTGTAGTTTTTTTTCTGAAAAAAGAAAATCCATACTTTAATTTGATTTTAATATTTTGAAGTTTTTTTGATCAATTTTTTTTCACATTGTTTTGATTTCAATATTTTGAATTTTTACATCAACTAAGATTGTTCACAACTTGGTTCGGTAAAATCCAAAACTTATTTGGACAGGTTTGAGTTTTGAATTTAGCCTAATATACTTTTCAGGACAGGTTCAGGTTATATTTTAGATTGGCTTGGTACAGTTTGAAGTCAATAATTCTTTTGCATATGTACTTTTTCTTATAATAATTAGTAACAAATTACAAAATTTTACAATTTAATATAATATATTTTATATAATTTAATGTTATTTTTATATTTATATGGTTTATTTTAAAATATATATGATATCTTTTAAGCTTTGTTTTACTTATAAAATTTTATAACTTTACTATTTATATTGTTCAAATCCTTATATTTATTTTGAAATTGGGTTAATCCAGTTTGACCTGGTCACTAGTCAGATATTATCGAGTTTAGTTCGGGTTCTAAAAATTGATTATGTTTAAAGATTGATTGGATTCAGGTTTGATCCAACTCGACTCAACCCACTGGACATAACTTTATCTTTTTGTCAAAAATATTACTAACTTTATTATTTATTTATTTATTTTTGGTGCGATTACTAACTTCGTTTTAGTTGGTGCGTTATTGTCCTACCCTCTTCTCTTGATTTATAAGGGGAGAAGATCTTCACCTCACAAACTTAAAATTATTGATAAATTATAATGGAAATTACTAATAGGAAATTGCTTCTTTTAATTAGCTTTTCGTGTTTAAATTTAATATTTTTCAAAAAACTCATAATACAACGAGAAAGTTAGGAGAAGTTACAGAAAGATAAAGAAAAGTAAATAAATTTTAATACAAAAAATTAAAGTTAAAAGAGTGTATTGATAAACTAGTGATTTTAATAAAAATATAAAATTAATATCAAAATTTTAAATATTAAGGTCAAATTGGCGTAGAATTTTTTTCGAGATTAAATTGGCGTCAAGTTCTAAATATTAGAAGTGAAAATAGACATTTACTCTCTATACCTTAAATGGGTTTTAAAATTTGAGTATCTGATGGTAAAAAAACAAATCATACTTTCATCACCACTGCAGGTGAAACGTTTACTGGAGGAATCAGTTCTCAAAAAAAAGATACGTAATTTGTTGTTTTGAGATTTTGATTTAGTTGATGAGTTCATTTCATTGTTCTTTTTGACAGCTCCAATGGTGAGGTTTTTGAGGCAAAGCTTGGAGAAAGCTGGGTGTCCTGTAGGGGACAATTTTTTCAAAGCTGTTCACTGCGACCAGAAAATAGCTGGTTACTATCATCGTGGTGAAGGGGTACTTATTTCCTTCTGGGCTTGTGCATTTTACTTCTCTATTTTGGTCTTGTTATTCAAATTAATTGCGATGTGTTTTTCCCTGATGGGGATTTTATGTAGTAATCACGTTTAATCTCCTATTGCATTGGAATATGGAACCATCCTCCTAGACGAATTTTTAGATGCACCTAGAGTGTCACATGGATAAGCTCCATATCCACCAGTAAAATGACACTTCAACTAAAAATAGATTTTAAAGGTGGGTCATGGCCAAAATATCACTTTATTAGTGAGCATATCCATATTAAAACTAGTACGAAGTTCATCTAATGATCTCTCCTTACATTAAAAGTTTTGTGTTCGAGTTTTGCTATAATCTAAAGACTCAGCCCTCAGTTTGCTAATTTTATACACTAATTTGTCGGTGAATTGATATTTTAAGTGTCAAGATGGTATTTACTGTGTTTTAGTCGTTGGATTAATATTATGCTCGATGCTTCCTTTGGTTTTTTTGGGCGAGGCTTGCAATTGCCTAGCATTCCCTTGATCCTTTTTATAGTTATACTTTTATCGGCGTGCCTTTTGCCCCAGGTACTTGTGTGCAGCAATCGTTTGAAAATTCAAGATGAGGTGAATCAGGTGGTAATTCATGAGCTAATTCATGCATTTGACCACTGTCATGTTGCCAATTTAGATTGGACTGATTGTGCTCACATGGCTTGTAGTCAGGTTGCTATCTCCTTACCCATATTAGGTTGGAATGGTTCTTTTATACCTCTCATTCTCCTCCCCTAATCAATACTTCCTCTACGGGCTGGTGAAACAGATACGGGCTAACCATCTAAGCGGTGATTGTCACTACAAGCGGGAAATACTACGAGGTTTCATGAAATTGCGAGGGCATGGACAAGTATGCTTTTTATTTTCCTAGTCCGTCACTACCTACCATTCTTTCACTTGAATCCTTTCATATTTTCCATTCCACACCTTTCCATGGTTACTTTCTAATTCACAATGTCTAGATCTCATTTGAAAAGGCAGAAAGTATTGGAGTTCAGTGAAGTTTTCCACAGAAGCATTAGTCCCCAAAAGTTTTATGATTAGGGGAAGTTATATTGCACTCCCTTAGTATTTAGCAGAATTACACATCACACTTGTTTTATTTCAGAAATTATCTCAACTCTCTTGAGGCTTGAGATTTGTGTTGCCTATTGAGTTGAGCACGTTAGGTCATTGCCATTAGATAGAAGAGTAATGTTATTTGTATATAATAATTTTTGGGACACTGTATCGAAATACTCTTATCCATTATTAAATAAGACTTTGACTCCACTTTATCCAAGTTCCACACCCATCCAATAGTGGATAGAAGTGTGTCGGCGTGGTGTGTCAAAAATGTTATTTAATGTACAAGTAACATTTCTGTTATTTAATGTGCAACGCATATTGATTCTGTCTATTCACCTGTGCACTGGCACAATTTTCTCTTTGTCATACTGTATTTCATTAGACATTATGTTTAAGATAAATTGTTCAATACTGAATAAATGTTGTGGAACTTAAAGGAATGTGTCAAAAGAAGAGTTTTGAAATCGTTGTCAGAAAATCCCAATTGCCCTGGTTCAGCTGCCAAGGACGCTATGGAAGCGGTATGGGATGTTTGTTACAATGATACACAGCCCTTTGACAGAGCTCCTTGAAAACCTGCATGATTGGTTCGGTACTGCGCATAGCACATGTGCCATCCGTGCTATTCTCTCTGTGAGGAACAATTTTGGTGGCCACCAGATTAGATGATAATGTTGATACTTGATAGTATATCAGTTTGGTATGTCTATTGGTAATTAACTTCTTGGATTCATTGTAATGCTACTAAAATGGCAATATCTAACTGTTTTGTGCTTAATCAACATCAAATAGTTTTATACTTTCTAATTAGTTTATGGTAAGTAAAGTCTAATTACCTTCTTTTTTGCCTCTACCTGTAGGTTGAGACACTTGGATAAAGTTATACTTCTAGGATAACATATAGACCTATTCAAAAGAGAGAAAAGTAAGAAATTATTAATATGTATAACGGGACAATAATTTTATGACAAAAAGAAATAATAACAAACGACAATTTTGCCTACAAAGACAGTGAAGGACATAAGAAACAGTACTTGGCAGGTAGATCGCAATACAATTGAAGCCAACAACTGATTGCACGAGATTTTCATGTTCACAAAGTATTTTATTATATAACTACGAGTAATGAAGGGAATAATGATTGAGGGTGCATCGGTTGAACCGCAAAAAGAAAAAAGTTTACATCGATTCTGTCGGGAGAGTTAAATAAATAAATGGATGAGTAAGAGGTCATTTTTCTAGCTGTTTAGAGCGATACAGACTCTAAAATAAAATTACTTATCTAACCATAAGTCCATGGCAATGGAACACAATTTCTTGGAAGTTAACAAAGAATAAGTTTTCTATTTCAATTGGCAGCAATTTGCGTTTTCTTATCATATCCGGTAATATAGACCATAGTAATAAAAATCAGATCGGATCAGCCGGTTCGAACTGAAAACCGGTTCAAGTTCAGTTCGATTCGATGATTAGACCGGTTATGCAGTTAAACCAGTCAGACTTGGTCAAACCTGGGTTAAACCGGTCAAGCCACCTGTGAACTGCTCCAAACCAAACCACCTGGGACTCATTCGAACCGTCCACACTTGAACCGCATTGCACCAACTGAATCTTGATCCACACGCCCACACTTGAACTTCATGTCCACGCGCCCAACATGCATGCCTGATGAACCACCACTGGACCAGGTTGTTCTCTTATTATTATATGTCATCAATTATATATATGCATACACTATATTTAGTTACACAATTTTTTATATATTAATTTAATTAAATCTGATTTAACCGGTTCAATCCATGACTCACTAGTTGAACCAATGACCCAGTGACCCAATGCCTTGACCGAGTCAATGATCAGGTCAAGTCTAATAAGTATGATATAGACTATTAATTGAAAATGTAACTAAAAATAACTGTTAATTGAAAAGCAAGAGGAAACAATAAGTCTAGACATAATGATGTGTGTAGTTTTGAGTTATTGGTAGTCGCTGGAAAGTATATATATGAAAAAGGTTGAAATCGATTAACGACTTCAACATCACGGTTGTAAAGTCATTTGCTTTTCGCCTGGTTAAAATATTCCTTTAAAACGATGTTTGCAATTCTGGAACGTGAACAATGGACGCGATCCTTGCTGAATATTTATGCTTTTTATGAATCAAGGATACCTCTCATGCATCCTTATGTGTACAGTGTACATGAAAACTTGCCAATGGCTCGTCCAGAGCTTTTTACTAGAGAATTTCCTATTTCCTATACAATTCACACACACACGGAAATCAAGAGATAAACTATACCGAGTTAAAAATGAATCCCACTTCAAAACCAAGCTCTTCCTTTAATGTCAATATTTATCATCTCTGACATAAGCCATACTGCACTAACACAATCAGTAGACAAATTCAAAAAAGCCAAAAAGAAAAAGAAAAAAAAAGGGGGGAGAAAAAAATAAACCCCTGAAAAACAAGCCACGCATGAACATAATTCGATTAATAAAACAAGAATTAACCGGTCCTTATTCTGTCCAGCCGGTCAACACTCTTCCTTGCTTTTTCCAGTTGATGATCAATGCTTTTTCGAGACTTCTCATGACAATCCACGCTTCTCCGAGACCTTTCCATTGGATCAAAAGACACCCTGAGTTTCTCCAGCTTGTCAGCGTTATTTGACAGAATCTTCAGTTTCTCAGGCCTGTCAGTGCTCTGCCTCGGTTTTTCTCTGCGATCAGTGCTTTTTCTGCAAACCTCAAAAACATCTGTGCTCTTTCGCGGCTGCTCAAACTGGTCCGTGCTCCTTCGGGAAGTGTATCTTTGCGATGGAGACGTCTCCACGGTGGCTATAAACTTCTTCAGATGCCTTATATACTCAGGAAAGAGCTCCAAATCACAGTGGTTACCTCCTTTGAGCCACAGAGGTTCATACTTTTCTTTACATAGTTCCCAAAGTTGTTTACCATGGGAGCAATCAACAACTTCATCTGAAGTCCCCTGCACAATAATATATCTCAGAAACTGCTATCAAAAGATTTTTACTAGATTCATCACTGTGTAAATATTTGTGGGATAGATTATATTGAAACAGATGTAGTTTCACATATCCTCAAGCAAGCGGGGAAAAATAGAAATAAAATGAAAAGAAAACTAAACTAACAGCTTGCATGTTTGTGTTACTAATGCCACCGGGGTTGAAACTGCAAATTCTATTACTACTCAATTGTACAATGCACACTTTGAAATTTTAAAGTGAAATTTGGGTATTGATCTCAGCTTATCTATTTTAGTTTAGCTAAACAATATCTTATGGACAGGTGCTGTGATGAAGAATAGTTGAAGAGGAGCCTGAAAAATTGGAATATTTCATACACATGCACAGTGGTAGTAATGAAATGGCTGCAAAACTAGTACTCACGAGAAATCAAGTAAGACGAGATTCTCTAAAAGATGCATGTCATAGACACAAAATCTCACTAATGTCATCATGAAGCACCCTTTTAGACCACAAATAATACGCATTACATGCCAACCGAAAAAAAAAAAAAAAGAGCACTCTAACACGGGCGGCATTTTATCTGATATAAGAGCTTACAAAGTTACAATTCAATTATACTCTTTTGCCTGAATAAACTTGTCCATATAGAGCAACTCAGGCAGAGAAAATAATTGTTTAAATATTCAAGTCTAGAACTATTAATAACATTTCAAAAGGGGAAACAACATCATGGGTGTAATGAAGAAGTTAAAAAGCATATACAAAAGAAAAGAAAAAAAGGCACCACTCATGTTATTCTAGAAAAGAGGAAATCATGTAAGCAAAAACAAAAGCGAATGTTGCAAGAATGCAACTAATTCTCAAGCTAAGCGTATCCAATGTAATATCAGATGATGCAAAAGAATACTTACATGGATTATGAGAACTGGACAATTCACCAAAGGAATTTTGTCAATATTCTGCATATCAACACAAAGCAGCACCGGATTAGACTAAGGAATTCATGTGCCTGTACATGAGCAATATTCGATTAGAAATGTGAATATATGATTAGAAATCAAAACGGTATGCTACCTTATATATGTCAAACCAATAACTGCGTTTTACTGGATACATGACCCTTAGGCCTGAAAGAATGGGACTGTGCAGAACAACAGCTCTCAAGCGAGGCAACCTAGCTGCAAGATCCAAAGTGGGACCACTGCCAACAGATTGGCCATAAAGGATTATATCTTCTTGCTTGGCACCATAGCTTTCTTCTAGACACTTATATGCAGCCTCAATATCTGCATATGTATTCTGCTCGCTTGGCTGCAGTTCAGATAAAACCATGTTCATCAGCAGATGCTTTTAGCACCACCACTATCCACATCGATGCATGACGACAACATAAGCAAACATTCATATTCTTACAAACCTTCCCTGTTGACTGGCCATACCCAGAATAGTCATACCTGCCAAAAAAAAAAAGTACAGATATATTCACACTTCATCTTCTGTAATGATCAAAACTGATAACATTCTTTGCAATGCTACACAGATAAAATACATACACTTTCATAGAATTTCTCCATATTGTGGTAAGCCAACTAGACCCAATTCACCAAGTGATAACAATAATTTACCAAATGAGTTGTTCTATGTTCGTGCACTTGAAGTATCAACAACTACAAACACATAACACTATGGCAGACACAAGTCAATTTATGCAGAGAAAATGAAATGATTAACCAGTATTTCAAATCCCAAAAGGCAACATCAATCCCAAGTCCATGAAATCAAACAACTCGGTTCCAAAGAACTCCAACTGATAACAAAATTCATTCCTTCCAAATTCTAAAGCAATCCAACGTAATCCAGAGGATCCATTCCCCCCCCCCCCCCCACCCAGCCCCCACACACACACAAAATAAAAAAATAAAAAACTCCAAATCACCCAGAAAACCAAGTACTCATCATATTCCCTCCTTCAAAATGAATCCCCAAAATTAAACCCGAAAAAGAAAAAGTTAGATTCGGAATAAACTCACAATCCAAATTCCAAAACTAACATAACATTAAAAAAGAAAAAGAAAAAATCGAAACTCAGAAATAAGACAAAAACACGGTAGTCATTCTTTTTATTTTATTTTATTTTTTCTATACACGGTACTCATTCTTAGCTAGGCATGATTTATGATATACATGATCATTATTTGACATGTATAACGTCATAACAGCTTAAAAAAATCTTCTTTACACGTTAAGTAATAATATAAGTGTCTAACAAATTAATATAACAGAGCATGCCCGGTTAAGAATTCAACTGGCTCGGCAACTTCCATTTACGCATGTCTAGAGTTCCCATCTTGTGGATATATCTGGAAAAAAAAAAAAACCGAGAACTGTACACCATGGCCAACACGGCTCGAGCCAAGAAACTGATGCTTTAGACCAAAAAAACAAAAAAGTGTAAGCCGATGTATAAAGAGTTAAAGACACATAGTTTTATCCTTTAACAGCCCCCTCACAAAAATATTTTTCTGGACTCGGAGCTTGAATAATTCTATCAGGATGGGGGTTCAGACCCGATTATGCTATGATGAAACCATGCAAGATATGTCTGTGAGTTTGGATTTCAAAGAGGAAAGGACGGGAGGAAAAAAAACCTGTAGTATAAGATCCTAAAATCTTATACTACAAATCCTTTTCTTTCCTCTCCCTTCCGTTCTGAAATCCAAACTCGGATACATATTTTAAGAGAGGATGAGTGAGAGAGGAGGGCTGTTAATGTTTTACCCCATGAGATTGACACGCAAGTGGATGCTGAGCCGGACGAAGAGCTCATACATCTGGCCGAGATCGGCGGCGTTGCCGTGGGAGTAGAGCAGGGTGGACGTGGCCATTGGGTGCCGAATGTACACGGTCACTACCTCCGTTCCTCGGCGGGTGGCGACCCTCATAATCTCCACGTTCTCGCGGGCCGGGAAAGGGCTCAGCCGCAGAAGCCCCGTCACGTCGTCCCTCGCCAGCTTGTACGTCGCCGGGTGAGGCGGGAAGAACGCGAACTTCGCTGCCATTGATGAAGTTACTCCGCCCATAATATTCCGTGTACCACGCGCGCGCGCCAACTCTTGAATACTCTCTCTTTATTTATGTATTTTTCTTTTTGCTTTTTTGTTTGTTTGGAGTTTATGGGAGTGATGAATTTGTTCGTTCAGGTCGCTCGATGCATTGCTCCAATGCTCCCTCTTCTTCCTCTTTTGCCTCTGTTGTTTTTCTCTCTTCTTGTGCTGCTGGAGAATGAATTTTCTGTTGCTTTTATTTAAGGAAAAAAAAAACTTTTTAGCGAAATAAAGAAAGGGAGAGAGAAACTGGGAGGGGCACATTAACTCGAGGCTTTATTATTGTTTTAGAAAAAATGCTTGAAAAATTTGCCACAACGAGGCACATTTATGGAATTTTAGATTTAGATGGATAAATATGTTATATGGGTTTATTTTAATTAATAACTACTCTTATATTTTATCAAAAATTGATTTTTCTTTTTAATAAGCAGCGGGGCATAGAAGCCCAAAACAAAAAGAAAATTAGTATTTGACCCGAGAATTTGTGCAAATAAGTAAATTAAATAGATATAAAATTTTCAAAATATGGATGTGGTAAAAAATAAATGTGAAAAAATAGCAAAAATTTATTTGATAGCTTTTATTTGTACTATTTTAATAGAGTTTAATTTTAATACACTAATAGTGTAAAATAGTTTTACACTGTCATCCAATCAAAACATTTTATTTAGATGACTTTTCAGATAGTGGATATAAAAGTTAACTATTATGACTTATTTAGCAATACATGATTGGATAACTGTATAAAATAGTTTTACACTGTCAGTACATAATATAGTATCACATGACATTTAATTTAATTGCACATAACAATATTAATCATTTATCTATAAATTTATAAATTTGAAATTTAAATGATTGCATTAATTTATTAGCTTATGATAATATAACTTTTGTAATTTAATTTTTTATAATTAATTTGATTAAAATCAAGTTTTAAAAAAGAAATAACCTTAACATTTTCCGAAAAAATGCATTTCATTTAATTACACATAATAATAATAATAATTTATCTATGAATTTTACAAAGTTGAAATTTGAATATTACATTAATCTATTAGCTCATGAAAACATAACTTTTGTGATTTAACTTTTTTAAAATAAATTTGATAAAAAAATTTCAAAAATGTAAGCTTAAATTTATTTTTTAAAGTAAAAAAATAAATTAATTTTATTCTTATATATTTAATTGGACAATAATTTGTGACATTAAAGTGGATATAAATTAAAATTACCATTAGTATTATGTAGAACAATTAAAAAATAAAATTTATTATTTTCGTATCTAATTTTGTACCACTAACACGCATTTCTTTTAAAAAGTATTCTCGTTAAAAGAATTTTAAAAAAATATTAAAGAATTCGTGCAATGGGGTTAATCTCTAGTATCAGTGTAATGTTCCCATTTGCTTGTCCATGTTAAATGGAATTTAGAGCGAAGAAGATTTGGAACATTAAAATTTATTTGTATTTTTTCAGTATTTATATTTTATTTTTATTTTAATATATTCTCTATTTTTTAGACATTTATAAGAAAAATAGTATGAATAACAATTATTTTTTATTATTTTTTGGGTAAATAACAAGAAGTACATTTGAGGTTTGAAGAAAATTACTCTACTCCATTCTTGTTTTAATATGATACTTCAACCCAAATATGTAATGAATGCCAATAATGACCATATTAACTAATTTTTTATTATTAAAAGAAGAGTAAAATATAACTAATATTTATAATATTTATTATTTTTAATTAAATACCATTTTATTAATACTTATATATGTGTATATTATTTTTATGAAGTAAAATATATGTTGGTTATGATAATATAAAATATTAATATATTTATATATTCAATTTAATTTTTAAAATTTTACCATATCAAGAGAACAAATTATTAATATCAATAATAAATTATAATAATTATATTTTAGAAATAAAAAATCATATATTTTCTCTACTTTTAATTATAATATTAATGTTTATAAAAATTAAAATTATTTGTTAATGTTGTATATAAATATAAATTACAAATAACATAGCAAGAAGAATTACTATAAAAAAATATATATTAATATTCTAAAAATAGAAGTTGAGAAAACATATATTTTATTCTTACAAAAATAATTACTATAAATTAATAATAATAATAATAATAATAATAATAATAATAATAGATTTAGTTAATAAGTTTAATTTTATTGTACTAATACTATAATTGATTTTACAAGTTATCCAATTATATATTATTACATCTACATAACAAATTTACTCTTAACCTCACTATTTCAAAAGTGATGCATCTGAAAAATTTTGATTGAATAAAAATATAAAAAAAATTACACTATAAATTCATTTAATTCAAAACCATTATTAATAGTAATAATAATTAGTTTTTGTAAAAATAAAAAAAAATATATTTTGTTACCTATTAATTTTAGAATATTGATATATATGTGTGTGTGTGTATGTGTGTAATAGTAAAACTGTAACTCTCTAGTATTCATTTCTATGTGCTTGAGTCACATAAAAGTTAATATTAAGGGAATACTCAGTAATGGCCTCAGACTACAAAAACATTTACTCTTAACCTCACTATTTCAAAATTCATGCATCTGAAAAATTTTGATTAAATAAAAAAAAATTACACTATAAATGCATTTAATTCAAAACCATTATTAATAGTTATAATAATTAGCTTTTGTAAAAATAAAAAAAAATAATTTTTTTAACCATTAATTTTAGTATATTGATATATATATATATATATATATATATATATGTATGTGTGTGTGTGTAATAGTAAAACTGTAACTCCCTACTATTCATTTCTATATGCTTGAGTCACATAAAAGTTAGTACTAAGAGAATACTCAGTAATGGCCTCAGACCACAAAATACAAGACATAGAAGAAACAAGGGGTCTTGTAAGCTAAATACCCAAAAAAAAAAATCCAAGCTCCAAACTCCAAAAATAAAATGACATATAATTCCATAAGCATAGAGCAAAATAACTTGAAGATTTCAAAATATCAAATGAGATCAAGTGATATATCACAATCTCTAAGCAAGACAAAAGCAACAATACTCCAACAGTTAAGTCTCTGCAGTAGGATCTACCTGCTTATCTAGAGATGATATGGAAAAAGAGGAAATGGGTGAAAAATCAATCAAAATCTTAGTAGGGATATATGTAATTATCGTGACATCATTATCATCTTTAGTCTACCTTATTTTTCTTTGAAATCATTAATATACAATCATGAGGTTTAATTTTGGGTAATTAACACAAACCTCCCTTGAGGTTTGCAAAAATGACACTATACCCCATTTTCACAAAAAATTAACACAAATCTTCCTTGAGGTTTGCAAGAATGACACTCCACCCTATTTTCATAAAAATCATCATTCCACCCGCAATAACTTAACAGGACTAACGTGAGTATTTTTTTTTTTTTAACCATGGTTATGTAGTATTTTCAATTCAACCAAGATTTTCATGTACAAAATAAAACAAGTCAAGAACCTATTATAAGTGATACGCTAAAAATAATTATAGCCGATTTTTGAGAGTGTGTCAGAGCATAGAATAGTTGATTGTAATAGACTTTGGAGGGGTCTTTGTAGTCAAATATAATCAACTTCTTTCTCCATCCCGCTATTTAAGAAGCTCGGTTGATCCTACATATACTAGTTCATTTTAACAAAAGACAGTAGGATAAAATTTGTTGTTAGTATTATATGGTACTTACTATTAACTGTATTGCTAAATTGTAACACCTAGTGTATACATGTTAGTAGATTTTCTGTAATACTCAGTGTACACGTGTTAGTAGATTTTCTTTTCCGAATAGCTTCAGGGTCCCTCGGGACCCACCCTTACTGTCGGGTTCTGAATTTCGCTAAGTTTGGATCCTACACCTCCTTAGCCCACAAGTTTAGAAAATTTAGAACTTCAATTTTATTTTACCAAGAGGTACAGAATTCAGTATGATTCTTAACAACTGCCAGATACATATTCTGTGGGCTTGGGATCGGGTCGACTATTCTATGCTCTGACATACTCTCAAAAACTTACTATAATTAGTTTTTAGCATATCACTTACAACAGTTCCTGACTTGTTTTATTTTGTATATGAAAGTCTTGGTTAAATTCAAAATACTACCTAACCATAGTTTAAAAAAAAAACTCACGTTAGTCCCGTTAAGTCATTAGGGTGGAATGATGGTTTTTTGTGAAAATAGGGTGGAGTGTTATTCTTGCAAACCTCAAGGGAGGTTTGTGTTAATTACCCTTTAATTTTAGGATTTTATAACCATTTTTTTACCAAGGTAGAGATATCTTTTAGCATGGTCTTAGTATGAGATATACATGAATGTATGAAATAACTTTACTAGTATAATTAAAGAGAAATGCATATATGGAAAAAGGACTAGGCTTATTCATTAAGGGTCACAATCATGCCTCATAGTTAAGGTCTTTTCTTTAATCTTATCTATCTCATAACCTTTGTGTTTTGATATGTTCCTATTGATCTCATAGTCCTTTCCTCTCATTTGATCTTAGTTTAGATACTTTAAAGGCTATGGGCTCATGCTTAATTGGTCGTCATCGATTCCTTAATGCGAACCAACACCAAAACCCTAATGTGTACTATAAAGAAAATCAATGCCCAGTTATCGCTGGTCCTCAAAACAATTCAGTGTCGGAACCCTCTTTGCCAACATAAGTTCACCCTTAATCTTTATGTCTTAATTCTGATTTCTTATTCCTTAGTTTTTTTTCCCTATTTTCCTTCTTTCCTCAAAGTTATTCCTTTCTTCATAAGCAATGCAAGCATAAGTTTTAATGATGAATTTTAAAAACCTTTTATTTAAAATAAGAAAAATCACAACAACAACTCAATGGGTATGCACAAACATTAATAACCAATCATCCATTATGTCAAAACTAAAATGCTACCATATGATAAATCAAAACTTATTCAAACTTCCCTTTTCACTTCCAACCAAAAAAGAATATTGTCTTAACTAGAGTTTCATTACTCAAGAATTATAAATTCATAAAAGAAAACATAACCTAAACCAATTTTGAGTTTCATATAGACATTTTATTAAACAAATAGCATATATAATAAGCAATTTTCGTGCATGAGGTTGCTCACCACCCAAAACACCGCCCAAAAGTCATATTTTTAAGTTTTAAAGCATTAAAAATAGGGGATTATATATATATATCAAACAAACATCACAAAACCATGGTAAAGTGGACCCATTCAACACATTACCAAAATTACATGTTTATGCATATGAATTCCAAGATTATTTCATTAATATAGATTTATACTTCTGTAAATATTAGCTTTACAAAGAACTAACTACCCATCCAACAAATATGTAAAATCTCAATCCCAAACAACCTTTACTTTCATTTAGAGGTTTTATCAAACACAGGGCATGCATATTTACTAAATTTTTATGCATCATACATCACATGTCCAAACACCCCATTAAAAACTATATTTTCAAGCTCTCATGCATTATAAACAAAGGTATATATATATATATATCCACACACACACATTCAACATTCAAATTTTTTCATAAACTCACTCAAAACTCAACCAAAACATGATACAAAATGGTCCCCAAATACCAAATCAGGAATGCATCATGGAGAGAGGGAACCAAAGATTACTTTCCAACAACATACCAATATTACACATATTAATCATAGGATTTATTTTAAACATTTATCAAGAGTCATAAAAACCCAATAATATTCATATCAAGTATAAGCATTAGAGCTCTGAAGTTTAACATAGACAAAAAAAGAGACATAGAAACCCTTACTATAACTTAAAGATTAGAGAGGGTAAGAGTCCTTGAAGCTCTTAGGAGACGAAGGTGAATAAGATCTCTTCCCCTTCTTAAGGATGTAGTCATAGATTTGAAGGTCTCCAAGGATGGGATGTTGGATTTTTGAAACTTAGAGGTGGAAATGTGGTGCTAGATGGAGGGGTGTTAGTGTGTTTAGAGATTTAAGAGAGTTAGTGGTGGTGAATTAGGAAGGTAAAGGAAAAAAAAAGGAAAGAAGATGGAGAAATGGAAGAAGGAAGAAGGAAGAGAAGGGGATGTTGTAAAGAGAGAGAGAGAGAGAGTGTGTGTGTGTGTGTGTGTGTGTGTATGTGTGTGTGTTTTAGAGATTTAAGAGGGTTAGTAGTGGTGAATTAGGAAGGTAAAGGAAAAAAAAAAAGGAAAGAAGATGGAGAAATGGAAGAAGGAAGAGAAGGGGATGTTGTAGAGAGAGAGAGTGTGTGTGTGTGTGTGTGTGTTTAGAGATTTAAGAGGGTTAGTGGTGGTGAATTAGGAAGGTAAAGGAAAAAAAAAGGAAAGAAGATGGAGAAATGGAAGAAGGAAGAGAAGAGGATGTTGTAGAGAGAGAGAGAGAGTGTGTGTGTGTGTGTGTGTGTGTGTGTGTGTGTGTGTGGTAAGGATAACCTAAGAATTTCATACACCAAATTATTAAAATAAACATGAGACACCCATTAAAATATTATTTTATATCCCTCTAATTCCAAACAAATATGATTTAATTCATCCATTTTGGAGTTTAAATTTTAAAAGGAAACATATGGAGGGAAATCCAATTTTACTAAGATGCTAAAATTAATTATGAATAACTAATTATCCATCAACTAACCAAAGTAATTAGTGTATAGAAATTGGGGAGTTACAAAAACCACAAAATTCTTATTCTTATGTTATATGTGATTTATCTTTATATGCAATATTAACACCTAATTTCTTTTATGCACACCAATAATCTAAAATTAAAAACTAGGAAAATACTTAATTTTTATTTTTATAAAATAATTGTTACAATTTATTACTATTATTAATAATTTTTTCTCTTAATGTAGTAAATTTTAAAAATGAAATTTGATATATAAAATATAATGTTTTTTGTTATTATAAGCCACATATATTTTATTTTATAAAAGTAATATATAAATATTAATAAAGGATATTTTATTTTAAAATTAATAAAAATTATTTATATTTTACCTTTTTTTTATAATGGAAAATTCGTTAGTAGGGTTATTAGTGTCATATATCCATTACATATTTGGGGTGAAGTGTCATATTAGAATAGAAATAGGGTGAAGTACGTTTTCTTTAAACCTCAAGGGTGTTTCTTGTTAATTACTCTCTTTTTTTTTATAAGATATGAAAAACAATAAAAAATTTGAAAACAATAAATAAAAATAAAAACTAATCCTTACCCTTAGTCTTTCTTTTTTTTATTTTTACATTTTCACTAAATCTTAGTAATTTGGTAACAAATAATGTTATTTATATTACTTTTTGAGACATCTTTGTGTCCCTTGAACATTGCATGAAGAGAAAAATTTAAACTCACTTTCAATCAATGTTTAACTCATGATTACCCACTTTTTATTTTATAATTAATAAGTGATAGCATTTCCAAAAGATTATCAAAAACAAAAAACTCATGATACTCCTCGAACAATGTCTCAAAGAGTTATAACATTTCTATATATCTTTAGCAAAATGCGGGAAAAATTCCATGAATTAAATTTATGTGTAAAATTACATATTAATCATATAATCCACAAAATTTTCTCCTCTCTATTTTTACTCTTTACAAACTCAACAGAAGATTTTGATAAATCGACTCATGAGTAATTTTTTTACTATTTTATTCATTGAGTCTATCTGTGAAATTTCCGTTCCATTTTTATCCCGAACAAATGTAAGAAATAAAAATAGATGAAAATTTTTATGAATAATATCCATATGTATAATAATTCCTTCCCTTCAACCAATAACACCTTTATAAGAAAATTTTAACCCAAATCTTGAAAACACAACAAGAATTATGGAACCAAGGACCATTTTTGGGCTTTATTACCAAAATAAAATAAATAAAACATTATGTATCGAAATAAGTTGAAAAAACATTTGATACTGAATTGGACGAAATTATATATAGGCGAATATGCTAGGTCCCTTTACATATTCAATTTGCACATAAATACGTATTCAATTCGACTATTAGAACATGCTCTTGCTATAGCACTCGAGTGAGGAGGAGTGTGTGCATCGAGAAATGTCTGCATATCATCTAAGTCCTATTGGTTAGTACCACCCTAAATAGGTCATCCATAGACGAAGTATAACAATAGCCAAGGCTAATACCTCTACCATCTCCACTATCACTTCCACCATATCCGTCACCTCCTCCATCCGCCGGATCCCCACCACTACCTCCTCCATCCGCAAGATCCCCACCTCCACCATCTCCATGGTCATTAAGTCTCTATTCGTGGGAAGCACGGGTACCAGCCTGGGCATGACGCCACCACCATTGTAGATTTGGAGCATCCACAACATAGGGCATACAAAGTTCTGGGCTTACACTGGGTGGTAGCTCATGTGGCACTTGTGATAAACGAGGATCTTGCAAATACGAGTCGGTAGATAAAAACCTCCATGCAATACCTGAGTACCACCTATGATACTCTACAGATGGAAGACTATCCCCAATGTGAGCCCCCGCCACGACGTGCTATTGACAGGCATTCCAAAAACCATGGTACTTTGCATGCTTATCAGGCCACCATACCTTATCATTATCTCAATTGTCTTATGCATGCAGTCATCAATATTTAACGCGGTATATTGAATATATTGTTGGCACTGATACTATTACATGACATGATCAGGCTAGTGCCGCTCAACAATCTATGGTGACCTCATATGGTGACCAATGAAATTGTAATGATCAGGCTAGTGCCGCTCAACAATCTATGGTGACATGACATGACACTTGTGTCCTCATATGGTGACCAATGAAACTGTAATGATTGACAACATAAGTTAAACTTTCTATATACCCATAGAATACAGAAGTTAAATAATTAAATTACTCCATGACACTTACCCCATCAATGGTTATGGCATTAAGACGTGCCCTAAATCCATCAACTGATGAGTATCATCGTCTGATACAATCCTCAATCCCCCATTTGAAATAAAAAAATTGGTTCGTAATTAGTGATATTCAAACAGACAAATGTCAACACAAAAAAATAAACAATTGGCAGCATCATAAAATGTATACCTCGAGGCCAGTAGAATTATGAATCCTTAATCATGTCTAGGGTGTAAGGAGGGGATTCGATAATATGCTCAGGATAGTAATAAGGTTGTACATCCTGCAAAATCAACAATGAGGGGTTTCAAAACCTGACAAAGACTGTGATATAAATATGCAAGAACTACAGATTCCCAGTTATAACTCCTTACCACCCCAAAATCCCATAGTAGAGGCAACCACTTTAGATGGACACAAGATGATGACTTGTCTGGACACAAGGACCTTCCAATCAAGACTAACAGGTATGCCTTGTCCATCACTGGACTACTACATCAATGCATTACTAGGAAAATCTACATCCTTCAATGTGTTCTTAATACAAGAAACCTTGACACAAGACCCATGTCTATCTCTCAACTCGAAGACTGCCCCTAATAAATCCCAGCAAATATCCCATATAATCTATTGCTGCCATTTTTACCATGCATCCATCAAGCTACTGATTGTATAATCTTCGACCCTCAACCCTAGCTATATCGCCACATCTTGGAGAGTGATAGTATACTATTCATATGGAAGATGAAAGGTGTTCTTCTCCAGACGCCATCGCTTAACTAGCGCTAATGAGTGTTGAGTTATAGTGAAAGTTGCCAAAGTTGGTAACTTCCCAAAACCCCACCTATTGCAAATAATACTCCATGCGAGCATGGGGTGCCGATGTGCCATAGTGCCTTAGGTGCAATACTCGATGGGGATACATAAATTAAATTAATGTTTTAATAAATATCAATCCAAACTAAAAAAATAACAAAACCTTAAAACATTAGTCACTAATATTAATTTTAAACACATACTCTCTTAAACTAATTAAATACATATACTCTAAAGTTTTAAATTTTACCACCATAACCCTGATTACAAATTAATTTTTAATTAAAAATTCAATGGTAGTTTGAGATTAAACTTTTAAATTTAATAAATAAAAAGAAAAATAAGAACTATTATCGTTAACAAATCATCCACATAAAACTAACTAAATTATTGAAGTTATACTAATCTAATTGATATTACCATAATTGACACTAAGCTAAACTAATTAGTAGATAACTTGCTATTAAACTAAATGGATAATATTTTTTTCAAGTTTAGAGCAGAACTAATTATATTATATGCATTTGGATCATCTAAAGTGAAATTCCAATAAAGTGAACAATTTAATCATTAGATCAATAAAGTTAAAATGTCCTAACTTCTCATCCAAAGGTAACATCCCTCACTTTTCCCTTATATTATATTGTCCTAAACTAAAACTAAACTAATTAAATGAAATTTGAATTGATAAAGCAACAATAAAAGTAAACTATTAAAGAGAGAAAATATCTGGCGATCAAGTCTGGCAGAGATATAAATATCATCCAAGTGGTAAAGGAAGTTTGCCATGATCAAACACAAGCTTATTCTCTTTGAAAGTGAGAAAGGAAGGGAAAAACTTATTTGGAAATGGAAAGCAACACAATGAAAATGACAAACGAGGGCTCGAGCATATTCATATTTATACCACCTTCCAAGTGAATATGTAGGGGCCCAAGTGTATTTGCGTACCTATTGAAACAGTTTAAATGTGCACAAAAAGTTTTTAATTTTCAATTTATATCCATAAATAATTTTTGGAATAAATGCATTTTACCCCCTTAAATTTTAGGTCATATGCAATTTACACCTTAACTTTTCAAAATGTGCATTGCAACACCTTACACCTTGAAATTTTCAAATTGTACGTGCAAAACACCCCTCAGTATAATTTTGGCAACTAACTAAGATAAGATTTATGTGCACTTAACATCGTGCTATTTCTAATTTGTGTAACCCGACACTCTGTATGTGAATACTATGAGTAATTAACCCTCTATTTTTTATTATGTGCAACCCGACACCGTGCTATAACATAAAGTTTTGGGGGAATTTTTTGCACAGCTTGAAAAGTTTGAGGTGTCGTAATGTACTATTTAAAAAACAGAGATTTTTGGCATAACTTGAAAAATTCAGGGCGTTGTAATATATATTTTGAAAAGTTAGGATTTAAATTGTACATGAACTAAAATTTAGAGGGTAAAATACATTTAATCCTAATTTTTTTTCATTTTATATGGATAAAAATTCCCCACTTTTGTATCCCACATGCAAACAATCATTATAATCATATCTCTCACACACTCCCCATACCGAGATTGGAGACTTACTTTTATTGTGAGCGTAACTAAACATGGTATCATTTAATTTGTTGTGTGTTTGAGATGCATTCTTATTTGCATTGAAGGGACCATACGATTTGAGTGACCATAATCAATCAGCAATGCAGGGAATACAATCTGTTGGTAAAAAGTGAGAGGCTTCACCTTTGCATCTGATGCACATATGATATAAGCAATTATATTATTTGGGAAAAAATAGTTTGGTTTGTACGTACGTAATGTTTACCATATACTATCTCAGCCTGGATTTCGAACACTCCATAACAAGGCAGAGAAAGAAGCCACATCAACAACCATAGTAGGTTCATATTAACTGCCATAATTTATAGGTTTATTTATGGTTAAGTTTGAGAGAGAGACATGTCATGTGACTTTTTTTAACTTCGGGCAAACTATTGATCGATGTAATTGCAAATTAAATGCCAAGCCAAGTGCATCATTACTTAAAAGAAGGCACAATCATAATCATACTTTTGAAAAATGTTTGTAACAAAATCAATTATGTGACATGTCAATCTCAATTTCACGTGGACTTGCCACCCCAAATCAACCCTGATAAAAATATTTAACACGCCAATCGTACTAGTAAGCTACATGCAAACACGTGAACGTGCTATTTAATAAATTATTACTCTTTCCATAACATCTCAACTGTTTAAAACACGCTAAAAAAAACATGTATTAAGAAAGTAATAAATGAATATTGATAACAATGTAAAAATGTATCAATTGGTAAGATTGCCCCTATTTAATATATGATTATGCTCTTAAAAAAATAAAAGTAGATAAGATACAATTAATTTCAATTGGGATATAACTGATAAATAAAAATTAATATCTTTTTAATTTGATAAATAGACTGATAAAATGAAATAAAAATTTTAAAAAATAGATAGTTGAGATGCAACAACAGACAAAATTATTAGTTTCTCTTAAAACAAGATATATTGGCAACTCTTGTTTGACACATAAGTGATGAATATGAGTTACCTTTATCAATATTTATACTTCAAATAATGAATAGATCGCTGCAAAAATTTTAAATTTCTCTTGCTCCAAGATTAACTTAATTATAACTGGTCTGGTGTCTGGACATTCGCTAAAAAAGCTTGGGAACAAGTTAGGTGCACAAAAAGCAAACACAGGGTCAATTGGTCAAATTTACTCGTATTTGTTTCCAAATGGACAAATATCAAATGCTGAACTCCCACTACACAAATGTGGTGAATCATCATATCAATCTCACATCTGTGGTCCCAAAATTCCGGGACTAAGCTTGGAATCAATCAGGCTCACAAGACAAGCACCAATCTTACTCGGTTGAAAAGGACCACGCAACGAACTAGCTTTAATAAGGGATTGAAGCCGACGACAGAATCAAGGGATTTTCGCTTTGTTTGTGGGCCCTGCAAAGCAAGAAAATGAAAGGGGAAGATGGGCTGGGTTGCACTCTTTCATTTTACCCCTATTTTGTGGTAGTTGTGATGGAGGGGATAAGACATATGTCTCGGGTCCGCACCATCTGTTCCAAAGCGCCTGTCACGACATACTTTTACATTTTGGCTTGCTTTCGAAGGCTAAAATAGTTTTCAATTTTTAATTTTTAGATTTTTAAAATTGAAAAAATTAAAAACTAAAAATTTCAGTTTTCAAATTTCAATTTTTCCTTCACAAATCTGAAAAATTGAAAACCAAGTAAACTAAACAGGCCCTAAAATTTCTTAATGTTTGGTATATAATAAAATTACATAATAAATATACATCTCATACTTTATTATTATTAGATATGATGAGTGAGTGGGATGAGTGAGGATCATATATCATATTCAATAATGATAATGTGTATAATATACATTTATTATATAATTTTATTATATACCAAACATTATTCTTCTATAATTGGGATTCAATTCTTCTGTATCCCTTCTCTATCTTTCTCCAATCAAATTTTGCTATGTATTCAAGTTATAAGTAGTTGAAAAAAATTGATTGAATAAAATATTATAATTGATATCATCATCACTATACATGTGTCAAAATCTTATTTTGAGGACAATAAATGAGAAAAAAGATTTGCTTCCACGGCTTTGAATATTGGTACAAAGAATAATTTCTTAGATGGGGAGTTTTCTTGCAGTTTGTCTTCCTCATAGAACTATGAGGCTATGCTTGGGTAGTTTATGATAAGTGAAATAAAATGTGATGGAATGGTATGGGGTGAAATGAATGGAGTAAATGTTTCCTTCCATCATACCAAAAAATATATATATGTATTTTCCAATGTTTGTAAATTTAAAGAATGCAACAAAGAGAAATTTGCATTTTGTTGTTTAGAAAAATAACAAAAAGGAGTGGAATAGTAAGATTTTCAAGTTATTTGTATAATCCACTTCATTCTATCTCTCTCAATCCATCAAAATTAAAGAGGAAAAAACTATTGGATGGAATGGAACAGGCCCCATCGATTCCATCCCATTTTACATTAAAATACTCAAACATGAAGCATAATATCGTTCCATTCATCACTACATTCTGTCACTTTTTTTTTTTAATTAAGCTAAGCATATAGAAATATATTATTTGAACGTATATATTAGATATCTTTAGACTCTGATTGCGAACGTGAGAAAAAGAGAAAAAAAATTGGAGAGAAAAAATTTTGGAAAGAAAAATATTGAAGTGTTTTTTATATCTAAATGTGTTGGGTAAATTACAATTACTTTTTTCAAGATTTGTAGAAATACAACTCATATCCCCTTTAATTGTATAGTTCACACTTACATCCTCTCTGCTTATTAAATTTTAAGTATTTATATTACACTCATACTCCTTATTCACTGAGTACTATTAATAAATTTAATAGAATGATATCTTTTATGACATTAATTATTTTTAATTAATAAAATTATAAAATATTTTTATCCACAAGGATATTTTTAATGGACAGACAAGCATGTAGAACAGCCCTATCAGCAGGAGTCAGTTCCACTTTTTCTCATGACAACAAAAAATGTAGGCTGCATGTTGACTTTTCTGAGCATATTTTTGTTACGTACACAGTGATGTTTTTATCGGCCAGTGTCGATTCAATGTCTTTTACTTACTTTTTGGATTTTAAAATAAAAAGCAAAATTGAAAATTGCAATGCATAACTAGCACACGGCGAGACACAAGGAGAAAAAGTTGAATGCCTCAAGTAAACATTTAATTGGAGGAGCAACCAAATAATTTTCTTCTGGCAAGCAGTGGTGCAGATAAGATCTAAGCAGATCTGGATCGATTTTGTCGATCGAAACAGAATTTGTCATCTTCATCAACAATTAGGGGAGCCCCAGTTGCAGAAATGCAGGGGAGCCTGCAAACCTTGAGCCAAAATCCTGGATTGTCAAACTCTTAAATGATGCATTTGGGCTATCGTCACCTAGATAAATGACACACCCTTAAAAGGGTATGTTTGGTTGGAAATTAAAATTAGAGATAAAAATTACATAAATAAATTTTATGTATTATTTTATATATAAAATTAATTTATGTAATTTTTATCTCTATTTTTCCTGCTCAACTAAGTACATGCTAAGAAAAATTATTCCTACTGTCTTGGCAATAAATGAATAATTATAGTGGTAAATGATATTTCAAGGCGGAGTATACAATGTCTAGGCTCCCACTAAAAGCAAGTTTAGAGCAGCGAAGCCACCGCTGTAAGGGTGTGTTTGGATTGTTAGAGAATGATAGAGCAGAGTGCAATTCCATTTTTCAGATATCTTTTATTTCTTTTCATTCCTTTCATTCAAAGGAAGAAAATAAAGAAAAATTGACAGAATTAGATGAAATAAAATCCATCAATCTTCACTTCATTCCATTTAAATTTGATAAATCTAAATAATTGAGTAAATAAAAATCTCATTCAATTCTATCTAATTCCACCAATCTAAACATACCATACATCCTAAAAAATTATATTGCTGACAAAATAGTACATAAAAAAAATTTTGTGTGTGGACCTCCAATAATCTATTTCATTAGACAAATTCACTGCAACATTAACCAATCTCCATTTTCATTAATACTTAATCATGATTAATAACTTATCTAATATGATTTGACACTTATTTCAATTTTTATTGGTGTAAATTATTTTTCACTGTACTTATATAGAAATTAAACTGTTAATTTTTTTTAATCTTTATAATCTAATTTATTTAAACTATCCTTAATCGTGTTTATGAGGTCTCCCTACGTCAATCTAATTAATCACAATTGTGCTTATATATATATATACACACACACACACTCATTTAAAATTGGATGAAATTTACCTTAACTTCTCTTTATTTATTTGAGTGATATTGACATTTCCAGTAATATGCAATGAAAGGAAGGACATATAATAATTTTACAAACTTAAAAGAAGATGATGTAATAAGTTCATAAACTTCAAAAATGTCAATAAATAATTTCATAACTCAGAGACCTTATCATCAAATATTACAAATAGAGAAAAATTGGGGTGAATTTTAATAAACTTAGAGAAAATTAGTATAATTTACCTTAACTTTTATTATTATTTTGGATAAATAATATTAAACACTCTTGAGGTTTGGAGTTATTACACTTCACCTAATTCTTTAACAAACATGATACAACAACACATTTCTATTATTAAACTCATTTGCTTTTTTTTTTCTTTTATATTCATTAAACTCATATTTTTACCGAGATACATAATAAACATTATAAAATAAATTTAAAAACTATTATTTGATGAAATACTACAACTTCAATTTAAAAATAAAATCATATTTTTAACTTTTTCTTTCAAAGTATATAAGACTACTTAGCAATAATTTTGAGTAAGATTTATAATTGAATGAATACTATTTTATACAATAAGTTAATATTTAATAAACTTATATACTTTGAAAGAAAAAGTTAATAATTTCATATAAAGTGCATTTAATGATTACCTCATCAGAGTTCAAAAATGAAATCATATTTTTATTTTTTCTTCAAAGTACATAAAATTACTTTAATAATATTGAGTATAATTTTATAATTAAATAAATATTATTTTATATCATAAATTAATATTTTAATATCAAATAGAATGTTACTTTGAGCATATTTTAACCCAGAATAAGAAATGAATTTATAGAGTTAATAGGTTTCTTAAAAAAAAACAAAAGTGTCAAATAATTATGATAATCAGTGTTGGAAGAGTAAATTTATTATTTGACTAAAATATGTATGCTAATCAAAATATTATCAACTATAATTATTAAATAAATGTGAGCTAAAAGTTTGATATCAAATATTGACTTATTACATGAAATAATATTCATTTGATTATAAATCTTACTCAATATTATTATTAAAGTAGTCTTATATACTTTGAAAGAAAAAGTAAAAAGCATGCTTTCATTTTTTAAACTTTGAGATTATTATGTTTTTAAAATTTGAAGTTGTAGTATTTCATCAAATAATAAATTTTTAAATTTATTTTATAATTTTTATTATATGTATTAAGAAAAAGATGAGCTCAATAAATATTAAAAAAAAATTTAATAATAGAAATGAGATTGAGTGCCATATTTGTAAAACAATGGAGTGAAATGCAATATCTCCAAACCTCAAGGATGTTTAATGTTATTCACCGTATTATTTTTTATATAACTAATTAATAATCACTGATTTCACAATTTTTATGTAACCAAAAAAGAATAACGAAGACGGCATTTCCATAATTGTGATGTAAATGTACAACCAAATGTAAATACATGAAAATGAAACCAAACACCTTATTTTAGTTTTAGGAAATCTAAAGAAAAGATAGCAGAGTCAACCGACGTATACAAGACGAGATGTTTACTCATTTAATAACCTTCCCACCAGATGGATAAGATGCTGAATAACGGAAACTTCATTTTGTTCTTTAGTAATTAATATATCACAAATCTTAAACTAAACAGCAGGAATATGATTTTAGCATCCGATAGGACTTCAGAGTTTGCCAATTCAAAAAGGCATTAAACAAGTGGGAAGGGGAAAAATAAAACCCAAAAACACTTAAAAATTTACACAAACAACACAAACACTAAAAAATTTTAGTCGTTATTGATGGCAAATTGAGCTGCATGCTGACACAAATTCACATGAACACTTGAAAGTTTTATTTCCTAACAATCAACGGAATTTACATGAAGATCTCCATGTTTTTATTCATATTCACATATTGATAAATATATACTCCAGAATCATCAAATAATAAATACAACTCCAGTCTGCAGCTCTGAATATAGAGGAAAATATAGTTGTGCAGTTGAACAAACGTTAAGCACAAAAACCGTGGTCATTGCAGGGTCACTTGCCTTTGCTCCAGCCTCAGCTACAAGACAAATATTTTACTTCTGATGAAAAATGGAAGGATAAAATCTATGAAACACGAAGATAGAATACGATATTGATACAATCTGACACCAATATGGAGACATGGTGAAATTCTGAAATTTACAATGCTGAAAATATGTGTCTATATATATAGTAATTATATATTAAATTTGTTAAATTTAACATGGTATTATCAATATGTTATTAAATTTACTTGACTTTCATCATAATTATATTAAGAAAATAGTATATATTAATGACATTTTTATTGACAAATCAATTTATAAAACCACTAAAAAAATTAATTTTGACACATTATTAAGTGTCAAAGAGGACTAAAAACAAGCTTGAAAAGCAATATTTAATTTGGGAGTCAGTAAGAGGACCAAAATTTTAACTTATTATTTAGGTCCATCTATCATCTACCCAGGAGTTCAGATTTATTTGCCATAAAACAAGCATCATATAGATATTAGCATTTACTTTCTTGTACAACTATTTCAATAATATGAAACAAAATGCCGACCAAGTATATAACTAACACCACCAATCTCACCTGCCATATTTGCAGCCCAACTATATCAAACCGTGCTTTTACAAATGCATTGATTTAGACAAATGATAACTTGAGTCTGATATACAAGCACACCCTTACTCCAACACAGTTGATATCTTTCGTCCATGCAGTCACACAGCATCTGAAGCACATCTAGCAGAGGACCGAACACATTGTGTTTCAAATATCTTAGGCTCCGTTTACTTTGCAGAAAATAACTTGATCAAAAGGAAACCATTACTGGTTCACAACAATAACAGAACAATAAAGAAAACCAGAATAAATAAGGTTTGTAAGAAACCACTTCAGAACCTGCTTTAGAACGTCCAAGACTATGGATTCTCAAAGATGGGATTAGCAGACATGAGTTGCCAGCAAGGTAGGAAGCATTGAAGATGATGGCCGATTGTTAAACAGAGACATGACTATCAGCTAGTCAGTTTTTGAAACAGGTGATAGATAGGTGATGCCAGAAAGCAAAATCTTATGTCAAAGAATAGGGATAAAGAATATCTTTTTGGATAAGCATGACAATAACTAGGATGGAAGAACATAGAAACGTTAACAGAATGTTTCTTTTCATTTTGATCCCATGAATGGTTTCTAATAAGTTAATTAGATTGGAATCAACCATTAATGCAATGTTATTAGGCTGCCAATACATTTTGTTTTGGTTTCCTTCAGATTTTAGGTACAGCAAACTTCTAGCATCCTCTGAGGTTCTTGAAAATGGAATTTAGTTAGGCCCAAGGGTTTCATGATAGAGTGGATTGTTTAGCAGACTTTGGCAGATTATTTTATGGATTCTGCTGTGTTCATGCTATGAGTCCAAGGATTCACAGAATCAAGATTACAAATGGCCAATATATCAATATAATTCTTTTAAATCAACAATAAAAAACAGATTTTAGAGAATGTCCATAATTGAGAGCTCTTTCCTGTTGTATTATGCAATTCCATTCTAGGTGTAATGCACATAGACCCTTGGGACCATCCCTAGGTTATGTACTCCACCTTCTTTTGATCATGAATTATCACCCAGGGACAGTTGCACTATAATTCGAAAAAACGATGGAAACATTTTCCTGACAGGATACTGGGATTTTTTTATTGGTATTTCAACTTTCAGGCTTCAATTCAAATCTAACATTCACTATGTGGGTGAAAATGTGAAGCAAGAATGAAGTGAAAATATATGCAAGAAATACCATAAAATTTATACATATAAGAAAAGGGCTATTGCCTGCTATTCAGTGAGTGTGTATGTGTGTGTATACCCCACATAAAAAGACTGTGTCAAATAGTTAAACCTTGTTCATTCTTTGAAAGTCCCTTGTGATGCAGTTCAGGAATCTGACTAAATTTAGGGCTGGATGCAAAGGGAAATTATGGAAATAGGTAAGCTAGGTCTAAGGGATAAAGGATTTGGGTGAGAGAAGTCTACCTCCTACAACACGTCTGTGATAAGATCATAATTCAATCCTACGTTGAAAAGAAACAAGATGTGTTCTGCATATACTTCACTGACTTCTCATTTCTATTGAAATTACATAGAGAATCACTACTAATAGATCCCCCATATATCATGCTAGAATCGCCTGGCTCTTAAGTGGCTTTTAATTAATTGGACAACCTTTCCTTAGACCTCTAATTACCAGATTGGATTTTTAATTTCATAGGATAACTTATCAAGATAAATAGAACAATGACTCTTAAGTAGCTAAAGTATGTCATGCTCCTAAATAATGCAGATCTAACACTCGACCACTACGGGTGTGTGTGTGAGTTTCACTTTGGAGGGGAAGAGAGGGAAGGGAAGGGGTTTCAAGAGAAAAATCCCTCCTTTCCCCTCGAAAGTGAAACTGACAAACACACCCTAAAACTCTGAATAGACACACAAAGAAGGTTTCATTGTTCTCCATGACCTTGGATCTTGTATTTGAAATTTAAAAGTAAAGGAAATTGGATAATGTTGTCCTGTTCTGAAAAAACACCTAGCATAGCCAAAAGGAAAAACAAAGAAAAGAAAATAATTCAATGATGACCATCCATACTTGAGAACTTCTTGCAGCTTAACTTAACAGCACTAGAAAATATCACTTAACAGATTTAATTCAGCTTAAATGGCAACAAGCTTCTAGCTCAATCAGCACTAGCCTGAGACTAAAAGATTTGAGTATGATGTTCACGTTACTAAAAGATTTGAGTATGATGTTCACGTTACTATGTTAGAAGTTCAATACTCCACTAGTCCACCTCTGCCACTCCCACTCCAAGGTGCTTGCACCACCTACAGTCCTATCTAGCCCAAAACCAGACAAAAGAAAAGGCAACTTCACAACACGTTGACCAATATAACCACACTAAGAACACACTATCCAAAAAGTTTCATTCGATGGACTCATCATCAACCTACTAATTGAGACTCTTTGGTGCCACAGGACTCGTGTTCATATGCACAAATCTGGCATCGGCAATAACCTCTTCCATAATTCATGGATAAAGAATGTCTGTCATAAAGAAGAATAATGATTTTCTCCTCACAGATATAAGTTTCTCAACCACCAAGTCAGAAAAGAGAATTGAAACTTCAGAAGTAATCATAAAGCACAAATAATAGTTTCCCACGAGTTGATTGCATACACAAGTCAAAGTTGAAACCTTAAGGTGTAATCATACGCCTCAGGCACAGACAAACTACAATTCCGATTTCTGTCAATTACATCCAATTAAACATTATTCCCCTCTATACAGGATATAATCCTAAGACCATATTCAAGCCTATGCAAAATCAAAACAAGAATAAAGGAATTAATTTCATCCGCCAAAGACAGGACTGAGTCATGGGCCCAAATGCACAAACATTCGTTTCAACATAGTTCCATTCCCAAAAGCCCAACATTCAAAAACACCAAAGCTTCATTCATCTTTAACAACAACACAATCGACTTATTATGACCACAAAAAGGTCAACAATGAAAAGCGGAAGAATTAGTTCATCAGGTTCAACGCATTTCATTTCCATCGTAACCCCTAAACAAAACACTAATCATCGAACCCTCACCTAATGCTGCCCCCCACTATGTTTGCCTCCTCATCCGCTTCCTCAATTTCTGGTACTTGTGCTTGTTCATCTTCCTCTTCCGCTTCTTCTTCACGCTATCGGCCCACACGGTCCTCGAATCTTCCGAACCCGCGTCCTCTCCCTCGGGCTCGGGCTCGGGATCGGGGGGGTAGAACCCAGTTGCGAAGATGGGCTTTGAAGCGAACCCCAAAGGGGCGAAAGTGAAGCTGGGAAAGACTACGGTGGAATGGGAGTGCTCGGTTGCTGCGCCCGCGATTGGTGTGGTGGGTTGGTGACATTCTCGATGAAGTGCAGCAATGGGGTTCGGTGACTGCGATGGGTGAAGGGCGGCAGCGATGATTCTGGCGGCGGGTGGTGGTCTTCTCAGCAGTTTCTGAAGCGCCGAAGCCATTTCAAGAACCGAAGCAAGGTTGCGCAATTGCAACGTTGCAAAGCTAGGTTATGCACTCGCTATGTTACCTAAGCGCAACCAAACGGGGGTATGCTCAGTCTTGTTCCTGCACATCCCTAAATGCAGTCATTGTCAATAACCATTTATTCTTTATAATTAGACAAGCCCTTGCCACAATTCGGTCTTCAAATTTATAATAGGAATAAATTAATCCTTATATTTAAAAGATTCTATATTAATTTTTAAAATTTTATAAATAGAAATAAATTAGTTTTTCCATTAAATTATTATCCAAATTGTTAACGGAAATATTTATATATTCTGTTAACCTGTTTACATGCACAATCAATTTTCACAGTGAGTCATAACTTGTCATATTTCTCTATTTTGTACAGAACAAATGATAACTTAAACTCAAAATCTTTCTTCTGAGCAAAAAGTTATAGTGAGAGAGCAGAGGAAGAAAAATGTCTAAATGACTTTGTTTAAAAGAGTGAGATAAGTTGAAATCCATTATGAAAATTGATAGCACATATAAACAAGTTAATAGTATGCATAAAAGTTAACATGACATAATTTAGACGATAATTTTACAGAGGGACTATATTGTTCTCATTTACGAAATTTGAAAGACTACTATAAAATTTTTCAAATCTGAAGGATCCAGCGGACTAACTTGGGCTTTAGTTTTCTTCCCATTTGGGATCATCTTTCATCATAGCCACTAAGCATAATGTGAGCAAAAAATTAAGCAAATGATTCTATTCAATACAATAAACTAACAGGTTAGGAAAAAAGAAGAGAAAAGAAAAGAAAAGGATTGAATTGGCTAGGATTGCTTCTTACTCTTCTGTATCCCTGCTAAGTTGTTTGGTTTCGAAGCTCTCCCTATTTCCTCATGAACTTTGCACTTTATCAGCTTCCTTTCTCAGTATTGTTTTACTTCTTTTCTCTTTTCTACTCTCCTAGCCTCTATGTGTCCCTTTTTGTTTTTGTTGGCCCTTCTTATTGATAGATGAATGCACCGCCCAAGTTTACCAAGTTGCAGAATGTTTCATGATAAGGTGATATCAGTGGGACATTATAACTACACCCTAAATATTTTTCTTTACACAAACACTCTTGCGTACAGAAAACAAAGAACAAAAGAAAGCTGTAAATATTCTTAACTCTTCATTCATACTTTTGCAATACAAGTTGTAGCCTTTTATAGGCTTCTACAAACTCATATAATATTATATTTAGGAAACTCATTTGTGAAGGAACGTGAAAGTTGGTCTAGCCAGCAATTGGCTTTGTCCTTTTCAATTTGTACACTACAATTAACGATGCCTACAATGCAATTTCAATTTTTGATTTTTCAGCTGAAGCTCTATAGGATCAAGTGATTATTGGTGGTGCAGCAGTGCAGCTTTGCAGGCTAAAGTGATTATTGGTGGTGCAGCAATGCAGCTTTGTAGGCACCGACAATCTTGATTTAATTAATTCTGACATTGGCTCCCTTAAATCAAGTTTGTTGATTCCAACCATTTTCTTTAACTTGTAAAATAACTCAACTTTCAGTGGTTTCGTAAAAATATCTACAATTTGTTCTTCAATGGAACAATACTCGATCACCACTTCTTTTTCAGCTACTAGTTCTCAGATCTTGTGAAATAGAATGTCTATATGCTTGGACCACCCATGAAGAACTAGATTTTTGGAAAGTGCAATTGCAGACTTGTTATCACAAAATATCATTGTGGGAGTATCTTGCTTCTGATTCGTCAGTTCAAACATTATTCTCATCCATATTGCATGTCTAGCACAATTTATTACAACTATCTATTCTGCCTCAGCTGTTGAGAGTGCAATTATTGGTTGTTTCTTTGAGGACCATGATACTGCACCTGTTCCTAGATAGAATGCATAACTTGACATGCTTTTCCTTGTCTCAATGTCTCCTGTCCAATCACTATCTGTGTATCCAACCAGCTTTACATTAGAATTATTAGAATCAAAAATTTCCTTAGTTAGAGTACCTTTGATGTATCTAAGAATTCTCTTTGCTCCTTGCAAATGACTTGCACGTGGCTCTTCTATGAATCTGCTAAGCATTCCAACTCCAAATACAATGTCTAGTTTAGTGGCAATTACGTATCTGAGGCTTCCAATCAGGCTCTTATAGTAGGTTGAATCTACTTTTTTGCCATTACTTTTTCTTGTCAGCTTCAAATTTTCTTCAACTGGTGTTGAGATTGGCTTTGAATTCTCCATCTTAAATTTCTTCAAAATGTCTGTTGCATACTTCTTTTGAGAGATGAAAATTCCATCATTCTGCTGATCTACTTCAATGCCCAGAAAATAGGACATTAAGCCCAAATCAATCATCTCAAAACATCTAATCATAGCCTCCCTGAATTCTTCAATCATCTTTGGATTATTGCCAGTAAAGATTAGATCATCAACATAAAGACACATAATAAAAATATCATCAGGATCAACAACTTTAACATATAAAGTGTACTCACGAGCATCTCTAAAATCCATGCTGCACAAAGTAAGAATCAATCTTCTTATACCATGCCCAAGGTGTAAGAATCAATCATCTTATACCACGCCTTGGGTGCCTACTTGAAGCCATACAATGCCTTCTTCAATCTGTAGACTTTATCTTATTTTCCTTCTACCTCATATCCTGCAAGCTGCTCAACATATACTTCTTCTTCCAAAGTGCCATTTATAAAAGCAGACTTAACATCCATTTGATGAATTTTCCAATTATTTTGAGCTGATAAAGATATAAGCATGTGAATTGTATCTAATGTCGCTACAAGAGCAAATGCCTCAAAATAATTAATACTTGGTTTTTGTTTGTACCCTTTTGCTACCAACCTTGCTTTGAAGCAATCAATTTCTCCATTAGGCTTGTACTTAGTTCTGTACACCCACTTTACTCCAATTGCCTTTTTATTTTCTGGTAAATCTGTCAGCTCCCACATTTGATTCTTCTGAAGGGCATGAATTTCTTCATTCATTACTTTTCTCCAATTTTTATCATTAGAATCTTCTTCATAACTCATTTGTTCACAATCTGCAAATAGAGCAAAGTTGACAATCTCTTCATCAGATAAGTCATTATCATTACCCACAACATAGTCCTTCAATTTGGCTGGTGGTTGACGAGTCCTTTGAAGTCGACTGGATGATTCTGATTGAGTTGGTGTTTTTGGCTGTTCGTTTTCTTCTACATAACTGTCAGGAAGTGTCACGGGCTTTTGCTAGGATTTGGCTAACCAATCCCATGTTCCTTTCTCATCAAACATCACATCTCTGCTAATAATTATCTTCTCGATCACTGAATTGTAAAGTTTGTACACCTTTGAGTTGGTGCTGTAACCAATGAAGTTGCACTTCTCTCCTTTGTCATCAAGCTTCTTTCTAAGTTGATCTGGTACACGGACATATGCTATACATCTAAAAAATTTGAGATGTTGGATTGAGGGCCTCTTTCCACTCCAAGCTTCTTCTAGTGTTTTATCACAAACACTCTTTGTTGGACACCTGTTCAAATATACACAGCAGTAGCAACTACTTCTGCCCAAAATTCTCTAGGCAATTGTTTAGCCTTCAACATGCATCTCACCATATCCATGATTGTATTGTTCTTCCTTTTGCTACTCCATTCTACTAGGGAGTGTATCTAGTTGTTAACTAATGTTGAATTCCATATTGCTCAAAGAAATCTGCCCAGGCAAGATACTCCTGTCCTCTACCTATTCTAAGAATCTTGATTCTACAGCCACTTTGTTTCTCCATAAATGCCTTAAATGACTTAAAGGCATCACAAGCTTCTGATTTCTATTTCAAAAAATACACCCATGTTTTCCTGCTAAAATCATCAATAAAAGTGATAAAAATACCTATTGCTACCATGAGTTGGTACTTCAACAGTGCATAAATCTGAGTGCATGATCTCTAATAACTTCTTTGCTCTTAAGGATTTTCCAATAAGAAATGAATCTCTGTGTTTTTTTTCCCCAATTGACAAGTCTCACCGACACAGTTAGGAATTTCAACAATCGACAAACCATAAACAAGTTCTTTTCTCGACAGATAATTCAATCCAGAAAAGTGAAAAGTGTCCAAAATGCATATGCCATAGCCAATTATCATCGGGATTAATAGAACTCAAGCAGGAAAATTTCTCATGCTGCATTTTTAGTGGAAAAAGTCTATTTGAAGTCATTTTTACCTTTTCAATAAACCTTCCATCCTTATCAAATATCATGCAGTAATCTTGATAAACCCGAATGTTATAACCTTTTTTCTGATAGTTGTCTAATACTCAATAGATTATGATAAAGTCCAGGAGCATAAAATACATCAGAAATGAAATTGTGAAAACCATCTTTCAATTTGATTTCTATCTGACCTTTTCCTAAAATAGGAATATTTGTATTATTGCCAAATGCAATAGATGACTTAACGACTCATTAAGTGAAGAGAATAATTCCTTTTTGCCATACATATGATTACTACAGCCAGTATCCAAGTACTATGTATTTTCATCTTTTAAAAAAGAATTGCTTATCAGAAAAAGACTTTGTGGATTAGAAATCTCACCAATTTCTTGGCTTTGGCTTTCAACAACATCGGCTTGATTGTTAAAATTATTCTGACTCATCTGCTTAAATCTATAATCTGTAGCTTTGTGACCAAATTTCCTATAGCGAAAACAGTTGAAATTTGTTCTCTCTTGATAGTAGATACGTCTTCCTCTTCTTCTTCATTTTCCTCAATTAGCAGGCCCAAAATTGTTTCCATCTCTTCCTTGGTAGGTGGTCTGAAACTGTTACCTCTTCTTTGACAATGGTTACTGCCACGACCTCTTCCTTTGAAACCTCTTCTACCTCTACCTCTATTATTGTAGCCTTGACCTCCTGCTTCTCCATCATAGCTTGATTCAGCATCATTGTTTAGATTCACCCGACACTTCAGGGCTTCTTCGGTTGTTTTTTCTATCTTCTGCAAAATTCTACTGACATGGCTTTCTATGTTGCCTTGCAATTCTGCAATTGTCATTTTATTTGTATCATGTGACTCCAATATTGTAGTTGTCACATGATCAAATTTTATCAGCATGGTGCATAGAATTTTCTCTACCATCGTACTATCTGAAATCTTTTCTCCATAGACTCTCATCTTATTAACAAGGTCAGTAACATGTGAAAATATTCTTCAATAGTTTCTGAGCTAGACATCTTATACCTCTCGTATTCTCTACGCAGGGATTGTAATTTTGATTTTTGTGCCTTCTCTACACCTTTATAAGACAGCTTCAAAATGTCCTAAGCTTCTTTTGCGCTTTTGGCATTAGCAACTTTTCCAAACACGAAATAATCTATTCCTTGATGAATTTGTCACGGCGCTAATTGATCTTTCCTTTGGGCAGCTTTATTAGCTCCTTCGTATAAACCTGGATCAACAAGGCTCTAAATATTGTGAGCCTTTAAGTGAGTTGCCATCAAAATTTTTCAGTAACTGTAATCCAATTTTCCATCTAATTTGGGACCTGACCAAACAATATTGTAATTGTTTGCCATAATGACACTAACTATTTGACAATACTGTTGTTCCTCACACACTCTTTAAATAAACTGGTGCTGGATTTAACCAGCTCTTATACCAATTTGATATCAGTTTGATATTATAACTACACTCTAAATATTTTTCTCACACAAACACTCTTGCATGTAGAAAACAGAGAGCAAAAGAAAGCTGTAAATATTTTTAACTCTTCATTCATACTTTTGCAATACAAGTTGTAGCCTTTTATAGGCTCTTACAAACTAATATAATATTATATTTAGGAAACCCATTTGTGAAGAAACATGAAAGTTGGTCTAGCCAGCAATTGGCTTTGTCCTTTTCAATTTGTGGATTATAATTAACGATGCCTACAATGCAATTTCAATTTTCGATTTTTCAGGTGAGGCTCTGTAGGATCAAGTGATTATTGGTGGTGCAGCAGTGCAGCTTTGTGGGCTAAAGTGATTATTGGTGGTGCAGTAGTGTAGCTTTGTAGGCACCTACAATCTTGATTTAATTGATTCTGACATAAGGCCTCTGAGGCAACAGGGTTGTAGCAAAGCAAAGCCGATTGACACAAGCAATGAAAAAAATCTCAGGCTCTTCTTACTAATGATAATGGGCTAAGACACTTTTTTTTCTTCTCTTGTTGGATTTAAACGATAGGGAGAATATTAAAAAAAAACTCATTTAATAAAATTTTTTTACAATATCATTATTATCAACTAATTATTCAGGACAAATAATTTTGACATAGATAAATTTGGATATCAACATTTACCATGAAACCCACTCCTGGGCATGTGACCATTCCTAGCGAACAGGGCTCAGTGCCTCCACTACCGCCAGTCATACAACTAGAGAATCTTATGCCCATCCCAATGCTAGACTCAGAAGTGGGAGCCGAGATAGTTGTTCTTATTGGATCCTCGACTAGGTAATCACGCCAATCCAACATCGGGAAAAGCTCATATATGATGACCCAAAGGACATTATTATGAAAAACTTACTAGCAGTATTAATTACTAAGAAAGTTATTACCGTGATCCTTTTTTCCTTTGTAAATTCATTGATAATTATTTTACTACTGTCCAATGATGAAGTCGGGGAATGATCGCCGGTGCAAGAAGGTATGGACAAGGAGTGGCTCCTGGTAGACTTCTAAGCGGAGGCAAACATGAATAAACCGATTACACACCCGAATAAGAAAGATCCTGAGGCTGTGTAGGTATGGGACTATATAGTTAAGGAGGGCTTATATGAATTGATTTGTACTACCTATACCAACAAGATGCATCTTCTTTTCGATAGCCGATCACTAAAGAACTCCACAGTTAAGCGTGCTTGATTTGGAGCAATTTTGGGATGGATGACCTCCTAGGAAGTTTTCCCATGAAGTGTGTGACTGAGGACAAAGCACATTAAAAATACCTGTGTTGGTGGGTGGGGACAGTCATCAATCCATAAAGCAGCAGGGGATGTTACAATTTTTTTTCTTTTTGTTGGTAATTAACTGAAATTTGTCAGTGAATCCGTCAATAACAATCTTATTTCTAGTAGTGGAGGATTTAATATCTAACCTCAGTTTAGGCAAAACTTGATTTAGAGAATAGGGAATGGTGATAATATTTTCATGTGGAAGGGTCCATGGTAACCTAGAGTGAAAACTCTTGGGGATTTTGCATTACTAGACTATAATGAGGAATTGGCAATGTGAAAAACTGAATGAATATGCTGATTCTAATTATGGTTAGGGTTGGGAAAAAATTGGACATGTTCTACCTAGTGATTGGATCAATTGTATTAATCTTATTAAGGTTCTGGATACTGGGGCTAGGGATGATGTACTTGTGTAGTTCCCAAAAACTAATGGTGTTTTTTCTCTTTGGTCCGCTTATGAAATTTGCTCTGGATCTGAATCTTTAAGCACAAATTGTGTTTATAGAAATTTGCTCTGTTAATGTTCTAGTTTAAAAAAGGCATGAATTCTTCGGATTTGTGTTCTGTTTGTGGTTCTAGCTTTGAGACAGTGATCCACATATTAAGGGACTGTGTGAAGGCTAGGCAATTGTGGAATAGCTTTGGGTCCAGTTTGATTAATTATACTTTCTATCAAAGCTCCTTGTTAGATTGGTCAAAAGAGAATGTATTGAATGATTCAAGGGAATTTCATAATGTCAATTGGTCTCTGAATTTTAGTTTTGGCTACTATTTGCTTTGGTATGCTATAAATCAATTTATTTTTGAGAATGTTGGTAATGCAATTTGTTTTTGTTTGGCAGGGTATTCCAAAGATTATGCCTTCCATCTTAAATGTTGTAAATAAGGCAAGGGATAGAATTCCAAATAGAGTCTTAAAGTTGGCAAAGTGGGAGCCTCCCCCATCCAAATTGAATTAAGATAAATACTAATGGTTCCTTTATTAGAGATTGAATACAGCCTCTTGTGGGGAAATTGCAAGAGACCATCATGGTAGATTCTTGGCTGCTAGGAGTGTTAATTTGGGTCTGTATTTAGTGATTGTAGTAGAACTTTGGGGTGTCTATTGGGGTTTATTCATCAAAATATTATTTTGGAAGTTGACTCTGTCAATGCTTTAAGATTAATTAAGCATGAATTTACTAAGCTCTTATAAAATTTATTAGAACTCATTTGGCACACTTAATATGATAAAGACTGATAGTATAAGATTTGATAGGATAAGACCCAATAGAATTTTAATATCATACAATATTTGGTGTAACATTATATAAGATATTATATTTGATATTTTATAATATTATAGTTTATTTGTAAATGATTCTAATATTACAAGTAAATATTAAATATAATAAAATAATAACAAATTAATGATTAAAATATAATTTTAGATATTATATTTATGTAAATATTTACTAATTAAAATTTAAGCTATATTTATAAATTATTCAAATATTTATTTGTTACTAAATATTTATTATTTTATTAATTATTAATTATTAATTATAATTATTTTTATTTTTAATATATATAACTAAATTGTTATATATTATTTTTAATAATATTTATTTATTATGGAACAATTTATGAAGAATTAATTTACATTTATATAATTTTTACTTAATATTATTTATTTAATAATTAATTAATTTATTAAAATATTAAAAAAATACTTTATACGTTAAAAGTTGAGAGTCCTAATATAGCCTCCCTATGCCGTATTAAGTTATACAACATTTTGATGTATAAAGGAATTATGATAGATAAGCTTATATGATACATTATATGCACCAAATAACAGATAAGAGTATAACATATAATATTAGTTTATCACATTATACCTAATACAATATTCCAAACACACCCTTATGGAGTTATTGAATATCGATGGCCTTTTTTCAGTTGTACTAATAAATTGGCTAAAGATGGTTATAGATTTTTTTTTTCAAAGATAGGAATTTATTACTAATCAACAAAAGGTTACTACAATTGAAAGGTCCAGAAATGGACAACAAGGTCTAAGTAGGTTATCCCAAGTCTTCTAATTACATCAGAAGCTACTCAAAATATCTAACAAAGAGGGGAAGAAGTTTGTCGGTGTCTTGAGAATGCCTCTGAGAGAGATGATGCTATTGAGAAAATTTCTTGGCTGGAGGAATCCTTTTGCTCAAACACCTTGAAGTTCTTTACAATCCATATTCCCCAAATCAAAAAAGCCTCAAAAGTTCTTTGTTCTTCTGCATTTGGTGATGACTTCATCTCATTCAATAGCTCCAACACCATTCTTGAAAGAATTAGAGTCATTAGGACCATCTTTGATGTGCCAAACCTATGAATGACTAGGTCTGATAGCTATGTGGGCAAGTTACAAAATAGTGAAAGGTTGACTCAGCTTCTATACTGCATCAAGGGCACCTCTCGTCTATATGGGTGATTCTCTTCTTCAGGTTTTGTTTCACTGCCACTCCATCTTGAATGAGCTTCCATACAAACACCTTAATTTTTTAAGGCCATTTTGTGGACCAAACGGACTTCCAAAGTTCTTTGTTGGAGAACATGGGTGAAAGATGATCAATTGGAGGGTGGAAGAATTGAAAAGCCACCGAATAGCCTAAAAATACTGAGTAAATCCTATTTCTCTCAAGCATCCATTTGATTTGGTCTTCATTTTGTTTGATAAGGGTTCTAATAATTTCCTTTGCCATTATATGATTAAAGTTGGCATGAATTAGTTTTTCATTCCATTGATTCTCTTTTTTCAATAATTGTCGCACTAGAATTAAATTAGGATTAGAACAATACCTTTGTTCTATAGTGAAAGGGTAAAGTGAACCCACCCATGAATCCTGGAAAATTTGGATTGTGTCCCCTTGTCCCACCTTCCACTTGATACCTTTCTCCATCACTTTCCTTCCTTCTAACAAACTCCTCCATGCCCATGGAGGATTATTTCCAACGCCTGCCTCCATGAAGGAAGAATACCTGAAATATTTGCTCTTGAAAATTTTATAGAAAAGTGAGTAGTTTTTTGTCAAAAGTCTTCATCCTTGCTTTCCCAATATAGCTTGGTTGAAGGCCTTTAGACCCTTAAACCCCATACCACCATTGCTTTTAGTTCTGAATAAAGTATCCCAACTGATCCATTGCATTCTTCTTTCATTTTGTTTTTGACCCCACCAAAATTGCATCATCATCCTATTTAGTTCATCAAGTAGAGTGTTTGGTAGCTTGAAGATCCCAAAGAATAAATAGGCACTACCGAAACTATAACTTTAATTAGAACTTCTCTACCACTTGCTAAAAGTAAAGATCTTTTCTAGTGCTGAAGTTTTTTGGGCACTTTATCCTTAATGAAATTAAAAGTTGCTCTCTTGGATCTATGAACAACCGCAGGTAGGCCAAGGTAAAAGTCTTGAGAACCAATATGGGAAACATGGAGAATGGTAGCCAGTTGGTTCCTTAAGTTCTGAGTTGTGTTCCTACTAAAGAATACAAAGGATTTATTTAGGTTTATTTCTTGCCCACTAACCTTGCTATATCTGTCTAATATCCCTATTAAATTCTAACAATGAATCTCATTAGGTTTACAAAATAGAATGAAGTCATTAGCAAATAGCAAGTGGCTAATTGAGGGACATCTATTGTTGATCTTGAGACTCGAGATAAGCTTATTTTATTCTCCTTTGTAGAGCAAATGGGACAAAACCTCTGTATAAAATAGGAAAAGAAAGGGAGATAGAGGATCAACTTGTCGTAATCCTCTATTTGGTTTGAAAAAGCCAATATGATGACCTTCCACAATAACAGAATAGGAAACTGTAGAAACACACTCCTTCAGCCAACTAATCCACTTGTCACAAAAGCCAATTTTCTTTAGTATGAACCATACAAAGCTCCATTCAACTCTATTATACGCTTTACTCATGTCAAGCTTTAGAGCTAAATCATTACTTCTGAACCTTTTGTTCTTCAAAAAATGCATGCATTCATGAGCAACCAACACATTATCACTAATCAATCTCCTTTTAATAAAAGCAATCTGATTGCACTAATAAGTTTATTCATGAATTTCTATAGCCTGTGTACAATAATTTTAGAGATGATCTTATAAAATACTGCATTAAGGCTTATAGGCCTAATCTGAGACCTATTAAATGCACTTGGTACTTTTGGAATAAGGCATATATGTGTATGATTGAAACTTTTTAGCATCTTGCCTCCATTGAAAAAACTCATAACAACACAACAAACATCCTTCTTAATGATATCCCAATATACCTGGTAGAATATAATTTTGCTGTGAAACCATCATCTCCTGGTACAACAATAGGGTTGATAGAGAAAACTACTCTCTTAGTCTCTTCTTCATTAACTAGTCTAATTAGCCACTTGTTCATACCATTTGTAACTTTGCTGCTTATGTCTGCAAGGTCAGTACTGGGGTCTGCAAGATTAATAAATGAAAATAAAGCCTCAAAATAGCTTCGAGCTTTATTCCCAATACTCTCGGGTGTAGTACACTAATCCCCATTGCCATCTTCAAGTTTTCATATTTTATTTTTGCTATTTTCTGATCTGAAATATTGAATGGAAAATTTTGGTGTTTTGGTCACCCCATTTCAGCCAATTAACTCTTGACTTTTTTTCCAAAATCTTTCTTCTTGTTTAAAGGCCTCAACCAGTTCTTCCTCTAGCTGTAAAATTTCTGTTCAGGAAACTCCTTCAGAATCATTCTTTTTCTCCTTAAGTTGTTACCGCAGTCTGTCAATTGTCTCCTTAGAATTGTTGGGGTGTTGTTGCTGCCACTGAACTATATTGTGTCTGCATTTCTTTAGCTCCTGAAATAGCCAAAATATGGGAGATCCTATAACCTCCAAATCCCACACCTCCTTTATTAAACTCCTTATCTCCTTTTTAGAGCACCATCTTTCTTGAAATTTGAATTTTCTCTTGCATCTTCTTTGATTAGGATTAGTGTCTAGAAACAATGGACAATGGTCTGAGCAAATATCTTCCAAATGGTATAGAAAACCAGTAGGATATAATGATCTCTATTGATTCAAAACTAAACCTCTATCAAGTCTTTCTTTAATCAACTGGCCATAAGGCTTCTGTTAGTCCAAGTAAACCTCTTGCCAGTATATCCTAGGTCAATTAATTTGCCACTATTTGTGAAGGCATTAAACCTCTCTATTGAGGCTGCTGACTTTGCTCTCCCTCCTTCCTTCTCATGTTGGGCAGCAATGGCATTAAAGTCTCCTATCACTAGATAATGTTCTCTAGCCTATTCTATTAACTCCATAATTTTCTGATATTGAATCGCCCTTTGACCTTCCTTACTGTGAAAATGGATTGCAAATATATCACTCCATACCAGATTTATTGGGTCTAACGTCTGAAAATGAATTAAAAAATTCATCATGATCTTTAATTTGCACTTGCACCTCCTTTTTCCACCACACTACTAATCCCCCTGCAGAACCATGTGAGTCCACTGAAAAACTTTGTTTGTATCCATATTTTCTAGCTTGGGTCTCAACAAATTAAGATCTGTGTTTTGTTTCAAAGAGGAACACCACCTTTAGGGAATGTGATTTACAAATCCCTTGTAAGTTGTGAACTATCCCCAACAATTCCACGCTAGCATCTTCATGGATATTTGGGTTCCAAGTGATGGGTGGCATCTCTCCCATATCAGTAGAGTTTTCTTTTTCAAAGCATTGCTTCTTCTAACCTGTCTCCATGTCACCCTCCATAGTCCTTCTCTTCGACCCACTAATGCTAGCTTCCCCTTTTTGGGTTGTTCTGGCCATTTTCTTCATATTGGTTCTTTTTATAGTCTTCCTTTCTCATGATCACTATTCTTGCTTACAATGACCTCTTTTTGTCCTACGTCAATCTCCCAAATTCTTTTCTCTACTGTTTTACCATTACAGGTTATGGCAATGATGTCATTGTCTTCTAACTTTTGAAGCGGGTTCTCTTTCTGGTTCGCTGAGTATAAAGGCTTCATAGGTATGGTCAATGTTTTCATGACAACACTCTTTTGATTGTCTTCCTTTCTCCTTTCCTCCCTATTATTAGCCAACTCCTCCACCACTTCTTTCATTGTTAAATTGGCTAGACCTCGCAGCAAACTTACTGGTTTTGGCTTCTTAATTTGTCTCTGAGAGGAAACACTTGCGTTGAAGCTGTTAGGGTTAGTGTTCTCCTTAGATATCTCCATGCGCTTTCCAACTTGTTTAGTCTTTAACCAGGATCCCTACCTTTCCTCCTTTATATCTCCTTTAACCGTATCCTCTAATAAGGAATTGCAAACCCTTGCTTCATGGCCAAGGTGGCCACAACAATTGCAGAAATTCCCAATTCTTTCATATTTCAGCATTAACTCAATAACCTATTTTGAAGGAACTGCTATGCGGATTGTTCTTCTAAGAGTTTGGGTTACCTCAAGGTTAATCTTAACCTTAATGATCCTAGACTCTTTACCTTTCATCACAAAAAAAATCCACATTTATCACTTCTCCAATGCATGCTCCAATCTTCTTCCCTAGCTCCTTTGTTTTACAATACTCAGGCATGCCCTATATTTGAATCCAAACTAGGGTATGGGAGAAATCTTCTTCTTCAATTTTCATCTCAACATTCCATTTTTTAAGATTGAGGATAAAATTTTTGAATAACCATGGAGCACCTTGTTCTACTCTCACAATATCAACCTCCTTGAGAAAAAAAAATTGAGAGACATTGTCTCCATGATCTAGAATTTTGAATCCTTATGGATGTCCCTATATAGCACCTAGAGCAGCCTCCATTGTGCCTGCACTGAAAGTCCTATATGCAAGAATTCTTCCAATTAGACTTTTAGAACATTCCTCCAATCCTTTTCGAATATCTTCATCTTCAAAATAGATAATGTCATTGTCATTGTCAGGATCATCATCATAATCTTGAGTAGCTCTACTATCCATTGAAGTCTTCAATCAATCGATCACAATTAAAGCAAAATTGCTACTGAGTGCACCTAGAGCGACAAGAAATATGAAACTCTGTAGAAACCCTAGCGGAGCACTAAAAAACCCTAGGCGGGAACTTCCGATTTTATAATGATGGTCATAGATTGCCATTAAGAATTACATTTTTTTAATACTCGCTTTGTTAGGCTGTAATTTTTCTTGAGTTTCAAGCTTAATGCTAATCAACAAATAAAGTAAAATAAAGAAGGGCAATTTTAATAATATTAAGAAAATAAGAACAAAATGAAATAACTCTTTGTTTGTTATCGAAATCTTAGGATAAGTTTAGTTTTAGAAAAATAATTTTAAATTTTTATTTTTATTTATTTGGTGTCCTAAATTTTTATTTCCTCTCTTAATGCGAAAGTCAACGGGTTTTCCCTTTATACGTTTAGTTCAACTTTCCTTTTAGTCCCAATTCGAACAAACTAAGCAAATGACCCTCGTGTCAGTACTATTTTCTCTTCAGTCTCAGGTCTGTGAGTAGGGAAGGAAGGAAGGACGCTGCAAGGGGGGAAAACCGAAAACGAGTATACCTCAAACTGAAATATTTTGGCTCTCTCAGTTCAACCTTGCTGCTTTGTTTTCGCTGACATGCAGCATGGATCCTGCACTTCTTCTCCTCGTTGTTGCGATTTCGTTTGCGCTTGTTCTCCATTTGGCGAGAACACTGCACTCGGTTCTCTGGGTCCCATGGAAAACGCAGCATCATTTCAAGAAGCAAGGGATACGTGGTCCTGGCGGCCGTCTGATCTTCGGGAACTCAGCAGAGATCCGGCGCCTCTATGCGGAAGCTAAATCAGAGCCGTCCCCATTTGATCACGATATATTGAAACGCGTGGTTCCTTTCTACCACAGATGGTCACGCATGTATGGGAAGATTTTCTTGTACTGGTTCGGGTCTACGCCCCGGTTGGCAATATCAAACCCGGACATGATTAAGGAGGTGTTGCTGAATAAGGGTGGGGTGTACGGGAGAGTGCCCTACAACCCACAGTCTAAGTTGCTTTTCGGACAGGGACTTGTGGGGTTGCAGGGTGATGAATGGGCCTTTCATAGAAGGATCATGAACCTGGCCTTTAACATGGAGCTTGTCAAGGTCACAAAATCTTGTAGTGTTGCGGTCAAAATGAACTTTTACAATATTTTTTACCTCATAGTAAACAGTTTTCTGTTCTTTTTTTTTTCAGTCCGTTTTCCAACTTTTAGGATTTTATTTTGCTAGGAAAACAGTATAAATTAGAAAATTTGATTTTTAATTTTTATTATTTGTTTCACAAAAACCTGAGAACTGGAACAGAACGAAAACATTTAGAATGAAAACAGAAATCTGTTGTCTGAAACCAAATTGACCCTCAATCTTTTATTGATGTTTGTGATTTAGGAACTTGAGATTATAAGGGCACTAATGACAGCTTCGTGAAATCTGTTGCAGGGATGGGTGCCTGAAATCGTGGCAAGTGTCTCAAAGATGCTTGAGAAATGGGAAGATGAAAGAGGAGGAAAGGATGAAGTTGAGATAGACGTGCATGGAGAGCTTCATAATCTTTCTGCAGATGTTATCTCAAGGACAGCTTTTGGCAGCAGTTATGAGGAGGGCAAGCATATTTTCAACTTACAGGAACAGCAAATGCATCTTTTCTCACAGGCAGTTAGAAGTGTCTATATTCCTGGATTTAGGTAGCTATGCATTCCCTTCTTAATTATGTCACAGAATTTAATTTCTGGGCACTGAAATGAGATTACAGTGTAAACCAATTTTGCATTACAACCAATAAAACTTCATAAAAATATCAAGGCATACTAAGTAACTATGGGCAAGCATGTGTTATTTATTGTTTGGTCGTTATTTTGAATACGAGGGAGTACTACTAAATATAAGATGAGAACTAAAGCTACATATCCGTTATTTATTCCCAGCTTTAAGTGCAAAAATGAAAATTCGAAATTGGTTTTTGATGTCTCGAGTAAAGTTAATTGCGTAGCCAGTATATTTTGCCTTGTTGATTTTAAGATCCTGAGTTTTTTCTGATTTCCTTCTGAAATTTTCAATAGATATTTGCCAACTAAGAAGAACAGAGAAAGGTGGAGATTAGATAAAGAAACACGTGAGTCAATTCAAAAGCTAATTAGGACCAAGAGCAATGCAGGAGGAAATGCAAGAAACGTACTAAATTCATTGATGTGTTCCTACAACAATGAACTTGGTGGGAAAGACAGGTTGGGGGAGGAAGAAATTATTGATGAATGTAAAACCATCTACTTTGCTGGAAAGGAAACAACAGCTAATATGTTGACTTGGGCACTTCTTTTATTAGCAAAACATCAGGAATGGCAAAGTATGGCACGCGAAGAAGTTCTTCGTGTCATTGGACAAGGAGACAGTAGACTTCTAGTTGCAGACAATTTGAATAACCTTAAGATTGTAAGTTCAATGCTCAAAATCTGACTTGCCTGACCATGTTACATATAAGAGAACCAATTGACTGTATACGTTTATTGAATCAGACTTGGGTGATCATGTTAGGATGACAAATTACGATCCAATACAATTGTTTCATTATTGAATGCCAATTGGAGCACGTTGATTTTGTTTCTTAATACAGATGATTGCTCCATGGTCAGCTGCTCTATCTTCAGCATTCAGCCTGTGCTATTTAAGGCTTTTAAGTTGAGTAGTTTTGATAGGGACCTGGGGAATTGGGCCAAGCATATGGGGCCCTAATGTAATTAGTACATCATGAGTGAGAGAAAGAAGGTGCGGAAGCATGAAATGTGCTGTGAGAATGTGCATATGTGAGGGGAGTGACATGTAGTGAGGTGAGTGCATAACAGAAAGTGCATGTGTGGGAGTGAGCAATATATATAGGAAGGGAATTGGGGATGGTGAGGCAGGCAGAATATTGGTTAGGCACTTGGGAGAGTTGAGCTGCTATAGCACTCAAGGCTTTTCTCTCATTTTCGGTAAGATTTATAGCAAGATTTATACTGTCCTTCTCTTAAGAGTGTTAATAATATATTACACTTCTTCATTTCTTTGGTTTCTTTCTGGGGTTCTATCAAGTTTGCATTGATGCAAAAAATTAGGCCATGTGTGGTGGAGAACCAAAAGAGATATAAAAAGAAATTTTATGATTTTAGTGCAATCTATAACAATTGGTAATATGATAGGACTCATAATGGTAAAATTCGTCTATTCTACATGGAAGTCCTGTACATTACTAAATGAAGGAAAAATGGAGGATGTGGGGTTCTTGTGTGCATAGCAGAATGATGAACTTGCAAGAGATAGGGAGAAAAAGTGGAGATTGTGTGTCCCCGTTAGAAGGGCGATATTGCATGTAAGGGGATGGGATATGAGAAGGAAAGGAGTTAGTTAGTGGGACTTTGGGAGAGAGCAGCCTCTGGAATGGCTTCATTGTTGTCTTTTTCTTTTTTTTTACACTCACGAGATGCTGGGAGATATCACACCGATATCAACCAGATTAATCAGTACCACACATTTTATAACATTTCTTCTTTTTCTTTCCAGTACTCTGTCATCATACATGTAAAAGCATTGTAGTATATGAATCTATTTTTTCATTGTTTTGAGTAAATGAACAAATAATCGATTGAGTTCATAGAATGTTCCACTTTAGCTAATAGACTTGAACACAAAAGTTTGTTGTACTTCTATTGATTATTGGTTTTCATTTTCCAACAGGTTAGCATGATAATTAATGAAACACTTCGGCTCTACCCTCCAGCAGTAATGTTAACAAGGCAAACCTCAGAAAATGTCATGCTAGGGAGCCTCAACATTCCTGCCAAGACCCAACTCTATTTGGCATTGACTGATGTCCATCATGACAGAGACATATGGGGAGAGGATTGTCATGAGTTCAATCCCATGAGATTTAGTAAGCCTCGGAAACATTTAGCTGCATTCTTTCCTTTTGGGTTAGGCCCCCGAACCTGTGTCGGGCAAAATTTGGCTATTGTTGAAGCAAAGATTGCTCTTGCACTTATCATTCAATGTTATAGTTTTGCAGTATCCAAGAGCTATGTTCATGCTCCTATACTATATATAACATTGCAGCCTCAGTATGGTGCACAAATCCTCTTCCGAAGGATTTGATTGTGCTATCCCAAATACGAAATTTAATGGTATCTGAATTATTATTATTATCATTAGCATTATTAATTAGTACTTATTATTACCATTAGTATTATTATTGATATTATTAATATTATTATATTATATATATGCACAAGTGCAACCCGTGTTGCATGAGGCACGTGGGATTGCTTATATGTTATTTTTATATATTAATATTATTATTATGTAGGAAACCCGTGCAGCACGGATTAGTAATATATGATTATATTATTATTATTATTAAAATGCAACTCATGTTGCATGATTGTAAATATTATAATATATTTATAAACCTATATGTATATGTGATAGCAAGGACAAAGAACGGCGCTCAGTTTTGTTTTCTTTCCTTTATGCTTTGTAGTTCATTTTATTTATTTATTTTATTTTATACTCCTAGTATATTTTAGGTACATTATAATTACTCCTAAATATTTTTCTAAATATCCTAGCCACTTAAGGAGATTTTCCTAGAAAGAAATACATGGTTCTCTCAACTTTCTCCGATTAGTCTTTTTTGGTAAGTGATCTCTATGGAATTTAGCCAATTCCTCCCGTTTTTATCTAATTTGAAGGTTTGGGCACTGTTAGGCCCAATTTTCTCTCAACATTTTTCCTCCCTACCATCCCAAATTGAGTTTCAGTAATAAAGTAAGTTGTTTATATTTTCATTATATTATTTGGCAGCTGTCGGTGTCATTCCTGTTTCCCAGAGTCAAGTTGATAGTGAAAGTACACTCCCGGCTATCAACTGTGAGTGGATTTAAGCTCATGGCCATACTTTTGGTCATTATCATTATTTTTCTATATTATATAATTTATCTATGAAATTTTGGAATTATTTATGCCAAGAAATTTGTTTTTATAGATTATAGAAATTTTAAAAAAATTATTGTTTGTAATTATCACGACAAATTATTATTTTAGAAAACTCATGGGATCATACTTGTTTGTATGTATGATTTGGATTCATATTATCAACTAAAATATTTCATGAATTCTAGTTTTGTACGAATAATAAGAATAATGAATTTTATTTCTATTAGTTTTTAGCCAATAATTATTGAGAACAAATCAGCGAGTTAACGGCTGCAGGATTGATCGTTAACCTTAATACCAAGTGGTCCGTTAGAGGACTAGCTCACCCACAGAAGGAACCCAGTGTGGTGTCCATTTATAGGGCTTAGTTAGATGCCCATTAGATTAGCCCTTGGTTCAGATTCAGCTATTCAGCTCAGATACTTATATACAGAATAATTTCTATTTCTCTATTAGTTATTGCCATGAATTTAGTTAACTTATTATTTTCAGTATATTTATATGTAATTATATAGAAAATATTTTACATCAAGTTGCATGTATATATATTTTTGTTGTTGTCCCATGTGAGTTGTGAGTGGAGGCTCACTTACTGAGTTTTGATGAACTCACCTCTCTCTTTTCCTCCCCTTACAGATATAGCTGTAGGTTCAGTTGCACCACAAGATCCTCCCCAGTAGTGTTGTAGCTTCTTTTGGTGAGTTTCGCTTTAGAGTGGAGCTTACGGTTGGTTATGTCAGTTTAGTAGTGCTCCAGTAATTGTGTAGGTAGGATCCCGGATATGCATTATATTGTTATAAATATTTTCATAATTTCAGTCATTTAATTCATTATGTTTGGCTTTGGTTAGGTTATGGATTTTATGCAGTTTTATGTTCAGTATTTATGATTGGAAACATTTTTAGAATTATGAAATTTATTTGAGTTTGAGATATTTTGAACATATTGGATTTATTTATGCATATTAGCTAATCACATTATCATAGGCTTCCGTGGGGATCCAAGTCCTCACGTGCCAATCACGTTCTCTAGGTGTGCCCAAACTTTCAAATTAGATAAAAAGGGGAGGAATTGGCTAAATTCCATGGAGATCACTTACCAGAAGAGACTAATCGGAGAAATTTGAGAGAACCATGTATTTCTTTCTAGGAAAATCTCCTTGGATGGTTAGGATATTTAGAAAAATATTTAGGAGTAATTATAATGTGCCTAAAATATACTAGGAATATAAAATAAAATAAATATAAAAAAGGAACTACAAAGCATAAAGGAAAGAAAATGAAACTGAGCGTTGCTCCTTATCCTTGATATCACACATATATATATATAGGTTTATAAATATATTATAATATTACAATCATGCAACATGAGGTGTATTTTAATAATAATAATATAATCATATATTGCTACACGGGTTTCCTACATCATAATAATATTAATATATAATAATAACATATAAGCAATCCCGTGTGCCTCATGCAACATGGGTTGCAATTGTGCATATATATAATATACTAATATTGATAACATCAACAATAATACTGATGATAATAATAAGTACTAATTAATAATGCTAATAGTAATAATAATAATTCAGATACCATTTAATTTTGTATTTGGGGTATCACATCAATATTAATGAATAATGACAGTTATCTGTTCCCATTTTTTGTGTCTGTAACTCTGAACACTTCATGTTGTAAAAGCATTGTATCAGTAAATAGAATGAGTTCATAACAGCCTGGAGAGACATAAGAGCTTCTGCTTTGAGTGCAACAGAATCCCTGGTGCATCCTGCAACGTCCGTAGCAATTCCAATGGTTCAAGCTTCAAGGCATGGTGTAATATAAGCAGGTCAAGATCTTCTAAGCTTTGGGGAAAGGTTAAGGGAGGAGGCTAAGGTGATAGAGAATTGTTTGCAGGCAAATTCATAGTCAAAGAATGAATCTCCCTTCTACAATCCATCAAACTATTTGTACCAGGGCTACCCTCGTGTGAGGTGTCATGTTTACAAGAATGCTGAGACATGGTGGTGCTTGCAGGCAGAAAATACAGTGCACAACGACGATTGACAAAGGAGAAGCTAAGCACCCCTCGTCGGTTTTTGAGGTCAAAACACAAAGGAGCATGTTCACATGAAAAATTGCTCCTCTCCCGTCAGTGTTAAACATTTTTATTTATGGGTTTATCTAGAGCATTGGTTAAGCAAGTAAAAGAGAAAATTTTTATAAACTTCTGTATTTTCAACACTTGAGGCCTACCATTAAGTTTAAATACTTGCCTTCTTTAGTATCGTTGATCAAGGCACTAGTTAGGAAAATTCTTTATTTATTTATGGCAATGTGATTTGACATATTCTAACTGCTTTAGAGGGCTAATTGCATTTCATTATTAATTTGTCATGGTGCTTTTGAGGTTGCTTTGAGCCTCCAAGGGTCACAGTACATTGACTATTTTAAAACTTGGGGCCATCTTAGCCTGAAGAATAAAATGAAACACGTGAGTACCCAAGCACATGTCATGATCATATTGTAGCAAAATAGCACCAGTCTGAGTTATGTCAATGACAAATTTACTCCTACAATTTAATGATATTTACTGTGATAAAAAAAGGTAATTTTTAAGAGTAGCTTGTCATCTCACGGAAACGTTATTGCAATCCATAACATGTATACAGAAATTATCACAGGCAATGTTAATGAGCTTGCATATCATTCCAAAGTCTTTTTGTATTGTCAAATTTAGGACGCAGCGACTTTCCTCCCCAGAAAACTTTAGTTTATGCCTTCTAACTCAATGTCTACAACAAATAATAATAATAATAATTAAAAAAAAAGAAAGATAAATGACTGTGGCCTCCGCTTTGAAGCTGTCAGGGAATTCCCTGGCTGCGGGTTCTGAGAATTCCATTATCAATTAGTTATAAGATATTTAATAAGAAAAGAGGCAACATGCATATGAAACACGGTGGAAAATGTAAGCATAATCCTGTTATTAGAAGGAAAGTTATAGGCCTATAGCAACACATGTCTGCAAGTCCGGTTATGATCAGTGTCTCTTGCCTTCTATGGGACGTTCTCAATCCTCAATTAGGTGAGAATCATCAAGAGATGTTTTACACAAAATTAGGTTCATCCACCGCTACTTTGATGCATTCCCGGTGTCACTACGGGCTGCCTTCAAAGTTTGTCTAAGGGCTTACTCCTGACTGACCCTGATCACAAGCAAACTGAAGGATGTAGTTTATAAATCAGCTTTCTAAACTTCAGAAAACCTAAAAGATAGCATCAGAGAACGTGTGGATTAATTATAAGACAAAAGACAATCAGGATTGAGAAAAATTAGAGCTGAACAATTAGATTACAGCTAGGACGCAGTCTAAATTTAAAGTGTATGATGGTTGGTTCTCTTCTAAGTGCGAGGCCCAATCTCAATATTTTAAGGGTATCTATTGATAAGCCATGTAGTGTCATTAATCCTATCTTAAGTGAGCAGACAAGGGGGGTCATTAGTGTGCTAAAAAGAGAAAGAAAAAGAGAGAGAGGGGGGGGGGGGGGGGGGGGGAACCAGTTTTTATCAACCGAATGATCGAATAGTCAAATCTTGCGATTGAGCTGAAATTTTAATTAAAGATTCCTGACTTGGGATTCTTCAAGTGAGAAAAAAATTGAGGGGCGCATTATTATTTTCGCTGGTATTTTCAACAATAACTGGTTTTCATCAACCGAATAATGGAATGGTCAAATTGTGTCCGATTGAGCTAAAATTTTAACTAGAGATTCCTGACTTGTGGTTCTTCAATCTGGACGGTATGATTAGTGATCTAAGCTCGACAAATTTCAAAAAATAAAAATAAAAATGAACAGATGCTGTTTTCTAGTGATGCTTTGAACTCTTCTCTGTTGTTTTTCATCTTGTTGATGTCTTTGGTTCTTTTTGGGTGACCATTTGTTGCTCGAAAGAGTTTTGTAAGTGTGCTTAGCGTTTGTAACTTGTAAGACTCCTTCGTACATTTGATTTGGATGATACCGGAGCTTTTATCGTTATGTGAGTTTTTTCATGTTTTTTCTACGTTAAATTTGATGTTCTATTTTTGCCTTATCTTGCATTTGCATCTTTGCTGTTGTTTGTTATTGTTATATTAGGATTAAAATACTTTCATATTATTTTACTAGTTGTTTGATTCACGGAGAGATAATAAAAAATAGTTTATTAATTATTATAAAAAAATGATGATTTATTTATATATATCTTATAGAAAATTGAGTATATAAATTTATTTTAAAAATAAGTTAATAGTTAAATAATTAAATAAGTGGATAAAATATAAATGTGACATTATATTTTATATCTTATTTATAAGGTTAAAAATATTTTGATAGATAACCTATAACTAATAATAAAGAGCTCATTTTATAAAAATTTTGCACATTTCGAAAGTTAAAATTGTTGAATAAAGAAAAAGAATAAATGAATAATTTTACTATATAATAAGCTATTTATAGGGATGATAATAAGTATGCATGAGAAATGAGACATGTCACACGCGTCTCGTCATTGTTTAGAATTTTGTCTCTCATCCCCATTCTCATCCCTCTTATTTCCCGTTTTTCGTTTCTCATGGAGACTTGAATCCGTATGGTATTTAAGGGTTTATTAACAAATTTCAAAAGGATAAAAACTTTAAAAATATTTTACAATTTGAAATATAAATATCCATAATAACAAATACTATTAATGCAATATGATCCAAATTAAAATTTAAAATATATAGAAAATACAAATATAATAAAAATAATTAAAAAATAAAGATGTATTATCCCTGTTGCTATCCTGTTTAAACAAATGGGGAAGCCTCCATAGATCATCCCTACGAAGGTGAAATATATATATGCCAATTCATTTCCCCATTAGGTAATTCTCGTGTGTACCGACTTTTAATTTTTTTTATCATTCCTAGCCGTTTATATCTTTTTAGTAAATTAAAATATTTAATTTAAAAATACAAAATATATTTTCTAATTAATAAAAATAATACATAAATTTAATTTATATTATTTCAATTATATGTCCTTTCCTTGTACATCCTTTTAATAAATTAAAATATTAATTTTAAAAATATGTTATAATTAATGTGTAATGAATACTAAAAAATATTTATAATTCTAATTTATATAATCTCAATTATTAGAGTAGTATATCAATTATAAATTTTTCAATAAAAAATAATACAATTATTTACTTTTTAAAAATTAATAAATATTTAATATCATTATCAAAGAAGTGTAAATTATAGAATTAATTTTTTTAAATATTTTAGTGTTGAAAAATTGAAGGTATTTTTTTCAAAAAAATTAGTATGAAAAAATTATGAAATTAATAGATTAGAATATTTAAGTTGTAAAAAATTAAATAGAATATAGTGATACATGTAGATAGATAATTTTTTTTATTATGATTTTCAAAAGTTCTATATTGGAAATTAGAAAATTTCCCCTAGCTAACCCTATCTTCATTAGAAGTTTGCCTCTATTTTCATGTATATCACGGTCATGGATCCTTATTTTTCATTTCACATGGAGATTTGAATCTCTATTAATATTTATAGGTTTATTAAAAAAATTTAAAAATAAAAAATTTTAAAAATATTTTGAACTTCAAAACATAAATATCTATAATAACAAATACTAATAATGCAACACAATTATAATAGGTTTGTTATTGTCAATACTATAATTATATATATAAGATTTTTATAGTATAATATATTGAATTATAATTTTATTTATGCTATTTTTTATTTTTTATATTGATTTTGTTAATGGTAGAAAGATATAAAGATATGATTAAAAAAATAATTGATAATTAGAAGATAAATTAAATTCAAAAACTTACTTTAAGTGTTAAGATTATGAAAATGGTAGGCATAATTTTTCTATAAATAATACATGGAAGACTTTTTATATAATGAGTCTTAAATATTAGTATTATATTAATTATTATTATATTTTATTAAGAATAAATTATTATATTAGTATTATAATATGTTTTAAATATTTAATTAAGAATAAATTTAGTATAAATTGAATTTTAAATTATTATTATATCAAAATCAATCAATTAGTAATTTGTTAACAATTTGACCTACCTATTTTTTTTAAAAAAAAGTTGATTTTAAAGATTATTTATTTTGAAAATATTTTCTCTATAATTTTTTATATTACCTTCATAATATGAGGCTGTTAATGATTCTTAATTTAATTGTAGATCATAATTATATTAACATGAGTTATCTCTCACTGTAAATTATAATATTTAATGATTGTAATATTTAATTTTTTAATGATTGTAATATCTAATTTTATTTCATATGAAAAATGATTAATAAGTAAATTATAAATTAAGTTTTAAAAAAATCTTTACACATAAAAATTGAGAAAAGTAGGGCCTAAATTATTGTATGAATGACATGTGAAGCCTAAATCATTATATGAATAATATGTGCAAAAGTTTTCATGAAATGAGTCTGAAATATTAGTATAGTAAATTTACAATCAATAAATTTTATATGGAATCTTAACCATTAATAACTTCTAATTATAAATAAGATTCTAATAAATCTCTGCCATTTTTTTTCTTTTTAAAATCTTCTCCAATTTTTTTAATTTTGTTTCAACACTAGCTTTTTTTTTCAAAATTTATTCAAATATTTTAAAGTATAGAATTATCAAAGTTATCCTGACTTGTATGATTGATTTTTTTTTTTCAAAATTCATTCAAATCTTTTAAAATATAAAATTATCAAAATTATTTATAAGAGCTTAGAGGTTATTGAAGGTATAATTTTATAGCTATCCCGAGTGATCCCAAGATTTTCATTTTCACCTGCATACATATATAAATTTTTTTTTATTAAATTGGCATATTCTTGGTATTCAAATTATTAAATTAGTCTATATATATAAAATCAAATAATTTCATCACTAACGACATAAAAAATATTCTATCTTTAAATAATTAAATTCATCATAATCTTATTGTTAATAAAAAGGTAAATGATATAACCAAGTATTCAAAAGGAAATCACTACCCGCATCAAATATAAAAATTTTAGATGTGTAATCAACACTAAAGTTGTGAAATTAATTTATCAATATAATTCATGATTTCAGCATCGCAATAATTAAAAATATTTCATTAATATAATGCAATCCTATTATTTAAATACAGATGATTATCAATGATATGCTAATAATATGTAATAATTGCGAATTTATTTTTTTCAAAAAATTAATGAATAACTTTTTAAAAGATATGGGTCTTAAAACATTCTCATTGCGACACGTGTAAAATTTTCCCTCAAATGACTCTGAAATATCAGTATTATAGATTTGTAAGAGAGTTTAGTGCTTTCGCTTTAGACTCTATCAGTGCAAACCATAGATTGGCTGGGAAACGAAAAAACAATGGTTGGGAAACACCGACACCATATTGGTGAGTTATTTTGTCTACGTGGCCTTTCATTCCTTCATGAGTATGAGATAACAAAGGCTGTTGCTCACATGCCTAACATAGTCAATGCCTATGGTGGCCATATGTGTGGATGTGCAATAGCAACATGACATTTGGCAAAGAGGCCTATAAGAGCTTTGGGAAATCGTGTCCCTTGCCTTGCTTCCTCCTCCACCACCACAATCGTCGTTGCCTCCGCTGTCTCTCCCCTTCCTCTGCCACCCCCTCCACCGGCACATCTCACCGGAACTTCCTTGGAACTCTTCATCTTCCGATCTTATCATTGACTTCATCTCATTGTTCACCTTCTCCTCGATTACTCGTCGTCATCGCTGCCAACTACGTGGTCTGCTTCTCAAAGTGCCACCAAGATGATCACCCTTTTCCTGCTCTTCTCCGTCTTCCTCTTTTGTTCATGTACCACCAATGTAATGGTTGTGATGCTGGTAAAAAGAAGAGACCAATGTAAAGCCAGTTTGTCATCTGCCCCTTTCAAGAGATTGTCATATGCCCCTTCACCTCTTCCCCTCGATCTCCCTCTTACGTGCTGCACCTTCGCTGAAAGCCAATCCTCACCATTAGCAAGGATAACAGGTTCACTAAATTTCATGGATCCATAAGCCACAAAATCAACAAGTTCAATAAAGGTCCACTAAGTTGTTGGCGAAGGTGGTTGTTGCGGGTTTGTGATTGCACAGAGCAAAAGCCAGCGATGATGAGGCTACCATGATGTCAATTCGTGGATTTGGGTTGATGATGGTTTGAAGTTCAGAGGCAGTTGGTGTGGCGGTGCGGTGGTGCGTGCAACATCGATGAACAGTAGAGACTTGAGCAAGACAGACACGATGGTGGCTCATGATGCTTCGATGGTGATGATGTCCGAGTTGTGGGTTTTGAGCAAGCAAAAACTCTAAGCAATGTTGGGTTCTTTGTGAAATTGAAGCCCACATTTGAAATGGGTTTGATGAAATTTTTGATTTTGTAGAGTGCATTGATGGAAAAAATCAAATCTTGAAGATAAAGGGTTTTGTGGGTGATGACCAAGGTGAACAGCAAAGGTTGAGGCTTTAGTTTAGCCACGTTTTCAAAATGTGGTTAAATGTTAATAGGCACCATAGGCATTGACTTAATAAAGCACCTAAGTAATCCCCTATAACAAATCAAATGTTAGATTCAATCTTCACAAGTAAACATTTTTAAACTAAGAAAAGCAATTGTTCATGAAACCTTGACATTACCGTGATTTACACAAAGAACTCTAATTTTGTAGCTTGCATGCAAGCAATATAAAATTACTCATTTCTTGGTCGCCTACATGCTTTTTGCATATTTTCCCGCCTAATTTTAGTACATGTAAATTAAATTCAAAAATTAAATTTATAAATATTTTAATATTTATATGCAAAAAAGCCTAATCTTTTATTAATTTCACCCTTCTAATAGGCGTGCGAAAATGAATTATATTTGCTTTTGTATCAATATATAATTGAATAACAAATGCATCAAAATTTAATCCTTGTAAAAAATATGATAGATAAAACATATCACTTCGTCTCGAAGAGTAACTAGAGCCAGTTTAGTCACATTTTCATGTTCCAATTAATTTCTTTTTTGATTATTCTCAAAGAAGAAGATTAATTTTTTTTACCAAAAATATGTGGATCCAATCAAAATCTTTTAATAAGATCAAGAAATCTTTCTCAATCAATCCTTTTGCCCTCATTCTTCGAGAATATGAAAGATTCTTTTTCAATCAAGTTTGAATTTGTTCCTTTGGAATTTGGACTCTTCTACTGGATTTTTATTTACTTTTTTTCTTCCATCATTCCCTATCCTTAAGTCCCACATGTTTGATCTTATAGAATCTTACCTATTTTCTCATCAAGTGAAAGATATGAAATAAATCAGATTGAATTTTTGATCAAAAGTACTATGTTAAATCTTTGATTTTTTTTCTCTTTCTCTATCCTTATCTTGTAGGTATAGAATTTGAATCAATAGTATCTGTATGAATTGATATTATTACATTCCAATTCCAATTCCATTCTGATATCTTCAAGAAAAATCCCAAATTGACAGGTTAGTGTGAGCTTATCCATGCGATTATGCATCCTTAGAATAAGAATTCATTTTTCTGAAAGATTTAGCTTCCATGCTTGGGTGAGTCATCGATATCCTTTTGACGACCTAGATTGTGTTGAAGAAATATCTACATAATCTAAAATCTTAAGAATAAATTTTCCTTTTCAAAAAATTGGAATCGTGGTAAGCGATATCTAATTGGACTATTAGTCATTGATGTACGTGGCGGCTTATGTTTATTGATGTATGTCACTAATTAGGCAACCAGTAATAAAAAAAAAAAAGGTCCTAAACAATGCGAAGGCATCCAAACGAGGCCTTAGCCAAGGCGCTCATAAGCGTTCCCCGACGCCTCAGCGGCCGGACCAGCTCCCAGCAGCTTTCTCCACCGCCACTGCTGCCGCCACCTTCCTCCAGCGGAAACTTCGGCACCGGCACCGGCATCGGCTCCCTTCGCTCCTGCCTCATCTTGATGTCACTTAGATCCATTTGCAGCGGAAACTTCACCGTCCCAAACAGCCCGTTGTAACGTTTCCGGCTACTGTCGCTCCTCCGGCACCGGCTTTCCCTGCCAGACGGCGATCGGAGCACGGCAGTGAACCCGGTGGTCCGACCGGAGTTGAGCTCGGCCGAAGCTTCCGATCTATGCGGCTCTGGACCGGGTCCGGATTGACGAGTTATGACTTTGCCGCAGAAAACGACGTCGTTGGGAACGGCAGGGGAAATGGCTCTGGGGAACTCGAAGTTGACGTTGGAGCGACCCGTATCCTTCAAGTCAGAAACGGACCCTGATTCAAGTAGCTTCTGGTAGCGTTTCATTTGTTGCAGTGTCTAACGGTAACAGTGGTGATTGATGAGTGTTGGAAAGAGTGTTTGAAGGGATTGTGAATGTTGCGTTGGAAGTTAAACACTGAGAGAGATATATAGTTGAAGGAACTAAGGAAGGGACAATACATGTAACGTTGACAGTACGAGGTTTTCATCTAGAATGCAGAGAGAGAGAGAGAGGCTGACTTGGTCATGAGGAGGATTGTTTCCGCTTCTGGGATGTTTCCTTCAACAGCAAGACTAGCTGAGGCATTCTAGAAACGATTCTAGAAAGCTGAGCATGAGTTGAGCTCACTTTATTAAAAAATATTTCTAGTATTTTCAAGCAATGAATTTCGCCCGTCTAGTTTTAATGGTAACTTCCTACAACCTTTGAAATCCATGTTTCCTCTTATCGTTGATGCACAGGGCCGACAAGGAGTTTAATTTCTTATATTTAATTGACCCTAGCCCTGTACACGAGAAGGTAAATTAAAGAGTGGTGTTTATGGGAAGCGGAATTCTGATATGCATAAATAGGAGTTTTTTACATGGTATAGAAGTTATAAACCTATGTATAAAATATTATAAATCTATACGTTAATGTTATAAATCTATGTGAACAATCTAAAGGTGATTATAAAAAAAAATTGTAAACATTGTATAAGAAAATTGTAAACCGTTGAATAAAATATTGTAAATCTTATTCCTGCATTTGAGGATGCACCTTATGGGACATGCAAGTTATGACACATTTTGTCTAACACACTAATATCTTTAGATAGGGTGGCACCTGGATATATTAAGTTGGGTCCTCATAGCATCCAAAGGTGGTGGAAGTTAGTATATTGGCACATGGTCCATACCCCATCATTTCTCTAAATCCAATTAGTCTTTCGAAAAATTTTGCATACTAAATTTAAGGGAAAAAAGTTTAGTAAATGTTCTCCAACTTTGGTATATATGCATTCTGATCTGGTTACTTTAAAAATGTATAAAAAGGTCCTCAAATTTTTTTATATGTACGTATTACTATGATATGCTAGTAAGTGTTTATTTTTTTTATCAAAAAAGTATGAAAAAATCCCTTAAATTTTTTTTATTTTTTTATCTATAAGCACTTGTATCTTATTATTTTTTAATGTGAGTTTTCTTAATGAAATTGTGATGCCCACACATGCAATTTTCAAGTAAGAAATGAATATTTGTTATTAAATTATAGTAATGTATAGATATAAAAAGTTTAACGATAATTTTGTACCTTTTAAGGTAACATAACAAAAGTGCACATGAAACAAAGTTGAAGGGGTTTTTCAAAATTTTCCCTAAATTTAATGATTTTAATTTTGATACGTATAAGAAAAAAAAAGTTGACAAAACCCTAAATTGTTCGCTCTTAAATTTTATGTCAAACAAATTAGTTTATCCGAAAAAAAAACTGAAGTAGTTTGTACCAAATAAAAATATCGAACAAATTAGTCCTTATTTATAATGATCAATTTGATCTTTAATATGATTCTTTAGGAACTACTTTGTCAATTTTTTTAGGAATTAATTTGTCCAAAGTTTTAAATTTATAGGGACCTTTTTGGGTATTATTTTCTAGAAAGACCAATTTGTTCGATACAAAATTTATGATAACCCAATTTGAGAGCTTTGTCAAAAAAGTTTTATATCCATAACTAATAATATATTTTTATTTACAAGATTTTTAATGCAATGGATAATTAAGTCAAATATTATTATTATTAATATTGTAACATATAATTAAACATTTATCTAAAATTATTTTGCATCGAAAGTCTAATCAAATCCAATATTTGATGTTTAAGATTTCATAGTGGACTTGTTTCTATTTTTACGAGAAGGGTGTCTTTCTTTTGTTATATATTATTATGGGTGCATTTGGTTGTGCTACTAAGGTGTTAAAATTAAAGTATCTTTTCTTTTGGAAAAAAAAAACATTTTTAAAATTGTTAGTGCTATTTACTCAAAAGAAACAAAAGAAAAAATAATCACTTTTCTCATTATCTTTTTTTAATTTTTATTTGTTTGTATTATTTTCTCAAAAGAAGAAAAAAAATCACTTTTCTCTTTTTTTAATTTCTTTTTCAGAATCATATAGTGAGTTGCTTTTTTTGGAATCGAAAACAATAGAAAAGAGAAAAGTATGGTATAATAAATGTGTTAATTAATTTTTTCATTTTCCAAAATTATCTTTGATATTTCACTTTATGTAGGAAAAATTATTTTATTATGGAGATTAGATGGTTAAATAACAATTATATAAAATTTGAGAGAAAATTATACCCACTATAATTTTTTAAATTGCATCATGGGAGATTATAGATAACTAAAATCAGTTTTTACTGTACAGCACGTGGAATAGAGTCTGTGAGCCATCGCCTCAGAGGCACATGATGCCACGTGGTTGGGAACTTGAAATCTCGAGCAGTGCACGATTTTGGATATGCCCCACCTGCACGCCACGCGTCGCGTCCTGGTTGGGCCAGGGATGCTCGGATGATGCCAGATTTCCCTCCTACACAGTGGTAAAATTGAGAACTGTCATCAGATCAAACCAGTAGTATGACTTATACGCGACATGGTGGTAAAGTAACTGACCAGTATCTACGGCAAAGGCTGTGAGGAGGACCACACACCAAATTAATTAATGGTATGAAATTTGAAGGAATATAATTATATTAATAATTTATAATATATTATATTAAATCTTCTTTACATACTTTCTTCCTCTTCTATCCTTTGCATAACCACCGTATAATATAATTAATTATTGAAAATGATTGGAAAATTTTTTATAACAATTTTTTAACATTATATTATATAACTTGTTCTTTTGTTGTTTCTTAATTATATTTCTTATGTATTTTAATATTATCATTGAATTTCTTCATGTAGACTTTACAGAAAATGTTGTAGGTCAATATATATAAAAAAGGTGTAAACTTATTATATGTTATTTTTACAAGTATTATATTGTCACAAATTTGAAAAGATAAACAAATATTTTTAATTATATTATACCAGTTTTTTATCACGATTTATAAGTTTTAACAGTGTAGTTTATAAGTTTTTACATGTGGTTTACAAGTCTTTTGATCAAGATTTGCAAGTTTTCAGTGGCTATTTTGCAAGTTATTTCAAACTCTGGTGGTGGTACTGTGTCACATGTTTACCAATTTTCTATCATGGTTTACAAGTGTTTACAGAATGATTTACAATATTTTTCACTATAACTTATAAGTTTTTATTTTCTCCAGGTTTAAAATTTTTCAGGACCTATTTTACAAATTATTTGGAACTTTTCTACATGTTTTGTAAACCTGGGGTAGAGGTATTATGTGTCACAGGTAGAGATAAAAATTTTATCTTTACCTATTCTTATTCTCATAAAAACATGATAAATTTATAATTTTATTTTAAATAGTGAGATGTTTTTATTTGATTAACGATCACATATTTTTTTCATTTTTGTAAGAAAATATAAATTGAGAATGATTGGGAAAAACAAAAGCAAGGTTTTCATAAGTATCTTAGTGTAGAGGTAATATATATTAGAGGTTTACAAGTTTTTCTATAACAGTTTATAAGTTTTTATAACATAGTTTATAAGTTTTTACAGCATGGTTTACAAGTTTTTTTTTGTTTAGGTTTACAAGTTTTCTCTTTAAGTTCAACACCACTATCACTTTCAATCATCACATACACTCCTCTATCACAATGAATATACAAATAGCACTAAATAACAAATTTTTCTCTTTTTTTATAAATAAGAATATGAAAATCTCTCTAAAAAGGAAAGCACAATGACAATGGAGAAATCAGGCTTGACGAGCAAGGAAAAAAAGTTACAAATATTTTCTCTTTTTTATTTTTCTTATTTCTTTTTTGGTTATGATTGAAATCAATATAATAGAATTGATTGAATTTGAAATTTATACAATGATCAATCTTACTATAATTGATTACAAATGAAATGATAATAGTCACAATGATAATCAAACAAATTATACAAGTATACTAGTGCAGAGGTATTGTGTGTCATAAGTTTACAAGTTTTTCTGTCACGGTTTACAAGTTTTTATAGTATGATTTACAAGTTTTTATAGTATAGTTTATAAGTTTTTTGTTCTAGGTTTATAAGTTTTTATAGCATGGTTTACAAGTTTTTACAATATGATTTACAAGTTTTTTGGTCTAGGTTTACAAGTTTAAAATGTCTATTTTACAAGTTATTTGAAACTTCTCTACAGGTTTTGTGAAGTGGTGTAGAGGTATTATATGTCACAGGTTTAGAAGTTTTTTTCTATCGTGGTTTACAAGTTTTTACAGTATAGTTTACAAGTTTTTTGTTGTATAGGTTTACAAGTTTTTAGGGAATAAGAGGTCGTGATCTTACACCTACCATAAGTGGATACAAGATAATCCTTCTCTCTTTTCCATCCCCCTCATCTTATTCTTCTTCCTAACACCAGCACAACCTTCTTGACCATTGGCTTCCTCACAACAAACAGAACCCCTCTCCACCCTTTACCTCGACATTAGCTATTAGCTCGTGAGGACCCTGAAGTGAAATTTCCTCCAAAAGGAAAATTTGTGACATGTTCTCCATAAGGTCACTTACACATAGTGTGACTTGTGAAGTGAGGTGTGTGTGTGTGTATATATATAATTTCAACTTGAGTAAGAAGCAGAGGGGATTCACTTAATAGAAACGATTGGGAACAAAAGGAACATGACCAATTGTTCTTACATTGAGATTCATCAGCCATATCTGGCTCAGGTCCAATAAAATTCGAACTGTGTTGGCTAGAGAAGATTGGAAAAGACGGAGCATTCAACAAAAATTGTGTGCCAAGAGAATTAATATAGTTCAAGACTTTTTTTTTTGGGTCAAAGTCCAAGACTTTCTCAAGTTATCAGTTGCTGATCCTTGTAAGTTTAGAAAGGTATAACATAAATTAAAAGAAAAACACAATTTTAACAAAATTTATAATGGATTTTTAATTGTCAAATGATTCATGTGATTTACATGGATCAATAAATTATTGTTCGTGTGTTTTTCAAGTTTTGTAATTAGATTTTAGGTGTTTGGGATGTAAAGGTTTAGCTATGGTTGTTCATAGACCAGAAAGTAAAAGAAATGGGTGAGAAAGTGAGGGTGGTGAACTGGTGGTGTTGATAACGACAAGTAAAAGATGATGTGAAGTGAGTAGAGATAGAGTGAGATAGAGAATTTTTATTATGGATCACAATTAATTAGAGCATTGATACACTATTGAATCTATTCCATTAAGATCACCAAGAGTGTGGTACACCATACTTATCACGGTGCTTCACAGAATTTGCCAGTATCTTATCATATTACAAGTGATCTCCAACAACGACAATTATATCTCTACGATCCTTAATTAATTTGAGTAATTTGATCATTGCTTTTAGATTATTTCAATAGCTGTTAAGATAAATAATTTTTTATTCTCTTTCAATCATTCTATCCTCATTTGTTACAATAGTATATGAAGTAATTTCCATCATATGATCTTTGAAAAAAAATCTTAAACTCAAGTACATATTTAAATAAGAGATTTATTTTGATGTACTATCAATGTAAAATTTTTTTATACTATCATCCAATTATATATTTCTACCTATAAAAGTTTTAAAATAATAAATGATTGAATATAACACTTTAATGATGTAAAACATGATTTGATGTCCATATAATTTTTTACACATTAGCAATACATGAAAATTAAATTTTTTATTTATCACAGTATAAATTAATTTTATTTATCTAAGATATCTTATTAGTGTATTAATTAAAACAAACAATGAAGTATTAATCACAGATAGAAAGAGAGAGAGAGAAAGAGAGAATGAAGCAAGGGAAAAGCCACTCAAAATTAAGTATATTCACACAATAATTTGATGCTAGTTAGAGGAGAAAACAAATCTAAACTAATGTAATTTAATTTATTTTTTTTAACATTATTATAAATTCAAATCAAATCAATATGATCAAGATCTAGTTAAGTTACTTCGAATTATCAAGTTAAATTAAATGATAAAAAAACACCTTTAAGTTTTTATGTTTTCTTATAGGGTCTATGAGCTCACTTGGATATGATTATTTTGATAAAAAAAAATCCTTTCTACAAGAAGATTAAAATGATTTTCTGGTGTATTTTAATATGTTTGAGTAATTTTTTTTTATGTAAAAGCAAAATCATCAAAAAAAAGTTAAAAATATCTTTTTTAAAAAGTTAAAACTTTTGTCTTCTAGAAAAAGATATTCTTCATAACATAAAAAAGATGGTTGATAATAAATAAAAAAATTTACATTTAAAGCCTTATTATAACATTTGATTGTAGTTACATAAGTAATTTTTACTATAATCAGAATTTGTTAAATTATTTATGTAACGCCCGATTTTTCCTGCTGTGAAAAATGACTAAAATACCCCTGAAGTCATTTCTGCACGAGAATTGAGGGCGGCCAGTCCATTCAATCCTCAATGGGGTAATTTAATATTAGGATGAGGTTATATGAGGTTTAGATAGCAATCCGTGCGAAAATCGCAATCCCCGATTTTTCCTATGTACAAATGACCAAAATGCCCCTAAGGTCACTTATGTCCGGGAATCAAGGACAGCCATCCAGGCTATCCTCAAGGGGCTAGTTTAATGTTTGAAGGGGATTATATGGTTGTGCATGATGATAGAGGTGACAATCTCAGTTTTTGGTTTTCCCACGCGCAAAATTACCAAAATCCCCCCTATGGTAATTTAATGCGAGATTAATTACCGACTGGACCCGGACATTACCTGGGAGTTTGAAATGTTATTTTTAAGGGATGCATGATATCTGAATAAGCCTGGGTGGTCTCGGGGAATTTTTATGTAAAATTACCATTTTACCCCTAACTAAGTACATAATGAGCTTAATTATGTGATTAAGGAAACCTAGGTAATATTAGACTCTAATTAAAGATAAATTAATTTTAATTATTTATCTTGAGTCAAAATAATTATTTGAGGTTAATTAGGGCCAAAGATTATTTAAGAGAGTTCGAATCTTTCTCCTAATCAAAGAGATTTTAAGACTTTGAGAAAGTCAAAAAGTGAATAGTATTTTTGCTTTCTTATTCCCTAAAATTAGGATTCTTGTTGGATTTTGAATTTCAAAATAAATCAAGTTTGACTCAATTAATTATGCTAGACCACTTTTTAATCATGTCTTGAAGCCCCTAAACACATGATTACCAACCTATACACTTAATTATCAAATCCCTAACTATTTGTCTAATCAAAAGTATCATTAACCCAAGTCTTAACCTACATGAAAAATTACAATTTTTCCCCCACAGAGCCAAGTAAAGGCATTAGCCTTCCCTCCCATTCCACCCTCATATTTAAGCTTTTTTAACACCAAAAATTCTCATTTTTACCATCCACTTTTTTAGTCTGTCTTGCTCTTAAAGTTAGCCAAAAAAATCCTCTATTCTCTCTCATCTCAAGAGTTCTTCTCTTCTTCTTCCTTCACCACAAGAACCTCCATCCTCTACCACCTTTCCACCTCAAACCAGCACATCACCACCATAGATTATCCCCAAGATACACAACCTTTCCATTTCTAAACACAAAAACTCAAGGAAAATCCTCCACCCTTTTTCTTCCCCACTTGGCCGAATCTTTGTGGTGCTCTAAGAGAAGATTTTTCTTCTCATTTTTCTTGCACAAGATCAAGCTCTTTTCTTGCAAACAAGAAAACAACTTTGGTAGGAATTTTGTTTTGAGTTCCTTTTCTTTTCTTAGTTCATTTTTGGTTTTATATGTTGGAGCAAAATGGAAAAGTTTTCTTCTTTTATGTTTCCCTGTCATTTTCGTTATTTTGATGATGAAAGAATGATTGAGTTTTTGCTCTTTTTCTTCCTCTCCATTTCGATTTGAGCTTGGCTTTTTCTTCATTATTCTTTTTGATTTTTTTGTTATTGGATGGTTAAAAACATGGCTTGATGATGAGGGTTTTGATGTTAATTGTGTTACCATCATTTGTTTGACCTCTAGAGCTCAAGGTTTGATTTTTGATTTTAAGAGAAAAATGAGAAAATATTTTTTTGTTGATTTGTCTTTGAGCTTGATGATGAGTTTAAGAAATGAGGTTCTTGGAACCATGATGATGAGAGACTCTAAAGCTCACTTCCATTTATTAAGATTGAATAAGGTTGGAAGTATCATTCTTTAAAGAATAAAATGGGCTTGCATCATGTTTATATTTCAAGCTCTTGCACCTCATGTTTCTTTTTCAATGCCTTACACATCATGTTTATTTTCAAGTCATCACCTTAAATCTTGAAGACTAAGACTTAAAAATAAACTTGCATTCCCATATTTATATTTCAAGTTTTACGCATCATATTTATATTTCCAAGCCATCATCTTATAATAACAAAGACTAAAAATGAGATTGCATAGCATGTTTATGATTATTGCCATCACCTAAATTTCCAGAGCTAAAAAACTTGCCCTTGTATCTTAAATGGAAGTTTTAGTCATGGTTATCCTCTTGAATGTATTTTCGGCCATGACAAAGTGTTGGTCTTAGAATGCATTTTATTTTGGCTTAAGGTTCAAATTTTGTCTTATAATTTTTGAATGAATTGGAAACTCTAGATGTATTAAAAATATTACTTTTATGGACAAAACCTTATTAATGAAATGTTTGCTTTTGCTACTGCCCTAAGGGTTAATGATTGTATTTTCAAATGGATAAATTAGTTTCAAGTGTTTTCATTGACTTAGAATAAATTTAGAGGAAAACTAGTTACTAGAAATGATTAATATTACAATTTTCAATGCTATTAAAAGTTTAAATTTTAGCTACTAATTTGATTCTCTCAAATCTAAAACATGCTATTTGGAATGGCTTAGAGGTGTGAAAATTTTTATTAATTGTTGTAAAAATTATCCTTGGCACCTTAGGCAAATTAAAACTAGTAACTAGAAATACGTAAAATTGTAATTTTGGAAGCTTATAGCAATTTAAATTTTTGGCTGCTTCCTAAATTGTTTTGTTTCTATATGGTGTTGTTTGGGAATGTTTAATTGTGTAAAAATTGTTAATAATTAGTGTAATAATTATTTTTAGCTCTTGGGAAAAAACTAATAACTAGAAAAGATCAAAAATATGATTTCTAGAACTCTTAAGGATTGAATTATGGATTCTGTTTCAGCAAGTCATAATTCTAGGAAAAAAAAGATGTTTGACACTTATGATATGTGTGAGAATCACTCATAATTGGTGTAGGAATTAATTTTAGCATCTTAGTAAAAGCTGATAACTAAAAAGGGTCAAAGACGTAACTTTTACAATCCTGAAGCTGTTTAATTTGAAGTGCTGCCCAAACTGTACAGATTTGATTGGTAGTGTTCATGAGATTAAAAATCAATGAAAATCATGGTAATTGATCTCTTAGATACATAAAAGAATAACTACTAATGTTAGGTTAAACCGATTCGTAGTTTTGATCCGTTTAAGGGCTAATGAGTAACTACCGATAACTTGAGTATGAAAATGTGAATGATATCCGTGATGATCTTTAGTACATTGTATATATACATATGTAAACCATGTTGATCCTAGTGTATGTATTAACTGAGTCTGGTCCTTGATTCCGGCATGCTGGGTAAGAGCACGTTTACTTCCAATAAGATGTTGATAATGGCATACTTATGTGACTTACTGCAAATATGGTTGAGATATTTGAAATGCATAGTTGAAGTGTTTTATAAGCATGAAATGTTAAATGATAAGCTATGATATGATTATACTTAATTAGTTGAGATCCATGATTTGTAAAGATTATGAGCATGATATGTTGAATGATGAGCTATGATTGCATTGCATCCCCAAATGACATGCCAAAATTAAGGGATCCTCTAATTAAAGGTTATGTGAGGTGAGTCAACACTAGCCCTCTAGTGTCCTTCGATTAAAGGATATAAGAGGTAAGCGATTATTGACCCTCTAGTCTCCTCTAATTAAAGGTGAGCCAATAAAGTGATATGTTGATATTTGCATTCATAAATTACATGCTAAGATAAAAGGTGACGTAATACACTCGGAAATGATCCTTTTGTAATGGGCTGGGCTCAGCGTAACGTGATCCAGGAAGATGATCCTTCCATAATGGGCCGGGCCCAGAGTTAGGTGATCCAAGGAAATGATCTTTTCGTAATGGGCTAGGCCCAGTGGAAAGTGATCCAATGCCCACTAACCCGCACTCTAAGAGTTAGGAGTTCGCTTATCAAGAAGATAAGTGTAGACTAGTGATGACTAGTGAGATATGAGCTCATAACCTAGAACTCTTAAAGGAGAGAATAATAGGACGGCCCCCGGGAAAAGAGAATAAGAAGCTTAAGTCACCTAAGAAATCAGTAAGGAGAAGATCATGCTAGAAAAGTTTGCATTCCTTATATTATGACATTTGAATTGTGGCATTGAAATGAACTGATGACTTATTATGTTGCACCCATACATTAAGATTCATGCTAAAATAGGCGGGCCTTGGGTTAATAATATTTGGAACTTAATAATTGAACCTTACATACATGCCCACTATTTCATAATGAAGTTCCTGGGGACGATGATGATGACACGCATGTGAAGATGGAAACCCTACTGAGATTCTTATATAAGTTTCTCATTTCGTCTCTTTCTTTCCATCATTGTCTTCAGACAAGGTTGATGGTAATGTCCATGGCTTACCTTGAGATGCCAGCGTAGGAGTTGCACGATGGTCTAGATCAGAGTGGTGCAACGGAAGCGGAGATATAGGCCTTCCTGTCTTCAGCACTTAGAAGTTGTCTCATCTTCGTACACGCTCGTAACCTAGTTTCTAGTAGACATGTACCCACAAGGGGTTTAGCTACTTTTTAGTCACATTTAGCTCTTGAATTATTGTACGCTCAACTTCTATAGGCGGGCTCAATATATGTGATGTGGTATTATACTTATGAGATATTTCCACATTATTATTATTATTTGATATGATATTTAAAGTTAATGTTATGATATAATGATGTTCCTAGTTTATGCTATTCTCTGTTGTAATTTGCATGTATGTTATGTGATGGATGGTTAAGAATATGCCAATGATGTGTACTCATATTAAGAATTATATGGTGAATATTTATACGTTATAACCTATGCACGAACAGCTCACAGTTTGGTCTTTCAATAAAAAAAAGGGTCATATTTCCCATAGACTTGTTTTCAAAGTTTAAAATTAAGTAAACTTCTGAGACGAAAAAGTAACAACTAACGATTAACCATTATGCGTCCTAGCCGTGTTGTGTTGAAAGTTATGGTGTTACAATTTAGATAGAGTAGATATAAAAATAATTTTTTGTAGTAAAATTACATGGTATATAAAAGAAAGGTGTTTGGATTTCCTAGTACTTTTTTAGCATGAATTTTTTTTAAATAAAATTATTTTTATTTCTTATTTATTATTAAGTAAATATAATTTATGAAATATATTTAAGTAAAATAAAATAAATTCTTGAATATTTTGTATTTATTTATGTTATTGGACGTATTAAACTATATATATATATATATATATATATATATATATGTATATATTTGTTAGGTTTAATTAATTTGCTGGTTCCTATAGTTTTATCGAATTTTCAATTAGGTCTCTATATTTTAAAAGTTTTCAATTGAGTCCCTATGCTAAAAAAAATTTTAATTGAATCCCTATCGTTAACTACTATTACAAAAATATTTCCAGCAATATTATGATGCATCTAATGAAGTCAGGTGTACCATAAGCTCATTGATCTAAATCATTCAATATATGTAGAATAGAAATCTATGGCTAAAAATAGTATATCTATCAATACACTCTTTTAATATAGTCTATATAAAAATTACACATTAAAATATTATAAAATTACAACAAACCCCTCACATCCTTCACCCCATCTTCCCCTAGCTTCCTACCTCCCTCTTCTTCTTCTTCTCCCATCGCACCACCCACATCTGCCCTTTTGCTACCATTGCCATCCACGAGAAGATCGAAGAGCTTGTATCAAGATCTCTGGCCTCACCCCCTCTAAAATGACATCGGCGGCTGGAATTCATCAAATCATTATCTTATTCATTCATTCTTCCCCCATGACTTGACTAGGATAAACTGGAAAAAAGAAAGAATAGTGCAGTATAGTAGTAGAGGCATCAGCACAATGCAGAAGCTGCATTTATAGCTACACCTACACACAACACCAACTCCAACTGCAAAACAATAATTACTCTTTCATCCTTGTCTCTTTCCCTTCCATAAAAGCCCAACCGAATTGCCCTCTCATCTTTGCTGCACAACCACAACCACAACCACAAGTAGGCACCGTCGCTTCCAAGCATTCTCCAACAAACAAAGCTGCATTTGGGTAAGCAAGAAAACACAAGCAGAGGAAGAAGAAGATGAAGAAGTATAAGCTTGATATTTGGACGACAATGATATGTCCTTCTTGTCCCTCAATGAGAAGCTCGACAGGAACATGGCCTTGCTCGACGATTATCATGTGTGGGTGCAACTAGTTTATTTTGTGTCTGAATTTGGGGCTAACTTATTGTGTGTGTGAGTGAAGGATTTTAGTTTCAATGATTAAGGCTTTGTTAATTTAGGAAGGGGCGGCAGTGCTGGTAGAGGGGCACAGGGATGGAGAAAGAGAATAGTGTGGAGATGGAGTAGGAAAGAATATTCCATTAACTCTCACATTTTTTGTAACAATGGTTAATTGCAAGGACCTAATTAATTTTTTTCAGTATAGGGACCCAATTGAAAACTTTTAAAATGTAGGGACCCAATTGAGAATTCAGTAAAACTATAGGGATTAGCAGCTTAATTAAACCTATTTGTTATTATTGAGTTATATTCTTTTGAATTATAAAATAATACATGCACACACAAAAGATATAACACAAAATAATTAAATTACTATGGCTGTGGTAGTGAAAATGGGGTTGAGAGGATGAGAAAGATTTAGTAAAATGTTATTTTTTGTCTTTTCATGAAATTTTATGAAGATAAATTTAAAATCTTAATAATATCAAAAATCAACTAAGAGCATTCTCCCTCTTTTATAAATGAATGTACAAAAAAGAAGAAGTAATAACTGATATGTATGAAGGTGGTTTTGTGGCAAGCAGCAAGACCCACGCCTATGAGTTTTATATCTTAAAAGAATTAGTCATCGTTTTGAGTAGTGAATATCCTAGATTCATAAAAGAAAATAGTTTATTATAGAAGACTAAGAAATAAAGTTATTTTGTTACCGAATCGATTTGGATCATCGAATGTGAGGGTAGTAATCAATAGAGAATGTGAGGGGTTAATCATTGGATTATTTAAGCGTAGCCATATATGATGTTAGTTGTTGTTTCAACGAGTAATTAACATCTCATTTTCTTATTTTATAATTATCCTCAAATTGACAAATCATAATCCATCATGGAGTAAAAAGACATGATTGAATGGGCAAAATTAAGAGAAAAGAGGCATACTAGAAAATAGGGTGCATTTGTTGTATGTCTTTTTTTCAAAAGAATAAGTATGAAATCTAAATTTTATATATGTTTGAAAAAATTAATTTTAATTTTTTTCAGGAAACTAATTTTTTTTAGTTTAAAAAACTGAAAACACAATTTTATATATTCCCATTTTTTATAAAATTTATCCAAATATAAGCAGCAGTAATTTTTGTAAAAAAAAAATAAAATCCAAAGGCCTCATAAAAGATATCCCCTGAAAAGTCGAACGGAAGAAATGTGCCGGTGGAGGAAAGTCAATAAGTAATTTTAAATATTTACTGCATTTGAACTTTATACAACAAGCATAAAATCGAAGGCATTAGCAATGAAGTTGCGATAACTTGATTAGACTTCAAATGCCAAAAGCGAGTCAAGTCAAGTCAATACTCCATGTGAGAAAAAAGAGGTTCAAGAGCTTATCACTTATCAGCACATCACGAGGCAAAAAAAGAGAACCAATTATACAACTTCGTTTTCTTAGATGTTTACGAGGACAACTGTATATCTGATACAATAACATCTGTTTTCACATGCAAACTCGGTAGCATTTATTTCCTATCTCTGAGATTAAAATATAGAGATATTGAAGACACAAATCTATTTAGTGATAGAATAAGAATAAGATAGAAAAATTTTGTGCTCTCAAGATAAAAAAATACAAAATTTTCATACCTCTAAAATTAAATTCTGAATTAATTTTTTCTCACAGTTATCAATGGAAAATCCTTTGATAAAAATTATATTTTAAAAAATTTTAAAATAAAATTATCAATGGATTTCTATCGGTAATATTTAATTTTTATATATTTATATTCCGGACTAGTTATCAACTAAAAATTCATTGGTAAAAATTATTTTTTAAAAAATTTTAAAATAAAATTATTGACAAATTTTTCCTTAATAACATTTAATTTTTTTATATTTATATTTCAGATTAATTACAAACTGATTTTTCGTTAGTAAAATTAAATTTTGAATTAAATTTTTCTCATAGTTACTGACGGATTTTCCATCGGTAACATTTAATTTTTATGTATTTATATTTCGGATTAGTTACCGACGGATTTTCTGTTGGTAAAATTAAATTTTTTTCATAGTTACCGATGGATTTTTAGTCGATAAAAATTATTTTTTTAAAAAAATTTAAAATAAAATTATCGATGGATTTTCTATTAGTAACATTTAATTTTTATATATTTATATTTTGGATTAATTACTGATGGATTTTTTTGTCGGTACAAATTTTTTTGAAAAAATTTTTAAAATAAAATTACCAATGGATTTTCTGTCGGTAACAGGCGAGCCATATTGCAAGCAATTTGTCGCAAAAATTATCGATGGATTTTCCATCGGTAACGACCTAAATGCAAAAAAAAAAATAAAATTGGTCTCAAATTTCTCATTTTTTGTCAATAAATCTATCGGTAAAATCCATCGGTAACCCGGGATTTTCTTATAGTGTGAAACCTAAACATTAGATTTTATAAGCTTAAAGTGGATTAAAAACGTAGTTAGTTGAGGCATCAATTGTGTATTCATGTCACTGTATGGAAATAGGAAAACAAACGAAGCTAAATGCACATTGATTTATTTTATTATAATTCAATTTAAAATGATAAAATTACATGGAAACCCCTTGCTATCATGTAAAAACAAATAAATTAAGTAGATATTTCTATTGTTACGAAGATTATATCTAAACCAAAAAATATTTCACAAATGAAAGCATTATCGGTATTCATGTAACACTCCATACAATAATCTTCACAATATCATACTTGCATTAGATCATATGCAATTTGATCAGGTAGACATTAATATTGCAAAGACTTCCTTTTTTTTCAAATTAAATATTATTTGTATATCTCATGTAGCATGCTTATTAATGCAGTTTGTGTAACACCCATCAGATGATTACTGGGACTAGTATATATAATATGCAAGAAATTGGTTATGGTTGTCCCCTCAAGTGCAGTACGACCAGCCAATCCATTAGGACCAACCAATCCCTCAATACCATCCATCCCACATTTCCCACAGTAGCATTACATCACGAGCAAAACCAGCCATTTCCACAGTACCATCCATTCCCACATCACGAGCCAAACCAGTCATGGGCACAATGTAGGTAAAAGAGAGCACGAAAAGATGGATTGAATCGTGCATTCATTCTTTTTGCTTATCTGAAACTTTTAAATAAGGATACTATCAAGTATGAAACTTGTAGTGCAGTAGAAATATAGTTAGTAGCTTCAGAAAGTAGGTTTTTAAAGCTTTATCAAATAAACAAAAAGCATAAATCATTGTGCAAGATTATGTTTAACTGTGAAGCACATCTCATAAAGAGAATTAATAAAGATAACAAATGGAAAAATAAAAACATTATGCATTCCTTTAAAGTATACAAAACAAGAAAACATAATGAAGAAAAAATATAGAAGATCAAGGAGGAGAAGATGTGACATCAGAGTTTTATACTGGTTTAGCCAAAACTGCCTACATCCAGTACTCAACAAAAGTTGAAGTTCAACTAAAAACATCTTTCTCGACCCAAGAAAGAATAATTGTATAGTCTTTACATTAGCCTTCCCCAGCTTTCATTTATGACCAACAGACAATCCCTGTTGTCGCAAATTGAGTAGTGATTCACTAGCCTCTCCAAGCTGAATCGAGTAGTTATTCACCAACCTCTCCAAACTTAACCGAGTAGTTATTCACTAGCCTCTCCAAGATGAACCGAATAGTTTTGTACCAGCCTCTCCAAGCTAAAACTTGTGACTAGCAAACAAACTTAGAAACTGTCGCAAGTTGAGTAGTCTTTGATAAAGCCTCTCCAGGCTGAACTGAGCAGTTATTTACCAACCTCTCTAAGTTGAAATCGAGTAGTTCTGTACCCGCCTCTCCAAACTGAAATGTGAATAGTAGACAAACTCAGAAGCTATCACGTTGCAAGTAGTTTTACATTAGCCTCTTGAACGGAGGTTGTCGCCTACCTCCTCAAATTAGAAATTTATTTTAATACTAAGTTGCACCAAAAATGTAGTAAAGGGAATAACCTAGGTCATTTTTCAAGGAGGCTTCAATACTTAGTTGTGAAAATTGGGTGTTTGGAAGAATGAGAATTAAGCAATTTAAATTAAAAGATAATAGCAACAGTGAAGAGGTATTCCTAGGATTGGAAATCAATTATCAATGACCAAATATTAAATCCATTAATGGCTATTAGTAATAAATTACTGGCAATTCTGCTAGTGATCAATCGACTTATAGAATTTGACCAATGCAAATAACAAATAAACGACAACTACCAATTTATTTAGCAATCACATTGATTTAATGAACCAATTGCTATAGCCTAACTGCCAATCGGAAAGTTAATTCTAATGTTCTCCCTCAAATATAAACCAATAAATCTGCCAATTTATGCCCAAAGGGTTTCTCCAAATGACAATTGCCAATTTATTTATTCCAATAAAGATTATAGCAATCACCATAATAATTAAAGGAATAGAAACTGTGGAACATTAAGAAAATTAATGCATTCAATATAAATAAAGGGTTTCAAATGTCATCCCAATCCATTTGGAAATCCCTACACTAGTAAAAAAATGTACTCTTCCATCTCTGGAGGATTACAATAGTGAAGATAAAAGAACCTGAAAATAATAGCAATGATCCTTGCCATAACTCCAAGACAAAAGCACCTTCACCAATGGAACCCTTAGAGAGAGAAGAGATAAAGAGGGGATAGAGATGTAGAGATAGAATAATTGCAACTGAAAGTGGAGCCTTAAAACTGAGTAAAAAGTTAAGGTAAAGTCTATAGTAATCCTTTAAATACTGCTCTTTAAAAATGGGCCAAAGTGGGCCAAAAAACAGATAAGTGAGCTGCAATCTCGTCATTTCACAAGTTATAGCGCTAGACAGAATTGATGTTTTCATGTATTTGGTCATTTTGACTCTTTAAATATTTGAATCTGTCCCTAACACTAGAAATAACAATTATAGCCCTTTGAATAAGCTTTCCAACGCCACTAAAATCATCTCAATCAGATATCTGTAGATCCAAATATTACAATAATATTAACTAGAGGTCAAGTTAGATAGCATCAGAACATTAGCAACCTTTAATCTTACAACTCAATTTTCACCAATATTCTCTTAAAATTAGATTTTGAGCTGAACATGAAAGTTATAGAGGATTCCTTGAGCTTTCAAAAACATCTTTATTTGTCTTAATCGAATCCCTGTAGAGAGAAATACAGATTTTCTCTTACAATAATTTTTGCAATTATGCTCAAATAAGCTCAAAACTCTTCTATTTTGCTCCCAAATTCTTCCCAACAGTTTCCAACATTATTCATGATATTTTACACTTGATCCAAAGCTCTTGTATACAAAAACCATACTCAAAGAGACAGGTTAAATGCAACAAGCTCTAATCCAATAATTATCCCAAAATCAATATAAAAGCCATCAATTCTATCAAAATCACACAATGGCGAATAAACCAAAATTCTTATTAATCCTTTCAATAACATAATAAAACTCATGCAAAAAGCTAAGGTTTGGTAGCAAGATAAATGGCATAAATGCCCCTTATCACCTTTCCAAGTTATTTCATAGTGATCACTTCCGGATCAAGGATACAAAGGTTTAGTATTTGGGTTGCCACTCAAACTAATCTACACTCAAGTTTCCTTAACATATACATGAAAAAATCTCGGGAAAACTTGAATGACTTCCTTTTATCATTTCTTCTTAAGAAGAACATAAATCTATTTAAGAACGTAGAAGGAAGATTCTTACAAGTAAGGAATCTGATTACATTATGATATGAACTTTACTGGAGATGAGAAGAGCTTTTTGTAGAATTTCCTATTTAAGTGCAGAGTCTCTCACTTTTACATTAGAACACAAGATCTCTATTTAAAGAAGGTCTTCTTTGTGACCGTTGCCTATAATTTGTTCTTCCATGGACACGTGTTGATCATCCATATGTATCTTGGAAAGATAGTCTAGAAGTGTAACCTGTCTGTCTATTAGATCAGTTTGTAGAAATCATTGTGGAATAGAGGTTTCTAATACCTTTCAGAAATTACTCTTACTTTCTGAACTATGGTTTCTGAACTTTTTCTTCTAAGATTTGGAACAGTTGAATTCAAAGGCAAAAGAGATATTGACCAGTTCTGACATCGAGGTTTGACTTTTTGAAATTTAAATTCAAAATTTAAATTCAAATTTCCCTCCATTTCCAGTAAAGCTCAGCGCTCCACAGTGAAGTGAGCTTTCTAATGGTAATAGATCCTTGATAATATCTTCACTTTTTGACCTTCAATCCAAGCTTTTTGATGAAGACTGATTTGCAATTATGTTGATTGAAGATAGTGTAACATCTAGTCTTCAAAGATTGCCTGATATCTTCATTATAAGCGTACTTTTTGATGTTTAGTACTACTTGCTGAAATCTCAAGACTTAGTTTCTTGTAGGGTTGATATCTTCTTCAAATCATTAGTTGTCTATTGCTTAAGTAAGGATATAATTTCACTTCCATTTCAATTCATATCTTGTAACATGAGAAAAAACATGTCTGCACGTGTGGAGTGAAATATATTCTCATTTCAGTAAGCCTTGCGCTCTTTACAAAAATAAGATTCAATTTTTTATTTCTTTTTATTTTTATTTTTTGTTTGTTTGTTTTATTTTTTGAACTAATGGACTAACACAAGTTATGAATCATGGATTATAAAAGAATTTTTTTTAATCCAAACAAGATAACGAACTTTTTTCAGACCTAATAAAAAACTGGGTGTTGACTTATGCGTTTTCATATTTTGTTAGTATTACATTTCGCATAGTGTCTGGAATTAAGCATAGAATTGGAATTGGCTATAGAATTTTTAACTATAATTACATGTGAAAAATTAAATTTACTAATATATTTACTTAAGATACTAAATTACTTAACTAAAATAATGAATTTTGCTATATATATCATAAAAAAATGATTTATACAAAAAAGTATTTTATAAACAATTCTATGTGTAACATGGAACTTAAACTAGTGTTGTTGACAACTTGGGATTTTTATTTTTCATATAGGAATTAAATTTAAATTATGATTTTATATTTTTACCTTTTTTAAAATATGAGAAAAATATTTTTTAACTAATATGAGTGAAGTCCTATTGTCCGTTTTGTTTGCTGCATGCTCTTTATTCTTTTATTGATGAAGAAGCATTTATAGTAAAGCACCTCCACAACGCCACAACCAGCTGCCCCTCTCCGCGACCTCACATCCAGTTGTGAATAGTGTCTTTTGCAACACCGCAATATATCTCTTCCCCCTTTCTTGATCTGTTTTCTACACACAATACTATGAGAAATATAATCAATATATTTTAAGGTAATTTCACTTTTATATTTAAAATAAATAAAACAGTTAATTTCATCTTTCTCTATTTAGAAAATTAATTGAATTATCATATGTTTAAAAATAAATTTACTTATACTACTAATGATTAATATTTAATAAACTACTAAAATACTTACATGATTAAATAATTAATTTTTCTATCTATTAATTTAATTACTTACAAATTTATAAAATCTTAAAATTTATCATTTGAAAAATGTAGTTTCTTTGTTGGCAAGTTGGATTTCTTTTTTAATTTTTAACATAACAGTTAAATTTAAATTACAGTTCTTTATTTTCACCCCTTTTTTTGAAAAATAAATATAAAACAAAATTTTGGAAAAGGATTCCAGTGGAAAGAAGGGGAAAGGTTTCTGTTCTCACTTCCTCAGCTTTCTTCATCTTATAAATGTTATAGTAATACCTAAGCCAGAAACTCTCATGATTAACACTATTCAAAACAATCCTATCGTAAACACTCTCCATAGCCTTATTCTCTCTCGATAGCCCCTCCATTTCCTCATCTTTCCCTTCCAATGAAAACCCTAATTTCCACTCGGTATACTTATCCAAATCCTCAGGATCCTCACAATAGGTTCTAATGTCACACTAAACAGCAAGAATCTGAGCGTCGAACTTGTTGTACCCTTTCGAATTGAAGCTACCCTCTCTGCTGGCACGTTTTGTTCTTGTGTTCCAGGTGAAGTTATCGGAATCTCTGCGTTCACGCCTCATTCTCTGATTCCACTCCCATTAACTCTTCTACGTGTAAGTTTCTCCTTCTATGAACCCTTGTCCCCCTTTTCCTAATAATCCTGATTCCACGCTTCTGATTGCATTTTCCCTTTTTCCTAATCTATGAACCCTTCCCAACTTTCTTATTATAATCAGAGCAACAAAACAATCAGAGAAACAGCACTCGCTCGCACGCTAGGGTGGAACACAGCGTAAGATGCACAAAGCAATCTCCATAAGAATAGGGTTCAAGCTTGGCCTTTGGATTCATTCTGTTTCAACTTAGGTACTCAAAACAAAGCAAAGCAAAGGTAATCTAAAGCTCCTTTTTTCTTGTCTGGTCAAACGCGTAAGAATAGGATTTAATATTTCATCGAGCCTAGTCGGGGTCTGTAGTGTCGAGACGGAATTGAGGTGAGCTTTTTCCTTTTTTGGTTCTTGTTATTGTTCTATGTTGGGTTTGAAATTGGGATTTATGATCTAAGGTTTTGCTTTGATTCTGGAAAATGGCTGAGGGCTGTGAGAGTGAGTGCTTTCTTTGGAGTGAAAGAAACTCAGGAATAACAGAAATGCCGCTTATAGCATAATAGAATCAAAAGCATATACTTCATAAATGTTATGGAACTAATTCTCAAGCTCCTTCTCAGGAAGATTGGGGAAAAAGATTGGGCTTTATTCCCAATTTTAGGAAATGATTAGGAGTTTGAGTTTGTTGCATAGAGAAAGGGATGAGTATGGAGAGAAAGGTGGGAAAATGGTCTAAAGGTGGAGAAATATTTTCAATACATCACAGTACTATGTGGTGTTCCAAGAGTATGCTTTTAGCCATAGCAAGGGTAATTCCAACAGCCCTGTTAGTCAGTAATGACACGGTATAATTTTCTTAGTTGCTACGCTATTTTTTTAGTGCTCAAGTGCCTTTCAGTATCTGGTATATGTGTGTATGTATGTGTGTGTGTGTGTGTGTGTGTGTGTGTGTGTGTGTGTGTGTGTGTTCATGTCTGTGTTTTTAGTGTTCATGCCTTTCAGTATCCAAGTGCACAAGCTGTTTGATTAATTAAGCTGATTGGCTTTTGGGCTGCAATCATTTTTCTAGAGTCATTCCGTGATGTTAAGCATCTTTCCAAGTTTGATAGTTTTTAGTTTTAATTTGAGAGGATATCCCCCTGGTCCAGATTTTGATGATTGTCTATTCTCAGCTACGGAAGGTGCTTGCCACATTGTAGTATGACTTATTCGAAACTCAACCACCAACCGCCTCTAACATTATCCTTCTTGCTGTTACTAGTGGGATTTAGCTTATGATGATACTAGTTTATTTAAGCTGTTTGAATACTTTATTTAGGCAAGTTCTTGATACCATGCAGCTAATTCAGGAGTAGCTGTCCAAGTTCATTTTTAATATGTTTTTTTTTTCCTTGAAATGCTAATGTTGCCATTCTATACGAGTTCATTAGATATGATTGTATAACTTATTGTATAATTAAGCTGAATTATATAAGCTCATATAACTTAATGGCTATTATTTCTTAGGAATATTTTTAGTATAACATTATACTTGCATTACGTGGACTATATTATCCTAGCATAATAAATAAATAAATAAAAATGGTGGTGTTTTTGGTGGTGTCATTTTCAGGAATTCAGAAAGTGGTGAACTCCATTGAGTCCATTCCCAAGGTTGAGCGAGATTTCAAAGGGATTCATTACTTTGATAATGGGCCTCTTACTGTGCAGTATTTGTTTATGTTGGACGTTTTGGACTTTTGCTTCTGGCCTGGTGCATTCTCTACCTTCTATTTACTCTTTATTTTCTACCCCAAACGTAGGATAAGGATACATGATTCCTTAATAATAATAAAAAAAAAAACTAGACAATGTTAAAGGACTACCAGTACTTGAATATTGGCCTTTAGTGTCTTAATTAAGGTCCCCTGTTATTTTAAATATCTTTTTATTTGCTGTTTGTCTGAATTTTTTTTAAATTAATCTGTCACATTATGGCTGCATTGGCCAGACCTAAATCGTTCAGATTCAAAGACCTAGTTTCCAATGAGAGGAGTTTCGTCTTTATTGGCACATTTGGACTTTCATATCTCTGGTATTACCTCTTTAAGCATTTGATTTGGTCAACAGCATTATTTTAGTTATGACTTCTACGGGATTGTATTTTTTTTTCTTTTGGGTATAAGTATACTTTGTTGGATGATGGTTTTGTTCGTGGGGTTACCATGTGCGCAATTATGCTAATGAGATGTGAATTTGATAAAAACTTTTTGCATAATCTAGTTTTGCTCATGAAGCCAAGATGCATTAGTTTGTAGCATTGTATGTGCGGTTGTAATTTATGTATTTGTTAGCAATGGTTTAGTAGTTTAGTAATGTGGTGTAGCCTTTTGACTTATTTTGGTCCCAGTTCTTGTATCGTTTCGAAGAATGTATCACGTTTTTAACTTGTAAGATGTAACCTTTGATATGTTTCTTGTAAGCATGAACTGAATTCTATGCCAAATTGATGGTTGAATAGAAGGGCGTATCAAATTTTATTTGCATTTTCACTCAATTGGTGAAGGCCATTTGGCATGCTTATTTATATTAGTTTTCTAATTGATATGATATTTGCATGTCTTGTTTGTGGGTATTATGATATTCTTTGTGGCATATGTTAAAGTTTGTGGATCATGGGTGTCTAACATTGAGCTTTTTCTAATTTCAGGCAACAGACTTAAGCTCACCATTGGAAGCAAGGAGCCCTTGGAGGCTAGTCATGAACCCTAAAATAAAGGATTATCATTATTTTCTAATCCTTAGTTTTTTTTTTCTTCAGATTATAAGTCTGCTGATGTTTAAAGTTTTTTTGTATATTGAGGATTTATGTTTACTTGATACTTTTAGCAAGATAGACTTGCATTTTATGAATTGGTTTGTACTTAATTTCCTTTGGATTATATATTCAGAACAATTTGTTTGAATATTTTAATGAATTTGATTTTTAGTTATAAATGGATTTAAAGAAAGATTACACAAGTAGAGGTAGTTTGCAAATGTTACCGAGATCAAAACTAGACAATAAAAAAAGATATGCATTGGTGTAGTAGTAGCAGTTCAAAAAATTTATATTTACATATATATCACGGCGATTCCAAACCACGACAACAATGGTTTAGCATAATGTTAGCCAACCGCTGCAAAAACTGCAATAAGTTTTTACAAACAAAAATCGTGGCGGCTAGAACCGTCGCAAAATAAAGTTAAGAAGGGGGCATTTATTGGCAGCTGTTTAACTGTCACCAAAACCGCCACAAAAGGTTGCAAAACTTGAAATAAACTGCCTCAAAACACCCATTTTGGTGTAGTGTTATTAGCAGGATGTCTTTGTACACTCACTAATTACAAAAAATGATGTGGATCAATGGTTGAATTTGAGTGTGAATATTTAACTGTCCTCCTTAGCGCAAAGTCGACATAGCATTGTACCACCGCGAATACCCCTAGATGTAAAGGGCAGCCGACAGAGTTTAGGAAGCTTTCTAAGTCGAGGAAGAAGGTCTATTGATAATAACGGCACTGAGTTTGGGATGAATACTTCTTACCATATTGATGGTGCCACATCTGCACCCCGTTGTGACTTTGAGTTGAATGTGCAAGCTAGTAAATCTGAAGTACAAGAAGATGTGTACCAACCTCAGCCAATACTCTCCCCAGTTGGACACATAAAGCATATGATGGTGTTCGAAGGCACATCTACATCTGCCCATGTGGTAACATCTAAATCTAAATTTGTAGGAGACGTCCCTGGAGGGAGGGGAGGAAAAGATGAGGGAGGGAGGACAGTAAGAGGAGAAGCAGTAGTCTTGGCACACATTTTCTGAGACGGGGTGGCTCTAGATTACGAGAAAAGATTTGGCTGCCTTTCAGATGGTCTCCTTCGAGAAAGATGCATCTTCTTTTAGGTAGCTCGTCGCTAAAGAACTCCATGGTTAAGCGTGCTTAACGTGGAGCAATTTTGGGATGAGTGATCTCCTGGAAAGTTTTTTCAGAAAGCATGTGAGTGAGGACAAAGCACACTACAAGGACCTCGTGTTAGTCTATAGGGACAGTCGTCAATCCATAAGACAGTCTAGGCTGTTACCGAGGGCTCCTCTCATTTTTTTGCACTGCTTCTCTCTATGTTTTGGGCAAACAATATTGAAGCATAACATAACGTGAATGCTTCGGTGAACTGAGCATAGCTTTATATAGACAGGTGTTTTAAATATTTTAATATTTTTTTTACAATTCTCACACCATGTGAGATTATTTTTAAATTTTTTTTATCAAAATCTCACACCAAGCGAGTTTTTTATTTTCAAAAATAAAAAATTAATTGTTCATAATTCCTCCCACCTTGCGAGATTTATAAAACCACATTCCCTTACTTACAATTTCAACTCCATATTAATGTACATTGGTAGTCAACACTCCATATTAAAATAACTGACCCTCAAAATGACGAAAGATATCATTGTCTTTCTTGTGATATTAAAAACAATATAAATGCAAGATGATGATGATGATGATAGTACTTTAATCTTTATATATAAACCTAAGACAACTCTATCGCATTGTTTTATTAACATTATTTATTTTATTGCTTGTATATTTTAAATAAATTCTAATGAGAAAAATACCTTGTGTTTAAAATTACTTTTTATCTAAAATGAAAATTGAATTTTTATGTCCGTGATTGTAATTTTATAATAAAAAATACTTCCAGGCATTAAAACAAAATCCGTTTCTATTTCTGTTTTTAATTTTTCTTTTGAAAAAGTACTTCTCTTATAAATTCAATCAAATTGTCTTTAAAATGTTTTTATCATGGACATTATTGGGCGATTAAGATTCCTTTCAATAATTATCTATTTTTTAATGATGTAATTCATTCATCATTACAAAAAACTCTTGTTGATGAAAATATAAACATTTTAAATACTTAGAATTTTCTTAAAATCTATTTATATTACTAATAATTTAGATTCATTTCAAGAAAAAGTTTTTTCATATGTCTTTATAGAGAAATTTATGTCTCACCATTTTCTTAACTTCTCTATTTAAAGTAAGTTTTTCCATATGTCTTTATAGCGAAATTTATGTCTCACCATTTATGTCTCAGCATTTTCTTAACCTTCATAGATGAAACATATCACTCCGTCTCAAAGAGTAACTAGGACTAATTTAGTCACATTTTCATGTTCCAATTGATTCCTTTTTTGATTATTCTCAAAGGAAAAGATTATGCTTTTTACCAAACATATGTGGATCTAGTCATGATCTTTTAATAAGAACAAGAAATGATCTTTCTCGATCAATCCTTCTACTCCATCTTCAAGAATCAGAAATGTTCTTTTTCAATCAACTTTGAATTTGTTCATTTGGAATCTAGAGTCTTTTACTGCATTTTTATTTACTTTTTTTCTTTTATAATTCCTTATCCATAAGTCCCACATATTTGATCTTACAGAATCTCATCTATTTTCTCATTGAACAAAAGGTACAAAATAAAGCATATTGATTTTTCAATCAGAAGCACTATGTTAAATCTTTGATTTTTTCCTCTTTCTCTATCCCTATCTCATAGGTATAGCGTTTGAATTAATAGAAATAATGTGAGCTTATCCATGCGGTTATGTGTCTTTCCAATAGAAATCCATTTTTCTAGAAGATCCCAACTTTCATGCTTGTGTTAGTCTTTAAGACCCTTTATTAATGACTTACATTGTGTTGAATGGATATCTACATGATTCGATTGATTGCGTAAATTCTTAAGAACAAATTTTCCTTTTCAAAAATTGGAATCTTAGTAAGGGGTATCTAATTAGCCAATTAGTTATTGATGTATGTGGTGGCTTCTGTTAATTGATGTATGTCACTAATTAGGCAATTAGTAATGTAATGTAATAAATCATAAACAAACGGAAGAAAAAGAAGAAAAAAAAAAAGGTCCTAAGCAATGCGAAGGCATCCAAACGAGGCCTTAGCCAAGGCGCTCATAAGCGTTCCCCGACGCCTCAGCGGCCGGATCAGCTCCCAGCAGCTTTCTCCACCGCCACTGCTGCCGCCGTCTTCCTCCAGCGGAAACTTCGGCACCGGCATCGGCTCCCTGCGCTCCTGCCTCATCTTGATGTCACTCAGATCCATTTGCAGCGGCAACTTCACCGTCCCAAACATCCCGTTGTAACGTTTCCGGCTACTGTCGCTCCTCCGGCACCGGCTTTCCCTGCCAGACGGCGATCGGAGCACGGCAGTGAACCCGGTGGTCCGACCGGAGTTGAGCTCGGCCGAAGCTTCCGATCTATGCGGCTCTGGACCGGGTCCTGATTGACGAGTTATGACTTTGCCGCAGAAAACGACGTCGTTGGGAACGGCAGGGGAAATGGCTCTGGGGAACTCGAAGTTGACGTTGGAGCGACCCGTATCCTTCAAGTCAGAAACGGACCCTGATTCAAGTAGCTTCTGGTAGCGTTTCATTTGTTGCAGTGTCTAACGGTAACAGTGGTGATTGATGAGTGTTGGAAAGAGTGTTTGAAGGGATTGTGAATGTTGCGTTGGAAGTTAAACACTGAGAGAGATATATAGTTGAAGGAACTAAGGAAGGGACAATACATGTAACGTTGACAGTACGAGGTTTTCATCTAGAATGCAGAGAGAGAGAGAGAGGCTGACTTGGTCATGAGGAGGATTGTTTCCGCTTCTGGGATGTTTCCTTCAGCAGCAAGACTAGCTGAGGCATTCTAGAAACGATTCTAGAAAGCTGAGCATGAGTTGAGCTCACTTTATTAAAAAATATTTCTAGTATTTTCAAGCAATGAATTTCGCCCGTCTAGTTTTAATGGTAACTTCCTACAACCTTTGAAATCCATGTTTCCTCTTATCGTTGATGCACAAGGCCGACAGATGGATATCTCCTGTTTCCAGATGGGGTATTTTTTTTTTAATCTCTTCAATTATTTATTTATACTTGAAAAATATATATTATATATATTATAATTTTTAAATTTATTTTGACGTTTATCTTTCAACATGTCAATAAATAATTTAAGAGACAGAAAATGAGACATCATTTAAAAACAGAATATTTCTATCCGAAGTCCAACAAGGAGTGTTATTTCTTGTATTTAATTGAATTCAACCTTGTACATGGGAAAGTAAACTAAAAAGTTGTGTTACTTGAACATACAAGGTATGGCATATCGTGTTAACATATTAAAGATGAGGTGAGATCCATACTAAATCGGATTCATACCTTATCCAAAGATAGAAATTAGTGTGTCAGTACAGTAACAACTTGTATATCCACAGATCATTTCTCATAATCAAATTAGTCTTTTGAAAAAAATTTGCATACCAAATTTAAAGGGAAAAGTTTAATAAACTTTAAACTTTGGCTTATATGTATTTTGATCATGATACTTTAAAATGATCCTTAAATTTTTTTTTATATGTGCATATTATTATGATAGGTTAATAAGTGTTTATTTTTTTTACCTGAAAAGTCTGAAAAAATCCTTTAATTTTTTTTTATCTATATGCACTTTTATTCTATTATTTTTCAATATGTCAAGTTTCCTAATAAACTTATGAAGTTTGTACATGTAATTTTTCATAAAAAAATAAAAAAATGAACATTTATTATTAAATTATAGTAATATATACATATAAAAAGATTTAAGGATCATTTTACATATTTTTAAAATAACAAGACTAAAGTGCACATGAAATAAAGTTAAAAAGGGTTTTTCAAACTTTTCTCTAAATCTAATGATTTTAATTTTGATACATGATAAGAAAAAAAATGTTGACAAAACCGTAGATTGTTCACTCTTAAATTTTACATTGGAAAAATTGGTCTCTCAAAAAAAAAAAACCCAAAGTAGTTTATGTCAAATAAAAATTTTAGACAAATTAGTTCCTATTTACAATGATCAGTTTGACTACTTTATATTTTTTTCTAGGCGACCAATTTGTCCAACTTTTTAAATTGATAGGAATTTCTTTGGATATTTTTTTAAAAGAGACTAATTTATCCGACATAAAATTTAAGATAGATCAATTTAGGAGTTTTGTCAAAAAAAAAATTTACATCCATAACTAATAATATATTTTTATTTACATGATTTTCAATATAGTTGGTGATTAAGTCAAATGTTATTATTAATATTATAAGATATAATTAAAAATTTATGTAAAAGTATACTGAAGGTCTAACCAAATCCAATATTTGCAGTTTAATGATTTCATAGTGGACTTATGTCTATTTTTGCGAGAAGGGCGTCTTTCTTTTGTTATATATTATTATGGGTGCATTTGGTTGTGCTACCACAGTTGTTAAAATTAAAGTACATTTTTTTTGGAAAAATTTTTTTTAAAAATTTTTAATGTTATTTTTTCGTGTTATTTTCTCAAAAGAAGCAAAAGAAAAAATAATGACTTTTCTCTTTATATATTTTTTGTGTTATTTTCTCATAGGAAGAAAAAAAAATCACTTTTCTCATTTTTTTTTTTGTCAGAAGCATATAGTGAGTTGCTTTTTTTTGGAATAAAAAATAGTAGAAAAGAGAGAAAGTATGGTATAATAAATGTGTTAATTAATTTTTTCTTTTCAGAAAATATCTTTGATATTTCACTTCAAAATGACGAAAGATATCATCGTCTTTCTTCTAATATCAAAAACAATATAAATGCAAGGTACCACTAATAATTTAATTTTTATATGTAAACCTGAGACAACTTTGTCACAATTTTTTATTAACTTTATTTTTTTTATCGATTGTATATTTTAAATAAATTTTAATTAAAAAATATACGTTGTGTATAAAGATCATTTTTATCTAAAATGAAAATTGAACCTTTATGTCCGTGATTGTAATTTTATAACAAAAACATACTTCCAAACATTAAAAAAAAACCGCTTCTATTTCTATTTCTATTTCTAATTTTACTTCTGAAGAAATACTTCTCTCATAAATTCAATCAAATTGTCTTTAAAATGTTTTTTGTATCATGGACATTATTGCGATTAAGATTCCTTTCAATAATTATCTGTTTTTTTATGATGTAATTCATTCTTCATTACATACAAGTCTTGTTGATAACAATAACGTTTTCAATACTTCGAATTTTTTTAAAACCTATTTATACTAATAATTCAAACTCATTCCAAGAAAAAAAATTTCATATGTTATTTATAAAGAAACTTATGTCTCACCATTTTTTCAACCTTTCTATTTAAAGTAAGTTTTTAAATTTTATTTACATTATAATTATTAATTATTTTTTATAATTATACTTTAATATATCTCTTTTATTAACACATACTATACATTGAATACTATGTCATGACTTATTAGTTCCATAATTTTTAAACATTCAAAATATTACAAGCCATAAAATCTTTAAAATGTTCAAAATATTGTGATTGAAATTTCTTATAATATTAAAGGTCCCACTCCATCGAGACCCATATATATATATATATATATATAAAGAAAATCTTAACAAGCCTTTTTTTTAATTCTTTTTATTGAATTTGACTTATGTTTGTATTTTATTTTTAATTTGAATTATATTATATTATATTAGTAGTATTTTATGTGTTAAATTTCAAAGTATTTTTAAAATTTTTTCTCTTTTTAGAATTTTTCAAATAAACTTGTGAATATCTATCAGATTCAAATATCTATGGGGAAGAGGAATGGAGACCTGTGATGTAGACGAAGATGGAGATGGGAAGCAAAATTCTAAACGAGGATAGGTGATCCCCTATCTTTCTTATGAATGCCCATTGTCATTCCTATAAATGACATACATACACATATATATAAAGAAAACCTTAGCTCACCTTCATTTTTTTAAAATTTTCTTTATTAAATTTGTATTATCTATGTATTTTTATTTTTTATTTGGATTATATTATATTAGTAGTATTTTATATTTCGGATTTCAAAGCATTTTTAAATTTTTTTCCCTTTTTGGAATGTTTTTAATAAACTAGTGAATATCAGTAAGGAGTCAAATATCCATCGGAATGAGAAATGAGGACCCACGATGGAGATGGAGATGAAGATGAGGATGGGAAGGCAAATTTTAAACAGGAATGGGGGTGTCCTCTTTAATGGATATCCATTGTCATTCCTATAAATTATTCATAATATAGTAAGATTATCTACTTATTCTCTTTCGTTATTCAACAATTTTAACTTTCAAAATATGTGAATATTCATAAAATATGATTTTTATTATTAGTTAAAAGTCATCTATTGATATTTTTTTTAACCTTATAAATATTATGTTTAAAATAAGATATAAAATAGATAGAATGACACATTTATATTCATTTTATTTATTTAATTATTTAACTATTAATTTATTTTTTAAATAAATTTATATACTCAATTTTCTACAAGATATATTAAAAAAATATTATTTATTTTTTGTAATGGTTAAAAATTAATTTTTATTATCATCCCCTGCATTACAAGATCAAACTACTATTTCCTTAAGTTCATGTCTATTTTTTTATTTGATCTTTTTATATGGATGTAAAACACGAAAGCATCCTAACTCTTATTTTAAACATTGAAAGGACAAATTAATGTACACAGCAAGTAGATTAACTTGATACATATATATTTCTAGAAGACTAATTTGAGTGTTTTAGTTAACGTAATTGTAACGGTGCAACCGAAAAAAAAATGAAAAAGAAAAAACGTAGCTGTAACGTGAAGGTTTTGACTTTACTCTCGTTCATTTTCATTTCCACGCGTACCATGATGAGTATTAGGTATTTGCTGGTTAGCATTCCATGTCAAAAAAGTCCACTTATTTCTAGGCGTGGTCAGCAGAGGAAAGAGCGCATTCAAGGAAAGGGCTTTATCCCCTTGGAACTGGGAAGGTTGATTAAGGTAGCCTTTTTTAAGGAAAAAGAAGTGCATAGCTATTGTACTTGACCTAATTAAGCCATTTGGCTCCTGTTTTGTGATCCAAGAAGTTATATAATAGGACCCAAAAAATAAAGCAGGACCAAAAACAAATCCTTTTACTATAAAGTTTAACTGTAGGGGCATAATTAAGGTAAAAATAATATATTCTTTTAAGTACTCCTTCTATTTCAAATTAAATGTCCTTTCAAACTTTTATTTTTGTTTCAAAATGATTATTACTTCAGAATTTTAATGTAGCATTAATTAATTTGTACAGATTTTATCTCTATTTATATTAAATTGGATAACATATTTCTCTTTTTTCACCTCTTTGTTAACCAATCATAATTTTTTCTGAAAAGGTTAATTTAGTCTTTTAGATAAACTTTTCTAAAGAATCAAGACTATTTGATAGATTTTTTAATTATTGTATACTAATCTTAAATGATGTTTATTTTATTCACCCAAAAATAAATTCACCAAAAAATAATGATATTTATTTTGAGGGGGGTAATGTTTTGGAATTTCTATAAATTTAAAATTTTACTCGCATTCATTAAATTTTTAAACATTATCTAAATTACAATTCAAGTCATTATGAGACAGATTTTGAATTAATTAAATTGAATATTAAGAGGATAAAGTAACATTCTAGATAGAGGAATTGTCGTGACGGAATACCAGTTAGATATGTTTAGATGGTAATCATAACAAGTCACAATCGATATAAACTGCATATAAATTAATGAGTGAAAATTTTGAATTAAGACATGCAAAATTGCAAATTAATTTTTTATTGCTAAGTTGCGTAAAATTGTAAAATTGCCTCTAAGACTCTTGAACATGTATTACACCAATGTAAAATTGTTTTTTAACAAAGATATTCCTACACCATCTCTATGATGCTTGTTGTTTAGCTAAATCTCATAGATTACCATATTTCTTCTATACATTAATATAATTCTCCTTTTAATCTTGTTTATTCTAATGTTTGGAGACCAGCCCTTATTCTTTCTAATTATGTTTTTAGATATTGTATGTGTTTTGTGGATGCCTAAACTTGATATACTTGTGTGCATTTGTTAGTCAATAAGCCACGGATTTTGACTGCTTTTCTTCGATGTAAGGTTATGATGGAGACACAAATTGGATGTGTTCCTAAATCTATCAAAAATGATCATGGTAAAGAATACTTATCTCACTCTTTAGGTTGTGATTGAGAGTTTATAGATGATGAAAGAGAGTGACAAATAATGGAATGGAAGAAAAAAGGTAAGGAGTAGAGTGGAAGAGACTATGCCACTCTTGTTTAGAAGTTGCTTTCATTCTATCATTGATCCCCAATTTGGAGAGTCAAAAAGGCTTGGTTCTGAGTGACAAGAAAGGGACATATCTTCCTTTGCTAGACATGTCACTTGTTCCTCTAAAATACTTCCATAATGATCGCTTAACTTTTATCTTGTCATTCGTTGCCATTCTCCCATTTCCTTATTCTCATGTTATCATTCATCATGTGTCATGTCCATATACACGTCGATGTCCACTATAAGAAAGTGGCAGCTAACCGAAGGTTTTTCGGACGGGTAAGAACTTTACTGATGGGTTTACCAATGAGTACAGGGCATCCATTTTTTGGCCATCGATCAAATTGTACCAATGGTAAACAGTAACCTGTCGAAAATTACCGACGGGTAAAAAAAAATAAAAATCAGTCGGTACAATTTGATTAGAGGCGTCACGATGGCGTCAGGAGATTAATATTACCGACGGACCGTTCTAATATTACCAATGGGATACATAAAATAATAATAAAAAATATTTATATTACCGATATACTTACCGACGGGTTATTATTTTTTAAAATTAATTTAATTTAAAAATTATTATTTTACTGATGGTTTTACCCAGTGGTAACAGTTTTAATAATTTTTTTTTTGTTTATTGCCATTGTGGTTTAGTACAATACCTATATAGGCTATGGATTGCATTTTTTTTATGTATAATAATTCAATTACCAATTGAAATGATATTAAGTAAAAAATTATAAAATAACCATTAAGTAAACAAACAGATGCCATAACAAAGCAAAGTATAATAAATAAAATCAAAAGAATAAAATATCAGAAATTTATACAGGGGGTGATAGATGAATAAAGTATCAAAAATAATAATCTAGCAGAAGTCCTGCTGGTGGTCAGCATTGTCGGTGCCATCATTATCATCAGACCCAGCAGAGTCATCTGCGGCATCGATGGGAGAGGAGGCCTTAGCAATAGAGGGGAGAGGAATCTGTGGTGACATCTGGCCGGATCTAAAGGATCCTGAAGCCTGCATCTCCCTAAAGAAGACCATAAGATCAACAGTGACCTTCGGCTGCATCTTCTACTGAATTTTTTGCTGCAACTTTTTGAACTTGATCTTCTCCTTCTTGGCCTCCTCGACCTTCTCCCGCTGCTACTCCTCCAAGGACAACTTAAGTTGTCGCACCTCTATCAGTTCCTGCTCCACTGCAGCTCGGCCTGTTGCCTGCTCCTGGAGCTGCTAAAGCTGCTCCTACTACTGCTGGATGAGCTGTGCTTGCTGCTAGAGCTCCTGATTTAGGGTATGCACACTCTCTCTCAGGGCGTCATCCCTGATTCAGCTATCTGGGTTTGATACTGGGTCTGCACCTGCTCCTACAGGTCCGTGAACTCGAGCTACAAAAGAGAAAAGATAACAAAAAAAATTTTAAACAATAATTAAGACATAAATGGAAAAAGTAATAAAAGTAAAGTAAAAACATAACTGAAGTTATACTTACATAAGTGGTCTCGGAGTGAGGATCTACCCAGACCTCTCTGGAATCCTCTCCCGCCACACCCTTTCGAGTGTGGGTTTCCCTAAAGAGCTCTCCCTGGGTCGTAAGATAGTTTAACTCCCTCGATTGCACATATATCCAAAAGAAATAAACTCATGCAATCATAGTATTTGTCACAATTCAAATGTAGCAAGCTAACATTTAAAGACTTACAAGACACTTTCGAGTACTCTCCTGGGTGCTCGAGCCACCGGTATGCAACGACCCCCCTTTCTGGGATGCCTAGTTTGTAACATCCTAATTTTCAACCCAATACTCCTAGAACGTATTCAGATTGACCATTAGTCTATTACTCTTTTAGTCTTGTCACAACGTACCCAGAGGGTGCCGCAACAGGAATGACAACCGATTTTAAAATAAAACAGGAGTCGCCACCAATTTTAATTCTAGTTAAAACTGGAAAACCTTTTGATTTGTAATCTGGTCTTTTAAAAGAGATTTGAAGTTCGGGAGTCTGATTATGATTAAGGAATGGTGGAAATTTAATCCCACTGTACCCCTAATACATCCGTATAAATACGGTTACCCTAGAGCTCATTATGCAAATTGATTATAATTTTATAATATTTATTCTCCCCAAAACTTGTGACAATTGCATATTTACAAAGAAATAAAGCTAAAATTAAAACAAGAAATAAAGAACAAATTTTATATAAAAAAAGGTTTTGACTTGATAGTTGTTGGCTATGCCGACGTATCCTCTGGTGCAATGAGGAACTCAAAGCCACGTCGTTCCGTAAAAAATAATTCTGTGTTGAATTGATTTTATTAAAGAAATGATTTTTAAGAAACTAAAACCCACTCTTGCACAGGATTTAGGATAGTATGGACTATACAATAAATCCTTACATTCTCATGAAACTTGAGGATAGCAAGCTATACATCAATATCACAAGTTGTTGCGTGGATTTTATAATGAAAAAAAAGAGAAGCGTGTTGTTGATTTTAATTTAAAAGAGAATAAAAAAAAGTGTTGGTTGATTTTAATTTTTTTGAAATGGATTTTTGATTATTAAATGAAAAGAAAACCCCCCTTTTTTTATAAGCTCTAGATTTAAGTGAAATTGATAAAATTAAATTATAAACACAATTGCACATTTAATTTAAACAAAGCACATAAACATGTAAAATAATTAAACTAAAACAATAAAATAAACACAATCACACAATTAATTTAAACAAAACACATAAAAATGTAAAATTATTAAACTAAACAAAAGCAAAACACACACAATTAAACAAAACATCTAACATAATTAAACTAAAAACTAAAGAAGGTCATAATTACTATTTTTTATCCTTTTTAATTAAAAAAACTAAATTCACTCAAAATCAAAGAAATAATTAAATCACTCTTTTTTTTGTTTTGTTTTGCATAATTAAATTACCTTGAAACTAATTTATTCAACTTCACTCAAATGATAAAAAAATAAAAAAATAAAAAAAATAAAGCTAAGAAAGACACCTCATAAACTCTTCTTTTTTTTCGTGATAAATCAAAATGATCAAATATTCATTTTGAACCCAAACTAAATAAACACTAACTAAATAAAGATACTAATCAAACCAAACATATTCAAACCCAAACAAACAAATTCAAAAAAAAAAAAACTGATCTAACCAAATAAAATATTAACTTAAAATATAAAATAAAACTAGAACTCCTTATCTATTTATTCTAATTTTATTAACTTAATTTCACTACCCTATACCCTTCATCTTTAACACACACACGCACAACCAAAATAAATAGAGACACTGCCAAGTTTCTCTCCTATTCACATACACAAACTCTCTTTCATCGACCCACACACATTCTGAATCCTCTCTCATTTTTCTCACGTGCACACACATTCACTAAAGAAAAGAAGGAAAGACACATAGAGAGAGATACGAGAGAAACGGGAAAGAGGGGCAAGGTAAGGGATATGGGAAAGGGCTCATTCGCGGCGGCGGTTAGAGGTATGTGGCCGGTGGCTCCGAATCGGGGAGGAGGCAAAGGGGCGTGGCGGTTCTCATGGATTCGTCACCAGCGCTTCAAGATATGGAGGCTAGGCGGAGCTTCGCGAAGCTTTGCAATCTGGTTCGCGAGGTCTCGGTTGGAAACAGAGGCTTGGGAGCAGCGCCGCGACAACTCAGATACATCCTTCTTATAGCGCCAGTGGTGGTTCAGGTGGAGGCTAGGAAAAGGGAAGAGGAAGGCCGGCGAAGGAAGGCTAGGGGCGATGGTGTTTTGCGATTGGAAAGGGGAGGCGCGATGTCCTGGGTTTGGTAGACTCCATGGTGGTTTGTGATTGGCCTGGCTTAGGGGAGGGAAGCAGCCATGGAAGTGGCGGTGTCGATCTCGTGGAGGGGAGAGTTAAGGTGTGGCTGGTGGCGGAGAGAGATGGAGGAAACAGAGGGAATGAGATCCGTGGGGGAAGTTACCGCCATGAAGCTAGAGACGGCGGAGGGCTCAACGCGACACGGTGGAGGGCTGATTTTTCACAGAGGCTTCGCGATGGCTTGGAGAGTAATGATTGGAGGTCGCGGCCGGGAGAAGGAGAGGAGCACCGCCGCGGCCTCCTCCTTCCTTTCCTCTCTTTAATTTTTTTTTTTTTTGATTTCCAGTGATGATGAGACTGTTATTGTTGCTAGATTCACCTTGTTACTGGACTATTGTGCTAGAATTGTTGTTGATTTCTTTGCAGGTTTTCCTTAGATTTGATCTTGTTTGCTAGATGATTGGTGTGTCAGAATGTATTTTTTTGATTTTTTTTGGGTGTTTGAATTTTTCTTGCTGGTGAGTGATTGGAAAGTGTTTTCAGTCTGAATGCTTTTTTTTCTTTTCCGATCCCTATCCTCGGTTGTTGATGAATCTATATATCATACCCGGTCAAATGAAATTATTGCTGAACAAATTTATAGGTTGGCTGGTCAACCCGTGATCATCACCAAGGGAAGGAATGACACTGTTGGGGAAAGAGCTCATCATGGTGCTTGCCACCCCTTCCCTCTAAACGGCCAAAAGAAAAGAAACATAAAAGAAGAATCCAATACCATTTTTCATTTTTATTTTTATTTATTTATTTATTTTTTCTTCAGGATGGGAATCCAATGTTCCCATTTTTTTTATTTATATTTTTTTGGTCAGACTAAAAAAATAAAAATAAAAATAAAAAATAACATGGGCTAATGAAATGTGGGCTAAAAAAAGAAAATGGAATGGGCTACAATAAAAAGAAAACGGGTTAGTTTTTTTTAACAAAAATAATAAATATAAAAATAAATAAAAGTTTGGATAAAATATGGTGTTCACAAGTCTCATTTCTCAAAATGTTCCTTTAAAATACTTAGCGAAAAATACGGGTAAACTTTTTATTGAAATATAAATACAAAGTAAGAGCCGCGCATATCACAATGAACGTTATCATAAAGCATATAGCATACAGAAGAAAGCGCAAGATAAAGAACATCAAACAACTACATAATCCTCAGGCAATCATGTGTACACCAATAACAGTATTATATTAATTTAGTAAACTGCCCACCTATGAAAGACGGGATAAGTTTGGTACATCATCAAAGCAAATACAACTGAAAAGAAATACAAGGAAAGCATAAAGGAAATCACCCTACCCTCGTGCATCTAAGATGGATAACCTCTAGAATAAAAGAAGGCTATCCTAGCCTACATGTGGTGTGTGCACTAACACTCCCCAAGAGCCTCTATTGCTGCGGTCCTGGAAAGGGTGGGACATAACCGACCCACTGGCATATCTCGGCAGGAGTGGCCATGTGAGGTGGCTGGACGTGAGCTCTGCGATGGGGGCACATGGCCAGCTTCTGGGCCAACCTCGGCTGAGTTACTGTCTCCTCGCTACCCTCTCTCATGAGTGGGGGAGAGGGGGAAAAGCTCTTACTGTACGGGTAGGTCGATGGGTCCCCCGAGGGCTCCGATGACTGTGAGCGAGGCACGTAGTTTGGGAAGTCGTGTATGGCTGATGCGGTGGTATAGGTGCGGAGAATCCTCTCATCGCGTGTACGAGCGCGCTCAAAAACCATGTTGTCTCCATAGGGGGATGTCGGGGAAAATCGATAACTGGGTACTGGGTGTGCAAAGGGCCGTCCTACGAACATGAAGACTTGGACAGCGCAACGCCCCTCAAAATGGTAGGATCGGTTCTGTGATTCAAAATGGACCTCCCACACTGGGGTGTCGATGAAGACCACAAACGTTGCCATCGTAATCTGAAGACGTGACAGAAAGAAAGAGAGAAAGAGAAGCAATGAGAATCTTACTAAAGAATCTCAGAAGGGTACCTTCTATCTATGTGATATCGTCAACGTCCCCAAGAACCTTGGGTTTATTATAAAATGGTGTGCATGCATATAGTTCATTATTAGGTTTCAAACATAATTATCCAATGTCCGTTCATTTTAGAATGAATCTTAATGTCATGTATGTAGCATATCAAAGCATGAATGCATGGTAATACATTATGCAAGAGGACAATAGGACACAACATCAAGATACATCATATAAGTGGCATAAAGTGGCATGTAATTTTTCATGTGGAACTTTCTCTTTTCTCAACTATGTGACATTAAACTTTATACTTTGCATCATGGGGGCCACCCTAAAAACATCTCTAGGTTATGAGCTCATACCTAACTAGTCGTCACTAGTTCTTAATTATCCTCTAATAAACGATTACTTAGGCCTGGTAATCGAATGTAATCGATTACCAGTACCTTCAACTATGTTACGCTTGAAGTCGATTACATAATAATAATCTCGATTACTTAGGTCAAAAGTTCATATCCGAATATGGAAAAAACTCTCTGGTAATTGATTACATGGGCCTGGTAATCGATTACCAGTACCTTCAAAATACGAAAATTGAAGTTTAAAACACCTTCTAAGTTATTTCTTCCTTCTCAAACCATTTTGAACCTTGTTCCAACACTCTTTTTGAAATCAAAACTTTTTTGTAAAGATAAATGCCCATAATTTCAAGATTAAGTTGAAAGAGTTAAGTCTAGAGCCTTAGATCTTTAGGTGATGACATAAACATAAACATGCTAATGCAAGTTTCATTTTAATCTTAGTATTATCAAGTGATAGCAAGGAAAAATAAATGTGCAAGGCTTGAAAATAAACATGAGAATGCAAGTTCCTTCTTAATCTTTAAGTTTAGGTGATGACTTGAATCATAAACATGCTAGACAAGAAATGTAAACATGAAATGCAAGTTCATTTCTTATCTTTGAGCTTTAGATGATGACTTGAAAAATAAATATGATATGCAAGTTCAATTCTTTATTTTAGTGCTCTAGGCCCCTTAGAGTTTTCACTCTAAATCAATAATCAACTTTAAGGTTGAAATAGGTAGGCTTTGAGATTAATTATTGAGGTGATAGCAAGGAAAATAAACATGAATACAATCCATTTCTTATCTATTTGAGTCCTAGGCTCAAGATTACTCTTCACAACAACATAATTTCCTTGTTTTGTTAAAAACCTCTTTTAAAAGTGAAACCTTCAAACTTTAGAGGTCAAACAAGTGATGGTTTTGCAGCCAACACTCAAGATCCTCATCATCAAGCCATGGTTCCTTCCAAATGTAGGCCATTTGGCCGAAAATCAAAGAGGAGGAAAAGGAATGGCAAAATCCAAAAGAGAGTGGAGAAGAAAAGAAGAATCAACATAGCATCATTTCAATCCATAAGTTTAAACAACAAGAAAAGAAGACAACTCCCTACCTTGGAAGTGTCTTTTGTTGGAAGAAGGTTTGATTTTGGAAGGAGAAAAGGAAGAAGAAGGAGAGGAACTCTTGAGAGAAAAAGGAAGAACTTGAAGTTGCTCTTGAAAACTCAAAGCTTAGCAAATGATCTAAAGGTTCTTGCAAGTTCATTTGCATGTGTATTTATAGGGAAATGAAACAAATAGAGGGTGAATAGAGGGAGGGAGATGGCCAGCCAAAGGGGGGAGGGAGAGAGAGAAAATATCTTTTCCATGTGGTCATTCAAAGGTAAGGTGCAAGGCATGGTGGAATATGGTGCAGAGCATGGTGAGGTACGGCTATTTGTGTGTAAAATTAAATCACCATATGATGAAAAATGGGGAGGAGTGGTCGGTTCTCTTATGGGAGTTTAGGGGGAATATTTTGTTATTTCATTTGTATTATGACTTGTTTTAGAGAATGGGTTTGATTAGGTAATTGATTAGGAGTTTATAAGTAAGTGTTTAAGTTAGGTAATGGGTAATTAAGGATGTCAAGACATGATTAGGGAGTGTTGTTGCTTCATTAGAGAGATTAAAACTCATTTTAAAGTGTAAACAATTGTAGACATAATTCCTTAATTTAAGGAATTGGAGAGAAAAAACACTATTCAAGATTCCATATCTTGGAATCTTGAGTTTTAAGAAGAGATTTAAATTTAATCTAAGCACAAATTAACTTTGATAAATTATTTTAACTCTAGATTAATTATGAAAATTAATTAATCTTTGATTAGAGTCTAATATTGCTTAGGTTTGCTTAATTTCGTCATTAGGCCCAGAATGCACTCAGGAGGGGCAAAATCGTAATTTTGCACAAAAATGTCCCAGACCATCGAGACTTAAACAGACATGCTCAAACTCATAAAAACATCATTTAAAACCTTTGGGTGAAGTTCGGGCTCAATCGGTTCACCAATCAGGGTTAAACAGCCACAGGGGCATTTCAGTCATTGAGCGCATCGGAACTCAAAAATGAGATTCTTCTGCTCGATTAACATATGTACCACACATAATCCCCTTTTAACATTGAGTTGACCCTTCGAGGACTGCTGGGTCGGCTGTCCTTGAATTTTGGGTCAAAAATGACCTTAGGGGCATTTTGATCATTTTCGCTCAGACAGAAAAATCGGGGTGTTACATGGTTTGTCCTCCCCTTCTTCGACCTGTCCTTGAAGGTTGGATTTAAGGCCCAATGGTACTACAACTCGAAAAAAGTAGGATCATTCAGCCCCTTGCGGACACCATGCATCATGTCTCATAAGTGCTTGGAGGACCTAATCCTCCAAGCCTTCTTAATAGCGGGCTCATGCTCGGGCTGAATATAAAATATCCTCTACATGCACAAAAATAAAACATATTAGTAATCATAAGCAGATAATTAAATAATATAAACATATATAAATTACCAAAGGTGAATAGTTCATTTTGATTACCTTCCACTCCTACTACCACGTCTCCTTGACATTAGCGGGGATGTCAGTAAAGGTGGGCCACGGACGGTTATACAACATCTGTATAACCTCTGTGATCCTATGGTAAACTGTTATAAAAATATAAACATTTTAAATATCATATGCAATGCAAAATTAGAATGTAAGAGAATACTTGTATAAGAACTTACCCATCTCTACCGTCCGGCCTAATCTGCCAGAGCAGTCTACCGTTAAGCCCAAGTGGCTTACCATCTGGCCTGAGGGGTCTCCTATCCAGGTCCCAGGTCTGCGACATATCCAAGGATGAAGAAGTGTGGTGAGATGCGGGGCTAGGAGTCGGGACAGTGTTAGGGCTGAGGGGGGAGTCACCACTATGAATGGGCTGTGATTGGGTGTAGGGGGAGATGAGGGGGCGGTGTACCCAGGAGTGGGCATCATCCTAAAGGGAGGGGTGGAGGTGGTGGAAGGGACAGTCGTGGAGGTGGTGGGAGGGGTGGTAGTGGAGGCAGTGAGAGGGACAGTCACAGTGGTAGTGGGAGGGGTGGTGCCGAAGGTGGTGGGAGGAGTGGAGGTGGAGGGGGTGGTGGGTAAACTGACCTTCCGAGGTTGGCCTCTACCTCTACCAGCTATACTGAAACAATTAAAAGAGGCAACCAAAAAAAGTATAAATTGCATTAGAAAAAACCACTGACCATTTCATAACAATATTGCACATAATATTAGACATCGTAGTTATTCTTAAAGTTCAGAGCTATTTTTATCATCACTTTGTTGTTGATCATTATCCGAGTCATCACCATTACTATCACTTAGTTCATCTTTGTGATTTCTCATTGTGTGATTACTTGTACATTCAATTATGTCAATTTCGCCGGTTGTTAACGGAAGAGGATTTTCAGAATTGTCTCCATCAACTACTGCCATTGAGAGGGGTGGATCGTCCACCTGATAAGCATCTTTACATTATCTTCTTCTATTTCAATTCTACCTCTTGGTTTTATCTTGTTCAAAATCCTTCAATGTGACCTACTCTTTCCCAGATAAGATATATAATATACTTGATTAGCATTTTGGGCTATAATAAATGGATCATAGATGGATTTTTCGTCGGGAAAAATTGATTCCGAAAAAATTAAAAAATAGAATTACCTATGGATTTTCCATCGGTAATAATTAATTCCAAAAAAATTAAAAAATAAAATTACTGACGGATTTTTCGACGGTAACTTTCAATTTTTATTAATTTATCATTCTTATTAATTACCGACGAAAAATTCATCAGTAATAATTAATTCTGAAAAAATAAAAAATAAAATTCTTGACAGATTTTCCATTGATAATTTTCAATTTTTGTTAATTTATGATTCCTATTAATTACCAATGGAAAATCAGCAGGTAATAGTTGATTCTGAAAAAATTAAAAAATAAAATTACCGACGAAAAATCCATCAGTAACAAAAAATTTAAAATAAAAAATTTTAAAATAAAATTATCGATGAAAAATCTGTCGGAAACAAGTGCGCCATACTTCGCGCCTCTTGGCTCGAAAATTATCTGCGGATTGCTGACGAAATATCTGTCCGTAACGTCCTCACAGAAAAAAATATTTTTGCTCGGATTTCTCGTTTTTCGTCAGTAAATCCATCGGTAATACAGATGAAAAATTTTCGTCGATAAAATCCGTCGGTAACCTTGGTTTTTTTATAGTGAGATTCTGTATATAATAAATATAGTCCATTATATTTAAATTAATATATACATTTATTTATAATATTTGTTATAAACTAGAAATTCAACCTTAATTTACTAAAATGAGGGAAATAACTCATTATATAATACAAGCACTCACTAAGATTGTTTATCAATTTTATCTTATAACTCTTTTACTATCTTTATTGATTATTTTTGTTTTAGCTTTTTTTTTATTTTAGTGTATTTTTAGTATTATATTTATAATCTCATAGTTAGTTATCACTTTTATATAATGATATTTATAAAAATTAAAAGAGAATTTTAAAAATATTTATAAAGATAAAAACTAAATTTTAAATATTTATAAAACTCAAATACATATTTTAATATAGTTACATAGGGCTTAAATTCAAAATGACAGAGACCAAGTAGTTTATGAAATTATAATTTCCTAATTTAATACAAAATTAGGTGATTTTAAGTATTTTCAAATTATCCTAAAAAAAATGATATTGCATTAATCACATTTTCATGTTCCAATTGATTTAATTTTTGATTATTCTCAAAGGAAAAGATTATGCTTTTTACCAAACATATATGGATCTAATTATGATCATTTAATAAGAGCAAGAAATCTTTCTCGATCAATCATTCTACCCCATCTTTGAGAATCAGAAAGATCATTTTTCAATCAAGTTTGAATTTGTTCATTTGAAATTTGGACTCTTCTACTACATTTTTATTTATTTATTTTTTCTTTCATCATTCCTTATCGTTAAGTCCCACAAGTTTAATCCTATAGAATCTAACCTATTTTCTCATTGAGCAAAAGGTATGAAATAGATCATATTGATTTTTCAATCAAAAGTACTATGTTAAATATTTGATTTTTTCCTCTTTTTCTATCCCTAACTCATAGCTATAGCATTTGAATCAATAGAAATAATGTGAACTTATCCATAAGGTCATGTACCCTTCGAATATGAATCCATTTTTTTAAAAGATCCTGACTTTCATACTTGGGTGAGTCTTTTAGACCTTTTATTGATGACCTACATGCATTGTGTTAAATGAATATCTATATAATCCGATCGATTGCGTAAAATCTTAAGAATAAATTTTCCTTTTCAAAAAATGGGAATCGTGGTAAGGCGTATCTAGGCAATTAGTTATTGATGTACGTGGTGGCTTCTGTTTATCGACGTATGTCACTAATTAGGTAATTAGTAATGTAATGTAATAAATCATAAACAAATGGAAGAAGAAAAAAAAAAAAAAGGTCCTAAACAATGCGAAGGCATCCAAACGAGGCCTTAGCCAAGGCGCTCATAAGCGTTCCTCGACGCCTCAGCGGCCGGACCAGCTCCCAGCAGCTCTCTCCACTGCCACTGCTGCCGTCTCCTTCCTTCAGCGGAAACTTCGGCATCGGCATCGGCTCCCTGCGCTCCTGCCTCATCTTGATGTCACTCAGTTCCATTTGCAGCGGAAACTTCACCGTCCCAAACATCCCGTTGTAACGTTTCCGGCTACTGTCGCTCCTCCGGCACCGGCTTTCCCTGCCAGACGGCGATCGGAGCATGGCAGTAAACCCGTTGGTCCGACCGGAGTTGAGCTCGGCCGAAGCTTCCGATCTATGCGGCTCTGGACCGGGTCCGGATTGACGAGTTATGACTTTGCCGCAGAAAACGACGTCGTTGGGAACGGCAGGGGAAATGGCTCTGGGGAACTCGAAGTTGAAGTTGGAGCGACCCGTATCATTCAAATCAGAAACGGACCCTGATTCAAGTAGCTTTTGGTGGCGTTTCATTTTTTGCAATGTCTACGGTAACAGTGGGAATTGATGAGTGTTGGAAAGATCAGTGTTTGAAGGGATTGTGAATGTTACGTTTGAAGTTAAACACTGAGAGAGAGATATATAGTTGGAGGAACTAAGGAAGGGACAAGGCATGTAACGTTGACAGTACGAGGCTTTCTACTAGAATGCAGAGCGAGAGCGAAGAGAGAGAGAGAGAGAGATTGACTTGGTCATGAGGAGGATTGTTTCTGTTTCTGGGATGTTTCCTTGAACAGCAAGACTCGGAGGGGCATTCTAGAAACGATTCTAGAAAGCTGAGCATGAGTTGAGCTCACTTTATCCAAAAATATTTCCAGTATTTTCAAGCAATGAATTTTGCCCTTCTAGTTTTGATGGTGACTTCCGGCAACCTTTGAAGTCCATGTTTCCTCTTATCGTTGATGCACAAGGCCGACAGATGGACAACTTCTGTTTCCAGGTGCACACTTTCCCCTCTTCCCAATTATTTATTAACCTGTAAAAGTTAGGTATTGTATATATAATAATTTTTAAATTTATTTTCACTCTTATTTTTTAACGTGTCAATAAATAATTTGAGGGATAAAAAATGAGATATATTTAAAAACAGAAGATATTTATCCAAAACCCAACGATGAGTGTTATTTCTTATATTTAATTGACTCTAACTCTGTACATGGGAAAGTAAATTAAAGAGTAGCGTTACTTGGACATACAAGTTATGACATATCGTGTTAACACACTAAAGATTAGGTGGAATCCACTCTAAATTGGTTCATACTTGATCCAAAAGTGGAAGTTAGTATGTCAGTACAGTGACAACTTATATGTCTACAAATCATTTCTTAGAATCAAATTAGTATACTAAATTTAAGGGAAAAAGTTTAGTAAACTCTTCAACTTTGGCTTATATGCATTTTGATCATGATATTTTAAAATGGTCCTTAAATTTTTTTATATGTGCATATTACTTTGATAACCTAATAAGTGTTTATTTGTTGACATGAAAAGTTTGAAAAAAATCTTTTAAATTTTTTTATCTATATACATTTTTATTCTATTATTTTTTAATATGTGAAATTTCCTAATGAACTTATGAAGTTCGTACATGCAATTTTTCATTAAAAAATGAACATTTGTTATTAAATTATAGTAATATACACATAAAAAAGTTTAAGGATCATTTTACATAATTTTATAGTAGCAAAACTAAACTGCATATGAAACAAAGTTGAAGAGGGTTTTTCAAACTTTTCTCTGAATCTAATGATTTTAATTTTGGTACACAATAAGAAAAAAAAATGTTGACAAAACCCTAAATTCTTGGCTCTTAAATTTTACGTTGAGAAAGTTGGTCTCTCAAAACAAAATATACCCAAAGTAGTCTATGCCAAATAGAAATATTGGACAAATTAGCCCTTATTTACACTGATCAGTTTGACATTTTTCATGATTCTTGAGGGACTATTTTATATTTTTTTTTCTAAGGGACCAATTTATCCAACGTTTTAAATTGATAGGGACTTCTTTGGATTTTTTTTAAAAGAGACTAATTTGTCTACCATAAAATTTAAGATAGATCAACTTGGGAGTTTTAACCAAAAAAAAAATTTACATCCATAAGTAATAATATATTTTAATTTATATGATTTTTAATATAGTCAATAATTAAGTCAAACATTATTATTAATATTATAACATATAATTAAACATTTATGTAAAATTACACTGAAGGTCTAATCAAATCCAATATTTGATGTTTAATGATTTCATAGTGGACTTATATCTATTTTTACGAGAAGGGCGTCTTTCTTTTGTTATATATTATGATGGGTGCATTTGGTTGTGGTACCGCAGTTGTTAAAATCAGAGTACCTTTTTAAAAAATAATATTTTAAAAATTTTTAATGTTATTTGTTCGTGTTATTTTCTCAAAAGAAGCAAAATAAAAAATAATGACTTTTAATTTCTCTTTATATATTTTTAGTGTTATTTTCTCAAAAGAAGAAAAAAAATCACTTTTCTCTTCTTCTTTTTTTCATAAGCATATAGTGAGTTGCTTTTTCTGGAACAAAAAATAGTAGAAAAGAGAGAAAGTATGGTATAATAAGTGTGTTAATTAATTTTTTGTTTTTAGAAAATATCTTTGATATTTCACTTCAAAAATGACGAAGATATCATCGTCTTTCTTCTAATATTAAAAACAATATAAATGCAAGGTAACACTAATAATTTAATCTTTATATGTAAACCTGAGACAACTTTATCATATTTTTTTATTAACTTTATTTTTTTATTGATTGTATATTTTAAATAAATTTTAATTAAAAAAATATACGTTATGTATAAAGATCATTTTTATCTAAAATGAAAATTGAACCTTTATATCCATGATTGTAATTTTTAACAAAAACTTTCAAATATTTAAAAAAAAACCGCTTCTATTTCTATTTCTAATTTTACTAATGAATAAGTACTTCTCTCATAAATTCAATCAAATTGTCTTTAAAATGTTTTCATCATGGACATTACTATGTCATGACTATTAGTTCCATAATTTTTAAACATTTAAAATATTATAAGCCATAAAATCTTTAAAATGTTTAAAATATTATGATTGAAATTTCTTTTAACATTAAAATGTTATAATATTATTAATAAAAAATAAAATAACTTTAAAAACATAAAAAATAAAAGCATTCATATATTTGACCAAAAAAGTCAAACAAATATAATTTCCAGAAACAACCACAAAAAATAATACATAAAACCAAAAATTTAAAATTAATTCCTCAATTTAAATGTTGAAAAAGATTCTTTCCATTATATATTGGGATTTATTTTGCATGGCTAATTTTTACATACATATTCTTCCCAAATTCGTACATATTTTTTTCTAAACATATCTCTTTTCTAAAAAGTTATATCAACAATTTATTTTTGAATTCCTTTTCTTACCCGGAAAATTTCTAACTTCAAATCTAGAGTTTTTAAAGTCATAATATCTATATATATATATATATATAGACACACACACACACACACCAATTTCTCTATACTATATTTATGTTTATGTGACTTAAACATTTCAAATTATTAATTTCATAAATTTTTATAATAATTTAAAAAAAAATTCAATTTTTCAACACTAAAACATTTTAAAAAGTAATTCCATAATTTACACTTCTTTGATAATGGTAATAATTATTTATTAATTTGTTAAAAAACTAAATATTTACATTATTTTTTATTGATAACAATTGTATAATCGATGCATTACTCCAATAATTTTTACTAATTATAACACATTAATTATAATATATATTTTAAAATTGATATTTTAATTTACTGAAAGGAAATGAAGTATAATTGAAATAATATAAATTAAATTTAGTAGTTATTTTTTATTATCTACTTATTCTCTTTTGTTGTCTACTAATTTTAAGTTTTAAAATATATAAATTTTCATAAAATAAGATCTTTATTATTAATTAAAAGCCATCTACCGAGATTTTTTAACTTTATAAATATTATATTTAAAATAAGATATAAAATAGATAGAATAACATATTTATATTTTTTATTTATGTAATTATTTAACTATTAGCTTATTTTAAAATAATTTTATATACTTAATTTTCTGTAAGATATATTTAAAAAAATTGTTTATTTTTCACAATAATTAAGAAATTATTTTTTATTATCATTCTATATATTGTACGGGTCAAACTATTATTTCATTAAGTTCATGTCTATTTTTTCATTCGATCTTTTTGTATGGATGTAAAACAAGAAAGCTTCCTAACTCTTATTTTAAATATTGAAAGGACAAATTAATGTACACAGTAAGTAGACAAACTTGACACCTGTATATATTTCTAGAAGACTAATTTGAGTATTTTTGTTAACGTAATTGGAACGATGTAACCAAAAAAAAAAAAATATGAAAAAGACAAAACGTAACTATAACGAGAAGCTTTTGACCTTACTCTCGTTCATTTTCATTTCCACGCGTGCCATGATGAGTATTAGGTATTTGCTGGTTAGCATTCCATGTCAAAAAAGTCCACTTATTTCTAGACGTGATCAGCAGAGGAAAGAGCGCATTCAAGGGAAGGGCTTTATCCCCTTGGAACTGGGAAGGTTGATTAAGGTTGCCTCTTTTAAGGAAAAAGAAGTGCATAGCTATTGTACTTGACCTAATTAAGCCATTTGGTTCTTGTTTTGTGATCCAAGAAGTTATATAATAGGACCCAAAAAATAAAGCAGGACCAAAAACAAATCCTTTTACTATAAACTTTAACTGAAGGGGCATAGCTAAGGTAAAAATAATATATCCTTTTAAGTACTCCTCCTATTTCAAATTAATTGTCCCTTCAAACTTTTATTTTTGTTTTAAAATAATTATCACTTTAGAATTTTAATGAAGCATTAATTAATTTATACTGATTTTATCTCTATTTATATTAAATTGGGTAACATATTTCTCTTTTTTCACCAGTTTGTTAGCCAATGATAATTTTTTCTGAAAAGGCTAATTTAGTCTTTTAGATAAACTTTTCTAAAGAATCAAGACTATTTGATAGATTTTAAAATTATTGTATACTAATCTTAAATGATGTTTATTTTATTCACCCAAAAATAGATTCACCAAAAAATAATGATATTTATTTTGAGGGGGGTAATGTTTTGGAATTTCTCATTAAATTTTTAAACATTATGTAAATTACAATTCAAGTCATTATGAGACAGATTTTGAATTAATTAAATTGATTATTAAGAGGACAAAGTAACATTCTAGATAGAGGAATTATAGTGACGGAATACCAGTTAGATATATTTAGATGGTAATCATAACAGGTCACAATCTATATAAACTGCATATAAATTAATGAGTGAAAATTTTGAATTAAGACATGCAAAATTGCAGATTAATTTTTTATTGCCAAGTTGCGTAAAATTGTAAAATTGCCGCTAAGACTCTTGAACATGTATTACATCATTGTAAAATTGTTTTTTAATAAAGATATTCCTACACCATATCTATGATTCTTGTTGCCTGGCTAAATCTCATAGATTACCATATTTCTTCTATACATCAATATAATTCTCCTTTTAATCTTGTTTATTCTAATGTTTGGAGACCAACCCTTATTCTTTCTAATTATGGTTTTAGATATTATATGTGTTTTGCAGATGCCTAAACTTAGCTTGATATACTTGTGTGCATTTGTTGGTCAATAAGTCACGGGTATTTACTGCTTTCCTTCGGTATAAGGTTATGATGGAGACACAAATTGGATGTGTTCCTAAATCTATAAAAAATGGTCATGGTAAAAAATACTTATCTCACACTTTTAGGCTGTGATTGAAAGTTTTATAGTTGATAAAGGGAATGGCTAATAATTGAATGGAAGAAAAAGATAAGGAGTAGAGTGGAAGAGACTATACCACTCTTATTTGGAAGTTGTTTTCATTCCCTCATTGACCTCCCAATTTAGAGGGTCAAAAAAACTTGGTTTTGAGTGACAAGGGATGGACACATTGTCTCTTGTTAGCCATGTCACTTTGTCCCCTAAAATTACTTCCAAACAATGATCACTTAACTTTAGTCTTGTTATTCGTTGCCACTTCCTCTATTTGCATTCTCCCATTTCCCTCTTCTCATGGTATCATTCATCGCGTGTCATGTCCATATACACATCGACATCAAAATGAGACTGCAAGTAGGAAACACAGATATATTACAGAAATAGGTCTTGCTTTGCTAGCTATTGGTTCTTTTCCCTTAAAACTTTGGAATGAGGCTTTTCAAATTGTCGCATATTTAATTTATAGATTGCCTTCATCAAATACTACTAATAAATCACCCTATGAACTTTTATTTAATCACAAGCCAGATTATAAATTTCTTGAAGTGTTTGATTGTGCTTGCTATCCTCATTTGAGGCTATACAATTCACATAAATTGGAATACAGATCACAAAAATGCATTTTTCTTGGATATGTGCCTAATCATAAGGGTTATAAATGTCTCTCTTCCTAGGTCAATTTTACATATCTAGGATGTTCTTTTTATGAGACTTCTTTTGCTTAGGATTATTTTTTGCTCAATCTACGTACTAATACAATTTCACTTGCTACTGCATCATCTTCCTTACCTGTGATTCATGTTCTTCTTTATTTTGAATCTATTTATTTCTACTATTTCTACTTCCTATCAGCCTATACATTCTTCCATGTCTCAGCCTGATTCTTCTGCTACTTTTCTTCCCCACTCGAGATCCCTCCTTGTGATATAGAAATTTAACTATCTATAGAGACTGTAGAATCCATTTTACCTAAAATCTACTAATACTCACCCTATGCAAACTATATCTAAATTTGGTATAATGAGACCTAAACCATATGCCTCTATCCCTAAGTCATGACATGTCAATTACTATTTATAAATCTATTAGAATAGCCATGACTCGTCCTCATTTGCATAAGGCAATGGTTGAGAAATATCAAGCTTTACTTAGAAATAACACCTGCACCCTTGTTCCTCCTCCTGCAAATTCTAAAATTATAGTCTGCATGTGCGAACATCAAAAGAAAATCTAATGGTGAAATACAAAAATATAAAGCAAGATTGGTTGCTAAGGGCTTCCATCAAGTAGAAGGACTTGATTATAATTAGAATTTTGGCCCTGTTGTAAAACCTACAACTATTGGAATCATTCTCGCATTAGCAGTATCTAAAGGTTAACCTATTAGACTATTTGATCTTAACAGTGCTTTCATTAATGATGATTTAGATGGGATTGTTTATGAGAAATGATAGGTGAATATCAGAATACATATATCGGCTACTTACACTCAGCAAAAAGACAAAAGTGGCGTATAAAGGGAGTATGGATACGGAGGGGCAAAATTGTGAAGACAAGAAAAGGAAACCCAAGGAAAGAAAAGGAAAAAAGAGAAAGAAAAAGTAACGTTCTCCACCAAAGCTTGTTTCTTTCTTTCTCCCACCAAAAGCTTAATTTTCTCTCTATTTTTGCACCTCTCTCTAGTTCTTCATCGTTGATAGAAGGAACAAAAAAGGAGGAGAATCAAGATCTGTGACAGCACACCAAATTTATCATCTTTTTAACAATCTGGTTAGTATGTCTCCTCAATTGGTTTACAATATTTTACTACTAGTTTACAACTTTTTGTGCAATGGTTTACAAGTTTTTGCATAGAGGTTTAAAATATTTCGTAACACGTATTTATAATGGTTTACCTTCTAGCAGAATCATTCTTAATTTGTTTTGTTGCTTAAAAAAACTAGAAGAAAAAAATAACCATCCATGTCTTAGGACATAAACCACAAATACATGAAAAATCAAGTAGAATGAGCTAAGTCTTTATGTGTGATGATAAGTTTTGTGCACTGCTTACAAATCTTGATTCTCCTCCTTCTTCTTCCTTCTGTGAATGATGAAGAACTAGAGAGAGAAACGTGAAAAAAGAGGGAGAAAATGAAGCTTTGGTGGGTGAGAGAAAGAGAAACAAGAAAGATTTTATTCGTGATGACAAATTTTGTGTGCTGCCACAGATCTCGATTCTCCTCGTTCTTGTTCCTTCTGTCAACGATGAAGAACTAGAGAGGGAAAGGTAAAAAAAGAGAGAGAAAATAAAGCTTTGGTGGGAAAGAGTAAGAAACAAGAAAGAAAAAGCTTTGGTAGAGAGCGTTACTTTTTCTTTCTCTTTTTTCCTTTGCTTTCCTTGAGTTTCCTTTTTTTGTCTTCACAATTTTGCCCCTCCATATCCATACTCCTTTTGTATACCACTTTTGTCCTTTTGCTGAGTGTAAGTAGCTGATGTATGTATTCTGATGTTCACTCATCATTTCTCAGTTGTTTATATGAGTCAACCACCTAGCACCTATATGACACGCGATACGGATACGACTTGACATAGACACAGGGACACGATAATTTTTACAAAATATAAGATACAATATGGTTAGGATACGTTGTATAATAAAATATAAAAATAACATGCTATGATGAGAAAAATCAAATCCAAACACTCTTGTGGCTAAAAAATACCCCACAACCAAGAATTGACCAAAAAAATTACAAGAATAATAAAATATACACCAGTTTTTATCCAAAAAAATAATAAACAAATATTTGCATAATGAAAATAGAGTTTGTCGCCATGATCAGTGGCATATCAAGGGCTCTCGAGATCGAGAGATGAAGCAGCACAGTAGGACACCCCTTAGACATGGGTGTCCGAGTGTCGTCAAAGTGTCAGTATTGCAAAAGTATCCAACACAGGTACGACAAGGTTTTTGAGCATCCTGCTCCATAGCTTGTGTGCAGATTACATAGATCCATTTATTTCCTAAAACAGGCTCCTAGGGCCTGGTACTTAACCTTTGGTTTTACTTTTTATTCCTTTGGTTTCACTAACATTAAGTTTGACAGACCTCTCTTTTACTAAGATTTTTGCTACTTCCATCATTTATTAGTTTATGTTGATGATATCATTATCACAGGAGATAATTCTACTGAAATAGCATCACTAATTCAGCAGTGTAATTCTCTCTTCTCCCTTAAAGATTTAGGAGATTTTAATTATTTTCTTGGCCTAAAAGCTACTAGAATAGAATCTGATCAACTAATTTTAATTCAAACTTTCAAACTTGTCACACAAATCTAGTATACAAGAATCTAAATCTATGCTTACTCTTATGTTAGCGACCTTGAAATTATATCTTAATGGTGATTCTGCTTTTAAGGATCCAACTTTGTATCGATATACTGTCAGTTGATTGCAATATGCCACTATCACTTGTGCTGATATTTCTTAGTGTTGATAAAGTCAGTCAATATATGCATAATCCTCTTCAATGTAATTGGAAAGAAATTAAGATTAAGAGGATATTCAAATATTTGGTTGGTACACTTGGTGAAGGGCATTTATTTCACAAACTTCCGGACTTGAGATTGCTTGGTTTTTCAGTATCTGACTAGAGTAGTGATGTTGATGGTAGGAAATTGACTTCTAACTTTTGTGTCTTCTTAGGAAGCAACCTTATATCATGGTCTAGCAAAAGCAATATGTTGTTGGTAGATTCAGTGATGAAACTGAATTTAGGAGCTTGGCTGTGGTTTTTGCTGAAATCATTGGATTCGATCACTCTTATCTGAATTACAACATCCATGTTATATTCCTATGTTATCTTTTGTGACAATGTTAGTCCCTGTCTCCTTGCTCAAAATCTTATTTTGCACGAATCATTTTGAATTGGACCTATACTTTCTTCGAGATCGAGTCACAAAGAAGCAGGCTTAATGGCTTGTGTTGTTCATATTCCTACTTTTGAGCAAGTAGCTAACATTCTATCATCTTCTTGCAGGTGCTGCTTTTGACAAATTTAAATACAGATTTGGAGTTTCTTCAAATGTACTTTAAGTTTGAAGAGAACTAGTAAGATATAAATCTGTTTGCTAGTTTCTTATGATAAGAACTGTTTCTATTTTAGCTTTTATTTATGTTTTGGATTTGTACTTTCTGTTAGTCATTTAGCTTATGTTATAGATAGTCTTTATTGCCCTTGTATCATGAACAAATGATTGCATCAATAAGCAATATAAAGTTTTCAGAATAATAAGATGTAAAAATAAAATGAAATTAAAATATTAAAATCTTGGGACATTGTGTACTAAAAAATAAATTGGGACTTTTTATTCATTTTATCTCAATTCATTGCTTTCATTTTGTAAGAATATCTCCTCAATAGTGTCATGTGCACACCTACAGTTCCACCATAGGAAAATACAAGACAAAATAGGTAAAAAAATGAGTATGCATATAAGTGGTAGCAAATTTGAAATATTTATAATTTTAAAACACATTTCATTTCAAAACAATAAATAACACATCTCAAATCTCCAAACACGCATTTCTTCTCCTTCTACCCTGAAAATATTTCATTTCAAAACACAAACATCCCAAATCTCCCTCAACTGTGAACATTACCTACCTTTTTCCAAACTCCATCGAGGACCTCCATGAACACCCTTCCTACAACATCTACGACGAGCTTCCATTCACCATAAACAAACGCGATTGTTGTCTCTGAACTCTATCGAGGACAAGCTCTGTGAACGCAACATCAATTGTTCTGCTATCTCCATTGCCATCTCGAAACTCTTTGCCTTTATGCTCTAATCATCGTCTCCAAGCAAGATATGTTTCTTCCTTGCATGTACTTACAATTGGGGTTCGTGAAAGAAAGTTGAGAAGAAAAAAAAGAAGAAAAAAGTTTTGTTTTGGGGGGGTTTTTCTTTTTTGGTCTATGGTAGGCTAATTGATTGGTTTGATGAATATGTTGTTTTGATTTTGAAGGTGTATGTTCATTCTCATCCCTTAATCAAGCACTAGATTTATGTTCTAAGGAAAGACTTCTCCTATCATCAGTGAGTAAAATAAATTTTATTTTTTAGATGTACACTTAAATGACTTTACTCACTTCAAGGACCATAAGAATTGCTTCATGTTTAATATTGTTAGTGGTGACATTATTATTGTTGTGGTTCACAATTTTCAGTACTAGTATACAAGTCTTTTTGCACTTGATTTTATAAGTTTTTAGCATGGATTTACAAGTTTTTTGAACTTAGTTTACAAGTTTTCAGCATAGATTTTAAGACTTTTGCATTTGTTTTACAAGTCTTAAGCACTGGTTTAAGTTGTTTGTCATCGATTTACAAGGTTTTTGCATTTGGTTTATAAGTTTTTTGCCATTAGCTTACAAGTTTTTTTTGTAACTTGGTTTTTTAATTTTATGCATTTGGTTTACAAGTTTTAAATGCGAGTTTACAAGTTTTGCATTTGGTTTATAAGTTCTTTGCAGTTAGTTTACAAGTTTTAAGCATGAGTTTATAAGTGGTTCGCACTTGATTGGATGTGCCTGTTTAATTGTAAAAGCATTGATTGGTATGTGGTTGTGAGATTGGTTACGGGGAAGGGTAGTTTTCAAGTTTGTCAGGGGATTTTATTGAATTTTGGTGTTACATACAATTTCTCAACTTTTAAAGATGGATTTGGATGCATGGATTACCTAGCATCTCGTATAAGAGTTCTTCACTCATTTGAAGGCTTAAAAAGATAAACAAACAAATTTCATTGACCATAGTTTTGTTTTGTTTGTTTCTCTCTGTCAAGTTTGTTTTTTAGAATAGCAAATATAGGCTTCATGAGCATAAAGGAATAGTTATCCATATACACATTTTTGGTTATGGGAAAAAAAAGACAATTTGTAAAGTCTTTATTGACATAAAAACATCCTATGAATTCTTTTTATATTGTTTTGTGTTATGTAAATGTTGTAACATCCCCTGTTGCGTTATGGATTGACGAATGTCCCCACACACCAACACGGGTCTTTTCAGCGTGCTTTGTCTTCACTGACACGCTTCACCTATCCCAAAATTACTCCAAGTCAAGCACACTTAACTGTGGAGTTCTTTAATCATGGGCTACCAAAAAGAAGATGCATCTTGTTGGTATACGTAGTACAAATCAATTCATATAAGCCCTCCTTAACTGTATAGTCTCATGCCTACATAGTCTCAGGATTCCTCTCATTCGGATGTATAATCGGTTCATTCATGTACCCATTCACTTTCGAACTCTGACAGGAGCCGTTCCTTGTCCATGCCTCCTTGCACCGGCGATCACACCCTGACTTCGCAATCCTCGGGCGTTACAAATGTGGATTTTGAAATCCACACTTTGTATAGAGTGTCCATAAGACTTACATTAATATATATGGTTTGTAAATATTTATTAATATACAGGAAAATTGATGCATTTGAACAAAAAAAGTTATAAATCGGTGATAAAAAGTTGTAAACCTTTAAGAAAAAGAGTTGTAAAATAGTGCAAACAACTTATAACTAAGTATCAAAAACATGTAAACCTGTACTGAAAACTTCTTAACCAAGTGAAAAAAAAACTTCTAAACATGTCACTACACCAAAATATAGGTTTTGCGGCGGTCAATTTGCGATGGTTCTCCAAAATTGCCGCAAGATAGTTACTTAGAGGCGGTTTTTGCAACAGTTAACCAACCGCCTTAGAATCCTTGTAATTCACGGCGATTTTAATGAAACCGCCACAATATATTTGAACTTAGTGGCAATTCCTACAGCAGTTGCAGTTGGATTTATCACTTAGCAGCGGTTTACAACCGCCGCAGAATACTTATAGTAATTTTTCCCCTTTTTGGTCAGACATCAAAATACAAAGCCCAGCAAAACACTCAAAACCTAACATGCCCCAATTCATTCATCTCGCGGTATATGAGAGAGAAAAGCCATGGGAGAAAAGCGGTGTCACAATGGCAGAGCAGGGGGCTAGTGTGGCAGCACCAGTGGCGGCGTCAATCACGTTGGAGGCCGCAATGTCTTCTGCTAGGCTTTGCAATGCGCGATCTGAGCTCCGTGGTCATGGTGCATGATGGCTGCAGCTTCACGGTGGAAGGGGGGCTACTGTGGTGTGGCTTTGCAGTCTCGGTTATCGGCAGAATGAGGGGCTGTCCGCCACCAAAGTACCTTGTTCTCTCTTTCAATCTTTCTTCTGTGACCTAACAATAGCGAAACCAGAGCAAGGTCATCCTTCACCATCGTTGGGGTTTCGATTCTCACTTGCTCATGCTCTTCCTCTCATGTTCTATATCTCATGTTTATGCACTTTAAATCCCTGACCCTAATTCCTATATTGAATCTCTTTTTTTTCTAGATCCCTAATATATTTGTATACATTGTGTTTTGCTATTTATTCTTCTCCCCTGTTACGTTTCTTTTTTCATTATTTTCTGCCCTATCCCTATCCGTTCTATGTAGTTCCAAATCCAACTTAGGAAAGCAACAATTAAGTAGATGGAGAATGAAGATTCATACTTATAGGCCCAAATTGAGTGTAGAGGTTTGTACCTCATTTCCACAATCTCAAAATTGCAAGTTCATTTTTTGAAATTGAGTGTAGATATTCATACTTATTCACCTTGTACATGGTATTTATGTGTTTGACAGCAGCTTACTATTCCTGGTAGTTCTTAAGCAATTTTGATTTTGCAAAATAGTTTATGGAATATTTCATTCCATATAGCACAATGTAAGCAATTTATGCTTCAGGTTGAACTAAGTTGTTTTATTCCTCTAGTTCCTGTTTCTCTTATGCTTTATTATCAACCAATGCTTGCTGTGTACTTCTTTCTCATTGATGTATCCATGAATGCAGTTAAAACTAGTGCAACAGCTGCAGTGTGGAGTGCCATCAATTAACTTATTACAGAGTACGGACCTTCTTGTGAATTTTAACTATTGACAGCTTTAAATATTGTCTCAACCCTTTGAATCTCTTTGTTGATGCAATGCTAAATGTATTTCTAGCTTTCTTTCGTTGGATTGGATTGAAAACTCATGTTGTTTAGTTATTGTTTCACATTCACAAGTTAAGGGAGTTTCAAATTTGGAGCAAAGATTTGTTGTTGTTTTTTTGTTATTGTTTCACATTCATAGGTTAAGGAAGTTTCAAATTTGGAGCAAAGATTTGTTACTCATTCTCTTTTGTGTTTTTACTGATTTGCTTATTTTCCTCTTGAGTGTTGTCTAACTCTAGCTGTTAGAAAGTAAAGGCTTTGCTTTATTTTGCTGATCAATCATTCATGAACCATGTTAAAGGTTAGAGTTAGATAACCCAATCACTCATTGAACTATTAAAGTAATTGTTTGAATGGTAGAGTTTTGTGTACTATGATGAAGTTACTTGGTTCATAGTTAGATGTAAACATATATACTTTAAATTTGGTAAGGCAGGAAGTTAGTTGTAAATTAGGTAAGACTAATTATACATATAACAAAGGCCCTTAAACTAAATGAATAGAAAAATTAATACACTATTTCCACAGATAGTGAAATTTGCATTAAAAAAAAGTGAAATCAAAACTAAACTACACAAGTTAATCACTACTGAAGCTTGGTGAGCACTAGTACGTTACTTTATTGGGAATTGGAAAGTGGAAAACACAATGTAATGATAATCTGAAAAAAAAAAGTTGATAGTCATACTTTGCTTATCTGCAGCATGTAACTGGAAGAGTAAAAGAGAAGACCCCTTCTAAGAAAAAAGACAAAACTGTGTTAGTATTAGTAAAACCTTAGCTTGTCTTCTTTTAGCTTAAGATTGATTATGTAGCATAGTTTAACAACTTTGAGTGCTGCTTCACTGCTCTTCTGTTTTGAATTAACAAGGGACTTGGAGATCCTTACTTTAAAATGTTCCCTCCTGTGCTATGCAAGAAGTAGATAGTGGATATTGAAAGAAATGAATGACATCCTAAGCATTCCAAATAGGTAAAATCTATTGTGATCTTCTTAAGGTTGCCAAGAAACACATAGGAAAGGAAGACAACAAGAGACATTTCTTAGAATTTGCTACCTCGGAGTTCCATAAGAACCATCATCTCAAAGATGGTCTGGTACTCCAGCAGAAAATAAAGCTTGCCCAGGATTATACTTCTATGCTTAATAGTGTGCACCATCACAAGGTATTGCTTTCTTACAATTGCTTTTTTTCTTGAAATATTCTTTGTATAACAATAATAACACAGTCACTGATTTGTCTGTGTGCTCTTAGTAATAAGTTGTCTGCTAGAAAAGGGTGCACCAATTGGAATTAGTTAAAAATTTTAATGATTACTAATTTAGTTTTAAATTTTCATGATTAGTTAGAGTTTATATATTTCTGTCTAATGTATGTTTAGAAGACAGTGATACTTTGAACTATTTTTTTATTATCTTTTTTATATTTCTTGTGATGATTTGACCCTGGTAATTAATTGATTTCATCGAAATGTGCCACTGGGTATAACAAATGCTACAAATTTACTAGTTTCAATGATCAATTTTAAATCATAATGTGTGTTTGCTAAATAGTTATTTTTGTGTCATTTCATTCTAATTTCAGGATACAGATTCAGCAGTAGAAGGTGCTCTTTCTTTGCTAATCAAGGACTCCAAACTCGAGGACCATCATAATCTCATTCATAGATCTTTTTATTTTCTTTTACTTAATGCATTTAGCTACATATAATAGTTACACTTTATGTATTGCTTAATATTTAATTTAAGACAACAAATATTTTTCGTATTTATTGTGTAATTTTATTGTTCATCTAGCATTATTCTTAATTTACTATGAATAATGTATTTGAAACAATTTGTTTTAATGTATTTTTTTCATGTAATAAATGAATTTATTTTTAGCGATGAATAATTTGTTCAATATGAATAAAAAAATTATAAAGCCAAAACGTTGGGGATATAAGCTAAGTTGGAAAAAAAGGTATCAGCGATTAAAGCTGCATCGGATTTTTTTTTTTTTTTTAAAAAAAAAGATTTTTAGCGGCGGTTAAAGACCGCCACCAAAAGGTTTTCCTTTCGAAAAAACTTGACGTTAGTGGCGGTTGTTCCAGCGGTTGTGTAAAACTGCTGCAAATGTGCTGCCAACACTTGAAATAACGGCGGTTTGTGAACCATCGCAAGTTACTTTTAGCGATGGTTTTAACCGCCGCGAAACACCAAAACAACCGCCGCAGATAACCTCTTTTGGTGTAGTGTGTGCTTAAAAGTTAAAACATGTAAATTCATACTTAAAATTTGTAAATAAAATGCAGAAAACTTTGAAACTATTGCTTAATACATATAGACTCATGTTGAAAACATATAAACTCATGCTGAAAACTTGTAAACCAAGTATAAAATGCCTATAAATCTGTGCTTAAGACTTATAAACCAAATGTAAAAAAACTTGAAAAAAACATGCTAACTACATGCAAAAAATTTGTGAACCTGTACTTAAATAATGTAAACCAGTAAGAAGAAGTTGTAAACCCATGCTAAAAAGTTGTACATTAGTGCAAAAAATATTGTAAATAGAAAATATTAAAGTTAGTGAACTAGCTCAAATTTCAAACAACCTACATCGTTCATTAAAAATTCAAATACATACGAACAATACTCAACACTCATCGTCTAGTTTGACAAATATTCATCCCTTTTAAAATTCATTTTTTTCTTCAAGCATTGTTAGAGTCCCCCCATTCGCTTCTTTAAAATATGTGCATGCAATGATCAAGTAATTGAGTTCTCCATTCAACCCCTTCCTTGAATTTCTGACTTTAAATGCAAAACCCCATTTATTTTAGTAGGTTTTGTAGAATGATTTCACTTCTTCTTTTAAATTAAATATCATCCCAACAATAGATACTGACAAGTCACAATCCCCATCTTGGTCATTAATATGAACCGCAGCATCAAAACCTGCTTCAACAATTGTTGAATCCTCCGTAGTTTACATTTAGAGTATGATGCAAAACCTACAAAAAAAAATTATAATAAATTTGTGATACAAAACCTACATAAACAATATTTACAGCTTGATTTACAAGTTTTTAGAACCGAGTTCAAGAATTTACAACTAGTTTACAAGTATCTCGCGCTAGGTATCAACATTTTAACCACCAATTTCACAATATTTAGAATCAGATTTTAAATATTTACAAATAGTTCAGAGCTTTGTAGCACCACTTTCCAATTATTTAGAAAAGGTTTCTAAGAATTTAGCATTATTTTTACGAGTTTAAGCACTAGTATATAAGTTTATTAAACTAGGTTACATTGTATTGTAGACCGTCTTTACATCATTTATAATCAAATTCCAAGTATTTACAATTACTTCAGAACTTTGTGAAACCACTTTGTTCAAGAAACTTGATTTACAAAACTTCTTACACTTGGTTTGTAAGTCTTAATCAAGGGTTTATAAGTTTATTTCTTTTGATTTACAAGTTTTTTACACTTGGTTTATAGGTTTTAAGCAATGCATAGTTTTATAAATTATTTGTACTTGATTTACAAGACTTGTAAACTTATGCTTAAAACTTGCTTAAAAACTTGTAAGTCAATTACAGAAAACCCTCCCAATTACATTGATAGTAGACCATGTTCAAATAATTTAGAATTAGATTCCAAATATTTACAATTACTTCAGAACTTTGAGGAATCACTTTGTGCAAGAAACTTAGTTTACAAAGCTTATTACACTTAGTTTGTAAGCCTTAAACAAAAATTTACAAGTTTATTTCCCTTGATTTACAAGTTTATTACACTTGATTTACAGGTTTTGAGCAATGCTCACTTTTATAAATAATTGTAAACTCATGTTTAAAACTTGTAAGTATAGTACAAAAAACTTTTAAACCAAGGTAAAAAACTTGTAAACAAATGGCAACAAGTTTGTAATCAGATTTTTGCATTACTTTACGAGTTTTAGAGCCATTTTACATGTTTATCAAACAATAAATTATTTATTCGTAGTTCAATAATTAAATTTGATTCAAATCACACAAATAAATAAGGAATCTATCAAAAAAAATATCTAGGCCCCTCAAAAGAGAAACAAGAACTGCAAATGAAGAATCCACATGCCTTATAAACAATACTATTCCAATAAAATTGAAAAATATGTATATTTATTATTATTAATGTTCTTCTGTGGGAAATAAATCTATAATCATTCTTAAGAGTTGTTATCTTACTGTAAGATGATCATATAACGGCAGTTATTAATGGCGGACGTGGCGGTTGCCATGGTGGGACGACGTCATCGTTCTCTTGCGTGGAGAGAGAGTACGGGAGCTGACGGAGTGAGAGAGCAGGAGAGAGACAAATAAATAAATGCGGGTATTTTTCATTTCAATGAGATTTTGTATAACACCTTTTTTGATAGAAGATTTTGTATACCTAGTATATAGATACATCAATTTTGTCTTTTCCTCCCTTCATCTACTGTGGTTCCGGAGGTGTTTGTATCGAAGGTATGCAAATATCATTGTTGATATCTCCTTACATCATTGTCATAACAATCTCTCTTTTCCCGTTCACGAAACGATATAGATTCAGCAACACGATATCAAAAGATGCCTTTTTCTGTTTCCATTATACCACAATTTTTTTAAAAAACAATCGCTTGGGCTTTCAGAATTTATTAGCAACATGGCCTGACAGCAGATTGAAAGAAATATCCACAGATAGTGATGCACGTCAACACGCTTAATTCTCTTTATTCACACGACAGCTGTCGGTGACTTTCACTGCGCTTAACGTGAAAACAGCTCAAACAGAATTAGCTCTCGGTGATAGCCTTAACCTTAGGAAAGGGATCGAGGTAAATCCTTGAGACATTCAACTTTTGCTGCTTTCGGAAAAATATTAGCGTTCCATTAATCCTGTTTGAGACACTAATGGAAAATAGTCTCCTTTTTCTGTTTCAGTGATAGGCTCATCACCAACTCTCCTGGGTCAGGCTCACGATCATAAACGGAAGCCCAGTGTACAGGACAAAACAACGCCAAATGCACACCACTTGTCGATAAGGTCGAACCCGAAATATTTATCAGATTTAAAAGGTTGTCAATTGAGAATCATCTCGATCTTGAATAGAGAAAATAAAAACAAATCCCAGAGACCAATATAAGTAAAAACAATGTCCGACAAAACTTTCTTGTAATTTAAATGAAATTAAAACATCCGTCCGCAGCCAAAAAAACCCTCAAGCTGCTTGCGAAAATGGAATTCTCATGCAGGCTCTTGACATCAAAACAAAAAGTACTCTAAATAAATAACATACAGGAACGAAAATTGCAAATATAAATGGTAAAACAAAGACCTAGGACTCTGCAAGGATACACTCTAATGGAACAAATGGTTTCTGTAGCCATGATTGTGATTCACATGTACTGGCAGAAACATCAATGTGCAACGCACTCACTTCTTCTTCTGGGCAGCCTTGGTGACCTTGGCTCCGGTTGGGTCCTTCTTCTCCACACTCTTGATGACTCCCACGGCCACGGTTTGACGCATGTCCCTCACAGCAAAACGACCAAGAGGAGGATAGTCACTGAAAGTTTCAACTACCATGGGCTTGGTTGGAATCATCTTAACAAAACCTGCATCACCATTCTTCAAAAATTTGGGCTCCTTCTCAAGCTCCTTACCGGAACGCCTGTCAATCTTGGTCACAAGTTCAGCAAACTTGACAGCAATGTGAGAAGTGTGGCAGTCAAGCACAGGTGCATATCCATTTCCGATCTGACCAGGATGGTTCATGATAATAACTTGGGATGTGAAGTTGGCAGCTTCCTTGGCAGGGTCATCCTTGGAGTTTGAGGCAACGAAACCTCTCTTGAGATCCTTGACTGCAACATTCTTCACATTAAATCCAACATTGTCACCTGGAAGAGCTTCCTGGAGAGCCTCATGATGCATCTCCACAGACTTAACTTCAGTTGTCAATCCAGTGGGACCAAAAGTCACAACCATACCAGGCTTCAAAACACCAGTCTCAACACGACCAACAGGTACAGTACCAATACCACCGATCTTGTAGACATCCTGCAAGGGAAGCCTGAGAGGTTTGTCTGTAGGTCTCTTGGGTTCATTGATCTGGTCAAGAGCCTCAAGGAGGGTTGGGCCCTTGTACCAGTCAAGGTTGGTGGACCTCTCAATCATGTTGTCACCCTCAAAACCGGAGATGGGAACAAAGGGAATCTTGTCTGGGTTGTAACCAACCTTCTTCAAGTAGGAAGAGACTTCCTTCACAATTTCATCATACCTGGCCTTGGAGTACTTGGGGGTAGTAGCATCCATCTGTCACAAATATTACAATGCAGGTCAAAAAAATCTGCAACTTTGCTACCAGAGATAATAAAACTCACATCAGAGCAATTAAGACGAACACCAAGATTTATACCTTATTACAGCAACAGATCATTTGCTTGACTCCAAGAGTGAAAGCAAGCAGAGCATGCTCACGAGTCTGTCCATCCTTAGAAATACCAGCTTCAAAACCACCAGTGGTTGAATCAATGATGAGGACAGCACAGTCAGCCTGGGATGTTCCTGTGATCATATTCTTGATAAAATCACGATGTCCAGGTGCATCAATGACAGTGCAGTAGTACTTGGTGGTCTCAAACTTCCACAGAGCAATATCAATGGTAATTCCTCTTTCACGCTCTGCCTTGAGCTTGTCAAGCACCCAAGCATACTTGAATGACCTCTTGTTCATCTCAGCAGCTTCCTTCTCGAACCTCTCAATAACACGCTTGTCAATACCCCCAAGCTTGTAGATCAAGTGACCAGTGGTGGTTGACTTCCCAGAGTCGACATGTCCAATGACAACGATGTTAATGTGAACCTTCTCCTTACCCATGATGTCTTAAAACTGGAACTAATTCAAATATTAGCCAAGTCAGAAATCATAACACAACACAATAATGTAATTATAAAAACAGGTAGACCCCAACTTAGAACATTTAAATGCAGCGAACTACATAAAATCTTAAGAAGCGAAGCTATACAAATTTTAACAATAAATCCCATCACATCACAGTATGGAAAAAGCAAGCAGAAAAAATCAATGTTTTCAATTACCAAGAAAAATAAAGCATTTTTTGGTTTGTGTATTCACCTTCTGTTTTAAGATTTCATCCAATTTTAATTACTAAAATGTTACCTTATTTACAATTGTTACTTGTCTTTCAGATTTTTCAAAGCCAAAAAATGAAAACAAGATCTATCCCTCAGAAAAAGCTGAGAACAAGCGACAGATTGAGAATAAGGTTACGTTTTTGCAATTAAAATTACGAACAAAGAAATGAAAAACAAATCAAAAAGACTCCAAGCAGCAAAGAAACAAACAAACAAACAAACAAAAAATCAAGCGTATTCCCTTATGTTTACCTATATAATGGGAGATTTAACAGACCTCACATATTAAACAAAGCAAAGGAACAACACAAGAACAAAACTTCTGACACGAAGAAAAACATGCCAATATCCCAATCAAATATCAATGAGCACATACCATACAACATAAACAACATTCAGTCAAAGAAATGAGCATCAACCTAGCTCACCCGGGAACAAGTTAACCGAAGAAAAACTCAATCAGAAACGAAAACTCCATTTCACCGAACAAAATCCTTTATAACTTAACAGATTCACACTAACACGACCAAAACATCAGAGCAAAAGCTTTATTAAACGAAACGTAAAAGGTTTGAACAAGAAACCACTAGATCTGTGAACAAACAAGAAGATTCAAAGCCAAAACAAACGCAAACATCAACAACCTCGTTCAAGAAATCGGCTACAAGCACAAATCAGTTCACAGATACCAGCGAACTCAACACAAAAACAGACAAAACAAGCACAGAATCCTAAGAAACATCATCATATACATAAAACACAAGACAAAGCGAAGACATAAGAGGCGAAGACTTACCCTAAGAGAATAAAAGCTTGCTCGTTCAGAATACTCAGCCGCAGAGACAGACTGAGCAATTGAGAACACAAGCAAAGTGAGGAACGAGAAAACTAGGGTTCGGAAACTTTTATACCCGAGTAACGAATTTTTGTTTCCGAAAATGGCCTCGCTTGTTCTTGGGGTTTCCTGGTATGTCCCCCCACGCTTATTTGAATCTATGTCCCAATCGGTGTAGAGTTGCGTGGCATTGGTGCTCTTGCCTTCTCCGGGAAGAGAAAATCGGACCGGACCGGCCAATCTAACCGGTTCAACCTGGAATTGATCACAAGGTCAGTCCAGTTAAGTTTTAAAAATTGAAAAGAGTCAAAATCAGTCAAGAATCGATCAAAATAGAAAAAATTGAGAAAATAAAAAAAAAATCGGATCGGTCTGACCAGCCTTTTTTTTTTTACAAAACTTAAATTTTTTTATTCTAAAAGTTAAATATTGATATCTTATGACAGTCATAAAGTATAAATCAAAAGAAAATGGAACCAAAGAAGGACATTAACAAAAATTATTGGGTTGTTGTTCTCCTCTCTCCATTATTCGTAGACTACTCACCATAAACTTTAATGGTTACTAACAAGTATTGTTTTCAAATGCTTTGTGATTATATTGTGAGGTTGAGACTAGAGAAATTTTATATATATTATGTTTATTTTTATAGACTTACGAATATTTTTTGGTTGATTATATTAATATTAATGATTTAATATATTTATTTATATTCTAATTAATCATATGTATATCTTTATATATATTTTTATTGTATTCCAATTGAAACCCGATTGAACCGGTTAAATCTCTAAATCTTTAAACCAATACCTTAATCAGTTTGATACCTGCTCGGATTTTATCTCCCTAGTCTTTTCGATTGCTCTTATGGGATTTGATGTGCACGCTCTTTGAATATGAGCGCATTGTCGGTCGTGCTGCATGTACGACATCGTGTCTGGGAAGGTCACGACATTTAACGACACCGTTTGGGTCATGTTCAAACGTGAATATTGATTGATCACCCAAAAGTAAAATAAAATAACATGGATATTGATTTAAATTGTGTTTGTTGTTGGGATGGAGCATATTTAGTTCTCAATGTATATTTTGAGTGAATTTCAAATAATTTATCATGAAATTCAGTAATATCATGAAAATAGATACATTTAAAAAGGTCAAGTCTAAGATATAGAAGTATTGGATAAAAATTGAGAGAGATTCAAATACCTTATATATCTTATACCTTATTATTATATCTTATTATTATTAAAAGTCATGTAGTTTGAATTAAGGGACTAGACATTTTCATATTACTTTTTTTTTGCTCTTCTTTTTTGCAAGTATCAACTCTAGCAGTAACAAATGGAAAGGAAGGAAGTTAAGGTGATTTTTATTTTTCATAGATATGTTTAGATTAAAGGAAAATAGAAAGGAAAGAAATAGAAGAAAGATTAATTTGTTTTGTTTATTTAGATAGAAAAGTGAAAGGAAAGAAATAACAATGATATCAAATGACTTTTTATCAAATGAATTTTTATCCTTATATTATGAAAAATAAAAGGTTATTTTTTATAGATCTATCTAAAAAATTATTGAAAAATTAAAATTAGATATAATTTTATCACAAAATTTATCGATTAAAATAATAAAAATAAATATAATAAAAATTGACCTTATACATATTTATATAAAAGCATTCAAGTCAATATCTTTATTTGATATTTAATAATTTTATTAATTAATATCAAATATAAAATTTAACTATTTTTTAATATAACAAGTTTACAATAATATCAAGCTAATAAATAAAAAATATTAATAAAAATAAACGATTCAAATTTATTCAAAAGAAAAATATTAAAGTCATGAATATTGGGAATAGGGATTTAAATAATGAGCATGGGTATTTTTGGAATATACAAATATCACCCCTTCTTTCCACATTTTCCCCATATATGGGGAAGGAAAAAATTTGGGTGGGTTCCACATGTTTTTTGATACTATTCAATCTTTCCCCTTCTAATTTCCTTTGCACCAAACGATGAAATATCACTTCCTTTCCCCGCACTTTACTTCTTTCCCCAACCCTTCATCTCTATTTTGTTTCCAACAAACACAATATTAATATGATTTTAATGTTAAAATTGAATTTAAACTTTCAAAACAATCCGATGTTGTTTACTAATGACAGATAGCAAGGGAATTAATTGAAATCAACTAATTTATTGGTCAATTTGTTGCCTATTCACGTTTACCAAGTTTCTATTGGATGATTTTTTGGCATCCCAGTTATTTCTCATTACAATTCTCAAAAGCCTCCTATACAATTCTCAAAAAGCATCAGCAGCAATATTATTCCAGAAGTCTCCCTCAATTAATCCACATGAAGTTAATACAATAAAACCCTCTTTCTTCTTCCCTCGGTATACAATTCCTCTCCTCTTTCTTCTTTTGCACTTTTTTAATTCAATATTTTATTTTGTTTTGCTCCTCAAATGGAAGACTAACACCTTCTTTTCCCATTGTTGTAGCAGGATGCCTGTGCCATATCTGCTATCCTCCTTCGCCAGCACAACCATCCAAGCGGCTCCGATGGTGACAAACCGTGGACTCAGTCAAATGCCTTCACTAGGTTTTTGTTCCTCCTACTAAAAATTTAATCTCTAATGCTATTTTCTCATACTCATCACTAATGTCTTATTTTATTTTTGGGCTTTGTTTTTAATGTAACCCCCTTAATATATATTTCTTTGTTATTGAATTGCTTTCTTTATGCAATAGTAAGTGTGGTAGAGTATCACAGTATAAGTGTTTATTTTTAATGCCTCTATATGTGTCGCATATTCTCATTGGCTTACTTTATCACTTAGAATAGAGATAGAAGTTCATAGAATTAGTATTCACCTCACCTGCACATGATTGACAGGTTGGATCCTTCCTTTTATTTTCTTTTGAAAAAGAAATTTATGTATGTGGGTTTTAGGGATTCAACTTATACATATGGTATTACCTGAGATTGGTTGTTTGAAGGTTGCTATCAACTTCTAAGAATGTTGGTCTCATTGCTTTAGGCTATGTTTTCAGTGATACTGAATGGTCATGGGTACTTTTTTTTTCATTTCCTTCGATGCTTTTCTATTCATCCTTTTCATATCGTTAAGTACTTTTTACTTAGTTTTTGTATATATTTTTGTATGAGTTCTTGATTCATTATCTGCTATACATTATATATCCTTCTTTTGTTTTTATTTTGGTTTTATGTTTGTATATTTTGTTGGGTGATAGAGTGTCAAATTGAGGTCTATGTATGTGATAAATATTTTTGTCAATGTTTGCAACCTGTTGTTTACTCTGTTACCTATGGACTAAAAAAACTTTTTAGGAACCAAACTCTCCTGACAATAATGACAACAAAGGCTATTCTGAGTAGCTAAGGTTAGCTACATAAGTAAAACTATTAATTTGTGTTAAATTTTGTGGTATACAACAACATGACTGAGAGCATATAGTCACCAGGGAAATGGATTGTATGATAGGCATGACATAATAGATATCATCAGAATTGTCAAATGTGTTTTCTTTAACTTCTTTTATCAGCAATGAAGAACTGAGTATTCTGAAAAATGAATATAAAGCAATATGTTACTTCTATTGTAGTTCAATTTTTAACATTTTAGAAAGATGGTATATTATATGAACATGAGGAGAAGTCTTGGATGTGCTGGTCACTCTATTGGACCCATTGGAACGCATTGAAGCATGGATGATTTGACTACAATTGCATATCTTTGATTTGATGCTACACCTAGACTTTTTTGAACTTCTCTTTTCATTTAACTATACCTAACAATCGTTGATTCCCCATCCTCTCTATGTATATACAATTATGTGTGTGTCTCACTATGGCTTTCCCTATTTATCCTTTGAACCCTCATGTTTATATGACATGTTTGAACTTTCTAAGTGAAGCTTTTTGGTTACAATTTTTTTTCCTCAAAGATCTACTTAATTTATGCTCTTTGTCCTGTACTCATACCATTATTTATATGAGCTCATTCACTGGACATAGGGGACTTTCACTTGGATTTTAAAAATGGCATGGTGTAAGTTCTTTCATCAAGGACTTAGGAGCAATTCTAATTATTACATTCTATAGTCATTCTTTTTTCTCCTGAATTGAAGAAAGGAAACTTATTTTCATTAAAAACCTATTGAACAATATCTGATAGTGCAACACTTAAATTTCAAATATTCATGCTATAAGGTTGTTGGTGGTAAATCATTCAAATTTAGAATGAGATTTTAATGATATCCTACATCATTGTTCCTTTTAATCGATTGATTGGAAGTATGTGTGGAATCCCTTTTGCTATTATAAGCTAGTCATATATTTTAACTTTACTAATTTAGGTTATAAAGCATTGTAAATGTTGATCATTTCTAATTTTGATTTGTGAGGATGTGACACAACTCAATTTATCTATTCATTGGTATTTTAAGATCTTGCATTAATGACTTTTAAACCACTTTATAAGATTGTGGTTTACTTACATATAAAGAATAGATTTTGATCTTATTGATACTTTAATTACTTATTATGCACTAAACCCATTCCTTTTTTCATTGAACATTATAGATTATGTATCGGATTTGGAACTGACATTTTCTGAAGAAAGGAAAGCTTAGTGGCATTAGGTAGCTACTACTACATGAAGTAAAGCATGCAAATCTGGTGCACCATACATTAGACATTATAGATTTTGCAAAAGAGTGGAATTTGGCATGTTTCTGGAAGAAGTAAGCTTAATGGCATTAATAGGTTCTGCAACATGAAGAAAACCATACAATTTGATGGTGATACTAAGTCAATATAATTGTAATTCATTTTCAAGTGGATTGTGGTCCTTATGCAATCACCCTGTGCACTTGATTGTATTCAATATATGAAGTGGTTTGGTTTTGTATAATGGTCAGTGATGAATTTTTCTGCCATTTGAGTTCTGATATTGGATTTTGAGTCTTATCTAATGAAGGATATTTTCTGAAAAAATGGATTATATATTAACAGTGGATAAGTTGATACAGAATAATCTTAGAAATTATTCAAGACTTAAAGCTCGAGGATGGTTAAAAATTATTCTTAAATTATTCTATACCAGCCTCTACATGGTAAACAATTTGTATAGAAATAGTCTATTATTGTGCTTTCAATTGCTATAAAGTATTACTATCTTATAACTAATCATAACCATAATTGGTTCATAATCCACTAGTCCTTATTAAAATGTTTAATTATGAAGAATTACTTTTTAGTTTCTGTCCTAGGAAGAATTACTTTTATCATATAATGTTATCCATTATCAATAATGTATACTATCAGTAATTATGAAAAAAAAAATTATGCTTATTTCCAAATATGAAATCAGATTATTACCTTATGGGACTTCATTTGAATGGTGATATAGATCCGGTATCTATTACAACATATCGTGGTCATTACCAATGTTATGAAAACCAGACCAGACTGGTCAGTTCAATAGATTGAACCATGAGCCGGTCAAGTCATCGATTTGGGTCATAGGAAAAACCAGTCAAGAACCATTCAAACATGCCAAAAACCTGAGAATTGGACAAACCAAAGCGGTTCCCGCGGTCGAACATTCTTGTTCTTTAGAGAGGTAGCGACAAGGTAATGCAGCGGAGAGGATGGATGGAGGACTTCCTCCCTATCATTTGTGCTTCAAGTCACTGTATATTTATTGTTGATGTCGGCAAGGAGGAGATGCCATGGTTAGTTCATGTGCTTCATTGTAGTATAGGGAAGAGGAAGCTAAGCATCAGCAACAAAGGTGTGGCCACAAGATGAAATAAACAACTACAGCGTTGAGAACAAGTGAATGATCTTGGTCAAAGACCTATCCATTCTAATTAGTGTTGAAGAATTTTCTTCCTTTTTTACATTAGTCAAAAGTTGCTGATGGGGTGTGTACAGAGGCATGGGTTGGATGAAGTGGGATGGGTGGTGACCATAGGATAAGGACCAAATGAAGGATGAAAATGTTTAGAGTTTTTTGAGTTATTGGGTAATTGGTTCATTTAGCCCAACTATTTTCTTTTTACACAATAAACAAAAACATATAATAATGAACAATATCCAGGAACTAAGAGATCGAACAATACATCAAGGAACCAACAAAATTGTTTATCAAAAAAGGAACTAACAATTTTTATTTGTCTTAATAAATAAAATATTAGACTTTTCTAAATAATAATTCCTATACATATAAAATATGAACAACTTTATTTTTTATGGGTTATATAATTATGTTAATGGCTAATGTAATTTTAAGTTATTTTATAACATATATTTCATTTTATATTTTTGTATATTTATATAAATATATATTTATTATTACCAGTTATATTCCGGTTGAACCTCCGGTTAAACCAGTTGAATCTCTAAACCTCTTAACCAGTACCATATCCAGTTCGATGTCAGGTCCAATTTTCAGAACCTTGGTCATTACTAATGCTTAATGTGTGGATTTCAATGTACATCTTTAAGGAATGTAAAAATAGGTTTCCAAATTCTTGTGGTCTTTTCCTTTGCATTTTAATGTGACTTTGTAACTAAATGAATAGTAATATTCAGTTACAAAGTTGTTATTGAAGGAACTAGATTTGTCTCATCATATTACACGCAAGATTGGAGAATTCAGATTTGTCAATGTTATAGGGGTGCTCAAGTTCTTTCACAATTTCACATCCTTGAGGTTTTACCCGTTATTTGACATCTTTATTTATCATGTAGTCATCCTAATCTTATGCTTCTATCTTATTTGCTTCCCAATCATATTTAGGCCATGCAATTCATGGAAAATTATGATGCAACTTATATTTCCATTTGGCTAGAATAACGTTAATGAGTTTAGGCTTCTTTAATATGTGGTTGTTGGCCATTCCACCCTCCAAGTATGAGATGAAGTTAAAAAAAAAGTTCAAATTTTTCCAGGATATGTCAATGCATCATTTGTTTAATGATTTTAGCTAATGGTTGTTAAATTGTATGCAATGAAGAAAGTGTGTTAAAAAATCATTAATTAATCTGGCCCTGAAGCTTGAAATAATGTAGAAAAGTGAAACTTTTAGTGACTCTTTCTAATTTAAAACACTGCTCAATTTGAGGAAGAGAAGTGATAAAGGGCATTTATGCCACTTATTTTGCTATCAAACCTTAGCATTTTGCATGAGTTTTATTGAGTTATAGGAAGAATTAATTAGGATTTTGATTTATTCCTCATTGTGTGATTTTGATAGACTTGATGGCTTTTGCATTGATTTTGGGATAATTATTGGATTAAAACTTGTTGCATTTAACCTATCCCTTTGAGTATGGTTTTTGTATACAGAAGCTTTGGATCAAGTGCAAAATGTCAAGAACAAGGTTGGAAACTATTAGGAAGAATTTGAGAGCAAAATAGAAGAGTTCTTGGGCTTGTTTGAGCACAATTGCAAAAAATATTATAAGAGAAAATTTGTATCCCTCTCTATAGGGATCGGATTAAGACAAATAAAGATATTTTGAAAAGTTCAAGAAGTCCTCTATAATTTTCATGTTCAGCTCAAAGCCCCATTCTAAGAGCATCTTGGTGAAATCGAGTTGCAAATTAAAGATTGCTGATGTTATGATGTTGTCTAACTCGATCTCTAGTTAGTATTTTTGCAATAACTAGAGCTACAGATGTTCTATTGAGGTAATTTTGGTGGTATTGGAAAGCTTATTCAAAGGGCTACAATCGCTATTTCTAGCTCCAAGGACAGATGCAGATGTTTAAGGGGCCAAAATAACCAAATACATGAAGACGTCAATTCTGTCCAGTGTTGTAGCTCGTGAGATGACGGGATTACAGCCTACTTATCTGTTTTTGGGCCTACTTTGACCTATTCTTAGAGAGTAGTATTTAAGGGATTATTATAGACTTTTATCCTAGCTTTTTACTAAGTTTGAAGCCACCACTTTCAATTGCTATTATTCTCTCTACATCTTTTTCTTCTTCTTTTTCTCTATTCTTCTCTCTTTAGGGGTTCCATTGGTAAATGTGCTCTATTTTAGAGATTGAGACAATAATTATTGCTATTATTTCCGGATTCTTCTATCTTCATTGTTGTAATCCTCCAGAGATAGAGGAGTAGATTTCTTTACTAGTGTAGGGATTTCCAAATGGATTGGGATGACATTTGAGGCCATTTGTTTATATTAAATGCATTGGTTTTTTTAATGTTTTGTAGTTTCTATTCCTTCAATTATTGTTATGATTGCTATAATCTTTATTGGAATAACTAAATTGGTGATCGTCATTTAGGGAAACCCTTTGGGCATAAATTAGTAGATTTATTGGTTTTTGTTTGAGGGAGAATATTAGAATTAATTTTCCAATTGGCGGTTAGTGTAACATGCTCCCAAGTACAACCTTATCCTTAAGTCATCACATCATACTCAAGAGTTGTTACTTGTTAATTAGCCGACCTTTCTTTAATATCTATAGCAAGTTCTATTAACACATGTAATAACTAAGCGTAATTCTATTAAAATATATAATAAAGATACAAGTCGATTACATAATGAAGCTTTAATAGATATACAATCCATATTACATTTACATACACATATCCCTGCAACTATATACAATATAATAACAGTATCAACTACTAAACAACTGAAATTCCAAGTTCTTTAACGTAACAACCACATTGTTGTCTGGATCAACTTGGAGGTGACACGGGAACACAAAACTCATAGGGGTGAGAATTACACAATTCTTAGTAGGGTAACTCCCCAAAAACTTAATTATAATGTTATCGTCATCATCCCAACCACTTTGGTTTATTAAGAAAAAGAGTGATCTTGCATTTCATAACAATGGTTTGTTTTTAAAGTTTCAAATTGTACTTTCAAAGTGGGTAGCTTTTAATGGTCAATCACTTAATGCATATACACCATAATGTTCAAACATCTAGTAAATCATCCTAGGTAGAGAATTCAAATTAGTATGCATATGCATATGACAAATGCCGAAATCTGTAATGAAATCCTGTTCACATGTTCTGGATATATTAAAGGGAATTCTCTAGTTTTCTTTGTAGTTATATATTAAAAGGAATTCTCTAGTTTTCTTTGTAGTTATAGAACTTACTTTAGTGCATTTTTCTCTTTTCATTGACATAGAAAAGACTTAATTCATATCATGCTGCAAAACTCAATTCAATGCATTTTTCTCTTTTCATTGACATAGGAAAGACTTAGTTTATACCCAACGGATATCTACCGTAAACAACTCTACAATGAATAGTTTATACCAAATAGTATTTATAGTGGATCACACTACACAAGGAAAATAGACTGCTTATCAGGACTGAGCTCATTCTTATACATGATCATCGGACTTTATTTTTTTCCATTTCTAAATCACACACAGTTCTATTCCTAGCCAATATGTCTATCGACTCATAATATCTCGGGAAAAGTTCTTCTTTTTGCCTTTCCTTCAATTCAATCTAGGTCTTGTTCCTATTTTCTCTATATGTCAGAACATGCACGCGAGGGAAGTTTCTATTCTTACCTTCTCCATATTCAACTTAAGTCTTGTTTCTATTTTTGTCCATATGTCAGAACATGCACGATTCTCTTTTGCCACATATACATATCATTCGCTTTTCTTTTCCAAATGCAAACATAAGGCACAACTATACATTTATTCATAATATGATTCCAATCATGCCTCAAACCATTCCTTAAAGTATCATACTTGGACCAAATGTCATTATTTCATCAATTCAAAGCATCAATTAATTTTCAGCGCCATAGCAGATTTTACTTATCCATATCACAAATTATTCTGCATATCAAACCATCCAATCCAAGGCTATAAAAATTCTCAAGGACATTTCAATATGTCCACAAGGTTATTGGAAAATTTTGGAGTAAAAAGAGTTCTCTAAGTATGATAACAAAATTCAACAAATTTAATGGTTAGAGACCACTTATACTCAGCTCAAAACTAGAATCTCATAATTTTTAACTACAGAAAATGATTGAATAAATTCAGAATAAAAATCATGGTTACACTTCAAGATGTTCTGAACATCTTGTAAAAATTTCAAGGATAATTCAATCATTTGCTATGGTAACAAAATTAGAGAAATTTATAGCTTCAATTTTATAAATTCTAGCAACACATATATAGTCTCCGTTCATGATTTTTTTCAAGCAATTAAAGACTTTATCATGATCCACGAAAATTATTTGAGTTGCCTTAAGATGTTAACTTCAATATATAATTTTTATAGCTCATGAAAATACCAACAATGATGCCAGAAAATTCGTGGCTATTTGCTTCCTGGAACATAACCAAAAATCTAGTATGCATGTTTCAACTTCTCTTTAGCAAAAATGATTTTTAACATCATTCAAACTCTCCATCAAATTAAACACATCAACATCTATCTATTGTCAACTAATACATCCAGAAAACTCTAGCCAATTCAATCAAAAACAATCAAAGCAAAATTGTCCAAAAAACTCCAACTAATACATCACAACTTTCTTCCTTTCTTTTTCCTCCTTGGCCAAAAATATCATCAAGCTCCAAAGGAGATTTTCCTTTCATCTTCCTCTCAAGATCAAGTCCTTTTCATCTCGAAGAAAACATACCTTGGTAGGGATTTGTTTTATTAAATTTCTTTATCCTTTAAAGTCTTGTTAAAAATGAGTTTTGTTGGTTTCTCTTGGCTTCTTGGAACTTCCTTTCCTCTCTTTATGTTTCGGCCTTGGAGCCTTTCTTCAAAGAAAAATATTGGCTTGATGATGAGGGTTCAAGGGGTTGATCATGAGAATCACCATTTCTGTAATCTCTAAAGCTTGAAAACTTGGTTTTTGAACCAAGGAGCATTTCGATTTTTCCTTTCCTTTTCTTTGGTTCTAGTTTTGGTTTTTAAACTTGTTTTGGTTGGAAAATGACTCAAGGATGAGAGCACATGATGTTGGTGTTGATGTATCATCAAGATCATGACCTCTAGCGTTTCAAAGTTTCATCCTTTCTCCTTCATGGTTTCCTTTTCTTTGATATTTTGGTTTTGTCACCAAAGACATGGTGAGATGGTTTCTAAAACTCAAAGCTTGGTTTTCTAACTTGATCCATTTTCGGTTCTTTAAATAATATTAATGTTTAATTTGTTTTTTTAGGTCCATTTCCTTGAGCTTGATGATGATGTTCAAACCATAAGGTTTAATTGTAACCTTGGTACAAGAACTCTAAAGCTTGCTTTACCTTGTTAAGATAAGTTGGGATTGAGGTTTATGCTCTTTTAAAGTCTTGAATGAGCTCTAGCAAGATATAAAATGAACTTGCATATTTATATTCCAAGTCTTGTATATTTATATTTCAAGTTCTTGCATCTCATATTTACTTTTCTATGTCATCACTAAGCTCTAAAGATTAAAGAAAAGGACTTGCATTATCACGTTTAAGTTTCAAGCTTTGCATTTCACGTTTAAATTTCAAGTCATCACTTAAGAACTTAAATATTTAAAATGAGAGCTTGCATATCACCTAATTAATCTCAAAGCCTTTCTATTTCAGCCTTAAAGTCGATTGTTGCTGGGCCTAGAGCACTAAAATAAAAAATTAAACTTGCATATTTATTTTCAAGTCTTGCATATTTAATTTCAAGTTCTTGCATTTCATATTTACTTTAAAGTTCTCACTTTACTTTATAATGAAGAATAAAATGGAATGCATAGCACGTTTATATTTTTGTCATCACTTAAAGAACCTACAGCTCAAAGACTTGCCCTTTTTATCTCAAGATAAAGGTGGTCGTGGAAACATCCTCATGGATGCATATTTCGGCCATGTGATGATGATGAGCTTGGTGTGAATCTCATCTAGTAACAAGAGTCAACAACCTACATTCTAAGATTTTCTTTAGACCTCAAGAGTTTTATAAAATTATTACCAATGAGATTTATGAATTAAACCTCTCCTCGGAATGTTTTAAACTAGCTACTTCCTTATGGCCATTCTTAGTCCCTTTTGTGAAATAAAATGATTTTCAAAGAGTTTCAGAAATCCTAAAATGATTCCAAGAGAAACTAGCAATTTTTATGTCTTAAAAATGTGAGATTATGTGTTCTATGGAATCTATGCTTTTCGATTTGCCATGACATGTTTGTTGCTGTATGATGATGTTTTGACATGTTAGAACGTGTAAAAATTATATGTGTTGAGGTAGGAAGCTTTCTATGCATGTTAGGAAAGAAACTAGTCTTAAAGAAAAAACCGTAAAGTTGAGTTTTAGCATAGTTTTGACCCACTTATTTTTAGCCACTGCCAAAACTGTTTTAATCGGATAACATTTAGTTTAGAATTGTTTAATTATGAAAAACTTGATAACATTTGAGGTAGGATTGATTTTTAGCACCTATAGGGAAACTAGTAACTAGAAAACCGTAAAAACGTAATTCTAGAACACTTAGAAATATAATTTTTTGATCCTATTACAACATGATTAATCATAGCAAAAGTGATCTATAATTAGTGCAAATGTGTAGGAATCCCTCATAATTGGTTTAGATTTAACTTATAGCGCCTTAGGCGAAAACGGAACTTAGAAAGGGTCTAAGACGTAGATTCTAGAACCCCATAAGTATATGATATTGTCCAGATTTGTTTATGATGATAAAAATGAGTAAGGATTATTAGTTGTGAACCTATAGGTGTATAAAAGGATAAAAGTGAATGTTAGTGTAATTAGTTTTCAAGATTAAGACCCGCAAGGGTCAAAGCATAAGACACTATAGGTTCCAAGACCTAATGAGCTTTATGACTTCAAGTAGATGTATGTTTAATTATGAGAATGACTTGAGCATGGCATATAAATTAGCTGAGCCCGGTCCTTGATTCTGGCAAACTAGTTAGGAGCATGCTATCTTTTAAGAATGTTAAAGCAATGAATGTGATGACGTATATGCTATGATGAGTTTGACTATATGACTTGATGTCTTATGGCGGAGTTGAATGGCTATGCATGCTCTATATGTGGCATAAAACAAGTTTGAAGGAAATCCGGTGTACGCCGTTACGCTGCTGAATTTCCCATCAAACTTGAGGATTTGAGAAAAGTTTGCGAAAACTCCTGGGTGATACCGGTTCGGCCAAGCACCCCCAGGAAAGGTTCTGGGTGACACCGGTTCGGCCGAGCACCCCCAGAACAGATGTGATATAACACTGAGACACATTCCTCCCGCTACGGTGGGGAGGAAACAAATCCGTGAGGGTATTGACATTGAGCTTGCCAAAGCGGATAATTCGCTGTATACTAGATACCAGTAAAGAGTTTCAAAGAAGGAAATGATCCTAAGATAGGTAATCCAAGAAAGTTATGTATACCCCCTCTATTAGCCCATATTAAATCTAGTGACGACTAGTTAGGATTGAGCTTATTTCTAGGCAATAGGTGAGATGTAGTTTGGTGACCAGATTATCGCCGGGCCGGTGAGTCAGTTGGATTTTTGTTGGATATGTTAAGAGGGTGGTCTTTGAGAAAAAGAACTTAAGAGTTTGACTTATAAGAAAGATATCACATGGAAAGTACTGTGCCTTTTATGCCACGTATATGATTTATGTTTTTTTATGTTGGACCCAAGTACTATGACTTTCATGTTAATGTGCATATGGTATTGTCATGCATTCATCAAATATCTATTGCATTCATGTCATTAAGACACATACTAAAAGACACCCACTTCGGATAAATAGATTTGAAAAGCCTAAAACCAATCCTTATGCATGTACACCTTTTTCATAATTAAAACCGAGGTGGCTGGGGATGACGACGATGACACTTTTGTTAGAGTCGGGAATCCCTACTGAGAATCTTGAATGAGTTTCTCATCCCTTCCTTTTCTTCCGTGTCGTCTCTAGACGAGGATTATAATGAGGTTCATGACTTCTTTTGAGGCTCGTGCTTAAGGGTCACACTAGCAGACGGAGCAAAGGGTCGCTGCGGGAGCATAGATAGCTTAGCTTTTGGGTTGACACTTATCCAACCTCATAGGTGGATAAGGATCACTTCATATATATGGGCATGTTTTGATGTAAATGATAGTACAATGATACTAGTAAATTATGTATCTATGAAGATGTAATGATATTACGTTGCTATGTATAATAGTATATTTCATGATTATGTATGGTATGATTACTTTCTCTTGTATATTATGGTTATGTCGAACGTTAGGATAGCGCGCGGCTCGCGCGTTTTGCTTTCAAGTTTCAAAAAGAAAAAAATTTATTCATAATTTTCGCTAAGTATTTTAATGAAAGGTTTTAAAGAATGGGACTAAAAGGGTAATAGACCAATATTTAACCTAAATACGTTCTAGGAGTATTGGGTTAAAAATTAGGATGTTACAACCTCCTCCTCGAAAGACTAACCCAAAAAGACATAAGAAAGTCTGGATGCCTAATGTAAAAATTGTTTTTGTTGCAGGTGTGTCTCAGAACGCACATTGACAGGAACAACAATGACAGTGGCTATTCCAAATACATGTTTGGATCCAAGAGGTGGTTTAGAAGCCTGAAGCTAAAGAAATTTGGATCAGTGGAGTTTGTTGATGGAGGTAAGGTCAAGGTCGTAGGTATGGGAAATATTGGTAAGGATGACTCCCACCAAATTTCTAATTTTACTTGTTCATGATCTTTTCTTATAATCTATTGGGCATTAGCCAATTCCATGACCAAAGCTCTATTGTTTTATGTAATACTCATGCTTGCAAAATTGTAAATTCTACTTTTCGACAAGTCATTCTATCTAGCAAGAGACGTGATAACATGTATATGTTATTCTTGGATAATCTTCTAGATTAAGATGTAAAATGTCTCGTATCCTTCATGGATGATAAGTGGCTGTGGCATAAGAAGCTCGGACATGCTCATATGAAGCCTATTTCAAAGTTATCTTAGAAAGATATTCTTAAAGGCCTATCAAAGATCAGATTCGATAAGGATTCAACTTGTAATTTCTGTTAGAAAAGCAATTAGACCAAAGCTTCTTTCCACAACAAAAATGTGGTTTTGACCATTAAGCCAATTGCGCTTTTACACTTGGATCTTTTTGGACCAATCAAGATTGCTAATCTTACTGGGAAAAGATATTGTCTTATTGTAGTGGATGATTTCTCTAGATTCTCATGGGTTATCTTTCTAGCTTCTAAGGATAAGGTGGTTAAAAGATTCAAGGCTTTTGCAAAATGAGCTTGTACTAAAAAAGATTCTCAAATTACCTCTATAAGATCAAATCATAGAGGAGAATTTGAAAATTATGTATTCAAAGAGTTTTGTGAAAAACATGGCATCTTTCATGAGTTCTCTGCACGTAGAACTCCTTAATAAGATGAGGTTACAGAAAGGAAAAATAGAAGCTTGCGAGAGATGGCTAGAACCATACTTTTAAAAAGTGGTTCATGAAAAGGTTTTTGGATAAAGACTGTAAACACCTTGTGCTATATTCAAAACAGAATCTTTCTAAGGCCAATGCTTAAGAAAAATCCTTATGAGCTATAGAAAGGTAGAAAATAATACAACTTATTTGAAGTATTACTAATCTGTACAATTGCATGCTTAAGTGGATGGAAACATCATTTCGGCCCACAAAGGAAAAGAAACGTAATGGCTATGAGGTAGCAGCGACTACATGCATATTTGATACTGAGTATAACCTAAAGTAAAGTGTTGTGTAGATTCATTAACATATTTTCTAATTTTGTCCTTAGCAATCACTATTGTGGAACTAGAAAGGCACTGTCAACAATTCTACCAAGCAAACTGCTTGTTGATGATGTACTTTTTAGAACTTTCCATAACTCAACAGTGATCTATCTGCCAAATGCAATTATGATTGCTTTTTTACTTTCATGTGCAGGTCCTCATATTGGTCTCCTTAATGCTCACAAATAAAACAAATAGAGAAATTGAATGGTTTCTTCTAACCACTTTTGTTGTAAATATATATATATATATATATATATATATATATATATATATATATATATATATATATATATACATATATATCTCAAAAACATAATTAATTAGCAATATGTTTATATCTGACATTGTAATAGGCTAGTATCCCTTTCCATTAGACTCAAAAATGGAATATCATTGATAATTGCTATTCAAATCATGTACTAATAGTTGTTGCTATATGTTTTTGTGGTGGTCACTAATGAGTTGGTGATCAAGTTAGTAACTAAATATCACCCATCAAGTTATTTAAAATGCCATTACCCATTTTTTGAGCACTCTAAGCTAAACACTCAAAACTATATCTTACATGCCTCTTTTAATTAGTTATCCTAAATAGTTGTTGTTTTGTGTAGCAATTAGCAACATCTGGATTCAACCCATAGAGAAAAACCTGAAGTAGATTATCAAAGACTTCATGGGTCCTACTGATAAGTTTCAAAAGGTTTGTTTGTCCTTGCAACTATATTCAATGCTACTCTATAGCATCCTAGAAAGCAGCCTTACCAATTACCATATTTTATTGTTGCTTCTTATTCATAACTGTTGTGACCTTTGATGACAATTAGTCCTTGTAGACACATGTCCTAATCCACAATGACAATCATAGATTCCTATTGATTATAGACCACTTAAAAGGGTAGCTAATTTATCTAGACTCTGCTCGATCAGAGAAGTATAGAGCACCACGCATATTAGCCACCAGCAAAGTGGTAAGCTAATATTAATCGAACATTTTAACCATAAAAATCTAAGCAGCTTGAGACAAATACTTACACTAACTGCTTACTACCAATACCCAGGTTTCACTTATAGAGGAACTCTTTCACGAAGACTTATTCTATGCAGATCCCACAAAAAATATGTGGCCACTTATATCTAAGTATACTTTGCTTTAGCCAAAATTCAAATAATAAGAGCCTGGATCATAAGACAATTATTACGTATAAGCACCTCTTTACTTCAAGTTCTTTTTTATGCCTCTTCAATTGACAGCTCGCCATTGTATTACTGCTATAGAAATAATTGTGGTATCTTTGTTGCCCAGTGGATGATTATGTCATATTTGCGGAGAAATAATGATGTTGAGGTAAGTGCTCTAAGGGTGTACTCAAATTTGCACACTATATTTCTCAAATTTGTGTGTTATAATAAGAAATTGATTTCAGTGTTCTCTACTACTCTTCAGGTTGTCAATACACACACAAGGATGTACCTTGCTCTGGATCTTGTGCGCGATGAGTACAACCCTAGTACTAGAGAAATCCAGATATTGGTAGTAGAAAATTGGAATAAAAAGATGTCTATCCATGACTGGAACAACCAATCTGCTTACTATGATTACTAGAAGCCAGATTTTATGGCATGTTCTTTTTTTGTGTGGCTATTGAGCTATTTGGATTTTAGATACTATCAATTGACCCCATGATTTTGTACCATTTGACTTTTTATTGTACCCAATGGGCAGATGCATTGATTCCATGGTTAGATTCGTGTTGAGAAACGTCAAGTCATATGCCCTTCCTCCCCACACAAATTCTAATTTTTGTCAATTATGATCACATGGACGAGTAAATGTTTGAGCTTTCATAACTGAGCACACTTTGTAGAAGTAAAGAGTTATGTTATGTTCAATCCCCACAAAAAGCAACATATCAAAGGAGCAACATTAGGAGCATGGCCCAATGCATGTTGCTGAAGCCACTTTGCTAAACCCCACAAAAACTAACTTATCACAAAAACTGATGCTATTTTACAGATTCTATTAACTACACACGAAGCCATTGTGATCTTACCATGTTTAATTCCTGCATCTGAACCTCAAGAGCACAAGAATTAGGGGAGAAGGTGAGGAAGAGTGTGAACTGAATTTCTCATTAAATTGGATTTATCATTCATATTGGATATATTAACCTTACAATGAGTTAAAAGAGATAACTAAATCATGCTTAAACATACAAGAATTATCAAATGCTAACTAATTAAGGTCATTACATATTGTTACTCGATGAAAACATGATTTCTTAGGGGACTAAAGGCTGGTGGCCAAAGTATGGGGCAGTGAAATGTATAATTTAGCATAGTGACATTTCATATGAAGTGGCTACATTTGATGCTCTTTTCTGATATAGTTTGCGAAGACCTTGGCATGCATTAGTCATTCTTTTTCTTCTCCTCCCTCACTTAACTGTACCAGACAATGAAAAAATAAAACCTACAATTACTTAACTAAAATCACGACAAAGGTGCTGATTATTTATTGTATAGCTAAATTAACATCAAAGCAATACAAGTGCTTACCCCCATAAGGCAGCTGAAACAAACCAGATGGAAACAAGAACATCAAATCATTGAAGGCCCTACATTACAGGCACAATTGAAGCGACTACATTTACTGCTCTTTTCTGATGTAGTCTGCAAGGACTTTAGAATGCACTAGTCATTCTTTTTCTTTTCCTCCCTACTCAACTGTACCAAAAAATGAAAAAATATAACCTACAATTACTTAACTAAAATCACAACAAGGATGCTGATTTATTTATTGCATATCTAAATCAACACCAAAGCAAAGGAAATGCCTAACCCTATTACGGAGCTGAAATAAACAAGATGGAAACAAGAACATTAAATCATTGAAGGCCTTACATTACAATTGAGGAGCAATGAACTAACAGCAACCTAACCCATGGCCAAACATATCAGTAATGCCAATAGGATGTTTGAAAATGCAACTCACCTTATACACACCATCTGTCACTCTTTATTTATGTCATTTCTACTTTCATGACTTCCTAGCATTTGTTGTGAAACATTGTAACAATGCCAATAGTTCTTTTCAACCAATACTCATTAGCAACATAAAAAGGTCTATACAGGTATGTTTGGCCTTTTACCATTATTGTAGTTGTAGATACTGTTGATGACTAGGATTAGTGGGATGTTGATGTTGGTGTAAGCCAACTAGATTATAGTAGCCAGGAGCTCCCAAATGTGGAAAGGCTAGGAAGAAATGTGGAAGGTAAAATTGGTTGTAATGCGGTCCAACAGAGGATACCTAGCTTTGAACTGGGGTTGTATGCCATTCTTCTCACTATTCGACTGCAAATCGCAGGTCAATGGAAATGCTGGATTATTCATGGCCTAATCAACAAAATGAGAACCAATGATGGGAGGACACATTACTGAAGGAGATATTACTATAAATCTAGTTTCTTGCCCATTAAATAACCAACTCTAACTTACTTTTCTATTTAATTAGGTAAAACAATTAGTACTTCACTTGCTTGTTTGCTGCATATGCATTCGGATTAGCATTTGGTGATGTGAGACAAGAACTGTATTCTTTTTCAAAAGTACGAGAACTTTCTCTCTTCAATGTTTGACAAGTTCTCTTCGTGTGACCTATCTTACTACAATTAGTGCACCGCCTCTTATTTGTAGCATTCTTGGGGCTAGTGGTGCACTTTTTGTCTTTGCTATGACTAGATCAAGAATTGTAATCATATCAACACTGTTTGACCTTACATCCACCATGAGCTTCTTCTGCTGCAACTGGGATGTTACACTGTGTATTACATCTCTTGTTTTGCGGTAGTCAGGGATTTCTTAGGCCGCAAGGAATGACATCCACATGCTTGTCAAGCATAATGCCACGTAGAGGAGCATGAACTCCTTACGGGCATTATCTTCTCCTTTATGAAGGGGGCTCTTTGTGAGACTTTGCTCTTTTGTCCATCTTTTTAGAATCAAAGTTTTAGGAAATTCTGTAATGCCTTCATGCATCATGACAAAGAAGATATAGCTGCATGGAATGCCATGGGCATTCCACAGTCGACACTGGCTATCAAACTTTTTTGAATTCCTCTCATACATGACCTTCTTTTCCAGAGTTTTCTGACAAAACTTGGGCACTCTATAGATGATAGTGGTGGATAAGGTGTCAAGTTTGAGAACAATTAGCCCGCTAGCACCTAAAATGTGTTTATGGACATCCATGAAGAGTTCGCTGTGTATACTTTGGCAACACTATGATCAATAGATTCTAATGGAGTTGTCAACGCAGGCTCACCTTCCATCGATTTGTAATTTGCAGCCAACTCATTGTTCCGGTACTCCATCAACACTCTCTCCAATTGTTATACCAGCTCAAGTATGCTTTGCCTTGAGGTTATGAATCTTTTGATGAATGAATTAATGCCCTCACACTTTGAAGTTGTTCTCACCCCAGCATAGAACCCGTCACAGAGGTAAGCATTGACCCACATTTCCTTCCTTTTGTATGTCCTCATCACCCAACTATTTTCTTGTATCCCAAATTGCTATATCATTGACCCACATTTTCTTCCTGGCAAAATGCTTGATCGTTGATGTTGGATTTTGCATTTTTCTCCAGATGCCAAGCACATAGCCGATGGGTGGCATTTGGGAAGAGCACCTTAATTGCCCCTCTCATGGCCTTGCCACCATCAATGACCACTACACTCGGTTGTTTATTATTCTTCACCGTTAAGAAATTCTCTAGTAACCATTTGTATGTTTCTACTCATTCATCAGATAGTAGTGCAAAGGCAAAAATACACGTTTGTTTATGGTGGTTGGTGTTGAAGAAGATAATTAAGGGCAACTTATACTTGTTCTTTTTGTATGTTGCATCAAATGAGAGAACATTCTCATAGAAAGCATGGCCAGTTTGGCTCAATCCATCGGCCCATACCAAGTTCTCTAGGAGACCCCTGTCATTAATGCTGTACCTAACATTCAACAAAGGATCATAATCTGCCTTTCCCTGTAGATAACTAATAGCAGCAAGTGCATCCCCATCGGTGAGCTTGCCACGTCACTCTTTGTTGATGTAATTGTGTAAGTCCTTCTTCCAGAATCCAAGTCCAGTATAATCTCTGGCTAGCCATAAACCCATGATTTTACATTTTTGGATTCTACTTCGGTGCATTCTATCTGTTTGTGCTTTATTTGCATCAATTAGCCAACGATGGTCTGAAATGAAGTGAACAAATTTGTGCGGTGTCAGTGTATGGTTGCGCTCTTTTACAAACTTGGTAGCTTTCCAAGTTAAAGTCACTTTGTCCTAGAAAATCATCAGTGCATTGCAATTTGTTCATGTAACTGGTCAGGATCACTCTTCCTATCAACTTTCTCAACGTATTTTTTTCTCTTTCAATCCCTACTTATTACAAAAGAATTTTCATCGTGTGAACATGCCTTGTTTATCACGGTGCATATCTGCTTTGCGAACACCAAACCCAATGCATCTAGCATGTTTACAATAAAACTCATAGGCTTTTTTATCACTATCAAACTCTATCTTTTCAATTTTAGCTGCATTTAATTTAACTGAACTCAATTGCTCAGTATCTTGCTCCTACAGCTCATCACTGGAATTCCTCACACTACAATTGGTGCTTTTAAAACAGTTTTCCATACTAATTCCCTCAATCTTCTACCTTGATTGTAAAATCAGACAACCAACGACTTTTAATCAAAGCATCAACCTACACAAAATTGCATAAATCTTATAGAATGAGCAACTTAGGCGGACGATAGTGGTTGAATGAGTCTAGGAGGAGCAGAAATAGGAGGAGCAGAAATGACGAGGCCGTTGCTAATATGAGAAACTTAGGGTTGAATGAATCTAACTATGAGGAACAGTGATGAGAGGAGCAGAAATGGGAGCTTCTTAAAGAATTTTCTTTTTTTTTTGTTTCCACTTTTAGTTGCTTCTAATTTCAAACATAACCTGTTTAATTAACAGTCGTCACATTCACTGTGTTAAGATTAGTTACTAAATCGTAAAGACAAACTAAATCCCATGTGTCACACTTAAGTCTATGTGGTTGCTCCCTATTAGTCCACGGGGCACCTCATGCATGAGGCACCTGGGTTAATATGTGATGATATTCTTTTTGTTTAAGAGATGGAAATAAGTTGATTCACATTATTCAATGAAAGTAAGAACTTTAATTTGGAATTTAAAGAGCTAAAGGTGATTTGGATATTTAAAATCGTGGACATGAGTTATTTTAATTTTTGAAATTTAAAATATAATTATCTAGTTTTTAATTTTGCGGTTGTAAATTACGTTAATTTATTTTAAGTACACATAAATATTAACTAATCATTAAATTAATTTGAGTTAAAAATTATTTTTTAGAAATCAAATTAATTTAATAATATATAGGTAAATAAGTTATATAATTTATGTATATTTTTTCAAAATTAACATGTATTATTATTATATAGAATTAACTACTAATTAGTCACTTTGTGTTTATAGTAATTTGGAGACACACTCTTGGAGAAAAAGCAGTGATTATTTACGACAATTTTAGGTCCACAATAGTAAAACAAAGCGAAATTGCCCTTCAATTTGCTACATTCCGCGCACCGCGACTTCCTTCCACCCACCCTCATTGCTTCTATTAATCATCATTGCAACTTCTTAGTAATTCCATGATAGAAAGCTAAGGGCCTGTTTGATTTGATTTTTCAGTTTTCCAGATTTTGTGAAGAAAATAATGAAAATTCTGAAAACTACAAAATTTAGTTTTTAGTTTTCATTTCCAATTTTCAATTTTTCCTTCACAAAATCCTGAAAACTAGAAACTCAAACCAAATGAAGTTTTAGAATTTTCAGTATTTCCTTCATAAAATCTAGAAAACTGGAAAATTAAAAATGCAAATTAAAAACTGGAAACTCAAACAAAACAACCCCTAAAAATCCACATTATGGAATTGGTGCCAAGAGAAAACAAAAGCGTGAAAATAAGAGCTTTTTTTTTTCAAAGATCATTGAATGCTTTTAGCACTAAAAGAAAAGCTAAAATTCAGGAAATTCTTATGCTATCCAGTCTCCAACACCTTTTACGGGCAAAGACCTCTACTCTTTCGCTGCCATACTATATTCGTAAAGCCAAAAACCTTTTTTGTTTTTTTGGGTCTGGAGGCAAAAACAATGTCATAAGAGTAAGGACTTTTATAACCCAATATGGCTTGTCAATCCAGCCCGACCTAAAGTTTATTAAGTCAAATTTGGATCTTGAAATTTGGTTTGATATTTTTTTTGGATGAGTTTAATTGATATTTTGGACTGATATGACTCGATCTAATATCAAATAATTCTTTTACTCCCTTTGTTTCAAATTATTTATTTTCTTTCTTTAACTTTTTACAAATATTCACAAATCAATGTATCTTATCGTGCCTAGGTATATTGATTTATAAATATACCTAAAAAGAAAGAAATATATAATTTGAAATGGAAGGAGTAGAAATATATATGTTTATAATAATTATTGAAATGTTATAAGATTTTATAGTTTAATTAATATAATTGAACATGATTTTTTTTTACATAATTCAACTTCAACATGCTCAATTCAGCAAGGAAAGCCAAGAAATATTATAACATCCCCTGCTACTTTATGGATTGATGACTGTCCCTACAAATCAACATAGGTCTTGTTAGCATGCTTTGTCCTCACTCACACGCTTCCTAGGAAAACTTCTCAGGAGGTCACCCATCCCAAAATTGCTCAAGTCAAGCATGCTTAACTATGAAATTCTTTAGTGATGGGTTATCCAAAAGAATATGCATCTTGTTCGTATAGGTAGTACAAATCAATTTATATAAGTCTTCCTTAACTGTATAGTCTTATACCTACACAGTCTCAGGATCCCTCTCATTCGAGTGTGTAATTAGTTCATTCATACACCCCTCTGCTTAAAAGTCTGCTAGAAGCTACTCCTTGTCCATCTCTTCTTTGCACCGGTGATCACTTCCCGAATTCGTCACCGGGCGTTACATGCCCACCAGCTTTCGTTTGGTTCGTCCCCGCACCACACTATACTGGGAGAAGTGCAGGCTCTGATACCATTTGTAACATCCCCTGCTACTTTATGGATTAACGACTGTTCCCACAAACTAACACGAGTTTTTTCAGCGTACTTTATCCTCACTCACACGCTTCCTAGGAAAACTTTCCATGAGGTCACCCATCCTAAAATTGCTCCAAGTCAAGAACGCTTAGCTGTGGAGTTCTCTAGTGATGGGCTACCGAAAAGAAGATGCATCTTGTTGGTATAGGTAGTATAAATCAATTTATATGAGCTCTCCTTAACTACATAGTCTAATACCTACACAATCTCAGGATTCCTCTCATTTGGGTGTGTAATTGGTTCATTCATATACCCCTCCACTTAGAAGTCTGTCAGGAGTCACTCCTTGCCGTGCCTTCTTTGCACTAGTGATCACTCTCTGACTTTATTACCGGGCTTTACAAATATTATATAGAACAACTAGACCTAGAAACTTAGGCAGTGAAACAAAAACAAATGTGGCATCTGACACTATTAGCACTACTCACTGATCTACTCCTTGACCTTTTGACTTACACCATAGTACTTAGATTACCACCAAACAATCTTCCTTTGAGAATAAATTACTTCTATACTCAGCCACCATGAGCCTCATCTCTTCATAAGATATGGGTCAAATTTGAAAGAGAAATGCCTCCTACCCTCAAAAAGCCTCAAAAAAAGGCTCCACTCAAACCTCACCTCCTAATTCCCATAATTTTTGCTCCTCATGAAGTCCAGTAGTAGTCTTGATAAATAATCAAAAGATCAAATTCTAATATACCCACTTCCTCAACCACAAAGGAAATTACCTCTCTCAGCCCCTAAATCTCAGCCTTAGCTTTGGAATTTTCCTTAATAAAATCAATAAAGCAGCACCTCTCCTTTGAAATATGACTTGCAACCACCTCACCAATAGCATAAAGATCTCTTTCCACAATAAAGTCCACAAAAAACCAACAACTGAATTTCTAGTGAGCACCAACTTCAGCATGAGAGACCTTCCCCACACACCTTATATGCTTAGACAAGTCCTTTATTTTGGCAGCCCTAACACTTGTGTTTCCCGAAAAAAACACCTCTGGATTAGGAACATTTTGGTGCCATTTCTCCAGAGCCTAACTTCTCCATCTATATTTTAGTAAGAATATAAGGTCCTCCCATCTAACCACACCTTTTTTAAACACAATTTTATTCTTATAATTCCATAATGACCACACTACATTAAAAGATAAAGACATCCACAAGTTACTCTTAATCCCTTTGAGGCTTTCACAAGACTATGCCTCCCGCATATTGGTTAGATTCTCATATACAGCCCAAGATAAATTCCTCCGATTAAAACATAAGCACCATACCTTCGATGCAAAAGGGCAATCCAAGAACAAGTGCTGGTGGGATTCAATACCTTTTTCACATAGCATACACCTAATGTTATCTTCATGTATAATCTTTATTTGAAACAGCTTGTCCCTTGTTTTCAGCTTTCCAAGCAGAGCAAACCATGCCACCATCTCAGCCCTCGGATGTGCATACCCTTTCCAAATGTTGTCGAACACATGGTTAGCCTCCATTTGAGTAGCCTTCTATTTTCAACCACCCGCACAAAAGATTTGATAGAGAAGACACTATTTTGATGGTGTTTCCAAATCACGTGATCCTTGATGTCCTTGTTAAGAATTACCTTTGTAAAGATAACTTTTGAAGTAAAAAAAAAAAAGTTTGTTTTTCCCATTCCTTAAAAGATCACCACCATTTAAAAGCCCATACCTACTCACACCTATCCCCAAAAGATTATTTTCAGATGATTTGGTGTTTTTTTCAATCGATATACTTTGTTTTAAAATATGTATTGCAACATATCTTTTAAATATTGTTTGTTACTTGTTAAATTTTATAATTTTATTATATATAATATCCAAATTCTCACATATTATTTGAAGGTCAAGTTGACTCAGTTTGACCCAATTATTGATCAAGTCATTATAATGGGGTTTAAGTTCTAAAAATTGACAAGGTCTAATAATCGGGTTGGATTTGGGTTTGATCCAATCAAACCTAACTTATCGTTTGTACACCCTATATAAGATAAAAGTATTCCTTGTTAAAAAATTTGAATTTTACACTCGTGAGACCACGAAATGATATTTGTAACACCCCGATTTTTCTGTCCGAGGGAAATGACCAAAATGCCCCTGAGGTCATTTCCTGACCCGAACTCGAGGGTAACCAACTCGGTCATCCTCGAAGGGTCAACTCAATGTTTGAAGGGGATTGAATGGCCTTTGAATGCTTTCGGAAGCGAAAATTTCATTTTCCGCAGTTTCGGGTCAAAATGACCAAAATAGCCCTATAGCGTTTTTACGCGGGTAAAGGTGCCGTTTGAGCCCGGAACTTTCCCCAGAGGTTTAAAAACATGATTTCATGTGTCTAGAGGTCTCTGTTCAAGTCCCGGTGGTCCCGGGCAGTTTTAGTGCAAAATTACGATTTTGCCCCTAGAATAGTGTTTTTGAGCTTAATGACGTAATTAAGCAAACCTAAGCAATATTAGGCTCTAAACGAAGATTAATTTATTTCCCTAATTAATCTAGAGTCAAAATAATTTATTAAAGTTAATTAGAACCTAAAATTGCTTAGATTAAACTTAAATCCCTTTCTAGAACTCAAGACTCCTAGTCTTGGAATCTTGAATAGTGTTTTCTCTTTCCAATTCCTTAAATCAAAGAATTGTGTCTAGAGTTGTTTAGACTCTAAATTGAGGATTTAACTCTCTAATGGTGCAAGACCACTCCTTAATTATGTCTAGACCACCTTAATTACCCAATTACCTTACCTAAACACTTTCTTACAAATTCCTAATCTTAAGCATAATCAAAGATACACCTAAACACAACTCTAAACCACAATTAAAATGCAAACTAATCCTCCCCATGGGCTGATGCATTTCGGCCACATCCTTCCCCATTGACCACATGTTTAATTATTTTCTTACTCAAAGAACCATGCTTGAGGCCATACCTTGAACCATACCTCACCATACCTTAAGCCATACCTCACCATACCTCAAGAACACATTATCTCACCTCATGGAACACATGGAACCCTCCAATTCTGCACCTCTTGGCCGAAAACACCTTCAGCCTTCACACCCTCCATTTGCTTCATTTCTCTATAAATAGATGGCCTTGAGGAGCTTGCACCACTTTTAGATCATTTGCTAAGTTTAGGAGCACTCAAAGCTTTTCTTTTTCTCTCAAAGTTTTTGTGTTCTTCAAGTTCTTGGAGTTCTTCAAGTTCTTCATCTTCTTCATCTTCTTCTTCCATCTTCAAGTTCATCACACCAAGTAGGGATTTTCTTTCATGTATTCTTTTCTTTAAAGTTCTTGTTCTAAGCTTTATGTTCATAGTTTCTCTTGATTCCTTTTAGAACTTCTTTTCTTCTCCTCATTCCTCTTTATGTTTCGGCCATGGGCCTTTGGAGTTCAAAGAAATGAGAGCTTGATGATGAGAGTTTCATGATGATGTTCATCACTTGAAACAAATTCTAGAGCTTGATCTTTGTTCTTGAGCAAAAGTGTTTCTAGTTTTTCCTTTCTTGAACTCTTGAGAACTTTAACTTTGATAATGTTTTAAAATGACTCTATGAACTCAATGATGAGGTCTCATGATGTTGGTGTTAATATATCACCAAGATCATGGATTCTAGAGTTTCAAATATTTCTTTTCTTTCCTTGAAGTTTCGGCCATTACCATTCTTCTTACATGCAAAATGTTTGATTTTCTAAATATGTTATGTTGAGTTCTAAGAACTCTAGACTTTTACTTTGTCTTGGTTTGATGAGTTTGGGTTGAGGTTTAAGTTCCTTTAAAGTCTTGCTAAGAGCTCTAGAGAGATAAAATGAACTTGCATAATTTATTTTATGCTTGCACTCATATTTACATTCTTGCTATGCATTTTACTTTCAAGCTATCACCTAAGAACATAAAGATTAAAATGGAACTTGTCTTATCACTTGATTTAATTCTCGAAGCCTTTCTATTTCGGCCTTAAAGTCGATTGTTGTTGGGCCTAGAGCACTAAAATAAAGAATTGAACTTGCATTACCACCTAATTAATTTCTCGAATGCCTATCTATTTCGGCCTTAAAGTCGATTGTTGTTGGGCCAAGAGCACTAAAATAAAGAATTGAACCATGCATATTTACCTACAAGCTTGCACGTTTAAGTTTATGCCTCGCATATTTACTTTCAAGCTTGCACGTTTAAGTTATGCCTTGCATATTTAATTTTAAGTCATCACTTTACCTTGTAAGCAAGATTAAAAACGAAAAGCATGAGCACGTTTAGTTTATGTCATAACTTAAGAACCTAGGGCTCAAAGACTTGCCCATTTCATTCCAAGTTAAAGTTATATGTGAATGTATTCCTTGAATGTATAATTTCGGCCAAGTAGTGATGATGGGCTTGCAATGAGTTTTCATCTAGCTACTAGGACCAATAGTCTATGTTTTAAGTTTTCCTTAAAGCTCTACAAATCTTTATAAGGTTATGTCATTATAAGTTGTGATTCCAATCCCTTTTAGGGGATGGAATATGTTTTGGTCACTGACCTAAGGCTTCACTTAGCCTCTTGATGATTTAAAATGTTTTGCAAAGAGTTTTAGAAGTTCTAGATTGATTCCAAGAGAAACTAGTTAACTTATGTACCCAGGAATGTCAATTTAACTCTCTCATTTAAGTTAAATGTTTTTGGTTATGATGTGATGAATGTGATGCTGTATGATGATGTTTTGATGTGTTGGAACGTGTGAAAATATCATATGATGATGTAGAAGCGATCCTATGCATGATAGGTAAGAAACTAGCTAACTAGAAATACCGTAAAGCTAGAATTTAACATAGTTTTGACCCATTTGTTTATGGAACTTTTCCAAACTGTTTTAATGGGGACATAATCAGATTTAGATTGTTTAGACATGAAAAACTTGGTATCATTTGAGTTAGAATTGAATTCTAGCACCTATGGGGAAACTAGTAACTAGAAAACCGTAAAAATGCAAATGTAGAACTCTTAGAACATTTAATTTTCTGGATTCTGTCCAGCACCCTTACAACATGATAAACATGAATAATAATTAGTCCTTAAGCATAGGGATGCCTCATAATTGAGTTAGATTTAATACATAGCTTTCAAGTAAAACGGAACCGAGAAAGGGTCTAAAACGTAAGTTCTAGAACCCCGTAAATACAAGTTAGAGAACTTGTCTCATGCTTTTCAGATTTAAGTATGAACATGAGGATTAGGAATGATGTTTAATTATGAGCCTTAGGTGCTTAAAATATGAACGACGGATGTAGAGAACTATATCTCAAGATTAAGACCCGTAAGGGTCAAAGCATAAGCTACCGTAAGGGTAAGCGTTTGGATGTTTTATGATGATGCATGAAGTATGCTAATGATGATGATGTTATTCATATGAGAAATTTATGAGGTTATATGTTTATGTGGCATAAAACAAATTTGGAAGGAAATTCGGTGTAATGACCGTTGGGCCGCCGAATTTCTGACAAATTTGGGGACTTAAAGAAATTTTGAAAGTTAAGGTACTAAGATGGGTTCTAGGATGACACCGGTTCGGCCGAGCACCTCCATAGAACTCATGTGACATCGGTACCATTTTATACTCTTAGGTGACACCGGTTCGGCCGAGCACCCCTAAGGGTTTTGCCCCCTAACCCGTACTCAGATAGTCGGGATTTATGATACGCTTATCGTTAAGTGGTAAGTAAGAACTAGTGACGACTAGTTAAGGTATGAGCTCATAACCTAGATGTATGACACGTTACGGGTGACAGGTTGGCCGAGCACCCCAGATTCGATTGTCTTTTAGGGTGGCCCATGAGGAAGAGAAGTTTCATGATTATGATTATGTCACAAAGTTTTGTCCCATATGAATGTTACTATTGCCACTTTATGCCACCAAGAATGATGATGCTTGATGTTATGTTTTTATGTATGTGCATTAGGTAGTGTCATGCATACATTTTCTATTATGTTGCATCCATGACATTAAGATCATCCTAAAATGAATGGACCTTGGCTAAAATATATTTTAAAGTTTAAAATGAACCTAATACATGCTCAGTCATTTCGTATAAATAAACCCAAGGTTCCTGAGGACGTAGATGATGACACCTAGGTAGTAGGAGGCCCTACTGAGATTCTTTAGCAAGATTCTCACTCCCTCTATCTCTTTCTTTCCGTCACGTCTTCAGATGGTGACGTTCGTGATATTCGTGGACACACCGACATAGGAGGTGCACCATGACCCGGACCACGGATCATACCATTTTGTGGGTCGATGCATAGTTAGAGTATTCATGTACATGGGTCGACCCTTCACTCCCCTTGTACATTCCCATCGTTTCTCCCCCGTCTCACCTTTTGGCGATGGCCTGGTGTTCGAGCGCGCACGTCCCCTAGTTAGAACACACACCACTTAGATGGGGATGAACCTTCTTTTGTTTAAAGGTTATCCTATTAGTTGCACTCGGGTAGGGGAGTAGATTATGTTTATGTTTATATTGTATTTTCTTTCATGTATTTCCATGTACTAAATCAAGTCCCACGCTTATAAGTGGGCAAATTATAATTATATATGAGATGTTATTCAGTGTCTCTCGTGATGTGCCCTTATATGCTTTATGTTATGACGTTATGAGATGTATGTTTTGTCCGTTGCAAGTTATATCGCATCACGCGGCTCTCACTTTCATTTCAAAAAAAAATTACCCGTATTTTCCTCTAAGTAATTCAAAGTTAAATGAGAACTATGAAGTAACAGACTAATGATTAACCTAAATATGTTCTAGAGTATTGGGTTAAAAATTAGGATGTTACAATATTATATCTAATTCAAAATAAATGTCTCATTCACTTTGTTAATACATTATATATTGATAATCAATATTTCACATTGATTTATGAATGTACTAAAAAATAAAATAGATATTTATTTTAAAATAGAGAGATATTTTTAAAAAGTTGGCTTCTTGGATGAAGTTAAAGCTTCATCAATGAAGCTCTTAATGAAATGAAGATGTGTATGGTTAATGGCCCCATGTGCATTGATTTGAAGAGTGTGCTTAAAAGGAAAATTAATATGAATGAATATAATTTATCTATCTATATATAAAAGTTGGATAGTTAATTCAATAAATGATATTTATCACATGATAGTAAATAATTTTCTCTCCTAAATTTACGCTAAGTTTTGGTTATCCAATTTACCAAATATCAAGTTTTGACTATTATTGCACATGCTCAATTATACAACTAAGTTCACATACATAAGTTTAATACAACTAAGTTGATCTATATTTGAATATAATATTAAAAGACTTTCATTTAGTTTTAAACATCTTTTCCTTTTTATATTTTAAAAAAATTACTTTTAATACACCGACAGTATATAATTTTTTTACATATTCATCCACACATATAATGACACATCAGTGAATATGGTTAACTTTAACCCATAGTATTTGAAAAGTCATAAAAAAAGAGAAATTTAATTAGATAACATTGTAAGACTTTTTTACTTTGTCAGTGCATCAAAATTAAACTCTAAGAAAAAATAAATTTCTCTAGAAAATAAAAAATTATAACTTCCAAAAAATGATTTTTTAATTGACCTTTTTAAAGAAGTCCTTTTAAAAAAGCAAATTTTCAATTTTTTTTACATTTGGATGTAAAATTAATTTATACTTTAATGTAATATTAAAAAGTGTCATTTATCTTTAAACATTTTTATATTATTAAAAAGATTTAGTTTTAGTACACTGATAGCATAAAACTTTTTTACATAGTCATTCACTCATTAATTGACATATCGACAAATATGATTAACTTTCACTTTACTAATTGAAAAATTGTGCCAAATGAAAATATACTGTTGTGTTCAACACTCATTTAGCATCAATTTTTCTACAAAAAATTGCACTCTCCTAGGTAGTATTGTGTTTAACAAGTCACCTCTTAGTTTAGACAAGTGATTACTATATTAATATATTTTACTTTGAATTTTTTATTTTACTTAATATCTAATTTTTAAATTATTTATCTTTATCCAATAAGAAAAATAGAAAGGAAAGAAAGAAGGAAAGGAGATATTTTTTAATTTTTTAATAAATTTTTACTAAAACTTTTTCAACAATGTCCCACTCAAATGAATTATGAAAATTTTTTATGTTTATATTGTAGAGTATTTGAATTATTTTTATCTTATGAGAGGTTAATTCATTTATATACAAGTACACAAATCAAAATAAAAATATAATTAATTTAAATATAATTAAAATAAATAAAGTTACAAAACTATTTTACATTTTTTTTCTTTTGCAATATCTAAAACTTTGCATGAAATGTAATCAAAACTTTTAAAAAAAATTATATGTATAAGGAAGAGATCAATATTTTTCTCCTATTGGGAGGTGGATATTTAGTTCTTATGAAATAATTTGTATGTATATAATTTTTTTAGAGCTAACTATATGATACTTACTCTGATACTAAGTAGAATGAGGTAATGGAAGCTTTTTTTGATAAATTTTCACTAAAACTATTGACATATCTCTTATTAAAGTTTATTATACTCATAAATTCATAGTTTGCTATATTTTAAATTTTTATTTTATTTAATATGAATTTAAACCCATATTTCCTTATTTAAGAGGAAAAAAAAGGAGTGAGGATAAGGATGCTGGACTTTTTAAATTTATGAAAATCATTATGAATATTTCCTCGAATGAATATAAATATGCTTATGGATCTATTTTATTTATTATAAATTCTAAGTGATTTCTTTAAACAATAAGATGAGAGAGCAATGAGAGGATGAGATGATGATTTTTTTAATCAATTTATTATAAATATTTGTTCCTCATAAAATCTACTTTAATAATATATTTTCATCATTTCTTATAGATACATTTTGATAATATCATCTATTTTATTAATTTTTGTTGAAAGTTTATTATATATATATATATATATATATATATATATATATATAATCTTAGAGAAATGGTAATTGTACTTATAGATTGTAAAACATTGACTCACATCCAATCCACTATCAAATGAGGTGTAAATCCTACTTAAATGAGATCCACTATCATCTAATGGTAAATGAGGTATGAGTTGATATAGTATCCTATATCTCATAAGTACAGATAACACAACCCATAATCCTATATATTGATACACAATTCTATAGATAATATTGATGTGATTTTGAAGAGGCCTATTTTTAGTTATAGCCCTGTATATTGCAATTTCCAAAATAACTACTATAAGTTGATCAGTGATTCATATATAATTTATGGATAATTTATTTTACTATTTAGTTCTTTATCATAGTTTAATTTAAAAATTATAGATCAGTTCAATTCAATTATCCATGTAACTGTGTGGTTATAAGTTAGGATTAACAGTAACAATATTAACTGAAAAAAAAAGAAAGACTTTAAATATAAGTAGGGTCCATTGTTGAAATCAGCAATTCTAGAAATACATCAATCAATGTTCTCTCTCAACCTTCCAACTCTCCTCTCTTGATCCATGCCTCCTCTTCCCCTAAACCCTATGTATCTTATGGATATGATCAAGAGTTTTATAATGGAAGGAGCGATAAGAAAGGAAGAAGCTCATTAATTAAAAGTGTGTTTTTGAGTGATTTTAGAGAAGAGAGTAGGATGGCAGCAAGGAGGGACACCTTGTCCCTCCCTTACCATTCAAACTCCTTATTTTGTGTCCCTCAAAACTGGGGGATCAAGCAACAAATAAACTTTATTTCTCTTCTATTCCCTCATTAAATTTGTTAAACATCCAAATAAGAGAGTGTATATTTTATTTCACTCTAATCTATGCCTTTCTATTTTCTTCTATTATTAATTATTCTCTTTCATTATTATAAAACTCTTGATCATAGCCTAAATCGACTAATTTAAAGCAGCCATCTATTGATTCAATTCATCTTGAAGCAAAAAGAGAGAAAGAGAGGGAGAAAGAGAGAGAGAGAAAGAGAGATCAAATTATTTCAAGTCACCTAATCAACTAGCTTAATTGAAACCAACAAAAAATTGAGACATTTGAAATCAAAAATTGAAATTTGGGGAAAGGAAATAGTGAATATAGACCAAGGTAAAATGAGGAGAAAAAGAGCTGTGATATTTGTATTCATTTTGCATGGGACACCGTGTCTACTCACATTTCATTTACCATTAAATGGGGTGTGAACTTCATTCAAGTTGGGTTCACACTCCATCCAATGGTGACTAGGGTGTGAGTCGGCACGGTGTCCTACAAAATATGAATATAAATAATATTTTTCAAAGAAAAAAGATATAAATCATGGGCAGAACCAATTTGAGATGCAGATTCAAACCCTAAATTAATAGAACAAACCAATTGAATCAAGGAGAATAGTTAGGAAGTTAGTAGCTGTAATCGAAATTGGGAATTGACAAAGTTAAGACAAGAGAGAACCTATTGAATGAGGCCTCCTTGATGATGATGACACTAGGAATGGTCCATCATATTCCCATCCTTGCAATAAGGAAGCTCAACATCTATAATAGAGGTGTTTGTGGCTATTCGTGGAAGGATCAGAAGGAGCTACAATGATTCTTTAGCTGTTCTGAAAAATGATAGGAAGGATCTCATTTCTAGCAGTTGTAAAACTCACAGATAAATATAACCAACACTAGAACACCTTTTTGTTGTGCGGTGAAGGAGGACGCCATCGTGGTGGTGGACGATGACGGTGGTGGTGATGGAGGAGACGGTGGTAAAGGAGTTAGCGCTGCCAATAAGCTCTGGTAGAGGGGAGAATCATTTCTTTTTCATAAAATATTATTCTTTTCATGAGATAAAATATTCATTTCTATCTCAATGCTTTCTTTGGAAGAAAGCATGCGCTTGTATGATAAAATCTCAATATCAACAATGTAGTTCTTGAGGGATTGAAAAAGTTCAAAATGCTTTGTCTCTTTAATTTTCAAACTGTCAATACTTGTCGGGCCTACTAAGCGCATGTCTTCATTTCATTAGTAAAACATTAGAGCTTCATTGATGAAGATTTTTTCTTAAGTTTCATGAAAAAAGCTGCCTTAAAAAGTTAAAATGGTATGGATAATATTACATGAAATAAAGAGTAAATTACACTCTCCTTTTTTCTGAAGTTCATTAAAATTTAACCTACCTTTCTTCTAATTGTACGACCTATATTAACCTCATTTAATTTATCAATTTTCAAGATGAATTACCAAAATGCTCTCATCTTTACCTTCACTTAACTACAAATACTCTTGTTAATAATCAACTAAATAATACACTTAAATAATTTTATGCAACCAAAAACTAACAATAAATTATATTGATTAATTAATATATTTAAATAGAAATCAAGAGTTTAGGATTATCAAATAATAACAACATTAATCAATCAATATTCCTCCAATAAATTATATTAGTGCAAAAAAATACTACTCCAAAAGTAGTTAAAAATTATTTCCTCTTTTATTTTTTTCTAGAGAAAATCATCTCTCATATGGGTTCTTATAGACTCGATGAACAAGCGGTAAACATACATAACTTCATCCCAGTATACACAAAGGCTACTTTCAATATATAAATTAGGTTTAATTACTTTACAGGTTCTATAGTTTCACTCAATTTTTAATTAAATCCCTATAGTTTAAAAGTTTGTAAGTATGCCCTTATAGTGTATGAGATTTTTCAATCAAGTTCTTGCTATTATAAAAAAAGTAAAATTCCATGAATATTTCATTTCCATCTTCCTCTTTCCCCTCTTATGAAAATATAATATTCATAATAATATTCTATTTTTCATAATGACAGGGATCTAATTAAAAATTCTAATACATTATAGGGATTTAAAAACTTTTAAACTATAGGGACTTAATTAAAAATTAAATAAAACTATAAAAACCTGTAGAATAATTAAACCTATAAGTGATTGTTCTTTAGGCCAGAAGAAAACAAACCTATCACTATGCCAGACTAATCAAATAAATTACCAATGTTGGTTCAAGTATGTTGCTATGTTAAATAACAATTTATATGAAAATAACAACATCACAATATCCCTAGCTGCGCTGCTAATGTCCAAAAGCCTTTTTTTTTCAACAACTTAATCTTAGGCCCAATAGGTAGCTGAGGGTAACATTGGCACATTGTCCTGCATATTTCATTATACCTTTAAGGGGAGCTACAAGGAAGAAAATCAAAATTAAAATCAAAGCAAATGATTAAGCATGCAATCTTCATATTTCTTTTATTGTTTTCTGATGAAATAAAAAAACAGGTGAAAATTAGACATGGATATACTAGAACCATGGCATCACAAATCTGCTCGTAGAGTCTGTCATCTTGTTTATTGTTTTGACTAACTTTCCCAGAACTTGACTTGGCAACAGGGATTCACAAGAAAATTGCTTGCCATCTAATGCTAAGAGATAAGTAATTCTAGGATAGTCATGCATCAAATTGCTGACTTCTAGCACTAGACCAACAACTTGAGGTTTATACAATCAGTCATCTGAAAGGTTCAGCTGGTGCAAATTTTTCAAGAAAGTGTGCTGTTCGAAAACATTTTGCAGCTTCAACTAATGATGAAGCTGTACCCTCAGCCATGTGAAGAAGGCCTAGATTATACCAAGCAGAGGCACAAAATCTGTCTTACCACAGCGTATCCATCTGGAAGCTTCTGACTGTGGGATTCGATTGATTACTGCACCGTCTAAGAAATGAGCCAGAGAATAAACAGGGGACATGGCCAGGATCAATGTCCAGAGCATCATGAAATGCTTTTAGAGTTTCTTTGCGAAGGCCCCTTGCCTCGTACATTGTACCTAAAGATTGAACAATAAACATTAAATGCAAGCCTAAGAAGCAAGTAAAATGGAATATTCATTGCTTCTTCTCCAATATCTAGCTTGTAACATCCTAATTTTTAATTCAATACTCTAAAACATATTCAGGTTAATCATTAGTTTATTACGTCATAGTTCCTATTTATTTTAAAATACTTAGAGGAAAATACAGGTAAATTTTTTTTTTTGAAATGTAAAGGCAAAGTGAGAGCCACGCGACATGACGAATGATGAAGCATGAAAGGAATAAAACACAAATCCAAATAAACATGTCATGAACATCTGGTCATAAAACACGTAATTGCATAGCATAATAAAACAAACCGCATAAGTGGATATATATATATTATGCCCACCTAAGAAAGGCGGGACTTAGTTTAGTACAACATAAAGCGAATACAACTAAAATGGAAATACATGAAAAATGAAAGTACAACAGAAGGCATAAAAAGAAACTCTCTTACTCTAGTGTGCCTACAAATAGATAACCTTAAGGCAAAATGAAGTTATTCTGGTCTGGTCAAAGCTCGGGCACCGGGGCGCGCCTGTCGTCTCCTACTGCGGGCCTCTCTAGAAAGGAAGGACGTATATGATCCACTGGGCTATCTCTATAGGGGTAGCTATGCGCTGCATCGGCCGGGCATGAGCTCCACGGTGGGGAATCTTCCTCACCCGTCCTTCACTTATTGGCTGAGTGACAGAAGCCTCGCTACCCTCCCCAAAAAAGTCCATTGGTACAATGAGGGAGGATCCCTCGGAAGGTACCTGAATAATAGAGTCCTCTGAAGGGTCCATCTTGGAGAATGATGAGGGGGAGCGGGGCACATACTGCGGTAGTCCTGGATGGCAGAAGCTGTCGGTGGGGTGCAGCGGATCCGCTCCTCTCGAGGGTGTGCACGCTAGAACATGAAATCGTTGCCGAATGGTGAGGCAGGAGAGAATCGGTGAGTATGTACAGGGTGACTGAAGGGTTGTCCAATGAACATGAATACACAGATGACACAGCAACCCATAAAATAGTATGACCCGTGGTCCGGATCATGATGCACCTCCCATGTCGGGGTGTCCACAAAAATCACAAACGTCGCCATCTGAAGACATGATGGAAGGAAAAGATAGAGGGAGTGAGAATCTTGCTAAAGAATCTCAGTAGGGCCTCCTACTACCTAAGTGTCATCATCTACGTCCTCAGGAACCTTGGGTTTAGTGTATAAAATAAGTGAGCATGCATCAAGTTCATTTTAAGCTTCAAAACATAGTTAACCAAGGTCCGTTCATTTTAGAATGATTCTTAATGTCATGGATGCAACATAGTAAAGAATGTATGCATGACACTACTTAATGCAGTAGTATTCCTCATAACATTAAGCAACATCATAATAGTGACATAAAGTGGCAATTGAAATCTCAGGTGGGAAAACTTTGTGACATAATCATCATACTTTACTTTCTCATGGGGCCACCCTAAAAGACATTCGTTCTGGGGGTGCTCGGCCGAACCGGTGTCACCCAGAACGTGTCACATCTCTAGGTTATGAGCTCATACCTAACTAGTCGTCACTAGTTCTTACTTATCCCTTACCGATAAGCGTATCATAAATAAATCCCGACTCTCTAGTACGGGCTTAGGGGGCATTTTCTTGGGGGTGCTCACCTGAACCGGTGTCACCCAAGAATACATCTTGGTACCGATGTCACATGAGTTCTTGGAGGTGCTCTTCCGAACTGTTGTCATCCTAGAACACATCTTAGTACCTCATCTCTTTTAGAGAAAATCTCATAGGTTTTTCAAAAACATTTCTAAGTCCCCAAATTTGTCAGAAATTCGGCAGCATAACAGCAGCATGCCGGATTTCCTCCAAATTTGCTTTATGCCATGTAAACAAATAGAACATGTATCCTCAATCATAATTTCATACGTTGACATGATCATTCTCAAATAAAACATACATCCTTGTGTAACATGAAAACTCATTATATTCTTGAACTTACGGTATCTTATGCTTTGACCCTTACGGGCCTTAAACTTGAAATGTAGTTATTCTATCGTTCTCTATTAACCTCTTATGCACCTAATAGTTAACAACTAATAATTCTTACTAGCATTTATGTTCATTAATAAATCTGGCCAGCATCATACTCTAAGGACAGAATCACATCTTTATGATTACGGGGTTCTAGAACTTACGTTCTAGACCCTTTCTCAGTTCCGTCTTCGCCTAAGGCGCTATAAATTAAATCTAAACCAATTATGAGGTATTACTAAGCCTATGAAATATTTATAAATCATGTTTACTATGTTATAAGATTACTGTACAGAATCAGAAAATTAAATGTTCTAAGAGTTCTAGAATTGCAATTTTACGGTTCTCTAGTTACTAGTTTCTCTATAGGTGCTAAAATTCAATCCTACATCAAATGTTACCAAGTTTTTCATAATTAAACAATCCTAATCTGATTATTATCACACTAAAATAGTTTGGGCAGAAACCAAAAATAGATGGGTCAAAACTATGCTAAAACTTGACTTTACGATTTTTCTGTTAAACTAATTTCTTTCCTAACATGCATAGAAAGGTTCCTACTTCAACACATATAAATTTCACACATTCTAATATGTCAAAACATCATCATATAGCAGCAAACATGTCATGGCAGAACTGAATTCATGCATATACATATCTTGCATAAAATTTCATTTCTAACAAGCATGAGTTACTAGTTTATCCTTGAATCGTCTTAGAACTTCGAAAACCCTTTTGCAAAACATTTTATCTTGTAAAAGAGGCTAAGAATAATAGTGGGGTAGCAACTATTTTAAAACACTCTTGGAAGAGGTTTAATTCACAAATCTTGTTGATCATGACCTTATAGAACTCTTAAAAACACAGGAAAACTTTTGAACAAAGATTGTTGGCCCTTGCAACTAGATGAAACTCATTTTGAGTTTATCAACATCACATGGCCGAATTTACATCCTTGGGGATGTTTCCATAATCAAACTTTAACTTGAGATAATGAGGGCAAATCTTTGAGCTCTAGGTTCTTTAAGTGATGACAAAATATAAACGTGCTATGCATTCCATTTTATTCTTCATTATAAAGTAAAGTGAGAGCTTTAAAGTAAATATGGAATGCAAGAACTTGAAATTAAATATGTAAGTTCAATTCTTTATTTTAGTGCTCTAGGCCCAGCAACAATCGACTTTAAGACTGAAATAGAAAGGCTTCGAGATTAATTAGGTGATATGCAAGCTCTTGTTTTAAATCTTTAAGTTCTTTAAGTGATGGCTTGAAACATAAACGTGCAATGCAAGGCTTGAAACTTAAACGTGATAATGCAAATCCTTTTCCTTAATCTTTTGAGTTTAGTGATGACATAGAAAAGTAAATATGAGATGCAAGGGCTTGAAATATAAATATGAGGTGCTAGAAGTATAAATATGCAAGTTCATTTTTATATCTTTACTAGAGCTCTTACAAGACTTTGAAGGAACTTAAACCCTAACCCAGGTTTGTCACCATAAGTTAAAGTAAACAAAATATCATTCCTTGAAGCAAAATCATAAATAACATTCTTATTAAAACTCAAGCTCTAGAGGTCTCATTGTGATGAACACATGGTCATCATCTAGAAACTCTCATCATCAAGCTTCCATGTTGAACCATCAATGATGGCCGAATTTTTAGAGAAAGAAAAAGGAAAATGGGGCCGAAGCCATGAACAAGAAAAGAACCATTTTAGAACTCTAGAGACTATGATCTTGATAATGTATTAATACCAAGATCATGTGTCCTCATCATTGAGTTCATACACTTATTTTAGAACAACATCAAAGTAAAGCTTCCAAGATAAAAAGAAAGAAACTAAAAACACTTTTTCCTCAAGAACTAAGATCAAGCTTTAGGGGTTGCTCAAGTGATGAACATCATCATGCAATCCCTATCATCATGCTCTCATTTCCAAGCTCACTAAAGGCCCATGGTCGAAAATGGAAGAAGAAACAAAGAGGAAGAAAGATGTTCTAAAAGATTCAAGAGAAACTATAAAGCACATAACTTAAACAAGAACTTTAGTGGCTAAAACATTTAAAACAAAATCCCTACCAAGTGAAATGATGTTGAAGAGGAAGAAGAAGATGAAGAAGTTTGAAGAAGAAGAACTCTTGGTCTTTGAGAGAAAAGGAAGGCTTTGAGTGCTCTAAACTTAGCAAATGAACTAAAGGTGTTTCAAGTTTACTCAATTGTGCTATTTATAGAGAAATAAAACAAATGAAAGGTGCAAAAGGGAGAGGAGAGTTTTGGCCAAGGCAAGCAGCCCATGAGGTCTATGAGGTGAGATGTTGTGATCTTGAGACATGGTGAGATATGGTTCAAGGTATAGTGAGGTATGGTGAGGTATGGTTCAAGGTATGGCTTAAGGAGTGTTTAAAATTTAAATCATGTGATGAAACTTTAGATGATGTGGCTGAAATGCATCAGCCATGGGGGAAGGATTTCTTCCATTTAATTGTGGTTTAGAAGTGTGTTTAGGTGTGTTTTAGGTTATGTTTAAGATTAGGAATTTGTAGGAAAGTGTTTAGGTGAGGTAATGGTTAATTAGAGGCTTGTAAGACTAGGTTTAGAAGGTGGTCTTGTTAAATTAATGGAGTCAAACTCCATTAACAAGGAATCCAATGCCAACACAATTCCTTGATTTAGGGAAATTGGAGAGAGAAAACACTATTCAAGATTCTAAGACTAGGAATCTTGAGTTTTAAAAAGAGATTTAGGTTTAATCTAAACAATTTTAGGTCCTAATTAATTTTATTAATTTATTTTGACTCTAGATTAATTATGAAAATTAATTAATCTTCGATTAGAGCCTAATATTGCTCAAGTTTGCTTAATTACGTCATTAAGCTCAAACGACACTATCCTTGGGGCAAAATCATAATTTTGCACAAAAACTGCCTGGGACCACCGAGACTTAAATAGACACTTTTAAACACATGAAAATGTTGTTTTAAACCCTCGGGAAAAGTTTCGGGCTCAACGGCACCTTTACCCGCGTAAAAACGCTATAGGGGTATTTTGGTCATTTTGACCCGAAACTGCAGAAAATGAGATTTTCGCCTCCGAAACCACTCAAGGGCCATCTAATCCCCTTCAAACATTGAGTTAACCCTTTGAGGACTGCCGGGCCAGCCATCCTCGAATTCTGGGCAGAAAATGACCTCAGGGGCATTTGGTCATTTTCCTCTCAGACAAAGAAATCGGGGCGTTACACAGCTCCCTTCTCTTTTTCCTTTTTCTCATGTTCACTGAGATTGTACAATCATATGCTACTTTGGTTTTCTATTTAAAAAGCCCTAAATCATAGTTTGAGAATCTTAGAATTAAGTGAGTCTATCTCAATTCTAAAAGCCAATTCATGACAAGAGTTACCCAAACTCTTATAGACTATCAAAATCATCCTAAAATGATAGACTCCAACACACCCTAGACTAAACATATGAAACGTGAAGTAGTGAACGAATCATATCATACTATTTATTTTTGGATTTGGGTGGGTGGAGAGAGACATGATTATTGTTTTTGTATATTCATCTTCCTCGTACCACCGCCCTAATCTTGACCGTGCTGAACACTCCACACTCCACCGTGACCATGGAACTAACCATCTAACAGCCACACCTTTCTCACTACTTACTTGATTTGATATCATTTTTTGCTTTACTTGAAGAAATTAGCCACAATCCTATGGCATTTGGATTTTTGTGAAATTATGTGAACTAATGTTAAATTGGTAACTTTTAGGTGAATTTAATGGTTTGAGAACTTAACTTTATCCAATTTTGCAAGAGAGATAAGAAAAAGAGTTGGGATTTAGCATTAATTTTTTGGTGCCGTTGCTCAGGATTGATTTTCAAGCCAATATCATTAGTATCCAGTACAGGTATCCAGTTCAGGTACTAATTTTGGCATAATTTCCTTTCTTTTCCATTCCTTTTTCCCCTTCACTGAGTTTGCTACTTCTTTTATCTATATCAAAAATTATTATTATTTGTCATTTCTGCTCCTTAGGTTCTTCCATTGATAGCTATTACTGTGAAATATGTCAGAAGTTTTGCACACTAATCTGATTGGTGTCACCACCCATAGGTCTAACCAAGCTAAATTTGGAAAGGCACAATCAAGATTGGTGGTGGTGTTGTAGACTTGTAGTTGTAGATGTTGAAATTGACGGGTTGGAATGTAATAGTAATAGACTTTAGGGTAACTCTTGTTTACTGTCTCCGAGACAGAAATACAGAAACACTGAAGACATAGACCTATTTGATGTTAGAGATAGGAACAGGAGACAGAAAATTTTTCTGTCTTCGGGATAGAAAAACACAAAATTTCCATACTTTCAAAATGTGGGGACAGGATACGAAAACAGAAATTTAATATTTTTTCTTCCAATAATACCCCTATACATATTTATTATTTATGTCTCCGTCTTTATTATCTCTATTGTCTCTGTATTTCGATCTCTGTCCCCCAACCAAACGCTACCTAAGGGAGGTTGATGTGAATTGCCCTATGGTTTAATTTTGATGTATTAATAGTGCACAAATATTTTATTAAGCAATGGGATGGAAGTTAACTATATTGTTGATATGTATTGTTAATATATGATTGAATGATTGTATAAAATATTTTTATCTTGTAAGTCTATAATAATTAAATCTAATTAAATAACAATACAATTTTTTTTACAATATCAATGTATTAAATTTAAATGCTAATTTTTGTTTATATTCACAATTTTTAAAAAATCTAATTACCCACCTTATATAATTGCCGTGACCATAACCAACACTTAAGGGTTAAATGAAATGTTGGATAGGCCATATCCAACTTTGGATTTGCTTTCTCTAAATTGACGAGATTGGTAAAATGCAAATGAAGGATTAGTCACCCTTAGATCATTTAGTGAGACCTATATAAGATGAAAGTTATTCATCGAAAAATAGTTAATCCATTACTTTTGTAGTTTACCAACTTCCTCACTTTGGAGAAGTCATTTCCCCCAACTTTCACATTCATGGTGGTTTTTGACAAGGGTGAAAAGTTTGGGTGTAACGCCCCGATTTTCTGTCTGAGTGGAAAATGACCAAAATGCCCCTGAGGTCATTTTCGGCCCGGAATTCGAGGATGGCCGACCCGACAGTCCTCGAAGGGCCAACTCAATGTTTGAAGGGAATTGAATGACCCTTGAGTGGTTCTGGAGGCGAAAGTCTTATTTTCTGCAGTTTCGGGTCAAAATGACCAAAATACCCCTATAGCGTTTTTACGTGGGTAAAGGTGTTGTTTGAGCCCGAAACTTTCCCCAGAGGTTTAAAACCATATTTTTACATGTTCCAAAGCATTTGTTTGAGTCCCGGTGGTCCCAGGCAATTTTAGTGCAAAATTACGATTTTGCCCCTAGAATAGTGTTTTTGAGCTTAATGATGTAATTAAGCAAACCTAAGCAATATTAGGCTCTAATCGAAGATTAATTAATTTTAATAATTAATATAAAGTCAAAATAAATTATTAAAATTAATTAAAACCTAAGATTGCTTAGATTATATTTAAATTTCCTTTCTAAAACTCAAGATTTCACTCTTGGAATCTTGAATAGTGTTTTCTCTCTCCAATTCCTTAAATCAAGGAATTGTGTCTAGAATTGTTTATACACTAAAATGAGTTTATAACTCACTAATGATGCAAGAACACTCCTTAAATGTGTCTTGACAACCTTGATTACCCATTTTCTCACCTAAACACTTTTTTACAAATTCCTAATCTTAATCCTAATAAAAAATACACCTAAACACAACTCTAAACCACAATTAAAATGCAAGAAAACCCTCCCCATGGCTGATGCAATTTCGGCCCTCTCTCTCTCATTTACAACACATGTTGATTTGTTTCTCACTCAAAGAACCATGCTTGAGCCATACCTTGAACCATACCTCACCATACTTTGAACCATACCTCACCATGCCTCAAGATCACAACATCTCACCTCATGGAACTCATGGGGCTGCTCCTCATAGCCGAAACCTTCCCTCCCTTCTTGCACCTTGCATTTGTTTCATTTCTCTATAAATAGCATGCTTGGGTGAACTTGCATCATTTTGGATTCATTTGCTAAGTGTAAGTTTTCAAAGAGCACTTCAAAGTTTCCTTTTTCTCTTAAGTTCAAGTCTTCAAGTTCTTCAAGCTCTTCATCCTCTTCTCTCATCCCAACCTTCAAATCACTTGGTAGGGATTTTCTTTCAAGCATTTTCTTTGTTTAAGCTCCATTTCTAGTTATGTGTTTATGGTTTCTCTTGAAGTCTTTTTAGAACTTCTATCCCTCTCCTTTTTCTTCATCATTTTCGGCCATGAGGCTTGAAGAACAAAGGAATGAGAGCTTGATGATGAGGATTTCATGATAATGTTCATCACTTGAACAAACCTCAAAAGCTTGATCTTTGTTCTCAAGTTAAAGATGTTTTCTCTTGATTCTTTCTTCTTAAACCTTGAAACCTTTCACCTTGAGGATATTTTAAAATGCACTCAATGATGAGGACTCATGATGTTGGTGTTAATGCATCATCAAGATCATGGTCTCTAGAGTTTCAAATGTTTTCTTTTCTTCTTAAAAGTTTCGATTCCTTTTCCTTTTCCTTCTTCATATTTTCGGCCATGATGGCCAATAAGGTTCACAATGGCTTGATGATGAAAGCTTCTAGATGATGACTATGTGTTCATCTCAATGAGGCATCTAGAGCTTGAGTTTTAATAAAAATGCTACTTATAACCACATATCAAGAAAAGAAACTTTGTGTTTAAAAGAACCTTTGAGGTTCACTCTTGTCCTTACTTTATCTTTTCATGATAAGTTTGGGTTGAGGTTTATAGTTCCTTTAAAAGTCTTGTATGAGCTCTAATAAGAAATAAAATGGACTAGCATTCATATTTAAATTCAAGCTTATGCATTACATATTTACTTTGAGCGTTGCATTCATATTTAATTTCCAAGCCATCACTTAAAGTTAAAGGATAAAGAATGGATTGCATCTCATATTTACATTCTTGTCTAGCATATTTACTTTTCATCACTAAAGAACATAAAGATTTAAAATGAGGGTTGCACTATCACCTAACTAAATCTCAAAGCCTTTCTATTTCGGCCTTAAAGTCGATTGTTGTTGGGCCTAGCGCACTAAAATAAAGAAATGAACTTGTATATTTATATTTTAAGTTTTTCATATTTATATTTCAAGTCTTGCATATTTAATTCAAGCTTTGCATATTTATAATTCAAGTCTTGCATATTTACTTTAAGCTCCCACTTTACTTCGTAATGAAGAATAAAAATGAAATGCATAGCATGTTTAAATTATGTCGTCACCTAAAGACCTTAGAGCTCAAAGACTTGCCCATTTTATCTCAAGTTAAAGTATAATGTGGTGGCATTCTTTGAATGCATAATCTCGGCCATGTAGTGATGATGAACTTGGAAGGAGATTCATCTAGCTACAAGGGCCAACAATCTAAGTTTTAAGATTCTCTTTAAAACCTCATGAAGTTCATGAGATTAAGACCAACAAGATTTATGAATTTAATTCTCTTTTAAGGAGGGGTTAAGTGGTCACTGACCTAAGGATGTTTTTAGTCTCTTTTACAAAATAAAATGGTTTGCAAAAGAGTTTTAGAAGTCTTGAAAATGATTCCAAGAGAAACTAGCAACTTATATGTTTTAAAAATATCAAGTTATGCATCTTTTTGGAGACTTAATGCTTCGGTTCTTCCATGATAAGTTTGCTGTTGTATGAGGATGTTTTGATGTGTTTGAATGAGTAAAAATTATGTATGTTGAAGTAGGAACATTTCTATGTAAGATAGGAGAGAAAACTAGCTTTCTAGAAAAACCATAAAGTCAAGATTTAGCCTAGTTTTAACCCATTTATCCTTGGACACTGCCCAAACTGTTTCTATGGGAATATAATTAGATTAGGATTGCTTAATCATGAAAAATTTGGCTACAATTGAAGTAGGATTGAATTTTAACACCTATAGAGAAACTAGTAACTAGAAACCCGTAAAACCACAATTCTAGAACTCTTAGAACATTTAACTTTTAGAATCTGTCCAACAACCTTATAACATGGTAAAAATGGTTTATAATTAGTTCTTAGACATAGGAGCACCTCATAATTGGTTTAGATTTAATTTATAGCGCTTTAGGCGAAGACAGAACTAAGAAAGAGTTTAAAACGTAAGTTCTAGAACCCCGCAATTATAAGTTTATAATGCTGCCCCTAAGGAATGATGTTGTTCAGATTTAATAGAGAGCATAAATAATAATAAGATTTGTTAGAAGAGAACCCTTAGGTGCATAAAAGGTTGATAAAAGATGATGGGTTAATTACATCACAAGTCTAAGGCCCGTAAGGGTCAAAGCATAAGATACCGTAGGACCAAGAGCATAATGAATTTTTAATGTTGCTTGTGAATACATGAAAATTATGATGGAGGATGCATGTTTGAATGACTTGTGTGGCATAAAGAAGAATTTGGAAGAAATTTGGCATGCTGTAGTTATGCTGACGAATTTCTGACAAATTCCGGACTTAAAAGTTTTTGAAAACCTATGAGATTTTTATGAGGTACTAAGATGAGTTCTCGGATGACACCAGTTCGGCCGAGCACCTCCAGAGAACTCATGTGACATCGGTACCAAGATGAATTCTTGGGTGACACCGGTTCGGCCGAGCACCCCTAAGAAAAGCCCCCTAGCCCGTACTGGATAAGTCGGGATTATGTTTATGATTATGTTACGCTTATCGGGATTGATAAGTAAGAACTAGTGACGACTAGTTAAGGTATGAGCTCATAACCTAGAGATGTGACACGTTTTGGGTGACACCGCTTCGGCTGAGCACCCCCAGAGTGATTGTCTTTTAGGGTGGCCCATGGGGAAGTACAGTATGATGTTAATGTCACAAAGATTCCCATATGAGTATTTAACTGCCACTTTATGCCACTATTATGATGTTTTAATGTTATGACTACATTCTCGCATTAAGTAGAGCCATGCATACATTCTTTGATATGATTGCATCCATGTCATGAAGAATCATGCTAAAATGAACGGACCTTGGCTAATTACATTTTTAAAACCTAAAAATAGACATTTATGCATGCTCACTTATTTTGTATACTAAACCCAAGGTTCCTGAGAACGTAGATGATGCCACTTAGGTAGTAGAAGGCCCTACTGAGATTCTTTAGCAAGATTCTCACTCCATCTATCTCTTTCTTTCCGTCACGTCTTCAGATGGCGACGTTCGTGGTTTTTGTGGACACCCCAACCTGGGAGGTGCATCATGAGCCAGACCACGGGTCATACCATTTTGTGGGTCGCTGCATCGTTCGTGTATTTATATTTGTTGGACGACCCTTTAGTCACCCCGTACATAGCCATTGATTCTCTCCTATCTCACCCTTCGGCGACGACTTCATGTTCGAGCGCGCACGCCCTCGAGAGAAGCAGATCCGTCGCACCCCACCGACAGCCTCTGCTATTCGGGACTACCCACAGTATGTGCCCCGCTCGCCCTCATCATTCTTCGAGACGGACCTTTCGGAGGACTCCACCACTTAGGTACCCTCCGAGGGATCCTCCTCCACTGTGCCGATGGACGTTGGGGAGGGTAGTGAGGCTTCTGTCACTCAGCCGGTATGTGGAGGACGGGTGAGGATGATTCCCCACCGTGGAGCTCATGCCCGACCGATGCAGCGCATCGCCACCCCGGCCGAGATAGCCCAGTGGATTGGGTACATCCCTCCTCCCTTCTAGAGAGGCTCGCAGTAGGAGACGATCATCGCGGTTCTGGTGCTCGAGCTTTGACTAGGCTAGGATATCCCCCTTTTGTCTTTGGGGCTATCCATTTATAGGCGCACTAGAGTTAGGAGAGTTTCTTTATGCCTTTGCTGTACTTTCATTTTTCATGTATCTTTATCCCAGTTGTATTAAACTAAGTCTCACTCTTTATGAGTAGGCATATTCTATTATATATAAATATGCAGTTTAGTTCTAGTGTGATGTGCCTTTACTTGCTTATGCCATGTACTATGCGATGCTTGCCTTATTTCCCTTCGTGCTTTATTATTTGTCGTGTCGCGCGGCTCTCACTTTGCTTTTATAATTCAAAAGAAAATTTACCAGTATTTTCGCTAAGTATTTTAAAGTAATAAGAAAGTTATGACGTAATAGACTAATGGTTAACCTAAATATGTTCTAGAGTATTGGGTTAAAAATTAGGATGTTACATTATGGTATCAGAGCAGTTCGGTTCTCATGGAGCCTGAGGATTGGACTGACTATGCTTTTGGAGCATAATGCGGTAGACATGTCATGTGTAGAGCTTGCTAGAGACAAGCTATAGGCTAGAGATGCATGACCCCTGTTTGTTTGCAAGTGCCATGGTAACTAGCTCATTTCACATGAAACGTTGAGCCTAATAAACTCAGTGGTTATTGTCTTATGTGTTTAGGAACCAATGTCACCCAGACGACAGAATAGGACCCCGACTGAGGGTAACCAGGAGGATGCAACTGCCACTGTTGTCCGTGACATGGCAAGAGCCATGGAGCGGATGTTCGAAAGGATGAACCAACAAGGGGACACCGGACGTGCTCCCCCTACTGCTGAAATGGTCAAGCAAGCAAGGTTCGGTGAGTTCCGCAAGGCAAACCCACCGGCCTTTAGAGAAGCCATGGATCCTGACAGAGTTGACGAATGGATCAAGATCATGGAGAAGATCTACTCCGTGGTCGCTTGCTCGGAGGAGCAAAAGGTCACATTCGCTGCCTACATGATGGAATCGGATGCCAAATTCTGGTGGACCGGCACCCGAAGACTGCTAGAAGCTTCTGGTACTGCTGTCAACTGGGAGCTATTTAAGACTTACTTCTACGAGAAGTACTTCCCGGAGTCAGTAAGGAACGCGAAGGACATTGAATTCATGCAACTGACTCAAGGAGGATTTACCGTCGCCCAGTACACGGTGAGGTTTGAAGAGCTGATTAAGTTTTCGCGAGTGTTCCAAGGGAACCCCGACGAGATATGGAAGTGCATGAAGTACGAGGCCGGATTGAAGCCGGAACTGAACTACGCCGTGGCACATATGGAGATCAGGGACTTCCGTACCCTGGTCAACAAGTGCCGCATTCTGGAGGAAGGACAGGGAAAGCTCCAGGCGGCAAGGGCGGAACGAGCCAAGGGGCTAGGACCTCAAGCCCCTAAGTTCAAACCACAACACCAAAGCCAATTACGAAACCATTACAACCCTTACTACACCAACCAATTCAAGCCATATCAACAACAACAAAGAAGCCCCTTCCACCAACAACCCAAGCAACACTACAAACCACTATTCCAGCACAACAACCACCGAAACAACAACAACAATAATAACCGACAAGGAGTGTCGGGAAGCCCTCGGAGCAATATTCAACAAGGAGGTTCCAGCGAGACCAAGAGTAAGACGCCCCAAGGAGCCCCTGCCACCTTTGCTAAACCCACACTAGCTATGGTGTGCCCCCAGTGCGGGAAGGACCACGGCAACCGTCCCTGCCTGGCTGGGCAAAACGTTTGCTTCAAGTGCGGTAAGCCCGGTCACTACGCTAACAGATGCAATAATGGGAGGCCAGCGAATCAGAACCCCAGGCCGCAACACCAAGGGAGGGTCTTCACTCTCAACGTGGACGAAGCAGAAAGGTCCAATGACCTCATCGAAGGTATGTGCGAAATAAATGGCAAACCTTTAACTGTACTTTTTGACTCTGGCGCTACACATTCTTTCATTTCATATGCTAGTGTCGAGTCTCTAAACTTAAAGACTTCCAAACTCCCTTTTGATCTTATTGTTTCTACCCCTACAAATGACCCTATAAACACTTACTTTTATTGTTTAAATTGCCATCTCACTGTAGAAAGTAGATCCTTTGTCATAGACTTAATTTGCTTACCTATGAAAGGTATAAGTGTAGTCCTTGGCATGGATTGGCTTCACGCCAACCGTGCATTGTAGATTGTAACACCAAAACAGTTGTCTTTCCTTCTCCCCCTAGCGAAACTAGTCAAACCTTGAAACTCTACCTTAATGCCGTAGAGGTCAACTGTAGTGGGCAAAAGACTAAGGGATATGTTCTCTTAGCCGCTAGCGAGGTAGGATTGGGCAAAAAGTGAGCTCATCAGCTTTATTAAGATACTAAGTCTTATCAATTTATTAGGAGTGTATTTAAATACCAAATGCTAAATTTGGATACAATAATATTCCACATAAAATATTATAAAGTTAATTATATCATATAGAAGATTTGAAATGCTAAATGCATATGCACAAGAGCAAAGATGCAAAAAGTACAATTTCCAAACAAACCATGCTCAAAGAAGCCTCATTTCCCATAGCACAACCAATTCCCTACAACTTTTTTTTTACAACAACTTTCATTTTGCAGAATTTTCTATTTTTTCAATTTTTTTCATTTTTTTATTCTCATGCGTATTTATGCACCTTTATTGCCATACTTCCCTTGTGGGGCTTCTCTTTACAAGACCATTCCCTCCCCCATACTTAAAACAATGCATGTCCTCATGCAAACCCCCACATTTATGATCAAGCACATATGAAGGATGAACAAAAACTCACCTAAGCCTAGAGATTGGGTAATTTCATTGTTTTTCACTTAGGCTTGTAGTGTCCTAAAACAAAAGAGTGGTCATTAAGGCTCAAACTAGGTGCAAACAAGGCCAATATGGAAGGTCGGCTATGTGGTCAAGTAGTTAAAAGTAAGAAAAATGCCTCTATCTTCTTAATAAATGCACATGCTAATGACAAAGCTTCAAGAAAGACAAAAAGCAAGTTCTAGAATGCATAACCAAGAGAAAACACACAGAAAAACAAAATAAAAATGACATACAATATATCCATTCATGAAAGGCTCAAAAGCTCAACCAAGTGTTATGTCCATATACTCAATCCATGCGATGAGGAGCAAATTACTAAGTATGCAATACACAAAGCACAATTCATTGTCAAGCAAGTTAGGAAAAATGCCAAATGTGTTAAAAGCCAAGCAAGTAATCCTCAATAGTATCAATGGAATGGCACACGACACAACTAAATGACAACTAACAACCTAAAACTATTAGCATGTGAAATCCTATACTAAGCATGCTTTATTGAAAATTAAAGACAGAAAATTAAAAGAAAAAAGGTGATGAAAACTGCCTTATGGCAGCTTATGCTTGAATTGCTCCAGGAATTACCACCAAGGTTTGCATTCCTGACCTCCACCAAGATCCCATATCATGTAAACCACATCATGGGTCTTGAACCCATTTAGCTTCTTGGACCCTAGTGTTGCAATATTTAGTGCATTCCTCAGGGCATTAGGACTTTTCAAGGTCTTAACATCCTAGCAATAATACACTTCAAGTAAGGAGGGATGTGAATTCCCACAAGAAGGCTTCTACTAATTGCATATCCCATAATCTAGCTCCTAAGAATTGGTTACTTGGTGCTCTACAGGTCCTCCACATAAGTCTAAGAGCTGAACATCATTATCTAAGATACCATACTCGTGTTGCCCAAAAATAGGAACATGTGACAGGTCTTAACCATCCATCTTTGGCTTAATTGCAAGTGGAGAGAAATGCCAACTCATGTCAACAACAGCATCCTTGTATAGGACTAATATTGAAGGCTCCCCTCCTGGCATGTTGATCTTTTCCTCAGGCTCCACAGTGAAAACTTCACCCCGTATATTGGCTTTGATTTCTTGGGATGCCATACATAAATGATCACCGTAACAGTCATGATATACAAATCCCACCAAATCATCCAATGCTACATCAGGGAGGAAGGGGTACAAATCATGCAATGAATCCTCATACTCTATTCTCACTAGTTCATCTATAAGCATGGAGACTGTAGGTGGTGGTATGTGTCCAATTGGTTTAGGTAGTGGTTTCTCATAAACAATCTCTATATCAGACTCCTCATCAGAACCCTCTGTTATTTCCTCAACCAAGGTCTCTTGTAGAACCTCAATAAGTTGCTCCAGAACATAACAACTCTCATCAAATAATGACCCTATCAACCCTTCAATCATACTAGAATTCAAAATAATTATCCTCTTAGCTGGCTCTGATGATGGCTCCTCAACAATTGGATTTTCATATGGGATCATAGGTTAGGATAAAGAGGCTTTATATTCATCCAATTCAGCATAAAGCTCCAACAATTGGTTCTACAACTCTTGGGTTAATGGTTCAGATGATGGTTAAGGCAAATTATATATGCATTGGGGTAGTTGATGGAAAGAAGTTGGGTAAGATGGTGGGTATGGGGATGAGTCTAGGGATAATGGCTTATAATATGGTTGTTGTAAGGGTCTTGGTAAGGCTCATGATATGGGTATGTGTATAGCTCATAGTACGGGTATGTGTATGGCTCATGGTAGGGTGTTAGGTTTGGTTCAGGATTTATTTGAAGTAGTGGTGGTGGTGGTTAGTAATATGAGAGTAGTTGTGGCTGAAAACATGGTTGTTGGATTTGTATTCTCTTGTCATATTGCTTTAGGAAGCACTTTCTCTCATTCAATTTCTCCTGTAATATTTTGTAAGGGTCATTCAATGCTCCATTGCCTGTAAAACCACAAGAACCATACTCTTGGAAACTAAAATAAGGGTTAGTGCTCATGTCCACTCAAGTGGAAGTGAGTAAAATAATAGAAAATGCAAAAAGAAACAAAAAGCTACTCTTAAATGACATTAAAAAAAATCAATAAAATGTTATGCAAAGCATTAGTGGATGATGGGATGCAAAAAAAAGAAGAAGCAATGACAAGCATGAAAATATGAAAAAAAAATGCAAGGAAAAAAATTAAAATAAATTTAAAAAGTGGTTTAAATAGTAGAATTTGGCAAAAATAGGGTGGGGCTCACATAAGTGAGTCTTGCATAGAATGCTAAAAATACTTGGGATATTAAGTTTTGTGGCAAACTAAATGACTCAAAATAGGACAACACCTTTTTTTAGCATAAAAAAGACCGTAAATGACCCCAAAAAATATGATGGATGCAAGGATGCTTAGATATGTACAGGTATATACAAGCCTATTAGCACCAATATCCCATTAATGACGCCAAAATTTGGTAGGGACTAGAATATTGTGTCTCTAGCTCTAACAAATTAACAAATTTATGTAAAACTGAACTACAATAAAATGTCGTATAATGGTGCAGAACTCAGGTCTTCTCCCAATGATATCAATGAAATAATAGTTATGCAACAAGGGGGTTTTTTATTGAATGCATCTAGCAAAAATAGAATATAAACTAAAACAAGGAAATAGCTAATAATTAACTAAAGCACTAGCATAAGGATTTCCTAGGTCTAGAATCCATCTATCCTTGATACACACATTTCATTAAACTCATAGTAGGTGACTAACTTGTGCCTAGAATCACGTAATCACACAATCTTGGCACCATAATTCACTTAGCAATCAATCAATCACCAAGCATTTGGTTAGCATGTAACACCTAAGTAATTGAGATCTCAATCCCTAAATGCATACACTAACTTGAGCACCAATCACATTAGTCTAACGTCAATCAAGAATTAATCGCAATTTCCTATGCTAACCAAGCATTCATTAATCAATCAATTAATTCATGCCTAGTCAACAATCTCAGTTATGCATCCAACCTACAATCATGAATTAGCATACAAAATCAAGATTCATTCCAACCATATACTCACACATTCGCACATTATAATCAATCAACTAATCAACATAAACATATGAGCAATGGAAGGAATGTGAGAGAAGGAAAATCAAGAAACCAAACCATGTATTTATTGAATATGTAAGCCTTAAGACAAACCCTTGTACTTGAAGAATCCTTATTGCAAGTTACAAGACTACTCCTCTATTAATGGAGGTTACAACTAACAAAAACAGAGAAAAAAAAAACTTAACCTAAGAGAGAAAAAGAGATGATAAGAGACGAGCTTGGGTGAAGAGGAGGAAAGTGGAGAGAAGGGGAAGAAGGAGGAGATAGGTGATAAAGGACATTTGTACCACTTGTCTTACTTCTAAATATTAGCTTTTTACATGAGTTTTAATGTGCTGTTGACACAATTAATAAGGATTTTGATTTATTCCTCATTGTGTGATTTTGATAGAATTGATGACTTTTGCATTGATTATGGAAAAATTTGTAATTACATCCTATTGCGTTTTGACTTGTCTCTTTGAGTATGGTCTCGAGTACAGGAGCCTTGGATCAAATGCAATTGTCAAGAATAAGGGATCGGATTAAGACAAATAAATATGTTTTGGAAAGCTTAAGAAGTCCTCTACAACTTTTATGTTTAGCTCAAAACCCAGTTCTAAGAGGATCTTGGTAAAAATTGAGTTGCAAGATTAAAGGTTGCTAATGTTTTGATGCTGTCCAACTTGAACTCCAGTTAGTATTTTCACAATATCTAGAGCTACAGATGTCTGATTGAGGTGATTTTGGTGGCGTTGGAATTAGAAAGCTTATTCAAAGGGCTACAATCGCTATTTCTAGTGCTAACGATAGATTCAGAAGTTTAAGGGGCCAAAATGACCAAATACGTGAATACATCAATTCTGTCTAGCATTATAGCTCGTGATATGACGGGATTGCAGCCTTCTTATCTATTTTTGGGCCCACTTAGGCCCATTATTAGAGAGCAGTATTTAAGGGATTGTTATAGATTTTTATCTAGCTTTGTACTCAATTTTAAGCCGCCACTTTCAGTTACTATTATTCTCTCTCTACATCTCTCTCTTCTCCTTCTCTATTCTTCTCTCTCTAAGGGTTCCATTGGTGAAGGTGCTTTGTCTTGGAGATTGTTGTAAGGATCATTGCTATTATTTTCAAGTTCTTTAATCTTCATTGTTGTAATTCTCCAGAGATGGAGGAGTAGATTTCTTTACTAGTGTAGGGATTTTCGGATGGAATGGGATGACATTTGAGACTTTTTGTTTATATTGAATGCATTGGTTTTCTTAATGTTCTACAGTTTCTATTCCTTTAATTATTGCGGTGATTGCTATAATCTTTATTGGAATAATTAAATTGATGATCGTCGTTTAGGAAAATCCTTTGGGCATAAATTGATAGTTCTATTATTGGTTTATGTTTGAAGGAGAACATTAGAATTAACTTTACGATTGGCGGTTAGGCTATAACTATTGGTTCATTAAATCAATGTCATTTCTAAATAAATTGGCGATTGTTTATTAGTTATTTGCATTGGTCAAATTCTAGAGGTCGATAGATCACTAGTAGAATTGGTAGTAATTTATTACTAATAGCCATCAATGTGTTTAATATTTGGTCAATGATAATTGATTTCCAATCCTAGGAATACCTTGCACTAGTGCTTTCTTCACTATTGCTATTATCTCATTGTTATTAACTTTTAAATTTAATTGTTTTAATTTTCATTCTTCCAAATCCCTAATTTTTCAACTAAGTGTTGAAGCCTTCTTGAGAGATGACCTAGGTTGTGCCCTTTATTATATTTTTGGTGCAACTTAGCACTTTATAAATTTTAATTTGTTTGTGAGTCGTGACAGCTCGCATCAAATTTTAACGCCGTTACCAGGTAGGCATTGAAACTTAGTTGTTAATTCTTTCTTTATTTTTTTCTCTAGTTTTTATTTTATTTATTTACTATTTTTATTTTCTACAATTTATTTTATTCTGAAAAATGACAAAAATTTTGCTCTCTTGTATGAGGCATTCCTTGTCTGTTGGAAATTTAATACCTCTTGATTCTGAAATTGAGAAAACTTCGAGAAAAATCAGACAGGCAAAGCGTCAACAAGCGGAACTATCTGAGCATTTTGATCCCTTGTTTAGTATTACAGGTAATACAAGTGACATAGGAGATAGGAACAGGACACTTAGGGAGATCATTGCTCCTGATTTCACCCAGCAGCCCTTGGCCATTACATACCCCAGGCTAGACAATGATTTTGAGCTTAAAGGATACATGGTTCATGCTTTGCCCAAGTTCCATGGGCTGTCTAGAGAAGACCCCCATTAACATTTAAAGAAGCTTCATATGGTATGTTCTGCATGAAACTTAATGGGGTAGAGATGAATGATGTTAAATTGAGAGCATTCCCTTTTTCCCTTGAGGGTGTAGCAGAAAATTAGTTCTTTAACCTTCCTGATGAGGTTGTCAATAACTAGACTGGAATGAAAAGGCTTGTCTTGGAGAGCTATTTTCCTGCCTTTAGAGTGGCTTCTATCAGAAAAGAGATCTCTGGAATCTGCCAGTCAAATGAGACTCTCAATGAGTATTGAGAGCGTTTCAAGCTCCTCTGTGCCAGTTTTCCCAACCATCAAATTCCAGAGCAATTCCTCCTCTAATACTTTTATGAAGGTCTTGTACCTGCTGATAAGTGCATGATTGATGCTACAAGTGGAGGGGCGCTCTTGGATAAGACACTAGAAGAGGCTCGTGCTTTAATTAAGAATGAGACTGCCAATTTTCAGCAATTTGGTTCCAGAGTAGCCACAACTACTAAAGGCCTTCATGGAGTGAGCCAGCTAGAAAATCTATTGTTGGCCCAGACTTTGCAGTAACTTTCTGGCTTTATGCAGCAATTAATGGCAAGCCAGGCAGCAACTCCAGTGGTTTCTAAGGTCTGTGGCATATGTACTTCAAATGACCACCACACTGATATGTGCCCAGCATCACAAGATTACTTAACCACTAGGGTAGTAGGAATATTCCCCTTCCAAAGTCAACCTTAGAATCAAGCAAGCAAGTTCCCATTTGGGAATACTTATAACTCCAGCTGGAAGAATCACCCCAATTTGAAATGAGGAAATAATTCTCAACAACAGGGCCAACTTTCACAGCAAAAGTACCAGGCACCTCATCAGAGGCAACCGGCCCTTCCTGCACCTCCTTCATCAGATCCTACTATGACTGAGATGATGAAAATGATGATGGAACAAATGCAGGAAATTAGAAAAGAAAATGCCCAGCTGATAGTGGAGGTAACTCAAATGAAAATAGTTAGAGCCAGCAGGCCCCAACTACCCAGTTACCCTCTCAAACTGTGCCTAATCCAAAGGGAAATGTCTGTGCTATCACTCTTAGGTCTAGGACGAAATTCCAGAAGTGACTAGGTCTGTTCAGGAAAAAGAGCAAGCTGAAGATAAGCCTGAAGAGCATTCGGGTGAGTGCTGCAGTGGTCAACCAGCGCTGCAGTGCTCCATAGAATCTACAAAGGTTCTAGACTTCACTCCTCTACTGCCATTCCCACAGAGGATGCAACCTAGGAAGGTCACTATAGCAGATTTGGATCTAGACGCAGTAGAAACCTTTCGAAAAGTGTAAGCGAATATTCCTCTATTGGATGTAATAAAGCAAATTCCTAAATATGCAAAATTCTTGAAAGATCCTTGCACCAATAAGAGGAAGATCAAGGGCAATGGGGAGGACAAGGTGACTATGAGGGTTAATGCTTCCTCAATTATCAAGCCAAGTAACCTGCCAACCAAGTGAAAGGACCCAGGCACATTCTATGTTCCTTGTACCATTGGGAACTTGCATATCATGAGAGCTCTAGTTGACCTTGGGGTGGGCATTAATGTTATGCCCAAATCACTCTTCCAATCCTTGCACTTTTGAGAGCTCAAGCCAACCGGGTTGCAAATTCAGCTGGCCAACCGTAGCATCACAAGACCAGAGAGAGTATTGGAAGATGTTCTTGTCCAGGTAAATGATTTAATACTTCCTACTAATTTTTGTGTGCTTGAGATGGAGAATGACACCAATGCGAACCAGCATACATTGATCTTGGGTAAACCATTTTTGAAGCCTGCTAGAACCTTGATTGATGTTCATGCTGGCACATTATCCATGGAGTGTAGGGACATACAAGTCCAATTTAATTTATCTGATGCTATGAAACATCCCTGTGAGGAACACTCTATGTTTGGCATTGATGTCATTGACATTTTAGTTGATGATGCTTGTAAGGAACCAGACCCCATTTTCTCCACTTCTTCTTCTTCCATGGGATATAATGCACTTGTTGTTTTAGAACATCCCAAGTTTTCAGATATAGGTACATCACCCAAGCAGCAGTCATTAATTTGCTAGGTGCTCCATGACCAACCCATGTTGGATAAGAAGCCTTGTGAGGGGCGATGGATCTTGCTATATGAGCCTCAGGTAAAACTGATGGCTGGAAGACCCAAGTCTAGATGGAAGGGACCATTCTTGGTCACCCATGTACGCTCTGACAGTGCAATTGAGTTAGAGAACTCCATGATGGTTCAGTGCACCATTGCTGGGAATAGGCTGATGTACCTCCATGAGACTCCCATAGATCTGTGAGCTCAGACAGCCTATCTATAGGTTGAAGCTGCTCACCTTCCATGAGGGTCCTAACCGTCTAACTTAGGGATGTTAAAGAAAAGTGCTAGGTGAGAGACAACTCACTGTGAGGTTTTTTCTTTACACTTCCATTTTATTTTTTTGTATTTTATTTATTTTTATTTTAGTTATGAGCCTTGCATCATATTTATTTCTATTTTCATTTTACATCATCCCTTTGGCACCTTAGAGGTTACATGCATAGGCTCACACCACATGCACCTTATTGACTTGCTTGGCATTGACTTTATCTTGTTTTGTATGCTTGGTGGATTCATTGTGTTGCTTGGATTGAGTACATGCACTTTTACCTGTGAAATTTTGAGCCTCTTTGATTGGATTATAATATGCCATTCTTATTTGTTCATGTGTGTTTCCCTCTTTGGATTTGCATTCTAGAACTTGCTTAGGCTCTTGCTTGAAAATATTTTTCCATGTGCATGCTTCAATATGATTGAGGCATTTTTCTTATCTTTAGCCACTTGTCCACACAGCCAACCTTTGCATGTTACCATTGTTTAGCCCATTTGAGTCTTATTGGCCATTCTTTTATTTTAGCACATCCTTAGCAAAAAGTGAACAACCATGAAAATTCCCAACCTTTTAGGTTTAGAATAGCATTTGTGCAACTCTTATATGTGCTTGAGTATAAGTGTAAGGGAGAACATGAGGACATGCTCTAATTTAAGTGTGGGGGAGAAACAATGTGTACAAAAATAAATTCAACAAGTGGTACACCAAGAAGAAAAAAAAATTTGATTGAAAAAAAAAGAAAGAACAAAATTCTGAAGAAAAAAAAAGAGTTTAGTTGAAGGTGCGCTACATTGCAAAAGAAATGCCTGTAATTGTGTTGAGTTGGACAAAGTGCACCCTTAGGCACTTGTGCTCTTAGTGTATGCATTTGCTTTCCTTTGACTTGAGGTTTAACCCCATTAGCCTATATTTCTATCCACTTTAACCCAAGCCCCATTACAACCAAAGGTAAGTCCTCTTGATTCAGTATGCATATGTGTGTGACAAAATGGAGAATGAGACCTGTAGCAAGCTTATCGTAATGCATTTTCATTTGAAGTGATTGAGTATACATCATAACCCAAAACATTTGAGTGAATGAGGGGTAAACACTGACATTAGGAGCATTTTTGTACTTAATTCATACATCATATATAGATTCTACCTTGTGTGCTATGTTGTTGATCATGCCTTGCTTGTCGTAATTCTATTGGTTGTTGGTGTGAAAGCTTACTATTGTGCCTCTAGGTTCATTGGATTGGTGTATTGTCATTTAATTTTATGCATCATACATTTTAGGTTAGGAGTCTACTATAGTCCTTGTTTACTGCTTCTCATCCATGTCTTGGTTTGATCTTAGTTCCACATGAGGACATGTGAAAGCTTAAGTGTGGGGGAGTTTGATAAAGGGCATTTGTGTCACTTATTTTATTTCTAAATATTAGCTTTTTACATGAGTTTTAATGTGTTGTTAACACAATTAATAAGGATTTTGATTTATTCCTAATTGTGTGATTTTAATAGAATTGATGACTTTTGTATTGATTATGGGATAATTTGTAATTACATCTTATTGCATTTGACTTGTCTCTTTGAGTATGGTCTTAAGTATAAGAGACTTGGATCAAATGCAATTTTCAAGAACAAAGGCTCAAATTAAGATAAATAAAGATGTTTTGGAAAGCTTAAGAAGTCCTTTACAACTTTCAAATTCAGCTCAAAGCCTAATTCTAAGAGTATCTTGGTAAAAATTGAGTTGTGAGATTAAAGGTTGCCAATTTTCTGATGTTGTCTAACTTGACCTCCAATTAGTATTTTTACAATATTTAGAGCTACAGATGTCCGATTGAGGTGATTTTGGTGGCGTTTGAAAACTTACAATCTCTATTTCTAGTGCCAATGACAAATTCTGATGTTTAGGGGGCCAAATGACCAAATACCTGAATACATCAATTCTGTCCAGCGCTACAGCTCGTGATATGATGGGATTGCAGTCCACTTATCTGTTTTTGGGCCCACTTTGGCCCATTATTAGAGGGCAGTATTTAAAGGATTGTTATAAACTTTTACCTAGTTTTTTACTCAGTTTTAAGCCGTCACTTTCAGTTGCTATTATTCTTTCTCTACATCTCTCTCTTCTCCTTCTTTATTCTTCTCTCTCTAAGGGTTCCATTGGTGAAGGTGCTTTGTCTTGGAGATTGTGGCAAGGATCATTGCTATTATTTTCATGTTCTTTTATCTTCATTGTTGTAATTCTCTATAGATGGAGGAGTAGATTTCTTTACTAGTGTAGGGATTTCTGGATGGAATGGGATGACATTTGAGACCCTTTGTTTATATTGAATGCATTGGTTTTCTTAATGTTCTGCAGTTCTATTCCTTTAATTATTGTGGTGATTACTATAATCTTTATTGGAATAACTAAATTGGCAGTCATCGTTTAGGAAAACCCTTTGGGCATAAATTGATAGATCTATTGATTTATGTTTAAGGGAGAACATTAGAATTAACTTTCTGATTAGCGGTTAGGCTATAGCAATTGGTTCATTAAATCAATGTGTTTTTTAAATAAATTGGCGATCGTCGTTTATTAGTTATTTGTATTGGTCAAATTCTAGAGGTCGATTGATTACTAATAGAATTGTCAGTAATTTATTACTGATAGCCATCAATGTATTTAATATTTGGTTAATGATAATTGCTTTCCAATCCTAGGAATACCTTGCACTAGTGCTTTCTTGACTGTTGTTATTATCCCATTTTTATTAACTTTTAAATTTAATTGTTTTAATTTTCATTCTTCCAAATCCCCAATTTTCCAACTAAGTGTTGAAGCCTTCTTGAGAGACGACCTAGGTTGTGCCCTTTATTACATTTTTGGTGCAACTTAGCACTTTATAATTTTTAATTTGTTTATGAGTCGTGACAACTCGCATCAATAGGAAGAGAGGGAAAGGAGAAGAAGAGCCTAAAACTACTCTAAGCTATGCTAATTTGAGTCAAAGGGTCGTGTGTCTTTATTCTATGGGCTTGAGGATCATTTAAAGATCCAAAAACTCATTAAAACACATACAGAACTGTCATAGGTCTTTACATACTCGCTACAGTGACTTAGGCTCGCTACAATCTAACAAAAAATTTGGAACGATAGCACCAGTGGTCACTGCAGCGACCTTTTCTCGCTGCAGCGACCTTTTCTCACTACAGTGAATGTTTTCAATTTTGGACCCTGAAATGACTGAATTAGCTCTTGATGTCTTCATCAAATTTGTAGATCTGTTTCTTCTCTTCAAAATCAATACTTATTTGCCTAATTTGGACTTTGAATGAGAGAGATATGCCATGCTTATTGAAGTATGCCCAATCTGGAAATTCAACACCTCAGTTCTAACTTTCGGGCTTATTTTGACCAGCTAGCTTTTCTATCCTACTTTTGAGCTCATCATGAAAGTTATAGATAATTCTCTTTTCTTTCCTACAAGCCAAAGAGCATAAATTTTAGAGGTCTACAACTTCAGTTAAGTGTAAAACACAAAACAGTGCCAAAAGTGTAATTATGCAAAAAATTGTCATTAATGCTCAAATCAATGTCTAAACTCAAATATGATGCAAATGCATACAATCAAGCATAAAAGAGAGCTAGGATACTAAGAATAGGCGACAAAATATGTGTAGAAATACATACTCATCAACTCCCTAAAAATTATTTAAAAATTAATTTGAGCTTTTTTAATCATAATTTCAAAAATAAGATAGTTTTAGCAATGATGAGGGTGGCTCAACGAGAGAAAAAAAATTTTGGTCCGGACTGAACAATGACTTTACGGACCGATTAGGACAGCCGAAATCCCAGAATTGGGACCCGTAGTGCTTGAAATTAAGGAAACATAGGTTTAAGGTTAGAAATATAGATTTTATACTAAGAATTAATTTTTGGACAATGTTTGATTATTCGGATACGGTGCTTTACTCGTTTGGTAAAATTTCGGTTTGCAATTTCTAACATCGAAAGATAGTTTAATCATAATAAATAGATAATGTATATCCATTCAATATAAGTGTAAGGCTAATATTTAATCTTGAATTCCAAGATTAAATCCTAGCCATCTATTTTACTTTCTTTCCTTAAGAATTATGCCTTTATATTATATAATATCTAAACTTTACCTACAAGATAAATACAAGCCAAATCTTCTTCAACACACCACAACACGTTTCGGCCAAGACAAGAAGAAGAACCAACCACCATTTTGTTTCCTCAAGAGCTCAAAAACTTGATTCAAACCTCCATTTTCCTAGCCTAGACTTGATAAAATCACAAACTCTCTTTATAAAACTTGTTCCACTTCTCAATATCTACCAAACTAACTGATTAGAATTTGAATCCATCACCTTTTATACTTTGAGAGCTCACAATCTACTACCTAAATAAAGGTTTGGTGTGGGGTTGAAGGTTTTGAAGTGAAGAAAATCATTTTTGGATCACCCTTACAACCAAGATCTCGAAAGCCACTAAAGTAGGGTTTTTAGGTCTTATTTGATATATTTCTATTTTCTTATAGATTTTGGTTGTTTTAAATTGGTAATTCTGATTTTTATATGAGTTTATACATATATATTAATGTATTTGCATAGCTGGAGTAGTTTGGTGTTGGGGAAAAATCATTTTTATCTAAAGGAATATTGGACTACCTTGCTGGAATCTCAATTTTGTTATAGGCAAGCAATGGTCACAAATTTTCTGATGGATTTGTGCATATTTTTATGAGCTATAAAAATTATATGTTGAAGCTAACATCATAAGGCAAATCCATGATTTTTTGGGGTCATGTTAAAGACTTGTACTGCTTGAAAAAAATCATGAACCGATATGATACCTGTGCTGTCTAAATTGTTGGAGTAGAAACTGTGAATTTTGTTAATATTGTTACCATAGTAAATGATTGATTTTTCCTTTGAAAATTTTACAAAGTGTTGGAAACATCTTGAAGTTCAACATGATTTTTATTCTAAATTGATTCGGTCATTTACTAGGGTTAAAAATTATAAATTTTTTATTTTGAGCTTAGACTAAGTGGTCTTTGACCACCAAATTTGTCTAATTTTATTAACATAATTAGAGAATGACTCTTGCCTGGTATTTTTATATGGCCTTGCGGACACATTGAAGTGTCATGGAGAACTTTTATAGCCTTTGAATTTTTTGGTATACAAAATAAATCTTGCTACTTAAGCATAAATTCTGCCAACATGCTGGAACTGAATCCAAGTATTGATTTGATAATATAATGACTCTTAATTTATACATGATGAGTATGAATGCAAGCCATATAATTTAAAGATTGGCTTATGAGGTACAAATGAGAATTACTTGTGATTGAATGTCTACTTGTGGCTTATGCATGTATTTGAGAAAAGAAAAGTATGTGATGTAATTATGTGACAAAAGAGAATGTGTGAACTTCAATTGTGCATGTTTTGACATATGGACAAAATAGAAACAAAACTTATGTTGAATGAAAGGAAGGAAAAAAGAGGAACTTCCCAAGAGATATTATGAGTTGGTAGACGTATCGACTAGGAATAGATTTATGTATGATTTGGAAGAGGAAAAAAATGAAGTCTGAAGATCACATATAGGAATGTGCTCAGTCCTTATAAGCAGTCTATTTCCCTTGTGCAGTGTGATCCACTACCATGTGGTATAAACTAAGTCTTTCCTATATTGATGAAAAGATAAAAATGTACTGAATTGGTTTCTAAGGCCATAAGTTAGAGGCTTGTCGAAGGCAAATAAAAAGAGATGAGATCCTCTTCAATTTATCAAGGGCAATTAAAGATAATTTCACTACATTTGGCATATACATATTCATATGATATTGAATCATTTTGTTTAACATTATTTATTATGATTATGAGCTTATGATAAATGTGTACTAGGTGATTGATTTTTAAAAGCAACCCACTTCAGAAGTATGATTTAGAACTTCAAAATAAAAATAAACCATAGCTATGTAGTGTATGATCACATTTTCTTAATAAACTGAAGTGGTTGGGACGATGACGATGACATGAATTTTTTTATTATTTGTTTTGGGGATACCCTAGAGAGAATTTTAGAATTCTTACCCCTATGTGTTTATGTTTCCATATCATCTCCAGGTTGATTCAAAGAACCATGAGGCTGCTGCATGAAAGAACTCGGACTTGCAGTAGTTTAATAGTTAATGTGTTTTTTTTACTATACTTAGTTGTAGTTATATGTATGTAGATGTAATAGAGAATAGACATGTATTAAAGCTCATAGAAGAGTTTCCTTTTTATTTGAATTTGGATTCAATAGATGTAATGTTTCTTCGTTATATATATTTTAATAGAATTATGACTTAGTTACTTCACAATTTGATCGATATTGCTATAGAAAATTAAGAAAGGTCCACTAATTTATAAGTAACAACTCCTAAGTATAATGTCATGACTTAAGGATGATGTTGTACTAGGAAAGATATTACAGTCCTTCTACTATGTGAATATTCTGTGCCATTTATCCCTTGGATCTTAGTCCTCAGCAATCGTTAGAATGCTCAACCCCTTACAGGTCAAGCTCTGATAGCACCTGAAAGTAAGAAAGCGCACGAGAAAGGGCGTTGAATCATGCTTCGCTATTTATTTCCCTATTCAGCATTTGAAAAACTTAATCAAGATACTATCAAGCTATGAGCTTGAAGTGCAGTAGAAACAATGTTATCGACTTTAGAAAGTGAACTTTCTAAACTAAAAATATGAAATAAACATGTAAAAGAAAGCTTTCCAAAAGAGACATAGTAAATAAACTAAATGCAAAAATAAAACACGATATGACGGAGAGAAGAGATGTTGTTCAAGAGTTTTTATACTAATTCGGCCAATCTGCCTACATCCAGTTATTAACAATAGTTGAGTTCCACTAAATATTTGTCTTACCAGAGAAAGAACAAAGATAGTCTTTACAACAACCTTTCCAAGCTCTCACCAGTGACCAATAGACAACCCCTACTACCAAAAACCAAGTAGTTAGCCTCTTTAAACTGAACTGAGTAGTCTTTGACCAGCTTCCCCAAGCTAAATCGTGACTAGTAAAACACTTTTATTATCACATTGCAAGTAGTCTTTTGACTAGCCTCTCCAAACTAACTTACACTGATCACTACTGGATCAAGGTTACAAAGGTTTAGGCTTGGGTTTGCAACTCAGACTAACCAACACTCAAGTTTCCTTAAGATTTATAATGAAAGACTTAGGAAAAATTTGAATTACTTCTTTCTATCTATTCTTTCTTGGAAGAACGTATAAACAACGAAGGAATATAGAAAGAAGATTTTACAAGCAAGGAAAATGATTACAACAAGTAATGAGCTTTACAAGATGAGGAGAAATTTTCACAGAGTTTTTACCCTTTGTGTAGTGTCTGTCTCCTTTTTTTGAAAGCACAGCATCTCTATTTATAGATAGTCTTCCTTGTGACCGTTGTCCTTGATCAGATCTCCAAGTGACATTTGTTAATCATCCATTTGTGTCTTAGAAAAACAGTCTAGAAGAGTAGTCTATCTATTTTTTAGAGTTGCTGCAGAAGTCGATGCAAGGTTGAGGTTTCTGATATCCTTTTAGAAATTATTCTTACTTTCTGAACATGGTTTCTAAACTCTTTCTTCTAGAAGTTGGGGTAGTTGACCAAGATGGTAAAAAAGGTATCATGCCAGTTCTGACACTAGGTTTTGACTTTTCAAATTCAAATTTGAATTTCAGATTTTTCTCCTTTTCTTGTATAGCACATTTTATCACTGTAAGTGAGCTTTCTGATGTGTGGTATCATTTCATTGATGATTCTTAGGTCTTCTTGTCTTTAATTAGAGCTTGCGGATGAACAAATCATTACGAGTGTGATGATTGAAGATAGTAGAACACTTTTGCTTCAGTGTTTGATTGACATTTTCATTTCATGTGTAATTTCTGAAGTCAAGTGCTACTTTCTAAAATCCCAAATCTTGGTTTCTTATTCTAGTTGCTTTTCTTCAAATCGTTAGGCATTTTAAGCTCATTTTTGGACAGAATTATCACTTTCATTTAATTCATATATCTTAAAATGAGATAAAGCATATTTGCACATGTAAAGTGAAATTCTTCTCGCTTAAAGAAGCCTTTTTATGCTAATGATAAAACCTGTTTGCTATTTCAAGAAACTTAAGATAAACGTTAGTCATTCTTCAAAGTATTTTCTTTAAATTGGCTTTGTTGTCAATCAAAACATATTACATTAAAGCTTTCAAAAGGGTTCTAGAGCTTAATTCTTTCATCTAAGGATACTATGTGTACCTCTTTTATACTTGACTCTACCCCTTTCCACTTCTTCAATGAATATACACTTATAAGACTTCATTTTATTATATTCTTTTTTATATATTAAAGTAGTTGCATCTAATGATTGGTTATATTGCATTTGTTCATTGTTACAAGACAAATAATTTCCACAGACCACAATGCGCTTCACCTTTTTCAATCTATCTCTGTGTTGCATGTTGGTTGTTGCTACTTATCAGGTTATTAAAAAAAAAGAGGAGTTTGCTATCTATATTGCTTCCTTTATTGTTTTTCTTTCTTTTGTTTTTTTATATTGTGATTTCAAGCTTTTGTCTGATGTTTGTTGCTGATTTTTGTGCTCGGTTTGGGTATGCTTAAGTTGGAACAACACAAAAAGACTTATTTGATGCTTTTTATTATTGCGTAATCCATAAATTGTTGGTTGTGACTATGTGAGGGGTCACAACAAACAAGGCATGTATGAGGAGGCTAGGATATAGAGCCAACATACAGTGTATTTATCTCTAAGCTACTATTGACGTGTATTATAAAAACAACACCTTTTGGACTTCGACTAGAAAATCAAAACAATCATGGAAGGAAGAAACTCACAAAATATTCAAAATACTCCTCCCTTAGCATGACTTTGCATGCATTTGATTTCTTTGTTTTCTAGGATATAAGATCGATGGTCGTATTGTAGTTTGACTAGCATTTTACCATTATGAGTGTACAGTCTTTAGGCACTAGTTGCCTTCTTTCTACGACACAACTATTAATTTCAATTTAATATGATGTACTTTTCTGGATGTTTATTGTGAATGGATTAATGCTGTTAGGAAGTTAGCAATCTGAAATGAGCTAGTTATTATTTCATAATACTTCTTTATGATCAATGTGAAATACTGGATCACTTTCTTCTATTGAATGGCTATTTGTCATAATTGAATTCGTGTCCTAATCTTGTTACAGTTATTATTATTATTTTAAGTCTTGTGTTTTACCTTTATAGGATCCATATGCTAGGATTTGACATGTTATTCTTCCTCTATAGCATATAGGGTATCTCTTAATTGCTAAATTTTTTTTGCTCTGACCTACTTGTAGTGAGTGGAAAAATACATTGTTGGCCACCACTTCGATCCTTTTCTGCATTTAAGTGATCCAAGGATCATGTGCTGGTTTAGGCATTTTCCTTGAACTGATTTATTATAAATAGTGTTGTATGTCTTCTGATTTTGTTATGAATTATTACTATCTATCATTGGAGCTTATATTTTGGTGCTTGGTGAAACCATAAAAGGACTTATCTGCCTCTTATCCTTGGAGGGTTATGCAAGTGAGATTTTTGTTACCTTAATATTTACACTTGAATCACATGATAAAGTTTTATTCTCAATTATGTTCCTACACAATTGTGACATTGAAGCATGTTTTCATGTATTTTAGTGTACTTAAAATGATGATGAGATACATAAGAATCCACATTAACATGTTATGTGCTTAATTAGTTTGCTTATATTTTAGATTTGGTTCATGACTTTAAAGTTGATTTAAAATTTTGCCAAGTTTCTGTGCAAAAGACCAATAGTGTTTTTATTAGTTAAAATGTAAAACTGACATGTTGATGTTTTGAAACCTATAAAAGAAAAAAAAATAATATGAACTTGTGTGCCAATTCTACATGATAAAAGACCTAAAACTATCCATGAAAATCCATGTGCTATGTATCGCCCTATTTTATTTTTACTGTCCAGCATGTTTTATCCTGTTTAAATGCATAAAATTGATATATTGAAACCTTATAACCATATTTCAATATGGAATGAGTATATGTTTTTTATATGGATTAAAGAGTTGAAAATATGCATGGAAAGTTGACTATAGATGCTGCACCTTTCCTTTCTTACTTGATTAATGATGATTGAAGGTTGATTTGATGTTGAATGGAAGAGTTATTCATAATTTGTTCTTTAAAATTAACTTAAGTCCTCACCTCTATGCATGACCACACATAACACTTCCTTGTTCTTATGATTGCTCCTTCGTTAGATTTATGTATTGGATAAGTGGGTTTACGCAATATGTCTTTCTCCGAGTCTCCCCAATGAAAGGGGTGGTAAGGTTTAGGAAATGAGAAAAGCTCAACCCTCATTATATCAGTCCCTTCAATATTCTGGATAGGGTAGGTGCTATAGCTTATCAACTAGCATTGCCCCAAAATTGTCTATGATTCATCCAGTGTTTCATGTCTTATGCTTTGAAATTCTATTCCTGATCTATCTCATGTGATCTTTCCTCAAGTGATCCAATTTGATGAAAAATTATCTTATGAGGAGGAGCTGGTGGCCATAGTGGATTGTTAGGTGAAAAAGTTTTGATCGAAGGAGGTGGTGTCAGTGAAGGTCATCTGGAATAACTATTCTGAAGAGAAAGCGTTCTGGGAAACAGAGGAGGTTATGCGAGCTAGATATCCTCACTTATTTGATCCTTGTGATATTTATCGTTTCCTTAAGTTGTTTGAGATTCGGGGACTGAATTTCTTTTAAGGGGGAGTATGTGATAACCTTGAAATTTATTTTACTTATGTCTCTAAAATAATTGTTAGTATAACATAGTCTAACTCAAATAAATTTTATGTAGCACAACATTTAGTGGGTGGAACCCACTTTCATCTTCTTTTCTCTCTCTTTCCTTTTCTTTTCTTTTTTCCTTTCTTCTTTCTTCCCTTTTGCCTCCTGTCAACTTTTCTTCCTTCTTTTCTTCTTTTTTCCTTTCATCTCTCTTCTCTTCTCTCTCTTTCTCTTTCTCATCTTTTTTCCTCACATACCACCACCACCTCCACACCATCTCAACTACCATCACCATCTTCTCCTCCTCCTCTTCCTCTTCCTCATCATCATCATCACAATCGCCATAAACAGAGCCTCTTTTTCTCCTCTCTCCCTAGTTCGTGGTTTCTCTCTCTAAATGGAGAAACCAGTTAGAGTGGTGAGTTTTAAATTATTCTCTACCTCTAATCTTCCTCCTAGGGTAATGGGTAAGTGACAATCTTACTCTATTTATCTTATTGAGCTCTCTATATAGTTGTTTATTGTAAATTGGGGTTTTTGGAATCCTAAGTGTATAGATTTGGGGCTTTCTAGTATATGAGGCTAATTAATAGTACTGTTAGCTCACTAATATTGTATTTATCTTGTTCCTAGAGTTATAGAGCATTTGAGCATCAATTGTTGGATTGGTGACACTTAGGAGTTGATCTTTAATTCTTTTGAACCGGTTTGTGAGTAGATATTTTTTCTATAATTATTTTTATTCATGTTAAACTAGCTCTAAATATATCTTAGAAATTTAGAAACTGAAAAATAATTTAGTTGTGTTATGTAATTTTAACGAAATTACATCCTTTATGTTAGCTTATGTTTTATCAAAAATTGATACATGAGACTATATGATATTGATTCTAAAAAATTATTTTATCTCTATTATGGACTTGAGAAATTATGGTTATAGCTATTGGTGGAGTTACTGCGAATAGTTTTGATATGATATATAAAATCTTTATTATATGTTTTGGGGAGAATCTTTGATAGAATATGTAGCTAATGACGATAGGTATTAGCCTTGGTGCACCTTGATTATATTTGATTAGGACTACATAGTGGATCCTTCTATTCTAAGGCTACTTACATGGGTAAGATTGTTCTGTTTAGAATCACACGAAGGAATGGCAACCTAAGTCGATGTTCAATATAAAGAAAAACTCAAATGATTAAAAATCAATACTCTGGAGAAGCTATTGTTGAATAGAATATCGATGGAATGAGTGAACAACTCATCTTAGATGTCATGCAATAAATGATTATTGCCACAACTACTTTCTCCATAAGAGGAAATTCAAACAAAAGAATTGCTATGATGATAATAATAGGATTTACAGGGCAATTAATATTCTTTTTATATTTTAGTAAATTTTATTCCCAACCAATTTTGAGCTTGTCCTTTCTAATTTATGGTCCTATTTTACACAAGTGATACTTATCATTTAACCATTTGATCCATTCTTCAAAATAGATATTGGTACAAAATCATTAAGTAAGACAATTATAATATTTAATTTAGATACATAAATTAAAAGTACCATCACATAATTTGTTTTATGAAAAAGGGATATTACAAAATGCAATTCCATATTTGTTCCAATATTGTTTCTATCCTTTCCATCCTGGAACAAGAACCAAATGCAGTCATAATGTTACACATAATTATTTAACCAATGAAGATGTAAAACATCTACCAAATCTCACACCAATGTAAGGAATGCTTCATTTTTGTACAAATTTAGTCCAACAAATTTGAAATTAGAGCACTGAATCTGTTAAATTAAAGATGTAGATTTGATCAGGATTTGATCATTCATTACATTAAATATAAATTGAATAATGATATTATATTTTTTTGAATTTTTTATGTGGCTATTATTTCTTATATACCTAGTTCTATTTTATTTTATATTTTTTAAAAAATATTTAACTTGTCAAATTTAAAATTGGAGCATCCATTTTGTTGGACTAAAGACATAAATTTGAAGAGAAAGTTAAACTTGAATTTTATTGAATAGATGAAAAAATTTTAGTATATCATTTAATATAATTTATTGGAATGAAGATCTAAGACAATATTGGGTTGCTTGGAATTACTTTTGTTTTTGTGTTTTTGAAAACTGTTTTGGAAAGCAATTAATGAAATCAACTAATTACAAATATGTCATTGCATTCTTTCTTGTTTTAAAAAATAAAATTTCAAAAACATCTTTCAATTGTTTTTCAATTTTTTCTTTTAATATACAAAACCCTTTTTTTGTTTTTAAATTCAATCTGAAAAGAATAACCAACCAAATAAACTTTTTTTTAAAAAAAAACTGAAAATTATTCCACAAAACACCTTCTAAACAACCTCTATATTAGGGGTGTTTAAGAGTTGGACTGATCCCTCAATTCATCCTGGTTCGAAGCTTATTGGGTCGAGTTCAGATCCTTAGATTTGACCTGGTGCAATTTTCGAGCTGGGCTCGAGTCATGCTTTGAGTTGGCCTAACCCGGGCCCAAAGTCAGAATTTCTTTTATAGTTTTATTTTTATAATAGTTAGTGATAAATTATAAGAGTTTATATTTAAATTAATACATTTTGGATAACTTGATATTATTTTTATAGTAAGATAGTTTGTTTTGAAATATACATCGCAAAATATCTCTTAAATTTTATTTTTTATTTGTAAGATTTTATAACTTTACTATGTATAATGTCAAAATCTTTATAAGTTGTTTAAAAGCCGGGTTGACCTAGTTTGACCCGATTATTTATCGAGTTATTATTGGGTCAGGTTCGAGTTTTAAAAACTAATTTGATCTAAAAATCAGGCCGGGTTGAGATTTGGTTCAACTCGTCCTGACCCGTCCCCTGTTCACCCTACCCTATATTACTGTTGACTAATCTGTGAAGTTATTCAATTTTACAATAAAAAATTTGATAAATAATTAGTAGATACACTAGAAGCTGAATGTGATATTAGTTTGTTTGTTTTGAGCCTAGAGAATTAAAATTAGTAGAAATAGATTAGCACTTTTTCTGTTCAGGACATATAAATATAAATAGATGATAACAATAGCATTTTGTTTTATTCTTTCTTTTGGAAGATAATAACATTTTTTTTGGATAAACCAAAAGTATTCATTGTGAGTGGCAGTGACTAATAATCCCCTAGAGGCGCAATCTCACAGACATGGGTATTGCCTATAGCCATGAGGCCATTTCCATATTCATCGCAAGAATGCAAACCTTAACTAGATGATTAAGGAATTGTATTTTTTGGGGCCGTGATAGTAGTTGAATGCTTTTTGGAATAGTTGGGCTAGTTAATGATGGTCTATTGGGCTATGACAAGAATCCAACTGTGAGGCTCTTCATGACCGAGAAAAAAACAAAAAACGAATAACACTTACCGACCCAAAAACAAGTGAAAAAGACCATGAGCATGAGGCTCTTTTCAAGTTTTCTTCGTCTCCACGACATGCCGCATTGAAACCTCATTGCTTTTGCTCTCCATCGTCGTCCTTCAAATTTCGCACAGCAGTAAGCACCCCTTTTTTTCCCTCTATCGTTGCACTTAGTTCGGAACCAAGCTACGCATATCTTAAGGTGCAATTTCTTCTTCTTCTTCCTCCTTTTTCCAGTTTTTATTTTTTCCTTGTTCTTTTGCTCAGATCAAATTTAAGAAGCTGGGGTGTGGAGAAGAGTGGATTTTAACGCCAAAATATAATCTTTTATTATTATTATTATTCTGGGCAATGCGGTCTCACACCACCCCCTCCCCCTTGTTTTTGCTGGATTATAATGTGATTCTTTCTGCCTTGAATTTTCGTGGCATATCAATGAATGCTGTTGGTTGTGGTTTTTGTCTATGTGTGTGTTTGTGCGCCTCTATTTGTTTTTTTTTTTTTTCATCATGCAATTAGTTATCTTAACTTTTTCTTCTGAAGAGTATAAGGGGTCAATGGGAGGGGGGGGGGGGTTTATCTTGTGTCTTCAGGGTCACTTGGAGTATTAAGGGATGGCCAAGTCGTTGGTAGATCTTCCTCCCAAGGGTGGATTCAGTTTTGATCTCTGCAGAAGAAATGATATGCTTGAGAAGAAGGGTCTTAAACCTCAATCTTTCCTCAAGACAGGGACTACTATAGTTGGTTTGATTTTCCAGGTGCCAGTTGTTTTTTATTGCACCCTTTGTTACTGTTATTATATATTAATACATCCCGATATATTTGACATGGTGATGAAACTGAGGTTTAAGGGGTTCATTTGTATTTTGGGTTTTCCTCCTTCTTTGCATCTTTACGTTAAATTCTTAATCAACCACAAGTAGCCTACTTAACTGAAAACCTTTGATTCCGGCGCCTCTGCGTACAACTTGGCTTTAGAATTTAAGCCTCTCTGGCTCCCTCCACAAATCAAGATTGGAATTTTTCTCTTAGATGTAGCTATTAAGCATGTCCAGTGGCTGTTAGACATAACAAGTAAGAGTGTAAAATAAGTCAAAAGGTTTGGACCCTAAAGTCAATGTTTCGGGCAAACCTATTGTTACGTGTTTTAGAAAAATCTTCTGTTGCACCCCTTAAATTCACTTGTTGGTGATTTTTCCATTGTATACACCTCGTATAGTTCAAATGTATGTTATACTAATTCTTTCATGCTCCGGAGCCTTTCATAGGATTTTTAGTAGCACCTTATAACAGGGTTTATGATCAGTGAAGGCCATGTGCTGGTCTTTTTGTTTCCTTTTGTAACTGCATCTCAAACCCTATGACAGTTATATTGGCATCAAAACAAATTGATTCTCTCATTGTAAAATGTCAAAATGATAACTATTGGATAGGTCATAGAATTATTAATCAATAGTCAGCCACTTGTAGGAATTTGTATCATAGTAGTTCTTGAATCTTAATTGGTTGAGCCTTTTATGCTTTCCAAATAGTTTGGTATAATAATTTGTTATATTGTTTATGATAGGATATAGTAACGTCATTTGGTTTATGTAGTTGACCCCATCTTATGGGATTCTAATATTCTAATTTTGAAGTTCCCCACATAAATAAATTTATCAGGATGGGGTCATTCTTGGAGCAGATACGAGGGCCACTGAAGGACCCATAGTCGCTGATAAAAACTGTGAGAAAATTCATTATATGGCACCAAACATATATTGCTGTGGAGCAGGCACTGCTGCTGATACAGAGGCAGTAACTGGTAATTCATATTTGTTAAAATGGATAATGTGTTTTCTTGTTACACCTGTACTTTTGGGTACATTTGAGTTGCGAGCACCTGGTTTGGGATGGGTGATATGTGTTCTGGTGGGGGATCAAATCTTTGACATCATCATTACACCCAAATCTTAAACACTTGGGCCATGTCAGTTAAGCTACAAGCTTATTGGCTCTTGTTACACCTTTTATTTCATGCCTTATGACTATTTTCACTGCTTGGTTTTCAATTGTGGACCATAACACCTGATGCAGCCACGATATTGCTGTTTTTGAACCTTCAGTAACCACATCAGGCTGCAATTGTGGTTCACAATGGTTACAATTCTCTAGCCACTGCATTTTTCAAACCATGTTTATGTAACTTGTGTTTAGGTTTTGTTGTTAATATATTAGAATCATTGAAAATGAGAAGTTTGTTCTTTGTGCTAGACATGGTTAGTTCACAGCTTCAACTGCATCGTTATCATACTGGTCGAGAATCAAGATGTGTAACAGCACTGACTCTGCTGAAGAGACACCTTTTCAAGTTGAGTTTCAGATCTTCCCTCAAGTGAACTTGCTCTCTGCATTAACCTCTCAGTCTGACTTTTTGAATTATTGTCCAGTCCCCTAGTTAACTGGCTTACGCATTAACCTCTCATTGTTTCTTTTTGAATTTTTGTCCAGTTACCAAGGTTATGTCCAGGCTGCATTAGTGCTTGGCGGGGTTGATGTCACTGGACCACATTTGCATACAGTTAGTTCGTTGCTAAAACTTTTGATCTTTAATACTTAACTGTTGTTGTTTTAAATGCATATGCTTTGATATCTCATGAGTTTTGTTAACATGGTTTTCAGATTTATCCGCATGGGTCAACTGACTCACTCCCCTTTGCGACAATGGGATCAGGTTCACTTGCTGCGATGTCTGTATTTGAGTCTAAATTCAAGGAAGGACTGACTGTAAGTGAGCATGTCTTGTTAACACAATAACACACCTATATTTGCTAAATTTCTGATATGGTATTCTATTTACTAGGACTGGGCTTGTTTTGGTTTACCATGACAAACTGAACCATTTTTCTGGTTTCAAGAACTGAAATGGCTGTTTATATTTTGCATGACATGAGAAAACCCAAACTGGTTCGTAGGATTGGTGAAATGGTTAACAAGTTCTGACTTGTTTTGGATGTTCTCAAGTGACTATTGAAAGCCAGTTAAAAGTAGCTACAAACAAGAAAAGAAAAAGTTCAGACTTGGTTCTGAACTGGTTGTATGGAACCACTTCAAAGCAGCTTAAGAGACCAGCTATGCATAAAACCACTTAAAAAACAGGCTTATATTCAAGAGGCTGTGTATCATTATTTCTATATGTATATACTATAAAATATGCAGGATGGCCAGAATTAACAAACATGTACTTTTTAAAACTAATAGACTATGAATTTCACCTCATGGACAGTAAAATTTCTGTTATCATACATTTAGCTCAAGTCATGACTCATGAATCAAAATTTATAAACTAGAACTCAATTCTGAAAAACTAATATGATAGAAATAAACTAATTTGATGACTACTTTCAGAAACTAATATGAATCATATACCTGCAGCTGCACATCTGCACAGTATGGCGCTGGTCTAGGATATAGTTATCCAGTATCAGTATAGTATGTAACAGGAATTAGGTCCTCTGCTCCACATGTGAGTGATAGATCTCCATGTTTGGGTTGAAATGATGGGATTTCACTGGTCGTTCCTTTCTCTCATGCCCTAAGGAATATATGAAGGCTTTTTTTTCTTGTATCTTTGTCCCATCTCTCATCTTTCTCCACTCAGAATAATTGTTGGGGCAAGACAAGTCGGTATCATGCATTTTATGTGTACAGACAAGGGGATCACCTAAGGGGAAGTGTGCTGCCTTCCTGGTGTATATCTAAGCAAACAAGAGCCATGAGGGAGTGCTTAAACATAAAGGCTAGTCAGTATTCATCCTTTTGTCAGTGTGGTGTGTTGATGGATAAAGGGTAGGTGGGGTTTGATAGTGATTTGTTGACTGTGCAACTGTGCATTGTGAACTAGTACGAGGCACAAGGACAGCTTGGCTAGGTGAAATGCAGTTGAGCCCCCTATTTGGCCTTTAGGGTGCTCAAGGTCAGTCACCTTCAGTTTGCCCCCTTCGGTGTGCCTTTTATCTTCATGATGCTACAGCTAGGATATTTATTTCCATAACATTACTAGGCTCTAGTGCCAATTCCTAACAAGGAAAGGCAATTCTACAAAACATACTTGGGGTGTCCTCCACCTCCAACTTTAGCTGCATGATTGAAAATTTGAAACAACTAACTTAAGTGCTACTTCCCCTACCAAACAAAATTGTTTCAAATTCTGTAATGACGTAGTTTAATTTTGTTTTGAGATTTCATCAAGTAATTAGTGGATTACAAAGAGAAACAGTCCTCCCTGCCTCTTAATTATTCACATGCCACATCCATAGATATATAGGTTTGCATAACAGAGTTTTTACTTACATTCTGTCGTGCGTCTTCTTACATATAGGAAACAGAATAGGTATACTACCACATAACAGCATAACAACAACAGAATTTTAAGTCCTCAGACCAAAAAACCTTTAATGCAAGACCTTGATTAAAATCTAGGAATCACTCCATGCATTCATAGCTCAAATATCGTACAATTTCGGAGTGTGAAATCTGAGTATAGAACCACACATATATATAGCCAATTCATGGAAATAATGTGCAACCTGAACTTAAGAATGGTGAATATTAATGTGTACTGGATATGAATTCAGATATTTCAGATTGTTAGCAGCTCATTGTGTTTTATCTTGGACACTCCCTCTCTAGGAGAGAGCTACTAGAGAAGGTTTTGGTTATTTTTGTGAATTGATTTGTTTTTAGGTTCAGTTGGCCGTGCCGCTTTATATGAAATAAATCAGTTCGGTTTAAGAACTGATTGTCAAAGTTTGGCTTCTGAAGGTTTGATTTGGTGTAGTTCAAGGTCTCGTACAATTTATTACAATTCTTTACTAAAATGTGGTATGAGACTAATAAGTCAGTGATGAGATTGTTCCTACATAAATATATACTGATTGTGGTTTGGACTTTGCTAAATGTACTCACATTTAATGTGGCCAATCTGCGAAAGATTTTAATTTAATATAAACATTTTGTGGTACAGAGGGATGAAGGAATAAAGCTAGTATGCGAGGCGATATGTGCTGGTATATTTAATGACTTAGGAAGTGGAAGTAATGTTGATGTTTGCGTAATAACCAAGGTTAGTATCTTGATAATACATCCTGTGAGTTATTTTTTGCAGGGAACAATCTAATTTTAATTTTAATGTAAATTCTTATTTGATGCTGCACAGGGACAAAAGGACTATCTTAGGAATCACCTCCTTCCAAATCCTCGAACCTTTGTTAATCCAAAGGGCTTTACTTTCCCCAAAAAGACTGGTTAGTAGAAAAACTAGCTAATTTGTTGCAATTGAGACCGCTAAATAACATTTTCTCCAGCTGTGTGCCTACTAAATGATCTGTCTATATTAGCATGACTTAAATATATCACAATTTGAGAAACTAAAGAGGTAATGGTTGGGTTACATGATTTGGTGAAGCTAAAATTGTGCTTTTGCTGCATTCAATAAGTGACTTGGATCAGCATATACAGCATATGTGCCTAACACAATTTAGATAGACTTGGGGTTTGAGTAGATACACATGGATTGATAATCAGTATACCTCTTCTGTGTTTTTCCTTTTCCAACCTTTATGCTGATTAAATAGTATGAACAATGTGAAATTACTGATACATGATCTCTGGTGACAATACTCGTCTCTGGTACAGAGGTTCTCTTAACAAAGATTACCCCCTTGAAGGAGGGGGTGGAAGTGATTCAAGTTGGAGATGCTATGGAAGAATAGTAGCACTTACTATTAAGGTAGCAGATGTATGATGCTGGAACTTCGGCTAGCATAATAGTTTTAAATATTTTGTATCATTACTTTGACATGTATTTAACTCAACTGATCTCGATTCCATTTGATCATTGAAGTTATTTGGCTCGAATTTCATCATTTGAGAAGGGTCATTTTCATATCCTTTCCAGTTTTGGCTGCGAGCTTGCTAGGCATGACTGTAAAAAAGAAAAAATGAAAAAGGAAACAGCTATCAAGACAAATTTTGCTGTAGAGCTACCAAGACTAAAGATTCTCCTAATAAGTGGTAATGCTATGTGAGTAAACATTTGTGCGCTTAAGATTAACTATTTGGACCATGTCCATATAAGATCTTACATTATTAAGTGATGAACGTGTGTTGATGACATGGCAAATTAGTTCAATAAGATTGTCCAACTGCCATGTTGCCGAAAGATAGTGGATAAGGTTCATCTTTGCATACCAATTATTTCAGTATTGAACAAAACCAGCTAGTGTGAAAAACTGTCTTTCTTTAATGTTTTAAATTCTAATTAACAATCAATTTTAGGTGCATGTTGAAATTTTTAAAATCTTTTAGAACTAATGACTTCTTACATCATAAGTTACAAAAGCATGCGAGGATGAATGCAGGCCACGAAAAGCTTTCTAGAGAAGAAGGGAGGACTTTTTTCTACTTTTGTACAAGTTTTCAGAATGTCATCATTATCTTCCCTCGAACAGGAAAAAAAAATTGTGGCTTGCAAAAATGGGTCAAATTGTGAGCATAGTCAATTCAAAGTTAATAGCATTTTTGTTTGAAGATGATTATTAGTTATGTGTTTTTTTTATACAAAATTTAGGATAAGAGAATGATACTCCAATATAAGATAGAGAATGCCTTCGAACTCAAAGTATTTGTATAGAAATTTATATTTACCTATCTCCAAAGCCGCTAAGAGTGAAAGCAATCACAAGAAAACTAGGATATAAGCTTCATTCCACTTCTCGCGATTCAGATAGTGCTGATGTCAAACTACTAAGTTGAGCTCTTTTCATGATTTGAGCGTAGGTGGGAAAGGACGTGGTGTGAGTGAAGTGAGGTGTCATGAGAGATCATGGTTACCAAGGGACCATACAATTGTGAGGCTAGGTTTCCATCCTAGGGCTAATTACCAATTCACCAATAATAGGACAATCTATGGAGTGAAACATATGCAGGGACATAGGAAGCGCATCATCAATGCAATCCAGAAAATTGAGGAGTTTGGGCATACGGTGTTCATCGATAATCTATCATCCACCATGACAAACTCTTTACTTTGGTAGATTTTTGAAGGAAAGGATATCTGATAGATGTTTATATTTAATGTAAGAGAAGGGAATCAATAAATACTCCCTTTGCTTTCGTATATTTTGCTTTCAAACCGGATGTGCAGATGGCCACTAGTATGATAGATTGTGTTGAGTTAGGGGGGCATGAACATCTCGGTCAATGAAGCCAGGTATGGAAGGTTCTCAGAAAAAAGGGGGGCATATGGAGAATCAAAAGCATAAATTAGTGTTGCAAGTGCAACATAAAGCGGTCCATGAAGCAAGTAAGGTTTACAGAAGAACGTATTGTCAGGTTCTATCTCTAGATGAAACAAGAACTGAGCAACAAGATCATCATAGCCTTGTGGTAGGCCTTTTCAATCAATATGATGATACTAATAATCTCGAGAACCCTATCGTAATAAGTGTGGAAGGAGATAAGAAGAAGCTAGATCAGTTGTCTTAGAGCATTGTTGGGGTAAACATAATACCCTATAAATAGGGATTTCTTAGCTAAAAAAATGTTCAAAGAATGGGGTCAATAGTGAAAGTCACTCCAATGTGTACTTATAAAACTCTTATCACCTTTGCCACAAGAGTTGATATGGAGGCTGCACTACTTTTAGGTTCGGATGCATTGAGCAATCATTTCTCATAAACGAGCCTATGGTCCACGAATGAATGATGTAAGATACAAGGGTGTGACCTGAATGTTTGGGATCCCACCACATGCACGGGAGAATACTCTTAAAATAGGAGAGATTTGGGGAACCTTTGTATCCTTGGAGAAAGAGACAGACAATTTAGTAGATTATTGCTTAGCCAGGTTGCTTATTGACACTTGTTTCTTCATGTCATTCAAAGGTGGATTGTATTATTGGCTAATAGAAAATGTTATGATGTTTACATCAAAGAGGTTGGCATGGAATGTATCAATTTATAGAATGTGGAGGAGATCCATCAACACAAAGTTAATGCTAGAATAATTGACAAAGGAAAGAATGAGCATCTTTTAAGAGGAGGTGAGGAGTCGCACATCAAAGGAAGAAGGAGGTGAAAAGTTCAAGGAAGTGGAGAATGATGGTCAAGCCACATTCAATGCAGATGAGTGGGTGTGGGGAGAATAATAGTGCAGACATTAAGGAGGCAATAGAACAAACTAATGATGAAGAAGATAGGTGTAGTAGGACTATGTCTATTGAAGATGATAGGAGAATTGAAGAGCTAGTGGACTTAGTTAAGATGTCTCAACACTTGGACTCCAATCTCATTTTGGCCTATTGGGAAGGGGATTTCATAATGAAATTTTTTATAAAGATGGACCAATCATCTAAAGAAAGTCTAATAACTAGGTTTACAACTTTCTATTGACCTCACTTACACATGTACTTCACTCATTGGTCCACCTCATTTCTGCAGGTGGAGAAAACTCTTTGTTTTACACCTGAAAATGCACCATAACCAAGAGTTAGACTTCCCAATAGACTTTGGGCTGCATAATGGTGGTCCAAGGGCAACCAATTATGATGCGAGAAAGGAGTTTGAGGTCGCTAGACCGGCAAACCTGGTCTCGTTTAGCGACAACAATATTGATGCAAGCAGAAGCACTACCCTTGTAGCTCTTGAATCTGAGCAAGAGGATAATGAGGAGGAGATCAATGGGGAGGAGTTTTCTTATGAAGAAGATAATGTGAAAAAACCTATGGAAATGTGGAGTAAGGAAAGGCAACTTGGGCTCTCAATAACAAACAATGGTGATGCCATCCAAGTCCTAGCCAATGATTTCATAGAAAAAGGAAAAAGGAATCAGCCGAACTAAAGAAAAGGAAGAAAGGAAATTTTGAAAAGTAGAAGTTGAGGACAACGAAGCAAGGTGAGTTTAGTGATTAAACATTAGGGGTATTGAGAGGAGAGAAAAAATAGGGGTGGTAAGGAAATTAATTCAAGATTAGAAATTAACTATGGTTGGCGCAGTTTAAATGAAAGTTGGAAGTATTATTGACAGTTTAATTTGAATGATTGTGGGGTAATGAGTTGAATAGGTGAGCTACAGTAAATGCAGTTTACTCCGGCAGGGGTCTATTGTATATGTGGAAAGCTAAAACCTTCCGGGATGAAATTTTATTGAAGGAAGATAAAAGGATATGCATTAAGAGGAAATCGGTCAAAAAGAATTTCAACTGTGCTATAGATTTGTGTATGATACGCATGATAGGAAAAAAAAACGAGTATGGAAAGAGCTAAGTGAGGTTAGGAATCAATTCGATGTCCCCTTTCTTATTATGGTTAACTTCAATCAGGTTTTGAGTCTAAAGGAAAGAAAAGGTGGCTTTGGCATGACTAATAACATTATAGACTTCCAAAGTTGGTCAATGAACTGAGTCTAATTGATCTACTCTTATTTGGTAGAAAGTTTACTTGGAGAAGGCAACACTCATGGAGGCTTTGAGGGGACAGGTTTTCTTTGACGTTAAAATTTCCTACCTCAAATGCTCAAGATCTGATCATCTTCCTCTTTTAATTGAGGTGGAACAATTAAACTAGGGACCCAAACCTTTCAGGTCTTTAGATGTTTGGTTCTCACATCCAAATTTCAAAATTATGTTTCAGAGTGAATGTAAAAGGTTAGATGATTTAGATTTTGGAAAGAAGCTGAGGAGCTTAAAGCTCCTATAAGAAAATAGAATAAAGTAGTATTTAGGAACATTGACTATAGAATAAGCAGACTAAAGGATGAACTGAGGATTATTGAGGAAAAGATAGAAAAGGGAGAGGTAGTTGAAAAGAGCCTAGCTAGACAAAAAGCTATTAAAAGTCAGCTTGACAAATGATATCAAAAGAGAGGGGCATTTTGAAAACAACTAACTAGAGAAAAGTATATTTAGAAGATGGATAAGAATTCCAAATATTTCCACACATTAGCTACCATGAAGATGATGAGAAAGCAAATTCAAGAAAAAAAAATTGAAGGGCGTTGAATAAGAAATTAGAGGAAGATAAAAAAGAGTTGAGGCTATTCTTTAAAGACTTATACAAGCAGAAACAGCATCTTCATATCTTCTTTTTAGAAGGATTGGTTAATGAAATCTTAGTATCTGAGGCAAATAACTTAGAGGTGTTACCAATCTTGGAAGAAATTAAGCATGCTGATTGGGATTGTGAATCATCTAAAGCACCTGCTTTAATGGATTTAATCTAAACTTTGTCGAGAAAATGTGGGAAATAGTTGGAGAAGACATTGGAAAAATAGTGAGTGATTTCTTTGTCTCTGGAGCCTTACCCATGCATCTAAATATGAAATGGGAGAAATTGGTGCAAAAGGTTGAAAGGAGAAAAAAGATGAAGGACTTGCATCCAATTTGCATGGTGGGATGTGTGTAAGTCATAGCCAAAGTGCTGTCATAAAGGCTTAAAGGGGGGTTATATAGAAATTGGTGGGTGAAGAGATTTTTGCCTTTGTGCAAGGAAGACATATCTTGGATGGTGCCCTTATTGCTAATGAGATAGTTCATTAGCTTAAGGTAAAAGAAGGTGATATTGTAGAGTTGAACTTTAAGAAAGCAAATGACTTAGTTAGGTGGTGTTGTGGATCACACTTTGGAAAGAATGAGCTTTGGTGCTAAATGGAGGAGATGGATACAAGAATGCATTACCATTACATCTACGCCTGTTCTTATAAATGGTTCTCCATCAAAACCCTTTAGAATGGAGTATGGGTTAAGGAAAAGGGATTCGATACCCCTCTTTCCTATTTGTACTTGTTATAGAAATGCTAAAGAGGTTGCTAGTAAAAGCGAGGGATCTTGGTATGATTGAGACCATTAAAGTAGGGAAGGAACTTGTGGCTATCTCATCTACAATTTGTTAATGATATAATTCTCTACTGTCAGGCCAAGAAGAATGCCATCAACAACTATAAGATGATCCTAAATTGCTTTGGTCATATGTTAGGGCTCAATATTAACTATATTTGCAAAATCAGCCTTAATCCCTGTTCGATGTACAATTACATGGGTGGATAGAGCACATGGTATTTTAGGGTGTTTGATATATTCTTTGTTGATCAAATACTTAGGGATTCCACTAGGTTCTAAACTAAGGAAACTTGAAACTTGGTAGCTTATCATTGATAAAATAGAACAAAAGCTCAATGAGTGGAGAGCTAGTCTTTTGTCTAAAATGGGAAGGCTGGTCTTCATCAAAACAGTCCTCCCTATATATAATTTAGGGCTATTTCAAATGCCTAAAACAGTTGCTAGAAAAATCATTTCATAGTACAAGTTTTTTTAGACCATAAACAATAGGAGAAAATCTATTCCAACTATGAAATAGAGTATTATTCAAAGCTCAAAAGAAGCTAGAGGTCTTGGTGTTAGTGAAATTTTGCATAAGAATGCTACTATGTTGTATAAATGGTGGTGGAGATTTGTAGAAGAATAACAATCATTGTGGAAAAGAGTCGTAAGTTCTTGTAATTAGCTATCCCTTGCAAAGCCCATCCTGGGGCAATTTGCAAAAAGAAAGGTGGTCTGTGGCACTTAATTTGCAATATTTGGAAGATGAATAAAGAAATAGAAAAGATTGTTACTAGTGGTTTGTAGACGCTTGTGGGTGATGGAAATAAAACTTTATCTTGGGAGGACTGTGGATTGATAATATATGTCTTAAGGATGAATACCCTCGACTCTATATAGTATCATCCCAAAAAAATTGTGTGTCCTCTGAATGAGGTTTTTGGAATAGGTGTGAGTGTGTGTGAAATCTCCAATGTAGGAGACAATTTTTGGAGTGGGAGAAACACTTTCTAGATCAATTTAAGTTTTTGCTTTTGTAGGTTTTTCTTAATGCATGAATAAAGGATCAATAAGTCTAGAGACAACATCTAAGAGGTTGTTAGCTCCAGAACCCTTGCGCTCATGAGTTTTGAATGACAACAAAACCAATTCAAAGAAAAAATATTTTAAAGAACGACTGATGTTTCTTTCTAAGTTTCTTGTAAGAATTTAACAGGTTCTATCATTTAGCACGTATAAGGTTTATACATATGAGAATATACTTTTTCACTATGCATGTGTAAACATGTTTGCCTCATGATAAGAGATCTAAACTATTAAAGAAATGAAATTATATCCTTATCTAAGCTTTGAAGGCTAAATGATTAAAGAAGACTTCAGCGCTTTAAGAAAACAAGTTATTGAAACTTCAGAAAGTATCTCTGGATATCAGAAAGTTTGCCTACATGAGGAAATCATGACACACCACTACCAAATGGATGTCAAGTCTGCATTTCTAAATGGTTTCCTCTCTGAGGAAGTATTTGTGAAGCAACCTCCTGACCTTGAGAGTGAAAACCTTCCCAACCATGTCTATAAGCTAACAAAGGCTTTCTATGGTCTTAAACAAGCACCACATTCTTGGTATGATAGACTGAGCACCTTCTTGCTTAAGAATAGGTTCAAAAGAGGTAATGTTTACATTACTCTTTTTACTCTTAGTCAGGAAAATAACTTTCTGGTAATTCAAATATATGTTAATGACATTATATTTAGAGCTTCTGATCATTCTCTTTATGAAAAGTTTTCAAATCTAATGCAAAGTGAATTTGAGATAAGTATGATGGGTGAACTCAAGTTCTTTCTAGGTTTACAATAAAAAAAAAAAAGGATGGCATCTTGATCCATAAAGAAAAATACACAAAAGAGCTTTCAAATAGATTTAATATGGATTAAGCAAAACCTATCAGCATCCCCTATGCATCCTTCTCAAATCATAGATGCTGATGAGAATGGTGAGAAAGTATCAAAAAGTAATAATCAAGGAATGATTAGGTCACTTCTGTATCTTACAGCAAGTAAACCTAACATTCAGTTAAGTGTAGGAATTTGTACAAGATTTCAATCTAACCCAAAACAATTACACTTAAATGCTGTCAAAAGAATCCTTCGTTATTGATCAGGTACTACTAATCTTGGCTTGTGGTACAAGAAAGGTTCTTCTTGTGATATTGTAGGATATTGTGATGTTGATTATGCTAGAGATAGAGTCGAAAGGAAAAGCACTAGTGGTTGCTACTACTTCTTTGGAGAAAGCTTGATTAAATGGTCATGCAAAAAGCAAAATACTATAGCTTTCTCCATTGCTGAAGTCGAGTATATAGCTACTGCTAATTGCTGTTCTCAGATGTTATGGATAAAAAATCAGCTAAATGATTATCACTTGAGGTACTCCAAAACTCCCATCTTCTGTGATAATACAACTGCTATAAATCTTGCAAAGAATCCTGTTCATCACTCTAGATCTGAACATATTGACATCAAATATCATTTCATTCGTGATCATGTTCAAAAAGGTGATATTGAGTTATTGTTTGTGAATACCAAAGATCAAGTGTCAAATATATTCACAAAGCCTCTAGCTGAAGATTGTTTTGCGTTTGGAAAAGCTTTTAAACTTAATCATTTTCAAATTTGCATAGTTTTCCATAAGTAAATCATCTCTAGGTTCTCCCCTTCATTTCTCAAACTGAAACCCAAAAGGACAAGATGTCAGTTTGCAAGACTACAGCTCAAAAAGTAGTTAAGAAAGAAGACGGATTTCTCAGGCATATGCAGATAGGAAATTATTGAATAAGAAAGTGTGTAGTAAAGATTTGAAAGAAGTTTCTTCAGAAAATGAACTCAAAAGTCAAAAATTTCTTTTTTGAAAAATCAATGATGAAGCGGGATATTCCCCCCTCTTTTAAGTCTTTCTCTCTCCCATGTCGGCTCACCTTCTATTAGTTATATCACATCACTTAAATAACTTCCACTCCCTGTACGTTATTACTTCTCCTCAAAGGCACAAATCCTCAACCGTTTCATCTTCTCTGAAAAAAACTTTGCCTTTGTTAACCTCTTTCTTCTTCTAATCCTCAACCTTTACTTCTCTATACCCCTTATCATTTGATCATGGCTCAAAGAAAGCATTCTTCTGGATGTATAGCTGAAATGGGAACTCTTCAAATGTTCTCAGAACTGATACATAAGAGTTTTATGAAGAGAACTTCTCATGACGTCCAATAGCTCCTGGAAAAAGGCTGACACAAGTGCTGATAGCTTAGGTTCTTATCTGACCGAGTCTTTTTTGGAATGGTTACTGCTTTCTATTCTCAACTGGTTCCAGTAACTGACTCTATGCTTACCTCTTATATCAGAGGAGTGGACTTAGAGTTGAGCATCATAGATTTCTCCAACATCACTCATGCTCCTGATGAAGGAATTAGATGCTTGACTAAGGCAGAAAGGTTCACAACTCTTAGTGTTATAGCACAGAAGAGGTTTCCAGTTGTCTTACTGGGATCTCCAACCATCATCCAAGCAAGATCACTATAGCTATGCTAAACACAAATGCAAGGCAAGTCTTTACCGTCATACAATTCTCCCTGCTTCCTCGTTTAGGTAGCATCCACCTCTTAGTTAGGATGCATTGTATGTTGCTCTTCTATTTATTGACAAAACGAAGAGTTAACTTGCCCATACTCATATCTAATCATATGCAGAGTGCTATCCCTTCTGAGAAAAGAAAAACTATTGTTGTTCTTTATGGGATTCTACTGACCAAAATATTTGAGTACTTGCACTATCCTCTTGCAAATGAGTGGTATGAGTACATGGAAGGTACCGACTACACCTTCAACTTCTTTAGAACCCTAAGGAGACCAACTGGCGCTGTTTGATATTCCATCAATTTGTTGATTTTTAAAGCGTTTTAAGTATCTAAATTAATCTTTGATGATTATCTTTTGTTGGAGTTTTAGCATGTTTTGTGACTAGTTAGCATAGTTTAGAACTTATCTTAGTTTTTCCATAATTTGTCATTTTATTTTCAGGTTTATAAGAAAAGCACAAAAAGGGAGTGAAGATTCCAAACTTGGCGTCCCAACAGCCAGAACTTGGCATCCCAGTGCCAATTGGAAAAAAATCTTTAGATGTGTCTTAGCGTCATAACGCCTAAATTTGGTGTCGCAATGCCCATAGGTCCATGCAACTAATTCTGTCAAATGAATCCTAGCGTCACAATGCCTAGTCCTAGCATTATAGCGACCGCGGCCTGTGCTTTCCTTGTGTTTTGTGTCTGTTAGGTTATAAAAGGGTTGTAATAAGGTTTTTAGAAAATAAAATTAGGGAAAAAGATTCTGCAACTCCAGAGAAGAGACAAGGAAAAGATAGAGGAGGAGAGGTTGAGGAATTGTCACTCCAAATCTTGGGTTTCCGATGCACTATTATCTTTATTTTCTATTTTGATTTTCTTTTCTATCATGTATAGTTAAACTTTTCTATTAGGGTGATGATGTAACTTGACTTGGATGATTTTATTTTTGTTTCTTTGCTTGATTCAAGTTTCTTTTTCTACATTTGAGTGATTATCACTGGTTTTATGATTTGTATGAAATGGAAACTCATACCTTGATTTAGGATACATATATTGAATTGGGAGATTCATATGTGTGCTAGCTCATGTGATGAACACCATTATTGATATATACTTACGAATCGATGATATTGATAGTGTGGTTGTTATGAATTTCATTGTGTCTATTGTATGCCCTTTTAATTTTTGGAATTGATCTAAGGAATTAAGGAATTCCATGAAGATAGAGGAGGATTAATAAGCTAAGGAATTAGTTATTGATTAAATTGGAAATTCAGCCATCAAGTGAGGATTTAGAACTTGGTTAAATAAGAAGCTAAAGTTTCATCAAAAGAGTCAAGTGAAATTTGACCCCTGACTATATTCATTTCTTATTTTTTGGTTCTTAATTTTAGCAATCTTTGTTATAAAAAAATTTACAATATTCTAATTAGGAATTAAATTGGTAAATTGTTTCTTGGTAAACTCAATCTTCGTGGGAACGATACTCACTCACCGTATTTTACTACTTGAATGATTCGGTGCACTTGCCGATTGGTTATCAAGTTTTTGGCGCCATTATTAGGGATTGAGTGTTTGTCAACAACATTAGTAACCAATAGATTTCTAGTTTAGATTTTTTATTTTATTTTTTTCTTCTTTCTTCCATGGATAGATGTTATTGTGAAATTTATGGGAGTTTTTCACATCTAGCAACCAAATGCCCAATTTTTTTTCCATGTTATGATATTTGTTCATGTGTCAATCACATGACTTGTTTGTGTCCTTTTATAGGGCTGAAACATGGCTATCATCACTTGATTTTTGCCGTGTAAGTGCTAATTATGTGCACCCTACATGTTTGTGCCCATATTATGAGCACCGGTGCATGATGACTATAAAAATAGAACAATTGAGATCTTTGAGAAATTGAATAGGGCTTTTGTGTTAAAAAATGTGGAAAATGTAAATAAAGAGACATTTTTGTTTAGTGCTTTTATCTCTCACTTAAATTTACAACAATTGATAACTATTGGTTTTTCTTACAATAGGCACAAGAAAACTATTTTGATCTTTCCTTTGTTATCTTTTATTCTTGTGCATGTTTGTGAAAAGTATTTGTTAATCCTGCTATTTTTAAGGAAAATATACATTTTTGATACTTTTGATTAGGGTGTTTTTCAGTAGTCAAGCTAATGATGTTAAAAGAGGCTTCTTGGGAGGCAACCCATGTTTAGTAGTTAGTGTTTGTTGAGTCGGCTTGGGTGCTTACCTAAGTTTGGAGCCTTTGTAGAGGGATGTATATGGTGTCGGCCACAGAAAATATTTTCTTTGTTATTTTATTTTATCTTGCAATAGCAATTTTTTTCTTTCCTTTTTCCCCTCATTTCATATCAACTCACAATAAGAACTTGAGAAATAAAATAGGTGATTTAAGCCTGTGCTCAGACCGTCAGAGTTGACTTGAAAGATTTTCCTACACACTGCCTAGACAATGGCAAGGATGCTGAGCAAATAAGCAATGGATAACTACAGGGGAGTTGCCTTTTCTTTTAGTTTAATTTAATTTTGTTTCAGCTGTTGTTTTCATTTTAATTATGGTGCTTGTCTTTTTTTTTTGTTTTTGCATTTTCAAGTATTACTTTTCTACGTCATAGAGTCATGTCTTTTTTGGAGTCTATGAATTGTAGTTGTGTCAAAGTTCTCTTTTAGGAGTTATGTTGAATGCTTAATGATTGTACCAATTTTGCTTGAACTTGAAGTGTTATGAGCACAATGTTTATGATGGATAATGTTTTCACTTATAATTCTTGTTGATACTTTAAATCGAGATTGTGCAATTTCATGAGGATGAACTAGATTGATTTTTTTAGAGAAAGCTTATATGGTTTATTAAGATTGACATCTATCTTAGACTATATTTGATTCCTTGTTGAGGTGAAATCCTAGAGTAATGCATCTTGGTGAAATGATCAGGACATTTTTTTTTGGGCCATTTGAGCCTTTCAAGCCAATCTTATGATATATATGCTTAGGTCCCTTTTGAAGCTAAAAAAAATTATTAAGGCCTTTTTCTTTTATTTCTACCTTTCATTTTTCCTTTCCTTTTTTAACCTTAAGAAAAGAAAAAAAAAACATACCCTTAATAAATTTTGTTAGGTACTTGAAATTGTGCATTTTATGTTTTGTTTATAGATAGTGTTGCTTCCTCTTGAATTAAGTTATTGTGATTAAGTCTTTTATAAAAAGAAAAAAAGTGTACATACAATAAAGTAGAGAAAAGAGAAAAAAAACAAAAATAATGCAAACCAAAACAAAAAAGCAAAAAAAATCTCTCTTCTAAAAGATAAATAAAGTAAAATCAACGAGGAATAGCAGTGCTTCAGCTTCTTGTGATTTGTGATGTATGCTTTTATGTACCTGACCTAGTGAGAATTTTCCTTCCTCTTTCTTCCTTAGCCTTAACCTTTGGCCTAACATTACAGGCTTTAAAAGACCCTTTTGATAACCTTGGTGCATTGTTTCTACATTAGTGGAGATAGGGATGAGAATGTAGTTTGAATTTGGGTTAATTTCTAAATGATGGCATAATCTGATCTAGGATGTTAATTTGGATCTGAACCATGAGCTTGTACATTTTGGTTGGGTGATACAGGTTGCATGTGGTAATTGCTTATATTCCTATGATTCTTGTGCTCATTTTTTTTAAAATGTGGTAATAAGGTGTTTCTGAAAGCATGCATGATACATGATTCCTGTTTGAGAACTTTTGTTAGGTGTCTATTAGTCTTTAAATTTTTTTCCTTTGCTTGGGGACAAGCAACATCTTAGGTTTGGGGGTGTGATATTCCATCAATTTGTTGATATTTAAAGCATTTTAAGCACCCAAATTAGCCTTTGATGATTATCTTTTGTTGGAGTTTTAGCATGTTTTGTGACTACTTAGCATAGTTTAGAACTTATCTTGGTTTTTGTATAATTTTTCATTTTATTTTCAAGTTGATAAGAAAATCACAAAAAAGGAGTGAAGAATCCAAACTTGGCATCCCAACGCTAGAACTTGGCATCCCAGCACCCATTGGAAAAAATTTTCATATGTATCTTGGCATCATAACGCCTAAACTCAGTGTCGCGACACCTATAGGTCCACGCAACTAATTTTGTCAAATGAGTCCTACCATCACAAGGCCCAGTCCTGGCATTACAACGCCCGCGGCCCGTACTTTCTTTGTGTTTTGTATCTGTTGGGATTATAAAAGGGTTGTAGATAAGGTTTTAGAAAATAGAATTAAGGAAAAAGATTCTGTAACTCTAGAGAGAAGACAAGGAAAAGCTAGAGGAGGAGAGATTGGGGAATCATCTCTCCAAATCTTGGGTTTTCAGTGCACTCTTCTCTTTATTTTCTATTTTGTTTTCTTTTCTATCATGTATAGTTAAACTTTTCTGTTGTAGTGATGATGTAACTTGACTTGGATAATTTTATCTTTGTTTCTTTGCATGATTCAAGTTTCTTTTTCTACATTTGAGTGATTATCACTGGTTTTATGATTTGTATAAAATGGAAACTCATACCTTGATTTAGGGTTCATGTATTGAATTGGGAGATTCACATGTGTGCTGGCTCATGTGATGAACACCATTATTGATATCTATCTAGGAATAGGTGAGATTGATTGTGTGGTTGTTGAGAATTTCATTGTGTTTATTGTATGTCCTTTTTACTATTTGGAATTGATCTAAGAAATTAGGGAATTCCACGAAGATAGAAGAGGATTCATAAGCTAAGGAATTAGTTATTGAACAAATTGGAAATTCAACTATCAAGTGAGCATTTAGAACTTGGTTAAATAAGAAGCTAAAGTTTCATCAGAAGAGTCAAGTGAAATCTGACCCTTGACTACATTCATTTCTTGTTTTTGGTTCTTAATTTTAGCAATCTTTGTTATACAAAAACTTTACAATATTCTAATTAGGAATTAAATTGGTGAACTATTGTTTGGTAAACTCAATCCTTGTGGGAACGATACTCACTCACCGTGTTTTACTATTTGAACTACTCGGTGCACTTGTCGATTGGTTATCACTGTTCCTTCTGGTGGTAAAAGACAAAGTTTAAGAATCAGGGCTACTGCAGTTGAAAAGGCAATGACAAAAGTTGAAGGCAGAAAGGGCAAAAGGAAAGTAATTATTCTTGAGGACAGTTCAGATGACAGCAAGAGGCCAGAAATTATCACCAGATATGGAGGTTCTCCCTCTAGCAACAGCATGACCTCTGATTCTAACCACAATTCATCTTTCAAGATGGAGACATCCTCAGAAAGTGAATCTGCTACTGCTACTTCTCCTTCAAAGACTGAATAGCCTCCTGTGTCAACCATTCTTGATCCTTCTCCTCAAGGCATTGATCCCTCATCCAGCAGACCTACACCAACTAAGCAGTCAAGCTTCACTGAAATTCAATTACTGCTGTATAAACAACGTCTTACCCAAAATAGGCTAGATCAACTTGAAGCCAACTCTCGCCGACAAGAAGCATTACTTCAGGACATTCTTCGTGAAGTAAGGCGGCAAGACTGATGATGGTACTGCTGGTTTTCAACACACTCCTTTTTGTTGATGATAAAAAGGGGGAGAAGAGTATGAAAGAAAAGTATTATTATGCTGAGAAATACAGGGGGAGATGAAGATCCAACAAAGGGAGAGCTTTCCCAAAAAAAAATTTTTAGCATTTTTTTAACAACTCCTTCATTGTCGTTTACTTCTTGTCTTTATCTTTTATCCTTTTCACAATTTTATTCATACATATGCTTTGATGAACGATCCCTTGCTTGTGTTTTTATATGCTTTCTCCGGGTCTATTAAGTCTAGAAGGTCAAAAGCGTGTTGAAAAGGATCTAATCAGGATAATATGTGACAAGTGTTACTTGTTAAGTATCATGCATGAAGAACTCCAGAAAGTTCACTTTTTTTGACTAAAAATCAAGCTGTTTGTTTATCCATAGCTTAACCGTCTTTCTCTTTAACATCAGTTCTCACAACAATCAGAAAGTACGCTTAAGTTTGTCTTATTCTTAAGATGAAACAACAGCAATCTTGATTAAAATGTCACTTAAGGCCAAAGTGTTTTCACATGCTTTTCATCATGCCTTAAGAAAAAGAACTTCCTGAATATCTCTTGTTCTGTTTGATTGAAAGAATATGCTTATCTTGTTTACATTTCTACAACATTTTTTTCAATTATCTCTTCAAAAGATTTTCTTCAAATTGGTTTGTCTTCACAAAAAGAGGGAGATTGTTAGCTCCAGAACTCTTGCGCTCATGAGTTTTGAATGACAACAAAACCAATTCAAAGAAAAAAAATATTTTGAAGAACGATTGATGTTTCTTTCCAAGTTTCTTATAAGAATTTAACAGGTTCTATCGTTTAGCAAGTATAAGGTTTATACATATGAGAATATACTTTTCACTATGCACGTGTAAACATGTTTGCCTCATAATAAGAGATCTGAACTGTTAAAGAAGTAAAATTATATCCTTATCTAAACTTTGAAGGCTAAATGATTAAAGAAGACTTTAGCACTTCAAGAAAATGAGCTATTGAAACTTCAGAAAGTATCTCTGAACATTAGAAAGTTTTCCTACATGATGAAATCATGACACACCACTATTAATCATTACGTTCAGAATATTTGTATCTCAAAACTAACAAATGATTGAAGCTATGAAGGCTCTTTATTCACCACGGAAATGATATCATGTTTCAAAAAGTACTCAAAGACAGTGAAATCCACATCACACAAAAGGAGGGAAAAATTGAAATTCAAATTCAAGATTGCTTATGGAAAAGTCAAATCCTGGTGTCAGAACCAATTAATCATCTCTTTTGCCTTTAAAAGAGAAATGTCAATGCATTCTAGAAGAAAAGGTTCAGAAACCATGGTTTAGAAAGTAAGAGGTAGTCTCTGAAAAATATCAGAAATCTCCTTTATCTCACAACGACTTCTGGAAGCTGACCTGACAAAGCAAAAAGGCTACTCTTCTAGACCTTCTTTCCAAGACGCAAATAGATGATCAACATATGTCCCTATAAGAGCTATTTGAAAGCAATGGTCTCAAAGAAAATCTCTATATATAGAGATACAATACTCTTCAAAGAGACAGACTAACGCTGAACAAAAGAGCAAAAATGCTGTCAAGTTTTTTCTTCCCTTTGTGGTTTTTCATAGTCTATAAATCTTTTTCCTTGTACAAAATCTTCTTTCTACACTTTATTGTTCATACTTTCCTCTGAGGAAGAATTTTCCTTGAAAGAAGTCATTCAAGATTTTTAGGAGCTTTTCATTGTATATTCAAAGATATCTTGAGTGTAGCTTAGTTTGAGTAGCAACTTAAACTTGTAACCTTTGTAACCTTATCCAGTAGAGATCGGTGTGAGATAGCCTGAAGAGGCTTATCAAAAACTACTTGCAACGTGATAGTAACCGGGTTTTACTGATCATAGTTTTAGCTTGGAGAGGCTAGTTCAAGACTATTCAGTTCAGCTTGAAGAGGCTAGTCAATTGGACAAAGCTTGAAAAGGCTACTGGAAAGACTATCATAACTCTTTCTCTAGTTGGAGGAAGAAGTAGTGAAACTCAACATTGGTTGAAAACTGGATGTAGGCAAGATTGGCCGAACCAGTATAAATTCTTCTGTGTTCATTTCTCCCTCTCCTTTATCTCTAGTTTTTTTTATTTCTTCTTTAAGTTTGAAGCTTTCAAAAATCTCTCTACTATCTTACTTTTTTAATAGAGTTCAGAAAGCTAGCTTTCTGATTGTGATTAAAATTATTTTTCGCTAAGCTGCAAGTTCATCTTGATAGCACTTTTAGTTTAGTTTTTTCAGGTTTTCAGTAAAGGCAGAAAAAGAAAAAATATGATTCAACCCCCTTTCTCGTGTATTTTTTGCTCACAGATGTGTCTTCTCAGTAAAATCATTCATATAGCAACTTGATGTTAGAATGGCATGTCAATTGGAAGCTCAGATTATCTTCAGAAACTTTATGGAGGGTCCTTGTTCTTCCGAGGGTGGAATTAATGGCCTAGTTTGTAGTACTTGGCAGATTGAAAACCAAAGACTACCTTCACAAGCTTGGGATTTTTAGGGCAACTATTTAAGGTGTGTTTTGTGCAAAGCTGAAAATGAATCCATTAACCATCTATTCTTGCACTATAGCCTTACATTGAATGTTGGTTGTTTTTTCTTACATAGAGGTGGTCAGAGGTGGTCTACCTTGGGTTATACCTTGTGATCTTAAATCTATGTTTGATTCTTATTGTGTTGTGCCCATGAAAGGAAGCCATATAGATGGGTGGATTAAATTATTCTTTGCAATCATTTGGTCAACTTTGTATTTTAGATGAGAAAGTTAATAAGGAAGAGCTAATTCAAAAAATTTTCTACCACTGATCTAGTTAGTCTATGAAATTTTTCAAGTAAAAAAATCACAACCTTTCTGATAATACGAGTTTACAGTTAAATAAAAGGCTTCCATTAAGTATGAGCACAATAAGAGATTTATGCTAGCGGCTATTCTTGAAATATTGCCCTCAAAACGATCTGTATGCAATAGGGGGAGTGTTGCAATCTATGGAGTATAATTGGTATTGCCATATATCATATTCTAATCCAGTCTCAAAGGCTGAAGTTAAGTCTTTGAAAGTGTCAGTTGACTTTGTCGTAAATGAGTTAGGGTATGATGCTTCTTTGATTGAAATTGAAACTATTTTTATGTTGCTTGATGCTTGGTTTAAAGGAGGAAAAAAGATATTTTGGCATCAAAGATTTATCAAAAATTCCTTTCCAGGTCTATAGGAAAAACTGTAGAATTTCTCTTAGGTGTATAACCCACAAATGAATCAAAAACCTCTCCATGCTTGGTCTCAGCAAGGCCAAGAATTGAACATAAGAAAGATTGTGTGGTTCTAAGTGGAAGGTATATAGGTGACTAGGTGCCCTATGGTTGAGAAGATGGTGTCACGAGAATCTATTTACTTGTATATCTACATGAATGTCAGGTGTCACGACCCGATTTGGATTGTGATCGGCACTTAAGAAATCTCATCCCCACGTAAGTCTCGTGATTGCTGTGCCATACTATATGTATACTTTATTCATAAAATATGTTTTAAATCATAAATCAAACAAAATATTAATCCTTACTAAGTATGAATAAAACCTCTTTCTCATAAATATAATATGAAGTTGTAGCTATGATATACATTTCAATAGAGTTGCTCAAATACAAAATAAGCCATGAATGATATATTGTTTAAATATAAAAGAATCACGGTATTATCAAAATGCAAAGTAAAACTATATGCGGTCTGTGATCTTACCCGTCACATCACTAGAGCACTCTATCATAATCAAAAAAGACTTCACTGCAATGTGAAGTTCACCCAAATTGATAATATCAAATGCTGAGGAGGAGGAGGAGAAGGATCCTAAACTACACCTGTATCTGTGAGGAAAAGAAAGAAAAGAAGGGTGAGTTTTGCAACAAAACTCAGTGAGTGAACCCCCACCCATGACCGTCCATAGGACAAAAAAACATTATAAATAAATAACAATAGTGCAATGTTTATAAACATTTCTATTTACTTTACATAATAATTATCATCTTTATCATCTCAAGAACCACAAAAAGGAACATAATATCAATTGACTGTATGGGGGTGCTCAGTCCTTGGCAGACAAGAGCCCCTAGCTAAAAGGAGATCTTAACAGTCCCTGGTAAACCACGTCCCTAGCGGACTAATCTAATTTAAGGATGACTTGCCCTTGGCGGACCTTGGTATACCAGAGTTAACGGAATAACTGACGTTAACTTACAATTTTGTTTCTCTCAGTAACTCTGTGGTTTAAACCAACTGAAATCATAAAAGGGGAATTCTATATTTATAAGTTCAACATTTCTCAACTATAGCAAATTTTGTATTTTCATAATCCAATCAATTCATGAATTTAAATCGTATAAATTCTTCATAAGCAAGTATAGTCTCATGCATCCTCTAAAAGAAAATTTTTCATGCTAAGCTTCGAAGGCACATTCTCAAATCCTTGCTAAAATACAATTAAATATTTTGGTTCATGATAAAATCAAGCCAATATTTTCCAATCATTTTATGAAGCTAGAATTAATTTGTAGGATGACCAAAATAAGGCCATAAGATCAAACTCACTCACCTGAAGGGTTAAACTGTGAAACACTAACACTACGGAGACTTCAGGGAGGAGGAATGACACCGATGTCTTCCATTGAAACAATAAAACTCATAAACAACATATGAGAAGCTTTAGATTGCTCTAAACATACACCAACAACTTTGGGGGAGCACCCCCACTTAACAACAAAGAGATATAACAAAGCTCAACTCAAGATTATAAAGAATAGAGAGGATGGAGACATGAACTAACAACATATACATACCTTGATGATTTAGGGGAGCTAGATTAGAGAGAGTAAGAGAAAAAGGGATGGAAATTAGGGAGAAAAGGGTTTCTGCTTCGTTCTACTTTTGTTGGGGAAGGGAGCCCGATAGGGTTTTTATTTGGGTCTAAAATGAAACAGCGTCATTTTTCTGATACTGTGCTGATATAGGGTGCTCACTGCATTGAGTAAAGCTCGCTGCAGTGAGCTTGAAAATACCCTCACTCGTTATAGTGAATATGTTCTGCATAATTCTACAAAGCTAGAGTTGCAACTCAATTTCTGCATCCGGGGCCTATCCGGCTACTCGGGTAGGCCCTAAGGGACCCTAGGGTTATATGAAACCTACCTACGGACACGTGTAGCTCAAGTATTACATTAGGCCTCAAGATTCTTGGAAGATATTGTTTGATCTTATTTCTAGAGGAATAAGTTTCCTACCTTGTGGTGGCCTTCCTTTAATGTTGTGGCTAATGATGAATCTTACTTATAGAAGTGGCATTTATACGTGTTGTTTGATCTGGTTATGTTTTGATGATATTCTCCTTTTAAGCTTGTAAATGGGTTAGGAAGTTTAGTGGAACAAATGGCTTCTTGCTTTTGGTTCACACTTACCTTATCAAGTAATACACATGACCTCTATTACTTTAGCATGACAAGTGGGAGCCTTGCAGAAGTTTTTCTTGTGCTGTATAGGTATTTGGATTCTCTTAGGTCTATGATAAGGGTTGTTATATATTGTTTTGATTCTATCCCATCCTTGATATCAATGTCGAAGGGGATGATGATTACATCTGTGGGCGATCATAGTATTTATTTTCTACAGGGGTAGGTGACAATTTTTTGCCGTTATTAGGTGTTGTGTATTTTTATGTTCTTATGCATTGATTGATACTCTTTCGCTTTGCCTTGCTTTAGACGTCGAGGTGGTTTCAATAGTTATCTAAAAAAAAGGAAAAAGGGAAGGGGCCACTAGACCACATAGAAGGGATGAACCTACTCCATGGTGTCAACTCCCCTCAAATAGGTCTAGGAAAGGGTGGAATTCATACAAAGAGAGTGAAAATGGACAGTGCTAGGGTTTGTTTCCATCATAAATTGAAAAGAAACCAACAAATTTTAACTATTTCCTGAAATTCTTCATTTATGTTGAAAGTGTCGCCCAAGAAATTACAAAATTACAATATGCAGGCAACCAAGCCCAAAAGAACAAACTATATAGCTTAATGAGATAACACAAGAACTCCATTAAAGAAAGTGACCTCAATTGGGAACCTATAGCCAAATTCAGCTAAGCTATCTTCTCATTTGTTTGGCTCACTGCAGGTATACCTAATCTAAAGATTCCAATAATTCCAAACAAGGTTTCTAATAGTATTTACGTGGGGATTACAAGTGTGTATGACAAAAACCTTGATTTATCTTATAAATTATGTAGCTTAAATATGCTTCTAGCCAAACATTCCATATATACTATGAGCAATCTAGAGCCCCCAAAACACTTCCTATATCTTAGCCATCTTCATTGAGCATGTTATGAGGTTAAGGCTCCAATTTGCCACAAATGAACCATCAAGATGCCGAATGACACTTCCATATGAAACTGCTAAAGACTTACCAAGCAAAGTGTCAATCAACCAAAGTGTCAACCTTGAATCAATGCAATTTTGTCCAAACAAGCTGACTAATTCAAATCAAAGGAATGATTTGTTTAGCTTTCCTTGCAAGAACAATATTTGCAATCCTTGGTTAGGGATTGTCCTTTAATTTTGATGCTCATGTGATGTAAACTTTTTAACACTTTATCCAGTCAAATTCTCATATTTGTATGATCTTTTAACTAGTGGGAATTGGGACTGGTCCAGTGTAGTGGGACGGTGCCAATTTACAGGGAAATAGATATACACGTCGACATATATGATGCTCAATTTTTTAATTATATTTGATAAATAGATTGATATCTTTTTTAAATTTTTTTAAAAAAAGAGACCAAAAGTGGGATCAAAATTGGAACCTTTCATTGGAGAAGCAAATTCCAATTCCAATCCCACTTTAGCTCTTATGCTTTAATGATGTGGCAAGTAGCTGGGCCAAAAGCAGGATCTTAATTGGGAGCATGCATTGTAGTTGTTCTATGAGCTAACCATGTTGGTTGATATAGCAATATATGATTGAACAATAACATAATTTTTACATTGCTAGTACGTTAAAAATTTAAGAGTTTTTTTTTTATATATTGATAGTGTATAGATTTTTTACATGGTTATCCTAATAAATTCTTTTATCTTCATGGCCATTCAAGTAAAAAGAATAAGACTATGTTTGCTTATATGTTAATATATAATTGTATGATTGTCGCGCTCGTCAAGCTGCATTTTTTAAATCTTAGAAAAAAATCATAACTTATTTATGACTTTTACATATCTTTTCCTAAATACTATGTGATAAAAATGTGATATTTAGTAGAGAGGTGAAGAAAACAGTGAAAACATTGCAGAAGATGAAGAAACACAATGATAGTCACCAAATATAAAGAAAAAGTTAGACATCAAATAAAATCAATCCCCCTTGCAAATAGTTAATAGACAATGAATTTTCTTTCCCCTATATCTTAAAAGGTTGAAAAAGATACATTAAAAAAGTACAATTGTTTAGAGATGCAACGTAGGAACAGATATGGTGGTTGAAGCAAGATTTTTTTAAAAAATAAAATAAAATTGACCGAGAAATAGTTTTTTTTTCTTTTCGATCAATAGACACAAGTGGCACATAGTTATAACAATGTGGAACATGAGCATGATTTTATTTTGTTGAGATGTGTGGTAAAATACTAAGCTAGGTGGTTGACAATTTAGTAAATGAGTTAGGGAGGTGTATTAGATGGGTAAAATGAAAAATTAAAATTGGACACCAAAAAGTAGTTACATTCCTTCTCCTCCCTTTACTAACGTGTCCATCAAGTAACATTTTAAATTTTTCATATAATAACCCACAAATTATATAGGACCTCTACTATTCTTTTTATATGATCAAATTAGTTAAAATATGATCCTATCATTGTTTTTTGATATATTTTCTATCTCATCTTTTTTTTAACATATTATTAGTATTATATTATGAGTTTAATTTCTATACATTGTCAATGTAAAATAATTTTACATTAACTTCCAATAAGTGCTATTACATAAATAAAAGTCATTTCTTTTTTAAATAGCGGGTGTGAGGCATCACTAATTAGATATCAGTGTAAAATAATTTTACACTAATAGCGCAGAGAAATTAAACTCTTATATTATATATCATATATGTCATACTTGTTTAATATTTTCACTAACATGACAACATATAATTCAATTTTGTGTAAAATATTAGACAACAACAATATTAAATTCATAAACAATATATATAATCTGTTCATATATTAATTGCTTAATACAAATCGATTACGTCTCTTTTTTGAGTAATGCATTCCATACATATTTTAATATGGTTAAGACCATAAAAACAAAGTAAAATGTTGATGCCCTAAATGTATGAAATGATAATTTGGTTAATTGTTCAAACATCTAATCAAAACAGTCATTTCATTCAGTTGATTATCACAACATAAGAGAAAACTAATTGTTATTAATTAAATTTTTACTAAAGAAAGAGTATGGACAATAGAGATCTGGACAGAAAGTACAAATACAATTGGTGGGACCTCGCCACCTTTTTTTCCTAAGATTCTTTGTGATTTTCCCAACCTTAACCCTTCTTGCTAGACCTTGCACTTCTTCTATCCTTTACAGTGGTGTGTTTTTTGTGATCTCTTTATGTGGTCATTATAAAAGAAATGACTTAAAATATAATGTTGGTTTGGATCAATTGGGTGGAGAATAATTTGAGAAAAATAGAAGAAGATTTCTTGTGAAGAGATAAAAGAAGTCAAAAACACTTCTAATAAATGGGAAGAGAAAAACTGAAATAAAACTGCATACAAAAATGCAGTTAAAAAAAAAGTAAAAAACTGCATACGAAAGTGGGGTGGGATAATGCAATAACTGAGGTTACATTTTTAACCCATTATTAAGATGGTTAATAGTTTAGTTTGAATGACAAAAATAGAAAAAAAAAAGTTGGATACCAAAAAGTGATTATCTCTATCTATTCCCTTTATTATATGGATTTAATTATCATATATTGATAGTATAAAACTTTTTTATACAGTCATCTAATCATATATTGCCATATAAGTCATAATAGTTGACTTATACTCACTATATGAAAAGTCATCTAAACTAAATATTTTGATTGGATGATAGTGTAAAATTATTTTATACTACTAGTATATCAAAATTAAACTCTCATTATATTGTATAGATGTATAGATTATATTAACATTAAATTCTAAAATTAAATCCAACTAATTCTCATATTCTTTTTTTTTTTCGATTAACAACGGGGCAAAAGCCCACTAATTCTCATAATCTAACTTGATAAGATGGTTGCGTAAGAGATCTTCATACGTGAGCATATCAAAACTAAGTGCATGAAATGATGGAATTTTGAAAAATCGAAAAAGAATTTTTATTTGAGTTTAATTTTAATATATTAAAAAATTTAATAGCTATTTACTAACTGTGAAAATTTTTTTTACACAGTCATCTAATTATATATTACCATATAAGTCATGATAGTTAACTTTTATACCCAGTATCTGAAAGTCATCCAAACAAAATATTTTAATTGGATGACAATGTGTTTTACACTGTCAGTGTATCAAAATTAAACTTTATATTAAAAGTTTAACATTTAAGATTTGGCTCTTCTAAATTAAAGTGGTTGATTAAGTATAAAAATGAAGGATAAAATACCCTTAAATTATTTAGTAGAGTCTCACTTATGATATATATGATTAAAGTTATTAATTCAATGGTTTTTAATTCTCTGAGAGTGCTTCGAACTATTGAGAAATAGGAAAAGTAGATGGTTAAATACCCTTAAACTCAAATTGAATTTATACATATGCCTATTAATAAATCAATCACCAAAGAAATTTAAAAAAGAATTTAATTGTTATATATTAATTATATAAAATTTTTTTATATAACATCTAATTATATATTATTATAAAAATTATAATAATTAATTTTTATACTTATTATTTAAAACCCATCAAAATTAAATATTTTAATTAAATAATAATATAAAATTATTTTATATTATCAATATATTAAAATTAAACTAGTCAAAAAAGTGATCCATAAATAAACGATGAATATTGCTAAAGTATCTCATACTCACACGTCACGCCACCACCCCTGGTTTTGTTTTTTTTTTTCGGTCTGGCCACCGCCTTGTTTGTCTGTCTTACACACTTCTTTTTTCCTTTGCTTTGGGATTCAAAACTCATTGTCGCCCATTCCCTTCTTCCATCATCCTCTCCTTCGTCGTCTTCCCCTCTCATTCACTCTCACTTGTCACTCGCACCCTCCCTTTGCTTCCTCTTCTGCTTCTTGACTCCTCATTCTCACTAAACGGCGTCGTTTCATCGCTGTTCGCCATGTCTTACGACTACCTCTTCAAGTACATCATCATCGGCGACACAGGTTCTCTTCTATTTCTCTTCTCCCAATTGGGCTGTCTCACTCTCTGATTCATTCTAACTCTTCCGTTTTCTTGGGCTGGTTTTTTATTCGGTGCGGCGCAGGTGTAGGGAAATCGTGCCTGCTCCTTCAGTTCACCGACAAGAGGTTCCAACCCGTCCATGATCTCACCATTGGCGTTGAGTTCGGCGCTCGCATGGTCACCATCGATTCCCGACCCATTAAGCTTCAGATATGGGACACCGTTAGTTCTCTCTCTCTCTCTCTATATATATATATATACACTATTGAATGTTTTTGTCCCTTAATTTTACATTTTTGTATTCCATTTTACTTCAAATTAGTTGAGAACTGATTACATAACATTCACAACGACACTAAAATTGAATATTTGTTTCGCAATTTAATCGTTTTTGGAGCCATACTTCGTTTTAGTGTGTGTGTATATATATATATATATATATATATATATATATATATATATATATATATAGACACACACACACACACGCACATATGAGGTATCGAATTTGTGATTGCAAGAAAAGTTCTGAATCTTATTAATTCAGAAGTGATGTTTTAGGTTAGAAGGGGAAAAAAAGGAAAATTGAAGAGAAAATAAAAATAAATAAGATGCTTAAAACATCTTTTAGGATTACAAATTGCTTGCTGAATTTGTTCTAGCTGATGTCATGTCGCACAACCTATTATTTGTACCCCAGGAGTTTTAGTTAATATATATGATTAGAAGCATCAAATTATCAGGCATTTCAATAAGATATTTCTTAAAATTTGTTATCATTGTGCTAGGGAAGACTAGTCACTTAAATTATACTAGACTTGTATTTAGCGTCATACTGCTAGGCAGAGACCGGGATTACAGTGCTTGGTCTTGTCTGGTAAGATAAATTGGTATAGTCAGGGTTTCAGGATGCCTGTCCTCTTCTTTGGCTGTTATTGTTAATGGCAAACCTAGATCTTGGTTTAAACTTCAAAGAGGTTTGAGGCAAGGAGATCCTTTATCTCCATTTCTTTTTACCTTGGTAGTCAATTTCCTTAGTTGTTTAGTTTCAAGAGATGTTAATAATGGGTTGATTAAGTTTTTATTTGTTGGTGGGGAGAGAGTGCTAGTCTCCCATCATCAATTAGTTGATGATACAATTTTCCTCTTGAACCAGAAGTAGACTCTTTTGTTAACATTTTATCTATTCAAGGACTCTAGGATTCTTAGAGGTCATCTGGGGGCTTAAAATAAACCTTGCCAAAAAGTGGTTTATTGGGTATTAATGTAGATAACCATATTCGTATTCAGAATACTTTTGCCACTTTAGCAGGATTGTTAAGTCCTGCAGGGGCCTTTGACTTGTCTAGGTATTCCTTTGGTAGGTAATCCTAATGCACTATCTTTTTGGGGTCCTTTGGTGAGTAAGATTTCTAAGAGGTTAGATTTTTGGAAAGGTTCCCTTTTCTCTTTGGGAGGTAGGATCACTCTTATTTAGTCGTTTTTGTCTAACATTCCCTTATACTTTCTCTTCCTCTTATTCTTGTGGTCGTAGATCAATATATAGAAAAACTCATGAGGAATTTGCTTTGAATGGGGGTTGGGGATTCTAGAAAGATTACCTTGTTCAGTGGGAGGCTTGTTGTGAACTAAAAAAGGAAGGAGGGAGGATTGTTGTGAACTAAAAGAGAAAGGAGGTTTGGTCTGGTAATTTAGGATCCAAGAATTTAACTGTAAGAAGAGACCATGTGCCACAAGGGGGGATTAAGGTGTACAAAAAAAGGAATCATAGGGGCAGTTTTGAGAAAAATCATATTGAGCTGGGAATGAATATTGCGTCAACTCAGCCTAACAAATTTGCTGAGTCAACAAGCAAGGGGGTGGGTGAGGCCCCCCCCCCCCCCCCCGCGGAGTTAATTCCGTTTTGCTGTTACATATTAGCTAGCAGGGGGATGGAAAACACTTAGGCCAGAATTGGGATTGTATTGCAGAGCCTGAGCTGCTTTGTGCTCAGGTTTCTTCTCATTTTCTTGCATACTGTTATACTTCTTTTGTCGTCTTCCCTATTCTGGAAGCACACTGATTTCACTTCAGTATAGGAGTGTGAATAATACACATACCTCCATTTCTTGTTTCTCTTCATTGTGGTTTCTTTTAGTAACATTGGCAACTAAGTGGCTTTGGTGCTTTCCTCTTCATCCTTATTCTTTATGGCATCAAGTCATCGCAATAGACATGGTTTTCATCCAAATGGGTGGGACACCAACTTTGCTAGCGGAGTAACTCATAATAGTCCTTGGAAATTCATCTATCATGTTTTACCCTTTCTCTCTCTCTCTCTCTCTCTCTCTTCTGTCCTTCCATTTGGGTGATGGCTTATGCATTAAACTTTGAGAAGATTTTTGGGCTGGTACAACACCTGACTCAGATTCTTTTCATTGTCCTTTTTTCCTTATCTTTGCATATCACCCTTATATTGTCAAAAGAAATTTGTTTTCTTCTCTCAATGATCTCTCTTAGGACTCAATTTTTTCTGAATCTTGAATAATAGAGAGGTTAATGAATTAGAGCCCCTTCATGCTTTGTTTGATTTTGCTCATCTTTCTAATATCCCTAACTCAAGGACCCGGACTCTTGACTCCTCTGGTGGTTTTTTCTTGTAAATTTTATTATCAATTGCTGTCATCCTCTCCTAACTTGCAAAGATTTTTCTTGGATAAACTCATTTGGGAATAAAAATTTGGAAGTATAAATCTCCTTCAATTTGTTTGGATTGTTGTTCTTAACAAGATTAATACGAATGACATGCTCTAGAAGCATAGGCCTCTTATTGCTTTGTCCCCTAATATGTGTATTATGGATTTTGAATTGGGGGCTCATCTTGTTTTGCATTGCCCTGTGATGAGGTCTCTTTGGAATAGGCTTTTTGGAATCTTTGGAGCTTCATGAGTTTGCCCTATGGAGTTATGTCAATTTGTACTCAATAAGTTCAGAGGTTTTGGCTCTTGTATAAAAAAAAAGATTCTGGGGCAGCCTTTGGTTTTTGCCGTGCTTTCTTGTGTTTACTTGGATAGGAATTCTAAATTTTTTAATGACTCCCTTTTAACTGGTGACTTTATTTGGGACATCATTACATTTTTGGCAGCCCTTTGGTGCTCTGCACATGGTCTGTTTTATGGTGCTCCTCTAGCTGATGTACAAAAGGATTAGCAGGGGTTCTTACATAGTTTATCCCTATCCCTGTAGGACTTGGTCCATTCATTGCTCCACTTGATCACGACATGAAATTGTATTCTCTTAATACACAATATTGGATTGGACAGTTTTTTAGCACTGAATATAGAATTCTTGGTCAAAATTTTTTCAAGCATCTGCTGTTTTGATATTCAAATAATATATATATACTGATGCATAATGCATTGTTTAACTGTAGGCTGGGCAAGAGTCTTTTAGATCCATCACTAGATCATACTACAGAGGAGCAGCAGGGGCACTTCTAGTTTATGACATTACAAGGTGGGTGATGATGGTCTAATGCCAGACTTTATATGACCCTTCAAAATGCACCTAAGTTGCATGGTATTTGCAACCTTTGTGAATGTTAAGTGATATGAGATGTTCACAATGCATGTGAAAGAAGTGAAATGCTGTGCAGTTACATGCTTACAAACGTTTGGCAGCTGACTGAAGCTTTAGTATTGCCTTTTTCTCATTATTATTGACTGTTGTATTTGGAAGTTCTCATTCTTTTGAGCTAGGAGTCTAAAACATGTGACTTAGTTAATTTTTTTTCATCTTGAAGCCACGTTATGTTGTTTTTGGTTTTCATATACCTCATCTGAGGAGCTCTTGTACTGCTTTGCAACATGTTTTCATGGTGTGGTTTTTTATTATTTATTATTATTATTTATTTTTTCTGTCATAGCATATGCATGCATGTGGTATCCCTGCTCCCTTGCACTGCAGAGCCCCCAAAGAGTGTAAAGTACATTTTTCTTCCATGTAAACAAAATATTAGTATGTCCCAACCCCTCTCCTGCATCTTGTGTTATTTGGTATGCAGTGTGTGGTGGCCTGGGATGTTAAATCTGATGTCTGTTATTTCCCCTCAATCCTTTAACTGAAAACCACAAGGTTCTTTTGTTGACCAGGAGAGAGACTTTTAATCATTTAGCAAGTTGGCTTGAAGATGCCCGGCAGCATGCCAATCCTAACATGACAATCATGCTCATAGGGAACAAGTGTGATCTGTCTCACCGAAGGGCAGTTAGCAAAGAGGAAGGTGAGCAGTTTGCAAAGGAAAATGGACTTCTATTCTTGGAGGCTTCTGCCAGGACAGCTCTAAACGTGGAAGAGGTGATTTATCTCAATTGATAGCAAGACAGGAGTAGTTTTTATCCATTACCATCAAAAGTAACTGGATGCATATTCTGCAGGCTTTTATAAGGACTGCTGCAAAGATTCTCCAGAATATTCAGGAAGGTGTCTTTGATGTGTCCAATGAGGTAATTATCTACTCAGTTTGATGGAAAAAAGTTGTGGGAAGCATGGATAAATAAAATAAAAAAGAAATCTTCCTGAAGCATTATGTGCCCCTTTGGCTAAAATTTGCAATGAATCTATGATTGCAGTCATTCGGCATAAAAGTTGGCTATGGGCGTCCCCCAGGTCAATCAGGTGCGAGAGATGGAACTGTTTCTGCTAGCGGTGGGTGTTGCGCCTGATTGGGAGGGAACAGCACTGCATGTTATCCTTTTGTGCATCTATCTCTTGCATTCCCTGTCATAACAGAGTATATACTCCATTACCCTCCTAGATATGCCATGGAACTTTTGGATAATGCTGCGATTTCATGTATAGATCTAATCTCAGGCGTTTTTCGGACACATTTGACTACATACATGTTCAGATCCACTGAATGTTAAAAAATATCGGCTATGGTGTTAAATACCATTGTGATATTGTTCAATGCCACGTTTTGAATTTATTTTATCTTTTCCAGTGTTATTTTTAAGCCGATTGTTATCCAGCAGAACTATGCCCGAGTTTTTTACGTTGTGTTGCTACAGTGCCCGAAAGGAGTGCCCGTCTTACATGGTAGCTGTTCATTGGCAGTTGATTGTTGAAGAGATGTATGACCCCATCATGGTGGGTTGGAAAAATTAATAGTATGATGCCACCTTTGTCGGGTTCGAGAATATTTTCCTTTGAAGCTAAGTTCACTACATAGAATGTGCCAAATTCATAGTATAATGGTAGGACATCTGGTTATTCTAAGTTTTAACTTGAAATAATACTGAAACATTATATTATAGGATATGATATAACTTGAATATTACTAAATCTTCCAAATTCACACAATATTTTTCTTAATTACCAAATAATGAATGCGCTAATTAATACTTATGAAGATGTTTTACCTTGTCTTTTAATACTTCATCAAATTGAGAATTATTAGGAGGGTGAGTATATAATCACTTTTCTTTTTCCTGTTCTATTAACTCAGTTTTTCAATTACCATATGTTACTCACATTGAACCTTTTGTTTTAGTAAAGCTGCCAAACTAAATTATGTTATAGTTCTCTTATTTCATTAAAAGGCAATATTTATTTCTAATATGGATTTAATTTTGATTTATTATGAGCATAAGAAGTTACCTACATAATTATTGTCATTTTAATAAACTGTAAATTTTAATTGACCGTAATTTGAAAAGCAGGATACTGTAGCCTGGCTGAACATTAGAATTTCCTGTACATGACCGTATTTTTCATTTTTTAATCTGTTATTCAATCACATCCATATAGTTCAATAAAGTCGTCTTCATTCACGGTCATCAGAATGCCAAAGGATTAGTGTCTAAAAAGTTATTAAAACATTCATTGATAGAGAGAACATTAATTTGCACAAATATCTCTTTGAAGACGAGGAAAAAGGGTGAAATATGTAGTAATATATTTTTTCTGTTCATAATTAATGTATCCTGATCTCACAGATTGAATAAAATGCTCACACCAAATAACTTCAAATTTTTTGGTTTTCCTAGGTGAGAAACTCTTCTCAACATCTTTTCTCATACACATAAATTTTGAGGTCAAACATTAAACCTTATACTCACTCGGATCAAAGAGGAGGATTCAAATAACTTACTTGTCATGAAATACTTGCATTTTAAACAATGGAGTCCACAACTCATAATTGAAAGGTGTAAAGCAATGGCATGAAAATTCATTGCAAACGAATTGCCGCTCAATTCAGATATTTCAACTCTTACCTCACTCCTCAACATTTCCACACTACTTTCATTTTCATTTTTCATTACAAAAACCCAAATAGAAAAGAACATTATTTCCTATATGATTATCTTGAATATATTAGTCATTTCTTTATTTTCCAACCACCCAGAAAGTGCTAAAGAAATATTTTGCTCTTTCTTCAGTAATTTTTGATCTCTTGTAGACCTCTTAGTTGGATCTAAATACAGATGTAACTTTAACCATCTGTAAAAGTTAAAAATGAGGAAAATCCCATCCCTTTGTTTTGCCAAAAAAGAATAAAAAAAAAGAGCTTCTATCAATTTATTCCGACCTAGGATAATAAGCTCATGAGCTTACCAGTGAGATACACATGAAATACGTGTATTAGTAAAACCATCATACTTATCGACCATTGATGCACTGATCAAATTAACCAACCAAAGTTTCCTTAAGTCATTATATATTGTGCAAAAGTAAGAACCTCAGCAATGGTCTGACGATAGTAAAAGATTATTCCATGATAGCTTTCCAAGACTAGACATTTTAGTTTTGGTCGATCAACCAATTAATTGTATTTAATCATTTGAATATTACTGAAGATTAACATTCTAAGAGAGAAAAAAGAGAAAAAGAGGGTGGGACATTCTTTTTTTTTGACATACTGTTGCATACATAGAAATGCGAAAATTATTATGGATTAAATTATAAGAAATTTTTAAATAAAAAATGAATTTTTTGAACATTGTGGATATCATTTGAAAATGAGGAGTTACAATAGAATTGAACTCAGGTACTTGGAATCCTTTGGATGAAAAATTACAAGCATTACAAGAAAACTACTCCCTGGCTCAGGGTTGAATACCAAAAATTGCAACGTACCCTCGGTGCTATATTTTAGATCCTGATGTTGAAGGCATCAATACATTCATTATGAACCGCCAAATACCTGAAAGGGGTGTATAGTGGAAAACCTTTAGTTGAAAACTAATGATTTCATATATGATACATGGAATAAGCTTATAAAGGAACAGAACAGAAAGACAACAAAAAGCACCAAACAAAATGAGACACCCAAAAAAGAAGTATTGGCCCAAACCAAAAGCAAATTGATACTTACTGCATCCAGTATATCATCCGAGAGTACAGGTTTACTTTCTTTAGTTTTAACAGCTATCGGCTTTGTTTGAGGGAAATGGCGAATCACTTTTGCCACCTGTCCAGTGTCTTGTCGAATCTTCTGCTTCTGTTGAAGCCAAATGAAATGGTATCAGTTTGAACTTTGAATTATGATTCATCAACAAAATACGCTTCATATGTATCAGAAACCATTAGAAGGTATACACCAAAAAAAACCACATGAACAAGTACAATTCATGAATTCTTTGTGTCTTGAAAAAAGAAAAAAAACAATAATTCAAAACAAGCTCTTCCATTACAAAAGACAACCACAGCTACGTAGCTGCAAGTCTACCCTATTTTGAAGGAGTTAAATTAGTCCAAGGATATACAAGTCAAAATGTAAAGCAATGCAGTGGAACACAAAATCGAAGAGGATCAGAAAACACATTCTTAGTGAATCGTGAAGAACAGGACAATTGTCCATGAGGTGTTAAAAAACAGAAACAATTAATCAATGCATGAGCATGAGCATTGGTCTTACAAAGCATTGATACGACTAGAATAGTTACTGTGTGCTCTACTCAGCAATATCACTCCAATGCTTGGGTTCAAGAATCAGAATTTTAGATTTGTAATATAAATTTTAATACATCGTAATTGGAATTGATTTAGAATTACAGTTAATTTTTGGCAGGACAAGTAATCAAGCCCTAATGATGCAACTCCAAATACAATCAATCCAATCCTGCTGTACTCACGTGCATTAAATAACTTAACTGCAAGAGCATAATTCCCTTTTTTTTTTGTTTTTTTAGATTCTTTGGAATTTGTTCAAAGGCTCTTCGACCATAATAGTATCAAGCATCATCAAGGAATAAGAACATAAGTTTTAGTCAACAAAATAAGGAGTAAAACTCGAACTATTTAAAACAAAAGACCAGTTTTGAGAGTATCATCATTTGATTTAATCTTTCCACAAAATTGGCTTTATTTCAATTATCCACAATTCACATTATTAGATTTTGGTCCCAAGAGAGGATTGCATTCAAAGCCTAAGCAACAGAAAGTATATTCTGACAGTCTGAATCAACTGTCAAAAATAAAACTCAGAATATCAAATGCATTGTTGCTTCAGAACAGTGATAGAATAGGGTCACCTCACTACCATTTCAGAAAGAGCAAGTTTTTGTGGGTTAAAAATTAAAATCGAAAAATAAAATATGCCTCCCATCTTCATAACAAGTAAGAGAAATGAGGTTACTGGGTGAAAGCCAACAAGGGAAGATGCAGTATTGTGGTCTTGCCAGAACTGCCACCTATGTTAGCTATATGAATGGAAGCATGGTGCCAAGGCTTGAGGCAACAGGGAAGGTGATACTATTGTTAGATTAATTGGTTAAAACACTAATTGTTCTGGTTTGAGTTGCAAATTGGATATGGTTTATGTTAGTTATTTTAAAATTCTTTTAAATTGTAGTAAGAAATTTTAATTCTAAGCTTAAAAAAACAAACATAATAGCCAATTTTAAGGTCAATCATAGCCAATTAACCAGTATAGGGTATTTGAAAGATAAAAACTTCAGAGGAAAAAAGAATACATATTAGTCATTTCATTATGGAAATCTTGCCCTACTGTTCTGCTTATCTGATGTCTCCCACTACCCAAAAACAATAAGTTACAAAAAATTTTACCAACCTAGGAAAATGGGGGAATAAATGAGGATTAGAGAGAACATATTTCTTTTCATTTTTGAAAATTGAGATTGGCCTCCACCAAAACAAATGAGGTTTTAACCAACATATTTTCTTGTATAACATATAGAATGCCTGAAGTGCAAACTTCCAGTAAAAAATTTTAAATTCAATGGAAAGATGGCATGTTAACTTCGTTTACTTTAAGCCTTTGACAAGTCTAGATAGAGTACCTTCTTTAGCCGCTGCTCTATAGCATTCAAAGCACGTGACTGATCAACTTTGGACAGATAGAAATCCCTCTCTCTCTTGGCAGCAGAAAGTTCTAAGGCTAGTTTTTGCTCCCGAACAGCTTTCTTTAAGGCTGTAATAAAATTATATAGCTTTATCATAAGTTGCTTAAGCTTGACTAAATAAAAACAAGACAACGATTATAAGGCCCTTACCTAGTTCTTCAGTGAGATCATCCCACTTGAACTTACTTAGGTATTTAATATTCCAAAGGTCATAATAGAACGATGACCTCTTCTTTCCCCCTAGACATGAATATTGAAAAATACAGTTAAAAAATATAAAAACTAAATCAATAGACAGACATATCACAAAGGATGAAAGGAATAGTCCTGATACATATAATATTTTACATTTTTTTTAATATAAAAAGAAATTCATTAAGAAAGAATAGAATTACAGAGGCATGAGGATAAGATGTCCTGCATCTGAAAACAACTATGAAAGAAAATCACAAGGAATCAGCAAAACAAAATCAAGAATAACAGTAAAATAATGACAGCCCAATTTCTATTTAAATCAGAAATGGAAACCCCAACCCCATTAAAGAAACCGGCAGAGCATAGGAGAGAAACCAATACCTTATTATATCCCACAGCAATTCTAAAGACACTAAAATACTGAAAAATCTGAGCATTCTAACTACATACCACTGTATCTTGAACTCTTTTCTTTTGTCCCAAACCTTATAAAGCTTATTGTCAGAAAGGTCCCAACAGAACAGATATTTACAGAATCTAGAATTGATACAACTACATTACAATTCTCATTAAATCACCAAAGAACAGAGGGCAACAGGTATAGCCACTGCAAGTATAGAATCTGCTTACTAGAAGTAAACGCCACATAATATAATAGCCTATGCATTGATATACTGAATCTTATATTCTAGAAGTAATGGGAAAACATTACAATTTTCCTTTTAAGAATCAAGAACAAAGCACCACAGATGACTGATTCAAACGCATACATACCTATCTGTTCGCCATTTAACATATTGGCAACCCTCTTTGCAACACTTTTATCAGTGAATTCAACCCACCTACAAAGTTACAGAGAAACAATCAAATCCTACCAAATTAACAACAGCAACCATTTTAAACGACAACAATCAGGTATTAATATAATTCCAAAAGAGTAGGGACAAAAATGCAAGAAACTCCACCAAACTACGAGTAATACACAGAAAATCTCGCTATTCTTTGAAATTCGTCTGCACAGAAGTAAGGGCAAAATACTAGAAACTCCCTCAAATTATGAATAATAATGCACAGAAAAAATACTATGCTTTCAAACTCATCTACACAGCTCTTTTGAACTCAGCAAACCAAGCTTATTTACTGGTATGTCAGGACTTCTGCACATCCTCAAGGGATCAACTCAACAGACACAGACACTTTGTTTGTTTACTAAGCACACATAGCACATAATTGGAGGGTTTCTTGCATTTTGCCCAAAACAAATACCCTTCTGAATACGCTTGATCTCGGGATCCGCGGGACCGCTTAAGTGGCACCTGAGCTCCAGAATCTGCAACATTAGTAGAAAATTCATCGAGCATTAGAGGGTTTTTGGATTTAATTATTTCTGGACAAATAATCTCTCTCTCTCTCTCTCTCTCTCTCTCTCCCCAACAGCTCGCTACAAAAACTGTTACAATTTTTTTTTTTTCAAATTTAACTTTTATGCATCAATGGTGTAAAATAGAATCAATAGAATTAAGCAAAGTGGGCAAACCATAGAAAATAATAAATTAAATGGCTGTTTTACACTGTTTTACACCCGCTACCTACCTTGAAAGTCTTACGAATACAACCATATGATTGGATAATGCACCATAATTAAACTCATAAGTTTTGAGGTATCATATTAAATGTGAGAAAAAAGAAAAAAACGAAATAAACAAAATAGAGGGCAGAATAGAATCTAGAAAGACCTTCAGGAGCAAGAAAAATGCGTCGGATATCGCCGAATTGAGAGAGGATGTGGCGGAGCTTGACGTGGTCCATGTGAGGCGGAATGCGACTCAGGTAGCAGACGCCGCGCTTGTCAGCCTTCTCTGCTTCCTTCAACAAACGCTCCTTCTTCTTCTTTTTCTTCTTAAGTTCGGATTTCTCGTAACTGGGTTCGTTCGAGGTTGTTGTTACTGTTGTTGTCGATGTTGTTGCTGCATCAATGTCCTTCACATCACCGCCAATCTCGGCGTTTTCCTCCTCCTCCTCCGCAACTTTCACCGTATTCTTCTTCTTATTCTTATTTTTTTTGTTTATTTGTGGAGATGATTCAGCGCCTTGGTGAAGAGGCTCCTCGGGACCAGTTTGATGCTCTGGTTGAAGGCCTTTCATATTTTATCACGAAGCAAGTGGGTTTCCGGGTTTCTGGGACGAGTGAACACGAACTAGGTGAGTTAGACTTATACAGAGATCTTATAAAACGGGGTACACAGTAAAATAACGGCGAGTGGCGCTGCGTTGCGGCGTATCGATTAGGAGTGGAGCTAATTAAGCGGTGGCGGCTGGAAGAATATACGACGGAAGAAGGGAGGGGGTGAGACATCAGTTTTGCTTCTTTTATTTTTTATTTCTTAAAAAATAAACAAACAATGAAATTGGATAAAATTTGGGCTTCAGCCCAGTCCACTATCACCGAAAAGGGCAAAAAGGGTCGTGTTTTCTTCTCGAACCAGAAACAAAGTCTGACAAAAAAGAAAAAGAATAAAAGACAAATTCTCTCAAATATTATACTCCCCTTTCTTCTATTTACAAAACATACACTCTTCCATTATAAACTTAAGACGATCTATATTTTAATCCACTTTCTATTTTTTTATTAAATTTTTATTTTCTTGAGCCTATTATGAATTTTTTTTACCGAACTACCCTTTATGAATAGTTATACATATTAAGTTTTTCAATAAAATAGAATATTTGAGACTTATAACAATATAAATATAAATATTTATTATTTATTTAAATTTTTTTACTATACTAAGAGGACAAACTATTAATAGTAATAAAATATTAATATTTTTTAAAAATAAAAATTACATATTTTTTAGCCATTAATCTTAGAATATTAATATACATAAAAAAATATATGTTTTAATATTGTATATAAAGATGAATTGTGAAGAATGTAATGAGAAGAATTTTATGATTTTACTATCAAAATGTACATTAACATTATAAAATTAATAGTCGAGAACATATAAAGTTTTTATTTTTTAAAATAATTATTAAAATTTATTGTTACTATTAATAATTTATTTTCTTTATATAGTAAAAATTTCAAAATGTAAATTACATTAAATATATATATATAAATTGTATCAAATATATACATAAATATCAATATTTTATATTATTATAAGCCATAACTATTTTATTTTATTAAAAAATTTAATAAGTATAACTATTAATAAATAGTAATTTGGTCAAACATAAAATAATAAGCTTGAGAAAAATAGAGATTTAGTGAAAAAAAATTGAAAATAGATTAAACTGTAATTTATTTGAAGCTTGCAAATAAGGGAAGTGTATGCTTCAGAAATAGAAGAAAAATGATTGTAATAGTATTATCTCCCAAGAGAAGGGGTAGTATTACTCAAAGTAAAACAGACAAAAACAAAGAATCTATTTTAAGAGTATTTTTTAAGAAAAAATAGTTTTTATTTTTTTTATTCATGAAGAAAAAGTTTTTTTTCATTCTGACAAAAAAAATTTTTTAAGAAAAAATAGTTTTTTTGTGTTCAGGTTTGATTTCTATACACTGTCATGTAAAACCTTTTTATAAAGTTATCTAATTAAATTATCTCATTTGAATAACTTTCAATTAGTAGGTATAAGACTCAACTATTTCTATTGATATAACAATATATAATTGAATAACACTGTAAAAAATTTTATACTATCAGTCTACATGCACCCAATAAAATAATTTTTTTATATTAAACATTAAAAAGAAAAAAATTTGTTGGGATTAGTCATTCTAGTCTCTGGTAATAGATACTTAGGAAACAAGAAAAAAATTGTTTATTAGTTTGTCCTCTATTCAAAGAAAAATTCTTAAGTGCTCTTATATCAATAAAAAGCATTTGCTTCACTCAATTTATTAATTACCAAATCAATGATTGTATTAAAAATATAGTGAAAATTGAAGATAATACTAACCCACAAAACTACTGTGTTAATTGATACTTGGAACAGTAAATATTTTATTTTACTCACCTATGTACTTCTCCAATTCAAATCTTACTATCATCATGGTCACTTCCATTTTTTATCCCACTTTTCAAACTTTTATTCTTTTTCTTTTTTATTTTCGAGCACACATCATTCTCGTGGGTTACTTCTCCAGCTCTCCTTCTCCACTACATATTCGGTTGAGAAAATAATAATGCTAAAAATAAAGATGATTAAGAAATTGAACACGTTTCAAACAGTAAAGATAGCATAGGAGTTCATAAATAGCAAAAAAAATATACAAAAGGGCTTGACAAAGTGAAACTAGTGCAACTAAGAGGTATTGGATAAAGCACAAATGATGGCTTACCTTGAGATGCCAAGAACATGTGCAATGGAGATGAATTTATCTTTCATCTTACAAGTGAGTTCATTATTCTCCATTTGTCACAATGTGTGTATGGAAATAAGAGCAGAAGATGAGGGTCCAAACCATCATGGTAGGAAAAGATGGTAGGAGGAGGAGAAAGGAAGGGGATCAGGGTGGATATGAGATTTTTGTGCTCGAGTACACGACTTTCTATACCTAAATATGTACTTGAGCAAGAATTTTATGATCTATATTATATTCAAATACAAGGAGCTCATAATTGAATATCATTCTTGACCTAAATATTAATCATGAATTAATCAATGATTAAAAAGTTATCATGAAAAGATATGATTGGGGAAAAAGGACTAGGGTGGACTCTCAAGAGTATGGGTGCAAGAATGATGCCCCACCAATCTAAAATCTTGAGAGAGTTGACTTTAGGACCTTGGAAACTACTCAATGATGTGGCTTGGCGGACTTTGGAGTGCCACACTGCTTGAAAGGTGGAGATTTTTCATTAGGGACATCCCAAGGATCAATAGGAGAGTCTTTCTTTGTCCTAGAAAGAGATGCCTAACCCCATGGAACTAATCCCCCAGAACCATATTTTCATGTGAAAGCCCTTATTAGGAAATAAACTCCACTATGGCCCAAACCCATAGTACCATTTCTCCCTGAAAATGGTGTTAAAGGTGGTATACAAGCAACCTCTATAGACAACTCATAGAAGCTTTCTCAAATGAGAAAAGTAAAGTCATCTCATGTCATATTGCTAAATAACCCAAAAAGGGTGCTACTAACTTCTGGGTAACGAGGTGAGATATTTCTCACCTGAAAAGGAGATATAACGGTGAAAAAGTAAAAGAGGGATTCAGACCTTTAGAAATCAAGGAAACACTCCCATGGTAGCACCCCTTAAGAATCCTCTTTATACTTCATGATTCTTGACAAAAAATAAGGAACAATCCACCATTCTAGGATCTTTTCATCTGTAAACTAGTATTTATGTCTTAAAACCATATCACCACATCAAGCTTGCTAAGATCTACACAATCATACTGAAAACTATAGAAAAAACAAGAGAAACCAATTAGGAAAAAAAAAACCCCAATTTGTGGGTTCAACTTCCTTGCACTTCAGAATGGGGAAAGACTCTAATCATCTTCCTATTGGTCTTTGTGTCGGTGGCACTTATTCTTTGATCTTAGCCACACAGAAGGTAGTTCCCTACCTTAGTTTTCTCACATTTCTTCACAAGTGTACAAACCAATAGAGTAAAGTCTTGCTTAACTATTTAATCCCTTTTTTCCCAAAACTCTAGTTTGAAACAATGACAACTCCACTAAGGATGATTTAATTTGTGAGCAATGATAGATCTGGGATCAGCAGTGGAGCCTCCATTTGTGACTTGTCACGTATCTCTATTGGTCACGCTATCATATATCTCCGACATTCACTTGATATACACTTTGTCGGCACCCATCGTACATGTTTATTCAACTTGGAGGATTGCCAGATGAAGAAATGTGGATAGTAGTGGTAACATAGGGAATAATTGCTAGAAAAAAGAGTAGATGATTGAAGAAATGTTACTAGAGATTTCCTAAGAAATATGGAAGATTTGTCCAAAATGCTTGATCTACATTGACTCAAGTGATTGTACCCATGATAGTGTTAAGCTTTATTGTGGAAAATTAGAATCACCTCTCTAACTTGGTGGAAGAAACTCAAGGAAAAATGTTCTTAAAGAGAAGAAGGAAAAAATGTGAAAATGATGCCCTAGCAACTAGAAGGATGTTAGACGCCTTCTACAAATTCAACAAGAAGCATAGATTTTATACGCAAAGGATCCTCCATTAGCGCAGAACAAGCAGTCAAGCCATACCCAAACAGATAGGAGGTTGTAAGTTTTATGGGTTATAAGAAAAAAGGAACTATGGATGCCTTTATTTTTATATTTTTGTTGTAATGTGATCTACTTGGAAGTATGAAAATAAATGTGTATTTTAATAAGTTTTGTGAATTGGAATTTGTTTATAATACATTTGAAGGAAAAACTAGACTCATGGTGGCCATGTGGTCTAAGTGTTTAATTTTTTGGATATAGTAGTCAAACAGTTGCAAAAGTTTATTATAGCGTAATGTTAATCTCATAAAAGTCAAGATCTACATGATTGAGAAGTACTCTGTTAGTGAACTATACCTACACAGATAAAATAATTAATAAAATAATAAAGCCTAGGGCATGCAAATGCATTGAGCTCAAGGAATATTCCAATGTAGTCGGAATTCCTCCAAGATACAATAGGCTTTTCCGATATTTTAGAATCTCTAGAACTAGCAAGATTCTTTTCTTAGTAACCCAAATTCTTAATACAATAATAAAATAATAAGGTGAGAAGATAAAGAGATGAAGTGCTTATTGGTCTCATATTTTTTTCTTTTATTTTTGCATGTATCTCAAAACATTATTGAGAGGCTTTTAAAATAAAACTCCACTCAAAAGGAGTTTCTTATATGCTCGGTAAAATATTCCCTTATCATCTGATTCTTTGGAAAATCGATCTCACTATAAGCTGATACATAACATTTAAAATCAAAACTGAAGATATGAGGGGGAGCAAGGAAGTAGCGGATATTTTGCATATCCAACACGTAATTGCACAGCACGTTGTCCTCAAGAAGTTTTTCAAACTTGACATGTTTGACCAAAACAATACTTGGAAAGATAAAATAATCTTGTAACAAACTAGTTATGCCATAGCAAAAAGGAAAAGAATAAAAGACACGTAACATCATTTCATGCAGCATTAACAAATTTAATTTTGAAATAAAAAATAACAACTATTAAATTAATAAAGTAATATAACAATCCCCTCCTTATTTCAAAATTAAATTCATTAATATAAAATATTTAGGTTAAACATGAATGTAAATGCATTGAATCTGGTGTCTTTTGGATTATGAACCAGACCTAGATGATTGAACTTTAAATTACAATGCAATTGCTAAAGTAGGACTTCTATGAACCAACACATTTTAATGTAAATTATAATCCTATCTAATCACATTTACACCCCCACTTATTCCTTGCCACTATTACTGTGTTGCGCTTTTCGGCCATGCGCATGCCTGGTATTCATGAGTGCTCTAGAAACTTGGCTACAGTCTCATAGGAGGGACCCTACTCTTACACTCATATAGGTGATTTTCATGAAGTATATACTGCACTCTATACACCACCCATAATTAAGGGCTATGAAATTCATTAAAAGCATTAAGCTTACCCTCACAATAATGCAATCTAGCACAACCTATTTCTCACACCATAGGAATGGACATAAAATGTGCTAGTAAGAACTAACAGATGACTTGTTATTACCCATATGAACCTTTCATGGGATCTCCATTTACAAAGATTGGATTCCCATCACTGTTAATTTTAAATTGACTGAAATCCAATTCCCCTCGATGTGGCACTTACAAAATTCCTCCCAAGACGCTTAGTTAGAGGATCAGCTAGATTCAACTCTGACTTCACATAATAAATGGATATTATTCCATCTTTCAGCAGCTGTTTTACCACTTCATGTCTTGACCTTATGTGTCTACTTTTACAACTATATGTTTTGTTATTTGCAATAGCTATTGCTGCTTTATTATCATAATGTATAGACACAGAAGGAATAGGCTTTATTCCTAATGGAATATTGCTCAAGAAATTTTTTAACCACTCAGCCTCATTACCGGCTTGTTCTAGAGCTATGAACTCTAATTCCATGGTGGACTTTGCAATTATTGTTTGCTTAGCTGATCACCAAGTAACAGCAGCACCTCCCAAATAAACACATCCACTAGTAGATTTAATCTCATCATAATCAGAGATCCAATTAGCATCACTATATCCTTCTAATACAGCAGGGAGTCTACTATACTTAATACCATAATTCATAGTACCTCTCAAATATTTCATCAATCTAGCCAATGTGGTCGAATGATCATTGTTTAGACTATGTGTATACCTACTCAAACTACACACAACATATGCTATGTCAGGTCAAATGAAATTCATCAAGTGCAATAGACTCCCAGTAATCTGTGCATACTCAGACTAGGCCACAAGATCACCTCTATTCTTCTTTAATTGAGCATTAGCGTCATAAAATGGTACTCACAAGTTTAACATCAAAATGTCCAAACTTCTTTAGAAATTTCTCCACATATTTTTCTTGTGACAATATAATATTGTCACAATTTCTTATGACTTTAATACCCAAAATCAAACTAGCTTCACCTATATCCTTTATATCAAAATTTGAAGCTAGAAACTTCTTAGTTTCAAAAACATTAAGATTAGCGCCAAAAATAAGCATATAATCAACATACAAGCAAATAATTATGCAATCATCTCCAATCAATTTAGTATAAACACATTTATCTACTTCTACAAAAGAGAAACCATCAAAAATTAAAACTTGATCAAATTTTTCATGCCATTGTTTGGGTGCTTGTTTTAAACCATAAAGGGATTTAATCAATTTGCATACTTTATTTTCTTGTCTAGGTTCCACACATCCTTCAGGTTATGCCATATATATTTCTTCTTCCAAATCACCATTTAAGAAAGCTATTTTGACATCCATTTGGTGAATTATTAATTTATAAATTGAAACTAATGCAATTAGAACTCGTATTGATGCAATCCTTGTTACTGGTGTAAAAGTATCAAAATAATCAACATCTTGTTTTGACTAAAACCTTTAGCAACCAATCTTCCTTTATTTTTTTCTATTGTTCTATCAGAATTAAATTTTCTTTTAAATATCCATTTACATTTGATAGGTTTTGCTCTAGGTCATAAATCAACTAAAACCCATGTATTAGATTTTTCAATTGAGTCAATTTTGGATTTTATTGCATCTCTCCATAATTGTTTCCTTAGGTGAGTTAATAGCTTCAGAGAATGTTATTGGATCATTTTCTACAATATATGTATTAAAATCATTTCCAAAAGATTTCTTTACTCCATCTTCTCCTTTTACTCAAATCTTCATGTGTTATCTTGATTAATTTGAAAAGGCTTACTAGATATTTTCTGTAATTTTAATGGATATATATATATATGTTCAAAGAATTCTACATTTTTTGTTTCAATTATTGTATTTTTCTCAAGAACTTCACTTTTTAACACTAAAAATCTATATTTAGCACTATGTTCAGCATATCCAATGAACATACAATCTGAGGTCTTAGATCCTAATTTCTTTCTCTTAGATTCAGGTAACATGACTTTTGCCAAGCACCCCCACACTTTAATGTAATTTAGTTTTAGTTTGTATCCTTTTCACATTTCATAGGGTGATTTATTTATTTTTCTGTAAGATATTCTATTTTGTATATGGCATGCAGTTAAGATTGCTTCTCTCCATAAATTATCAGGTGCATTAGAACTTATTAATAATGCATTCATCATTTCTTTTAATGTTCTATTTTTCCTTTCTGCTATTTCTTTTCTGTTACACCATTAGATTCAGGTGAATAAGGTGGAGTCACTTTATGTATTATTCCTTTGTTTTCAAAAACTCATTAAATAAAATATACTCTCCTCCTCTATCAGATCTAACTCTTTTTATTTTTCTATTTAATTGATTTTCAACTTCAACTTTATAAGATAAAAATATATCAAAGGCTTCATGTTTTTTTCTTATTAAATAAACTTTAGTATATCTAGAAAAATCATCAATAAAAGTCACGTAATATTTTTTACCACCTCTAGTCATAGTTTGTTTTAAATCACCAAGATTAGAATGAATTAATTCTAAAATTTAGTTTCCCTATGTACATAAGGGCATATTTTTTAGTTAGTTTTGATTCTATACATATTCACATTTATCTAAATTTGAACTAGTTATGTCAGAAATCATACCCAAATATTGCATTTTCTTAGTATATGGTATACTAACATGTCCTAATCTAGCATGCCAAATATCCATAGAGTTAATCATATAAGCAGAATTAGAAATATTCATTATTTTAGAAACATTGAGAATGAAAGGTCCATGATTACAATAACCATTTCCAACTAAAACAATATTTTTTGTCATGACAATCTTGTTAGACTTAAAGGAAACCTTTACCCCAGCTTTCCCAAGCAATGCTATAAAAATCAAATTTGCCCTAATGCTAGGCACATGGGAAACATCTTTGAGTGTCGAAGTCTTCCCAAATGTCAGTTTTAACATAATTTTTCCTTTTCCTTGCACTGGTGCAGTTCTAAAGTCACCAAGATAAACTTGCCTTTCTTCTTCATCCCCTATAGTAGTATAAGAGGCAAATGCATTCCTATTGGTACAAATGTGCCTAGTAGCTCTAGAATCAACCACTCAATCATTGACATTGGCAACAAGCATTGCTTGAGAGACGACCACAGCAACTATATCATCTCCTTCAACCAAATTTGCTTTTGGCTTTGGCTTAGGAGGATTTCTAGTCACGGTCGCTCTTTTTCAATATTGTGATGCTCTGTGACTTGGTTTACCACAAACATAACACCTTTCACTTCTTTTGAAAGTGAGATTATTTTCTCTTTGATAATTGGTAAAGGAATTGCAACTAGAATTAGATTTAGACCTTTTGTTATTGTCATACATCTTTTTATGACTATGCAGCAAGTGAGCCTTGGATGCCAGTGCTTTAGCCTTTGCTTCTGTAATCTCCTTACGGCTAGTGTCTTTAGTGATGATATGTTTGATTAATTCGGCCAGTGAAAATTGCTTGTTCTTATGCTTTGGTTGGTTTTGGTAGTCCTTCCACGATTCAGGCAGCTTCTCTATCAATATTCTAGCCACAAACTCATCCGGCAATAAGATGTTTTCTGCTCTTAGATTTTTCAGTAGCTTGTAGTACTCATTGATTAGAGTACAGATGTCCTTATCGCCAGTCATCTCCCATCGGTAGTAATGTCCGATAACAAACTTTTAACGAATACCATCTTCAGCAGTATATTTCAATAGTACTGACTCCCATATCTTGTAGGCCTCTTTGTAGGTGTAGTACACATTAAACAACTCGTTTGATAGAGTTTAGATAATTGTGTGACGGTAGACCTTGTTAGTGGCAATCCAATCTTCTAAAGCTTTAAAAGATGTTGCTGTTGGACGAGCAGCGATGAGAGCCTCAGCCATCCTGTGCATATCAAGGATGGAATAAATCCTTTCTTGCCAATGGTGATAGCTGCTACCATTTCCATCGAACACCTCAATCTTGGACACATTTGGTAGACGTTTGGCATAGACGTCATTGGGAACAACAACAGGAGGAGCATTGTTGACAGCCGTGATTTGGGAATTATTAACTGGAGTGCCATTGTTTTCCTCATTACCAGCATTGTTGGAATTGTTATCAGCTATTATTCCTTGAGATTGTTAGCGAATTGTACCTACACAGATAAAACAATTAATAAAATAATAAAGGTTAGGGCATGCAAATGCACTGGGCTCAAGGAATATTCTAGTGTAGTCAAAATTCCTCTAGGATACAGCAGGCTCTTCTAGTATATCAGGATCTCTAGAACTAGCAAGGTTCTTCTCTTAGTAACCCAAATTCTTAATATAATAATAAAATAATTAGGTGAGAAGATGAAGAGATGAAGTGCTTATTGGTCTCTTATTTTTTTTCTTTTATTTTTACATGTATCTCAAAACACTATTGAGAGGCTTTTAAAATAAAACTCCACTCAAAACGAGTTTCCTATATGCTCTAGAAAATATTCCCTTATCACCTGATTTTTTGGAAAACTTATCTCACTCTAAGTTGAAACTTAATGTTTAAAATCAAAACTGAAGATATGAGGGGGAGCAAGAAAGTAGTGGATATTTTGCACATCCAACACGTAATTGCACAGCACGTTATATCCTCAATAAGTTTTTCAAACTTAACGTGTTTGACCAAAACAATACTTGGAAAGATAAAATAATCCTGTACCAAACTAGTTATGCCATAGCAAAAAGGAAAGGAATAAAAGACACGCAACTTCATTTCATTCAATGTTAACAAATTTAATTTTGAAATAAAAAATAACTATTAAATTAATTTTTTGGATATAGTAGTCAAACGGTTGCAAAATTTTATCATAGCGTAATGTAAATCTCCTAAGTCAAGATCTATGTGATTGAGATATACTCAACTTTGGTGGTTAAATGTGAGGCATGAAAAAGTGAGATTTTAGTAGCCCAAGGAGCTTGAATAGTTTAAGTGCAACAATAGAGCATTTTATCTCACTCCTAGACAACTACAGTGTCTTTCACAGAGAAAGAACTGAGGCTTATGGTGTTTTACAAATCGCTGATTAGGAAAGCTTATATTTGGAGAAAAAAACTGGGGAAAGCTTGAAGGAAAGGTGAAACAAAAGACTAGTGTCTTTCGTCAAGAGATACCAAGATCAAGCACTACAATGAAAAAAAGTTACTCGGGGTAAATAACTCGGCTATTGAATACATGAAGGCAAAAGAGGTGCAGCCGTAGGCCTCTTGATTCGCTTGGAGACCTCTTTCCATGAACTGAAGTGGCTTGTGAACAAAGGTATAATGAAGTAAAGGAAAAAAAAAAAGAAGAAAAAGGTGTTAAGTACAAGTGCAAGATATTTTGATGGTAGGACGCTTAACCAATTATTGAGTAAACTTGCCACCAAGAAGGCTTATGCATCATCACTGCCATTATAGGTCTCCATGAAAGCTAAGTATTCATAAACATTAACATTATTTAGTTTAAGTATAGAAAAAGGAAAAGAAACATGACACCTAAAGATTTGAATTTTTAACTGGAAGATCATGTTTATTTGGTATACCATGCTCGCATGTGGACCGGTCGGATACGCCAACAAAAAACATCATAGCCTCTTTAGCCCTTCGAACTTCAAGCCTGGAGGGCTTGTGGATTGGTTGGGCTTATGCCGACCTCGCGGCCCAGGAAGCAACCCCAAAACTTTAGAAAAATTGGTCCATAACTGGCCCTCATCCATTGGGCCATCCTAGACACCTCGTCCATTGGGCTACGCTGGATGCCTCACACCCAAGTTGGCAAATCCTCGGCAACTTGGCAGGTCCATATCTGAGCAACCAAGGCCAAAGGAGCATAGGATTTCCTCATCCTTCAGGATACAAAACGTCTCTGTGAATGGAAATATCCGGTTACTAAAGATAGAAATGGTCTAGCATTGATGGCGATAACAAACCCCTAAACGAAGGATATAGGCGGAGCCGAGGTAACATGGAAGGCAGTTCAAACCAAATACAAGCCTACCTGATTCGACCCTGAACCTAGACAGCAACATTTTGGCGCCGACTATGGAGAATTAGTAAAACCTTTCTACATCTTTGCAAAACTCCTTAGACTGCACATGTCTCAATGGTCAATACGCGTAGTAAGGGGAACATCCAAAACACCACCAGCAATACCCAACCCAACAATGACAATAGAGGGAGTACGAATGACGTGCCCCCTCCCCCTCGCGCGTGCATCGAGCGGATTCTGAAACCCTCCAGGAAATGCAGCAACAAATAAACGTCATGAACCAACAACGCAATGAACATCCGAAATAATCCCAGTTTTCTCTAGAGTATTCAGAGACCCAACCATCACGTACAAACCATAACCCTCTTCGACTTTCAACTCATGAACCACATCATTCAACTCACCCTACCCTCTCACATACCAAAACACCGGTCCATAATTTTCCCAGTTATCATTCAACCGACAAACACATAGCCATCCCTAACCATCTTGGACACCCATTCACAGAGTTCATCATGACGGAGCCCGTCCCACCCTTTTATCGATCGCCAACCCACTTGCGCCCTTACGACGGCACGTCTAACCCCCAAAGCCATATTGATGCTTTTAAGAATGCAATGCTAGTCTGTGGCGGCTCCGACGCTCTCCATTGCAAAGCCTTCCCTGCTACTTTTATAGATGCCACGCAACAATGGTTCTCATCCCTTCCTCCACAATCCATCATGAGCTTTATTGAACTAAGCGATGATTTTCAAAACCATTTCACAACTAGAAAGACCCATCAAAAGACAATTGGAAGTCTGTATGGTCTCGTACAAGGTGATCAAGAACCCTTAAAGGATTTCATGGGACAATTCAACAAGGAGACAGCTCAAATTAAAGACTTGGATCAGAGGGTCGCTATGTACGCCTTCGTAGAGGCACTGAAACCAGGACCGTTTGCCGAGTTGCTAGACACTAATCCTATTCATAGTCTGGACGAACTCCGTAATAGGGTGGCCGGGTACATCCGAGCGGAGGAGGGGGCAGAAAGTCAGAAGCGAAATAGGGAGGAGCCCAAAGGTCACCCAGAATCCCCAAGGAGAGAGGAGGTTCAAGCTCAGCGTCAACCTCAAAATTCAGTCCAGAGGAATCAAGGGCCAAGAAAGAATAGAGGAAAATACCTAGACAATCGAGCCCCACAACGCGCTTACACGAACTACACCTAGTTTGAGGCTCCGAAAAATGTAATCCTTTACAATATTTGCAGCACTGGAATTATAGCCCTTCCAGAAGCGCCAAGATTCCAACCTCGATATGTTGATCGGCGTAAGCGCTGTGATTATCACCAAGCTTTTGGTCACATAATCGACGAATGTAACGTTCTTAGAGACCTTTTGGAGAGCCTAGCCAGAAGCAGCAAGCTAGCCAAGTATTTCTCGTATTATCCGGGTAAAGAACAAAGGCCAAAAGAAGACCGACCAAGAGGATCATGAACAAAATCACCGACGAGAAATGAAGGCCCATCCGTAAGGGGCGTTATTCATACAATCGCAGGTGGTTATGACGAAGGCGGTCTATCAGAGTCTATCCGGAGAAAACACATGGGAGGTTTGAAGGCCGTGATGAGTGTTGGTCAGAGCTTCCCTAGATCAGAAGAGGATAATGTCCCAATCACTTTCTCGGCTGAGGACTTCAAAGGGACATAACCTAATCATGACGATCCAATGGTCATCTGGGTTGTTGTTGCCAATTTCAAAGTAAGAAGAGTTCTAATTGACCAGGGAAGCTCAGCCGACATCATTTTTATGGAAGCTTTTTCAAAGCTTAACCTGCTTAAAGAAAGCATCTCTGCTTCTTATGGCGGTTTGATAAGTTTTACTAGCGAACAAGTCATCCCAAGGCGAAGCATAGAACTACTAACCACCTTTGGTGGGGATAAGACCATGCAGGTAAAATGCCTCATTGTGGAAAAGTAGAGCCCGTACAACATCATCATTAGCCAAACATCTGCTAACAAGCTTAGAGCAATCATTTCAACCCCCACCTCACGATGAAGTTTCTGATCGACTCGGGAGTCGGAGTAATCCACTCATACCAACAAGAGGCCCGACAATGTTACGTAGATTGTTTACGAATACAAAGGGAATCCTCGACTAGTGTTGCTGGCAAGAAAAGGAAGCAAACCGGCTGTTCTGATGTTAACACGAAATAGGTTGGTTGTGCTGACGTCAATATGGCCGAGCTAGACCCACGTGAAGACTTCCAGGAGACTAGACCTCAGCCCGAGGGGGATATAAAGGAAATCAAATTAGGAGATAATGAAAAGCAGAGCGTGGCAATCAGGGTGGGACTGCCACAAGATGTGAAGATAAAACTGGTTTGGCACTTGATGGAATATGCAGATTTGTTCGCCTGGGTGCTGACCGACATGTCGGGTCTTGATGTGAGCTTCATGAGCCACAAATTGGAGGTTATTCCCTGACATAAGCCCGTAGCCCAGTGAAAGCGAATCTTAACCGACTAGAAAAAGGAGATCGTGAGGGCCGAAACTGAAAAACTCTTAAAAGCAGGATTCATTAGGGAACTGAAGTACATAACATGGCTTTCTAATGTAGTCCTGGTTGAAAAGAAGAGCAAGGGAACATGGCGGATGTGTGTCGATTTCACGGATCTCAACAAAGCCTACCCCAAAGATTCATCTCCCCTACCAAACATTAACAAGCTGGTAGATTCGGCTGTAGGGTACTAGCTCCTGAGCTTTATGGATGCCTACTCGAGATACAATCAGATTCGAATGCATCCGGAAGACGAAGAAAAGACAGCCTTCATGATGGACGGGCCAACGTACTGCTGCCGAGTAATGCTTTTAGGTCTAAAAAACGCAGGGGCCACATATCAACAGTTGATGGACAAGGTTTTTGAGTAGCAAATTGGCGGAAACATTGAAGTCTATGTGGATGATATGGTTGTGAAGACTGGTTGTAATGGAGACCATAGGCAGACCTTTAGGAAATTTTGAGGATCTAAGAAAACACAACATGCGTCTGAATTCGAGCAAGTGTACATTTGGAGTGCAAGCGGGAAAGTTCTTGGGCTTCATGATTTCACACGGAGGAATTGAGGCTAACCCAGACAAATGCAGGGCCATCATTGAAATGAGAAGCCCGGCCACAGTAAAGGAGGTTCAGCGATAGGCAAGGCGAGTGACGGCCTTAACCCGTTTTATGTCTAAAGCGGGCGACAAGATAGCCCCCTGTTTGATTGCATCTAGAAAGCAAAGCAGTTCGAGTGGAATGACGAGTGTAAGGAAACCTTCCACAACATAAAGTTATTTCTTTCAAGTCCTCCATCCTGATAAAGCCTGTCCAAGGAGAACCTTTAATACTCTATCTCTTTGTATCTAAGAAAGCAGTTAGCTCAACACTGGTCAGAGAAACAAAAAAAGAACAACTCCCAATGTACTTTGTGAGCAACGTATTACAGGGCCCTGAGACCCGCTACCAAAAAATCGAACAGTTGGCATTAGCTTTAGCAATCTTGGCTAGGCGATTACACCCTTATTTTTAGAGTCACTAGATCATTGTCAGGACCGATCAACTAATCAGGTAGGTTCTTGCTAAACCTGATTTGGCCGGTTGCATGATTGCTTGGTCGGTGCAGCTATCGAAATATGGGATGTTGTACGAAAGCAGAGGCCCAATCAAATCCCAGTTTTTGGCAAACTTTATCAACGAATGGTGCAGATCAGCTGAGGCTCAGACCAAGGAATAGACCCTTTATGTGGATAGAGCATCCAATCTGCGAGGAAGTGGAGTAGGTATAATTTTAGAAGGGCCGGACGGAGTGACAATAGAGCAATCTTTGAAGTTCAAATTCAAAGCAAGCAACTACCAAGCCAAATATGAAGCTGTTCTTGCCGACTTTCATTTGGCCAAAGAGATAGGTACATCAACCGTCACTGCCAAAAGTGATTCTCAGATTGTCACAAGCCAAGTACCTCGGACATACGTGCCCGAGTTTAAAACTTCATCTACCGAAGAATAAGCCAATATGTAGCTTAGTCAGTAGCGTTTTTAGTCTGACGTTTTAATTCTTCCTCTCAAAAGAATGTCAATAAAACTAATCCTGGCTATTGTCTGATTTATCAAGATTAAATATCCTTGATGTTATCAAGTTTCATGTGCAAATATGGCTCTTCAAATAACAAAGCAGGTGAAAGGAGAATATCTAGCTAAAGATCCCCTCTTGGTACAATATCTTGACCAAGTCAAGAAGTTAATAACGACCTTCCTCAAATTCTACATCGAGCACATTCCAAGAAATCAGAACTCATATGCCGATCTTCTTTCGAATCTAGCCAGCACAAGGCGACCCGAGAATAACCGCTCAGTTATTCAAGAGATAATTGAGCACCTAGCCATATTGCCAACCGGCGTATTTCATATTAACACTCTAACCATCTCAGGTAGCCCCCCAAATAATAGTCCACCCGACCTTCAAAACACGTCCGACAGGGATTCCTAGATGACCCCTATTAAGAAATTCCTAACAACTGGTGATGTGCCGATCGACAATAATGCCATTCGAAAATTGCGCCAATACTTAGAGCAGCTATTCGTGGAAGGGCAGCTATACAAACAAGGATTCTCGATGCCTTTGCTCAGGTGTCTTGCCCTAGAGCAGTCAATATACATAATGGCAGAGATACACGAAGGAGTTTGTGGGCACTTATTGGGAGCAAGATCTCTCAGCAGGAAGGTCATCCAAGCTGGATATTATTGGCCAACAATTAAAGCAGATTACTCAAAATATGTTTAGAAGTGTGACAAGTGCCAAAGATTTGCTTCTATACACTTGGTCCTTCCTGAAGAACTTCACAGTTCAGAGGTACAATGGCCATTTTGCAGATGGGGGATGGACCTTCTAGGCCCATTCCCTCAAGCCACGGGATAGTGAAAATTTCTTCTTGTAGTGATTGATTATTTCACTAAATGGATTGAAGTAGAGCCCTTGTCAACCACCATGGCTCAAAAAGTTGAAGGCTTTGTGTGGAAAAACATAATTCGTAGATATGGTTTGCTTTATGCCATAGTCACAGACAACGGACCTCAATTTGCAGACAAAAACTTTAAAGGGTTTTGTGAATGCTTGGGAGTCAAACAAATATTTGCCTCTATAGAGCACCCCCAGTGCAATGGTCAGGCAGAAGCTGCCAACAAGGTCATCCTTCTGGGCAGTAAGAAACGTTTGGACAAGGTGAAGGGTCGTTAGGTAGAAGAACTATAGAGTGTCCTATAGGCCTACACACAACCACTTAGTCAACTACAAAAGAAACACCCTTTCGCCTCACATATGGGGCAGAAGTTGTAATCCCGGTGAAAGTAGGGCTGCTGACTTTTAGAAGAGAAAAGTTCAAGGAAGACCAGAACAATTTGGCAAGCAGAGCAGACCTAGACCTAGACCTACTAAAAAAAGAACAGGAGATGGCCTACATAAGGAGTACGGCAGGTAAAAATAAAGTAGCCCGGCTTTACAATTGGAAGGCTATAAAGAGAATTCTAGAAAGGGGACTTTGTGCTTAGAAGGGCAGACAAACACCCGGCCAAGGGAAAGCTAGGCCCTAATTAGGGCAGCTTGTTTCGAGTCGAAGCAAGCCTGGGAAATGGCATTTATAAGTTCTCCACACTGGAAGGAAAGGCCATACCTAGGACGTGGAATGCTATGAAACTACGAAGGTATTATAGCTAGAATTTTGTATTATGAACGTTAGGGGACATCAAGATTTTCTCCCTCATACACGATGCTACATATTCCTTCCTCAAAAAACATACATTCTATGTTACATGCTTATTTCACTATTAGCTAGCCGCGAGTGCACGATCACCAACCTTCATACAATTGAAACCTCATTGTCACGAGTATATGAACACTGACCTTCATATCATCGAAACCTCGTCGTCATCAGTATTCGACACTGACCTTCATATCACCGAAACCTCGTTGTCATGAGCATGCGAACACCGACCTTCGAATCCCTGAGATTTCAAGGTCACTGGCAAATGAACGTCGGCCTTCACAAGAATATTTGGGAATTTACAGCCCGACTGATATCGCCAAACACCACACAAAATCAAAATAATACCAAAATTATAATAGTCACATTATTGACCTATATTGCTAACATAACGCACAAAAAGTAATATCAAAATTATAACCTACTAGCACAATCAAAATCTGGTCTTTTCCAAGTAAATCAAAGTGAAGCTATTCAAACAAAATAGGCCAATCAACTAAAGGCCCATATTTACAGAAATAAATCAAGGTATTCTTTGACCTTCACGCTTCATTATTCCCAGGCTGATCGTCCCCGTCAACATCAGAGTCATCATCAGAGGGTGGATGCAGGGCACCATCAACCATCTTGTGCCCTGGCCCGGCCTGATTGAAATCTAACCCCAAATCCCCAAAGAAATGCTTGAAATGGCTTCAAGCTCACTCATAGCCCGCCTCCAATTGACGAGGAAGATCGTCAACAATTGACTGCTCAACCTAATCCTTCTGGGCTTTCACCTTGGCTAATTCTTCAGAGTGCTATTTCTCATCCTCTAGGTAGACTCCAACAATGAGGATAAGGTCCAAACCTGCTCAGAAAGAGCCTTAATCTACTCGTCTATTTCTTTTTCCCGACCTTCAATATTCACTCTTTCTTCATTTTCTAACTTCTCCAGAATGTTTATTTTACCTTGAGCCTTAGACAATTTCTCTCGAGTTTGGCTGGACTGAGAAGCCATCTATCGGATCTCTCTCACAACCATGGCGACATTTCGAAGAGAGGTCGCCTCTTGAGCCCTGAATAGAGACAGCAACCCGACTTTCTGAAACTTGGCCACATTATTATCGAATAGCAGCTGGGTATCAATCAGACGCTTATTACCAAAATGCCTATCCTAAAAGGAGCTTATCGGTACCCCTGCATCCCTACTAAACTCTTTTAGAAACAGCGCAGCCTCTTCTAATAAGGGATCAGAAGGGGTGGAGACGACCAGACCTGGAGGGTACAGTGGGTGAGGAGTCTGTCTAAAGAGTTGGAGGCCCCCGTTAGTTAGACTGGTCGGGTCAGACTGAGTGGATCCATCACCCCCCAACCCCGTCTCCTATGGTGGGGCAGAGGTTACGTCAATGGCTCCACTGGAATGCCCGACAGAACCTTTACCCCTAAAAGAACCATCAGAAGCATCAGAACTAGCATTTCTTTTCTTCCTTTTCACCTGAAGAGCGTCAACGTCATAGCAAGGAGCTTTGTCAGCCATCTTTTTTTTTCTCTTGTTCCAAACAATTGAGAAACCACCCTACCAAAAAAAATAGAGAGTTAAACCAAAAGGCACATTAGCAAAGTTATGTAACAATACAAACAGTCTCCTTGCGAAATCTTTTTTCAAGAAAAGGTCGATTATCCTCATCCTGGATCAGGAAGGTGCATTTTACTCCGGTTAGATTTTGAGCCACAATATCGGCAGATAGCTGCTCTAGCTCGGCAGCATAAGCCTTTTCCTCAGTTGAGAAATTCCATAGGGACACCCGGGGACTCGGTAGGGGAGAGGTGTTCCATCAGAAAGGGAATTTTGGATGATCGAAGGCATCATAGAATCGGTCGTCCACTTGAGCACAAGGCCAGACCTTGAAAAATTGCTCTATGTATGTTCGCCTATTGTAGGACAACTCAAACGCCTCAAGTAACCTCTTCTTGTGAGCGCCAATGAATGATACCAGTGACTCACTATTGGCTCACTATCGGCCTTAAGTTTGTTCACTGGAAAGAAATAGAAGAATAGCCCCGGGGTTGCCTGGAACCCTAGGAGGTCGCATAACAACCAGAATCCCCGAAGGAAGCCCTGGGAATTTGGATGAAGTTGAATGGGAGTCAGTTGAAGAACGGCAAAGACATTAGTATAAAAGATCAGAAAAGGGAATTCAACTTTCACCCGGCTAAAGATCGTCTCGTATATATAGAACAAACCCGGATCAGGATCGCCGGTCACTCGGTCATTCGGACCACAAGCAACTAGTTCGAAACCCTCAAGTATACCATCGGGCAACACCCTTTCTACATCCCCTGCATCAGTCAGGGTAGACCTTATGTCTCCTAACAAGTCAAGCACGTCGCTAGGATGGGGGACTAGGACCTCAGACAGCTGATTTGTCATGGTCTCCTTAAGCAGTAAACCTGCACGGCCCAGAGGTACCTAGTTAGGAACCCCCCGACTTGAAAACAAGGTACGGGATGAGACCAACTGTAGAAATCTATAGTACACCGCCAACACAAACAATATTCGGAGTGCAAGGAATTCAAAAATGCCAACTCAAAACCCATACATTCTTTTGATACGAAATCGAAAATACAAACGCATATTGATCCTTAGAACACACAATGAACACCCACGCCATAAAACCAACAGCACTATCATGGGTATCATTCATGACAGAAACCAAAGGAAAAGAACAAATGGCGTACCTTTCTTCAAAAGAGAGAGATGGCAGCAGCAACAGACACGATGAAGGAACCTTCGAAAGATGAAATGGGAGGAGCAAGCAACCAGAGCAGTTCACAAATAAACTAAGGGGGAGAACTCAGTCGAAGAAAAAACATAAATAAAAGAAAACTGAGAGTAACTTCACTTCTTCGAAATTTTGGCTGAAAAGGGAGGCTTTTTAACTCCCTCATCATCTTTGTCCATTTAAGGACACGTGCTTATCACCAAGCAGCAATAAAGTAGCATTTAATGAACGTGACTTCCCAACCAGCACGATGGCGACATGTGGCCACTAACTCGGAAATCGCAAAGTCATGAAGAACCTAGAGGGAAATTCGAAATCTACGAACACTAGACAAAAGTAGACCAACTTACGAATGCATGTTATCCTAGCCCCTTTAGTCTTTTGGACTTTGAGCCTGGAGGGCTTGTGGATCGGTCGGGCTTATACCAACCTTGTGGCTCAGAAAACAGCCCCAAAACTTCAAAAAAAATAGTCCACAATCAGCCCTCATCCATTAGGCTATCCTGGACGCCTCACCCCTAAGTTGGCAGATCCTCGGCAACCTGGCAGGTCCACATCTGAGCGATTGGGCCCAAAGAAGCATAGGATTTCCCCGTCCCTCAGGATACAGAATGTCTCTCTAAACAAAAATATTTGGTCACTAAAGACAAAAATGGTTTAGCATTGATGGTGATAATGGACCCCTAAACTAAGGATATAGGCGGAACCAAGGCAACGTGGAAGGCAGTTCAAACCAAATACAAGCCTACCTGATTCTACCCCCAACCTAGACAGCAACAGCATGTGCATTTGATGATTATGTTTGGATCTCATATTGTGTTATAATTGCTAACTTAAAACAAAGTGAAAATACACATGGATAAAGAAAGAGATAAGTTTAGTGACACACATCCTATAATGAATATTTTAAATGGGCAATTTAATATAATAAATACCGTTTGATATTAGCATAATGGCATGAACGTATGTTTTGTAAGTTTTGGAGCATTTTCTTTTATAATTTTCTCTCTAAATGTGAAATGTGGTTGTTACTTGAAAAATAAGGTTATCATGCTAAAGCAAATAGATAACAAAAGCCAGCTTTCCATCAAACAAATGTTCATGTTCCAAATAATGTCATGTTTGAAATTTCCAGTAGTACAATTATTGTATGATAAAGATGGTAAACAAGGAAGTAGCATAAGGGAATTCAAGAATAATGAAAGAAAAGAATTTGCCATGTATTAGATAAATGATTTGTTTAGAACATGAGCTCATGTCCACAATTATGAGCCATATGTCCCTCGTGATGGATTGGATGCTTACATTCCACACAGAGGCATGCATAATTGCAAATGGAAATATTAGATAAAGTTATTTTAATGCACGAGCATGTTTTCATGTCAATCATCATGATATGTGCATGATAGCTAAAGTGAAGAATAATGATGCCCAAGGGCATTTATGAAATCTCTATGAGATCTTGCTCTTTTTATTATTCATGCTATATGCAAAATAACTGCCATGAGCATAAACACGCTCTGTTCCATTTTGCTAGTAATGAGTCAAGTTAATTTACACAAAAACAAGTTTACAAGGAGTGATTATTAAAATGGTTGCTTGTTTCATGAATTAATTACACCTAATAAGATACCATGTATATAGTAGCATAAAAAGGTAGAACCAAAGAAGAGGAAGTTCCAGACCATTGGGCATCACAGGTCTGTTGGAAAGATCAAGGCAAAGGATGCCTAAACAACATAAAAATTAATTATGAACGTTGAAGAATGCTCAAATGATGTAAAGGAATGAGACAATGACCAAGGCATAAGGATGAAATGATCCAGAGGATTTGAAAAAATGATGAAGATAGCATAGAAGCAAATTAGGACTTCATTTTCCATGTTACCATAACTACAAGTCCTCCTCAGTACAAAGGAGTTTGTATCAGGTCTATTACAAAGCTAAAAATAGGCACGACCAAGAATAAGTGAATTACAAACAAAATGAACATTGAGGGTAGGCTAGGTCTCCTCAATAATTTTCCCATGATATGTAAGATGCCCAAACTTTATATCTTTTTTTGACTAGCTCTAAACTCATAAACCAAATGGATAAAAGGCTAAAAATTTTATTTTTGAAGTTTAGAAACATGAGCAAATGCAAGTAGTCTTCTTATATGCAGGTTTAGATATGCCTTAGAAATCAGAAGTAACCAATTGCAAGAGAAAGATGCTGATCGAAGATTACAAAGTTCTCAGAAATCATGATAGAAAGCCCATCAATTCCAAACTTCGTAAGGACATTTGAGGAATTTTCAAGGAGAAAACACTAAAAGAAATCAAGCAATTCACAACATAATGGCCAAAGAAATTCCACTCCTATTCTTGTAGATGATTATCAAGACATTAGGGAGTTACAAGAAGCCTTATGCCCACTGCCCAAAGGAAAGCACAAGCTGAAGAACCAAGAATAATATGCTATGATCGAAAGAGATCAAGAAAAAGCAAGACATAAAGAAAACGAAAAGGGCAAAATAGAATATGCCTAGAGACTAAAGACATGCTATGCAAGAGGGCGATTCATGGAATATGCATAACAAGAAGAAGCCACGCCTTCTATTGTGCAAGAAGGCTATTGTTCCTTACCCAAATATTACTCATGAATCAATTAGTAATTTAAGAGTTATTATGAAAAGATATTACTGAAGTAAAGAGACTAGGGTGGACTCTCAAGAGAATGGGGGTATAGATGATGCCCCACCAATCTAAAGTCTTGAGAGAGTTAAATTTTTTACCTTGAGAACTACTAAATGATGTGGCTTGGCAAGCTTTGGAGTGGTACACTACACAAAGGATAGAGATCTTTCATTAGGGACAACTCAAGGATCAAAGTTAAAGTCTTTCTTTGTTCTAGAAAGAGATACCCAACCCAATAGAACTAATCCCACTAGAACCACATCTTTAGGTGAATGAAAGCCTATATTAGGAAATAAACTCCACTATGGCCCAAACTCATAGTACTATTCCTACCCAAAAATGGTGCTAAAGGTGTTGTACAAGCAACCTTTGTAGATGGCCCATAGAAGCTTTACCAATGAGAAAAACAAAGTTAGCATAGGTTATATCACTTTGACATAAAGCTTTACCCAAAAAGGGTGCCACTAATTTCTGGGTAAAGAGGTGAGATATTTCTCATCTAAAAAAGGGATAAAACGGTGAGAAAAAGGAGATTCAGACCTTTAGAAACCAAAGAAACATTCCCATGGTAGCACCTCTCGATAATCCCTTCTCCACTTTATCATTCTTGACCAAAACCAAGGAAAAATCCACTACTCTTGGATCTTTTCATCTGGAAATCAATATCCATGTCTTAAAAATTGTATCACCATGTCCAGCTTGCTAAGATCTATTTGCCTATACTGAAAACTAGAGAAAAAAATAAGAGAAACCCAATAGCAGAGAAACTGAGTTCATGGGTGTGGCATGCTTGCATCTACGAATGGGGAAAGGCTCTAATCATCCTCCTATTTATCCTTGTGTTAGTGACGCTTGTTCTCTGATCTGAGCCACACAAGAGGTAGTTCCCCACCTCAGTTTTCTCACATTTTCTCACAAGTTTACAAACCTAGAGATTAGAGTCTTGCTTAACACCTTAATCCCTTCCCCAATAGCCTGGTATGAAACAAATATGTAACACTGTGTACTTGCATATATAGTTCAACACACACGTTATAACCTTCGTTATACTCAAATTCATGAAAATCATACTTGAATGTGCATTTTTAACTTCAATTCGTGGCTTAGGTAGAAATTAGCCAAGGTTCACAGTAAATGTTAGCCAACAGTTTAATTTTAACTTTGGACAAAATATACACAATTTTTGTCCATGCTTTTTAAATTTAATTTTAAATAAAAACTATTCAAAAAATGTAATTATTATCAACTATTATGTTTGATTATGTTATTTATAATAATTCATTTTTGTTATATGATGTTTATTACTTTTAAAACAATTTTGCCAAATATATTTTTAGTTTCATTACTTTTAAAACTTGTTTTTAAAAATAACTATTTGAACAAATTGTGTTTTTTATCATCAGAAAACCATTGTAAAGCTAAAGTTACCACATACTTAGATTTTTTTTCATTTTTTAAAAATTGAATTTGAAATTATTTTTAAAAATAATTTTAAAAAAATAGTTTCAAACAGGTTATGGAAACGAAGTTAAAGTAATCAAAAAAAAAAAAAATATATATATATATAGTAAATTCATGTATATAAGTACCCAGGAGAGCGGGTAGTTGTTTCCATCTGGATGGAAAATTTTTTCCCAAACTCAGGATCCTCAATTGTTGGGAGAATCGTCATCCCTAGCTCCAATTACATTTTATGGAATAAAATAAATAAATCAATTCATGAAAATGATAAAAAAAAAAAAGAATAGATAGGTATAAAAAATAAATAAATAATAAGAGTAGATTCACACTTCAGGTCCTGAGGCATTTTTATTTTAACATTTAGTTTTTAAAAGATTAAATACATACGTTTCAGTCATTAAGAAATTTAATGTCAAACATGTTAATCCCTATATCAAGCAAATCATACACATATTAGTATTTGAAGCATTGTTTTTCAACATATTAATCCTTGAAATAAAATTATCTTTTAACATTTTTATATGCTATCCTTGAAAAATCTACTTTAATATATAAGGAACGACTCAAGTGAGAGGAGTAGTTTATTGTGAGAGCGAGAGGAGAAAATCTGGATCGTTGGATCTTATATCAATGATTAAAATTAAAACATAAAATTACGTTGCATTTTTAAATGAACATGTGATTATTAATTACCATTAATAACTTTCAATCCTGATTATCTATGTATGATTTTAAGATTCAGATTTACTCCGCTCACTCTATAATAAATCACTCCTCTCACTAGAGTCATCACATATAGTGATCTTACCTAGTAGATAAAATCTATCAAATTTCATATAGTTTTAAAATGATTTGATATTTTATCATGATACTTTATTTTGATAGGTAATATATTTTTTAAAATATTAGTAAATATCAATAAGTAGAATATATGACTATTGTTATTTGATTTTTCTAAAGAGGGGCCACACTTGATTGTCAATATAATAAACGGTCGAATAAATGAAATTCAATTTATATGAAGAGTATAAGTGTACATGACTTATACCTTATGTAAATAGATCATCACTATATATATATAAGAGAGAGAGAGGGAGAGAGAGAGAGAGAAATTAATTTAATGCACTAATAATGTAAAAAAGTTTTACACTGTCATTCTATCAAATCTCTCCTTTTATATGACTTTTCAAGTAGTGGGATTGAAAGTAACCATATTTACTAAAGTGTTATTATATGATTAGATGAATATATAAAATATGTTTACACTCTTGGTATATATATTAACCTTTTGAGTACTAAAGTGTATGCAACCCATACAAAACCCACTTGTAGCGTCTCACCTCCCACTTCTTGTTATTCCTTTAAAGCCATTTGGGTTCCAAAATGTGCCCAAATTCTCAAGATCTGAGTTGAACCCAAAATTTTCAGCGTTTATGAGTGCACCATCTTTTTATTCCTCTTTTATAGGACATTTAGAGTTTTATTCCATTTCTCCATTGATAAAAGAAAATTGTTATACTTATTGTGTATAGAACACCGTACCGACTCATACTTCATTCACAATTGGATAAGATGTGAGCCCTACTTGAATAGGATATACATCTCATCCAATGGTGAATGTGATGTGAGTTTATATGGTGTCCCATAAATAATGAGTATAAATAATACAAATTTTGATAAAATTATAAAAATGATTATTGTTTGACCAAAACACATTCAAACATATGCTTTCTATCCGGCCCATATCACTCCTAACACCACAGTGATTGGAGTATGTTAGTGTATAAAAATTAGACTCATTTTATAAGATATAAACAAATTATATCAAGTATTTGTTAAATTACATTGAAGAACAACTACGATTTTAGCATTTGACATATTGTTTAATTGACAAAATAGCTCTAGAAAGAAACTATATTTGCCTAGCTATGACCCTCCATTGACCCTTATGTTTGACAAATCCATTCAAATGTCAACTAAGCTACATTTCTCTTAAACAAGTGCTCACAAGTCGCATTTTGTACCAAGTTGGCACCGTTGATATATTAGATAACATTCTCATTTAACCCCAAATATAAGCCCTAAAAATCCCTAACCACCACAATTCATTTTGCATGCCCTAATTCCCCAGCTCAAGATATCGTAATAATTTTGTTCCCTAAATCAATGAAGAAATCTAATTGATGGGTGGTGATAACATGACATAGATTAATCAAAGTTGAAGGAATGGTCCATTACCTGAAGCAAGCTTTAGTGACTTTACTGCATTAAGTGGGAAATGTCTGAAGAAGGACTAGCAAGCATGTGGAGGCACATGCTCTTGTGGCCTTAAGTTGGTATTATTGAAGTCCAACACTCGTCAAAACCAAGAAAGATGGTTCCTTTCACTTCCCTTTCTGTAAATTATGCCAATGCAATTTTGTTTTTCTTTCTCAATTTTATGCTTAAAGGAAATGAAAGTAATTTTTTTTATGATCCAAATGTTGTTACAGAATCGTACCATGAGGTGTAATTATTTAGAGAGGGTTGATGGGACTGATATTGAATATGAGGTCAAAGCGAATAGCATAGTGGTAGAAAACTTAAATAAATTATCTACCAAAAATAATGTTGACGGGTTCACACAAGCAAACATGAATGTAGTTGACATAGAGGTAATGTTGCGAATACTTGGGAAAATGAAAGGGGATATTAAGAGGCTCAAAATATTGATGCTAGTGATTTGTTTAGGAGTAGGACTGTATCACATATTTAATTTGTATTTTTTTAAATGGTTGTTGCATGTTTAAGAAATGTCATGTTATGAACATAATTATGGGAAGCTGTACGAGTATTGGCTTAGATTTATCATTGCTTTTTATATTTTGATTTAGTTTAGGGGGGAAAGCATATCATGTACTGCAATAATTAGATCCGTGAGAAGATAGGCTACATTTTTATGGATTAATAAGAAAGTTTCATTCAGTGGCAAGATGTTACAATTGAGTGAAGGAAAAACAAAGTTTTTCACACAAACAACATTCATTTCCTTTCCTTTAAATATAAAATTGAGAAAGAAAAATGAAATAACATTTACATACCATATAGAAAGGACCACGAAGGAACCTTCTTAGTTTTTGAGGAGTGTTGAACTACAATACCACCAACTCAAGGCCATATGACCATGTGCCACCATATTCATGCAGGTTCTTCTTCAAACATTTCCTAGCCGACTGCAGGTTACTTCAGGAAATGAACCCTTCTATGACCTTTGATTAAACCTTTGTCATGCTATCACATCCCACTGGAATTTTTCACAGATTTGGAGAACATGACTATTAGGGTTTCTTGAGTTGGGAAATTGAGGCATGTGGAGTGAGTGATATGGTTAGGATTTTTTTGAGATTTATATTTGGGGGTTTAGTGAGAATGTCATCTCATATATTTGCATTGCTGGCTTGGCATAAAATACGACTTGTAATCACTTTTGTTGATAGAAATAGAGGGTAGTTGGTGATTTGATGAATCTTTTGAACGAGATGAATCGTTAGAAATATGAGCGAATATAGTTTCTTTCGAAGGTTATTTTATCAGTGATATAATTTTTTTGAAACTAAAGTTTTATTCTTCTACCATGTCACATGCTAGCTTGGCACCAAATGTGACACACAATCACTTCTGTTAATAGAAACAAAGATCAATAGAGATTTAACTAGATTTGTCAAATGAAATAGATTTTTAAAAGAATTACAATCGAATATAGTTTTTGTTTTATAACTATTTTATTAACAATATGATCTTTCGAGAACCGAAGTAACCGTTATCCCTTAGATTTATTCATCTTTAATTATATTCTTTTGGGCATAGATAAGTTATATAAACTTGAAATGGTCTCTAAATTAAACTTAGGGATAAATGCACTTTACTCCATGAATTTTAAGTCATAGCAATTAACCCCATGATATTTCTAATTAATGAACCCGATATCTTATTTGTGAATATTATGTGCAATTAATCCCGTTAATTTTGTTGTGTGTAACCTAACACCCTACTATGACTTAAAATTTTAGGGGTTTTTTTTTATATAATTTAAAATGTTCAGGATGTCATAATACACTATTTGAAAAGTAGGGTTTTTTTGCATAGTTCTGAAAGTTCAGGGTGTCATAATGTACGGTTTGAAAAGTTGAGGTTTAAATATACATGACTTAAAATTTAGAGGAGTAAAATGCATTTAATCCTTAAATTTATTTTCAAAGTATGAAGGTGAAAATATGTCTATCCTTTTATGTGGTGTTTGAAAATACATCTACTTTTAAATTGATATAATGCAATGCCATAAATCTTATTAAATAATCATGTAAATACCACGTCACTTATCATTTTACTTATTATATTTTCCTAAAAAGAAAAGCCATAAAAATTAGAAAAAATTATACTAACTTTCCCGTAGATATAATGCAAGTATATCCAGCACTCTCATATTTTGCAAAACTAACATTAACATCCCCTAAATTTTATAAATTTTTACACTAACCACCCCTGCACTTAGCATTTCATTTGTTATTTGATGGAAAATGTAGCATGCGTGGCACGTGATATTTAATGGCACAAGTGTAATAAGTGGTAAGAATTTAACATATGAAATTACGGGAACGTCCTTGTTTATCATGGTATAAAAGCATCTTGAGATTGAATCAGGTGCTTGCCCTTACAGCCCCATCACCACAGCCCTTAAACTGCAACCACCATGAACAATCCATAGGAGCCACTTCTCTCCACCACACGTGCCAAAACCATAGACCCCCCCCTGTGTTACAACCAAAAGACTGCCTATCAGCCCTTAAATGCCACCTGCACAACTCCGTCAACCACCACCAAGCAGTCATGCCTAACAGCCATCACCGTGGAGCACCACCATCCTTGCCACATTTCAAATCTCCAAACACAACCTCATTGCAAACCCCTTCACTATTCCTAAAAATAGCAAAGCCACAATACCATTCCGGCACCCAATTCCATTCGCACACCTAGAGCTGATTTGGATGTAGAAAAGATCTTTTCTTAATTGACGCTTTTGATTAAAATATATTTGAAAAAATAAAAGTTAATTTATGTTTGGACGTAATGTCAATTTATATTTAGACATCTTTATTTGTTATCAAATATCTTTTTATTGTTATAAAAAGAAATATTTTTCAGAAGATGAAAATTTAAAAACCTATTTAATTTGAATTTCTAACTTTCAGTTTTTCAGATTTTATTAAGAAAATACTGAAAATTCTGAAAATTACAAATTTTAATTTTCAATTTTCATTTCCAGTTTTCAATATTTACTACACAAAATTCTAAAAACTAAAATCAAACAGATCTTTTTCAATTAAAAAATATTTTTTAATCAGAAAAAACACATTCAAACCAACTCCTAATACCATTCCCGCATCCAATACCATTCAATAAGGTTGACTTTCCTATGGCCATGAATCAATTGACTTCACTGTGAGATTAGTTTCCTTGCCATATGAGATCTTTTATTGCTAAATTTTTTTTTTCAACCTGTGAGTTCGTATGACAATGGGGGAGACGGGGTGACTGAAAAAGAAAGGGAATATGGGGGAGTGGAAGGGAATTTTGGACAAAACAATGTCTCAATTAACAGTGCCAACTTCTAAGAGGGAGGTTCTTGTCATGTGGCACTTCTAAGAGGGAGGTTCTTGTCATGTGGACAAATTGAAGGATATTGAGTGTAATACCATCAATTCTCAGAGAAAGTAGATGTAATTTTATATAAAAATTAAGCTAAAAAGTCACTTGCTGTGTACACTATATTTGGAGAGTTTTTCATCCTTCAAATACTGTGTTCGACAAACATGTGAAAAGAAGAGGAAAAGACTGATAGTCTAGTTTGTAGCAGTTTGCTCTTATTTTGACAAAACCTCAAGAATAAAGGTGCAATTTTCTGTAAAGATAAATCAAGGTAACTTATCATGAAATGCTACCTCACGCCCTAGTGTAATCTACAGCAAAGAAAACATTGAACAAAAACGTGGACTATCTTGAAAATCTAAGCTCAACTTTCTCTTGACAACATCACAACCATGTGTGAATCCACAGGAACCCCATACCAACTCGTGCATGAATGAAAATAATTCTGTTGACACGGATTCTGTCTTCAAAATAACAAATCCATCAACAGCTAATGGCTTTCGTAATGAGGGAAGAGCCTAAATCTCTATACCCTTCAGTTCATCCTGTTCCCAAATCTCAAGCGAAGGTTATCGTAAGTTCGAGAAACCAATAAGAGTCTTGGATCATCTTCAGGTATCTCACGATCCTGCAATATCATTAACCACATAGATAGCGGCAGACATTAAGAATTCGATGCATGAGAAGATAGCTTGACTAGATGAGAAATGAGCATAAGAAAACTTTTTTATTTTAACAAGTGAATCAATCAAATAATAGGACAGCAATTAGGGAACTAATCTTGTAAGTGAACCACATGCTGCACCAACTCAAAAAAAAAAAAGGAAAAAAAAAAGCTCAAATAAACTCCATTTAAACTTCATAAACAAAGAATACGGATGTCCCTACACTTTTCACATACTTCAACCGTATTCTGTCATTTGTTCAAAATACAGGCATTTCAAACATTGAAGTATATCAGCATGCATAGTCACTCAGAGAACTTAGATCGGCCAACTTATTTTATTTCTTCCCAACAAGTTCAGTTGCTTTTCCAACCGTATAGTTTAATTTTAAACTGGTATTACTATACTTTTATTTTTATTATTATGCAATCATGTTTTCCTACATCATTAGAAGAGTTAGACAATGAAAATAGTAACATGAGAAGTTAAACCCTTCTAGCAACATGATAAATTACAAAAAATGATTAGATGATAGTGTAAAAAATCTTAAAAAGTGACAGCAGATTTTGATTCCTCTAGTGTTTTCTTTTGTAAAACTTATTTTCTCCCCTAACATAGCGGGATTTTTCTTAAATTAACTCATTTGGAAATCTAAATCTCCCTCAATGGTCAAAGCTTTTGTTTGGATTGCTAATCTTAACAAGATCAACACTAATGACAAAGTGCATGTCTCTTATTGTTATGTTCCCAAATATGCACATAATATAAGGTTTAGATTCCAAATCAAAGACTCATCTTTTTCTATATTGTCCTATAGATCTCTTTGGAACAGTTTTTTTTTTTTTTTTTTGGTTTGGGAATCTTTGTAGAGTTGTGGGCTTGCTCCATAGACTACATCAATTTCTGCTCACTAAGTTTAGATGCTTCGGTTCTTAGTAAAGAAGCAAAAATATTGTGGCAATCCACAATTTTGGTCAGGCTTTGGTGTGTATGTTGTAACTGAATGCTAGAATTTTCAATGATGCCTTTTGACTGTTGATTTTATTTAAGATAGGATTTTTCCCCCCATCTATTTAGTGTTTTGCACATGGTGTGATTAATGGTGTTCTTCTAGCTAATATACAACGGGATTGACACGCTCTGTTGCATGATTTATCCTCATAGGACTCTGCTGTTATTTTCGTATATTTTTAAGGATGTTTTATCCTCTCTTGTACTTTTCTTCTAACAAAATTCCTTTTTCTATTAAATGACAGTAAATTTAAATTGAATTCATACTAATTGTTATCCTCAACTGACATAAGAGCATAGTAGTCAATCTCGGATCGCGGAGCAGGGTGGATGACCCTAGAGGATAGCAGACAACGAGATGACCGCTATTTTTAAGAAATAGATAATTATATGCAATTCATCCAAAATACATATAAGCGTTTAAAAATAAGAATTTTTCACAATTAAACTCATAATTAATAATCGAAAGTCATAATCTATATTTGATTAAAGTGGGAAGCATACTATGGTAGGGACAGACCATAGAAAGGCTACTAGTTAATATGCTGAGGAGTAGTAAAGGACCATCAGTCCATGACAACCAAAAAAAGAAATGAAAAGTCAGAAGGGCAAAAAAAGAGAGCATGGAGGGAAAAGGAACAGAGAATAAGGTGAAAAAGCAGAGAACACAACAGGAAAAAGAGAGAGAGAGAAAGAGAGAGATGGAACGAAAAGAAAGAAGAGCAGGCTTTTATTCAATTGCTGGTTGTGGCTGCTACCGGAAGTTGGGTGGGTTGCCAGGAAACTAACAAGGACAGAGACGAAGAGAGTAGTAGGGGTCGAAAGAAATAAGGTAGAAGAAAACCCTATTTTTAACTCTTCAGATTGAAAAAGTTGGGGCAGAAATGATCATTAAGCCCCCTTTACTCCTTTAGTGTCCAGAATAGTAAAAAAAAAAAAAGTGGCAAAATAGGTTTTCAGCCCCAAGAACAAAATAGCGCTATGATTGCCCTATTCAAACCGCGAACGGCCGCAATTCGCAGCTGCGATGGCTGCTATCTCAAAGCGCAACGTTACGGTGTCTGTATCGCGCTTGACCGCTGCTGCGTGCAGCGACGGCGATATAGCGCCACTATCGTGCACTATTGACTACTCTGCATGGGAGAATTTGCAACCTCCATGCATGGTATAACTTCTAATAACTTCACAACACATGAATATACAAAGTACCAGGAAATAACATTGAGAAGAACATAAAACTTTGATGTGTAACTGAAGAAAATAACTCACTTTTAGGCCCTGGTAATATGCTTCTACAGCAGCAAGTGATGGGGTAACATTACGAGCCCGCATCAAGTCCCATATATAGTTAGCAGTAGTATATCCCCCAGTCTGCCATTTAAGCAACAACACCACAGTGCACACAATTAAACCAAAGGCAGGAAATATAATCTATTTTGTATCAAGCACATACCAAGAAGATATAATTGGAAGTGTTTGCATACCTTTTCACCAGCAGCTAAAAGGAGCAGCTCATTTCCATCTTTGCCACTTAAGAAAAAGTTCCTTTCATTCATCTTTACCTACATTTATCAATTTAAAATTTGAAGTCTTCAAACAAACCCAAAACACCACTATTGAACTAAGCTAATAAAGCAGCTACCATAACCTACCAGTGTATCTTGTGCAATTTGCATTCCTTTTTCAGTGTAGCCAACCATCGCCCCCTGTGCAAGTGTCTGCAGCCATGTTGGTTTGTACAATTCAGCAATTTATACAAATTGTAACAAAAATTAGCATTAAGTAAATATTGGCTTCTCAACAAGAATAACAACCTAACTATATCAGAATAAATTTAAGCTATCATGGGGAAATACAAAACAAACTGTCAGCCACATGTACTATTAACGGAGGTTGAATGTTAGATGCTAGAGAGGAAGACAAGCAGAAACCAAGGGGAACAATCAGCATTTTAATAATTCAGACAACCCCACAGCACTGCCACAAAGCTCCTTATCTGCATTCTTAAGGTCCTCCAGATTATGCGAGCAAACACAATTCAAGAACACATGGTCAAACTCACCACATAAACATCTGCAGTAAGAGGCTTTCCCGAATTTTTGTAGTCCTCAAATGTTTGAAGAGCATGATCAATATCTCCTGCATTGCAATAGCCCCTGCATAATAATGTTAATCAGATATAAACTGAGCATTATTTATATACATATATATAATGAAAATGGAAACAGATATCGATTGAATAAAACAGCAGCAAGGAATCAAGATCTATTATAGAGCCAAAAACAGTTCAAATTGTATCTATATTTTGCTTAATTCATCAACCATACCAACCAAGTCGACTATAGGCTAGACTTCATAGCCTATTATCAGCAGCATACTCTAATTGGTTAGATCCAATGGCTTTGCTTTCCTTTTTTTTTTCGGATAAAAGAATATTTCATTAACAAGAAGAGAAGAATAATACAGAGAGAAGAGGACAAATAATCCTCAAAGCAAAAAATAAAACTAAATAAAACATCCAAAGATCAAAGCTTTCAAATGGCTTTTGTTGAAACTAAAAAGGAAGTGGTGGGAAAGAAAGAGCCTTTGACTAATATTCTGAATGTATGGTTGGTGCCTTGTTTACGTGGAGTATTTTGGTGGAGGCTAGGAAGGGTGCATTATTTGTTGTAGGCATGATTGCTTAGGGAGTGATTACAGATTGAACAAGACACTTTTCATTCAGAAGCCCTTATTTTACCTTCATTTTTATATGACTGAATGGTTACTTTAGAGGAAAAAATTCAATTTATACCTCCAACTTAGGGTCATGTGCCTTCTAGACCCAAAACTTTAAAAATATGCAACTAGATCCCCAAATTTCTAGCATATTTGTTTTCATCCTTCTGTTTGATTTCTTGGCAAATCTAACAAAAATTGCATGCAAAGTGAAATCAAGAAATTCAGTACAATTTCCATTAAATTTTGACAGAAAATGAAATGGAGTATGAGTGCACACATGTTAAAAAATTTAGGAATAATGTAGCACAGTTTTGAAATTTCAAGACTGAATTGCATATGACCCTAAGTTGGATGAAATAAATTGGAAATAAATTGGACTTTCCCTTTACTAAAATTGTACATGCCTTCCTCCTCATTTGAGACCTTCTAATACTACAGATAATTTCTTTACTTGGTTAAGAAATTGAAATAGGTCCTTACGGAAAACACAGTTCTCTCAAAAAATTTCCCAAAGCTAGTCCAAAAGGGCATCAGACATACTTTATCCCTACCTTATAATATGAGGAGGAGGAGGAGAATTTAGGAGGCTGATGGTCTTCACATTTTTGGGAACTGCTGCTAGTTCTCTAGTGATGTTATTTTCATTTGATTGTAGTAGTGACTTTGTGTGTCCCTTCTTCTATGGTATTTTTATTTGAATTTGCAACATTCTGCTGTCTTAACCTGTGCTCCAAGATGCTAAGTTTCCTGGTGTAACCTAAAACGTACTTTCATTGACTTTTGACTGGTGTATCCACTGAATTTTCCAATTTTCTTATAACATAATGCCACCACACCATAGTAGTCAATCCTAGATAGCAGCGCAAAGCAGCCAGCTCCAAAACTTCTATAACAGGAAAGCACATAGTGGGATAGCCACTATTTTAAAAAATATAGAGAAAAATTATGTAATTTACCACATACATACATACATATATATATATATATATATATATATATATATGTACTGAAAAATAAGAATACTACCAAAAATTTCCTCTATTTATTATTAATATATTAAACACATAGTTATCATTGATTTACTGCATAAATAACAAGTGAATAAATAAAAGCGTAGTGCATAACCAAAAATAATAATAAAAGCATAGTGGTACTATTTTTTTATTTTTTGGTTGGGGGGGGGGGGGGTGTGGATGATAAGTTATATTAGAGGAATTAAATAAAACAGCTTGATACTCAGGAACTTAAGCCTCTAAGACTTAAAGGCCTAACAATTCGTTTTATAAAATAAGAGAAAAAATTATCTGCCCAAATGAGAGTAAGCCCAATAAAGGGTTCAGCACATTAAAAAAACCCTAAACTAGGTAGACAAAGGAAAAAACCCTAAACAAGAGAACTCTATTGCACTGTCAGGGAAAGACTAGATGAAGGGAAAGAGTTCGTCAAGATGGGAGGCTGGAGAAAAAGGGATTTCTATTGGAAAAACTCTCCATTTCAGTGTCTCTTGCAATCGCGGATGCTATTCCACGATTTGGCCTGTGATCCGCTGCAATTAGTGCCTGTGACAGCCGCGATCTTCATACACGATGTGACAGCTTCCTGGCAGTGGCGGAGGGCTGTGACCCGATGCGATAGCGCCACTATCGCGCGCTATTGATAACTTTGCACCACACACCATCCACCATAAAATTATGGCAGATATTTGGCTTGCTGCCATACACCAGTGATGATACTAAAAAAAAAGGCGCCAAGTGCACAAGGCTCCACCAGAGGCTCCCACTCGGTAGGGTCTGGGGAGGATAGATGTACACAACCTTACCCCCGCTTTGTAAATAGGTCATTTTCAAGATTTGAACCTGTGACCTCTAGGTCACAAGGCAAAAATCTTACTGGTGTACCGAGACTCACCCTCTTATACCAATGATAGCAATGAGACACAAAAAACCTAGATCACAACATGCACCAAAGGCAGGCAAAACAGAAGCAATCAATCTATCCACAAGTTATTCATACAAATAGTGTGAGCATGCTCAAACTGAAGCACTTGACATGGGTGAATGTACAAAACAATCCAAATTTATAGTTTGGCAGTATGCATGTTTTCAAGCTATCTGTATGGTACAAACTATAAAAATTAATAACCAACAATTAATTACCTAATTATTTGCATCATAATATAGACATCAGGAGTTTTTCCCTCGTTGTTCAGCATTTCCAAAAGAGTTTCCATCAACTGCCACAATCAGACATTAACCATGCAAATTAGAAGACAGTTTAAAAAGAAAAAATAGAAGTGAAAAAATGTGAAGGAAAAAAAATCAACTTAAGTCTTAAGGTGAACAAATAATGTCAAGTAGCACAAGTGGACGGAATATCACTCTTTTCTTTTCAAACCCAAAAAAAAAAATGAAAAAAAAAAAGAGATGGCAGATTTCTGAGATAGGTATATTTCAGAATTAACAGATAATTGGACTGCATTTTTTGACTTTTGGTAGTATGTATGCCTTTGTTGTAGCTCACAGGAGTATGGTGGTAATGTGCTATTTGATTTATTGGTTCAAAGTAGAAACTAGAATAAAACCATATAATTTATCACTACCCTTGAGCTGTATCACTATTGTTCACTTAATCTCTATATTGTGGTTAGTAAAAGGTGTAATTATAACAGAAATGTAAGAATGACTTCCACAAAAAGATAAAACATGTGCATTCTAGTTTAGCATAAAATAATATCACACCAATTTCCCCTGCTGTGAGTCAGTAGGCCAAAATGAAGAGTGAGAGATTGTAAAACATATTTAAAATAAACAAACAATATTAACCAGGAAAGTGGATATCATGGCTTGGCTTAAGGTCCACATAGACATCCAAATTCAAATATCATGCACAACCAATTTCTGCAAGATTTATCATGATGATTTGATCCAACATAAGGTCATGTGTTTGAATGATTTCTTGTTACACACAAACAGCCAGCATTGAAGAAAAAACAGAAGATAAGGAGCAAAGCTAGAACCATCTACAATAGCATCAAAATCCCTACAGGCATGATGGCAAATACCTGAACATTCTTGAGGTCTGCAGCAGCATAAAATGCAGTATGATATGCTGTAAATGGCCTAAACAAAAATGCTCCACGCCTATGAATGTATTCTGCTGTTGGTAAGTTGTATAACTCCTCATCTGTAACACCGATCATCACATTCTCAGCATTGGCACTGTCAGTTTCAACTGAAGACCACATCTTCGACCTCTCCACAAACTCTATAACCTTTTTTCCACAGAATAACAAGTTAAAAATTCACTGGGAAATTTCCTGCGGCATAAATGATGTCAAATCAGAAATAGGTATAGTAACTACTTTTGCAGCAAAATCATCAGTAATAGGTGTTTTGTTCTTGTGTGCAAGTATAAGCCCAGCATAGCAGAACTTGTTTAGCCCTAGACCAGCTGCAGTCATATCACGGACAATTGCATACCTGTAGCAATAAAATTTATATGAAGATTTCAAAATACATCACATAATAAAAGAAAAAGATGAGATGGTGATATGAACTTTGCTACATCAAAAGACAACTAGAAGTTTGAAATCTTCCCACCCTACCCAAAAGGAAAATAAATAGATAATCCAAGAAAGAATGAATTGTAGCAAAGCAGGCTTTTTTGTTAAGTCATCAAGATTAGCACAAGCAAAACATTGTGAAAAATCAACATCAACATGTGGATGCTGAATGACTCCATATTACGCCCAAGAAAAATGAACAACGGAGTCCTCAAGGGGTGGAACAAATAGAAAAAGAAGATTTTAGTCAATAAAGTATATTAGATGATAAAGGAAGTGCTATTATAGCATACACTCGGTCTATGCGTCCATCGGCTGCACAAGCGTTTAGCAAGCAGATGTAGGTTTGTACATTTGGCTTTACTTCCATGCACTTCATCTCCTCCAAAATCTTTATCCCAAAGGAAAACAAATAGAAGCATTATACACCCATTAGAAACAAAGAAATAACTTCCAGTGCAGTTTTTAACATCATTCTACATGGGTAATGGTTACCTGAACAGCTTGATCAGAGTTCTTGCATTTCCCACAAGTTGAAATCAGAAAGTTGTATAAAGTAACCTGTGTATGAACATGACACAAATCATTGATCTAAACACATAAAAACTGGAAAGTAGAAGTTTATACAAATGACACATCAACGAGTTTTACTGGGTTTATGGCCTGCGCCCGATATGATAGAACATTATAACCATGATTTTGCTCTACTTGCAATAGGATGGATTTCAAAAGGGATCAAAAAACCAATAGCCACTATGATAAAGCAATGCAAAGACCCAAGCACCTTTTCATGCACACACGTTCATCAAACAAGGCTACATTGTAAATTAGTTACAGGCCTGCCTCAAGTTTCAGCCAACTCAAGTCACATTATTCTTCTTCTCAAGCGACAATAACAGGCGGCTCAATGCACAAAGCTCCCACCTGGTGGGGGTCTGGGGTGGCCGGGTGGGTAAGTATAGATAGCCTTACCCTCGCTTTGTGTAGAGACTGTTTTCAAGATTTGAACCCATGATCTCTAAGTCACAAGACAGCAGCCTTATCATTGTGCCAAGGGTCACCCTCTTTTTCCAAGCTACAATAAAAAAAAAATGAAAAAAGAAAAGCACTAAGGTATATCCTAATTCATGCAAGCCAGGAAAAATAATATTAAGAAGAAAAGAACCTGTGCAACCTGAGTTATCAGTTTCGATCAAGATAATACACATTCTCTACAACCTATTAATATAAGAAGAGACTGAAGGAAAAAGGGGGTTTAATTAAGCACGCTTAGGAGCTAAAACATCCTTGGGGTATTATTTTTACCCATCTCTAGTGAAAAGAAACAAGGAAAAAGCAGCAAAACAAAGGCATGTTTGGTTTTGTTTTGTTTATTTTCGGGGAAAATAATGTCATTTCTTCTAAAAAAGTTATACAAGCAAACATATGAACAAAACAAAACGAGCCACACATAATTGAACACTAGAAACAACTAGTAGTAGTACTACTACTACATACATCAGGAACCAAACCCATTTCTTTCATTTGGTCCATGAAGAAGAAAGCATCTTGCATTCTAGACCCTCTCATGGTTCCAACCACAAGGGAATGGAATGTGTCACGGGTAGGCTTCACCCCATCAAGCATCATATCATCGTACACGTCCCTAAGCAAGAAATTCCTTCCAAAGAAAAAAGGGACAAAACAACAATAATCAATAAAATTTGAATAAACGGGTGTGCCTCAAAATTAACCAAGAGAGTTTATAGATTTTTAAAGAGAAAAAAAAAAGGAACCTTCTTCGAGAAATGAGAGAACCCAAGACGGTGTTGTATTCAGCGACATTGTTGGCGTAGTTCCTCTTGGAGTATTCTTCGGTGGAACCGGACAAGTATCGCAGCCCCACGACCCGACACAATGACCCGCGACGGCCTGCAACTGCAGAGACAGAGAAGGTTGAGTCCAGATTCTGAAAATCAACGATTGTGTGCGGAAATGAAGAAAATGAAGAAGAAGACGAAGAAGAAGGGTGCCTATGAGAGATTGGAGGAGCTTCATAGCAGTGAAACCAGTTCCCAACAGTTCCTCCTTCTCTCTCTCTTGAGCTGTGTATTTTTTTTTTTTTCCTCACTCGTATAACCCTGGGATTTTGTGTGTTAATGTGACTTTTTTGGGCTTTAGTTTTGTTCTGGATAAACGGGAGTTTGGGACAGGACATGAGGTAAGTGCAATTTTAGAACCTATACATCGTCCCTGCCTGTTAGCATGAAAAAAAAAAATTATTTATATTAGTAAAGAATGAGATATTGTGTCGGTTCACATTTTATCCACCATACTCACACTCTACTTGAATGGGGTTCACTCCCCATCTAACGGTAGATAAGTCTCATATATTATAACTGCAAATAACATATCTCATATATTATGAATGCAAATAATATAACTCTTTAAAAAACAAAATACCTATAGCTACCGTAGGTCTCATTCCCATTCCGATCCATAGAGCTAATCTCATTGGTCCAATGACCCTCATTACCCTCTCATTTTATTTACTTTTTTTTTTTCTTTTCAAGTCTCACCTCCTCATTGTATTAAATTTGCTTTGATATTTCTTATGGTGAGTTTCTCTTAATAGTACGATGTCTGAAGTGAGAAGTGAAATGAAGCAACTCATACCTTGGTGTTTTTTGAGGTTTGCTCACACTTTGTGAAAATTCAGAGCACTGCACATTTGAAATATGATAAGTAGCAAACCTGTGTTAGTGATGGTCTCTTGAGATATTTTGTGTGCTTTTATCTGGGTTTTATCGCACCTTATTATAAAGATGAAGCTTTATTTCAATGGGTGTACTATGCAGTTACTTGTTGGTATATTTTGTTTAGTGATGAAAAAGCCTTGATTGAAGTTTACATGCTCATTCAATCAAGATTTGGTTGCTTACTCTCCCAAATTGATGTACAAAATTACAAAAAAAAAAAGCAGAAAAATAGAAAATTAACAGAACACAACAAAATTTGTGTGCATGCAGTAGAACTAGTAAGATAATTATGCACTTTAAGAAGTTAAGAACAACAAAAATCAATACCCATATTGGAACACAAAGTCACAAGAATTAAAATTAGTAAAAGATGCTTGAGTGCTTTACATATATACACATAGGGCCAAGGTTTACTTGGTCCCCCTATGTTGGGGATCAACATTAGTCTTACTAAAAGAATTATAAAATAGTCCATCTGTATGTTTTTATTAGAGGGTCCAAACTATGCTATTTTACAAGTAGGACCTTATGTCATTTTCACTTAATAATTTTACCTCAAATCCAAACACCAAAATCCCCTTTCTTCCCCCTTCATTGAAGGCTCGAACTGAGCAAACGACTTGCAAGCCTCCAATGGCAATGCGTCGAGGAAGCAGCTAACAATGAAGTGATGGATCCGGTAGCTAGCAGAGTGCAACAGCAGAACTATAGCATACTATCCAAATTCTTGGAAGAAAAAAAAAAAAGCACACTATAACATGAAGGGAATAGTTGCAAACACATCTTGAAACCCTGAATCCGTACTAGAAGGTATGTCATGAAAAAGACGACACCATTGTGCTTAACTTCGCTGCACAGTAGAAAGAATTAGTTAAAACCTAAAAGAAATAAGGAATAAACATGAGACTTTCTTTTAAAAAAAAAACTTAATATGAGACTTTTAAATGAAAATTTTGTTTTAGGTGAATTCATCTTCCTAAGTGTAGCAATTACACAGTAATTACTGAAAAAACAACGAAAAAGTTTTTAAAATGTTTAACATATCTCAAACGTCCATGGATTGGTTCTGATGCATGGACAACTTGATCTCCATGCACATAGCCCAATGCCTGTCAATCATAGATTAAGCAATTAAACCACGAAAAGCGCATGAGCAAACTATGGTTATGAATTCAAACTGTCTAAAAGCACTGTAGTGTGAAGAGAATTCAGACTAAAAGAAAAAAATAATAATAAAGAAAGGAATTGGGACAGTCCAAATTCTTAAAAAAATTTGGGTTTGTTTCACTCCTCTCTCTTTCTCTTTAATTCTCGTCTGTTTATAGCACTACCATATAGCAAAACTGTTTTCAATTAATATCATCATTAGATATTGCTTAAGCATCCCATAACCATCATCTTTACTTTGTTTTTCCTCTTATTAATTAGGGGTGTTGAGCTTAGTGTGCCGAATTACCAATACTTCTTTTATCTTACATGGCTAGTTATTTATTTTAAGTTACTCAAATTTTATTTATTATTTGTATATTAGAAATGCTCAGAGTTAAGTATTACTACAATTTCATTTTATTATTAGCTTATAATATTTACATTACTTATTATTTATTTGAAGTTATATAATTTTATTATTATATTGTTTATTATTTATTTCTTGATCATTTATATTGAATATGCTCGGTATTACTTATTATTGCAACTTATTTTATTTGTTGTTCCCTTATATTTACATTACTTGTTATTTATTACAAGTTATTTTATGGTCACTCATTGTTATTTGTTATTGCAATTTATTGTATCTATCATTTTGTTACATTAGTGTTGCTCATTATGTAATTACGAGTTATTTTATTTATTATTTCTTTATTTTCTAGAGTTGCTCGTTATAATTATTCAAATATTGTGTAGATAGTGATATATTAATTTGAGTTATCAAGGATTCCTAACTCCTCTCAAAATAATCTTGGATACAATGAGGAATAGAGGTGCAAATATTATAAACATTGGTGACTAATTAACAAATTCATTATAACAATCCAAATGTTTACATATAAACTGTTCAATCAAAATTAAATAGCATCCAACAGTTGAAGATCGCTAACACGGAAGGATCAACGTTAGCGCCCAAGAAGGGGCAGAGCAACTAATCCTTGGCCAACATAGATCTGTTGATGTGGAAAAGGAGGAGTGATGGGACCGAATGGTGGAACAAAGATAGGGCTCAACAATGTTCAAGGAAGTGCAAAGATGCCTGACGAGATGAATGACAATGGAGCAACGATGGGGCTTAGTGATGTGCAAAGGAGTTCTTGCTCGTGGAGCAACAATAAGCTTGTAAATGAATTCATGCTCAAAACATCACAATCATAGAGATGACTGGATGGTGAAGGATGTAATATCCTAAAAATAAAATTATTTAAAAATTTATTTGAATTTTATTAGTCAAAATTTTGAAAATCTAATAGACATAGCAATGATGAGGATGGCCTAAGAAATGAGTTGAAAAAAAAATTTTCGAGCCCGGTGTGAATAGTGATTTCTGAGTTCATAGATGAATAGTAACTATGGAACTGGGGTCAAGGGTGTTTCAAGCTAGGGGAACTAGACCTGAAAATCGAGGTAGAGTATCAGATTTGGGGCCCACATAGATTATTAGGCTTGGGGTCCACGTAAAGATATTTTCAGCCTGTTTGGCAACGCATTTTAAGAACTATTTTGTATTTTTAAAAACAAAAGAAGAAAAAATCTTGTTTGTTAACTTGTTTTGCAAAATTTGATTTAAAAAAAACACAAATCAGGTTTTAAAAACAAAAACCAAGAACAACTTTAACATGTTTTTCAAAATTGTTTTCAGAGGAAAGAAGGAATAGCCACCACCACTGCCAACACTGGTGCCACCACCACGAGCTCCGCGAGCAACTGAAGCACCGCGAGCTCCTCCAACACTGCAAGCTCTGTAAGCAAACCATGAGCTCCACGATCACCGCGAGCTCCGTGGGCTGCTTATGAGACTGAGAGTGACCACGGTGACCTGCTTTCGAGCCAAATCCGAGACCCAGCACTGGTGACCCAGGCCTTGCGAAGCTCCTCCGCAATCAAGCGTTGGCGACCCAGGCCCTGCAACCAAGGCCCCGCGACCCAGCCCCTCGATCTGCCGTGCTCCAAGTTTGTTCGCAGTGGTTCTCATCTTTTTTTGTTTTTTTGGAATGTTACTGATGATGAAGGGTTTGAGGTTGGATTTGTGTTTTTGATATTGGATATTGATGATGATGAATTGTTGTTGTTGTGATCTTCGTTTTAATGTTTTGCCAAACAATTTTTGGGGCTGTTTTGGTTTTATTAATTTTAAAAGTTGTTTTTTAAAAAAATTATCTAAACAAGTTTTTCTGTTTTTAAAAATTGAACTTAAAACTGTTTTCTAAAACTGTTTTTAAAAATAAAAACAAAAAAACACTTCCAAATAGCCCCTTTAAGTTTTCCTGGTATGGTGTTTTAACTGTTTAGTATAGTTTAATGTGCGATTTTTAATACTAAAAAAGTTACTTGCTCACCAAGTTAAAGTGTGCCACTTATCTTGAGCTAAGTGGATGACCAAGATTTATTGTTTGACCAACAAACCAAATCTTAGCCATCCATCTCATTATTTCTTTTTAGAAAGAAAGAAATACATATTTAACTACATAATTATTATATCTAACCTAAGACAAACACAACTTACCAAACCTTATCACTCCAAACTAGACAATTTCAACCATGAACCAGAAAACAACCCTCCCATGGTATTTTCTCTTAAAATCTAACTTCAAATGCCCAAAACCTTGGTTTATGATCACTTATATAAAAAACCTTCTTCACAAAACTTATTCTACTCATTACAATCTACAAAACTAATTGATTGCAATTTGACTCCATCACCATTTTTCACTTTGAGATCACACAACCCACTATTAAAGGAAGGATTTGGAGTATATTGGAGGAGCTACTAGTGAAAGAAACCATTTTACGAGTAGGTTTTTTTAGCCTTTTTCTTTCTCATATTTTTCTCTACAGGTTATCGAATAGTTAGCCTTGATATTTTTTGTGTATTGGTTGATAATACATAGATATTAATGTGTCTAATTTGGTGGTGTGTTTGGATAATATTAGAAAACCCTTTTTCTCAATATATTTTTGAACTATGTTGCTGGATATTCGGGTTTTAAGCAAGTAGGTGGATTTACTCCATTTTTCTGACCTACTTAGAGAGCTTATCTTCAGCTGAAAATTTTGCATGATGTGTGTTTTCAATATTTTTCTTAGGTCTTCAAAATGACTTATACTATTTTATAAAAATAAAAAATTGTGACAATTAGGGTTTCTACCTGCAAAGCCTAATCTGAAGCTATAAATTTATCTAATTTTGTTTCTATATCAAATTATCGAATTATGACTTGAAAATCTTGCAGGGTGTTAAAGACATCTTGACGTCCAACCCTCAATTTTTGTAAGATTTTATATATTCAGGGTAATAAAATTGAGACTTTGGTTATGACTGAAAATAAATAGTTTCTAACCTTTGAATTTGTACAATTTTTTCAACATAGCTAGAAAACTATTTTTGCTCTGAAATTTTTACAAGACCTTGTGGATATATTAAAGTGTCATATATAATTTTTGTAGCCTTGGAATTGCTTTTCATATGCAAACTAATTTTGCTACATAGGTGCAAAATCTGCCAATGTGTTTAAATTATACCAATACTTTGAATTAATAATATAATGACATTTTGATTCTAATATGACATGAATATGTGATTGTGAATATAAATGCATGCTAGAAGAAGCAAAGATTGGTTTGAGGCTTGATTAAAATTACATTATGAATGAATGTTTGTATATGTTTTATTCATGCATTTGCTAAAAGACAATTATATCACAAGCAAAGATTTGGCAAAGCTTTATGCATGCATGCCTCAGCTAACGGTTCTTCTAATGCCAATTTCTCTCCGCACAACCCAAGGAATTCCTCTCCCCTCCTCCCCAATCCAAATCCACAAGCCTAGGCATTGAATTAATTCAAAATAATTAGAAGGGAGGTATATCAAATATTGACAAACCTCAGAACAGATAAATACAATTTACCTATATTAAAAAATAAATGAGTTACTATATAATCAATTTTTCATAATACTTAATTTCAATCTCAACCATTGAATGAGATTTATATGGTTGAGATTCAATCACTATCTCATTGAGGACCATCACAAATTCCGCCTACAAGCTAAATCCTAAAAATATTTCGACTCTCTTCAACCTACCATCCCAATCGAAGCCGGTTGAGTTGAATTGAAGCTCAGATTCATAAGTCGACCCAACCCGATGCACAAAGGGTTATATCGAATAAAACATTTGGCACTAGCACCAGTAAAATTCAACGATAACATCATCAAAAATTAAAAACGATAACATTCTTCGTCAAAAGCGACTACGTACACCAAAAACAAGATCTTTTCAACTTACATTCCAAACTGTACAAAAAAAAACATCCTCGGCCAGCCAGCGAGATAGTCAAATCATTATAGTCACAACTAAATCACAAACTAAAAAGAACATTAAAAATGCGAAAGCAAAAAAATTCAAGACATGGTTACATCTCAAGCGATGAGGTACCACATTTCTTCAGCAGACAAATCTGATCTAATGTTGTACGCAACCAAATCTAGCACCTGAATATGATAAGTTAAATAAAAAAAATGTTCAAAGAATTATAGCTTAACCATACAAAATAATTAGTCCCCAAGAAGTGATGCTTCTTAGTAAAGCTTTATTCTGGTGTTAATAGGGCTTCTACAGATGGGGCACGACTGAAGATCTTCTCCACATTCACAACACGTCTGTCACGTAAAGACAAAAGGAAGATGTTATGTTCACTCTCGTTACCTTATCAGAGGTTAGAATAATTTGGGAGAAATTGGAAATTATGTTTTTACCTGATGCCCACATCCGAAGGCCATGTCTTTTGAATTGCTCAGACATATGGGGCAAAGCTGCACAAGCAATTAAATTTGTTAAAGGTACATTGCCACAACCTTAAGATAAATGCAAAACATGAACCAGTTGAAGTTCAGCCGCTACACCCTACATGTAACTGATGGAACAAAACTGATCAGGTAACTGATGGCTTGTCCCATTAGAACATGTAGAAGCATTTTTTTATTTTTTATTTTTTGGGTAGAACATGTAGATGCTTTTTACACGAGTAATCTAATTTCTCAATTATGGCACGTGAAGATAAAGCCAAATAAAAGCTATATTGTAACTAGATAAGAACAAAGAAACCCTACTGAATTCATATTTGCCCCCAAAAGACAAGATCATTGAATGTGGCGCAGAAATTACTAGAAGCACTCTGTAGGCTTTACCTGATTGTCATAAGTGGAACTTGGGGCAGGAGGAGCTGTGCCAACTGAACTGCTGTCGTTGTAAGACAGGACACTTGGCTCAAAACTAACAGCGTGAGAAGGTTTTGAAGTGCCAAAAGATGCCGAACCAAAAGGTTTTGAAGTACCAAAAGATGCCGAAGTACCAAAAGATGCCGAACCAAAAGGTTTTAAAGTGCCAAAAGATGCTGAACCATATGTGGGTGTTGGGAGGGCAACTCTCTGGGGAGCATTGGCCCTTTGACTACTACTCAAGGGTCACGAGCACAAAACAAAAACAAAAAAAAAAATTCAAAATTCAAAATTATGAACCTGACAAATTTAAGAAAAACCAATAGAAACAGTATGGAACCAAAAACCTACCCTAGTAGATTAAGTTCTATCGCTGCCTTATACTGGGAGGGAATTTCCATCAATGCTGCAAGAGCAAATGCTGCCTCTTTTCGTGAAAGAGGAATGTTCTTCGACATAATCTCCGTGAAATTTACAAACTAAGAAGAAGCACAAAGAGAAAGCCACAATAATTCAATGGATCAATTTCCACTAGTAAGAACACTTTAACAAGTATTAAACTATTGATCAATATTTTGTACACTCCTCCCTACAAACCTGAAAATTATCAAAGGTCCGAGATGGGATATTGTCATCAAACTCCTTCATCATATCCCAAGGTCCATCTCCAACACCAACCAATATGATTGAAAGAGGAAATTTACTGTGACAAAGGAGGAAAATAAGCCAAGGTATTTGAACAAATAAATTATTCTCAAACAAAACCTACAGCACAATCACCTGGCCTCAACAATAGCATCGACAGTCTTCTGCTCCTGTGGACTTAGTCTCGCCCGTTCAGTGTCAACACTTCTTGTCACCTGCAGCAAAAGTCAAAGCAGGTGAGCTTACAGGTCATAGCAATAGCAAAGTACATAGTAATTGAAAGTCAGACACTCCTTAACATTGCAATATTGCATTGTAGCAAGTAGCAATTGTTACCAGGCATGAAATTACAGAATGAGCCTACATACTTAGAATTAGTTGCGGGGCTAAATCTGGAAAAGTGAAACCATTTTTTTTTTTTAATGAAAGGAAAAATGGAAAACCAGTCACATAGATCAGAAAACCATCCTCTAATTGCTTATTCAAAGAAAGATCTATACACTGGATTTAGAATAAAATACCTGGCCATCTGCAATGATAACCAAAACATGGTACTGGCCACCACTCTGCTCAACAATCGTCATGGCCATTTCAATTATTGGTGCAAATGAAGTAGGACCTGACACAACCATCAGTTCAATTAGCTCAGTATTACAATACCTATAACAAGAATAATTAAAATACCCAACAGAATAACAAGACAAGTAGCAGAAATATAACCTGCAAGTCGAATCTGAGGAACAATTTCCCTATACCGACTCAACACTTCTTCAAAGCCATTGCAAAATCTATCATCTGGATAGAAGCTGAAGACATCTTGATCATGTGTTGATGCTGCCATGATAACATAATAACGCCCATTACAATCTTTAAACTTCAAACAAAAATCCTATAACAAATGAGTTGTTTGAACTTTGAGAGAGATACCATCTCCAAATCCAAAGCAAGGAATCAAGTTATCCTCATCGAATGCAGCTAAGGTTTTCCCAATAATAGATATTGCTTGTTCATAGGGATTTGGAACGTTTCCAATGTGATGCAAGCTTTTTCTGTTGAACGAATTCCTCCCTAAAAGCAACATCAAGTTCATCATATTTTCAGTAACACACACTCAGAACATCCAACTCTGGCTAAAAAGTATTAATGTATATAAGGCCTAACCTGTCCACTCATTGCTCTTTGTAAAATCAATACCAACAATAAGATTGGAAGACTCGAGGCCTGCACGTGCAAGAGCCTCAGTCACCTGTAATGAAATATAAGTATGGGCATATGGCCAAATGCTGGAATGATGAGAATTAAAATAATGACACAGCATGAACAACTTTCTTGAAGTATACAGAAGAAAAAGAAGCATCATCAATGAGAAAGGAAGTTCTAAACTGCAAGACAATACTGTCATCAGCTAAGTTATAACATGAAAATGAATGTGCTCATAAGCTGTCAAATATGTAGCTCTTCATCAGGAAAAAATAAATATGCAGTCTCTTTCTTTATCTTCAGTGAATTCAGTTTATTGAAGGTCAGTGGCCACAATTGGAAGCTAGATGAACATAGTGCTATTCACTGATAATTTTATGAGCTGGCACAGAGCAAGCTACCCCACAATCCACTGGATCTTGAGTTGAAAATTAATTTATTTCCAACAAAGAACAATATCATTCTCCAAATTCAATGTAACAATCAACTGCACAGTTTTCATGATATTAGTCTATCTTTTAAACTCCTAAATAACAAAAATCAGACGGAAAAAGGCACTTCAATACCAGACAGGTAAAATTTTAAAACAGTTTGGTGAAATCTCGTGATCAACTAACGACATAGGCGACAGCACTACATTCAAAAATAAAGCATCCCGCACCTCATCGATGGAATTGTAATTATCAGCAATCCTCGAGTACTTCCTCTCTAACCTTCCCGTATTGTCAGGGTGGGCCACTTCACCACTAGTATAAGGTTGTTCATAGCCATAGTTTTGAGTAGTGGTCGGAGGAGGAGGCGCATAATACTGCTGTGTGGGATAAGAAGGTTGTTGTGGCTCATAGGTATAACCCCCCGGACCATAACCCGGCTGGGGTTCAGGATATGCATTCCAGGAAGATGCAGAGGAGCTTGAGCGCCCATACGAATTCCGCCTCAAATTATTATGCTCCTTAGAATTGTTGCCCCCCATCAACTCAATTCTCTGAAAAAACCAAAAGAAAATAATACTGCCTAACCACAGTTGTCTCCTTATCAAAACAGGGAACACAATGAACAAAACCAATCCAAATCAAAGAGACAACAATTGAAATGAACTGAAAAACCAATCCCAGATGCTATAAAAAGGGAGATAAGGTATCTTCTTTGAGGTTGAAGCTTCCAATTTCCAATCAAATTCTCAATTTATATTTTATATATACACGACCAATTCATACAAACCCCACCGCCTCAAAAAGAAACACATCCTTCTTAAGTAACTTGAAAACGAAAACTATAAATACTGTAGCCGACCTATGTCTTCAAATACAATCAACACACGGCAACTCCGTTGTTTAGGTACAAAGCCAAAACTGGACGAAGTATAGTTCAGTGGGTAAGGGAAAAAAATAAAATAAAATAAAATTACCAGGAATAGAGATTCGTCAGTTTCCAAACCTTTTAATAAGCCTTATTAATTAACAGCTAATACTCTTCTCAGATTCAAAGTCCAAATTTGATTGCAAAATCGACCCCTAATTATGAATATGGAAAAGAAAACCAGATGCAAATTCGACGAAATCAGGAAAATAACATCCAAAAACAAACTCAATTTTAACATAACTTCTATTTATGTATGCTCTAAAATGAACATGCTCAGATTCGGGGACCAATATGGGCTGCAAAACCTTGCCCTTGATGATGAATATCGATGATATCTTGATTCAATTCGTGAAAACTCATGAATGCAACATGCCAAAAACAGAGAACAAGAAACGGCATTGCATTGTAGAAGATCGAAACAGTGTTGGCTGTTTTTCATACACTGACAAAACCCAAGTAAAAAAGATCGAGTTTCCTGTCGAGAAGAAGAAGAAGAAGAAGCGAAAAAGGTGAAGTTGTTTGAGTCAACGAGTTCTTTTTGAGATGCGGATCGGTGGGAAGCTGAAGATACCTGGATCTGGGTAACGGCGATGGCGATGGAACATATTAGCGTTTGGAATATTCCGGAATCGCGGTTGGAGTTTTAAAAGCGCGATGCAGAAAGATAGGATCTTTCAGTTCGAAAATGTAGATTCTTCTTCAAAACGCAATAAAAGAAAAAAGGGAGCACCAGATAAAAAGCAGAGGAACTGTTCTTTTTTTTTTTCTTCTGTTTCATCAATTTTGAATTCTTTTTGTCTTCTAGTGGTGAAGACGAAGAAGAAGAGGGAAGCATATGGAGGATGGGTTTTTTTATATTACTATATTGAATGGGGAGCGTGGAATAACAATAAAATAGTAGTAATAGAAGATAGACGTTAAGTAGCGTGGAATAGCGTTTGGAGAAGGAAATTAATAAATTGGGATTAAAAAAAAGCTGTGTTGTATATATTTTTGACATATGAGATATCGTATTGATCATATAAGATTTTTTTATAATGTGAACCCATTTTAATAAAATTTACATTCAACTTAATAATAATAAAATATTGAGTTGATACAATAACTCGCTCTCTATAATTTCAGATAACATTGATCTTCAAAGAATGGTTGAAGATTTGGCTTGGGTCAGTTTGAAGAGATATGCTTTGAAGCATGATGAGTGGACAGCAAAATGATGACGACGGCCACAAGCTGTCGTTGTTGCTTCATAGGATTCGGCTAGAAAGTGGCGGGGATAGGTAAAATACGACCCCGAGGGACAAGATAAATTAATGAGTAAAATATGTTAACTCCTTTAAGTTATTAAGAAAATATGAAAAATTTACATTCCAATTCATTTTACTAAAAAAGTGTTTCGTGTTTGATAGTTTGGTTGTTTATAAATTTATATTAAATAATAAAAAAATTATAAAATAAATAAAAATTTAATTTTTATATACTGACAATATAAAATAAAATATGAGATTGATTGATATACATTGACGGTGTAAATCTATTTTACATCGTGAACCAATTATTACTTGATATGTTACTATAATTTTAATAATTACACCACTTCCTCCTAGTTTTTTCTCCCTAATTAACTAATGTGTCAAGTTTTAACTGATTGATAATGTAAAATAGATTTAGACTGATACTAATTAATCTCATAAAATATTGCTTGATGACTTTTCACCTAATTTGGCCCTATTGCCAAGCAATTTGAATGAGAGGAGGGTCAAAGACTCAAGTGCTCATCAAGTTGGGGCCTCAGATGGTGGAGCTAAAAAAGGGGATACATGTAGAGCTGGGTATACGGGCCGTGATATGCGGACCACCCCGTCTAACTCGCAATCCACATGAAAATAGACCAAAAAATTTTTAGTCTGCCAACCTATGAATTTTTCTGGTCCACATCGCTTAGCCAGCGGGCTAAACGGGCCTAACCCGCAGATTTTCAGACTAGTCCGCTAACTCTCATATAATACTACAATCCAGTCTTATCTGAGTGTTTGTCCAGTGCACCAGTCCACGGACCAATAGACCATTCCAATGCTAAGGGTGAAGTGGCTAAGCCCAAGCCCAAGGGGATTAGTGGCCCAATTTTCACTTCAATCTTCATAACTCCAAAACATAAGTGGAAGTGTGGAACACTAACACTAAGGTTGCCTTAATTGCTTCTCTTTTCAAGTCTTCAGTGAGTTCTAGACTTCCAAGTTCTAGTGCTGTCGGCCCATCGCCCTGCCTCCTCCAAACTGCCCCCGCCAAGCCTCCTCCAGCCACCACCGCCAAGCCCTCTCTCACTCAAGTGGTCTTTTAAAAAAACCCCAATCAATCTTAGATCTCAAATCTCCCTCTCTCATTCTCGTTTCTCAACTCATAGTTCGTTACCAAGCTGCCACCAATACACTCCACCACCGAGTTGTTGCCAAGAGCCCTTCGCAGCTGAGTTGCTATGCTGTGCTTCTAGCCTCGCTCGCTGTTTGTTGACGTTGGGAACATGAAGATGGTGGTGAAGGCTAACTTGGTCATTATAGGGGTCTTACTATGGTCATGAACACCCTTCACGCTGCAACCATTTTGCTTAGGAATAGTGGAGATTAGGATTGGTTCATCAATCTTAGTGCTTTGGATTATCTGTTGGTAACCCAAGGTGGTAAGGGATTTTGTCATGAACTTTCAAAGTCACAGAGTTTTTTTCTTTTCTTTTTTTTTTTTGTTGATGACCTTTTGATCAGTTGTTCATTTTCTCTTGTCAAGTTTGTGGCTTGGTGAGTAAAATGATGCTGTGGTTTTTGTTGGTAATGTTTGTGCTTTTGTGGGAGCTGATTCCGTTTTCTTTTAGCTGGATTGTTTGGTGTGTTTTGAAATGAGGTTTGGATAATTGTTGTCTTAGCTCTTTGTGAATTAAGTGTTGATGATTTAAATTGTTGTTTCTTTTTTGTTGGTTTTGGAGTGCATTTTGTTCAGAAGTGGGAACCTGATTTGCTTGTTGTTTCTTAAAAAATGTTAACTATAGGGTATTAAAAAAAGGAAAAAAAAATATGAAAAAAGCTGGTCCGCGAATTTAACAGGTTGGTCCACAAATTGGTATACAGGCTTTTTGCAAGGGAAAAAATGTGAACAGTATGCGGACTGGTCTGTGAACTGGTCTGCGGACTTGCGAGCTTATGCGGGGCAAACACAGACTAGGCAAAAGACAAGTCTATTTATGAAATGGCCCAATCCGGTCCAGCCCATTTAATTGTGGTCTGTCACAAACCGGGCTAAACAAACCAGACCGGACCGCATACCCAGCTCTAGATACATCATAAGCTTCTTTTTCTGTTTCCTTTTCTTTTTTGTAGGTATTGTATATGCGCTTCATGGGTTCTTATACTAGGACCTTTAATTAAATACTTTTTGGCTCCCTTTTGATATATTTACAAACTTTGATTTAGGGTACCCTTACTCCGAGTTTTCCTTTGATTTGTGGTTAACACTTAGACAATTTTTGTCTAAGATTTTATTATCTATTTATATTCGATCCTTGAGGCATTGTCTTAGGCGAGTTTTAGTCAATTTATACTCAATTCTTAGAGTGCTTGTCTAAGTGAGTTTTAGTTGGCTTATACTCACTCAACTCTTAGGTAAATTTGGTAGGGGGACAGGGATAGAAATACAGGGACAACAGAGACAGTGGAGGCAGAGACATAAATAATAAGTATGTATAGAAGTATTATTGGAAGAAAAAAATATTAAATTTCTTTCTTGTATGTTGTCCTCACTATCCCCATATTTTGGAGGTACAGAAATTTTATGTTTTGCTATCCCTGGGATAGAAAGTTTTTCTGTTTCCTGTTATTGTCTCCACCACCAAATAGGTTTATGTCTTTAATGTTTTCATATTTTTGTCCCAGAGATAGGAAACAAACGCTACCTTAGACCACTTGTCTAAGCGAACTGCTTAGCTCTTAGCTCTCAAATTGTAGATCTGGAGGGAGCATTTACTCGGTTTCCAAGCTTCAGACTTGAGGAGGAGCTACACCTAGCATTTAGGTTCTAGGCTTGGGAGGACTTGATGTGATAAGTTACATAGCCTCTTAGATTTTGGGTCTTAGATGGAGCGAGTGTAGTGGCTCCCAAGTATTGGGCCTGAGTATCCTTTCTAGTTAGATGTCAAGTGAATGCATTATAAATCAGATAGATAACAATGAGCAATATACGAACTAGCAGGTAGTAATCATGAACAACATAATCGTAAAATGTACATTAATCATGAACAATATAATCATAAAATGTACTAACTTTTATTCTTGGGCAAATTACACCGTATTTGACTCAAATTGAATTAGCTAAGATTTTTTTCCAATCTGATTAACTTAATCAGCCCTATAAGAAATCTCAAAATATTGGTGATTTGTACTAAAGAGAGAGATTAACTCTTTAGCCTATAGATCTCTCAAGTCATTGTAGAAAGGCCTTGAGTAAGATCAAATATTGAGAAGTAGAGAAAATAGAAGAAAATTAACTTATTAATCGAAAAGGAAATTAGAAGAGAAATAAAAGCTAAGATAGAAGTTGGAAAATAACTAAGACAAATGCTAGTGTTTTCAAACTTGGATCATATGTTTTTCTACACTAGTTCACTAGTATGTATAGCCTCCTAGCCATATCAACTATGTGGTCATGGTCGTTCCTATTTTCTTAGCACCCACTACCTATGATTATGGCACAATATTAAGCTTCCATACACAGTTTGCTTCTTTTGTCTTGGGCTTGTTGAATTTTTCTTCCTTATTTGGCTAATGTAGCTTTTCTTCATTAGCCCAAACCATATCATCAGCCATAGCTTCTTTTAATTTGGGTCCTTTACTTAGCTCCTATATATTTGTCTAGATAACATTGACCTCCTTTAAATCCGTTATTCATTGTGTCATAAAGGCAAAGGTAGTGTAATTTTTAGAGGAGGCCGATGTTAAATTTTTTACAAATTCAGGGATCTCTTGAGTAAATTTTAAAAGCATAGGAAATTTAGGGTAAATTTCACCAAACCTTAGAGGGGGCCAATGTAATTTGCCCTTTATTCTTTGTGCTTCACTAAAAGTTTCATTGGTGTAACCCATTGGGAAGAACTTAAGGTAGGAAAAGAGTGCAGATGATGCAAGTAAATAGGATATTTAAAATATCCACATGGAAAATAGAAAATAACTGTAAATATAAAATTTTCTAAGGTTTTCCATGTTTTAGGATCTTGATACCTTGGTGCCTTCCATGATTGCATGTTTGTATGCTCCTTTGCCAAGGACATCAGTAACTAGGAAGGGATTTCCTATATGGTGGCGAGTTTTCCTTGTCCCAATTCTATTTGACCGATTTTGGAATGTTGGAGGACAAGGTCCAGCTATCTAGATTGTCTCGACAGCGCCGCAAACTTGTATCTCCTTATTATCATCCATTTGAGCATGGCTTCTCAGAGATGTGCCTGTTCTTGGAGTTCAAGGATTGGCTCAACTTCTTCTCTAGGTTGAGTGTTGTTGTTGGCATCTAAGAAAAATATTTTTCAGGGGCTTAGTTCTTTGAGCTTGATCAGGATCATACGTTTGACTCCATAAGACATGCACAAAAAGGTTTCCCAGGTGGCAAATTAGGGGGGTCAACCTATAAGACCAAAGGATGCTTCCTAACTTGTTTCCCTTTGCCCCTTTGGCATTGTTAGTTCATTTCTTCAGGCCTTCAAGTATCACCTTGTTGTCAACCTCCACTTGTCCATTTGCCCGTGGGTGCTCTGTTGAGGTGTGCCTTGCCTTGTAGTTTTCGAAGAATCATTGGAACTTCTTTCCCCTGAATTGAGTTCCATTGTCTGTGATAATGGACTCTAGAACTTTGTGCCTTGTGAAAATGCTTTTCTACAGAAACCTTCTAAATTGGGTGGACGAAATTGTGGAGAGAGGCTCTACCTTGATCCACTTGATGAAGTAATCGATTACCAAAATGAGGTATTTGACTTGTTAGGGAGTTAGAGGGAAAGCTCCTAGCATGTCAATGCTCTACTTTGCAAATGGTTTGAACCCATGAAGGAAGGGGTAGTTCATGATATAGTATGTAAAAGACATTTCCAACTCTTCTCCTTCATTATACAAAGGGCTCATATTCTAACTCAATGGTTTCTCATATGAGCCTACGTTGGTAGAATAGGTAAGTGCTCCATTTCCCTTTCTTTGAGGGCTCATACACCGAGCTCGTCTCTTTCTTAGAAATCCATATGCTTGAGGAAACCTTCTACGGGTCGAAGTCCAACTTCAAGTTCCCTTCTCTATTCTTGCCCGCACTGGAGCTTGCCTTCTGCATGCCTAACTTTGCCTTTTTCTCTTTTCCACTGTTTTTAACATGGGTCCTTATTTTGAGTACCCTTGCAAATTCTAGACATGGATAACTTGGTCCCTTACTAAGTGCATAAGCTCTTGGTAAGACTCGGTTGAGCCTAGGAGAATTTCTTCCCTTGAGGTAGGGCCAGGATGCTTTTCCATGGAGATGAGCACCGAGCCTTGTAGATTATGAGTTGTTTGGTGTCACACTATTTCATGGGCATAGTAGGGCATGGCTTCTAGTCGTATATTCAAGAGACTGAGTTAAAACTCGTTCTCTGGACTTCAAATAGTGGTGATAGATATCTTCCTCTTTTTCCTAGAGGGACGACTCTAATAGTTTGCTTAGTTCTTGTTATGTTTTACCTTGATAAATGAAATGGGAAAAGCCGGTATGTAACTATGATAGATAGAAAAGCACATGAGAAAAGTGGTTGAATTGTATTTTGATTCTCTTTACTTTTGAGCAACTGAAACTTTAAACAGAATATTATCAAGTGTTGTACTTGAAGTGCAGCAAAAACAATGTTAGATATTTCAGAAAGTAACTTTTTGAAATACAACGTTAGTAACAGATAGGCTAAAAAGATAAAATTTAGACATATATTAAATAATAACACTGAATAGGTAAAGTAAAAGAGATAAGGGAGAAGAAGATACCGCACAAATATTTTTATACTGGTTCGGTTGACCTGCCTACATCCAGTACTCAACCATCATTGAGTGTCACTAAAACCTTTCTCAATCTGAGAAAGAAACAAGATAGTCTTTACAATATTCTTCCCAAGCTCTAACCTATGACTAATAAACAACCCCTATTATCACAAACCAAGTAGTTATTCACCAATATCTTCAAGCAGTCTCTCTAAGCTAAACTGAGTAGTCTTTAATCAGCCTCTCCAAGCTTAACCGTGACTAGTAAAATAGCTTTACTGTAGCGTTGCAAGTAGTCTTTGACTAGTCTCTTCAAGCTAAATTCACACCGATCACTACTGGATTGAGGATATAAAGGTTTATATTTGGGTTCGTAACTCAAACTAACCTACACTTGAGTTTCCTTAAGATATACAATGAATGACTTGGGATAACTTGAATGACTTCTTTTTAATTATTCTTCCTTGGAAGAATATATAAACTAGTTAGGAACATAGAAAGAAGATTTTTATAGACACAAAAACTGATTACAAGTTGTAATGAACTTTATAAGAGATGAGGAGAAATTTTCACAGAGTTTCAACACTTGTGTGTCGTTCTGTCTTTTTCTTTTTATTTGAAAGTATGAAATCTCTATTTATAGACAGTCTTCACTTATGACCGTTGCCATTGATCAGTTCTCCAAGTGACACCTGTTGATCATCTGTTTGTGTCTTGGAAATACAGTCTAGAAGAATAGCTTGTCTGTTTGTCAGATCTGTTATAGAAGTCGTTATAAAGTTGATGTTTCTGATGACCCTTTGGAAACTACTTTTTACTTTCTGAACATGGTTTCTGAACTTTCCTTCTAGAAGCTAGAGTAGTTGACCGAGTTGGCAGAAGAGATGGCATGCCAGTCTGTCACTGGATTTGACTTTAAATTTGAATTTAAATTTCCTTCTTTTTCTTGTAGAGCCCACTGGTTCACTGTCAAGTGAGCTTTCTGAGGTGCGGAATCAATTATATGATGAACAAACAATCTTCCAGTCTTCAATCAGAGTTTGTTGTTGATAAAAAGATTGCGAACGTGATGATTGAAGGTTGTAGAATACGTTGACTTTAGAATTTGATTAATTTCTTCATTCTTAGCTTACTTTCTAAAGTCACGTTCTACTTTTTGAAGATCCAACCTAGGTTTCTTGTTCATGACCTGATTTTTCTTCAATCTATTAAGCATATATATATATATATATATGTACTTTGCATCATATAAAATTCACTTCTATTAAGTTCCTATCTTTTTACATGAGATGCAACATGTTTGCACATGTAAAGTGAATTTATTTTCGATTCGACACGTATTAAGCAATTTGGAAAGACTTGTTTGCTATCTCAAGAAATTCAAGGTAGACATTAGTTATTCTTCAAAATATTTTCCTTAAATTGATTTTATTATCATTCAAAACCTATAATCTTGAAGTTTTCTGAAGGGTTCTGGAGCTAACAACTCTTATCCTTGACAATGATGCCATTGTAATGAAAGGGTGAGTAGATTCTGAGTTATTGGAGGTCATGAACACAAGATGCACCAGCCTTAGAGATCTTCAATGGTTGAGATTAGTGGGGAGTAGCTATAAAGACTTTGATGCCTAAATGAGCAAATGTCCGATTAGGTAAAAATATTGTGTCAATTTGTGTGCCTTTTCTATGTGATAATTTCACTAGATAAACTGCATATGTCCATGCCATGGGCATCGTGGGTCATGCATGGAGTTCATAATGCTCACATTAGTAATTCCAGTCCTGGATTTTGATCCATGGGTCAGATTTTGTCAGTCCTTCACGACCCAAATTCATAAAGCAATTTGGGGCTCATGGTTCATATAATTAATCTTTTTGATATGGACTTCTCACCCAGGGTTGGTTGATGTTAGTTAGGCTCCCAGTTCAATTATTTCAACCGTAACATTATATTTTAGAGTATTATTCTAATTATTTATTTAAAATATTCATTATCAAATATTTGTTAAAATAATCATTCATTCTAAATTTTTAAATTATCTATCATTTTGACGAACAAAAGTGGTTATGACAGAAGTTGGAACTACGAAAATGTGTAAGGAAATTATTTATTACTTAATATAATAGTTATGATTGGATAAAAGTGATTTTGATCTATAGAAGTGATTTTGATAGAAGTTGGAACTATTAAATTCACATAATTTATTACTTAATATTATTTATCATGTATTACTTATTTTTTAAAAATAATTAGTATTTATTTATGGATTTAATTTTAATACATTGATAGTGTAAATTTAATGTCATACTAGCAAATATGGTTAACTCCACCCACACTACATGAAAAATTATCCAAATGAATAGATTTGCTTCAATAGCAGTGTAAAACTATATATTTTGCATTGTCAGTGCAATAAAATTGAACTCTTTATTTATATATTTTGATGATATTATAAATATTTATTTAATTTTTACATCTTATTTATTTAAAATACTTATTATGAATCTTTTAATTAAAATAATTAATATTAACTCTCAATATAATTTTTGTTATTATTTATGACTTCAATTTTTATGTACTAATAATGTAAAATTATTTTAAGGTGTGATTTAATAGAAATTTAAGAGAGCAAAAAATTAGGTGAAACATTATAAACCAATATTTTATTTTAGGATGAGTGCATAGAAATTAAATTAATTAATTATTTTATAATTTTTTGCATTACTTAATATATAATTTATAAAAAAATCAAATTGTGAATGAGAGTACACCAAATGTACCCTTAATGAAACATGGTGGAGTTTAGGTTTTAAAACTAATAGGCTGAAGTGTCATTTTTTTATGTCTTAAGGGGACTAAATACATTTTACTCTAAATTAATAATTTTCTTACCTTACTCCCATAAAATAGAAAACATTAATTTCAAGGTGATTGATTTTTTATTTTCTGTCTTTATCAGCTTCTTCGTTTAGATCACTAGTGAATTTTTTTAATGTTAAAAACTTTTTTAATTTCTTTCATCATTTTATAATTTTCCTCGATCTTCTCTTTTTGGTGGGCCTCAATTTTCTTTACATCATGTGTATTTTTTTTATTAGCACATCATGTGTATTTTAGAACAAAATAAGATATTTGGACATTAAAAGCTGATTACACACGGCAATTCCCTTTGCATGTAGTATAGATTTGTTAATGTTGTTGCTTCTGCCGAAACAATGGCGTGGGGAATATGGTAAGATGGTATGCGACTGTGACATTAATTAATACTCTTATTTTGGAGCTTAAATTTGATGTACGTGATATATCTAATCAATTTCTTCTTTTTTCGTTAACATTTTAAATTAAATGAGAATTAACTATTATAGCTTATTTAATATCATATTATTAAATTAAATTACATGTATAAATTTTGTGCACTGACATTGTATCAAAATTTAAGAGAATAATTTGGGTTAAATAGATTTTATCTCTTGAACTTTAGATCATGTGTAATTTTGTACCTTGATTTTTCAAAACATACATCACAATATTTTGAACTTTCTAAATAGTGCAAAATGCCTTAGTGGCAGAACTTAGTATAAGGTGAGGAGACAACTCCCTCGACACTACTAGAAGTCTGCAGAATATCGATGAAGGTTACTGACAAGTACAGATCCTTCGATAATTATCGACAGACATTGATAAGGGGCATTTATGCACTTATCTTTCTTCTAAATCTTAGTTTTTTGTATAAGTTTAACTGAGTTATTGATGTAAATACTTAGGATTTTGATTTAGTCTTCATTGTGTATTTTTAATAGGATCATTGACTACTGTACTAATTTTGGAATAATTTATAATTATAGTCTGTTGTGTTTAAACTGTCCTTTTGAGCATGTTTTTGTATATAGGAGCTTTGGATTAAGTGCAAAATGTCAAGAATAGGGCTAGAAACTATTTGGAAGGAATTTGGAGTTGAGGAGTTGCGAAAAGGAGCAAAACTGCAAAAGGTCATTCTCAGTTGAGCTCCGCAGCATCCATTTAGTGCTGCAGCACTTGGCAGAAGCTTCAAGAAGAAAGCTCAAGCTAGGTTCTTTGGTGAGCAATACAGGGCTCATTTAGCGCTACAACACTCATGCGACTAAAACATTTATCAAATAATTAATCTGTTTTGTACCTTACTTTGGGCTATTTTAGAGAATAGTATTAATGGGAATAACATAGAATTTTACCCTGGTTTTGGATTTAGACATTTGGCAGCTATGATTCCTTCTCTACATTTCTGTATATTTCTCTACCTCTTTTTCCCTATTTTTCTCTCTTTAGGGATTCCCACAGTGATTTTGATTTGTTTTTGGAGATCATAACAAGGATCATTGCTATTATCTTCAAGTACACATTTTATTTCATTATTGTACTCTTCCAAAGATGGAGGAGTGTATTTCCTTACTAGTGTAAGAGTTTTCAGAAGGATTGAGATGATGTTTGAAACCTCCTTTTTATATTAAATGTATTATTTTTCTTAATGTTCTTGAGTTTTTATTCTTATAATTATTTTTGCAATTGTTACAATTTTTATTAGGGTAACTAAATTGGTGATCGTCATTTACAAAAACCCTTTGGGCACAAAGTGATTGATCAATTGGTTTATGTTTGAAGGAGAACATTAGACTTAATCTTCTGATTGGCGATTGGAGCCTCACTACAACATTTTAGGCCTAAGGCAACAATTTTTAAAGCCAACGCTTCTAAAATGTTGCATTTGGTCAGTATAGGCAATGCTTTTTCGAGTTCATAGCTTTGGCAACGGCTTTTAAGTCAACGCTCAGAAAATGTTGCCTTAAGAGAAAAAGAGAATATGTTAAAGTCGTTGCTTTATCTTGTACAAATAGATAACAAATTTTTAATCAATTGCTAATGCTTTGCAACCTTTGCCTTTTAGACTGCTAACGCTTTGCAACCGTTGCCTTTTAATTTCTAAAAGGCACTGCACTTGAATCGTTGCCTAAACTAATTGGCACGGCCCATATTGGCTTTCCTACTCAAAATTCATTCTCCACTAAAAATTTATCCTTTTTTCTAAAACTCACAAATGAAAAACTAATTTTAATTGCTTCTTGTAAACATTCCATTGATCAAATCCCCAGTTTTCTCACAAGTTCCCAACTTCACATAGCCACCACACCTTCGATGGCGTCAGCCACCAGAAACAGCCACCACACCAAACCTCACAGCCACCACACCAAACCTCACAGCCACCAATTCACATGTAACATCCTCTCGAGTATAACATTGTCATTAAGTCATAACATTATACTTAAGAGTTGTTACTTATAAATTAGCGGACCCTCTTTAAGTATCTATAGTGAGTTCGATTGATTCATGAGATAACTGTATTATAATTCTATTAAAATATACAAGAAAACCAAAACATTTATTTAATATAAAGTTAAGTACATAAGGGAAGCTCTTCTATGAGCTTTAATACATATCTGTTCTCTATTATATTTACATACATATAACTACAACTAAGTTATGGTAAAATAAACGCATCAACTACTAAACTATTGCAACTCCAGTATAGTTTTTCTTGTAACGGCTTCACTATTCTCTGGATCAACCTGGAGATGACATGGAAACACATAAAATAGGGATGAAAATTATACAATTCTTAGTAAGACAACTCTCCAAATACATAATCATAATGTCATCATCATCACCTAGCCACTTCGGTTTATTAAGAAAAAAGTGATCATGCATTACATAATAACGGTTCATATTTAAAGTTCCAAGTCATACTTCCGAAGCAGTTTACTTTTAACATTCAATCACTTAATATACACATACCATAGGCTAGTGTTTTTGGGAATGGGAATCAAGCTTGAGCTCTTGAGAATGGAAATGAGGTTGCTACTGCCTTCCTTTGTTGATGGCCGAATGGTTTGGCTTCTTGAAGGGGCTTGGAGTTTGTGTTGATCTTATAAATAAATGAATAAAAATTATATTGTATAATTAAATTATCTCTGATCTAAGAAAGTAAAATGGATAGCTAAGATTAAATCTTGTAATTCAAGATTGAATTTTAGTCATTCATTTGATTTAAATAGATAAGCTTATTCATTTTGTAGAAATTAAACTAACTTTCAGTGTTAGAAATTGCATACTGAAATTTTAACGAACGGGTTAAACACCTTACTCGGTTAATTAGATATTGTTAGAAAATTAATTCCAGGTCTAAAATTCTCATTCCTTACCATTTCTAATTTCAATCCTATAATTTCTTAGTTTTGGGCATCTCTGGGCCCTAATTCTAGGGTTTTGACTGTCTCGACGGTTTCACGAGGCCTACAAATCACTATTCACATTCTTTTTACACATTTATTGGGTTGTCTTCACCATTACAAAATTTGTCAAATTTTTGAAATTATGGCTAATAAATCTCAAATTAATTTTTAAATAATTTTAGGGTGTTACATTACCACCCATCTTAAAAAGAATTTTGCCCTCAAAATTCATTTGAAAACGATTTCAAAAGACCAATTTCCTAAATCAAACAAGCAATTCACTCAAACCTAAACGCTTTTACCTTAGGTCGAATTTTTGGGTGGTGACGTCCCTTCAACACTTATGGTGAAGATCCTAAACTGGTGTTGTAGCTTTGTAGTTAGTTTTGAATGCCTATTCAGGCACTCCCAAACATTATGTCTTGGCTTTTTACAGCAATAGCACACATTTTGTCCAGCCAAGCAAGGTCTATTCCTATGATCTCTTCCATATTTTGGGCATGAACTTGACTGTTATTGCCATTTATCCTTATGTGGACTTTGTTGAAACCGCTTTTTCAAGGCCAGATCATCTTCATAGTCTTGGTCTTCAAGGCCAGTCTTTTATTAGGAGTATTGTTAGCAGATTGAGCAATTGCTAGCTTATTGGAGTCCACTACACGACGGCACTTGTATACCAAGGTTGCATAATTCCTGATCTCCAAAAGACTCACAGCTGCCTTAATATCCTTACGTAATCCTCCTTCGTATTTCATGCACTTCCAAGCTTCATCAGGATTATGATGATAAATGGTAGAAAATTTGCAGAGCTCTTCAAACTTTGCTATTTACTCTGCTACACTTATGGACCCTTGCTTGAGTGCCATAAACTCTAACTCCTTTGCATTCCTCATAGAAATAGGAAAATACTTGTGACAAGAGGCCTCCTTAAAAATTTCCCAGGTAACTTCAATCTGAAAAGCTTCAAACAATCCCTTGGTGCCAAACCACTAGAATTCTACATCAGCTTCTAGCACGTAAGTAGCAAAAGCCACTTTTTGGGTCTCGATGCAAGGAAGAACGGAGAAAATCTTTTCCATGGCTTTAATGCATTATTCAGCTTTATTTGGATTGACAGCTCCTCGAAAAAGCAAAGGATTTGCTTTCCTGAACTCTACGAACTTCTGGTATTCTATATCCACTTCTGCTTCTCTAGGGTTCCCAATTGGATTTTCTTCGGCATATCGATCTAACCTTTCTATCATTCTATTGGCTATTGTAGCTTGTTCTCTTATGGTAGCCGCTATCTCATGGAAAGTGTCCATCATACCCACTTCATCTCTGACACCGTTCCTAGTATGCCGATTTGAAGTTATCGGTTCCTATTACATTAAATAAGAATTATTGTGTTGATCAGGCTAAATACCAAGCTAAGTATGGCAACAACCCACAATATTCCCAACTAGTAATTATACACATATATAGAATTATAATGCATGACATTTACTAAGGAAGCATAGCCAGTCCATTTCTCAAGGTCCTACTAGGATGAACTGCTCTGATATCATAACGTAACATCCTCCCTAGTACAACGTCATCCTTAAGTCATAACATTATGCTTAGAAGTTGTTACTTATAAATTAGTGCACTTTCCTTAAGTATCTCACTACCAGAAAATACGGCAAAACTCAATTCAATTCTCGATGGAAACAGAATTGTTCGAATTCTCCTTGGAACTAGAAGATCATTTCGAGATCTTCGAACATATTCGAGGGTTCAATGTGACTATTGTAACTTCGGCCAACACACAAGATGTTAATCAATTTTTTGGATTACCGACAGAAAATATCGTTTCTGATGGATTTTTCAATGGATTTTGTCCATCGATAATAACGTAGTCGGAAATCATTATTGATGGAAAAAATTCATCAAAAAATGTTATTGACGGATTTTTTTTATCAAAAATCCATCGATAATAAGCTGGACGAATTCGCTAGCAAATTCGTTAGTGTTTAGGCATTACTAGCGGATTTTTTTTTATTATTGATGGAAAAATCCATCAGTAATTATTGGATTTTATAATTTTTTTAATTTTTATTTTACCGACAGAATAATCCGTCGATAATTATTGGATTTCATAATTTTAAATTTTAAATTTTTGTTTACCAATGGATTTTCTGTTAGTAATTTTAAATTTTTAAATTTTATTTTTTATTTATTTATTTTACCAAAAGAAATTAATCCTAAATATTTTTTATTTTTTCCTTAGTTTACTGACGAAAAAATCCATCGGTAATTAATATTTTTGATAAATATTCTATAATTTGTGTTACCTGATCATTGAAGAGTTTATTTTTTTATTTAAATCTAATTATACATATATTTATTAATGAAAAATTATAAAAAATTCCCAATAAAAATAAACATAACGAATTTTACTTCAAAATGTAAAATAGATAAAGTGACAAAAAATGTATAGACATAAATATAAAAATTCAACATATAACAAAGAAAGGAAAAATAATAACTCAAATCATCTTTGACAATTAGCGCTGTCTCTCTGCTTACTTTTCTTACATATGATGAAGTTTCACGTTGAGCTGGTGAATTTGCTCGCGGACCTTATCATCTTTGGCAGAGGCAGATGACAAACTACTCACATAAAATCATCCCATGCCATAGATGTAGATCTTGTAAGGACCGCCGACTACTTCTTGCCACAACTGGTCCTCATTAATCGGTGAGCACTCTTCACCAGTTGCGATCCTTTACTCTTGTTGGGTCGTAGCCTCCTGATAGCACTGCTCATAGGTATACTATAACAAAATAAAATTAATTAGACCTCTATCAAATATATGAAATAATAAATTAAATATATATAGAAACAAAAAGTGCTCAGAACATATATACCCTTACAAACTGTTTGCTCGTTTATAAATTATACTGTCTAACAAGTCACCCTTACAAATTGTTTAACTCCCACGTAAAATTCAAATTTTATTCCCCCTTGGCTGGGGTCCACCCTGTCATACATCCATAGTCGGTTTGTGGGAATCATGGTTCTTGAATATGTAATTTAACCTAACAAATTCATTTAAAGTTTCAAAAATTAAAATTTTATTTAATTATAAATATCTCTCAACAAATCATCTTTTGAAAGTAAAAGTCTTTTTAGTAAATAGTTTGTGCTCCATAACTTAACAAAATTTTGACAGCATCTCCCTTACATTAAGATTCCACTCTTTAAATTAAAAACAAATTTGATAGAACCTCTTTTGAAACTAAGACATCCCAAAAAATTAATTTCAATATATACATTTATCAATCTACTCAAATAAACTGAACAATACAATCAACAAACATTTAAAGATCCTAAAACTATTTTAGAGCACACTCTCTCATAACATCACAACATGAATACCCTGCAGTCTCCGCATACATTGTCAATCTCCACTGCAAACAATGTAAACAAGTTGGGAAAGGACCTCTACGCCTTCCCTCAGTCATGCAATCCAATTTTACTACAACTTTATCTTAGAAATCATAAGTCTCTATGTTAACAAACATGTAATCAAATAAGGAGAAGAAACAATTACTTACCTTAAAAGAGACAAAAGAGTAATATACTCCGCCAAAGAAATTCTCCAACTGGATTTGATGTTTTGTAACAAAATCAAATCATGCTAAAATCCGTCAAAGAATGATGGAAAAGAATGATGAGAATATATACCTCCTCTCCTGTTAATGAGGTTGAAAAAGTTAAATAGAGGCAAGCATTTTATGAGGTGGTTCAACCATGTCCCACAATTGAACAGATCCAAACTTCTTGCAACCCAAATTAACAAGAAAAATCAAACCAAACCAAATATCAACAAATAAACAATCCAAATTACTTGCAATCAAAATTAACAAGAAAAAACCAAACTAAAAATAAGTAAGAGAATCCAATTGACCCATAAGTTATGATCTCTTATCAAAATGCCATTCTCCAATTTTTCCATATGTCTGTTCCCCTTGAAAAAAATGGAATTAATATGGAATAAATAACTTATGCATAAACCCACTAAACATGCAAGGCTCATATTTTAATCTACAAAGACATAAGCAAAAGGAGTTACAGTTTCTCTACCTTGCTTTAACATAAAATAGAAAGTAAGGAGAAATGAACTCACCTTCAAATTGTAGTCACATCCATATGTATAATGGATGATAAATCTTTTCCCGACATATAAGTCCCAAGGTGGCTGAAAAATTTCTAATGATCCATCATGAATTTATGTGTTATTTCCTTTGGTAATAATACGATCACCCTCTCATAAAGAAAAGAAATGGAAAAAAGGAATAAATAAAAATACAAAACGATGTGAGCAATTCAAACCTGCAGCATAAAGTCTTTTCGAAGAATATGCTTTACACTATGCAATGCAGAATTAAAGCAGTGGCAGTTAAGAACCATCAGTACTGACTAGTGTCCAGGAAAATGTCATTTTTTTTTACTCTCAAGCAAGCATTATCCATTAGTATCACACAATATAAGTCATTCACCCAAAAACTCCTATGTGCCATGATTGAACCATAAATCTTAGTCTCAAACAAAATAGATTCAACAAACTAAAGTTACAATGTTAACTCTAAAAATGTTAAACTCACACCACATTTACACTTTTCTCCTTTTTAAAATACTTAACCAGAATTTTTCTTTCAAACACCCCTAATTAGCCTTTCAAACCTTGAAACCTAACATTTACACCCTTTTAAAGAAGTGCCTTCAACATTAGAACACACAAGCAACTTAACCCCTCTCTCAAAGGCCCACAAACCATCATTTACACACTCCTGAACTAGTGCAGAAACTTTTCTAGCAGCTAGCATGAAAAAGTAAACCATACTAGACTTAAGAATTAACAAATTTCACAACTTTTTTTGCTATAAAATCGATCAAAACCATAACAAGACACTCTTCCCTTCTTGCTAAATTTTAAACCACAAAAAGAAATGTGGTTAATGACAATTTTCAGCAACTAAAATCAATATTTCAGACCCAAAGTCTTATATGAACATAGCCTCTTACACACAATTAAAACAGCCCCCAAACCCTAACACATAACAAAATTGCCACCCTAAACTAAGCATACAAGTACTGTACTTTTTCTTTTCCATCACTTAAAATGTCTATTGCACAAACCATTAATTTACTATTACTCTATTCAAACACAAGAATGCTGAAATTATTATTATATTTTATTTTGCATGGTGAGTGCGAGTGCATATATATATATATATATATATATATATATATATATATATATATATATATATATATATATATATATATATATATATATATAAGCTTGAAACCAAGCTTGAAAACCACGTTCCAAGCTTGAAACCAAGTTAAAAACCAATCTTAAATCATGTTCCAAGCAATGAATATATATACACACCAAGGGTTCACATTACAGGCTTGAAAACCCAAGGAATCATGATATTTATTTCCAAAACAACGCGTCTACATTCAAAGTCATCAAACCAAGCAAACAAGTGGCTGTGTTGTATAATAAGGTAATGAAAATAAAAGCACTCAACACATGTACCACATATATAGGTTAGTAATTTGTACTTTTCCAAGCTAGAATGCATCCTTTACAAGTCATTATATTAGAGTTTAGAATCTAAATTGGAAAGCCACTTGAAACCGAGAAGTACAAGGAAAAGAACAAAGGAGAAAATAAATAAAACAAAACAAAATCCACTTGAAACATTACGAAACTGAACATCAAAGGGGAAGAATAGGGCATAGGCATTAATTCATCATCAAACTAGATTAAAGATCTTAAAAACCAATGCAAGGTGAATGGCGCGATGGTCTTCTCCAATTGGGGATGGCAATGGGGTGGTCTTCGATCTTGCATGCTTGCTTATCCGATCTGCTTGCGTTCAGGTCGTTCGGGTTGTGCATGCGAGTTGGTCGTTGCTTCGAGGCGGCACAACAGTCTTTTCCCACTGGACGTGGTGGCGGTGCGAGGCTTGCTTCGCGGAAGGGGTGGCGTGACCTCCTTCTACCTAGAGAGAGAGTGTGTGTTGAGTAGGGAGGGAGGGGGCCGGCGTAGCAAGGCAGGGGGAGGCACGGTCAGAGGTGGTTGGAGAAGGAAGGGCAGCCGATGGCGTTCTGGCAGGGAAGAAGTGGGTGGTGCTTCCTTTTGAGAGAGAGAGTGTGTGTGTTGAGAAGGGAGAGACAAATAATGAATGGATGAAAAGCTGAAACACCCTTATCATTTTGTATTACTGGCGAGAATTTGAATTATCGATGGAAATTTCCATCGGCATTTAAGAAGCTATTTCCAGAATTTTTGTTACTGACGGATTTTTGCGTCGGAAAATAAATTTTTTAAAACATAATTCCAATTAGTTATCGATGAAAAAATCCATCGATAATATTCATTTTTTAAAAAAAATTTTAATTAGTTACCAACCGAAAAATCTGTCAGTAAAATTAAATTTTATTTTAAAATAAAAATTTCAATTAGTTATGGACGGAAAAATCCATCGGTAATGTGTGTTGGTGCTATTTGCCGTGAAGCTTATTGATGAAAAAAATTAGTTACCAATGGAAAAATTCGTCGGTAATGAGTAAAACTAAAAATAAAAATTCTTAGATTTCATACTTTCTGTTAGTAGAAAAAATCCATTGGCAAAATTTGTTGGTAACTCGCTTGTTTCTTGTAGTTTCTATAGCCAGTTCGATTGATTCACAAGATAGCTATGTCGTAATTCTATTAAAATATACAACAAGGAAACTAAAACATTTATTTAATACAAAGTGAAGTACATAAGGGAAGCTCTTCTATGAGCTTTAATGCATATATCTATTCTCTATTACATTTACATATATATAATTACAAGTAAGTTATGGTAAAATAAATGCATCAACAACTAAAGTCTTGCAACTCCAGTATAGTTTTTCTTGTAGCGGCTTCACTGTTCTCTTGATCAACATGGAAACGACATGGGAACACATAAAATAGGGGTGAAAATTATATAATTCGCAATAGGGCAACTCCCAAAATACACAATCATAATGTCATCGTCATCACCCCAGCCACTTTGTTTTATTAAGAAAAAGTGATCATGCATTACATGATAACAGTTCATTTTAAAAGTTCCAAATCATACTTCTGAAGTGGGTTACTTTTAACATTTAATCACTTAATATAGACATACCATACTACTCAACGTCATATACTACTAACTTTCCACTTAAACATTTTGGTCTTAATATTGATATTAAACTTCTGCATTTAGCATATAAGACAAAGGATTATTTAGAAAACTTACTACCTTGACTTGCCTTGGCCCTCGACTAATCTTGTCACGTCTGGACATTACATACTGCCATCCCCAGCGTGGAAATAATGGGTAATAGACTGTTTTTCAAGACAGAGCTCATTCCTATATATGATCATTAGATTTACTTTCTCCAATTCTCACTCAGATCCATTCCTAGCCAAGTTTACTTTCCCGACTCAATTCAAGGGTAGTAAGGTTTACTTTTGCCGGCAGATTGAATTTACTTTCTCTAGCCCAAGAATTATAAATCGTATGCTTTCTTGGTAATCAGGTTTACTTTCCCCAACAAACTGGATTTACTTTCTCTAACCCAAGAATTATAAATCTTGCGCTTTTCTTAGTAGTCAAGTTTACTTTCCTTAACAAACTAGATTTACTTTCTCCAGCCCAAGAAATATAATCTTATGCTTTGCTTTCGCATTTGAGCAATTGTAATAAGTATTCATATCTATATGTACCTAACCTTATCAATAAATTCACATGCTCAATTATTTATATTCAAGTATTCATGTCATTCTAGTGCCAAATATCATTATTTCATCAATTCAAAGCATCAGTTCATTTCCAGCACAATAGTAGAGTTTTAACTTAAGTATCAAGATTTATTTTTCATACCAAATAACCAATTCGAAGGCTATAAAAATTCTCCATGACACCTCAGTATGTCTCCAAGGTCATGTAAAAATTTATAGAGACAAAAGAGTTCTCTAACTATATTAACCAAATTAGACAAATTTAGAGGTTAGAAATCCCCTATTCATGGCCAATAACCATAGTTCCCAATTTTATTACCCTACCAAATGATCACATCAAATCATAAAAAACTTCATGGTTGGAATTCAATATGTTTTCAACACCCTGTAAAAATTTCAAATGAAAAATTACTCATTTGTTGTGGTAACAAAATTAAATAAGTTTGCAGCTCCAGTTCCCACAATTCAGGCAGCATAGGTACAATTTCGGATCTTGATTTTTTAAACAAAGAAAAAGTACCTAGAATATCTCAAAATTTTTAATGAATATGATTAAAATGTTAGCTACATCATATAAATTTTTTAGCTCAATCTAAAGCCTCTAACTAGGTCATAAGATTCGTGTTCATTCCCTGCCTGTAAGAAAATCGAATTTCCAGCAAGTCAGTCCAATACTCCTTTCAACAGATATGATTTTTCCACCACACTAAACTACCCCACATATGCAAATACATCAATATCTATGTATGAAATCATATTAGAACTAGAATTTACCAATTTAGAACAACCAAAATCTGCAAGAAATAGAATTACACAAAACAAGACACAAAAACCCTACTTTTCAAACTTTAGAGTTTTATACTCCAAAGGTGTTCCAATTCATTTTTCTTCACTTCAAGGCCACCAATTCATGCCCCAAACCTTCCTTAGTAGTGAGGAAGTGAGATATCAAGTTGAGGATTAATGAGAATTGAGATTTCAATTGGTTAGATTTGTAGGAGGTATGGATTAAGTTTAGTGAAGGAAGTTAGAAATTTTAACAACTGTAGGCTAGTATTTTTGGGATTGAAAATCAAGCTTGAGCTCTTGAGAATGGAAATGAGGTTGCTACTACCTTCCTCTATTGATGGTCGAATTGTTTGGCTTCTTGAAGAAGCTTGGAGTTTGTGTTGATCTTATAAATAAATGAATGAATATTATATTGTATAATTGAATGATCTTTAATCTAAGAAAGTAAAATGGATGACTAAGATTAAATCTTGTAATTCAAGACTGAATTTTAGCCATTCATTTGATTGAAATAGATAAACTTCTTCATTTTGTAGAGATTAAACTAGTTTTTGGTGTAAGAAATCATACACTGAAATTTTACCTAATAGGTAAAACACCATACCCGGGTAATTAGATATTACCTGAAAATTAATTCCAAGTCTAAAATTCTCATTCCTTACAATTTCTAATCTCAATCCTCTTATTTCTCAATTTTGGGCATCTTTGGGCCCAAATTCTAGGGTTTTGGTTGTACGCAAATCACTATTTATATTTTTTTTACACATTCATTGGGCCATCCTCACCGTTACAAAATCTGTCAGATTTTTGAAATTATGACTAATAAATCTCTAATTAATTTTTAAATAATTTTTTGGGTGTTACATTACTACTATCATGGAAAGAATTTTTCCCTCAAAATTCATTTGAAAATGATTTCAAAAGACTAATTTCCTAAATCAAATAAGCAATTCACTCAAATCCTAAATGTTCCTACCTTAGGTCAAATTTCTAGGTGGTGTTGTCCCTTCAACGCTTATGGTGAAGACCCTACTCTGGTGTTGTGGCTTTGTAGTTAGTTTTGAATGCCTATCTGGGCACTCCCAAATCTTGTGTCTTAGCTTTTCACAGCGATAGCACACATTGTGTCCAGCCAAGGAAGGTCTATTCTCGTGATCTCTTCCACATTTTGGGCATGAACTTGACTGTTAATGCCGTTTATCATTATGTGGACTTGGTTGAAACCGCTTCTTGAAGGGCAAGTCATCCTCATAGTCTTGGTCTTCAAAGGCCAGTCTTTTATTAGGAGTATTCTTAGCAGATTGAGCAATTGCTAGCTTCTTATTGGTGTTCTTTGCATGACATCACTTGTTTACCAAGGTTGCATAATCCTTGATCTCTAAAAGACTTACAGCTGCCTCAATATCCTTACGTAATCCTCTTTTGTACTTCATGCATTTCTAAGCTTCATCAGGATTATGCTGATAGATGGCAAAAAATTTGTAGAGCTCTTCAAACTTTGCTGTGTATTCTACTACACTCATTGGCCCTTACTTGAGTGCTATGAACTCTAACTCCTTTGTATTCCTCACAGAAACAGGAAAATACTTGTGATAAGAAGCCTCCTTAAAAACATCCCAGGTAACTTCAATTTGAGAGGCTTCGAACAATCCCTTGGTGCCAATCCACCAGAATTCTGCATCAGCTTCCAGCATGTAAGTAGCAAAAGCCACTTTTTGGGTCTCGGTGCAAGGAAGAACGGAGAAAATCTTCTCCATGGCTTTAATCAATTCTTCGGCCTTATTTGGATTCAAAGCTCCTTGAAAAGGCGGAGGATTTGCTTTCTTGAACTCATGGAACTTCTGGTATTCTATGTCCACTTTTGCTCCTCTAGGGTTCCCAACTGGATTTCCTTCGGCATATCGATCCAACCTTTCCATCATTCTATTGGCTGCTGTAGCTTGTTCTTTCATGGCAGCTGCCATGTCATGGAAAGTGTCCATCATACCCACTTCGTCTCTAGCACCATTCCTAGTATGCCAATTTGAAGCCATCGGTTCCTGTCACACCAAATAAGAATTATTAAGTTGATTAGGTTCAATACCAAGCTAAGTGTGGCAACAATCCACAACATTTCCAATCAGCAATCATACACATATAAAGAATTATAATCCATGGCATTTACTAAGGAAGCATAGCCACTCCATTCCTTAAGGTCCTACTAGGATGAATTGCTCTGATACCATAACGTAACATCTCCCCAGTACAACATCATCCTTAAGTCATAATATTATACTTAGGAGTTGTTACTTATAAATTAGCAGACCTTTCTTAAGCATCTATAGCCAGTTCGATTGATTCACGAGATAACTATGTTGTAATTATGTTAATATATATAACAAAGAAACCAATACATTTATTTAATATAAAGTTAAGAACATAAAGGAAGCTCTTCTATGAGCTTTAATACATATCTGTTCTCTATTACATTTATATGCATATAACTACAACTAAGTTATGGTAAAATAAACACATCAACTACTAAACTACTGGAACTCCAGTATAGTTTTTCTTGTAGCAGCTTTACTATTCTCTAGATCAATTTGCAGATGACATGGGAACATATAAAATTAGGGTGAAAATTATACAATTCTCAGTAAGGCAACTTGCCAAATGCACAATCATAGTGTCATCGTCATCGCCGCAACCACTTTGATTTATTAAGAAAAAAATGATCATGCATTACATAATAACGGTTCATTTTAAAAGCTCCAAATTATACTTCTGAGCTGGGTTACTTTTAACATTCAATCACTTAATATACACATACCATATTACTCTATGCCATATATTGCTAACTTTCCATTTAAACATATTGGTCTCAATATCGATACTAAACTTCTGCACTTAGCATATAAGACAATGGATTACTTAGAAAACTTACTACTTTGACTTGCCTTGGACCTCGACTAATCTTGTCACGTTTGGGCATTACGTACCCTTATCCCCAGCATGGCAATAATGGATAATAGACTGCTTTTCAGGATTGAGCTTATTCCTATATATGATCTGTAACATCCTAATTTTTAACCCAATACTCTAGAACATAATTAGGTTAATCATTAGTCTGTTACTTCATAGTTCTCATTTTAACTTGAAATACTTAGCAGAAAAATACGGGTAAATTTTTTTTTGAAATATAAAGTGAGAGCTGCGTGATACGATGTAACAAGTAACGGGCGAAACATACATTTCATAACGTTACAACATAAAGCACATAAAGGCACATCATGGGAAAAACACTGAATATCATCTTATATATATATATATATATATATATATATAACTTGCCCACTTATAAGTGTGAGACTTAATTTAGTACAAAGGAATGCATGAAAGAAAATACAGCATAAACATAAACATAAACTACTCCCCTACCCAAGTGCAACTAACGGGATGACCTCTGAAACAAAAAGGAGGTTCATCTCCATCTAAGTGGTGTGTACTCTACCCGGGTACTCCATCGGTCGATCGTCACCTCCTACTGACGCGAGCGAGGCACATATCCGGGAAACTGGGCGAGCTCCTCGGACGTAAAGAGACGGAACGGGGATTGAGAGTGACTCCCGCGGTGTGGCCGCATCTCCGGTCGTCGTGCAAGCCATGGCTGAGTCACGGTATCCTCACTGCCCTCCCTCCTCGGTGGGGGAGAGGGGGCAGAGCTCTCGCTATATGGATGGGTAGCGGTCATTGGACGGGTCGGTCTCTGAGAAGTAGGTCCGGGGCACGTAATCGGGATAGTCTCGCATGGATAGGGCGGCGGTGTGCATGCGGAGCATTCTCTCATCATGCGTACGCGCGTGCTTAAAAACCCGCTCGTCGTCGCCATAGGGTGCAGTTGGGGAGAAGCGATGGGTGTGCACGGGATGAGCAAAGGGGCGTCCTACGAACATGAAAACCCGTACCGTGCATTGTCCCTCAAAATGGTATGACCCGTGAGTCGGGTCATAGTGCACCTCCCACGTCGGCGTGTCCACAAACACTACGAACGTCGCCATCTGAAGACGTGACGGAAAGAAAGAGATAGAGGGAGTGAGAATCTTGCTAAAGAATCTCAGTAGGGCCTCCTACTACCTAGGTGTCATCATCTACATCCTCAGGAACCTTGGGTTTAATTATACAAAATGACTGAACATGCATTAAGTTCTTTTTAAACTTCAAAATATACTTTAGCCAAGGTCCATTCATTTTAGGATGATCTTAATGTCATGAATGTAACATAATAGAAGATGTATGCATGGCACTACCTAATGCACATACATAAAACATAACATCAAGCATCATCATACTTAGTGGCATAAAGTGGCAATAGTAACGTTCATATGGGACAAACTTAGTGACATAATCATAATCATGAAACATCTCTTCCTCATGGGCCACCCTAAAAGACAATCGAGGCTGGGGTGCTCACCAACATTGTCACCCAGAACGTGTCATACATCTAGGTTATGAGCTCATACCTTAACTAGTCATCACTAGTTCTTACTTACCACTTAACGATAAGCGTATCATAAATCATAAATCCCGACTATCTGAGTACGGGTTAGGGGGCAATTCTCTTAGGGGTGCTCGGCCGAACCGGTGTCACCTAAGAGTATAAATGGGTACCGATGTCACATGAGTTCTATGGAGGTGCTCGGCCGAACTGGTGTCATCCTAGAACCCATCTTAGTACCTTAATTTTCAAAATCTCTTTAAGTCTCCAAATTCGTCGGAAATTTGGCGACACGATGGCATCATGCCGGATTTCTTCCAAATTTGCTTTATGCCACACAACATATATCCTCATGAATTCCTCATATGAATAACATTAACATCCTTCACATAACACATACATCATCATGGAACATTCAACCGTTTATCCTTACGGTAGCTTATGCTTTGACCCTTACGGGTCTTAATCATGAGATATGGTTCTCTAACATCCATCGCTCATATTTTATGCACCTAAGGGCTCATAATTAAACATCATTCATAATCCTCATGTTTACACTTAAATCTGAAAAGCATAGGGCAGAATTCCTAACTTGTGATTACGGGGTTCTAGAACTTACGTTTTAGACCATTTCTCGGTTCCGTCTTCGCCTAAGGCGCTATGAATTAAATCTAAATCAATTATGAGGCATTCCTATGCTCAAGGACTAATTATTAATCATGTTTATCATGTTGTAAGGGTGCTGGACAGAATCCAGAAAAATAAATGTTCTAAGAGTTCTAAACTTGCACTTTTACGGTTTTCTAGTTACTAGTTTCCCTATAGGTGCTAGAATTCGATTCTAATCCAAATGTTACCAAGTTTTTCATGTCTAAACAATCCTAATCTGATTATGCTCCCATTAAAACAGTTTGGATAAGTTCCAAAAATAAATGGGTCAAAACTATGTTAAATTCTAGCTTTACGGTATTTCTAGTTAGCTAGTTTCTTACCTATTATGTATAGAATCATTTCTACATCATCATATGATATTTTTACACATTCTAACACATCAAAACATCATCATACAACATCACACTCATCATCTCAGAATCGAAAACATTTAGTTTTAGTAAAGGATTTAAATTAACATTTCTAGGTACATAAGTTAACTAGTTTCTCTTGGAATCAATTTAGAATTTCTAAAACTCTTTGCAAATCATTTTAATTCATAAACAGGCTAAGAGAAGCCTTAGGTCAATGACCAAAATATATTTCATCTTTCCAGAAGGGAATGATGTAACATCCTAACTTTTAACCCAATACTCTAGAACATAATTAGGTTAATCATTAGTCTGTTACTTCATAGTTCTCTTTTAACTTTGAAATACTTAGCGGAAAATACGGGTAAATTTTTTTTTTTTAAAATACAAAGTGAGAGCCGCGTGATGCGATGTAACATATAAAGAACAAAACATACATCTCACAACGTCATAGCCTAGGGCACATAAGGGCACATCATGAGAAACACTGAATATCATCTCATATATATATATAACTTGCCCACTTATAAGTGTGGGACTTAATTTAGTACAAGGAATGCATGAAAGGAAATACAACATAAACATAAACCACTCCCCTACCCGAGTGCATCTAATAGGATAACCTTTAAACAAAAGAACGTTTATCTCCATCTAAGTGGTGTGTGCTCTAACTCGGGCCATCCACGGCCTCCTACTGGCGACTATCCCTCGAGCGTGGCACATAACCAGGAAACTGAGCAAGCTCCTCCGACGTGAATAGGCGGAACGGGGCTCGGGAGTGACCTCCGCGGTGTGGCCTCATCTCTGGTTGCCGTGTAAGCCTCGGCTGAGTCACGGTGGGCTTGCTATCCTCCTCAAAGTCCATGGGTATGGTGGGGGAAGATCCCTCGGATGGTACCTGGGTGGCCGAATCCTCGGAAGGATCCATCTTCGAAAAAGATGACGGGCAACGGGGCACATACTGAGGGTAGTCTTGAACGGCGGACGCGGATGGTGGAGTACGGCGAAGCCTCTCCTCTCGGGGATGTGCGCGCTCGAGCACTAGGTCATCGCCAAAAGGTGAGACGGGGGAGAAACGATGAGAATGTACAGGGGGAGTGAAGGGTCGACCCATGAACATGAATACTCTAACCGTGCATCGACCCACAAAATGGAACGACCCGTGGTCCGGGTCATGATGCACCTCCCTTGTCGGCATGTCCACGAACACTACGAATGTCGCCATCTGAAGACGTGACGGAAAGAAAGAGGTAGAGGGAGTGAGAATCTTACTAAAGAATCTCAGTAGGGTCTCCTATTACCTAGGTGTCATCATCTACGTCCTCAGGAACCTTGGGTTTAATTATACAAAAATGAACGAGCATGCATTACGTCCATTTTAAGTTCTAAAACATAGATTAGCCAAGATCCATTCATTTTAGGATGATCTCAATATCATGAATGCAACATAATAGAGAATGTATGCATGGCGCTACCTGATGCACATACATAAATCATATCATCAAGCATCATCATACTTAGTGGCATAAAGTGGCATTAGAAACATTCATATGGGACAAATTTAGTGACATAATCATAATCGTGAAACTTCTCTTCCTCATAGGCCACCCTAAAAGACAATCGATTTGGGGGTGCTCGGCCGAACCGGTGTCACTCAGAACGTGTCATACATCTAGGTTATGAGCTCATACCTTAACTAGTCGTCACTAGTTCTTACTTCCCACTTAACAATAAGCGTATCATAAAGCATAAATCCCGACTATCTGAGTACAGGTTAGGGGGCAATTCTCTTAGGGGTGCTCGGCCGAACCGGTGTCACCTAAGAGTATAAATGGGTACCGATGTCACATGAGTTCTATGGAGGTGCTCGGCCGAACCGGTGTCATCCTAGAACCCATCTTAGTACCTTAATTTTCAAAATCTCTTTAAGTCCCCAAATTCGTCGAAAATTTGGCGGCACGATGGCATCACGCCGGATTTCTTCCAAATTTGATTTATGCCACACAACATATATCCTCATGAATTCCTCATATGAATAACATTAACATCCTTCACATAACACATACATCATCATGAAACATTCAACCGTTTATCCTTACGGTAGCTTATGCTTTGACCCTTACGGGTCTTAATCATGAGATATGGTTCTCTAATATCCGTCGCTCATATTTTATGCACCTAAGGGCTCATAATTAAACATCATTCATAATCCTCATGTTTACACTTAAATCTGAAAAGCATAGGGCAGAATTCCTAACTTGTGATTACGGGGTTCTAGAACTTACGTTTTAGACCCTTTCTCAGTTCCGTCTTCACCTAAGGCGCTATGAATTAAATCTAAATCAATTATGAGGCATTCCTATGCTCAAGGACTAATTATTAATCATGTTGTAAGGGTGCTGGATAGAATCCAGAAAAATAAATGTTCTAAGAGTTCTAAACTTGCACTTTTACGGTTTTCTAGTTACTAGTTTCCCTATAGGTGCTAGAATTCGATTCTAATCCAAATGTTTCCAAGTTTTTCATGTCTAAACAATCCTAATCTGATTATGCTCCCATTAAAACAGTTTGGATAAGTTCCAAAATAAATGGGTCAAAACTATGTTAAATTCTAGCTTTACGGTATTTCTAGTTAGCTAGTTTCTTACCTATTATGCATAAAATCATTTCTACATCATCATATGATATTTTCACACATTCTAACACATCAAAATATCATCATACAGCATCACACTCATCATCTCAGAACCAAAAACATTTAGTTTCAGTAAAGGATTTAAATTGACATTTCTAGGTACATAAGTTAACTAGTTTCTCTTGGGATCAATTTAGAATTTCTAAAACTCTTTGCAAATCATTTTAATTTATCAAGAGGCTAAGAGGAGCCTTAGGTCAATGACCAAGATATATTTCATCTTTCTAAAAGGGAATAAAGTCATATATCATGATAACATAACCTTGAAAAAGATTTGAAAAGCTTTAAGGAAAACTTAGAACATAGACTATTGGTCTTTATAGCTAGATGAAAACTCATTGCAAGTCCATCATCACTACTTGGCCGAAAACATGCATTCAAAGAATGGTTTCACATTAAACTTTAACTTGGAATGAAATGGGCAAGTCTTTGAGCTCTAGGTTCTTAAGTTATGACATAAAATAAACGTGCTCATGCTTTTCATTTTTAATCTTGCTTACAAAATAAAGTGATGACTTAATTTAAATATGCAAGGCATAAACTTAAACGTGCAAGCTCGAAAGTAAATGTGCGAGGCATGAACTTAAACGTGCAAGCTTGAAGGTAAATATGCAAGGTTCAATTCTTTATTTTAGTGCTCTTGGCCCAACAACAATCGACTTTAAGGCCGAAATAGATAGGCATTCGAGAAAATAATTAGGTGATGATGAAAGTTCAATTCTTTATTTTAGTGCTCTAGGCCCAACAACAATCGACTTTAAGGCCGAAATAGAAAGGCTTTGAGAATTAAGTTAAGTGATGATGCAAGTTCCATTTTAATCTTTATGTTCTTAGGTGATAGTTTGAAAGTAAAGATGCTTAGCAAGAATGTAATATAAATACAAGTATAAATTAAATTATGCAAGTTCATTTTATCTTTCTAGAGCTCTTAACAAGACTTTAAAGGAACTTAAACCTTAACCCATACTCAACCAACCAAGATAAAGTAAGCCTAGAGTTCTTAGAACTCAAAACAACATCTTTAGAAAATCAAACCATAAGGCATATAAAGAAAAGGAAATGGCCGAAACATCTAGGCAAGAAAAGAAATATTTGAAACTCTAGAGTCCATGATCTTGGTGATATATTAACACCAACATCATGAAACCTCATCATTGAGTTCTTAGAACCATCTTAAAACACCATCAAAACTAAAGTTCTCAAGAGTTCAAGAAAGGAAGAATTAGAGACATTTTTGCTCAAGCACAAAGATCAAGCTCTAGAGTTTGTTTCAAGTGATGACATCATCATGAAACTCTCATCATCAAGCTCTCATTTCTTTGAACTTCAAGGCCTATGGCCGAAAATGAGCAAGAACAAGAAAAAGAAAAGAAGTTCTAAAAAGAATCAAGAGAAACTATGAACATCAAGCTTGAAAAAAGAACTTTAAAGAAAAGAATACATGAAAGGAAATCCCTACTTGGTGTGATGATCTTGAGGATGGAAGAAGAAGATGAAGATGATGAAGAACTCCAAGAACTTGAAGAACACAAGAGCTTTGAGAGAAAAAGAAAAGCTTTGAGTGTTCCTAAACTTAGCAAATGATCTAAAAGTGGTGCAAGCTCCTCAAGGCATTCTATTTATAGAGAAATGAAACAAATGAAGGGTGCACATGGAGGAGGAGAGCTTCGGCCATGTGTGCAGAATTGGAGGGCTTCCATGAGGTGAGATAATGTGGTCTTGAGGCATGGTGAGGTATGGCTCAAAGTATGGTGAGGTATGGTTCAAGGTATGGCCTCAAGCATGGTTCTTTGAGTGAGGTAACAATTAAACATGTGGTCAATGGGGAGATGTGCTGGCCAAAATGCATTAGCTCATGTGGGGTTGTGTTTGCATTTTAATTGTGGTTTAGAGTTGTGTTTAGGTGTATCTTTGATTATGCTTAAGGTTAGGAAGTTGTAAGAAAGTGTTTAGGTAAGGAAAATGGATAATTAGGGTGGTCTAGACATAATTAAGGAGTGGTCTTGCACCATTAGTGAGTTAGATCCTCAATTTAGAGTCTAAACAACTCTAGACACACTTCCTTGATTTAAGGAATTGGAGAGAGAAAACACTATTCAAGATTCCAAGACTAGGAATCTTGAGTTCTAAAAAGGGATTTAAGTTTAATCTAAGCAATTTTAGGTTCTAATTAACTTTAATAAATTATTTTGACTCTAGATTAATTAGGAAAATTAATTAATCTTCGTTTAGAGCCTAATATTGCTTAGGTTTGCTTAATTACGTCATTAAGCTCAAAAACACTATTCTAGGGGCAAAATCGTAATTTTGCACTAAAATTACCCGGGACCACCGGGACTTGAACAGAGACCTCTAGACACATGAAGACGTGTTTTTAAACCTCTGGGAAAAGTTTCGGGCTCAAACGGCACCTTTACCCGCGTAAAACGCTATAGGGGTATTTTGGTCATTTTGACCTGAAACTGCGGAAAACGAGATTTTCGCTTCCGGAAGAATTCAAAGGCCATTCAATCCCCTTCAAACATTGAGTTGACCTTTCGAGGACGACCGAGTTGGTTAGCCTCGAATTTGGGTCAGGAAATGACCTCAGGGGCATTTTGGTCATTTTCCTCGGACAAAAAAATCGTGGTGTTACAAATGAAGTCATATCTCATGATAACATAACCTTGAAAGGATTTGAAAAGCTTTAGGGATAAACTTAAACGTGCAAGCTTGAAGGTAAATATGCAAGGTTCAATTCTTTATTTTAGTGCTTTTGGCCCAACAACAATCGACTTTAAGGCCGAAATAGATAGGCATTCAAGGAATTAATTAGGTGATGATGCAAATTCAATTCTTTATTTTAGTGCTCTAGGCCCAACAACAATCGACTTTAAGGCCGAAATAGAAAGGCTTTGAGAATTAAATTAAGTGATGAAGCAAGTTCCATTTTAATCTTTTTGTTCTTAGGTGATAGCTTAAAAGAAAAGATGCATAGCAAGAATGTAAATATGAGTGTAAGCATAAATTAAATTATGCAAGTGCATTTTATCTTTCTAGAGCCCTTAACAAGACTTTAAAGGAACTTAAACCTTAACCCATACTCATCCAACCAAGATAAAGTAAGCCTAGAGTTCTTAGAACTCAAAACAACATCTTTAGAAAATCAAACCATAACGCATAAAAAAAAAGGAAATGGCCGAAACATCTAGGCAAGAAAAGAAATATTTGAAACTCTAGAGTCCATGATCTTGGTGATATATTAACACCAACACCATGAGCTCTCATCATTGAGTTCTTAGAACCATCTTAAAACATCATCAAAGCTAAAGTTCTCAAGAGTTCAAGAAAGGAAGAACTAGAAACATTTTTGCTCAAGAGTAAAGATCAAGCTCTAGAGTTTGTTTCAAGTGATGAACATCATCATGAAACTCTCATCGTCAAGCTCTCATTTCTTTGAACTCCAAGGCCTATGGCCGAAAATGAAAAGGAAAAAGGAATGGAAGAGAAGTTCTAAAGAGAATCAAGAGAAACTATAAACATAAAGCTTAGAACAAGAACTTTAAAGAAAGAAATACTTGAAAGAAATCTCTACTTGGTGTGATGAACTTGAAGATGGAAGAAGAAGATGAAGATGACGAAGAACTCCAAGAACTTGAAGAACACAAGAGCTTTGAGAGAAAAAGAAAAGCTTTGAGTGTTCTTAAACTTAGCAAATGATCTAAAAGTGGTGCAAGCTCCTCAAGGCATTCTATTTATAGAGAAATGAAACAAATGAAGTGTATGTGTGGCTGAAGGGGTTTCGGCCATGAGGGTGTAGAATTGGAGGGCATCCATGAGTTCCATGAGGTGAGATAATGTGGTCTTGAGGCATGGTGAGGTATGGCTCAAAGTATGGTGAGGTATGGCTCAAAGTATGGTGAGGTATGGTTCAAGGTATGGCCTCAAGCATGGTTCTTTGAGTGAGAAAATAATTAAACATGTGGTCAATGGGGAGGTGTGCTGGCCGAAATGCATCAGCCCATGTGGGGGGATTTCTTGCATTTTAATTGTGGTTTAGAGTTGTGTTTAGGTGTATCTTTGATTATGCTTAAGATTAGGAATTTGTAAGAAAGTGTTTAGGTAAGGAAAATGGATAATTAGAGTGGACTAGACATAATTAAGGAGTGGTCTTGCATCATTAGTGAGTTAGATCCTCAATTTAGCGTCTAAACAACTCTAGACACACTTCCTTGATTTAAGGAATTGGAGAGAGAAAACATTATTCAAGATTCCAAGATTAGGAATTTTGAATTCTAAAAAGGGATTTAAGTTTAATCTAAGCAATTTTAGGTTCTAATTAACTTTAATAAATTATTTTGACTCTAGATTAATTAGGAAAATTAATTAATCTTCGTTTAGAGCCTAATATTGCTTAGGTTTGCTTAATTACGTCATTAAGCTCAAAAACACTATTCTAGGGGCAAAATCATAATTTTGCACTAAAATTGCCCGGGACCACCGGGATTTGAACAGAGACCTCTAGACACATGAAGACGTGTTTTTAAACCTCTGGGGAAAGTTTCGGGCTCAAACGGCACCTTTACCTGCGTAAAACGATATAGGGGTATTTTGGTCATTTTGACCCGAAACTGCGGAAAATGAGATTTTCGCTTCCGGAAGCATTCAAAGGCCATTCAATCCCCTTCAAAAGGTGTTTGGTTCGAAGCTGTGCTTAAGCACGGCCTACCACCCACAGACGGATGGCCAATCTGAGAGGACCATTCAAACCCTAGAAGATATGTTGAGAGCCTGTGTGTTAGACCAGAGGGGAAGTTGGGATAAGTACTTTCCTTTGATCGAGTTTGCGTATAACAACAGTTATCACGCGAGCATCGGTATGGCACCGTACGAGGCGTTGTATGGAAGGAAGTGCCAATCACCTTTGTGTTGGTACGAGCCTGGGGAGCAAAGTGTCTTAGGATCCGATGTAGTGAGGGAAACGACAGAACAAATCAAGAGAATCCGGGATAGGATGCTCACTGCTCAAAGTAGACAAAAGAGCTATGCGGACAAGCGGCGCAAGCCCTTGGAGTTCGAAGAGGGAGAACATGTGTTCCTTAGGATTACCCCCACTACAGGTATTGGGAGAGCCATGAAAGTCAAGAAGTTAAGCCCCCGATTCCTTGGTCCCTTCCAAATTCTTCAAAAGATAGGAACAGTTGCCTACAAAATAGCCTTACCCCCTAATCTTTCTAATCCCCATGACGTCTTTCACGTCTCTCAGCTAAGGAAGTATGAGTCCAACCCTAGCCACGTTTTAGAGCTAGAGTATGTTTAGTTAAGGGACGACCTAACTTTCAATCTTCCCCCTACGAGAATCGTGGACCGCGGAGTCAAGTAGCTGAGGAACAAGTCTGTTCCTTTGGTGAAAGTAGCATGGGGACGCGACAAATCCGAAGAATTTACATGGGAGTTAGAGTCAGAAATGCGAGACAAGTATCCGAGCTTTTCCAAGGTAACGAATTTCGAGGGCGAAATTCTTTTTAAGGAGGGGAGTAATGTAACACCCCGATTTTTCTGTCTGAGGGAAATGACCAAAATGCCCCTGAGGTCATTTCCTGACCCGAATTCGAGGGTAACCAACTCGGTCGTCCTCGAAGGGTCAACTTAATGTTTGAAGTGGATTGAATGGCCTTTGAATGCTTCCGGAAGCGAAAATCTCGTTTTCCGCAGTTTCGGGTCAAAATGACCAAAATACCCCTATAGCGTTTTTACGCGGGTAGAAGTGCCGTTTGAGCCCGAAACTTTCCCCAGAGGTTTAAAAACACGTCTTCATGTGTCTAGAGGTCTCTGTTCAAGTCCCGGTGGTCCTGGGTAATTTTAGTGCAAAATTACGATTTTACCCCTAGAATAGTGTTTTTGAGCTTAATGACGTAATTAAGCAAACCTAAGCAATATTAGGCTCTAAACGAAGATTAATTAATTTTCCTAATTAATCTAGAGTCAAAATAATTTATTAAAGTTAATTAGAACCTAAAATTGCTTAGATTAAACTTAAATTCCTTTTTAGAACTTAAGATTCCTAGTCTTGGAATCTTGAATAGTGTTTTCTCTCTCCAATTCCTTAAATCAAGGAAGTGTGTCTAGAGTTGTTTAGACTCTAAATTGAGGATCTAACTCACTAATGGTGCAAGACCACTCCTTAATTATGTCTAGACCACCCTAATTATCCATTTTCCTTACCTAAACACTTTCTTACAACTTCCTAATCTTAAGCATAATCAAAGATACACCTAAACACAACTCTAAACCACAATTAAAATGCAACTAATCCTCTCCCAAATCTGATGCACATGGCCGAAATTCTCTTCCCCATTTGACCACATGTTGAATTGTTTCTTACTCAAAGAACCATGCTTGAGGCCATACCTTGAACCATACCTCACCATGCTTTGAACCATACCTTACCATGCCTCAAGACCACATTATCTCACCTCATGGAACTCATGGATGCCCTCCAATTCTGCACCCTCATGGCTGAAACTCATCAGCCCACACACACACTTCATTTGTTTCATTTCTTTATAAATAGAATGCCTTGAGGAGCTTGCACCACTTTTAGATCATTTGCTAAGTTTAGGAACACTCAAAGCTTTTCTTTTTCTCTCAAAGCTCTTGTGTTCTTTAAGTTCTTGGAGTTCTTTATCATCTTCATCTTCTTCTTCCATCTTCAAGTTTATCACACCAAGTAGGGATTTTCTTTCATGTATTCTTTTCTTTAAAGTTCTTGTTCTAGCTTTATGTTCATAGTTTCTCTTGATTCTTTTTAGAACTTCTTTTCTTTTCCTTGTTCTTTCTCATTTTTGGCCAAGGGCCTTGAAGTTCAAAGGAATGAGAGCTTGATGATGAGAGTTTCATGATGATGTTCATCACTTGAAACAAACTCTAGAGCTTGATCTTTGTTCTTGAGCAAAAATGTTTCTAGTTCTTCCTTTCTTGAACTCTTGAGAACTTTAGTTTTGATGGTGTTTTAAAATGGTTCTAAAGACTCAATGATGAGGTCTTATGATGTTGGTGTTAATATATCACCAAGATCATGGACTCTAGAGTTTCAAATATTTCTTTTCTTGCCTAGATGTTTCGGCCATTTCCTTTTCTTTATATGCCTTATGGTTTGATTTTCTAAAGATGTTGTTTTGAGTTCTAAGAACTCTAGGCTTACTTTATCTTGGTTGGATGAGTATGGGTTAAGGTTTAAGTTCCTTTAAAGTCTTGTTAAGAGTTCTAGAAAGATAAAATGAACTTGCATAATTTAATTTATGCTTGCACTCATATTTACGTTCTTGCTATGCATCTTTACTTTCAAGCTATCACCTAAGAACATAAAGATTAAAATGGAACTTGCATCATCACTTAATTTAATTCTCAAAGCTTTTCTATTTCGGCCTTAAAGTCGATTGTTGTTGGGCCTAGAGCACTAAAATAAAGAATTGAACTTGCATCATCACCTAATTAATTCCTCGAATGCCTATCTATTTCGGCCTTAAAGTCTATTGTTGTTGGGCCAAGAGCACTAAAATAAAGAATTGAACCTTGCATATTTACCTTCAAGCTTGCACGTTTAAGTTTATTCCTCGCATATTTACTTTCAAGCTTACACGTTTAAGTTTATGCCTTGCATATTTAAATTAAGTCATCACTTTATTTTGTAAGCAAGATTAAAAATGAAAAGCATGGGCACGTTTATTTTATGTCGTAACTTAAGAACCTAGAGCTCAAAGACTTACCCATTTCATTCCAAGTTAAAGTTTTATGTGAAACCATTCTTTGAATGCATGTTTTCGGCCAAGTAGAGATGATGGACTTGCAATGAGTTTTCATCTAGCTACAAGGACCAATAGTCTATGTTCTAAGTTTTCCTTAAAAGCTTTTCAAATCCTTTCAAGGTTATGTTATCTTGAGATATGACTTCATTCCCTTTTGGAAAGATGAAATATATTTTGGTCATTGACCTAAGGCTTCTCTTAGCCTCTTGATGAATTAAAATGATTTGCAAAGAGTTTTAGAAATTCTAAATTGATTCCAAGAGAAACTAGTTAACTTATGTACCTAGAAATGTCAATTTAAATCCTTTACTGAAACTAAATATTTTCGGTTCTGAGATGATGAGTGTGATGCTGTATGATGATGTTTTGAAGTGTTAGAATGTGTGAAAATATCATATGATGATGTAGAAATGATTCTATGCATAATAGGTAAGAAACTAGCTTACTAGAAATACCGTAAAGCTAGAATTTAACATAGTTTTGACCCATTTGTTTTTGGAACTTATCCAAACTGTTTTAATGGGAGCATAATCAGATTAGGATTTTTCAGACATGAACAACTTGGTAACATTTGGATTAGAATCGAATTCTAGCACCTATAGGGAAACTAGTAATTAGAAAACCGTAAAAGTGCAAGTTTAGAACTCTTAGAACATTTATTTTTCTGGATTCTGTCCTGCACCCTTACAACATGATAAACATGATTAATAATTAGTCCTTAAGCATAGGAATGCCTTATAATTGATTTAGATTTGATTCATAGCGCCTTAGGCAAAGACGGAACCAAGAAAAGGTCTAAAACGTAAGTTCTAGAACCCCGTAATCACAAGTTAGGAATTCTGCCCTATGCTTTTCAGATTTAAGTGTAAACATGAGGATTATGAATGATGTTTAATTATGAGCCCTTAGGTGCATAAAATATGAGCGACGGATGTTAGAGAACTATATCTCATGATTAAGACCCGTAAGGGTCAAAGCATAAGCTACCGTAAAGATAAACGGTTGAATGTTCCATGATGATGTATGTGTTATGTGAAGGATGTTAATGTTATTCGTATGAGGAATTCATGAGGATATATGTTCATGTGGTATAAAGAAAATTTGGAAGAAATTCGGCGCAATGCCTTCGTGTCGCCGAATTTCCGACGAATTTGGGGACTTAAAGAGATTTTGAAAATTAAGGTACTAAGATGGGTTCTAGGATGACACCGGTTCGGCCGAGCACCTCCATAGAACTCATGTGACATCGGTACCCATTTATACTCTTAGGTGACACCGGTTCGGCCGAGCACCCCTAAGAGAATTGCCTCCTAACCCATACTCATATAGTCGGGATTTATGATTTATAATACGCTTATCGTTAAGTGGTAAGTAAGAACTAGCGACAACTAGTTAAGGTATGAGCTCATAACCTAGATGTATGACATGTTCTGGGTGACATCGGTTCGGTCGAGCACCCCCAGTTCGATTGTCTTTTAGGGTGGCCTATGAGGAAGAGATGTTTCATGATTATGATTATGTCACTATGTTTGTCCCATATGAACGTTACTATTGCCACTTTATGCCACTAAGTATGATGATGCTTGATGTTATGTTTTATGTATGTGCATTAGGTAGTGCCATGCATACATCTTCTATTATGTTGCATTCATGACATTAAGATCATCCTAAAATGAATGGACCTTGGCTAAAGTATATTTTGAAGTTTAAAATGAACTTAATGCATGTTCAGTCATTTTGTATAATTAAACCCAAGGTTCCTGAGGACGTAGATGATGACACCTAGGTAGTAGGAGGCCCTATTGAGATTCCTTAGCAAGATTCTCACTCCCTATATCTCTTTCTTCCCGTCACGTCTTCAAATGGCGACGTTCGTAGTGTTCGTGGACACGCCGACGTGGGAGGTGCACTATGACCCGGCTCACGGGTCATACCATTTTGAGGGACAGTGCACGGTGCGGGTTTTCATGTTCGTAGGACACCCCTTCGCTCATCCCGTGCACACCCATCTCCCCGACTGCACCCTATGGCGACGACGAGCGGGTTTTTGAGCGCGCGCGTACGCATGATGAGAGAATGCTCCGCATGCACACCACCGCCCTAGCCATGCAAGACTATCCCGATTACGTGCCCCGGACCTACTTCTCGGAGACCGACCCATCCGAAGACCCGCCTACCCATCCGTATAGTGAGAGCTCTGCCCCCTCTCCCCCACCGTTGAGGGAGGGCAGTGAGGATACCGTGACTCAGCCACGACTTGCACGACGACCGGAAATGCGGCCATACCGCGGGGGTCACGCTCAATCCCCGTTCCGCCTCTTCACGCCCTAGGAGCTCGCCCAGTTTCCCGGATATTTGCCTCGTTCGTGAGATAGTCGCCAGTAGGAGGCCGTGGATGACCCGGGTTAGAGCACACACCACTTAGATGGAGATAAACTTTCTTTTGTTTAAAGGTTATCCCATTAGATGCACTCAGGTAGGGGAGTGGTTTATGTTTATGTTGTATTTTCTTTCAAGCATTCCTTTGTACTAAATTAAGTCCCACACTTATAAGTGGGCAAGTTATATATATATATAAGATGATATTCAGTGTTTTTCCCATGATGTGCCTTTATGTGCCTTATGCTATAACATTATGAAATGTATGTTTCGCCTGTTACTTGTTACATCGTATCACGCGGCTCTCACTTTGTATTTCAAAAAAAAAATTTACCCGTATTTTCCGCTAAGTATTTCAAAGTTAAAATGAGAACTATGAAGTAATAGACTAATGATTAACCTAATTATGTTCTAGAGTATTGGGTTAAAAATTAGGATGTTACACAACAATTGTTGAGGTTCCACTATAACAATAACTTTCTCAACCTCAGAAAATAAAGATGGATCGTCTTTACATTAACCTTCCCAAGCTATCATCCAAGGATTTCAGTAATCACTTGTATCCAAAGATTTTGAGTAGTTCTGTACTAGCGTTTTCAAGCTAACATGAGTAGTCTTGACTCTGGCTTCTCCAGGCTAACCCGTGATTAACAGGAAACTCCTTCAACACATTGTTAGTAGTTTTTTCCCAGCCTTTCTAAGCTGCAAGTAGTCTTGATACCGGCTTCTCCAAGCCTGACTGAGTAGTCTTGACACTGGCCTCTCCAAGCCCAATCGTGACTAACAGGCAACTACTTCAGCATGTTGCAAGCAGTCTTTCCCCAGCCTCTCCAAGAGGGAAGTCCAACTTTTGAAGAATCTTTGTCAGATGTATTCCATAAGGAATGCTTGCAGTCTTTTGAGTTTCCTTTGTTGTAGTACTCATCATATAATCAAGAATGAGCATAGGTAGGTTTACTTTTCTTTTTGCCATTAGGCAATAAAGAACCATGCAATCCCTTCTAACTAGAGTATTTATGCTACCAATACGTGGAAGAATGGAAAACTGAGCTACTGTGTATACTTTCCTCACCCTAGCACTTAACATAGCTGTGGTAATCTCACTAGGCTTGGGAATGATGGCGTCAATGAGATACCTGGACACATCTCCTTCGTTTACTCCGAGAGATTTTGCCCAGTTGGGTGAAGACTTGCAGATGATCCCTTCGCATGGTGCTTTGATGATCTTTGCAAGACTTGAGGCAATGATCTTGATAAAGCAATCTCTGATCATTCCCTTGACTTGTGATGGTGTAGGTCTCTCCAGATGAGAGTAAAAAGCATTAACCAGCTGAGGAAAGATAAGTTCATTTGTTTCTAGAAAGTATTCCCATCTCTGAAATGTAAAGACTTCATTGAGAATAGTGACTTCTTGTAGGTCTTTACACAAGGGCTTTTTAGGTGCCATCTTTCTGTTCATGAAGCATCTCTCAAAATGGTCTTGCATACTAGCATCTTCAAGCATGTAAAAGGGTTTTTTCTCCAAGGACAGTTTTAGCCATATTCTTTTCTTTCGCCATAGAGTATGTTTGAGAAGGTAGGATTGAAAGAAAGACACAAGAAGGATCAAAGAAGAGGGAAAAAAGATGGTTCAAAGGTGAAGGTGAATAGTTACAGAGGTAGCAAACAGGCTTTGAAGAAAGATTGTTGTGAAGGAAAAGAAGAAAAATAGAGCTTACAAAGACAAGTATGTTTATATGAAAAAGTCTAGTGTACAAAGTTAGAAGTTAAGGAGAGAAAAAATTGACATGCCCAAGAAGATAACGGTTAAGAACAAGGTGAGATGTAGGGGTTTAAAGAAACGTGACATGATAAAAAGTGAAGCGACGTGGGAAAGAGAAACTTTTGACAACGTGGATACAAACTCTGGCCTTTTCATCTTTCTTTAAAAAAAAAAGAGTCTTCTGGCTCTTGATCTCACTTTATGAAGAAACTACATTCTAAAAATTTAGGGTTTATTTTCTGATCCCCAGAGGAACTTTTGTATCTTCTCCCAGATTCTTCTTCTTGTTTTGAGTTCAAAGCCTTTATAAAGATCATCATTCACTGATCTTTCACAGCTTCTTTCTGACCAATCAGCTTTCTCCTGAAGATATCTTCTTCTTTCTGATCGATCTGTCTTTAAACTAAGCAACCTGAATCCTTTGAAATCTTGCAAATTGATACACCATTCTTCACAGAGATCTGTGGTCTTGCAAACTAACTTCTAAAACATGTGATGGTAGACCTGATCTTGCATACTGATCTTCTGATGTTCTTGCAAACTGATATATCATACCTCACAGAGAACTGTGGCCTTGCAAACTGACAAGCATAGTCTTTAGGAGAATGTGTATATTGATGAATTTTGATTGTCTTGCTTGATCTTCAGAGGAGAGTATAGAGAGACCACCCAAAGAGTTTTATGTAGAGATGCTAATGCATACGTGAAAGGTTAAAGACCTTTCAAAACCAGAAAACAACTGAGAGATATGTAGCTATAGATTTTGTGAATACATCTTGATACAAGATTTTTAGTAGACACATCTATTTACCAAGAATCTTCATTTTATAAGCAATTTTTTTTTTTTCAGAAACAGATTGGGATAGGAAGTACTGAATGAATTCTTATAGGATAAACAGCACAACAAAGTTCTAGGTGATGGGAAAACAACTTACCTCAAGAGATGACCCTGCAGCTGATTCCTTATCCGTAGCATTTGGGTTCAAAGGACTTAGCACGCTTTGGCCTTTCCTTTTTGATCTTTTCTCCTTGAATAGATTTGCTTGCCCTGATGTGATCAAATTTATTCAGATGATCCTAAAGTTTTTTCTTAGCATGGATGATAATGTCTTGAAGATGATGAGTAGACTTTGCCTTTCTCTTGAGCTTGGATTATACATTCAGCACAACTTCCACCAAACTTTGACAGCTCAAAGCTTTCTCAACATATGTAGATATCATGGTGGTAAGGAAAGCTCAATTGATAAAAATCCAAGGAATGACTTGGTCCTTATATCCCTGGGGATACTCTCAGAACTTTGACAAACGAAGATTATCTTCAAGAATTGAACTTTCATAAAGTTATTGTGCATTTAGATTTTCTTGCTTCTATGTCATCTTCAGTTGCTCATGTTGTATTTCAGAAAGATCACTTTCTAATCATCTTGAATAGTCCAAGCATTCTCTCTGAAAGATTGAGGTTCTGGAGCTCATTTCTGAAGCTTTGGCTTTCTTCAGTTAGCTTTCTGGATAAATCTAGAGATGAAAATACCTAGGATATTTTCATGATAAACTAGATGATTATCAAAGTCTCCCTTGAGCTTTTCATCATCATCATGCATAAGAGATCCTTGAGAGGATTATCTCTTAGGAACTTATGACAACACTTATAATCAAAGCTTGATATCTGGATAGATCATTATCAGAGTAATTCTATTAATGTTTGAGGTAAAGAGATATATCAGAAATACCTGCAAGAAGAAGTATGACTTTTGGTACCCAGACTTCCATGGGTCTTTATCAATTAGTTTCAGATAAAGAGATTTTTCCAACCTTTTTTAAAGGAAATCTTTTTCAAGATTCATTTGTCACAAAGGTATCTCTTTAAATATTTTGAAGAACAGAAATAAAAGAAAATACATATATAGCAGATAAAGTTGCATAGATCTTTCTCCTTCTATTTCATTTGTATATCTTAGTCTAGCTTCTATAAAGCAAAAGTATGGTTTTTGAAAATGTCTGATAAAACAGGTCAGATTTTAAGATGCCATGAGGTCCTCTTCAAGAATTTAGAAGAAACTTCTGACATGTTCATATAGCTTCTTGGAGGCTTTAGAAACATATAACTTGAGAAGAATAAACTCTCTTGGAGTATTTTTCTCTTTCAACTTTCCAGCTTTAGACTAAGCCTTCTCAAGTGTTCATGGCAACTTTATCAGTACTTTGAAATATTGAGATATATTGATGAATAAGCTTAGAATCTTTCTAGCAACTCATCTCATAAAAAGGATTAATGAAGGTAGGATACAGAAACTTTTACCTCATGAGTTACTTATGATGTTCTTCAACTGTGAAGCACTGAATGGCAGCGAGTTTTAGCATAACAAGTCCTTCTAACCTAGACTTTCTAGATGACTGGCATATTCTTCCTTTTTGCTCAGGGATATGGCGATAAAGAACTGAACTGATACATGATGTATGACATAGTTGCTGTAAGCAAATGTTCTATCTTAAGATAATCTTTGTCCTGATCTGTCATTCTTGAGATTGATGTCCTTTTGATATGGTCGTTACAGACTTCAAACATGGACTACAAATGGAGAATTCATCTTTAAAGTCAATCTCATATAGCAATATTAGATTTTCTACTTCTTACATAAGCTTTAGTAATTTTCATTACTTCATCATTGTAAGACATCTAATATGTTACAGATAGGATCAAAGATATCTTGATACAGGATGAGATCCTTCAACATCATGTACTGATTATCTTATATAGGCCTTCTTATGTAATGTCTCATACATGGGCAACATATATAGTTTATGCTTGATCTTTAACTGAGCAGAGATTTGACTTGATTGAGATGTAGAACTTTCTCCTTTGTAGAGTTCAACTCAGTAGGTCTCTTTTGAATCCCTTTCATTATATGAATGAACTATGCCATGACTTAGAGTCTTGATAGCAAAGGATCATTAGATAAAAGATTGGACTTGAAAAGATGATATATGCCATTCTGTCCTTTGGATCTTTGTCCTTTGCAATCATTGGATGGCTCAACCCTTCAGAGGCCTAGCTCTGATACCACTTGTAGTTGAAGATGTACACGAGAAGGGGTATTGAATCGTGCATTGATCCTTTTGCATTTTTTGGAGCTTCTGAAAAAGATTACTATCAAGTATAAAACTTGAAGTACAACGGAAAAATAGTTAGTAGCTTCAGAAAGTTACTTTTTGAACCTTATTAAATAAAACACTCACTATTAAAAGAGGTAATCATTAAAAGAGTAGGATATATATAAGACTAATAGAAAGTTAACAAAGCAACACGAGTGAATAAAAGAGTTCAGAGAAAGAGAGAAAGGACACAAGATTTTATACTGGTTCGGCCAAACTACCTACATCCAGTACTTAACAACTGTTGAGCTTCCACTACAACAACTTTCTCAACCTGAGAAAGTAAAGATGGATAGTCTTTACATTAGCCTCCCCAAGCTATTATCCAAGGATTTTAGAAATCACCTGTAGCCAAGGATTTTGAGTAGTTCTGTATTAGCCTCTCCAATCTAACATGAGTAGTCTTGACTCTAGTCTCTCCAAGCCAACCTATGACTGACAGGCAACTTCTTCAGCATGTTGTTAGTAGTCTTTTCTCAACCTTTCCAAGCTGCCAGTAGTCTTGACACTGGCCTCTCTAAGCCCAGCTAAGTAGTCTTGACATTAGCCTCTTCAAACCTAACTGAGTAGTCTTGACACCGGTCTTTCCATGCCTAACCTAGTAGTCTTGACACCGATCTTTCCAAGCCTAGCCATGACTGATAGGCAACTCCTTCAGCACGTTGCAAGTAGTCTTTCCCCAGCCTCTCCAAGCTATAACTAGTCTTTGGCTAGTCTTTCCAAGCTAAACCGTGATAAGTAAGAACATCTTACTATCGTGTTGCAAGTAGTTTTACCTTAGCCTCTCCAAGCTATGTCTGACACTAATCACTAACAGATCAAGGATATAAAGGTTAAGTGTTTGAGTTGCCACTCAAACTAACCTACACTCAAGTTTGCCTAACATATATAAGAAAAGTTCCTGAGAAAATTTGAATGACTTCCTTCATCTACTTCTTCCATAAGAAAAGCTTAAATCTAGCTAAGAATGTAGAAGGAAGATTTTCTTTACACTTCACGAATAAAACTGATTACATGATAAAGATTAAATATTCCAGGAGGTAGGAAGACATTTTTGCAAAGTTTCCTTTCTTCAATCTTCAAATCTCTCTCAACGTTCTTCAAGCTTAGCATATCTTTATATAGTGGTCTTTCTTTGTGACTTTTGTCATAGATCAGTTCTTCAAGTAACACGTGTTGAACATCAGTTGTATCTTAAAAAGAACAGCTAGAAGAAAGGTTAACAGAACTGTTAAATCGGTTGTAGAAGCCATTGTAAATATGAGTTTTTTGATTTTTTATTAGAAACTACTTTTCTACTTTCTTAGCAGGCTTTCTAAATTCCTCCTTCATGAAGGTCGTTGATCAAAGGGGTAAAAGAGATGACATATCAGTTTGAATTGGGTTTGACTTGATAATTTGAAATTCAAATTTCAAATTTCCCTCCTTTTCCTGTCGCATTCTTTGCTCCACTCACAGGTGAGCTTTCTGATGTACGTAATCAGCCTTTGAGGAGTTGTTTCACTTTCTGATCTTCAATCAAATCTTTTTTTTATGATGATTTCTTTGCGATTGTGATAATTGAAGATTACGTAACACATTGCATATGGACATATTCTGATATCTTCATCTTGAGAGTACTTTATAATGTCCTGTGCTACTTTCTAAAGTCACTTTCTTTGGTTTCTTGTAGTGTTGCAGCCTACTTCTGATCGTTACCTATCAACAGCTTGGATAAGGATATAATTTTATTTCTTTAATATAACAAATCTTGTAATATGTTTACACATGCATAGTGAAATATATATACTAATTTGAGTAAGCCTTGCTCTTACTAAATTATAGATACCTATTATAATCCTACAAGAAACTCAATAGAGACATTAGTCGTTCTTCAAAGTATTTCCTTTGAATTGGTTTTGTTATCATTCAAAACACATGAGTGTAAGGGTTCTGGAGCTAACAAGTATGACATGAATACTTGAATATAAATAATTAAGCATGTGTTTTGAATGACAACAAAACCAATTCAAAGAAAACACTTTGAAGAACGATTGTTATCTCTATTGAGTTTTTTGTAAGTTTACAATAGGTATCTATGATTTAGCAAGAGCAAGGCTTACTCAAATGAGTATATATATTTCACTATACATATGTAAACATGTTATCAGATTTGCTCTATTAAGAAGTGAAATTATATTCTAATCTAAGTTGTTGATAGCTAACGATCAGAGGAAGTCAGCAATGTTATAAAAAACCAAGAAAAAAGACTTCAAAATGTAGCAAGGGACATTAGAAAGTACTTTCAAGATGAAGATATCAGAATATATCCATATGCAATTTGTTACTTAGTCTTCAATCATCACAATCACACAGAAATCATCATCAAGAAGAGTTGATTGAAGATTTAAAAGCAAAATAACTTTTCAAGGGCTGATTACGTATGTCAGAAAGTTCACCTGTAAGTGGAGCAAAGAATGCTATAAGAAAAGGAGGGTAATTTGAAATTTGAATTTCAAATTTGAATTTCAAATTATCAAGTCAAACCCAATTTTAAAATTGGTACATCATCACTTTTGCCTTTATGGTCAATGACCTTAGCTTCATTAAGGAGGAGTTCAGAAAGCTTGCTCAGAAAGTAGGAAAGTGGTTTCTGATGAGAGATTAGAAATCTCAAATTTACAATAGCTTCTACAATCGATGTGACAGTTTTGTCAACCTCTTTTCTAGGTATTTCTTTCAAGACATAACTAATGATCAACACGTGTCACTTGAAGAACTGATCTATGGCAATGGTCAAAAAGAAAGACCATTATATAAAAGGATGCTGAGCTTGAAAAATGTGAGAGATTTTGAAGATTCAAGAGAGGAAACTTTGCAAAAATCTTCTCTCACTTCCTGGAATATTAAATCTATATAATGTAATCAATTTTGTCCTTGAAATGTAAAGAAAATCTTCCTTTTATATTCTTAATTAGATTTATATTCTTCTAGTGGAAAAAGTAGAAAAAGGAAGTCATTAAAGTTCTCCTAGGATCTTTTAAAATGTATCATCTTTAAGGAAACTTGAGTGTAGGTTAGTTTGAGTGACAATTCAAACACTTAACTTTTGTATCCTTGATCAGTTAGTGATTGGAGTGAGACATAGCTTAGAGAGGCTAAGGCAAAACTACTTGCAATGCGATAGTAAGATGTTCTTGCTTATCACAGTTTAGCTTAAAAAGGCTAGTCAAAGACTACTTGCAGCTTGGAGAAGCTTGGGAAAGACTACTTGTGGCTTAGAGAGACTGGGAGCAAACTACTTACAACGTTCTGAAGGAGTTGCCTGTCAGTCACAGTTGGGCTTGGAGAGGCCAGTGTCAAGACTACTTAGTTGGGCTTGGAGAGGCCAGTGTCAAGACTACTTAGTTGGGCTTGGTGAGGCTAGTGTCAAGACTACTTGCAGTTTGGAGAGGTTGGGTAAAGACTACTAACAACGTGCTAAAAGAGTTTCCTGTCAGTCATGGGTTAGCTTGGAGAGACCAAAGTCAAGACTACTTATGTTAGCTTGGAGAGGCTAGTACAAAACTACTGAAAATCCTTAGTTACAGGTTTTGAAATCCTTAGAAGATAGCTTGGGAAGGATAATGAAAAGGCTATCTATCTTTACTTTCTCTGGTTGAGAAAGTTGTTGTTATAATGAAATCTCAATAGTTATTGAGTACTGGATGTAGGCATGTTGGCTGAACCAGTATAAAATCCTTTGTGTCTTTTCTCTCTTACTCTAATCTCTTTTATTTTCTTTTATTTCTTCGTTATCTTATTATCTTTTTAATTTTATCCTGCACTTTTACGCTACCCTTTTTAATACCGTGTGCTTCATTTAATAAGGTTCAAAAAGTGACTTTTTGAACCCACTAACTTTGTTTTCGCTGCACTTCAAGTTTATATACTTGATAGTAATCTTTTTCAGAAGCTTCAGAAAATGAAAAAGGATCAATGCACAATTCAATCCCCTTTCTTGTGCATATCTCCACCTATAAGTGGTACTAGAACAAGGCCTCTGAGGGGTTGAGCAATCCAAAGATTTCAAAGGACAAAGATCCAAAGGACAGAATGGCATGTATCACCCCTTGAAGATTAGCTTATATCTAATGATCTTTTACTGGCTAGACTCGAAGACATGGCACAGTTCATTCATAGATGAAAGTGACTCAAAAGAGACCTGCTGATAAGTATCTCTCAAAGGAGAAAAACTTAGTCTCTTAATCAAGTCAAGTCTTTATTCACTTAAGCCCTAAGCTACAATTGGATATGCTATGTATGTGCTGTGTTACATAAGAAGGGATATATGAGACAATTAGTTCATTATGCTGAAAGGTCTTAACGTGTTTCAAGATATCTTTGATCTTATTTGCAACATATTAGACGTCTTACAATGATGAAGCAATTAAATTTGCTAAAGCTTCTTTGAGAAGTAGAAAATCTGATATTGTTATCTGAGATTGTTTTTAAAGATAAATTCTTCATCTATAGTCCATGTTTGAAGTCTGTAATGACCATATCAAAAGGATATAATCTCATGAATGACAGACTAGGACAAAGATCATCTTGAGAAAGAATATCTGCTGTTAACAGCAATGCCATACATAATGTATTTATTTAGCTCTTTATCAACATATCCCCGAGCAAAAAAGAAAATGTGCCAGTCATCTAAAAGTCTTGGTTAGAAGGACTTGTTGTGTTAAAACCTGCTACGATTCTATGCTTCATATCCAAAGAGCTTCATCAGAGACATATGAGGAAAATGTTTTCGCATCTTATCTCTTTCATTTTTTCTTTGATGAGTTGCTAGAAGGTTATTAAGCTAATTCATCTATATATTTCAATCTATTTTATAACTCAAAAAAGCTACCATGATCACTTAAGAAGATTTAATCTAAAGTTGGAAAGCTGAATGAGAGAAATACTTCTAGAGAGTTTACTTTTCTCAAGTTATATGTCTCTAAAGCCTCCAAGAAGCTATATGAACTTGTCAGAAATTTCTTCTGAATTCTTGAAGAGGACCTCATGGCATCTTAAGATCTAACCTGTTTTATCAAACATATTCAAAAACCATGTTTTTTGTAACAAATGGTTAGCATCTTTTGCTTTAAAGAAACTGAATTAAGATATACAGATGAAATAGTAGAAGAGAATTCTATGCAACTTCACCTATTTGATATCTTTTAGTTCTGTTTTTCAGAATGATTAAAGAGATACCTTTACAACTAATGAATCCTGAAAAGGACTTTCCTTAAAAAGTTGGAAAATCTCTTTATTTGAGACTAACTGATAAGGACCCATGAAAGTCTGGGTATCAAAAGTCATACCTTTTCTTGTAGGTACTTCTGATAGAAGTACTCTGATGTTGATCCATCCAGATTTTAGACTCTAGTTCTAAGTGTTGCCACATTTCCTAAGAGCTAATCCTTTCAAGGATCTTTCATGATGATTAAAGAAAAATTTTAAGGAAGATTTTGTGGATAATCTTGTTTATGCTGAGGAATATCTTGAGATTTTCTATCTCAAGATATCTTCAGAAAGCCAGCAGATGAAAGCCAGAAGCTTTAGAAAATAAGCTCCAGAACCTCAGTCTTTTAGAAAGATATGCTCGGAACATTCAAGATGATTAGAAAGTAATTCTTTCTGACATACAACATGACCAGTTTAAGAATGACACAGAAGTTGAATGATTTGGATGCACTGTAACTTCATGATAGTTCAATCTTTAGAAATTATTTTCTTTAGAAATTATCTTTTGTTGTCAAAGTTCTGAGAGTTTCCCAAAGTTATGAAATCCAAGTCATTCCTTAGATATTTATCAACCATGCTTTCATCACCACCACGATATCTATATTTGTTGAAAAAGCTTTGAGTTATGAAAGTTAGGTGGAAGCTATGCTAAATGTGCTATTCACGCTCAAGAAAAAGGCAAAGTCTACACTTCATGATCAAGACATCATCATCCTTGCTGAGAAAAAGATCTAGGATCATCTGGATGAATTTGATATCATTAGAGCAAACAAATATGTACAGGGAAAATAGATCAAAAGAAAAAGCCAATGCATACCAAGTTCTTTGAACCCAGATGCTGTGGTTAAGGAATCAACTGCAAGATCATTTCCCGAGGTTTAAATTTTTTTGGTGGTATCTATCTTTAAAAGAATCTAATCAAAAACACTTCTTATCTAAGTATGTTTGTGAAAAACTTCTATTTGCTTAAAAAAAAAAGGGATACTTAGTAAATAGATGTGTCTACTAAAGATCTTGTATCAAGATGTGTTCACAATATTTATAACTGAGGATCTCTTGGTTGTTTCCATCTTTGAAAAGTCTTTAAGTTTTTCTTATGCATAAGTATTCATGTATTAAAACTCTCTGGGTGGTCTCTCTTCTCTGCTCCCTTCTAAAGATCAAGCAAAGCATCAGAATTCATCAAGTTATATATCCTCCTAAAGTTTATGCATATCCATGTGCAAGAGCATCAGAAGATTAGTTTGCAAGATCAGGTCTACCATCGTGCATCATCGAAGTCAGTTTGCAAGGCCACAATTCTCTGTGAAGTATGATGCATCAGCTTAAAATTTCGGAAAGAAATCAGGTTGCCAAGTGTAAAGACGGAGCAATTATAAAGTAGAAGAAGTGTTCAAAAGAAGGTTGTTGGTCAAAAAGAAGGTCTCGAGGATCAGTGAGTAATGGCATTGTACTCAAAGCTAGAAGAAGAATTCGGGACAAGTTACTAAAGTTCCTTTGATAGTCAGAAAGTAAACCTTCAAGCCTCAGAAAGTCTTTCCTTCAAAAAATGAGATCAAGTGTAAGAGGACTCTCTTTTTGAAAGAAGGATGAAAATGTAGGAGTCTTTATCCACGTTGTCAGAAGTTTCTCTCTTCCACATCGCTTCATCTTCAGTCTCATCACATTTCTTTTAACTCCCACGTCTATATTTGTTCTTAATCGTCATCTTCTTGGGCAAGTCTTTTATAACCATTAACCCTCATACACTTGATCGTTCCCTTTTTTGCTCTCACTTCACTATAACCTGAACCTTTCATTTTCCATTCCACAACAATCCTTCTTCAAAGATTCACCCTTGCTCCTTTAATCGCTATCTTTATCTTTAAGCCTTCTTCTCCTTCCTTTTTCTTGTGTCCTTTCTTCCAATCTTTATCTTCTCAAGACTTATCCTTATGTCTTTTTTATGGCAAAGGATAATAACGTGGCTGAGTCTATCCTTACAGAAAACCCCTTTTACATGTTCGAAGACATATGCAGAACCATTTTGAGAGATTCTTCATGAATAGGAAGATGGCACTTAGGAAGTCCTTGAGTAAAGACCTACGAGAAGAAGTCACTGTTCTCAGTGCAGTCTTTACATTTCAGAAATGGGAAGAATTTCTGGAAATAAATGAACTCATCTTTCCTCGGTTGGTTAATGCCTTCTACTCTCATCTACAAAGATTTTCATATTCATAAGTCAGAGGGATGATCAGAGATTGCTTTATTAAGGTCACTGCCTCAAGTCTTGCAAAGATTATCAAGGCACCGTGTAAGGGGATCTTCTTCATATCTACACCAGACTGGGTAAAATCTCTCAATGTAAATAAAGGAGGCGTGTCCAGGTATCTTATTGACTCCATTATTCATAATCCTAGTGAGATTACTATAGCCATGTTAAGTGCTAGGGTAAGAAAAGCATACACCATAGTTCAGTTTTCCATCCTTCCATGGATTGGTAGCACAGACACTCTAGTTGGAATGGATTGCATGCTCCTTTATTGCCTAATGGCAAAGAGAAAAGTAAATATGCCTATGCTCATTCTTAATTATATGATGAGTGCTGTAACAATGGAAACTCAAAAGGCTATGAGTGTTCCATATGGCATGCTTCTGACTAAGGTGCTTTAAAAGGCAAAATTTGCCCTTGACAATGAAAGATATGAGTTGATGGAAGGAACCATCTTCACACCCTCATCCTTTAGAACTACGAGAAAGAGGTTAATCCTCCAAATATCTGAGCCTACAAGATAAAGCCCCAAACAAGAAGAGGACAGGCTTAAGAGGCCTATCAGAAGTCTTAGTCCAACCAAGAAAAGGTAAAAATGAAGAGAAAAATCATTCTTCCTGATAGTGAATTTGATAAAGAGGATGTTCCATTATTATAACACTTCCAAAAAAGAACAAAAAAAAGAGAGGAGGAAAGAACTCAACCATCAGAAGTGAAAACCAAACTTGAAAAGGTTATCAGCAAAAAAAAGATTAAGCTAAGATGCAAGAAGATACATAAAGTGTATTATCGATTACCATTCTATGGGAGGAAGTCAAGAAATTTCAGGAGGAAAGATATCGTGTAACTGTGCTGAGTGATGTTGAAGAACAGGAAGAAGCTAATGAAGAACGGGCTATAACATCATCTTCTGAAGAAGCGAAAAATCATATGATTAGTGAAAAAGCCAGACTGAGTCCCATGACAAGTTCTAGGCCTGCACTTGAAAAGCCTCAGATGGAGCTTATTATCGAAGAGTCAGATGGAGAAAATCTTGCAACCTGCTTTACTCTTGTACCATTTGAATCATTACCTCATATTCTTCTAGTTGAAGAAGAAGGGAACAGATTAGCTAAGGGTTTAGCTCCTACTATTCAAGAAGCTGATGCTAACACATTATTCCAAAATGTTCCTGACTTGCCTGCTCAAGCACAAGATATTCCTAATCCTTTTGTTGCCTACATGCTGAATGGTGATGATGTTGAGCCTATACTTGTTCTTGCTGTCTCTGCTTCAGTCTCTGCCTCTTTTGAAAATGCTCATAGACAACCATCCTCACCTCCTTCTAAGGTACAAGATGACACTAGGGTAACTCACCAAGATCAGGGGATACTGTACCCTTAGATATTCCAGAATCTTCTACTAGAGCTGCTCTTGCTTAAATCAATCAATCACCTCCTTACCCATCTAAAATTTTAGCAACCATCAAGTCATCTTGAGGAATCTGAGAGAGATCTTTTCTAGGTAGGACAGATTTGAGGCAACCTTAGCTACTCATGGTGTTCAACTAAGATATATGGAGGATCTTCAACTCCAGATGTTTCAGTGGATACAGCATGCGTTTCCTGGCACACCTCCTTTTTGATGATGACAAAAGGGGGAGAAGTGAAAATTGAAGAAAATCTGTGCCTCAAGGATTTAGGGGGAGCTTTGCTGATATGAAAGTAGTGCAAGAACTCAAGAAGAGTGATGCTGAGGGGGAGCCCAGAGACTTTTGTTTTTAACATTTTTTGTAAATCTTTGAACATGCTTTATGTTTTCTTTTACATCATGATCTTTTTCAGTTATAAAGTGTTTTGTTTATATCTTTCTTATCTCATATGTTTTGATGCATCTTTTTATCATGCTTCATATTTTGTTTTTATCTTAAGCTCTGATTCATGTCATACTTTACCTAAGCTCAGCTAATCACATATATCTCTAACATATGTCTTCCTTTTATCTTGAATGCGTATGCTTTGTCATGTTTAATCATATACATTGGATATTGGTTTATGTTATCTTGTGTAATTAGTCATGGCTATGTATCTTTAGAAGCACAAAATGGTTGTTGCCCTGATACTGTTTTATTAGTTCAGTATTGATACATATGGTGAGCTTATTTGTTTTTCTTACTCTTTTTAGATATGTTTTGCTAAAGCTTTGTGCTTAACTTGATCAAAGTCTGGATGAATATAGTTTTTGACTTGTCTTCAGAAACCTGCACTTAAATTGATAAAAAGACAAAGATTAGTAAGTTAGCTTCAGAAATCTCTTATAGAGTTCTGTGTTCTTTGTTTTTCACAAAACCTGTTTAAAAAAGAATCATACATATTCTGTTTTCAAAAATATCGTTCTTCATAATCTATTTGTTATGAGAAAAGTTTCATGACTTAGTTCAAAAGCTCTTTCTTGTTAATTCAGGGATTGATCCCTATACGAGCTTTAGAAACCTGGATAGCAATGTATTGATTTTCTCTCTCTTATGGTCTCTCTGAGTGTCAGAAAATACATAAGTTTCCGTCTATTTTTCAAACATTATGAATGCTCTGCTTCATTTTCTTATATACCTCTGAGCATTCTTTTCAAAGTTTCTTTTGGTATAAGACTTGTCGAAAATAGATCTTGCAAAGATAAAGTATCACAAGTTTTACTTGTTAAGTTTTCAAACATAAGGATCTTCAGAAAGTTCCTTTATTTTGATAAATGATCAAGCTGGTTATTTATCTATAGCTTAATCGTCTTTCTCCTTAACATCTATTCTCACAACGATTAGAAAGTACGCTAAAGTTTGTCTTTTCCTTAAAATGAAACAACATTGGTCTTGATTAAAATGTCACTTAAGGCCAAAATGTTTTCACATTCTTTTCATCATGCCTCAAGAAAAAGAACTTCCTGAATATCTCTCGTTCTGGTTGATTGAAAGAATATGCTTATCTTATTTACATTTCTACAATATTTCTTTCAATTATCACTTCAAAAGATTTTCTTCAAATTGGTTTGTCATCGTAAAAAAGGGGGAGATTGTTAGCTCCAAAACCCTTGGGCTCAAGTGTTTTGAATGACAACAAAACTAATTCAAAGAAAATACTTTGAAGAATGACAGATGTCTCCTTTGAGTTTCTTGAAAGTTTATAATAGGTATCTATCGTTTAGCAAGAGTAAGGCTTACTAAAATGAGTATATAGATTTCACTATGCATGTATAAATATGTTACCAGATTTGCTCTATTAAAGAAGTAAAATTATATTCTTATATAAGTCCTTGATGGCTAATGATCAGAGGAAATCAGCAATGCTACAAGAAACCAAGGAAGGAGACTTTAGAAAGTAGCACAGGACATCAGAAAGTACTCTCAAGATGAAGAAAAGTAGAAAAGTAGTTTCTGATGAGAGATTAGAAAGCTCACATTTACAATAGCTTCTACAACCGATGTGACAATTCTGTCAACTGCTCTTCTAGCTATTTCTTTCAAGACACAATTGATGACCAACGTATGTCACTTAAAGAACTGATATATGACAACGGTAAAAAAGAAAGACCATTATATAAAGGGATGCTGAGCTTGAAAAACGTGAGAGATTTTGAAGATTCAAGAGAGGAAACTCTACAAAAATCTTCTCCACTTCCTAGAATATTCAATCTGTATCGTGTAATCAGTTTTATCCTTGAAGTGTAAAGAAAATCTTCCTTCTATATTCTTAGTATGATTTATATTCTTCAAATGGAAGAAGTAGAAGAAGAAAGTAATTCAAGTTCTCCTAAGATCTTTTAAAATGTATCATCTTTAAGGAAACTTGAGTGTAGGTTAGTTTGAGTGGCAACCCAAACACTTAACCTTTGTATCCTTGATCCGTTAGTGATTGGAGTGAGACATAGCTTAGAGAGGCTAAGGTAAAACTACTTGTAATGCGATAGTAAGATGTTCTTACTTATCATGGTTTACCTTGGAGAGGCTAGTCAAAGACTACTTGCAGCTTAGAGAGGCAAGGGAAAGATTACTTGCGGCTTGGAAATGCCGAGAACAGACTACTTACAATGTGCTGAAGGAGTTGCTTGTCAGTCATGGTTGGGCTTGGAAAGGCCAGTGTCAAGACTACTTGTAGCTTGGAGAGGCTGGGCAAAGACTACTAAAATCGTGCTTAAGGAGTTGCCTGTCAGTCACGGGTTAGCTTGGAGAGGCCAAGGTCAAGACTACTCATGTTAGCTTAGAGAGGCTAGTGCAAAACTACTCAAAATCCTTGGTTACAGATGATTTCTAAAATTCTTAGATGATAGCTTAGGAAAGCTAATGAAAAAACTATCCATCTTTACTTTCTTTGGTTAAGAAAGTTGTTGTTATAATGAAACCTCAACAGTTATTGAGTACTGGATGTCGGCATATTGGTTGAACCAGTATAAAATCCTTTGTGTCCTTTCACTCTTACTCTAATTTTTTTTGTTTTCTTTTATTACTTTGTTATCTTATTATCTTTTTAATTTTATCCTGCTGTTTTTACGTTGTCCTTTTTAATACCGAGTGCTTCATTTAATAAGGTTTAGAAAGTAACTTTCTGAACCCACTAGCTTTGTTTTCGCTGCACTTCAAGTTTATATACTTGATAGTAATATTTTTCAGAAGCTTCAGAAAATTAAAAAGAATCAATGCACGATTCAACCCCCTCTCATGCACATCTCCACCTATAATACTAGTGCCAAATATTATTATTTCATCAATTCAAAGAATCAGTTCATTTCTAGCACAACAGCATATTTTTCAATCAAGTAGCAAGATTTATTTTTATATCAAATAACCAATTTAGAGGTATAAAAATTCTCCACGACACCTCAATGTGTCTCCAAGGTCATGTAGAAATTTTAGAGCAAAATGAGTTCTCTAACTATGTTGACCAAATTAGACAAATTTGGAGATCAGAAACCCTTTATTCATCGGCAACAATCATAGTTCCCAATTTTATTACTCTACCAAGTGATAATATCAAATGATATAAAAATTCACAGTTAGACTTCAATATGTTTCCAACACCTTGTAGAAATTCAAATGAAAAATCAATCATTTTCTATGGTAATAAAATTAGACAAATTCGCAACTTCATTTCCAACAGTTTAGGTAGCATAGGTACAATTTTGGTTCTTGATTTTGTAAACATAGCAAAAGTGGTAAGAATACCTCAAAATTCTACTGAAGATGCCTTAACATGTTAGCTACATCATATAAAATTTTCAACTTAATCTAAAGCCTCTAACTAGGTCAAACAATTCGTGATCATTTCCTGCCTATAAGAAAACCGAATTTCCAACAAGTTGGTCCAATACTGCTTTAGCAAAATATGATTTTTCCACCATACTAAACTACTCCACATATGTAAATACATTAATATCTATGTATAAACTCATATTAGAACTAGAATTTACTAATTTAGAATAACCAAAATCTATAAGAAATAGAGTTACACAAAAGAAGACACAAAAACCCTACTTTGCAAATTTTAGAGCTTTATACTCCAAAGGTATTGCAATTGATTTTTCTTCACTTTAAGGCCACCAATTCAAGCCCCAAACCTTCCTTAGGCAGTGAGGAAGTGAGATATCAAGGTGAGGATTGATGAGAATTGAGATTTCAATTGGTTAGATTTATAGGTGTTGAGGTGTGGATTAAGTTCAGTAAAGGAAGTTGGAAGTTTTAACAACTCTAGCTAGTGTTTTTGAGATTGGAAATCAAGCTTGAGCTCTTGAGAGTGGAAACGAGGTTACTGCTACCTTCCTCTGTTGATGGCTGAATGGTTTGGCTTCTTGAAGATGCTTGGAGTTTGTGTTGATCTTATAAATAAATGAATGAATATTATATTGTATAATTAGATGATCTTTAATCTAAGAAAGTAAAATGGATGGCTAAGACTAAATCTTGTAATTCAAGACTGAATTTTAGCCATTCATTTGATCTAAATAGATAAACTTCTTATTTTATAGAGATTAAACTAGCTTTCAGTGTTTGAAATCACATGTCAAAATTTTATTGAACGAGTAAAATACTGTACCCAAGTAATTAGATATTACCTGAAAATTAATTCCAGGTTTAAAATTCTCATTCTTTATCATTTCGAATCTCAATCCTATAATTTCTTAGTTCCAGGCTTCTCTAGGCCTCAATTCTATGGTTTTAGCTATCCCGATGAGCTTGCGGAGTGCACAAATCAGTATTCATTCTTTTTTTTTTTACACATTCATTAAGCCGTCTTCAACATTATTAAATCTGTCATATTTTTAAAATTATGACTAATACCATTCTCAGAGGTGTTTGTGATCCATCAGCCACCAGTTCATGAGTGCGTCAACACGCTACGCCGTTCATCCCATCAAACGCCTCCCTCAGCCACAATTGTGAGTGCCTCGACCGTGAAGAAAGTGCCTTTGCTGCCACCGTGAAGAGGTGACCACAGCCACCGTTCAATGTTTGGTTCAGCCATTATGTCGTCCTTCAAGCGCGGGTTGGAATTTCTTTAAAGTCCGAACACGCCATGGCTTGCTGGATCCTCTAATCTTGTAAGAAGAGAATAAAGCTCTATTTGATGAGATTCAAATATGTCATAATAAAACTGATCAAAATCCTGATATTACTCGGTTTGCAGTAGAGAATATTAGGCTTCTAGACTAGCTTAGAAGGTGATATAGAATTTTCCCCCCAGACATTGAGTATAAAATGTTCTCTGATTTTAGCAGTTCCTCATGTTGACAAACACAAATATCAAGAATTTTTTGAAAAAAGGGAGAAAGAGATTCTTTTGAGGGAACAGGTACATGTAACATGTGTTTATAGTATATATGGTACATAAATAATTTCCATTCTGGATTCCTTGTTTTGAAGCTTCTGTGATTGGAAAGCCTTTCTTTTGCAGCTGTTTCAATTTCATGGAAGAAACCTCACACTGATTAATTCAAGTTATGGCATTGAACCACAAGTCAATCTTTTACCAGATCCTATTCATCACGCAACAATGAAGTGTGAGACTTGCACTGCTAATATGGCTGAGTTCGTCAATCATATTGGCCACTTTTGTAACACCCTAATATTCAACCCAATACTACTAGCATGTACTGAGGCCAAATATTAGTCATTACTTCTTGATTCAGTTCTATTATCTTTGAAATTACTTATAGAAAATATGAGCCAAATTTTTCTTTTAACAAAACTTTGATAAAGTATGAGCCGCACATAACGAAATTAAGCGATATTGTAAAGTGCGGAAATGTAAACATAGAAAAGGCTCAGTAAACAACATCATGGACACATATACTGAAATACCTTATTCATTAATACATAATAGGCCCACCAATAATAGCAGGACTGTTCAATACATAAAAGCTAATACAACTGACATGCAGGTAATACATGGGAACATAAAAGATACATGCAAAGAAACACTAATACCCAAGTGCATCTGAAATGGATAACCTCAACACAAAAGAAGGTTTATCCTAACTACGTGTTGTGTGTGCACTAAGGACTACCCTCTAAACCATACGGCTAAAGTCACAGATAAGGTGGGACGTAGCCAATCCATGGGCGAAGCTCAACAGGAGTAGATACTCGGGCATGTCCTCCGCGGCGGGGTCGCATCTCCAGCATCCGGGCCCTCAGTGGCTGGGTGACTGTCTCCTCGCTGCCTACTGGCACACGTGAGGGAGTAGGGGCAGAGTCCTCTCCATACATATGGGCGGGTGGATCCTTCGAGGGGTCCTCCTTTGCATGCTGCGAACAGGGTACGTACTCAGTTACGGTGCCCGAGCCCGCAGTGTAGGTCCGAAGAATCCTCTCGTCACGTGTGCGAGCACTCTCAAAAATCATATCGTTGCCATAAGGTGACATCGGTGAGAAAAGGTAGCTATCTACAGGGTGAGCAAATGGCCGTCCGGGGAACATGAAAACACGAATTGTGCAGCGGCCCTCAAAATGATAAGATCCGTGCTCCGAATCATGGTGGAACTGTAACATCTTCCCAAGTGCAACGTCATCCTTAAGTCATGACATCATACTCGAGAGTTGTTACTTATAAAATAGCGGACCTTTCTTAAATATCTATAGCCATTTTGATTGATTCGCGAGATATCTAGGTCATAATTCTACTAAAATATATAGCAATGAAACCAAAATATTCATTTAATACAAAGTTCAGTACATAAAGAAAGCTCTTTTATGAGCTTTACCGCACCTTTGTCCTCTAACATATTTACATACATATCCATTCCACTAAATACAACATAACAAAAGTATTAACTACTACCCTATTGTACTTCCGAGTTTTGTTGCATAGCAGTCTCTCGATTTTCTGCATCAACCTGAAGACGACACGAGAACACAAAAACATAGGGGGTGAGAATTATACAATTCTCAGTAGGGTAACTCCCCCAAATACACAATCATAATGTCATCGTCATCGCCCCAGCCACTTTGGTTTATTAAGAAAAAGTGGTCATGCATCATATAATAGCCGTTTATTTTTAAAGTTCCAAATCATACTTCTGAATTGGGTTACTTTTAACATTCAATCACTTAATGTATATATATCATACTACTCAACACCATATATAAATATATTGGTCTCAATGTCAATACTAAACTTCTTCACTCGGCATATAAGACAAATGATTCTTAGAAAATTTACTTTTTAAACTTGCCTTGGCCCTTGACTAATCTTGTCACATTTAGGCGTTACGTACTGCCATCCCCAGTGTGGCAATAATGGGTAATAGGCTGCTTTTCAGGACTAAGCTCATTCCTATACATGATCATTGGATTTACTTTCTCCAATTCTCACACAGACCTATTCCTAGCCAGGTTTACTTTCCCCGACTCAATTCAAGGGTAGTCAGGTTTACTTTCCCTGACAGACTGGATTTACTTTCTCCAGCCCAAGGATTATAAATCTTGTACTTTTCTTGGTAGTTAGGTTTACTATCCCTAACAAACTGGATTTACTTTCTCCAGTCCAAGAAACATAATCTTATGCTTTTCTTTTGCATATAAACAATTGTAGTAATCATTCAAATCTATGTGTACCTAACCTCATCAATAAGTTCACATGATCAATTACTCATACTCATATTCAGGTACTCATGTCATACTAGTACAAAATGCTACATTTTCATCCATTCAGCGCATCAATTTATTTTCAGCACAATGGCAGATTTTACACTATTGTGGCACGAATTTATTTGCACATAAAACAATCATTTCAGAGACTATAAAAATTATCAAGGACACCTCAATGGGTCGCCAAGGTCCTGTAAAAATTTCAGGGTAATTAGTGTTCTCTAACTATATTAAAAAAATTCTAAAAATTTAGTGGTCAGAAACCATCCAACCTCACCTCAAGAACCAAAATTCATAATTTTTGACCCTAGCAATTGAACCCAGAAAATTATAAATAAAAATACTGGTAAAACCTCAAAATGTTTATAATATGTTGTAAAAATTTCAAGTGATAATTCCATCATTTGGTATGGTAAAAAAATTATCAAAATTTACAGCTTTTGTTCCAACACTTCAGGCAGCATATGCTTAATTTTAGTTCTTGATTTTTCTAAGGTAGTTTGACTCAAAATAAAAACCCAAGAAAATTCATGAAACTAGCTTAAATCCAACATATATTTTTTTTAGATCACGAAAATGCACACAACAAGCCTAGAAAATTCATGATCACACACTGTCTGTAAGAAAACCGAAAATCCAGCAAGTATCACTCAACATCTTTTGACAAAATGATCTTTCTAACCTCATCCAAACACTTCACCAAAATTCATAAATCAATAAATTAACCAGAAATTTTGGATTGAAACCAGTAAGAATTTCTCAGAAAAAGTTTGAAAGAAAAAGGCCAAAGAAAACCCTACTTGTGAAGCTTTAAGGCTTCTAACTCCAAGGGATCTTTCAAAAATGATTTTTCTTCACTTCAAGCCTTCCAAACAGCACTTAATCCTTCCTTATACAGTAGAGAATGATAGCTCAGGGTTCAGCTAGGAAATTATTTAAAATTCTAATCAGTTGGTTTGATAGATTATGAGGAGTAGAACAAGTTTTGTGAAAGAATCTTGGTGTTTTGTCAAGTTTAAGCTAGGGTTTATCAAGCTTCAAGTTTGTTAATGGTGAAATAAGAGAAAGAAGATGAAGTTTGATGTATTTTGAGCTCTTGGGCGAAAGTGATGGTGTTGGAGTGATAAGGTTGGTGATTTATCATTATTTAGGTATAAAACTAGTCAAAATGGGTATTTATTCCTTTTTTAAAATGAAATAATGAAATGGATGGCTAAGATTTGGTTTCTTGGTCAAAGAATGAAGCTTGGCCATCCACTTGACTCAAGATAAGTGGCTCATATTAACTTAGTAAGCAAGTAGCTTTTTCGGTGTTAAAATCTCACACTGAAATTCTACCGAACAAATGAGTTATTGGCACCTAAACAAAATATAATAAATCAAAGGTCATGATTAAAACTTGCTTTTCAAGTTTTAATCCTTGCCATCCACTTGGCATAAAGTGGTTGGTAAAGGTTACTTAGCCACTAAGTAACTTGTACGGTGTTAGAAACCGCGCACAGAAATTCTACTGAACGGGTAAAACAGTGTACCCGGGTAATCAAACATTGCCTGAAAAATAATTTCAGGTATAAAATCTTTATTTCTACCTATTTCTAACTATAATCATATAATTTCTCAATTTCGGGCATCTCCGGGTCCCAATTCTAGGGTTTCGGCTGTCCCGGTAGGCCTGCGGGTTCCACAAAATACTATTCATGCTTTTTTTTAATTTTTTACAAATCCATTGGAGCGTCCTCATCATTGTTCAAAATATCAAATTTTTGAAATTATGATTGATAAAACTTAAATTAATTTTTAGATAATTTTTAGGGTGTTACAGGAACTCCCACGTAGGTGTCTCAATGTAGAGCACGAACGTCGCCATCCGAATTTGAAGACGTGACGGAAAGAGAGAGATAGAGGGAGTGAGATTTCTTACTAAAGAAACTCAGTAGAGTTTTTTCTCCTATCTAGGTGTCATCATCTACGTCTCCAGGAACCTCGGTTTCTTAGTAAAACCATGGGCATATAATGGTTTAATTATGATGTTTGCAATTGTTAACCTCTGAGGCCCATTCCTTTTAATTCTAAAACTTCTGGGTTACGTAGTATATAAGTCATGAAACTTGAATCATAAATCATGGTACATAAAATCATAAACCGTGGTTCCTAATATCATGGATCATAGCACATAAATTCATAATTCATGGTACATAAAATCATAGATCATGGTTCCTGGTATCATGGATCATAAACTCATATTTCATAGTACATAGAAGCATAGTTCTTAGAACATGGTACATGGTAATTTATCTTGGTTACTTTAGGTGACATTAAAACCTCATCATTTTCTTCCTAGGGCAACGCTAACTGATCTCCCTTTGGAAAAACTTCTAGGTTATGAGCTCATACCACGTTAGTCGTCACTAGCACATGGACTTATCCCTTTTGATAAGTTAAAGGTCCCAACTTAAAGTACGGGTCTAGGGGGCTAGATCACCTCATCCCCACCCTTAGTTTGGTGGTTCAAAGGATCATTTTCTCATAGTTTAAGTCACCTTAAGTCTTAGCATGTTTATTGAGACGCCACTTAGTTCATACAGGTCACATATCTATTATTACAACATAGGCATCTCTAAGTTCTTGAAGAACAATCACATGCAATAAATAAAACTATCATTTGAGAATAATAGTTCACATAATATCATACAAGTCATGAGGTAAATACCAATTTATCATATTCATAATCCGAGAATAGGCATGCGAGATCATCAAGTCATATTCACATAGAGGAAGGAACACTTATCTACACACTTTAGATACTAGTAATCGATTACATGGGCCTTGTAATCGATTACTTGGCTTAACTTTCTAAAACCGAGAAGTTCGAGGTCCTGATAATCGATTACATGAACCTTGTAATCGATTACCTCGATTGAAAATGCATTCTGGGCCTCAAGAACACTTGATTACATGGAGTGATAATCGATTACTAGGGTCTAGAAACATGTTCTGGGTTTCCCAGAGTATTGTGTAATCGATTACATCATCTTCTAATCGATTACACAGGCCAAAAACTCATATATGGGTGTCCAAGGCACTCTGGTAATCAATTACATAAGCCCTGTAATTGATTACCAGTAACCCAAAATAGAATTTAGGGGGCTGGTACTGTTAAGGCAGATCCAAAAATTAGTAATCATCAAATCATGTATAAAACTTCTTTTTCAATGCACCTAGGTCACTAGTTTCTCTTGGAACCTTTCTAGGGCTTCAATACTTCATGGAGGCAAAATTTATCTTTTCTCAAGATGAAATAGGCAAGTCTTTGAGCTCTAGTAGTTTTAGGTGATAGCATAAAAGTAAACGTGCCATGCATTCTGTTTTATAGTTCATTAGAAAGTAAAATGATAGTGTAAAGTAGATATGAAATGTACATTCATTCTTAGCCTTTGAGTTTAGTGATGACTTGAAATATAACATGAAATGCAAAGCTTGGAATTTAAACGTGCATTATGCAAGTTCATTCTTCATCTTGGGGTTTAGTGATAGCACAGAAAGTGAACATGCTATGCAAAGCATAAAATAAACGTGAATGCAAGTTACTTTTATATCTTGTCTAGAGCTTTTACAAGACTTTAGAAAGAACAAAGTTCTAACCCAAAACTCATCCTCACACGAAAAGAAAACTATTAGTGCTAAGATAAGAAAAGAAATTATAACCTCAAAGAATCATGGAGATGGCCGAAATCATACTTGGTTTAGAGTCAAAAGTTTCAAGCTTTAGAGTTCGTTCATGTGACAAACATCAACATGAAACCCTCATCATCAAGCTTTCATTTTTCCAAGTCCCATAAGCCTCCATGGCCGAAATGTTGAAGAGAAAGAGAAGTCCAAAAAGTGTTTAAGAGAGACATAAACTCATTCTTTACCTAACTTTGGAAAGATGGAACTTTCCTTTTAAGAAAGATTCAAGCTTTAGAGGTTTTCTATGTGACAAGCACCCTCATGACATCCTCATCATCAAGTTTTCATTTTTCCAAGTGCCAAAGGCCTTCATGGTCGAAACATGAAGAGGAAAAGAGAAGTTCCAAATGTTCAAGAGAAACATAACCTCATCCTTAACTAAACTTGTAAAAGATGAAACTTTTCTTTAAGAAAAACTCAAGCTTTAGAGGTCTCATGTGAGATGAACTCATAGTCACCTCTAGAGAGCACTCATCATCAAGCTATCATATTCAATGCCTTGAGGCTGAAATCTAGAGGAAAAGGAAAGGAAGAAACCGAAAAAGAAAACATCATAGAGGTTCAACCATTCATCATTTCCTAACAAGATTCAAACATAAAGATCAAAGACATATCTTTAGAAAGGTTCCCTACCTTGTGTTTCTCGAAAATGAGAGGAAGAACTTTGAGCTTGAAGAACTCTTGAGAGCTTGGAAGAAGAAGGAAGTAAGAAAGCTTGAGACTTTTAGAGATTTTGCAAGAAGTGAGCAAAAGAATAGGGTTGTGTAGTGTAGTATATTTATAGGACAATAAAGGTGTGGCCTCCATGAGGTAAGAGAATTTGACTTGGTGGTATAGTGATGTGATGGAAGCATGGTTGGAAGCATGGGCAAGCATACTTCAAGCATGGCTTTTGCTTGTAAAAGAAAGCAACATATGATAAATGACATGAAATGAAATAATTCCTCTAAAGGAGGAAGAGGTGGCCAAAAATCATGAGGCCAAGAGAGAGAAGATTTCATGGCCACAAGGAAGATAAAATATCTTCATGTGTTGTCATTCAAAGGTATGGAAGAAAGCATGGAAGGCATGGTTGATTGTAAAGCTTGATTGAAAGCTTTGAATGACTATATAAATAATTCATTCTTTTTGAATTTTGAATGACATATTTCTTCCAATTTAGTCATGGTGATTTGAGAGTGACAACCTTCCTTGGGAATGGGAGTGTGAATAGTGAAAACACTATTCATGGATGCTTTTCTTTAGAGAAAAAGACTAGAAATGAGTTTTGAGTTTTCATAAGTAATTTTAGGTTCTAATTAACCTCAAATAATTATTGTAGCTCTAGATTAATTATGAAAATTAATTAACCTTTAATTAGAGCCTAATATTGCTTAGGTTTTGAGTTAGGTAACTCGTTATGCTTGAAATGCACTAAGCAGGGGCAAAATCGTAATTTTTATCAAAAGTTGCCTGGGGCCTCCGGGACTTAAACAACCATGAAACATGCCTTAACATCATCGTTTTAGACCTCAGTGCAAGGTCCGAGTCAAACACAAAACTTAAAAACTGCCTTAAATCTGTGCAAGGGTATTTTGGTCATTTACGCGCAGAAACCTCAGAATGAGATTTTTCTATTTTGTTAAGCATTCATATACATACAATCCCCTTCATATATCATAAAAGCCCTGTGAGGATGGCCGAGGCTAGTAGTCCTCGTGTTTCAAGTAAAATGACCTCAGGGACATTTTGGTCATTTAAAAGTTTAGAGAAAAACGAGGCGTTACAACTTGGAGCTTGCCAAACCAATATTTCACATCTAGTACTTGAAGACTGTACTTACTATAACTATAATGCATTACCATAACTATAACCAAGGTAGTTTTTCTGAATTCTAAATTTATAGTCTATAACCTTTGTATGTATGTAATTTTAGAGAGTTATGTAGTTGGTGACTTGTTGAAATTGTCATAGGTTTTTGGTGTTCTGAAGAGGGTAAGTGATGAGGATTGCCAATTATTGGGCTTGGATCCTAAGTATGCCTGTCCTGACTGGATGATATTACATGTTCTTCCAATTCCTCTATTACCTATAAGACTTCTGTTATGATGGACATATCCACAAGGAGTAAGGCAAGTTCTTTTTTTCATTATTTTACTCGGCCTTTGTAAGTTCTTTATCTAATTATCCCTTGCCATTGACTGTGATGGCTGATAACATTTGTAGTGAAAATTGTAATATTATATTCTATTTTTCTGAAAGTTAACCTTTTGTCTCTGTTGCATCTAGGATGATTTAACCTATCAGCTGGCCATGATCATTAGGCACAATGATAATTTGAAGAGACAGGAGAGGAGTGGATCTCCTGTGCATATTATTTCTATGTTTGCTCAGTTATTGCACTTTCACATAGCCATATATTTTGACAATGAGTTGCTTGGACTGCCAAGAGTATGATAATATTGATATGCTATGCTTGCTTTAACCTTAATTGGTTTTGGATGTTTGAAAATGCAGGGAGTAATTTTTTTCAAAGGCTACTCAAAGATTAGGAAGACCTATCAAATTAATATGTAGCAAGCTTAAGGCAAAAGAAGCCCAGATTAGAGGAAACTTGGTAGGGAAAAGAGTTGATTTTTTTGCTCAAACAGTAATTACACTTGATCCAACCATTAACATCAATGAATTGGGAGTGCCATGAAGTATTGCCTTGAATCTTACATACCCTGAGACTATGACTGCATATAACATTGAAAGGTTGTCATTTGGATATGCTTTTCTAGTTTCTTTTCTTCTAAAGCATTTTCCATTGTTTTAAACAAAACATACTTGAAATGGGAAAAACAAGTTAAAGGAACTTGTTGAGTATGGACCCAATCCTCCACCTGGAAAAACTCGTGCCAAGTACATTATTCGTGATGATGGGCAAAGGCTTGATCTTAGATATTTGAAGAAAAGTAGCGATCACCATTTGGAGCTTGGATACAAGGCATTGTTTTAGACAATAACAATTTTTATAGCTTAGGTTTTCTCTTAATGCCTTCTAACTATCCTACTGTTGTGGGTAGAGCGTCATTTAAATGAAGGAGACTTTGTTCTCTTCAATCGTCAGCCTAGTCTTCATAAAATGTCTATCATAGGGCATAGAATCAAAATGATGCCTTATTCTATGTTTCGGCTTAACTTGTCTATAACATCACCATATAATGCTGATTTTGATGGGGATGAAATGAATATGAATGTTCCTCAGTCATTTGAAACCAGAGCAGAGGTGTCAAAGCTCATGGTGGTGCCTAAATGCATTATGTCACCTCAATCAAACAGGCCAGTAATGGGAATTGTCCAAGATACACTTTTACAATGCAGAAAAATCACCAAGAGAGACACCTTCATCACGAATATGATATTCAATGAATTTTTCTATTGCTCTTGCCTCTTGTTTATTTCATCATTGTGATTCTTGTACAAGTCATTCAGAAGTTGAATAAAATTTTTATTTTTTAGGATTTTTTATGAACATTTTGATGTGGTGGGAAAGATTTTGAAAGGAAAGTTCCTGCTCCTGCAATATTGAAGCCTGAGTCGTTGTGGACTGTGAAACAAGTTTTCAATCTCATCATTCCTAAACAAGTTTTCAACTTTGTTCGCTGCACATTTGAACTTGTATTGATTTTCGTTGTTCTATCTATTCTTTTCAAATTCTTTGAATTGAATAATTGAATGCTTTCTTTAACTTACAATATTGTTTTACTTCTTTTTTGTTGGGATTTTGATATGTTACCTAAACAATAAGAAAATACATCAAGATAAACAGTTGCCTTTAACCAGAGAAAAGGCAACACTTTCAAAAGTTGCCTAAACAATAAGAAAATACAACGAGATAAATAGTTGCCTTTAACCAGAGAAAAGGCAATACTTTTCAAAAGTTGCCTAAACAACAAGAAAAACCAATGCTTATAAACCATTGCCTTAAATCAGAATAAAACACAACGCATAAAAGGTGTGAAAATCGTTGTCTTTGATGCTACAAAGGCAACATTTTTTTCACAAATTGTTGCCTTTTCTATGTTAACTGTTGCCTTAGTGAAAAGGTAACGCCAGTATAAGCAACCCCCCAGAAAACGTTATCTTTTCTCAGCAAGGCTTTTAAAACGTAGCCTTTGAGCTAATTTCTTGTAGTATAGGCTATAGCAATTGGTACTTTAAATCAATATAATTTCTAAATAAATTGGGATCATATTTATTAGTTATTTGCATTGGTTAAATTCTAGAGATCGATCGATCACTAGTATAATTACCGGTAATTATTTACTAATAGCCACTAATAAGTTCAATATTTGGTCTTTGATAACTAATTCCAATCCTAGGAATACCTTGCACTAGTGTTTTCAATTATTGATTTTTCCCAGTTATTTTTAATTGCTTAGCCCCTTCCCAAATTTTCAACTAAGCGACATAATCTCCTTGAGAGACGATCTAGGTTGTGCCCTTTACTACATTTTTTGCGCAACTTAGTACAAAATTAATTCTAATTTGAGGAAGTAGTGACAACCTCCGCCAAATTTTGGTGCCATTATTGGGGAGGCATAGTTGTTTATTTTACTTTATTTTATTTTAGTTTGTTTTTGTTTTCATTTTTTTTAATATTTGAGTGTTCCCTTATATGAGGCATTCCTTGTCTGCTAGTACTCTAATACCTTTTGATCCTGAAATTGAGAAAACTTTAAGGTGAATTAGACAGGTAAGGTGTCAATAAGCAAAATAATCTAAGTAATCTAATCCTTTATTTGTTGTTTCAAGAAATATAACACAGGTAACATGGGAGATTGCAACATGATACTTAAGGAGCTCACTACTCCTAACTTTACTCAGTAGTATTTAACAATTACATACTCTATGCTTGATAATAATTTTGAGCTTAAAGGGTATATGGTTTATGTTTTACCCAAGTTCCATAAGGTATCTAGAAAGAATCTACACCAACATTTGAAAATGCTGCATATGGTTTGCTGTAGCATAAGGCCCAATGGGGTAGAGGTCGATGATGTCAAACTTAGAGCATTCCCTTCTCCCTAGATGATGTTGCAAAAAATTGGTTTTTTAACTTGCCATATGGTATTGTGAATAGCTAGACAGGTATGAAGAGACTTTTCCTTGAGAGGTGTTTTCCCACCTCTTGAGTAGCTTCTATCAGAAAGAAAATCTCCATAATTCGCCAATCCAATGAGACTCTACATGAGTATTGGGAGCACTTCAAGCTCTTTTGTGCAAGTTGCCCTAACCATCAGATCTTGGAGTAATTCCTCCTCTAATATTTTTATGAAATTTTTTGTACCTGCTGATAGATATATGATTGATATTGCCAGTGAAAGGCTTCTAAGATGACTACTAGTACTAAGGGCCTTTATGAGGTTAGCCAACCAGAGAATCCAGTGTTAACCCAGACTTTACAAGCACTTTTTAGGCTCATAAAGCAGTTGATGGTTAACCAGGTAGCAACATTAGTGGTTCCCAAGATTTATAGCATCTGTACTTCAAATGATCATCACACAGATATGTGTCCAACACTACACGATGACTCAACCACTGGAGTGGCAACAACAAACCCTTTTCGAGTCAACCTCAAAACCAGACAAGCTAATTTCCATTTGGGAACACCTACAACTCAAGCTAGAAAAGCACCCTAATTTGAAGTAGTGAAATAATTCTCAGCAATAGAACCATCCTTCTCATATCCTCCTCATATCCCAATATGATTGAGATGATGAAGATGATGATGGAATTGATGCAAGAAATAAGGAAGGAGAATGCCCAACTAAGAGAGAAGGTAACTCAAATGAAGAATAATCAAAGTCAGTAGGCCCTAGCTTCCCAGTTTCCCTTTCAAATCGTGCCCAACCCCAGGGAAAATGTCAATATAATCACCCTGAGGTCTACGACAAAAATTCTGGATGTGACGTGACAAGGCCTACAGAGTAAGAGAAACAAGAGAAAAAGGAGCCCAAAAAAGTTTTTGTTGAGTGCCGTAGTGTTCAAAGAGTGCTGCAGCGCTCCATAGAACATCTAAATGGTGATTTGGCATTAGAAGACCTCTTGGGTGAGAACCACAGCACTAAGGGAGCGCAACAGTGCTCAATCAAGGATGAGTAAGGAATATAAAAGGCTTCTATTGAGCATCGTAGTGCCCCACAAAATCCATGAAAAATTAAGACCCTACTCCTCCACTGTAATTCCCTCAGAGGAGGAAACCCAAGAAAACAGTTACTTCATAACTCAATCCAGAAGCTTGGGAAACTTTTCAAAAGGTAAAGGTGAATATACTTTATTGGATGCAATCAAATAGATTCCAAAGTATACTAAATTTTTAAAGGATTTGTGCACTAATAGGAGGAGAATAAAGGGTAGTGAAAAGGAAAAGGTAACTATCGGGGTAAATGCTTCCTTCATTATCATGCCAAGCAACCTACTAACCAAATGTAAGGATCTGGACATATTCTATGTTCCTTATGTAGGTTGAAAATTGCACGAGAAGGGGGGGTTGAATCGTGATTTAACTTTTCTTTTCTTTTTAGTTTCTGAAAACTTTGAACAAATACTATCAAGTATAAACTTGACGTGGGGCAGAAATAATATCAGTATATGTCAGAAAGTAACTTTCTGAATAAAATAGAATTATGAATAACAAGTTTAACAATGTTTTTCAGAAGAGCATTTATTATATGCAGAAAATAAACTATAGAGGAGATTTAGGGAAGGAAGAAATACTAGGGAAGGGTTTTTATACTAGTTTGGCCAACTTGCCTATATTTAGTTCTCAACAAATTCAACTAATCAACCTTTTCTCGCCCTTGAGAAAGTCAAATAGTCTTTCAATAGCCTTCTTAAGGTATCTCACGTGACGAGTAGCACACTCTACTGTCATTTTTCAAGTAATCTTTAACTAGTTTCTTCAAGCTACCCCTCAGCTATCACTACTAGATCGGGTTACAAAGAGTATTTTTGGGTTGGATCAATCCAACTATCAAAAACTCAAGTTTTCTCAAAATAAATCAGTGTATGAGTTGAAAATTTAAATGATTCTTTCTAACATTTGTTCCTTGGAAGAAGATGTTATCTAATAAGAACATAGAAAGGAGATTTTTAGAGAAGAATGAAACTGATTACAAGTTGTAATATCTTTACAGAAGAAAAAGGAAAGTCTTGTGTTCTTGAGAGCTTTTCAAAGGATTTTTTTCCGATGTCTTAAGTTGTAAGCACATGACCTCCTTTCATACTTGATCTTTTATTTATGATAGTTGCCTTTAATCTATTTTCCTAGTGACACATGTTGATAGTCTTTTCATGTCTTGGAAATGTATTCTTGAATAGTAGCTCAGCATGTTAGAATTACTTTTGCAGTTGCAGAAGTTGTTATCTAATAGAGGTTTCTAAATCCATCTTCAGATACTGCTTTTGGCTTTCTTAACAAGGTTTGTGAACCTTTTCTTCTAGAAGCTGGGACGGTTGACCATGTTGAAAAGAGATGTCACTATTAATCCCTAATTGAGTTTGATTTTAATTTAAAATTTGAATTTTCCCTCCTATTTCTATAAAGTGAACCATTTACAATAAACGTGCTTTATGAAGCATTGTTTTAGTTTCTGAACTTTTCTTTTGATCTTCAAGACATCAATCAGAGCTCATTGTAAAGAAATTATTATGATCATGGTGATTGAAGATGGAAACCACACTTTGCTTTAAGGTTAGATTGAAATCTTCACTTGAATGACACTTTTTGAAGTTGTGGGATACTTTCTAAAGATCTGAGTCTTGGTTTTTTGTTCTTGAGAATTTTCTTTCATCCATTTTAAGGATTATTTTTTACTTTATTTAAGTTCTAAATCTCTTTGAATGAGATTTGACATGTTTACACATGATCTTGTGAAAATAAAACTTGTTCATGAAGTTATATGTTAATGAAAATGAACCTATTTGTATACTCAAGAAACTCAAGCAAACGATCAGTCCTCCTACAAAACATTTTTCATGAAATTGGTTTTGTTATCACTCAAAACATTAAGCGTCGATGCTTTCTGAAGGGTTCTGGAGCTAACACCTTGCACTAGTGGGAACTTGCACATAAAGCAAGCCATGGCTAGTCTTGGGGCATGCATTAATATTATGTCAAAATCACTCTACGACTCCTTGCATTTTGCAGAGCTTAAGCCCATGGGGTTACAAATCCAACTTGCAAACCGTAACTTCACTAAGCTAGAAGGAGTATTGGAAGATGTCCTAGTAAAGGTAAATGATTTAATATTCCATACTGATTTTCATGTGCTTGAGATGGAGAATGACACTGATGCCAACTAGCATAAATTAATCTTGGGAATACCTTTTTTGAAAACTACTAGCATGATTAGCCTATATTGGGAAAGAACTCTTATGAGGGCAAAGGATCTTGCTGCATGAGCCTCGGGAAAACTAATGACTGAAAGGTCAAAGTTCAGGTGGATGGGATTGTTCTTGGTCATCCATATACACTCCAGTGGTGTGGTTGAGTTAGAGGAACCAAGGTCCATGAGTCATTCTGAAATTGATGGGCATTGGCTAAAGTATCTTAATGAACCTTTCAAGGATCTAGGTGTGGGTATAAATGTACATGAGAAGGAGGGTTGAATCATGCTTTACTTCATTTTACATATCTGAAACTGTTTACACAAATACTATCAAGTATAAAACTTGCAGTGCAACGGAAACACAGTTAGTGGTTTCAAAAAGTAGATTTTTGAAGTAAACAATAAATAACCTAAAAGCTTAAAACGTTATAACAGCATAAGTTCAACTGCAAAACATAACAGAAAAGTAAAGGAGATTAAGGAGAGTAAGATGTGACATAAAAATTTTATAATGTTTGGGCCAAACATGCCTACATCCAGTACTTAACACAAGTTGAGGTTCCGCTAAACATGTTTCTCAACTCGAGAAAGAAAAACTGGATGGTCTTTACGTTAGCCTTCCCAAGCTCTCATTTGTGACCAGCTAACAATCCTTGTTATCACAAATTGAGTAGTTATTCATCAGCCCCTCCAAGCTGAACCGAGTAGTTTTGTACTAGCCTCTTCAAGCTAACACCTGTGACCAATAGACAACCCCTACTATTACAAATCTGAGTAGTTATTCACTAGCCTTTCCAAGCTGAATTAAATAGTTATTCACTAGCCTTTTCAAGCTGAGCCTGTGACAAGTAAACTAACTATTACTGTCCCATTGTAAATAGTCTTTAACTAGCCTTTCCAAGCTAAACCATGACCAGTAAGAACACTTTACTATTGTACTGCAAGTTGTTTTACCTTAGCTTCTCATAGCTATCTCACACCAATCTGTACTGGATTGAGGATACAAAGGTTTTGTGTTTGGATTGCCATTCAAACTAATCTACACTCAAGTTTCCTTAACATATACATGAATAACCTTGAAAAGCTTGAATGACTTCTTTCTATCATTTCTTCCTAAGAAGAACATATATTTGTTCAAGAACATAGAAAGAAGATTTTTACAAGTAAGAAATCTGATTACATAATGATATGATCTTTATTGAATATGAGAAAAGATTTTTATGGAGTTTTATCTTTTTGTGCAGAGTCACTCTCTATTTCTTTTGAGCACAGCGTCTCTATTTAAACATGGTTTTCTTTGTAGCCGTTGCCCTTGATCAAATCTCCAAGTGACATGTGTTGATCATCCATTTATGTCTTGGAGAAGTAGTCTAGAAGAGTAGGCTGACAGTTTGTTAGATTTGTTACAGAAGCCGTTATGGCATTGAGATTTCTAATATTCCTTTAGAAACTACTCATACTTTTTGAATATGGTTTCTACACTCTTTTTTCTAGAAGCTGGGAAAAGTTGATCCAGTGGGCAGAAGAGATGACAACCCAGTTCTAACATTGGGTTTGACTTTAAATTTGAATTTTCAAAATTCAATTTCCCTCATTTTCTAGTAATGTTCCATACTCCACAGTAAAGTAAGCTTTCTGACATGTGGTATCAGATCCTTGATGATTCTTTGAGATCTTCAGGTCTTCAGTCTAACCTATATAATGATGAAAGGATTGCGATTATGCCGATTGAAGATAGTGTAACACCTGGTTCTCAGAGTTTACTTGATATTTTCATTGTAAATGTACTTTTTGATATCCAGAACTACTTTCTAAATACTCAAAACTTGGTTTCTTGCAGTGTTGATTTCTTCTTCTAAATGTTACCTATTTCAAGCTTGAATAAGGGTATAATTTTACTTCCTTGTTAGTTCAAACCTCTTAACATGAGATAAAAGATATTTGCAATGCAAACTAAAAGATATCCTCGTTTGATTAAGCCTTGATATGCTAAATGATAGAACCTGTCTAATTTTACAAGAACCTCAAGACAACCATTAGTCGTTCTTCAAAGCATTTTCTTTAAATTGGCTTTGTTGTCATTCAAAACTTGTCAACACTTCTTGGAAGGGTTCTGGAGCTAACAATCTCCCCCTTTTTGATGATGATAAACCAATTTAAAGAAAATCTTTTGAAGAGATATTGAAAGAAGTAATATTAAAAAAAATAGTGTGATAATTTTTTCTTTAACACATTACTAAAAGTGATTTTCAGGAAGTCCTTTTCTTAAGGCATGATATGAATTATGTAAAAACATTTTTGGCCTTAAGTGACTTGAATCATAGTTGTTGTTGTTTTTCTTTTAGCTTTGGACAAGCTTAATGTACTTTCTGAAAAGTATCAGAGTAGTATGTCAAAGAGAAAAATATTTATGCCTTGATTTACAAGTTCCTTGATTTTTGGTCATAAAAAGAAACTTTTTGAAGATCCACGTGCTTGAAAAACAAACAAGAAATACTTGTGATATTTTATCTTGATTACTTTCTTGATTTAACACTTCTTTATCCAACCAAGTTTTTTCAAACGAATGCTCAAAGACATACAAGAAACGTAATAGAGCATGCATGGTTTTAGTGAAAACATACTAATGCTTAGAAAACTTTAAAATGATTTTATCAATATATTACTATGTGAGGTTTCTGAAGCTCATTAGGGATCAATCCCAGAATAAGCAAAGCATAGAAGAGCTTTTTGTTATGAGCTGTGAAACTTTTCTCATAAGTATCAGATCATGAATAGAAGTATGCAAAGCAAAGCTTAAAACAAATTCTCTTCAAGTAAGTTTTCCCATTGATGCAAATATGAAACAAAACATAACACAATTTATGACATATAAGCATAGCACACTTAGAGAGAGTTCTAAAGCTTGTTAATTGATCTTAATTGTATCAAAGTATGTAGGAAAGGGTTTCTGAAGACTTATCAGAAACTATACACAATTTTATTTTGATCAAGTTATACATAGCCTTTTGAAAAAATCTCATATGTGTGTCAAAGATAAAATATTTTATAAAAGGGCAAAAAACTTTAAGCGCATCATACACATCGAGGCTCAACAGGTAGATATGAGTATTAGAGCAACAAAAGAGATCTTGTGCTTCTAAAGATACTTGACATAGCTAATCGTAAATACATATGTGATCTAAATATCCTAGCGTGCTAACTGATTATGCAAGACAGAGCACACCCATGAGAAATAAGAAGCAAACATCTATCAACATGATATATGATTAGCTGAGCATAATTGAACATTGATATGTATCAGAGCTTATTAAACATATATATGTAACAGAGCTTAATAGAAATAGAGCTTAAGAAAAATATGCATCAGAAATAAACATATAGCATGATATATGAATAGAAATAATGAATTGTATAAAATAGAAAAACAAACTAATTGTTAAATATTAACAAAAAAAATCCAAAACATCAAAAGAATATGCATGCTAAAAAAATTCTCTAAATTCTCTCTACATAGGCTCCCCCTGAATTCCATAGCACAAGTCTTTTCTTTTCTCCCTTTTGATACCATAAAAAAGGAGGTGTGCCTAGAATCAAAAACACTATCCTCAGCCTCAACGCTATAAAATTTGAAGAATTTGAAGCTACAGAGCTTCAACTTATTTGAGCTGGGCGCCATGCTCTATGATAGTTGCCTCAACTCTATCTTGTTTGGAAGAAATCTCTCTTAAATTTCCCAAGATGATCTGATGGAACTGAGAGCTTGCTGGAGGCTCGATTGAGGATGGAGGTGGCATGCTAATGGGTGCAGGAAAAGTTCTAGGAGATGGGTCAGGAGGAGGTGGAGAGGATGGTGTGACATTATTAGAGGTAGTAGGAGTAAGAGTAGGCTCAGGAATAGCATAAACAAAATACAAAATTAAGCATCTGAGCCAAGGAAAAAGCAGCAACCTCTTGAGTTAGAGCAGTAGGAATAAGAGCATCTTAAACCGACACAGAAGTAGCAGCTTGTTGAATAGGAGGTGCTTCAGCTTCAGATGTCCTATCCCTTTCTTCTTTTACAGGAGTAATGTAGATGGAAGAAGGAGATTGAGGAACCATTAGGATGATGGTAGTGCTAGGTTCATGATCTTCTTCATTAGATTCTTCAATAATCGACTTTATTTGGGACTCCTCACCCATGGTCATAGAACTTATTTTATCACTTAACCTAGGCCACCTAATCTCAGCACAAAGCTAGAATTCCATAATTTTTATCCCTAGTAAATGAAACCAAAAAATTCAAAACAAAAATCTTGGTAAAACCATAAAATGTCTCTAACACCCTGTAAAAATTTTAAGTGATAATTCAATCATTTGGTATCATAACAAAATCAGCAAAAATTACAACTTCTATTCCAACAATTCAGGCAGCATAAGGATCATTTCAGTTCCTAATTTTTTTAAAGCTGTTAAAGTCTATATCATGCACCACGAAGATTCCTAGAGTCACCTTAGGATGTTAGCTTCAACATATAATTTTTATAGCTTATAAAAATACCTATAATTGTACTAGAAAATTCATGAACAATCCCTGCCCATAATAAAACCAAAATTCTAGCAACATGTTTCAAAATCTCTTTTAGCAAAAATGATTTCTAAGATCATCCAAACACTCCACTAAATTAAACACATCAATATCTATCTATCATCAATCAATACATCTATAAAATTCCAGCCAAATCTATTAGAAACATTCAGACCAAAATTGGAAGGAAAAGAGAACAAATAAAGCCCTACTTGACTTTTGAAAACTATTGCTTTTGTGCTTTGCCTTTGCTTGTGCCTCTACACCCAATTTTTGATCCAAGCCAATCAAAACCTCCTCTAAATAAGCAAGAACAATAGCTAAAAGTTGTGGTGAGGTGAGATGAGGATTCTCTATAGAGAGTTGAGTTAGGGATTATAAGAGGTAGGTTGTAATTTGGGCTTTGGTTATGGACTTTTTGATGTTGTAGCTTGAATTTCTTGATGATTTATGATACTTTGGTGAAGAACAAGAATTCCCCTATAGTAAGGGCATGGGGAGTTCCCCTATTGTAAGGGCACATGGAGTTCCCTTATAGTATGTTATGGGCATAAAAAGACCCCCTTTATTATGTTAAGGGCACGGAAAGATAGGAATTATGTATATGAGATCCCTTTTGGTGTACCGGGTAAACATATAGTTGAGAATGAAATACTATGATGTTGAGTAGTATGACATGTGTATATTAAGTGATTGAATAATAAAAGAAACCAAAGTGGCTAGGATGATGACAATGACATTAGAAATTATGTATTTGAGGAAATAGCCTACTGAGAATTGTATAATTCTCATCCCTATATGTATGTATTTCTATGTCATTTCCAGGTTAAGCTAGAGGACTATGTTGTTGCTATGCAAAAGAACTCAGAATTCAAATAGTGTTCTAGTTAATGCTTTTATCATGTTGTATTTAGTGGAATGGATAATATGTAGCTATATTAGAGAACATAGGTGTATTCAAGCTCATAGAAGAGCTTCCTTTTGTACTTAACTATGTTTCAAATAAATATTTTTTCTCATTGTTATGTATTTTACTATAATTACGACTTAGTTATTACATGAATAAATCAAACTTGAGATAGATATTTAAGAAAGGTCCGATAATTAATAAGAAACAACTCTTAAGTATGATGTCATGACTTAAGAATGATGTTGTACTTAGGAGGATATTACATTGGCCTAGCATTCTCACTACTGACCCAGCTTTCTTCTTCTTCAGATGATAATTGTAACATCCCCCTGCTACTTTATGGATTGATGATTGTCCCCATAAACCAACACGAGTATTTTCAGCTTGCTTTGTCCTCAATCACATGCTTCCTAGGAAAACTTCCCAGGAGGTTACCCATCCCAAAATTGCTCCAAGTCAAACACGCTTAACTGTGGAGTTCCATAGTGATTGGCTACCAAAAAAAAATGCATTTTGTTGGTATAGGTAGTACAAATCAATTTATATAAGCCCTCCTTAATTTTATAGTCCTATACCTACACAGTCTCAAAATCTTTCTCATTCGGGTGTGTAATCAATTCATTCATAGACCCCTCTGCTTAGAAGTCTGCCAAGAGCAGCTCCTTGTCCGTTCCTTTTTTGCACTAGCGATCCTTGACTTCGTCACCGGGCATTACATGCCTACTAGCTTCTGCTTGGTTCGTCCCCAAATCATATCGTACCAGGAGAGGTATACATTCTGATACCATTTGTAACATCCCCTATTACTTTATGGATTGAGGACTGTCTCCACAAACTAACATGGGTCTTTTCAGCGTGCTTTGTTTTCACTCACATGCTTCTTAGGAAAACTTCCTAGGAGGTCACCCATCCCAAAATTGCTCCAAGTCAAGCACGCTTAACTGTGGAGTTCTTTAGTGATAGACTACCAAAAAGAAGATGCATCTTGTTGGTATAGGTAGTACAAATCAATTCATACAAGCCCTCCTTAACTATATAGTCCCAAACCTACACAGTCTTAGGATCCTTTTAATTCGAGTGTGTAATCGGTTCATTCATAGATCCTTCTTCTTAGAAGTCTGCCAAGAGCCACTCCTTGTCCATGCCTTCTTTGCTCTAGCGATCACTCCCCGACTTCGTCACTAGGAGTTACATGAGCACAAGAACCCAAAATGAGAAAAAATTAGTCTTCATATCAACTTACAAAATCAATAGTCATTAACCATCCATTACAAAATCATGTAATTCCTGGTGACAAAGTCGAGGAGTGATTACCGGTGCAACAAGGCGAGGACAAGGAACGGCTCCTAGCAGAATTCTAAGAGAAGGGGTACATGAATAAACCAATTACACACTCGAATGAGAGGGATAATGAAACTGTGTAGGTATGGGACTCTATAGTCAAGGAGGGTTTATATGAATTGATTTGTACTACCTATATCAACAAGATACATCTTTTTTTTGGTAGCCCATCACTAAAGAACTCCACAATTAAGCGTGCTTGATATGGAGCAGGGATGGGTGACTTCCTAGGAAGTTTTCCTAGGAACTGTGTGAGTGAGGACAAAGCATGCTGAAAAGATCCATGTTGGTTTGTGGGGACATTCGTCAATCCATAAAGCAGTAGGGGATGTTACAAATGGTATTAGAGCCTATACCTTTCCCAGTACGATGTGGTTCGGGGATGAACCAAGCGGAAGCTGGTGGGCATGTAATGCCTAGTGACCAAGTCGAGGAGTGATCACTGGTGCAAGAAGGTATGGACAAGGAGCGGCTCCTGACAGACTTTTAAGCAAAAGGGTACGTTAAGGAACCGATTACACACCCGAATAAGAGGGATCCTGAGACTGTGTAGGTATGGGACTGTATACTTAAAGAGGGCTTATTGAATTGATTTGTACTACCTATACCAACAAGATACATCTTTTTTTCGATAGCCCATCACTAAAGAACTCCACAGTTAAGCGTTCTTGACATGGAGCAATTTTGGGATGGGTGACCTCCTAGGAAGCTTTCCTAGGAAGCGTGTAAGTTAAGACAACATATGCTAAAAAGGCCCATGTTGGTTTGTGGGGATAGTTATCAATCTATAAAGTAGTAGGGGATGTTACAATGATGTTCTTTCTTGTTCTTCTTCCTTTTCTTCTTCAATTGATGATTCACCAATAACAACTTTATAACTAGCCTCTTCATATTTTTCAAACTCCTTTTTCAGTATGGAGATTCTTGACTCACCCAAGGCCATCTATTTGCATTTGAGCCAAACTTCTTTCCTACTGATGACTTTTACTGGTTTGGCGACTGTTTGGGTTTTTGAGGAGCATACTCCTGTTTTATTTTTGTTCTTCTTTCAAAATAATGAAGTATAATGGATTCTTCCTCGTTCTCTTCCGGAGATTTAATTTTCTCTTTCCTTTTGCTTTCTCTTGTTGAGACTTGGCCTTCTGGGATGCTTATCTAGCTTGATCATCTCTTGTTCTGGGACTCTGCTTTATTGGTTCAGAAATTTGGAGAGTTCACCTTTTCCTTGAAGTTCTGAAGGAAAAAGATGTGAAAACCATGCCTTCCAAAAGCTCATATTTTCAGCAAGAAGGAGGAGGTGCACATGTTGGAGAAGCCTAGTTAACAACATTCCATATAGAACATTGGTAGTTCTCTGTTTTTTTCTTGTGGTTGTGCTCATCATATAGTCCAGAATAAGCATTGGCAAGTTTACTTTTCTATTTTTGCATTTTACAAAATGGCCTAAACTAACACTTGTAATTACCCTTTTATGCATCTATATACCAAAGACAACTTTTACATCAAATACAAGTCATTTTTAAGTATGTGAACAACATGAACAACCATCCTTGTTTGTTCATGTGTGTTTCCCTCTTTGGATTTGTATTCTAAAACTTGCTTAGGGTCTTGCTTGAAAATATGTTTTTATGTGCATGCTTGAATATTATTAAGGCATTTTTTTGTCTTTAGCCACTTGCCTATATAGCCAACCTTTGTATGTTACCATTGTTTAGCCCCTTTGAGCCTTATTGCCCATTCTTTTATTTTAGAAAATCCTTAGCCAAAAGTGAAAAACCATGAAAATTCCTAACCTTTAGGCTTAGGAGAGCATTTGTGCAACTCTTATATGTGCTTGAGCATAAGTGTGAGGGAGAGCATGAGGACATGCCTCAAATTAAGTGTGGGGGAAGAACAATGTTTACCCAAAAATTCAGCAAGTGGCACACCAAGAAAAATTGCATGAAAAAAAAGAGAAAAATTTTGAAAAAAAAAATTTGGTTGAAGGTGTGCCACATTATAAAAGAAAGGCCTGTAATTGTGTTAAGTTGGACAAAGTACACCCTTAGGCACTTGTGCTCGTAGTGTATGCAATTGCTCTCATTACAACCAAAGGTAAGTCCTTTTGATTCAGTATGCATATGTGTGTGAATATGATTGGAGAATGAGACCCATAGCAAGCTTATGGAAACGCATTTTTACTTGAGGTGATTGAGTGTGCATCATAACCCAAAACACTTGAGTGAATAGAGGGCAAACACTGACCTTGGGAGGACTTTTGTACTTGATCGGTGCATAAGTTGTGAATTTTACTCTATGTGCCATGTTCTTATTCATGCCTTGCTTGTTGTAATTCTCTTGATTATTGGTGTGAAAGCTTACTGTTGTGCCTCTAAGTTCATTGGATTGGTATATTATCATTTAATTATATGCATCATGAATTTTAGGTTAGGAGTTTAGTATAGTCCTTGTTTATTGCTTCTCATCCATGCCTTGGTTTGACCTTAGTTCCACATGAGGACATGTGAAGGGTTAAGTATGGGGGAGTTTGATAAGGGGCATTTGTGCCACTTATCTTACTTCTAAACCTTAGTTTTTTACACAAGTTTTACTGTATTGTTGATATAATTAACAAGGATTTTGATTTGTCCCTCATTGTGTGATTTTCATAGAATTGATGGTTTTTACATTGATTATGGGATAATTTGTAATTACATCCTGTTGCATTTGACTTGTCTCTTTGCGTATGGTCTTGAGTATAGGAGCCTTGGATCAAATGCAATTGTCAAGAACAAGAGATCAGATTAAGACAAATAAAGATGTTTTGGAAAGGTCAAGAAGTCACCTACAACTTTATGTTCAGCTTAAAACCCGGTTCTAAGAGTATCTTGGTGAATATCAGGTTGCAAGATTAAAGGTTGTTGATGTTTTGATGTGTCTAATGCCACAATATTTGGAGCTACAGATGTTCGATTGAGGTGATTATTATGGCATTGGAAAGCTTATTCAAAGAGCTACAACTTCTATTTCTAGGCCGAAGAGCTAATTCAAAAGTTTCGGGCCTCAAAATGGGTTTGGAATTGTACGAAGCGGTGTTACGAGTACATGACCGCTATAGCGGTCCAGAACCACTATAGCGGTCATAAGTGGATGAGCTTAAGTGATACATGCGATTTTGTTTCGCGTTTTGAACTTTTTTTCTTTTTAACTCCATTTCAGAGACTTTTGAATAGATACTGACGCCACTTTGGAATTTTTCATTTTCTCTATAAAAAAAACACACACTCTCTCTACATCTCTTTTTTCTCCTTCTCTCTTCTCTCTCTAAGGTTTCCATTGGTGAAGGTGCTCTATCTTAGAGATTGTGGCAAGGATCATTATTATTATTTTCAGGTTCTTTTATCTTCATTGTTGTAATCCTCCAGAGATGGAGGGGTAGATTTCTTTACTAGTATAGGGATTTTCAGATGGATTGGGATGACATTTGAGACCCTTTGTTTGTATTGAATGCATTGGTTTTCTTAATATTCTGTAGTTTCCATTCCTTTAATTATTGTGGTGATTGCTATAATCTTTATTGGAATAACTAAATTGGCAATTATCGTTTAGGGAAACCCTTTAGGTATAAATTGCTAGATCTATTGGTTTATGTTTGAAGGAGAATATTAGAATTAACTTTCCGATTAGCGGTTAAGCTATAGCAATTGGTTCATTAAATCAATGTGATTTCTAAATAGATTGGCGATCATCGTTTATTAGTTATTCTCATTGGTCAAATTCTAGAGGTCGATTGATCACTAGTAGAATTGCCAGTAATTTATTACTAATAGCCATTAATGGGTTTAATATTTGGTCAATGATAATTGATTTCCAATCATAGAAATACCTTGCACTAGTGCCTTCTCTATTATTGCTAATATCTTTCAATTCAAGTTATTGCTTTAATTCTTTAAAAACCCCCAATTTTCTAATTAAGTGTTGAAGCCTCCTTGAGAGATGACCTAGGTTGTGCCCTTTACTACAGTTTTAGTATAACTTAGCACTTTATAAATTTTAATTTTCTTGTAAGTCACTACAACTCAACATCACAGGCACACCTCCTTTTTGATGATGCCAAAAAGGGGAGAAGAGAAAACTTGCAGAAAATCTTGTGCTATGGAATTCAGGAGGAGGCATGCTGAGGAATTCAATGGGAGCTTATATTGAGGGGGTGTTCAGAGAATTTTTAGTAGACTTTTTTTTTGTTTTTGATAGATAGCTTATCCTATTTTATACATTTCATTATTTATGTTTATATATCATGCTATATGTTTATTTTTTATGTATATCTGTCTTAAGCTATATTTCTGTTAAACTCTGATACATATTGATGCTCATTTATGCTTAGTTAATCATAAATCATGATGATAAATGTCTGCTTCTTATCTCTGATGCTATGCTCTGTCTTGTATAATCATCAGCACACTAAGATATTTAGCTCACATAGGTATTTATCATTAGCACTAGCAAGTATCTTTTAAAGCATAAGTTTTTTTGTTACTCTAATACTCATATCTATCTACTGAGCCTCAATGTGTATGATGTGCTTAAAAGTTTTTTTTAAAGCTTTTACAAAACACATTATCTTTGACACACATATGAGATGTCTTTCAAAAGGCTATATATAACTTGATCAAAATAGAGTTGTGTATAGATTCTGGCAAGTCTTTACAAATCCATTCCTACATGTTTTGATACAACTAAGATAAGTTAACAAGCTTCAAAACTCTCTGGAAGTGTGCTATGCTTATATGTCACAAAATGTGTTTTGTTCTATTTCATATATGTATCAGTAGGCAAACTTATTTAAAGAGCATATGTTTTAAGATTTGCTTTGTATACTTCCATTCATAATCTTATACTTATGAAAAGCTTCACAGCTCATAACAAAAGGCTCGTCCGTGCTTCGCTAATTCTAGGTTTGATCCCTGATGAGCTTCAGAAACCTCACATAATAATATGTGATAACTTTATATTAAGGTTTCTCTGAGCTTCAGAAACTATGTAAGCATCAATATATTTTTCTCTTAAAAATCATGCATGCTTTGTTAGGTTTATCATATATTCTTTATCATTCATATCAAAAATTGTTTGGATAAAAACGTGCTAAATATGGATTTAGTTAAGATAAAATATCATAAGTATTTCTTGTTAGTTATTCAAGCATATGGATCTTTAGAAAGTCTATTTTATGACTCAAAATCAAGCCGCTTGTATAATCAAGGCTTAAACATTTTTCTCTTTAACATACTTCTCTGATACTATTCAGAAAGTATGTTAAGGCTCTCCAAAGCTTCAAGAAAAATAACAATAGCTACGATTCAAGTCACTTAAGGCAGTTAAATGTTTTTATATCTTGCCTTAAGACAAGAACTTCCTGAAAATCATTCTTTATGATATGTTGAAAGAATATGATTTATCGCCTTATCCTTCAATATTATTTCTTTTAATATCTCTTTAAAAGATTTTCTTCAAATTGGTTTGTCATCATCAAAAAGGGGGAGATTGTTAGCTCCAGAACCCTTTTAAGAAGTGTTGACAAGTTTTGAATGAAAACAAAACCAATTTAAAGAAAATACTTTCAAGAACGACTGATGGTTATCTTGAGTAACAGGTTCTATCATTTAGCAAGAGCAAGGCTTACTCAAACGAGGATAAATTTTACTTTGCATGTGCAAACATGTTTTATCCCATGTTAAGAGATGGGAACTAAAAAAGAAGTAAAATTATATCCTTATAATATAGCTAACGATTGAAGAAAAACCAATGATATAAGAAACCAAGCTTTTGAGACTTCAGAAAGTAGCACTAGACATCAGAAAGTATGTTTATAATGAAGATATCAACCAAACTTTGAGAACCAGGTGTGTTACACTATCTTCAATAAGCATAATCTCAATTCTTTCATCATAATAAAACTTGGATTAAAGACCTGAAGATCAAAGAATCATCATGAATCTAACATCGCATGTCAGAAAGCTCACTTTACCGTGGAACGCTAAACATTGCTGGAAAAATGAAGGAAATTTGAATATTGAAATTCAAATTTAAAGTCAAATCCAGTGTCAGAACTGGCATGTCATCTCTTTTGCCAAATGGATCAACTTCCCCCAGCTTCTAGAAGAAAGAGTTTAGAAACCATGTTCAGAAAGTAAGAGTAGTTTCTGAAGGGACATCAGAAACCTCAACGCCACAATGGCTTCTATAACAGATTTGACAAACTGTTAGCTTACTCTTCTAGATTGCTTTTTCAAGACACAAATGGTGATCAACACATGTCACTTGGATATCTAATCAAGGGCAACAGTCACAAGGAAGACCTTCTATAAATAAGAGATGTTGTGCTCAAACATAATGTGAGAGACTTTATACAAGAAGATAAAACTCTGTAAAAATTTCTCCCCACATCCAGTAAAGTTCATATCAATATGTAACCAGATTCCTTACTTGTAAAAATCTTCTTCTCAAGTTCTTAAATAGATTTATGTTCTTTTTAGTAAGAAATGATTGAAAGAAGTTATTTAATCTTTTCCAGGTTTTTTCATGTATATGTTAAGGAAACTTGAGTGTAGGTTAGTTTGAGTAGTAACCTAAACACAAAACCTTTGTATCCTCGATCCAGTAGTGATCAGTGTGAAACACCTTGGAAAGGTTAATGTGAAACTACTTGTAATGTAATAGTGAGGTCTTCTTACTAGTCACGGGTTTAGCTTAGAGAGGCTAGTAAAAGAATATTTTCAAAGGGACAGCAATAGTGGTTTACTCGTCATGAATTCAGCTTGAAGAGGCTGGTAAATAACTACTTGGTACAGCTAAGAAAGGCTGGTGAATAACTACTTGTGTTTGTGACAAAAGAGGTTGTCTACTAATCACAAGTGTTAGCTTAAAAAGGTTGGTGAATAATAACTGGGTTTAGCTTAGAGGCTGGTGAATCACTACTCAATTTGTGACAGCAGGTGTTGTTTGCTAGTCACAAATGAGAGCTTCGAAAGGATAATGTACAGACTATCCAGTTTTTCTTTCTCAGGTTGAGAAAGATGTTTTAGTGGAACCTCAACAACTGTTGCGTACTAGATATAGGCAATTTTGGCCGAACTAGTATAAAATCTTTTATGTCTTATCTTTTCCTCCCTGATCTCTTTTATTTTTTCCTCTGATGCACTTTATAGTCCAATATATGTTGGTTTAAAGTCTATAATCATTCTACTATGTTTTATAGTTGAACTTATGCAGATATAACATTTTACGCTTTCACATTATTTATGGTTTACCTCAGAAATCTACTTTCTGAAACTACTAACTACGTTTCTGTCACTACAATTTTCATACTTGATAGTATATATGCAAAATAAAGTAATACATGATTCAACCCCCCTTCTTATGCACATTCATACCTACAGTTTGCGCATCTAAAGTGAAATTATTTTCGTTTAATAAAGCCTTGTTATTTTTAACTATAGAACATGTTTGCTACTTTAAGAAACTCAAGATAAATATTAGTCATTCTTTAAAATATTTTCCTTAAATTGGCTTTGTTGTCATTCAATACATATTGGATTAAAGGTTTCGGAAGAGTTCTAGAGCAACAGTATTTTCTCTGAAATGTTTGCTTCATTCTTCTTATTCTCTCTAAAGAAAAGAAAAGAATTTTCTACCTCAGGACTTCTTCTGTAAATCTTCTCTGATTCATATCCATTTATTTACTAAGAAAGAGTTAGCTGAGAAGTCACACGCACATGCTTAAGTGAGATTACACACTGTTGAGTTGTTATAGTTTGAGTGTATCCCAAAAACAATCATTTTTCAATTATTGAAATTCAACCCAATATCAGTCATTGTGATTTCCTGAGAGGCTAGTAGAAAGAAAACATTTTACCTTAGAGAAACTAGTAGAAAGATTACTATGTTATAAGCTTTGAGAGACTTGTACAGGACTACTGATAGTGGAAAATGTAACATCCCTTACTACTTTATGGATTGACGACTGTCCCCATAAACCAACACGGGTCTTTTCAGCGTGCTTTGTCCTCACTCACATGCTTCTTAGGAAAACTTCCTAGGAGGTCACCCATCCCAAAATTGCTCCAAGTCAAACACGCTTAACTATGGAGTTCTTTCGTGATGGGCTATCGAAAATAAGATGCATCTTGTTGGTATAGGTAGTACAAATCAATTCATAGAAGCCCTCCTTAACTGTATAGTTCCATTCCTATACAGTCTTAGGATCCCTCTCATTTGGGTGTGTAATCGGTTCATTCATGTACCCCTCTGCTTTCAAAGTCTACCAGGAGCCCCTCCTTGTTCGTGCCTCCTTGCACTAGTGATCACTCCATGATTTTGCAACATGTAACGCCCGGGGACGAAGTCGGGGAGTGATCGTCGTTGCAAGAAGGCACAGACAAGGAGCGGTTCCTGACAGACTTCTAAGCGGAAGGGTACATGAATGAACCGATTACACACCAGAATAAGAGGGATCCTAAGACTGTGTAGGTATGGGACTATATAGTTAAGGATGGCTTCTATGAATTGATTTGTATTATCTATATATCAATTGATTTGTACTACCTATATTAACAAGATACATCTTCTTTTCAGTAGCTCATCCCTAAAGAACTCCTCAGTTAAGCATGCTTGACTTGGAGCAATTTTGGGATGGGTGACCTCCTAGGAAGTTTTCCCAAGAAGCATGTGAGTGAGGACAAAGCACGCTAAAAAGACTCATGTTAGTTTGTATGGACAGTCGTCAATCCATAAAGTAGTAGGGGATGTTACAAATGGTTTCAGAGCCTGCACCTCTCCCAGTACGATGTGGTTCGGGGATGAACTAAGCGAAAGTTGGTGGGCATGTAATGCTCGGGGACAAAGTCGGGAAGTGATCACCGGTACAAGAAAGCACGGACAAGGAGTGGCTCTTGGCAAACTTCTAAGCGGAGGGGTACATGAATGAACCGATTACACACCCGAATGAGAGGGATCCTGAGATTGTGTAGGTATGGGACTATACAGTTAAGGAGGACTTATATGAATTGATTTGTACTACTTATACCAACAAGATGCATATTCTTTTCGGTAGCTCATCACTAAAGAACTACACAGTTAAGCGTGCTTGACTTGGAGCAATTTTGGAATGGGTAATCTCCTAGGAAATTTTCTCAGGAAGCGTGTGAGTAAGAACTAAGTACGCTAAAAAGATCCGTGTTAGTTTATAAGGACATTCGTCAATCTATAAAGCAGCAGGGGATGTTACAAAAAACTCTCAAGTAGTTGTTGGGGATATGATGTAGACAAGTGGTTGACTGAGCCAGGATAAATATCTTGTGTGAATCTCTTTATCCCTTAACTTTTATTTTTTTTTTCTCGTGAGTTTTTTCTTTCATATGCGTGAATGTTTATTTTATGCCACTCTTTATTATGTGCTTTTGGGATGGTTTTTCTTAAGAAAAATAACTCTCTAATCTAAACAAAATGATTCTGTATTTCGAGTTTCAGCTTGAGAAATATTGCCCAACTTTTTAGGTTAGGAAGTTTTTGTAGTCACGATTTAACCCCTTTTCTCATGACATCTTACACTTTCAAGGTGCTTACAAACTTATTAAAAAATTATATCGCACACAAACTTACTATATCTTGTCTCATATATGCTTTTTTCATTGGAAGAAATCTCTATAATCTTCTTATTTAATTTGTATTATGGTCCAAAACATTCAAACATTGGGAAAGATACATAAAAGTAGTTAAGATGCACATTAAACCTATTTCATATACAAACATAACCATAAACATATTAGCTCACAAACAAATCTTGCAGCAGGAAACATAAACATATTAGCTCACAAACAAATCTTGTAGCAGGAAACATATGTTCCATTTCTTGGAAAAATATTCCTCGCATAAATCTAACACCTTAGAAAGCTCTCTATATGTAACAATTTATGTTATAATGTTTATATAGCTTGAGTAACATCGAATGATTTTACAGCCATGGTTTCCCTCTAGTTATTCATACAATACACAAGATACATGCTAAAGTTGTTAGGTTATTTCCCTTAAATTTTCAAATTAGAAAATGTGCACTTGTGAGAAAAAATCCTATTGGCTCTTTGAAATTTAACATTAATTATTGCACTATTTAGAAGTGGATGTTGCTTTGAGTAAATTTTGCTCATGAAATAGTATAATATTCAAATTTTAGAGAAAATATTTGTTAAATAATCTTTTAATTATGACTACATTCAAAGATGTAGTCTTACAATAATATTCATGAAAAAGACTCTTTGATTAAAGACTGGGAAAAAATTATCTAGTGTTGCAATCCTGTAATGATTGTACTCATGTTTGTGGTAGATATATGTAATTTATAATCAATAGGGAAAAGGGAATTGTGTTTAACAAACAATTAGGAGATAGGATAGAATATTGCATATTGTTAGAAAATTAATAGAACTCATATATTTAGAATTTAATGAATTATGTTCATAATCTTGCTGATTAATTTGTTATTAAATGAAACCTAATGAAATACGAAAAATTCTCAAATTAATTTATGACAATATAAAAAAATCTCCTATTCCCATATGATTATTAACTTTTTTTCTTTTATTAATAACTAATTTGTTGTCTATGTTATATCCCACAATTATGCTTTATTGTGCAACATTTGTGTTAATATTACTAGTCAAACCCATTTGTCTCTGGTTAAAAAGAACACAACAAATAATTTAATATACTATGTGCTTTGCATCATTCTATAAATAGAAACTAATAACTATCAACCACAAACTCCTATTAATGAAAGTTATGTATTATTAAATTAACTAATCTCTTAGTTACAAATTTCCCTAAAAACTAGCCTTGACAAATCGTGGTTAATACTCCTTTGCTGCATGTGTTGCGCTATGTTGATCTCAGGTATATGTTAATATGAATACAGAATCGTATTCACAGATAGTAATAAAGATGAACAAAACTGGAAAAGAGGCTGCATTGGAATTAAATCAAATTATTAAGGACAAGCTTTCGCCCCAGTCTAATGGAATCAAAGCTCCATCATCCCCCAAGCAACCATTTTTCATTGGTAACAAATGTTATTTAATTAAGCATTACTTTTAATTTTCCTACATTTTTTTCTTGCATGTTGTTTTTGTTTTTGTTTTGTTTTTGAAAGAATGAACAATTTTCAGGTGTTGCTGGTGGAACTGCATCTGGGAAAACAACCGTCTGTAACTTGATAATTAACCAGCTCCATGATCGACGTGTTGTCCTCATTAATCAAGTAATTTGTACTCTATAAATGATGGGATCATTAGTTTTCTTTTGTCTTTTATTGAGTTGATATGACCCAAATTAAATATGGCTGGTCTATTTTCAGTAGTATTAACTATTAGTTAGATTGTATTAATTTAATTGGTATAACTGAAAAGAAGCTGGGAAGACAAAACTTTTTCCAAGTTTAATTGCCATAATGATGTGGCATGCTTATTAACTATTGAATGAGGATCATATTTTTTTATTTTATCCAACAAGCACAATGATTTCTAAAAAAAATTTCAACAATATATTTTTTAGTGTTGCAGCATTTCTTGCTCTATTATGTCAAAATCCTTTTCCATATCAAGTATTGATTTATAACCCACATGCAAATGATCTATTAGGACTCATTTTACTACTCATTGAATGACAAGACACAACAGAAAGTTAATGAGTACAACTTTGATCACCCTGGTAAGTACAATAATGTCCAGTTCCTTTAGTTTTGTCTAGTATACAGAAGGCAGAATTTGGTGGTGTTCTTCTAAAAATCTAATCTACTACAATAACAATTGGTCCTTCCTTAATTTTTAGATGCCTTTGATATGGAGCTTATGCTTTCGTCTTTGGAGAAATTGAAAAAGGGACACATTGTTACCATACCGAATTATGATATCAAAAGCCATAAGAGAATTGAACCTACACATCAGGTAGCATTTTTCGAGACAGGAGATATCCTCACTATGATATGTTTGTGAGAGGTGCATGCCTTCTGGATGATTATTAATCGAGTTTGAGGCTATATGCTTTCAAGCAAAGTATTTGACTCTATTGAGCTTTTATTTATGTTTGTCTCACAATTACACTATTACTCTATTATTTGAACTTATGATGGGATTGTAAAAGTATTTTGAGTTACTGAAACTACTTGATTGTAATACGTCAAAGCATGAATGTCATTACATTAAACTATTTTTAGAACCTTTTATCTACTTTGGATGCATTCTATTGATATAATTTGTAGGGTCTTACATTTCTTTTGTTTTAATCACTTGTAGGTTCATCCTGCAGATATTATAGTTTTTGAAGGGATATTAGTTCTTCATGATTCTCGTGTCCGTGATCTTTTGAACATGAAGATCTTTGTTGATGAAGGTTGGCTATTCCCTAATTTCTCTCTTATCCATAATGATAATCAATTGAAAATGACAGCAAATAAATTTTCATAAGAATATTTAAATTGTTGAAAAATGTAACATTATCATAATTCATAAACTTTCTTACCCAGCACAAATAAATAAGCTGAGTTTCTTTCATTAGCACAAATAACAAGTTCCAAAAACTCAATTTTGTGCTTCTGCAATTGTTGCTTTTTTCAGTTTATAAGATGAATAAACTCTTGTAGCATCTTGAATTATGAATTTGGAAAAGGGTGCACAGGAATCTCATCTTTTTAATTTTTTCTATTCCAAATCTCTATTGCATGAAATTGCAGTGAATGTCTTACAGTGTTATTTACTACTAAGATCACTATTGTGGTGTGAGTAATACAGATTCTGATGTGCGTCTTGCACGAAGGATTCAACGTCTTGCTCTTGATTGTGGAAGGAACATCCAAAATGTTTTAGACCAAGTTAGTTTTTAGTCCATTCATGGTTCAATTTTATCTATTTCATTTGAATTCCTAAAGGAATTCAAGGTGGTTAATTGTTATGTTCCCATAGTAATATGGTTAGGTCATAATGCATTGCTATTGCTACTTTTGTTCGGTTGTAAAAAACATTTTTCAGTTTTTATTTTCTTTATTTTTAGGATTTTGGATGTGAAATGGTGAAAATAGGAAATGAAAATTGAAAATTGGATTTGGTAGTTTTCACTATTTCTTTCACAAAATTCTGAAAATAGGAATTAATGATAAAACCATGTATCATAGCAAAGGCAAACCATGGTGAGAAAGTAAATGAGAGCAAATACTAGGAACAAGGAATTTACTTTTTCATTTTCTTTGATTTTGAAATCAGATATGATCTTAAAGACCTATTATCTGTATGGAATGTTGTCCCATATTTTCAAGGATGAATGAAGTTAATTTCAAAAATACAAGAAAGTAAATCTATATGCCATATTGAAGTTATAACTTTTTGCATAACATGAATTATTTTCTATTAAATACTTCAAATTAAGATAAGTGTTTTTCTAACTATTTATCATCTTACTAAGTTAAATGTTGTTTAAAAAATATTTAGAATTATCCCTGAATAATCACAAAAAATTCGCCAGTATTCCAGATTTGTAAAGCCTAGTTTTGAAGATTTTGTACTGCCAGCGAAGAAATATGCTGATATTATCATCCCGAGTGGAGGCGATAACGATGTTGCCATTGACTTGATAGTACAAAATATACGCACGAAGCTTGGCCAACATGATTTGTGTAAAATATATACAAATATTTTTGTTATGTCTTCAACATTTCAGGTAAAATCCTCATCTTTACATTCTATCTTTTGTAAAAGAAGAATATAGATAAGCCCTAGTATGATGAAGATGATGATAATTATATATCAATCTAAATTTCAATTTTTCTTTTGTACATAGATAAAGGGAATGCATACTCTCATCCGTGATGCCAGAACAACAAAGCATGACTTTGCCTTTTATTCGGATCGCCTTATTAGGCTGGTAAACAAGTTAGTTTGTATAAATAGAAGTAATGTTGTAAATGATCATAAATGTGAAGCATGATGACTTTATTAGGCTTGTATTGATTTTTAAGGTTGTTGAGCATGGATTGGGACACCTTCCTTTCAGTGAAAAGCAGGTCATAACACCAACAGGTAACTGTTAATAATACTTGAACAAACAAAAATGCTATTTGAACCCATCTTTTTAGATATTATTTGGACACTAGAGATTAATGTATAATTATTTGAGATTTTAGTTACATTCACATTTAGGAGTAAATATATAAAGTTGCAATAATAGATTCTATAAGCTTCTATATGTATACTTTTAATGAAATTGAAATTTCTAATGTGTCCAAATGATGTGTGGAAACTTGGTTTAACAAAACATTTCCACTGAACAAATATGTGTAAATAGCCAAATAGGAGCACCCCTTAACAACCATTTTCAAGTTGTGACCTTCCTCTTTGCCTTGTGGTTTTTGGTAGAGTAATTAGTCTGACATCTTTATTCATACATTACTCGAATAGACAAGTCACTAGATAACTCATATTAAAGTCTGAACCCATCTAATTTTTTCTGGTAGTTCAAAATTTAGGCAAAATTTATGTTTTTTTTTCAATATGACTAATGAATGGCAAAGTATTCTAAAGTTTTGTCATCTAACTGCAGGATCTGTGTACCCTGGAGTAGTCTTTTGTAGCAGGCTATGTGGAGTATCAGTCATAAGAAGGTACTTAATTTAAGTGCTTTTATCAATCTTAGGATATAGTACGAGTTTGCATGACATAATATGCTAGGTGATATATATTTCTATTAAATATGCCAGATGTTTGAGTTGATAACTTGAGAAATGTTTCTAGTCAAACAGTAATCCAATTGCTAAAGCCTAGAGCTAGAAAGAGGCAATAAATTTAGCCTTTATGAAGAAAAAAAATTAAATATTAAGAGCTTGGATATAAGCATGACCTATAACAAGATACAATAGCCTTATCTAATGCAATAAGTTGATCCGATTAGGGGGACAAGGCAAGGCATGATTGTTGTTCTTGAATGCCAAGAAAAACCATAATGCTTATCTAAACATGAAAATTCTAGAGAAATCCATGGCGTAAGTGAAAAGGAACTAATTAAGTCCATAAATCTAATCTAAAGTTTCTACTTAGAATTGCTCCTATGAGAACTAACGATGTTATTAGTGAAACTTAGTAAACAACCATTAATAGCAATGCTCTGTACTAGAGTTGTTGATTGGAACTTTCCCATTTGATTTTGGTGAATGAAGCACATCATAATTGTTTATTAACAATTTTAAATTGAAATGTTGTCCCCCCCAATTTTAACATCAGTGGAGAAAGCATGGAAAATGCATTAAGAGCATGCTGTAAGGGAATCAAAATCGGAAAAATCCTTATTCTAGGACAGGGTACAGATGGCCGGCAGGTTAGTGGAGGTCACTGCATTGTCCCGCGTGCATTTTCCTGCTTATGTTGTTGTATGTTGGGATTATCTCATAATCTTCCTAATGTGATGCAGTTAATCTATGAGAAGCTACCATCAGACATTGCAAGCCGCCATGTGTTTCTTCTTGATCCAGTTCTAGCAACAGGTTTGATAGATTATGGTCCACACTCTTTATTCTTATGCATGGTACAGCATGCAGCATATATACTAACATAGACACAAGACATGCCACAACATTAGTGTAATAAATATGACAAAAGAAAAGCTTAAAACAACTCAATTTATTTCCTTTCCTAAATTTTTAAGGGCCTTGCCTTTGTTGTAGCTTTTCTTGTTAGATTTGGAAAATCATAATTTTTAAATTAAATCATAAAGTTGTATATCATTTGTGTGACATCTAAGATCCAACACAGGCAAGTTTACAACACATGGACACAATAGTCTAATGGCATGTCTATATTTTACTATATAATAGTTGTAATTATCAGGGAACTCTGCTGTCAAAGCTATCTCTCTACTTCTCAAGAAGGGTGTTCCACAATCCAATATCATCTTTCTAAACTTAATAGCAGTGAGTCACTCTTATTCGATTCCTTCCTTAACTTTAACTTTGTACATCGATTGTAGATTCCTTGCACTATTAATAATTAAACTGCATGACGCAGGCACCACAGGGAATACATGCGGTCTGCGAACGATTTCCAATGCTAAAACTTGTGACATCAGAGATTGATGCTTCAATAAATGAGAATTATCATGTTATCCCTGGCTTAGGAGAGTTTGGTGATCGTTACTTCGCCACTGATCATTAACTCAATATGGAAGTCTATTATAGCGTAATGATGGCTTCACCAACATTGCATATGGTTTCTAAAGCAGTTTTAGTTTCATAATAGAAGTATCACTCATTAAATTTGATGACAACATCTACGTAAATATCTATAATTGTGAATAAAATTATGAAAATATATGCAACACATTTTTTGATATAAAAACACTACATAATGAATAGAAGCTCTATATTAATGCAACATGTCTTAATAACCAAATTCATTATTGACTTTTTTTGTATTGCAACCAAATGCCATTGGGAGTTACATGTATGATTGTTGTGGCAATTAGGCTTTATAAAATGGAAAGCATATATTCTAGTTTGTATTAAAGTTGGCTTTTAACTAGTAGTTCCCTTGGCATTTCATAATGCTATCCTTTTTTATGCGTAGAAATCATCGTTATTTTATCTAATTATGACTAAATCTTGATGGTTTGTTAATCTAACTTTGTTATTCGATCAAAGTGTTCGAAATATTATTCAAGCACACAAACAAAATACAATTGATAACATCAATGAATGGTAAGACCACTAGCCTACCGTTATTTATATGGGTAAAATGATTAAAGCAATTCCTATAGTGTGACTATATTCTTACTGCTTACAAAATGCAGTAAACCCTTTTATATGCCCTTGCTAATGTGTAGTAACATTTCCATGAATTTATGAAACAATCATAACACATATTTTAGCCATTGAAAAAAAAAACCATTAAGCTAACCATTAGAAGTTAATTATAAGCTTATGTTAGATTAAAATGAAATCAGGAAAATAAAAATTCATCCAATCTAAGTCCCAATGACTACCTTAAATTGTACGTTATTTAACTAAAGATGGTATTCTGCTCTTTAGTAAATGGATTCTTCAAAACTTAAACAAGTACTGGACAGACCAGTAATTAAAAAATACAACTACTGAACAAAAGAATTTTCATTAAAATGAAAGAACAATGCAAGTTACAAAGAACTAAAAAGAACTATAAAGTAACTCTAGTATAGAGAATATGGATTCTATCCTTTTTTCGACTCATTACAGCTGTAAATATATATCCTATAACCTTAGATAACCTCTAAACATGGTCCTTAGTTATGCCTCCTGCAATATTTTTTCCAAGCCATGATTCCCATTTTTTTTCAATCATTTTCGTGTTTCTCTCAATCTTCCATGCAATATGCCCTCTGTAACCCCCTAACGTATAACAAATATGCTCGAGTCATATTCAGTTTTAATGTTAAAGGATCACTCATTAAGACCTTAGCTTAACTTTGAGTTTCAAAATACTTAGTGGAAAATATGAGCCAATTTTTTTTATTAATTTTTTAAAAAAAGGACATTACTTTCAAAAATAGAAGCCTTTGCACACAAATAGTATTCAATGCCAAACCACATAAATATAAGTGAACATACAGCATAATATTATCATCTAAACGCCAAGACAAATCTCAAGCCCATCACGTGAAATACCTCGGTATATAATATATAATTTAGCATAAGAGCCTTAACAACTCACAGGATATCCAAATATGTATAATAGTGCCACGGTGCGCAACCACCTAACTGTCTACTATACTCAAGATACATAGTAGTAAGAAGCATAATAAATAAGCATGTCAAATAGCCACATGGGTCCGACATACAGTAATCCAAGGCAAAATGATAGTCATATGTCAAGAGATATAAGCAAAGTAAATATCTAATAATCCTAACAATGTCTCTAGCATAGCTATCTCTATCCATTCACAAGCTCAAATATCAGTTACCGACATGTCTTGCTCGTCTAGAAACGTACATGGAAATTTAAAAGCGGTGAGAATCTTAATGAATCTCAGTAATTGTAAAACATACATGGTGTCATCATCGTACGTCTCTGGCCCACTTGGTTTATTATAGAAAAGGTGTATGTGCCATAATACAGTCTAACCTTAGAGTTTTCATAAACATTATTATCAAGTAGACATTTAATTTTAATATGGTTCATGAATGCATCAAGTTAGATATGTATATGCATGATAATGGTTTCATATTAAAATATACTTATCATGAGGGCATGCATGCATGGAAAGAATAAACATAATGCTTAGGCTACATGCATGCATCAAAGAATGAAACATAACCTGATAAGTGTTAGCTCCAGAACCCTTTGTGCTTATTTTTTTTTTTGAATGACAACAAAGCCAATTTAAAGAAAATGCTTGTCTCTATTGAGTTCCCTATAAGATTTTAACAGGTTTTTATCGTCTGGCAAGAGCAAGGCTTACTCAAACAAGAACATATTTTACTATACATGTGTAAACATATTTATCTCATTTTATGAGATTTGAAATAAAACAGAAGTGAAATTACCCAAGCATTGATAGGTAGCAATAAGAAGAAGTTTTCAATGCTACAAGGAACCAAGTTCAGAGACTTTAGAGAGTAGCATGGGACATTAGAAAGTATACTCATGATGAAGATATTAACTCATGTCCAAAAGCAATGTGTTACTTAATCTTCAATCATCACAATCACAAAGATATAATCAGCAAAAAAGATTTGATTAAAGATCAAAAAGTGAAAAACTCTTCGAGGAACTAATTACGTACACCAGAAAGCTCACTCGTGAATAGAGTAAAGAATGTTATAGGAAAGAAAGGGAAATTTGAATTTCAAATAATCAAGTCAAATTCATTTTCAAACTAGTACGTCATCTCTTCTGCCTATTTGATCAACCACCCTAGCTTCATGAAGGATGAGTTCAGAAAGCTTGCTCAGAAAGTAGAAAAGTATTTTCTGAAAGAAGATCGGAAAATTCAACTTTACAACGGCTTTTGTAACTAATGTGACAGATCTGTCAACCTCTTTTCTAGCTGATTCTTTCAAGACACAATTGATGTTCAACACGTGTCACTTGAATAATTGATAGATGGCAACAGTCATAAAGAAAGACCACTATATAAGGAGATGCTATGCTTAAAAAACAGTGAGAAATTTGAAGATTTAAGAGAGGAAACTCTGCAAAATCTCTTCCCACTTCCTGGAATATTCAATCTTTATCATGTAATCAGTTTTATACTTGAAGTGTAAAGAAAGTTTTCCTTCTATATTCTTAGTTAGATTTATGTTCTTCCTATGGAGGAAATAGAAGAAGGAAGATATTCAAGTTTTTTCCAGGAACTTTTTATGTTGAATACCATTTGTATCGAGTGATTGACTTGTGATGGTGAAATATTCTTAAGCTCGGTGCCTAGCACACATTAGCCAACAATACTGACAAGCCACTTTATTTTAATTTATTCTTATTGTATTATTTATTTTTCTATTCATTTTTTTGTACTATTGTGAACAATTTTTTTATTCTGATTTATTATTTGTTTTATTTGTATTATTTTATTTAAAATTTCTAACAAGCTTCTCTTTCAAATTAGAGGGAAGTGCATGCTTAGATGCTCTTCTATTGTATAATTTAATTTTTACTCCTAAGTTTTGTGATTCATTTTGATTTTTGAATTTATCTGTACTCGTTAATGCAATGGCCAAGGCTGTGATGCTCCGTATAAAGTAGGGAACATCACACACAGGGTTATTTAATAGTGTGAAATTTAATGGTATATAATTATACCAATAGTTTATAATACACTATATTAAATCTTCTTTATACATTCTCTTTCCTCCCTTCTATCCTCTACATAACAATACATATAATTAATTATTGTAAATGATCAGAAAATGTTGTATAGCAATTATTTAATATCATATTATATAACTTATTCTTTTGGTGTTTCTTAATTATATTTCTCGTGTATTTTAATATTATTATTGAATTTCTTCATGTAGACTTTAGAAAAAATGTTGTAAACTAACATATATTAAAAAGGTGTAAACTTATTATATATTATTTTTACAAGTATTATATTGTTACAAATTCGAAAAGATAAATGAATATTTTCAAGCATATTATATCAGTTTTTCTATCACGATTTATAAGTTTTAACAATGTAGTTTACAAGTTTTTACATGCAGTTTAAAAGTTTTTTTTATCAAGGTTTGCAAGTTTTTAATGGTTATTTTACAAGTTATTTCAAACTCTGGTGGAGATACTATGTCACATGTTTACCAATTTTTTTTATCATGGTTCACAAGTGTTTACAGAATGGTTTACAAATATTTTACATTATGACTTACAAGTTTTTATTTTCTCTGGGTTTAAAACTTTTCGGGACCTATTTTACAAATTATTTGGAACTTTTCTACATGTTTTATGAACATGGGGTAAAGGTATTATGTGTCACGAGTAGAAATAAAAACTATATCTTCACCTATTCTTGTTCTCATAAAAACATGATAAATTTATAATCTTATTTTTACAGTATAAGTTTATGTAACACCCTAATTCTCTTTAGAAATTAAATGAGGTTTATTAATGAGAATTTTAAAATTTTGATAGATATAGAAATGATGAGAAAGATTCAAGAAAGCAAAAAAAAAATATGAATAGTATTTTGTCGGCCCCGTAGGCCCGCCGGGATAGTCGAAATCTTAGAATTAGACCTCAGAGATGTCCAAAATTGAGAAATTATATGATTATGGTTAGAAATAGGTAGAATTAAATATTTTATACCCGAAAATATTTTTCGGACAATGTTTGATTACCCGGGTACACTGTTTCACCTGTTCGATGAAATTTCGGTGTGTGATTTCTAACACCAAAAACTAGTTACATCTCTACAAGACAAATGAACCTATCTCTTAAAATCAAATGAATGGCCAAGAACCATTCATTTTACTTTATTGGATGATAACTATCTAAATATATATATATAATATTCATATCTTTACTATAAGAGATAAATATGACTAATTAGCTTCTTCTTTAAGAAGCCAATTTTCGGCCAGCCCAAGGGAGAGAAACCAGCTGCCTTCCTCTAAAGCCATGAGCTTCATCTTGGTTTTGATTTCCATATATACTAGCCTAGAGTCTTTGAAATCAAAAATTTCCTTCATCAAAGTTGTTCTACACCTCAAACTCTACAATTCTAACCGATTAGAATTCTAATTCTCCATCAATTTTCACCTTGGTTCCTCACTCCCTCACTGCCTAGAGGAGGTTTGGTGTGTGATTAGGATCTCTCAAGGTGAAGGGAGGTCAAGTAGAGCACTTTTGGAGCAAAGAACTCAGAAGCTCTCAAATTAAGGTTTAATTGCTCTCTTGTTTCAAAATTTATTCTGAGAAGTTCTTACTAGTTCTGCCCAAATATTTTTATTTTTTTGGTTGATAATATGTTGATATTGATGTACTAATTTTGGTGGGGTGTTGGGTATTGTGAAAAAATCATTTTTATCACAAAAGATTTTGAATTGGTTTGCTAGATTTTCGAATTTCAACAGGGCAGGGTTTGTGCACAAATTTTCTGGTACAATTGTGTTATTTTTATGAGCTGTAAAAATTATATGTTGAAGTTAACATCCCAAGGAAACTTTGAAAAATTTTGTGGTGCATGATGAAGACTTTTACTACCTGAGAAAAATCAAGAACCAAATTAGTACTCTTGCCGTCTAGGTTTCTGAATCTGAAGCAAGAAAATTGTATGATTTTATTATCATAGTAAATGAGCAATTTCTCTTTTGAAATTTTTATAGGGAGTTAAAAGAATGTTTAATTGTACCTGTAAATTTTATCTTCAGTTGATTCCATCATATGATAAATTTAAAAAATTAGGAGAACCCTATCCTAGGCTGTGAAAAGGTGTACTGTGACCACTAAATTTATAAAATTTAGTGACATGGTTATAGAACTCCTATTGTTATGAAAATTTTACAGGATCTTTTAGACATATGTAGGTGTCATATAGAATTTTTGTGACTCTTGAATTGGCAGTTTGATGTGGAAATTAATTTTGAAATCTAGAGTGATAAATCTGCTGATTGCTGAAAATGGTAAGAATGCCTTGAACTAATGATAGAATGGCTTTAGATGCAAGTATATATCATGTTAATACATGCTAATTGTTTAAAAGAAATGTTGATGAGATATGGATGAGACTCCAACATAATTGTATGCCTACCTGTGATCTAAGGAGGCCTTTGAAAAGAGAAGTACACTATGTGATTATTGTGAGGATAAAGGAAGAGAAAAGAAAAATGACATGACTTTTAGTTGTGCAATTTTTAACATATGGGGAAAATAGAAACAAGGCTTGTGTGGTTAAGAGGGGAAGGCAAAAGTAAGAGCTTCCCTAGGAATTTGATAAGTCGGTAGACGTATCGACATATAGGAATGAGCTCATGTCCTAGTAATCAATAGTTCTTGTGGAATGACTCCACTACAGATACCACTTGATATGAGATTATGCCTTCTCTATGTTAATGAAAAGAGATAATTGCACTAAATTGAATTCCACGAGTTGCAAGAGAAAGGCATTTGATTACTACCCTTTTTGCATCCGACTTTATATAATTTATGCACATTGGTATTTATGCATATAATTTAGCATGAAGAATTCAATATGAATGGATTTGTTGGTTATATTATGTTCACATTTGAGGGAGTACCCTACTAAGAATTTTATAATATTCTCATCCCTACGCTGCATGTATTTTATGTTGTATTCAGATTCTAAGGATGCCTTCGGTGATAATCTTTCTTGACTCGCCCCAGTAGCAGTAGCATTATGACCCAGTCTTAGACTCCTTATATGTTGTAGCATACTCCGGGATCAAAGTTTACGCGTTCTTTAGTCGTTCATTTAGTACTTCTGTTTTCTCTGCTCAGTTCGACCCAGGTTTTCCTTATGCTGAGGTGCCTCTTGAAATAGCACACCCTGATGTATTTGTAACTCCACCTGCACCACCTATGTCCCCTCCTGGAGATGATCCTTCATCCTCTTCCTCCAACTCCGATCCACCAGTTGTTCCTGATGCCCCAGCTGGGGGCAATGCCATTGCACCAATGGCAAATGGTTTTATTTAGGAGACTATGAGACAACTCAGGGACTTTTGGTGTATGTATAGTGGCAGTTAGGAATAGGATCCCCAAGACTGTAGTTTGACCTTATTGGATGTTGATGAGATTCATTTTCTATTTGTATAAAATTTTGCTGGATCTCAACTTTGAGTAGGTTAGACTAGCTAGTAGGGATGTTTTTTTGTGGACTGAGTCTTTGTTGTTTAGGAAATGACTAGTTTGTTTTACAGTATTACCTATTGTAAAATTAACAACAATGTCCATATATGTATATATTGGCTTTGCAACCTATACGTCTACATTTTTTTATTTTAATTATTTCTGACTAGTATAGATTATGAATGTAAATAATACTTTTCTAATTACTGTATTGATACTCGAGTAAAGTATGGTAATTAGGAGGGTGTTACAGTTTACAAGTTTTTTTTATCTAGGTTTACAAGTTTTCTCTTCAAGTTCAATACCACTATCACTTTTAGTCATCACAAACTCTGCTCTATCATAGTGAGGATACAAATAGCATTAAATAACAAATTTCTCTCCTTTTTTTCAAATAACTAATTTCCTTTTTGGAGGAATTTTCATTTTTTTGTTTGGAAAAAATGGAGAAATTTGTTATTTAGTGATATTTATATACTCACTGTGATAAAGAAATGTCTGTGATAATTAAAAATGACAGTGATGCTGAACTTGAAAAAAAAACTTGTAAACTTAGACAAAAAAACTTGTAAATCATACTGTAAAAAGTTGTAAACCATGATAGAAAAACTTGTAAACATGTGACACACAATACTACTATACTAGGATACTTGTATAATTTATTTGATTATCATCGTAACTATCATCATTTCATTTGTAATTAATTATTAGGAAGATTGATCAATATATAAATTTCAAATTCGACCAATTCCATTATGTTGATTTCAATCATAGCCAGGAAAGAAATAAAAAAATAAAAAAGAAAAGTATTTGTAACTATCTTTATTTTCTCGCTCGTCATATTTTGTTTCTCTATTGTCATTTTGCTTTCCTTTTTGGAGGGGTTTTCATTTTTTTTATTTGGAAAAAAGGGAGAAATTTGTTATTTAGTGCTGTTTGTATACTCACTGTGATAAAGAAGTGCTTGTGATGATTAAAAGTGATAGTAGTACTAAACTTGAAGAAAAAACTTGTAAACTAATATCAAAAAACTTGTAAATCATACTATAAAAACTTGTCAACTATGTTATAAAAACTTGTAAATCGTGACAGAGAAACTTATAAACCTAACACATAATACCTCTACACCAGGATACTTGCACAATTTGTTTGATTATCATCGTAACTATCATTATTTCATTTGTAATTAATTATTAGGAAGATTGATCATTGTATAGATTTCAAATTCAACTAATTCTATTATATTTATTTTAATCATAGCCAAGATACAAATAAAAAAAATAAAAGGAGAAATATTTGGAACTCTTTTTTTTCCTCGCTCACTGTACCTGGTATCTCTATTGTCCTTGTGCTTTCCTTTTTGGAGAAATTTTTATTTCTTTATTTAGAAAATATGGAGAAATTTGTTGTTTAGTGGCATTTATATACTCACTGTGATAGAGAGTGCCTGTGATGATTGAAAATGATAGTGATGTTGGACTTGGAGAGAAAACTTGTAAACTTAGATAAAAAAACTTGTAAACCATACTGTAAAAACTTGTAAACCGTGATAGAAAAGTTGTAAACCTGTGACACACAATACCTCTGTACCAGAATACTTATGCAGTTTATTTAATTATCGTTGTGACTATCATAATTTCATATGTAATTAATTATTAGAAAGATTGATTATTGTATAAATTTCAAATACAATCAATTCTATTATATTGATTTCGATCATAGTCAAAAAAGAAATAAGAAAAATAAAAGGAAAAATATTTATAACTCTTTTTCCTCTTACTCGTTGAACTTGATTTCTCTATTGTCATTGTACTTTCCTTTTTAGAGGAATTTTTATTTTTTTATTTGGAAAAAAAAGGGAAGAAATTTTTTATTTAGTATTAATTGTATCCTCAATATGATAGAGGACTACCTGTGAGGATTAAAAGTGATAGTGGTGCTGAACTTGAAGAAAAAACTTGTAAACTTAGACCAAAAAACTTGTAAATGATGTTGTAAAAACTTGTAAATCATGCTGTAAAAACTTGTAAACTGTGCTATAAAAACTTATAAACCATGATAGAAAAACTTGTAAACCTGTAACACACAATACCTCTGTACCAAGATACTTGTACAATTTGTTTGATTATCATTGTGGCTATCATAATTTTATATGTAATTAATTATTAGAAAGATTGATCATTGTATAAATTTTAAATTCAATCAATTCTATTATGTTTATTTTGATCTTAGCCAAAAGGGAAATAAGAAAAATAAAAGGGGAAATATTTATAACTCTTTTTTTCCTTGCTCGTCGATTCTAATTTCTCTATTGTCATTGTGTTTTCCTTTTTTAGAAGGATTTTCATATTTAAATTTTTAAATAAGTAATTGATAATAACAATTTTAAGAAACAAGATGTGCATAATTATATTTGCTGGGCGTATTATTTTCACTTTGAGCAAAAATATTATCAAATTTCATAGAAGAAAAGACAAAAGAAAATGCTTATAAAAAATGATAACAATATAATATAATATAATTAATTAACTAATATATATTCTCTGCTAAAAGTAAATAATTTTTCACCCAACAATTACTTTAATAAGACTAATATCAATTAATAATTTACTTTAATGATAACACTAAAGAGAGAGAAATGTGAGAGAGAAGAAATAGGGCTTTCTACAATGTTTTTCCTCTATTTGGTATATGGTGACACCTTCAAATCTCAATCTTTAGATTAAATGGTGTGTGGCACTCCCTACTTTGTAGGGAGCATTGTAGAATTCCCCTAATGCAATAACAAAGTATTATAATAATGTTATTTCAACACCCATTTTTAGCTATCTCATCCACACACCTACTCCATCTCCATTGGATGGGATTGATGAGTGACAATGAGTGTAAATCATAATCTTATTAAGTGATAATAAAATGGATGTCTCAATAGGACACTCAAAAGTAGATGTTGAAATAATATTATTGTAAGTATTAAATAGTAGCGTAATGTTAATAATTTTTTTTCCTCTAATAATAAGTTAAATTTTCTCACAATGAAGCTAAGAAATTAATTTGCCACACTGGTAGCTGCCAAGGGAGCTTCATGATGGGAAACAGAAAAAACAAAAAAGAAAATTAGCATTCTGTTGGAGTCGAGCCATAAGTTTACCATTTCTATCCTTCATAGTAATTTTATTATGAAAATATAAGTTCCTGCACACCACTCATTACATATGCTCCCCAACTATATATGGAGGATTACAAAAATCACAATTGCATTGATAAAAAAGGAAGAACCAGTTATAATAACCGTCATGAACTAGCATCCAATGCTGCTCGCTTTGGATTTATTAGTTTTCTGCACCTTCATGTGCTAGCATCCAAGGCCAAGATGGTGCTGAGATTCATTGGGTTCATATATCTAGTAGAACCTGACATAATTTGTTCCACAATAAGTCTGTTCGCCTTTTCAGATGGATGGAATGCATCCCAAAATGCATGCAAGTCTCTGTTTGGGCACAGGTTGGAGAGTGGTGTGCATAGCCCAAGTCCGTTGTAGGGTCCTTGTCCACAGCATGCTATCTTTGAAGTAGTAAATCCTACCCAATACAACATAAATGTCAGCGCTTGTTTTTCTCTTCATAATTTGGTCTTTCGAGAGACTAGCTATATACTACTCTTAAGATTATGTATGAAAATTAACGTGAGAATTAAATTTTATTAATCTTTTAAAAAATTAAAAATAAAAGATAAAAATATCTTTTATTATTTCTTATAAATTATTTTTTATTAAATAATCATACCCATATTCATTTATTTCACTTTATAATAAATATAGAGATAAAATAGATAAAAAATAATTAATAACTTCAAATGTAAAAATAATTTATATTTTATATTAAATAAAAGATTAAAAAATGACTTATATTATATACCCAAAAAGTAGTTGACAACATGAAAGCTACTAGAACCAGCAGAGTGCGTGCAATACCATATGCTGTGGGGTTACTAACGAAGTTAAGGTGCATTTGTGCTGTGTTTGCGGCGATGAAAACGTCCCTGCCGATTCTCCTGTTGAATTCTAGTAACATGCGCTCAAGTTGAGGGTTGTACAATGCTGCAGCACGTTGTAGCTCAGGAGCACATTGCCCATTTCTTCCACGTTGGGCCAGTTCTGCAGGAACACAGCCCAATGGACCCGTCCCTGTCACAAGAACTCTGCGAGCTCCCAGATCGTACAGTTTCTGCAATGCTTCATTACATATATGACTACGAGAGAAAATAAAGGCTAAAAACAGGGATATCACATTGCTAGTGAGCTACGCTATATAGCCTATAGCCCATTTAGTTTTAAAACTTTGTTGTTAATGGGGTGTTACCTGCAAAAGCTTTCTGTACTCAGACATGAGAAGCTTGACATATTCTGGCAGCGGATACTGGCGGGACCTTGCGGAATTTGGCACCAAGTAGTAGTTGTTCACAAAATCATTGCCACCCACAGTGATGAGCACCAGTGCTTGATTCACAAGACTTTTAGCCCTTGAAACTCCTATCATAGCACTCACTCGGTTCTGGTACTCTTGAAAGTACTCTAGCTGACTATACATTCTGATTATGTTTACCTGCAAAAGTTGCATTAAAGCATCTCCATGTGCAAAACTTAATTATTAGCGTTTAATTTTACAACTCTAACCTTTCTCATTTTATATTTTGCCTTGTGTTATGTTTGCATATGCTAAGAAGCGTAAGGTTTTATAAACATGCGTTACATGTGTGCCTACGTGGGTCTACTGTGATTTTCTCTCAGCTACATGGATTAACTTTTGTCGTACTTTTCCGTAATTGCAAACTACCCCAATTTAAGACTATGCCTGCATGTATAAGTTATATGGCAATAAAGGAAGTAATTAGCAAGTAATTAACTTACAAACTGAATCCCAGTGTCATTAAGGATTCCGATTCCAGCTGATGCAAAATTGGCACCAACTAGGAGTCTCTGTCCTCTTAATCTTGGGCTCAAGTATGGCAATACAGACTCAGCACCTAGCCGCTGACCTGAAACAGTTCAATTAGCTAGTTATATATATATTCTTCTTTTTTTCTATCATTATTCTATTTATATATATCTATATATATATATATATTCTCTGTGTACTTTTTGGTTTGGAATGTATTTGATGCATGGAAATGAAGAATAAATAGAACAAAATTTAGAAATTGATGGGTAGATATGACAACTTAACTGATCAAATCGGGAATGTTGTAGCCATTAGAAAAACGGCCAGTTGGCCTACGAGTTGGATAGTCAATTCCATAAGGGGGAGCATCAGCACGTGCAGTGGTAGCCAAGTAATTGTTATTTCCACTATCAACAAGTGAATCTCCAAACACAAAGAAAGCCCTTGGAGTGGCTTCAGCTCCAATCACCAAAAGTAAACTAAGAATCACCAAAGGAGCAAAACTTGACAAGGGTGCCATTGAAATGAACTTTGGAAGTCAGCTTTCTTTTGGAGTGTTAACTAAAACTGAGAGCTTTGTTTTCAGATGTGGATGGCCGATTGCTTAATATGCAAGTATTTATATGGTAAAAATGTTACTACCATTATGATTTTATGCAGATTTCACTTGTATAGGTGGACACTTAATGGTTCTCTTTAATTGAAGGTTTTATGTTCTATTTCTGAAAATGCTGGCATTGTGGATGGCGTTAATGTGACAGGTTGGACTCATGCGATGCAACTAAAAGTGTATTATGATCATGTGCTGCTGATGAAATTCTAGAGATTTAAAAATTTAAAATAATTATCAAATATATAATATTTTCTTTCATTTGACAATTTGTTATTGATGGGACAAAAATAGGGATATGATTTGGGAGCAGAAAATTTTAATTCATGTGCTACCTCCACAATACTTATATTTTTAACAGCTTTGATCTATAAATTTCTATATTTTAGTTTTAATCACACACAAAAATAATAAAATGAAGATTGATTATGCAGAACAAAAGAGTGATCACACAATACCTCATTTAATGTATGATGAATAAATACTCCTTTATGTAAACGCTCATTAAGTCCGAAAACATATTTGATCATTCACTGAATAAGTACTTCTTTTGCATAAAAGAAGATTAATTATAGGGTTATAGTCTTAGTTATGTAAAAAATTGTTATTAACTGCAAAAGATTAAGTTGATATGATATAAATAACAAATATGAGGCTAATTGAAATATAAGAATACACTTTTGAGGGTTTTAAGATAGGTAGTTTATTTATTCATGGTGTGCTTAATTAGGTGATAAAAATAAGATGAAAAATTTTATAAATAAATTTACTCACAAGACTCATGAAAAATAAGGCTAATAAAACTCTTGCTTAAAAGTAATCACTTCCTAATAACGTTAGCCAATATGTAAAGAGTAATATTATTTTGACTTACACTTTATGAGATATCATTCCAATATACTCACGTCTACTATTGAATGAGGTGTAGAACCTAAACTAAGTGAGTTCCACAGCAAACCAATAATGATTATGAGTATATCAATATGATATCCCACAGAGTGAGTCCAAATAACATTTCTCCCATTTAAAACAACGTAGGCACATACATCCATCTTTTGACTGAAAGTTGGTAAACGTCCACGATGGAAAGACTAAATCCCAGTAACCTTTGTTAAGGGAACTTCCCGACGTTGATTGATTATCATAAATTCATAATACAATTACTCAAACGTCAATTATTTCAACAGCTAAATGTATTTGAAAAGAGATGTTATAAGTGAAGAGGTTGGATGTGTTCTCACTTTCTTGTTGAAGCATGCATTTACATATACAATCCCATCTAATTGTTGGGCTACATAAAGATTAAAAACTCTAGTCTGAGATATTATTTATTCATCAATGTGTTTAGGTGATGACTTGACTCTGGCAACGAATTAAACTTCTGAGCTGAGACTGCGGTGTTGCCATGACGCGTTCACCTAATTGCTACAATCAATTGTGTATCCCTCTTTTCCTACTTCTAAGGCCATTAAATTCTACCAACGTACATGCCCTTTTCTGAGATTTCGTTTCCCACTTTGTTTGAAAATTTAAAAAGTTACTAATTAATAATAATTAATAATAATGATATAAAAGTTGCTAGAGCGGCAACTTAATTATAGTTTTATTTCATATTTTAATTTGAATTTAAAATGAAATGATAAGGTAAAATCAAGAATTCAAATTGTCTTTCATGACATATTCTGCCGCTTCAATCAATTTTTTTTCCTCGGTGGAATACTGGGATAGCAATGCAAGAGTACACTGCACATGCATATAATCTGATTGAGCTTCCTGAATCAAATACCATAAGAATTAATGCATGCTGAATTGCTGATTGGGCTAGTAAATGAGCCGGTTTATTTTCATCAAACAAATAATGCACTATGAAGACTTGATTTGGTAATTGATTTGGTAATTCTGCTAGAGAGAGTGCTTTATAGACAAATATAAACAAATTTTGTGAGTTTGTTGAGCAAAAAGGTTGGAGTACTTTTACTCTCAACTTTTGCAAGGTAGGAATGCGTTCTTAAAAGCATTTCGGGAGATACTTTTAAAGTTAATTAATACTTGTATATAAAAAAATATACCAAATACAAATTTTGGTTCCTTAATTTTCTTTTTCTCATTTTGGTCCCCATACTAATTTTCTGCTCTTTTTGATCCCTTAACTTATTTTTATTTTTCAGTTTGGTCCCCTAACTAATTTTTGTTATTTTATTTTGTTTTATAATGTTTCAGATTTTATTTTTATTTAAATATATTTTTTTCTGTTTAACTTAATTTTCTATTTAATTTTTCAAAAATTAAAAAAATTCAATCTACCTTTTCTTATATATTTTTCATTACGTTGTCTTAGATTTCCTACCTAAATTTTGTCTTTTTAATTTACTTTTCTTCGATTTGTGTTATTTAGGTTTTTATTATTCCCTTGTATTTATTTAATTTTAGTGTTTTAATTTCTATTATCAATTAATTTCTTTTTTTATGTTACATAAGGAAAATATCTTGTTCAATTTTATATTTTCAGAAATAAAATTAAATAAAAATAAAAATTAGTTAGGAGACCAAAATGAAAAATAAAAATAAGTTAGTAGACAAAAAGAATAGAAAATTAGTTAGGGGACCAAAATGAAAGGCAAAAATAAATTAAGGAACCGAAAAGTATATTTTGCTTATAAAATATTGATTTAAACATTATAAAATTTAAAAGATTAACATGACCTTAAATTTTAATGAAAATCCTGTTTTATCCTTTTATTAATTAAATGTTCCAATTTCTAGAAAAAGTTTTATTAATATTTATGCTAATAATTATAGTCACTTTAGATTTTTAAGAGTAACTGTATTTATAAATTATTTACCGAATGTTGCTCTTATGGTTTCTTCTTATTAAAAATAATTTTTACATTATTTCATCAAATAATATTATTATAACATTTTAACAGTAGTTTTAGTAAATCTTAGAGAGCTCATCAGCTTTGAAAAGCCATAGTATTACAACCCAAAAGCGCCAATATATGCAATCTCACCGTGGCATTTACATAAACCTGGTTAAAATATTAAGCTAGCATAAAATTTAATGGCCTACCTGGACTGACTTGTTTAAACTATATTAATTGGTTAGGTTGGTAACCAAATTGAGCTAGCCCGTGAGCCAATTTTTTGTTCCGTTTCTAACATTTCTTCTTATCAAATTTTTTTTTAGAGTTGACGTGTGATCAATACATATTATTTTATTTTATATAAAACTACTAAATTTGTCCCTCTAAAATTTTATGTCAACCAAATTAGTCGTTGTAAAAAATAAACTCTCAAATTGATCTCCATAAAATTGAATAGTCGGACAAATTAGTCTCTAAAAAATAAATCTCTCAAATTGATCCCTGTAAAAACTTCAAATCAAACAAATAGGTCCTTATAAAATTGAATAATCAGCCAAATTAGTCACTCTAATAAGTTAGGCAAAGAAAACTAGCTTGTTTGATAATTCACTTTTGCAGAGACTAATTTAAGAGTTTTTTTTAGGAACTAATTTGTCTGATTACTCTATTTTACATGGACTAATTTAAGAGGTTTTTTTACAGGAACCAATTTGGTCGACACGAAATTTTAGAAGGACGAATTTGATAATTTTGTCTTATTTTTATCATATTTTGGAATGTAGGGTGCATTTGTTCTGGTTTTAAAAAAAAATAAAAAGCTTAAATTTTATATATAATTAAAAAAGCTAAAATGTTTTTTTAAGAATCTACGTTTTTTTAGCTTCTACAAACAAACTGTTATAACCCGAGCTTAGGTTATGATCGATGCACAAGCTAAGTGATCTCACTTAACCTTACAAGCCTAAGGATATAACTTTACTAATATAAATTAGTAACTCAATCATCATGGTTATTGGAAATTTGGTAACACCTGCCCTAAAAACTAAACAATCCATATATCAAATTAACCTATTACATATGTAAATATGATCATAATCTAAAATCAATAGTCAAGACTTTCATAGAGTATGAGTTATAGTTATAAAAAGGATCAGGTATGCAAAAGAGCATAAACCTATGCCCTATAATTATAAAAATTTTGTAGTTATATACATCTAGAAGAAATAAACCTATGCCCTATATCTGCAAAATATTGGAATCGACTAAACACAAGCTTCCCTAACCAAGGAACGCCTACCAAGATGATAGCTCTGATCCAGGATGAAACAACAAATCTTATGAATATCCTAGTCGGCAACCTACGAATAACACATAGAAGTCAACTAGGCTACACCATAATAGCTCCAAAGGGAGTAATTGTCTTCACATCAACAAAATCTCATGATTTGGAAGCTAATAGGTTCAAGAATTTGATGACAAAGGAGACAATAACAGATTTATTGATTGATTATAGAAGAAGATGTAAGAAATAGAGAAGAGTAAGAGAAAGAGAGATTGTGAGATGGATTTAAAATGGTACCACTTTTCCCTTTTTTATTTTTAAACTTCTATTGAATTACAAAACTGCCCCTCCTCTTTTCTAACATTACAGTACCTTCCCCCTATAAAAGAAACTTGTCATCTAATCCAAACTACTAACCTTGTACATCAAAAAGGTGTGGGTACTTCTCTTACATACTTACTTTGAATTCCCCTATGGATTATTCACTAGATTGTCCCTGCCAAATGACCTTTACAAACATAACCTACTTAGATTGTAATTGTTTTACTCATTTGTCTTAATTTGCCATAGGCTACTTGCTATAGCTTAGATGCTCATCAAGCTCAATCAATTGATGTTGGATGATGTCAAAAGGGTTGTGCACATATTTTCGCTGAAGCATCTAAACATGGAAAACTAGGTGAACTTCTAAAAGTTCAGGTGGAAGGCCTAATTGATAAGCTACTTGCCCTTACCTCCCCAGAATCTCAAAAGGTGCAATGAACATTGGCTTAGCTTTTCTTTACCGCCAAATCTCATGATGGCTTTCATAGGAAAAACATGTAAGAGCACATGTTTGCCTATACCAAACTCTTGTCATCTTTGATCCGCATATGATTTCTGCTTACTTTGGGCAGTCAATTAACATTCTAGCATGAATTGAACCTTCTTAATAGTTTCCTTAATCAAGTTTAGACCAACAAGTTTGGATTCCCCAACCTTAAACCAATCAGTTGGTGATCCACCATGTCTTACATACAAAGCTTCAAATAGTGCTATCTAGGTAGTAGATTGATATATGTTATTGTAAGCAAACTCTATCAACGAAATATATTGGTCCTAACTACCTTTGAAGTCTACGATATTAGCTCCAGAACTCTTCAGAAAGCTTTTAGGTAATATGTTTTGAATGATAACAAAACAAATTTAATGAAAATATTTTGAAGAATGACTAATGTCTATCTTGAGATTCTTGAAGCAGTAAAAAAGTTCTTGTTAGCATAACATGGCTCCATTAAGTGAGAATAATTTCACTTTACATGTGCAAACATAATTTATCTCGTATTAAAAGATGGGAACTAAATGGAAGTGATAATTATATCATATATCGAGCATATACATGCCTAACGGATTGAAGAAAAATAATCAATACAAGAAACCAAGACTCGGGACTACAGGAAGTAGCACTAGACGTCAGAAAGTATTCTTGGAATGAAGATATCAATCAAACTCTGAAGCCATTGTGTTCAACAATCTTCAATCATTGTATTCGCAATCTTTTTATCATCAACAAGCTATGATTGAAGACTAGAAGACTGAAGATTCATCAAGAAACTGATACCGCATATCAGAAAGCTCACTTAAACAGTGAAACAATGGGCTCCACAAGAAAATGAGGGACATTTAAAATTCAAATTTAAAGTCAAACTAGTGACAGACTGGTGTGATATCTCTTCTGCTAACTTGATCAACTACCCCAATATCTAGAAGGAAGAAATCAAAATCCATGTTCAGAAAGTAAAAGTAGTTTCTAAAATAATATCAAAAACCTTAACTCTACAATGGCTTCTGCAACATGTAACACCCCGATTTTTCTGTCCGAGGGAAATGACCAAAATGCCCATGAGGTCATTTCCTGACCCGAACTCGAGGGTAACCAACTCAGTCATCCTCGAAGGGTCAACTCAATGTTTGAAGGGGATTGAATGGCCTTTGAATGATTCCGGAAGTGAAAATCTCGTTTTCCGCAGTTTCAGGTCAAAATGACCAAAATACCCCTATAGCGTTTTTACGCGGGTAAAGGTGCCGTTTGAGCCCGGAACTTTCTCCAGAGGTTTAAAAACATGTTTTCTTGTGTCTAGAGGTCTCTGTTCAAGCCCCGGTGGTCCCGGGCAGTTTTAGTGCAAAATTACGATTTTGCCCCTAGAATAGTGTTTTTGAACTTAATGACGTAATTAAGCAAACCTAAGCAATATTAGGCTCTAAATGAAGATTAATTTATTTCCCTAATTAATCTAGAGTCAAAATAATTTATTAAAGTTAATTAGAACCTAAAAATGCTTAGATTAAACTTAAATCCCTTTTTAGAACTCAAGACTCCTAGTCTTGGAATCTTGAATAGTGTTTTCTCTCTCCAATTCCTTAAATCAAGGAAATGTGTCTAGAGTTGTTTAGACTCTAAATTGAGGATTTAACTCACTAATGGTGCAAGACCACTCCTTAATTATGTCTAGACCACCATAATTATCCATTTCCCTTGTCTAAACATTTTCTTACAAATTCCTAATCTTAAGCATAATCAAAGATACACCTAAACACAACTCTAAACCACAATTAAAATGCAAAGAAACCTCCCCCATGGGCTGATGCATTTCGGCCAGACCTCATCCCCTTTGACCACATATTAAATTGTTTTCTCACTCAAAGAACCATGCTTGAGGCCATACCTTGAACCATACCTCACCATACCTTAAGCCATACCTCACCATGCCTCAAGAACACATTATCTCACCTCATGGAACTCATGGAATGCCTCCATTCTGCACCTCATGGCCGAAGCCACTCTCCCCCATGAGCTCCCTCCATTTGTTTCATTTCTCTATAAATAGAATGCCTTGAGGAGCTTGCACCACTTTTAGATCATTTGCTAAGTTTAGGAAACACTCAAAGCTTTTCTTTTCTCTCAAAGTTCTAGTGTTCTTCAAGTTCTTCAAGCTCTTCAAAGTTCTTCATCATCTTCATCTTCTTCTTCCATCTTCAAGTTTATCACACCAAGTAGGGATTTTCTTTCATGTATTCTTTCTTTAAAGTTCTTGTTCTAAGCTTAATGTTCATAGTTTCTCTTGATTCTTTTTAGAACTTCTTTTCCTTTCCTTCACCTTTTCATTTTCGGCCATAGGTCTTGGAGAACAAAGGAATGAGAGCTTGATGATGAGAGTTTCATGATGATGTTCATCACTTGAAACAAACTCTAGAGCTTGATCTTTGTTCTTGAGCAAAAATGTTCCTAGTTCTTTCTTTCTTGAACTCTTGAGAACTCTAGTTTTGATGGTGTTTCAAAATGGTTCTAAGGACTTAATGATGAGGTCTCATGATGTTGGTGTTAATATATCACCAAGATCATGGATTCTAGAGTTTCAAATATTTCTTTCCTTTCCTTGAAGATTTCGGCCATTTCCTTAAATTTTTCTAAGTTTCATAGTTTGATTCCCAAAAATATTATGTTGAGTTCTAAGAACTCCAAGCTTGACTTTACCTTGTTTGAATGAGTTTGGGTTAAGGTTTAAGTTCCTTTAAAGTCTTGTTAAGAGCTCTAGAAAGATTAAATAAACTTGCATAATTTATTTTATGCTTGCATTCATATTTACATTCTTGCTATGCATCTTTATTTTCAAGCTATCACCTAAGAACATAAAGATTAAAATGGAACTTTTATCATCACTTAATTTAATTCAAAAAACCTTTCTATTTCAGTCTTAAAGTCGATTGTTGTTGGGCCTAAAGCACTAAAATAAAGAATTGAACTTGCATTATCACCTAATTAATCTCTCGAATGCCTATCTATTTCGGCCTTAAAGTCGATTGTTGTTGGCCAAGAGCACTAAAATAAAGAATTGAATCTTGCACATCTACTTTCAAGCTTGCACGTTTAAGATTATGCTTCGCATATTTACTTTCAAGCTTGCACGTTTAAGTTTATGCCTTGCATATTTAATTTATGTCATCACTTTAATTTGTAAGCAAGATTAAAAATGAAAAGCATGAGCACGTTTAGTTTATGTCGTAACTTAAAGAACCTAGAGCTCAAAGACTTGCCCATTTCATTCCAAGTTAAAGTTTAATGTAAAACCATTCCTTGAATGTATGTTTTTCGGCCAAGTAGTGATGATGGACTTGCAATGAGTTTTCATCTAGCTACTAGGACCAATAGTCTACGTTTTAAGTTTTCCTTAAAGCTTTACAAATCTTTATAAGGTTATGTCAATACAAGTTGGGATTCCATTCTCTTTTAGGAGATGAAATATATTTTGGTCATTGACCTAAGGCTTCTCTTAGCCTCTTGATGAATTAAAATGATTTGCAAAGAGTTTTAGAAATTCTAAATTGATTATAAGAGAAACTAGTTAACTTATGTACCTAGAAATGTCAATTTAACTCTCTTATTAAAATTAAATGTTTTCGGTTCTGATATGATGAGTGTGATACTGTATGATGATGTTTTGATGTGTTGGAATGTGTGAAAATATCATATGATGATGTAGAAGCGACTCTATGCATGATAGGTAAAGAAACTAGCTAACTAGAAATACCGTAAAGCTAAAATTTAACATAGTTTTGACCCATTTGTTTATGGAACTAATCCAAACTGTTTTAATGGGAACCTAATCAGATTTAGATTGTTTAGACATGAAAAACTTGGTATCATTTGAGTTAGAATTGAATTCTAGCACCTATAGGGAAACTAGTAACTAGAAAACCGTAAAAATGCAATGTAGAACTCTTAGAACATTTATTTTTCTGGAATCTGTCCAGCACCCTTACAACATGATAAACATGATTAACAATTAGTCCTTAAGCATAGGGATGTCTCATAATTGATTTAGATTTAATCCATGGCGCCTTAGGCGAAGATGGAACCAAGAAAGGGTCTAAAACGTAATTTCTAGAACCCCGTAAACACAAGTTAGAGATTTTGCCTATGCTATCCAGATTTAAGAATGAACATGAGGATGATGAATGATGTTTAATTTTGAGCCCTTAGGTGCATAAAATATGAGTGACGGATGTTAGAGAACCGTATCTCATGATTAAGACCCATAAGGGTCAAAGCATAAGCTACCGTAAGGATAAACGGTTGAAAGTTCTATGATGATGCATGTGTTATGTAAATGATGATGATGTTATTCATATGATGGATTCATGAGGATATATGTATATGTGGCATAAAGCAAATTTGGAAGGAATTCGGTGTAATGCCGTCGTGCCGCCGAATTCCCGACAAATTTGGGGACTTAAAGAAATTTTGAAAATTAAGGTACTAAGATGGGTTCTAGGATGACACCGGTTCGGCCGAGCACCTCCATAGAACTCATGTGACATCGGTACCATTTTACACTCTTAGGTGACACCGGTTCGGCCGAGCACCCCTAAGAGAATTGCCCCATAACCCGTACTCAGATAGTCGGGATTTATGATTTATGATACGCTTATCGTTAAGTGGTAAGTAAGAACTAGTGATGACTAGTTAAGGTATGAGCTCATAACCTAGATGTATGACACGTTCTGGGTGACACCGGTTCGGCCGAGCACCCCCAGTTCGATTGTCTTTTAGGGTGGCCCATGAGGAAGAGAAGTTCATGATTATGATTATGTCACTAAGTTTTGTCCCATATGAATGTTACTATTGCCACTTTATGCCACCAAGTATGATGATGCTTGATGTTATGTTTTATGTATGAGCATTAGGTAGTGCCATGCATACATTTTCTATTATGTTGCATTCATAACATTAAGATCATCCTAAAATGAATGGACCTTGGCTAAAGTATATTTTGAAGTTAAAAATGAACTAAATGCATGTTCAGTCATTTCGTATAATTAAACCCAAAGTTCCTGAGGACGTAGATGATGACACCTAGGTAGTAGGAGGCCCTACTGAGATTCTTTAGCAAGATTCTCACTCCATCTATCTCTTTCTTTCCGTCACGTCTTCAGATGGCGACGTTCGTAGTGTTCGTGGACACCCCGACATGGGAGGTGCACTATGACCCGACTCACAGGTCATACCATTTTGAGGGGCAGTGCACGGTGCGGATTTTCATGTTCGTAGGACGCCCCTTCGCTCATCCCGTGCACACCCATCACTTCTCCCCGACTGCACCCTATGGCGACGACGAGCGGGTTTTTGAGCGCGCACGTACGCATGACGAGAGAGTGCTCCGTAGGCACACCGCCGCCTTAGCCATGCGAGATTATCCCGATTACGTGCCCCGGACCTACTTCTCGGAGACCGACCCGTCCGAGGACCCGCCTACCCATCCGTATAGCGAGAGCTCTGCCCCCTCTCCACCACAGATGAGGGAGGGCAGTGAGGATACCGTGACTCAACCACGACTTGCACGGCGACCGGAGATGCGACCATACCGCGGGGGTCACCCTCGATCCCCGTTTCGCCTCTTCACGTCCGAGGAGCTCGCCCAGTTTCCTGGATATTTGCCTTATTCGCGAGATGGATGCCAGTAGGAGGTGACGATCGTCCGATGGAGTACCCGGTTAGAGCACACACCACTTAGATGGGGATAAACCTTCTCTTGTTTAGAGGTTATCCCATTAGATGCACTCGGGTAGGGGAGTGGATTATGTTTATGTTTTATGATGTATCTTCTTTTATGAATTTCCCTTGTACTAAATTAAGTCCCACACTTATAAGTGGGCAAGCTATATATGAGATGTTATTCAGTGATGTTCATGTTGTGCCTTTATGTGCTTTGTGCTATAACGTTATGGAATATATGTTTTGCCCGTTACTTGTTACATCGCATCGCGCGGCTCTCACTTTATATTTCAAAAAAAAAAATTTACCCGTATTTTCCGCTAAGTATTTCTAAGTAAAATTGAGAACTATGAAGTAACAGACTAATGTTTAACCTAAGTATGTTCTAGAGTATTGGGTTAAAAATTAGGATGTTACACAATAGCTCTAATAAATAGACAAGCTACTCTTCTAGACTGCTTTTCAAGACACAAACAGATGATCAACACATGTCACTTAAAAAATTAATCAAGGGCAATGATCATAAGTGAAGACCATCTATAAGTAGAGATGCTATACTTTCAAAAGATAGAGCGCTATACAAAGTACTGAAATTTTATGAAAATTTCTCCTCATCTTCTTGTAAGGTTCATTACATTTTGTAATCAGTTTCATTGTTTGTAAAAAGCTTCTTTCTACGTTCCTTCATTGTTTATACATTTTTCCAAGGAAGAATAGTTAGAAAGAAGTCATTCAAGTTATCCTAGGTCATTTATTGTATATCTTAAGGAAACTTGAGTGTAAGTTAGTTTGAGTTGCAAACCCAAACACAAACCTCTTGTAACCTTGATCAATAGTGATCAGTATGAGATAGCTTAGAGAGGCTAATCAAAAACTACTTGTAACATGATAGTAAAGGTGTTTACTGGTCATGGTTTAGCTTGGAGACTCTGGTTAAAGACTACTCAGTTTACCTTGGAGAGGCTGGTCAAAGACTACTCGGTTCAGCTTAAAGAGGCTGGTGAATAACTACTTGGTTTGTGACAATAGGAGTTGTCCACTGGTTACTCTTCAGCTTAAAAAGGCTGGTGAATAATTACTTGGTTTGTGATGGTAAGAGTTGTTTACTGGTCACAGGTTAGATCTTGGGAAGGCAATTGTAAAGACTATTTTGTTACTTTCTTGAGTTGAGAAAGGTTTTAGTGAAACTCCACCGTGGTTAAGAACTGGATATAGGCAGGTTGGCCGAACTAGTATAAAAATATCTATTTTATATTCACTGTTCTGTGATTATTTATTTATTTTTGCTTAGAACCTATCATTTTGGCCGTTTCATTACTGACGTTGTACTTCAGAAAGCTACTTTATGAAACCCTTTAATAGTGTTTCTGTTGCACTTCAAGCTTAAATCTTGATAGCATTTTGTTTAAGTTTTCAGAAGCTAAAAATACAAAGAGAAGCAAAGCACAATTCAACCCCCCTTCTGGTGTTCTTTTCTACTTACAAGTGGAATCAAAGTTTAGGCCTCTAAGGGGTTAAGTGTAACATCCTCCCAAGTACAACATCAGTTTTAAGCCATGACATTGGACTCAAGAGTTGTTACTTACAGATTAGGGATATTTCTTAAATATATATAGTAAGCTCGATTGATTTACGAGATAACTATGTCGTAATTCTATTAAAATATATAGCAAGGAAACTAAAATATTTATTTAATACAAATTTAAGTACATAAGGGAAGCTCTTCTATGAGCTTTAACACACCTTTGTTCTCTAACATATTTACATACATATCCATTCCACTGAATACAGTATAATAAAAGCATTAACTACCACACTATTGCACTTCTGAGTTCTTTTGTGTAGCAACCTCTTGATTCTCTGTATCAACCTAGAGACGATGCAGGAACACAAAAACATAAGGGTAAAAATCATACAATCCTCAGCAGGGCATCCCCAAAACATATAATTAAACTCATGTCGTCGTTATCGTCCTAGCCACTCCGGTTTATTAAGAAAAAAAGTGGCCATGCATTACATAATAACGGTTTATTTTTAAAGTTCCAAATCATACTTCTAAAGTGGGCTATTTTTAAAAACTCAATCACTTTGTACACATTTATCATAAGCTCATAATCATGGTAAATAATGACAATCAAAATGATTTGATATGATACAAATATGTATATGCCCAATATAGGGAAATTATCTTTAGTTGCCCTTAATAAATTAAAGAGGACCTCATCTATCTTTATTTTCCTTGACAAGTTGAAAAGGATATTATCCCTCTATTTGCCCTCAACAAGTTGAAAGGATCACATCTCTCTCTATTCGCCCTCGACAAATCAAAAGGATCTCATCTTTCTCTATTTGCCTTTGATAGTCGAAAAAATTTTTTGTTTCTTTATTTGCTCTTGATAAATCAAAGAGGATTTCATGTTTCTTATTTGCCCTTGACAAGTCAAAGAGGATCTCATTTTTACTTGTGGCTATAGAACTTAATTCAATATATCATTCACTTGTCTTTTTCCAATGCATGCATAAAACATATATAGGCATTCATTCACATTGTGATTTCAATCATGCGTCATAAATCAATCTTTACTTGCTCTAATATGCATTTAAACATCATAAGTCACATGGACAAATACTTAACATCAAATATTTTTGTCATATTAGAACCAAAATGCCATTACATTATCAATTCAAGTCTTGGGTTTATTTCCAGCAATTGGGCAGATTTCACACCATTGTAGCACAACTTTATTTGCACATCAAACAATCAATTACGAGACTATAAAAATTACTTATGACACTTCAATGTGTCCACAAGGTTCCATAAAAATTTCAGAGCAAAAGAGCTCCCTAACTATGTTAACAAAATTCTACAAATTTGGTGGTCAGAAACCATTTAACCTCAGCTCAGAACCCAAAATTCATCATTTCTAACCCTAGCAAATGAACCTAGAAAATTTGAAATAAAAATCCTAGTAAAACCTTAAGATGTCTATAATACCCTGTAAAACTCTCAAAGGAAAAATCGACCATTTGCTATGGTAACAAAATTAGATAAATTCGTAGCTTCAGTTCCAATGGTTCTGGTAGCATAGATACACTTTCAGTTCTTGATTTTTTTTAAAGTAGTTAGAGTCTTTATTGTAACATCCCCTGCTGCTTTATGGATTGACGACGGTCCCCACAAACCAACACGGGTCTTTTCAGTGTGCTTTGTCCTCACTCGCACGCTTCCTAGGAAAACTTCCCAGGAGGTCACCCATCCCAAAATTGCTCCAAGTCAAGCACGCTTTACTGTGGAGTTCTTTCAGTTTGGACTACCGAAAAGAAGATGCATCTTGTTGGTATAGGTAGTACAAATCAATTCATATAAGCCCTCCTTAACTGTATAGTCCTATACCTATACAGTTTCAGGATCCCTCTTATTCGGGTGTGTAATCAGTTCATTCATGTACCCCTCTGCTTTCAAAGTCTGCCAGGAGCCGCTCTTTGTCCGTGCCTCCTTGCACCGGCGATCACTCCCTGACTTCGCAATCCCCGGGCATTACATGCCCACCAGCTTCCGCTTGGTTTGTCCCCGAACCACACCGTACTGGGAGAGGTGCAGGCTCTGATACCATTTGTAACATCTCCCGCTGCTTTATGGATTGACGACTGTCCCCACAAACCAACACGGGTCTTTTCAGCGTGCCACTAATGTAACACTCACCTAAAATCTAAATTACTTGACCTTAAATAATTATTTTGGACATCTTACATTTGTAGAATTTTTTTTTGAACGTTTATTATTTATGGTCGTATACCGGAGTAATGTATATCAACTATAATTCATGTACCTGGTAGGCTCCCAGGAAAGAGAGGTGGGTCACAACGGATACGCTTAAATACCAAGTCTTTCCTTAGCCAGAACCTTTCCAAACTACTCATTCATAGTGATACACTTACATCCAATGACCTAAGGATGATTTTTAATCGACAAAGAATCTATCTTAATACTATTATTTATTAATCACTAATTCCCACAGTTTAGACAACTATCATCTATAGAAAACATACTTCATTGCCAACATCAATTCATAGGGTACAGTACATATTAAATATTCAAGATACATAAAGAAAACTTCAATACAACAATATGACATATTCCAAGTCTGGTAACATATAGTAAATATTCTATCTAGCACACATGATAGAATCTGATTATTTAGAAATTAAGTCCAAGGCTACATCCATTTCATTGCTGATGATGATCCATGCTATCTGGAAACATCAAAGAAAAAGGGTGAGAGAAGTCTCCCAGTAGGGTGATGTTTCCAGAGGAGTCCTACTTCATCCTAAATGGCTAAGAATAACGCAGGAGTGCAACAAAATGCAATCTTTCATATTAATTCAAATTATATTTTACTTTTGTCAAGCAAGATGGAAGTGCATAATATCAATCATAATAAAATACAGTAGAAGAAGTGTAAGTGTAAAACTCCCTTTTTTTTAATATCACATTTCCTTTTAATAGTTATAGTCTGCAAGGTTTGCTTCATATTGGATCTGTGAGAGCTCTCATTACTAGGGCGTCCCCTAGTCAGATCAGTGAATGCCAAGTCCTTGTCTGCTAACACGGCGGGGCCAGAGACATCACTGCAATATACACCAAGTCCTTGTCTGCTAACATGGCGGGGACTGAGGTGTCATTTAACAACTGTAAGACTAAGTGTTTACTAAGTCCTTATCCGCTACCAGGCGGGGCCCGAAGTATCACTTATTCATGTATCCCTTTTACATAGTGCGTATAGAATTCATAAACTATGAAAATTACATGAAGTTTTCACAATTTCTTTGATATTCACATACAGACCATAAGATTTTCCATATTTTCACATAAATCCAAACAACATAGAATTCTTAAAATATTAATAAAACCCATTTTTCTCTGTAATTATCAATGAAGCACCAAATCACACTATTATAATAAACTTACTTTCTTTATAATAAAATATGCTTATCTTAGTTTTAATCATGCAATAATTCTATTTCAAATATTCATATAATAACTTTAGTAATTCCATAGGTCTATGTACGTACATAAATTATTTTAAATCTATCTTTAGAAAATACATATATGGTAAAAAATATTTTTCATTTATATAAAAATATGATCATAGAGCAAAGTAAAAGAGCAATCGAATCTTTCAAGAAATATTAAAAAAAAATATAAACAAAATTATACCCATTAGAAAAACCACTTCGAGCAAGAAACTAGCTAATTTACATGCTATATTCCTAATGGGACCATAACTTAAAATCTTTGTAAATAATATTTCCTTATGTTAATAAATGTATAATCATGTCAAATATTTATAGTCCAAGGTCAATAGTTCAAGGTCCATAGTTTGAGTCCAAATATAATGATCATAACTGTCTAAATCAAGTCCAAGTGAGTCTTAAAGATTCATAATAGTCCATATAATGTTTATAGATTCATAAGTTCCTAATAAAGGTCATGATTAATATAAATATATATATTTTTGTGTCTTTTTATATCTTATTAAGTCTTAATGGTCCCAGAAGAAACATAACACATAAACCAAGCTAAATACTACATGCTCAAAGGTTTAGAATTCATTCATTATAATGAATTAAATAAAACACTCTATATAAATCAAAAATATTTTATAATCAATACATAAGGAGATCAAAACTAAGTTATATCACCTTAAAATACCACAACTTATGCTCAAGACTTTATTAATTTAAAATACATGTTTTAACACATTAAAATGAATTTACACAATATTTAGATATTTTGAAGAAAGCATAATCAAAATTTAAGAATGATTAATATATTTATAATAATATATATTTGAAAGTGAAAGATATTTCCAAAGCTAATCATTTTTGACTAAGACTTTCAAAAATGGTGAGCTTGTTCCCTTATCATGTTGGACAGATCAAAACCCACTTGGAAGGCTGTAAAAAGTTTTTTACATATTTTATTTAGAGATAATTAGATATTAATTAATTTAAAAATGGACTAAACTAAGGTAAAAATACATAAAAAAATATTAAAAATTATACAAAAAATTTATAAAAATTATAGTTAATGTATAAATAAGGTAAATATATGTTCTTGATAATAGATTAGCAAAAAATAATTTTCGTGATCATTTTATGAATTATTTAGTATATATAACTTTAAGCTAAAAAAATGTAAAACTTGTCATTTTCATATATTAATCATTCAAGATAACTTGTCAACCTATACAACTTTATTAGAAATAAGATTCAGACATATGGGCTATCAAAGAAAAAGATGATAATAATTTAATGATAGTTAAATAAATTATTAGTTAATTAATTTCTAATAAAACTAGTAATAGTTTAAAATACCAAATAAAATAGAAATGATTATAAAAAATTTGTATGAATTTCGTAAATCCATGTATTACATCTCTAATAACCTTATGATGATATTTGGTTAAAAAAAATAAAATTATTTACTAATTAATTAACTTATGATGATATAAACTTATTTACTAATTAATTAACTTAATTAAGATTGACTAGTTTAAGTAAATTTACCTTATTTTGAATAATTGATTATTAAATTATATGTAAATATATTAAAATTTAATAAATGTCTTTAAATCATGTCACTAACATTTTAGTATGTCTTTAAATGATAATTGAGAATTTATTAAATTATTTAATGTTAACTTTAATATTTAATGAATTAAACTAATTAAACATGACAAATAAATTATGAAATTATTAATATTTTAATCCTAGCCTTTCTCTATAAATAGCACACCTCTAAACACAACTCTACACTTCATTCTTCAGCCTAAAATCTATCAAAAATTGTAGTCACCATTTCTCTCTTCATTTCCTTTATTTTTCACAAAAATAGTTACAAAATTTTAGCAAAAACACCTCTAAACCATCATCTCTTCTTATCATCATCCAACACCAACACTTCACAACCCTATATATGAATTTTAGCCCTTAGAAAAGACTTAGAGAAATTGAAGAAGTTGTTGGTTTAGCCTTGGTGTAGCTACGTTTCTAAAGCTCCGAGAACAAGTAAGGGTTTTCTTTCACTTCTAAGCTTCATGTATGATTTTCTTGTATGATGTTATGCTATATGATATTCAAAATTTATGTTTATTGTTTTTAATATCTTTGAATGATTTGAAAGTGGTGACATAAAATACTTAAACTATGTGTATATGATGCATATTTATTATCTACTTATGTGATTGAAAATTATGATTAAAGATCATTCTTAAATTTTGATTATGCTTTCTTCAAATATCTAAATATTGTGTAAATTCGTTTTAATGTGTTAAAACATGTATTTTCAATTAATAAAGCCTTGAGCATAAGTTGTGGTATTTTAAGGTGATATAACTTGGTTTTGATCTCATTATGTATTGATTGTAAAATATTTTTGATTTATAAAAAGTGTTTTATTTAATTCATTATAATGAATGAATTATAAACCTTTGAGCATGTAGTATTTAGCTTGGTTTATGTGTTATCTTTCTTTTGGGACCATTAAGACTTAATAAGATATAAAAAGACACAAAAAAAATATATATTGATATTAATCATGACCTTTACTAGGAACTCATGAATCTATAAATATTATATAGACTATTATGAATCTTTAAGACTCACTTGGACTTGATTTAGACAGTTATGATCATTATATTTGGACTCAAACTATGGACCTTGAACTATTGACCTTGCATTATGGACATTGGACTATGGACCTTGGACTATAAATATTTGACATGATTATACATTTATTAACATAAGGAAATATTATTTACAAAGATTTTAAGTTATGGTCCCATTAGGAATATAGCATATAAATTAGCTAGTTTCTTACTTGAAGTGATTTTTCTAATAGGTATAATTTTATTTATATTTTTTTAATATTTCTTGAAAGATTCGATTGCTCTTTTACTTTGCTCTATGATCATATTTTTATATAAATGAAAAATATTTTTTACCATATATATATTTTCTAAAGATAGATTTAAAATAATTTTTGTATGTACATAGACCTATGGAATTAGTAAAGTTATTATATGAATATTTGAAATAGAATTATTGCATGATTAAAACTAAGATAAGCATATTTTATTATAAAATAGACATCTTACATTTGTAGAGTTTTTTTTTGAACATTTATTATTCATGGTCGTATACCGGAGTAATGTTTATCAACTGTAATTCATGTACCTGGTAGGCTCCCAGGAAAGAGAGGTGGGTCACAACGGACACGCTTAAATACCAAGTCTTTCCTTAGCCAGAACCTTTCCAAACTACACATTCATAGTGATACACTTATATCCAATGACCTAAGGATGATTTTTAAACGACAAGGAATCTATCTTAATAGTATTATTTATTAATCACTAATTTCTACAGTTTAGACAACTATCATCTATAGAAAACATATTTCATTGCCAACATCAATTCATAGGGTACAGTACATATTAAATATTCAAGATACATAAAGAAAACTTCAATACAACAATATGACATATTCCAAGTCTAGTAACATATAGTAAATATTCCATCTAGCACACATGATAGAATCTGATTATTTAGAAGTTAAGTCCAAGGCTACATCCATTTCATTGCTGATGACAATCTATGCTATCTGGAAACATCAAAGAAAATGGGTGAGAGAAGTCTCCCAGTAGGGTGATGTTTCCAGGGGAGTCCTGCTTCATCCCAAAAAGGCTAAGAATAACGCAGGAGTGCAGCAAAATGCAATCTTTCATATTAATTCAAATTATATTTTACTATTGTCAAGCAAGATGGAAGTGCATAATATCAATCATAATAAAATACAGTAGAAGAAGTGTAAGTGTAAAACTCCCCTTTTTTTTTAATATCATGTTTCCTTTTAATGGTTATAGTCTGCAAGATTTGCTTCATATTGAATCTGTGAGAGGTCTCATTACTAGGGCGTCCCCTAGTCAGATCAGTGAATGCCAAGTCCTTGTCCGCCAACACGGCGGGGCCCGAGACATCACTGCAATATACACCAAGTCCTTGTTCGCTAACATGGCGGGGCCCGAGGTGTCATTTAACAACTGCAAGACTAAGTGTTTACTAAGTCCTTATCTGCTACTAGGCGGGGCCCGAAGTATCACTTATTCATGTATCCTTTTTACATAGTGCATATAAAATTCATAAACTATGAAAATTACATGAAGTTTTCACAATTTCTTTGATATTCACATACAGACCATAAGATTTTCCATATTTTCACATAAATCCAAACAACATAGGATTCTTAAAATATTAATAAAACCCATTTTTCTCTGTAATTATCAATGAAGCACCAAATCACACTATTATAATAAACTTACTTTCTTTATAATAAAATATGCTTATCTTAGTTTTAATCATGCAATAATTCTATTTCAAATATTCATATAATAACTTTACTAATTCCATAGGTCTATGTACATACAAAAATTATTTTAAATCTATCTTTAGAAAATATATATATGGTAAAAATATTTTTCATTTATATAAAAATATGATCATAGAGCAAAGTAAAATAGCAATCGAATCTTTCAAGAAATATTTAAAAAATATAAACAAAATTATACCCATTAGAAAAACCACTTCAAGCAAGAAACTAGCTAATTTACATGCTATATTCCTAATAGGACCATAACTTAAAATCTTTGTAAATAATATTTCCTTATGTTAATAAATGTATAATCATGTCAAATATTTATAGTCCAAGGTCCATAGTCCAATGTCCATAATTCAAGGTCAATAGTTCAAGATCCATAGTTTGAGTCCAAATATAATGATCATAACTGTCTAAATCAAATCCAAGTGAGTCTTAAAGATTCATAATAGTCCATATAATGTTTATAGATTCATAAGTTCCTAGTAAAGGTCATGATTAATATAAATATATATATATTTTTGTGTCTTTTTATATCTTATTAAGTCTTAATGGTCCCAGAAGAAACATAACACATAAACCAAGCTAAATACTACATGCTCAAAGGTTTATAATTCATTCATTATAATGAATTAAATAAAACACTTTTTATAAATCAAAAATATTTTACAATCAATACATAATGAGATCAAAACTAAGTTATAACACCTTAAAATACCACAACTTATGCTCAAGGCTTTATTAATTGAAAATACATGTTTTAACACATTAAAATGAATTTACACAATATTTAGATATTTTGAAGAAAACATAATCAAAATTTAAGAATGATCTTTAATCATAATTTTCAATCACATAAGTAAATAATAAATATGCATCATATACACATAATTTAAGTATTTTATGTCACCACTTTCAAATCATTCAAAGATATTAACAACAATAAACATAAGTTTTGAATATCATATAGCACAACATCATACAAGAAAATCATACATGAAGCTTAGAAGTGAAAGAAAACTCATACTTGTTCTCGGAGCTTTAGAAACGTAGCTACACCAAGCCTAAACCAGCAATTTTTTCAATTTCTCTAAGCCTTTTTTAAGGGCTAAAATTCATATATAGGGCTGTGAAGTGTTGGTGTTGGATGATGATAAGAAGAGATGATGGTTTAGAGGTGTTTTTGCTAAAATTTTGTAACTATTTTTGTGAAAAAAATAAAGGAAATGAAGAGAGAAATGGTGACTACAAACCAACACGGGTCTTTTCAGCGTGCTTTGTCCTTACTCGCACGCTTCCTAAGAAAAATTCCCAGGAGGTCACCCATTCCAAAATTGCTCCAAGTCAAGCACGCTTAACTGTGGAGTTCTTTCAGTTTGGGCTACCGAAAAGAAGATGCATCTTATTGGTATAGGTAGTACAAATAAATTCATATAAGCCCTCCTTAACTGTATAGTTCCGTACCTATACAGTTTCAGGATCCCTCTCATTCGGGTGTGTAATCAGTTCATTCATGTACCCCTCCACTTTCGAAGTCTGCCAGGAGCCACTCCTTGTCCGTGCCTCCTTGCACCGGCGATCACTCCCTGACTTTGCAATCCCCGGGCGTTACATGCCCACCAACTTCCGCTTGGTTCGTCCCCAAACCACACTGTACTGGGAGAGGTGCAGGCTCTGATACCATTTGTAACATCCCCTGCTGCTTTATGGATTGACGACTGTCCCCACAAACCAACACGGGTCTTTTCAGCGTGTTGTGTCCTCACTCACACGCTTCCTAGGAAAACTTCCCAGGAGGTCACCCATCCCAAAATTGCTCCAAGTCAAGCACACTTAACTGTGGAGTTCTTTCAATTTGGGCTACCGAAAAGAAGATGCATCTTGTTGGTATAGGTAGTACAAATCAACTCATATAAGCCTTCCTTAACTATATAGTCCCATACCTATACAGTTTCAGGATCCCTCTCATTCGGGTATGTAATCGGTTCATTCATGTACCCCTCCGCTTTCGAAGTCTGTCAGGAGCCGCTCCTTGTCCGTGCCTCGTTGCACCGGCGATCACTCCCTGACTTTGTAATCCCCGGGCATTACATTTATCATGTACCACGAAAATTCTTAGAGTTGCCTTAGGATGTTAGATTCAATATATAATTTTTATAGTTCATGAAAGTACCCACAATTCACTCAAAAAATTCATGATCAATGGCAGCCTATACAAAACCAAAAATCCAGCAGCAAGGTTCAAAATCTCTTTTCACAAAAATGAGTTTTCCACAAAAATAAACTAATCCACCAAAGCAATTACATATATATACATGTGTAATCACACAATAGAACCAGAAAGTATCAATTTTAAACCATCAAAATCTGCAAGAAACATAAAATAGAAAACAAAGCACAATAACCTTACTCTTGGAAGCAAGTATGTCTTTGGCCCTAAAATGCTCCAAGATGGATTGCCTTCACTTCGAAGCTCCCAAATCACACCCAAAATCTTCCTAAATCAGTATGGAAGTGAGGTATTAAGGTTAGGATTGATAGAGAATTGAGATTTTAATCGGTTAGATTTGTAGGCATTGAGGTATAGAACAAGTTTAGTGAAGAAAATTGAAAATTTTAACAACTCTAGGCTAATGTTTTTGAGAGTTGAATGGAAGCTTGGAGCTCTTTGAAATATGAAAATGGAGTTGTTGTCTTCTGGAGGTGATGGCCGAACTTTTGGCTTCTTAAAGAAGCTTTAGCTTGTGTTAATCTTTATATTAAATGCCATGAATATCTTATATTATATTTGGATAATTCACAATCTGAAAAAACAAAATGGATGACTAGGATTGAATCTTGTAAGTTAAGATTAAATCTTAGCCATTCATTTGATATAAGTGGATAAGATCTTTCCTTTTCTAATGATTAAATTAGTTTTCGATATTAAAAATTGCACACCAAAATTTCACCAAACGAGTGAAATATTGTACTTGAGTAATCAAACATTGCCTGAAAATTAATTCTAACTATAAAATTCTCATCTCTAACTATTTCTAACCTTAATCCTCTCTTTTCTCAATTTTGGACACCTCCAGGTCCCAATTCTAGGATTTCGACTGTCCTGACGAGCCTGCAGGGCCTGCAAGTTACTATTCACTTTTTTTTTAACGAATCTGTTGGACTGTCCTCATCATTATTGAAGCTGTCAGATTTTTGAAATTATGACTAATAAAACTCAAATTAACTTTTTAAATAAATTATGGTGTTACATTACATGTAACGCCCGGTGACGAAGTCGGGGAGTAATCGCCAGTGCAAAGAAGACACAGACAAGGAGTGGCTCCTGGCAAAATTCTAAGCGGAGGGATATATGAATGAACCAATTACACATCTAAATGAGAGGGATCCTGAGACTGTGTAGGTATAAGACTATACAGTTAAGGATGGTTTATATGAATTGATTTTTTGTACCTATACCAACAAGATGCGTATTCTTTTCAGTAGCCCATCACTAAATAACTTCATAGTTAAGCGTGCTTCACTTAGAGCAATTTTGGGATGGGTGAACTCCTGGAAAGTTTTTGGAGGAAGTGTGTGAGTGAGGATAAAGCATGCTGAAAAGACCCATATTAGTTTGTGGGGACAGTTATCAATCCATAAAGCAGTAGAGGATGTTACAAATGGTATCAGAGGCTACACCTCTCCAAGTACGGTGTGGTTCGAGGACGAACCAAGTAGAAGTTGGTGGGCATGTAACGCCCAGTGATGAAGTTGGGGAGTGATCACAGGTACAAAGAAGGCACGGATAAAGAGCGGTTCTTGGCAGACTTCTAAGCGAAGGGGTATATGAATGAACCAATTACACACCTGAATGAGAAGGATCCTGAGACTGTGTAGGTATGGGACTGTACAGTTAAGGAAGGCTTATGTGAATTGATTTGTACTACCTATACTAACAAGATGCATCTTCTTTTCAATAGCCCATCACTAAAGAACTCCACAGTTAAGCATGCTTGACTTGGAGCAATTTTGGGATGGGTGACCTCCTGGGAAGTTTTCCTAGAAAGTGTGTGAGTAAGGACAAAGCATGCTAAAAAGACCTGTGTTGGTTTGTGGGGATAGTCATCAATCCATAAAGCAGCAGGAGATATTACGTTGAGCACTCTAACTATTGCAGAGGACAATGATCCCATGCACAAATGACACAAAATATTCATATAACAGAAGGATACTCCATAAACAGACCGCCATTCTTTGATGGTGGGGACTATGCCTATTGGAGAGATCACATGGAGTTGTTCATAATGTACACTAGCCTTGATCTATGGGAGATCATACAAGAAGGAGATTATATTCCAACGGAGGAAGTTCTTGGAACAAATGATGCACCCTCAATATCAAGAGAAATCTCCCGAAGTGTAACATCCTCCCAAGTACAACATCATCCTTAAATCATGGCATCATACTTGAGGAGTTGTTACTTATAATTTAACGGGCCTTCCTTAAATAACTATAGCAAATTCAACCGGTTTGTGTAATAACTAAGCCTAATTCTATTAAAATATATAACAAAGATACAAAACATTTATTTAATATAAAGTCAATTACCTAAGGAAACTCTTGTATGAGCTTTAATACATATACAATCCCTATTACATTTACATACACATATGCCTACAACTATATACAACATAATAACAGCATCAACTACTAAACTACTGCTATTCTAAGTTCTTTCAGGTAATAGTCCCATAATCCATGGATCAACCTGGAGATGACATAGGAACACAAAACACATAGAGGTGAGAATTATACAATTCTCAGTAGGGCAATTCCCCGAATATATAATCATAATGTCATCATCATCGTCCCAGCCGCTTTGGTTTATTAGAAAAAGAGTAATCATGCATTTTATAACAATGGTTCATTTTCATATTTCAACAAGATAGGGTTTGTTTATGAATTTTATGGTTCAATTTTAGTCATTTTATGAGCTATAAAAATTATATATTGAAGCTAACATATCAATGAAACTCTAAGAATTTTTGTGATGCATAATAAGGACTTTTACTAACTGAGAAAAATCATGAACCGAAGTTATAACTGTGCTGCCTAAGATGTTGACTCTGAAGCTATGAATTTTGCTAATTTTGTTACCACAGCAAATCAATGATTCTTCCTTTGAAATTTTTACAGGGAGTTGATAATATATTGAAGTGTAACTATGATTTTTATTATGAGTTGATTCAATCATGTTCTAGGGTTAAAAATTATGAGATTCAGTTTTGAGCTAAGATTAGGTGGTTTCTGACTGCCAAATTTGTTGAATTTTGTTAAGGATGGTCTTTATATGTAGGTTTAGTTAAGAATAATTGAGAAAATGTTACTGGTTAAGGTGTATGATATTTATGCTGAAAGGATATATCAATAGAGCTTTTACCAATAGAACTTTTACTGCTTGATATTATTGAGCTTTTAACAACTTGTGACATAGTCATAGGTGTAGATGACAAAGCCGGTACAGATTCTTTTTTATGGTTTCATGGAGGGCCATAATTATCTCTCGTATTTGGGTTTTGGCTCATTCTGAATAGAGCCCTACAAGAATTCTCTTGTTAGAAAGTCTAGAAGGGCATTCTTATCTCGTTTTATATGTATTATTTCAAAATCAAAACAAGATAAAATCCCTTGCCATCTAGCAAAGATATGCTTTGAAACAAGATTTTTTACATTATTTTGTAAAACATGAGGTGCTGCTTTGCAATCAGTTCGTACAAAAAATCTTTTACTAAACAAGTCATCTTGAAATTAAAGATTTCCTTTCTAATTGTTGAATATTTTTGCTGAGCTGGATGCTAGATACCGGAATGATATCTAACCACTTGTTCTTTTATAGATTCTACAAGAATTTGTTTTAAAATTCCACTGTAACCAATATCAGAGGCATCAGTCTCAACTATTAAAGATGCAGAGGGGTTTGGTATTCCTAGACAAGGGAGACTCTTGACAATGCTTTTGACTTTTATAATGACTTGACTCATTTCTTCATTCCATGGAGGAGGATTTTTCCTAAGACACTTGTACAATGAGGCACAAATAGTTCTAATATTAGGAATGAAGTCTGCTACATAGTTTAGACATCTTAAGAATCTTTGTAGTTGTTTTTTATCTTTTATTTCATTTGAAAATTTATCTGTAAATTTGATTAATCTTTTAATTGGTGTAAAAGTCCCTTGATATATTTCATACCCTAGGAATTTTACTTTAATCTGAAATATTTTCATTTTTTTGGCTGATATAACTAATCCATTTTCTTTTATTATTTGAATAAATTGATTCAGATGTTCTTTATGTTGATTAATTCCTTTGGAGAAGATTAACACATCATCTAAATAAACAATAGAAAACTTCATATATTTATTCAAAATATTATTCATTATTTCTTGAAATTCACTTGGAGCATTTTTAAAAACCTTGAGACATGACGTTCCATTCATAATAACCAAAAGGCATTATAAATGCAGTTTTATATCTATCTTCTTCTTTTATAAAGATTTGATAATATCCAGATTTCATATCAAATTTTGAAAAGATATTACCTTTATGTAGTCTTTTGATTAGATCATGTTTATTTGGTAATGGGTATCTTATCCATCTTAAAACTTTATTTAGGGGTTTATAATTAATTATTAATCTGGGAACTCCTCGTTCTGTTTCTAAAGCTTTTATAACATAAAATCCTGAATAACTCCGGGTGATTTAGAAGGTCTTATTAATCCCTTTTCTAAATACTCTTGTATCTCTTTCCTACAGTATTTTAAATATTCTTCATTTATTTGTATAGGTTTGGCTTTTATTGGTATGTCAGATTCGTTAAATCCTTCTTCATATGGTAAAGATATTTCATGAATTTTCCTATGATGAAAGGCCATTGGATTGTTATCACAAATTTCTTTTTCTATTCTTTTCTCAAATTCTTTTATTAGTCTTTGTATTTTGGGATTTTCAATTTGTTCTTCTACCTTTTTATAATAAATTTCTCTATTTAATAAATTAATCTACTTATGTTTTTGTTTTATTAATTCTTCCTTTGACATAGATGCTTTTTGTAACAGATTTAATTCTTTGGTTTTAGGAGGTTCTAAGAATTCAAAAACAACTGGGGTATTTGGTATAACATGTGTTTCTACACCTTTTTTGCTTGTCCAAAATGGATATAGTAAACATATAAAAGAGGTTCCTAATATTATAGTGTTTACAATATTTTTTACTAATACAAAAGAAGTCTTAAAACAGATTTTATTTTTACAAATCTTTGCATTTGAAAGTTTATATTTAATTTTTAATCCTGCGCCACTTGCTTTTGATACTCTTTCAATTGATTTTTCATAATATCTAATTGGTATTACTCCTTTTTGCATTGCATTTATATCAGCTCTTGAATCTACCAAAGCTATTAATTCAAATTTCTCATTTTTAACAATTAAAGTGATTTTTGTCCACCATTTATGCATGATTATTAAACTTAATATATTAATAAAAGGGGTTGAACTTTCTTCTTCTAGTTCTTTTATAATTAAAGCTTTCGATTCTTGCTTATGTATTATTTGTTCTTCTTCTAACTTTAATTATCTATATTCTAAAGTGATATTTTGTTCTCTTATTTGTAAAATTTCCTGCTTCAGATTTTTTAGGAACTTGTACCATAGTTTTTCTTAAATTAGTTTGAATTAATATAGTTTCATCTTTAGGGGATTGTCTTAGAGCTCTGAAATTGTAGTCTATCTTTGTAATCTTATAATATATTCTATAAATTATCTGAAGTGGATCATATTTTTCATCAATTATATCATGGGTTTTTACATATAAATTTATTGCTTATGAAGTATAATTATTATTTATATTCATTGCAAAATTAGGATAACAATTGAAGAAAACTGGACCATCATAACAATTGCTTTCTAAGATAGCCATTAATGAATCTTGAAACTTTTTAAATCTTATATCTCTTAAAATTATTAAAAGAGGGGTATTCACTCCTATTTTAAAGTTTGGTTTTGCTACTACTTGGATTAATCCTATATGTATAAAATTAAATCCTTGCTCTTTATGTTCTTTAAGTTTTTCATCTTCTAATATATTTATGATATTGTTGTTACTTGTTCTTGGGTAGCTATATTCTAACTTATGTATTTCTTCACCTCTTTGTTGCCAAAAATGTTGACTTTTATATATTTCATTTTTTCTTATTATTGGTATAGACCAATTATGTAACCTTCTTCTATTTTAGCTATTTGTAATTCTGATGAGGGATTATTATTATTATTATTATTAGATGAAGCTTCTTCATTATTTGTTCTAACTACTATCTCATTATTTCTTCCTAAGTTTAGGTCACTTAAAGTTCTAAGAAGTCTTGCCATTAGTCCTATCAGAGGTTTATGTTATGGGACCACCCTAGCTGATCAATGGTCTCACTGCCTCTCTCGAGCCTTATTGCCGGGACCATTATCTAGGCTGACCAACGTATACATAGCTTTCACTGCTACACTAGACTTTGATTCGAACTTACAACTAGAACTTACTTAGAAAACTAAATAGCGAAAAGTTAGAGGCAGAAATAAATCAACAGCAATTTAAACTCATAAGAAAAAGCTTGTTTCAATAGCCTATACCTTACCTCTCCCATGATTTACGCTCTGATACCACTTTTGTATATCGTTGCGGAGAAAATTTTTTTTAACTATCTATCTAGGTAGCTAAACTTTTAATTGCTCTTTAATAACCTTAATTTTATACTCAATAGCTGAAAGTTCAAGGTGTAAATCATTTGTTCTTATCCTATTTGTAAAAATACGTTGTCTTCTATTTATTTCAAATAATTCTTGTAAAATTCTCAACTAATATTGGTTTAATCTTTTTAATCTTAATCTTAAATAATAGGCTAAAAACATTTAACACTGGCTTAAAATACTTAATTTCTTTTTTATATTTTCTTTTTTATTATCCAAAAATAAATACATATCATATAATTGATCTAAAAGAGCTTGATCTTCTGGAAAAGGATGGGTTTCAAATAATTCTATAGTATCTAAAACCTGTTTTTGATGTTTTCTTATATGATATAAAGCATATCGACATATAAATGTAGAAACCATTTTATCCTCTACTTATAAGAAAGGTTCGAAGGTGCTTAAAAGTTGTACTATTATGAATAATTCAGAATATAAATCTTGTAATAGATTTGAATCTCTATTGTAATATATTTTTGCTTCTTCTTAATCTATGCGGTTTAAAACTATATCTAACTCGTTTTTAAGAAAACAGATACTTCATTTAAGCTTGCAAATATAAGGAAGAGTCATAAAATAAGAATAACTTACAAGAAAATATGCTGATAAACTTCAGAGATTTTTATTGAATGCTTCCAAAGAGCTTGTACAAAAGATGATACAAGGGTTTTTTCAGATATAGTGATGAGAGTAGTGTAAGCTATCACTCAAGACTTAGTTTAGGATTTTCTGCGAGATTTTTTTCCCATATTTCTTATTTGCATTGAAGGTTGCCTTTTATAGAAGACTTTTCTTTTACTATTTCACCTAATATCTACTATTACACTAAGTAACTCTCGTGACACCTAAAAGTTGCTATTACAATTATGACAACTATAACTTTAAGACAAAGTTATTTTTTTAGCCTTTTGACAATTTCTACTAGGCTTTTTGACATTTGTTGGTAATAATTGTTCTTGAAATAATTGTGGACTTGTCTTGTTCTGCTTTTACTATTAGGAGATGTTATCGACACTTGCTTATAGATAGTATAAAGATATATTTATATCCAAAGTAATGATGAGAAATGGCTAAATATAAAGATATTACTAATGAAAATGGAACTATAGAAAAGAAATATGTAAGGAAAATTCATCAACAACTTAATTATTCAAATACAATGCTAGATGTAATGAGTAATCAGTTAAAGAGAATTGAAGAAAAACCTGAGAAAAGTAGTACTAGTACAAGTATAATAAAAAATAATTTAGTCCCAATACTAATAGAAACTCCTATATATAAGATAGAAAGTAATTCAAGAATATTAAAATCTAATAGAAAAATAGAATCTAATATGGAAGATAAAAAAAAAAGCTTAAAGGTTTAAGTACTAAAAAAGAAATAAATAATCTAGATTTGAAAGTAACAGGATTAATAGCTCATGCTAATAAAGGAAACCCAAAAACTCAAAACTATATATATATATATATATAGTGCACTGAACGTTGTCTTCTGTTTTCCGTCTTCTGTTTGGAAGATTAGATTGTCAAAGTTATACCACATAGAGAATGCGTTAGTTGTAAATATTACATAAGCTGTGATATTTATATTTATGAGACATATGATACTATACCAATTCATATTTTATATATTATTAGAAGATATATGAATCACATTTAAATAGGATCCATATTATATTTAATAATAAATAAAATATAAATTGACATAATGTATCATATTTTGTGAATACAGATAATATTTTTTCATATTACATATAGCTAATTAGAAGTTATTAGTAGTTATTCTAGTCACAAAATGGCTAGTGAAAATATAACCCTCTACTTTCAACATTTTATAATTTTATCCAGAGCTTTCCTTGTTTACTCCTTTTTTTTTCGGTTACATTGGAAATGAGATTTAAATATATAATATCACCATAAATTACTCAAGTCCTCGCCATTAGCTCACTCCTAATAATTTTTTTTCCATATTTACCCTAAAAGTAATAATAAACACAACGCTTTCAACACTCAATACTTTTTTGTGTTTACTCAATACGTTGGGTGTTAATTATTATTTTTGTATTAAATATATTATTCAAAATGAAACTCAATAATTACTGTTGATACGATGCAACCCTTAAATTTTTATTTTTTCAGACGCATATTTAATTATCCATTTAAAATAAAACTCAGTATTGACACAAAGTAATCTTTAATTTTCCATACCAAATTCTTTCTTACAGCATATAACAATTTTTTTCACAGCATAGGAATAGCACATTAAAATATTGCAATTTTTTTCACGAAAATATTGCAATCTCTTCCTTTGGAACTCCCTGTTCCATATTCTGCAATTTCACTCCTTTTCCTTCTTGCCCCTCCGTTCCAATCCTAATTAAGTCATATAGATGCTACCTTATGCGTATATATAGATGCTAGATGAACCCTTCAGTCCTTCACACCATCATCATACAGCCGAAGAAGACCCCACCCGCAGCACAGTTCTTGGAATGACTCCTCTGATCTCACTCTCTCTCTCTCTCTCTCTCTCTCTCAACACCAAATTATTAACCCATTGATTGCACCACTGTTTCACACTAGATCTAAACTCGTGGTCAAAATGTCAGTCATCACCTACAAAGGTTACTAATTAAACCCAAAAATGTCCCGTATTAGTATTTTGAGCTCTAGGCACCCAAATAATTAAGTGTACACAGTCACCCAAAAAATTAAATAAACAAGAGTGCATAAGAGGTATGAACCTTTTTACATTAATGGTATCTTTAATTAGAGGATAAAAATATAGTATAAATTTTTAGGGATGAACTTTATTTATAAAATTACACATGAATCTCATTCATAAAAAATTTATTCCCATTTTTACTCCCCAACCAACATAGCCTAAAAAAATAAAAATCAGACTTGCATATTTCTCTTAAGGGAGTGAAGTTGTGTACAACTTCAACTCACTTATGTTGAGTAATTACTAGTACTTATAAGCATGTGAACAAGGAGATCTGATCTTACCTAATTGTTTATGTAACCATACAGAATTATCAAGATTAAAGTTAAATAATAATAATTAATATTTATATACTTATTTAAAAAATTATATGATTTTATGTTTTAATCTTTATCATTTATGAAAGATCTAGCAGTCAAGATTTATCTTTCTCATCCTCATAACAAACCACCCCCCTTATATGAGTCAATATATATATATATATATATATATATATATATATATATGGACTGAGATAATTCAAGTGAGAGAGGTGATTTATTATAAGAATGAAAAGGGTAAATCTGAGTTGTATAATCGTACATAAATGGTTAAGATTGAAAATTGATAAATGGTAATAAATAGTCATATGATAATTATAAAAAAATTATATGACTTTATGTTTTAATCATAATCTTTTGTGTAAGATTCAATGATTAAAATTTATTTTTCATACTCTCATAATAAGTGAACTCTCATTTGAGTAATGGTGGAAAATAATTTTATATTATCAACTAATAGAATTTAATTAAAATGACAAATCATGGTAGGTAATTATGAAAGTAGATAATATTTTTATTTGTTATTACTTTGATAAAATTATATTGGTTCAAAGTATAAAGTTGTTTTTATAATATTAGTGTAAATATAATATCACCTATCCGCGTTTAAAAAGGGAAAACACTTATTCAAGTATTCGCTATTTTCTTATTTAAAATAAAGAAAAGAGTTTTATCATTTGAAAATAATACATAGGACACCAGAATACCAAACCCTCTTGTAAATGCACATTGTATATCATTATTATGATTCATGCATATCTCAATATTCACTTACGCTTATATAAATATATTATGGTAAACTGCATTAACCTTTGTTTTAATCCAAAATGTTGAAGTGATTTGAACACTAATCAGCAGTTGGGTTCTTTTTGGGTTTGTAAGCTTTAGAAAAAGTGTGAGCAAGAAACTTGTTGGAGAACTACCCATTTTGAGTGACCTTTAGCAGATAACAGAGATTTTCACTACAAGGATCTATTTGGGGATGATAAGGCGATATTTTCTCCCTACTTTGGAGGATGCCGGACCCATGGGTTGAGTTTCTCTCCTGATGGTTTCTCTCAGTTCTCTATGGTTTATTGGTTTTTCAGAGTTGGATGTATGATTTTAGGTGGCCGGTCTTAATATGTTTGGTAGTGATTTTTAGAGAATGAGGTCCGAAAGTGGTGGAACTTTCTTGTTTTTGTCAATATTGGTGGAACAGGGGGATGAATTCTTGTTGCCTCTACCATGGTGTATTCATGGGTTGTGTGTTATGAATCATTCTGAAAATCCTCCCATTTCCCACTATTAATTTGGATAGTTCACAGGAGCTCAAACCATCTTTCCAAGCCTTTAATTTGTTAGGGTGTCATCCATGCACCCTTTCTTAGAAGATAATAAAAGTCCCTTTTTCAAGTCATGACTTTACTTAGGTCATGTTTGATATAATATATTAGACATAATAATATAAACTTATATTATACATTATACTTTTATTAGTTATTTGGTATGGACAATGTATTATATAAATTTATCCATTATAATCCTCTTATATATCAAAATATTGTATAATTTAACACAATATTGGGAAACCGCATTCGGCCTAATTAACTTTTAATGTATAAGGTTTTTTTTTATTTTTTAATATGTTATTAAAATAAAATAATTCTTAAATAAATACTAATAATAAGTAAATTTTTATCAATAAAAACTAATTGTTAATAAAATTATTTCACAATAAATAAATATTATTAAAATAACATATATTATTAAAATAACATATATTATTAAAATAATATATAATATCAGTTTAACTATATATAATAAAAACAAAAATAATTATAGTTAATAAATAATAAATAAAATAAAATAATAAATAGTTAACAACAAATAAATTTTTAAAATAAATAGTAAATAATATGTAACATATAAAAGTAAGAATCAATGATAAAAATATTTTGAGTTAAGATTTATTTTAAAATTTAAATTAAAATAATTATTAATAAGAATAGAAAATGATAAAATATATAAAAGAGTATGTTCTATATTTATATAATTTATTGAAATAATAAATACTTATAAAATATTGAAATAAATAGTAATATTTAATATAAATTAAATTTTAATTAGTAAATATTTACATAAATATAATACTGGAAAATTATATTTAAATCACTTAAAAATTTTATTTTATTATTATTTGATTTGATATCAGAATTATTTATAAATAGATGAAAATAAAACAAAATATATATCTTATACAGTGTTACACTAAATATTATAAAGTATTAAAAGTTTATTGAATTTTATATTATCAGCCCTTATCTTATTAAACGTGCCAAACAACCCCTCAATGGCTCCTTAATCACCATTAATATTTTGGTCGTCAACTACCTTCGATGAGGTTAGCTCATAATTATGCACGATATTAATACTTTTGTTATGTTGACCTCTTCATAAGGGAGTTTTGTACTAGTGTTCAACGTCACACTTCACAGAATAAAATGGTATCAGATGTGGTATATCGCAAAAATCTCAAAGAAGATTTATGCATAATTTTGTAAATCTTAGGGAGACTAACGTATTATTTTGTAAATAGTTGGAGGTGGCTTTATTTAGGGTGAAATGTAATTGAGCCGCTCTTATATGTACATGATATTCTTCTGTACAAGTTATGCAACTTATTATATGTGGGCTAAATTTCACCTTATATTAATCATTTAATTGATTCTAATGTTTAACCTAATAACTTTTAGACTAAAACCTCAACTTAGTATCTCACATTTATAGTGGAGAATAAATTAATCATTTTGATTTGAAAAATCTCATACTAATCCCTTAAAATTCATATATAGGGATAAGTTAATTTCTTTATAAAATTGTTATATGAGTTGTGTCCTATTAGCTTACTTACGTGTACTGTTAATTTATTCATATATACTGTTCATTTTTATAGTAGTCCTAACTTGTCATACTTTTCTAAACAAAATCCTTTAGACCTTCATCTTTACCTTCTCTCTTATTATAGCTCTGTATTCAGAAGAAAAATTTAAAATTTAAGTTATTATTTGTTTTGCTCAGAATATGTGGATATTTCTGTTAACAGTTCAGATAACAATTTGATAGAGGGACTAACTTATTTCTAGTTATGAAATTTGAGAGACTAATATAATATTTTTCAAATTTAAAAGACTAATTTTCCCTCACTAAAAATCAGAAGGATTGAATAGGATATTTAGTCTAACTTTTATTATAAGCTGCAAACTTTTGTCTCAGTCATTCGCAGTATTAGTTTCACATAATACTTGTAATTTCATAATTTAATTAAATTATTTTTTGAATCATTACAATTCGAAAGGCTTTTAAGCCTGTGCAATGCACTGTTAAAAAAACGAGATCAATAACGCATAGAAACTTAAACTTAGATGCTCTAGCAACAAATTATTTGTGGAAGAAGCATAATTATGCTCCGTTTCCTGTTGAATCTTGATGCACCCAAAAATGCCATCATTTAAAGACCACCGAAAAGCGACCTCAAATACAAGTGAAATCAGCATAAGATCCTAGAAAGGATATTAGATAAAGACTTGAATCCTAGTTAATCATCCATCCACATCCAAAACTTAGCCTTCAGTTCAATAACCTTCCATATCCACTCCCCAAAGGTTCATTTTAATTCAATATGGCAGCCATGTCATGTTCTGTTCCTTTGGTGATTCTTAGTTTAGTTATGGCAGTTGGTGTCATTGTCTCTGGAGCTGAACCCCGTCCAAGGCCAAGAGCTTTCTTTGTATTTTGAGATTCACTTGTAGATAGCGGAAATAACAATTACTTGGCCACAACTGCACGTGCTGATGCTCCTCCTTATGGAATTGATCAGCCAACACATAGACCAAGTGGACGTTTCTCCAATGGCTTCAACATTCCTGATCTTATCAGTTAAGTTTCCATGCTTAAAAAAGTTTCTTTTTGCAAGCCCAGCGGTATGGGTGAAATTTATTGAAAATGTGACGTGTGATTAGGCACATTGTCACAACGTTAAAAATCTTACCGTGTTTAAAGTTTCTTACCAGATATTTGAGGCATGTGAGGAGACTTTCCTTTTTATTTTTTATTTTTTGGCCTTCTCATGAATTCCAACTCTTGGCACCATTTTCTTAATTTTAGTTTTGGTTATATTCACTTCCATGTTCCATCTCACATATCCTAAAAGGCTAAGACTTTTTTGTTGCAGGTCAGCGACTTGGTGCTGAGTCGGTATTGCCATACTTGAGCCCAAACCTAGCAGGAGAGAAGCTCTTAGTTGGTGCTAATTTTGCTTCAGCTGGAATTGGAATCCTTAATAACACAGGAATTCAGTTTGTAAGTTATACCTATACTTTACGTTTCTTCACGACAAGTGCATACAGCACATAAGAAAAATAATAGTAACATTACAGATTAATTAATGTTTGCACTGGGAAATGGTTAATGAAACTTTTGCAGGTTAACATAATCAGAATGTATAGACAGCTTGAGCGTTTTCAGGAGTACCAGAACCGATTGAGGTCTCGAATTGGAGCATCACAGCCTAAAAGTCTGGTGAATCAAGCGCTGGTGCTCATCACTATGGGTGGCAATGATTTTGTGAACAACTACTACTTGGTGCCCAATTCTGTAAGGTCACAACTGTATCCACTACCTCAATATGTCAAGTTCCTCATCTCTGAGTACAAAAAGCTTTTGCAGGTAATAGAAAACCCCATGAACCACAAAGGCAACCAGTGGTGCCATTCAAACACCTAAAAACTATTGTGCGGAATTCACCATCACATTTAATAGTTATTAAGTGGGTGTTCCAATAGATACCCACATTTTGGGTGTTTGGATAGCATTTTTTGATGGTATCAGATTACTTGAGAAAGGGAGGGTTTGAATCAAGTAATCTTTTTTTTAAAAAAAATATCTGCACACTTTAACACAATTAAAAAATTTACATAGGTATCTACTGTAAAACAGGAGATATATGTATAACAATATTTGTTTTTTTGAGTAAACTTTAGATGCAGTACTGATATGTTTGTTTCCCTTTATATTGTAAATCAGTATTCAAACGATGGATGCACTTCAATAATATTAATCAGAAACTTGTTAGAGATAAGATAAAACTGAAGAGATAAAGTTAAAGAGATTGCACCAAGAACTTTTTATACTAGTTCAACTTCAATGTGAAGTTTACTTTAGTCCTCACTAGTGTTGGTGAGAGTTTCATAGATTTCCCAATTCAAATACAGATTCCAAATCTTACAAACCAAAGTTGGTGACTAACCAACCAAAACCTCACAAGACCAACCCCAATATTTCAACAAATAACCAAGATAGATTTCAAATGCAACACTCAATATATTTCTCACAAGATATAACTTTGAATACTGAAGACAGATAATATTTGCTTTTCTAGATAAGTCTTGGTGATCTGAAAAGCTTCTTCTTGAAATATATATATAGGTAGCACCTTTGCAAGGCAACCATGAGAGAGAGGCATGAAGAAATCTGAGGCGTGCTTGCTGTGGTGCAACGTTGGTGCAGCAGGAAGAACTTACTTTAGCGGCAGCAGTGGCTTAGGAAAAAGAGGAACAAACATTTTCTTCATTGATGAAAGACAATGAGGCTCTTTCTTTGTTATGCAAAAACACTTTTAGCAAAAAATGCTAAGTTAGAAAAAAGATTTGACCGTTTGATAAACTCTTTGATCACTTTTTCTGCTGACTGTGCGTTTGAAGACTCAACCATAGTCCCCCTTTCTTTTGCTGTCTTCCCTTTTACTGTGTGCTGTCACAGTAGGCATGATTTTTGTCCTTTTTTTATTATCCTAATGCCATGTGTCTTGTTCAATACTTTTCCTCCATTCCTTTTGTACTTTATGATGTAGACTTTTTCTTGATAGGTCCTACAAGCTATTGAAAGAATACATTTTACTGACACACTTTTGCTTGCCTTCAGTTTGTTTTGCATACAGTCCCTTAATTCAAATGTGGTTCATGACATTTTAAATCAAACCAAGGATATCTACTGTGAATACAGGAGATATTTGTTGTCTAGTATAAATCTGAAACACTTAGCAAATATGTTAGACATAAATGGGATTATGTTTGTTATCACTTAAAGGTTCTCAAGCCAATATTTTTGAAAGGCGACGGCTAAATCATAGTCATATATGTAACGAATGATGCATCGCAGAAACTATATGATCTGGGAGCTCGCAGAGTTCTTGTGACAAGGACGGGTCCATTGGGCTATGTTCCTGCAGAATTGGCCCACGTGGCAGAAATGGGCAATATGCTTCTGAACTACAACGTGCTGCAGCATTGTACAACCCTCAACTTGAATGCATGTTACTAGAACTCAACAGGAAGATTGGCAGGGACAATTTTATCGCTGCAAACACAGCACAGATGCACCTTAACTTCGTTAGCAACCCCACGACATATGGTATTGCACGCACTCTACTAGTACTGCTAACTTCCGTGTTGTCAACTATATAGCTAGTCTCTAAAAAGAACAAATTATAAAGAGAAAAACAAGCACCGACATTTATATTGTTGTATTGGGTAGGATTTACTACTTCAAAGATAGCATGCTGTGGACAAGGACCCTACAACGGACTTGGGCTATGCACACCACTCTCCAACCCGTGCCCAAACAGAGACTTGCATGCATTTTGGGATGCATTCCATTCATCTGAAAAGGCGAACAGACTTATTGTGGAACAAATTATGTCAGGTTCTACTAGGTATATGAACCCGATGAATGTCAGCACAATTTTGGCCTTTGATGCTAGAACATGAAGATAAATGCTTGTACCTAATAAATATGAATTCTGTATTGCTAACCTTGAATGCACTAAATTGTAATTGGGATCATTTGGATGAAGCAAATTACGTAATTTACACGGTTTTCAATAATTGGAGAAAAGAATTCCTGGTTATATTCTTTAGAATTTGTGCCGTTACTTTCTTTTCTTTTCTTTTTTTTTTTAATGTAAGTCGAAGAACCCTTGGCAGTTAAGCAAGAACGAATGAAGCTCGATATCAACATAGTGGGATTGTCATTGTTACACCAATTTTCTAGGCATTATTGGATGGTGAGTGCTACTATGCACCTTGTGGTTAAAGGTGATTCATTCATCTAGCAACTAGTAATCCAGTAGTGTAGTTTTGATATGATGGTGTGTGATACACTAATCACCTACGACACATTATAATAATTTTTAATTTTAGTCCATTAATAAATTTCAAAACAACCACACCTCAGCAAAACAAAATTTCTAATGGCCAGATTGCTAGCTTTTCTCATTTTTTTTCACATATCTCTTCAAACAAACAACAAAATATCATAATGCTCATCATTATGAAGACCAGAAGCACTCTACTAAGTAAATAACAAGAGAATATCTTTGACACCAAGGAAAAACTTATTGTATGGAACAAATTGAAGCATTGTGACTCTAATAAAAGATTAGGACATTCTAACTATAGATTACGGATTAGGAGTCTTACAACTAGCATGAAACAAAGGTTAGAGGGTCTACCAAAATATAGTAGATATATTGAGCTAGAGGAGATGAAAAATTGTTCTTCCAAGAGGTGCAAAAACCATGGCCTCCTTAAGAACTCAACGTAAGGAGAACTTCTATCTTGCAACTTGAAGCATTGTGTGTATGTTTTTTGTTTGCAAGAGCTAACTACAAGAAAATTAGGATTTAGCTAAGGAAAAATCCATAGCTAATGGATTAAAAATCCGTAGCTAAACATATGATAGTGATGGATTGGTCTGTCACAAAATCTATTGCTAGTATCCTTCTTGCTAAATTTTAGCAATGTTTGTGTCTCCATTGCTAAATATAGCAAAGGACTTGTCTGTCACAATCCATCGCTAAATGGGTCGACTAACAACACTTTTGGTTTTTGTTTAGCCACAGTTACTCAATGTGGTTAATACGTTATTTACCCACGGTAATAAAATGTGAGTAATTTCATTCTCTTTGTTAAGGAATGGGCATGCATAAACACAAACTCAACAAGGAATCTAATATCAGATCCATCACAATCACTATATATGTATATATATATTTCATAAATGGAAGCTTAACAAAGGAAGAGGAACTTCAACACACCTTGTTCATAATACAATTGTTACAATGACTTGATATGTTGCAACATAGAACATCTTACCTTCTCATATAGACTAAAGACTAGAGGTAAAAACAAAGAAATTTAATGACTACACTTATTGATCAAACAAGCATTTAATGCTTGGTTTAAAATTTCCTTTTTTTTTATCATTGCCTCCCTTAAACCAAGCATTAAAGTTGACCATTCCAAGCATTTTCTTTAATTTGCAGAATAACTCATTCTTCAAAGGCTTTGTGAAAATATCTGCAACTTATTATTCAGTGTGACAATAATCAATTAACACTTTTTTCTCAGTCACCAATTCTCGAATTTTGTGGAATCGAATATCTATATGATTGGATCGCCCATGAAACACTGGATTTTTATAAAGTGCAATAGCAGACTTGTTGTCACAGAATATTGTTGTGGGAGTATTTTGTTTCTGCTTCAAGAATTCTTCTTAGCTATACTACCTGTGTAGCATAACTAGTTGTTGCAATGTATTCTACTTCAGCTGTGGAGAGTGCAACAACTGGTTGTTTCATTGAAGGCCAAGATAATGTGCCAGACTCAAGATGAAAAACATATCTTGAAGTGCTTTTTCTTGTTTCTATGTTACCTACCCAATCACTATCTGTATATCCAACAAGTCTCACATCATTAGTATTACTATAAAAAATTCCATCAGTCATGGTACCTTTGATATAGCAAAGAACTCTTTTAGCTGTTTGCAAATGATAGGTGTGCGGCTCTTCCATGAACCTACTCAGTAATCCAACTCCAAAAACTATGTCTGGTTTGGTTGCAGGTAAATATCTCAAACTTCCAATCAAACTCTTGTAGTAGGTAGGATCCATAGCTTTTCCTTGATCGTCCCTTATCAATTTCAGCTACTCTTCAACTAGAGTGGAGACTGACTTTGAATTCTCCACCTGAAACTTCTTTAGAATATCATTAGTATATTTCTTTTGAGAAATGAAAATGCCATGATCTTGTTTAACAACTTCAATGCCTAGAAAGTAAGACATTAGACTCGGATCTGTCATTTCAAAATGTTTCACCATGGCCTCCCTGAATTCTGCAATCATCTTCAACTTATTTGTAGTGAAAATCAAATCATCAATATAAAGGCATGCAATAAGCATATCACCAGACTCAATGGATTTAATGTACAAACTATGTTCAAATGGGCATCTATGAAAACCATTTTCAATGAAATAAGAATCACTCTTCTTGTACCATGCTCTTGGTGCGTGTTTCAAACCATATAATGCCTTCTTCAATCTGTAGACTTTGTCTTCTTCTCTAGAGATCTCATAACCTACAGGTTGCTCAGCATATACTTTTTTTTTTTCTAAAGTACCATCCAAAAATGCAGACTTGACATCCATTTGATATATCTTCCACTTATTTTGAGCAGAAAGTGAAATAATCATTTGAATTATATCAAGTGTAGCAACAGGGGCAAATACCTCAAAGTAATCAATACCTGACTTTGCTTGTATCCCTTTACAACCAATCTTGTTTTGAACTGATCAATTTCACCATTGGGCTTATATTTTGTTTTGTATACCCATTTCACTCATATTGGCTTCTTACCTGTAGGCAAATTTATTAGCACCCAGGTATCATTTTTCTTTATTGCAAGGATATCTTCATCCATAGCTTTTCTCCAATTCGTGTCACTAGAGGTTTCTTCAAAGCTTATAAGTTAACAATCTGCAAATAAAGCAAAATTGATAATCTTCTCATCAGATGGATCATTATCGTTGCTTTCAACATAATCCCTTAGTCTTGCTAGCAATTGATGATTCCTTTAAGGTCGAATTGATGATTCTAGTTGGGCTGACATGCCTGCTTGTCCATCTTCTTCTGCATAACTGTTAGTAATCACCACAGGCTCTTTCTAAGTTTTGGAAAACTAGTCTCAAATTACTTCTTTATCAGAAGTCACATCTTGACTGATGATCACCTTCTTTGTATCTGGATTATACAGCTTATATGCCTTAGAATTTATGCTGTAACCAATGAAAATACATTTCTCACCTTTGTCATCCAATTTCTTCCTCAGCTAATCTAGTATATGAGCATATGCAATACACCCAAAAACTCTGAGGTGATGAATTGAAGGCCTTCTTCCACTTCAAACTTTTTTAGGTGTCTTATTATGAACACTCCTTGTTGAGCACTAGCAGTAGCAACTGCTTCTGCCCAAAATTCTTTTAGTAGCCATTTGAACCACAACATTCATCTCACCATATCCATGATTCTCTTGTTCTTGCTTTCAATGACTCTATTTTGTTGGGGAGCGTATCTGGTTGTCAATTGATGCTGAATCCCATGCTGCTCAAAGAAATTTACATATGCAAGATATTCCTATCCTCTATCTGTTCTCAGAATCTTGATTCTGTAGCCACTTTGATTTTCCACAAATGCCTTGAATGACTTGAAGACATCGCATGTTTCTGATTTCTGCTTCAAAAAATACACCCAAGTCTTTCTTCTAAAGTCATCAATAAAAGTAATGAAATACATACTTCCATTATGTGATGGAACATCAATGGTGCCTAGATCTGAATACACAATCTCCAATAACCTTTTTTCTCTCCAAGATTTTCCAATAGGAAATGATTTTCTATGCTTCTTTCCCAACTAACAAGTCTCACAAATACAATTAGGAATTTGAACAATTGGCAAACCAGAAACAAGCTTTTTTTCTTGATAGGTAATTTAATCTAGAAAAATGATAATGTCCAAAACGTATGTGCCACAACTAGTTATCATCAGATATCACTGAACTTAAGTAAGAAAATTTTCCATGCTGAATTTTCAATGGGAAAAGCCTATTCTGAGTCATTTTTACCTTGGCCATAAATTTTCCTTTCTTGTCAAATATTGTGCAGTATCCTTGATAAATTTGGATGTTATAGCCTTTTTCTGACAACTGTCTCAAACTCAAGAAGTTGTGATAAAGACTAGGAGCATAAAACACATTAGAAATAAAATTGTGAGAACTATCTTTCAACTTTATTTTTATCTGACCTTTTCTCATAATCAAAATATTTGATTTGTTGCCAAATTCCACAGATGATTTTACAGTTTCATCTAGTGAAGAAAATAATTCCTTTTTCCTACACATGTGATTGCTACAATCAATATCCAAATACCACATATTTTCTTCCACATCAAAAGAATTGCTTGCCAAAGATAGACTTTGTGGATTAGAATTCTCACCAATATCTTAACACTGGTTTTTGGCAACATTTGCTTCAGTGTTGTTGCTTTGATTTATTGGTCTAAATTTGCAACTTTGTGCCCAAACTTTCTACGGTGAAAACAATTAAAGTTTGTTCTTTCTTGATAAAAATTACCTTTTCTTTTTGCTCGATTAGCAAGCCCAAAATTATTTACTCATTTTCCTTGATTGTGCGGTATGAAATTATTGCCTTTTCCTTGATTGTAATTAGTGCCACAACCTCTTTCTCTGAAATTTCCTCTTCCTTTGCCTTGGCCATAACTTCTTTCTTCTCCTTCTTAGATTGATTTGGTAAATCTATTTAAATTCACCTGACCCTTCAGAACTTTTTTCTGGTGATTTTTTTTATCTTCTCCAAGATCCTGCTAACATGACTTTCTATGCTTCCCTGCAATTCTGTAATTGTCATTTTCTCTATATCGTGTGACTCAATTATTATAGCTACCACATGATCAAATTTGATTAGTATAGTGCAGAGGATTTTCTCAACCACCTTGCTATCTTCTATATTCTTTCCATATACTCTCATTTTATTGACAAGGTCAGTGGCACAAGAAAAATATTATTCAACAATTTTTGAATTGGATATTTCATACCTTTCATATTCTTTGCGCAAATATTATAGTTTGGATTTTTGCACTTTCTCTACACCTTTGTAAGATAGCTTTAGAATATCCCATGCTTCTCTGGCAGTTTTGGTATTTGCAATTTTGCCAAACACCAAATAATCTACTCCTTGATGGATTTGTAGTAGCGCAAATTGGTCTCTCCTTTGAGTTGCTTGATCTGCTCTTTCTTGAATGCCTAACTCAACAAAGCTCCAAATATTGTGAGCTTTTAAATGGGTGCACATTAAAGTTTCCCAATAATAATAATAATAATCAAGTTTCCTATCTAATTTGGGACTAGACCAAACAATATTGTGATTGTTTGCCATACTGACTCTGGAAAAATTAACTGTATGAGACCACTCTTGTTTCTCAAAAACTATCTGGAGTTTGGGGATGGATTGAACTAGCTCTGATACCAATATGATATCAGATCCATACAATCACTCAAGAAAAATAATATTTCACAAATAGAAGCTTAACAAAGGAAGAAGAACTTCAACTTACTTTGTTCATAATACAATTCTTACAATGACTTGATATGTTGCAACATAGAACATCTTACCTTCTTATATAGACTAAAGACTAGAGGTGAAAACAAAGAAATTTAATGACTACATTTATTGATCAAACAAGCATTTAAAGCATGAAAGTGATAGGTTGAAGACCATCATAAATGATAATGTTGACAATATGACCATAATAAATGCTAGAGATTTGCAAGCATGCTAGCATTTAATGGTTGGTTTAAAATTTCCTTTTTTTTTTAATAGAATCTATTCTAAGTCCAATTAACTCTGCTTGCTATAACCATTTCACAATTACAAAATAAAAAATGCATCCTATACGATTAATTCCACTAGCTTGCTAACATACCATTAACCCAACCCAAATCTGAAATGGTCACAGCTAGTTACAAAACTTTGGGTAATTCTCATACACTAAGTAAGTTTCAGCAAGGATAATATACAGCTTAAAATCAAAGAGCGCCAATGTTTGCTTTAGAACAAATCCAATACTTAGCCTTGGGAAGAGGTTGAAGAGTTTCAATATAATCCTATTATCCAAAAAATATGTCACTGATCACCAAACATATCAAATGGAATAGGAATCTCATAGCTTTGGAGAGCATGACAAGTGCCTGAATTTCTTAAGCTTTATCAGAAATATCGACACCTTTTCCCCTAAGTCTCCTTACAGCCACTTGAAATTCTCTCATGGCTGAACTTTTCCTAAAGAAAAATTATGATTGGTTTATCAATTTCCATTCTTATCTTGTTTTGTCTTGAAGAAGAAAACAAAGGATCACTTTGGCCCTTATTAGATTCTAGTGTAACGCTAACCAGCCATCGAGGAGACTCTTGAATGAAGCACAAACCAAACAGCAAAGCAAGGCAAGGTAAGGCATTAACCCTTCAAATTTCAAGCAAAGCCAAATATTACACCTTTTTTTTCTCTGTATAATTATTAGCTACATCTAAAGAAAAAATTCTAAACTAAGTACTTACCTGTTAGTGCTATTACTCTCCAATTTATGACCCTACCTATTAAAAACAAGGCTGATGATCCAATAAAAATGAGAAGTTGCAAAACAATCAGAGTCAAGGGCCAAAATTCAACTCAATCAAAGAACAAATGACCAATAATTCTTAAACATTCCCTTAGTTGATTTGTTGTTGCAAGTCTTCCTCAAAAAATTTTGGGTGCTATTTCTGCTATATATATTGGAACCTGTTCAATTTTGCTAAAATTTTGTTAGAATATTTTCCAATACTATGGTCAATAGGCAATGTATAAATACAACCATTAAGTTAAATGTCATGCGAGTAAACTCTCCAAATAGAAGAAGAAAAAAAAAGTTTCATGGCCATGAATTAGTTACCACATATGAGATAACTACAATTCCATATCCTATGAAAAATTTTCCTAAGTCAAGTATGAAAGAACCCTGCAGTACGTAGAATAACATATGTGAACCTATTTTTTTTTCAATCTTTGCAATGCCTTTTCTTAAGAAGAATTTATGCCATGTAGAAGATGCATACCATAGAGAAGAAGACAACTAGCCAACCTGTAATGAAAAATCCTATTGAAATTCTCATTGCCTGTTTTCATGAAAACCAAGGCTTAATAAGATGGAAAGAACAAACACATATATATACTTCAAAATGTTAGTCATTTAGATTTTAGTTCACATATTCCTTTTTGGCGAATGAAATCAATAATCCGGCCAATGATATAATGAATGACAATTTTCAATAACCCATAATGACATAAAACTATTCAACTACATTACAAAAAAAGGAGTTTTACTACTACATGTTGCCAATGCATACCCCCCAATCCCGAAATATGCACTGAAAGTTAACATACAAATTTCTTCCCTTTTTTCTTTCATTTTCCTTTTTCTTTTTCATGAATCTTAGATAGTGTAAAGTTCCAGCCATGTGGTCAAAACCCACAAAACATGGAATTTAATGCATACAGTAAAATTGGTTAGGGGTAGTATGTGAATGAAATTTTTGTCATGGCCTAATGGTTATAAGCCGGTGAAGAAGGTTGTGAATTTTCAAATTTTTCAACTTGTAGTGTCGAAACTTTGTGGTGCTTTCACACTACATGAAGCTTCTATAAATAGAAGTTGAATTTGTTCACTCGACACACAACAAGTAGCAGAGAACAAGAGCTGAATAGTAAGAAAAATATACTGACAGTATGTTATTCTTTGATAGTGCAAGCAAAAAATAGAAAGTATGAATAAATCATTTCTAATACTCCTTAGTACTGAAAAATTGTAGTATTTGAATAGAAAGGTTTTCACCGGGAAAAACTATATTTACCTCTTGAGTTGAAGAGTGTGGAAAGGATATTTTGTAATTATCCTGAATATAGTGGAATATTTTTTGGAATCTGTCCCATGGTTTTTCTTCGAATATTGGGGCGTTTCCACATTAAAATTTAGTGTCCATTTTTTTTTTAGTTTTGCACATATTTATTATCATTGTGCTAAGTCAATTAGTAGATTTAGTTCTATTAGATTTATTTTGGTGCTCATTGCCATACATTGGCATCATTTAATTACACTATGAATTAATCTTTGAGCCTAACAAGTGGTATCAGAGCTCCAAGTTAAGCTCAGGATTGTACTGTAAATTAAATGGAGGAGAACACGAGTACCATGATCAAGAAAATAGCAGGAAATTACCCTATTTAGAAGCCAAAAATAGAAGATATACTTTTCTACAAAGATCTATGTGATCTGGTAGAGAAGGGAGATGCAAAGCTAGAAGACGTGATAGTAGAAAATTAGAAGAAGATGCACTGGAAGGCTAATGGATTAATTAGGCAATGGGTGGATATTGGTGTATTCCACCATGTGACCACAGAGATGAATGGCCATACTCCATAGAGGTATTTACAAGATCTGTATGAAAGAAAGATTATACATAATAAAGCTTTCGTAATTAGGAAACTGGTGAATTTCAAGTACAGAGATAGAAGGTTTGTTGCTGAGCACTTGAGCAACTTCCAAGATATGGTAAGTCAATTGAGTACAATGAAGATAGTGCTCGATGAAGAGTTATAAGCACTTTTACCTTTGAGTTCATTGCTGGGTAGTTGGGAGACCTTAGTAATGTCACTAAGCAATTTCGCTTCAAATAAGAAATTGTCTTTGGTCCAAGTCAAGGACAATATATTCAATGAAGAAACCAGAAGGAAAGACTTGCTGAGAATAGATAATTTCTAGACCTTTGTCATAGAGAATAGGGGTAGAAGCAAGAGTAGGGGGCAATCCAAAAAATTAAAAGATCGATTAGTCCCAGTCTCAAAGAAGGTTCAAATGTTACCATTATGGCGAAGAAGGGCAAAGAAATTGTAAGGCTTGGAAGAATAGAGACAAAAACAATTGGAAAAGTTAGGACGTGACTGATAATGAAAATATTACACCCCCTATGACAAATAGGGAAGTAGTATTGCTCTTTTTTGTCGATGAAGAGTGTCGTGTTGTAGATTTATGTATTAAATGGGTCGTTAACTCAGTGACCTCATATCTTGCCACTGCTAATAAGGAATTCTTTATAGCATACAAGGCAGGAGACTTTGGAAAAGTGAGGATGGAAGATACTTGTAATTTTGACATTATGGGAGTTGGTACAAAGTTATGCCAAAGGTGCAAAGTTAAATACTTGTTTCCTTGTTTGTTTGGCAAGCATCATATAATGTCTTTTAGTAAGGTTGAAACTGAAAAAGAATATTTTGGATATGTTTTACTCTGATATGTGCGGTCCCATAGAAATGGAGACTCCAGGTGGTAGTAAATATTTTGTGACATTCATTGATGATGCTTCATGGAAATTGTAGGTTTATTTCCTTAATAGGAAGGACTATGTGTTTCAATACTTCAAGAGGTTTCATGCTATGATGGTGAGAGAAACTACGAAACCTTTGAAGTGTCTTCGCAATGATAATGAAGGAAAGTACACTTCTATGAATTTAAGAAATATTGCTCTAAACATAGCATTAGGCATGAGAAGACGGTTCCTGGCACCCCACAACATAATGGTGTGGCAAAAAGAATCAATAGAACCATTATGGAGAAAGTTAGATGTGTGTTAAGAATGACTAAGCTGCCTAAGCTATTCTAGGGTAAAGCTATACAAATGGCATGTAATCTAATTAATAGATCTCCGTCTATTCCTTTGTACTTTGACATTCCAGAGAGAGTATAGTCTGGATATGATGTTAGTTACACTCATATGAAGGTATTTGGATGCAAAGTGTTTGCTCATGTAAGAAAGGAGTAGAGACAAAAGCTTGCTAATAGAGTCATTCCTTGCATATTTATGGGATACGGAGATAAGGAATTTGGCTATAGGCTATGGGATTTGGAAAAGAAAAGGATTATAAGAAGTAGAGATGTAGTGTTTCATGAGCAAGAAAGTGTTTCATGAGCAAGAAACTATGTCAAATTTTGCTATTCTAAAGAAAATCAATGAATCTAGTGGTAAGATTGATTTTACACCAGTCTTTCTCTCTAGGAAAAAATGCCACAGAAGGGAGAAAAGTTCAAGACCATGGGGTTAATAATGAGTCAGCAATTGATTATGCTAAGGATGAAGGAGGTGTTGAGCAAGGGGAGCAAGCTCATATACTGTAGCTTAGAAGATCTAATAGAGAGTGACATCCATCCATGAAGTCCCTAGTTAGTATATCCTTCTTACTGATAAGGCGGAACTAGAGAGTTTTGAAGAAGTTCAAACTCATAAGGATAAAGTTTAGTGGGTTGAAGCCATACAAGAAGAGATGGATTCCTTGCAAAAGAACAATACTTATGAGTTAGTAAAACTCTCTGAAGGTAAGAAAGCATTGAAAAACAAATGGGTGTTCAAGCTAAAGAAAGATGGCAACAAACTAGTGAAGTACTACGCTTTCTTAGCTGTAAAAGCTTTAGTTAAAAGCGATGATAGATTTTGTCAAGATTTTCTCTTCAGTTGTCAAAATTAGTTCTATTTAAGTTATACTCTCATTTGATAGCTAACTTGGATTTGAAGCTTGAGTAGTCAGACATGAAGACTGCATTTCTCCATGGTGATTTGGAGGAAGAAATCTACATGAATCAACCATAAGAATTTGGAGGAAGTTGAAAAGAAGTTGATGGTTTGGATTGACTAATTTAAATCAAGTGTTGAAGACATGGTGCTTGTTGGATCCATGTTATGGGTCCCTTATGCCAAAGATCTTCCTAGCAAAGTGGAGACCAGGCGGCATGTCCTGTGAATGTCATCGGTACAAGTAAAGAGAGCATCTTTAGCTAGTGATTAGGCTTTTGGATAATGCTCTTGTTAGCACCATTGAATAGTTGAGAAATGCAAGGTTATTGAATGAAGAAAGTTGTAGAACATGATAAGCTTCAACTTTGTGCCGAGTTGATCGGCATGGATCCTAGATAGATGCTTCCAAATTATTTCCACATCGATGAGAGGGGGAGGATTGTAGAGTTCTAGCCATGTAGTCAAAAGCCACAAAACATGGAATTTAATGCACACAATAAAATTGATTAGGGTAGTGCATGAATGAAATTTTTGTCATGGCCTAATGGTTATAGGGAATGTTGTGAATTTTCAAAATTTTCAACTCGTAATGTCAAAACTTTGCAATGTTTTCACACTGCATGTAGCTTCTATAAATTGAAGCTGAATTCATTCATTCGATACATAACAAGCAACGAAGCATAAGAGCTGCATAGTAAGAAAAATACACTGAGAGTGTGTTATTCTCTGAGAGTAAGAGAGAAAAATAGAAAATGTGATTAAATCCCAAAGAGTATAAGGTGTGGGTAAATACACTAGAAATATTTTTGGTATCATTTCTATCACTCTTTAGTACTGTAAAATTGTAGTATTTGAATGGGAATGATCTCAATCGAAAACACTATATTTACCTTTTAGATTAGAGAGTATGGAAAGAATATCTTATAGTTATCTTGAATATAGTGGAATATTTTTTAGAGTCTGTACCATGATTTTTTCTCTAGTATTTAGGGGTTTCCACGTTAAAATTCGGTATCCATTTTTTTTTCTAGCTTTGCACATATTTACTATCATTATGCTGCACCGATTAGTAGATTTAGTTTTATCAAATTTATTTTGGTGCTCATTTCTACCAATTGGTATCATTTAATTATACTGTGAATCAGTTTCTGAGTCCAACATAGTTCATGCTAAGACAAATCTGAATTGACTAGTTCAAAGAATTCACATAAATCTGCAATCAAAATCAGAAATTTACAAAGGCCCTTGACTCAGATAAAGAAATCAACATCAACCAAAGCCCAAGCAAAGAAATCGAAAGGAAGACAATCATACCTGAGAATCTTGAAATTAGAAGAACAAATAAATGAAGAAAGTTAAATAAAAGTGGAATGGATCACAAAGATCTTTATATACCCTAAACCAAAAACTAACCCACACACAATCAAAGCCACAACCCAAACATCACTCCAACTAAAAAGAAATAGAGAAAGACAACAAAATAATAAAAATGTAATTTTCTATGTATTAACCTGATTTCAAAGTTCAAAGCCATTTATTATGTGTATACTTACTCAATTGCACACAGCTTATGTTATGTTAGGTCGAGTGAAATTCATCAATTGAAACAGACTTCTAATAATATGTGCATACTCAGAATGGGTCATAGGGTGACCCCTATTCTTCTTTAATTGAGCACTAGCATCATAAGAAGTACTCACAGGTTTGACATCAAAATATCCAAACTTCTTTAGAAGTTTCTCCACATATTATTCTTGTGACAATATAATATTGCCTTACCTCCTTATGACTTTAATACCCAAAATCACACTAGCTTTGCCCATATCCTTTATATCAAAATTTGAAGCCAGAAACTTCTTATTTTCAACCACAACATTGGACTAATGGCAAAAATAAGTATATAATCAATATACACGTAAATAATTATGCAATCATCACCAATCAATTTAGTATAAAACATTATATACTTCTACGAAAAAGAAACCTTCAAAAATTAGAACTTGATCAAATTTTTCATGCCATTATTTGGGTGCTTGTTTTAAACCATAAAGGAATTTAATCAATTTTCATACTTTGTTTTCTTGTCCAGGTTCCACGCATCTTTTAAATTGTGTCATATCTATTTCTTCTTCCAAATCACTATTTAAGAAAGATGTTTGTCATCCATTTGGTGAATTATTAATTTATGAATTAATGCTAAAGCAATTAGAATGCGTATAGATGCAATCCTTATTACTGGTGCAAAACTATCAAAATAATCAATATTTTATTTTTGACCAAAACCTTTAGCAATTAGTCTTGCTTTATATTTTTCTATTGTTCCATCATAATTAAATTTTCTTTTAAATATCCATTTACATCTGATAGGTTTTGTTCCAAGTACTTAATCAACTAAAATCCATATATTGGATTTTTTAATTAAGTCAATTTTGAATTTTATTGCATCTCCCCATAATTGTTCACCGAGTTAATAGCTTCAGAGAATGTTATTGGATCATTTTCTATAATATATGTATAAAAATTATTTCCAAATGATTTCTTCACTCTTTGTCTTTTACTTCTTCTCAAATCTTCATATGTGTTATCTTGATTAGTTTAAGAAGGCCTACTAGGTATTTTCACTAATTTTGATGGATATATATATATATATATATATTCAAAGAATTCTGTATTTTTTGTTTCAATTATTGTATTTTGTTCAAGAGCTTCACTTTTTAATACTAAAAATCTATAAGCAACACTATATTCAGTATATCTGATAAATATGCAATCTAAGGTCTTAGATCTTAATTTCTTTATCTTAGGTTCAAGTAACATAACTTTTGCTCAGCAGCTTGACACTTTTAGGTAATTTGGTTTTGGTTTATATCCTTTTAACATTTCATAAGGTGATTTATTTGTTTTCCTATAAAGTATTCTATTTTGTATATGGCATACAGTTAAAATTGCTTCCCCCCATAAATTATTAGGTGCATTAGAACTTATTAATAATGTATTCATCATTTCTTTTAATGTTCTATTTTTTCTTTCTACTATGCCATTAGATTCTGGTGAATAAGGTGGAGTTACTTCATATATTATTCCTTTTTTTCACAAAACTCATTAAATAAAATATACTTTCCTCCTCTATTAGATCTAACTCTTGATTTTTCCATTTAATTGATTTTCAATTTCAGCTTTATAAGATAAGAACATATCAAACGCTTCATCTTTATTTCTTATTAAATGTACTTTAGCATATCTTGAAAAATCATCAATAAATATGACATAATATTTTTACTTTCTTTAGTCATAGTTTGTTTTAAATCACCAAGATCAGAATGAATTAATTCTAAAAATTTAGTTTCTTTATGTACATAAGGACATGATTTCCTAGTTAATTTTTATTCTACACTTATTTTGCATTTATCTAAATTTGAACTAGTTATGCTAGAAATCATATCCAAATATTGCATTTTCTTAATATATGGTATACTAACATGTCCTAATCTAGCATGCTAGATATCCACAGAGTCAATCATATAAGCCTCCATGATTACAATAACCTTTTCCAACTAAAACATTATTTTTAGTCATCACAACCTTATCAGACTCAAAGGAAACATTTACCCCAGCTTTCCCCAGCAATGCTATAGAAATCAAATTTTCCCTAATACTAGACACACAAGTAAAACATTTTTGAGTGTAAAGTCTTCCCAAATGTCAACTTTAACATAATTTTTCCTTTTTCCTTACACTAGTGTAGTTCTAGAGTCACCAAGATAAACTTGCCCTTTTTCTCCATCCACCATTGTAGTATAGGAGGTAAATGCATTCCCATTGGCATAGATGTGCCTAGTAGCTCTAGAATCAACCACCCAGTCATTGACACTGGTGACAAGTATTGCTTAAAAGACAACCATAGCAACTATATCATCTCTTTGAACCAAATTTACTTTTGGCTTTGGCTTAGAAGGATTTCTAGTCATGACCACTCTTCTTCAATATTGTGATGCTTTATGACCTGGTTTTCCATATACATAACACCCTTCACTTCTTTTGAAAGTAAGATTATTTTCTCTTTGATAGTTGTCAAAGGAATTGTAACCAAAATTAGATTTAGACCTTTTGTTATTGTCGTACCTCTCTTTATGACCTCGCAGCAAGTGAGCCTTGAATGCTAGTGCTTTAGCACTTGTTTATGCAATCTCCTTGTAGCTGCTATTTTCAATAATGATATATTTGATTGTTTCAGTCAATGAAAATTGCTTGTTCTTATGCTAGTTGGTTTTGGCAATCCTTCCACAATTCGAGCAGATTCTCTAGCAATATTCTGGCCACAAACCCATCTGGAAGTGAGATGTTTTCTGCTTTCAGATTCCCTAGCAGCTTGTAGTACTCATTGATTTGAGTATGGATGTGCTTATCATCAGTCATCTCCCATCGATAATAATGTCCAATGACAAACTTCTGATGAGCACAATCTTCAACAGCATATTTCAACAACATTGACTCACATATCTTGTGGGCCTCTTTGTAGGTGTAATAGACATGAAACAACTCGTTTGATAGAGTTGAGATAATTGGGTGATGGCAGACCTTGTTAGCAAAGATCCAATCTTCTAAAGTTTTAGGGGATGCTAATGTTAGAAGAGTAATGGTGAGAGCCTCAGCCACCCCATGCATATCGGGATGGAATAGATCCTCTACTCCTAACAGTGATAATTGCTACCATTTCCATCAAACACCTCAATCTTCGATATGTCTAGTAGAGGTTTGGCATAAACAACATTGGAAACAACAATATGAGTAGTATTATTGACATGTGTGGTTTGGGAGTCATTGATTGGAATGCCACTATTGTCTCCATTACCAGGAATGTTGGAATTCTTATAAGCCATTGTTCCTTGAGATTGTTAGTGAATTTTACCTACACAGATAAGAACAAAACAATAAAGACCAGGGCGTGTAAATGCACTAGGCTCAAGGAATATTCCAGTGTAGTCAAAATTCCTCTAGGATATAGCAGGCTCTTCCAATATATTGGGATCTTTAGAACTAGCAAGGTTTGTCTTAAATTTAACCCAAATTCTTGAAGAAAAATTTAATAAAAAAATGAGAAGAGAAGATGAAGAGATGAGGTGGGAGAACTTAATTTTTTTTCTTCCATATTTTTCAGGTTTTCACCTGTGGTAACAACACATTGTTGAGAGAGCTTTTAAAAACAAAACTCCACTAAAAAGCTCGCTTTAAGCTCAGAAGAAATATTCCTTATCATTTGACTTTAAGAATCACAATCTCACTTAAAGTGATCGATACTCAACATTTAGAAACAAAAATGAAGATATGAGTATAAGAGAAAATGACAGATATTGTGCGCATAATCAAATCCAATCTCAAAAGTGTATTCAACAAACAACACGTAACCTTATCTTCCTAAATTTTTCAAACTACTAGTTTGTCAAAAAAAAAAATTGAAGGCAAAAATATCTTGTAGCAAATTTCAATATATATATATATATATAGTAAATAGTAAACAATGAAGGTAATGTAAACATGACCTTATGTATAACTTCACTAAATTAATATATTTGATTTTGAAGTAAAAGAATAATTACTATAATATTAATAAAATAATATAATAGGAACAAGAAGACAAAGACAGAGCATGATAGGTAAGGCTTTTGGAGCAATTGGACAAGTGGCTACTAAACTATATGAATGTGACAAGCAATTACGACTTGATCCAAAATCCCCTGAAAGATACTCCCTAACCCTTCCTTGGCAAGTCAAGAAGCCACGTTCATGCAAATCATGTAATCAATCATCGTTATATATTTTTTTTCCATTTGAAAATAAGCTAGTACTTGTATTTATTTGGTATGTTTATATTTGGCATTAATTAACGTTTATATGAAGTATTATAAATTAAATTTTAAAGTAGAAGTAGATGAAAAGGAACAACTTGATAACAACTACAACACACCATAATTAAAGATGACACAAGTATAACACATTATTAATAAAATTAACACAAGCATAATATATCATAATTAAAAAATAACACAAGTACAACACGTTGTTGATAAGAAATTACAATAACCAACCTAAGATGATATGAGTACAACACCAATAATAAAAATAACATAGACAGATCACTCAAACCAAGACCAGTAGTGTACGAACAATTGCTGAAACTATGTCCCTCACCACAACAAAGACTGCAATGCTGCTTCCCTCACATCTCATGAGAATCCATTTCATTTAAGTAATAGGTAGATTTAGGTCAACCTTTCATTATGCACTTTAAGGCAAGGTTAGGGCAAATCTTTGGATCTCTGTACTAGGGCCATGAACTTTCATACCCCATGACCCTAAACTGTGTTTGGTATACTTTGCAAACTTGTCTCATTCTACATATATCATCAACATGTTAGTGCCGATCAAAACTCTCACTATTACAATAAGCAATCACATAGCAACAAGAAAATTGATCTACCTAAAAATTGCCACAGTCACAGTATTCATGCCTCAAATTAGCCCTGTATTCTTGCCTACTAGATCGCTCTTTGACAAGGAAGCACTCATAATGTTTGTCGAAGATAAGGATGCCCATGTTTCTGGTTGACTCCTTCTTTTCTTGAAGTCATGTAGTGATGACTTCCGAGTATTCATAACTAGCACATTGGCTGGGTAAATACATCCTGCCCTTTTTGAGCAAACAAATCTGCGAGGCTGAAGTATGTTGCTCTAACAAGTGTTATGATACGTAAATTTGAGTACCCTTTAGAACAGAATTGATGTGCTTGACTAGGTTAATGGTCATATGACCCCACTGATGTTTATCATTCAATGCCTGAACCCACTTTTCTCATGGAATTTCATTAAGCCAATCAATATAATTTAAGCAATGTTCACATATTTGATCATAGTGATAATTAAGTTCACACTCAGTCCTCGAGTACCCTGTAATAATTAATGTGTTTGATAAGTTAATTATCGAATATCATTAACAAGGAAAAGGAAAACATAAATTACCTATGCCCACAACAAGCCTCTGTAAGAGTGGTACCTTGAATCTGTGTAAGAGATTGGCAACAGTGTGCCTGATACAATACATATGAAATGCTCTTAGAGGTTCCCACTGACCATTGCTACAAACTATGTTGCTTTAATCGACTCATGACAATTAGAGATAATTCCAACTCTGTCATTGGTCATTACATGTTTACGTAGATGGTCCACAAAAAAAAAAAATGCCATGCATTTGTAGTCTCACCTTCCACTACTGCAAAACCAATTAGCAGTATATTCTGATTTCCATCCTATGCCACTGCAACTAGAAAAGTTCCTTTCTATTTCACATAAAAATATGTCCCAACTATTTGCACAAGTGGTTTGCAGTATTTGAATGCTTAATACAGGGACTAAAAGTCCAAAATACTCGCAAAATCACCAAGCACTTGGCATTAGATTGTCTGAATTAGCACAGTAGGATCAAACATCACAATTGACCTAGGAACACCAGCACATAGTGCTCCACACTATTCTAGGAGCTCTTTATACGGTGTTCCTAATTACTAAAAGCTTGTTCAATTTCTTTTTGCTTTGCCACCATGCTTTTCAATATGATGTTGTGTGCCCATATCGATACTTAACCTCTGCAATCATAGTTTTCACTTTAAGAAATAGGTCAGATTGTATCATGGGCTTAATAAGTTGTGCAATTGTGTTTGAATTGAACTTTGGGTGATCTTGTGAATTCCTTTTCGAAGTGCAAGCATGAGGTCCATTGTACTTCCTGACTGATTTCCCATAAACCTTTATTCTTCGTTAAACTAACTCTAAGAAGCCATCCGTGACTTCTCTCATGATGTGTGCATATGCAATAAAATATCATCAATTTTGACTCGTATACCTTGTAGTCCACTGCCTTGTCTATGCTATACCTCTTAATTGCTGTTACAGTATCCACCCTACTATTGAACATCATTCCAACTTGAAATTCCCCATCCATAGCATTTTCACCTACAAAGTATTTATTATGAAAAATTTGATGAAAATAAAATAAAAATATATGTAACAGTTGAAAAAATAAACTATAATTCTATATTCCAATAGTAAAAATAAATGGATTAAGTAATGATTAAATGGAAGATGTAAAATTTTTCTACCAACTTTAATAATATCATAATTCAAATTTAATTATTGCTAGTCATTTATTATAATAAAAAATACTTCAAAATTTATATAATAAAGTAAGTAACATATTAAAAATTTCAGAATTAGTGCTATGTCCTATATTTGCATACTAAGGAAATTCAAGTGCATGCATGCCATCCAAATCCAAGACGCAAATGAAAGACAGCTCCTCATTTAGATGCTGCCTAGCCGCATGAAAGATGCCTTCACTATCTGCATCATTGTCTACTTCATCTTGCATACTATCTTTGCCACTTTCATAGTCATTTTCATTACTTTCTTCCAATTCTACTAAATCTCTGTTTGGAAATGGGCTTCGCTCAAGTTCTTTATTTCGAGCAACTTCTTCGAAATCAACATATAGCTCAATGGAAAAAAGAAGAATTTGTATGATATCGCTGATGTATCATGAACATCTGTAGCATGCTATCATCATTACTTATTGGAGTTTCTTGTTATTGTATGAAGCCGCCAAAGATGGAAACTGGACACTTCTATCTTATTACAAATACTATTTTTGGTGCTGGTATCTATGGATTAACAAAGTCAATCCTAAAGCTCCATACACGACATCGTGTATAGAATAGAAAAGCATATGAATTTTGGCATGTAAATATCACACCCTCACCCACATTTTTAAGAACATCACTATTAAAATATACTATTATATTTGCCATATCACACATTTTTTCTCTCTATTTTTTGTACAACCAGAATACTCTCTTTTTTTCTCACTCATAGCTAAAAAAAGAAAAAAACTCAACTACAAACATAGTCTCACTATCTTTTCTCTCAATAAGATTGCCATGGTAGAATGAACTATTTTTACACTCTTAAGACTTATGTCACAGTGAAATGAGTAACACCCTTTTATATAGAGCTCTCAATAAATTGTTAAAGGCAAATAGGTTAAAAAACATTTTTTAATTTATCAAATCTTGCCATTGGCAACTTTATATTAAACAATTTTTTTTTAAATTCTAATCACTTTATTTCAGAAAAAGTAATATTTTAGAGTAAACCCCCAAGTTAGTCCTTGACAATTTCAACATCCGATAAGTTGGTCCCTTACAACTGATAAGTGTCAAGTTGGTCCTTGACAATGTCAATTTTCGGACAACTGTTAGTCCCCAAATGGAAACCGTGATCTCTACCTTATGTGGCACATTGGAATAGTGATTGTGATGATGATCTAGCAACCAACATGATCTAAATGACATTGTCTTGAGCAAGGTACAACTTAGATCCAACTCTAAAGCCATATGATTTCATTTTCATGATGCCCAATTTATGCGTAAGCCTAAGTGAAATTAAACAAATCAACCTATTTACAATCCTAATTACAGACCTAATTAAATCCTGAATCACACAAATTAACCCAATTACTTCACCAATCAAAAAATAAACCCTAATTACTTTAATCACCTACCTCCAATTATCCATCGTAAACCCTAACATTTATATCTCTCTTATTCACTATAAATGCAAGAATTATTAGGGTGCATAGACTCAAAACTTCATCTCTTTTAACTTCTCATCCCACACTTCACATCTTCATTATTGATTTCCCTAAATCGTGTGCGATGTGGTAATCAGGAGTAAAGTATTAGTAAAGCGATTTCCCATAAAACGTGGCTGAAAATTCCCTCGACACTGTAAGTTGACCTTTCATTCTCTTCAAAATATTCTTACTCCATGGTCCCAAAAGCTTTCTTTTTGCTTCTTATATGAATGTATGTGTTGTACGACACTCTGTGTGTGTGTGTGTGTGTGTGTGTGTGTGTGTGTGTGTGTGTATGTGTGTGTGTACTTGTATAAAATAAGGTGGTGTGGTCCTTGTAATATTGTTGTGGTCCATGTGAGGCAGGTTTTTGCATTAAAAGAGTGTTTTATGAATTTTATGTCTTTTGCAGATGAGCTAGTATATTAGGCTAGTTTTTCACCATTGGGGTTGCTTTAAAAAGAGCAATAATAATATTTTAGAGTATGTTGATGGATTGGTGCATCATTTGCTTAAGATTGATGTAGACTTAATGAATTTGTTTGATATACAAGCATTGTTCAAAGACTTAGGCTATGCGAAAGGCAATATGGTGGTTGAATCCTGGTAGTAAAGACCTTCAGATAGGTCTAAGGCCTTTAAATAGGGATGCTGATATTCTTGATATGTGTAAAGCTATTTTAGAAGCTAAGGAACAAGATTTCCACTTGTACTTTGAACACCCTATTAGTATGCCAGATATAGTTAAAATCAATGAAGTGGAAGTGCCAAGTAGGGTTGATGTTCATGATCTAGATGAAGATAATGAAGATAATAAAGTGAATATACAGAATAGGGTGAATGTGCATGATGAAAATGGGACAACAAAGAAGTTAAAAAAAGGGCTGGTGTGGAAGAACATGTTGGTAGCGATGATAGTAGTGTTGAGGGCAATGATAAGAGCAATTATGAGGGCATTGATGAAAGTAGTGATGACAGCTTTGATGATTATCAAAGTATAGAGGATGCACTTTATAAACCAGATCCTAGAGAGATAGGTTCAAATTCAGACTCGAATTTAGGTGATGAAGTCGAGAGTGATGCTGGAAGGAAAGATAAAAGGAAGAAAGTTAAAGAGAAAAGGAAAGGGAAGTCTGTTGAGGAAGGGAAAGGGAAGATTATTGAGGAGGGAAAAGGGGTTGCTACTGATAAGGGGAAAAGGAAGGCTGCTGAGAAGAAAAAAGTTGTGAGGACTAGGAAGGAAAATCCAAAGAAGGTACTCCAAATAAAGGACCTTAGTGAGGATGAAGAACTTGTTGTTGAGAGTGATGTAGAGTAGGACTCTATGTCTAAAGATCCCCACTCTCCTTTACCTTTAGATGATGAAGGTACTCTTCATGTCTACCCAAAGTTCAATAATAGTGCAGTGTATGGTCATATTTAATTTGAAAATAGGATGGAATTTATCAATCTTGAGCAGTTTAAGAATGTTGTGAAAGATTTCAATATCCACTTAGGTAGGATGTTTACATGGAAGAAAAATGTAAACTTAGGGCAAGGGCAATGTGTACTATTGCTAGTTGTAATTCAAAACTCCAAGTCCAAAACTTTCCAAGTGAAGAATTATATAAAAAATCACACTTGTTCTAGGGGATTTCAAATCAGAAAAGCTTACAAGAATTGGGAGATTAAGAAACTGGTTAAGAGACTAAGGACACATCCTAGTTTAAGGCGTGCTGAGGCTTTTGACTACATGAAGGAGGACTATAGTGTCCGCTGTAATGATAAGAAAATTTATAAGGCACTGAAAAAGCAAGAGAATTGGTTGAATAGACTGAGAAGGAACAATATGCTATGCTATAAAATTATTTACATGAGTTGTTGAAAAGTAACCCTAGTAACACAGCCAAGATGGAAGTGATTCCCCATCTTGAAAGACCACCTCAATACCAAAGAATTTATATTTGTCTAGAAGCATGCAAGAAAGGATTTAAAGTTGGCTATAAACCATTCCTTAGCCAGGATGGTTGCTTCTTGAAAGGCTATTATGGAGGTCAGTTGCTATCAACAATTGGCCAAGATGCTAATAATCACTTTTATGTGATTGCATATGCAGTGGTTGACAGTGAAAAAAAAGACAATTGGAAATGGTTCTTGACTCTCCTCTATGAAGATTTAGGTTATTCCCAGATGCATTGGTGAAATTTTGTCTCTGATTAACAAAATGTATGATCTTTTGATAAATTTGTAGCCTTTTTTCTGATATGTTTTTCACCACACTAGTCCCTGACAATTGAAAACTAACCCAGACTTGTCCCTAACAATTGATAAATAACTCATATTGATCCCTGAAAATTTCTATATCGAAGGACACATTGGTCCCTGCTAATGCATTACTTTTTTGTGTTGCACTTGATAGGGTTTGCTTGTAGCTTTGCAAGAGGTCATGCTTGGGGCAATTCATAGAAATTATGTTATGCATATATGGAAGAACTTCATCAATAGATGGAAGAATAAAGAGACAAGAGGAATTGTTTGGGAATATGCTAAGTCATTGACTGAACTTGAGTTCAAGGCAAATATGGAGAAGCTGAAGAGGCTAAATGTTAATACATTGGAGTATTTGGACAAGCTTGAACCTAGAACATAGGTAGTAAAAGTCTATTATAGTCCTTAGCCCAAAGTTGATAGCATCACCAGCAACAACTGTGAAGTCTGGAATACAAAGATTCTAAAGTATAGGAATAAGCCTATACTGACCATGTGTGAAGAGTTAAGGTGCTGCATAATGAGAAAACATGTTCCACATAAGAAGGCTTTGGAGAACTACCTTGGCAAGCTGGCTCTTATGCAGATGCAAAGATTGGAGAAGTTGAAGGAAGCTAGCAATAAATGGACCCCTCAGTGGTCTAGAGATAAGGATGGAGCAATATATGAGGTATCTAGATCTAGGAACAAAGTCAAGGTGGACTTGACCCTCAAATATTGTTCATGCAACCTCTGGCAACTGACAAGTCTCTCCCTTGTCAACAAGCCATTACTACAATGGCACGCAAGAATCAGGTCCCTGAAGACTATGTACATCACTGGCTAACAATGGATGCATTCAGGGAAACTTATAACCACCACACACAACCAGTTAATGGACGACAATACTGGACAAAAACTGCAAACGCCAATCATATTCCACCAAACATCAAAAGACCAATTGGTTGCCCAAAAAAGCATAGGAAAAAGGAGGTTAAAAAAGAGGTGCCTTCTGGGAGTAGCCACAAGTTGAAGAGGACTCATGAGGTTACATGCTGGAAGTGTGGTAGAATAGGAAATTACCCCAAAACTTGCAAGGGACCATTTTTCCTTAATGCAAAACCAAGATGACCTCAAAAGGAAGAATAAGGGTGAAGATTAAATTGAAATCCCCCAAACACAATCACATCCTTAGCCAGAGAATGACTCCTAGGTACGGATCATGTAATTTTCCAATTTATGAATACAATGTCAATTTATGGACTCTAATATATTTTGTGCTTGTTTGTAAAGCCAATAAGATGCCAAAGCCCAATTTCTGAAGTCCCAATTTTTGAAGCCCCAAATACTAAAGCTCCACCTTCAGGTGCTCCACATGATAGTGGCCTAAGTAGGGCCAAAAGAAAGAGAATAGAGGAGATAATAGAGGTGATTAATAGTATCCCACATGATTTCCTTTATTGTTTGCTTTTTATGTGTTCAATACTAATACTTTAGGCCATATGTGTTGTTCAGACTCAACATGTAGGCCCACATACTGCCCCAAGTTCAAAGAACATATCTGCAATCCAAATGACAAATCCAGGCTTAATATCATAGCCTAATGACTACGTCATGCCCCCTGCAATTAGGCCAGCCCCAATCAGGCCACCTAATATGCCACCACAATAAAGGCCGACTCATCAAGCTCCACCGCCTATTATGCAACCACTAATTAGACCACTACTTGTTAAGCCTTCACCATCTAGGCCTCCAACAGCAGTAAGCCTCTATCTTGCATTTATTTATTTCAACTTCATTACACCTCCTTTTAAACTTACCTGAAGCTGTTATTGTTTGTCTATTAGGTTGTTGCTATGGCAGGATCAAGAAGCTCTCCCCCTAACAATCCACCAACTACTAGCTCAAGTTAAGGAGTCTCTAAAGAAACTACTGCTGCAACAGGCATAGGAAAAAGGTCAAGGTTCTTCAAATTCATGCCAACTCTAGGCCTTCATGAAAACTTCCACCCAAGAAATGAGAAACTTCAAGAAGTGTTTTTTATTGTTTTTTGGTCATTGTGGTGTTTAGCATCATTGACATATGTAATGGTCATTTTGTTAATTTAAATTCACTGTCTTTGTGGATTAGATTCCCAATTTGTTATAACCTCTTGGACGATATATGAACTTGTTTATCAAACCTATGGTCTTCCTTTGAATTATTAATGACAAGTGATGAAATTTCTACTTCACTCATTATTGCATTGCTGAGGCTACATGAGTTGAGTTTATCAATTTTTAGATATGAAATATTGTATTATATATGAGTTAAGTCTCAATTCTTAATTCATACACTAAGTTCAGAAAGCTTAAAATTAATAATAGCAAAATATCAATGAAAGTGCTGGCTTCCAAATTACCACTATATTGATACCAAAATTACAATCATTCCACACAAAATATCCCCTAACAGACCTAAACAACTCTCTAAACTCCTAATCATCTTCTCCATCCTAGCAAACTCATATTGAAGACACCACATTTTACTTGAAAGTGTACAAATATCCCATCATTCCAATCAACATAACAACAAACAGACCAAAACAAATTAGTAAAACCTAAATCATCCTTTCTAGCCTAGCAAACACAATGGTCATCTTCTTTTCTAGCTCATTGAACTTATCCCCTTCAAATTCATCCAGCCACATAAAGAAGCTACAATAAGGTTGATTCTTCTGCAAAAATTAGACATGGTCATTGTACCAAACCTTAGGCAAAATAGAAATGTAAGGCAAGAGTGAAAATTGTGAAAATTCATTAACTTTGTAATATGGGCATACTAGAAATGGCATGTTTGGACTCTTTTGAGTCTTTGAGATATACACCATTGCATTCATCCCATATTGACATGTCATACCATTGCATCGGCCTTGAGAAATGCTATCACTAGATGCACTCTTAGTCCAACCACCATCTCCCATCTTTTGTCCTCTTCGATTGACAAAACATGACCTATTCCCACTCATTTTTTCCCAACCAATTCACAAAATGTTTGAGATTTATAATGCAAATGAATGAGAAGAAGTCAAAAGGAATAGTGATGGGAAGTTTTTAGGATTTCAAATTTTCATCAATGAGGAAGATAAGCACTATACACTTACCCAAAATCATGTTGGTTTTGCTAAATATCCATGTCAATTTGCCATGTAAAAACTCTACCATAGTTTCTATTTAGAGACTAACGGTTGTCTAAAAATTGACATTATCAATGATCAACTTGACACTTTTCAATTATAATAGACTAACTTGTCCAATACTAAAATTGTCAGAAACTAACTTAGGAGTTTATTCAATATTTTATTAACAAAATGTTGTTATTAGTGACATTTGCATTATAAAATTAAGGTTTTATTAAAGATATACTTCTATTACCGATATTGCTTCAAAAATAAAAATAAAATTTTTCATTAATGAAATTTTGTTATTGGCACAATTTCACAACCTATATTAATGTAAATAACCAAACAAACTCATTTCAATACAAATTTTATACATAGAGACCATAACAAAAAAAAATTATCCAAATTATGATGCGAATTTATCAAAAATAAATAAATAAATTATTATGCGAAAATATTTTTGACGTTTTCTGTATACCACACACCTTTTTCCCTCTTCAGTCCATGGAACCAAAATGGTACCAATCTCACTCTAACCTCTCTCACCTCCTATCTCTCTACCAATCCACAATCCAAATGCCCACGCTTCAAAGAATCAAGCTCTTGGCCACCAACTGCGCCACCGCTCCAACCACCATCGCCACCCACAGCCCCACAGCCAGCCCAGTCGTCCGCCTTCGCCGCCGCCGCCGCAAGACCCTCCGCATGCTCTTCGACAGCCGCCACCAAGACCCGCCGGAGATCGCCGACGCCGCTGTCAGAGTCCGCCGCCACAAGCTAAAGGACTTGCTCCTCTCATCATCGCCGCCGCCGTCGTCGACGCCGCCACTGGGAGACGACAAACGGCGCCGGCAGGACGAACGCCGAGAGCAGGAAGGGTTGCTGCCGGCCGGACCATTCCTCGGCGGCCGCGGATTCCGATTCCGAACGGGATCGGCTTTCCGGCGCGGCGGCCCCGCCTCGCTCGGCCCGGTATCGTCGGCGTTCCGTCAAAGATTGCTGAGGAGAGCTTGGCGACCTGTGCTCCTCACCATCCCTGAGTGATCACTGTCAATTGCTACTACGTTGTACCGTGGTAACTGTACGGATATGTTAAATTTCTAATTATTATTATCATTGTTTAATTACAGTAAGAAAAATTATTATTATTTAGTTTTTGGAAAGTAATCTTTGTTTTTTTTGAACGGCTAAGAGTTTCATTATATGTATAGTTTTTTTAAATTTATTTTATATATATATATATATATATATATGAGACGTTTCTTAAAATATTTATTAAAACGTCAAATTTTTATAATTATATAATTATAACTGTTTAATTAGAATTTTAAGTCCGGGTATATAATTGTATTAAAATTTACGATCATAATATTTCTACCTGGCTCGAGTTGGATATCATTTAATTGAAGGATATGGATCCACTACCAAAAAAAGAAAAAAGAAAGAGGATATTATATGGTTTGAATTGAAAAAAAAAAATGTCAGCAATATATGACTGGGGACCAGGGGAGTACGTTTCTGCGGTGAAAACGACGTCGTATTTCTGTTTGTTCAATGTTGATTTACATGAATAATATTCTATCTCATTTTGAATGGGAAAAGAATTGTACCCTGAATTGTTGGTTGATTTAATTTGATTTTTAGTTATTAGTTATGTAAAATGATATGTGGAGGTTGTCGTATGTGAGTGGAGATTCTACTTCAGTTTCCATGGGTCTCTCTGTCTTCTTATAATTATTGGTTTTCTATTTTTGTCATGTATTACGATATTCATAATACTAATTACAAATATTTATATTTATATTATCTCACATTATTTTTTGTTATTTAATTAAAATTAAATTTTCATTTCTTACATATTTTCACTTTAATTTTATAATATAAGAAGATGTGAGATACATCTCTAAGAGTAATTTATCTACATTTTTTTTTTCACGAGATCACACTTGTCGTTTAGGAGCTTTGCTTTAATTTTTTAAAATATCCTCGTAATAATCTTTTTAATACTTAAAAAAAAATTCAACATTTTATTTAACAATTAAAAGGATTATTAGGAATATATTTTAAGAATATTTGACATTTCTCCTTTTATTTCACCACATCACATTTTAAATTTTAAAATAATGCTTGATCGATTGGAGTGTCACTAATTTAAAGGGTAATATTGAACTGCATCCAACAAGGATCCATATATTAGATTGAAGCCACTTAACTTGGTTATGCAAACACTATGTCCATTATTTGGCACTTCTATACGTTCAAACCCACCATATGATAGGCCACATCTACGCAACTCAATTCAAAACATGACTTCAAATTTCAAATTTGGTATTTGTTTATGGTCTTGATTTTTTTTTTTAATACTTTCAGGGTCTTTATTTATATTCAATGATGGGTTTCTTGTATCATGATGTAGAGCACAATGTTGGCAGGCAATGATGTTAGCCAGCTCTACAGGAGTAGTACTGAGTAACGGGTAATGGATGGGGGATATGAGTAGAACATGACTCGTTATTATCATTGTGTTTATTTATAAAAAAAAAAATGTCAATTTACCATTTTCTTTGTTGCATAGGAAATAGGTCAGGTTTTGGGGTCTGAAGGAAATGACAATATGCAAACAAATGGCCGAGGAAGTGAATCAAGCCTTCACGGTTGCTAAATGCTTTGTAACAGCTCTCTTGAGACATTCTTTGACAAAACTCTTATTTATCAGTATACTTCCAAGTGTTCTTGTCTTCTGAATTACTCTCTTTGTAAAGAGATGTGCATGGATATTAATTGGAACATCGATTTGCTTTCAGGTCTACAACTTTCCTTGTAACTTTCAGGCTAGCAGGAATGGAATTGAAGTAAACCGTCAATTAGATTTACCAAATATTGGTGACTTTAAATGATAATATGAAGTCATAAAATAACATTAGCTAGTGTAGTTCAAATAATAATAACCTTAAATTTGACTTGATGCGAAAATATCATTTGAGAAACACAGTGATCTTTCGGCAATCTTTTCAGAACTACAATAAGAGTTTAGTTGACTTTTTATTTTCCTTCGCTGCTTGGTCACTCAAACAAAAGAAAATGTGCACAAACAAATTGCTAATATTTTGAACTGTAGTTATATTTTACCAAAGCAAGATTTTTTTATAGATAATTTAAAAAAAATGCTCGACTTTTATAAAGAGGGGAACGAAGAGTGATATCCCTGGAAAAAACACACGCAGCCACACAAAGACCCCACAACAAAACCCAACACATTCACCACAAAAAATAAAAAATAAAACGCAAAATAAATTCAACGAAACACTCAGCAAGAAAAACCCCATGACGAATGACTAGGCCCAAACCGCTTATAGGACATGAAACTCTAGAGGACTCTTTTTGCTTGACTTTCTTCTATCCCTTCTTCCATTTGGCTCAAACCACCTTCCTTGGGTTTCAATCCTTCGGCCGAAACCATATCACCATTTTGCCTTTGACCAAAAAACTTTTTCCCTAATCCCAAGTGTTTCACTTTCTTGTCTTCTTATAAAAATCTTGCTCAGACGAAACATTTTGAAAAGCTTGATCCTCGTAAACATACAGGGATCATCAAACTACATTTGCCTTGACTAGACTTGAATCTATTGCATTTCTTGTCTCTCGGATAGACACTCTTTTCCTTTCTTCTCTTTTCCCTTCTTTTATTTTCCTTTTGCAACCAGCGAAGCAATCCTCATCAAGAGAACCATGTTCCAAATGTTCTCCAAGAGGGGAGACCAATCCATAACCACAGACAATGATCCTGGTAGATCGGGTTCGTAGTTCTTAAACGACGGGCCAAAACCATGGGTGCATCTTGAGATGGGGAGACCAATCCAGCGACGCTACCCACACTTCCAAGCCTATTAATTCCATTAACAATGTCATGATCCATTTCAAGGAACCCATTTTGTCTTAGCCCACACACACTCTTGCAAACATCGTGTGTATAATTTGGGTTTCGGATAGAGAAGGAAGCTGATCGAAAGGAAAAAAAAAGATATAGAGAAGGAAGAAATAATAACAACTATAAATAATATGAAAATATATTGATATGATATGACCATATGTTATGTGATGTGATACAAAATATAAGAAATCGATCCCTATTTATAATAATACTAGAATCCTAATCCTAATTGAAGAAGAAAACAAATTAAGAAATAAAAATAATTATGAAAAGTGACTCTAGATGATTATCTAAGATATGACACGAAATATTGTATAATATTATAAGATGCAAGATAAATATTTCTAAATATTTCTTTATTTCTAACGTCCCCATAAAACAAAAGTTCACTAAGCTTTCAGTTTGTTACAATGAAATCCTTAATAATAAAGACTAATAGGCTAGGGACACTTGTGGAGGAAATAGAGCTAGATTAGACAATTGAGGAAGAAATAGCCAAACTGCTTGGAAAGTCGTCTCATGGGGCCAGACTGTTAGGAAAGCTATCTCACGGGGCCAAGCTATAGGAAAAGCAATCTCACAAGGCTAGTATCGTGACCCAATTCGGGAGCATAACCAGCACGTGAGGGATTGAGTTCTCACAGAAGTCTTTGGGTAATGTAGTACATTAACATGCATAATAATTATAATTTTTGGTCCAAAAACTTAACTTAAACATAAATTCTTAGTTCTAATAAATCAATTTAAATAGTAATTCATAAGTCTGAGTTGCTCCAAAACATGAAATCTATCATCAAAATCAGATAATCCTAGTCTGAGCTGTTGCAAAACATAAATAATAGAATATCTTGAATACGAATAAAATAGCATAAAATAAATGCATGGTCCGCAATCCTGCCTATGTGATTACGTTCTGGAGCACTTCTACAACTAACACAAATGTATCTAAGTTTCATTTCAAAGTGAAACTCACCAATTGAATAGTTGTAGTACTATCGAGGAGGTGGATCCTAAGGTGTAACTAAGGAGATGGATCCTAAGGTGTAACTAAGCCTCCAGCTGTATTTGTAAGAAGGAGGAAATTAAATTGTGTGTTCATTAAAACTTAGTAAGAGGATTCTCACCCACAATCCACATGGGACAACAACATGAGATACATAAATATTACATCCATGCAGCAAACAGAAATGTTTTATATTTATATACATAATATGAATAAACATCTTAAAATTCTTTGGTTACCATAATTAATATAAAAACATAATATTTGAAATTTGAAATATAAATTATAAATTTCTCTAATCTTTGACTTTGAAAGGGCACATAATGAGGTCTCATAGGATGGACAACTAACTAGGTTCCATCTTTGTATTCTCTGAATAGAGCGAGATTGCCCTCTGATGGGTAATTTGGTACCAAGGTTGATGATCTTTATAGCTATTAACTTACTATCATTTTTCTGTTCATACCGTCATTTTTCTAATAATCATTGTCCAAAAACTAATTTCACAAACATAGTAAATAGTTCTGAAAACTCTGAATCACATGAAATTCGAAGAGTCTGTTTACCAATCCGTAACTGAAATTCTAAAATCATAATAACGAAATTTGTAATTTTATAACATAATAATTCCAAAAGGCATACATTCATCAATTATAGTCCCATGAGTTTTCCAGAAAGATAATTTTTGTGATAAGCTGTGAAAACATGTTTTTTGAAACTTGGCATAAATTATAACTCATGTACATTCCATAATCAAATCTTTAAATTCTTGAAAGAGTGTGTACAATGCAAGAAAATATTTATAATGGCTAAAAATAAAGTTATGAGCTTAAACCTACTCATTGTGATATGTTAGTAGTGCAGTTCCAACGTTAGCTTGGCTCCGAGGAATAGGAGTGGTATTGCTTTCTGCCACATAATAATAAAAAAACCATAAATAATCATTAACACTAGCTTAGAACATATTTACAAATGTTTGGAGGGATGAAGAAAGTAAGAAATCCGTGTACATCGGTGCTCTAACTCATAAACTTAAAGAAACATAGAGGGAACACAATAAATTTCATGAAAATCAGTTACCAAAGCTTGGGGAAAAGAAAGAATGGAGGAAAACTTGAGAGAAGGGTGGACGAGAGTGTTTGGGGTGGCTAGGGTTCATAAACCAAGGTGAGTAAGGAGTTTTTATAATGTGGCTATCAGTTTAATGAAACCATGTCATTTAGGGGTCACAGGTCCATGAAACTATGCTGATGCACAAAAAACTGTGCATCCGTGCACTTTACTATCGCACGTTCACATGACATAAATGTGCTTTCATACAATGGTCAAAACCAATGGCTTTCTAGAACTTGGGGAATACATATTGCATTTTTACAAGATTGCAAATCGCACATTTGCACACAAAATTGTGCATCCACATGTTTTATGCAGAATTTTGCATAATCTATTTTGGGGTTCCAAGGAGGCCTTTTCGGCTTGCAATAGCCTTCCTAGGGGCACTTAGACATGGAAATTACACGGTACTCCCCTTAGAAGAGATTTAGTCTCCCAATCTAAGCAGACATACCTTGAGGGGGAAAAAGATGATGATACTTAATCTTCATGGCTTTCTCGACTTCTAATGTTGCTTCCTCTCTAGAATGGTTCCTCTAGATGACTTTCACTAAGGCCACCTTCTTCTAGCAAAGTTTATTGATCTATCTATTCATGATAGCAATTGGTTCTTCCTCAATCATAGGAAAAAACCTTCATCAACTTGGACCACTTACAACCTGAGCATATACGACTGATCAAGCGTATACTTTTTGAGCATGCTGACATGAAACATTGGATGTATAGCTGATAGGTTGGGAGGTAATGCTAATTCGTAGGGCACCACTCCAACTCAAAGTGTTGCCATTTTTCTAATTTAAGGCAATGCTTTATAAGCGTCACCTTTTCTTTGGTTTCAGATAACTCATTATAAGCATTTGCTTTTCTCAAGTTACAAGCAACTCGTAAAAGCATTGTCTTTTCTCAAATTCAAGCTAAAATGTGCATTTGCTTATTTAAAATGCCCTATTTTTGCTATATTTGAAAACAAATAAATATATTCAACCCATTTTATAAAATTAAAATCTCACCAATCAATACAACAGAAGCTCAAATTAACATAAAAAAACTCTAATAGATAAAGGACTTTTACAAAGTGGAAGTAAGTTGTCACACTAAAACTTCACACTATGAACATGAAATAGTCTTTTATGGGAAACTTGACTTAACAAGAATATGGTAAAATGAGTGTATACTTATTTACATTATCATCTAATCACATTATAAAATAATGAATGATTGAGCTAAACACTTTTATTAAAGTGACAATACATAGTTAAATTTTGGGGTAAAATGCTGATGGTGTATATAAGTTAAATGGTAAATTACACTTATATCTCTTGAGTTTTGTCAAAATTCAACCCACCTTCCTTCTAGTTATTCAACCTATACTAATCTCCCTTATTTTACCCATTGTTAAGGTGAATTGCCAAAAGTGCACTCACCTTTTTCATTCAAACTTTCCTTCTCCTCAAAATCTCCATTTCCTCTCCTCCCATATATGACCTTCACCTCCACAGCACCACCAGTCCACTATCACCACCTCTTTCTATCAAGTCAGCCCCACCATGTCTAAAAACAGATGATTTGAATGTGCCTAAAACATGAGGAGTAACGTTAAGGCAGGGAAGCAGTGTGAGTAGCTCAAACTGAAACAAAATAAATTCTTGATAAGTGGTGTCAAGAATGTTTTCCAAATTGAGTCTTTCTTACATATGCTATAAATTGATGGCACAAGGAATGGAGTTTGTGACTTTTTTATTATTAATATTATTGTTATTTTTAAATTAGCTTGATAACAAATATCTTTAGAGGAATAATATAGGGAAGTGTCCTAATCTTTGGAGATTAACACTATAACACCATAACTTTCAACATAATACGCCTAGCACGCATAATTGTCAATCGTTAGTTGTTACTCTTTCGTTTCAGAATTTTACTTAGTTTTGGGCTTTGAAAATAAGTCTATAGAGAATACGACCCATTTTTTTCTGTGAAAAACCAAACTATGAGCTTTTCACGTTTAAGTTATAGCTTATAACTATTCATTATAAAACGTATATACAGATCACAACAAAATCTAGCATAAACTGAACACATTGTCATATAACCTTAACTTCAAATATCAAGTCAAACAATATTATTAGTAGTGATGATATAGGAATATTCCATAATAATGCCACATCAAATATATTAAGCCCACCTATAGAGGTTGAGCATACAACAATGCAAAAGCTAAACATAACTATGACATAGCTAAGCTCTTCGTGACTAAGTTACGAGCTTATATGAAGGCGAGATAATCCCTAAGGGTGTGAGAGACTATGTCCTCGCTTCCGCTACGCTACTCTGACCTTAACCATCGTGCAACTTCTATGCCGGCACCTCAAGGCAGTCCACGGACATCGTCATCGACCTTGTCTGAAGACAAAGATGGAAAAGAAAGATAGAGGGAGTGAGAAACTTATACAAGAATCTCAGTAAGGTTTCCCTCTTTACACACGTGTCATTATCATCATCCTCAGGGACCTCGAGTTTAATTTATGAAAGTAGTGGGTATAAATAAGATTCATTTGTTAAGTTTTTGAATACCATTAACTGAGGTCCATATCTTTTAGCATTAAGCTTAATGCATGAATGCAACAGGTATCTCATGTATGCATGGCAATGCCTCAGTGCATAAAACAACAATGTGTAAGTTCAAGCACAAGATAAGGCTAAGCACATAAACATGAGTTAAGCTAAAGAACTAAAATAGTGGCAAGTAAACGGATGCAGGATAGGGCAATGTGATGAGTTATACATCATGTAACATGCATGGGAAGGCAGGAGAACCCATGGTATTTTACTTTCTCATGAATGAACTTTCAAGTTCCTTTCTTACCAATTCCACCCTCTCATGTCATCACCAAAAATCAACCAACATAACTTCCCCGGTGATTTTTACAACCATCAGCAAAACTAACCAACATAATGATCGCCTATGATGAGCTCAACCTAACTAGCTATCGCTAGATTTAACATGGGGTAATAGAGGGGGAGAAACACATCACTTCCTTGTCTTTATTATTATGAATATGCAACTTACTTAGATCACCTCTCATAACCTTTAAAGAGGGTCACTTCCTAAGTTTTATATCTCTTATCCATGGCATGTTCTTTTTAGAGATGCAATGCAATCATAAATCATTATTTAACTTATCATGCTCATAAACTTGTAAATCATGCATCTCAATAAGCATCATCATGCCACACCATAACTCGTCAAGTAATAAGCACCTAAGCATGCATAACTTTCATCACAGATATATATACATCTATATTCATCCAACTATAAGTCATCATGTTCATAATCCAAGAATAAGCATGCAAGATCACCAAATCATGTTATTCAAGTGGAGAAATACTTATTCACACATTTTAGGTTCTGATAATTGATTACATGGGCCTCGTAATCGTTTACATAGTTCAAATTTTCAAAATAAGAAGATTTGAGGCTCTGGTAATAGATTACATGAGTCTTGTAATTGATTACCATGGTTAAAATGCATTCTCGGCCTCAAGAACATCTTAGTAATCGATTACATGGAGTGGTAATCAATTACTAGAATCCACAAAACATAATCTGGGTTTCCCTGAATATCTTGTAATCGATTACATAAGGTTGTAATCGATTACATAGTTCAAAAACTCATATCTGGGGACTTCAAGGCCTTCTAGTAATCAATTACATCATCGTGGTAATCGGTTACCAGTATCCCCAAAAGATGAAAGACTCAAGTTTTGACATTTCTCAAGTCATTCTTTTATTCCAAAACATTTTTAAACACTTTCCCAGCATTTCCTTAAAATCAAACACACATTTTACTCCTCTTAAATTCCTTAATCTTTCAAAACTTCTCTTCACATCATAAAAACCAAGATTCATCATCAACAAGGACATTTTCTATTGACTAATATTTAATAAGATAAATGCCCATGGAACCGAAATTCCTATGTAAGTTGAAAGGGGTAAGTCTTGAGCTCTAGATTTTTTAGGTGATGGCATAAACTTAAACGTGTAAATGCAAGCCTCATTTTAATCTTGATATTATAAGTTGATGGCAATGGAAATATAAATATGATATGCAAGGCTTGAACATAAATATGAGAATGCAAGCTCATTTCTTATCTTTGAAGTTTAGATGAGGGCTTGAAATATAAATATGCTAGACAAGAAATATAAATATGATATGCAAATACTTGAAATATAAACATGAATGCATTCCCATTTGTTATTTTTTTAAGTCCTAGGCTCAAGACTCCTATTTAGAGCAACAACTCTAAAACACCGATCAATCTTACAAAATGGACATGAGCTTTAGAGTTTCTCATTATTGTGGTTCCAAGAACCTTGTCTCCTTAGACTCATCATCAAGCTCAAAAGAAAACCATTAAAGAAAAAGCCTATATATTTTCATTTTATTTCTTTAAGTTTTAAGCTCAAGAATCCTATTTAGAGTATAAACTCTAAAACACTGATCAACCTTAAGTTGAAAGGAGTAAGTCTTGAACTTATAAAAATCAAGTGATGACAAGATCATATTATTTCATTTACTAGAAACTCTTAAAACCAAATAATGAAACCTTAAGGTTTAGAGGTCAAGCAAATAATGGCTTTTCAACCAATATCAAGGATCCTCATCATCAAGCCATGGTTATCAAACCATCTAACAACAAGAAAACAAGAACAAATAGAGGAGAAGAAAAAGCTCAAAATTGAAAAAGGAGAGAACAAGGAAAAGAAGAAGAACTCAACATAAAACTCCCTACCAAAGATGTGTTTCTTGCAAAGAGGAGAGCTTGGTCTTGGAAATAAGGTGAGAAGAACAAATCTTTCTTAGAGGCTCAAGGTGATTTCGGCCAAGGAAAGAAAAGAAGGAAGAAAGGTTTGTCTTTGGTTTTGATCTTGGGACTAGAGAGGTTAAGTGTTGAGAGGAAGATCTATGGTGGTTGAGTGATGGTTTGGGGTTGAAAAGTGGTGGAGAGTGGTGGCTCTTGAAGAATGAAGGAGAAGAAGAGAAGGATTCTTGGAGATCAAAGGAAGAAAGCTTGAGGTTGTAAGAATGCTCAAAGTTTCTTACAAGTTGATACCTATTTATAGAAAAATGAAACATATGGGGGGCATGAAGGGGGAGTGTGTGGCCGGCCATGGGGGAAGGAGAAAGAGAAAAATATCTCTTTTCATGATATGATGTAGGCATGGTTTAAGGTATGACTAGGTATGGCTCAAGGTATGGTTCTTTGAGTGTATTTTTAATTGAAATTCAACATATGATTAAATGAATGGGGGAGGGAGGGAACCGGTTTCATTAAGGGATATTGGGGGAGGATCTCTTTCATTTTAATGCGGATTAGAAGTGTGTTTAGGAGTAGATTTGGTTAGGCCTTTGATTAGGAGTTTGTAGTTAGGTGTTTATGTGAGAAAGTGAGTAATTAAGGTTATTCAAGACAAGATTAAAGAGTGTTCTTACTCATTAGTGAAGTCAAATCTTTTCTAACTAAGATTCTTAATCACATTTTGATTTCTTTAAATCATGGAATTGGAGAGAAAATACTATTCATGAAAATGTGACAAAGTTTTAAATTAAGAAAGAGATTTTGAGTTTCCTTAAGCAATCTTAAGCCCTAATTAACCTCAATTAACTTAGATTAATTATTAGAATTAATTAATCTTTAATTAGAGTCTAATATTGCTTGGGTTTCTTTAATTGCATGATTAAGCTCATTAGATGCTTAATCAGGGGAAAAACAATCATTTTACTGAAAACTTTCCAGGACCACCTAGGCTTCAACAGGTCTTAGACATTTCTCAAAAATGAGACTTCCAACTTCCGGATGAAGTCTGGGCCCAGTCGGCAATTAATTTTGTGTTAATTAGCCGTAAGGGTATTTTGGTAATTTTGCACGAAAAACCAGAAATTGAGATTTTCATCTCTAACAACACACAGAACACAATTAACCCCCTTCAAGGACTAAGACCTTCCCTTGAGGTTTGCCTACACTGGTTTTCCTCAATTCCCAGGCAGAAATGACCTCAGGGGCATTTTGGTCATTTGTACACAGCAGAAAAATCGGGGCGTTACAAACACTACAAGAAAAACGCGGGTTTTCGACAGATTTTTTCAACGGATTTTTTTCATCGGTATTTCCAATGAATTTACTGGTGGAAAATGAGAAAATCGTCAAAAAATCTTTTTTTTGGGTTCTCAACCATTACAGATGGATTTTTCAGTTGAAAATTCGTTGGTATATTTCGCACCAACTGGAAATGAATATGGGCCACGAATTACCGACGGAAAATCCATCAGTAACTATAAATAAATTTTACCGGCGGATTTTCCGTCGGAAATTATTTTTAGAAAAAAATTAAATTTGTTAAATTAAATTTTACCGACAGATTTTTTTTAAAAATCCCTCGATAATTCCATTGGTATCATTTATTGACGGATTTTTTCCGTCGATACTAATTTCCGACTACGTGATTACCGGTAGTCAACATCTATTGAAAAATCTTTTGGAAATGAAATTTTCAATTGGTAACAGGAAAAATCCATCGGTAAAATCCGTCAGTAACAATATTTTTTTCTGCCAGTGTAAGCGTCACTGCCATTGATTGTTTGGGGGCAGACTGTGGCTGAGGCAATGAGGTGCTGGTGCAATGGAGGTGAGGTGAGGGAAAGAAATGGAGAGATTAGGGAGGAAGGATTGAATGAAGAGGTGAGGGTATTTTTGATAACTCATTCTAAAACTTATATAATAGGGGAGGTAAGTGTAAGTTAGAGAACTAAAAAAATGGTGAATGTAATTTGCCTAAATTAAATTTTAAATAGTATGAATAATATTTATAAAGATAAACATGATTATTTTTTTTAAAAAAATTCATATAATATTTTATAATTATAATAAAATATGAAATATATTAACTAGAGAAACCATTACTTTAGTAATGTTGTCCTTTCATGGTGTCGCTGCCATGAACATGAAGCTATCCATTATTAAGGAGGTGAAGCTTTAATCGACTGTGACAAGGGCACAAGGCTATATAATTGGGAAGATGCTACGTACACAAAAATAAATAAATAAATACAGAATCCTCACATAGTCACATGGGAGCGGCATGGATGGATGAAACCTTGACTGGTATGATTTCGACATTTGATAGCAACATCTACGCTTGATGATTTTTTTTTTCTTTTTTATGCATTTGAAAATTTCCTATGAATTAAATTATACATAATGAACGACTTTAAGTAAACTGAATTTACAGCAAAAGCGCATCCATCAAAGTTAGGATTTTTTTTTCCTCTAAGAGGAGTATCCTCTACCGAAAAGGAACAAGGGACAAGAAAAGATAGACGACCTAAGGATTGAGCAACCTTATTCCCCCTTTTTGGAGCACATGCATAAGTCTTGGTTTCTTGGATCATCACGACAAAAGCATAAAAAATGACTAAATAATGAATTACAATGTGCAAATGCATATATGAGCTGAATTTTCAAATATTGTCGGGATCAAATATCTAAATTAACATTTTATAAATACAATATTTTGCTGTCTAATTATTTATAGCAAGAAGTATATGTCGTAACATTTGAGTATGAGACATTTGAGTTCATGCTATGCAGGTCACATTATCTGCGGACAGTATATTGAAAGACTAAAGATAGTGAAAAACTAAAACGGTGAATTACACTAACACCCTTTGAAATTTAGTGCAGTTGCGCCCAACATCTTTGATTTGAAAAATTATCACTGAAATTTCCAAGGTTTATTAACAACTAGAATGATCTTTCCTTACAATTAATAATCCATTAATTTAAATGATAGAGAAGACAAAATATGTCATGTATATAATTATTAATGGCAAAGTTATAATAACCTCGATTGATTAAAATTTTGGGAGAAAAAAATATATTTTCTTATAGAAAATATTTCTAGAATTTATCTACACATTTGGTTGTGCTTTTCAAGAGAAGTAGAAGTGAAAAAATAAGTTTTTCTATTTTTTTAAAAGCACAAAGGGTAAAAGTAGAAACAATAGAAGCAAATGAGTGTTATTCCCTGATTTTTGGTATTTCTTTAATTCTAAATCTATCCCCTTATCTTTTATGAAAAGACAAAAAATAAAGTTCCATTCTTTGAATTTAGCATTTACGTGTTTTTTTTTAAATTTGAATATTTATTTTAGAAATATTATCATTTATTAATTTAAAGATTATTTGTGATAACTATATATATAAGGGAATGATGTATGCAAATATTGATCAATTTCAACATTTTTTTTATGGATCGATCAATTTTAACTTTATTATAAAACAAATAAAAGAAATGCTATTAGCTTAATATATGACTTAATTGAATCATATTGCATTATTTTTTGAACATAATATTTTGTAATTCAACAAAAACATATCTCAATAATAAAAAATTATTAAATTAGCTTAATAAATGCAATAAATATTCATAACATAAATAAGCCAACTTAAGTATTAAGCAAAAGTGATTAAAATTGTACATTTTTATTTTTATTTTATTTAAATTAAATTAATTTTTAGTGACTATATATAAATGAAATCCAATAAAGATCCCTACCACTACTTACAGTAGTCCTATCGCCCTCTCACCTTTCGGGAATACGGGCTTACCTTAATTGTATTAGATCGGTAAAGGCCTTACCCTATTCCTGCTCTTTGATTAGGAATACGGCCTTGGTAGCTACCCTCTTAATCCACTAATAAGCTAGTAAAGATTCCTCTAATGTTGAGTTGACAAAACAACCTCTATGCGTACATTCAGAGATTAAGATTGAGATGATGTTTGAGACCTCCTTTTTATATTGAATGCAATAGTTTTATCAATGGTCTTTAGTTTCTATTCTTATGATTGTTATTGCTATTGTTACAATTTTTATTGGAATAACTAAATTGGCAATCGTCATTTAAGTAAATCCTTAGCTTCGGGCATAAATTGATTGATCAATTGATTTATGTTTGAAGGAGAATATTAGAATTAATCTTCCAATTGGTGATTAGGCTATAGTAACTGGTACTTTAAATCAATGTAATTTTTAATTAAATTGGGATCCCTTTTAGAGGTCAATCATTCACTATTATAATTGTCAGTAATTATTTACTAATACCTAGTAACGCACTTGATATTTGGTATGTGATAACTAATTTTAATCCTAGGAATACCTTATACTAGTGTCTTTAATTATTGATTTTTCTCAGTTAATTTTTAATTCTCTCAATTTAATTCTTAAAAATCCCCAAATTTCGAACTAAGTGCCATAGCTTCCTTGAGAGAGGACCTATGTTGTGCCTTTTACTATACTTTTTGTGCAACTTAACATAAATTGATTCTAATTTGAGGAGGTAGCAATAACCTTCGTCATATTTTGGTGCTATTGCTGGGGAGGTATTGGAACTTAGTTGTTTATTTCACTGTTTTTATTTTATTTTATTTTATTTCAGTTGTTAATAATTTCTATTTTTACTTTTTATTTTTGATTGTTCCGTTGTCTAAGGTGTTTCCTGTCTGTCGGCAATTTACTACTTTTTGATTCTGAAATTGAGAAAACTTTAAGGCAGATCAAACAGGGAAGACATCAACAAGCAGAGCAATCTGATCTTTTATTTGTTGTTTCAGGAAACATGGGAGATCGTAATATCACACTTAGGGAGCTCATTGCTCCTAATTTTACCTAGCAGCCTTTTTGCAATTACTTACCCCAGGCTTGACAACGATTTTAAGTTTAAGGGGTATATGGTTCATGCTTTGCCTAAGTTCCATGGGCTATCTGGAGAGGACCCACACTAGCATTTAAAAAAGTTACATATGGTGTGCTCTGGTATGAGACCCAATGGGTGGAGGTGGATGCTGTTATGCTCAGAGAATTCCCTTTTTCCTAAGAGAGTGCTCTAGAAAATTGGTTTTTCAACTTGCCATATGGTATTATGAATAGTTGGATAGGGATGAAGAGACTTTTCCTTGAGAGGTATTTTTCTGCCTTTCAAGTAGTTGCCATCAGAAAGAAAACTTCCAGAATCTGCTAGTCCGATGGAACTCTACATGAGTCTTGGGAGCGCTCCAAGCTCTTCTGTGCAAGTTGCCCTAACCATCAGATCTCAAAGCAACTTCTCCTCCAGTATTTCTATGAGGGTCTCGTACCTACTAATAGTGCGTGATTGATGTTGCTAGTGGGGAGCACTCCTAGATAAGACACTGGTAGAGACCCATGCTTTGATTGAAAACATGGTTGCAAATTTTCAGTAATTTGGGTCTAGGATGATCACCAGTCAAAAGGCCTTCATGAGGTTAGCTAGCTAAAGAACCCAGTGTTAACCTAGACCTTATAGGCAGTTTTCTAGGCTTATGAAGCAGTTAATGGTTAATCAAGCAGCAACACCAGTGGTTCCCAAGATTTGTGGCATCTGTACATCAAATAACCATCACACAGATATGTGCTCAATTCTTCAAGATGACTCAACTACTAGGGTAGTAGCAACAAACCCCTTCCCAAGTCAACCTTAGAACTAGCCAGGCTAATTCCCATTTGGGAACATATATAACTCAAGTTGAAAGAATCACCTTAATTTGAAGTGGGGAAACAAATTCTCATTAATAAGACTAACCCTCACAGCAAAAGTACCAACACCTCATTAGAGGCAATAGGCCCTCGTGTATTCTCCTTCTTAGATCCTACTATGATTAAGATGATGAAGATGATGATGAAACAAATCTAAAAAATAAGGAAGGAGAGTGCCCAACCAAGAGATGAGGTGACTTAAATGAAGAATAATTAGAGTCATCAAGCCTTGGTTTCTAGTTTCCTTCTCAAACCGTGCCTAATCCCAGGGGAAATGTTAGTGTAATCATTCTGAGGTCTAGAATGAATATTCTAGTGATAAGGCCTACAAAGGAAGAAAAGCACCAGAAAAATAGGCCCGGAGAGGTTTCTATTAAGCGTCACGACACTCAGACGAGCATCCAAATGATGATTTGGTATTAGAGGACTTCTAGGGTGAGCGTCGCAGCTCTAAAGGAGCACCACAATGCTAAGCCAAGGAAGAGTGAGAAGCAGACATGAAAGATCTAGACCCCACTCCTCCACTGCCATTCCCTCAGAAGATGAATCCTAGGAGAGTAACTATAGTAGAATTAGATCCATAAGCTCTAGAAACCTTCTGAAAGGTAGAGGTGAATATACCTCCATTGGATGCAATCAAATAGATCCCAAAGTATGTAAAATTTTTAACAGATCTATGCACCAATTGGAGGAGAATAAAGAGCAGTGAGAAAAGAAGGTAACTATGGGGTAAATGCTTCTTCCATTATCAAGCCAAGCAACTTACCAACCAAGTGCAAAGATCTAGGCACATTGTATGTTCCTTCCTTGCACCATTGGGAACCTGTACATAAAGCAAGCCATAGCTAATCTTGGGATTGACATTAATGTTATGTCAAAATCACTCTACCTATCCTTGTATTTTAGAGAGCTCAAGCCTACTGGTTTACAAATCCAATATGCTAACTACAACATTACTAGGCTGGAAGGAGTATTTGAAGATATCCTAGTACATGTAAATGATTTAATATTTTTTGCTGGTTTTTATGTGCTTGAGATGGAGAATGACACTGATGCTAACCAGCATACATTAATCTTAGGAAGACCTTTTTTGAAAAATACTAGAACTATGATTGATGGTTATGCTGGAACATTGTTCATGGAGTATGGGGACCTGAAAGTCCAATTTTCCTTATCTAATGCAATGAAATTTCACCATGAGGAACACTCTATGTTTGGTATCGATGTCATTGACTCCTTAATGAAAGATGCATGTGGTAGTTTCCTTAGTAAAAATACACATGCCCTCTTTCCTACTTTTTCTTTTCCTATGGGATATGATGAGTTTGTTGTGTTACAAAGTACCAAGATTGCAGATACGGGTGCTCCACCTGAGCAGCAGTCATCAGTTTCAAAGGTGCCTCATGATCAGCTTGTATTGGGAAATAAGCCTTGTGAGGGGCAAAGAATCTTGCTACATAAGCCCCGGGAAAAACTGATGACTGAGAGGACAAAGTCCAGGTGGAAGGAACCATTCTTGGTCACCCATGTTCACCTTCGTAGTGCAATTAAGTTAGAAAACCCCAGGTCCAGGAATTGCTGTGAAATTGATGGGCACTGGCTGAAGCACCTCCATGAAGCCCCCAAGGATCTAGGGACTCAGATGACATTTTTATGGGTTAAAGCTGCATACCCTCCATGAGGGTCATGACCGTCTAACTTAAGGACATTAAAGCAAAGTGCACATGGGAGACAACCCACCATGAGCGAGTTCTTTACTTTTCTCTTTTATATTTATGCATTTTTATTTTAGTTTTAAGTCATGCATCATGTTTTATTTTATTTGTGTCTTACACTATGCCTTTAATATCTTAGAGATTACATGCTTAAGCTAACGCCACCTGCAATTTATTGACTTACTTGGTATTGACTTATTTTCTATTGTATGCTTGTTGACTCATTGTGTTGATTGAATTGCGTACATATGATTTATTTGTGAGATTTTGAACTTCTTTGATTAGACTATCATGTGCCATCCTTGTTTGTTCATGTGTGTTTCCCTATTTGGATTGGTATTCTATAACTTGCTTAGGGTCTTATTTAAAATGTGTTTCCATGTGTATACTTGAGTATTATTGAGGTATTTTTCTTGTTTCTAGCCAATTGTCCATATAGCCAATGTGTTTGCATGTTACCATTGCTTAGCCTTTTTGAGCCTTATTGCCTATTCTTTTGTTTCTGGAACATACTTAGCAAAAAGTGAAAAACCATGAAAATTCCTAACCTTTTAGGCTTAGGAAAGTATTTGTGCATTTTTTATATGTGCTTGAATATAAGTATGAGGGATAGCATAAGGACATACCTCAATTTAAGTATGGGAAAGGGATAATGTGTATTCATGAGTAGCCAAGAAAAATTTAGCAAATGGCTGGCACACGAGAGAAAAAAAAAAGCAAGGTTGATTGAAAAAAAATTTTCTAGAAACATTTTGTCAAAGATGTTCCACATTGCAAATTAAAGGCCTATGTTTGTGTTAAGTTGGACAAAGTGCACCCATAAGCATTTATGCCCTTGGTGTATGCATTTGCTCTCTTTTGACAAGAGGTTTAGCTCATTGGCCTATATATTTACCCACTTCCACCTAAGCCTCATTACAACCCAAGACAAATCCTCTTGATTCGTAAGCATATATATATGACGAATAGAAAACGAGACCCATACACTACTAGAAATCCACGGGATACCAACGGATTTTACCGACGGGTGCGTACTCAATGGCATTTTTGACCGGAAGTTGTATTTTTCTAATAAAAAAAATTTACACAAATACCCGTCGGTTTATGTGTCGAGAAACGTTGGTGCTAAATCCTGCTATATGGTGCGCATTATTTTCGATGGTTTTACCGACGGGTATAATATTTTGATTTTTTATTATTTTTATATCAATAGTTATCGACGGGTATATCATCAAGTGTCATATTTAATTTACAATTTTTTTTATTTTGTCAGTATATCATCGACGGGTTTATAATTTGATTTTCCAAATATTTGTTTTTTAAAATAATCGGTGAATTTATCGACGGGTATAATGATTAAATTAATTATTTATTTTTTACAATTTTATAGTTATTTATTACTGATGGTTTTACCGGAGGGTTATTAATATTATTTTATATTAATAATTTTTATTATTTATCGACGGGTGTTTGAATTTCAACACGTTGGCGGCTAACCTTTGGTGTTGTATACACCTGTCGGTAATACCATCGGTAACTATGAAAAATAAAATGCAATGTTTCATATGTTTGTTTACCGATCGGTAAAACCATCGGTAATTGTGAAATTTAAAATGCATTGTTCCATTAATTCACATACCCATCGGCAAACCCTTCAGTAACTCATGGATATGTTCCTAGATCACCTTCTTCCTCCTCATTTCATTGCCATACTCTTTTTCTCCTCTAACACTTTCTCTCTCTTGCTTCCCACTGCCACCACACTTATTTTCCCATCGTGCACCGCCACCGGAACTCCGTTCGACAAACGGAGACTGCCATTGTGATCTAGGATCTTTGGTGAGCACTTTTATCGGTTTAATTTTTTTATTTGGCTTGGTTTTTCCGTTCGTTTATAAGTGGGTATAGTGTTGTGTTTGGGCGTTATGTTTTATTGCACTGGACAGTAATTATTGTTATTTATTTTTAATGTAGGAGTATTGTTTGAAGGTGGTAGTAATTATTGACTGAGATCGGTTTGCCATTCTAATTATCTTATTTTATTTTTTATATATATAATTGTGTGTAGATATAAATTTTTCATGTTGGAATTTCAGGATTGGATTTGGCTGGACGCGGATAGCTTACGCATTCTATTTATTTCCACTGTTGTAGAGGTTAGTAACTAAATCCTTGTTATTTATATGGTATAGTATGTATATAGGATAGAGACTTATGTTTTCTAGGATAGAGTTGTAGGAAATGAGGATTGCATGACTAGAGGGAAGCGCGTAGAGGTCCTTCCCCGACTTGTTTGCATTGTTTGCTGTGGAATTCTTTGTATTTGCGGAGATTGTAGGATACATGTTGTGGAGTTATAAGGGGATGCGTAATAGAACAGCTTTTAGGATTATGTGAATTGTATATAATTATTAAAATGTAACTGTTTCACTATATCTATTCTGTTATTGATCTTATAATAATATTTATAATTATTAAATTGACTGAAATATCTTATGACCGAAGCTCCTAATTTAAAGAGGGATACCTGTCGAAATTTTGTAAAAATTTTTTAGGGATAAAGGATTATAAATAACCGTATTGAAAAAAACTTAAAGATCAATTAAAAGAAATATCTTATGACGAAAGCTCATAATTTAAGGGAAGATACTGTCAAAATTTTATAAATTTTTTTTTAGGGATAAAAGATTAAAAATAACCGTATTTAAAAAAAACTTAAAGATCGATTAAAAGAAATATCTTATGACGAAAGCTTCTAATTTAAGGGGAGATACTGTTAAAATTTTTTAAATCTTTTTTTTAGGGAGAAAAGATTAAAAATAACTGTATTAGAAAAAACTTAAAGATCGATTAAAAGAAATATCTTATGATGGAAGCTCCTAATTTAAAAAGAGATACTGTCGAAATTCTATTAAATTTTTATTAAGTAAATAAGATTAAAAGCAGTTGTACTATAAATTTAAATAGTAATTGAATTTCTATTTGAAAATAATAATTTGATATCTTTACAAAATTGTAAAGTTAAGGGTTTATCACAAGTGCAATGTTACCTTCAAACCGGTCATAGATGTACGATAGATTAAACCCTAATAGAGGGGGATTAAACTGGAATTTTATAGTGGTGTTGAGGAATTTATGCGAATAGCATGTCAAACACAACAGTTTATTAATGAGGCAAAAGTTAGGTGTCCATATAATAAGTGTAAATGTAGGAAGTATTTAGATGATGATACGATGAGGGTTCATTTGTACAAGTGGGGATTCATGCTAGACTATTAGGTTTGGACCGAGCATGGGGAGGCAGTTAATGCATGTAATAAAGTAGGTGTATTTCAGATTGGAAGTAGTTCTGGTGGAATTCATGTAGGTCAACATGATCTGGGCAATGTGCTGTAGGAGGATAACTTGGTTAGACATCAAGAGATGGTTTTTGATGCTGCTGGTCTTGAATTTGCAGCTCGTTATTCGCATCCTTCAGTCGAGAAGCCCAACCAAGATGCTGCTAGGTTTTATAGTCTCGTAGAGGCTACCAATCAACCTTTATGGGAGGATTGTGTGCACTCCGAGTTATCATTAGCAGTTCGAATGTTGAGCATTAAGTTAGAAGGGAACTAAAGCCAAACTTCCTTCGATTAGTGGGTTGGACTAATAAGTGAGCTAAGTCTAAATCCTGATGTAATTCCACAAGATTTTTATCAAGCTAAAAAATTAGTTTCTAAACTTGGATTGAAGGAAATAAAGATTGAGTATTTCTTGAAAGGTTGCATGCTTTATTATAAAGATGATATTTCATTGATTGTGTGTAAGTTTTGTCAAGAGCCTAGATTTAAACCCAAGAGACGTGGAAGGGGGAAGTATAAAGATATCCCTCAAAAAAGATTGTATTATCTACCCTTAATCCCTAGACTCAGGAAACTCTATACGTCAATGAGCTCGGCTTCTCATATGAGGTGACACAATGAAAATCAGAGGGATGATGGTATGATGACACATCCATCACACAGTGAGGTGTGGAAACATTTCGATCAACAATATCCTGATTTTTCCTTTGACCCTCGAAATGTTAGATTAGGGCTCTGTTCAGATGGATTTACTCCAAATAACCAATTTAGTAAACCCTATTCATGTTAGCCCGTAATTGTTACACCCTATAATCTCCCTCCTGAAATATGCATGAAAGATCCCTACCTATTCTTAACATGTATAATCCCTGGCCCTGATAATCCAAAAGCTAAGACTGATGTGTATCTTCAACCCTTAATTGATGAATTGAATGAGTTATGGTGTGCGGGTGTCCTTACTTATGACATTTCAACAAAGCAGAATTTCATGATGAGGGCTGCATTGATGTGGACCATTAATGACTTTCCAGCTTATGGAATATTTTCTGGATGGATGACTCAAGGCAAATTAGCATGCCCGATTTGCATGGAGGATACTAAGGCATTCACTTTGAAACATGGTGGAAAGAACTCTTGGTTTGATTGTCACAGGAGGTTCTTAGATGCTGATTATCCATATAGGCGAAGTAGACATAGATTTAAAAGTAATTCTATTGAACATGAGGATCCTCCAGTTAGAGCAAGTGGATGCCAATTGTGGGATCGAGTTAAGGATATTCCAAAAATAACAGAAGTCAGAAAAATAGTGCGATGGCCAGGGTATGGGGTATCTCATAATTGGATCAAACAAAGTATTTTTTGGGAGTTACCATATTGGAAGGACAATTTAGTACGTCATTGTTTAGATGCCATGCATATTGAGAAAAATATGTTTGACAACATTATGAATACTATAATAGATACAAATCAAACCAAATACAATAACAAGGCAAGACATGATCTAACTGAATATTGTACACGTCCTGATTTGCATTTACAAGAATTAAGAGATGGTTGTTTCTATAAACCAAAGGCCAGATATGCTCTGAGTTCCACTCATAAACAGGCTGTTTGTCAATGGTTGAAAGGGTTGAGAATGCCAAATGGTTTTGCTTATAACTTAAGTAGGTGCGTCAATATTGCACAGGGTAACCTTGTTGGCATGAAAAGCCATGATTGTCATGTCTTCATGGAGTGTTTGCTTCCAATTGCATTCAAAGAACTGCTTGATATTGTCTGGAAACCCCTAACTGAGCTGAGTCAATATTTCAAGGATTTATGCATTTCTTCTCTTAGGGTTAATGATCTGCTTGTGATAGAAAAATATATTCCCATAATTCTGTGTAAATTAGGGAGAATTTTTCCTTCGGGTTCTTTGACTCAATGGAACACTTGCCTGTATATTTGGCATATGAAGCATGAGTGTGTGGTCTAGTTCAGTACCGGTGGATGTATCCATTTGAAAGGGAAATAAGAGGGTTTAAAAGAACCGTGAAAATAGGTCTCAAGTCGAAGGATCAATATGCCAAGCCTATCTTGCAAAAGAGACTTCAAATTTTTGTTTCTTTTACTTTCAGCCACATGTTCAATCTAGGCGAACTGGGGTTGGTCGTAATGATGATAGAGGGGAGTGTTCTATTCCACCAACATTGTCCGTATTCAATCGACCTGGTCGTGCAGCTAGAAAGAGTGAGGCCCGATGGCTGACTTTTGAGGAGTGGAATTCTGCCCACTTACACATTCTACTAAATTGTGATGAGGTGCAACCATTCAGATTGTAAGTCAATAAGCTGCTTTTTTAAGTCTTTAATGAGATGTTACACATCCTTAGAATAACTTACAATATACTGTTCAACAACAAAAACTTTGAACAATTTGCATAGTGAAGATTCTATTCAATAATTTCCAGACTGGTTCAATTTACATGTAAGTCCATTTTATTAAAATATGTAATCTAATATATTTTTCTCAGCTAATTTTGTTTGATATAACAGTTAGCTTAATATTTCGAACTTATTCTACGTAGGTCCATAACAAAAATAATGGTTTAACATGTCTGCATTTGCTTAACCTAGCTTGGGAGCCCAAAAATAAAGTTGTAAGTTGTCCCATGTGCTAGGTGAATGGGTACAAGTTTTACACGGCTGATTGGGGTATGGGAAAAAGCGGACAACATTGGTGTTTATGTTAAAGGTGATGTTGGAGACAAAGAATATGATTGGTATGGGGTCGTTAAGGAAATCCTTGAGTTTGAGTACATTGGTGAGCCAATGAAAAAATGTGTGCTATTCACATGTGAATGGTATGATCCAATGTGACTTACTGGGACACGACAACATAACAGTTACAAAATCATTGAAATCAACCACAACAGAAGATATGGAAGATATGATATGTTTATTATAGCCCAAAATGCTACACAAGTATATTGTATGTCTTATTCAGGGAAGAATAGATCACATTAGAGGGTTGTGAACAAGATAAAACCAAAAGGTAGAATTGAAATAGAAGAAGATAATGTTGAAGATGCTTATCAGGTGGATGATCTACCCCCTCAAGGGCAATAGTTGATGGAGACAATCCTGAATATCTTCTTCCACTGACAACTAGGAAGTTGTCATAATTGAATGTACGAGTAATCACATAATAAGAAATCACGAAGACGAACTAAGTGATAGTACTAGCGATGACTTGGATAATGATCAACAACAAAGTGTTGATGAAAACAACCTTGAACTTTCAGAATAACTAAGGTGTCTAGTATAATGTGCAATATTGTTATGAAATAGTCAATTGTTTTTTCTGATGCTATTTATACTTTTTTTTTGTTACCTCTTTTAACTATTTCAGTATGGCTGGTAGAGGCAGAGGCTGACCTTGGAAGGTTGGTTTACCCATCACCCCCTCCACTTCCACCCCTCTCCCATTGCCTCCGACACCACCCCTGCCACCACCACTGTGACTGTCCCTTCTACCGCCTCCACTACTACCCCTCCCATCTCCTCCGTGACTGTCCCGTCCACCACCTCCACCTCTGTCCCTATCACCACTACCCTTACCTTTAGGATGATGCCTACTCCTGGGTATACTAGTCCCCCCACCTCCCCCTACTCCCAGTCACAGCCCATTTATAGTAGTGACCCCTCCCCCAACCCTACCACTGTCCCGACTCCTAGCCTCGCATCTCACCATACTCCTGCATCCTCAGATGGGTCACAAACTAGGGACCCGGATGAGAGAACCCTTAGGCCAAATGGTAGGCCACTTGGGCCTGACAGTAGACCGCTCTGGCATATTAGGCCGGACGATAGAGATAAGTAAGTTTTGTACAAGTATTCTATTACATTCTAATTTTACATTGCATATGATATTTAAAATGTTTATATTTTTATAACAGTTTTGACCCGTTTACTGAGGCCACCATAGGATCATAGAAGGTATACAGGTGCTGTATAACCATTTGTGGCCTACCTTTACTGACATCCCTACTAATGTCAAGGAGGCATGGTAGTGGGAGTGGAAGGTAATCAAAATAAACTATTCACCTTTGGTAATTTATATATGTTTATATTATTTAATTATCTACTTTGATTGCTAATATGTTTTATTTTTGTGCATGCAAAGGACATTTTATATTCAGCCACACCTGAAAGGGTGTGGCGGGAAAGGATTCCAAAGAGATCTGGGTAGATCCTCGGTCCAAGACCACTTACGTAAGTTTCACTTCAGTTATCTTTTGAATTTATTTTTATTACTTTTTCTATTTATGTCTTAATTATTGTTTAGAATTTTTTTTTATCTTTTCTCTTTTATAGTATGAGTTCACGGACCTGTGGGAGCAGGCACAAACCTAGTATCAGAACCAGATAGCTGAAGTTGGGCTAGATGCTGATATCCTTCCTCCTTCAAACAAGGAGGATATATAGACATAAGTGGTCGGCGGCCTATACAAGGGTCGCATATATGGGATGGGGTACTACGCTGACAGTAGATCCCCATCCTCTGCCACCGAGTCTGCTACTAGGGATGACGCCCTGAGAAAGCGTGTACATGCTCTAAATCAGGAGCTCCAGCAGCAGTCACAGCTCATCCAGCAGCAGCAGGAGCAGCTTTAGCAGCTCCAGGAGTAGGCAGCAGGCCAAGCTACAGTGGAGCAAGAGCTGAAGGAGGTGCGACAACTTAAGCTGTCCTTGGAGGAGCAGCAGCGGGAGAAGGCTGAGACGGCCAAGAAGGAGAAGATCAAGTTCAAAAAGTTGCAGTAGAAGATGTAGCAGAAGGTCACTGCTGATCTTATGGCCTTCTTCATGAAGATGCAGGCTTCAGGATCCTCTGGCTCCAGCCAGATGCCACCACAGATTCCTCTCCCCTCCATTGCTAAGGCCTTATTTCCCTCTGACGCTGTAGATGACTCTGCTGGGTCTGATGATGATGATGGCACCGACGACGCTGACAACTAGCAGGACTTCAGCTAGATTTTTATTTTTGATACTTTATTCATCTATCACCTCCTTTATAAATTTTTGATATTTTATTATTTTTTTATTTTATTTATTATACTTTGTTTTGTTATGGTATCTGTTTGTTTACTTAATGGTTATTTTATAATTTTTTACTTAATATCATTTCAATCGGTAACTGAATTATTATACGTAAAAAAAATTAAATGCGATCCATACCCTATATAGGTATTGTACTAAACTGTAATGGCATTAACCAACGAAAAAATTATTAAAACCATTACTGACAAGTAAAACTGTCAGTAAAATAATAATTTTTTAATTAAATTAATTTTAAAAAATAATAACCTATTAGTAAGTCAGTTAGTAATGTAAATCTTTTTTATTATTATTTTATGTATCCTGTCGGTAATATTAGAATAGTCAGTTGGTAATATTAATTTCCTAATGCCATTCTGACCCCTTGAATCAAATTATACCGACTGGTTTTTAGTTTTTTAACCCATTGATTACTTATCGGTAATTTTCGATGGGTTACTATTTACCGTCCGTAATAATTGGTCGACGACTAAAAAACCGATGCCCCATACCTGTCGGTAAAAACTTCACCAGTCAAGAAACGCATCGATAAGACCATCGGTTACCCGCCACTTTCTTGTAGTGATAGCAAGTCTGTGGCAATGCATTTACATTCGAGGTGATTGAGTGTGCATTATAACCCAAAGCACTTAAGTGAATGAGTAGTAAATACTGACCTAGGGAGGATTTTTATACTTAGTCCATGCACCATGTATGTGGATTCTACCTCGTGTGCTATGTCTTGTTCATGGTTTGCTTGTCAAGATTTTCTTGATTATTGGTGTGAAATTTTATTGTTGTATTTCTAGGTTCATTGGGTTATTGTATTGTCATATCTTTTCATGCATCATGCTTTTTTAGAGCTAATAAAGTAGGAGTCTAGTTTTTATGTTGTGAATCTTAATTCCTTGTTTATTGCTTTTTATCCATGCTTTTGGCCTGATTTTATTTTTACATGAGAACATGTGAATGCTTAAGTGTGGGTGGGTTTGATAAGGGGCATTTATGTCATCTATCTTACTTCTAAACCTAAGCTTTTTTGCACAAGTTTAACTGAGTTATTAATATAGATACTTAGGATTTTGGTTTAGTCCTCATTGTGTAATTTTGATAGGATCATTTACTATTGGATTAATTTTGGAATAATTCTTGGATTAGAGCCTATTGCGTTTAACTTGTCTCTTTGAGTATAATTTTATAGACAGGAGCTTTGGATTTAGTGTAAAATGTCAAGAGTAAGGCTGGAAACTCTTTGGAAGGAGCTTGCAACTGAGGGGTTGCAAAAAGAAGCAAAAACCACAAAAGATCACTCTCGACTGAGAGCCGCAATGCTCGACAGAGGCATCATTAGGGTTGCTCCAACGATTTTTGGTTAGTGCTTTCAGAGCTCGTGCAATGACGGGATTACAGATAATTACTCTATTTTTGGTCTCCACTTTGGGCTATTCTAGAGAGCAGTATTTAAGGTATTGACATAGACTTTTACCCTAGTTTTGGATTTAGAGTTTAGGCAGCTAGGATCATCTCCCTCTCTCTCTACATTTTCTTCTTTATTCTTCTCTCTCTAGGGATTTCATTAGTAAATGTGCTTTGTTCTTCGAGATTATGATAAGGATCCTTGTTATTGTCTTTAGGTACTCTTTTATTTTCATTATTGTAATCCTCCAGAGATGAGGAGTAGATTTCCTTACTGGTGCAAAGGTTTCCAGATGAATTGAGATGATATTTAAGACCTCCTTTTTATATTGAATGGATTAATTTTCTCAATGTTCTTTAGTTGCTATTCTTATAATTGTTGTTGCTATTGTTACAATTTTTATTGGAATAACTAAATTGGCGATCATCATTTAGGAAAATCCTTTGAGCATAAATTGATTGATAAATTGATTTATGTTTGAAGGAGAACATCAGAATTAACTTTTTGATTAACGGTTAGGCTATAGCAATTGGTACTTTAAATCAATGTGATTTCTAATTAAATTGGGATCTCATTTTTAGTTGTTTGTACTAGTCAAATTCTAGAAGTCGATCGATCACTGCTGCAATTGCTAGTAACTATTTGCTAGCCACTAATGTGTTCAATATTTGATATGTGATAACTAATTTCAATTGTAGAAATATCTTACACTAGTACCTTTAATTATGGATTTTTCTTAGTTAATTTTTAATTTTCTCAATTTAATTCTTAAAATTCCCCAAATTTCCAACAAAGTAGCATAGCCTCCTTGAGAGACGGCCTAGGTTGTTCCATTTACAACATTTTTTGTGCAACTTAGCATAAAAGTAATTCTAATTTGAGGAGGTAGCGATAGTCTCTGTCAGTTAACAAGTCTCTAAACTAGGCAGTAGCTATACACAAGCAATGGGGTTCCTAAGTGTCTCCTAAAACCTCTATTGGAAACTGGTCGCCATTGAAATAATGGCATCACCTCCAACTAGAGCACCAGAGTAGGTAGAAGAGTCAAAGTTGAAAGAAGAGGATGGTGATGAGGCATTCCCTATAGAGGATATTGGTGGTGTAGGTGCAGGCACAAATAAAACCAAATGTGTTAATGCAGAGGCGCACCATCATATGGAAACTTTGTGTCTAAAAACGCACTAAAAAGAGGCTGGGTAAAAGAATGGCTAAGGAATATGTACACTTGAATGTGGGAGTGGGCCATGAGAAATATCAAGTCCAAAGCCGGATCATAATGCCACCACCACTGCGGCGAGTCAATAAGGATCACCAGTGATGACATCTGCAGAATCTAATTTATAGCACAAGGTACATACAAATATAGGGATGAGAATAACATATAATTCTCAGTAGGGCACTTCTTCATACATAATCATAACATAAATAAATAATTTTAATCATAAAAGTCTATGTAGAACAAATGCATGATCAATGAATCATCATGTTATTCTCTTGTGACCATAGAACTCAATTATGTGCTTTATCTTTTTCCATTGACATAGAGAAGACTTTGTTTGTACCAATTAGTATTAGTGGATAACACTGCACATGGGCAATAGACAGCTTATTAGGACTAAGCTCATTTCTATATGTGATCATCAGGTTTTCCTTTTTCTGTTTTTAAATCTAACACAAATTTATTCATAGCCGGTACATCTGCCGACTCATAGTATCTCAAGGGAAGTTTCTCTTTTTGCCTTCCCCTTCATTTAACATAAGTCTTTTCTCTTTTTTTCCTTGTATGCCAGAATATGCACAATTGAAGTTCATATATTCTCTTTTGTCACATGTATGCTCATATACTTTTCTTTCTTTTTTTTTCCCCAAATGCATGAATTGGTCATATATAGGAATTCCTTCACAAATAATTTCAATCATGCCTCATAAACCAATCTTCAATTGTTCTCTAACATGCATCAAAACACATCACACTTCAGCCAAATACCGTTATATCATCAATTTAAAACATTTGTACACTTTCAGCACAATAGGCATATTTCACATTTTAGTACTACAATTAATGTACATATAAAACAATGGAAAACAAGGCTAAAAAATTCACCAAGTCACCTCAATGTGTCCACAAGGCTCTATAAAAATTTCAAGTCAAAATAGGATCTCTAGCTATATTAATAAAATTGTACAAATTCAGAGGTTAATGACCACCTAATTTCATATAGTAGTCGGAATTCCTAATTTTATTACCATAGAAAATGAACTTAACAATTTCTGTAAAAATTAAGAGTTGGACCTAAAGGTGTCTAGGACAACTTGTAAAAATTTCAAAGCTAAGAGGATCTCTCCAAAATGATTTTCCTTACTCCAAGGTCTTCTAAACAGCCCCCAGTCCTTTCTTTAGTAGTGATTACGATGGCTCAGGAAGAAAAATGATGGATTAGGATTCTAATCAGTTAGTTTTGTAGATTTTGAAGAGCAGAATAAGTTTAGTGAAGGAAACTTAGGGCTTTAGTGATTTTGAGCTAGGGTTTTCAGGGTTTGAAGCAAGGATTAAGGTTTTTGAGAGAAAGAATAATGGAGGATTGTGTTTTCTACTATATGGCCGAAAATGATGAAGAAGGAGTAAGTGTTCATGTTTTTCTTATCTTAATTTAATTGTTATATTTATCTAATTTGATTTTCAATTCTTTCTTTTTTAAATAAATGATGTCGATGGCTAGGATTTGGTCATTTTAGTCAAGATTGAATCTTGGCCATCCACTTGGCTTTAGAGGGTAAGCATCATTTAATCTTAAAAGTTAAGCTATCATTTGGTGTTAAAAATCATATACTGAAATTTTACCAAACGGGTGAAACATCAAACCTGGAAAAATTAATCTCAGACCTAATATTCTATCCTAACCCTTATCTTATTTTCCCTTAGCTTTGAGTGTCTTCTGGTCTCGATTTCAGGTTTATAGTTTCTCCTATGGGCCCGTAAAGTTACTATTCATGCTCGGCCTAAAAATATTTTTCTACTCGTCCATTCGATCATCCTTATTATCACTAAGTCTATTAGAATTTTGAAATTCTTATTAATAAAGCTAAGCTTAAATTAATTTTTGAATAACTTTAGGGTGTTACATACATAAGTAAAGTGCATAAAAATGAAATGTAAAAGAGCATTTGTTTTCCAATTTAAAAAAAGAGAGATAGTAGTCTATTAATTGATGCCATTAAAATGTGAAGCTACATCCAAACATGTCTCATATATGTAGTAGGAAAGAAAGATGACACATACATTATTCTAAAAATCAGCTCATCTTTCCTTTCATAAAGGATTTTCTTTTTGTTAAACATCTAAAAAGCATACTGTAGGACTACCATATATATGGGTTTGAAATCCATAATTTTTAACGCAAAACTTTGAAAAACAAAGAAACCATGAAATGCTAATGTAGAGGATCATTTACACTTTACTATTTACAAAAATGATTTCATAGAAAACAAGTGCATCATCCTTCAACAAAAGTCAGGAATAACATAAGAAATAACATAGGTGTTGTATTCTTGATCCCAGCAAAACATGAATATCAATTAGGACATGCAACCCTAAGTTCCTACACCTTCATGATACATGGCTATATGTTGAAATCCTACCCACAGGAAACCTTAGAACTCCTCCCAAAGTTGATTAACTAAAAATGTAAAGCTTTCCTTAGTTCACACGTTGTTCACCCCATGGTCCCTTTGCAAAGTTTACAGTAAGGAGAAAGAGATAATCATCGTATAAGTGTAGAGAGTAGATTCTTTGATTTTTTTTACTCGAGAAGTATTTGTTCTTTCCCTAATACCGTCTTATAATTAGAAACTCCCTGTTCTATTCTTTCTTCTACGAATCATGCCCTCTGTGTTCAAGTTCTATGGATGTCATTTTCATTGAGGCATTCTCTAAAGTAAACTTACCTAAGGAGAGTATCTCCTTCTTCCATGGTGGCTTATTATGTTTTATCAGGGAACAAGTCATTCCTAAAGGGAGCGTGGAATCGCTAATAACCTTTGGAGGAGTTAAAACCATCCCTGTCAAGTACCTCATAGTTGAATGCTAGAGTCCATACAACACTATCATTGGTCGTACATTTATTAATAAGCTCAGAGCCATCATCTCAACCCCCCTGACTATGAAGTTTCCATTCGCTACAAGGGTTGGTGTTATCTACGCTGACTAGCAAAAGGCTTGCCAGTGCCATGTCGATTGCCTACAAATCCTCAAGCCATCACCATCGACCGCTCCGAGGCAAAAAAAAGAAAGTAGATCAGATGTGCATATGTGAAAATGGCCGAGCTAGACCCAAGGGAAGATTTGTATGAAGCTAAACCACAACTAGTATGCTGACTTGTTCGCTTGGGTACCGGTCGATATGCTAGGTATCGATCCAAATGTGTCACAGATTGGAATTGGTGCCAAGACATAAACCCATCACCCAACGTGAAAGAAAGCTGACAAAAGAAAAGAAAAGGACAGTGGCTTTCCAATGTCATTTTAGTGAAGAAAAAGAGTAAGGGCACGTGGTGGACGTGTGTTGACTTCACAGACCTTAACAAGGCTTGACGTAAAGACTCATACCCTTTATCAAATGTAGATAAGCTGGTAAATACAGTAGCAAGGTATTGTTTTTATGTTTTATGGATGCATGTTCAATATATAATCAAATTCCAATGCATTTAGATGATGAAGAAAAAATGGCTTTCATGACCGATGGACCACCATACTATTATCGTGTAATGCCTTTTGGTTTGAAGAACATTAGGCAACTTATCAGCAGTTAATGACAAATTTTTTGAGCGGCAGATCAGTAGGAATATTGAAGTGTATGTAGATGATATGGTTTTGCAGATTGTGTAGGTTGAAAAGTGCACAAGAAGGGGGTTAAATCGTGCTTTGACTTTTCTTTCATTTTTATTTTCTGAAAAACTTAAACAAGTACTATCAAGTGTGAACTTGAAGTGTTGTAGAAATAATGTCAGTATATGTCAGAAAGTGACTTTCTGAACTAAAACAAAGAGAAGAAAAACAAGCTTAAAGAAGTTTTTCAGCAGAGCAAATATAGTAAGCACAAAAACCAAATATATAAAGGAGATTCAAGGAAAGAGAAAATAATGCGCAAGAGTTTTTTTACTGGTTCGGCCTACTTATCTACATCTAGTTCTTAACAACTATTGGGTTCCACTAAACAGCCATTTTTCACCCTTGAGAAAGTCAAATAGTCTTTTATAGCCTTCTTAAGTTATCTCCACGTGACCAATAGCTCACTCTACTATCACTACTAGGTAGTCTTTGACTAGTCTATTCTAACTAACTTAGCGTGACTAGTAGCTCACTCTATTGTCACCTTGAAGTAGTCTTTGACTAGCCTCTTCAAGATATCTCACAATGATCACTACCGGATTGGATTGCAAAGGATGTGTTTGGGTTAGATTACTTAAACTATCAAGCACTCAAGTTTTCTCAGAATAAAACAATAACAGAGCTGAAAACTTGAATAATTTCTTTCTAACTATTCTTTCTAAGAAGAAGATGTTATCTAATGAAAACTTAGAAAGAAGAATTTTACAGATGAAAGAAATTGAATACAAGCTAAAATAGTTTATAGAAGATGGAGGAAAATTTCATTTCAGTACAAGGTGATGATCAAAAGTCTTGAGTTGTAAGCACACCAACTCCTTTTATACTTGATCTTCATTTATGATTGTAGCCTTTAATTTGTTTTCCTAGTTACACATGTTGATCTTCTTTTTGTGTCTTGGAAATGAAGTCTAGAAGAGTAGCTTTATGTGTCAGAGTTACTTTTTTTAATTGTAGAAGCCGTTGTCTAATAGAGGTTTCTGAGTCCACTTTAATTTCAGAAACTATGTTTTGCTTTCTAAATGAGTTTTCTGAACTTTTCGTTTAAAAGCTGGAGCAGTTGACCAAGTTGAAAAGAGATGTTATTATCAGTCCGTGATTGAGTTTGACTTTAAAATTTGAATTTCAAATTTTCTTTCTTGTTTCTGTAAAATGCACTATTTACAGTAAACATGATTTCTAAAATGTTATTTCAATTTCTAGACTTCTCTTTTGATCTTCTAGCTTCAATCAGAGCTTATTGTAATTGATATAATATGATCATGATGATTGAAAATGGTAACCACACTTTGCTTCAAAGTTGGATTGAAATCTTCACTTGAATGACAAATTCTGAAGTCGCGTGATACTTTCTGAAGATCTGAGTATTAATTTCTTGTTCTTGATAAATTCCTTTCATGTTCTCATAATACCAATATCTTAAGTTCTGAATCTCATTGAATAAGATTTAACATGTTTACACATGGACTAGAGACCTAGTACCAAAAAATTGAGTAGCTAGCTTTAGCCTTGGTTGTCTCATCCAAACGCTTGGTCCCCTACTTCTAGAGTCACCAGGTCATTGTCAAGATAGGCTAACCAATTCAGCAGGTCTTAGCAACCTTGTAGGTCATGTGATTGCTTGGTTAATGGAGCTATCTGGGTACAGGATATTTATAAAGTCTAGGATCGATGAAGTTGTAGTTTTTGGCCGATTTTATGAATGAGTGGAGTAGCCCATTAAACGGAAGTTGTCGCCTATCTCTTCAAATTAAAAATTATTTTAATGCTAAGTTGCACCAAAAATATAGTGAAGAGTAAAACCTAGGTCATTTCTCAAGGAGGCTTCAGCACTTAGTTAGGAAATTTGGGGGTTTGAAGAATGAGATTTAAAGCAATTAAAATTAAAAGTTAATAGCAACAGTGAAGAAAGCACTAGTACAAGGCATTCCTAGGATTATAAATTAATTATCATTGACCAAATATTGAATCAATTAGTGGCTATTAGTGATTAATTACTAGCAATTCTACTAGTGATCAATTGATCCCTAGAATTTGACCAATGAAAATAACCAATAAATGAGATTTCAATTTAATTGGAAATAACAGTGATTTAAGGTACTGATTGCGATAGTCTAATTGCTAATCGAAAGATTAATTCTAATGTTCTTCCTCAAACATAAATCAATAGATCTATCAATTTATGCGCGAAGGATTTCCCTAAATGCCAATCACCAATTGAGATATTCCAATAAAGATTATAGCAATCACCACAATAATTATAGGAAGAGAAACTAAAGAACATTAAGAAAAATAATGCATTAAATATAAACAAAGGATCTCAAATATCATCCTAATTTATCCAGAAATCCCTACACTAGTAAGAGAAATCTACACCTCCATCTCTAAAAGATTACAATTAATGAATCTAAAAGAGTACCTAGAAATAATAGGAGCAATCTTTGCTACCATTCACAAAAACAAAGCAATTTCACCTATGGAATCCCTAAGAGAAAAGAGTAGAGGAGAAGAAGATAGAAAGAAGTCGAGAGAATAATAGTCTAATCTTGGCAACTAAAAACTAAGTCAGAAGCTTAGGTAAACATATGTGTCAATCCTTTATAAATAGCTTTTTAAAATAACCCAAAGTGGGGCCCAAAAATAGATAAGTAAACTGTAATCCCGCTATTGCACCAGCACTGCAATACTCAATAGAATGCTGAGTCCAAAAAATTGATGGTTGTTGCTTTGCCAAGTGCTGCAGTGCTAAATGAGCACTACAACGCTTAGCACTGAGTGCTTACCCGAGAGTGAATTCCATGCTTTTTCTTCCTTTTTGCTCCAGGATATTTTTAGAGAGTTTCCAGCCTTGCTTTTGATATTTTGTGCTTGATCCAAATCTCTTGTGCTCAAAACCATACTCTAAGAGACAAGTTAATTGCAATAGGGTGTAATTACAAATTATTCCCAAAATTCAATGCAATAGTCAATTATTCGATCAAAATCACACAATGAGGAATAAATCAAAATCTTAATTAATTATATCTATAACACATTAAAACTCATGTAAAAAGCTAAGGTTTAGAAATAAGATAAATGACACAAATGTCCCTTGTCAAACTGCCCCACACTTAACCTTTCACATGTACATGTGGAACTAAGATCAAATCAAAGCATGAATAAGAAGCAGTATACAAGGATTACACTAGACTCATAACACTAAAAATGTGTGATGCATGAAATTAAATGACAATACACCAATCTAATGAACCTAGAGGCACAGCAGTAAGCTTTCACACTAGCAACCAAGAGAGTTACAACAAGCAAGGCACAAATAAAAACATAGCACACAGTAAAATTCACATATGATGCATGGACCAAGTACAAAAATCCTCCCAAGGTCAGTGTTTGCCACTCATTCACTCAAGTGTTTAAGGTTAAGATGCACAATCAATCACCTTAAATAAAAATACATTACCATAGGCTTGCCATAGGTTTCATTCTCCATTTTGTCATGCACACATGCATACTAAATCAAGAGGTCTTACCTTTGGTTGAAATGAGGCTAAGATGAAGGTGGATAATTATATAGGCCAGTGAGCTAAATCTCTAGTCAAAGGAGAGAAAATGCACACACCAAAAGCATAAGTGCCTAATGGTACACTTTGTCCAAATTAACACAATCACAAGCCTTTTTTTTTTTTTTGTAATGTGGCACACCTTCAACTCAAATTTTTTCCGGAAACTTTTTTTCAACCTTTTTCATTCTCATTTCTTTATTATTTTTTTCTTCTTGGTATTCCACTTGCTAAATTTGTTTTTGTACACATTTTTCCTCCCCTACACTTAAATTGTGGCATGTCCTCATGCTCTCCCCTACACATATACTCAAGCACATATAAGAAATGCACAAATGCTCTCATAAGTCAAAAGGGTTGGGAATTTTCATGGTTTTCACTTTTGGCTAAGGATGTGCTAAAATAAAAGGATGGACAATATGGCACAAAGGGGCTAAACAATGGTAACATGTAGAGGGTGGCTATACTGGCAAGTGGCTAAGAACAAGTAAAATGCCTCAATCATATTCAATCATGCACATGAAAACATATTTTTAAACAAGAACCTAAGCATGTTCTAGAATGCAAATTCAAATAGGGAAATACACGTAAACAAATAAGCATGGCACATGATAGTCCAATCAAAAGGCTTGAAATCTCATAGGTAAAAGTGCATGCACTCAATTTAAACAACACAATGAATCCACCAAGTATGCAATACAAAATAGTCAATACCAAACAAGTCAACAAAGTGCATGTAGTGTGAGCTTATGCATGTGAATACTCAAAACTAAAATAAAATACAAAGAATAAAAGGGAAAAGTAAAGAAAAATCTCACAGTGGGTTGTCTCCCATCCAGTACTTTGCTTTGATATCCCTAAGTTGGACAGTCAGGACCCTATATGAGGATGTGCAGTCTCAACCCAAAGATAGGTCATATAAGCCTCTAGATCCATGAGGGTCTCATGGAGGTGCATCAATTGGTGCCCGTCAATGTCACACCGAATCATCTTGGAGTTTTCCAACTTGATTGCACAACTGGGATACACATGGGTGACCAAGAATGGTCCCTTCCATCTAGATTTTGGCATTGTAGCCATCAATTTTGCTTAGGTTCATGTAACAAGATCCACTGTCCTTCACAGGGCTTCCTTCCTAATATGTATGCACCTAGCAAACCGATGACTACACATAGGTGGAGTGCCTGTATCTGAAAACTTGGGACATTCTAAAACAATAGGTACATCATATCCCATGGAAGAAGAGAGAGTGGAGAAGGGGGGATCTAGATCCTTACAAAGCAAATTACCACAAGCATCATCAATTAAAGAGTCAATGACATCAACGCCAAACACAAAGTGTTCGTCATAGGGAAATTTCATAGCATCCAATAAAGAAAATTGAACCTTCATGTTCCCGCACTCCATGGATAGTGTGCCAGCATGAATATCAATCATGGTTCTAGCAGTTTTCAAAAATGGTCTACCCAAGATTAATGTATGCTGGCTGGCATTAGTGTCATTTTCCATTTCAATCACATAGAAATCAGCAGGAAATACTAAATCATTTACCTATACCAGAACATCTTCCAATACTCCCTCTGGTCTTATGATGTTGCGATTCGCCAACTGAATTTGTGACCTAGTTAGTTTGAGCTCTTCAAAGTGTGAGGACTAGTAGATTGATTTAGGTATAACATTAATGCATGTTCCAAGATCAGCCAGGGCTTTTGTGATATGCAAGTTCCCAATGGTATAAGGAACATAGAATGTGCCTGGGTCTTTGTACTTGGTTGGCAGGTTGTTTAGCTTGATAATGAATGAAGAATTTACCCCCATAGTCACCTTGTCCTCCCCACTACCTTTGATCTTCCTCCTATTGGTGCACAAATTTTTCAAGAATTTTGCATACTTAGGAATCCACTTGATTGCATCCGATAGAGGTATGTTTACGTTCACTTTCCAAAAGGTTTCCAGTGTGTCTAGATCCAAATCTGCAATAGTAGCTTTCCTGGGTTGCATCCTTTGGGGGAATGACAGTGGAGAAGCACGGTTTGGATCTCTGTAGGCCTTTGTTGAGCATTGCAACACTGTTTGAGCGGTGCAGCGCTTTGCAGAATCTTTCCCGGTTAAGCACTGCAGTGCTCACCCAAGAAATGCTCTTGTACTAGTCTTTTATTTGATGGTTCTGTGGAGTGTTGTAGTGCTCAAACAGCATTGCAGCGCTATTTGAGCAATACGGTGCTATCCAGAATGCTCTTCAGACTTGTCGTTAGCTTGCTCTTGTTCCTGTGCAGGCCTAGTTACCTCTGGAATCTTCGTCCCAAACCTCAAAGTGATAGCATAAATATTTTCCCTTGGATTTGGCACGGTCTGAGAGGGTAATTAGGAGGCTAGGGCTTATTGGCTCTAATTATTTTCATCTAAGTTACTCCTCTCTCGAATAGGCATTTTCTTTTCTAATTTCCTTCATTTGCTCCATCATCATCTTCATCATCTCTGTTATAGTAGGGTCTGAAGATGGAGGTGTAGGGAAGGCTAATTGCCTTTGATGAGGTGTCAAGTACTTTTGTTGTGAAGGTTGGCCCTGTTATTGAGAATTGTTTCCTCATTTCAGATTGGGGTAGTTCTTCCAGTTAGAGTTATAAATGTTTCTAAATGGGAACTGGCTACTAATTCTGAGGTGGACTCTGGAATAGGTTTGTTGCTACTACTCCAGTAGTAGATTCATCTTGTAGAGTGAGGCACATATGTATATGATGTTCATTAGAAGTGCAAATGCCACAGACCATAGGGACTACTAGAGTTGCTACCTAGCTCATCATCAATTGCTTCATTAACCTAGAGAGTTCCTGTAAAGTCTAGGTCAACACTAGGTTCTTTGGCTGGCTTACTTCATAAAGGCCTTCAGTACTTGTGGTTGCCTTGGAAGCAAATTGCTGAAAATTTGCAGCCATGTTCTCAATAAAAGCACGGGCCTCTGCTAAAGTCTTATCCAAGAATGCCCCTCCATTAGTAGCATTTATCATACATCTATTAGCAGGTATCAACCCATAATAAAAGTACTGAATGAGGAGTTACTCTGGAATCTGATAGTCAGGGCAGCTTGCACAAAGGAGCTTGAAGCGCTCCCAATATTCATGTAGAGTCTCATTATTCTGGCAGATTATGGAGATCTCTTTTTTTATAGAAGCCATTTTGGAGGTGAGAAAATACCTCTCTAAGAAAAGTCTCTTCATTCTAATTCAGTTATTTATAACCCCATCAAGAAGGTTGAAGAACTAATTTTCTACTGCACCCTCTAGGGAAAAGAGGGAATTCTCTTAATTTAACATCATCCGCCTTCACCCCATTAGGTTTCATAACCAAAACATACCATATGCAGCTTCTTTAGATATTGGTGTAGGTTTTCTCTAGATAGCCCATAAAACTTGGGCAGAGCATGAACCATATACCCCTTGAGCTCAAAGTCATTGTCAAGCCTAGGGTATGTAACTGCTAAGGGCTGCTAGGTAAAATCAGGAGCAATGAGCTCTCTAAGTTTATGCCGGCACTCTCCCATATTTTCTATATTTTCTGAAACACTAAATAGAGGATTGGAACACTCAGATGGTTCTGCTTATTAACGCTTTTTCTATTTGATTTTTTTTTTAAGTTTTCTCAATTTTAGAGTTAAGAGGGATCAAATTTTTAGTAGATAGGGAACATCTCATATAAGGGAACAACCATTTTTTCCCCAAGATAGAATAAACGGCATAAAATAAAAATAGTAAATAAACAAAAAAATAAATAAAAACTGGAATAAACTAAAAATAGAAAAAACAAACAATTAAGTTTTAATGTCTTGCTGGTAAGGCTGCCAAAATTTGAACAGAACTTGTCACCTACCTTCTCAAATTAAAAATTATTTTGATGTTAAGTTGCACCAAAAATGTAGTAAAGGGTACAACCTAGGTCGTCTCTCAAGGAGGCTTGAACACTTAGTTGGAAAATTTGGGGGTTTTGAAGAATGAGATTTAAAGTAATTAAAATTAAAAGTTAATAGTAACAAGATAATAGCAACAGTGAAGAAAACCCTAGTGCAAAGTATTCCTAGGATTAAAAATTAATTATCATTGACCAAATATTGAATCCATTAGTGGCTATTAGTAATTAATTACTAGCAATTCTGCTAGTGATCAATCGATCCCTAGAATTTGACCAATTAAAATAACCAATAAACGAGATCTCCATTTAATTGGAAATTGCAGTGAATTGAGGTGCCAATTGTTATAGCCTAACCGTCAATCGGAAAGTTAATTATAATGTTCTCCCTCAAACATTAACCAATAGATCTATCAAATTATGCTTGAAGGGTTTCCCTAAACAACGATCGCCAATTTAGTTATTCCAATGAAGATTAAGCAATCACCACAATAATTATAGGAGTAGAAACTAAAAAATATTATGAAAACTAATGCATTCAATATAAACAAAGGATTTCAAATGTCATCCCAATCCATTTGAAAATTCTTACACTAGTAAGAAAAATCTACTCCTCCATCTCTAGAGGATTACAATCAATTATCTAAAAGAGTACTTGGAAATAATAGTAATAATCCTTGCTACCATCTACAAGAACAAAGCAATTTCATTTATGGAATCCCTAAAAGAGAGAAAAGTAGAAGAGAAGAAGAGAGCGAGATATAGAGAAAGAATAATAGTCTAATCATGGCAGCCAAAAATTGAGTCAAAAGCTCGGGTAAACATATGTGTCAATCCTTTATATACTGCTCTCTAAAATAGCCCAAAGTGGGGCACAAAACAAGATAAGTGGACTGCAATCCCATTGTCGAATGCTGCAGCCCTAAACAGAATGTTGAGTCCTAAAAATTGATGGTTGTTGAGCACTGCAGCACTCACCCGAGAGTAAATTTCCACATTTTTTCTTCTTTTTTAGTCCAAGCTTTTTCTAGAAAGTTTCTAGCCTTGCTTTTGACATTTTGCACTTGTTCTAGAGCTCCTATGCTCAAAATCATACTCAAAGAGACAAGTCAAATGCAATAGGGTGGAATTACAAATTATTCCCAAAATTTAATGCAATAGTCAATGATTCTATCAAAATCATACAATGAGAAATAAATCAAAATCTTAATTAACCACATCAATAACACATTAAAACTCATGTAAAAAGGTAGGGCTTAGAAGCAAGGTAAATGGCATAAATGTCCCTTATCACCTGTCCAACACCCTAAGTGAAGTTTTGACTTTGTACGTGGATAGAGCATCCAATTTGTGCAGAGGCAGGGTAAGGATAATTCTAGAGGGTCCGAATAGGGTAACTATTAAGCAATCTTTGAAGTTTGAGTTTAAGGCCAGTAATAATCAAGCCGAGTATGAGGCCTGCTGGCCGGACTCCAATTAGCCAGGGAAGTTGGAGCCTCTGTGATAATTGCCAAAAACGATTCTCAAATTTTAACTAGCTAGGTACCTAGAGCATAGGCTTCTACTCGACCATTCGGCCGATTAGTGTAGTGTTCTCTAATTTTTCTGCTTAATTTTTTTTTTTGTGTGATTCCATTGATATCTTCCACTTTGTTATTAATTTGTTTATTATATCATTGCTTTCAAGTAATTTTCTGCCCTATGTTAAATGACTTTCAATTTCTATTTGTTTGAGGATAAAGTCTTTTTGAACACTATTATGTATGCCAATATAGCTTTTTAAATAACAATCTAGGTTAAAGGAGCATATTTAGCTAAGGATAGCCTCCTTGCACAACACTTTAACCAGGTAAAACAAGTAGCAAAGACTTTCAATGAATTCCACATGGAGCATATACCGAAGGGAACAGAATTCGTGTGCTGATCTTCTATCAAAACTTGTAAGCACCAAGCACCTAGGGAACAACTGATCAGTAATCTAGGAGATAATAAAATAGCCAATTGTGTCGTTGACCACCATCTTTTCCATTGATTGCCCGACTGTCTTTCTTGACCTAGCCAAGCCAAAGGAAACTCTTGGATGGCACCGTTCAATCTATTTCTTAGTACAGGGGAATTGCTAATAAGGAGGCCCAAAAGTGCAAAGGTCTGCCGCTTATTACACAATTCTTGGTAGGTTACTATACAAGCAAGGATTTTCAATGCCTCTATTCAAGTGTCTGATGCCTAATCAAGCAGAATATGTGATGGTTGAGATACATGAGGGGATTTACAGCATCATCTTAGGGCAAGATCCCTCACAAGGAAAGTTATTAGAATGGATTGCTATTGGCCAATAATCGAAGCAGATTACTCGAAGTATGTTCAGAAGTGTGATAAGTGCCAGAGATTTGCCTCCATGTGCTTGGCATCACCGGAGTTGGTTCATAGCTCGGAAACACAATGGTTATTCTGCAAGTGGGGGATGGACCTTCTACGTTCATTTCCCCAAGCCATCGAGCAGTGGAAGTTTCTTGTTGTGGTAATTGATTACTCTACCAAGTGGATTGAAGCAAAACCTTTATCCACCATAATAGCTCAGAAAATAGAAGAATTTGCATTGAAAAGTCTAATCTATAGGTATGGTCTACCTTACGCCATTGTCATGGATAATAGTCCTCAGTTGTTGATAAAAATTTCAAAGGATTTTGTGAGCAACTTGGGATTAGGCAGATCTTTGCCTCTGTCGAGCACCCGCAGACCAATGGTTAGGGTGAAATAGCTAATAAAATAATTTTCCAGGGAATCAAGAAGTACCTTGACTAGGCAAAGGGACAATACATTAAAGAACTTCAAAGTGTGCTTTAGGCCTACCGCACCACTCCCCAGTTTACTATAAAGGAGATCCCTTTCTGACTTACCTATAGAGCGAAAGCTATAATCTCGATTGAAGTTAATATCCCGACTTTAAGAAGGAAAAAGTTTGATGAAAAACAGAATGACTCAGAGAGGCGAGCTGACCTTGACTTGTTGAAAAAGGAAAGGGAAGTTGCCCATATAAAGTTTACAACAGCCAAAATAAAGGTTGCCTAGCATTACAATCAAAAAGTGGTTAGACAGTAATTCCAAGAGAGTGATCTTGTTCTTCGTTGGCAGATAAGCATCTAACGGATGGTAAGTTAGGACCAAATTGGGATGGCCCTTTTTGAGTGATAGAAAGTCTAGGGAAAGACACTTATAGGCTCTGCAAGCTTGATGGCCAGGCTATACCTTGAACTTGGAATGCTATAAAGCTTAGAAGCTATTACAGTTGAAACGTATTTGTACTCAACAATTTACAATTTTTATTCATCCATTTATAAATCCAAAATCTCGATGGGATTCTTATTCAGATTTTTATTCATTTAATGAAACATTTGCAACATTACTCTATTAATATTGAACCTGATATTCACGGGCATCAAGTCTTACATTCGTGATCACATTGAAAATCGGTATTCACTGGGTAGAGGCCTCGTATTCACAAGCATATGTCCAGTATTAATTGATACCTGCATTCACCGGTATCAAGTCTCATATTCATGAGCAACTAAAAGACTGGTAGTCACCTGATCAAAGTTTTGCATTCAAAAGCATAACCAACCCGAGATTTACCAATGTCAGGCATTGCACATAGGGGTAATAGTCCATGAACAATTCATTATGGATACAATTATAATTTATAACAAATATTTTTAAGCGGATGGGCAATTTAATACATAAAAGACTATAATTCAAGTTCATCATAATTAGAAATTTTAAGTATGAAAATTCAAGTCTAATTCATTAAAAGTTGTCAGCAAATATTTACAAAAAACTAAGGCATTCCCCAGTCTTCAAGCAACTCTTCCTCACAGCTAGTTACCCCCTTTTTCCATCAGATTCGTCCTTTTCATCAAAGGCCGGATAAAGCCCTTCATCAATTAACTTGTGCTAGGGCCCAGCTTGATCAAAATCCAGGTCCAGTTCCCGAAACAGGTGCTGAAAGTTCAAGGGCATACGTCATAACCTGCAGCAAATTGGCAGGGCAAATCGTTTAGGATAGCCTGTTCAGTATTCTCCTACTAGGCCTTACACTTGTAGAGTTCTTGCTTCACCTCCTTTTCCTTCCCCAGAGTAGAGTCCAACTTTTATGACAAATTCTATATTTGCTCTTCCTACTTCTTCTCCAAAGCCTCAGCCTTTGCCATCTCTGACAAATGCATTTCCTTTAACTTGTTCATCTTCCCATGAGCCTCGATTAGCTGTGCATTGGTTTGATTGGCTGAGCGGCCATCATTCTAACCTCCTTCTCCATGAACCAAGCCATAGCCACATTCATTAGAGAAGTGGCTTCTTAGGCATGGTACAAAGAAAGTAGGCCAAACTTTTTAAATTTCATAGCATCAGTGGCCATTAGAAGATGAGTATAAATATGGCATTCATTAGCAAAATACAGGTCATAAATTAAGCTGATTGGTACTCCTGTATCCCTAACAAACTCCTTTAGAAAAGGCACAACCTATTCCAATAAAGGCTTAAGATAAGATTGATAAAGGAATTTTTAGGCATCTATTATTGTTTCATATTTGGCCAAATTTGCTTCTATATGTGTTTAATTCTGACAATTTAATTGAGTTTTGCATTATTGGGCCTCATTGGATTTAATTGTTGAAATTTGGCTAATTCCGGATTTTACACTCACTATGACCTTTCTGTATTGGACAGATCATTTTGGGCTCTAGAAATATCGGATTTGGGTGATCTTGGTGGCTCCTGAAAGCTGAGACCGAGATGCATAATTTTAGGTTTCACAGGCTTCATCAAATTCGGTCCGTTTCAAGGCTTAATTGGGCTTCCAAGTTCCGGAGCAAATGCTTAGGCGGGTCCAAGACCTTTCCTCACATAATTGGGCATATCTCACTCATTTCTGGTCCAATTGAGGCATATAATATGTCTCTGGAAAGCTTATCCAGAGAGGATTATCTTATCTAGATCAGATTTCAAAAATCTGGATAAGATAAGGTTAGTGATAAGAGGAAATTCGGGTAGGGCCATTGGATTGCCTATAAATTTTAGTTTCCTTTGTAATTCTGATATGAATAAACAACAAAGAACCAGAAACTTGTATTTTCATTTTTCCTTTCAAACTCAAAGTGTTCATACAGAGAGCTTGCCAATGGAGATGTCCATGGAAGGCTAAACTCCTTTCAATCCCTGACATCATAGATAATCGGTTTGAATTCGGAGTTCCTGTTGTGTAAATCTTATCTTTGTATGTATGCTTTCCTTTTATGAATTTCGATTATGGATTTGGTTATTGAACATGATCATGTTTGAATTATATCTGATTAGATATAGAACTGAATTCGTTATTGAAATTGAAGTAAAGGTTGAATTACCGATCGGTTGTTCAGATTAATTCGAACTGCACGTAATTTGACATTCATTTGAATTGCGATTGTGATTTAAGGATTGTTGGGTGAAAACTATATGATTATATAGTTGATTCGGATTAACACAAAGAGCATACAAATTTAACTCTTATGAACTGTGATGAATTCTGCCAAATGATCATGATGTCTAGGATTGATTCTTTGATCAAGTGAGTTTCTGTTTCTATTTACATTTCGTAATCCTTTCATTTCACTCTATTTTGTTCTAAAATTCACAAACCCCGCTTTTTAGTGTTATTAGTATTTACTGATCGATAACATAAGCGATGTGTCCTAAGGAAGAATGACCTGAGTCTGCTTATACTACAAATAAGGGGATTTAGACTATTTTGATAGTGGACGCGACAGTTCATATCAAAATTTGGTGCCGTTGCCGGGGAATGCATATTATGTTATATGATCTTGTTATATAGGTGTGTTTTAAATAATTCTGTACATATTTCTGTCAGACATACACTCAACAAAGGTTGCTATGGCAGTTGTTTTTTTTTTAGTTATCGCAGAAAAATACGTGTATTTTTCGACTTACTCATTTTACCTCGAAAAAAATCCAAAAAATCAGAAAAAAAAAGTAATACACCCAAGATAATTATTAGAGTAATTGTCTTGCTATGCTTATTTTTTCGAAATTCCTTCGTTTAGACCACTTTTTTATTTTTTTATTATTTTCACTATTTTTAAAAATGAAAAAAATTGGTCAGATTGCTCCCCTAGTATTTTAGAGTACTTCTGTGGTGTTGTTTATTTTTTAAAAAAATTAATTGATAGGACTTTTCAATTTCTATTCCATTTCGCAGTATATAGGCTATTCTGAGATGTGTTCCTGAATTCTAATTTGTGCTTTACTGTGTTTGTGTGTGCATGACAAGGTCTGATCCTGGTGAATTGTATGAACATGATCCTGAAATAGATAGAACTTTTCATAGATTAAATAGAGTGAATAGGAATTTGGTTTTTCATAGTGCTGCTGGTAGTAATCAAGGAGTTGATTTAAGTGATTCTGCAAGTGATTCTGCATCTGATATTAGTGTTCTTGTGTCTGAAATTAGTATTGATAACATGGCTAATAGAACTTTGAAAGAATTGGCTGCACCTGATGTTGCATATCAACCTTTGTGTATTCAATATCCTGAGTTAGAGGTGCCATTTGAACTTAAGTCTGGTCTAATCCATTTGCTGCCCAAGTTTCATGGTCTTGCAGGAGAGGATCCTAATAAGCATCTTAAGGAATTTCATGTTGTATGCTCCACCATGCGACCTCAAGGAGTGCCTGAAGAGCATATCAAGTTGAAAGCATTTCCTTTCTCTCTAGATGCTGAAGCAAAGGATTGGTTGTATTACCTTCATCCAGGTTCTGTTACTACATGGCAAGAAATGAAGAGATTGTTCTTAGAGAAGTTCTTCCCTGCATCCAGAACAGCATCTATCCGAAAAGACATTTGTGGCATCAGGCAGTTCTCTGGGGAGACATTATATGAGTACTGGGAGAGATTCAAAAAGTTGTGTGCAACATGTCCTCACCACCAGATTAATGAACAGCTTCTCATCCAATATTTCTATGAAGGGCTGATTCAAAATGATAGAAATATGATTGATGCAGCAAGTGGTGGAGCATTGATGGACAAGACACTGGCAGGCGTAACTTTAATTGCTAACATGGCAGCCAACTCACAGCAGTTTGGCTCGAGATCTTTTGCACCAGCTAAGGGAGTCAATGAGGTGACTGCAGCTGCTGATAATCAGAGGTTGGAAAACAAGATAACCGAGCTTACATCTCTTGTAAGACAGTTAGCTGTTGGACAACACCAGCAAAACAATACAGCAAATCAGGATCCTTCACAAGTATGCGCATATGTTCCACCACAGGTCATTATACCGATGCTTGTCCTACATTACAAGAAGCTGATCAAGGAGTACAAGACTCAGCTGCAGTGGCTGGAGTGTTCACTGGATGGCAGCAGCAGCAACAACAACCATACAGACCTCAACAACAGCAAAAATATGATCCATTTTCTGAAAGGTACAATCCAAGATGGAGAGATCATCCTAACCTGAGATATGGTCCTGTGCAGCAAAATGTACCACAGCAACAAAAATTTCAAACAACAGGACCAGGTCAAAGCAATAAGTACCAGCCACCTCCATTTAGACAGCAGCAGAATATGCAGCAGAATGTGATGCAACCCATGCAGAGTACCAATTCGGAACCTACATTAGAGGATTTGGTGAAACAGATGGCGACCAGTAACCTACAGTTCCAGCAAAATGTGAATTCTACAATTCAAGACCTGCAGACACAGATTGGACAGTTGGCAACTTGATCCAACAAAATGCAATCGAGAAGGTTGGGCAAATCCCTTCTCAATCAGTCATCAATCCAAAAGGAAATGTGAGTGCCATTACATTGAGAAGTGGTAAGGAGTTAGAGGTGGTGAAACAGAAAATTGAATCTTCTACCAGTGATGAAGCAGGAAAAAATGATGCAGCAGAAAAAGTGGAAATTCGAAAAATCAAGTGTCATGGATTCTAATTTCATACCTACATTACCTTTTCCCAACAGAATAGCTCAAACAAGAAAAGCAGTTGAAGTAGATAAAGAGCTATTTGACACTTTTAAGAAGGTAGAGGTCAACATCCCTCTCTTGGATGCCATAAAGCAGATTCCCAAATATGCAAAGTTCCTTAAGGAGTTGTGCACTCATAAAAGGAAGTTGAAAGGTCATGAAAAGGTGAGCATGGGTAGAAATGTTTCTGCATTGATTCAATCCAGTATACCCAAGAAGTGCAAGGATCCAGGTACGTTCACCATCCCTTGCACTATAGACAACTCTAAATTTGGAAATGCAATGCTAGATTTAGGTGCCTCCATAAATGTCATGCCTACATCAGTTTATAGATCATTGAAGCTTGGAGATTTGAAACCAACCGTGTAGTAATCCAACTGCCAACAGAGCACCACACATCCAAACAGTGTGCTTGAAGATGTGCTTGTTCAGGTAAATGAGTTGATTTTCCCAGCTGATTTTTATATTCTGGAAATGGAAAATGAAACATCCAGCCATGGACCCACACTGATTTTGGGAAGACCCTTTCTAAAAACTGCAAAAACTAAGATAGATGTGGATGCAGGAACTCTTTCTATGGAGTTTGGTGATGATGTTGTGCAATTCAATATTTTTGATGCAATGAAACATCCTTCGGAAGAGCATTCTCTTTTCTATCTTGATGTCATTGATTTTCTGATTGATGATTTAAGCTCTGAATATGATGATTTTGCTGATTTTGATGAATTTGCTAATTGTGAAGAGTTCAAAAATATTGAGATTGATTCTGCAGATACTGTTGCTGTAGAAAATATTTGTGCAGATTTGAATGTTGCAGTGACAGAATTGAAGGAACCACCACTACCATCCATTATGCAACCACCAACTTTAGAGTTGAAGACTTTGCCTTCACACCTGAAATATGCTTTCCTAGAGGCTAATGATAAGTTGCCAGTTATTATAGCAAATGATCTCCAACCTGATCAAGAAGATAAGTTACTGCAAATGTTGAGAGATCACAAGAAAGCCATTGGCTGGTCTTTACCTGATATTCCAGGGATTAGTCCTTCCACTTGTATGCACCGGATATTGTTAGAGGAAGGTGCCTCAGATAAAGACGACCACAAAGGCGGTGAATCCTACCATTCTGGAGGTAGTGAAGAAAGAAGTCGATGAAGTTGCTAGCGGCGAGGAATCATTTATCCTATATCGGATAGTGAGTGGGTTAGTCCTTTACAAGTGGTTCCTAAAAAGACGGCATAATCATTGTGAAAAATCGAACAATGAATTGATTCCAACTAGAATCCGTAATAGTTGGAGGGTGTGTGTGGACTACGAGTGAAGTTGAACCAAGCCACTAGAAAAGACCATTTTCCTCTTCCATTCATTGATCAAGTGTTAGAGAGACTTGCAGACAATTCTCATTATTGCTTCTTGGATGGATTCTCCGGTTACCTTCAGATCCATATTGCTCCAGAGGACCAACATAAAACTACTTTCACTTGTCCATTCGGCACTTTTGCCTACAGGAGAATGCCATTTGGTCTATGCAACGCTCCAGGAACTTTTCAGAGGTGTATGGTAAGTATTTTCTCAGATCTTTTAGAGAGTTGAATGGAGGTGTTTATGGATGATTTCACTGTTTATGGGTCCTCATTTGATGCATGTTTAGATAGTCTGTCTAGAGTCTTGGATAGGTGCATTAAGACTAATCTTGTGCTGAATTTTGAGAAATGTCATTTTATGGTGACAGAAGGGATAGTCCTAGGGCACTTAGTATCTAAGAGAGGCATTGAGACTGATAGAGCCAAGATAGATGTTATTGCCTCTTTACCTTACCCCGTGTCTGTGCGGGAAGTGCGTTCTTTTCTTGGCCATGTGTTTTTACAGGAGATTTATACAAGATTTCAGCAAGATAGCTTTACCTTTATCCAGGTTGTTGCAGAATGAAGTAGAGTTTGTTTTTGATGCACCTTGTCAACAAGCATTTGATGAGCTGAAGAAGCAACTCACTACAGCTCCCATCATCCAACCACTTAATTGGGAGTCTCCTTTTGAGTTGATGTGTGATGCCTCTAATTTTGCACTTGGAGCTGTCTTAGCTCAAAGAATTGGCAAGATTTCTCATGTTATAGCCTATGCTTCACGGACATTAGACACAGCTCAAGCTAATTATACTACCACTGAGAAAGAACTTTTGGCTATTGTTTTTGCATTAGACAAGTTTCGCTCTTATTTACTTGGTTCTATAGTGATTGTCTTTTCAGATCATGCAAAGATTGAAGTTCTTATTGAAAAGCGGATGCAAAGCCAAGGCTGATTCGTTGGATGTTGCTACTCCAGGAGTTTGATATAGAGATCAAAGATAGGAGCGGTGCACAGAACTTGGTAGCTGATCACTTGAGCAGGATCGAGCAGGATTCCGACCCTTTGCCTATCAGAGATGATTTTCCTGATGAGCAGCTTATGCAGCTACATGATACCACCACTTACCCCTGGTTTGCTGATTTAGTTAATTTCTTGGTTGCATCTGTTTTGCCCCAACATGCATCTAGGTCACAGATTGCTAAATTAAAAAGTGATTCCAAATACTATGTGTGGGATGATCCATATTTGTGGAAATTTTGTAGTGACCAGGTAATTCGTAGATGCATACCAGATCATGAGATCCCATCTGTTCTTCATTTCTGTCATGCTTCCCCTATTGGAGGGCACTTTGGACCACAGCGGACAGCTAGGAAAGTACTGGACTCTGGCTTCTATTGGCCTACCATTTTCAAGGATGCACATCGGGTTTTTACCACTTGTGAGCAATGCCAGAAAACCGGATCTGCCATCACTCGTAGACATGAGATGCCACAGCAACCTATTCTCTTTTGTGAAGTTTTTGATGTTTGGGGTATTGATTTTATGGGACCCTTTCCTGCCTCTTTTGGATTTACATATGTCTTGCTTGCTGTTGATTATGTATCCAAATGGGTGGAGGCCAAAGCCACCAAGACTAATGACTCACGTGTTGTTGCAGATTTTGTAAAGTCTAACATATTTTGTAGGTTTGGTGTGCCTCGCGCTATCATTAGCGACCAAGGGAGTCATTTTTGCAATAGGACCATAGAAGCTTTGCTTCGAAAGTATGGAGTTGTCCACAGAGTTTCCACTGCCTATCATCCCCAAACAAATGGGCAGGCTGAGGTTTTTAATAGGGAGATCAAGAAAATTTTGCAAAAGGTAGTGCAACCAAATAGGAAAGATTGGAGCCGTAGGCTTGAGGATGCTCTTTGGGCTCACAGGACTGCTTACAAGACACCTATAGGGATGTCTCCTTTTCGAGTTGTTTTTGGTAAAGCATGCCACCTTCCAGTGGAGATTGAGCATCGTGCATATTGGGCAGTGAAGTGTTGTAATATGGATTTTGATAAAGCAGGTGTTGAAAGGAAGTTTCAGTTGCAGGAACTTGAGGAGCTTCGTTTGAAGCTTATGAGAATTCAAAATTTTATAAGGAGAAAACTAAAAAATTTCATGACAAGATGATTTCTAGAAAAGAATTCTCTGTTGGACAAAAAGTCCTTTTGTTCAATTCTCGTCTTAAGCTCATGCCCGGTAAGCTTCTGCTCAAGATGGGATGGCCCTTTGTTGTTACTAACATTTTTCCTTATGGTACAAAGAGGAAATCAAAAGTCAATCTAGTGACAAGAGTTTCAAAGTTAATGGTCACCGTCTGAAGCATTTTCATGAAAACCCGGCATTGGTAGGGGAGGAACTTGAGAAGCTCTCCTTGGATAAGCCCACTTATCCACCATAATAAGGGAGTTTTTCCTCCTTCGCTCTTTAATTACACAAGTTTCTTTATCTTTTGTTTTGTAATCACATCGAGGACAATGTGTAATTTAAGTGTGGGGGAGTGTTTTAGAATTAGGATTTTGTCTTCCTTCTAAAAAAAAAAAAAAGAAAAAAAAATTTTAATTTTGTGCTCAAGTTTTCATGGCATGGATAAATTTTTGGCATTTTTAGTAAGCATTGATGATTAATTGATGGACCAATTGTGATCGATTTATCCCTTGAGAGTTTTTGAGCCTTGTACATATGAATGACTATTTTTTTCTTTGCTTGTGTGTTTTCACTCATGTTTGTTAGTCACTCTAGAACTTGACTTAACTCTTGTTGAAGCTTTGGTTCACATGCATGTATTGAAATGATTTAGGCCATTTTTTTTGTTTCTATGCTACTATCCAAATTAGCCTACCTTCCATTAAATCCATTGTTTGCCTATTTGAGCCTATTTAAACCATCCTTTGTTTTGTAACTCACTACAAGCTCATAAAGTGAAAAAACAAAGATTAACCTTAGAGAGTAAAAGAGCTTTGGAATGGGTTCTTAAATAAATGTAGGAGTTATCCAACAATTTGCTCATTTTAGCATGATTCTTAATGATATGGATGCAAAGATATTAAAGAATGTATGCATGGCTCTACTTTAATGCAAGAATAATCATCGTGAATCTTTAAGAACATCATAATAGTGGTATAAAGTGGCAATTTGAAATTCTCATATGGGAAACTTTGTGACATAAACATCATACTTTACTATCCTCATAGGCCACCTTAAAATGGACATATCGCTCATGGGGTGTTTGGTCAACTCTGTCAGTCTCTTAACGCATAGCACATCCTCTAGGTTATGAGCTCATACCTTAACTAGTCGCCATCGGGCCTTACTTAATATCAATCCCGATAAAGCCACATAATCATAAACATAATCCTCACTTATCCAAAGACGGGCAGGGGGCATTTTTTGGGGGTGCTCGGCCGAATCCTGGTACCACTTAAAAATTCATTCTTGTGTACCGGCGTTACATGAGTTCTCTGGAAGTGCTCATTCGAACCGGTGTCATCCGAGAACTCATCTTAGTACCTTCATAAAATTTACAAAGGTTGAAAACTTTCGAGTCCCCCGAATTTGTCGAAATTGGCAAGATAATCGCAAAGATGCGAATTTCTTCTGCAAATTCTTTCTTATGCCACATAAGTCATTCAAACATGCATCCTCCATCATAATTTTCTATGCATTCACATAATCATTCTGGCGCGCTCACAAGAAACATTAGAAATTCATTATGCTCTTGGTCCCACGGTATCTTATGCTTTGACCCTCATAAGCCTTTAAACTTATGATGTAAATTAACCTATCATCTTCTATCAACCTTTTATGCACCTATGGGTTCTCTTCTAATAGATTATCTTCATGCTCTCTATTAAATCTAAACAACATCATTTCTGAAGGGCAGCATTATAAACTTATAACTGCGGGTTCTAGAACTTACGCTTTGCATCTCTTCCTGCTCCCACACTTCGCCACAAAGTGCTATAAGTCTCGACTCTAAACTAATTATGAGGCATTCTCTATGCCTAAGAATCCAATTATAAGCCATGTTCTCTACATTATAAGGTTGCCGAATGTATTCTAAAAAACTAAACGTTTCAAGCAGTTCTAAAGCATCAAGCGCTTTGGCTGGTGTTTCTAGTTACTAGTTTTTCTATAGGTGCTAAAATTCAATCTTACTTCAATTGTAACCAAATTTTTCATGATTAAAAAAATCCTAATCTGATTATATTCCTACAGAAACAAATAAATAAAGGTCCAAAAATAAATAAGTTAAAACTATAAGCTAAATCTTGACTTTACGATTTTTTCTTAGAAAGCTAGTTTCTCTCCTATCATGTATAGAAATGTTCCTACCTCATCATACATAATTTTCACATATTCTAACACATCAAAATATCATCATACAGCAGCAAACTTATCATGGAAGAAATCAAACAGATTAGAATCCCAAAAAGATGCATAACTTGCTATTTTTAAAACACATAAGTTGCTAGTTTCTCTTGGAATCACTTTTAAGATTTCTAAAGACTCTTTTGCAAACCATTTTATTTTGTAAAAGAGACTAAAAACATCCTTAGGTCACCACCACTTAATCCCTCCTTAAAAGAGAATTAAATTCATAAATCTTGTTGGTCTTAATCTCATACAACTTCATGAGGTTTTAAAGAGAATCTTAAAACTTAAATTGTTGGTCCTTGTAGCTAGATGAATCTCCCTTCCAAGTTTATCATCACTACATGGCTGAAATTATGCATTCAAAGAATTCTTCCACATTAGACTTTAACTTTAGATACAAATGGGCAAGTCTTTGAGTTCTAAGGTCATTCAAGTTGATTTACATAATTTAAACATACGTTTATGCACTTCATTTTTATTCTTCATTACAAAGTAAAGTGAGAGCTTAAAGTAAATATGCAAGACTTAAATATAAATATGCAAGGCTTGAAATAAATATGCAAGTGACTTGGAAATATAAATATGCAAGTTCATTTCTTTATTTTAGTGCTCTAGGCCCAAAGCAAGAATCGACTTTACACATTTAAATAGAAAGGCTTTGAGATTTAGTTAGGTGATAGTGCAAGCTCTCATTTTAAATCTTTATGTTCTTTAATGATCAAAAAGTAACATGCTGTATGCTAACGTAAATATGAGATGCAATCCATTCTTTATCCTTTAATCTTGTGTTGATAGCTTGGAAATTAGCCATGAATGTAAAACTCAAAGTAAATATGTAATGCATAAGCTTGAATTTAAATATGAATGCTAGTCCATTTTATTTCTTATTAGAGCTCATACAAGACTTTTTAAATAACTTAAACCTCAACCCAAACTTATCGCTGCAAGATAAAGTAAAGATAAAAGTGAACCTCAAGGGTTCTTTAAAACACAAAGTTTCTTTTCTTGAAATGTAGTCATAAATAGCATTTTTATTAAAACTCAAGCTCTAGAAGTTTCATTGAGATGGAATACATAGTCATCATCTAGAAGCTTCTCATCATCAAGTCATTAGAACCTTGATACCAACACGGCCGAAAACTTGAAGAAAGAAAAGGAAAAGGAAATCAAACTTTTAAGAAGAAAGGAAACATTTGAAACTCTAAAGACCATGATCTTGATGATGCATTAACACCAACATCATGAGTCCTCATCATTGAGTTCATGTAGCCATTTTAAAATATCAATGCTGTGAAAGGTCTTCAAGGTTCAAGAAGAAAGAACAAAAGAAAATGCATCTTTATCTCTAAGAACAAAGATCAAGCTTTTAGAGATTGTCTGGCTGATGGATATCACCACCATGAAACCTCATCATCAAGCTCTCATTCCTCACCCTCAAGGCCCATGGCCGAAAAATGATGAAGAAAAAGGGAGAGGGAAAGAAGTTCGAAAAAGACTTCAAGAGAAACCATAAACACATAACTAGAGATGGAACTTAAATAAAGAAAATACTTGGAAAGAAAATCCCTACCAACTGATTTGGAGATTAGGATGAGAGTAAGGAGGATGTAAGAACTTGGACACTTGATCTTGAGAGAAAAAGGAAACTTTGAAGTGCTCTCTGGAAATCTCATACTTAGCAAATGAACCTAAAAATGATGCAAGTTCAACTGCATGTTATTTATAGAGAAATGAAACAAATGCAAGGTGCAAATGGGGGAGGGGGCTTCACCACTACAAGCAAATTTCATGAGTCTCCAAGGAGGCAGATGTTGTGATCTCGAGGCATGGTGAGGCATGGTTCGGCCGCATTTACTCAAGCATCACTCTTTGAGCTGTAGAAAAACAAATCAACATGTGTTGTAAATGAGAGAGAGAGGGCCAAGTTGCATCAGCCATGAGGGAGGATTTCTTTTGCATTTTAATGGTGGCTTAGAGTTGTGTTTAGGTGTATCTTTGATTAGGATTAAGATTAGGAATTTGTAAGAAAGTGTTTAGGTGAGAAAATGGGTAATCAAGGTTGTCAAGACATTTGTTAAGGAGTGTTCTTGCATCATTAGTGAGCTATAAACTCATTTTAATGTATAAATAATTCTAGACACAATTCCTCGATTTAAGGAATTGGAGAGAGGGAATACTATTCAAGATTCTAAGAGTGAAATTCCTTGAGTTTTAGAGCGAGATTTAAATCTAATCTAAGCACCCTTAGGCTCGAACTTTAATTTTAATAATTTATTTTGAATTTAGATTAATTATAAAATTAATTAATCTTCGATTAGAGCCTAATATT